>CM064428.1:12500000-15000000 GCA_032690845.1 Eleusine coracana subsp. coracana | reverse complement strand
TGGCGGGAACGCCCTCCACCCTTCCCGCCAAGCGCGTCACGCCCACCCTGATGGCGGCAGCTCGCCGTCCGCCTGCCGAAGCGCCGCCGCATGCCTCCACCGGACCTGCCGCCCTTGCCCGAGCTCCATCCCACCACCCGAGAGTTGCCACCCTTGCCCGACTCCGACCAGAGGCGACGTCCCGGCGCCGCCACGACCAGACGCGACCTCGTCGCCCCATTCCCCGCGGCGGTAGGTCACCGTCAAGCCTTCGCGCCGCCTCGATCAATGACCTCGGCCATGGATGCAGCAGCAATTGCCGGCGAATCTCCTTCGCCCCCGACCAAACCCGGCAACCGGGGGCCACCACGCGGGGCTCCGCCAAAGAAGAGGAAGAAAGCAACCGCGGCGACCCAACAGCACCCTGCTCTTGCGACCAGGACACCTGCAGCCCTCTCCTTCCCCAACACCGGCAATGACGCAGCCATGGCCGACAACCTGGAGGTGCTCGACGAAATGCCAGAAAGGTATTTTTTTTCTGTTTTTGTTTCTTTTTTGTATAATTTGATAAACTGGAATGTGCTCGGGTCCACACTTGTGTCTGAAATGTAGATGATGGTGCATCATTTATTTTGTCAATTACATTTTGAGCACCATTCATGTTCATGGAAAGATCGAGGATCGAGCCGCACATGATCAACTTCGTGAGGATCTCATCAAGCATTTGTGGCAACTCCATGGAAGATAGACATGCTCATGGTTTTTCATTTTATATTCCAGCTTATTTGGACTAAATATGTGTTTGAATTTGAATTTGAATTCAGTTTGCATTTAAAAAGATTGTGTTTGAAAATTGTTTGCATTCTATTTGTTGAAACATGAATGTTTGATTATTAATGCACTGAAAATGTGGAGTGTGTGCTCAAAAAGATAAGAGAATTGGAGGTTAATCAATTATAAAGCACCAGTTTTAGAGTAGCTGCTGTAGCAGCACATCATGGATCCTTAAAAATCAGTTTTACAGGATCTCTAAAACTTGATATACAGCACCACTTATAGAATAGCTGCTGGGGATGCTCTAATAAGGAAATCATAATGTCCACGTGACGTTGTAAGCCCCTCAAACGGTTGAATACGCCAGCTAAAACATGCAGTTGATTGCAAACGGCCAAAAAAAAGAGGGGGTGTTTCTTAACTGCATTTCCATTTGCACAGCGACGGCATGTTTTTGGCACCGGGAATCATGACCGTACGGTCGTTAGGCTCGGCAGCTGGCATCAGTTCTTAGTCAAAAAAGGGCAACGAGCACTGTGAAGCAGCTGCCTCCCGATAGTTTTGGGGGGCGAAGAGGAAGGGGGGCAAGCAAATGAGGGGTTCGCGGACCTGGAACACGGGCTCGCTGAACCGGCCGGGTGAGATCTGGAGCGCACCGGGCCCACCGTCGCTGAACGCCCAGGTGCGGCAGATCCCGAGCCCCATGCTGCGGCCGCGGCGCAGCATCTCGGCGGCCAGCGCGGGGGACCGCGCCGACAGCAGCCAGTAGGAGTTCCAGCCGTTGACGTAGAGCGGCGCTCTGGTGTCAGCGTCGACGAAATGGGTCCCATTGCGGGCCGCGAAGGACATCCGTGGCTGCAGCCATGGTATGGGAACCTTGAAGCCGCCCGGGGCGCCGGAGGAGCGGCGGCCCGGGGACCAGTTGAGGTAGGCTACGGCCAGGAGGAGGAGCAGGCCTAGCAAACTGTAAAGGCGCGTCCCGCGCCACATTGGTCTCGCCGGAGCTGGCCGGCGGCGGGGGCGGCGGTTCAGTCGGGGCCGGGATTTTAGTTTTGACTTTTTTGAGATTTTGATCGCGTGGCTTGGGATGGTTTTTTTTTTTTTTTTTTGACAATTGTGGCTTGGGATGGTTGGGGTTTCCAGAGGGTCAGACCGACAGTGAGATGAGCTTGATTTTTCTTCCCTTTTCTTTCTTTATTTTTTGTCTTTTCGCTGCTTCGACGCGTTGGGTGCCAGGGTACGCACAGCATCCTAGCGGTTATATGTACACGGACGACCCAGATTGATTCCCGAGCAGCAGTATATTTTAGGGTACCTTTGGAAACGTAAAAAAAAAAACTCACTTGGGCCAGCCTACCTCACCTGATTGAGCAAGAAAAAGATTACTCCTGAAGGAGAGCTGATTTGACTAGCCTTTAATGATAAAGTAAAGAATTCTTTTCGTAACTATCTCTTAGTAAACTAATCAAATGATTAGTAATAGCAAACTTGTTGTTGCCACCAGGGGCTAGTTTGCCAGATAAGCTTAGCTCTGCTTAGCTACCAAATGCACCCTTATTCACTTTTGGGTTAATATTTACAACAAAGATAACTTATTCAACAATGTAAAAAAAAATTAGGTTCATATTTACTCGAGTGATCACTAAGAGAATCTCTAGCAGTGGCATGCATCAAAGCTCTTATTTCAAAATTTGCATGCTAAGTAAAAAATTCTACTCTAGCAAGGTCCTTATTTAGGCATGTATTTTACATGGACATGTAAATTGCCCCCTTCCAGCCTCAAGTTTTAGAGTCCCTCATTCCCATCTTAAACTAGGTCTCACATATTTTTTATTTTATTTTGTTTTTCCCTTTCTCCTCCCTTTCTCTCTTCTCTCTCTCTCTTCCCAATTGTGCCGCTGCCTCCCTCCCCTTGCCGCTGGTTGAAGCGCTACCTCCTTCCCCCCGCCGACGATCGGAGACGGCCGAAGCGTCGTCATCGGCCCGGCTGCCCTCTCCTTTCCTCTCCCTCTCCCTCCCCCACCCCCGCCACCCACCTTCCTGATCTCTCCCATCCGCGGCGATCCACCCCAACCACCACCGCCCACCGCCAGCCTTCCCCTTCGCCTCCCCAGAGCGTCGCCACTACCCCTGTCGTTGGTCTAGCCGTATCCTCCTTCCCTCTCCCTCTCCCTCTCCCTCCCCCACCCCGATATCTCCCATCGGCGGTGATCCACCCCAACCACCGCCGCCCATTGCCAACCTTCCCCTTCGCCTCCCCGCCCACGCTAACCTCTAGACCTCACCTGCGACGCTCGCATCGCTAGCGACCTCCAGTTCGTCGACGGTTCTAGCTCCAGCGGCGAGCCCACTGCGCCTCCTCCCACCTCAGCGACCACGCCGCCTACCGTCGAAAAAGGGTGGAGTGAGTGACTCAGAGCTGGTGCTGCGTGGGTGAGGGGGATGTGGCGGCGCTGGAGCAGGAGCTCCACTGGCTGGGTACGGCGAGGACGGGAGCTATGGCGGATGTTAAAATAATTGTTTCGAGTCAATGACAGATTGGTCCCACACGTCAGCAAAAATAATAGAGGCTTGATCTCTATTTGCCGCTAGAGAGAGCAACATTTTTTGGAGGCCTCTAATTTGTGGGTCTCCACTATAGATGCTCTAAGGCCTTTACATAGGTAGATTGTAATCAGTGGTGGATCCAGAAAAAAAAAATTAGATAAGGCAAAGTTGCCACACAAATTCGAACGAACAATATAACCAAATCGAGTACCTATTGTTTATTTGAAAAATAAAATGATAATATCTGAACCATATATTCTTATATAGGTGATAGAACTTCTATTAGTAATTGCATTGTCCACATTTATATGATTTGAAGTATCTTCTTATTTCGATCACAATAAACAAAAAAAAATGTTGTCACTAAGAGGAGTAATGGTAACTTAGATTTTCTACTAAAGAAGTCTTTTAAGTCTACAAAATATTATGACCATTTATACACAATCCATTTGTCTGCTCATTTTTTTAAAAGAAAAACTAATTGGAGGGTGAATCCAATAAAAATAGCTACAACACCACCACTGGCTGGGCTAGTTTTTCTGAAAATCGATAGCCGCACTGCTAGACATCTTGGCCCATTGGCCAGTTGGCCAACTATAGAAAGGCTCATACTCATTGTCATCTAGTACTTGTCTCCTCTTTCGTTGGAAATAGATACAAAACACATTGACATCAGCCATGGCAGACTGCAGTGCCGCGCTCTGGCCGCCGGAGCTCCAAAGGAGGAAGGACAAGAGGATTTGGCGGGACTTTAGGTACGGCGATCGCTCTACCATACCCTATTGAAAGATTCAATGCTGATTGTAATCCAAACCGCATTGATAGATCAGACATAATTTAAAATTTGATTCATCATAAAACGGTCATTTGGTTCGATTTGACGGGGAACGAAACCAAATTCATACCAAATCTTTTCCACACCGGCGTATGGATTCGTTCTTTTATATGGATTAAATAACACTGATTTTGCTCAATTCATATCTTAAAATTAAACATGTGAATTTCATTCCACAACAATCAAACAAAAACCTGACATGTGATGGATCTAGAACCACCTATTTGCACCTATTTGCTAGTAATCCTACCTATGTGAGGGTTTAAATCCTCTAACATTACGAAGCAATGGCACGGTGTCACATTCCTCCATTCCAGACCACCCATCTTCAAATCTATGGCTACATAATAGCTTCATAATGCTACTAATTGGTCTCTATTTTTCTTCGGTAAGAGTTATTAGGGACAACATATTTTCTAGCGGATGTCAAAACGTTCCAGACCACTGTTCTTTACTTCTTTTCATAGCTCAAAATGATCAAAACGTGAAGACGATCGGCTGCAACAATGTGACCACGATGTCAGAGACCATCGGCTCTCCGAGTTAACCAGATGATCAAGACCGATTGCAGCGATGTGAAGTGGTCATTGCAAATGATGAACGATCGCCTTTTATTATGTTGTGGCGCATCAAAAACAAAAGGGCTAACAAAGAAAAATTCAGCCTGTTACTGTGAGGAACTTTTATATAAAAAAAAAAGTGGCACATTAATTGACTTGCTTAGTTATTAGACTATATACTAATTAGGAGCCAAGATTTCACTATGTAAAAATAGGTTTTTAGTGACACTTCATAATTTTAACGTGTCACTAATATAACTAATATAACGTCACTAATATGATATCATTAGTGACGCGGAATTTACGTGTCACTAATGACTCTGATATTAGTGACGCGTTTTATACCAGGTGCGTCACTAATATGAGCAGTGTGGTAGTCATTGGTAACAAAACGCGACTGATAAATTAAAAAATAAAAAAATAGAAATGAGATTTCCAGCTTGCCCACAAATTTGCCAAGAGGTTCTTGATGGCTAGTTACAGAGTGACATGTTCAATAAGAAACTAAGATTACAATATTTTATAGATTCAGTTCAGTGATATCCAAATTCAAAAAACAAGTTTACTGATATCCAACAATTCCTAGTAAAAGTACATTTGCCATATGGATACAAAGAGAACTTGATGTCGACATCAATGTCACCAAAAACTACCATGTAGCATGCAACAGCCAAACCAATAAAACTTCTAATGTCTCCTTACAAATTGTAAAGTAGACTTCTATATGATGAATAGAAGAAGAAGAAAAAAGGGAAGGACTAAAAGGCTAATCTTACAGGATCATACAATAAATAAGAAATCTTTCAGCTTGCGGATTATAAAAAACCTTATCGCTAAGGAAACAACATACTTGGCAGTCATTGCATTTAATAAGATTAAAGGCCTGGAGAATCTGAATTTCCTTCTGTAGGTGATATGAAGTTCCATCAAACACTAACAATTTTTGTCTCTGGTATTTTGAGACTGGAAGTTTGCTTCCAATATAGAATGACAATATGTCTGGCTTTCTGACATGATCTTCCATGCTCGGATTTGCAATTATCTATCTCTATAAGTCTGCAACAAAGACAACACTGTAAGTAAAACAATAGACTAAACATTCCACACAAACCTAAAGTTGTTTTAACTTAGCCTAAGAACCATCCGATCAGCATCATGCCAATGCTTCTGGAGACGAAATCGTTGCTGCCCACGGGCAACAACATTTAATGCTCCATCTTCTAACCGTCCAAGTTGACGTATTTATTAGGTTATAAAAAACATTAGTTTGAAGTGACCAGGTTATTCAAGAGATACCGTTGCAACTATCATGTTGACAAAATAACCATACTGGCATGTTAATATTCAATTATTCATAACCATACTAAGCAAAGAGTGATCTTCAAAGTTTCTGCATGTAATAGATCAAGAATATTTATCTTACAAACATATAACTGAGACATACAGTAGTGCTATAGGCGTGGAAGACTGGTAAGCAATATCTAATTGGTCAGCAAATAGCAGCATGAACCATAACAAAAGCAAGTGTACAATACCTCTGTCGTTGTTCCAACTGAAGCAGTGGCATAATATCGATCCTTTGAATGTTGGTAATACGAGAATCTGGGCAAGTGGATCACAATAATTAAAAGAACTTCAGAATAAAATCAGCAAGCAAGCAACTGAATTTAACACAACCGGTACATACCACACCGATTGTGCATGGAGCATCGACCAGTCTCAAAGCTTTGTCAATAGCCACCCTAAATCTATTCTGAATTACTCTGAGAGGCAGGGTAGCTCCTGGAAATAGAATAACACCTACAAAATGCATTAGATAACTATATTCGAGAGTCTGCTGAAAGGTCCTGTTATTTCTTATTTTATGGCTGCAATATGCAGATGTAATTGCACATGAGTCAAGTGAAAGAATGGCAATGATGCAAGTATTATCTACTATCCGCTGGCAATCAATATCCCAAGTTTTCATTCTAGGATTCAAACAGGACTGGAGCAAAATCAACTTAGCTCTTATAATCACAGGAACTTATCAATTTTCAAAATATGCTTATTTGATTTCATGCACAAGTATTGCCATGTGAATGAATTTATGGCATGATTACAATTAGACTAGACAAAGTTTTCAATGTAGGTTAACCTATCTTAACTTGTTTGGGATTAAAGCCTTTGTTGTTGTTGTGAAAGTTTTCAATAAAGATACCTCAAAAAGAGGCAAGTGCAATTCAGAGATCAAAGAAAAGATCAACAAAATCTGATAAAGGATGGCATTGTGTAACAAGAGTACACATTATTTATGTCCCTTCAAGGTTGACAAAACGACTAGGATGGATATTTACCACCAAGGTAGGTGTGCATTAACGCTAGAGACGCATCGAATGTGCATGGTCGAGACATCCTATTTGATAATGAACTACAGGTGTAACCAAAAGCAAAGTAATCATAAATTGAACAATGACAAAGCAAATGAAGTTTCTAGAATCCGAACTGAAGTTTGGTCCGGTATGACCATCAGTAATTATAGAGGCATTCTAAGTCTGCATCCATCCTTTCAATGGAATCCCCAAATTCCCCATTCTACAGAAGCAACGTTACGAATGAAAGGGCACTAAAAGATAGCTCATGTGTTTACGGATCTCGACCACATTATACAAATCCCAAATCCTCACCCTCATATCCATGGGAAGGCTCGTTGCCACTAATCAGATAGCATCAATGCTACTATAAACGACAATACAATGAGTAAAAGTTTCACAGGTGATTGGGGAAAATTATGTTGGAACAGCAAGGTGAAAGGAATATAACAACGAACGCAACTAACCCCTTGAACATTTGCTTTCCTCCATCAAAATCCCCTTTGCCTTCCCAAATAGTGCTTTGACCTGCACAGTAAATACACTAAATCCTTACAAAGATCCATTAACAATAAATAACGCAACTGCAGTGCCAGGTAGAATCAAACATGCTACAGGTAGATTGCTCAATTGAAAATGGCAAAAGAAACTGACCATCTCAATTAAAACAAGCTTCAAGTCTATATCTGTACATGCTTCAAGCAAACAAAGGTATATGGTGCTGGTGGGGTTAAATCTTCTGATATCTGAACCAAGAGCTCACCCTGAAACAAGAATTCAGCAACAAAAAATTAGAAACAACCCAGGTTACTTGAGAACTGCAATTTCTACATGGACAACATAACAGAATCATGCCTATAGAATTAAACAAAGCAGAGTATATCATCTTGTAAAAAGATAGCTACAAATTTAGATACTTCATATCTCTTTTTACTTGTGTCTAGCACTAATATGTGGTTCAAACATTTAACCTGCATAACTCCATGCTGCCAATATGTTTCATTTATGTAATCTGCATCGAATTTTGTCTTTTCTTTGCAGTACCACAAAGGATAATTAGCATTTGCAAATGGCAAATTAACTTTGAATACTGCTAGTATTTTGCATTGACAACTACATTGTCAAAGACCACATTATCTAATTTGTCAGGCCAATCAAGCATAAAAAAAGTCTGGTGGTCTAATCCAATCTATACCTGCTCATGCATATATGAACTGAGAGGAGGAGAAATTGCTCACCGCATGCATCGACGTCAGATCTGACGGAGGCCTTGGGCACTTGGGGCCGCCGTTGAGGGGAGGGAGTCGGAGAAGGGAGGGATCCCACCACCGTCGTGAGGAGGAGGGAGTTGGGAAGGGAGCATAGGAGGTGCCGTGTCGCCGCGTCGGGGGAGCAGCGGATTCGGCGCTGATGCGTTGGTGGAGAGGCAGGGCCACCATGGAGGGGCTCAAGTTGATGGGCGTTTGGGGAGGGCCGGGCTCTCCACAGCAGCCCTGTGGTCCATCCGGGGCCATAACACCGGGGGAGCAGTGGACCTGGCGCCGCTGTGTTGGGGGAGGGGCAGATCCGGCGACACCTCATCGAGGGAAGGGAAGCTCAAGCTCCGACACCCCCATCACTCCCATAGCTCATGGATCTCGTTGTTCCACGGGAGCACTCGTTTGTGGTCGCGCCTGCTAGATCTAGATGGAGGGGGCGTCGTGGGAGGGATGGGGTGGCACTGGCAAAGGCCGGGGAGGAGAGAGAGAAGAGAAGAGAAGGGAGTAGGGAAGGGAGCAGGTAGAGAGAGCACGGTGGACGCGGCGGATGCGAAGGCTATGAACCGAGTTTAATGAAATTTTTAGGTTCGGATCTAAACACATAGGTGACGCATTACCTTGAGCAGCGTCACTAATTACAGGCTCTTGTTATTAGTGACACATCTAGAGTAGAAGCGTCACTATTACATAGTTATTAGTGACGCATCTTAATATGGGGACTTAGTTTAGTGACGCGTCCAGATTTCACGCGTCACTATTAAGAGATTAGTGACGCTTCTTTTTAGAAGAGTCACTAATTATGGTGTTATTTTTGTGCTTTTCTTACATAGTGTTTGGAGATGGATGACATGGAATATAGGGTGTATTCTTTTCTTGCGTACTAAATTTTAGTCATGTACCATCAAATATTGGGATACTAAATAGAAATAATAAATATAGATTAATGATAAAATTCATTTCATAATTCATAGGCTAAATGATGAGACAAATCTATTAAGTCTAATTAGATCATGATTAGACAATATGATGCTATAGTAAACATCTCGTAATGATGACTTAGTTAAGCTTAATAGAATCATCTCACAAATTAGCCTCCAACACTATAATTAATTTTATATTTAGTCACTCTATTTTACGTTTAAAGAATTGATGTGATAAGACTAAAATTTAGACCGAGAAAAAAACACACCTATAGGAATGTTGTCACATGGTAACATTGTTTCATAATGTTAGACGATCTGAACCCAGAGGGTGAGAGGATTCATTGAAAAACTGTCATAGTTATGTTTACTATGTTCGTGGTGTGTGCATTCCATAACATGTTATGCCCTGGTAAATGAGGAGCTTATATCCACATGTTATGTTGCTATTATTCATATTTGGCTTGGTGAGTGTTAAGTGGAATCTAGAAAGATTTTTAGGACAAATATAATAACATTATTTCTGAGTCATCTTATACATTACTCTCTCTATCATAATATATAAGTATTTCTAGACATGGTTTAGATGCATAGAATCTATCACGTATATGAACACTCTCTCTCCTAGTCTAGAATATTTATATTTTGGAACGAATATAGTAGATGATTAGGAGTTTTCTTGAATAAAGAACAGTTATGGATTGCACAGTAACTATAATGTGCAATAATGATCTCCGGACAGACCAGTGTTAATAATGTGCAAAAACCTCTTTGACAAGACGACACTTATTATGCTTATTATACTTCATTTGTTAAATTTCGGACATCACATTTAACTACTCCTCTTATTTAAAATATATAGAAATATAAAAACAAAAAACAAATCATACTGAATATCTTTAGTGATAAAACAAGACATAATAAAATAAATAATTTAAATAATATAAATGATTAAACATATTATCTGAAAGTCAACAAATTATTATATTTCTGAACGGAGAGAATATGACATTATGGTTTACCAAATTCAACACTTTGTCTCATCTTTTGCTCTCTTCGTATACAAGGTTCAAAACTTGCTTTATCTTATGACTCAATAAAACAAGGGCTCTCATAAAACAACCTTGTTACGCTTGTATTTTAGTCAAATATCATATGCTCAGTCCTTACTAAAAATCGTAAAAAATACCTCTGTGCTTCCATGCAATGTAAAAGGGTTGCATAGCCTTGCAAGATACACACTCCTGGCATGTGCATATCTGACCAGACGTGCAAGTTTCGTCAAGAAAGAATGATTACACCTGACGTTAATAACGGTTCTACAAAATGCAAAACTAATTTAAGTTCAAAAGTGGATAATAAGACCATAGGTTCTAAAATAATTAGCTTTGGTCAGCAAACAAAGCAATAGTGCGTTTGGAACCTGAGCTAGCAAAATCTTAGCCTCGCTAAGCTAGGCTTGGTATTTGAAATCATAAAAGAAATCTTACTTTCGGTGGCAATCTCGTCTCACGCGGCTAGGAAAAGTTTGCCCACAACGAAGAGCCGAATCCGCTAGCCTTTGACGGCAAATCGCATCAACACGGAAACAACCGCGCGCTACATGCTGCTCTACATGCTGCTACCTTCCTTCACCTAGCCAAGCTTTGCAAGTCAAGTTTTACAAGTATTTGCTTTCATTTTAGAGGTTTTGTTGCGGCTCCGAATCTGCTAGTATGTCCCGGTAACAGTTATCGCAAACTCTTGATATACAAAATCGTACCATATTTTTGGCATGCAAAATATGATTTCTGATGCTTCGTTAATCAGTTGAAAGGAAAAAAAACTTGCTCGACAACCTAGTGACGAGTACCAGGTGGTTAGCCCGTCTCAGCAATCTAACCAAATGTTTCGCATCAGCAAATTAGCCATCGCCGGCAGGAGCTAGTTTGCCCGGTTGAGCTATTGCCCCGGCCAGTGAAGCTACCAAACGTACTTTGCACATTCCTTCTTGGCCGTGTATATGTTCGTGGCATATTCCAACCGAAATTTGTAGCCTTCTAATAATCTAACAGCCAAATTCATCATTGTCAATCCAATCATATGAATTTGTTCCTTAGTTTACTAATTTTATAGGAATAGTTTCAAATGAATCACTAAAAAGTTGCATGATCTCGTATATGTCATTGTCGTGACAAAAGTGAACCTCATATGTCGGATAGTTCAATTTTATGCTATGTGTGTGTTTCAAATGCTACCCCGCCAATTGGAAGCTTACCAAAGGGGAAAAAAAATAATCTCCTCACTGAAAAGTAACCATTTGTAACTGAAAATCTAGAAGTATGGAGTGTAAACTCATAGCCGAAACTCAAAAATAAAAAATTAGATTAACAAAAAACCTCGTGGAATAATAATGGAGTAATAATGTTTTGACCGTAATTTTGAAGTTCAATTATGATCTAGATCTTAATTTTTAAATGTTGTATTATTAGTACAAATCTAAAGAAAAGTTTACGGTAAAACGTAATGAGAAAAAGGTTATGATAAAATCCTAAAATTTGGAATTGGAAATCTGGATTACAATTAGTCTCTAAATCTGTGATTAAAACACAATTATTGAATAACTAATAGTATGGATGCACAGATTGTGTATGATACATGTTGCAGAATCCTATATTCCTATACCATCTCAATAATTTGAAGAAAAAAAAACAGAGTCATCATCTCAGGATCGGGGTCCTCTGAATTGGTGTTTTCAATTTAGAGAAGCTGCCCTCTATATTAGTCCGTATCTGAGCCACACATCTATAAGTCAAGAGCTGGTATTTGTTACCAATTCTTCCATGAAATGAGTCAGTAAGACCCCACAAATCTTTTCTTCTTACTTGCTCTCTCCGATGGAAGCTTGTTCTACAGCTACAAGGCAAAGCTCCTGAGGCTCTATATCCAACGTCTTCACACATTCTAGCCTGCTGGTCTTCACTGTTAGCTTCCCCTGTCCACCTCCATGACACGCTGCGCCACGGAGAATCCAGCAGGCACACCGCCCACAACGCCCAGGCCGTCGTCCAAGGTTAAGGCTCATGTTGACGAGGTCCCAGGATAATTATCGAGGTCACCATCCCGGTGAGGACTTCTCGTGCTCTGCTGTGGGGAATGGAGATTAGGGGCCTCGGCCAAATCTGTTGGATCACTAGCTAAGACTCAACAAATTTTCGTACGAATCTTGAACATGCACACCAAATCAGTATGGACGAGCTTATATGAGAAGGATGTAGCATATGGAGGCTCCACTAAAACGTGATGCTCAAGGGGCAGAGTCCAAGTCTATATGTGGGTCCTCACAGATGTTAGCACAAGACTCAGATCTTGCGTTGGGCTTTAGGAAATTCAGGGGAGTGAACTTCCGCCTTGGGTTTGCGCCACGGTGAGGACAGCTAACCACCGATCACAAGACGAGATCCATGGGAGGGATCTGATGCAGAGGTTCATAGGGGGTAGGTCTCATTTAGTGGTGCTTCGTAATCCATGTTTGGCTCGGTGAGATCGATGGCTTCCACAAAACAGAGATGAAAAGATGCAACACGGTGCGGAAGAGAAGAAGAGGAGCAGACATCCCTGTGGGCTCTTTGTGATATTCTTAATTAAAATGCATCACAATCCTTGATGCGAAAATAGAAGGTTGAGATGTTAGCTAATGCCAGGAAGAGAGTTCTCTGCATTGAGTGAACTAATTCAGAGGACCCCGATCCGTCATCTCAACTCTACCAGGTACCAGCCTTCCTTCGCCCCCTTCGTCCACCTCCCTTCCCTGCCCCCACCCACCATGGCTCACCTCCGTCTCCTTCCCCTCCTCCTCCTCTTCGCCGGCACTGCGGTCACCACCGGCGGCGACGAGGCGCACGTCTCCGCGGTGGTAGCGGAGAAGGGCCTGGCCTTTGCCAAGGACGTGCTGATCGAGCAGGCGGTGCGGTCGTTGACCCCGCTCCGGCTCCCCGGCCTGGAGAAGGGCGTGCGCGTGCCTTTCCTCGGCGGCGTACGCGTCGCTGCATCCAACATCACGCTCTTCCACCTCGAGGTCGGGGACAACTCCACCATCTACCCCGGAGACTCGGGCCTGGTCGTCGTCGCCTCCGGCATCACCGCCAACCTCAGCATGCATTGGAGCTACCGCTACGATTCATGGCTCTTTCCCTTAGAGATCACCGATAGCGGAACCGCCTCAATCCTGGTAATCTCTGGGTTCTTTCCTGGTTTTGTCGCCCCAAAGGTTGTGTTTTGATGTGAATTGTGCTAGATTTGGTCTCGTACTGTTGCATATTCGTAGAAACCTGAGCTTGTAGCATTAGATTTTTGGCGTCAATTGTGCTAAATTGGAACAGTAAATTTCACAAATAAAAAAAAGGAACAGTAGTGCTGGATATAGACAAATCCTTGATCTTCACTCGAGTTATATACTCAGTGATTCAGTGAAATATCAAATTCATTACATTATGTACCGATGAAATGTTCTTAAATTCCATGGTGAATGCCTCAAATCATGGGAAAAATAAGCAAAACATTTCTTTAGTTGATGTACATGTGCATATGATAGGAAGCACATCATCATGTTTCCATGCTTGGACTGAACAAAGAGCTACTGGCCTTCTTCAGTGGACCTTATTTTTGTTTCCATATTTAGCTAACTAGATGTACTTATCCATCTTTCCGACAAGAGTAGTGTTTGGATGTGGATGCAATGCAGATGGTAAATGATGCTTCTTTACTAAATTTAGACCCAAGGTCTGATTGTATGTATGCAAGTGCTTTATTTGATTCAAAACTATGGATTGTAATTTGTCAATCCTTCCAGTCATCATAATAAGACTCAAGCAAAACTGTGTTTGAATGTAAGTAGATTCTGATTGAAACGAGTGTTTACTCAATTACTCGTAAAAAAGAACAATCCTCAAAATTATTTGAGCACTTGATGTTGGATAGTATTAATTTTGTTTGCTCACAGGTGGCAGCCAGGAACCATCTAGTGTCTGACTTGTGGTGTGTGGCGTATGTGTTGTATTTTACAACTCTTTCTGCTTTCTAGTGTCTGACTTGTGGTGACTATTGTGTATAACTAATGATGTGTTTAATAACAAGTAGAACCATCACTGACTGGCCAGTTCAGTTTTATTTTTGGTTGTTCGATGCAAACTTTGCTCCTTAAACAGCACTTTGTAGACAGTTATCCTTCCCTTTAAAATTCTAAGTCTTTTGAGTTTAAGCATTCATGTTCTGTACTTCTGTTAAAACCAACTCCATTTAGACAATCTTGTTCACTACTGAGAGAGTTATCTAGTCATGACATGATACTATACCATCCCTATATCTTGTATCCTGAGCCGAAAACAATATTTTACTATAATTTTTAGTCTAACATTTAATTATTTTTGACCTTTTTGTTCTGTTTACTGAGAGGAAGCATGTATCCTTTTTGTTTGTAAGGTTCAAGGAATGGAAGTTGGGATAACCATGGTAATGAAGAATAGCAATGGCAGTTTGGCTCTGTCTGTTTTGCAGTGTGGTTGTTATGTGAAGGACCTAATGATTTCGCTAGATGGTGGAGCATCTTGGTTTTATCAAGGGTATGCCGTTTCCTTTGCATCTAAGAACTGCTATTTAAATATCAAGAAAAAATAATATTCATCACAATTGAAAATTTAAGACTTAGTATTTTTATAGAGATGTCTCTTCCAGTGCAGAAAAATGTTAATTCACATTTTATTTCACTACATAGCTTTTGCTTGATAGTTTAAAAACAATTGAGCAAGATCTAGCTATATAGTTTTAGATATATGAGACTATTCTGAACAGTTTATTTTGCATTTTTATTTATTTGATTTCAGTACAAAAGCCAAAAGAGGTGATATAAACAAACCAAGGATAATATATCAATTATTTAGTGAGGGTTTGTTTTAGTTAGCCCTTTCCTTGGATGCTGGCTGTTAAATGTTATTTGAAAAGTGATGATATTACTTAGACTTGTTTGCATGCATATACATTGATGTGAAACATATACAGTTTACTTTGAAAAGTCCTACGGCTTTATTCTATACTCAAAGACATCAAGAGGCAAAAGTTCCTACTTTAATCACTATGTTATCTTGCCCACTTCCTGAAGGTTTATAAATGCTTTTGAAGATCATATTAAAGCTGCAGTTGAGAAGGCAATACCTGAAAATATTATTGAAGGTGCTGGAAAGTTGGACTCATTTCTGCAAGGCCTTCCTAGGAGTGTCAATCTGGACAGTGTTGCTGCCTTGAACATGACTTTCATTAATGATCCTCACTATGGAAATTCTTCAATTGAGTTTGATGTCAATGGATTGTTTGCTGCAGTAAATTCTAAGACAAACAATTTGTTGAAGCATCCACAGCTTTCTTTTTTGTCATGTGGTGATGCATCAAAAATGCTTTTGCTTTCACTTGATGAAGATGTATTCAATTCGGCACTAGAAGTTTACTTCAAGGTATCTGGAACATTTTATGTAGGATAAATTTTTTCTTCAAGAATGCCCATCTTTGCATTATACTGTATTACTTCCAGGATTTTACATGAATGTCTTTTTGGCTTCAGGCAGGTTCAATGCACTGGATTGTTGACAAAATTCCTGATCAGTCTCTACTGAACACAGCTAGCTGGAAATTTATCATTCCTCGCTTGTACTGGAATTATCCAAATGATGACATGCTGCTAAACATTTCGATGTCTTCATCCCCATCGATAAGGATTACATCTGAAAAAGTTGGTGCTACTATTAATGCAGACATGATAATTGATGTTCTGGATGGCAAAGAGACAGTTCCAGTTGCATGTATCTCAGTGGTAAGAACTGTAAAATTCTGAAGTTTTGTAATGATCTAATCATATATTTCCGTTGATCCATAACATGGGAAAAGGAAGACAATTTTCTTTCTCATCAATACATACTTTTAAGAAACTTTCTTATTTCTGACATATCATTTATTCATATTGTATGCTCTAGTAGGATCTAATCAGATCTTTGGGTGCAGGTTGTAAGTGCTTCAGGCTCTGTGGAGACATCAGGAAATAAAGTCTATGGTAAAGTTGGATTAGACAATTTCTCCCTTGCGTTAAAGTGGAGTAAAATTGGAAACTTCCACATGTCTTTGATTCAGGTAGTTACTATCAGCAACCTTTTATGCATTCTTCTTGTCTATTTTGTTAGGTCATGTTTTTTCTAGTGATCTGCATAACATTGTTGTCAAAGTGATCTTTTCTGAGTTGTGTTTGGTTCACCAAAGAATCATAACAAAATGCTACAATTGCAGGGAGTGATTCGTGTTTTCTTGAACACGGTAGCCATGCCTTATTTGAACTCACGGCTGGGGAATGGATTCGTCCTGCCGTTGGTCCATGGTTTCACACTTAAAGACGTCAACGTAATTACATCTGCTGAGCAGTTGACGCTTTGTTCTGATGTCACCTTCACCAACGCAAGCACGTTGTTGAGATTACCGGTTTTGTGATACGTTTGAGTTGTATAGATCGTGTACCTTCTTCTGTCTGGGCCACAAAGCAGGCCTTGGGCATCAGACAGACAGTGTATATTATTGTACATACTGTCTCTTTGCCAAATTCATCACATTCTTTCTACAAATTTGTGAATGGTGTACATATGAATCTGTTGTTAAAAACATTTCTGTGCATTATTTGTATATGCCCTCTCCTTTGCCAAAATTTCCCACAACGGGCATCATTTATACAGCTCAGAATAGAATAACCGAACAAGAAACCACTACAACCGATGACTGAAGTTCTGATAGCCATTTAAAATTGACGTGGCATGTTATAGAGTCAAATAATCTTATATGGAACATTGGATGGTATGATGGTATGGTAATAGACTAATAGCATAACCATATATTGCTCTCTGTTCTCATCAAATTATATCCTCTTCCACATCAAACCCCACCCATATATAGGCTCGGATCGAATTTAGCAATTATCCATACCATTTCATCTCTACTAATCTAGCACTCATGTCCGAGGGGCAAGGGATCCTCTGATATCAGATGCGTCTCGGATCGGGACTCGGCAATGTTGAGCATGAATTCCTAACGTGGCCTCAGTTCAAAGGAGAGTTTAGCGAGTGAGAGAATGGTGTCAGGCTAACTCCAACAGGTACCCTATATTCTATATGAATACTATCCAAATCTAAAATAGGTCTTAATTGTTGTAAAACCCGTCTCCAACGGAGTACTAAAACAGATGACCCATTCTGGAGCGTGCTCCCTCCGCGACCCACAAACGGGGCACGTGACCGCGCAACACCCATCACTCCAGGCGCCTGTGCTCCTCTGCCGCGCGTGCCGCAGTGCTCCTCCTCCTTTGCCACGCGCGCCACGCCCGTGCCCCTCCTCTGTCGCGCGCGTCGCCTGTGCTCCTCCCTTCGCCGGGCGTCCAAGCTCCTCCTCCTCCGACCACCACGCGGCTTCTCCTCCGGCCGCGCGAGCTCCTCCGCCGTCGCCCGCACAAGCTCCTCCTCCACTCTATCGCGCATGAGATCCGGGAATCCCGTGCCTCCACATCGATCAAAGCGGTGCCGCCCCACCCTGCTGCTCCCTCCCTCCGGCCTGAGAGCACGTCAACGAATCCATTTTTGAATTATCATTAGAGATCGACATTTTTAGATAACGACTCTTCTACTACTTTAATACTGTTCAGTATCTAATTTGGGTATTGAGTCTCCTCCACCATTGGAGACAGCCTCAAGCCTGCACCAACGGCCTGGATGCGTCTCACCCACCCGCGTGTACCACATCTCACTGCCCCACCTTTCCGCCTAGCGTTTACAACCCCCGGCTCCACCTCCAACACGACCCCACACCGGAAAAAACTCTGCGCTGCTGTTCGCCCTCCCCGCTCGCGCCGCTGCTCCTCCGACAGCAGCAGCAGCAGCAGCTTCCACCGCTGCCTCCTTGTCACCTCGCCAATCAAGCAACGCTTTCCTCACTCCCCGCGCCGTCTTCCAGAACCTTCTAGAACCTCTCCTCGCGCACCCACCTCACTTCTAGGGTTTCGTATCCGCCCTCCACATTCCCCCGGCGCGCGGGCTCGCGCGATGGGGGCCGGGCAGAAGCCGCGGCGCGGGGGCGGGGAGCTGGCGCAGGTGGCGGAGATGGTGATGGTGCTGGCTGCGGCGGGGGAGGCGCGGGGCGGGTGGGACCCGACGGTGGCGGAGCGGGCGCTGGCGGCGGAGGCGATGAGCAAGCTCGCCGCGGCCGTGGAGGAGGTGGCGCAGCCCAGGGAGCTGGTCCCGAAGGAGGCGGTGTGCGCACTCGTCGAGGACCTCGGGCTCGGCCGCGCCAGGGACCCCGCCGCCATGGGATACCGCCCGCGCAGGGCCTCCATCGCCGAGAGGGTCCTCCACACCAAGCGCAAGGTCTCGCGCCGATTCTCTCCTCTTGCTGGTTTATATGCTGTCACTCGCTCTCCATTTCCAGTAGCCGTACTGTGTGTCCTTAGTTACTTGGTTTGATTATTTCACCTCGACTGATGGCTTGTATAGGGCTATGTGTCGACAGCAACAGCTGCTTTGTCTAGATAATGACATATGGCCATGCTATCGTTTGATGTTTGATAGGCACAGGCAATAAGAAGGGTCTTGTATCTGCAAAGTACGAATACCTGCCAATGTTTAGTTCAAAAAGTATATATTGACATGTTGCATGATAAACCAACCAAGACGAGGAATTCGTCATCCGTGCCTTGCAATTCTTCACTGGCTGAAGGCTCGATTTGGTTTTTCATAGAAAACGTGTTAAGTTCCGCATTATAAATATTATGAGTAATAACACTATGAAGGAAACATCCTCGAAGTGGAAGCTAAGTGTACGGGCATTGGATAGTGAAAAGGGAATAATGCTGTATACGTGGATAATTTTCTGACTTTTTGAGAACCCTTTTATTTTACCTTAGTTTGATATGACATAGATATACATTAAGCTGGGTGAAATTTATTGTTTTGCTTAGATTAGGTAAGAGCAGTCTTATGCATCTTCAATGATCTTTTTATTCTTCTCTCTTGCCCCCTTAAATAGATGGAAGAAGTCAACGAATCTTTCGTACATTCGACAACCAATATGCCTAAAACAACATCCTCTAGTGCAATAACTGGATCCCAGCAAGGAGCTTCTGAGTCCACTGGGTCACCCTGGAATTTATCAAACCCGGTGACAGCTCCAGTTATCTCGAACCAGCCTCTGCTGAATGGAACAATAGCTGGGGCATCTTATGTAAAACCAGCAAACATCCCTTCAATTGCTTCTCTGCTACGTGTTGGCTCTGCAGATATCAAAGTGGAAAAAAGTGTTAATGGTTCTCAAGTCACAGAACATGGAGGTAATGTGACGTATTTTTTGCATTCCACTACTAATGTAACTTGCTTCTCCATTAAGATCACTCGTGCTTAACGTTTATCTCGTGTCCACGTCTAGAATTATTGCAATTTGGGAATACGGTTGCTCCTAAACAAATTTAAAGTTACATCTCAATTTAGTATGTCCCAGTTAAATTTTTGAAGGTGGGGTTCACTGTTTGTAGAAAGAAGATGTAAAATTCTGACAAAATATAAAAAACTCAATCGGTGGGGGAAGAACCGCCCCCACGGCATTTATTTTAAGAAGTGGACTGTATGACCCCAGTTGAGAAACCCTCCCCAACCCTGGCCCATGCCCCTTATGGGGCCACCTTAGGCTGATGTAGAACCGTAACCAACAGTCTGGCGCAGGACACCATAACCTGGGCCAATGTGTGCCCACTGCCCAAGCCACAAGGCATATTTAAAAACCAGTGAGGGCGGATTTGTTTTTGGCGAGGGAGGGAGGTTGCAATATCGGGGTTTGAATTCAGTTTGCAATCCTGACAAAATATAAAATTAACAAAATAGAGAAAGGGCAATGTTCACCATAAATTTATTTTATGTTCCTTGTCTTTTTTGTTTGTTTAAACTTGGATTGCCATATTATATTTTGTCAGAATGTTTCATGCTAGTTTGGTGCTCAAAACAAGTTGACCATAATTCCATGTTACCTTGCACAGAGATAACTAAGTTTCTAAGAGAGCTGGTTACGTTCTTCTAGGAGTAGTTACTTCCAGTGGTATATATGTTTCTACATATATAGTAACATCCTGTAAATTAGCATCTCATGTAACTCTGTACCGACTATGTATATTTGGTGAATTGTGGCGAAGCTGGAAATAACTCAAGTGTGATGCTAAATATATAAATTATGTGTTAAAATGGATGTGCAAGTGGTAAAAGTTAGGTTCATTAGTGCTGAAAATGTAATTACATGAGAATGTACATGTGATAGACCAGGGAAGGCCTACATAGCTTCACCAGTATTGGTGATAATGCACATGTGATACATCAATATTGGAACAGATGTCTCTTCATGTATGAGTACAATAAGTAGGATTGTATATACCTAGGAGGGCAAAATATTCTGCCATGTTTTCACTTTTTTGACCTAAACTAATTTCTTGCTTGATTAATTATTCAGGCAATAGTTAGCTGATTGCAGTCCTTTGATTTACATAACATGTGTATATTTAAACCAAGAAGAGTATGTTTCATGGAACTAAAACCACTTTGACAAGTGAGTGAGGAGCGTCGCCTTTGGGAAATGGCAAGGGCAAAGGGGTTAATCTCCCTGACTGCCTCGCTTCCTGAAGACTAGTCTAGGAGTTGTCATGGGTCGTTTGTTTTAACTGACACCGGTGCGAATGTAACCTAAGAACAACTCGGGTGTGAGTGGATTCTGTTGTATGGAAATTTGTCCCCTATTTTTCTTCTTAATGAAATGATACGCAGCTCTCGTGTTCGAGAAAAAAAAACACTTTGACATATCAACAGTACTAGAACTATTTTGACATGTATCTCGAAGTTACATCTATTTTGACGTTAATAACTACAGGTATTTTGACTCGGGTGCTAGGAAGTTGTAGTTATTGTAGTTTTGTGCTACCAATGTAAAAAATCTTTTAGTTCTTCTGGTATTAGGTCAAAATAGTTGTATTTCCGTGAACTTAACTCTTTAAATAAGTGTGAGTCTTCCCATGCATAAATAAAATATTTGTATATTATGTTTTGGAATGAATATGGTACCATTTTTCTATTCTTTAAAAAGAAACAAACAATTTTGCAATCTATTGTCCATTACCCATATGTCAATCAGGAGTGAGGTGAAAGTAGTTTAGCAAAGGGAGAAAAGGACATCTGTGTTCAAAAATATTTACACCTGAACCATTCCCATGCATTTATTTTTTAATGAAACATGCTCTTATGACATATGAATCTGCTATGAACAACTTGCTTGGGATAAAAAGGCTTTGTTGTTGTTGTTGATGCTCTTATGAATCTGCTATGCAAGATAAAATATACTAATATAATACTAATAAAGGTAGTGGTAGTAGTAAAGGACTTTGATCTGATATATCTGAAAATTATTTTCTATGTCACCTGTAGGTGCAGCAACTATTGACCAGGCAAATAAAACATGTTATCTCAAAGCTACTAGTTTGAGTCAAAATTCTATTAAGAGTTCAACTCAAGCAGGGAAATCTCTGGACAAAAATAAACTTCACTCTGGGAGAGGGAGCACTGTTATGAGACACCAAAATGCAAGTGGAGAGTTGTCTGTTCAGAAACAATCAGCACTCTGCCATCACAAAGAAATAGCAATTGAAGTTGAGTGGTTTCTGTATCAACCTTCCAATCACCCTACCTGGACTGTTCCTTCTACTGAATATATGAATACCCGACTAGATTGTCAGATATGTAAAGTTTCTACCACCAATATGGAAAGTTTGCTTGTTTGTGATGCCTGTGAAAAGGTCATGCACTTACAATGCCTTCAGCGCTGTGGGAATCAAGTTCTGGCTAAAACCGAATGGTATTGTCCACCATGTTTGGCTCAGAGTAAGGGGAAACCCCTGCTTCCAAAATATGGCAAAGTTATAAGAACATTTATTGCACCAAAGACTAGTATGACCAGTGGTGCTGTCCAGCCTTCTTTGCAGGTTGCAGCAGAAAACCCAACCAAAAAGGATTGTGGTAAACATGCTGTAGCAAATGAAAGTGCTACAAATCAGAACTTTGAAGATGTTGACAACACTCTGCACAAGAGTAGTGCACTGGCTTTAGATACTACTAGCTCAAAATCATTTTCAATCTATGGCTCTGGACCTCGAAAGGAAAATGTTAAACATGATGAAACTTCATTTTTGGAAAAGGAAAGAAACGGACAGCCCTGTGGTGGTATGCATACAGAAACCGCGAAACCCTGCAATGAAGGCCATAGTAGTGGAGCATCGACATATAGTTCTAGCAATCTGTCAGGGGGGTCCCATATTCATACTAAGAGCAGTTCTGTGAATTCAGTAGAGGATTCCACCCTGCAATCTACTGCATATTCCAACCATACTTCAATTGTTTCATCTAAAGAGAATTGTGAGGGCAAAAAAACTTCTTATCAACAATCAAGCAAAAATGTACAAATGTCCAGCTGTACAACACCAACTGATGAAATACATCAAGCACATGGACTCACTAACAATGGGATTAAAAAGGCACATGAACAAGAAATGCTGGCAAATGATGCCATCTCAACTCAAGGAAATGTTCAGCAGGTGAATTTAAATGGGCAGATTTATTCTGACTGTGAAATTGCAGGGGATCCTAAGGATGGGTTTGTAGGTTGCAGCACATCTAGTATTGTGGATTGGGTTGGTGATGTCCTCAAAGCTGTCGATAACAAAACTTACTATAATTCTTGTAGCATCGATGGTTTAATATACAATCTTCATGATAATATTTTGATTGCCTCTGAAGGTAGCAGGGCCAGTCCATGTAAGCTGCAGGTATCTTTCCTTTTGTATTGCCCTCTTAATTACATGTGAATCCCTCTGTATGCAAGATTTTTAAATGCTACCGTTACCCTACGAACCTACCAACCCTATTGGCCTATTGAAATGTGCAGTAACATATTCTGTCAAATACAGACAGGGTTTTTAATTATGTTGTCTTTTGTAGTCACTGTGGCAAGAGCATGACTCTGGGTGTAGACTGGCTATGGTCACTCCCTATCTCTTTCGCTCGGAGATTCCAGATTCTATTAGCAAACCATGTACTGACAAAGAGAATGAGGTGAGCCTACTAACTGTTGAGATGAAACTGCACACCATGATGTCAATTTTTGCTTTTAGCAAGGCATTTATTATGTGATTTCACATGTACCTATACTTCTGAAAATAATACTGTAGATATTTGGAACAATTAAATCAACAAGAAAATAATTATAGCATAGGATCTATATTCACAATGCTAAAAAAGAATCTTCTGTTAGCTAAGCTTTCTCGTGTTTTTCCTTTCTGGTAGTATATATAAAGTTTTGCATGAAGGATTGTTCCTGTTATGATAATTGACAGGTTTCGATAAACCATTTTGATTTTTTACTGTCCTTGTCTTCTTGCAGGTATATGGTTCAAATGATCAAAAAATTATATTGCTTACTGCTATACGTGGCCCTTGTGAGGTACTACATGTTGATAAGGCTAGAGAAGAGCCCAAGAGAAGATGCCAGTTAAACGGTTCAAGAAGTAGGTTACAACCTCTTTTCTTTTGCAGGTCTGTTTCTGATCCTATTATATTCTCTTTCATTAGTAAGTGAAAACATACTTCTTTCAGAGCTGACTGGACAAACAGTTTGTTATTATAGACCTTGATGAACCCATTTATCTATGCAAGAAATTATGTATAGTGCTAATACTGCATGCTGTGACTGGTTTGGTTGGGTATATTAATTTGGACTTTCTGCATAGATGGTCATCTGACTGCTAAGTAATAGTGCATCTCAAATTTATAGATGATCATTTTTGAATTGTTCCTTCAACACTTCCTCGTGTCCCCAAAAAGCACTTTTAAAATTGTGTCTTGGAACTACCTCTTTCTGGTCCAGTGTTGACTGTTGACTTGTGAAAATAAGTTGTGGTTTTAAAAAAAGGAGCAAACATGTCAAATTCTGTTTCAGCAAACTATAGTATGAAGAATGTAGTGGGAGCCTTGGGACACAAGGATGCTGGATGCCCTAAATACCATGATGTGACTACATGTTACAGCATGCCATGGAACCGAAAATTGTGTATGCTATGAAGAATGTAGTGGGTAGCAAGCCTAAACATACTGTTTGGGATTTGTAAAGGTTTTCTATAGTTCGCAGGGGATGCCATCGTCCTTTTGGGTTACCTTAGGGCATAGGTGGGAGATGATTCAGCAACTTCCTAACCTGGAAGAAAGATGAGCTGGACAACATCTTCAACAAAACTGATAAGAAGGATCCCTGTACTATTATCCACAGGCTTAAGTTGTGTAGGGATGTATAAGACATTGAGTGTGTATGTATATAGTGGTGTCCAGTGTGTCATGCTCATCCTTCAGCTTCATCATCTCCACATATGCCCCATTTTGCGTCTGTACATGACCACCATGTGAACTATGTTAATATCGTTATCTCAAGCCATCCTGTGAAAATGGTAGTCCAGTTCATGCTTCTCTTTATAAGGAAAGGGAATATGCATTAATATTCCAGTTCATGCTTCTCTGGCGTCCCTTTCGGCCTTATGATAAAAAATGCCAACATTTACATAAACAAGGACTAAACTGCACTAGTCTGACCCGGGTAATTTTGTCTCATTGGTATGGCACTTTCCTACTATTATCGTATCAGTATGGATGGAGTCTCTTTTTTTTCCACGTACAAAACTATTGCTCCACAGTTTTGATGTTGAATGTAGTCCTTAAGACCCTTTAGTTCTTCGATGGATCTTTAAAAAAAAGGGCGTACCCCAGTGCCGTAGGCTCACGCACTGCACAGGGTCTGGTGCACACTGCAATGTGCAGAGGTTGGGGCTCGAACCCTGGACCTTCCGGTCACAGGTGGTAAGACTCTACCGCTGCACCAGGGTCACCCTTCATCTTTATTCAAAATCCATTGGAATCTTGGTGGTGATTGTTGTTATGAGTTGCATAATCATGACCAGTAAAAGTAGTTCAGGATTGAGTACAGTTTACTCGTCATACTGAAATGTTAACCTGGTTTACTTTTACTCTTCTGCAGATGGAAGTATGATGAATCCACAGACAGTTTTTACAAAGAGTACAATGTTGATAATTAGTCAAGTTTCTGACATTCATTGGTGTGAAGAATTGTACATGTTTTGCTATTGCCTTGATGCTAAAAGAGGAGAGGAGAGGGATCATCTCATCCCAAACTTTAGGCCCGAGATAATCGTTCGTAAGATTCTCAGTTCATGGGTCCTAATTGTCTGATATCCATCATTGGAGAACTTTTACAGGTCCTGTAAAGCTTTGAGAGAGACCCAGGTGAAGGTTAGGTTATGTTGTGTATCATCCATAGTCCCTGCTGTAAATAGGTTCAGCATCGTATTATATTATCTTGCTGCCATAAGGTTCAGCCTAGTTTCTAAGACACAGAAGTTACAATCACAGGTGGCTATCGGATCCTGCTCAATGGGACCAGGGAGTGTCTAAGGGTGTGTTTGGTTGGAGGGACGAAGAGAGACGGGACATTGTCATCCCTCTTTAGCATGAGTTTGATTCAGTTTGGTTGGAGGGACGAAGAGGGACGGGACATTGTCATCCCTCTTTAGCATGAGTTTGGTTCAGGGTAAAGCAAGAACATGGACAAGCATCAGGGAATATTCTCTTAATAAGCTTTATGAGTCCATCTCTCAGAATTGATGGGATGAAACTATTCAACTTTCTTGATCATGCTTATTAGTAAAAGATTAGTAATATTTAAATAGATTATATTAATAATTAAGATGTATATAATTAAATAATTAGTATTTATAAGTGCTAACTTCGTCTATGTTGAGTCTTAACATAGCCAGTACCAAGCCTGGGTAAAGGAGGAGGGTTGTGTTAGGTTTGGCGAACCAACGTCAAAAACCCAGCTATCATAAGAAATTTGTTGGGGCGTAACCCTCTTAGCAACGCACTACATCGGAACCCAGGTGTGGTGTCAAATGAGTAAGGGCCGGGTCGTCATCCCTTGATGGCGTGTCGTATTGTGATCTGGGTATAATGAATAGTGAGCAGGGGTCGGGTTGTCGTAACCTTAGTGGCGCTCTACATCTATGTCTGGATGTGGTGAAAAGTAAGCAAGGGTCTTCGCACTTTCCTTGTCGGGTGTGAAGGGTAAGTAAGTTAGTCGAGCCAACTAGGATTCGTCTAGGGAGTTGGAACGTAGGGTCCCTAACAGGCAAGTTACGAGAGCTAATCGATGTGGTAACTAGGAGGCGTGTAAATATCCTATGCGTCTAAGAGACTAAATGGAAGTGTCAAAAGGTGAAGGAGGTGGAGGATACTAGTTTCAAGCTTTGGTACACGGGTACAACATCGGGTAGAAATGGTGTAGGCATCTTGATCGATAGGAGCCTTAAGAATAGAGTTGTAGATGTTAGGAGGCACGGTGACCGGATTATCCTAGTTCGACTGATAGTTGGAGATTTGGCTCTAAATGTGATTAGTGCCTATGTCCCTCAGGTTTAGTGAGAGCACCAAGAGTTAGTTTTAGGAAGATCTAGATAGCATGGTTAGTGCCATACCTATCAGTGAGAAGCTTTTCATAGGAGGAGATCTTAACGGTCATGTGGGGACGTCTAATGTAGAGTTCGAGCGGATCCATGGGGGGTTCGGGTATGGTAGTAGGAATCAGGAGGGGAAGGATATACGTAATTGGGCATTAGCTTATGACTTGTTGGTAGAGAATACCCTCTTTAGAAGAGGGGATTTCATCTAGTGACTTTTAGAAGTGCACAAAACTCAAGCCAAATCGACTTTATCCTTACAAGGAGGGAGGACAGACGTGCTTGCTTGGACTATAGGATGATACCTGGGGAGTGTGTCGTCACTCAACATAAGCTTGTGGTGGTGGATTTTCGCTTTCGGGTACGTGTATACAGGGACAAACGCACCAAGACCGTGAGAACGAAGTGGTGGAAGTTTAGATGGGAGCTGGTGCAAACTTTTAAGGAGAGGATGCTAAGAGAGGGATCCTAGGAGGAAGAAGAAGGACCAGATGACATGTGACTAAAGATGGCAACATATGTGCGGAAGGTAGTTTCAGAAGTGTTTGGCGTGAGTAGGGGAGACAAACAAGAAGCAAAAGACACCTGGTGATGGAATGATGAGGTGCAAAAGGCTATCAAGGAGAAGAAAGAGTGTTTCAAATATCTATATCTTGACAAGAGTGCAGCCAACATAGAAGGCTATAAAATAGCCAAGAGGGCTGCAAAGCGAGCAGTGAGTGTAGCAAAGGGTCAGACATATGATAACCTTTACCAGCGACTAGGCACGAAGGAAGGGGAGAAGGACATCTATCGGATGGCTAGGATCCGTGAGCGAAAGACGAGGGACATCAACCAAATCAAATGTATCAAGGACGGGATAGACCGACTCCTGGTGAGAGATGATGAGATCAAGGACAGATGGCGAGAGTACTTTGATAAGTTATTTAATGGTGAGGAGGAGGGTTCTATACTTGAGTTGGATGACTCATTTAATGATAATAACAGACGTTTTGTGAGGAGAATTCAGGAGGCAGAGATAGAGCAAGCTTTAAAGAGGATGAAGAGTGGTAAAGCGATGGGTCCTGATGGTATCCCCATTGAAGTATGAAGATGCTTGGGTGCCAGAGCCATAGTATGGTTAACTAAGCTTTTTAACCTCATCTTTCGGTCAAACAAGATGTCGGAAGAATGAAGGAAGAGTATAGTAGTACCAATCTTCAAGAACAAGGGAGATGTTCAAAGTTGTACTAATTATCATGGGATTAAGTTGATGAGCCATACGATGAAGCTCTGGGAGAGAGTTATCGAGCATCGCCTAAGAAGAGTTACAAGTGTGACGCAAAACCAGTTTGGATTTATACCTGGAAGATCGACCATGGAAGCGATTTTCTTAATACGATAATTGATGGAGAGATATCAGGAGCAAAAGAAAGACTTACACATGGACTTTATTGACCTTGAGAAGGCGTATGATAAAATGCCAAGAAATATCATGTGGTGGGCCTTGGAGAAGCATAAAGTCTGAACTAAGTACATTACCCTCATCAAGGACATGTATAGGGACGTGAGGACGTGTGTTCGAACATGTGATGGCGACACTAATGACTTTCCGATTAAAATAGGACTATACCAAGGATCAGCATTGAGCCCTTATTTATTTGCTCTAGTGATGGACGAAGTCACACGAGAAATATAGAGTGATGTCCCTTGGTGTATGCTCTTTGCTGATGATGTGGTGTTAGTTGATGAAAGTAGGGATGAGGTTAATAGGAAGTTGGAGTTATGGAGGCACACATTAGATTGCAAGGGATTTAGACTTAGTAGGGCCAGAACCGAGTATATGATGTGTGAGTTTAGCGCGATTAGACATGAGGTTCGAGGCGTTAGCCTTGATGGACAATTGGTGGCCAAGAAGGATACATTTTGTTATTTAGGATCGATGTTGCAAAAGGATGGTGACATCGATGAAGATGTTAGGCATAGAATTTCAGTCGGCTGGTTAAAATGGCGTCAAGCATCCGACGTCTTATGCGATAAGAGGGTGCCACAAAATCTAAAAGGTAAATTCTATAGGACGGCAATTCGTCTAGTGATGTTATACGGTGTTGAGTGCTGGCCTACGAAAAGACGACATATTCAATAATTGAGTGTAGCAGAGATGCGTATGTTGCGTTGGTTTTGCGGACATACAAGAAGAGACCGAATACGGAATGAAGATATCCGGGACAGGATAAGAGTGGCACCTATCAAGGAGAAATTGGTTCAACATCGGTTGAGATGGTTCGGACCTGTCCAACGGAGGCCTCTGGATGCGCTGGTGCGTAGTGGGGTTCTAAAGAGAGATACTAATGTTAAGAGAGATAGAGGCCGACCTAACTTGACTTGGGACGAGTCGGTTAAGAGAGATCTGAAAGTGTGGGATATTCCTAAAGAGCTAGCTATGGATAGGAGCGCTTGGAGACTAGCAATAGATGTGCCGAAATCGTGATCTTTTTTTTTCTTCCTTCTTGCTTACTCGTTTCTTCTTTCCTTTGGCTTTTGTTCCTTTTGTTTTTGTCTCCTTTTTTTTCTTTTTTTTTTCCTTTTTCTTCTCTTTCTTTTGGCTTTTGTTCATTTGTCTCTTTTTTTTTTGTTCCCATGGGTTTCATCTCTAGCCTACCCCAACTTATTTGGGATAAAAAGGCTTTGTTGTTGTTGTTGGTATTTATAAGTGCTAATTTGTGAATTAATTTGAGTATAATTAATGTTAATTAGTATATATTTTAATGATTTACTATCATTATATTACGATAATATTAATAAATGTTAGTAGATATCAATTAAAGTATTATTAATAATAAATTAAGATGTATAATTAAGTTTTGATTTGTGACCCTCTTGTCCTCATCCTTCCAACCAACCAAAAATCATGGATGATATCATCCACTCAACCTTATCTAGGTGAATAAATTTGTCTACGCTATTTTCAATAACCCTGTCCCACTTGTGTGGGATTGATGTCGAACTTGTGTGGATTCATGAAGTTATTTTCAACCAAACCTTGGATTGATGTTGAACTTGTGTGGGATTGATGTTGAACTTGTGTGGATTCATGAAGTTACTAGTGAACTATGTCGCATTGTGTGAACTATGTTAGATTGTGTGAACTATGTCAGATTGTGTGAACTAAGTCAGATTTCCTATGAATTAATGTGTGAAATGATGTGAATTCGTGGCTGGCCAGGAGAATTGTTTTCTGGCCACACACAGACCAATCACGCCGGATGGTATGGCGTGATTGATGCCTGAAGATTCAACACTTAGCCGTTTCAGCGCCTCGGCGCCCGGCGTGATTGCCACCCCAATCTCGCCGGATGAGATGGCGTGATTGGGGTGGCAATCACGCCACACTTCGACCATTTCCAGGGTGTTCCAAGGAGGGTGCCGCGGCATCGAAACGACTAAGTGTTGAATCACGCCATATGGTATGGTGTGATTCGACACTTAGGTAGAAATTCAGTATTCAACCTAACAAGGCCGATGGTTACCATTCTAATTATATTAAGCATCAAAAACTTAAATGCATAGATAACACATGATAATAATTCGTATCTCAATTACATTAACCTACATCATACGTCTCAACAAGTCATAATAAAGACATAATTTTAGTACATTCTATATGTCACACACAAATTACATTTCAATTCATCAACTAGACCTCCTTTTCCTAAAACTTGTCACACGTGCAAGGCCCAACTGGGTTTTAATTATGAACCTTTCTGTCCTCTCTCCTTCTTCCTTACGCTTCATGTACTCGGCTCTCGTTTCAACCTTTGATTCACCATTAAAAGTGGAGCTTGTGCCGTTCAACCACTCAGTAAAAGAACAATGCCTGTCACGATACAAAGTTGGACAATGGAAGTATCTCCTTCTATCTGATGTGGATACCTTTGCACGGTATCCGTAACGGCAATAAGGTTGTTCGTGCCATGCCGGTACTATCACGCCTGTCTCCGTATTGTCAAAGGATGGTAAGTTCTCAATTAAGTTCACAATGGAACTACTCTCACCTTCATCAAGTTTCTTTCCCCAATTCTTTGTATCATCATGGCTTTTTTCTAGCATCGATCTCATTTTTCCTTTGCACCACGCCACACACTCCTTTGTTGTTTCAAAATTCCAACCACGAGGTACATCCAAATGGGACCATACAACCTTTGTAGGAAATCTATGTCATTTATGTCTCCAAATGTCCAAAGCCTTCTCATAGGCCGCATACCCACCATTCACTCTATCTATTTGGTACTCATTGCATATCGTCTGAATGATAAAGTCAGGAGGTTCTTTGACATACTTCTTCCTTATTTTCTACCTTCTTCTCTCTAACACCTTCACATAGTCCTCTTGTCCATACCTACTCGCTTCTTGGAGAAATTTTTCTCGTCCAAGAAATGTCTCTCAATTGCACTTCCGATTAGCCTGAGTAAACACGGAGAATTCAAACCATTAGCACCAACCTCATACCACATCACTAAATTCATCAATCCAATAGCTACATACTCACCCATTCATCAACGTCACCAACTGTATTGCCACAATAGTATCCGTACCCTAACTCAGATGGCACCACACCTCGCCTAGCTGGGACACCACATTGACAAAGTATTGTTGGCCTCTCCTCACATGGTAATGACTTTCCATATGCCACATCCTCTGACAATTCTTTCGGATATGGATATAACGCCTTTAGACCATATATCCACTCCTGAAAATCGCATCCTCTCTTGTTGTCCTGGACATAACAAAAGATAATATTATCAAGTAATTCATGACAAACAACCACAATATTTAAAAAAAAACAAAACTACCAACCGTGCTTGTGAATGGACAACGGAAGAATGGGGTGTATGCCAAACCCCGAGGAGGCTGGTGCAACTCTGCCAGAACACCACAGCATCGATTTTCTCTTGATTAGACATCAAAGGAGGATTAGGCGGCGGCGGAACCATTTTTCAAACAAATAGTATGGCTTGCCCTCTTGGTCCCAAGGGAATAATAATATCCTCTCATCGTACGCCTACGGACCCTCAATCCACTGAAAGAAGCTGCATTGCCCTACCTATAGCAAATTTCATATTTCAACTCAGTTGAATAACGAACCACCAATAACAAAGATCACGGGTGAGTACACATACCCCATCATTTGAACAACAATAGTAAGATTGGGCGATTATCAACGGATGCCAGGATTGCTTCACATGTGCAAGGATGTTACATTCACACGTAGGAATAGGTAGCAAATGTGGAACCGGTGCATCCACCGAGCTTATGTTGGGATACATCTCCCACCATCTATTATCAACTTCACCAACATCCAAGAAAGCAAATGCAACTCTTAAGTTAGCTAAATTTCTCTCATGATCTTAAACCTAAACCTAAACCCTAATTACCATCCTACCTACCAAAATAACCATTAAACACAATTTATCTATGGACAAACCAATAGACATACCTTCCTAGATGAAGCCTCCAAAAAAATTACCCAAATGAGCATCAAAGATTGGAGGGGGATGAAAATTTCCTTTTTTTCGCCGGAGAGAGAACAGTGGAGTGAGAGGGTAGAGAAGTGAGGAGGAAGAAGAAGGAAGAGGGGCCTGCCCGGACCTATAGGTACCAGTCTAATCACGCCAAATAGATTGGCATGATTGAGGCCTCAATCACGCCATACCATCTGGCGTGATTAGGTCAACCTTGCCGAGTCGCCGAAGCCGATATGGCGGTCCACGCTGACGTGTCACCCAATCACGCCATATCATGTGGCGTGATTGATTAAAACGTCTAGATTCTAAAAATTTAGTTTCGGGCGGGTTTTTTTTTAAATTTTAGATTAATGTCGATTATTTTTTTTAAAAAAATTCTCTATCATGACGCCCAACCAAACGCACCCTAAACATAGTGAAGGAATTGCTGGATTTGGGGTGTTTCATTTGGCGGAAATGAAAGAAAAAGGGGCATACCGAGTAGGATCTAAATTTCACCACCCAGATTGACATCGCATTGATTTTACCTTACTCCGTTGTCCTGTCTCCATGTCTCATCGTACCATACTAAGAATTAGAAAAGCATCTCGATATGTCAGTCAGGGTATACTTGTTGTGACGCTAGAGAAGTTGCTTTGACCTTTTCTTTTTTTCCCCGGTTAATATCCATGTTCTTTTGAAAAGGTCAGACATCGATGGCGATGTAGGAGGTGAATTGGATTGCAAAATTCCTATTCGTTCGTTCTGAAAATACTAATTCTCCGACTAAAGAATATGACTTGCGCTCAGTACAAATTGGCTGTTGGAAATGACAGTATTTCCATAACGGAGGAGTATACTGCAGTAGCCTTGCTGCCATGTTGTCTGTCCATCACCACGACGCTGGTCTCTTCAGAATTCCTCCAAGAAAGAGCGAATTAGTGCTGTTCGTGATGATCTTTTTGCCGTCGAGACAAGCAGCCCAAGAAGGTTGGCAATAGCAGAGGTCCGAACATGGTATATAATCAACTGCTTTTGAAAAGGACCATCGTTTCAGCTGTCTCACAGCAGATTTTGGAGTAAGAGCCTATTTGGCAGAAATTTTAAAACAGTTTTCTTGATCGGATTTTGCTCCTATCAAGAAACTAGTCAAAGGGTTTCAAACAAAACAGATTTTGCTCTTTTTTTCTAAAGCACTTATCAAATTTGTATTAGAATTAAAAAGTACCAAAAATATACACAAGAAAATCCATTTTGCCAAACAATTTTTTTAAAGAATTAGTTTTTTTTCAGAGAATCTGTTTTTTGGAGAATCTGTTAAGTAGAGAAGTCCTACCAAAATGGCGTAAGATTTTTTTTTCTTAAAACTAAATGGCTTAAGATTTGGGGCTGCTGGAAAGCTTTGGTGCCCATTCCTGAGCTTTACTGTCGGCGCGCAACAGAAGTACATGGCTTGGCCGGTCCGTGATGTGCAGCCTACTGGAACTTTACTGCCAGCAACAAAAGTGGCGGTCCTCAGTTTCACTAGAGAAAGTCTTATTTTAATACAGGAGTAACACTATAAGTACACAAGAAATTCTCTAGATTGAGAAGGCACATAGGGTGTGATTGGTTGTATGGGTTAGTCCTAGCCAGGCTAGGATCTAAGACAGGCTAGCCGAAGCGTGGTTTTAGCAATGCAACCACAAGTTATATGTGCTTTGTTTGGTTTCCTATACTAACTAAGCATAGATTGACATTGGTTTTGTTTGATTGTCTAAACTATCTTTAATTGCTGCTTTGAACACTTCCAAAATAAATCGGAGACCTACACGTCAGAAACTAAAGAGTAACTTGACTTAGATGTCGGATGTCACTTGACTCAGATTTTGGAGGTGACTTTCCCACTGCGTGAGCCCCTGTTTGGAACTCTATTTTGTAGTACAATTAGTTTGGAGAAAAAAATTAGCAATTAAGAATTAAAAAAATTATAGACAACACAAATCCTAGCGAGATTTCCTAATGCCATGGTGAGTTTGATGATAGCGCGTAAGTGGTGAGCAGATTGTCATTACAGGAGCCAACAACTCTTATGCAAGCTGGCTTGCTAGAAACAGTGGTCAGTCGTGTTTCCAACAAGCCACGCTAGTAGGCACCTTTTGTATTAGCAGGACCTGGCTAAGCTGCTCTCCAGCCAACCAAACAAAGAGAGAGAAGGGAATCTACTGCATTATATAACCGTGGCTAGTTCTAGTGCAAGCAACCAAACATATCCATAACAATTTGGATCAACTCTTACAACATTCAACTCAGCATTTGTGACAATGCAATTTGGCGTGTACTCGAGAGAACAATCTATTCCCTCCATTCAACAATATAAGGGGTGAAAAGATATGCTACACAAAAAACAAAGAGAAAGAGATAAAGATAGATATATATTGGAAAGAGATAAATATGCATTGGAAAGCGAGAGTGTCTTATAATATGAAAAACCTTGAGAAGACTAGAGTGTCTTATAATACTAGTATACTGCATGTGCTAACGTGACGGTAATGCAAATCAAACAGCAAAAAACACGAATAGATAAATAACAACATGCACAATAGTAAATTTATAATTTGTCTTTTTTGGTAGATTTAACAACACAAAATATGCTCCACTGTCATGATTTTTTTTTGTTAAAAAAAAGCAGATTTTTTCATAATAGTATGTTGCCCTAGCATAATTTAAAACAAAACAATACAGTATCCAAACATAATAAGATGCAGATCTAATACTCATAAAAAAAGGAAACAAAAGAATAGCATTTCAGGTTCCATACCGAGGGGGTCACCGGACATATGAGGCCCACATTTCCTTTTACGTGACCTTCCACATTGTTTTGTAAGATAACACTTGATCGGACCATGAGAAGAGCACATTGTGACTATATAAAACCCTATATTGATGTATTACATATGCTACAGTGAACATATCTTCAAGTGGAACACAGTCAATCCTGCTATTACTGTTGGACCAGATAGGTTTGAGCTATTGGCGACGCACTCTCCTCTGCCAAGCAGGAAACTACTGGAGTTGATTCAGATCCAAAGCAGGTTAATCATGTCCAAGGGCAATCTCTCAGCATTCATGTATGGTGCGATTTCTTCTATCCCTTTCTCTGCTATATCTTCCTTTTGGATTTAAAATTTCTGATTATTATTGGTTCTTCATAATTGACAACATAATCCATGGATGATGCATCAGCTCATTCTTGCAACCACTTTTTAGAAATAAGTTTGGGAAATGATTGGACAATGTTTCTGAGATAAAATGACTTCTTGTGTTAATTGCTAAAATAGCATGATACAATATAATATCATTTTCCATTGATATGTAAACTAAATTAGATTTGTGATTTAGAGTAATGAGGCAGTGAATATGTCTGGGAGTGAATGGACATGCGAAGAATAGAAGTATAGAATCCTGGCTAGAAATACAAGTTGGTGCTTGAATATTGATCACAAGAAGCAATATTTCAAGAACTACATTGAGCGTTAAGACAAATAGATGTGTTTTCGTAGTTTGGCAAACCTCAATGGCTGCTTCACTAAATCTTGGAGTAAATCAGATATATGAAATTTCAAGGTGCCAAGACAGTTGTTTAGTTCTTTCCTCCTTGAATTGACTGTCGAATGTCATTTTAATGTGCCAAGATGAAATTTCAAGGTGTCAAGAAGATGATACTCAGAGAATGACCAAATAAAGATGCAAATCACATGGAAGACGTATATGTTCATATGCTATACCAAATGCTGCAATCCAAATATTCTGATCAAAGGGAACACAATGCATGTGTAAGCTTCATGAATTGAATCTCCAAGGTATGAATGTTTTGGTGATAGATGACAACTATGAAATTGTGGGCTAATATCTATATGAGTGTTATTTCTACAGAAATCATCTCTAAACTCTATTACAAATTATATGGATGATGGTTGTCTTAGCGATTGATGACAATGACCACAAGCATGGAGGCTTGTGAACTTGATGGAGTTCAAGGATTGATGAAGATAGATCAAAGCGGAGAACAAGCTATGGTGCAATTGTTTGGTATACTTGTCTAGTTGTTAGGGCTTTGAGTCCATAGGAAAAACCAGACTATCAAGGGGTATAGGTCATTCTCTTAGATCATGTCTAGTCGGTGATGTGCAAGGTTGCTCGGTGAAATCACAGGCACTAGTTGACAGTGGAGAAGCCAAGGAGCTGTTCGGAGCAGCCGAGTGTGACACCCATGCCACAAACTTAGGGTTAGAAATCACCAGGTCAACAATTTATGGCAAAGTAAAACTAAGTTTTGTTTAATTCAAACCACTTCTAGCAATTCGAAATAAATTGGAACTACAAGTCCTAAATTTACAATGGCACATGCCCCCACCAAAAATATGTGTTGACCACCTTGGCTAATTAAAATTTGGAGGAATTTCTTAGACTTTTATTCCATTATCCAATGCCCCAAATAAATGGCTAAAATGTCAAAAATCATCTATACTCATAAAATTCCTAACCAAATTTCATTTGGGACTAATGATAGTTAGTATTTTTATAAAATCAATTACATTTCATAGAGCCTACCCATATTTTTGGTTTGCCAGGGCCAACTCCCAATTAATTCTAATGAAAATAACAATCACCAGCGGTTTATAGGAGTGTGGAAATAATCGAAAAAGAAAAGTCCCTATGGGACCCACCTGTCAGCCTCCCCGAAGAAACACATCGGCCACCGCCCGACTCGCTCCAGCGGTCGTACGCCACGTGGGCGCCGTCGACGGGTGCGAGCGGCACCTGGGCAGATCCAGGCCCCCACCCCGAAGCCTTGTCCCCCTCCCGATCGGCTTCCTCCCTTTTCCCCTTGCTCATTTGCTTCTAGCGCCCCCATCCGCTCCCACTTCTGCCGTCGCCTCACCACCTTGTCTAGCCGCGGCTGCTCACCGGAGCACGAGCCGAGCTGCAGGGAGCGGCACCCGGATGCCCTAAAGCTTCTCCCACCGTTGCCTTGCCGTCTCGCCTCCCACATTTGGAGATCGATGCGGTTCTGCCCCAACGCCGGCAGCCCGACCCCGACACCTCCCCAACCTCGCATCCTTTCCCCGGTGAGCCATTCTCCGATTGTTTTCTCCGGCGAGTTTCCCTTTCGGACTCGCGTCCCTCTGACCCCTATCGGCGCCTCGCATTGCAGCCTTCTGTCCGGAACACTACCGCTGACAGTCGTCGTTCCGCCCTGCCGTCGCCGCGCAACCTCGGTGAGCCATCTCCTCCCTTCTCGCACGCTGCGCACCCGCACCACTCCGTTGACAGTGTCCGCACCATTGTGGGGTAGGGTAAAAATGCAGTAGGCTTCTCTGGACAGGTACTATTTAACAAAAATATGAAATCTCCCTGTATGTCAGTATTTTCACCATACCAAATTAAATGGCCAAAACACTAATAAATTTAGTTTTAATTATATATGTTTATTCTTGATACTTGGTGTAAAATCATGTATTGAATTATTGGACCTTCCTGTAAAACCATGAGTCCCATTTCTTTGTAATTTAGTCATAATTAATTATTTAACCCTAGGCATAGCTTTAATTATTTAAAATTAAGGGCTCAATGCATGTAAGTGAAAATTGACTAATAAATCATCCCTGATATGTTCTATTTACAGTAAATTTCCCATATGCAATTGACTCTCGGAATCATGCCAAAATGTTAACTCTTTTCCAAAACTCGACGGTTTCGTAAACCCTAATACACGCTGAGTAGCATTTTTGATGGACAACACCCCATACTTTTTGTACCAAATTTTCACTTTTAGTTTCTGGAGTCCATGAAGGAAATACATTAAACGCGTTCACGATATGTCTCGGCCATATATGTTATATTACTGAACTAATCGACACACCCCTTCCACTTCTACATGTAATATTGATGTTAACATATTTGTTGAGGAAGTGTCATGAATCAAATAATGTTTGCATGCATCATATCATCTGCATCATATAGGTCATGAGGTGAACTACGTGGAGCCAGGACAAGAGCAGGAACCAGAGGAGCAAGGTGGAAATCCCGCTAACCAGGAACCCGCTCAAGGCAAGCCCCGGTGCATCCCACCTGTTTTAGAATTTTCTTTTATCACTAGCTAGGGATGTAGGCTTGTATGTGCATTAGGTTATAGGAGTTATTTGAAAACCTAGTGTTGCAATAGGTTCCCTTACCTGATAATAGCCTCAGAACGATAGTTCCTCCGCTTAATTTAGGACGATCATTTGTCGAGTGGTATGGAGACCACTCGTAGATCAGGAAATGCTATTACTTGGGAATGTTGTCAAGAGGAAGGAAAGGTGGAATGTGATAACAAATGAAGACCGAACGGGTAACTAGGTGGAAAGGGAAGGACAACTTGTCTTCAAGGAGGTAGCCCCATCCGAGTCACACCTAAGGCTACGCCTCGTGTCCGGCCCATGGGATCAAGTTTGAACGTACTATTTGCATACTCGAGTTATGGGCCCAGTAAACCGACGTAGCTACGACTACTGCCTGGTCGGAAGGTACCCTGATCCTTAAGGTGGAACTGGGGCTGAGAGGAGGGAGGAATCTACCCACGGATGGCGGCACGGGGCACATCGCGTTGGGGGACCCTTCTCGGGGGAGCCAGGCGCGGAAGATCTTGTAGTACCATATACGAAAGGTTGCTCCATACGGCTTCCATAAAGCGCGTATGGATCATGCAAGCAGGTTTCTCCTGCAGGATGTAAATCGATTCAAGTCGCTGCCCCTCACAGTAACGAGTACCACTTGATCGCTGCTCTAGAACAGTGTCGGAAGCCATTAATTTGTTGAAAGGGTTTAATATTGTTGTTTGGAAATTATTATTAATTGTATTGCAACCATGATTATTGTAGACATAGTGCAAACTAAATTTACTATTCACCTATTAACTTAACTTGATGCTAAAACTTGAAAACTAGGGATTTACTATTAGGCTCGCTTTTGGCAACATGAACCCTACCCTTAGCCTGTGCATGTCTAGGAGTCGGTTGTAGTTGGCCACCTTGACGGGTCAGTCTTGCTGAGTAAACTAGTTACTCAGGGCGACGTTCTATGTGCTTTTCAAATGACCAGGGTGGAGACTGCCACTGTGGTGGGAGATTCCACTGGGAAGGCTAGCGCCCCGACTGCTGGAACATAGAATGGGAGCCTTGCACCAACAACGAGGTGGAGTAGCATGTTGATTGCCGGCCAGGTGTTTGGGCAAAAACCTACAATGCCGGATGTGCTGTGTGACTCGTCGTGAGAGGACGACTGTATCTTACTCATTCTGTCGAGCTATCTAGACTATTTCGCTTTCGCTTTTTCTTAAAACTCTGGTTTGTAAACTTTAAATTTGGATTTATATAAAACTCCGTACTCTATCTATGTTCTTGTTGTAATTATATTATCTGTCATGTGTTGTACTATTGGGCGTCACAGCGCGTGTCGCCACCCAGGAAGATCCTGGAATGGAGCCGACTCCGTGGTAAGTCGACGCTGTTACACCGAGAAACGAAGTCAAGCGAGGACGACAAGTTTCTGCTTCTGGACATAGAGACTGGTAAGTTCTCATGGGAGGCGAGCTTGTGCTTTGTGCAGCGGTGATACACACCATGTCTTCACTCTAGGAGTGATTGCGGGCTCGTGGGTGAGAACTCGACTTGGTGGCAGGAGGGACTGGAACTCTGGCGGGAGTGGTCCAACGAGGAGTAGGGGAAGACGCCATCCTTCCGAGACCTCGGGATAAAAACATGAGCATTCCTTGATCCTCTCTTTACTATTCAGCAATTGTGTGCTCTAGTAAATAGGTTGAATTATGGCTCGCATAGGCTAGTGTGTTTGGCTTCCACGCTTTCTCTTATCATAAACACTAGCATGTGTAAGGTCTTGGCCTACTAGAATTGTTTAGGTTGCTTATCTTGTTAGATTCAAGTAGTGTAAATTAAAGTATTTGGATTTGTGAGCGGCTTACCGATTCACCCCCCCCCCCCCTCTCGGTACGCCTTCGGTCCTTACAAGTGGTATCAGAGTCAACTGCTCATCTTTGAGGCTTCACTGTCTTGAGTAAGGATGTCGGGACAGGCGGGGAATGTTCCCATATTCAATGGGGAGGACTATGCTTATTGGAAGGCTCGCATGCAAGCCTATCTACAGTCCCTTGATCCCAAGATATGGATGGTCACTCACGAATCCAATACGGATGTGAACCTACTTGAGCCTGATTTTATTAAGTGCAATGCTAAGGCCAAGAATGCTTTGTTTGCTTGCATCTCTAAGGATGTTTGCATCTCTAAGCATTCAAGTCACTAGATTCAAGTGAAGAAGAAGAAGAAGACCTCAAGACCAAGCAAAAGAAGAAGAGGTACTTCAACAAGGACAAGAGCAAAGGCAAAGGAAAAGCTCAAGACTACAAGAAGAAGTTCTCTCACAAGGCCCTTGTTGAAGAGTGGACAAGTAATAACTCAAGTGATGAGTCCTCTTCCTCAAGTGATGAAGAAGTGGCCGGCCTAGCCATGATCAAGACTACACTTCCATAAGCTCTTCCTCCACCTCCCACGTGCCTCACGGTAGCGAGCCAACTTGGGGAGAGTGAGGATAAGAGCAGCGATGATAGCGATGATAAGGAGCACTCGTGTGCCAAGTTATGGAGTATGCTTGAGCAAGCCCGCGATATCGCCGTCAAGAAGTCTAAAATGTTGAAAGTGGTAAGAAAAGAGTGTAAGTTGGCTAAGGACTATGTTGTTGACCTTGAGAGTGAGCTCAAGGACCTTGTCACATTTCATGAGGCCCTAAACAAGAGTCATGAGAAACTCAAGGGTGAACATGTAGAACTTCATGAGAAGTACAAGGCCCTTGAGATTACTTATGAAGCCATCAATGTTAAGAACCTTGCCTCTGCCTCCTCTAGTTCATCTAAGAGTGATACTTCTACCATATGTGATGAACTAACCACCTCAGTTGAGGTATATTCTCTTGAGCAATTTGTTTTGAAGGAATTTTACAAGCTCAAGGAAGAGAGGGAGATGTTGATGGAAGGCATTGAGGCTCACATGTGGTAGAGCCATCCACAAGGAGACTTTTAGGAGGAACCTTGTGAACAATGTCTCCCAACGGGGACTTGGCTCATATCCCGCCGCCATCGACATCATAGGGAAGAGTGATTCCATCCCCACATGGATCAAACCCCTTCTCGCTGACGACTACTATTGCGAGAGGTGTTGCAAGGATGGCCACGCCACCAAGGATTGTTCCATGGTGAGGACTTCCATTGTTTTACCTAACGCTAACTTGTTCCATACTCACATTTCAAGCTTTTTAGGAACAAGGATGGCAAGGTGAAAGCTAAGGCCTTGGGACCACCAAACAAGAATAGGAAGGTCAAGAGCATATGGGTGCCTAAGTGCATTGTTGATCTTGAGAGATCAGCTACGTACAAGTGGGTACCCAAAAATAAGACCTAGATGGTGGTGATGGTGGACCGAGCGCTTTCATGAAGATCATATGAAGTCCACCACAAGTGACATGGACCTCAACGACCTATCTACTTTTGAGGGAGGTAACCGTGTTTGTTCTTGGTAGTTGTAGTGTATTTTTCGTTCTCTTGCACTGCATGGTAATTAGGACTCCTTTGTGACTAGTATGCTTTACATCAATGCATGTGTAAATAACTAAAAGAAAAACATATAAAAATTAGTTAATGTCTAACCCATCCAAGATAGCTATAAGCAAGGGGGAGTGCTTCAGATGGTAGTTTGACTTCTCTCAAGGCAAGGGTATGGCTTATAGTGAGTACGCTTGGGAGGGGTTCAAACCTGACATTGTTAGGTTTCCTTTGTGTCTTGTTTTTAATATTACTTGCATTCACATGGCATGTTTACTTTTATTACATATGTAAAATGCTTGTTGCATGCATCATATAGAAAACACAAAGGAGACTTGTCCCACTTGGAGATATTTGTGCCTCATGATCTATATGAGATTACATCTCCGTAAGTGTGACCAAAGAAAAGGATTATGCTTCATGCCCATTGAGCAAGCTCTTATGAACTCTGAGGTTAAATCAACTGGTGCAGTTCATGGACTAAGGCTCATACATACCCTTTTGGCCCTTATTTGCCTTATTTCTTATTTGCTCGATTCTTCATTTGGCATTAGCAAAAATTATAAGGCCATAGAGTGTCACTATTTGAAAAAGAGTGTTTGAGAGTTCCCTCTATATTCCAAGTACAGTGTTATTTTAGTATTTAGCGAGGGCACTTGGAAAATGGAGAAATTCCTTGACTCAGCAAAATCATGTTAGTGACCGTACGGTCCGGTCAGATGACCGTACAGTCCGGTCTGTGCAGCAATGCATAGTGCTTCGAGAAACTGGAAATGGAGACCGAACAGATCTCTCTGTAGAGACTGTACAGTCCGATGTGTCTAAGTTCTGTTCACCCAGAACATCGGTTTCCAATAACCCGAGCTGACCGGACGGTACGGTGACTTGATTGGACAGTCCGGTCATTATGCTTGAATCGCGTAATGCTTTCCAAATCTAGACCGTTGATCTATTCTTCTTGGATCTCAGCCGTTCATCAGGTTTTTGACCTAGGTCAAAATCAAATTAGCTATTTTGGTTGGTTCCACGTTCGTCTTCGAAGCCAAGTCCTTGCCCCCGCCTTGCCAACCTCGCCGACGCCGTCACCTTCCCGGCCACTGTGCGCCTCCACCAGTCCGAGCTGCCGCATGCCTTGCCTGCGCCTGCGCCGCTCGCCTCGCACGCACGCCATCCTAGCTGCTGCACGCGGCACCTCCAGCGTCGGCGCAAGCAGCGCCGCCACCGCTGCCTCCACCAAAGGCATCACTGTAGCCGCCGCTTGCTGCTCACCTCTGCTCTACCGAGCTCGCCGACGACCTCTAGAGCGCACTCACCTAGAGCCACCTCGCCGAGCTTCACCAATTGTTAGGGCAAGGATTTCCACACCATCCACCTTCATTGCCGGTAAGCAAAAATCTGAGCTTTTAGGCGATCGGGTGTGTTCTTTGTTCACGGCAGGTCGACATTCCTCCTAGGGTATTGCTACTATGCCCTTTCATCGATTGATGCCCTAATTTCGAGCAATTTGGTTAATTGATGCAATTAGTTCAAATTCCCATCATTAGTTGCATTAATTAATTAATTGGCTCAACCTAGATGCAATTAACTCATTGCATATCTGTTAATTGCATGTCTAGGGTTCTATCTCCTGTTTAGTTTGCAGTTAAATTAATTGCCTATTATTTGATTGCACACTAGATGACTCGCACCAGCCACTCATAGTTGATGACCACTGTTGTTACTTTGTATATTTGCCTAGTGATCATGTCCTTCATTCAGTGCTAAGATTTCTATTGTGCATTCTTTCCTAGCGGTGCTTTGCTTTTAGATGTATTAGGATCTATGCTTATCCTGTTTATACCCACGTGTGTGCAGTGACAGCAGTTTGTAGCAGCAGAGATGGCAGAGGCAGGACAGGACAAGGGCAAAGGGAAGATGCCTGAGAAGCCCAAGAGCAAGAAGAGACAGAGGTTGGATCCAGAGTCAGAGAGAGCCAGGAAGGTTGCTAGGCACCTAGATGTCATGGAGCAGTCATGGAGGACACCAAGGACACGGCTGATCCTAGAGCAGTCTCGTGACACACAGGGACTCAGGAGGAGCACCAGACAGAGGACTGCACCTCTGGCAGTTGGAGTTGTACCACCACCGTGGCCACATCAGGAGAGGTCATCGAGCACTGCGGAGCAGGGATCCTCCAGGCAGCAGGAGGAGGGGTCAGAGGACGAGACCTCAGAGTCAGGTTCTAAGGAGTCAGAGTCTGAGAAGACCGAGCAGTAGGATGAGTAGACTATTCCTCAGAGGACAGCTCACCGGGCAGGAGACCCGAGGTGCACCTCTGCAGTGTGCACGAGGAGGCTGCAGAGTCTGGCACAGACAGCCGGAGAGCCAGACATAATTAAGGTTCCTGCAAAGGACCTTAAGGCGCTTTGCTTGGTTCCTTTCAAGAAGTGGGTTCCAATCCCTAGAGACCCCATTGCTGGAGAGAGGTACTGGACTGGCCTCCAGAGGAGGATTGGAGAGGGTCTGAGATGCTACCTTAGCCTGAAGGGCAAGGACAGACTCTTCGTGTCGCGACAGTACATGACTTACGAGGCCATGAGGAGGGCCACCGGCATAGAGATGGAGCAGTACTTCACGTACTTGCCAGGGCTAGTAGAGCTAGTTACTGCTCCACACAGGTATAGGGAGGACGTGGTGCTAGAGTTCTACGCCACATTGTGGGTTGCCAGAGATCGCTCAGAGTTCTGGTTTCTGTTCAAAGGGTAGCCACAGCGGGTCACGAGATAGGATTTGATAGCTAACCTAGGACTCCTGGCTTCAGACTTCCAGCTTTACAGGAGTGCCTATGGTACATTTGCACCACTCCACAGACCTCAGGGAGGGAAGCTACCTTCAGACGACATGGTATTGATTGCTTTCCCAACCCCACACACACCAGGTTTTGAGAGACGCCCTGCGAGACTCACTGCAAAGGCCAAGGTGGTGAGAGCGATAGTCACCAGGACTATCATCCCTAGGTCTGGCTATAGAGAGGAGTTCACACTTTTACACCAGTGGGCAGTTGCAGCAATTCTGAGGAGACAACAGTTTGACTTGGCAGACTTACTGATTGGAGAGATGGAGGAAGTTATCTCTGAGAGAGTGGGAGGACATCACTTGGTCTACGGCCCCTATATCTACTATCTCTTGAGGAGGATGGGCCTAGTGACGAAGGAGCAATACGAGGCATTCCGTGAGGCGACCACCAGCTACGCACCTCGAGTCCCCAGGGGATCACAATCAGCCTCTAGCCACTAGACAGGGGAGGAGGAGCGGGAGTCACCACCAGTACCTCACGAGCAGACAGCTCAGCCAGAGACGGTGATTCCTGAGTTAGCCAGTGCAGGAGCACCTCCCCCGTCGACGGGTTCACAGTCAGAGGACACTGTCACTATGACAGCGCTTGTAGGACGCCTAGTTGAGTTCATCCAGAGTATAGCTGAGGACAGACGATGGATGATGGACATCATCAGGAGTCAGGCAGAGCTACAGAGGTAGCAAATGGCACTTCTTACCGCCTTGATGACACAGATGACGGAGTTGACCCAGAGGTAGGCCAGTCAGCAGCCAGGACCTTCAGTGCTTCTACAGTACCAACAGCTGCCGACCCAGCCAGGATCCTTCATTACCTTGATGACAGCTCAGTCCAGCAGACTGTCACTTTCAGGGGTCCTATCGACAGGGGGAGCAGGACAGACTGCCCCATGTCAGCTTTCTCAGTGTCTGCGTTGTTTATTTCTCCTTCACATTCTTTGATTTCGCAGATGGCAGGACCCTCCACCTTTCAGCACTTACCAGTCAGGAGCCTATTCTCAGAGTTTGTTCACACTACTCGTGCAGACTCCCAGCCAGCTCCAGAGTCAGTTACAGCTACATCTCCACCTCTTACTACCACAGTTACTACTCTTACTCCTCAGGCAGCAGAGGATCTTGTCCATGGAGGCTTCTCACAGCAGGACATGGTGGATCACATTCTTCTCTAGACTTCAGCTCAGGAGACTGCCACAGTCACACCAGCAGCACAGGATAGAGGGTCTGAGTCACCTGTGGACCTTGACTTCTTCGAGCAGATGGATGCTCAGGCGACACAGGCTCACGGAGCACAGCAGGATTCAACACAGGAGTAGCCCAAAGCAGAGCCTTCAGAGGACGTCGTTGCACCACTTCCTTCGACCACGAGCGCTTAGATGTTCATCTTTTCTAGTTTTTGGTGCTTGTTGTCAAAGGGGGAGAAGAGTCCTAGGTCTAGGGGGAGTGGGAGTGTGATCCTGTGCGATCAAGAGTAGCTTGTATCTAGGGGGAGCATTCGTGGATTTTGGGAATTAGATACATTTGGATTTTCTTTTGATGGAGTTATTCAATGTTTATGGATTTTGATGAGTCATGGTTTTCATTCGTTTGTGTTTGACTCATTTTAATCTCACTTGGTTTATTCTCATATGCAGTGCCTTGTATTCATTAATTATTTTATATGCCTGTGTATGATATCATGATGATGATTGTTTGTTCTTAATTCTTATGCATAGTCATGCTAACCTGTTGCATCTCATCATTCATGTCTTGCATTGCGTGTCTTTATGCTTTCCTTTAATATATTGCCATGACATGCATGCATTTTCACCTAGAGTATGCTTTTCTCTCTTTTCCTTGTATCTCTAGACGATGTTTGATTGAGTAGGACCTTATATGTTTCTCTCCTATGTTGTTATGGTTTCTCTTGATCTTCGTGTAGTTCTTTTAGCCCGGTTGTTTATTGATTAAGTTTTTGATTATGTAGTGGTTGTCATCAATCACCAAAAAGGGGATATTGTAAGCTTCATGACCATTATTGATTGGATCTCTAAGGTATGAATGTTTTGGTGATAGATGATAACTATGAAATTGTGGGCTAATATCTACATGAGTATTGTTTCTACAGGAATCATCTCTAAACTCTATTGCAAATCATATGGATGATGGTTGCCTTGGTGATTGATGACAATGACCACAAGCATAGAGGCTTGTGAACTTGATGGAGTCCAAGGGTTGATGAAGATGGATCAAAGCGGAGAACAAGATATGGTACAAGTGTTTGGTACACTTGTCTAGTTGTTAGTGCTTTGAGTCCATAGGAAAAACCGTAATATCAAGGAGATTTAGGTCATTCTCTTAGGTCATGTCTAGTCGGTGATGTGTAAGGTTGCTCGGTGAAATCACCGGCACTAGTTGACAGTGGAGAGGCCAAGGAGCTATTCGGAGAAGCCATAAAACAAAGTCAAGCGAGGACAACAAGTTTCAGCTTCTGGATATAGAGACCGGACAGAGGGGTCAAAGGTGACCGGACTGTACGGTCACTATGGGTAGTTGTCCGGACGCTATAGCGACTCAGCGAGGAATCTGTTTGTGCAAGGATTCGTAGAGACCAGATGGTCCGGTCTACTGACCAGACGGTCCGGTCAGTGTGAAGTGCACAGGGAAGATAGGAAGCCGAAGTCCAAAATGTTTTTGGACTGGAGAGAGAAACGGACCGGATGGTCCCGTCAGGTGACCGTACGGTCTGATCAGCAGAGGAATCAACAGATGTCAGAGCCATTGGAGCACTGCGTTGCAGTGACCGGACGTCTGGTCAGTAGGCCCAGAAAGCTTATTTCATGGAGCAATGGCTAGTTTGAGGTTAGGAGCCTATATAACTTCATTGTTGGGGTCTTTGTGACCTCTTTTGGTAAGGTCCAAGAGAAAAAGAGGAGAACACTAGGAGGAGATATTGCATATCTTGAGAGTGCTAGTGGAGAGTAACTTGAGCATCTTGCACATTTAAGGCTAGGGTGTTATTGAGGGTGTGATCTAGATTATTACTCTTGTCTATGGTGAGACCTAGACCGGTTAGGTGTCGGTGATCGAGCCTGTCGTAATTAGTTGTGAAGACCGTCACAAGTTTGTACACGGTTTGAGCCCGCCATTAAAAGGGGTGTCGCTAGTGAGCGCCCGTGTTGGCTCGGGGAGTCCGACAAGTTCTTGAGGGAGACGAGCTTGTGCTGTGTGCAGCGGTGACGCACACCGTATCTTCACTCTAGGAGTGATTGTGGGCTCGTGGGCGAGAACTTTACTTGATGGCGGGAGGGACCGGAACTCCGGCGAAGTGGTCCAACGAGGAGTAGGGGAAGGCGCCATCATTCTGAGACCTCGGGAAAAAATCATGAGCATTCCTTGACCCTCTTTTTACTATTCCATAATTGTGTGCTCCAGTAACTAGGTTGAATTATGGTTTGCATAGGCTAGTGTGTTTGGCTTCCGCGCTTTCTCTTATCATGAACACTAGCATGTGTAGGATCTTGGCCTACTAGAATTGTTTACGTTGTTTCTCTTGTTATACTTAAGTAGTGTAAATTAAAGTATTTGGGATTTGTGAGCGGCTTACCAATTCACACCCCCCTGCTCTCGGTACGCCTTCGGTCCTTACAACATGTATTACTTGTTATAGAAAGAGTATGATTCTAGTTATGTATCAATTGAAGGATATAAGTGCCCATAGTTGTATTTGCACGTAATCCATAGGAGATACAAAATCTCTACAATCTATTAATTGAGGTACGGTCGTTCACTTCGTGTCCACAAAGTTAGAGATTGAATCCAAATCGGTTTTGTACCTTCTATATCAAGTACTGAATTTTAAAAATCATAACTCTCACGTCCGGAGCTCAAATGAGGCAAACTCGGACTCTACCTCGTAGCTCTCGAAAAGTTCTACAACTTTGGTAAGAGAAGTCCAGATTTCGCAGTTTTGATTTTCAAATATGCGATGCAAAAATATTTGTTCTGATTCGGACTCCTCTGCGCAGGTCTCTATGCGGGGCTCATATCTCCTAACTCTATAGTCCAAATAATATGATCCATATATGTTTCGAAAAGGTCTCGACAAGATCTACAACTTTCATGTTTTAACTTTTTCTATTAGAGTAAGTATTTAATTTCAAAATTGTGTTGCAATGCAGTTCTATTTCTGGACTCCGTGAATTCATTTTTTTCTTCCAGATAAAGCTTCTAGAATATGATAAAAAATGGTGATAAAATTGTTACTTTTGACATATAAAATGATATACTAAAAAGCACCAATGGTAATATACATATAATCTTTCATGTAAAAATGTTAATAATATTGTATATATCTAATAATTATATTATATAAAGAGTGTTTTGTTTTTTAAAGTCCGTAGCAATGCACGGATACTTTACTAGTTATATAAGAAAAAAGAACCTATTTGAAGGGAACAAATATCTGTTGTTGTAATTTGCATGATGCATATAATCCATTCCTAGGAGTCTTGGAGATAGAATACAGTCGAATGTGATTGCTACCAGGATCAATGCATGCATATAATAATTATGGCAATTCGGAGGTTGATCTCTAGCCAGAATAGCTAGAATCGGAGATAGGAGAGGCGCCAGAGCAGACTCGCTTTACCGTAGACTGACAGCAGCCATGTACGGGAGATCACGCACACCGCCAACACTGCCCAGCGCCAGGCTCCTCCGTGGCTGCATGCCTCTGGCCTTCAAACGCTGCCGTTGATCTGGGCGACATGGACGTAGTGTCATCTGCCGTGATGGCTCCGGGATGCAATACTACAACGGGGTCGGTGAAGGCGAAATTGGGATGCAGCAGGGCATGGTTGCGACGACGATGACTGGATCGATGCTTGGCCGGCACAGCGTGGTTCTTAGCGGAGGCGATGACAGTTGAAGACTGGGGAATGGCAACGCTTCTGCACCGGAGCGTCGCGGTTGCAGATTGTGGGAAGGCAACGCGTGGGCGCCTGGAAATTTTGGGCATGCAAGCGACGTGGGATCGGAAATTTTGAAGGTGGGAGATCCGAATGTTTATGAGCATTGGATTTGATGTAGTCATCTAAGACAAATTACTAACAAAGTGTCTGTACGTTGTTACGGACTTAAAAAATAACACTTTTTATAACTTAAATATCAATTATTTATATAATATAATTATTAGATATATATAATATTATTGATATTTTTACATGAAAGATCATATTTATATTACTGTTGGTGCTTCTTAGTATACCATTTTATATGTCAAAAGTAATAATATTTCATCATTTTTTACCATATTCTAGAAGTTTTATTCAAAATAAAAAATCAATTTACACAGTCTATAAAATAGCACTGTATTACAACGTAATTTTAAACTTAAAAAATTGCTCTAATAAAAAAAGTTAAAACATGAAAGTTGTAGATCTCGTCGAGACCTTTTTCAAATATATATGGATCATATTATTTGGATTTCAGAGCTAGAAGATTTGAGCCTCGCACAGAGACATACGCAGATAAATCCAAATCAGAACAAATATTTTTGCATCGTATATTTGGAAACCAAAACGGTGGGATCTGTACTTCTATTGAATATCAAAGTTGTAGAACTTTTCGAGAGCTACGATATAGAGTCTAAGTTTGCTTAATTTAAGCTCCGGACGAAGAAGTTATGATTTTTAAAATTCGGTACTTGATATGAAAGGTACGAAACCGATTTAGATTCAATCTCTAACTTTATGGATACGAAGTGGACGATCACACCTCAATTAATAGATTGTAGAGATTTTCCTTTAGATTTGTAAAAGAATTCTTTTGTGTGCAATTAGTGATGTGCATTTAGATTAGACCGTGACTGTGAGAGTTAATTTAGGGTAATTAGGTGGGTTGATGTAATGAAGTTTTCACTGGTCCTTTTAGACTGTCCGCACTGGCTCCCGTGAAACGTTACTGGAGCAATGTTTAGCGGAGAAAACAGCTGCACCGGGTCCTCCACCATGTACACTACCGTTCCGTAAGGTTCCGGTTCCGCCAAATTCAGCATTCCTAGAGAGCTCCTCTATGCACTGAGCACGGGCCCACCAACGACCCGCCATGCCTCGCGCGGGCTTCCTTCGCCGCCTCCTGCTCTTCTGCCTCGCCTCGCCGAGTAGCAGTAGCAGTGCGAGGAGGAGGACGCCGCTGCGTGGATCCAGGTCAGAGAGAGAGAAGAGGGAGGTGGAGAGGCCTGCGGCAGCAGGACGGCATAGATCCAAGCCGCGAGGAGAGGCTGGCGGCGGGGATTAGGCCGGGCGGTCGTGCGCAGGGGACAGGTCCATGGCCTCCACACACCGCCACCAACGGGGGAGGAGGACGGGTGCGGCGGCGCAGTGGAGGAGGAGGACGGGCGTGGTGACGTGATGGAGGACTGGCGTGGCGTGAGCTGGAAGGGGAGGAGGGGCGGGGTGCAGGCAGGCCCCGGCGGCGACGGCGTCGCGCAATGCGGAGGAGAGTCGAGGCGACCGAAGGAGGAGGGCGCGCGTGCGGAGCTCCACACAGAGGAAGAGATCGCGCTCGAGGAGGAGGAAAGAGAGAGGTTGTGGGAGGAAAGAGGACGGTGGAGAGAAGAAGAGGAAGAAGAGGCTGACGTGGGTCCTCCACCATGTACACTACCGTTCCGTAAGGTTCCGGTTCCGCCAAATTCAGCATTCCTAGAGAGCTCCTCTATGCACTGAGCACGGGCCCACCCAACGACCCGTCGTGCCTCGCGCGGGCTTCCTTCGCCGCCTCCTGCTCTTCTGCCTCGCCTCGCCGAGTAGCAGTAGCAGTGCGAGGAGGAGGACGCCGCTGCGTGGATCCAGGTCAGAGAGAGAGAAGAGGGAGGTGGAGAGGCCTGCGGCAGCAGGACGGCATAGATCCAAGCCGCGAGGAGAGGCTGGCGGCGGGGATTAGGCCGGGCGGTCGTGCGCAGGGGATAGATCCATGGCCTCCACACACCGCCACCAACGGGGGAGGAGGACGGGTGCGGCGGCGCAGTGGAGGAGGAGGACGGGCGTGGTGACGTGATGGAGGACTGGCGTGGCGTGAGCTGGAAGGGGAGGAGGGGCGGGGTGCAGGCAGGCCCGGCGGCGACGGCGTCGCGCAATGCGGAGGAGAGTCGAAGCGACCGAAGGAGGAGGGCACGCGTGTGGAGCTCCACACAGAGGAAGAGATCGCGCTCGAGGAGGAAAGAGAGAGGTTGTGGGAGGGAAGAGGACGGTGGAGAGAAGAAGAGGAAGAAGAGGCTGACGTGTGGATCCTACAAAGGGGTACTTAGGATAGATGATGAAAATAGAGTATGACAGCTACGAGAAAAAAGAATATAGAGGATGAAATTTTGATAATATAGGCAAGGCATATCATAGAAAATTAGAATTAAACGAAGGGAGTACAGTTTAACACAACCATTTAACACGCGCGTATTTAAAGTTGAGGCTGGGACCTCTTGTTCCATTATCTAAAAAAATTAATAGAAGAGCTGGTGATTTCTGCATATCCAGTCATACCAGAGGAAATCTCTTGTCCTGACGGTGACAGCTGGGATAATTCCAGCAAGAAAAGGAACATGACGAACCATTTCCATCAATCAACAAAATGAAGTACCATAGCAGCCCTCAAGATGTAACAAATACAATGGATTACAAGACCTTTCACAAAACTCTGGTTACAAATTCAATTCTACACAAGTTGGTATGATAATACTGTCACTAGGAAGTGTCAGCTCTTCAAGTCCGGACGGAATGTTGCTCTTATTATCCCCTAGCTGTGTGTGGCGGCCCTGGTATCTTGTATATATGCAACCCAGCACATCTCCATATGATGGTATAGAATATATACAGAAAATGCTTTCGAGAAAGATCATGGTAAAGACAGACAGCTAGTGAGTTTCAGCAGAAGGGTTCGTGAGGAGATCTAGAGCACGCTTCAGGTGGTCCACGGCAATAGACACGTCATCAAATGCAAGAGCACCAACTGCAAATCTTGCTGCCTTGTGAGCATCAGCGATCTTCTCAACTGATGGCTGATAATTGCTATCATACTTGTATTGGCTAGCGGGTGGGGCGGCTGGAGGAGCAACTTGATGCCCAGCATCAGCACTAGAGTTGTAATGTGTTGGAGCAGAAGGATTCGATGCGGAAGGGGAGAATGATGTGGCCACAGGTGCATCACCAGCAGGATAGAATGGAGATTGATGCGTTGGGACAGAAGATGATGTGCTGTCCTGGAAGCTTGGGTAAGACTGAAAATTAGGGTAGTTGTATGGCACAGCTGGGGCTTCTGTAGAGTAGTAATCTTGAGAAGTGTGCTGAGGATCGATTTTGTATGGTGGTGGTTGGTATGTCTGAGGATAAGCAGAAACATCTGGCTTATCGTTGACACGGGAATTGTACCCATCATTGGAAGGGTAGTCCGTCCTTGTGTATGGGGGTGGGGAAAAATTGGATGGTGGCTTGTGGACCTCATTTGTTGGGTAGTCTGTGCTTGAGTACGGGGAAGATGAAAAACTGGGGGGTGGTTTATGGACATCAGGAGAAGCATAGTCTGTTGCTTGGTATGATGGAGAGGAATAAGATTGTGGTGAAGATGGATGCTGGGGTTGTGCAGGTGGTGGTGTTGAATAAGGTGTCTGGGAAGAGGAATGACCATTGAACTCTGTGCTTTGTCTAGAAACATTATTTCCTGGCTGTATAGCAGAAAAGCTATCCCTCCTGCTAAAATCCTGTGTACAAGGAGAATAATCAAGAAAGTTAAGACCATCTTTTCTGAAAGAAACTAAATAATATTGGAAGCTGCAATCATTAAAGAAAATGTGGGAGTAACCTTGTCTGGTGTTTCACTGCCATGCTGCATACTAGTGAAGGACTGGCTTCGCCCCATATCCTGATGAGGAACAAAAGATCAAAAAGAATGTTGAGATCAGTGAATTCAAAATCTGCACGACATACACAGCATAACGGGTGTTTGTTGTCCATTTAAGGTCTTCTTCTATTGTTAAGTAACTAAACTACATGTTTAAGATACAAGGACATCCAGAATTCTTACAAGTTACAGTAGTGATCTATGAAAACACTTTTCATCTATTGCTGTCTGCCTGATTTCTGGTGAAACTGGAAACGTAGTTGGAACAGAATTCTACAAAACTAAGCTTGAATAAATCAAGAAGGTATGGAATAGGGATATTTGTGTGATGTATGTTGGATGTGAAATTAACATTGAAAAAGAAAATGGCTTGTTAGGTATCACTCCTCATTTCTCAGATACATGTAGCCCACAATGCATGCAATCTGGTATTCAAATTTGACAACTAAATAAACATATTAAGATGCTATTAGCGGGTTGCTAAAAACTCAGAAGTGCATATTTTAGGCCACAAGATGCACAAAATAACATGTAAAAGATGAATGGAGGAAGTACCAAGTGTAAAATGTTGTCATGTCAATAAAGTCAGATTGAAGATGTCTCCTGAATAAAATTAGCTGATGCTAATTGGCTCACTACCGAAAGTAGATGTAATTCAACTTTTGTTACATTTTACTTTCAAAAAAGATTGATGTGATTAAAGACAGTATCATGGAAATGATTGGTCGGCAATAATAAAAAACACAGGTAGCTTCATGCTAGTTAAGAATCAGGAGCATGGTAACACTCTCTTTGAGACTGTTACTAATGATAGTTACCTGAGAAATTGTGGTGGTACTGTAAGAAGCTTCATCTTTATCCCCACCAGGAGGACCAGCTTCAGGCTTCCGCCCTTCTTTGATAGCTTTTCTTATTTCGGCAGCTTTCCAGATGGCATATTTCTGCTTCTGCTCAATCTGTCATAGTAACCCATGGGGAAATACAAATATGTCGAACCTTTCAGCATAGGTCAAGCAGATCATATCATAATTGATGTAAATGGAAGTTGGCATACTAGCTCACATCAAAGAGTACTAGAAAGCACTAGGCAATAACAGAGTAAACATACTTCAGGCTGAAGCTCGCCAAACTGGTTGAGAATCTCAAAGAAGATACTCGCAGCATAGAATGTTTTAGCAGTGTTTCTGCAAGAATAAGCAGATGTATGTGTCAGTAAAACTATGAAAATAGATAATGGTATGATGACTGAAGTCAGATAAGAACTTTTTGATATGTTAATACATGTCAGCTCGTCCAGCACGGTCTTGCTTATCTGCTTTAGCAAAGACGTTTAATGCAAAACCCTCCACATGAAGATTGTCATCAGGCCCCAAAGTCAAAGATTTCTTATCCTGCAGGACGAGAAAACATATTGAGTGGAAGAAAATGATTTAGGCACAAATAAAACTAATTGCATCTCAATGCAACAAATAAAAAATCTAATGAGTAGAGTGATGTAATGAAAATCACAAGACGTGTTACATGGTTAATTTGTGTGAGTAGATAGGTTTTGGTGCTTACAGTCATCTTTTCTGTGCTAATGTACATTTACCAATATTTAGCATTAATCTTAGAAAAACAAAACAAACCAAGAAGGAACTAGGTGAACTTGCGTTAACAAGAAACATACAACCAAATTCAAGTTGAAGAGGCCTGAAACTTGGATGGTCGTTTACCTCTATGCATCAACGGCAAATTAAAATTGATACAAGGTGTCAGGCCCCAAGCTTTTTCCATCACAAAACAAAAGTCGTTGATACCATATTGTTTCTCAAATTACTAGCAAGAATCCAATGTAGTATGCAGATATGATCATCCATCCAGTACACATATACCGCAATTTAGTGATTTGTAGAACTGAAATGTGATTACATAACTACATAGATTTTGCCTTTCAACTCATTTTAGCGGCCTGAAGAACTCAATCTAATGCAATATGTGAATATGATCATCCATCCAACCTCCACGTACGTCAATTTAGTGGTCTGCAAATGTGAGTGCGGAGCTACATAGATTTCACCTTTCAGTTCATTTAAATGCTAATGAGGGCATAATACTATGACGCGCACAATCCAGCCACCCACCCCAAAAAGTGAGCTGCTTTACCCACAAAGTCAAGCTCCTTAGTTGTACAGCATGCCCTATGGCTTCAATGCTAGCTATCGATGATAGCCATCTCACAAAAAACTTCCTAAATCCATATAGCATTTCAGTCCAACATATTCAAACAAAATCATACACAGATTCTGTATTGACAGACAAAACGAATCATTGTTCGAAAAAGTTTCTGCCAGCATTCCAACAACAGATTATATAGAATTATTGCAAAATCACAGCATCCAAACAACCCCTTGCCGACAACACACGTGTGCTAAATATATAGATCTAAACGGCATTAAACAGAGCAGCTGCCTAGTTCATTCTCCTCCAAGTGAACAGGGGATGGGAGTCACAGATAGATACTCAGACCTTCTCGAGCTGGTTCATGAGGGAGATGAGGATGGAGTTGGTGGTCTTCGTGCGCTCCTTCTGCGGGATCCTCAGCCCCTTCTCCATCGCGTACAGCCGACCTGCCGACCACCACCACAACAAATCAAAACTAAACCCTAGCAATCAGCCGCGATACGGGAGATTGATTATTCAAAAGGAAGCAGCGGGGAGGGGAGCATGTCTCACAGTAGTAGGCGACGAGGGGCTCGTGCTTCTGCAGCTCGTCGGCGCGCTGCAAGTAGGGCAACAGCCCCTTTGCGGGCTCCGCCTCGCTCCCCATCGACCGCGGAAGGATTCAGGCAACACTCAGAGGTCCGGAAGCGGCGGCGTCGATCGCCGGAGGCGGAAGCAGCGGCGGCGGCGGCGGCGGGAGCTGGAGATTGGGAAGCGGCGGATTGGATTGGAATGGTTCGGTTTGATTTGGGTTAGGGAGTCGTTGCAGCAGCTGCTCTGCTTCGTGGGGAAGGAAAAAGAGGAGCCGGAAGAAGCTTCCGATCGTGGGTGGGCACGTTTGCAGATAGATACCTGAGATTATTGCGCGTTTGCATCGGACTCCTTGCGTGGCAGCTGGTGACGACTCTCCACCGTCAGATCCCGCGATGAACGGTCCAGAGAGGCCGCACTAAAATAGAACCGCCCACTATGATACAGACAGTTTGAAACCGTGTTTCTCCATCTGTCCCTCACTTGTACACGTCATTGCCACGCGGCGTGCAGAGCAAAGCATGAAACATCTTAGAAGAAATAGAGCAAATATTAGCTGGTATGATTTCTACTGTATCCGTGCAACTCTATATGTAGCAAATAAATGCTTGTTACATAGGAGTATATATGAGAGCCATATCACATTGTCTGTAAATTGCCTCAAACGCCTCTGTTGCATTTTATAAATTTATATATGTCCAGCTAGAGGATTCCACCTCAAGTCCTTCATTTGTCACAAAAACCCTTTTTCTCCATATTTTATACCATCGCCTACAATACATCTCTTGTTAGAAACATATCCACGTAAAATGCAATGAGCTCTCTCACCATAACTCTACACGACACAACCCTTCTGCTAAGTCCCTCTATTTGTTGTCACTCCGAGCTATGAAGCTTCCTTTTTTCACCTTCATCCTAAGAAAAATAGAGAAAGTTAATCTTACGTTGATCGAATATTATTGAATATTTGCTATACACATTAAAATCAATTTAGCAATACCTCATTTTTCGGGCTAAATCTTCAGACGCAGTCAATAGGCATTTATTTCATATATGGTAAATGACAATTTTGTCATATATCGTTAAATCTTGAGGTAAGGAGCAGAGCATCAAACATTTAATACGATGAGTTGTCGGTTCGCCCGTTTTAACTGGAATTGTGTCGCATAGCTATATAAACACAAATCATGCAAAGTCTTGTAGATTGTTTGACATTGCATCTATTATGAAGAGAGCCGAGAAGAGAGAGATGATACCGACACATAGTACTCTAGAAAGATCAAGAGGGAAAAACCAAGACCATAAGAAAGATCAAGAGAATTTTCTTGATATAGCAAAGGAAAGCTCTGTAGATCTAGGGAAGAAGCAATTTCTATGGGAGAGCAAAAGCTCTAAGAAGGTCATCGACGCCGATAATAATAGGTTTGTGTGTTTTCATTCAGTCAGTCTTTTTTTTCTTTTAATGTTGTAATCAATTATCTACACTCTTTTTCTTGCAAAAAAATCTACTCTCTTTACATCGTCTTAGGTTATTTTTATATTGTTTTTGGCATTCTATCTTGTTAAAATTTATTGTGAAGTTTATATCAATATGCTGATATTATTTGTCTTTCATTTATGAGTTTTTTTTTTGCATCGATATCAATGTGTGCCTGCGCATGATATGAGTAATAATTATCTGGTTCTGCCGTGATAGAACAATTATTATTAAGTTTATATATTTAATATTATACTGTTATTTAATTCATGTGCATTTTTTTATATAGTAGGATCGTTGAAGAAGATAGCAACATAGGCATTTACAAATGCAATACTTGTTCTGAGAAAGCGATACGTGGAGGCCGAGTGAATACGCTGAAGATTAAGGCACAATTGCATAGTAGACTTGGGCCAGACAGAGCCATGCTCTATGCCCGTGTTTTCGGCAGGTTCTTGTCGCATCAGATGGCTAAAACAGAGTACGATGAGTTGATGGAACAGATTATTGGGAAAGAGAACGTACCTCTACACAATCACTTGGTCCGTTCGATCCTCCAAAATGCAACGCGCCCGGAAGTGAAGGCAGGGCAGGACGAACTAGCTACTATGTGAGACATCGTGGTCTATTTGAAGAAAGTGTATCGGGCAATCTTGGCTGTTTCCATTCTCTTGCTGAGAATGTAACCGGTTTTCATTCCTGTGTTAGCTCCGTTGTGATATGCAACAGCTTGTAGTACTGTTAGAAAATTGCTTGAACAGGTACAAAGGAATATAGGACCTAGAGACAAATTTATGCGTGGTTAATTTCTTTCGGTTTGATTGGTGAATTTTTATGGTTTCAGATGAAGGGCATGTTTTTTTTTTTTTTGAGACTCTGATGTAGGGGATTTAAGCAGTGCTGTGTTCACATTAGGCCCGTTACCGGCCCAAAGTTGCATTCGGTTCAAACTTGCTTTGCAAAGTTGCATTCGACTGCGCCCGTCAAGCAGGAGGAAAACCAATGGGCTTCATTATAACGGCAAAAAGAAAACCAATGGTTGGTAGTAGTAATAGTAGTAACTTCATATAGTACTCCTGTGTGCTGTGCGTACATACTGTAGATAAAGACGCACTAATTACACCATCTCTCCTGTGTGCTTTGTGGCTTTACCCACGACTGAACCCTCCTTTCCCACCACGTTAACAGCAACAGACAGAACGTGGCGCCGTACGCCGCTGTATGTAGAAACGAAACCCATGGCGGAAGCAAAGCCGACCGATCCATCGCAGCAGAAGCAGCGTGGATGCCCCTGCTCTGCACCGCAGGGCACGGCGCCGGTCCCCCGTCCGCTCCTCCCATGCCCCATCGTGCCAGCGAGAAAGGAAGAAAGAAATTGACAGGCAGACGGTGCCAAGTGAAAAGCCAGCAGGAGAGAGAGCTGGACCCCACGGTAGTACGTTTTCATGAGCCGCGCCGAACAGTAGGCGATCGCTGACACGGTACTGTTGTCTCAAGTGGTCGCCACACGACGCGAGCCGAATCATCATCATCATCAGGCGGAAGCGGAAACGGACGCGAGCCCGCGCACTCGCGTCGCGCCGTAGAGGCTAGCTGGACCGGTCGAAACTCCTGGCCTCGCGCGTCGCCCGTGGCCATACGGTGCTGCTGCTCGATCCCGACGCGAGCACGGGCGCCTGGCACGAGCATGACCCGGCCCGGGTTCCTCGGCGGCCGTTCGTTTGTTCGGGTTGGCGCCGCGCGGAAGAGGAGACCTCCCTCTGCGGAGGCACGTGGACGGGCCATGTGCGCTAGCTCGCCGCTCGCCGCGGGCGGGCCCCGCCACGCGCGCGCACTCCCTCGCCTCCCCGCTCCGCGCGCGCAAAAGGACAAAAGCCGAGTTCCGCTTACGCGCGCCACACACCACATCCCTCCGCTTCGTCGTCTCCTTTCTTTCTTTCCTCTGGTGAGGGGTGACTCATCACCCGGTGAATCGGGCGACCCGAGACGCAGGGTAAAAAAAAACAAAAAAACGTAACGCGTTCCAGTCCAGGTCCCGCGGCGGAGCAGCAGCGCGCGGCGGCACGAGTCGCCGCTGGCCCGTACGACGTGTCATGTGCCCGGTCGGTCTCACAAGGACACGGACGTAAACGCACGAGGGGGTCGGTTAATTAGGAAGCGGATGGCCGGCCTGCCCGGCGGTAACAATCATATCGCCATTTTTCATGTGCCACTCTCCTAGCCCTCTAGCATTAGGCACTGCAGGATTAAAGAAGAAAGGACAGTAGCAGTCTGACGCTGATCTCGTGCTAAAGGGGAAAAGCCTACAGATCTGATCGCTCGAAACGGTCCCGGACCTCACCAACACGAGCAGAGTATCGACAGCTGCTTCCATCGCCGTTTTTCTTTAATTCTTTTACCCCTCCGGTCGCTCGCTTCGAGAGAAAATGCACGCTTCTTTACCTCTTTTCGCACGAAGCATGTCCGGGGCGACACTCGTATTTTAGGACCAGACACAGAGTTTTGGCTTCCTCCCCATATAGACATTTGCATTTTCCAGCGGTTCACCCTGTCAGTGCTGTGCTGCTGCATGCAGCGAGATCATAAACAAGTCCTCCCACGTCGCAACGGATCCATTGTGATGGGCGGCCATACGAGCACAATTGGTTTTTGGTCGATTTATCTCAAGGGCCGTTGTAGCTGATACTAATATGCAACATCGACTACATTATTCTATTGAACATAGTATTCCATTATTCTATTGAGAACCCCACACATTCCACCAACCAACAATATAACCAAAACTAGATAACAAGAATCTAGCCGTTGTTGCGGAACCCACAAATAACTCGTCCCACAAACAAATCACAATCATTCATTCATCAGAAAGGTTTGCTCGGAACACAACAAATTACCGAGTTCATTCGTTGGCACACGGAAGTCGCAGTTTCGCGCGTACTAGTGCTGCTCTCCCTGATCTATTGGAAACAGAGCAGCCGTTTTGCAGGGGCCTCACGTTTTTCCAGTCGCGAGCGACAATTTCTTAAAGATTTTTCCATTGGCCAGCCTGCTCCTTGATCTCGGAACTCCAATTGAAAATCAGCACCAAAAACGCCGCAGGAGAGATGACCCAGAACGCTAGGAGACGGGTTTGACCGGTCAACGGCACCAGTAATCCGTGTGGTTTAACGGGGCCCGAGAGCCACCAAACCCGCGAAATTTTTACACGCAAGAATTTACTTCTGCCACGTAGTAAGTAGTACTACTATACATCCCCTGGCTTCTCGCGGGCCCCGCGTATATATATCCTAATCGCTGTATACTTTATTTGCCCTTTTTTTTCACCGACACCCGCGGTGAAAACATCAGCCGATCCGGGCCGTCCGATGGCCCGACCGGACGCATCCGGCGGCGGGGCCGCGCGCGCACCAGCCCCACCAGCCCCCCATTAATTCGTCTGCCCGTGTTTTTTTCGGCACCAGCAAGCAGCTGCACTGCACTGCCCCTCCACTCCAGTGTGTCAGCTCCGCTCCGCTCAGCCACACTCGCCACTGCTTGCTCCCTCGGCGGCGGCCGGCGACCGGCGAGCTCCTCCGTGCCGGTGTTTCGAGGAGCCTGCCGCTAAGGCACGCGGATCCTTTGTCGGATTGTGCGCCCGCTTTTTCTCCAGCCTCCCTCCGCCGGAGCCGCGTGTGATCTGGTGAGCGGTCGTTTGCTTTGCTTCCTGCGGTGGAATTGGTCGTGGGGTGGTGCCGGGAGCCGAGATCTGGCGACGCTGCGCGTAATGCGGCGGTGCGAGCGGGGGGTTCCTTCGGGGTTCTGGGCCGGCTGGAGGCGGATTTTACGAGGATCTGTTTCTTTTCCGGTTTCGGTGGGACGGGTTTGATCTGCTGACCAGGAAACGTGAGAGCGGCTTTCAGATCGCGATGTTCTGGGTGCTCTCTTGTCCGGTCAAATGTGGTCAAACACCTGCAGTTGCCGAGAGGCCACTGTCTTGTCGCTTGGATTTCAGGGGTTTTAGTTGCCTTGTTTGTTGGGTTTTAGATAAATCTAGATGTAGAATAGAATCCCCAAACTTTGCTTCTAGGTGTCTTGACTGTATTTGTAGTTGCAATGATTGGGGATCTTACTGTGAGTAGGGCCACAGACGCGAGCTCAATTATTATAAGGTGCTGCTAATTTGGAGATAACTTTGTTAATGAGGCATAGGGAGTATGAATGCCCCTGCTCTTGATGCTTGCTTGCGTTGCTTAGCTGATTTAGTACCTTCTTTAGACTGTCATGATTATTGATGCTCCTTGACTTGATTTAGGTATTGTATACCAGGAAGCTAGTTGTAGTGCATGGTAGCAAAGCTATACTTCTTAACTGATCCTGCTTCCTTGCATACAGGTTGCTCTGGTCCGTGAGTGATGGCTGGCGACATTACATGTGGATCCTTGCTGCAAAAACTGCAGGTACGTACTTGTGCTTTGCAAAATCGCTGCAATGTTGTACTTATCTCATGTCAACCAGTGCAACTGATGATAATACTGCTGTGTGACCTGTAGTTGGTATGGGATGAAGTTGGTGAGAGTGACGAGGACCGCGACAAGGTCCTGTATGAGCTAGATCAGGAGTGCCTGGATGTTTACAAGAGGAAAGTTGACCAAGCCACTAACTCTAGGGATCTCCTGATCCAGGCTCTGGATGACTCTAAGATAGAGCTTGCAAGGCTTCTTTCTGCACTTGGAGAAAAGGCTGTTTCAAGAACTGTAAGTGAATACATGTTCATACCTTGTTTTCTACCTAGTGGAATAACTAAATTCCAAGGCATGCTGTTGCAAGAATTACACTAAGAGCAAAAACTAGCATATTTCTATTCATGATACAATGTACTATTTATGTCTATTTAATGAATATTCTTACCAAATTATCTGTTTTTGAAATCCGTCCTTCAAAATTTTAATCGGCACCTGCTCTACCAAATTTGTGAAAACTTTGGTGCTTACTTGTAATATGTATCTGAAGTCTCAACTTGTGTTATCTGATTTGTAGAAACTGTAATGTTATATAGCTCAGAGGTCGTACCATGAATCATTCACAATGTTTAGATTGAAACTGTTTTCTTTATTGCTGGAAATAAAATTGAGTGTACTCAACCCATGCAGCCTGAGAAGACATCAGGAACAATCAAGCAGCAGCTAGCTGCTATAGCGCCAACACTTGAGCAGTTGACTAAAAAGAAAAATGAAAGAAAAAGGGAATTCATTAATGTACAGTCACAAATTGATCAAATTTGTGGTGAAATCGCTGGTACCTTAGAGGTGGGTGAGCAGGTGGCAACACCCCAAGTCAATGAGGATGATTTGACACTCGAGAGGCTTGAAGAGTTTCGGTCTCAGCTCCAGGAGCTTGAGAAAGAGAAGGTACTTCTTATACTCCCTATATCTGTTATGGCGCTTCACTTTTTTGTGCTGTCACTTCATTATTAGTTCCTTACTGGTTGATGATATATGCCTTGAAAAATTTTGTTTGCAGAGCAATAGGTTGGAGAAGGTTCTTGAGTATGTAAGCATCGTACATGATCTCTGTACTGTCCTGGGGATGGATTTCCTCAGCACAGTAACTGAAGTTCATTCCAGTTTGGATGACTCAATTGATGACAACTGTAAGAGTATTAGTAATGATACATTGTCAAAACTTGACAAAACAGTAGCCACACTTAATGAAGATAAGAAATTGAGGTTGAACAAGGTAAATGCATACATCTTAGTCCTATGATATGAATCACTTCCCCTTCAATCTCACCATTGGCTCAATTATGTTCTTAGCTTCAAGAGCTTGCTGGTCAACTTTATGATCTCTGGGATCTCATGGATGCCCCAAAGGAAGAAAGGCGCATGTTCAATCATGTCACCTGCAACAGATCAGCATCTGTGGATCAAGTCACTGCACCTGGAGCCCTTGCTCTAGATTTAATTGAACAGGTGAGTTTAAGTAGTTGTTGTTTGGTAGGATTACTTCCTGTTAGGAACTGTTCCTTTGCCCCATTTACCATTTACCTTTTCAAATTTTCAGGCTGAGGTTGAGGTCCAAAGGTTAGACCAGCTAAAATACAGCAAGATGAAAGAAATAGCTTTCAAGAAGCAAACTGAGTTGGAAGACATTTATGCTGGTGCTCACATAGTAATCGACACAGCTGCTGCCCATGAGAAAATACTGGCACTGATTGAGGCTGGGAACATAGAACCATCCGAACTAATTGCTGATATGGATAGGCAGATAGCTAAAGCAAAGGAAGAAGCATTGAGTAGAAAAGATATACTAGATAAAGTTGAAAGATGGATGTCTGCATGTGAAGAAGAAAGCTGGCTTGAGGATTACAACCGGGTATGTTAATGATTGGTTCTAGGAAATCAAGATTACTTCAACAACAACAACAACAACAACAAAGCCTTTTTATCCCAAGCAAGTTGGGGTAGGCTAGAGATGAAACCCATGGGAACCCAAAAAAGAAGAGAATCACGGTTCCGGCACGTCTATTGCTAGTCTCCAAGCACTCCTATCCATAGCTAGCTCCTTAGGGATATCCCACGCCTTCAAGTCTCTCTTAACCGACTCGTCCCAAGTCAAGTTAGGTCGGCCTCTACCTCTCTTAACATTAGCATCTCTCTTTAGAACCCCACTACATACCGGCGCCTCCGGAGGTCTCCGTTGGACATGTCCGAACCATCTCAACCGATGTTGAACCAATTTCTCCTCGATAGGTGCCACTCCTATCCTGTCCCGGATATCTTCCATTCCGTATTCGGTCTCTTCTTGTATGCCCGCAAAACCAACGCAACATACGCATCTCTGCTACACTTAGTTGTTGAACATGTCGTCTTTTCGTAGGCCAGCACTCAGCACCGTATAACATCGCCGGACGAATTGCCGTCCTATAGAATTTACCTTTTAGCTTTTGTGGCACCCTCTTGTCGCATAAGACGCCGGATGCTTGACGCCATTTCAACCAGCCGGCTGAAATTCTATGCCTAACATCTTCATCGATGTCACCGTCCTTTTGCAACATCGATCCTAAATAACGAAATGTATCCTTCTTGGCCACCAATTGTCCATTAAGGCTAACGTCTCCATCCTCATGTCTAGTCACGCTAAACTCGCACATCATATACTCGGTCTTGGCCCTACTAAGTCTGAAACCCTTGCACTCTAATGTGTGCCTCCACAGCTCCAACTTCCTATTAACCCCATCCCTACTCTCGTCAACTAACACCACATCATCAGCAAAGAGCATACACCAAGGGACATCACTCTGTATTTCTCGTGTGACCTCGTCCATCACTAAAGCAAATAAATAAGGGCTCAATGCTGATCCTTGGTGTAGTCCTATTTTAATCGGAAAGTCATTGGTATCGCCATCACATGTCCGAACACACGTCCTCGCGTCCCTGTACATATCCTTGATGAGAGTAATATACTTAGTTGGGACTTTGTGCTTCTCCAAGGCCCACCACATGACACTTCTTGGCACTTTGTCATATGCCTTCTCGAGATCAATAAAGACCATGTGTAAGTCCTTCTTTTGCTCCCGATATCTCTCCATCAATTGTCGCATTAAGAAAATCGCCTCCATGGTTGATCTTCCAGGCATGAACCCAAACTGGTTTTGCGTCACACTTGTCACTCTTCTTAGGCGATGCTCGATGATTCTCTCCCAGAGCTTCATCGTATGGCTCATCAACTTAATCCCACGATAGTTAGTACAACTTTGAACATCTCCCTTGTTCTTGAAGATCGGTACTACTATACTCCTCCTCCATTCTTCCGGCGTCTTGTTTGACCGAAAGATGAGGTTAAAAAGCTTAGTTAACCATACTATGGCTCTGGCACCTAAGCATCTCCATACTTCGATGGGGATACCATCAGGGCCCATCGCTTTACCACTCTTCATCCTCTTCAAAGCTTCCTCTATCTCTGTCTCCTGAATTCTTCTCACAAAGCGTCTGTTGTTATCATCAAATGAGTCATCCAAGTCAAGTATAGGACCTTCCTCCTCTCCGTTAAACAACTTATCAAAGTACTCTCGCCATCTGTCCTTGATCTCCTCATCTCTCACCAGGAGTCGGTCTACCCCATCCTTGATACATTTGATTTGGTTGATGTCCCTCGTCTTCCGCTCACGGATCCTAGCCATCCGATAGATGTCCTTCTCTCCTTCCTTCGTGCCTAGTCGCTGATAAAGGTTATCATATGCCTGACCCTTTGCTACACTCACTGCTCGTTTTGCAGCCCTCTTGGCTATTTTATAGCCTTCTATGTTGGTTGCACTCTTGTCAAGATGTAGGCGTTTGAAACACTCCTTCTTCTCCTTGATAGCCCTTTGCACCTTATCATTCCACCACCAGGTGTCTTTTGCTTCTTGTTTGCCTCCTCTACTCACGCCAAACACTTCTGAAGCTACCTTCCGAACACATGTTGCTATTTTTAGCCACATGTCATCTGGTCCTTCTCCTTCCTCCCAGGGTCCCTCTCCTAGCATCCTCTCCTTAAAAGTTTGCGCCAGCTCCCCTCTAAACTTCCACCACTTCGTTCTCGCGGTTTTGGTACGTTTGTCCCTGTATACCCGTACCCGAAAACGAAAATCCGCCACCACAAGCTTATGTTGAGTGACGACACACTCCCCAGGTATCACCCTACAGTCCAAGCAAGCACGCCTGTCCTCCCTCCTGGCAAGGATAAAGTCGATTTGGCTCGAGTGTTGTGCACTTCTAAAGGTCACTAGATGGGATTCCCTCTTCCTAAATATGGTATTCGCTACCAACAAGTCATAAGCTAGCGCCCAATTAAGTATATCCACCCCCTCCTGATTCCTACTACCATATCCGAACCCCCCATGGACCCGCTCGAACCCTACATTAGACGTCCCCACCTGGCCGTTAAGGTCTCCTCCTATGAAAAGCTTCTCACTGATAGGTATGCCACTAACCATGCTATCTAAATCTTCCCAAAACTGATTCTTGATGCTCTCATTAAGACCTACCTGAGGGGCATATGCACTGATCACATTTAAAGCCGAATCTCCAACTATCAGCCGAACAAGGATAATCCGGTCCCCGTGCCTCCTAACATCTACGACTCCATCCTTAAGGCTCCTGTCGATCAAGATGCCTACACCATTTCTACCCGATGTTGTACCCGTGTACCAAAGCTTGTAGCCCGTATTCTCCACCTCCTTCGCCTTCTGGCCCTTCCATTTAGTCTCTTGAACGCATAGGATATTTACACGCCTCCTAGTTGCCACATCGACTAGCTCTCGTAACTTGCCTGTTAGGGACCCTACGTTCCAACTCCCTAGACGAATCCTAGTTGGCTCGGCTAACTTTCTTACCCTTCGCACCCGTCGAGGAAAGTGCGAAGACCCTTGCTCATTTTTCACCACACCCGGGCGTAGATGTAGCGCGCCACTAAGGTTGCGACGACCCGACCCTTGCTCACTATTCATCGTACCCAGGTCACGATACGACGCGCCACTAAGGTTGTGACGACCCGGCCCTTGCCCATTTGACACCACACCCGGGTTCCGATGTAGCGCGTCGCTAAGAGGGTTACGCCCCAACGAATTTCTTATGGGTTTCATATCCATTTGAGTGGCTGGGTTTTTGACGTTGGTTTGCCAAACCTAACACAACCCTCCTCCTTTACCCAGGCTTGGGACTGGCTATATTGAGACTCAACATAGGCGGAGTTGAAATCAAGATTACTTATCATCTAAAAAAAAGGAAATCAAGATTACTCATTTGTGTATCTGGTGATTGTCTACGTGATAACACCGAAGTGTCCTAGGTTGTGGAATGGATTCTCATCACACAAAAAAAAATCTATTCTATCTGCAGGATGACAACAGGTACAACTCAAGCCGAGGTGCCCATCTGAACCTCAAACGTGCAGAAAAGGCTCGTATTCTTGTCAACAAGATTCCAGGTACATGATGAAACCTCAGACTACAGTAGTGATTACCCTTTGCATGACTTGAGAATATTTTTATGCCTTGCAAGATATTTATTTGTACATGGACTTATTTTTAATGCTGCTTGATATACATTTTATGATTTTTGTTCTGCCATTGCTAATGTAACAACTGCTTTCTTTTTAGCACTTGTTGAAACTCTGGTGGCGAAGACCAGGGCATGGGAGGAAAACCGTGGTCTGTCCTTTATGTATGATGGTGTACCGCTTCTAGCTATGTTGGATGAGTATGTTATGCTCAGGCAGGAAAGAGAAGAAGAGAAGAAAAGAATGAGGGTAAGTGCCACATACGTTAAATCTGCAGGCCATAGGTCCAGTTTTATGTCCAGTTAACATCTGGTGCTCTACCTCTTGCATTTTGCCTTCACCAATTTGCCATTTTTTACCGTCTTCCAATCCAAATCATATTCATTTTGGTGCCCTTGTTACACTTAATTATAGGCAGTGAATGGACTCATTGAGTATCAATATTGTTTCAGTTTGGTTTTGGCCATTGTGAACTGACTGAACTCTGTTGTTCCAGGAACAGAAAAAATACATGGAGCAGCCAATTCACACTGATCATGAGGGGCCATTTGGCTCAAGAGTGACCGTGAGTCCAAATAGACCTGTCAGTTCAAAGAAGGTGCTGGGCCCAAAGTCCAACGGTGTATCAAATGGCACTCCTCCGAACAGAAGATTATCAGTCAGTGGTATCCAGAATGGGGGCCACGGTGTTAAATCTGGAGGGAAGGATAGCAAGAAAGATTCAGCAAAGACAGCATCTCCAGTGAATGCAAATGTAGCTGCATCTCCGGTGAATGCAAATGCAGCTGCGGCTCCTAAGGAAGATGCCACCTCCCATGTCTCTGGCACCGATCCAGCTCCGAACACACCATGATGTTTAACTTAGTGTGGTATATTTAGATATAAGGAGCTTTTTTCTGATGCTATTCACTGTTTTGTGGTAATTATAATGTATGCCTTTGTAGGGAAAAGTAATTATGACGTCCATCCTTAAGCTGCTTCACTAGGATTGTTCATTTCTGGGATAGGCAGCGTCCTTGTTTTGATTAGTTTGCCCAGCCGACCTATTTCTATTTATCAGACGGTGTAGTATAGTCTATACTGGGCTGTATTGTTATTAACCGGTTTGCTAGATGTATGAGTTAAAATGCCTCTGTTGTGCACTTGCTTCGAGTTGCGTGCCTCTGCTTCCTGGTGATAACATAAATGCGTCTCAGAAAATATACAAATACAACAATAAGAGTTTCAACTTATTGTACTTTCCTAGTGGTTGCGCTTGTAGTACTTCGATTTCTCTTGGAGCCGCGTTGAAGATTGACCGGCAACAATGAAGATTGCCTCAAATAAGTTCATTCTTGGTAAAATTTGCTCATAGACACTACTCATTGTTTACATTTACTGAGACATTATTGAAGTGTGGTAATTGGCTATTAGATACTCAAGTTATTAAAATATTGATTATCATATATAGACAAGATAGAATGTATCATATATAGACAAGATAGAATTTTCAAATAACCTTTTTGCACTTGTAATAAATTTAAATATTTCTTACAACATAATTATATTTCTTAACATATATAATTAACTATGAAAAAATAATGTATATTTCTTAATATAATCATATTTCTAAAAACTATTGTAGTTAATATACATTATGAAATATAATTACTATTGTTAATATTTTCTATGAAAAATAATATTTTTAAAAAATAAAAATGTAAATATCATTTATTATATCATTATAATTAACTTATATGTCATAAAATATATTTGATCAAATATGTTAAAATTGATTTCAAGAGTAAAATGATTATTTTCAAAGTTCTATCTCTCCCTCATTCAAGATAATCAATATTCTAATAATTAAAGTGTCTACTAGCTAATTACAACAATTCTATAGTGACATTTAGTAAATACTTCCTCCGTCCCAAAATAATTGGCATTCTAGTCTCATCCAGTTTTTCTAAAATAATTGATATTCTCACTTTTTGAGACACCATTCTCTCTTCCTAATACATCTCTATCTCTATCTCTCTCCTTCTCGTTTTCTACGTAACTACTTTATTTTTTCTTTTCTTAATCTCCATGTCGAGGACTAAAATACCAAACATTATGGGATAGAGGGAGTATAAAATTGAGTAGTGTTTTAGAGCAAATACCAACATTAAAGGATGTCCATGGGCATTCTTTGCTCCTAGACTCCTGGTGTGTGAATATTTACCCACCGTATGATGAATTGACATGATAGTTTAATGTAGTCATTTCAGGCCCATCCAGCACTGGAGCTAAGGTATGGATTTTGGCAATTTGCACTCTAAAACTGTTGAAATGATTGTTAACCACTATATAGACATACACATTATAAGTTTTAGACATAGATTGTTCTTGAGATAATAAAGTGTTGAAAGATGTAATACCTATGTTGTAGACTCGACTTGTATTTTGATGAGTACGGGCTGCGTCCAGAGGCGCGCCCAGAATTTGGATCACGGGTATTCAAATATTTAAAATAAAAGTTTTTTTAACAATCAGTAATATGTGAACTAAATGACAGATATAATAACAAAATGATAAAAGAGCTTACAAATTACATGGCAACTTATTTGTGTTTGTTTGGATTAAATGTTAGATTATGTTTTTATACACATATAAAGGATATTATATAGAGAAAATTTTATAAAACCGGTCCTAATCTCAAAAAAATCTCAGGATTTTTTATATGTGTTTACATAACCCTAGATTTGATTGTACTTGAGTTTAAGCTCATCATTTAACATAGTGCCTCAAACCACACGTGCTGCTGATGTGGCGAAACCTACAATGTCATGGGAGCTTTCTGTTCGGAGCAACCAACTCGTCGTTGCCGTCGCCGTTTTACTTGGGTCCCGTCATCCCTTCTGGACGGTCCTCGCCGCTGCTTTGGCATGTCTTGAACCTCAAGCCACTTGGTTAAGTCATCAGGCATGTTGCAATGCTAGGCGTCAGAGATCTTGACACAAAATATTTAGTAGTCCATGTCATCGTTTTTTTTTTGGGCCCATGATAAGGCATTATGTACAAGAGTGGGATTTTATAAAACTCTAGTACCATAAAATATGGGGTTTTATGACACAAACAAAAAATCCTGAGATTTTGTGAGAATAGAACCATAAAATTCAAGGTTTTATGAAATTTGCTCTATTACATACAAATATATTGTATTTTTATATATGTTATCTATAAAAATATATTAGATTATTAAAAATATCATTACAGTCCCTTGCTCCGCCAAAGCTTCATGAGAAGTAAGAACTCGTGTACTTGCTCTCACTCAGTACTACTCCTCCGTTTAACAATATACAATGTTTTGGTTCTTGACATAAGAATTAAGAAAGGATGGAAAAATATGTTACATATAAAATGAGGAGAAGAGAGATAGAAATGTATTGGAAAGAGAGAAAGTTGCATTAAGATACGAGATTATATAATTAAAAAAAACTTAAGCATGCTAAAGTGACATATAATGTTAATTTGAACGGAGGGAGTATTTGTTACATTATATTTTTCTAGAAAAGTATATCAGATTAGATAAGAGAATATATCTATATTATAGTATAAAAAGTAATACGTCCTCCGGTTCTAAGCGATAGTGATAGGATGATACAGTACTGTTTATTTGCTTTTAAGCAAAGAAGAAGAAATTGTTAGTAGTATCATTAGTTAATGCATTGGCAGGTGCCGTACCGTTTTAGCTCAAGTGATGTCAGGGTGCTTTTTTTTTTTTTAAATTCATGTCAGGGTGCTCTGATCCTCGATCACCGGCCAAAATGTGATTCAGATTTGTCTGCGGCCACCGTGCTCTGACTCTGACTGACCCTCCTCTTGCGTGGCGTGACATCGTCTCCCTCCTCTTCGCGGCCCGCCCCAGTCGATCCGATCTGTTCCAAGCTCCGCTCCTTCTTCCTCCTCAGGAAAAAGGAACCACCGCCTCGTTCCGTATCCTCTTCTACAAGCGATTCGATCGGCCGCGCTTCAATATCTCCCGGTTTAATCGGCGGCAGCGGAGATGAGGAAGCGGGAGCGGGAGAACCCGTGCGGGATCTGCGGGCACTACCACAAGTACGAGGAGGGCGAGGTCTGCGGCGTCTGCGGCCACCGCCCTCCGGCCGTGGCGGGGGCCAGGCCGCACGACTCGGCGTTCCCGTCCGAGGTCATCCCCGAGTTCCTCTTCCTCGGCAGCTACGACAACGCCTCCCGCTCCGAGCTCCTCAAGACCATCGGCGTCTCCCACATCCTCAATGTGAGTGTGAACCCCGTGCCCGCCCCTCGACCCTCGTATTGCGAGCTACCTGCAGCCTGGATGGTGATGATGCTTGGATTGATTTGGTTTATGATTGATTGCCGCGACGGTTGGTTTGGGTGATAGCTTAAGGGTTCGGTGCTGGGTTGATGAATGCTACTCGTCCTCTTTCTCGCTATTGGTTAGTTTGGTAAGATATATATAGAATGTGTTCATTAATATGCGTGTGAGGCTTTGATGGCCTTTACAGATAGGTGATCCTTTTTGGCAAATTGCAGAAATTTGATGATGATGATGAGGGTGATAATATGGGAGCTGGGAGGGCTACTGGTTACTTGTTTGACATCTTTTTGTAATGATTGTTAATGTGATGAGTCGAGTGGTGAATTATAAGAAATGCACACGCTCAATAGTTTATCCTTTTGGATGTAGGCCTGGATGACATGGTTTGTTTTGTGTTCCTTGAGATTATGAGGTGTCGATTGCAGTAGTTTTAAGATTTTACAAAACTAGGATTTCTCATGGGGATTTGACTACTACTTTCTTTAAGCTCCAATACAAATAGGTTAACTTGTATATCACATACATACATTCCAGTTCGTCCTTTACTGATTTCCCATGAAGGGGACATGTCCTATCTTTGTGCATCGTAAAATCAAGCTTTGTTGTAACAATTACATCCGCTCAATGATGCCCCACTTTAAATTCTCATTTGCATTGTATTTTCATGTTTGTACTATCATGAATTCTTACCAGTTATACTTATACAGTAATAGTCTTGCTTCGTAGTATAATATGGAAAGGTGTTGTGGCAGCAACATTTTCTGTTGCTAACCAGCGTAAGGTTAACGATAAAACATCTATGAAGATTTGATATTTAAGCAAGATATTCTAGCATTCACACAACTAAAAAATATCCATAGCATATACCATTGCTCCCTTTTGTTGATTAAAATAACCCCAAGTACATTCTGGCATAACTATGGGCAAAAGCCTGAATTCATTGTTTAACTAACACAAGTTTAACTGATTTGAACCAGAAATCTTAACAAATCATTAAGCAGCAAGGCAAAACAACGGGAAAGTGGCTTGTGACATGCTGCCATATTTTCCTTTTGGCATGATTGCAGCAACACATAAGTGGACTAATGAATTGCCTTGCTCTTACTTAGTGACCAACTTATGGATGCGTTGCTTTGAAGTTCCTCTACAAAATGCTAAACTTCCATTTGGTATAAAAAGGAACATTTGAAAGTAATCTTCTGTTAGTGAGCTTGTTATTGCTACTCACAATGGCAGCTAGGCACACAATGGCCAGCAAGCCATTTGAAAGTAATCTTTTGTTGATGCTCTATTATTCAGACATTGGATCATACTTCACATTATGCCTATTCTATTTGAGTGACATCTTTCTTTACGTGCAGACGGTACCTTTATGCCAAAACCTTTACCGGAATTCATTCACTTATCACTGCCTTCAAGATGACAAAACACTGCAGTTTGATGAAGCAATCCAGTTTCTAGGTATGTATGTTTTTTTCCCCTTTAGTCTTCTATTAAATTAGTAGATTTGAGATGTGCTCATTTTTCTTATCAATTGTCTGCACTTCCATCTCTTTCACTCATTCTCTCCCCATTCCCTTTATTAATGCTGCCCTCAAGACCCTCCTATTCCTACCTAATATGTTCTTTCATACTTCAGAACAATGTGAGAGGGCGAAAGCGCGTGTCTTAGTCCATTGCATGTCAGGGAAAAGTAGGTGTGTATACATAGATTAATCTCAGTGATAGTTTATCTTGAACATTGCTGGTTCTGATTTGACTAAAGCTATTAAAAAACATTTATCAGGTCAGCAGCATTTGTAATAGCTTTCTTGATGAAGTCCAGAGGGTGGAGACTGGCACAATGTTTTCAGTGGGTGAAAGAACGGAGGCCACAAGTCCAATTATCTGATGGTAACTTCGTAATTTGTGCAAACTTTTTTTTTATATTATTCTCCTAAGTAACTTGCAGAAAGACAATTTAGAAAGATTGATATGCATTCCGTTTATTACAACATGCATGAACTGTGACACTTGGTAGAAGTTGTGCGGTAGATCATCATTTCTTTCAGCATAGATTTAACTGTGGTAACCTGTTCAGTTAAATGGATGATAAGGGGAACCTTTTTGGAAATATCAAATTTATGTTGGAACGGTAGAAGTATGTAGCAGAAAAATATTTCATGTCATGGTAAAGTAAGACAAGTGATTCTTATATATTTTGGATACTCATTTTTTTGTATATAAAGTATAATAAGAGTTATTACTTCTCATCAGTTTTCTAGCTATTGAAATAGGCTATACAGTGAGCAAATTGAACTACTATTCTAAATGCAACTAGAAGATCAGATGATAGTAAATCTTACCTTTGAAAATAGACCTCATACAAATCTTGCCGTATTAGAGTAACTTTATCATGAGCTAACACGAGTGATGGACTTTGCTTTCTGCAGCGGCACAGCAGCAGCTGAATGAGTATGAGAAGAAGCTTTTTGGTTCCAATATTAGTATGCCAGCTCAATCATTTGCTCCAACAGATTCGTTCCCTTCTCTTGGATTTGGTTTTCCGAAACCGGCTGGAGACATCCAAGTGCCTACCTTTAACCAGCAGGCTCCAGCATCCATATTTGAGCGTGTCACGCCTAACAACATCCCTTCTAATTTCACGTTTGGAGCTGAAAGAACTAATGAAGTGAAACTCCCAGATGGCAATAATTTGGGTGTGGTCACGTCGTCTGGGGGTGATAGCATGATGGACAGCTCCTAGGATCTTTTTGCCTGTGCCAAAGCCATTGATAGAAAGGACAAAAGGGAAGTTCACTCAGATTTCTTGACATGTTTTAGAATTCTGAGATGGAAATTTGCATTTCGGTACAATGAATACAGCATGGGCAACCATTTTGCTATTGTGCATTTTAACAAACATGTATGTGCTTTTGTTGAACATTTGAGTGTAATTCAACGGAAATTACGCTGTAAAGTTTGACCCAGAGCTACAGACGTGCTTGTTAAAACGTACAAGTTTGTTGATATTAAAGTACAATTGAAAAAGGATATTGTGTGGTTGTCATCATCCAGGGTACAGAATTCTTAGCATCCTGCCGAATTATTGTACACTGCTGCAGAATGCTTCGAGATGCTCATTCCGACTCCGATTTTTTCATATATGACATGCTTTGTTAAATCTTGAGTATCCAATGTATCGAGGGAGTATCTTGTCATTAAAGGATTCATTATTTGAAAATTGTTGACTTGAATGGCTTACATAATTTCTTGCCTTCCATGGAGATATTTAACATCGAAAATTCACAGTTTTATATTCGTCATTGTCAGAAGGTATCAACAGAAATACCTGAAAGTTAAACTCAACAAAAATCCTAGAGCCAGCCACTACTAACAGAAAAAAAATGTTTTAAGTTTGTACGTAACATCTTAAAAACGGCAAATCTTTGTATATGATTGGAAAACGAAGCACCAGCAGACTTTGTCCGTTTATTGAGAAAATATCATTTTGCTTCCAGTCATTGCAAAAAGCCTGATTTTCTCCGTAATTATTGAACCTCCTCGGACTAACAACAATACGGGGTATCTTCTTTAAAAAAATATCTGTTGCAGGGTCCATTACAGCCTTAGGAGAATGAATAGAGAGCAACTTGCAATCTACTTACAAATGCGAATTTCTCTCGTATGCTATAAACAACAACAAAAAAACACACAATCAAACTGCATCAATATGCAGCCCTTTATTTTTAGGTGCTGGATCAAGGTAACTCGCAAAATTTGCCCGCCCAGCCAGCCATCTTATTGATAATTCAAAGAGCCCGAAAGATTAAAATCATCTCCTGATGTATTCTATTGTGCAGTTCTCCTTGAGCCACTCAAGCACCTTCGCTGCCTCCAGAACATCTTGGACCTGCATCATTCAATGCCACATTGGACACATCAAATATGGCATTCATGGGAAATATAAGGTGGAAGTGGCACTGATAATTTATCTGACATGCACTTCAGCTGTCATGCATCCTAGTGCGTAAGATTGTCAAAATAAAATAATAGAAATCTAAATTACAGTTAATTCAAGAGAAATAGACAGACTGCACCAGAAATGTCAGATCAAGTAATTAACAGACCTGCTGCTTGATGTTGTTCTCATCATAGTCTTGATTATAATGTTTGAACTCTGCCACTGAGTTCTCAACTTCCCTGATGAGCTGATCAGTTGAGTACTGCATAATGATTATTTGTTGTTACAATATATAAATCAAGGTGTAGCAGCATGAAAGTTGGGAGGTTCTAGTGATTATCAACCATGCCAAGAATGCAAAGCCAGGCATATTGTTACCTGTAAATTTTCGGACTTGAAAATTTCACCAACAGCAAGCATCTGTTTAATGATTCGATTTATATTCTCCTTCTCATCTTCTAGGTACTGTTGAACTGACCTTTGGCTTGATAGGGATGCTAGCTGGTCTTTATCTAGCTTCCTTTCGGCCTACACAAATCAATAAATATAAATTCAGAAGGGAACACATGAAAGTTCACAATCTGATTGTTAAGACTGTTACTTCAGTACCTGAAGTTGCAGAAGTTTGGCTCCATACAGTTGTTGGCCTTGCTCTTGAAATAAGGCACGTGGAACATCAACTTCAACCAACTAAACAAACCAAGGGGAAGTCAACCTCTACGATCATGGATAGAAGATACAACAGAATTTCAAAAATTAAACTAAGCATATCATGTTAATGATAAACTACAATATATCTTCAAAATTCAAAGGCTACAAGTGCACGACCTTCCCGAGCTGATCAAGGATTGCATTATCTGTTGCTTGTTCTATGGCTGTTTTCTCCACTTCTTTACATCTTTGCAATATACGTTCTCGAACCTGTAACAACCAGGAGTGTTGATCACTATTGGATCACATGGGAAAGTAATTAACCATCGATTATATGCTTATCAGAGTTTACAAAGAACATTTGAAGAGGTGTCACTAACTTCCAAAAAGGTTGGTTCAGATACACTATCCAAGTAGGTTCATTCTACCAAGTGAAGTACTACATCGATGGAACACAAACCTCATCCATGGTGGTGCATCCTGGAAGGAGCTTTCCAGCAAGTGAATCATCCATTTCTGGCAACTGTCTGTAAAAGAGCTCTTTACAAACAACCTACACAATACATTCACAGTGGGAGTGAACACCTAGGTACTAGCTATATGATTGGAAGTAAGGATCTAAACATTCGACAAAAAATGATCTTCTGACGTGGGTACAATAAAAGCAGAAAATGATGAGATCAGCATTCAGTGAATGAACAACAAAAATCTTTTAAATGTACTCCAGAAGTAACACTCACAGTAAACTGTGCACGGACACCTCTTAGGCTTTCTTGTGCATACGACTCTGGGAACTGAATTGGAAACGATCTAGTCTCACCAGGACGTATCCCAATTAGTGAACCAAGAAATCCAGGAACAAGGTTATTAGTTTCCTCAGTGTCCAAGTGGAAACCTGGAAACCATATTAGCTACACTTGTCAGCATGGTAAAGAAATGTAGTATAGCATTGTGATTTTGAACAAATAGAATGCAAGCAGTCATCTCAGTGTAAATACCATCACTAGTTCAGTACATTAGATGCTGGCAAACAAAATGCAAAAGTAACACATTCTTTTAGGCAAGATAGTTTTGAAATTCTGACACACAGATTTAGCATATCCCTTTAGTTTGAACTTTTCATACTCAGCACTAGCATATTCTATTCTGAAAATGTGAAAATCTTAATTGACTAAAGGGTGAAGTAAGGAAAATAACATGGAATTCAGAAACGTGAAAAATCAACAAACCTGTACTCTCAGCTGATGAAATTTTTTCACCTTTTGAGCCATCACTGTTAATATTTTCTGCAAATATATCTAGTACCACCAGGTCACCTACCTACATGTGTTAAGAAAATGGATACTGTTATGGTTACACAATATTTGTCAATGCTCCATGATAGCATGTTTTACTAAACATTTGTTGCAGCAAGGCGTTTCGTGATTCTCATGTAGCCTATTTTTTACTCATGTCAGTAGATGACGCAATAAGGTACTCTCTCCGTCCCAAAATATTTGACACTTTAGACAATTCCATTTGTCCCAAAATAATTGTCATTCTCACTTCCCGATGCAACTCTTTCTTTTCAATACATCCCTATCTCTCTCTCTCCTCCTCGTTTCCTGTGCACCAACCTTTTACACTTCTCCTTAATTCCCGTGCCCGGAGCCAAAACATCAATTATTTTGAGACGGAGGGAGTAGCTCATTGTTCTAGCTAGCCTATTGTTTGTTTGAATCGATCTGGCATCATGTACCACCAGAGTTTCTCTGGTCTGCTCTTTTTAAAGGTCAGTGTTAGCTAATGAAAGACTGGACTCTCTCTCTCCTCCCCAAAAAAATTGCTTGACGTTTACACAAGGAAAGGAATAAAATCCTTGCATCACATAAAGTAGAGTGTTAGCAATCTTGCAAACACCATTCGTAGAATAAATGATTTATGCCAAAAAAGGGTAAGTGATACAATATAGATCAAGTTCATAGCAAAATTAAACTTACTGTCTATAGAAATAATTTATTGGTGAATGACATGAAAGTGCTGAACAGTATAGGATGAACAAACTGGACTCACACTTCTCTTGAGAGGGAACCATTGACATATGTTACAATCCTGAGCGGTATTGTCTGTGTTGACTGGTATTACGGTTTTCAGTTTACTAGTATTTAACTAGAATTTGATGGGTCATAAGACATTGAAGAAACATTGGTCCGAGATGAATACAGAACTATGGAAATATAACAATAGTTGGTTGAACTAGTTTGCATAAGGGGATTCAATTCAAAGTAACAAGAAGAGCCCTCTGTCACACTAAAGGTACGATTGGTTGTTATACACTAGAGCAAGATTACCTGGAGGCCTCTGTCAACCACTATTCTAAGTAATCCCAGAGCTCTATGACGGCGCTTTAACTCCATCTCTGCCGCTTTTTCTGCATCAACAACATCATCTATTTCAACAACTACTTTGAGGTTCTTATATTTGTCTTCTGACAACCATCGGACTTTAGGAGCAACATCCACAGCAACCTCATACCTGGGAAAAATTTGAAATTAACAGAAGGATAGTACTCAAAATCACACTACAGTATATACAACAGGCAAATAGGTTTTCAAACAAGTTCAAAAAGTGAACTAAGTAGAAATATAGATAGAATTGGTGTCTACCTAAACACATCACCCAGTGAGAAAGAATTTCTCATATCATCAAACTTAGTCAGAATGCGAACAGAATCTTCTAATGCCTTGTCCTCTACCTAAAACATAAAAGAAAAGACATTAGCTGGATAGTTGTAGCAGTAAGTGAGCTTGTAGCAGTAAGTGAGCATGTCATATATTATCTCTTGAAGGGAAAAAGGAAAGTCTTGGTTCCAAGAGATTCAGATTGCTGAACAGAACTAGAGATATCTGCCGTACAGAAAAGAGCAAAGAGAATTTCTGCCAAAATGGTAGATACTGCTGCTGGCAGATGACCTTGTCACTTCGTCAGTTAGGTACACATGAATATGACCTATAACAAATTCATCATTTTTTAACATCATCATCACTCTGATAAACACATACAAAAATATAGGGCTCTGATCGGAGCTGTTGCTGCAAGCAGGGACGGAGCTAGGTACCAAAAGTTGGGTATTCCCATTCCATGAAACAGGAAATTTTGTTCAATTCATATTACAATAGCATGGACAAAATCTCTGTTTTTGTACTGACATTGAATGGAACTAGCTTATCTGGCTAAGAAGTTGGATATTTCTGGGAATACCCAGGAATCATGGTAGCTCCGTCATGGCTGCAAGCCAACAACAACAATCTACTGTATGCAGCTGCAGCAACAGCTGGAAACGATCGCAGCCTAGGTCACAAAAACTGCCTTTTGCATTTCATAAGTTCATCATGACTAACATCAGAGTGGCACTTCCTAAAACAAAATACATACCGAGGACAATGCTTGTGGAAGTGTACGCTTTAAGATAGCTTCAATAGTAGCATTCTGTACATGTTGCAGGCCCACATAGTTTATGAGAATGTTCTCTGGAACTACCTTCCCAGGCCGAAATCCAGGAACCTGATAACAAGCAACAAGAAATCATTACGGATTCTGAATATATAACTATCTTATATTTACTAATTGGAGGTTCCTTTTGAGGCCTTCACATTAATGTCCATTGGATCAACTTCGATTTAGCCATTTAGCCATCGAACGGAAACCATGATAAATAATATCCATTGGATCAGCTTTGATTTATATTACCCACCTCTGTCATTATAAAAACCACTACCCAAAATATCCTTGCTACATAATCGTGAATTTCCATGTCAAACATACAATGACCAAGTTGTTACCAACAGCACCTCCCTTTTTTTCTCCCATGCATGAACTACCCAAAACCCATGCAACACTGCTATGGCATGTGGATCTGTACCATCTCTTCATCCTAAGAGGCATGTGCGGCACCAGGACAACTAATCGCCGTGGACCAAAAGATCTCCATTACGTTGTCCTTCTGTGAGGGCCAAAGCATGCACGTCACACATGCACAACAACCAGGCAAGTTCTCAATTCCGTTGATTATTTTCTTTGCCGATTGCTTGAATATACCCATAGATGCATATGCAGATCATTATATCACGAAAATCTTCACTAGGCAACACGCGATTGATCCAGGCAAGCATGCTTAAATGTATCCAAAGATTCAATCTACGCACTGGAGATGATAGGCTATGGGATAGGCAGGCATCATTGCGTGATGATTTTACTGCCCGTGAGCATGCATAAACACAGGTTCAGATTGATTAATTCATAGTTTCAGCTGACGATTACGGATCAATGCACGTTGACGTCTGCAGGGGCTTCTCATACGCCATGCCATGGACAGAGTTATCAGTTATCACACCTGGGTGCTTCCGATCCCCAAGATATTCAAATTTGTCTGTCGTCATCATGAAGGGCTAAGTTTGTTGGACGACAGCTAGAATGGTTTCGGCTGTTACGGCACAGGCATCCCAATACAATAATAATATGTTGGTCTTTTTAGAAACCAATCGATATATGCATCCCCATCAGGATGAAAATCAAGCACTTCACAAGGTTCTGCAATCAAAGGAGATTAATCAGAGCTTAACGTGTTCAGGCTTATTAGTCCAATGGTAGGTGTTTCTCCTTTTTGTTCTCGGGTTCCATATTGCATTAGCAGTATGTTTGCCGGCTCTTTAAATGTAGTAGCTTGCCAATGCCCTATAAGAAACCGATCGAGAAGTTAAGTGAGTTATATATGTCATTGTTTTGTAGATCCTTTGTTTTCTAGCTTCTAAAGGCCAAATAATAACTAACATGATCGAAAGGCCACTACTTCTGATATCTCAATACCCTAAGTTTAAGTTTTTCTCAGTAGTCATTAAGACAGGGTAAAGTTTCAGTGCTGCAGACAGATAAGTGCAGAAGTGCTGCTGCAGCGTGCATGATGTCCCTATAATTTTGAGGCTATGCATCAACATAATTCCTAATAATATGTTGTACGCTACAAAACACAATTTCCACTTCTCCTAGGCCTGAGATCATTGTATAATGAGGCCGAATATACTGCACGACAAGCTCTAATTTTGTAGCTAGAACAATGTATTCTAGGATTACAGTTGTTATAGTACTAAACAAATTCATACTTATTTGGATATTAAAAACAAATTGATTGGCCAAATAATTTCATACTATGTACTGCTTATATGTATTCACTAAATAAATATTACTTTCCAATCAGGAAATATAACCAGATAAAAGGCAAACATGTCCATGGTTATTTCCTGGCCAAAAGCCAGATAACCATACAAAAGGCATCACTAAGATGTGTTTGGTCCTACAAGAGATGGAATTCTAAAAGAGAGAGAGATAGAATCATCAACATATAGTAGATACAACACATTCAGGCGATCAAATTAAAAATAAGACAAATCAAAATATTTGATCTTTGAAGGGAGAGAGAGAGAGAGAGAGAGAGAGAGAGAGAGAGAGAGAGATTAATCCCTCTAACTGTCGTTTGTAAACAAGTATGTAAAGAAATTTCTGGAAGATGTCATCCAACATTGAACAATACAGTTTCATTTCTCTTTTAACTAAGCTAACAACAACTACATATCGTGAATTTCAATCATTCAAACATTTACAGTAAGACAATTAGCATAGGTTTTTCTTGAAAATTATAACATCTAGACAGACTAGTACAATAAGAAACAGGAAGCAAATCTCCATCTAAATAAAATGCTATCTTTGGGTGCTGTACTTGAATATCAAGCTACGGTTAACTGATAAAAGCTTTCTACAAATCGGCACATTCTGAAATACTTCTATGTACACTAGGTCCTGATATACACTAAAAAAAATCGGGCTCAGTTTCTTCATTACAAAGTTGAACACTTGGCCACAAGCCGAAAAAGAAAAGACTATCAGTTCTGGATTATGCGCCTAGACACAACATGGCAATGTCTGACCGCACCTTCTAATTATCAACGATTGCGCCATGGTGCAGTCAAATACAAAGTCATTCAGCATGAATTGTGACGGTGACATAGATTTAGGGAGAGAAAATATATGAAAGATCATATTCATTTCTCAGCCACGTCAGCACATGAGGGGTATTTTCGGAACTTTGGACCTATATGACAGACTTTAACAAGTTTAGGGATCCAGATATGTATTTTGAGAATTTGGGGACCTAGATAACACTTCAGAACAAGTTTAAGGACCGCTGGTGCACCTTACTCATTTTGCAAATTATAATCAACTACATGGGTAAGAATGTGTTTGAGAACGTCATTGCTCATTGCTGTAACAGATTGCAAAGAAATGATACCTTGAAACGCTTTGCGTACTCTTGTAGTGTGATTTGGTAGCACTCATCAATGATCGAAGTAGGCACCTCCACACTGAATTTAACCTGCAAAGCATCACACCCGCGGCCGTAAGAATCAAGCATGAACTCTGTAGTGTGCACAGTTACCTAGCAATCTCCGTCGCGCACAAACATGACACAAGCAAAGGAAGCCAGAACTAGCTCTCTGATTGACAGTTTGACAATTTGACACTGACACGACCAATTACAGTTACAGGGACAACAAAGAGGCGAGACGGAGCTCACACTGGACCCGGGCTGCGGAGTTTCCTTGATGCGGACGGAATCACCGCCCCCGGACGCGGCCTTACTGATCTCTACGGCAGCCAAGGCGACGGGGAGCCGTCGCTGCGACTGCGAGGTGGACGTGGAGGATGTGGAGAGAGAGCGGGATGAGGAAGCGACCGACGAGTTCTTCCAAGAGACTGATACGGAGCGTGGCGAGGATAATCGGGTGCAGGGGAGCGGTCCGGAGGCTACTCCGGCGGCGGCGGTAGCGAGCTCCATAGCCGCGGCTCGGAGTGAAGTGAAGCAGCGCGGGCAATGCGCGGGTGTGTGGGGGAGAAGACGAGGCAGGGGATTAGGATTTAGGAGCAGATAATAAGCGATATTGGATATTTTGTGGGTTTTATCGACATGTTTTAATGCTCACAAAATATGTTCCTGCGATTTTTTATTTATTTTGATCTATTTTTAAATAAATTTAAAATATTGTACTTATAAACGTGAATTAAGAATCGTAGAGGTAGATATTCGGTGAAATTGGGTTCGATAGTTGTTGTATTAGATTAGGTTGGATTTATGATAGATTAAAGGTGTGTTTGGTAGGATTTATAAATTATCTTATTACATAGTTTATATTATTATAAGTTATAAGACTTGTCAAACAGTTAGTTGTTTTTATCTTAGATTGGTAATAGAAATATGGTCGTCTTGGTAAATTGTTTTTAGATTGGGTTGTCATTTTTGTAAACACATTCTTCAGATTGGGTTTAGGAAAATGTGTGTAAACAATCGAAGATTGGCTGGGGGTGTGTTTTACAGCGGGATGGATGGGCCTGCTTCTGAATCGTGTTTGAGAGTGAAGGAAAATATAGAGGTTACTAGGTGGTGCATTAAAGTGAAGGAAAAATATCATAAATACTTGGTTAACATTAAAGTTTTCAATGTTACTAGCTAGATGCATTGCATTTGTAGTGTCACCACCACAATTCGTTTCTTTTCTATAGTTTCTTCAGTGAAGCCCTTTAACAGACTTATACGTATCGTAAAATGGTTTAACTAGATCTGCTTGAACTATCTGATATTATGTCCACCTTTTTGTTTTTGATGAAAGGGAATCCCCTCCCTCTAGTGAAATACTGAAATGTATTTTATTTTAAAAGAGGACATACGGATCATGGACCCTAACAAGCAGGCTCTCAGTGCTTCGCCCTCCGACAAACATGGCCCTAATCAAGCACGAGTAAATTTTCTGTTTACAAAGATATGGTCATTTTTTGTTAATACTTGGTTAACTCTAATTTGGAAATATCTCATAAGTGCGTAGGTTTGAATGTCGAACTGAACCAGCAGTTCTATCGTGGCATAAAGGAATTTTCTGCCAGCTTCATTAATTAGCGCATTCACTTGGGCTGGTCACGGCCGATCCGCCATCTCACACGGCCCGGAACTTGTGTTCCGGAATCTTCCTCGGCACGACCATTCTGTCCTTGCCGTTCCGCCCCCAAAACTGAACCCCCAAATCGGCAAGCCCACCGCAGAATCACACCAACGAACCCTTTCTTCTCTCCACTACCCGCTCTCTCTCTCTCCCTCGTCCCGCTGCCCGAGCGAAGCGCACCAGTCAAGCCCACCCCGCCAATGGCGGCGCCGTGGATGCTCCTCGGCCGCGTCCTCCGCGTCGCTCCCGGCCCCGACCCCGAGGACGCGGACGCCGCCGCCGCCGCTGACGACGACTTCTCCATCCCAGTGGCGTTGCCGCCGCAGATCACCGTCGTCACCGCGAACCCAAGCGCACACCCGGATCCCAAGTACCCCGACCGGTACCCCTACGTCCTCGCCGCCAACCCTGTCGGCATCCTCGTCAACATATCCTCCGTGCCCTTCTACGGCGTGCAGTTGAGCGTCCTCCACCCCCTCGAGCCGCACCTCGTCCTGCTGCACGAGTTCCACGACCCGATGGAGGCGGAGGCGGAGGCGGAGGTGGGCCAGGCGATGTTGACGGCCACCGCCGAGCGCCTCCCCCCGCGCGAGGGCTTCCTTCCTATCATCTGCAACCTCGAGAGCATCGGCATCGGCAAGGGGCCGATCATGGTCACCCGCGAAGAAGGCATGGTCGTAAAAACCATCGTCTCCGAGCTCATGGTCGACACGCGCAGCGAGACTGCCAGGATCGCCTACTGGTACTACCCGGACGGCAACGCGTGGCTCCAGCAGGAGCGGAACTACCCGTTGGCCGCATACGACCGGCACTGGGTGCCCTCCGGCGTGCTCCTCCACGACGACAGGCTCTGGTGGTTCGACCTCTCCTGGGGAATTCTCAGCTGCGAGGTCAGCCCCGAAGAGAACGGGAAGCTGCTCTTCCACCCCCTCCCGGAGGGGCGCGCCCTCGACGAGATCCGGCCGGGCATCCACGACCATCGCTGCATCGCGGCGAGCGGAGATGCGCTGCGGTACGTGGAGATCCTCATCAATGAGGAGGAGGGCGACGAGGAGGCCATGGTGGCCATGTGGACGGCGACCCCCGTTCTCGACGACGACGGCGAGCCCGGCCTTGCGTGGGAAATGGCGTACTCGGTGCGCTTCGCGGAGATCTGGAACGACGACAGCTACGTGAGGACCGGGCTGCCGCGGCGGGTCCCCGTGATCACGGCCGTGTGCCCATGGAACCCCGACCTAACCCCGACCTGGTATACTTCACCCTGGAGCAGGAGCGGCGCCTCTTCGGCGTGGACGTGCCCCGGCACAGAGTCGTGGAGTTCGTCGACGAGGCGTACGACCTGGTCATGCCGTGGTCGGCGCCTCCGTCCAGCCGCTACGTCCTCGCTTGGCTCGTGAAACGGCAGGATGATGACGCAGGTACAAGTAATAACAAACATTTTCTACTAATGCAGTTTCCCTCAAATAGTTGTGTGTTATGTTTCGGGATGCAGATGTCAACAGCATTGCTATCTGCATATTGGTTCGCAATCATGCTGTCTTACTAGTTTGACTAAAACTTGATGCCGCACGTTGCATGCACCATATACCGAACTAATTGGTAATCAGTTGAACTGATGTCTCTGAGGAATGCTTTTGTGGCCGCAAAGTGAATTTCTGAATCCTGACTTGGCAGTTGTAGCTGAACCTTGATGCAGAGAGAAAGCTGCAAAAGGCAAATGCAGACAGCTTATTAACTAGTCTTTGTTTTGGTATCTACAGTTGTAGTGCATATGTGGCTTGAAGATGTTTTGCAGAAACTGAACTTTTCAAGTGATACACTAGATCTCCTAGTTTAGGCACTACGTATCTGGCAGAAATTTTGGACGCCCTATCCCTATAACCAACATATTCTTGTTCTTGAAGATGCATTTATCTGCTAACTTCTACAGTAGCGCATATAAATTGAACTTTCGAAGTGTGATGCACTAGAAATAACGGCACAGGCCTAGCTACGAAATTCGCAAGTACAGATGTACTTCTTTCCAGAAATGTAGCACTTGGATGATATGTATTGATTATGCTCATGAGTGCTGCACCACCCGTTTACAAGATTTCTTTGGATGATTTGTGTAGATTGGTACTAACACCAGTTGATTATATACTGCATACGTGCTGAAGTCTCAGATACCTAACTGGTTTGCTGACCCTGATTATTCTGTGCATTGAAGTTTTCATCACTCCAAATAGGCATCAGTCGAGCAGTATAGTTTACCATTGTTTCTCATAGCAGATTTAATTTCCAGCTGCATTCGCCTTCATGTTTTGTATATAATCACGGCATTTGATTAGTATTATGTTCGCCAATGTTTTATTAATATTCTGATTTGAAATTCCTTTCATCGATGGATCACCAGAGGCCACAGAGCCCGAAGAGGATTCAGCAAACGACGTTGCAACAGAGGACTCATCTGAGTTCGAAGAGGATTCAGCAGACGACGTTGCAACAGAGGGCTCATTTGTGTGACGGAGTCTTGACTTTCGGAAGCCATGGAAAGTTGGAAAGCGTCGTCCAGACAACTGAAAGAAGAGATGTGAAGCAGAGGTTTATGCCTAATTTTGCTCTAGGTAAGCTTATTTCTGTTCTGTTGATCACTGCTCTTCCCTATTTTCCTAAGACCATGTAAAAGTTTCTTTCGTCTAAAACCAGAACACCCTTTTTGCAGGCTAGGTGTTCAAACCTTTTTCCTGTTCGATGCTTTGACAAAGTTTGGGGGTACTCATGGAATGAGATGTATATCATTCTAACTCTTGGTGTCAGGAAGGAATAGCTCCAGGATTTAGATCATTTTTTTTGTCTTCAACAGAAATTACTTCCAATGTTTCTGTTCTTAGACAGATTGCAAACGCATCGAGTCCAGCTAGTTCTATACTACACCCGGTTTCTTTGAGATGTATACATGACCTAATGTGCGGCGTGATGGAAGAATAAAAAACGTTGGTACTTTGGGTTGCCTTTGCATTGTGACTTCTTCTCGTTCTCCTGCCATCTGGCACTCTGCTCTTTTCATTCTTCGTATTGTTTTGCCTACTACATCTAGTACAAAATTGATGTCACTTTTTGAGTACGATGTTAATACCTCCAGACTTTCATTGTTGACGTTAGGAAAGTGTTCGTAGTTCATTTTGGAACTATGAATCCAGTCCTAACGTCAAGAATTAAAATATGAAGGGTGTATTTATTTTCAAATGAATATTGCTTCAGATTTCAAGGCGCCCATGTTTTTCATACTTAGGAATGAAAGCTCTTTTAACATTGTTCATTCACAAGAATCAGGTGTGGAGGCCTCAAAAAAAGAAAAAAAGAATCAGCTGTGGACACATATAGCTTTGAGTTTGCAATGGGACCTAATATGGAATTGTTAGTTTATCTTCCACTTGAAAGCTAATCATCTATTTTAAGTGAATCGAGTTTCACACAATATTGTTAATTTTGCAAAGCTTCTCAACCATAGTTTATCCTCCACACCCTTTGCTACACTCACTGCTCGTTTTGCAGCCCTCTTGGCTATTTTATAGCCTTCTATGTTGGTTGCACATCTTGACAAGAGTGCAACCAACATAGAAGGCTATAAAATAGCCAAGAGGGCTGCAAAACGAGCAGTGAGTGTAGCAAAGGGTCAGGCATATGATAACCTTTATCAGCGACTAGGCACGAAGGAAGGAGAGAAGGACATCTATCGGATGGCTAGGATCCGTGAGCGGAAGACGAGGGACATCAACCAAATCAAATGTATCAAGGATGGGGTAGACCGACTCCTGGTGAGAGATGAGGAAATCAAGGACAGATGGCGAGAGTACTTTGATAAGTTGTTTAACGGAGAGGAGGAAGGTCCTATACTTGAGTTGGATGACTCATTTGATGATAACAACAGACGATTTGTGAGAAGAATTCAGGAGACAGAGATAGAGGAAGCTTTGAAGAGGATGAAGAGTGGTAAAGCGATGGGCCCTGATGGTATCCCCATCGAAGTATGGAGATGCTTAGGTGCCAGAGCCATAGTATGGTTAACTAAGCTTTTTAACCTCATCTTTCGGTCAAACAAGATGCCGGAAGAATGGAGGAGGAGTATAGTAGTACCGATCTTCAAGAACAAGGGAGATGTTCAAAGTTGTACTAACTATCGTGGGATTAAGTTGATGAGCCATACGATGAAGCTCTGGGAGAGAATCATCGAGCATCGTCTAAGAAGAGTGACAAGTGTGACGCAAAACCAGTTTGGGTTCATGCCTGGAAGATCAACCATGGAGGCGATTTTCTTAATGCGACAATTGATGGAGAGATATCGGGAGCAAAAGAAGGACTTACACATGGTCTTTATTGACCTCGAGAAGGCATATGACAAAGTGCCAAGAAGTGTCATGTGGTGGGCCTTGGAGAAGCACAAAGTCCCAACTAAGTATATTACCCTCATCAAGGATATGTACAGGGATGCGAGGACGTGTGTTCGGACATGTGATGGCGATACCAATGACTTTCCGATTAAAATAGGACTACACCAAGGATCAGCATTGAGCCCTTATTTATTTGCTTTAGTGATGGACGAGGTCACACGAGAAATACAGAGTGATGTCCCTTGGTGTATGCTCTTTGCTGATGATGTGGTGTTAGTTGACGAGAGTAGGGATGGGGTTAATAGGAAGTTGGAGCTGTGGAGGCACACATTAGAGTGCAAGGGTTTCAGACTTAGTAGGGCCAAGACCGAGTATATGATGTGCGAGTTTAGCGTGACTAGATATGAGGATGGAGACGTTAGCCTTAATGGACAATTGGTGGCCAAGAAGGATACATTTCGTTATTTAGGATCGATGTTGCAAAAGGACGGTGACATCGATGAAGATGTTAGGCATAGAATTTCAGCCGGCTGGTTGAAATGGCGTCAAGCATCCGGCGTCTTATGCGACAAGAGGGTGCCACAAAAGCTAAAAGGTAAATTCTATAGGACGGCAATTCGTCCGGCGATGTTATACGGTGCTGAGTGCTGGCCTACGAAAAGACGACATGTTCAACAACTAAGTGTAGCAGAGATGCGTATGTTGCGTTGGTTTTACGGGCATACAAGAAGAGACCGAATACGGAATGAAGATATCCGGGACAGGATAGGAGTGGCACCTATCGAGGAGAAATTGGTTCAACATCGGTTGAGATGGTTCGGACATGTCCAACGGAGACCTCCGGAGGCGCCGGTATGTAGTGGGGTTCTAAAGAGAGATGCTAATGTTAAGAGAGGTAGAGGCCGACCTAACTTGACTTGGGACGAGTCGGTTAAGAGAGACCTGAAGGCGTGGGATATCCCTAAGGAGCTAGCTATGGATAGGAGTGCTTGGAGACTAGCAATAGACGTGCCGGAACCGTGATTCTCTTCTTTTTTGGGTTCCCATGGGTTTCATCTCTAGCCTACCCCAACTTGCTTGGGATAAAAAGGCTTTGTTGTTGTTGTTGTTGTTTGTTGTTCTCAACCATATTTTTGAACCATGCATCTTATGATTGGATAAAAAAAAATCAAAGTCTAACAATCTACATATGTTTTCTGTATGCAGTTTTGAAATTATGAGATATTCTTTTAAGCTAATTAAGCACTGGAGATGAGAAGAAGAAAAAAGGTTTGCTAATTTAATTAATACACATGCATTAGGCTACTCACAATGAGAAGTTTCATTAAATAAATGCCATGTTATCATTTTTGATAGTGTGGCAAAGAATTAAATATAGGAAGAGACATGAGAGAGGTTTCATCTAGATACAACCATATGTACATTGTTTTCAACATACTCTATGTGTTGCATGTAATGCGTAGAAAACATTAAAATGAAATAATGCACTATGTGTACTATTTCATCCATCAAATAAATGTATTATTGATTATATGAGAATCTTGAAAACAACAATATAAAGCTTACCATTAGGAATTAGGATTGCCAGTATCAGTCATTTACAACACCAATCCAACATCATGTTTAGAGAAAGGTACAAGATCTAGCTACACTCGGTTTTGGACATAAGCACACAACTAGGGCTTGGTAATGAGTCAAAAAGTCATTACATTTGCTGAGGGTTGGACCCGAAGACGACTACTGGACGATCCATTACTAGGACTACCCAGTACCCACAACCCCTTAGATTAGGCAAGAAAAATATAAAATCATCCCCCACCTTCTTAGGCCTAATGGTTACCTAAGTTAGATCAAAATAAATTAAAAAAAATGCAAATACCCACCTGCATATTATAGTGGTTTTTATATACCCATCTACAAGTATTTTTGTTGCAGTCAAACACTTGCAAGTTATACATAATTTTTATATACATCTGTGACTTTGATTGGACAATATGGCTCATGGCAAACATCCGATACAACTTCAAATGGTCAATTGTAATTGGCTAATCTATTATATTAATTCCGGAACTTACTAATTTTCAGCTAACTAAAAGTTTGGGCACCTTTCAATCACCGCTTTAAGCCATTGAATCTAGATCCTACGATTTATAACTATTATACAGATAATCCTATAAAAGAAAAAAATAATATATAAAGTAACAAACCATTGACTGAAAGTTTTAAGTCGATTGAAGACTAGAAAATATGATTAATTAAATCACATATAATATATATATAATAATATTTAAACATTTTTTCTTGTATATGTTTCCGATGACGTCTCATAGCATTATGACTAGATTTTCCATGCAATTACACTAAGATGAAGCATTTAAAGCTACATTGGAAGCCAAAAAAGAGCCATATTAGTTGGTCAAAGCTGTCAGGAGGACATATGAAAACTACATGTAACTTTCAAGTGTTAGACTGCAACAAACATTTTGTAGGTGGGTAAATAAACCCCTCTAACATGTAAGTGAGTATTTGTAATTTTTCCAAATTAATAAAGGGTTCATTAAGCATGAGCATTCCTATAAAGAGCAATCGATCCATAGCCCCAAAAACAATCTATTGATCATGGGGACCAAATAAGAAATTTGTAAATATCATAGATCTATTTTTTGGTGTGAGGATCTTGTGCGCAGTCTTGCTTGATCTTTTAGATGCAAATTCACAAATGATCAACAAAAAGTATTTAACAACAACTTTTTTAAACAAGTCTCACTAAAATTTTTGTTCACTTTAAACAAAATCATTTAAAAGAAAAGAAATATTAAAAATAAAAATAGAGTTGTTTCATGTTGTTAGCCACCAGCTTTGCAACATTCTTATCTACCCTCCCCTCCTAGCATTCCTAGCTTATGACGATCCACGTCTCTCTCTCTGTAAATCTTGTTCCAAAATTTTAACCAGGCCAAAGTGGGCCGTGGCCCCCTAGCTCAAGAAATACATTCACCAATCTAGATGTCAGCCCATACTATCTGCTCCTACCTCTTCTATGATGCAATTTTTAATATTTTTGTGGCCGGTGGCACCCCCTTCTTCAGATAGAGCAGTTTTGATTGTCGTCTAGTATTACTCACTAAAGTTCCTTTCTGTCACACTTGTCGGTCCTTATAGCATACATAAACCCACTATACTCCAAGCCTCTCTATCTTCAAATCTGTTACTAGAGAAAGATGAGACCATGGATTGAAATCCCGACTGGATCTCGGCCGGTTTCCACAGAATTCGTGGATCCTGGTCTAGACCGAGACAATGGAAAGTTCGGGATCCCGGTTGAAACCGACCTTAGTTACTGTAGCAATTTGGGATCCCGGACGGGAAGTTCGGAATCCCGATCCGATTTTATCAAGGTTTTTTTTTCTGCTACAGTTCGGAATTTTAATCCTTGGATGAGACTAAGATAGATTGTAGAAAAGGACTGGATGTCTGCTTTGAAAGGGCATGTTTTTTAAAGAGATATAAAAAATATTGTGAGTTATATTTTTTAAGAAAATCTTGTCAGTTTTTTTCTTGAAAAGTTAGTGATGAAGTTTTTTTTTAACTAAAACAGTTGCATCATTTTTTTATGTCACATGCCGTCATCACCAAAATTGCTTTGGACATACTTGTCCATCTTTCTAGCATACCTAGTTTGTGCCAATCATACGAGTCTTGCTTCTCAGATATGCTTCTCGAGAATGCGATGGAGAAATGGAGTGTGTAAAAGAAGCGGATAGGTGACGGTGTCCATGTCCGTGTGCACTACCTAGTCAGAGAAGAGTGTGTAGTTTAGTGAATACGTTGAATAGCGTTGACGGTTTTTGTCGTGATGGATAAGGACAAGTAGTCGGTGCGTACAATCTACTTGCAAGACAAAAATTAAAAGTGGGTGACGATGTTAAATGATGTATACGTACATGGTAAAAGTAAGTGTTAGGAAGAAAATTCTATTAGATCTTAGGAAACATTAACCATTTAACCCTTAGGACGAGTTGGTCGTGTTAAATCCCGCCACGCTGTGAGTGAACAATGAAGGGCTCTCCTCCGCCTTATTGCACACATTATCTGTTGTTCCAGGCACACAATTACCACGCCGGTGCGAGTGCGATCAGATTGGAATCCAATCTTGCGCCGCACGCTGAACCCTTGTAAAACCCAGCGCCGCAACTGCCAAACCATCACAAAGCCAAACCATTTCTCTCTCTACCAGTCCTTTTCTCTCTCTAAAACAAACTCCACCAAATTTCTCTCTCTTCTCGCTCCCTGCTCGGGCGAATCAGGCACCAAAATCGATGGATTTGCCAGAGTCCTCGTCGTCCCAGCCGCCGCCGCCGTGGGCGATCCTGGGCCGCGTCGCCCGCGTGGAGCATGACTCCGTCGACGAGCCCGGGGAGCTCTCCGTTGAGCTCGCCCTGCCGCCGCGTGTCTCCACCATCTCCGTGCCCATGAGCCTCCACCCCAAGCCCAACTACGATGACCGGGACAAGCACCCGTACGTCGTCGCCGCCGACCCCGAAGCCGGCCTCCTCCTCCTCCAGGTCTCCCATTGGCCCTTCGTCGGCTTCGACCTCGACGAGAACCCCAAGGGCGCCCTCCTCGTCGCGCGCGGCTTCCTCCCCGCCGACCTCGCCGCCGGCCGCGACGCGCCCGTCGCTATCGCCGCGCGCGTTCCCGACCGAGCCCTCTCCGGCCACCCCCACATCTCCAACATCAAAAACGTCGGCCTCGTTTCTCGCCCCGGCACCGGCGGCGCGGACTACGTGGTCGCGGAGCTCCGCCTCGACCGCACGGACGTGGACCGCGCCACCCTCCTCTCCTTCCGCTCCGGCAGCGATGCGTGGGTCGAGACGGAGCTGAGCTGCCCCTCCATGAAGCACGCGCGCCGGATGTGGTCCTCCTCCCACGACGTGATCGCGCACGACGGGAAGCTGTGGTGGGTCAATCTCGTGTGGGGACTCCTGGCTTGCGACCCCTTCCAGGACAAGCCGGTGCTCCGCTACATCAAGCTCCCGGAGTACGACGTCGTTCACGATGTGGTGGATCCGCCGTCAGGCATCGAGAGCAGCCGCATGGTGAGGGTGAGCAAGAGCATGCTGCTGTTCGTGGAGATGACCCGTAATCGCGTCGATCCCGTGGAGGAAACCATTGTAGTGGTCCGATCGCTGCAATTCAATCACGTTACGGGCGAGACGAGGTGGAGGTGGATGTCCGGCAACAGCGTCGGGGTGATGTGGGCGAGCAACAGCTACAAGGCGGCGGGGATGCCGGATGGGGAGGTGCCCGTGCTTGCGCTCGTGCACCCTACCGAGCCCGACGTGCTCTACTTTTTCCTCAGGGACTACCTCTTCGGCTTCGACATGCTCATGAGCAGGGTCACGAAGTTCGTCTACAAGCCTGGCCTGGTCGACGTGGTCGCCGGAACCAGGCGACCGCCCTCACTCAGCTGGCGTTACGTCCTCGCTTGGGAGCTGCCACCTTCGCTTGCCAATGGTAAGGCGCATTAATTTCCATATCTGACCCATATTCGTAACTTCGATGACGAAGCATATGTTCTGTTCCTGATGTTGACTGCTTGCTCTTAAATCTGATTCAGTAACCTCATGAGCAGTTACCTATAGTACTACTACAAAACCTGGTAATTAGTTATGGAACTACATGCCTGTGCTGGTAACTAGATGGGTCAATTTATTTTCGTTTCAACGAATATGTCAGATGCAGAGATGGTTAATTAATGCACGGACAAAGGAGAAAAGGGAAGTAGGGATATATCCAATTTCAATTATGAACAAACGGTTTCTTGGTTTGTAAGATAATGAGGACAAATTAAACTCAGGGAGACTGTGTTTATGGGGATAAGTGTGGTCATATATAAGTAAATTAAAATACCGAAGATGTTGTATAAAGTGATCTACCAGTGGATAAGCAGTTCATTTTGCAAATTCAAGTGTGTACATAATTCCTTTATTGAAGTGTATCATATGACTGCCACACTGATGCGTATTTCCAGGCAAACACATTGCTATGATTTTCTGGTAGCGAGTAGCGACAAATAATACTGTATTTCTTTATGCAACACTATGCATTGATATTCTTTTGTTCGGAGTCAGTCATGATAGTAATATAATATGTTTATGCTGATGAAAAACAACAGATATGTGAACAAGTAAACTTGATATTGCAACTAATAGGTGATTAGGTGAATAGAATTGAAGATTAAACCAGGTCCTGGACAATTCTTTGCGATGGTAATATAGCACTTGAAATCAGACGCTGGTTCCTTATTTGCCTGTTTTACTAGATTCCAGTTTACCTAGGGTAAAACTTTCAATTACTATTACAGAGTATCATACCAAAACTTCCTTGAGAAATTCTTTGCAACTGAACAAGATCCTGCATAAAGAACTGGCCTGTACGGTTGTACCTGATAGAGCATTCCACGTCAGAACTATTGTTCCCTGTTTGATCTCTCGGTCTCCTGTTGGATTCAGTCGCATGAGTGTGTTTCCTAGCACTTTTTCAGTGATACAACACATTCAGTAACTCTTGAATAACCTTGTATATGTTGCATCTCTGAAGCGCTCGATGACCTGATGGACGAGGACGGGGATTCTCCTTTCGAAGATTCTGGTTCGTCATCCATTTCAGACTTGAATGCTTCTCCTGATCCGTATGACACGCCCACTACTGACCTGGGTGACACCCCCAGTTCTGACCTGGATGACACCCCCAGTCCTGACTTGAACGGCTAGTGTGCAGATACACCCAAAAGAGGAAAGAAAGTGCTAGAATGAAGAAGGAATATGGGAGTTAGACTTCATCGTTGGTGCGCATCTTACTCTCTAATGTTGAGCACCTGCCTTCACTATTTTTCAGTGGGATATATACAATAAAATCGTGTACTTTGGTACAGGTCATGAAAATTCGCAGGACTTTTCTAGCTGTTCCCTGTGTTGACTGACCCGACAGGACTGTAATCTGGGGATCCCCGCCATGGGCAAGGAGAAAGAATTCGTTCATTGTCTCAGATATGTTTTGTTAGTTCTCTGTCAATGCTTTGTCGTCTGACCAGTGTTCTGTTTTAAGACAATGAAACCGGTCGTTTTTTTTCTTTGAAATGCACCTTCTTGTGCTGCCATCATGAGGCAAAGTGCGGGACGGGGGCTTGAACCCCCACCGACACCAATGCGGCCATGCGTCTTAGCCACTAGGCTATAAGTCCATCCGCATAAATCTAATAGTTTCAGTTCATCCGAAAACAAATGCTGTAGTTTGAAAGTTGCTTGGATAGTGTTGTTATGCATATTCCTGAGTAACGATTGCTGGTGATTCTTCTTCCCTTTTTGTTACTCTTCTTTGTGCCAATGTTTGATGTTAGTAGAGGGATTCAAAAATAGTGCATCCTTATTACTCTTGAGACCTGTTTTGATACAACAGTAGAGCTCATTTTCTCATTTCACCTCTTGTGCTTCCTTCTATTCAATACAGAGAGGGCTCGACTATAACTATCCACAACATTACAGAAAGTTGTCACATTTCCAACAGAGGCGGTTAACGCGCGTGGGTCTGAAAGTTCCTGGATGTCTCCTAGAGGGGAGGTGAATAGACGTTCCTGAAAAATTAACAGAACTCATAGCAGAATTAAAACTGTTAAAACCGGAAGCTCCGGTTTAGGAAACTGGACCCTCGGTTTTGTCAGAACTTGAGATAAAACAAGATAATAAAGAAACATGCCAAGCTCTACTGACAACCAAGCTAAGAAAACAATCACACGAACCACCCCAAATAGATTCATAGAGAACCAACCTCAAGAGACAAAGTTCCAAACTGGACCCTTCGGTTTGGTAAACCAGATACACGGTTTTCTCAGCACAAAAAGAAATTAACAAGCTACTAACAACTTAGGCAGGCGAAACAAGCAAGTACTTAACCAAAGAGGTAACAAGGAACACACAAAGTAAAAATACCAAGAATCTACACAATTCATCAACTACCCAAACTGGACCTTCTGGTTTCCTCGAGACAGAGAGAATAAAATAGGAATTGCAGCAACCCAATGAGTTCTATCAAGCTTAATAGAACCTAATGAAGAACATAAGATCTAGCACATGTAACCACAGAGGAGACAATCACGACTAATCATGCAATCTAGTGAATCACAATAAATAAAACAAAAACTCAAGAGAGCAAACCAAATGAAGCACATGGGGATTTGTTTGCCGAAGTTCAACAACTTGCTTCCAAGCTATCTACATCTCTGTTGAGGAAGCTTGAGTTGCTCAGCAGCACACTCCAAGCCGGGTCTCTTTCAACCGCTTTTCCTGATCCACTATCTTCGCTTCTTTCCTAGCGGAGGCGAAGCGGACCTTCACAAACTTTCCCAAAGCTCACCACAAGCTTGAGAGCTCCAGGACGACGCCTAGCCATTTAGGAGGCTTCACCTCCAAGAGTAACAAATGCTTCACGAATTAGCAACACAATGCTCAAATGCTCAAGTGTGGGATTTTCTCTTTTGTGCTCTCAATCTCAATCTCTCTCAACCTAATACTTAGGATTTCTCACAAATCACTAAAACCTCACAAAGAGGGGTTGGGGAGGGATCTACAAGGCTTTGGATGTATTTTCTTTGTGCACAAGATCAGCCCTTCCAAAGGAGCGGGGAAGAAAGTATGTATACTTGTTCCCCCATAAACAAGCTATCACACTAAACCAGTCAAAACCGGTCCCTCTGGTTTTGCAAATAGGACCCTTCGATTTTTTTGAACTAGCCATTAGTGATTTAAACCCAAACCGGACCCTCCGGTTTGGTAAGCCAGACCAACCAATTTTTCTAGAGTTAGTGAGACTTGTGATTTGTGTGATCATTGTGTTTTTCTCATCTCACTAGGGTTTTTCTTTGAGCATTAATACTTCATAAGCAAACCATGCAACATCCCTCTTGATAGTGCGGCATGTCTAAACTTAAGATTAAATAAAAAGATAATTTTTCAACTTGAGCTTGCATGATATGAATTTTGTCACTTCTTCACTTTTATGCGTCATGAGAGTTGCCACATGTACTTTTTACTGAGCGTCATCACCTACATCTTGTGACTTATTGGAATCCTTTAATCCATATGATCAATTTCCACTTTTGGTTCACAAGTCACTTTATGTCTGCATATTCTAATAATAATTGATACTTAGAAATATATAACCACTTATAGCTTGAATGGTTCATCGCGATTTAGCTCCACCTGCCCTTCACCGTTGCTTAGGTCCCTCGGTGCCAAGACTCTATCTTGCCCTTCTCCTTTGCATGGTCCGTCACGGCCAAGTCATGCCAATTCTTCACCTTCTTGCTATCTTGAGCCATATACATATTTGTATCATCGTGATGCCTTCATTTTTAATTCTTCTTTGAAATGTTGATTTGAACAAGTTGCTTCCAAGATTAATACCATAGAAGAGTAGCACTTGATCACTTCTTTTCTTGACTATGATGACTACACCAATTCGTTGAGATAATCTCGTATCAATAGTTTTCATGTTCCATATTCATTTCATACTTGACTTGTCATAATATTGTTTACATGAACCCTTTTATTTGTCATTTCTTCTTTTCATCACATAGGCCCAATTTTCTTTCATAATTTGTGCATTATTGAAGATGATCATTTGTAGTAATACTACGTGTATCCTTCATGTATAACTTGCTCATTTACCCACAAATAGGATTAGTTCTTTAATCACACTAGTACTTTGCATGTGTGGCACACACGTGCTATCTTACTATCATGAATATATAATAAAGATATATGTTATAATTAAATCGATGACAAAATAATTAATTATAAACTTTAGATAACATATATTTTACTTGCAACAAAAGTGATTATTCCACAATATTTAGTTGGATGCACATGAAAATTAACACAATATAGTGCTACATAGTCTGGTTATAAATGATCAAATACACATTCAAAGCTTTATAGTTTGTGTAACCTGGTCATGCACCATCCAATATAAATAAAGCTAATGCACATCAATCAATATTTTATATTTTACTAATATATTAACACATAGAATCCACCACATCACGCACCTTGTTTCACTTATAAAGTGAGTAAATACACTCAAGGACAGTTTGTTTTGATAGAATAATTATAAAATTTGCATCATTATCATCCAATGCTAAAGTCAATTAGACATGACAACTAATATATTGTATACCCAATTTGTTTCTGTAACTTACTCTTGCAAATTTGTCATATTTCAACAGTAGACATCCACTCTTGAGCTATAAGGTGGTCACAAGGACAAAAGATGAGAAAGAATCTCCCGACAAAATGATCTTTACGACCTCAGCACATCCTGCTCCTTAACCACTTGACCCTGCTCCAAATTCATTTTAAATATAAGATTATTTATAAATAATATAGTGCAGAAAAAGACTTAAAATTATTACCTATTAAAAACTTTATAAGATACAGTAAATAGATGTCAAATTATTCAGCAGAAAAATGTAAAACGGTATCGGTAGTCCAATTATCTAGAACGAAAACAATAAGAAGAAAGGTGCTCTTCGATCTGAGTTTTTTTGTAGCTGAAGAATCCAAACAATGCAAAACTACCACTATTTTGCCAAAAGAAATGCAAATTTCTTTATATATATAAGGTGAGGAAATTGAAAATTGCAAGAAAAAGATACATGACCCCTCCAATGTTCATGTAGCACTGATGAAATTTTTAGGAACCAAGATGTGTATTAATCTACAAGAATCAAGAAACAGTAATTGAGAAAATATGCAAATAAACCTATCATAATAATTTTATGTTTCATCAGAATTTGTGATGTTTTAGGTCCTTTAATGGCTTGCAACAGCTATCTTGTTTTAAAAAATCCACCTGCGAGGAAGGCTGAGACTCATTAGTCAAGTGTCCCTCTCCAAACATAGTGCCTCAGCATCGGCTATTTCAAATTTGTCCCTGCAAACATCAAACATGTGAGCATTTTGTGCCTCTTAATTTGTGACATATTTGATAAACGCAAAACCTCTATGAGTACCAAACATCATAAGCAATCTAAGGCTTTTGATAAGAAAAATCAATGTATTATAATTCAGAATGCTTCCAAAAAGAATAGGGCAAAATAATTTGTCGATTTGGAACTGCTCACAATTTTCTGATGATTAGAGAGAATTGGAAAAAACGAACATGTACAATACTGAAGAAATCTATTTTTTATCTAGGAAACTAATCCTTGATCACAAGATAGGATAACAGGAGAATAACTCAAAGAGGGACTGACCCGTCCAAATAGACTAAATATTGCCTCAGATCCTTTTCAATTGCCTCAAATGCTACATTATGCACAAGCAGTTTTGTTTAACTTTTATCCTTTGCAGTCTGACCATCTTTCATTCCATGACACAATTGCAAGATCAAAGCATATCGATTGAGAAATGTTCCCTGTTAACACATCATACTTTTATCCATGTGAGCATAACGTTGACTAAAACAAGCAAAAGAAATCAGGGGGGTTCTGGTGTGTGTGGGGGGGGGGGGGGGGATGCTCACTACCTGTAAATCCTTGTACATGCTGGTTGCAGTTTCAACTGAACTAAACTCCACAAAACGAAATCCTATCAAAACATTTTTGCCATCCTTAACCCGCTTCTTCATCTAAACATGGACAAAAAGAATTGGTTAAAATATTGAGGCCTGAAAGACTGCATGTAGATCCACAAACACACATTCATATCTTCCATTTTTAAGGCTGCCGCTCTAACTTTGCACTGAAGACTATGTCAAAATTGAGACTATCTGCGGAGTATCACTCATACATCATACCAACTATCGGTCTCTTTTGTGTTGAGCTATTTAGGAAGAAACATTATGAGTGGGGTTATTTATGTAGGAGTATTAAAAGAAAATGTCTCACATACTGCTCACTACATAGGTTGCCGATCTGTTTAACCAGCATGGAAGATACACAAGGGAAACCACTTTTTAATTGTAGGATGATAGATAAACTATATCACCATGAGGGAATCTGACCATATACAGATATGAATTTGATTACCTCTGAGTAAAACTAACCAGCTCATAGGGACAGATTGTCAAGATATCCTTGTGATTCAGAAAGCTATATATTGAGCACTCTACACATATTCTAGATTATCAGTTTATCACCACTTTGATTGGAGATATAGATGACCTCCTATTGAGTTCAAATATGATTTAAATAACAAAGAGACTAAAACATGCCAAAGTATCATATAGTTCAGCCATGAAAAAATAAATCATTTAGCTACACCATCCCCATACTATACCAAAGGGGAAATGACAGATAAACTTAAATATTAAATGTGTCAACACAGCAAGAGGTAATTTGCCAAATCTAGTTTGTTTTCTTGTATAAGTTCATCTATACTATATGGGTGATGAAAACTATAAAACACCAAAATTAAATGCTGCATTTGCCTTATAGCATACTCAAAACTGGATTATATGAGTTGCAGAAAATTTTAAAAGAAATATATCATTGCACACACAAAAGAAAATCAGAACCTGGCCCTGAAGGGTCCCAGGCTAAAAGTGGAATCGTTGGTGAAGCTCCCGCTGATTAGCATGCTGGTAGGTCATTCATGGAGAGGTCAATGTGGACGTCTCATTGTCTTGCTGGCTGGATACAGACACAAGACCTAAAAACAGATGTATAATTGTCAATCATAATTTCTATCTGGGCCACATTATTTGTCATGAAGTACAACATTTAAAAGTACAAATACTGATAATTATCAGCTTAGAGACAATGCTAAATTAGTTTCAATGCAATATCCAGCATACATGTACTTGTTAGAAATGCACTACAACATCTATGTTCTCATAGCATTTTAGGAGAAAACTACGCTAGATGCTAGGCATGCACTGCAACATCCTAGACGCTAACCCAATTTATGCTGGAAAGCATTAAGCTATGGAGAGGAGTTAGGGCTCTCACTGCAAGTCTGTAAGCCATGCCAGCCTTAAGAAGCTCTTCCAAAGTAACCTGTCTAGAGTTCGGCACCAAGATCCTCCTGAGCTCCCTCTTGATTTTGTTGAGGTCAGATTAGTATTCCCTCAAGTTTGCAAGCAAATCCGCCTTCAGTCTAGGCTGCAGCCCCCTCGCCTCCATGACCATCTGTTGAATCCATAAACAAAAAAAAAACATAAATCACTACCACCTTCAAGATCGTCCCAATATTGCATACAAAACTTCTTAGAGCCAATCTATTCAATCGCACTGCAGTACCGATTCAACACTGGTGTTTTAAAAAAGATATCTGCATCGACTGGAAAAAGCCCATTAAGATGTTTCTACTTTCAACTGCTTCGCATAGGCTTGTAAGTACCAGGATCCCAAAAATAAAGTGCAATGCACAATCCATTTACCAAATATTCAACTTCCTCCACGCTGGATTGGATCTCAGGAAGCTTTTCCTTGTTCTTTGCAGAATCGCCCGAAACAAATCAGCCCAAAACAAACATCATAAGTGGAGAATTCCTAGCTAAATCGCTAAAAAGATAATCAGACAAATAATAGGGGCGTACCGCACACGAAGATCGGGAGCGTTGAACTGCAGAGCCCGACAAGATGGATAGAATTGGCTGGAACAATAAGGTAGTGGAAATACAAGAAGAAACTCTTACAAGGTAGAGGGGAGTATCAAATGAGTGGTGAGAGATGGAATCCTGTAGACACGTTGGAGGGGGCCCTGGTCGTTGGAGTCAGGGAGCATTTCCTCTTTCTGGTGCTGCTTGCGTGCCCGACGGAGGATCTTGGCGTTGAGGGAAGAAGGGGAGGAGTCGGAAGAGGCGACGCGCGTGGTGGGTGAGGAGCTGGCGCGCTGGTACAGGAGGGCCCGAAGCTGGAGGAGATCCAGGCATGCCTCCCGGCGGTTGAGGCCTCGGTGCACCCGATCCACGCCTCGCGGGAGTATCTGGTGACCACGGGGGCCGTGCACGGTCTCGTGCCGCCGCTGCTCGTACGCACCGCTGTCTCGAACGACCTGCCCGGGTACCTCGCGGTCCTCACCCAGCTCGAGCTGGCGCACTGCCTCCTTGCCGTCTTGAACGACCTGTCCTTCTGACGCATTGCCACCGCCGACAGGGGAGGCTGCCCGTGCCGCCGCAAGTGGATCCTGTGCCGCCATCGAGGGGGAGAGTGGAGAGGAGAATAGAGGAGGCGGCAGCATGTTCCATGAAAGAAGGGAAGAATAGAGGAAACGGGACGTGAATCGCGGGCGGGTGAGCAATACGACGAAGGAAACTAAGAAAATCATGGAAGCATGGTGAAAAAAGTCAGGCAATTCCGGACGAAACGAACTGGGAGACTTGTAAACAGCATGATGATCGTCACGGTTGGTCCACAAGCAGGTGTAAGTAGGCTAATCTGATGGTTAAGGATAAAATCACGATTAAGATTAAAGGCTAAGGTTAGAGGGGATAGATTGACTCAGGGTAATAGGTTTTCCTAGTGATGTTTAGTCTTTATAGTAGAGATTGTCATACAATACATCAAAACTTATTATGGGTATAGATGCACTTTCAATCTCTCTAGTTTTGGTGGTTGATGACAACCTTGATTAAAACTTACAAATGATATTTATAAAATAATTTTGAATGCAAACATATAGGTTGAGCTCCCCCTAAAATTATGCATTATTGAATGAAATTCAACAAATTTGGCCTCAAATGCCAATTGCACATTTTGAAATAGATCCATAAGAGCTCCCCCTATATATGTGCATTTGTGCGGAGCAACATATATGTGTGAACATATAGCTCATGATGCAAATGACAAGAAAATCACAGAAAAAGGAATCAAAAGAGTCATATGTGCTATCCGGCAAAACCGATTACTCCGGTTTGTCGAACCGGTACCTACGGTTTTTCTATACTTCACATATTCAGAAGAACATTACACTGATCCATCAAACATCACACAACAACACAATATAAGGTCTTAGAAACTTATTACAAGGTTCAAACACACCAAATCACTCATTACAAATTATTCTCAAGTCCACGAGATAAAAACAAAGGAAATAGATAAATTGGTTTTGTCTAGCCAAACCGGATGCTCCGGTTTGCCAAATCAGTGCCTCCGGTTTCTCCAGACAGTAATCATCCCCCCCCCCCTTGTCATCCAGGACCAAAAGGGGGTTAGTGGAAGCATCATTGATCACTTGGCCTCCTCATCGTCATCTTCCTCATCTTCTTCATCAATGTTGGGTGGAGGAGGTGGAGGGTTAAGTGGTGGAACTTTTAAAGACCCACTTACACCAAATCCAAAAACAGACCCACTGACACTTATGTATCCAAACCAATAAGTGTAGGGGTTCTCCTCCTCATAGCGACTCATTCTAGCCTCAAATGATTCAATTTCTAGACTTTGTTCTCTGTTGGAGGCAATAGGAGAGCGAGGTGGCTGAAGGTTGCTTTGTTGATGTAGGAGCTTCATTGTTTTTGTGTTCTTCTTCCTCAATTGCCTCTCATGATGTGCTTTCACATCGACATCATATTGAGATTTGCAAAGCCCAAAAAGCATGCTAAAGAATTTTTGAACTGGTAAGGGAGGCTTGTCCCTTTGCATCCCTCCCCCTCTAGCTGCTACAGAAGATGATGCACCATGAGTTGGTGCTGCTGCACTGCTGTCCTGAGTTGGGTTCCTCAAGTCATTCTTGATCCTGAAGAGGCAATGCTCCATGTCATACCCAAAGGTGTGACCCGTCACCCTCTCAATCATATGCATAATGTATGGTGCATAACCATAACTCTTCAATGGGCTGTTTGAAATGACCTTTATCTCCTCCCAAATATAGTCAAACACTGAAAATTCATGCCCATTTGGTGCCATGGAAGCAAGCACATTTCTATTATCAGAGGGGAGTTTTGTGCCATCTCCCTCCCTAGGTGTGATGGTCTTCCTAAAGAGCCTGCTTATGCATGCAAAGAAGGGAAGCAAAATATGTAATAGTCCCATAATTGCCTTGTTTCCCTCTAGGATACATGTGCCTCAAACCTCTAACATTAAGACGGGTGGCAAGGTGAATTCGAGGGTGGTTGGAATCATGTCTCCCAAAACCAAAGAGCCTAGCAAACTGTGCATAGCTCACCTCATACCACTATCCCTCTATCATCCAATGTATTTTTCTTGTGCTTGCTTGCTCCTCAACATATAAAGTGGCATAGAATTGAGCAATCACCTCATTATTCCAACTTTTCTGAAAACCAAGAACATCCTTCAAATGCTTTGCCTTGCACGCAACAATGACTTCATTGAAGATGGGATCATTCTTGCTCTCCATATGTGCCCAATCAACCCACTGAGATTTAGCAACAGGAGTATGCTAAAAGAAGGTGTGAAATCCATAGTCAGTGGCTTCTCTATGCAATGGTCTAGGATCCTTGGCTCTCATTTCGCTCACAGAGTTCGTTTGGTACTTGTAGCTCACTTTCTCCCTCTATACCGGGTTTTGAGGGGCTCGAAAAGAGAGAGGTCCAAGGTGCACATAGACTGGAGGAATGATCTCATCCACACCAAATTCCTCCTGCTCTTCCTCTCCCTTATCACTATCATCATCATTGGTTGTTGTTGTTGCTACTGCTGCTGCCGTCCTAGGAGCAACCCTAGGAGAAGGGTTATAGTTCTTATCCTCCACATCATAATCATCAGAGGAGGACTCATTCTTCTACACTGGATTTGCAGGAGTGTCCTGAATGGTCACAACACCTCTGGGAAATCTCCTGACAGTTTGCTTCCCTCTCTGATAGACATTGTCATGTTGAGTTCCTTGCCCACTACCATACCTTGCCTTCACATTCCTTTCTCTCTTAGGGTCTGACATGCTGTCCCTATTATGAATATGAGTGAACAAGATCTTAGGATACAACTAAGAAAGGAATAATGAGGTTTGAACAACAATTAGAGGCAACAAAATGAATATAAGTGTTCTCTGAAAAAACTGGTGCCTCTGGTTTGCCAAACTAGTGCCTCCGAATTTCACAGAGAAAACTTATGTTTATAATCTTATCTAAATTTGTTCTAGGATAGGATTAGACATGAATAATGCTTGGAAACAAGGATATGAAAAATAGGACCAATGAATTGATGAAGAAAACATGACATAGGGTGCTCCAGTTTGTCAAATCGGTGCCACTGGTTTTTCTCAACAAACCCTAGATCATGAATTCTATTGATTTAACCAAGTAATTTGTGAGGGGTTGCAAGGATTGGCTCTAGAGTAATCTAGGAAGCAATGTACCACAAGGGAAATTAAAACTACTAAAGGTACTAAGAGGTGGGAATTGAAACCAATGATACTTTTGGAGAGGAGAGGGTCAAAACCGGAGGTCAAATCAAAGTCTCTGATCTTGGGGCACCAAGATCTAACCAAGATACAAAGAATCCCATGGTGAAGCCTTGAAATTGCCAATGGAGAGTAGAGGGAGCCGCAACACGGTTGTTTTTGGGAGGAAGGTAAATGAGAAGGGGTGAGTTTGGGCTCGGGTTGGTTAAATCGACAAAACTAGACCCTCCGATTTCCCAAATTGGGGAACCTATTCTTTTTTGAGGACAGAGACAAAACCTGATTGGTTGAGGAATTTGATTGTAGATTCCTTCAAAGACTTGAGTTCTTCACTACTTCCTTTGTAAATCAAATCCTTGAGTTTTGATGATGATGAACGTGATATTGATCAAGATTTTATATTGATAGAAATTTGGACTCAAATATTTTAGGAATACACTTGGGACAAGATATAAGTTTTTCAAAAATATATCCTAACTCACATAGAGTATGTTCATGACATTAGTCACACACTAACCAAGGCACACCCTACCATATGAATTCTATATGTAGTAATGAAGACAAAGAGTTTAGGAGGACATACCTTTGGTAGACAATTGTTTTCTCCTCAACTAATGAAGAAAAACAACCAAAAATCCTTGTGCTCAGTTATTCTTTATCATTAGTGCCTAGTCTCCAAAAATCACTCTTGATGCATTTCGAATGATAGACACTAGAATTTGTAGCTATAAGGACTGAAGACGTACAAGAGGGGGGGGGGGGGTCAGTCGATAAGCCGCTCACGAATCCAAATAATTCAATTCACACTACTTGAATCTAACAAGCATTGCAACCTAAACAATTCTAATAGGCCAATACCCTATACATGCTAGTGTTCATGATAAAAGCAATAGCGGAAGCCAAACACATTAGCCTATGCAAGCCACAACTCAACCTAGTTACTATAGCACACAATTATAGAATAGTAAAGAGGGGGTCAAGAAATACTCATGATTTTTTCTTGAGGTCTTGGAAGGATGATGCCTTCCCCTACTCCTCGTTGGACCACTCCCGCCGGAGTCCCGGTCCCTCCCGCCACTGATGTGGAGTTCTCACCCACGAGCCCGCAATCACTCCCGGAGTAAAGACATGGTGTACGTCACCACTGCCATCATGGCACAAGCTCATCTCCCTCAAGAACTTGCCCGACTCCCTAAGCCGACACGAGCGCTCACTATTGATGCCCCTTTCACCAGCAGGCTCAAACTAGGTATAAACTTGTGACGACCTTCACAACCAATCATGATAGGCTCGATCACCAACACCTAACCAGTCTAGGTCTCACCATAGACCAAGAGTAACAACCTAGATCACACCCTCAAGGAAACCTGTAAGCTTCATGATCATTGGTGATTGGATCCCCGAGGTATGAATGTTTTAGTGATAGATGACAACTATGAAATTGTGGACTAATATCTACATGAGTGTTGTCTATGTAGGAATCATCTCTTAACTCTATTGCATATCATATGGATGATGGTTGCCTTGGCGATTGATGACAATGACCGTAAGCATGAAGGCTTGTGAACTTGATAGAGTCCAAGGGTTGATGAAGATGGATCAAAGCGGAGGACAAGCTATGGTGCAAGTATTTGGAACACTTGAGTAGTTGTTAGGGCTTTGAGTCCATAGGAAAAACCGAACTATCAAGGGAGTCTAGGTCATTCTCTTAGGTCATGTCTAGTCAGTGATGTGCAAGGTTGCTCGGTGAAATCACAGGCACTAGGTGACAGTGGAGAAGCCAAGGAGCTATTCATAGAAGCCAGGAAATGAAGTCAAGCGGGGATGACAAGTTTCAGCTTTTGGTCATAGAGACCGGACAGAGGGGTTAGTGGAGACCAGATTGTCCGGTCACTATAGGAGGTGTCCAGGACTTAGCGCGAGGAGCAAGAAGTCTACCAGCAGGAGACTCTATACAGACCGGACGGTCCAGTCTGCTGATCAGACAGTCCAGTTAGTAGGAGTACAGGAGAGACAGAAGCAGCGCAGCGCCAAAATGTTTCTGGACTAGAGAGAGAAATGGACCGGACTATTCGGTCAGGTGACCGGACTGTCCGGTCAATTGAAGAATCAGCAGTGGCAGAGCCGTTTGTGCACAGAGTTGTAGTGATCGGACTGTCTGGTTAGGAGGCCCAGAAAGCTGATTTCGTGGAGCAACGACTAGTTTGAGGTTGGGAGCCTATATAACTTCGTTGCTAGGGTCTTGGAGACCTCTTTTGTCCAGTGGAATACCTGAGAGCATTTGATAAGGTCCAAGAGGAAAAGAGGAGAGCACTAGAAGGAGATATTGCATATCTTGAGAGTGCTAGAGAAGAGTAGCTTGAGCATCTTGCACATCTAAGGCTAGCGTGTCCTTGAGGGTGTGATCCAGATTGTTACTCTTGGTCTATGGTGATACCTAGACCGGTTAGGTGTCGATGATTGAGCCTATCTTGATCGGTTGTGAAGGCCGTCACATATTTGTACACGGTTTGAGCCCGCCATTGAAAGGGGCATCGCTAGTGAGCGCCCGTGTCGGCTCGGGGAGTCTAGCAAGTTCTTGAGAGAGGCGAGCTTGTGCTTTGTGAAGAAGCAACGCACATCGTGTCTTCACTCTAGGAGTGATTGCGGGCTCGTGGGCGAGAACTTCACTTGGTGGCGGGAGGGACTGGGACTCCGACGGGAGTGGTCCAACAAGGATTAGGGGAAGGCGCCATCCTTTCAAGACCTCAGGAAAAAATCATGAGCATTCCTTGACCCTCTCATTACTATTCCACAATTGTGTACTCTAGTGAGTAGGGTGATTTGTGGCTTGCATAGGCTAGTGTGATTGACTTCTGCACTTTATCTTATCATGAACGCTAGCATGTGTAGGATCTTGGCCTACTAGACTTGTTTAGGTTGCTTATCTTGTTAGACTTAAGTAGCGGAATTTAAGTATTTGGATTTGTGAGCGGCTTATCAATTCACCCCCCTCTCGGTACGCTTTCGGTCCTTATAAGTGGTATCAGAGCTAAGTGCTCATCTTTGAGGCTTCATCGCCTTAAGTAAAAATGCCGAGACAGGCGGGGAGTGTTCCCATATTCAATGGTGAGGACTATGCTTATTGGAAGGCTCGCATGCAAGCCTACCTTTAGTCCCTTGATCCAGAGATATGGACGGTCACTCACGAGTCCGATGCGGATGTGAACCTACTTGAGTCTGATTACATTAAGTGTAATGCTACGGCCAAGAATGCTCTGTTTGCTTGCATCTCTAAGGATATTTTTGCTCAGCTAGATGCTAGTTCCTCAGCATATGGTATCTGGACTGAGATTCATGGGCTCTATGAGGGCACCAGTGATGTCAAAGAGGAAAGATACTATGTGCTAAAGAACAAGTATGATAACTTCACTAGATTGCCACATGAGAGAGCTAACACTGTTCATTCTCATTTTCATGTACTAGTGGAGGAGATCAATGCACTTGGGAATGATTTCAGGATGAAGCCCGTTGAGGTGATAAGAAGATTCTTGAGGCTATTCAAAGATCCCAAGTATGAGTCCATCATCACCTTCATCTTGCAAGGTGACCTCAAGACCAAGACCATGAAGGAGGTACTTGGTAAGATCACTGCCTTCAAGAGCTATAAGTTGGGGTTGGATGATCCTCAACCATCCAATCTTGCTCTACCGACTGACAAGCAAGAATCAAGCAAGAGCAAGAAGATCAAGAAGAAGGTGATCATTGAGGATGATGATGAAGAAGATGATGATGAGGGTGACTTGACCGAGGACTTGGCTCTTCTCATGAAGAAGATGAGGAACTTCAAGAACAAGTTTGCTTCCAAGTCAAGGGGCAAGTGCTTCAATTGTGGCTCAAAGAATCACTTTGTTCGAGAGTGCCCAAAGCTCAAGAAAGAAGCTTTCAAGTCACAAGATTCAAGTGAAGAAGAAGAAGAAGACCCCAAGGCCAAGCACAAGAAGAAGAGGCACTTCAACATGGACAAGAGCAAAGGCAAAAGCAAATCTCAAGACTACAAGAAGAAGTCCTCTCGTAAGGCCCTTGTTGGAGAGTGGACAAGCGATAACTCAACTGATGAGTCCTCTTCCTCAAGTGATGAAGAAGTGGCCGGTCTAGCCATGATCAAGGCCACACCTCCACGAGCTCTTCCTTCACCTCCCACGTGCCTCATGGCCACAAGCCAACTTGGGGAGAGTGAGGATGAGAGCAGCGATGACAGCGATGATGAGGAGCACACATGTGCCGAGTTGTGGAGTATGCTTGAGCAAGCCCGTGACATCGCCATCAAGAAGTCCAAAATGTTGGATGTGGTAAGAAAGAAATGTAAGTTGGCTAAGGACCGTATTAGTGAGCTTGGGAGTGAGCTCAAGGACCTTGTCATATCTCATGAGGCCCTAAACAAGAGTTATGATAAACTCAAGGGTGATAATATAGAGCTTCATGAGAAGTACAAGGCCCTTGAGATCACTTATGAGGCCATCAATGTTGAGAACCTTGCCTCTCCCTCCTCTAATTCATCTAAGAGTGATGCTTCTACTATGTGTGATGAACTAACCACCTCGGTTGAGGTATATTCTCTTGAGCCATTTGTTTTAAAGGAATTTTACAAGCTCAAGGAAGAGAGGGAGATATTGATGGAAGGCATTGAGAGACTTAGAGCCACCCATAGGGAGATACTTGGGAAGAACCAAGTAAATGAAGTCTCCAAGACCTCCTCTCTTGAGCCATTCATCTTGGAAGAATAGCACAAGTTCAAGGAAGAGAGGAAGATGGTGATGGACGGCTTTGAGCAGCTCACACATGGTAGAGCCATCCACAATGAGATTCTTGGGAGGAACCTTGTAAACAATGTCTCCCACCGGGAACTTGGCTCATATCCTGCCGCCATCGACATCATAGGGACGAGTGATTCCATCCCCGCATGGATCAAACCCCTTCTCGCCGATGACTACTATTGCAAGAGGTGTTGCAAGGATGGCCACGCCACCAAGGATTGTCCCATGGTGAGAAGTTTTATTGTTTTATCTAACGCTAACTTGTTCTATGAGAACACATATTTCAAGATTTTTAGGAACAAGGATGGCAAGGTGAAAACTAAGGCCTCGGGACCACCAAACAAGAAGAGGAAGGTCAAGAGCATATGGGTGCCTATGTGCATTGTTGATCTTGAGAGATTGGCTACGTACAAGTGGGTGCCCAAGAACAAGACCTAGATGGTGGTGGTGGTGGACTGAGCGCTTTCATGAAGATCATGTGAAGTCCACCACAAGTGACATGGACCTCAATGACCTATCTACTCATGAGGGAGGTAACCGTGTTAGTTCTTGGTAGTTGTAGTGTGTTTTTTCTTTCTCCTACATTGCATGGTAATTAGGACTCCTTTGTGACTAGTATGCTTTGCATCCATGCATGTGTAAATAACTAAAAGAAAAACACATAAAAATTAGTCAATGTCTAACCCATCCAAGATAGCTATAAGCAAGGGGGTATGCTTGAGATGATGGTTTGACTTCTCTGAAGGCAAGGGCATGGCTTATAGTGAGTAAGCTTGGGAGGGGTTCAAACTTGACATTCACAGGCTTCCTTTGTGTCTTGTTCTTAATATTGCCTGCATTCACATGGCATATTTACTTTCATTGCATATGTAAATTGCTTGTTACATGCATTATATAGGAAACATAAAGGAGGCTTGTCACATTTGAAGATATTTGTACCCCATGCTCTATATGAGATTACATCTCCATAAGTGTGACCAAAGGAAAGGATTGTGCTTCATGCCCATTGAGCAAGCTCTTATGAACTCCAAGGTTAAATCTACTCGCGCGGTTCATGGACTAAGGCTCATACATACCCTTTGGCTCCTAATTGCCTTGGTTCTTATTTGCTCGATCTTTTATTTGGCATTTGCGAAAGCTATGAGGCCATAGAGTGCCACTATTTGAAAAAGAGTGTTTGAGAGTTCCCTCTATATTCCAAGTGCGGTGTTTATTTGTGTGTTTAGCAAGGGCACTTGGAAAATGGAGAAATTTCTTGACTCAACATTTTTTTGGGCGTGACCGTACAGTCCGATCTTCGGACCGTATAGTCCGGTCAGTACCCCTCTTTGGGCACAATGTTCTGGTCTGACTAGTCATAGTGACCGGACGAAGTGATCCCAATGATCGGACCATCCGGTCTATTGATTCGGGCAGACTATGGAACAGATCGGACCATCCGGTCTAGAGACCGTACAGTCCGGTTAGTCTGGGTGATCGTGTGATGCGAGTTCCAATCTGAGCCGCTGTTCTACCCTTGATTGAATCTCGGCCATTCGTTGTCAAATTGACCAAGGTCAAATTCCTTTGGAATCTTCTCTGTTCAACATCGAAGCCGAGAGCTTGCCCCGACGCCACCGTTCACGCTGAACTCGCCGTCGCCATGCCCTGTAACCGCAGCTCCCTCGCTGTCGACAAACTACACCGCCAGCCGCGCTGCTCCTTCATCACGCCCGCTCACCCCCGCTCTCCCACGCGCTCGCGTTGCCTCTCCACCGTGTGCCGCCGCAAGCCACCGCCTCTCCACCGCGCGCCACCGCAAGCCGCTGTCGCTACTCGCGCATAGAGCCGCCATCGCCGCGCGCCTCTAGTGCCACCGCCGCTAGCGCCGCCGCCCCCACTCCAGTGCGCGCACAAGCCGAGCTTCACCCTCAGCTCCACCGATCGCCTTCCCCCCTTCTCGCTCTCCTTAGCCGAAAAACTCAAGTCTTAATTTTTTTGGTGTTTGGAGTGCGTTCTGGCAAGTTTGTTGGTCTTGGTGTATTGACATCCCCCAGGGTATCATGCTATTTCTCCCAATTCATTGATGTATGCCGTATTTAGTGAGCAATTTAGTTAATTGATGCAATTAGATTATTTCCCATCTTGTAGTTGCATTAATTAATTAGTTGGCTCAACACAGATGCAATTAATTCCATTGATTATCTGTTAATTACAATTCTAGGGTTTGTCTCCTGTTTAGTCTGTAGTTAGATTAATTGCCTATTATTTGACTGCACACTAGATAACTCGCACCAGCCACATAGAGTCGATGATCACTGTTGTTACTTTGCATAATTATCTAGTGATCAAGTCCTTCATTCAGTGCTAGGATTTCTTTTGCACATTCTTTCCTAGCGGTGCTTTGCTTGTAGATGTATTAGGGTCTACGCTTATCCCATCTACACCTATGTGCGTGCAGTGACAGCAGTACAGTCAGCAGGCAGACATGGCAGGGTCAGGACAGGACAAGGGAAAGGGGAAGATGCCTGAGAAGCCCAAGACCAAAAAGAGACCGAGACTGGATCCAGAGTCAAATAGAGCCCGGAGACTGGCTCAGCACTTGGACGCCATGGAGCAGTCACGCAGGACACCTGGCTCCTGTCTGAGGATCGGCCAGCCAGCTGAGAACCAGGGCTTGAGGAGGAGCACCAGGCAGAGGACTGCACCTCTAGCAGTCGGAGTTGTACCACCGCTGTGGCCGTAGCGTACTCTAGTTTCCTGTCAGGGGAGATTGTCAAGAACTGCGGATCAGGGATCCTCCAGGCAGCAGGAGGAGGAGTCTGAGGAGGAGGTGACCGCAGAGGAGGATACCTCAGAGTCTGAGTCTAAGGAGCTTGTTGAGGAGGAGGAGGAGGAGACTGAGCAGACTATTCCCTAGAGGATAGCTCACCGGGCAGGAGACCCGAGGTGCACCTGTGTGGTGTGCACTAGGAGGCTGCAGAGACTTGTTCAGGTAGCCGGAGAGCCGGATATCCTTAAGGTTCCTGCAAAGGACCTTAAGGCACTTCGCTTGGTACCCTTCGAGCAATGGGTGCCAGCCTCCAGAGATCCCGCTGCTGGAGGGAGGTACTGACAATTCTCCAGAGGAGGATTGGAGCGGGCTTGAGATGTTGTATGGCCTTGAGGACGAGAGATAAGGTGCTTGTACCGCAGCAGTACACCACCTACCAGGCCATGAGGAGGGCCAGAGGCACAGACATGGAGCAGTACTTCACGTACTTGCCAGGGCTTGCAGCGCTAGTTACTGCTCCATGCAGATTTAGGGAGGACATAGTGCTGGAGTTCTACGCCATACTATGGGTTGCGAGAGACCGCTCAGAGATCTGGTTCTTATTCAGAGGGCAGCCACAGCGTGTGACTCGCAGACCACAGGGTGGGAGACTACCTTCTGATGAGATGATGTCGATTGCCTTCCCACCACCACCACACCCTAGGCTTTGAGAGAGCCCCTGCGAGACTCACTGTAGAGGCCAAGGTGGTGAGAGCGATAGTCACCAGGACTATCATCCCCAGGTCTGGCTACAGAGAGGAGTTCACACTCTTACACAGTGGGCTCTAGCAGCTATCCTAAGGAGGCAGCAATTTGACCTAGCAGACCTGCTCATTGGAGAGATGGAGGAGATCATTTCTGAGAGGGTTGGAGGACGTCACTTGGTCTATGGTTCACATATCTGCTATCTTTGGCTGAGGATGGGCCTAGTGACGGAGGGGCAGTACGAGGCCTTCCCTGAGGTGATCACCAGCTACTCACCTAGAGTCACTAGGGGATCCCAGTCTACCTCCAGCCAGCACACAGGAGAGGAGGAGCAGGAGTCACCGGTACTACACGAGCAGGCAGCTTAGCCAGAGACAATGGTTCCTGAGTCAGCCAACACTAGAGCACCTCCCCAGCACTAGCAGGACGGTTGGATGAGTTTATACAGAGTGTGTCAGAGGACAGACGTCAGATGATGGACGTCATTAGGAGCCAGGCAGAGATTTAGAGGCAGCAGTCTGCACTACTTACAGCCCTGATGACTCAGATGACGGAGCTGACTCAGAGACAGGCCAGTCTATAGCCAGGACCTTCAGTGTTCACTCAGCACCAGCAGCTGCCGACTCAGCCAGGACCCTTCACTGCCTTGATGATAGCACAGTCCAGTGGATTGTCACTTTCAAGGGTCTTACCGATAGAGGGAGCAGGACAGACTTTCTCTTCAGCACAGCTCTCTCCCGTGTCAGCCTTCTTTGTATATGCGTTGTTCGTCTCACCGTCTCACTCTTCGACCTCGCAAATGGCAGGACCCTCCAGCTCCCAGCACGTACCGGTCAGGAGTATGTTCTCAGACGTCGTACACACTACTCGTGCAGACTCCCACACCGCCCCAGAGACAGCTATAGCTTCAGCTCCACCTCTTACTGCCAGTCTTACCACTCTTACTATTCAGGCAACAAAGGATCTTGTTCATGGAGGTTACTCTGAGGAGGACGTGGCAGATCTCATACTACTCCACACGATAGCCCAGGAGACTGCCACAACTACACCAGCAGCATAGGACAGATGGTCTGAGTTGCCTGTAGACCTTGGTTTCTTTGAGCAGCTGGATGCTCAGGCAGCACAGGCTCATGGAGCACAACAAGATCCACCTCAGGAGCAGCACGGAGCAGAGCCTTCAGAGGACGTCACCGCACCACCTCCTTCGACCACGAGCATTTAGATGTTCCTTTTTTCTCCACTTTTTGGTGCTTGTTGCCAAAGGGAGAGAAGTTACTAGGTCTAGGGGGAGTGGGAGTGTGATCTTGTTGCGATCAAGAGTAGCTTGTATCTAGGGGGAGCTACGAGGTTTTTAGGAGATAGATACTTTTGGTTCTTATTTTGGAGGAGTTATTCGATGTTCGTGGATTTTTATGTGTCATGGATTTCATTCGCTTGTGTTTGACTCATTTTGTTCTCACTTGGTTTATTTCCTTTTCATATGCAGTGCCTTGTATTGATTAATTATCTTGTATGCCTGTATATGATATCATGATGATGAATGCTTGCTCTTAATTCATAGTTGCCATGCTATCTTGTTGCATCTCATCATTCATGTCTAGCATTGCATGTCCTTATGCTTTCACTCAATATATTGCCATGACATGCATGCACTTTTCATCTAGAGTATGCTCTTCACTCTTTTCCTTGTATCTCTAGATGATGCTTGATTGAGTAGGACCTTATGTGTTTCTCTCATATATTGTTATGGTTATTCTTGATCTTTGTGTAGTTTGTTTAGCCCCATTGTTTATTCAAGGATGTTTTCTTTAAGTAGTGGTTGTCATCAATCACCAAAAAGGGGGAGATTGTAACCTTCATTACCATTGGTGATTGGATCCCCGAGGTATGAATGTTTTGGTGATAGATGACAACTATGAAATTGTGGCCTAATATCTATGCCTAGGCGATTGATGACAATGACCACAAGCATGAAGGCATGTGAACTTGATGGAGTCCAAGGGTTGATGAAGATGGATCAAAGCGGAGGACAAGCTATGGTGCAAGTGTTTGGAAAACTTGAGTAGTTGTTAGGGCTTTGAGTCCATAGGAAAAACCAGACTATCAAGGGGGTCTAGATCATGTCTAGTCAGTGTTGTGCAAGGTTGCTCGGTGAAATCATAGGCACTAGGTGACAGTGGAGAAGCCAAGGAGCTATTCGGAGAAGCCAGAAAACGAAGTAGGAGTGCAGGAGAGACAGAAGCAGCGTTGTGCCAAAATGTTTTTGGACTAGAGAGAGAAATAGACCAGACTGTCCGGTCGGGTGACCGGACTATCCGATCAGTTGAAGAATCAGCAGTGGCAGAGCCGTTTGTGCACAGAGTTGCAGTGATCGGACTGTTCGGTCAGGAGGCCCAGAAAGCTAATTTCGTGGAACGACGACTAGTTTGAGGTTGGGAGCCTATATAACTTCGTTGCTGGGGTCTTGGAGACCCCTCTTAGCCAGTGGAATACCTGAGAGCATTTAGTAAGGTCCAAGAGGAAAAGAGGAGAGCAGTAGGAGGAGATATTGTATATCTTGAGAGTGCTAGAGAAGAGTAGCTTGAGCATCTTGCACATCTAAAGCTAGGATGTTCTTGAGGGTGTGATCCAGATTGTTACTCTTGGTCTATGGTGAGACCTAGACCGGTTAGGTGTCGGTGATCGAGCCTATCGTGATTGGTTGTGAAGGCCTTCACACGTTTGTACACGGTTTGAGCCCTCCGTTGAAAGGGGCATCGCTAGTGAGCGCCCGTATCGGCTCGGGGAGTCCGGCAAGTTCTCGAGAGAGGCAAGCTTGTGCATTGTGCAATGGTGACGCACACCATGTCTTCACTCTAGGAGTGATTGCGGGCTCGTGGGCGAGAACTCCACTTGGTGGCGGGAGGGATCAGAACTCTGGTGGGAGTGGTCCAACGAGGATTAGGGGAAGGCGCTATCCTTCCGAGACCTCAGGAAAACATCATGAGCATTCTTTGACCCACTCTTTACTATTCCGTAATTGTGTGCTCTAGTGTGTAGGGTGACCTGTGGCTTGCATAGGCTAGTGTGATTGGCTTCCGCACCTTATCATGAACACTAGCATGTGTAGGATCTTGGCCTACTAGACTTGTTTAGGTTGCTTATCTTGTTAGACTTAAGTAGCGGAATTGAAGTATTTGGATTCGTGAGCAGCTTACCGATTCACCCCCCTCTCAGTACGCCTTCGGTCCTTATAACACCCTAGCCTTAGACGAGCAAGATGCTCTAGTTACTCTCCTCTAGCACTCTCAAGGTATGCAATATCTCCTCCTAGTATCCTCCTCTCTTCCTCTTAGACGTTACCAAATGCTCTCAGGTTTTCCACTAGCCAAGAGAGGTCACCAAGACCCTAGCAACAAAGTTATATAAGCTTCCAACCTCCATGAAATCAGCTTTCTGGGCCTTCTGACCGGACTGTCCAATCACTGGCTGACCGGACCATCTGGTCACTCTAGAATTCAGCTCCAACGGCTCTGCCCATTGCTGATCTCCTGCTAACTGGACTGTCTGACCTATTTCTCTCTCCAGTCTAGAAACATTTCAGACTTCGGCTTTCTCTTTCCTTGTGCAACACATACTGACTGGACCGACCGGTTGGTATACCGTACTGTCCGGTCTCTATGGATCCTGGCACAAACAGATTCCTCGCTGAGTCACTGTAGTCTCTGGACAAAACCACTTAGTGACCGTACAGTCCGGTCATGTTGACACAAAAATCACCACACGTGACCTGGGAGATCTTCTTAACTCTAGTGCAGGCTTAATACAAGAAATCGGGACGTGCCAGTCGATTTTCCCTGCAAATCGACAAAGAAACAAATGATAAAAAGACGCAGGTCACCGGCCCAGGACAGGTCGATGAAGAAAGCCGATAGTCACTGTTCGTGAAATCAGTCGATGCTATAATGTGAATAAACAAAATAAAAGAAATTAAACTAATCGGCTAATTATATTGACTTATCGGTGAAATTTAATCCAGTAAAAAGGATTTAAATCATAGATGGCAAAAAAGAATCGAGTCGACAGGCCAGAGTCGATAAACCCAGTATTCATGAAACAATTGGCAAAGTTGATGTGAAATGCCAGAGTCGATAGAGCTGAGCCAATAGCTCTATAGTAAACACACACAGACTCACTCTGTCGATGGCGTTAGGTCGATAGATCTAATTAGCTGCTATTGCAAATATGCTTCAAAATCACAGATCTAACGTATTTTAACAAGGGTGTGAATGACTATCAAAGTAAACGATATAATCAATTTAAGCACCAGAAAGTCGACTGAACCGTGATAACCTATCAGAAACGTCCCAATAGAACTCTATCGACTCTACCTATAAACGAATCAGGTCTAACCCTATCAACCTAGTAAGAGACCGAAATCGATGTTGCCTTACTGATTCAAACAGATCGAACTTAATCGAGACAGTGTTCAAACATGGTAGATAGAGCTAGATTTAACCTATTTATAGATAGAACCAATAAAGTGACTCGAATAATAGATCTAAAATATACCAATAGAACCTACTAAAATTGCAATAGATTGGTTTCAACCAAGGCAGTATTGCAATCAGAGTCGATAGAACAGGTACAAAGAAGATCTAATTACCAGATAACTAGCAACCCTAACGATAACAACTAGAATATCAAATCAATGAGAAAGTACTAGTTGAGATTGATAGAATTACCACGATTGACTAATTCAAGTCTCTCACCGAGATCGGAGCCGATGCAACCCACACGAGATGAGGATTTCGTCGAGTAGGAAAGGTTAGCGATGCGTCGAATTGTATTGAACGAAAGTGTTGTATGTTTTTTGTACAAACCCTATTACAAATTTCCAACCCTATGCAAGGGGTTCTGACCCGATTCGATCAGGATTCTTAAAGAAACCGACTTGGTTTATTTCTAAACTAAATTCAAACTAACCAAACAAATAAAAACAAAACCCTAATAGGCCCACGTTATTCTCTTCGGCCCTTGAGCTCCATTGATTTCAGCCGATTTTCGACTCCACACAGCTGACCTTTAGGTCCAGTCAAATTCCAATGCCAACAGGTCACAATTGACCCCTCTGTCCGGTCACTTCGTCTAGAAGCTAAAACTTGTCGTCTTCGCTTGACTTCGTTTCCTGGCTTCTTCGAACAGCTCCTTGACTTCTCCACTGTCATCTAGTGCCTGTGATTTCATCGAGCAACCTTGCACATCACCGACTAGACATGACCTAAGAGAAATGACCTAGACCCCCTTGATAGTGTGGTTTTTCCTATGGACTCAAAGCCCTAACATCTAGACAAGTGTTCCCAACACTTGCTCTATAGTTTGTCCTCAGCTTTGATCCATCTCCATCAACCCTTGGACTCCATCAAGCTCATAAGCCTCCATGCTTGCGGTCATTGTCATCAATTGCTAAGGCAACCATCATCCATATAATTTGTAGTAGAGTTTAGATATGATTCCTGCATAGACAACACTTGTGTAGATATTATCCCACAATTTCATAGTTGTCATCTATCACCAAAACATTCATACCTTAGGGAATCCATCAATGGTCATGAAGCTTACAATAGCACAAGGTGGAAGCTCACACATAGTGATCCTCCATATATAACCAAACGAAACACACCTCAATTAAACACAATATATGTTCACTGCCCAAACCAGTGTAACTGGTTTTTACAGACAACATATATTTAATTGAATACTGAACTGAGATAGAGTGTTACTCTACTTTGGTTGAACTCAGCATGAGGCATCATCCATCATAAGATGTTTTCCATATCAAGATTAACCAGAAGGTAACTCAAGTAAAACATTAGTTTCCTTTAACACGAGATATAGAATGAATCTCCCCCTAAATATGTGCACCAAACTTTAGAATAATTTTTTAATATGTGCACATTTTCTATTAAAAACTTGGAGAGGTTCAAATTATATCTTGGTTATGGTGAGGGAATAAAAAATCAACATGAATTGAAACAAGTCTAGAAATACTCACAACGACATAGGCATGTTTGTTCATTTGTTATTTTCATGTTTGGCTTGTATTGACAATCCCTCACTCAATATGGGTCATTTATACACCCATGTATTTCTTTACTATTCTTCTGAATCACTTCATTATCCTCTGCTATTTATGAAGAAACTTCAGGGAAACTGGACCCACTAATTTGCTAAACTAGAGTAGCCAGTTTTTTTCCTTAATTCATGTTATTTAGATATTATGTTCTTGCTCCATGTTGTCACTTATTTGCATTCTTAATGAGTCTTTCATTCACTTTGGATACCTGAGAAAAAGCTGCAAGACAAAGATCTCCAAGGAAAAGATTAATTACTTCTTTCTCCACAAGATTGTGTAGAGGAGCATTTTGTGGTTCTCTCGATTATGCAAGATAAGTGAAGAGCTCAAAGGGAATTATGAACATACAGAGTGGGGAGGATGTATGTGATACTCATTATGTTGTGATGACATTGATGTAGTGAGTAGGAAATTGTTTCTCACTTGACATGAGACATATGATTTTCACTTGCTATGTATGCCAAGTCATCAATGTATCACCTGTACTACAAATAATATTGAAGCATATTTTGGTACCCAATACTTGTTGGGTCTTTGAGAGTTAGTCAAACAAGATTTTGGCACCCAAGTAGACTTTATGCTAGCTATCGATGAACCACTCACTTTGATAGCACAAGTGTCACTGTTGGCCTTGGAAGATATATAATCATTATTGACCAATTTAGAATAGAAAACTTGAGTCATAGGGCAATCCTTACTAATATGTCCTTTGTCTCGACATGTGTAGCATATTTGATGCTTGATCCTCTTAGAGTTGTCTTTGATTTGCCTCATGGTGCTTTCACTCTTGTTCATGTATCTTTTGTATGCTGACACAAAGCCTATCTCAAGTTGTCTAAGGGGATGGAGTTTTTCTGTAGAAACCAGCGCCTCCGATTGGTCAAACCGGACCATTCGGTTTTGATAGACTTGCTCCATTCTTGTTTGTTTGGACATAAGGCTATTTTGTGTCCTTTCTTCTTGCATTCGAAACATCTTCCTCTAGAATGTGTCGGTTGGTCATTTTTTATTGATGGGCATTCCGATGCAAAATGTCCCATTGATGAACACTCAAAGCATTTGATGTGTGATCTCTTCTTGATCTTTTGCCTGCTGTTCTTGCCATGAATTTTCTTTAAGTCAGTGGGAAGGCTTTTGGCACATGTGGCTATTGATCCTTTCTCAAGCTTCTTCACCAGGCTATCATGGTTATCTTGAGATGGTTGCACATAGTCTTTGCCTTTCAACCAACTTAAGTCCATGTTTAGCTTCTGAACTTCTCTTTTGAGGTAATCATTTTCACTTGCAATAAGTTCATCTCAAGTTTCTACAATCACTTGCTTATCGTATGTTTAGTTTCTACAATTACTTGCTCACATTGTGTTGTGCATGTGTGAGGTTGATAAGATTTTACCACAGTAAGTGAAATCTCATGAGTTGTTTCTAGCATGGCATATGAGTCAATGATCTTCTCATGTTAGCATAAAAGATCACCATCTCTCTCTTGCAATTTCTTATGTCTGCTAGCAAACTTTTGGAACTCAACCATAATCATTTTTTTTTGCTTTCTCTAGTTGTGCTACATAAGAAGATCTGTTAGTAGCACTAGTATGATCATTCCTTAAGTTGTTGACCTTTTTAACTAAAGATACATGAGACTTTCTTTGTATCTTGGCCATGAGGCGAAATGAGTCTTCAACTTCTTAGCATGAGCTTCTTGGTGACATAGACTCTTCACTTGGTCTAAACCTGCAACAAGGATCTTCAACTTGATCCTCAACAGAGATAGTTGTTGTTCTGCCAAAAACCGATGCCTCTGGTTTAGGAAACTGGTGCCTCCGATTTTTCTAGGTTTGTACTTTGAGTCTTGTCTTCTTGAGTGCTCAACTTATTATTGTTGAAATCATCACTTGTTATGTTGGATTCCTCATATATTTCTTGAATCCGAATCCACATAGCATGAACACCCTTCAACTTGTATATCTTATCGAAAACATCCCAACTCAAAGCACCAATCAAGCATTAGTAGTTTGTTCTTGAAGATGTAGGCATTTTTCTTGCACTTGTTGATGAGTAAATCACATATATGGATATACACAACACTCCTCCATCTAGGATGAAAGTTCATGCGCATCACCTAAATTTATATGTGAGTTCATTTCTAATGTTTTGTTTATGTGGTTTTGAGAATAGATTGTTACCTAATGAATTAATTGTTGTTAGGAATTATGGAGATGATGATGAGATAGATGGGGAGGTGATTAGGGGCGTGATGGGCCAGCAAGGACGTCCAAGCCAAGGTGGAGGCCCAATCAAAACCGACTTCGAGTCTGTTTTGGAGCCCAGGACCAGTCTGCACTAAAACGGATGCCCAAGACGCATACAGACTCGGATTTGGATGTTCTATATATGCCTGGAAAGATAACGAAAAGTACTTTCCAACCCAACTGGTATCATGTCAAAATTTGTCCCGAGCCGTCGGCAATTGTCGAAACAATTCGACTTCTAGAATCTGTCCTGGTGCTGCAACACCGTAATCGGTCTTTGAGCCATGTATCAAGTTGAGTCCACTTAGGACTGCGTCCAGGGGGTCTTGCACGACCCTAGGGTCCTCATATACAATCACTGCCTCTTCATTAGGGTTCGAGTTTTGCTTAGATTATTTTGTTCATAACAGTTTCGTTGTTATCACGGTTTGTGAGACCCTAACTTCGTGAGATTCATAATACATCTACAATTGTATTGCATTCTTCTTTGTTCTTGCTTGTGTTCTTGATTCACAGGTAGGGATTAGCCTTCTCGGCAAGGTTAATTATTTTAGGATGGTTGATAACCAGAGAAGCCGTCGTGCTGCGATTGCGGAGTTTAGAACGTGCTGTTCTGAAGCCGGATCGATTTGTGTGTCGCCTCCGACCAAATCAACATATCCAGAACCTTTCGGAAGATCGGGAACCCTTGTCCACATCAAGTGGTAATCAGAGCTTCAGTTACACCGTTAGGTTCGCCCTTATCCTTATTATTTTGTTCAATCCTAAAGTCCAGAAATTTGCCCTACCAAAATATTTGTTCGTCATGTTTCCGCTGTCCTATATCCCCCCTTGTGCCCTGCAATTTTCCATTTAGTTTGTTTCTCTGAATTTCTATCCCTACAAGGTCGTTGTGTTGCTGGTCTAGTGCTTGTTTTTTGGTCTTGTTTGAGTCGTGCATGTCCTTGTCATAGACAATCAAGAGAAAATATCAGTTTGCTGCACACGTTGAGAGAATAGTATTGCTAGAATTGTGTGCACCAAATACTTATTTAATATCTAGCCTTCTATTTTTTATGTCAACAGTAAGAGAGAAAAGTGCTTGTTCATGTGACATATTGAGAGTTTTGGAACAATATATTATCTATCTTTGTGTCCATCATATTGATATTATTATTTTTCCTTGTGCTAGAATTTTTTCCTTTCGCTTTCTAGCACTAAGATATTGCTGTAATTTTAATTCACAAGAAAAGAAAAGAAAAGAAATAGGCAAAGTGCACAAGAGAAAAGGCCATAAAAAAAGGAAAAGATAAAAATTCAAAATTGCTTGCAGCCTTTGCGTCCTTTGTTAAGTCATTTGCTTGCTTGCTTGAACTAGGTCCGAGACAAGTTTAGATCGGTGACATAGACTAGCTTGGGACTATTATTCAGTTTTGCAATTTTTGAATTCAAATTTTGCTAATCCTTGCTACCTAATATTGCCTATCCAAGCTCTATATATATCCTTCTGAACAAGCATAAATTTTTGACTCTCGCAATTGTCAGTTCATACTCTCCAAGGTATCCTTTGTTTGCTGTAATTAAGAACTTTGTAAGGGCTTAGTGAGATGCTTCCATTTTCTTGTTGAGAGTTTTCACTGTTATTACATAGTAGTGATAAAAAAATATACTCTTGTGTATTTTCTTGTTTGCTACTAACAATGATAGGTTCCAATACTCATGGGAATGAATTGACGACATCTTATGATGATAAGAGTGTTGTAGCATAATGAGTGTTCAGTTCTCAAATGGAGAAGGTAGAGCAAAATCTGTAACACCCATGGTATTTAGAAAAATTAGAGTGACAAAGTTAGGAACATCAAGTGACCATAAACGAGCCCATTCAAAAATTTTGGAGACATTTGAATGCCAATTGAATGAATTTTGATCAAATTTGACCCACACTTGTACTACAAGTCAGATTTTTCCAATAGAACATGCCAACAAAAATTATATGTTGAATATATTAATGAAAAATAATTTCCAACCAAGTCTCAGATTTTTATTTAAAACTTAAGTTGCCCAAATAAATGCTCTAGTTCTAAAAACATCTTAACTTTAAAAAATCTCTATTTAAATTTGAATCCAATAAAAGTGCAAACATATTTTTGAAATTAAGAGCGCATCATAGTGAGAATGCACATATTTTTAGTTTTCTCTCTGGAGCTATAAAAATAAAGTTACGAAATAGTTAAGAGAGGCAGTTTGAAAAAAAATAACGAAAAAGAAAAACAACTCTGGTCCCAGATGTGAGTCTCACGCACGTTCTTCTTCTCCATGGATTGGTCGCCATGGGTGGCACGGCCGACGCCTGCTGCCGCGTGGTCGTCGCTGTGAGGCTTCGTCCACAACTGGTCTAAACCACCTCCAAAACCAGCTGCGCTCGCCCCTCGGTTTCTCCCATTCCAACCTTCCCCTGTGCTTTCTCTCTCCCTCGCCCTCTTCTCTCTCGGCTGAGCTCAAGCTCGCCATGGCCGCCTCCACTTCTTTCTTGCCGCCCAGCCAACTCGCTACTTCCCGGAGCAAATCCCGCCACCAAAACGTGCGCGTGGTACTCCTCTCGGTGCTGGTGTCAACCATTTCCCCAATGAGCGCGTGAGCTGAGAGTATTTTGAGGATTCCTCCGATGACCTGCACCGGCCACCATTGTTGGCAGCTTCAGAAACTCTCTGCGCACGGTGAGATTTGTCTCGACTCCTCTCGCCATAAGGCCCCTTATCCATGTCACACAAGCTTTTAACCCTTGTCGGCTCCATGATTCTACAGCTCCTCGCCGGGACGCAACCTCTGCCGCCGTCGCCGCCTCGGCTCCGGCCGCAACCCACTTCGCCTCGTCGCGTCGCGTCCTGCTGCCGTTCTTCACTATGGCCAAATCACCTTCGAGCCCCACCTTCTGCTGCTCTCCGGCATCAAGCGTCTCCGTACTGGGCTGAAGTACATCATGGTGAAGCTTGCACGTCTTGATCCAGACGTCCTCGTACCTCCTCCCATGCGCACGAGCTTGCCGGAGTTCGTGCCATGTCACATCCCCATCGTCGACCACCTTTCCAGTCACCACATCAGCTATGCCGCTCTTCTTCTTTGTCAGGTGAAGTGCTATCACTTGGTTATGGGTGCTTCCGTGCCTTGTCCCGCCTACGTGCGATGTGCCGAGCTGCCGCCATTGATGCCGCTGTTGTGCTTCTGTCACTGCAGGCTGCCCTACACGCCCTAGCGGACTACCCTTTGCTCGCTCTCTCGTCCTGTCATGCTCCTAGCTGTTGCCGCTGCCGAGATGCAGCGAGGTGTCAATGAGCCCGCGAGTGCGCATCAGGACATGGCGCAATGGAAGGCAGGAAGCAAGCTAAGTAGCTATTCTGTTTAGTTTTGTACTAATTCATCTCTGAAAATTGCAAAATTCACTCAAAAATAATAACAGTTTTGATTAAGGTGAAACAAATTTCGTTAGCTCTATCTCATGATAAAGTTGTGATAAAAATACTCTATGACCTGAATTCATTACCAAAAAAAAAATATATTTATTTTCCAAATTGAGTTAAAGCCTAAAACAATTCTTAATTCATTACTCTAATGTTCTAATTCAACGAAACCACTTTAACAAATCTTTCTTGTTTATGCTTAATCAAGAGTAATCCTTACCAGTCTGGAACAAGTATTAAACATTTCGAAATCGAATCATATTTTGACCCTAATGATATTATTTCCAGTTTTGTAAACAACTACACCTTAACTCATCTAACTATTTTTGTAACATTCATTTTGTACAATGATTCTAAGATCATGGTCGATATCTTTTCTTTGTTCATTTCGTTTGCACCTCTTCTCATAGCATTACAAGCATATTCATTGTATTGTATCTGTATCATTCTTTCATTATTTTAGTTTATATTAAATATTTATCCTAGATGCTATTTTTAATAATTGAAAATAATTGACACATTACATGCTAGACAAACTTGAGACATAAATCCTTTCTGGTGAGCTTTACCTAAGATGAATTTCTTGAGAGTATAGCTCTTTCGGAACCATGTTAATTATATTAATTTTGTGCATGGGCTTAAGTAACCAACATAACTATATAGTCAATTATCTTAGAACTATATCACCTGCATGCACAATGCGCTTAGCAACCTGTTCTACCCAATGGAACCTTGTTTAGTTTGCTTAGCCACTAGCCATGTTACATATACTTTTATGATTTTTAACTCAACATATATAAGCACGTTATTTATATGCACAATATGCTAACCGTATGGAGCCAATGAAAGAAAACTATATGAAATGAAAAAAAAATCCCCACTAACCAGTACACTAAATATTTAATTTATATATTATATCAATAAACTTTTCCTTAAGAAAGTGTAATGAATTTCCTCTCATGCATATCAATGCATTGCATCATGTAGATCTCGAGAGGAACCACGTGGTGATCCATTAGGTGCAGGAACCATGAGAAGGAAGTGATCCCGCTAACCAGGAACAGGCCCAGGCAAGCCCCGGTGCATCCCACCTGTTTAACTATTTTATTCTCTCACTAGTTAGGGATGTAGGCTTGCATATGCATTAAGTTTATAGGAGTTGTTTAAAAAACTAGAATTACAATAGGTCCCTTGTATCTGATAATAACCTCAGAACGGTAGTTGCTCTGGTTAATTTAGGATGATCATTTGTCGAGTGGTAAGGAGACCACTCGTAGATCAGGAAATATTATCACTTGGAAATATTGTCGAGAGGAAGGAAAGGTGGAATGGGATAACAAATGAAGACCGGACGGGCAACTAGCTGGAAAGGAAAGGACAACTTGTCTTCAAGGAGGTAGCCCCGTCCGAGTCACACCTAAGGCTACGGCTCGTGTCCGGCCCATGGGATCAAGTTTGAACGTACTGTTTGCATGCTGGAGTTATGGGCCCAGTAAACTGATGTAGCTACGACTATTGCCTGGTCGGAAGATAGCCTTCTCCCTTCTTTGGTGGAACTGGGGCTGCGAGGAGGGAGGCATCTACCCACGGATGGCGACACGGGGCGCATCACGTTGGGGGACCCTCCTCGGGAGAGTCTGGACCCGGAAGACCTTGTGGTACTGCAGTGAAAGGTTGCTCCATGCGGCTTCCATGAAGCGCATATAGATCGTGTAAGCAGGTTTTCCTGTAGGATGTAAATCAATTCGAGTCGCTGCCCTCACAGTAACGAGTACCACTTGATAACTCCGTTGGAACAGTGTTGGAAGCCATTAATTTATTAAAAGGGTATAATGTTACTGTTTGGAAATTATTATTAATTGTATTGCAACTATGATTGTTGTAGATATAGTGCAAACTAAATTTACTATTCACCAATTAAGTAATTTGATGCTAAAACTTGAACAACTAGGAAATTTACTATTAGGCTAGCTTTTGGTAACCTGAACCCTACCTTTAGCCTGTGCATGTCTAGGAGTCGGCTGTAATTGGCCACCTTGACGGGTCAGTCTTACTGAGTAAACTAGTTACTCAGGGCGACGTACTATGTGGTTTTCAGATGACCAGGGTGGAGACTGCCACTACGGTGGGAGATTCACTGGGAAGGTCAGCGACCTGATTGCTGGAACATCGAGTGAGAGTTGTGCACCGATGATGAGGAGGAGTAGACCATTGATTACCGGCACGGTGTTCGGGCAAACACTTACAAGCTGGATGTTCTGTGTGAATCGTCGTGAGAGGATGAATGTATCTTACTTATCCCGTTGGACCATTTTATTTTTGATGAGCTATTCACTTCCGCACTTTTAAAGATTCTGGTTTGTAATTTAAATTTAGATTTATGTAAAACTATGTACTCTATCTATGTTCTCTTTGCAATTATATTCGTCTGGCATGTGTTGTACTATTGGATGTCGTAGCGCGTGACATCACCCGAGAATGATCCTGGAATGGAGCCGTCTCCGTGGTAAGGCGGTTCTGTTACAAAATCAATGGAATAATTTATTCCAGACTCACTTTATTGTGAAGGATCGACGTTGCTGTGTCATCATTGATAGAGAGAGTAGCCACAACATCGCAAGCTTGGAGTTGGTCGAGAAGCTTGGCTTGACCACACAGCCACACCCATGTTTATACTACATCCAATAGGTAAATTCTTATGGTAAAATAAAGGTAGATCAAGTTGGATGCATTGAATTTTTTATTGGTTCTTACAAGGATAGTGCAGAATTTGATATAGTACCGATGTAAGCATGTCATTTGTTATTAGGTAAACCTTGGATTTCTACAAATAATGTTTCACACAATACCATTGCTAATAGCTACTTATTTAAATAAAATGGTAAGGGTTACTCTTAAACCTATGACTGCTGCTAAAATTTTAGAAGAGGATCAATAAAGATTTGAGAGAAGAAAGAATGAACCATTTAGGATAGAATGGGCTATTTCAAATATTACAACACTTCCATCAAAATCTGAATTACTAGAGGATGAATATATTTCTTTGTGTCTTGTTACAACTAATACATTTCAACATCTACATAAAGAAGATGATAGTGGGAAAGATAAAGAACAGGTTGTTGCTTCAGGTAAAAGCTTTTTTGATATGATGAATTGTTCCAATAATCTTGCTATATTGGAACCTTATGATGATGTTCCTTTGTTACAAGTTGATTTATCTGTTGGTTCTTGTGATAAAGAGGAGTTATGTGCCAATGCTTCATTTATAACTTTACCACAATAAATGAATGAGCTTGATGCTTTTGCTTATGATTTACCCAATAGTGCTAAAATAAAACATTTGATTTTAGTTACATGTAAAAAAGATGAGTAAAAATTATTGACTTCTCTAAATACTTTGGGTTATATTGAATTTGATGTTCTTTGTGATCTAAATGCCGTTGAGAAGAAAATCTTTTCTCAAACTAAATTTCCTTTATTGACAAGAAATAATTTTCATGCTATTAGCTATTATGATCATAGAGGTTTGTTTATGGTGCATAGAGTTTATATTTCTTCAACATTGAAACCTCCTTGTGTTGGGCAACTCAATAAGACACTAGAAAATTGCAATAACAATTGCTATGTCATGTCAAGTTTTTCTAGTGTTTCTAAGATCACATATTTTCTAACTTGTCATAAGAGTGAGGATTATGTTCATACCGCTGGCCAATTTTTCAAAGATGTTGTTAAGTTGTGTGATATGCCTTCTACTGTAGTTTTACATTGTGATAACAAATTTCATAATGCATATAAATATGAGTTGCATCCCAAGTTTAGAAATAGCTTCACAATGAATATTTCAGATTTAAGACCATTCATGGGTGAAAGAGATGAGCTCGAGTCGAGGATAACTCTGATTCAAACGGGGGAAAATGATGAGGACATCACATATATGGATATACACAACACTCCTCCAACTAGGATAAAAGTTTATGCGCATCACCTGAATTTATATGTGAATTTATTTCTAATATTTTGTTTATGTGGTTTTGAGAATAGATTGCTATCTAATAAATTAATTGTTAGGAAGCATGGAGATGATGATGAGATAGCTGGGGAGGTGATTGGGGGCGTGATGAGCCAGCAAGGACGTCCAAGCCAAGGTGGAGGCCCAATCAAAACTGACCTGAGTCTGTTTTGGAGCCCAGGATCAGTCTGCACTAAAACGGATGCGTAGGATGCATACGGACTCGGATTTGGACGTTCTATATATGCCTGGAAAAATAACAAAAAGAACTATCCAACCCAACTGGTCCCATGTCAAAATTCGTCCTGAGCCATCGACAATCGTCAAAACAAGCCGACTTTCAAAATCTGTTCTGGTGCTGCGACACCGTAATCGGTCTTTGGGCAATATATCGAGTTGAGCTCACTTAGGACTGCGTCCAGGGGGTCTTGCACAATCCTAGGGTCCTCATATACAGCCGCCGCCTCTTTATTAGGGTTTGGATTTTGCTTAGATTATTCTGTTTATAACAGTTTTGTCATCATCACGGTTTATGAGACCCCAACTTCGTGAGATTCATAATGCATCTGTAATTATGTTGCATTCTTCTTTGTTCTTGTTTGTGTTCTTGATTCATAGGCAGTGATTAGCCTTCTCGGCGAGGTCAATCATTTTAGGACGGTTGATAACTAGAGGAGATGCCGTACTGCGATTGCGGGGTTTAGAACGTACTGTTCTGAAGTCGGATCGATTTGTGTGTTGCCTCCGACCAAATCAACGTATCCAGAAACTTTCGCAAGATCGGGAACCCTTGTCCACATCACTTGTGTTGTAGAATCACTATCAATGTAATTAGAAAAGCCCACATCTACAACCCACCAAATTTTGGGACTCATCTACCGAAAATATGCAATCATTTGAATTCTCCAACAAGCATAATTTGTGTCATCAAAATAAGGTGCTTCATATGAAGGTTGAGATATGCAAGAGAATGAAGCACTAGAACAACCAAATAGGATTTCATGTATTTTTCCTTGCAATATTGTAAACTCTCCAAGCGGTTAAACTTAATGAGGAGATTTGGCTCTGATACCAATTGAAATTTCCTGGATGTCGTCTAGAGGGGAGGGTGAATAGACGTTCCTAAAAACTTAACAGAACTCCCAGCGGAATTAAAACTACCAAATTCGGAAGCTCCGGTTTAGGAAACCAGACCCTCCGGTTTTACTAGAGAGCTTGGGATAAAACAAGATAATAAGCAAACATGCCAAGCACTACAAACAAGCAAGCTAAGAAAACAATCACATGAACCATCCCAAATAGATTCATTGAGAACCAACCTCAAGAGACAAAGTTCCAAACTGGACCCACTGATTTGGTAATTCGGACACGCTGGTTTTCTTAGGACAGAAAGCAATTAACAGCTAATAAAAACTTAGGTAGGCTAAACAAGCAAGTACTTAACCAAAGAGGTAACAAGGCACACACAAAGTAGAAACACCAATAATCGACACAATTTATCAACTACCATCATGGTCTGTCATGAACAAGTCATGGCAATCCTTCACCTTCTTTCTATCTTAAGCCATACACATGTTTGTATCATCGTTATGGCTTCATTTTAAATTCTTCTTTTGATCAAGTTGCTTCCAAGAATAATACCATAGAAGATTAACACTTGATCACTTCTTTTCTTGACTATGAGGACTATACCAATTTATTGAGATCATCTCATATCAATGAGTTTTTATGTCCCATATTCATTTCATACTTGGCTTGTCATAATATTGTTTATATGAACCCTTTTATTTGTCATTTCTTCTTTTCATCACATAGGCCCAATTTCATTTCATAATTTGTGCATTATTAAAGACAATCATTTGTAGTAATGCTATCTGTATCCTTCATATATAACCTACTTATTTACTCACAAATAGGATGAGTTCTTGAATCATGTTGTTGTACAAGACACCAAAACCCACTAGGGGCAAAGATGCACTCTGAGGGTCACGTTAAACCATCTTCGACGACGCGGTGGCTCCCGCACTGCTGGTCGCACCGCCCGTCCTCTGCCTTTGCTCTGCTGCGAAGTCTCTTCGCGCCGCCACGCTCTGGCGCCTTGTTCTGGGCCAGCCCAAGGCCAGAGCAGGCTAGGCTGAGGGCAATGGGGTCGCACGAAGACCCATGGCGTCGTATACTTTCCAATTTCCAATTCTTGGCTTTTGGCATGGGTAATACTTTTGTGGCTTTATTTTGACGAGAGAACTGAGAATCTCTTGTCATAGGCATAGGTTAAAAAACCACTGAAAACCAGCCGGATTTTGGTGAAATCGGTCCGGTCCGATTTCACGCAAAAACCGATCCTAGTTAACTTACAAAAATGGTTTTTGGTTGGTTTTCATGGTTTATCGATTGGTTTTTGGCGATAGAAAAAACTGGTCCTGCCCTGGTCGTAGGCCTTATTGGTGTTCAAAACTTCATGAAAAGGTATTTCTGATATCAAGGAATTCTTTAGGTCATTGGCTGTGAGCATGGTGGTGTCTGATGAAGATTAATCAGACACTTTTTTTTTACCTGAATCCGACACACTTTTTGTGAATAAAGGTCACAAAATATTGTTTGTTGGTATAACAGAAAGCATTAAAAAAAAGGTCCACATATGCCCTCTTGTATCCAAATTTATTTGTTTTACCCAAGTACCTCTTAGACAATATGGCCTAGTGCATCTCAGACGTGTGTCTGATTTTTTTTTTAACACGAGTACCTCTCAGACAATATGGCCCAGTACGTCTCAGACCTGTATCCAAATTTAGTTTTTTTAACCCAAGTTTATTCACGAAAAGTGGTTGAGACGTACTGGGCCATATTTTGTACGACCCACGAGGTTTAATTAGCCACTTCAACATAATATGCGTGTGTGACCTAGATTACATAAGAAGCTGGCCTACCAAATGTTAGAGAGACTAAGAGCGAGCGCAGTCAAAATGAGCCGTACGACGCAGCACGGCCCATGCACGAAAAGGCCTGACCAATGTAATTTCAGGCCGGCACAACACATATTTTATTTCAGGACATGCAATGCTAGTCCACGTGCCCGGGTGATGGCTCACAACATGTCACAACATGAAAGGGGTCAAACGGGCTGGACCGGCCGATAAGCATGAAATACAGTAAAAGTCTAATAGCTCAAATTTAATAAAATCAATAGAAATACTGATTTGGCCAATAGAAATCAACGAGCAACAGAAATTCAATTTTACAACAAGGCTCAAAATTCACTTCACCGGAATCACAACCACACCAAAAATTTTGACCAAAAAAAACTTAATTGTATTAAGTGACAACAATATGTTCCAGTTGGCTACCTAATTAAAAAAAACTTGGCCTGAGGTAAAATAGAGTACAACCAGCCAAGTTTCAAGTTTACAACTTACAACATCAAAACAGGTTACAAGCTACTTGTTGTAAGTTGCAGCAGTAGCAACTTCCTCACTTGCAGCAGCAATAGCAACAACAACAACTACTGATTCTGGCCTCAAATCTGTCATAGATCTAGGCCGCGGAGCCGCCGCCGCGCCCTGGAAAGGGGCACCCAGTGTCGTAATTTTCGCCACGTACGAACTCGGATCAGCCACAGATCCCGGCCTCAGACCCACCGCCGCACCCATGGTCATCATCCTCAGTGCGATCATTGGCCCATCCTCGACCTTTGTGTTGCAGGCCTCGCCACCGCTTCCTCCGCTTGCAATTGTGACAACCCGAAGAAGAGATGCCTTGCACTTCACAAAGCTTGCTTGCTGCGACAACCCGTTGTTTGTGTCTTTTTTTATGCTTGTTTCTCTCATTCTTGTAGGTCGACTTCGGACCTCCTTCAGATAGCAATGAACATGGGTTAAACTTGGGAATGTAGTTCATGGTGTGGTCAAGGCTTTGGAGAAAGGTCAATTGTGAGTAAGCTCGAGAAGGAAACAACTCGTCGTTGGCACTTTCGTTTGTAGCCTTTCTCTCTCTTTCTTTTAGTATCACATCATGCATTTGTATACTTGTTGCATTTGCATTCTTTATATTCATGCATTCTTGCATTGTGATACCTTACATGCTTCCAAGCATGATTCTAAAGGGAGTTGCTTATTTATAATGTGAGTATATGACCCTCTAGATGATCACATAGTGATAATTGTGTCTCATTCCCATTGAGTCATGTTCAAACGAGCTCCGAGGTTAAATCTACTCACGCGGCTCAAAGACAAGTGAATCATACATTCCCAACACACAAGTGACTAACCATTGCATACTTGAGAAATATATTTTATTGAGTCATGTGTGTAGGGTAAGCTACAGTGGAACACCATCTTGACCAAGGAGGAGCACCATGAAAGGGGGAGTTTTCTAACTCTTGTCAGTTATTATTCGCTCCTTAGTTTTCTTGTGCTTTGGTTCTGGTTTTGGTGATAGTTGACAAAGGGGGAAAAGAATATGAAGATCCAAAAGGCGGAGAAGAAAAAGGATGAGAAGAACATAAAGACCCAAAGCCAAGTCAAAATTGAGAACAACCACAAAGGATGAGAAGAACATGAAGATACAAGTAAAGAAGATGGATGTGGAGAACATGAAGATCACATGAAGGAGAGATGACCAAATGAAGATGATCAATACAATGGTGCATGTTCACTTGGAGCACATATAGAGATCATGTCAAGATGAACATCTACACCAACATGGAGAAAAACAACAATGATGCATATCTAGAACATCAATAAAAATCTACAATAACATGAACATCTACGCCTATGGTGCGTGTCTATGTTAATAATATCAACCACCACGACACCAAAATGGGCGCAAAATTTCAACTCAAGATCAACAATCAAGTGTGCTACGTATTTGGGTAGTTCTCCCTCAACACCCATCATATTTCAAGGGGGAGACTACTTCCAAGGTAAGGAACAAGATAATCCTTTTAAACCTATCTTTTTCTTTGGTTCCATGTGGCTCGGTCGTTTTGGATCATCATAGTAGTGGTTGTCATCCATCACCAAAAAGGTGGAGATTGTAAGGTTCATGACCAATGAGGCCACCCTAAGGTATGAATGTTTCGATGATGAGTGACAAATATGAAATATGACTAATGTCTATACGAGTGTTGTACATGTAGGAACTCTTATCTACTTAATAATGATTTATGATGGTTGCCTTGGCGATTGTTTACAATGACCACAAGCATGGAGCTTGATGAGCTTGATGGAGTCCAAGGGTTAATGGAGATGGATCAAGGCTAAGGACAAGCTAGGAGTAAGTGTTTGGAACACTTGTCTAGATTTTAGGGCTTTGAGTCCATTAGAAAAACTAGACTATCAAGGGGGTCTAAGTCACATCTCTTAGGTCACACTAGTTGGTGATGTGCATGGATGCTCAGTAAAATCACAGGCACTGGATGAAAGTGGAGAAGCCAAGGAGCTATTGGAAGAAGCCAAGAAACAAAGTCAAGCAAGGATAAGGAGTTTCAACTTCTAGAGATGAAGACCGGACAAAGAGGTCGTAGAGACCGGACGATACGATCATTAGAAGGAATTCCAGAGAAAATGAGAAGTTGGTCATGAGGAAATCTGTTGGAGCAGAATTTGTATAGACCAGATTGTACGGTCTGTAGGAGAAAATTCTGGACAGACGAGGTAGTGGTTGCAACGACTCTGTTTAGAGGTACAACGATGAAGACCGGACTGTACGATTTGTATGGAGGAAACAGCGGACAGAGAGCAATGGCTCTGGAGGAGTCGTCCGATAGAGACCAGACTGTCCGGTCTAGACAATGATCGAACCGTTCAGCCAGTAAGTCCAAGAGGCTGTTTCATGGAGCGACGACTAAATTGAGATTGGTAGACTTCCTTTTGCCATTGGGATTGCTGGGAACATCAGTTGGGAGCCAAAGGGCCAAGAGAGGAGCAGTAGGAGAGGATCTTAGATAACTTGAGAGTGCTAGTGAGAGTAACTTGAGCATCTATATACATCTAAGGCTAGGGTGTCCTTGAGGGTGTGATCTAAACTGTTACTCTTGTTCTATGGTGAGACCTAGACCGGTTAGATGTCGATGATCGAGCCTATCATGATTGGTTATGAAGGCCGTCACATGTTTATACACGGTTTGAACCCGTCATTGAAAGGGGCATCGATAGTGAGTGCTCTTGTTAGCTCGGAGAGTCCAGCAAGTTCTCGAGGGCAATGAGCTTGTGTCTTGGTGGCAGCAGTGACACAACCGTGTCTTCACTCTGAGAGTGATTTGCGGGTTCGTGTGCGAGAATTCTACTTGGTGACGGGAGGGGCCGGTACTCCGGCGGAAGTGGTTCAACGAGGAGTAGGGAAGTTATCATCCTTCTAAGACCTTGAAAAAAAAACATGAGAAGTCCTTGACCCTCTCCATACTATGATGTATTTACCTTTCGTATTTATATATTGTGCTATTGATGCTTGTGTGCTTATCTTGTTCTAGTTGATTACATAGTACATTTGTATGAATAGGTTTTTTTAGTTGATAGTAGTGTTTAGCCTCTGCATTTGACCACTACCATGTATAGGAGTTGTTTTGGCTTAATTGATCACTATACTATGTATTGTACTACTTATACTTATGTGCTCTAGTTTATTATCTTGTAGCATTGCACGAGTAGACTCATTTACTAGCGTGTTGTTTGCTTCCGCGTATCTACTTTACTAGCTTGCATAAGAGTTATATTGCCTTGTGTGTGATCTATGAGTATGCTTAGGTTGTTGTTCCTTTCATAGGACTATTATCTTGCTATTGTGATCATCACTAGAATTGTTATAGAAAATGATTGAGTATTTGGTTTTAGAAATTGGTAAATTTGGTACATATAGCGAGTTTCCGATTCCCCCCCCCCCCCCTGCTTTTTTTGTGTGCTTCAGGCTGGCCCACGGGTTATAGTCTTTTTGAACAACACAGCTGTGTAGCTTTTTCTCCAACCATTAATGGCCGTTCAGTTTTCGGATTAGCTTTTAAAATATCTTCGTTATCAAGTTTGTAAGAACATGTAAACAATATGTCAGGATGCTTGTACTAATTCGGGATTGATTCACTATTTATTGTTTCACTATTTAAAAAAATCAGTTGATTAAATTGACCACAATAAAAACTTCTAGTTTTCACAACGACGTACATTTCTTTACACAAATCGAACTAGATAATTGACTGTTGTGATGTTTTTTCTTGATAATAGGCAGACAAAAATTTTTTGCTCATAATAGGCACACGAAAAACAATGGGCGATCGAGATGACAAAGGGAAAAATGTGTTGGTGCCGAGACATACCGAGATCACCCGAAGAGACAATGGATGACGGATCATACTTAGCAATTACTAACAATAACCTATATTTGTTAGGCAATTCAAATCACGGATATAGTAGCTAATAATTAAGGAGGCAAAGTTATATATAACTGATAATTCATTCTAAAATCTTATATGTATCGTACATGGTATATCATTTTTATCACGAGATGGGTTAATTAATCCCAACTAATTTGTGTCGTACTAAATAGTACTCCAGGATATTTTTCCATATGCAAATAAAATAAGATGCAACTCCAGGATCCTACTAATGAAATGTGATGATTAGACAATGGCTGACGGATCATACTTAGCAACTTAATTTAGTGATGACACCGATGATTTGTAACCAATTTGTAAGATGTTACTTACAATGATAATAGATTTGGACTGAGCATACTTGACACGGCAGTATAAGATACTATACGACAAAAAAAATTGAACTTAGATACTAATTAGGAGCCTTAGTACGACTATGGAGATCACAGCACTCGATGTCGCAGTCCTAGAATCTTTCTTTAGTCGTCGACAAAACCAAGATTTAATATGTACGTGTTGAACCTATAAGTTGGGGCTCAACCTCCCCAAGCGGCATCCACAGTCCATGGCTTCTCCTGTGCTCTTGTTCATCTTGCTGTGCAGCTACTACTCCACCGCTCATGGAGGCGATAAGCACGGCTTTGTGGTAGTACCCACAAGCTCTTTTGAGCCCGAAGCATTGTGTTCCACAGCGAGAGGTACAGTAAACTGAACTGAACGTTGCGTCTCTGATCTGACATGTAAACTTGAAACCTTATGACAATAATGAAATTTTTTCAGTGACGCGTAAGGAGCAGAACGGCGCCACCGTGTTGGCGCCACTGGTGCACCGGCACGGCCCGTGCGTGCCATCGTCACAATCCTCCACAAACAAGCCATCCCTCGCCGAGACGCTCCGCCGATCCCGCGCCCGTGCAGACTACATCGTGAGCAGAGCGTCGTCAAGGGGGAGCAGCAACGTGAGCGTCCCGACCTACCTGGGAACCTCCGTGGACTCCCTGGAGTACGGCGTCACCTTGGGGATCGGCACGCCGGCTGTGTCACAGTTCGTCCTCATCGACACCGGGAGCGACCTGTCCTGGGTCCAGTGCCAGCCCTGCAACTCCACGAAGTGCTACAAGCAGAAGGACCCTTTGTTTGATCCGCGCAAATCGACCACCTACGCCCCTATCCCCTGCCACACCGACGTGTGCCGGCGGCTCACCGTCGACCGCTACGGCGCCGGCTGCACGGACGGCGGCGCGCACTGCGGGTACTTCATACAGTACGGCGACGGGTCACGCACGAACGGCGTGTACAGCCACGAGACGCTGACTCTGGGCCCAGGGGTCGCGGTCACCAACTTCCGCTTCGGCTGCGGCTACGACCAGCGGCAGACGACCGACAAGTTCGACGGCATCCTCGGGCTCGGCGGCGCGCCAGAGTCGCTCCCGGTACAAACTGCTTCCATCTACGGTGGCGCCTTCTCCTACTGCCTCCCGCCGGTGAAGAGCAAGCCCGGGTTCCTCGCGCTCGGCGGGCCCAAGCCCAGCAACACCGCCGCCCACGGGCCGGGCTTCGTGTTCACGCCGATGGGCCGCGTCGACGACGAGCTGACCTCGTACGTGGTGCGGCTGACGGGCATCAGCGTGGGCGGGATTCCGCTGGACGTGCCGGCGTCGGCGTTTAGGGGCGGGATGATCATCGATTCCGGGCAGATCGTGACGCGGCTGCAGACGACGCCGTACAACGCGCTGCAGGCCGCGTTCCGGAAGGCCATGGCGGCGTACCCGCGCCTGCACAACGGCGACCTCGACACCTGCTACAACTTCACCGGGTACGGCAACGTCACCGTGCCCAGGATCGCTCTGACCTTCGCTGGCGGCGCCACGGTCGACCTCGACGTGCCTCACGGGGTACTGTTGAACAACTGCCTTGCTTTCGAGGAATCAGGGCCGGACATCGGGCTCGGGATGATCGGAAACGTGAATACGCGCACGCTCGAGGTGCTCTACGATGTCGGACGTAGCCAGCTGGGATTCCGGAGTGGTGCCTGCTGAAGTAGTACTAGTCATATTTGTATGGTCGAATGCTCGAATGTTACCGTCTTGGGTTTCGTGATGAGTTGCTCTAGAACAGGCGGGGTCCCTAATGAAGCATCCATCAAACGGGGCCAAGAAATACTAGAATAATATCCCTTAGAAACATCTATCACACACGTTGGACCAATTGCAAGATGACACGGTTTAACTGTGTTGTCTTTTTTGTTTTTTTTAAGGAAACTACGGCAACTCTTGATGGGTGTTGTCTGAACGTTTTATTGCATAGGTATCAACAATAAACGCATTGTTACTACATGATTACAAGGTGAACTGTGTTGTTACGAATGGAACTGGAGTTACGGACATGGACACAGCCTACTGTAAATGTTTTGGTTCATTATCATGAATCAACTTCAATAAAGAGAGTTATAAAACTGAAATCTAGATAGCAGTGTGCATTCTCTGAAACTATAATAACACACGTGAGTACCGAAATGTAAAAGACAGTTCACAATCTGCACAAATACCAAGTCATTGCAATTTGCTCTTATCTGAATATCACTGCAAAACAGTTGTTGGAAGAGGTAGCAGCAACGATGTGGCCTAAGTTTAGTATGCAAAATGAAATGCTTCTTGATTTATGCAAGCACGCAAAAATGGTGAAATTTCGGTGGAAAATGTTTCCACAAAAACTCAGATAGGCATTTATTAGAAAAACAACATCACCCGGAAATAACAGGTGGAAAGCAAGGGTGTCTGAATCCAACAGAGCCAAAGTTGCAGGATGCAATTCTTGTCTAGTACCAACAGTGATCTAAAATCTCAACGCACGCGTCACATTGTGCAAGTCTACGCTTCACAAAGAAAGGACGTATATACCTAAAAAAAAACAGGATGCAATTCCTGTCTAGTACCAACAGTGATCTAAATCTACCCGCAAAAAAAAAACAGTGATCTAAATCTTGGAGCAATTATCTATCTTATAACCAAGAGCAAAAGAACCGTCCACATCTCCTAGCTTGTAGAAAAACAAATGTGTCCAAATCTCACTCTCTACGCATACTGCACTCCCACATTTGTCGGAGCATCCAACAGGACGTTAATTTGTTCACATTCATGACCTGCACAAATAAGGAATTAATATCTTAATTACAGACAAGTGGAATTATTTTATACGCAGTTGGAAGATAATGTGGACTAGTGCTCAAGAGAACAGAAATAAGCTCACCTAGGAAAACGTACTTAGCTGTAAACCTTTGCTTCATATACCTCATGTCAGTCACTATTTTCCGGAGTTGTTGCTGTTGATGCACATCGTTCTTGAAAAGGAGCAACGACCTCCACAAGATCTTCAGAGAAGCAATGCTAGTCAGTTAACGACGGTTACAGGAGTTAATATAAGAACAGACAACACCTTCAGAGGGAAATAATGCTACGCTAAGAACGTAGCAATCACAAAAGAATATACAACGAAAAATGATATTGGAGATCGACCAGCCTGTATAAAGGTCTGACAACAACATCTGTACTTTAACCGTCTTAATAACTTGATGGTTGACAACAAAACAATCAGCACAAAATCATCCCTTCCAAACTGATGGAAAAAGCTTTTATAGATGCACAAGCAATCCAGCTATAAGACATGCATGGCTAATAATATGCATAATCATGACCACAAGATCTTCAAAAAGAAACAATGCTAGTCAGTTCACGGCGGATGCTGGAGTTCATACAAGGATCATTGACAAAATCATCAGAAAGTAAATAATGCTATGCTAAGAACATTGCAGTTAAAAAGAATATATAATGATAAAATTGTGTTGGAGAACGACTACCGTATCATGGTCTAAGAACAGCACCTGTTATTTTCTTATTTGTTGCATAAGTAAAAATATGAAAAAAAAATGGAATGATTTATTTTGCTAAGCATTTTCATATGATAAGCACAAGAATACTGTCAGACATTAACTTGTTCTTTCACATTGCTGTGAACATCAATATATATACGTGCATATTAGAACTGACTGATACCCAAAAGTTGGACCGACCGTCACTATGTTAATAACAACTTAATGACCAGTGGACAACAAAACTAATCCAGATAAAACTATCCCTCCTTATCTGATGTAAAAAGCTTATAAATGCATGGCAGCAGCAATTCGGTGCTATATAAAACATTACTTGAATGACTAATACGAATAATATTTCACGGAAACAAATGCATGCATGTTGCATGTCTGCATGTGCACAGACACTGTATTACTTCAGAATGATCTCTATGGATCCGACTGCAGACAGATAAATTCATATTCAGGCAAAATATTCAGAAACAGTAGATATCTCCGTTAGATGATCATCTGACTTCAGTCATGTACACAAATTAGATGATCATCTATGGAATTGCATTGCAGTTGGCTCTGCTTATCTTTCACTGCGTTGTAGTATGTGGCTATGTGCATGCGTGAATACATATATTGGATTGACAACAACTTCAGAGAGCAATAAAGCTATGCTATGAACATAGTAACCACAATGATTATATGACGCTAAAATCCAGTACCAGGTACAATATATGGTCTGATATAACAATGATACATTTCTTTTTTGTTACATATACACAGGTCGGTATATGAAAGAAAAAATTGAATGTTTTATATCCCAAACATATTCATAATAAGCATAAGGCACGCGCATACTGTCTGACATAATTTGTTCTTTCATCTGGAAGTTAACATGCATATTCCAAATGTTTGTAGCAACTGATTGGTACCTAGCTAGTAGACTTTAACCATCAACACAAAACCGTCCCTTCTCTAACCTTTGTGATGCAATCCAAGAAGGATATTTTCCCTGGGAAACAAAACGCATGTTGCATATGACTGTAAATGCACATACTGCATTTGAAGACCTCATAGAAACGTGAACAAGTCATCCGAAGCTTACTATGACATTCCCTTATATAAAATTATAAATGACTCTTAAAAGGCTAAACTGGTCATCCAATACAAGGAATTACCAGAAACACAGTCACTGCATTATTACATACCAACACGCAATCAGCAACAAGATATCATTGTTTCAGCACACAATGCAAAGTGGAAATTAGCTAGCAGTAGGCAGTAGCACAGGATAGTAATGTTCAGAATGCAGTTATGTATTACCGTGAGAAATAGAGGGTGGCAGGATCCAAGGAAGGACGCGGACGTGGGAGGCCGGCTCAGTGGGCGGATTTGGCTCCCCGGGGAGCTGCTCGGTGACGAAGTGCACGACCCGATGCTCAGGCACGTTCACGCCGAAGAGGCGATCCTCCAGGAAGAAGTAGACCAATTTGGGGTCGTTGGGGCTCACGAGCACGATTGCAGGGACCTTAGGCGGCAGCTGGGTCGCCTTGTAGCTGTCGTGGTTCCAGATCTCGGCGAAGCTGATCTCGTACTTGTTCTTCCAGTGGTCTGTCTCGCCGGAGCCGTCGGCAGCAGGGATCCGCGTCCACATGACCACCGACGCCGTCTCGCGGCCGTGGCTGTCGTGGCCGCGGACGATCTCCGCGAACCGCAGCTTGTGTTTGCTCTCGCAGACGCAGCGCTCGTCGTGCAGAGCCTGGTAGTAGCGGGGCACAGCGCGGCCCGGCGGAAGGTCGTGGAAGCGCAGGACGGGCTCGATGGCGAGGGGATTGCAGCTGAGGAGCCCCCACGAGAGGTCGAGCAACCAGAGATGTTCGCCGTCGTGGGGGACCACGCCGACGCTTGCGAAGTGACGGCCCTGGGCCGCCACGGGAAGGATGACGTCCCTCTCTAGCCACGCCCCGTCGGTCTCGAAGAAGGTAAAGAGCTTGGCGTTGCCGCTGGTGCCGTCCAACTGGAGCTCGGCGATCCCGTAGCGGTCGCTGCCGTGCAAGGAGACGAGGCCGATGAACGCGAGGGCGTAGATAACGGGCATGGGCGCGGTGCGCCTGGGTACGCGGTAGGCGAAGGCTGTGGACGTCACGGCGCGCTGGTGGCCGCCTGATGCCGCGGGGAGGAAGTGCCGCGCCACGACGAGGTCGCGGTCGACGGTGGGGGCGGCGCTGCGCGAGGTGGCGAAGCGGAAGAGCACGGCGGAGCGGTCGGCGGCGAGGACGTAGGCGTCCGGGTCGATGTAGTTGGGGTTGGGGTGGACGCGTCGGGCCGCAGTGAGGAAGGTGACCCGCGGCGGCGATCTGAGCGCGACGGAGAAATCGGCGGCGGGCTCCGCCGCCTCCGCGTCGTCGCGGCCGAGGGCGGGGATGAAGCGGCACAGGAGCACCCAACGCGCCGCCACCGCCATTGGTGGGGTTTGGTTGCTTCGCTTCGAGCAGAGAGAGAGAGAGAGAGAGAGAGAGAGAGAGAGAGAGAGAGAGAGAGAGAGAGAGAGAGAGAGAGCGCTTGGGTAGTGTAGAAGAGAGAGAGAGAGAGGCGGTTGGTTGGTGTCTCGATCGCCAATTTGGGGATGGGGGACGACGATGGATGGGGAAAGACAGCTGGATAGGACAGGAAGTATACAATGCAACTCGGACTTGGGATTTCGGCGTGAGAAGGAAGTTTCCGTTGTAACGCATGGGTTGCCGGTTGGGCTTCCGGGCCGACGGGTTACCGATGACCCACCATGCGTGGCCCATGTCAATACGTGGACGGCGGCTGAATTATAGGACATAAATCTTTTATTTCACATATGTTGTTCATTAGCCATTCATTGTTGGTCCTCCCCCAGACTCAATCAGCCTATTTTGCTGATCCAGAAGTATTTCTCTGCAAGGCAAACGTACAAAGGGTATTCATACCGAGTTGAAAAATAAGGGTATGTTTAGGGATCATTTTTTGTTTGTTTATTGGCCAATTATCTTTCAGTAGAAGACAATATCCCCGTCAACAACAAGAAGTATGTGATGACTTATCAAATCTCAGCATCAAGTTGGCTTAATCTTTCAAAGTCGCTCATGAGTAGAGTTTGCGTGTATGTCTTTACAGAGATGACTACTCGTGCATGTATTTAAATATCTATATATGTATTATATGCAATAGAAAAATGATGTTATTCTTAGCTTCGATCATCTTCTTCTTATCTGTGTAATAATAAAATCACTCATATATTCAACTTGTTAATGGTACATGAAATATGTTAATTATTGATGAAATTTAATACACAAAGATGAAATACATCGTGACAAGTTTTCAAAAGAATTGACACTAACAACAAATCGTTTGGGAACCTAACGACTTTTCTTTTGTGACAAAGAAGGAAACACCCAAGGTGTGGAAAAAACAACGTACATTTTCCTTGACCCAATAGACAGCATATTCAAATATTCGTGCCAATCAAATGCTATTATAGCTATACTCTTTTGGTTTTTAAATTATTGTTGTTAGGCCCAGTCTCAATGTAAGGTTTTATTGAATGGTTTTTCAAAAATATCATGTCATATGAACCGATTTGACATAGTAAATAAAATCAGCTCTCTCAATACAAAGTTTCATATTACGGTTTCATATGCTAAGATGTCGTTCAAATGTTATATCTAATTGATCAATGATAGTTTATAAAATATATATAAAATAAAAGTGAAATAAATTATTTACAGTGGAGGTTTCATTCTAGTTTTATAGTTTAGTTAATCGTGTACACCCAGTTTCATCCCCACGAAACCGAGCTTTTCTCTCACTCATCATAAATTCTATGATACATCATCGTTTTTGCTTCTGTGCATGTCATTTAATGAGTTTGAAACTCATATAAAATTTAAATTAAAACTGGCCTTAGACTAATTTAAAAATAAAATTCTAATGCATGTCATTATTGCGGCGGTTTAGGAAAAAAAAACATTATGAGACCAACAGTTGTGATGGCTTTTTAGAATTGTGTGTCACTACTGTTTGTTGTTCCACGCCGAGTAATTCTGTATCAGTGACAAAAAAAAAAACGATTATTAAAATTATCACTAAAGTCTTATTATTATGTGGTAGTGGTAGGAATATAATAATTTAAGAACTCGACGAGTACTCATAAAACGGAGCTAGTATAGCATTATTCCAATTTCCACCAAGCAGTTAACATCTGATGGAGCTTGTATAAAATATGACTAGTACTACTTCAGCAGGCACCACTCCGGAATCCCAGCTGGCTACGTCCGACATCGTAGAGCACCTCGAGCGTGCGCGTATTCACGTTTCCGATCATCCCGAGCCCGATGTCCGGCCCTGATTCCTCGAAAGCAAGGCAGTTGTTCAACAGTACCCCGTGAGGCACGTCGAGGTCGACCGTGGCGCCGCCAGCGAAGGTCAGAGCGATCCTGGGCACGGTGACGTTGCCGTACCCGGTGAAGTTGTAGCAGGTGTCGAGGTCGCCGTTGTGCAGGCGCGGGTACGCCGCCATGGCCTTCCGGAACGCGGCCTGCAGCGCGTTGTACGGCGTCGTCTGCAGCCGCGTCACGATCTGCCCGGAATCGATGATCATCCCGCCCCTAAACGCCGACGCCGGCACGTCCAGCGGAATCCCGCCCACGCTGATGCCCGTCAGCCGCACCACGTACGAGGTCAGCTCGTCGTCGACGCGGCCCATCGGCGTGAACACGAAGCCCGGCCCGTGGGCGGCGGTGTTGCTGGGCTTGGGCCCGCCGAGCGCGAGGAACCCGGGCTTGCTCTTCACCGGCGGGAGGCAGTAGGAGAAGGCGCCACCGTAGATGGAAGCAGTTTGTACCGGGAGCGACTCTGGCGCGCCGCCGAGCCCGAGGATGCCGTCGAACTTGTCGGTCGTCTGCCGCTGGTCGTAGCCGCAGCCGAAGCGGAAGTTGGTGACCGCGACCCCTGGGCCCAGAGTCAGCGTCTCGTGGCTGTACACGCCGTTCGTGCGTGACCCGTCGCCGTACTGTATGAAGTACCCGCAGTGCGCGCCGCCGTCCGTGCAGCCGGCGCCGTAGCGGTCGACGGTGAGCCGCCGGCACACGTCGGTGTGGCAGGGGATAGGGGCGTAGGTGGTCGATTTGCGCGGATCAAACAAAGGGTCCTTCTGCTTGTAGCACTTCGTGGAGTTGCAGGGCTGGCACTGGACCCAGGACAGGTCGCTCCCGGTGTCGATGAGGACGAACTGTGACACAGCCGGCGTGCCGATCCCCAAGGTGACGCCGTACTCCAGGGAGTCCACGGAGGTTCCCAGGTAGGTCGGGACGCTCACGTTGCTGCTCCCCCTTGACGACGCTCTGCTCACGATGTAGTCTGCACGGGCGCGGGATCGGCGGAGCGTCTCGGCGAGGGATGGCTTGTTTGTGGAGGATTGTGACGATGGCACGCACGGGCCGTGCCGGTGCACCAGTGGCGCCAACACGGTGGCGCCGTTCTGCTCCTTACGCGTCACTGAAAAAATTTCATTATTGTCATAAGGTTTCAAGTTTACATGTCAGATCAGAGACGCAACGTTCAGTTCAGTTTACTGTACCTCTCGCTGTGGAACACAATGCTTCGGGCTCAAAAGAGCTTGTGGGTACTACCACAAAGCCGTGCTTATCGCCTCCATGAGCGGTGGAGTAGTAGCTGCACAGCAAGATGAACAAGAGCACAGGAGAAGCCATGGACTGTGGATGCCGCTTGGGGAGGTTGAGCCCCAACTTATAGGTTCAACACGTACATATTAAATCTTGGTTTTGTCGACGACTAAAGAAAGATTCTAGGACTGCGACATCGAGTGCTGTGATCTCCATAGTCGTACTAAGGCTCCTAATTAGTATCTAAGTTCAATTTTTTTTGTCGTATAGTATCTTATACTGCCGTGTCAAGTATGCTCAGTCCAAATCTATTATCATTGTAAGTAACATCTTACAAATTGGTTACAAATCATCGGTGTCATCACTAAATTAAGTTGCTAAGTATGATCCGTCAGCCATTGTCTAATCATCACATTTCATTAGTAGGATCCTGGAGTTGCATCTTATTTTATTTGCATATGGAAAAATATCCTGGAGTACTATTTAGTACGACACAAATTAGTTGGGATTAATTAACCCATCTCGTGATAAAAATGATATACCATGTACGATACATATAAGATTTTAGAATGAATTATCAGTTATATATAACTTTGCCTCCTTAATTATTAGCTACTATATCCGTGATTTGAATTGCCTAACAAATATAGGTTATTGTTAGTAATTGATTGTTATTTTCACTAGAAGATTTTTTTTTATCTTCCCTGGTAATTGGATCACCACCAGACCCGGAAACTACCCTAAGCTCTAACTATCTGCATTGGGGTTTGAATCTGGATCACCACAAGCCCCGGAGGTAGCATTGTATTCAATAGATGGATTTATTGTGCTGCCTACAAAGAAGTGGATCTACAGTATGAATAGGGGACAGCTGCCTCCCCCCTCCCCGCAAACATATATTTGAAAAAGAAATGATTATATACAACCCCTAATATGACAGATATGTGATTTCATCCCAAATGTAAGTCAGTTGGGAAGAAAAAGGTCCATCTGAATCTAGTAATCCTCCCTTCTAGTTCATCATCTGTTGCTCTCGCTCTCCTGATGAGTCCTCCTGACACTACAAGATTTTCCATCATTCCCGAAGTTTAAGCTCAAGTGGCCAACAATTTATAACTCTTTAGCATTGTTTTCAAGTTGCCAGCAGTTTTCTAGTATATATAATATATTTTCCAACATTTTTAGTAAACTAACAATAATATCATCCTCACGAACTCATCTCCTACAGTTTTGATAAATACTTGTACAAAACCTACACACTGTTGGCCACTTGCAGGAAAACTGTTGGGAAAAGTTAGCAGCCTCATTGACCTGCGTAGAAGTGTGGTGCCTAGCCAGGAGGCCTGATGCAGTGATGCCTATGCATGTCCTATGGCTAGTGTGCATCAGGGTGTAACTTCACACCCCACTTGGTTTATTGATCATCCACATTCAATCAATCCTCAAAGTATTTTATTCATGATTTGTGAATATATGGTCTATTGATGATCCACATTCTCTGGTGGCGCAACGACTTCATATCCCGGCTGAAATTCTAGATCTGCCACTGCTAGACATGTCTTAGTAGTGTCACCAGAAGTGAAGAAATAACGTGAAACAATTTAACTAAAACTTCCAAAAGTATAGTCCCCATACTTTTATTGCATACGTAAATTGCTATATACTGCAAATGAGTGTGGAAAAATTACGAATAGAACTGTCACGCTTTCATTATTTCTACTGCAGTATATCACTCCAACGTGAGACAGCAGCACTTCACGCTTCAGCAGGCTCCTGGTCTGAACCCGATGTTTCCACGACCCGAATCATACAGCACCTCGAACGTGCGCTGATTCACATTGCCAAGGACACCGAAGAGCACGTTATCCGAACTGTCTCCATCGAAAGCGAGGCAGTCCTCCACCATCACACCCGAAGGCACATCGAGGTCAATCGTTGCACCGCCGGAGAACATCAGGGAAACCTTGGGCACCGTGATGTTGCTGTGTCCGGTGAAGTTGTAGCATGTATCAAGGCCGTCCTCGTTCGGTGGCAAGAGCGGGTACGCGGACATGGCGCTCCGGAATGCTGACTGCAATGCCAAGTATGCTGTCTTTGGGAGCTGCGTGACAATGCTGCCGGAGTCCACGATCATCCCCTTGGAGAATATTTCCGGCGGTATATCGACCTGCTTCCCCTCAACACTGATGCCGGAGAGATTGACCATGTAGAACGTCGACACGCCCGGGGCAAACTGATGCATCGGAGTGAACACGAAGCCAGCTGTGTTGTTACTTGAGGCGCCGAGGGAGAGGAAACCCGCGGTGCCGTTTCCCGGAGGGAGGCAGTAGGAGAAGGCGCGGCCGTACCGTTCGGCCGTCTGCGACACCAGGGACTCCGGTGCGCCGCCGAGCCCGAGGAGGCCGTCGTACTTGTCATTCTCGCCTTGCTGGTCGTGGCCGCAGCCAAAACTGAAGTTTCTGATGGTGATACCAGGTGCCAACGTTAAGGTGTCAGTGCTGTACACACCACTCGTGTTCGAGCCATCCCCGTACGGGCCGATGCTGAACCTGCACACGTTGTCGTCCGTGCAGTCGCCGTGATACCCGGTTCTGTTGAGGTTCTTGCACTCGCCAGATTGGCAGGAGATAGTCCCATACGTGGAAGATTTCCTCGGGTCGAACAAGGGGTCCTTCTGCGGGTAGCACTCCGTGGAGATGCAGGGTTGACACTGAACCCACGACAGGTCGCTGCCGGTGTCGATGAGCACGGTCTGCTCCACGGCTGGCGTGCCGATGCCTAGGGTCACGACGTACTCTAGGGAATCCACGGCGTTGCCCAGAGCTGTGGGGATGCTCACGCTGGCGTCGGACAGTGTGGTCGTTAGCCCAACAGCCTTGCTGATTATGTGGTTCCTCCGAGCGTCTCGGCGGAGCATCTCCTGAAACGATGGTTTGACGATGGAGGACCCCGAGGGCGCGCAAGGTCCTTGTCGATGCACCAGCGGCACGGATGCGCGGCTCGGATCAGAAGGCACTGGAAAATTCATTAGCACCGCAATTAAGTTAGAAAGTTTATGAACGCAATACGGGAGTAAGTGGAAGTATATATACCGTGTGATAAAGAGGAAAAACATGTTGATTCTGACGCGAACGAGCTTGTTGGCACCACAACAATGTTGTGCTCAGTGCTTCCAAGAGCAATTAAACAGAAACTCCACAAGAGGACGCACAGGAGCAGATGGGACGACCCCATTGTTCTGCTTTTCGTTGACCAAAACCAAATAAACCTGTGGTATTTATCAGCCAGTCTTGTGAAAGCTTATTCTTGGAGACATCGATGGACTAGGGAAAGACAGACAACCGTTGGAGAAAGCTAGACAGGGACTATTGTCAGTAATCCTTCGTCCTAAAATGCATTGGTATGAATTAACGCCGGAAGTTTTGTCCTTTTACATATATTTGCCAAACTCTAATTAACGCGTACTTCCGTTCAATCTTTTTCACCGGTTAAACATCGATTAGCTTGGATTATCCATATCCACCATCTCGCCTGTTCCAACTAGATGATAATTGATGCCCTCTGATTTCTTTATCTTGAATTGTTATCAATACTTCAATACTGACCACGAACTCTGCAAGTCGGTCCTTCAACTATTGTCACATGCTCATCTATGTGCATATATATGTTAGGAGATATAGTTTAGATACTATTCCTTGTATAGAATCCTGCCTAACTACAGTTGTAATCTCTGAGTATATCTCGTATGTAACTTGAGTTTCAAGTCTACTCATGAATATATAATCATCGGTGACCTCCCTCGAGAGGTAACACCTTTCACCGAAACCTATTCTGTTACATGGTAATCAGAGCCACTCTTTCAAAACGCATCTAGCAATGGCGAACCCTAGTTCTTTTGCACCAGCTACACTTTCGATCCCGGACGTTGAAAAGCTGACCAGGGACAACTATCACCTATGGCGTGCTCAAGTTTTGTCGTCCGTTCATGCCACACAACTTGAGGATATCTTGATGGATCTGAGAAACAACCAGAGAAGACTTTGGAGGTGGAGATGGCGGTTCCAAATCTGGACTACATCATGTGGCATGTGCGTGATCACATGTCCTGACCTACCTGATCATGTCTTAGAGGTGCTGGCGGGTGTCTCCAGCAATTCGATGATGGCTAGTATGTGGGCAGCGATCACCAAGATATATGCCTCACAGTCGTGCTCACGGGTCCTTCATCTATGGACTCTACTTTCGCCTACTTGGAAAGACGAAACGTTTGTGATGATGTACTTCTCCACCATGCATGGATATGTCGATGAGATGGTAGTGGCAGGAAGGCCGCTTGAAGATGAAGATGTCATCGCCCATATTCTCAATGGCCTCGACGCTGAATATAACTCGCTCATCAAGCAAGTTAATGCCATGACTGATCCAATCGGTCTTGATGATCTCTATGCACACCTTCTCGCAACTGAAGCACGATTGGCGCTACAGAAGGAGCAGGTGCAAATCATGGCCAATGCTGTTGCACGTGGTCGCAGCAATGGTGGCGGCAGCGGTAGTCACCCGAACAATCGTGGTGGTAGCTCGGACAATCAACCTAACCGTGGCAGTTTTGGTCGCTCTGGTGGCGGATGTGGTAACCCCAACAATCCATACAAGGATCATCTATGTCAAGTCAGTGGCAAATATGGTCATATGGCTCTTCGGTGCTGGAAGCAGTTTGACAAGAACTACAATGGTGCTGAGAAGACGGTTGTGCTAGATACTACCTCCTACAATGTTGATCCCACTTGGTATGCTGATAGTGCTGCTACAGATCATATTACTGGCAACCTTGAAAAGTTGACCATAAAGGAGGAATACAATGGACGGGATCGTGTCCATGTGACTAATGGGCAGGTATGACTATACGGCATATTGGTCCATCCACTGTTTATACCCCTTCTCATAGTATTTATCTCAATGATGTGCTTCATGTTCCCCAAGCTACTCACAATTTAGCTTTTGTTCATCATCTTACATCTGATAATGATTGCCTTGTTGAACTTTATTAAACTTTTTTTCCTTATCAAGGACCGGGCCATGACGCACACCCTCCTACACGACACATGTAGGAAATGGCTTTATCCAATTCCTCCCTTTACACACTCATCTACTAAACGTGTCTACAATGTTGTCAAACCTTCAATTGGGCATTGGCATGGCCGGCTTAATCATATGTCATTCATTAATGTTTATCGAGTCATTTGTGACAATAGTTTGCCTTGTCAGTCCAATAAAACTACTAATCATGTTTGTGATGCACGTCAGCAATCCAAGAGTCATCAGTTACCCTTTCCTAAGTCTATAAGGGTCTCCCAGGTTCCCTTAGAGCTAGTATTTTCCAATGTCTGGGACTGCCCCTAATTCTGTTGGTCGACACTCTTATTATGTGAGTTTTATCGATGATTATAGTAAATTTATATGGGTGTTCCTTCTCAAACATAAATATGAGGTCTTTCAAAAGTTTCATGATTTCCATGCCCATGTTGAGTGCCTATTTAATCCTAAGATTTTATCTATGTAGGCAGACTCGGAAGGGGGTGGGGGTGCGAGTATTAAAAACTTAGTTCCTTCTTTACACGCATTGGCATTGCGTATCTTGTTTCTTGTTCTCATATGCATCAGCAAATGGTTCAGTATCTACTGAACGTAAACATCATCACATTATTGAAGTTGGTCTATCTTTATTAGCTCACTCGTCTATGCTATTAAAGTTTTTGGATGAGGCGTTTCTTACAACCTCTTTTCTTATAAAAGACCCCTGACTCCTGTACTCATTTTTACCTCTCCTATTGAAATTTATTTTGGCACTAAACCTAATTTTTCCTTTCTTCGCACCTTTGGTTGTGCGTGCTGGACTAATTTATGACCCTATGTAAGCTTCATGACCATTGATGATTGGATCCCTGTGGTACAGATGTTTTGGTGATAGATGTCAACTATGAAATTATGGGCTAACATCTACACGAGTGTTGTCTTTGTAGGAATCATCTCTTAACTCTATTGCAAATCGTATGGATGATGGTGTCCTTGGCAATTGATGACAATGACCACAAGCATGGAGGCTTGTGAACTTGATGGAGTCCAAGGGTTGATGGAGATGGATCAAAGCGGAGAACAAGCTATGGTGCAAGTCTTTGGAACACTTGAGTAGTTGTTAGGGTTTTGAGTCCATAGGAAAAACCGGACTATCAAGGGGGTCTAGGTCATTCTCTTAGGTCATGTCTAGTTGGTGATGTGCAAGGTTGCTCGGTGAAATCACAGACACTAGGTGACAATGGAGAAGCCAAGGAGCTATTCGGAGAAGCCGGGAAACCAAGTCAAGCGAGGACGACGAGTTTTAGCTTCTGGACATAGAGACCGGACAGAGGGGTCAGTGGAGACCGGACTGTACGGTCACTATGTGGAGTTGTCTAGGACTTCCAGCAAGGAGCGAGGAATCTGTCTGTGCGAGGGACCATAGCGACCGGACGGTTTGGTCTATAGACCCGACGGTCCGGTCTGTATGGGTGAAGCACGGGGCAGAGAGGAAGCCAACGTCCTGTTGTCCGACGACGATGTCCGACGTGTTGGACTTGTCCGGTAGTTGTACAGACCGGACGGTCCGGTCAGTACAAGGGGATTGTCTGGACAGAGGAGCCGACGGCTGGAGAGAGCCGTTACAGAGTGACCGGACGCAGTCAGGCAATGATCGGACAGTCCGGTCAGTGTGTCCAGAAAGGCAATTTCGTGGAGCAACGGCTAGTTTGAGGTTGAGAGACTATATAAATTTGTTGCTGGGGTATTGGAGACCACTCTTGGCCAGTGGAATACCTGAGAGCATTTGGTAAGGTCCAAGAGGAAAAGAGGAGAGCACTATGAGGAGATATTTCATATCTTGAGAGTGCTAGGGAAGAGTAGCTTGAGCATCTTGCACATCTAAGGCTAGGGTGTCCTTGAGGGTGTAATCTAGATTGTTACTCTTGGTCTATGGTGAGACCTAGACCGGTTAGGTGTCGGTGATCGAGCCTATCGTGATCGATTGTGAAGGCCGTCACACGTTTGTACATGGTTTGAGCCCGCCGTTGGAAGGGGCATCGCTAGTGAGCGTCTGTGTCAGCTCGGAGAGTCCGGCAAGTTCTCGAGGGAGGTGAGCTTGTGCTTTGTGCAGTGGTAACGCACACCATGTCTTCACTCGAGGAGTGATTGTGGGCTCGTGAGCGAGAACTCTACTTGGTGGCGGGAGGGACCGGGACTCCGGTGAGAGTGATCCAACGAGGATTAGGGGAAGGCGCCATCCTTTCAAGACCTCGGGAAAAAATCATGAGCATTCCTTGACCCTCTCTTTACTATTCCGCATTTGTGTGCTCTAGTGAGTAGGGTGACTTGTGGCTTGCATAGACTAGTGTGATTGGCTTCCGCATTTTATCTTATCATGGACACTAGTATGTGTAGGGTCTTGACCTACTAGAATTGTTTAGGTTCCCTTATCTTGTTAGACTTGAGTAGCGAAATTAAAGTATTTGAATTCGTGAGCGGCTTACCGATTCACCCCCCCCCTCTTGGTACGCCTTCGGTCCTTTCACCCTATAATACTCATAAGCTTTTTTTGATCTAAACAGTGTGCTTTTCTTGGATATAGCACAAGTCACAAGAGCTATAAGTGACTTGACATCTCTACCGGTCGTGTTTACATCTCACGTGATTTAGTGTTTGATGAGACGGTGCTTCCCTTTGCGTAATTGCATCCTAATGTTGAGGCTTAGCTTCAAGCTGAAATATCTCTTCTTCTGCCGCATTTAAGTCCGCCTACTTTGATTGGGGGTGGAGCTTTGGAATCTCACCATATGCATGTATACAGCAGTGTAGGTCCCTACAGTAGCGTAGGTCCCTACATCCACGCACGCAACCTCTGACCAAGTCATATTGCAAATGGGAGATGGATATTTTTTGCCGTATATTGTTGCACCAAGAGCAATGGATCCACTGACTACATTGGATGTTGACACTGGATCCGCAGGTGATGCACCCCGACAACCTTGACGGTGTCAACCTCGGACCTGGGTACGACCTCAGGATTGGCCACTGATCAGACATGCGCCAAATCACCCTTGGGCACAACGGGTGCAACTGCTGACTCTATGACGCACGTGGCGGCCTCTCCTTTGCATAGGTGGGTCAAATTGTCCCTGGAAGGATCTTGTACAGTTATTGCGATGGGTGCGTTACCCTCTACATCGAGCCCATTAGCGGCCACAGGATTGGATGCGACACCTTCTGGATCTTTTGTGTTGTCTAATCTGGAGGATGTGCGAGACTCTCCTTCTTTGCTTGTTGTTCTAGCTGTTGCACAGTTTCCTATTCCTGTTCAACCACCACAGACTCGTCTCTAAAGTAATATTCGACAGCCTTTGACATTATTTCTAGGCATGATTCACTATGCTAATCTGTGTTCCACAGGAGAGCCCACATCTATCAAAGAAGCTATGCTTGATCCAAATTGGTAGTGTGACATGGATGAGGAATTCTTAGTGTTGCAGCACAACGGTACTTGGCATCTCATACCAGCATCTCAAGTCCACAATCTTATTGACTGCAAATGTTTCTACTAGATGAAGCGCAAAGCTGATGGGTCCATCGATCGCTATAAGGCCCGGTTGGTGTCTGGTTCAAGCAACATTACGACATTGACTATGAATAGAAGGAGGATACCAAAAGATTATCCGTTATCCTCCATTCCATCCACATGTGTGCACATTCTTGATCATAATTCATGACTTATTTTCTCCATGAATCTATCTATGACTTGGTAATAAATGAAGCACATGTATGCCTTCTTTGTTCCCCTACCCTAAGCTCCACAAAAGCTATAATGAGAGGTTGGATGAAAATAGGCTATGTCAAATGCCTTAGTGAGGAACCACACACATATTGAGTGATATGGGAGAATCATTCGAGGACAATGGTCATGATTTGTTTTTGAAAACCTTTCAACACCCATGTTACTCAGCAGGAGCAGAAGGAGTAAAGATGACACTTCAAGGTTCATGGGTGCAGGTATGATTTGGAATAATTTGCATGCTAGTCTTATATAGAAAGAAGTTATGACCCACCTTAGTCTCTATTCCTTTACTCAAGGACGAGCAAAGGCTAAGTGTGGGGGTGTTTGTTGATGATCCTTAAATATCAAATCCGACCATCAAATCTCTTAATAAAGCATATAAAATAAATAGCCAACATAATGGTAGGGGTTTATTACTATAAATTTCCACAAGTGTTGGTAAATATTTGTAAGTAGGTGATTTATCCACGTATTACAAGGAATGCACAAGTAATTGGAGGAGGAAACATACTCCCAGCCAATTAGAGAACAACACACGGATTGAATAGCACACATACACGTGCAAACCACCTCAACAACTAGCCTAACATTGTTAGGGGACAAGAGGGCCCACCTATCAGTATGCCAGAGAAGAATGGGGCTATTAGGCCCCACTCATGTTCAGCTCAATCTTGAGTGGGCCCTATGGGGGGCATCTTACTCTAGTGGTTTGGGGCCTCCAGCAACCGCCTAGGGCCTTATATAAGGAGCAGAGTGACTCCAACTATAACAGACACAACAAGAAGAAGATTACTGCTCCACTTCAATGGCCAAGTGCTACTTAGTTGGTGCTTCGGGCTTGTCGGCCATCTTTCCCACACTTATATCTCGATAGATGCTTTCCTTCTCAAGTGTTCGTGATTCCTCTTTGGTATTTAAGTTGTCTATTTATGTAACTTCTTTCTTTATTGTTTACGAGATCATCACTCTATTTAGTTAGAGTATCTTAGTTTTCTATACACGTGATATCGAGACTTTGATAGTAGATTTGGTATCTAGGCTAAAGGTTACCTTTGTTTGCCACGTTCCTCACAGTTTGTAGAGGTAGTCGGTAGGTGGTGACAACCCTATATAGCCTTAGTAATCCTCCATATTTGGGTACGTTGTAGAGCTATTTGCCGAAGTCGCTTGTGGATGCAGGAGTAAGTTGGTTCTTGAAGTAAGTAGTGGATGCACGTTCGGACGGTCCGGTCAGTACAAGGGGATTGCCTGGACAGAGGAGCCAACGGCTCGAGAGAGCCATTATAGAGTGACCGGATGGTCCGGTCAGGCGTGACCGGACAGTCCAGTCAGTGTGTCCAGAAAGGCAATTTCATGGAGCAACGACTAGTTTGAGGTTGGGAGCCTATATAACTTCGTTGCTGGGGTCTTGGAGACCACTCTTGGCCAGTGGAATACCTGAGAGAATTTGGTAAGGTACAAGAGGAAAAGAGGAGAGCACTAGGAGGAGATATTACATATCTTGAGAGTGCTAGAGAAGAGTAGCTTGAGCATCTTGCACATCTAAGGCTAGGGTGTCCTTGAGGGTGTGATCTAGATTGTTACTCTTGGTCTATGGTGAGACCTAGACCAGTTAGGTGTCGGTGATCAAGCCTATCATTATCAGCAAGTTCTCGAGGGAGGCGAGCTTGTGCTTTATGCAGCGGTGACACACACCATGTCTTCACTCGAGGAGTGATTGCGGGCTCGTGGGCGAGAACTCCACTTGCTGGTGGGAGGGACCGGGACTCCGACGGGAGTGGTCTAACAAGGATTAGGGGAAGGCGCCATCCTTCCATGACCTCAGGAAAAAATCATGAGCATTCCTTGACCCTCTCTTTACTATTCTGCATTTGTGTGCTCTAGTGAGTAGGGTGACTTGTGACTTGCATAGGCTAGTGTGATTGGCTTCCGCATTTTATCTTATCATGGACACTAGCATATGTAGGGTCTTGGCCTACTAGAATTGTTTAGGTTCCCTTATCTTGTTAGACTTGAATAGCGAAATTGAAGTATTTGGATTCGTGAGCGGCTTACCGATTCACCCCCCCCCCCTCTTGGTACGCCTTCGGTCCTTTCAAGTGGTATCAGAGCCACCTGCTTATCTTTGAGGCTTAACCGCCTTGAGTAAGGATGCCGGGACCAGCGGGGAGTGTTCCCATATTGATGGTGAGGACTATGCTTATTGGAAGGCTTGCATGCAAGCCTACCTTCAGTTCCTTGATCCAGAGATATGGTCGGTCACTCATGAGTCCGATGCGGATGTGAACCTACTGGAGCCTGATTATGTTAATTGTAATGCTAAGGTCAAGAATGCTTTGTTTGCGTACATTTCTAAGGATGTTTTTGCTCAGCTAGATGCTAGTACTACAACACATGGTATCTGGACTGAGATTCAGGGGCTCTATGAGGGCACCAGTGATGTCAAAGAGAAAAGATACTATGTGCTGAAGAACAAATATGATCACTTCACTAGATTGCCACATGAGAGAGCTAACACTGTTTATTCTCGTTTTCATGTACTTGTGGAGGAGATGAATGCACTTGGGGATGATTTCAAGATGAAGCTCGTCGAGGTGATAAGAAGATTCTTGAGGCTATTCAAAGACCCCAAGCATGAGTCCATCATCACCTTCATCTTGCAAGGTGACCTCAAGACCAAGACCATGAAGGAAGTAGTTGGCAAGATCACTGCCTTCGAGAGCTATCAATTGGGGTTGGATGATCCTCAACCATCCAATCTTGCTCTACCGACTGACAAGCAAGAATCTAGCAAGAGCAAGAAGAACAAGAAGAAGGTGATCATTGAGGATGAAGATGAAGAAGATGATGATGAGGGTGACTTGATCGAAGACTTGGCTCTTCTCATGAGGAAGATGAAGAACTTCAAGAACAAGTTTGCTTCCAAGTCAAGAGGCAAGTGCTTCAATTGTGGCTCAAAGAATCACTTTGTCCGAGAGTGCCCAAAGACCAAGAAAGAAGCATTCATGTCACAAGATTCAAGTGAAGAAGAAGAAGAAGAAGATCCCAAGGCCAAGCACAAGAAGAAGAGGTACTTCAACAAAGACAAGAGCAAAGGCAAAGGCAAAGCTCAAGATTATAAGAGGAATTTCTCTCGCAAGATACTTGTTGGAGAGTGGACATGTGACAATTCAAGTGATGAGTCCTCTTCCTCAAGTGATGAAGAAGTGTCCAGTCTAGCCATGATCAAGACTACACCTCCACGAGCTCTTCCTCCACCTCCCACGTGCCTCATGGCCGCAAGCCAACTTGGGGAGAGTGAGGATGAGAGCAGCGATGATAGCGATGATGAGGAGCACATGTGCGCCGAGTTGTGGAGCATGCTTGAGCAAGCCCGCGACATCGCCATCAAGAAGTCCAAGATGTTGGAGGTGGTAAGAAAAGAGTGTAAGTTGGCTAAGGACCATGTTAGTGAGCTTGAGAGTGAGCTAAAGGACCTTGTCACATCTCATGAGGCCCTAAACAAGAGTTATGACAAACTCAAGGGTGATCATGTAGAGCTTCATGAGAAGTACAAGGCCCTTGAGATCACTTATGAGGCCATCAATGTTGAGAACCTTGCCTCTCCCTCTAGTTCATCTAATAATGATGCTTCTACTATGTGTGATGAACTAAGCACCTCGGTTGAGGTTTCTTCCCTTGAGCCACTTATTTTGAAGGAATATCACAAGCTCAAGGAAGAGAGGAAGATGGTGATGGATGACTTTGAGAGGCTCACACAAGATAGAGCCATCCACATGGAGATCCTTGGGAGGAACCTTGTGAACAATGTCTCCCACCGTGGACTTGGCTCATACCCCGCCGCCATCAACATCATAGGGACGAGTGATTCCATCCCCACATGGATCAAACCCCTTCTTGCTGATGACTACTATTGCGAGAGGTGTTGCAAGGATGGCCACACTACCAAGGATCGTCCCATGATGAGAAATTTCATTGTTTTGCCTAATGCTAACTTGTTCCATGTGAACACATATTTCAAGTTTTTTAGGAACAAGGATGGCAAGGTGAAAGCTAAGGCTTTGGGACCACCAAACAAGAAGAGGAAGGTCAAGAGCATATGGGTGCCTAAGTGCATTATTGATCTTGAGAGATCGGCTACGTAAAAGTGGGTGCCCAAGAACAAAATCTAGATGGTGGTGGTGGTGGACCGAGTGCTTTCATAAAGATCATGTGAAGTCCACCACAAGTGACATGGACCTCAATGACCTATCTACACATGAGGGAGGTAACCGTGTTAGTTCTTAGTAGTCGTAGTGTGTTTTTCTTTCTCTTGCATTGCATGGTATTTAGGACTCTTTTGTGACTAGTATGCTTTGCATCCATGCATTTGTAAATAACTAAAAGAAAAACACATACAAATTAGCCAATGTCTAACCCATCCAAGATAGCTATAAGCAAGGGGGAGTGCTTGAGATGGTTGTTTGATTTCTCTCAAGGCAAGGGCATGGCTTATTGTGAGTAAGCTTGGGAGGGGATCAAACTTGACATTGTTAGGTTTCCTTTGTGTCTTGTTCTTTAATATTGCTTGCATTCACATGGCATGTTTACTTTCATTGCATATGTAAATTGCTTGTTGCATGCATCATATAGGAAACACAAAGGAGGCTTATCACATTTGGAGATATTTGTGCCTCATGCTCTATATGAGATTACATCTCCATAAGTGTGACCAAAGAAAAGGATTGTGCTTCATGATCATTGAGCAAGCTCTTATGAACTCCGAGGTTAAATCTACTCATGTGGTTCATGGACTAAGGCTCATACATACCCTTTGGTTCTTATTTGCCTTGGTTCTCATTTGCTCGATCTTTTATTTGGCATTTGCAAAAACTATGAGGCCATAGAGTGCCACTATTTGAAAAAGAGTGTTTGAAAGTTCCCTCTATATTCCAAGTGTGGTGTTTATTTATGTGTTTAGCGAGGGCACTTGGAAAATGGAGAAATTTCTTGATTTAGCAAAAATTTGGTAGTGACCGTATAGTCCGGTCAGTGCCCTCGGGCATAGTGTTCTGGAGAGTCTGGTCGTAGAGACCGGATAGTATGGTCCTAGTGACCGGAACGTCCAGTCTGTATGGTTCGCCAACAGACCTAGAGCAGACCAGACATTCCGGTCCAAAGACCGTACCGTCCGGTCACTTGAGCTGATCGCGCGATATGCTCTCTGATCTGAGCTGTCGATCTATCCTTGAATGATCTGAGCCGACCAATTTGTTTTGACCTAAGTCAAAATAGGTCAGAGATGATTTGTCTCTTCTTCGTTCATCCAGACGCCGAGAGCTCGCCCCGACACCACCGTTCATGCTCGCCGCCTTGCTCCCGACTCGCCGCCCTCCCGCGCCGTACTGACCAGGCCGAGCCACTATGCTGCCTCAGCTACCTGCACCGCCGCAGGCACCCGCGCTCGCCCTCGTCCTTGCGTAGAGAAGCCACCGCTGTCGCGTGGCTCCAGCCACGCCGCTGCCTCATCGCCTCGACGCACCACCTCCAGCGCCGCCAGCAGCAGTGCCATCCCCCCTCCCATGTGCGCGTGCCCCGGAGCCGAGCTCCATCAACACCGATTGTTAGGGCAAGGATTCCCCTCCTTCCTTTATCCTCCATTGCCGGCACCAAGAAGCTTCAAGTTTCAAGTTTTCCGGTGATCGGCCGTGTGACCATCTCATCCTCGGCTTGGATTCCCCCCCCCCCCCCCAGGGTATTGTGCCATTCACTTCGTTCATCAATTTATGCCCTAATCTCTGAGTAATTAGTTAATTGATGCAATTAGATTATTTCCTATCTTTAGTTGCATTAATTAATTAATTGACTCAACCTAGATGCAATTAATTCCATTAATCATTTGTTAAATTGCAATTCAAGGGTTTGTCTCCTGTCTTATCTGCAATTAGATTAATTGCTTATTATTTGACTGCACACTAGATGACTCACACCAGCCACATATAGTCGATGATCACTGTTGTTACTTTGCTTAATTGTCTAGTGATCATGTCCTTCATTCAGTGATAGAATTTTTATTGCACATTCTTTCCTAGCGGTGCTTTGCTTGTAGATGTATTAGGACTCTATGCTTATCCCATCTACACCTATGTGCGTGCAGTGACAGCAGCAGCAGACAGAGATGGCAGGGTCAGGACAGGACAAGAGCAAGGGGAAGATGTCTGAGAAGCCCAATACCAAGAAGAGACCGAGACTGGATCCAGAGTCAGAGAGAGCCCGGAGGTTGGCTCAGCACTTGGACGCCATGGAGCAGTCACGTAGGACATCTGGGTCCCGTCTGAGGATCAGCCAGCCAGCTGAGGACCAGGGTTTGAGGAGGAGCACCAGGCAGAGGATTGCACCTCTAGCAGTCGGAGTTGTGCCACCGCTGTGGCCGCAGCGTACTCCGGTTTCCCGTCAGGGAGATTGTCGAGAACTGTGGATCAGGGATCCTCCAGGCAGTAGGAGGAGGAGTCTGAGGAGGAGGAGACTGGAGAGGAGGAGTCCTCAGGGTCTGAGTCTGAGGAGCTGGTTGAGGAGGAGGAGTCAGAGGAGGAGCCAGAGTAGACTGTTCCCTAGAGGACAGCTCACCGGACAGGAGACCCGAGGTGCACCTGTGAGGTGTGCACGAGGAGGCTACAGAGACTGGTACATGTAGCCGGAGAGCCAGAAATCCTCAAGGTTCCTGCAAAGGACCTTAAGGTACTTCGGTTCGTGTCCTTCAAGCAGTGGGTGCCAGTTCCCCGAGACCCCACTGCCGGAGAGCGGTACTGGATGGTGCTCCAGTGGAGGATAGGAGTGGGCCTGAGACGTTGTGTGGCCTTGAGGACCAGAGACAGGGTGCTTGTACCACAGCAGTACACCACCTACCAGGCCATGAGGAGGGCCACGGGCACAGACATGGAGCAGTACTTCTCGTACCTGCCAGGACTAGCTGAGCTAGTCACTGCTCTACTTAGGTTCAGGGAGGACGTGGTCCTCGACTTCTTCGCGACGCTATGGGTTGTCAGAGACCGCTCAAATTCCTGGTTCTTGTTCAGAGGGCAGCCACAACGAGTCACTAGGCAGGATCTGATCGCCAGCCTAGGACTCCTAGCTTCAGACTTTCAGCTTTACAGGAGTGCCTATGGTACACTGGAGCCACCTCGCAGATATCAGGGAGGGAAGCTGCCTTCAGACGACCTCGTGTCGATTGCTTTCCCACCTTCCCACACTCTAGGTTTTGAGAGAGACCCTGCTAGACTCATGGTAGAGGCCAAGGTGGTGAGAGCGATAGTCACCAGGACTATCATTCCCAGGTCTAGCTACAGAGAGGAGTTCACGCTTTTACGACAATGGGCTGTAGCAGCCATCTTGAGGAGGCAGACCTTCGACTTGGCGGACCTTCTCATTGGAGAGATGGAGGATGTCATTTCTGAGAGGGTTGGAGGATGTTACTTGGTCTACGAGCCCTATATCTGTTATCTCTTGAGGAGGATGGGCCTAGTGACGGAGGAGCAGTACGACGCTTTCCCTGAGGTGACCACCAGCTACTCACCTAGAGTCCCTAGGGGATCCCAGTCTACCTCCAGCAAGCACACAAGATTGGAGGAGCAGGAGTTAGCGGTACTTCACGAGCAGGTAGCTCAGTCAGAGACGGTCATTCCTGAGTCAGCAAGCACAGGAGCGCCTCCCCAGCCAACATGTTTGCGGTCTAAGGACACTGTCACAGTGACAACACTTGTAGGATGGGAGGGTGAGTTTATACAGAGTGTATCAGAGGACAGACGTCAGATGATGGAGCTGATCAGAGGACAGGCAGAGCTTCAGCGCCAGCAGATGGCCCTTGTCTCCGGTCTAGTGATTTAGACGACGGAGCTTACTCAAAGGCAGGCCGGTCAGCAGCCAGGATCTTCAGTGATTCCTCAGTTTCAGCAGCTACAGACTCATCTAGGACCCTTCACTGCACTGATGACAGCACAGGCAAGTGGACTGTCACTCACAGGGGTCTTACCAACAGGGGCAGCAGGACAGACTTTCTCTTCAGCACAGCTCTCTCCCGTGTCAGCCTTCTCTGTATCAGCGTTGTTTGTCTCACCCTCACACTCATCGAGCTTGCAAATGGCAGGACACTTCAGCTTACAGCACGTACCGGTCAGGAGTCTGTTCTGAGACATTGTGCACACTACTTGTGCAGACTCCTAGACCACCCCAGAGACAGCTACAACTTTAGCTCCACCTCTTACTGCCACAGTTTCCACTCTTACTACTCAGGCAGCCGAGGATCTTGTCCATGGAGGTTTCTCTCAGCAGGACGTGATAGACCTTATACTATTCCAGACTTCAGCTCAGGAGACTGCCACAATTACTACAGCAGCACAGGACAGCGGGTCTGAGTCGCCTGTAGACCTTGATTTCTTTGAGCAGCTGGATGCTTAGGCGGCACAGGCTCAGGGAGCACAGCAGGATCCACCTCAGGAGCAGCCAGGAGCAGAGCCCACAGAGGACGTTGCTGCACCACTTCCTTCGACCACGAGCGCTTAGATGTTCATCTTTTCCCGCCTTTTTGGCTTTTTGGTGCTTGTTGCCAAAGGGGGAGAAGACATTTGGTCTAAGGGGAGTGGGAGTGTGATCTTGTTACGATCGAGAGTAGCTTGTATCTAGGGGGGCTACGACATTTTGGGAGATAGACCATTTGGTTCTTATTTTGAGGAGTTATTCGTTGTTCGTGGATTATGATGAGTCATGGTTTTCATTCGCTTGTGTTTGACTCATTTTGAGCTCACTTGGTTTATTTCCTATTCATATGCAGTGCTTGTATTTATTTATTATCTTATATGCCTATGTATGATATTATGATGATGAATGCTTGTTTTTAATTCTTATGCATTGCCATGCTAACTTTTTGCATCTCATCATTTATGCCTTGCATTGCATGTCCTTATGCTTTCATTCAATAAATTGCCATGACATGCATGCACGTTTCATCTAGAGTATGCTCTTCACTCTTTTCCTTATATCTCTAGATGATGTTAGATTGGGTAGGACCTTATGCGTTTCTCTCATATGTTGTTATGGTTCCTCTCGATCTTTGTGTAGCTTGTTTAGTCCAGTTATTGATTAAAGTTTTTCAATTAAGTAGTGGTTGTCATCAATCACCAAAAAGAGGGAGATTATAAGCTTCATGACCATTGGTGATTGGATCCCCGTGGTATGAATGTTTTGGTGATAGATGACAACTATGAAATTATGGGCTAACATCTACACGAGTATTGTCTTTGTAGGAATCATCTCTTAACTCTATTGCAAATCATATGGATGATGGTGCCCTTGGCGATTGATGACAATGACTGCAAGCATGGACATAGAGACGACGAGTTTCAGCTTCTGGACATAGAGACCTGACAGAGGGGTCAGTGGAGATCGGACTGTATGGTCACTATGTGGAGTTGTCTGGGACTTCTAGCGAGGAGCGAGGAATCTATCTGTGTGAACGACCATAGAGACTGGACGGTTCGGTCTGTATGGGTGAAGCACGAGGCAGAGAGGAAGCCAGCGTCCTGGAGTCCGACGATGATGTCCGACATGTCGAACTTGTCCGACAGTTGTATAGACCGGACGGTTCAGTCTACTGACCGGACGGTCCAGTGAGTACAAGGGGATTGCCTGGACAGAGGAGCCGATGGCTGGAGAGAGCCGTTATAGAGTGGCCATCAGTGTGTCCAGAAAGGCAATTTCATGGAGAAATGACTAGTTTGAGGTTGGGAGCCTATATAACTTCGTTGCTGGTGTCTTGGAGACCACTCTTGGCTAGTGGAATACCTGAGAGCATTTGGTAAGGTCCAAGAGGAAAAGAGGAGAGTACTAGGAGGAGATATTGCATATCTTGAGAGTGCTAGGGAAGAGTAGCTTGAGCATCTTGCACATCTAAGGCTAGGGTGTCCTTGAGGGTGTGATCTAGATTGTTACTCTTGGTCTATGGTGAGACCTAGACCAGTTAGGTGTCGGTGATCGAGCCTATCATTATCGGTTGTGAAGGCCATCACACGTTTCTACACGGTTTGAGCCCGTCGTTGGAAGGGGCATCGCTAGTGAGCGCCCGTGCCGGCTCGGGAGGTCCGGCAAGTTCTCGAGGGAGGCGAGCTTGTGCTTTGTGCAGCGGTGACACACACCGTGTCTTCACTTGAGGAGTGATTGCGGGCTCGTGGGCGAGAACTCCACTTGGTGGCGGGAGGGACCGGGACTCCGGCGGGAGTGGTCCAACAAGGATTAGGGGAAGGCACCATCCTTCCGAGATCTCGGGAAAAAATCAAGATCATTCCTTGACCCTCTCTTTACTATTCCGCATTTGTGTGCTCTAATGAGTAGGGTGACTCGTGGCTTGCATAGGCAAGTGTGATTGGCTTCCGCATTTTATCTTATCATGGACACTAGCATGTGTAGGGTCTTGGCCTACTAGAATTATTTAGGTTCCCTTATCTTGTTAGACTTGAGTAGCGAAATTAAAGTATTTAGATTCGTGAGCGGCTTACCGATTCACCCCCCCTGTCGGGACGCCTTCGGTCCTTTCACCCTATAATACTCATAAGCTTTGCTTTTGATCTAAACAGTGTGCTTTTCTTGGATATAGTACAAGTCACAAGAGCTATAAGTGACTTGACATCTCTACCAGCCATGCTTACATCTCACACGATGTAGTGTTTGATGAGACGGTGCTTCCCTTTGCGTAATTGCATCCTAATGTTGAGGCTTAGCTTCAAGCTGAAATATCTCTTGTTCTGTCACATTTAAGTCCGCCTACTTTGATTGGGGGTGGAGCTTTGGAATCTCACCATATGCATGTATACAGCAGTGTAGGTCCCTACATCCATGCACTCAACCTCTGACCAAGTCATATTGCAAATGGGAGATGGATATTTTTTGCTGCATATTGTTGCACCAAGAGCAATGGATCCACTGACTATATTGGATCTTGACACTGGATCTGAAGGTGATGCACCCCGATAACCTTGACGGTGTCAACCTCGGACCCGGGTACGACCTCAGGATTGGCCGCTGATCAGACATGCGCTGAATCACCCTCGGGCACAACGGGTGCAGCTGCTGACTCTATGCCGCACGTGGTGGCCTCTCCTTTGCATAGGTGGGTCAAATTGTCCCTGGCAGGATCTTGTACAGTTATTACGATGGATGCGTTGCCCTCTACATCGAGCCCATCAGCGGCCACAGGATTGGATGCGACACCTTCTGGATCTTTTGTGTTGTCTAATCTGGAGGATGTGCCAGACTCTCCTTCTTTGTTTGTTATTCTAGCTGCTGTACAGTTTCCTATTCCTGTTCAGCCGCCACAGACTCATCTCTAAAATAATATTCGACAGCCTTAGACATTATTTCTAGGCATGATTCGCTATGCTAATCTGTGTTCCATAGGAGAGCCTGCATCTGTCAAAGAAGCTATGCTTGATCCAAATTGGTAGTGTGTCATGGATGAGGAATTCTCAGTGTCTTGATCCAAATTGGTAGTGTGTCATGGATGAGGAATTCTCAATGTTGCAGCACAACGGTACTTGGCATCTCATACTAGCATCTCAAGTCCACAATCTTATTGACTGCAAATGTTTCTACTAGATGAAGCGCAAAGCTGATGGGTCCATCGATCGCTATAAGGCCCGGTTGATGTCTGGTTCAAGCAACATTACGACATTGACTATGAATAGAAGGAGGATATCAAAAGATTATCCGTTATCCTCCATTCCATCCACATGTGTGCACATGCTTGATCATAATTCATGACTTATTTTCTCCATGAATCTATCTATGACTTGGTAATAAATGAAGCACATGTATGCCTTCTTTGTTCCCCTACCCTGAGCTCTACAAAAGCTATAATGAGAGGTTGGATGAAAATAGGCTAAGTGAAATGCCTTAGTGAGGAACCACACATATATTGAGTGATATGGGAGAATCATTCGAGGACAATGGTCATGATTTGTTTCTAAAAACCTTTTGACACCCAAGTTACTCAGTAGGAGTAGAAGGAGTAAAGATGACACTTCAAGGTTCATGGGTGCAGGTATGATTTGGAATAATTTGCATGTTAGTCTTATATAGAAAGAAGTTATGATCCTTAGTCTCTATTCCCTTACTCAAGGACGAGCAAAGGCTAAGTTTGGGGGTGTTTGTTGATGATCCTTAAATGTCAAATGCGACCATCAAATCTCTAAATAAAGCATATAAAATAAATAGCTAATATAATGGTAGGGGTTTATTACTATAAATTTCCACAAGTGTTGGTGAATATTTATAAGTAGGTGATTTATCCACGTATTACAAGGAATGCACAAGTAATTGGAGGAGGAAACATACTCCCAGCCAATTTGAGAACAACACACGGATTGAATAGCACACATACACGTGCAAACCACCTCAACAACTAGCCTAACATTGTTAGGGGACAAGAGGGCCCACCTATCAGTATGCCAGAGAAGAATGGGGCTATTAGGCCCCACTCACGTTCAGCTCAATCTTGAGTGGGCCCTATGGGGGGGCCATCTTGCTCTAGTGGTTTGGGGCCTCCAGCAACTGCCTTTGGGCCTTATATAAGGAGCAGAGTGACTCCACTGTAACAGACACAAGAAGAAGAAGATTACTACTCCACTTCAAAGGCCAAGTGCTACTTAGGTGGTGCTTAGAAAACAATGAGAGAGTGAGGGGGAGTTCATAGAAGTGTCGGGCTTGTCGGCCATCTTTCCCACACTTATATCTCGATAGATGCTTTCCTTCTAAGTGTTCGTGATTTCTCTATAGTATTTATGTTTTCTATTTATGTAACTTCTTTCTTTATTGTTTACGAGATCATCACTCTATTTAGTTAGAGTATCTTAGTTTTCTATACACGTGATATCGAGACTTTGATAGAGTCACCATGGTTTGATTATAATTTTAGTTGCTAACAAGTAGATTACAAGAACAGTGATTCAAAATAACTGATATGGGATGAATGTGGTCAGAGACGATTGGAAGAAGGCTCAATTATTTTTTTGCTTTCATACTTTTTTTCTAGAAGCGATATCGATCATGGTACTGACAGAAACGAATACAGCGTCGGTATTTGAGTAAAGTCGGAAATGATATTATTGCAACTAAAATGGACGGTATCGATCAGAAATTGGTATTAACAATCAGAAACATGAATCATGAAGTATAGCACTTATAAAATAGAGAAATTGGAGGTGTCATGCTTGTGTCTCGATGATGGCACATGAACTAGGTAAATTGGTTGTAGTGTATTAATTATTAAATAAGGCCCTGTTTGGATCCTCTCAGCTTATATAAAAACTGGTTTATGATTATAATTTTTATAAACTGGTTTATAAACAAAAACTAAATGGTGGTGTTTGGAGGCCAGATAATATAAACCATAAACCAGTGTTTTTGTCTTTTCTAATTCATAAACTGGCTTAAGATAGTCTAGAGTAGATTATGAGTTTCTAACAAATTAGTAATCTAGTTTATATAAACTGGCCTCTCAATTTATATAAACTAGATTATTATAAACTGAGAGGATCCAAACAAGCTCTAAATATACGTACATGTATGAAAAGTGGCATCTATAAAAGTAGAAAGTAGATAATTATGTTGAAAAATCTATGATTTCTTTTAGACTAGAAGGATTACTTGACTTTTAGAGGGACTTGCTATAATCAACATTACTCAATATGATAATTTCCACGTTAAAATGAAAATTTGTGGAAACGATCGAAAGACTTTAAAATTGTTTTCACTATCACTTTCACAAATTACTACTATTTTTACTGTCATTTCTTCAAAATATTATTTTTGTGTGTTGTGATCTATAAAATACGGAAACAAGACCAATAATTACCACTTTTGCTTTCATCTCTAGATCGTAACCCTTCAGCCTTTAGGTTTCAGCAAGCACCAGGCCTGAAGCCGACATTTCCACGGCCCGTATCGAACAGAACCTCAAACGTGCGTTGGTTCACATTGCCAATGATCCCGATACTGTTATCATAGGTTCCTCCGGTAAAAGCAAGGCAGTCTTGGAGGAGTACACCCGAAGGCACATCGAGGTCGATGGTTGCGCCACCGGAGAAGGTTAGGGACACCTTGGGCACAGTGACGTTGCTGTGTCCGGTGAAGTTGTAGCACGTATCAAGCTCGAGGTCCTGGTTCGGTGGCAAGAGCGGGTACGCCGACATGGCGCTCCGGAACGCTGACCGCAATGCCGAGTACGCCGTCGGCTGGAGCCCGGTGATGACGGTGCCTGAGTCTATGATCATTCCCTTGGATAACACCGCCGGCGGTATGTTAAGCTGCTTCCCGCCGACGCTGATGCCGGCGAGAGTCACCACGTAGAACGTCGATATGTGGGCGAGCTTGTGCATCGGTGCGAACACGAAGCTCGCCGTGTTGTTGCCCGGCGTGCCAAGAGCGAGGAACCCTGCGGTTCCATTTCCCGGCGGGAGGCAATACGAGAAGGCGTCGCCGTACTGCCCTGCCACTTGCGACACGAGAGATTCCGGTGCGCCGCCGAGCCCGAGGAGGCCGTCGTACTTGGCATTTGGGCCTTTCTGGTTATGACCGCAGCCAAAACTGAAGTTCTTGATGGTTACACCAGGTGCCAGCGTTAAGGTCTCAGTGCTGTACAGACTCGTCGTGACTGAACCATCCCCGTACTGGATGCCGTACTGGCACAGGGAGGGGCCGGTGCCGTTGGTGCAGCCGTGGTTGTAGAAATCGTGGACGAGTTGTTTGCACGCGTCGATGCCGCAGGGGATAGTGGCATAGGTAGAAGACGAGCTCGGATCGAACAAGGGGTCCTTCTGCGGGTAGCACTCGCTGGAGTTGCAAGGCTTGCACTGCACCCAGGACAGGTCACTGCCCGTGTCGATGAGCATGGTCTGCTGGACGGATGGCGTGCCGATGCCCAGCGTGACGACGTACTCTAGGGAGTCCACGGCGTCGCCCAGGGCAGTTGGGATTCTCACGCCGGCGTCGGACAACGTGGCCAAACGCCCTGAGGCCTTGCTGATGATGTGGTTCCTGCGAGCACGGTCTCTGCGAAGCGTCTCCGCTAACGATGATGGCTGATTGGTACTGGCGGCCCCGGTGGGCGCGCACGGTCCGTGTCGGTGCATCAGTGGCACGGAAGGACGATTCAGATCAGAACTTGAAACTGAAAAATAAATTGTAACTCTGAATGTTTACAAATGTTAAATGCATAAGTTCTATAAAGAATCTGCCCTTTATATACCTCGTGTTACTGATGAGCACGCTCGTTCAGTAGACGCGAACGAATTTCTTTGCACCACAACGAAGTTGTGCTCATTGCCTCCAAGAGCAACTGCACAAAGGCTGCACAAGATGACGCGCAGGAGCAGACTGGAGAGCGCCATGGTGGTCCTCTGCGTTGACGAAAATGCAGAGGAACATTAGTGAGGTATTTATAAGCCAATCTGGTGAAAGTTCAAGCTTGGAAGCATCGAATGACAAGTGGAACGCGACGGAGAAAGCTAGATAACGACCATTATCCGTGATCCTTCGATGTAAATGTACTTTTTTGTCCTGCCCTCCTGTGTGCCAAAATGCTAACATACTTTCGTTCGTATATCTCACTTTGTAAACAACGATTAGCCTGGTATATCAAGATTCAGAACCTTTAGTCAAAGCTCCCAATTCCTACTAGGTGATATTTCATTTCTGTTTCTCCATCTAAATGCTATTGATTGTGACTACTTGATGAAAGCTTACCGCAATTCCGAACCCATATGAATTAATGGAAGACAGCCACGAAAACTAGGGAATAACAAGATAACAAGATTCACAATCACTACTACAAAACATGTTTTTAGCGGCGGTCCAAAATCTACTATAGCAACGGGCATGCACAGCCGCCGCTACGGTTCCGCAGCTAAAAATGAAGCTCTATAGCGGTGGATGATCTACGGTCCAAACAATCCACCGCTACAGAAACATTAGTAGCGGAGGGTGACATCTTTACCCCGCGCTACCGAAGAATCCAAAAAACAAAAAAAGCATGTTGGCCCGCTTTGTAGCCTGCGCTAGACCCACCACCGAGGTCCAGATCCTGCCATAGGCGCTCGTGCTCACCGCCCGCTGCTGGATCTGCCGCCTCCTAGTGCGTCGGGCCATCCCGCGTTGCTTGACTCGTAGGATCCATCAGCGGGCAGGAGGGAGGGAGGAGCAGGCCGCCTCTCGCCACCGCTGGCGAGGCCACCCGTCGTCCGGTCTCCAAGTCGGCCTACGAGGCCAGATCTGATCGTCCCTGGGCCAGATCCGATCGCCCCGAGGCCACATCCGAATGCCTCATCGCTGGATCTGCTGCCCCGCCGCGAGGCCGCCGCCACCATCGAGCCCTGCCGCCGGGATATGGCACCAGGCCTCCACTCGTCACCGCCCGCCGCATGCCGTCGGCCGTGCTCGCCAAGGGCCCCATGCCACACACTATGTGTCGTTGGGCCGCGCTCACCGAGGAGAGGGGAGGCGGCACCGTTGACGGGCTGCGCTCGTCGAGAGGAGGGGAGGGGAGGCGGCACAAGGAGGTGGAGGGGAAGGGAGGCGGCGCGAGGATTTGGAGATAAATGGGCCAAAGAAAAAACAATTGAGCCTCTTATCTTTATAGCGGCGGTTGACAATGTTAACCACCGCTAAAAATTATTTTTGATATCGTCGTTAAAAAGCCTTTTTATGATAGTGGATATCAAATCTGTTATCCTGTTTACTATTAGCCTAGCAAAGCTGGCCAAAAGTACCATATGATACCGGTAGTTTCCACGCGCAGAATTTCTAGGGATCCTGTTCCTGTGCATGACGATTAATAGTGTTGAGTGTCCTTTTACTTATCCGATCCATCAGCATTTTTTCTGTCACTATTATTTACTGGTTGATTTTCATCTCTAAAAATATTTTTGCCTGAATTATTTCTTGTGAATGGGCCAAATGTTTTCATAATGGTAGATATGATAACATACAACAAATTTATGTATGGGCATTTTGGATTATTGTTTCGTAACGGAAATAGTAGGTAAATCGAAAACACGAAAGGTCCATTTTTAAAGAGAATAGGGTGGTCACTGGAGGACGCGTGACAGACATATGTTGAGCTACCTGGAAATTCCGTGGTAAAGTGATTTTTGAAGAAGGTAAATACTTCTTTTATGCAAGCTTTTTAAAAGAGAACATATTGGCAACAATTTCGGGCACGGTTCCAGCGTGAGGAAACGAAGGAAAAGGCCACTATTTAGCTGATTAAATTTCATATACACGTCTGATTGTAACAACGGAGGTTTTCACAGAACAATCCTGCGTAACATATTGTTCAAGAATCAGGCAAGTTTTTTTATTTCTTCTGAACTGAGCTAGATGTAGAGAAAAACAACGTTAAATAATGCCGCGTGCGTCACATATAGGCTGTAAACTGTAACATAATTCAGAACTAATAATTCTACCACACAAGAAGTGGTGGTGGAAAGAATGTCCAAGTATCAAAGTATAAAACTTCAAATACAAGAACCGTATAGTTCTGTATTACAAGAACAGTGTAAAATTCAAAATAGCCGATGTAGTGCTTCCATTATTTCAACGACGAGCATATATATTGCTCAAATGTGAGATTGGTGCACTTCGAGAGACTTCAGCAAGCACCAGACCTGAACCCGACATTTCCACGGCCCGTATCATACAGCACCTCAAACGTGCGCTGGTTCACGTTGCCAATGATCCCGATTGTGTTGTCCGAGTTCCCTCCAACGAAGGCGAGGCAGTCATCTATTAGAACGCCCGATGGCACGTCAAGATCGATGGTCGCGCCACCGTTGAAGGTGAGGGACACCTTGGGCACGGTCACGTTGCTGTGCCCGGCGAAGTTGTAGCAGGTATCAAGGCCGTTGTTCGTCGGTGGCAGGAGCGGGTACGCCGACATGGCGTTCCGGAACTCTGACCGCAGCGCCGAGTAAGCCGTCGCCGGGAGTCCCGTGATGATGGTGCCGGAGTCGATGATCATGCCGTTTGAAAACACGGCCGGCGGTATGTCCAGCTTCTTACCTCCGACGCTGATGCCCGTAAGAGTCACCATGTAGAACGTGGACACGCCAGGAAACTGGTGCATCGGAGTGAACACGAAACCCGTGTTATTGCTCGGCGCGCCCAGGGTGAGGAACCCTGAGGTGCCGTTCCCCGGTGGGAGGCAGTAGGAGAAGGCGCCGCCGTAGGTGTGCGATGTTTGGGACACGAGCGACTCCGACGCGCCGCCGAGACCGAGGAGGCCGTCGAACTTGTCGAACTCGCCGTGCTGGTGCAAGCCGCACCCGAAGCTGAAGTCCGGGACGGTAACCCCTTGCTTGAGCGTCAGCGTCTCCGTGCTGTACAGCCCGACAGTAGTCTCGCCGCTGCCGTACTTGATGCCATACTGGCAGAGGGAGGCGTCGCTGGCGCCGTTGGTGCAGCCGGCGCCGTAGTGGTCGCCGATGAGTTGTTTGCACGCGTCGCTATCGCACGAGATTGTATTGTACGTGGAAGACTTGCTCGGGTCGAACAAGGGGTCCTTCTGCGGGTAGCACTCGCTGGAGCTGCACGGATTGCACTGAATCCAGGACAGGTCGCTGCCGGTGTCGATCAGCATGGTCTGCTCCACGGCCGGCGTGCCGATGCTCAGCGTGACAACGTACTCTAGGGTGCCCACGGCGTCTCCCAGTGCCGTCGGGATGCTCACAGAGGCGTCGGACAGCGTGGTGGACATGCGACCGGAGACCTTGCTCATAATACGGTTCCTGCGAGCACGGTCTCGGCGGAGCCTCTCGGCCAGGGATGGCTTCACTGCATATGACCCTGTGGGTGCGCATGGTCCGTGCCGGTGCACGAGCGGCATGGACGCGCGCCTCGGTTCAGAGGTTACTGGAAATCGATCAGCAATGTAAGTATATTTCAAAGTTATTTCATACGGATGACACAGTATTTGTCGGTTCAAAGTAGTATACCATGTGATACAGTCGAGCATGCTGGTTCAGACGCGAACGAACTTGTCGGCACCACGACGAAGTTGTGCTCCGTGCTTCCAAGAGAAATGAAAAATAAGCTGCACGAGAGGACGAGCAGGCGCAGATGGGACGATGCCATGGTGTAGTGCTTCTCTTTCATAAAAATGCAAAGGAACATGGGTATTTATTATGAGCCAATCTGGGGCAACACCATAAGTTTGGAGGCATCGAACGACAAGGGAAACGGGACAATTCGACGGAGGGAGCTATACAAGGACGCTTATCTGTGATCTCTCGTCCTAAATGTTTTTTTTTTCTTTTGTGCATTTCACTTGGTAGACAACGATTCGCGTGGTCTACGAGGATTCAGAACCATAGTCAATCATGCGCGCGTAGCCTATTCAAAGGATATACGATGTGAAATTATTGCTGTCCTTTTGTTTTTCTCCACCGTGGCGCTAATTGTTGTCACTGCATAACGAAACAGTATCACAATTTCCAAACTCATAGGAATGGAGACCACCGCCATGAAACTACGGAGTAATGAGAATGGAGTAGAATAGTAATCTTTCCGGGGCATTTTCCAGCAAAACATTTGGTAAGAGCACCTTTACAATAGACTATGATACATATGAAATTGAGGCATCATGTAACAGAACCGCCTTACCACGGAGGCAATTCTGTTTTAGTATCTTTCTCGGGTGACGATATGTGCGGTAACGTCCAGTAGTATAACACATGACAAAATAATATAGTTACAACAAGAACATAAATAGAGTATACAGTTTTACATAAATCCGAATTTAAGTTTTAAAAGTGCGGAAACAGAATAGTTCAAAAATAGAGAAAATAGTTCAATAAACAAACTTAAGATACAATCACTCTCTCACGACGATACAAGAAGCAAATCCGGTCTTGATAAGTGTCATGTCCACGATACTGTACCGGTAAGCAACAAGGTTCATCTTCTATTGACTTATGGACTATAAGTTTCCCACTTGACTTTTCAAAAGTCGGGAAACTCGACGCCCTGATTATCTGAAAACCACAAAGAGCTACAACCTGAACAACTAATACTCAGCAAGACTCACCCATCAAAATGGTCATCTACAACCGATTCCTAGACATGCATAGGCTAAGGATAGGGTTTATGTTACCAAAAGCCAGTCTAAGAGTGAATCCTTATTTTTTTCAAGTTTTAGCATCAAGTTAAGTTGTCATGCAATATAATAAATTTAGTTTGCACTATAACTACAACAAATATGGTTATAATACAATATTATTAAATTAATAAAACAATATTCAACGCATTCATCATATTAATAGCTTCCAACGACGTTCCGAAGCAGCGATCAAGTGGTACTCGTTACTGTGAGGGGAAGCAACTCGAATCGATTTACATTTTGTAGGAGAAACCTGTTTGCACGATCCATATACGCTTCCTGAAAGCCGCATGGAGCAACTTTTTACATACGGTACCGCAAGGTCTTTCAGATCCAGACTCCCTCGAGAAGGATCCCCTCACGCGATGCGTCCCGTACCGCTATCCATGAGTAGCTCCTCTTAGCCCTAGTTCCACCAAAGAAAGGAGAAGGCTATCTTCCGATCAGGCAGTAGTCATATCTACGTCAATCTCTAACATATAAATAGTATGTTCAAACTTGATCCCATGGGTCGGACACGAGGCAGAGCCTTAAGTGACTCAAACGGGGTTACCTCCTTGAAGATAAACGGTCCTTCCCTTTCATCTAGTTGATCGTCCGATCTTCATTTGTTATTCTATTCCAACTTTCCTTCATCTGACATCATTCTCAAGTGATAATATGTCCTAATCTACAAGCGATCTCCATATCACTCAACGAATTTCCGTCCTAAGTTAAGTAGAGCTACTACCATCCTAAGGCAATCATTAGGTAAATAAAATATATTGTAATACTAGGTTTTCAAATAACTCATATAATTTAATGTACAGATAAGCCTATATCACACTATCTAGTGATAAAATAAAAAGGGTAAAACTTGGTGGGATACACCGAGGCTTGCCTTGAGCCTGCTCCTGGTTAGCGGGGTCACATCCTTGCCCTTCTGGCTCCTTTCATGCAATGGCTTTCACGTGGTTTACTTCATGATTTATATGATGTGAATGATAATAAATATGAGAGAAGGTTCATGACATTTCTTGAACAAATACGTTAACGTAGTAATGTGATATGTAAAGGTGAAGGGGTGTATGTGTGTTGATGATCCATATATCCATGTTAGGTACATGATGAGTGTGCAATGACCATAAAAATATTTTCAGGGTGTTGGGTATGTTATCATGCAAGAATAGGTATAGATATGAGGTAAACCCCTAAAGTACACTATATATTAATTAGGAAATATTGATCCTATAAGATAACTAAATAATTTAATATGGTTCTAGAAGTCAATTGCATATGGGTGGTTTACTATAAATATAATATACAGGAATGATTTTTGAGCCAAGTTTCAATTACATGCATGAGGCCATTCATTTTAAATAATTAAAACCATGAAAAGAACAATTAATTAATTGTGATAAATATATAGAGAATTACAAGGTGAGAATACGTAGGGCCCCTATATATGCCAAAGCATATCTACACATCAAGTTTCAAGAATTTATCAGCCCCATAAATTTATATATGAATTTATGAGTGTTTAACATAATTATTTTATTTCTGATAAAATATTAGCATGTAAATGGGTTTAGCATTTTTCTACAATAGTAAATGTCTAAAGGAGTTCATAGAATTTTAGTTTGCTAAAAAACTCCTATTATTCATTTAGTTATGTGATTTACGATTTAACAGACATTTCTGGAATTTGTGGAAAATTATTCACTGGATCAATGAGATCTCGGCACAGCGTGTAGGGTAGGGGGGGAGGGGGGGCAGATCCTGCACAGTCATAGCAGATCCGGTCCGTGTGGCCCAGCGTGCTGTTACGGCGCACGACGGCCGGAGTGGAATGCGACATGGCCATTGGATGCGCGGAGTTCCCGCCGGGATGTGCATGCAACGGGGGACACAGGAGATGTGAAGGTGGCTGGGCTTTTTCATCGGGAGATGACGGCAACGGACGACAGAGATGAGGGAGGTTTCGACCGGGGTGGGGGTCCAAGGCCTTCGACAGCGGCGGCTCCTTCGTCTGCGGGCTTCAACGCGGCTCAGGCTCCATCAGCATCGGGTCCTGGAGTATCGGCGCTGCCTTGAAGGTTCTGTCGGTGGCGGGGTCGGAGCAGAGAATGACGGCGGGAGGGAGAGACCTGCAACTGCAATGGCAGACCCAGCGGCCAACACAAAAGGAGAGGGGTGGTTCAGGGGAAAGCGTAGGGTGCACGTGGTTGCATGCAAGGAAGAATCGGACCGAGAGGCTCACTATACTTGGAGGATTTCCGTACAGAACCGACAGAGCTCGGTGCGGCCGTTACCGGAGAAGAAGCTTGATTGAGCTCGATTCTGGAGGGGGTTGGAGGCGCAGTTTGCTCGAGGGGATGGAGGAGCTTCCAACGCGTCCGTGGGTAGGCTGGACGCCGATGGGGAGGCAGCAGGGTGGTCGGGCGACGAGTTTTGAGCGGAGGCAGCCATGGCTGGTCGGGAGCTCAAGTAGGAGAAGGAGAGAGAGGAGAGGGGGAATGGGCGGTGATCGGAATCCTCGTTAGGGTTTGTTCGGTTCTAGCGGATTGGGCCGGAATATAGTCTAATTCGGTCGGAACAAAATAGCTCAGAATAAAATTCCTTCTATTCGAAAATTACTGTTCGGTTAAGATCAGGTCCAAAATGAAATTGGGTCCGTTTTAATTATTTTATATAGCTAGAGGCCCGGATTAATTCTGCACTTTTTGAGATTTGGAATGAAAACGATCGGACCATTGATTCCTGACCCAGAATAGTTCTTGGGACTATTTCAATCAGCTGAAAACGAATAAGCCCTTAGTCGGCTCGTGTGTAGTCGACTGAGCAGTCGCAACCTCCACCGTCCTATGCGACTTATTCCATCCTATCAAAGCAAAATTTTGATATGTAGATATTATGTACTATCTAGACCATATGTTCTATATTGAGATTGATGAAATCTTGTCCTTATATGTACTTCATTATGTGATCTTTGGACTATAGTGTATTCAACACGAATCTTAAAACAATATTAATGATATAGATAATACATGTTGAGCATATATGCTGTAAGGAGTTTCTCTCCCCTACCCCTGTAAAGAAGCTCCAGTCGAACAACGGTTTTCTTCTTTCTTCTTCACAACAACAGCTTTGATTAGATCAAAATCTAATGGTAAATTCCGCTCGGTAGATGTCGATCACTATTAAAATGGATTCACTGTGCATCTAGAACATAAATATGTGATCAATTTTACTCCATTTCAAGATAATGTGACTAATTTCATGATTGGGCGGCTAGGATTTGAGAAGAGAAAAAAATTAAAATTTACAACAAATTTGTTGATCAAGATTAAATCTACCTGCATGTATGGGACTCAAATGGTGGCAATGGAGTTTTAGTTGCTACAAAACGAAGGTGCAGGGAAGCGGGTTGGATGCCCATGGCGCAGGCGAACGAGCCGGCGCTTGCTGGAGTCGAAGTTCAGGAGTTCTTCGTTGAATTGTGGACTATGCAGGCCGTAGGATCTGGTTAGCCCGATCAGAAGGTTGAAACTGCGACTGCTCGGTGCAGTCGACTGCCGAGGATCCCGATTCAATGGGCGCAGCGGCAAAACTGTGGGCAGCGAACGCCGGTTTAGCTGCCTCTCTTCGGACCAGGCGAGGGGAAGCCTCCCAGGGACGACCACGCGGCAGCAGGCGTCGGCCGTGCCACCCACGACGACCAATCCAGGGAGAACAAAAACGAGCGTGAGACTGATGAGTGGGATCCAAGTGTTTTTCTTTTTCGTTAATTTTTCAAACTGCACTCTCTTAATATTTTTATATCTTTAATTTTGGAATTCCATTGAGAAAACGAAAGGTATGGGCGTGTTAAGCATGGCTGACTCTCAATTTAGAAAATGATAATGTTTAACAAGTCGTATTAGGATTGAATTAGGAAGTTTTTTTAAACACGGCTTGTTTTTATGTCATTAGACATTTATTTAGGACTCTTACACTTAGAAGAAAAATCTGAGATCTTTTTTAAAATTATTTTTCCTCACTCCTTCCAACATATATTTTTCTGGATACAAAGTTGTGTTGAAAATTTTTAACTTGTAGTTCAAACTATGCTCAAATTTGATTAAATTTCATTCAAAATTGGTTCAAATGAGTTTTTTTTGGGGGGGGGGGGGGGGGGGAGTGGGTTCCTATTGGGTCAAAGGGCAGGCCTAGGGTGGCTATGTTAGCTATTTTTTGACACCCTGGGTGTCACACATCGTGAATTAGATCTAACCATTATTTATTTGTGATGTCATATTAATTATAATTATCATGTAGTAACTTATGAGTTTATTAAAAAAACTGGGTATTTGTCCATTCATCCATTCTATCATGAGAAGGACTCAGCCCCATGCTGGAGTGAGGCCGACTCGGCCGCTGCAACTGGAACTCTGCCTTGTCCTGGCATCAGCAAATCCTTGAGTCTGTCTTCATCCGCTCCCCATTCAACGTGAGGCAATCGTAATCGTGATTTTGGTTTCCATGAATATGAAGCAAAACGCTCAAGTAAAAACTGATTTAGCAATCGTTTGCGCTATGTTTTCTGATTTTCTTAGTCTGTCATTACAATTTTACAACTTACACTATGTAAGAAAAGATCTTTAGTGACACTTCCCAATAATTATGTAATCCCCATCTGATAGATGGAGCCAAAAGAACACGAGTATGGCAGAGAATCATTTTGTCAATCACGGCAGCCTAATTAACAAAACTGAAGAAAATTAATCAAGCAAGGCACAACGGATCAAGCGCTAGGTCGAGGAAATCACGATGGCTGCCGTAGCCCACAGTCGGGTCCGTCATGCACAGCCGAATCGAGATGAGGACAACAAGATCCCTGACTGGACAATCTGAGCGATCCCAAATTAAAGCCCAAGGAATCAAACACACACACACACACAGAATTATTTTCAAAATGGTTAACAGATTGATTTTAGTTATTTTATTATTATTATAAATTTTTTCTTCCAATCTTACCCATATGATACCTATAATACCTTATCATGATACCCATGATATTTCTGGGATGAAAAGGTACTATATTTAAGATCTAGGCCAAGAAATTAGACTGTATGCATTTATTTGAGTTACGTTTACTGTAAAAGTCCTCTTTGGTAAATGTCTATGACTCCTATTACAGTGGGTTATACTACTTAGGATGGCAAAGTAGTATGAGTCTAATATGACCATTGAGTCATATTAGATAGACTGGTAATTTAATAGACAATCCAGCTAATTATGGATCGTGCCACCGAGGGTACACCGGTTGAATCGTTCCCCCCTGAAAAAAGAAATCGAGCCATCGCGGCAACCTAAAACTTGCACTGCTGCTGGCAGTCTCCCGCCGGAAATGTTGCACGTCAGACGCGTCTCCCGCACCGTATATATGCGTCACCGCCACGGCTGCAATTAACGTCGTGGCGCAACGAGGAGGCATCGCTAATGGACGGCTTTGTTGAAGTGATCTCTAAGTTAATTCGTTTGTTGATTTCCATTCAAACGATGATGTAAACTATTTACATCAGTAATGAACACAGATGCCTGCTTCCATCATTTGAGAACCGATCTAATCTGTTGTGCACAAGAAAAATTGTGTTCTTTTGGAAAATTGAGACCGCACAATAGTTGTACCAATTTGTTCTGAATCTTGGATGTCTCGTGTGTGAACAATCTGGATAGAAACTTATTTGCTGGTGATTCTCTGAGATTACGTTAAATATGTACAATTTGGTTTGTTGATATATAATGCTGCAGATTGTGGTCACAAGACGACATTTTATGCATCAGAGTTGTTTGCATGAAGAACAGGAGTGGAACAGTTGTATCATCCATCATGTAGGCTTTCAATAATTAACATTTCGTAACTTTTTTTTATCCATTTAACAGTACCTTTCTGAAAGCTTTAATCTGCATTTTAGTTGCTACTGTCTGGTTCAGTATGTATTTGATAACAAAATATGTACTTGATTTTCCTTCTGTGCACATACAGTATGTAATTGTAGTAAATAAATGAAATGCCTTTGGAGTGAATGGTTTTGTTTACTGTTACCATTTCTGGCTTCCAGGTACTACTACAGATATGTAGTATTTTCATTGAATCATATTTCCAATATTTCAATCTGGCATAGCAGTTACCCTGTATTTTCACAATGAACGCAACAACGAGACAGTGCTTCAAAAATTTCCCTGATAGGATTTGCATGAGCATAAATAATTAAGTTCTAAAAAAAACATCCAGTGATATGACATATATTTATCTTCTACCTCCAGGTGCAGGCTGACATAACCAAGCTTTTTATTTTGAGGGCTCACATAACCCAGCCGAGAAAGCAGTTTTCTTTTTTTATAACTGAGAAAGCAGTTAAGTGTGATGGAAGGAGTGCCCCAACAATCGAACATAAGAAGTGTGTGACTGAATCATAGTGATACTGAACTACTTAACAAATGGTGTGTGTGTCACTGTATCTCACTAAAATGGCTGCCCGAGGCTTGTAATGTTGGAGCAGCCACTTGATCAGTCCGTGCGCACGAACGCTAGGTAGACGATGAACAGTGGCTAGAGAACACAGTAATGGTGGCCGATGCCCCCAATGCACGAACGCTGGTCTTTTGTTTTATTGCTTCACTCTTTGCCTCGGTTACAAACGATGCACACACGGACTCTTTTATGGACCCGGGAGGATGTCGAGCCCGAAGAAGACTGAGGTGCCGCCGCGGAGCGCGTCGTCGCCACCTCCAGTGCAGTGGAGCTGCCGCTGTTAACGAAGACCAACTACCATGAGTGGTCCTTGGTCATGCAGGTGAGCTTGGAGGCGTTGGGGCTGTGGGAGGCGGTGGAAGCGGACAAGGTCGAGCGCCGCGAGGATAGGCTGGCGTTGGCTGCCATCTTACGCGTTGTGCCATCGGAGATGAAGGCCGGGCTCGCTGTGAAGAGTACGGCAAAAGAGGCATGGGCAGCGGTGCGGAAGGCGAGGATGGGCGGATGATCGCATGAAGGACGCGAACGCGCAACGCCTCTTGAAGGAGTTCGAGAACATCGACAGCGAGACGATGGAAGACCTCGCGACGCGGATTGATCGACTCGCCGACAACCTACGGGAGTTGGGTGAAGAGATGGAGGACAGGCGCATCGTGAGGAAGATTCTGCGCGTTGTCCCAAAGAGGTACAATCGTCGCATGCTCCATCGAGATATTCTCCGACCTCGACACCATGATTGTTGACGAGCTCGTCGGCAAGTTGCGTGCTGCGGAGGACCGCGTCATTAACGACGAGGTGGTTGAGGTTGGTGCAACCATCCCGCACCTTCTGCTCACGGAGGAGCAGTGGGAGGCACGTCGACAGCAGCGCGGCAAGGAGCGGGCGCGCGGCCATGGTACGCATCATGGTAGCGGCGACAGGGGTGGTGGCCGTGGCGTCGGCCATGACGTCGACGACGATGATGGAGGGAGCAGTATGAGCTCGGACGCGAGCAGGCGTCCACGACGTTCCGGGCGTGGTAGGTGCTTCAATTGTGGTGTTCGTGGCCACTTCTCACGTGACTGCCGTGAACCGAGGAGGGAGGAGGCGCTCCTTGCCGATGCTGCTGATGCGCCGGGGTTGCTGTAGGCCAGACTGCGCATAGATGTCGTGGTTTAGGGGGAGTTTGTTAGACAATAAACCACGCCATGGTGTGTGTTCCTGGCATCAGTCATGTGTGCATGGTGTGCGTCGCGTGTGTGCGTGCGTGCACACGTGAGTTTGTTGGTCAGGTCGAGGTGGGTGCAGAACAGACTGTGGTCACGTTCTGGGTGTGCCCGTTTAGTCGTGTTTGATTAAGTCTTAGCTATGCAGTTGGTTAGCAGCGTCGTAGGCGGAGTCCAGCGTGAGCACAACTCACGGCCAGAACGGATGCCCGGGTCTCGCGTATGAACGAATGGTTCACGAAGGAGAAGGCCGGGTCACCAGGAGAAACGTGCGTACGTGCGCGCGGAGATAGCTGGAGTGAGTTGCGTGGGCACCGTGTCGCCGGTTCCATAAAAGAGTCCGTGTGTGCATCGTTTGTAACCGAGGCAAAGAGTGAAGCAATAAAACAAAATACCAGCGTTCGTGCGTTGGGGGCATCGGCCACCATTGCTGTGTTCTCTAGCCACTGTTCATCATCTACCTAGCGTTTGTGCGCACGACTGATCAAGTGGCTGCTCCAACATATAGTATAAGAGCCGAGAGAGATACATAGAGAAAAAAGTCCTGGCGTTCGTCGCCAGGGGGCGTCCGTTGCCGCGGGTGTTTTGTCGCATCGCAAAACTCGAGTCTCTTGTGTTTTTGTGATCGTCCGTCGATCCTCGGTTCCAACATGTAACTGATCTAGTAATTCGCCCTCAGAAAGGATTGTCGAGCCTGTCATGCTTTCTGCTTTTTTTGTGTGTATTTATCTCCTTTTCTAATGTCTGTCGACTCGATACCAAAGAGGTGTATATCTACGTGACCAGTGTTGTCATTATTTCCTTTTGATATACAGTGATGTTGGTTCTTTGTGTTAAAAGAGGGATGACTAATGCTGCCATCTTCAGACGCCTCTCGCACGAAATGATACTTGATCCTCATGTGCTTACTCCTACCATGGAAGACAGGGTTCTTGATCAGCACCAATAGGGACATGTTGTCAATGTTTAGCCTTCCTGTCTCAGCTTGATCTCCTGTGAAATCGCTAAGCAGTCAGGCCAGCCAAATAGCTTGTGTTGCTGCCGATGCTGCAGCAACATATTCTGCCTCACACGAGGACAGAGCAACCACCCGCTGCTTCAGGGAGTGCCAGCTCACTAGCCCACTCCTGACTGCAAACGAAATATCCGGCCGGGTGTGAACCAAACAACACAGGCAGCCAACGATCCACAGATACAGAGTCGCATTGACCTCCGCTGCCTCGCTGTTTCGGCTTAGTTTGAGCCTTTTTTCCATCAGAGTGTGCGCAGAATTGCAGTTAGCCATCCCTGCCACCTCCAAGAACTTGCGCGCGTAGCTCCCCTGGCTCACCGTTATGCCATCCGCAGTCTGCTACACTTCAATACCAAGGTAGAAAGATAAGAGACCAAGATCACTCATTTTGAACTGCTTCTTTATCTCCTCCTTGAAGTGTTGAACTTTCTTGTTTGAGGTGCCGGTGATGACTAAATCATCAACATATACACCAACGAGCGTCCATGCACCGCTCTCACCGCGGCCATAGATGCCAGCCTTGTGCGCACTTTGCATGAAGCCGAGAGACTTGAGCGTGCTGTCGAGGCGTGCATTCCACACACATGGAGCCTGACGAAGTCCGTAGAGTGCCTTGCGAAGCCCGAGCACCTTGTTCTCCTCCCCGGCGATGGTGAATCCCGGTGGCTGCAACACACCTCCTCGCGAAGAACTCCGTTCAGGAATGCAGACTTGACGTTCATGATGAACGGTCCAGCCCTTGTGCCTAGCCAGTGCAAGTAGCAACAGCATGGATTCCAATCGCGCAACAGGGGCAAAGGCATCTTCGTAGTCAATCCCCGGCTGCTGGACATACCCCTTGGCTATGAGGTGTGCCTTGTGCTTGATGACGGCGCCAACATCGTTCTGCTTCGGCTTGTACACCCACTTCAAACCGATCGGGTGATGTCGGCGTGGCAAGTCGATGAGTTTCCAGGTACCGTTCTCCTCCACGACACTCATCTCCTCGCGCATGGCCGTCTTCCATGCTTCATCCTTCACCATCTCCTGGTATGTGGACGGCTCCCCAGTGCACGCAAGATGGAGCTCAACATCGACTCCCGGATTTGGAGCCAGATTGGTCGATGTGAGTATCTCGTCAATTTTACGGTAGCGCAACGGAGCATCTCCATGAGCATCATCCAGTCGGTCATCATCTTGCTGCAACGGCATGATGAAAACAGGGAGGCCGGCTCTTCTGTGTCATCGTCTTGACTTGGCAGTGTTGGTGAAGCAGGAAGTTGTGTCGATGGAGCAGTTGCCGGTACTGATGGAGCGGGTGAAGGTGTCCGAGCTCCCCCGTCTATTACAGCCGGGGAGCTCTTAAACACTGGCTGCACGACGTTCTTGACGTGGAACTCACGCGGAGCCGTCGTCGTATCTACCTCTTCCTTCATGTTGTCCTAGTCCCATCCGATGGACTCATCAAAGATCACGTTAGGGGACACCGTCACCTTGCCTGTGGCCAGATCTAAATACTTGTACGCCTTGGCACCGCTGGCATAGCCAATGAATACCATTGCTTGGCTGTGATCAACCAACTTTGAGATTCCAGGCTTCACGATATTTACGTTGGCCAAACAACCAAACATGCACAGAAACGAGACTGCAGGTTTCCTGCCAGCCCATGCTTCGTACGGTGTCTTTTCCTCGAGGGCCTTCGTTGGGGCACGGTTCAGAAGGAACTCAGCCATCGACACGGCCTCACCCCAGTTGCACATCGGCGTCCGCCTTTGTTTCAACAGCGCTCCAGTCATAGCAAGTACTGTCAGGTTCCGCCTCTCCACAACACCATTCTGTTGTGGTGTGTATGGCGCACTGAAGTGTTGCTCGGCACCTTTCTCCGCATAGTAGCGCACAAATTCACTGGACGCCGCTGTTATTCATACGCAAGACCACCTTTCTCCACTATGCACAAATTCACTGGACGTGAACTCGCCGCTGTTATCCATTCGCAAGACGTGAAGTCGACAGCCACTTTGGTTCTCAGCGCCTGCCTGCACCTTCTTGATTGCATCTTCAGCGTCACTCTTTGAGGAGAGGAGCTCGAGCCACATGAAGCGAGAGAAGTCAGCGACGAGGAGCAGGAAATAGTTCCGGCCGCCTGGGGTTGCTGGAGAGACAGGGCCACATAGATCACCATGTACTAGATCTAGGGGAACATTGGCACGGTACTTAGCTTTGGAGGGGAAGGAGGCATGCCGATGCTTGGTGGTGACGCAGGTCTCACAGAGCTGCTCGACGTGGTCCAGCTTGGGGAGGCCTCGCACCATGTGTCGCGTGCCAGCTGCCACAATGCGTCAAAATTGAGATGCCCGAAGCGATCGTGTCAGAGCCAGGCTCCTTCCGATCCAGCCCGGGCAGCCAAACACACTGGTTTTGGCAATGGCCAGCTGAAGGATGTAGAGGTGCATGCGCCTACGTTCCACCTTGACGAGGATGCGATGCTGCTGATCACAGATGCACATCACGCCATCCTCTATCTCCACCTTAGAGCCGCCCTCATCGAGCTGCCCGACAGAGAAGATGGAGTTCTTAAGGCGCGAAATATAGTAGACTCCGATGAACTCCTTGTGCTCTCCGTTCCTCCCAGTGAAGATAACAGTTCCTCGACCATGGATTTCAACGACCGTGTCATCAACAAAACGCACATCTCCGACCATGGCATCATCAAGGTTCGAAAAGACATCCAGGTGGCCCGTCATATGGTTTGACACGTCCGTGTCAAGGTACCAGCCCTCTAGATTTTCTGAGTCATCTGTTGCACCGAGGAACACACATGTGTGTGTGTCTCGACGAGGTGCAATGGCGCAGGCTAGGGGCATCGACCAGGTTCAGGTCAATGATCTCGGCGAGATGCAGTGCCGGTTTGTCATCTTCATCTTGTCTTGCCAGGTGTGCCTGCTCGCTCTTGTCTGAGCGGCAATCCCTGGCCAGTGGCCCTTTCGACCACAATTGCGACACTTATTGCAGTAGGTGTCCGAGCGCGAGGCATCCTTGTTCTCGCCACTAGTACCGGCTGCCTTCTTTCCTCGTGACCCACGCCTCCGGTTCTTGGGCTTCGCCTTCGAGCTGCCCTCACCGTGTTTCTTCTCCTTGGAGAGCTCACACCACTGCTCCTCTATGAGCAGCAGTTTGCTAGACGCGTCGACGTCTGGGACATAGGAGCCGCGATCTTCATGAGTGTCTCGATTGAAACTGCCACCTGGTTGAATTTCATGGGCACCAATCACAGGTACTTCTCCACCACCTTCGTCGAATCGTCAACATCACGAGGATAGTGAGCTGCATCACGATGTTCTCCAGCCGCACGAGAAAGTCATCCACTGCCTCGTCGTCATGGAAATAGAGTTGCTCGTACTGTCTCTGCATGTTCTGGGCTCGTCGTCACGGAAATAGAGTTGCTCGTACTGTCTCTGCATGTTCTGGGCATTGGACTTCCTCATGCGCTCGTCACCGATCCACATTTTCTGTATTGCCTCCCACACCTCCTGCACAGATGGCTTTACAACGATCGGCGCCTGCAACTCAGGTGGGAGCCCAAGCAGTATTGCTTCCAAGGCCATCTGATCCACCTGATCGTTGCAATCGTCAAGCTCCATGGCCTCCCACAGGCCACGAGCTTGGAGCTTCACCTTCATACCAAAGACCAATCACTGTAGTTAGCTTTGTTCAAGATTGGGAACGTTCTGGCTCCGTCGACCTCCTTGAACACCCGCTGCACGATGGAGCGACACCCACCGCATCTACGTCTACTAGGGAGAGAGATCGTGCCCTGCTGGTCGACCGAGAGGAACAAGGGGAGGTGGGAAGCTTCTTGCCATTGCCCTTGCTCCCATCACCACCACTGGTGTCCACCTTCGCCGGAGGGGGAGTTCCTACCATCTCGAACTCAACTCTAAACCAAAGCTCTGATTATCAATTGTTGGAACTACAGCTATTGTCCGACAAACTTCAGAGAAGAAAACGCATGATAATATATATATTTGTTCAAGAATAGCACTCACCACGTTCATTCTAAAATACTAGAAATTACCATATTAATCAAAGAAAAAAAGAAAGAAAAATTATCCACCATTGACATTATGAAAAAATTAGACTAAAGTACTCTCCCATATATTTTTATAAATTTACCCATTATTACCCCAACTCTCTCCCATATATCCTCACGTAACAAGAGAAAAGATAATGACATATGGCCTCAATTCTCCGAAGATCATCTTCTGAATGACTTGACGGCCTCAATTAGTGAGATAATGACACTTGCCCTCACCTAGATCTCAAGACAAAAGTAAAAATATGTATAAACTTCAAAATTACGCACTGACACTGAAAAAATAATAATAACCTTAAAATTACTGAAATATAAAATATAACAATTATTATTAAATTATAAATTATAAAGCAAACCATGTCGTAGTGAGATTTTCCAAATCAACAAAATGTGATTTGATTAGAAATGGACATAACAATCATATTTGATTCCAATGCATGCATAAAATTGTACTAGAAGGTAATATAAACAAAACGGCTCTCACAATTTCCACCTAAGTAAGATAAAAATTTTTAGCTCTTTGTGATGCATTGAGCTAGATTGATAATATTTTTTTCAAAATGTCTTAATTTAATTTCTACAACTAGATTGTATTGCCCATGCAATTGCACGGGCTAGCACATAAATGATGTTATAATACCAGTAAGGTATTTTAGTTCACCACTTACTTGAGTGTGTACAATTCTTTTTCTATCACATTGGAATAAAATATCCAATGCAAGAGAATACTAAAACTAAATAATGAACAAACAATATAGTGATTTGATGCAGCAATAGAAATCTATTTTGTCAAAGAAAGTTATGCCATAGCCAGATGAATTGAGCTATGATAATTGTTCAATACAGTTGCAAGATTTGTTGTTAAACAAATTCATTCCTATTGCAAATCTAATTAGAAGGAGCGTGTAGATATTTATGTAGATTTACATCAGACCGGCTCATAAAGGTCATAGCAGCTCGCACCTTAATTTCATAATATTTTCATATATAATTTTGTATTTCAGCATAGTGAGTACACAAACTTAATTTCAAATATTTAAAATGAAACAAAGCTAATAAACATAGGGGATAATTCCAAGTAATATAATAATATACTAAAAAAGTTACAACTAACGGTGTCTTGTTGTATGAAATCCACAATAAGATTTTATTAACTGAATCAAGCAACTGATTAAAAGATCTTAACACGTTCTGTGCATGAGATCTATTATCCAGTTGAAGCCAATATGAAATCAGCTCTATCTTTTCTCAGATAAATATTCTAAGTGGGTTCACAACTATATACATGCTGCATATTTATTTATTCATAAAGTCAAATTTATTAAAATAAACTGGGACGATAATTTTTTATGTTGCTTCCTAATTTCTGGTTGGCTATATCAATATGGCGTATAGTTGGCTTCATACCTTATTATTGAGTCTTGACCTACTCGTTTGGGCTCCTCGGCTTGATTTGTTGCCATCACCCTCGTGCAGCGCAGGAAGTCAGATAGTATCTTTAATTCTTACCTGTGTCATTGTACATATACTGATTGCAGATTAGGAGAAAAAGAGGGAGGTCAGGCAGCAGCTTCAGGGCCTGGAGTTGTCGTCGTCTCTCCTTAGCTTAAGAAGAATATGAACGATCAATAATCTTGGCACCCCTAGATAAAAGAAGGGTCAGGATCTGACGAGTCGCTAGAGCCTAGACATGCATCCCTGTTTCCAATGGTAATTCAGTGTGTCCAAGAATCTAAACATAACAGGCCTTTGGGATCCATAAGCTTTGTTGTCGACAATAGGCAGCCATGACAGTCTAGCAGATCAGCCTGCAGTCCTAGATAATCTTACTCTGTAGCTCCAGATAAGGAAGCAACCTGGCCTTGGAAAGTTCCATCACTCCATTGCTTATGTGGAATCCAGATGGGATAAAACCTATCTGATCACGGCTGTCCCTACATCAAGCCAAAGAGTGTGCGCTTCCATTTGCCATCCACCTATCCACCCCACGAACCCAGCGTGCCTGCCTGTGATGACAAGCTTGGCTCATAATTACGCCGGTGTGTACTTGCACATGAGGCCTTGCAATCTATCTCATGTTCACCAATTGGATTTGGTAGCCTAATTAGTCCTGATGGAAACAAACAACAGATCATGGTACCAATGACAAGGTGCAACAAACCTTCAGGGCCTTCTTCTAACTCAGACAAGACACACACGTGCTAGGAGACAACTGAGGACAAGAGTGTCAAGCTGACGTCAAATAGCAGACATCTGACCATAGAACTCATCAACTATGGAGTCACCCTGTCGAACAAGCTGCTCCTGATGAATGGCAGCAAGAAAAGTAGACTGTCCAGAAGGCTCATAGCACTCACGAAGGAAAGCCCACATCTGATGTGTGCACTCTAACTCACCAATATCAGCTAGAAAAATGATCCACCATGCTAGCAACAAGAATAGCAGCAGCTCAAACATCCTCATCAATCCATGTCCTGTAGGCAGCATACTGAGACTCATAAGACGCCACACGATCATCATAACCACCACGTAACCTCTCCATAGCAGCAACAAAATCAGCAAGAACCTTGTCATACGCCACCTTCTCAGCAGCAGTGGCCGTCTCTGAAAGAACGGGCTCAACTAGAAATACAGACGATGTAGGAGCCGTAGGACGAGGCGGACAAATAAGCTCACCAGTAAGAAAATCCCAAAGACGTAGACCCTTCATATGAATCCGAAGACGAGGAACCCAGTCCCGATAGTTGGTGCCATTGAAAAGCACCGGACAGTGAAGAATAGCAACTCCACTAGATGAAGCCATGTCGACAGCGAGAGCGCAACAGGAGCGGCAGCGAACGACGGTGAGAGCACAAGAGAGAAGCGGCGCAAGTTGCAGTTTTTTTAACCCTACTATAAAATGTCGCCGACAAAAAGAAGCGACTGAAAAAAGTCGCAAAAGAAAAGCCACAACACAAAACAGTAGTCCTTTATTTTTTTTTTTACAACTGAGCCGAGCCGACCGGGGCGAGCCGGGCGAGCGAGCCGCCGAGCCGAGCCAGGCGAGCAAGCCGGTGCGATGAGCCGAGCTGAGGTGAGTCAGATATCCGACGACTCAATTTTAGATCGAGCCGTCACCAGTTGACGATTCCTGAACCTGATGTCAAGTTCGATCCAGTGACGACGACGTTGATTGCGTCGATTTCGGCGGCGGCGGCATCTATTTCGGTGAGTCAGGCAGCAGCGACGTCGGCAACAGAGAAGCGTGGCGGCGATGAAAGACAGGACGGCGGCGTAGCACCAAGAAGAGGGGAGGCGACGCGATTCAACGAGGAAGACTGACGAACCGGTGCGGGAAGTCGTTCAACGATGAAGAACGGCGATGAGCACCAGCAAATCAACGAGTCCAGAAGGAAGAACACGTCGGGAAGAGAGAAAAGCACGCAAGTGCAACGTGTGGTGGTGGCTGGGAGAAAAAAAAATTCTAACCTAGCTGTGATATCATGTTATGAATAGCACTTATATTCATAATAAGATGAATAGCACTTATATTCATAATAAGAGCACTAGGCCCAAATATATACATGTACAGGTGTTGGTAAATATACACAAAACCTCTTATACAATAGGAAAACTACAAGAATACGTATATATCTAACAGGTGGTTCCCCTCTATGATTGTTTGTAGGTCCCATGCTTGTTCTGCTCTCCAACCGGACAAGATGGTCCACCTCCGATGATTGCAAATAGATCTCATCCATGTTCTGCTTTCCTTATCTTGCGTGAATCCTTCATGAGGTGATCTGTGGAGACATCGTCATTACCATGGTAGGGTTCATGCATATGGCGGCAGCGCTCCTAATGAATATCGCACCAGAGATAAAGGGTTGGGACGATTGGGATCCAAAGGATAGAGGGGCATAGTCGTATGTGCTCAGCAGAATATGGCACCAGAGATAGATGTCTCTTCTCAGATATATAGGAGAGAAATAAAGGGCTGGATGTTTTTTTTTTTGAGAATTTCTAGTTTATTTCTCTCTTTTTTTCAGGCCATGTAGTAAAAAGTTCATCTCCTTTTATTAATAAATAGATAAAATATCAAGACAAGTCACGCTAATGCACGGGTTGATTGACTAGTTCATCCTAAAAGATAAATGGAATTACAGCCTGACATTATTCTTTTTTCAAATTATATCATACTACTTCAAAATATTGTTTCATACTACCTTTCTCTAGTCCTTAATAAAACAGGTATGATTTTTCACTTTTTGTTTGGTGGTTTCCGTGGCCGTAGTTTTCGTGGGTCTCTAGGACTCTACCCCTTAGTAATTACGTGAGTCCGCTGCTGGTAGCCGCGTTTTTCTTTTTGCATGTGCACATGACGGCCCGCTCGCAAGTCTGCCTCGAGTATGTAGTAAAAGAACTTACGTTCACGCCAGAAACCCTAGTAAAGATTAATGCAGTATAAATATATCTAAATAGTAGATCAAGAGAGATGAATAATCCATATTGATTCTATAGCATATTATAAAGGTGCTCACGTCTATTAGCATGGTCTATCAGGATTCAGAACCAACCCTTTAGTCACCGTAACGCTAAATATGGTTATCAGAAGCGTACGAGGTGATATATATTCCTTTTCCGTTTCTCCACAGTAGCGCTATTGGTTGTCACGACATGGCGAAACATCATCAGCCTTTTGGAACCCACCACATGAATGGGGAATATCGCATTTTAATGGGCAGGAGGAATCGGGCTTTGTTAATTCGTGTACAAGGACGTAATGAGAGTGAGGTGTTTCAAGTTACTATATACCTTGCAAAAGCATACAAAGAAAACTCGTGCCAAACTCAATTTGCACGCAAGATTGAACAGAAAACAGAGACAAAACAGAGGGGACCGCGTGCACACTTGTTATTACTAACCTTTACGGCGCTTTTTTGGTGGGTCATCAAACACCTTCGTGACGTACTCGTCGGCCAGATCATCGGGGAGCTGGAACTTGAACGACGGTGAGTCCGACTCCTTGCGTTGCATCTCCACAAGCCTCTGAGACCTGGGCTGGTCCTCAATGCCGTAGAACCTGTTTATCTCGGATTTTCGAGTCTCGGGGTCCATAGTCATTAACGTATTCCAGCCCAGTTGGATGTTCTTTTCCTGTTTGTAGTCGCCGTCGATTTTATCTGGCTCTGGCTCCTTACGATGGTGGATTGATCGTGCGAGATTCTTTCCCAAAGAGCTCTGATAACAAGAACTGGAATGCCCTGGATCTTGATGGCTGGCTTGAACCTTGGTCATCGACGGGATGGGCTCAGGAGGACACACAACTTTAATGGCGAATTTCTGTTCGTCTGCCAGTTCGGCTTTCACCGGTGGCGTGGCAGGCGCGTGTACAGCGTTGTTGGGCTTTGTTTCTGATCTGTCAGCCTTGTCCTTCTCCCCTTCCTCGCCTGCTGCGTCCTCATTGATCATCTCCAACGGCGTGGGCAATCGATGATGCGGCGCTGTGTCAGCGACCTTCAGCTTGCTGCGAGGCTTGACCCGCACTCGAATGGCTGTGGGTATAGCTAAGTGCCTGTTCGTCTCCGTCGATGGGCGGATCCTTTCCCCCGCGCTGCCTCCGGCTGCCACCGAAGCCATCGGATTGTCGAGGGATCGCATGTTCCGGTTGAGTTCTCCTAGAAAGGAAGAGTCGGCGGGCTCCTGCTCGTGCTTCCACAAGAATGAATGAGGCAGAAGGACGAGCTTGTTGCTACGACGGTGCTCGTGCCGGCCGGTGGACGCGATCAATGGAGATGTGTGCTCGCCATCGTACAACTCTCCCATGACAAGTTTTTTTTTAGTTAGTAGGTCATGTCTCTTTCCTCTGCTTTGGATTTATATTTATACTGCTGGACATAAGCCTCGTGGTGCAGAACACAAATCAAGATCGGACTTGCACCGGGCCAATGAGCAAGAGACGAGTCTCGGGCGGAGTCCGCATGTGAGTTGTATTCGTAGTCCGCACCGTCCTGTAGCGAGGATGTCCTCTATTTTCCTCCGTATCGATAGGATTGCGAACTCGTGTAAAACTGTTGCAGGAGTGAGCAGCAACGAGAGACTACCCGTGGTGCACCGGCTGAGCCCATGCTCGCCACAGGACGGTACAAGCAAAAGCAGCAATTCCTCGCCCAGTGACGCCTACCGACAAGATGTCCGCCGCATCCGTGCCCTTTTTGCAGGTCGTTGGACTGCCGGCATGGCTGACGCCCCAGCCCCGGCACCAGCGCCATCAACCGGAAGCGTCACCGTACCCACCAAAGGCACCCCCGTCGCTGAGGCACCCGGCGTTTAGGACTACACAGTCCTCGTCGGCTACGGCACGCCGGCACAGCAGTTCCCGATGGGCCTAGAGAGTAGCTTTGGCCTGTCGTTGCTCAGGTGCAAGCCCTGCGCTCCGGGGGCATCCAGCTGCGACCCGGCGTTCGACATCTGGATGTCCTCCACGTTCCGTTTCGTTGCGTGCGGCTCGTCGCAGCGCCGGAGCAACTGCTCGAGCCCTGGTGTCTGCCCGCTACCGGTACCGTCCCTGAGCGGCGTTGTCGCGCAGGACGTGCTGACTCTCACGTCATCCCCCTCCGGTGTTATCCACGACCCACCTCAATCCGGCAGTGTACGCGCCGCTCCACGACGCGTTCCGGGAGGAGATGAAAGAGTACCCAACGGCCGCGCCGTTCCACGGGCTTGACACGTGCTACAACTTCACTGGGCTGCAGGAGATCGCCATGCCACTCGTCAGGATCAAGTTTGAGAGCTTCCTTCTCGGCGGAGAGCAGATGCTCTACTACGAGGACCCCACGCCAGGCACGTTCTCTGTCGCCTGCCTCGCCTTCACCGCTTTCCCGGGCGAGGTTCGGTTCTCCGTCATTGGGACCCTGGCGCAGATGATGACCGATGTGGTGTACGATGTGTCTGGGGGTCAGGTTGGCTTCATCGAATTCAGCTGCTGAACGAGAGCATAAGCGAGGGAATTAAGTGGCACGGAGTTGTGTACCCTTTTGCTTCTGTGTGCGCCAAAATAAGCCATTCCCGTTCTTTCTCATGCCTCGGACTTTCATTTTCCTTCGAATTGATTTGATACCCACTCTAGTTTTCTTGACATTTCTGATCCCTTATAGATAGTTAAAGAAATAAATAGTCAAATCTCTTGAGTCATCGGCCTGACAAGCCTATGATCACTGATGTGAACACCAGTCCATTTGAATGTAGACTGATGCAATATTAAAGGCTATCGGCTGGCCCAGTCAGCTTATCGGCCGATGCACAATAAACTTATAGATAGTTAAAGGACATCTAACTGGGTAATTCAAACGTGATAACCTATGAACTAAATATTCTGGATAGAACTTTGATAAAAGAAATATAATTAAACTGTTCACACTTAACTAACTCAATAAGGGATCAGCTAGACACTAGGGGAAAATCAATCTCTGCCGTGCGCCCCCATCTTTGCCGTGTGTTTTATCTCGGGCACACGGCAAAGATGGTGTTTGCCGTGTGCTAAATTAAAACAAAAAAAAAGATTGACACAAAAAAATGTCACGACTTGCGACTTGGGACGGGGACGGGCGGGCGGGGTTCTTGGGCGACCAAATTTTTTTTTTTTGCTTTTTTTTAGGTTTTTTCCTAGATTTATATTTTGCTGAGTGCCCTCTTTACCAAGTGTATTTTGACACACGGCAAAGACTTTGTCGTTTGCCCGATAGAAGACACATGGCAAAGTCAGCTTTACCGACAGATATTTTATCGTGCACGCTTTGCCGTGTGTAACCCACGGTAAAGATTTTGCCGTGGGTTTTTTAGGGTTTGCCGTGTGCATTGGGTACAAGGCAAACCATAGCTTTCCGTAGTGAGAATTCATGCCAACCCTATAGATGCTAGCAGATCAGACTTGATCGAGGAAGTACTAAAGGAAAATAATTAGCTAAGAGTTATTAGATCTAGTCAATAATTCAATACCAAAGTGACTATAGTAATTAGATCTAAATAAGACTAAGACAAAGCTAATCTGCGACATCCTAGCCCAGTACTTAGTAGGATTGATAAAATACTCATATTAAAAAGTTGCAACTTTTTTCTGGAAGCTCATCTTCAAAGAACTCTGAGGTTAAGCATGCTTGGCCTAGAGAAATTTCGGAATGGGTGGCCGATCAGTAAGTTCTTCTCGGGTATACACAAGTGAAGATAAAGTGCGTAGAAAATACTTGGGTTGATCCGTGAGAGAAGTCTTGAGATGCTAAAGAGCTGCCAGGTGTAAGCGAACCCTACCCCAACGGTCAGGACATTACATAATCAACCACATTATGCGATATAATAACCCTAGAAAAACTCTAACTATAGGATAATTAGAAATCATGAGAATATCCTGAGAAAGTAGAAATCAGGGTCAATGTAATTATCAAGGTGATGAAATCCTAATCTCTCATGAAGATGGGGGTCAATGCAACCGACATGAGATAAGAACTCATCGAGAATAGAAGGCCATGCACGGATGGTTGTAATAAGTGTGTTGTTCGCTTAAAATCAAATAGCCCCATGCAAGGGGTCTGATCCAATCAGAATACGATTCCATACCGACTAATGTTATTTAGAATCTCGGCATGATGGATGCCTCTGGTGTGCACGCTGCAGTCGCCCCTGGCGATTACGCCACCCGAACCCCCCCCCCCCCAACTGTGCCACTCCTACGACCATCTCCGACAGCACGGCTACTGCCCCGGCCAGCAGCTCCACCTCGGCATCATGCAGATCAGTCACTGCCGCCAAACCCAGTCTTCTCTTCCAAAACAAAATCCTTTCTGAATGCTTCTCCCTTGTCGTCTCCCCCATCTGTGCCCATGCTGCTGCTGCTGATCTCTGGGTCACCTATCCTTCCGTCTCCGCTCCCAGTCCTATAGTGGCCAACATAATGAACTACTGCTTTGTCGCCCCGCCTGAGCGATTTATCGTTGATGTCTCATCGCCTAGTGTGTTCCATACGCTTGTCGCTAGCAGGAACATCACGAACATCATCCTAGCGCGTGGTGCACAAAGATTGGGTACAACTGTGTTCTTGTTCCATGCTTCCTTGGCCGCTTCAGAAGAAGCTGCTCACTGGAGAGCGGTGCTGGAGCCGAAGTAGAATGGTTCAGTGATGGAGGCATAAATGTCTATCAGACCCACCTCGAATGGCACAGCCCTTGAAGTCAACCAGAACGAGCAGCTTTTAACGCTTTACTCTCCCGTCAGAGCTTCCATTAAGACAACATGGAGTGCCAACAGTTCACTGCCCTCTCTCCTAGGTCAGCCTCAGGTGTTGTCGTGTCAGCCAGCTCACACGTCCCCCCCCCTCATCCACGCCGCTGCTGCTGCAAACCCATCAACTTTGCATTCATATCATCACACGCTCCTCAACAACCCGAGCCCCCCCCCCCCCCTATCCAAAAACACCTCTCTCCCCACCACATAGCGCCCCCAAAAATCATCCGCATGCCTACTTTTGCTGCTTTGCCACAACCCACCAAGTCCAGGATTGCCATGAGCCGATCCGCTGGCGCAGCTGTGGTCATCCTGGTCACCGGCGGCACGAGTACAACATGCCAGTCGACCACCCACTCACCCCTTGGCCCCATCACCGCCCATCCATTGAGCTCCCCGCCCGCCGCGCCATGGTAACCCTCATGCCATACGCCTCTCTCGCCACCCCCAAACACCCATCACCCCCCGCTCCTCCCCCTTCATCGGAGCACCAAGGTTTTCATGTTAGATCCAAACCTCTAACATTCGGATCTAGGACTCATGAATAAAAGGGAACCGGAGAGAATACCTAAGAGAGGGAGAGAAGGAGTGATTCAGGTTACCATCGGTGGGGACGGAGTCGCCGGAGCCGGGGTTGGAGGAGCTCGCCATGGGGTCGTCGGTGATGGTCGTGGAGGCGCTGCCTTGGTGGTGCTTCCCGCCGCTGCTGCGCCGCCGGGATCGGATCGGCTAGGGTTTCTGTGGGGAGGTCGTGAGCACGGCAAACCTTGGTTCGCGTGCTGCAGCCCCCTCCCCTTTTATGTGGCGTAGCGCGATGGGGGCCCACCAACCAGTACATGGTCGGGCGCCCCTAATCAGGGCGCCTAGGGGGAGGACGTGACCAACTCGGTCACGCCCGTTGGGATCAACCTAACATCCTCCCCCTTGATCTCAACTTAATTCTTAGCTTAAACATAGCATTCTAAACTTAGCACCTATTCCATCATAGGTCAGTGTAAAGGGTATGCAGCGTCGTCATAGTTAGTTACGTACTATTAGACTCAACAACCACTATGCACTTCTCCATCATGAAATATATTCTTATTTTGGGCCCTTAGTATCCAGTGATCAAAGGCTTTCCCTTAAACCCATGCCGGCTACGTGTTCTCTGAACACATCGGGTGGTAAGCCTTTTGTTAATGGATCAGCAAGCATTTGCTTGGTACTTATATGCTCAAGACTAATGGTTTGATCCTAGATTTCCTCCTTAACAACATAGAACTTAATGTCAATGTGTTTGGCAGCTTCACTTGACTTGTTGTTATGGGAGTAACATACTGCTAGCTCATTATCGCAGTACATCTTAAGTGGTTTTTCAATCCTGTCAACCACTCTTAGACCGGGTACAAATTTCTTAAACCACATTGCCTGTCCAACGGCCTCATAACAAGCAACAAACTCGGTGTACATTGTGGAGGATGTAGTCATAGTTTGATTAGAGCTTTTCCATGATATAGCTCCCTTTGCGAGCATGAAGACATAACCCGTAGTAGATTTCCTTGTTGCCTCACATCCCGTGAAATCTGAATCTGAATAGCCCACTATTTCAAGGATGTCTGATTTCTCATATGTTAACATGAGGCCTTTTGTGCCTTGCACATATCTTAAAGCCTTCTTTACCATCTGCCAATGTTTTTCCCCTGGATTTGATTGAAATCTACCAAGGACCCCGGTTACAAAAGCTAAGTCAGGGTGAGTACATACTTGAGCATACATCAAGCTTCCGACAGCTGAAGCATATGGAACCATTTTCATTTGATCGATCTCATATTGGTTCCTAGGACACTGAAAAGTCCCAAGCTTATCACCCTTCACTATCGGAGCAGGCAAAGGTATACTCGCGTGCATACCATTCTTTCTTAAAATATTTTCGAGGTATGCTTTCTGAGATAATCCTAATACCCCCTTACTTCTATTTTGGTGAATCTCAATTCCTAATACATAGGAAGCTTCATCGAGATCTTTCATATCAAAATTTGAGGACAAGAATCTCTTAGTTTCTAGTAGCATATCAACATCGCTACTTGCAAGTAGGATGTCATCTACGTACAAGATAAGAAAAATAAATTTTCCATTCTTAAACTTAGCATATATACATTTGTCCTCTATATTTTCCTTGAATCCAAATGTTCTTATAGTCTCATCGAATTTGAGGTACCATTGCCTAGAACCTTGTTTCAATCCATAAATGGACTTGATTAATCGGCATCCCCAATTCTCTTTCCCTTTTACAGCAAAACCCTTAGGTTGTGCCATATATGCTTTCTCATTTAGATCCCCATTGAGAAAAGTTGTCTTGACATCCATCTGATGTAATTCTAAATTATAATGCGCCACTAAAGCCATTATGATTCTGAAAGAATCCTTAGTTGAAACAGGTGAAAATGTCTCATTATAATCTATTCCTTCTCTTTGAGTTAACCCTTTTGCGACAAGTCTGGCCTTATATTTATCAATCTTCCCTTGGAAGTCATGTTTAATCTTGTAGACCCATTTATAGCCTACTGTTTTGGCTCCTTTAGAAATTTGTTCTAATTCCCAGACTTTATTTATGCTCATGGACCTCATTTCATCTTCCATGGCTTCAATCCACTTGGATGAGTAAGGACTTTTCATAGCTTCTTCAAATGAGGTGGGATCTCCCTCCATCTGAATTTCTTCACTCATGTATACTTCATAATCACTAGGAATAGTAGACCTTCTTACTCTTTGTGATCTTCTAAGATTTTCTTGTTGTGCCACATTATTTTCTAATTGCTAAGGTTGCTCCCCCTCATCATTGGTAGCATTTTGTTCTTCAGGTTCCTGAAAAATAGGAACATTTTCGACTTGCATTTGAGGCGCCAGAGCAATAGGAGTCTCACTTTGGACAGCTGCTTCTGATAGGAGTGCAAAAGCCGGTGCCAAGAAAAATGGCTCTTGAATCATAGGAGTGGGCACAAAAATCCGCTTCTCTTCAAGGCTAATTTCTCGAGGCGACATGCTCCCCCACAACATCTCATTTTCTAGAAAAAATGCATGTCTTGTTTCTACAAACTTAGTATGCCTATTAGGGCAATAGAAACGAAAACCTTTAGATTTATCTGGATAGCCAATAAAGTGGCAACTCATAGTCTTAGAGTCTAATTTACTAATATTTGGATTAAATAACTTAGCCTCACCTGGACAGCCCCATATATGCATGTAATTTAGTGTGGGCTTTCGCCCAGTGCATAACTTATATGGTGTCTTAGGGAGTGACTTACTAGGAACACGATTTAGAATATGAATGGCAGTTTTTAACGCCTCCATCCATAAATTAACTAGTAGAGTGGAAAAACTTAACATACTTCTTACCATATCCATCAAGGTGCGATTGCGCCTTTCTGCTACTCCATTTTGCTGAGGTTCGCCCGGTGTTGAATATTGGGCGACTATGCCATTTTCCTGTAGGAACCTTGCAAAAGGTCCAGGAACTTGGCCATACGGGGTATGACGACCGTAGTACTATCCCCCCCCCCCCCCCCCGGTCGTATCTTACTATTTTAATCTTTAAATCATGCTAGTTTTCAACTTCAGCCTTAAAAATCTGAAATTTATCCAATGCTTCTGATTTTCTTTAATTGGATAAATATAACCAAAACACTAGTAATCATCAGTGAATGTTATAAATGAACTAAAACCATCAACCGACATCACATTAAATGGACCACAAATGTCCATATGAATTATTTCTAGTACTCTTGAGCTTCACTTCTCATCTTTCTTAATTTTCTTAACGTATTTTCCTTTTATACAATCGATGCAATGCTCAAGATCTGAAAATTGTAAGTGTGGAAGAATTGATTCTTTAATTAATAGCTCAATCCTTTCCCTTGAAATATGGCCTAAATGACAATGCCATAATTTTGAAGATACATCATCAATTCTTTTGCACTTCTTACTTACAACTTTCATAGACGAGGAGGCAATCTTAGTGGTTACATCATTCTCATTGCATATATGATTCTATTCAGTTATGGCATTCACATCATCATGCCATGGAAGTAAATAAAGCTTATCTTCTAAAGTTGCAACACCGACAATCTCATGATTAAATTCAATCTTACAAGAATTATTGCCAAAATGACAAGTAAAACCGTCTTTATCTAAACATGATACTGAAATTAAATTCCTTCTCATGGAAGGTACATAGAGAACATTATTCAAATGAAGTACAAAGCTATCACTTAATTCTAAAGGGAGTGTGCCAATAGCTTTGACTTCAGCTTCAATGCCATTTACAACTTTAATGCTTCTTGCTCCTCTTTCTAGGATCCTCCTCGTAGCGAATCCCTGTAAAGAATTTGCAATATGAATAGTTGCAACTGAGTCAATCCACCATGTGGAAGGAGAATAATCTATGTATAAGGATTCATCTATGAATGTAATTTTATCAATAACTAAATTCTTACCATTCCTGTTCAACCACTTAAGGAACTCAACACAATCTTTCATGTAGCACTACAATAAAAATATCTTCTAGACACGGTTATATTGCTATGTTTTTATAAACGTCTCTACATTAATAGCTAGAGACACTTTTCAATACGATTTTAAGAACGTATCAATATGATATGATTTTAGATACGTTTTAATGTCAAGAATATAATAAACATGTTTTTTGACACTTTTTTTAAAACATCACAAAGTATTACGATTTTAGACACGCTTTGAACTATTGGTAGCCACAGAAAAGACACATTTTGACATGTTTCTAAAGACATCAAAAATTTAGATACGCTTTAATCGTACCTAGCCACATCAAACATGCTTTTTGAGATGTTATTGAAAATATATAAAACATGAGATGATATTAGACACGTTTTGATCGTATCAATCCTCTCTAGAGACATTTTTGGCACGCTACGTAAACTCCTAGGAACACCAAAACACTAAGAAAATATGGGTATAAAAGAATGAATATCTCAATCTAATCATGTTTCCTTCAAAGGTGAGCTGGTTAGATGAGCATGTAAAAAACAAGGAGGTCTCAGGTTCGACTCTTGCTAACTACGTAAAAAAAAATCAATCACTTAGAAGAGGTTCTAAAACAATAATATGCTAGTAGCAGCACAATACAAACATATCAATAAATTGTATGTAAATTTTTTCCACACATCATAGAACGTGTCTACTCTAATACCTATGTCATATAAACATATTTATGAAAACGTATCTACAAACATATGTATCATTTATAGCATCTTAAGGAAACATCTTGTTTGTTGGTAGACATATTTTTAAAAAGCATATCAACAAGCTCTGACACGGTACGTGCGGAGATGCCTCGGACACGAATTATGAAAACGTATCTATATTTTGATAAAGGCGGTATAAGCATATCTAAACCTAAAATAATGCGTATCTATAGGGGGTGTTTTCTAGTAGTATAGTGGCCTTTGACACCACAATGTCTGCATGTGTCCTTGTCCACTTCCTCCATCTTGCCTTTTCCTTGGCCTTCATGGGGGTGCTTGAGAGGTGGCCCCTGTGACTTGAAAGAGGGTTTAGAAGGAGATTGAGAGAACTTCTTCTTCTTATGTTGCACATGATTGACTGAGTCTTGTGCCTTCCTCTCCTTAATTCTTTACTCCTCCTGTACTGACATGGCTATGAGCTTCTCAAGATCCCAACTCTCAGGCTGAGAGTTGTAATTGATCTCAATAGGCAGTGAAGCAAAGATCAAATGAACTAGGAACTCATGAGGGAGTGCCATGTTCATAGGCCTAAGCTTGGTGGCCATATTGGACATGGACAAGATGTGCTCTCTTACACCCTTACCAAAAATGTACGTTTCAGTAACAAGCTTTCTAATGATAGTGCTAGCATAGGACTTAGAGAAGCCAGTAAACTGACTCGCTATCTTCTGAAGGTATTCCCTAGCTGTAGCACATTCTGGGATTGCTCCCCTTATCGCCTCCACAATGGTGCTTTTAATCACCATGAGGCACTTACGGTTGAAACTGTCCCACTTATACTTATTGAGCTGGAAGTGCTCCACTTCCCTAACAAGCTCCCGCTCTCAGGCCTGAAAAGCAGCATCTGCTTCATTATCAGCCCTCACAAGCTGAGCGGGCTCAACTGGGCGGTCCTCAGTGAGACAGAAGTCGAGATTGTACACCGCCAGTCCAATCTCCAACTTCTCGCACCATGTTCCATAGTTGCTCTCATTTAGGGGCGGAATGGACGCGAGGAAAGCAAGAGCGTTGCCTAAAATACAACATAATACCTTGAATTCTCATGAATTAATTAACGTTGGTCCAAATAATCCATGAAAATTTAAGGCAATACTAATTTTAAATATCATTGGGCCATAAAGAATTAATACTTATACTGAGCATGAAGACATAATAAAATTATCAGCAACATTCGTGAGCAAATAAAATTACTATGCTTACAATAGAATCATAAAACTTTTCTAATTAAATTTTCCCATTGGTTCTAATTTAATTAGAGAAGTGAATTCATACAATTCTTAATTCAGTGGATGAACAGAAAATAACACAGTCGAAGGTCAAATATATATACTTAAAAGCTTAATTATCAATTTTCCTATTTAAATCTTCACATCGGATCCAATTCAACTAGGAAAAAGATGCTAATACACTTAAAAGATATGGGAAGATTAATGCTACTGGAACTAAAATAACAAAGATATTTGCAGCAAAATAATCCATAAAAATTCATAGACAATACTTAGCTTAAACTTAACTAAATCCTCTCTAAAAATTTAAAAACAAAAAAGAAAAACATAGGCTTAAAAAAAGATTTCAAAACAGGCCGAAAAAGCCCAGCCCAGAACGCGCGCAGAAGGTCTGCGGCTCTCCTTGCTGCAGCGAAGGCCTGGGCCGGCAAAACTGATCCCCGTATGGACCAAAAGACGGCCCAGCTGCTGCTGCAGCACCCACCTTCATCTTGGTCGTGCACGACCGATGTTGGTCGGGACGAGGGTACTTAACCCCGAAAAAGAACGCCCCCTTCTAAAAACCTAGCTCACTTTCTCCCTTCCCATTCCTCAGCCGCACCCGAGCGAGAGAAAGAGCGACGGCGGAGGCCACCACGAGCGGAGGCGGGAGGCAACGGCGCGCGACGGCGCTGCCCTAAGGAGGCCAGCACGACGGCCCTTGGAGGCGCACGTGGTGCGGCGGAGCCGTCGCGGGGCCATTCGCCGGCGCGCACGCTCTCGAGTAGAGCGCGACACCGTCGAGGGGTCCTGGGGCGGCTCGCTAACATGCCTGACGACCGGATCCGAGGAGTCCAGCGATGGTTGAGGGCCATTTCCGGTGTGGCAGGTAAGGGGGTGGTTAGGGTTAGGGTTTCTATTTTTTTTGTTTGCTTTTCTTCTTCTTCTACCTCTGGTCTCCTGGTGAGAGAGAGAGCAGAGTGATGGTGGCGTCAGCTCAGGGGTCCTGATGCCACCCTAAACCCTAACCCTAGGATCTAAAAGAAACCAGGCTCCTTATGCCATTATTAGATCCAAACCTCTAACATTCGGATCTAGGACTCATGAATAAAAGGGAACCGGGGAGAAAACCTAAGAGAGAGAGAGAGAAGGAGTGATTCGGGTTACCATTGGTGGGGACGGAGCCGCCAGAGCCGGGGTTGGAGGAGCTCGCCATGGGGTCATCGGTGATGGTCATGGAGGCGCCGCCTTGGTGGTGCTTCCTGCCGCTGCTGCGCCACCGGGATCGGATCGGCTAGGGTTTCTGTGGGGAGGTCGTGAGCATGGCAAACCTTGGTTCGCATGCCGCGGCCCCGTCCCCTTTTATATGGCGCAACGTGACGGGGGCCCACCAACCAGGGCACGGTTGGGCGCCCCTGATCAGGACGCATAGGGGAGGGCGTGACCGACTCGGTCACACCCGTTGGGATCAACCTAACATTTCATCCTTCCCCAGCTGCCGCACCCTCAGCGACCCAGCACTCCACCCCCTCTGTTATGGCCACCTAGTCTCCAAATTGACGTAGCTTCTCCCTCCCCACCTTGCACCTACTCCACTTCTGTCGCTTTCTCCGTCGTTGCCGCCCACTCATATCATCCACCCTGATGCCGCGGTGCATACCCAGACCCCACCTCTCCATCACATTCTATTGCCCACCAACTGAGGTCGTCTCTGCCCCAAACCACACCCCCTCTAGGAGTGGCGGTGCCTCTTTGAAGATGGCGAGCTCCGATGGTAGGTCCAGCTCCAACCGCCAGGGATACCTTGAGGTCTTCTTAGGGCCAGGCCAACATGCTGAAGCGGCTACCTACGCCTACGTGTTCCTCAACCCACTGTCAATAGTCTTGTCACTGGCACCGTTCATTTGGGAGGCTGTGAGGACTGCGATGCCGCTCGCCTCGTTCAACGTCCTACCATCCTCCAGGGGTTGCATGTTGCTGTGCTTCCAGTATGTGGTTGACCATGATGAGGCTGTGAGGCAATCCCCTCTCTACCATAAAGATGTCTATGTTGTGTTGGAGCCACAAGAACAATCCAGTAGCAGGGGACATGCAAACACCTTGGTGGCCCTGCCTGTGCTGCAATTTCCTCTCACAAAACTAGCATGAAGAGTTCATCCGTGAAGCTTTCCAGGGCTTTGGACTAGTGGTTGAAATTGATTGGTGCTTCCTCTCCGGCTTTGACTACTCATCCCTCAGGGTGGTTGTCCAAGTAGAGGATGTGAAGTATGTGCCGGAGGATCTGTGGGTCAGGGATGTATCCACCGACAAGTGTGATGTTTGTCAAGTTCAGTTACTATGCTCCTGGTCAAGGACATACTCCTTTAATTCATAGGGCCAATACACCTAGTTCTTTGGGCCTCCACCACCGCCGCCTACATCTGACACTCTACCCATCACACCACTCTCCCCACCAGCTCTTCCCTTGCCACTAACTGCACGTCCCCCTGCTATCAGGCCATGCCCCCCCCCACCAACCGTGTCAACACCACCCACCCATGCGGCCACTGACAAAATCGACATCCGTAGCATCTTGCTCGTCGCTCTGCTACAGCCAACATCGCCACCGTTGCCACCACTACCCACCCCACCCATCATCATCAGCTTTGCCAACTTCTAGCCGTTGCTCCTGTCCAAAGTGGGGCATGCTACTGCTCCTGCTAGTCATTAGTTTGGCTTCCCTCTGCCACCGCAGCTAAGTCCGCCATCCTCCCCAAGATCTCCCACATCCCTACCTGTCGATGTTGCCTGTGAGGATGTAGACCATGAGCACTCGGTCCGCAAGTCTCGCTCTATGGCCAAAGGGACTCCAGATCGTGCTAGGGTCAAATGGACCAAGCACCCAAAACAGTGAGCGCAAGTGCACCAAAGAGATCGCCTGCTATGAGGACATGTCATCCACAGCTACACGCCAGAAAGCATTGTAAAATGAGCTTGCCAATAGCAGCAAGGAACCAGGGCCTCCTACGCAAGCATACCGTGAACGCCACTAACCTAAGAGCCATGGTTGGCACGACCGGTTTGCCGGCTGCTACTACCACTAATTTGGCCCAGGTGCTTACCGGTTCGGGATGAAGCACCTCCATCTCTACACGCTGATGCCGCTAGGGCATTTCGTTCCTAGTTTCCGTAGTTCAACCTCCATTTGTGCTAGCTTAATTGTTGTCGTGCTTATGTTGCAAAAGTGTCTGCTGCTTCTCTATTGTATTCCCTCCTTCACCTGTCATTCTTATGTGTTTCCCCCATGAGTGCCAATTGCAAAAATCTCTGTTGTTTCTTGGAATGTTTGAGGTCTTGGTGATGATGATAAGTGTGTTGTTGTTCATGATGCTTTCACCATTGTTCACCCTCTTATTGCGTGTATCTAGGAAATAAAACTCAGTGACGTCCTCGATAACAAATTCAAATTGTTCCTTCCCACCTACCTCGCCTCTCGTTGCTTCCTCCCTGCTGATGGCATTCGGGACAGGATCACCACCGCCTGGGATGATAATCAATTCACCCTTATTTCGTCAAGTAGCCATTCTTTTCCCCTCACAACTACACTCTGATATACCACCACTGACTTCACTTTCACTCTCACCAGTGTTTACTCCCCTGCGGATCACCACCTCACCCCCGTTTTCTCCTTGAACTCTAGCACCTCTCCTCCAACATTTCTAGGCCTTGGATGATGGCTGGAGATTTCAACATAATCCGCAGCCCCAATGAGAAAAACAATGACAACTTTGACACCTCCCTCCCCGACTCCTTTAACACCACCATACATGATCTCTCGCTGCTGGAGCTTTCGCTGCTTGATAGACTCTTTACGTGGTCTAACAAACATGAGAACCCAGTCCTAGCTCGCCTACATAGAGTCTTCTTCAACGGTGACCTAGAAGAAGCAATCCCAAACACCACCCTCATTTCTCTATCTCATGCCATCTCCGATCATACACCTCTCCTAGTCACCATGGATACCTCGATACCTAAGACTCACTGTTTTTGCTTTGAGAATGCCTGGTTCCATGACTCCATTTTTCTTCCTGCATGCTTTGACTGACTCTATAGGTGATGCTGCTGGTGTGCTTGCTGCGAGGCTCAAGGACACACATCGCACGCTAGGACATGGTCCAAAAACAAACACACTCCCCTACTTATCAACAGTTGCACATTCATTATCCATCTAATTGACTTGCTTGAAGAGCACTGTTGTCTCTCTCTAGGTGAATACATGTTGCGATCTCTGTGTCGGGAGAAGCTCCTACAACTGCTACAAGAGTGTGCATCCTACTGGAAACAAAGAGAAAAATTCAAGGCAGTCCATGAGGGAGATGAGAACACTCCTTTCCATCATGCCCATGCATCACAGCGGCTATGCCGGAATCAAATCAAAGCCCTTGAGCTGGATGGTGTTCGCTTCACAAGCCATGCTGACAAAGCAAAAAATTTGGATGACCATTTGTCTGCTCTTCTTGGCACGACAAGAACTGCAGTTTGGGACTTCTACGTTGCTGCCATGTACAACAACCTGTCTCGAGTGAATCCTGCTCCTCTCATTGACCCATTCACTATCGCCGAAGCTCGTGCTACTGTCAAAGCGATGAGCCCGTGCAGTGCCCTGGGCCCTGAAGGGTCTGGGCCTGGTTTCTATCGATCATCCTGGGACACGGCAATGCCATCTGTCATTGTGCTCCTTCCCAAGACCCTAGATGCTGTGACTCTAGGAGCATTTTGCCCCATCTCACTGCAAGGTTTTCCGGTGAAAATAGTTAGAAAAAATACTCACAACCCGACTACAGCTACAAGTGTTAAAGTTGATTGACGTGGATCAGACTGGCTTCCTCAAAGGCCATTCAATTTATGAAAGTATTCTGTACGCCACAGAACTTGTTCAGTGCTACCACAAATGGAAAGCCCCCACCCTAATCCTAAAACTTGATTTTTCTAAAGCGTTCGATGGTGTAAACTGGGCCAGCTTGTAGATTGTTTTGAACACAAGAGGCTTCCCCCAACAGTGGTCTGAATGGATTAAAAAATTTACAAGAAACTACAAAATCTACAATTTTGTTAAATGAGTGCCTAAAAAGTAAGTCTGATGCCGGAAAGGCCTGCAACAAGGGGACCCCTTGTCCCCATACATGTTCCTCTTGGTGGCCGACATCCTACAACAACTGCTTGCATGGTGCTGCCATACACCAATGATACTTTGATTGTCGTTCGGGTCGATGGACCGGTAGTGCAACGCCTAAAAGAACTGTTGTAGTGTTTCTCCAGAGCCACCGGTCTACACATCAATTACACAAAGAGCATACTTGTGCCTATGCATGTCCTTGAGCAGGAGATAGAGCACCTTAGGCTCCCATTGTCCAATGAAAAACTGAAGCTCTTCGCCTTCACGCCAATCATCGCCAGGACTGACCACAACTTATCTAGATGGTGGGCTAGTTTGTTAAACCACCAAGGGCATCTTGTTCTGATAAACTCCATAATCGAAAGCTCTTTTAGCCTTGTTGTTTCTTGCTAAGATTATGCTAAGTAGTGGTTGTCATTAATCACCAAAAATGGGGAGATTGTAAGCTTCATGACCATTGATGATTGGATCCCTAAGGTATGAATGTTTTGGTGATAGATGACAACTATGAAATTATGGGCTAATATGTACATGAGTGTTGTCTATGCATAAATCATCTCTTAACTCTACTACAAATCATATGGATGATGGTTGCCTTGGCGATTGATGACAATGACCACAAACATAAAGGCTTGATGAGCTTGATGGAGTCCGAGCCAAGGGTTAATGGAGATAGATCAAAGCTAAGACAAGCTATGGAACAAGTTTTTGGAACACTTGTCTAGTTGTTAGGGCTTTGAGTCCATAGAAAAAACTAGAGTATCAAGGGGGTCTAGGTCATTTATCTTAGGTCATGTCTAGTCGATGATGTGCATGGATGCTTAGAGAAATCACAGGTAGTAGGTGACAGTGGAGAATCCGGGAAATGAAGTCAAGCGAGGACGAGGAGTTTTAGCTTCTGGACAAAGTGACCGGACGGAGGGGTCTGGGACTTACAGTGAGCAGCGAGGAATCTGTCTGTGCTGAGATAAATAGAGACCCGATAGTCCAGATCTGTAGACCGGACAGTCTGGTCTGTGTGATATACAGCAGTGCAGAGAGGAAGCTGTCGGTGAAATGTTTCTGGACTGGAGAGAGAAACGGACCAGACGGTCCGGTCAACTGACCGTATCATCCGATCAATGGAGATGTCAGCAGGGGTAGAGCCGTTGGTGCTGAAGACTTCAGTGAGCGGACGGTCCGGTCAGGCAGTGACCGGATAGTCCCGTCAGTTGGCCCAGAAAGCTGATTTCGTGGAGCAATGGCTAGTTGGAGATTGAAAGCCTATATAACTTCATTGCTGGAGTCTTGGAGACCTCTCTTGGCCAGTGGAATTGCTTAGAGCATTTGGTGAGAGTCAAGAGGAAAAGAGGAGAGCACTAGGAGGAGATATTGCATATCTTGAGAGTGCTAGTGAGAGTAACTTGAGCATTGATGCACATCTAAGGCTAGAGTATCCTTGAGGGTGTGATCTAGGTTGTTACCCTTGGTCTATGGTGAGACCTAGACCGGTTAGGTATCGGTGATTGAGCCTATCGTGATCGGTTGTGAAAGCCATCACACATTTGTACAAGGTTTGAGCCCGCCGGTGAAAGGGGCATCGCTAGTGAGCGCCTATGTTGGCTCGAGGAGTCCGTCAAGTTCTCGAGGGAGGCGAGCTTGTGCCTTGGTGGCAGCAGTGACGCGCATCGTGTCTTCACTCCGGGAGTGATAGCGGGCTCGTGGGCGAGAACTCCACATTGGTGGCGGGAGGGACCAGGACTCCGGCGGGAGTGGTCCAACAAGGACTAGGGGAAGGCGCCATCTTTCCGAGACCTTGGGAAAAAATCATGAGCATTCCTTGATCCCTCTTTACTATTCCGTATTTGGGTGCTATAGTTGATAGGGTGACTTGTGGCTTGCATAGGTTATTGTTATTAGCTTTTGTGTTTGTATTCATCTTGAACACTAGCATGTGTAGGGTCTTGGCCTCCTAGAGTTGTTAGGTTGCAACGATTGCTAGGTTCAAGTAGTGTTGACTAGTAGTAATTGGATTTATGGTTGACTTTCCGATTCACCCCCCCCCCCCCTCCGCTCTTTGGTACGCCTTTTGTCCTTACAGGTGGCATCAGAGCCAAGTTCTCATCTTTGAGGCTTCATCGACTTGAGTATAGATGCCAGGACAGGTGGGGAGTGTTCCTATATTCGATGGGAGGACTACGGGTATTGAAAGGCTCGTATGCAAGCCTACCTAGAGTCCCTTGATCCAGAGATATGGATGGCGACCCATGAGTCTCATGCGGACGTGAGCCTGCTTGAACCTGATTTCATTATAAACAACGCGAAGACCAAGAATGCTTTGTTGGCATGCATATCTAAGGATATTTTTGCTAGATTGGATGCAAGTTCGACAGCATATGGTATCTAGACTGAAATTCAGGGTCTCCATGAGGGTACTAGTGATGTCAAAGAAGAAAGATGCTATGTGCTAAAGAACAAGTATGATAACTTCACTAGATTGCCACATGAGAGAGCTAACACTGTTTATTCTCGCTTTCATGTATTAGTGGAGGAGATCAATGCTCTTGGGGATGATTTCAAGCTCAAGCCTGTTGAAGTGATAAGAAGATTCTAGAGGATATTCAAAAACCCCAAGTATGAATCCATCATCACCTTCACCTTGCAAAGTGACCTCAAGACCAAGACCATGAAGGAGATACTTGGCAAGATCATAGCCTTCGAGAGCTACCAGCTGGGTTTGGATGATCCTCAACCATCCAACTTTGCTCTTCAAGTTGAGAATCAAGAGCCTATCAAGAGCAAGAAGAGCAAGAAAGAAAGTTGTGAATGAAGATGATGATGATGAAGATGACTTGAGTGAGAACTTGGCTCTTCTCATAAAGAAGATGAGGACCTTCAAGAACAAGTTTAACTCCAAGTCCAAGGGCAAGTGCTTCAACTGTGGATCGAAGATCCACTTTGTTCAAGATTGCCCCAAGCCAAAGAAAGAAGCTTTCAAGTCCCAAGACTCAAGTGAAGAAGAAAAAGAAGAGGAAGACCCTAAAGCCAAGCAAAAGAAGAAGAAGTACTTCAACAAGGACAAGAGCAAAGGCAAAGGCAAAGCTCAAGACTACAAGAAAAAGTTCTCGCACAAGACCCTTGTTGGAGAGTGGACAAGTGACACCAGCATAATGATGCTCCAAATGGCATGATTCTTCTTTGTAAATTTATCTAAACTGGATATCCTTCTATTCCATCTTTCAAAATTATCTTCATCAGCATCATGTTCCATCCTCTGTATTTGATTGTTGAATAAAAATTAAGTATATTGCTCTAACAAACTGATTCAAAGTGCTCTAAGTATGATTTTTTTTTGTGAGAACCAAGGATTGTCGGTGCGACCGCGACCATTGCCACCCAAGCCAAGGCTCGGTCTCATATTATATATAGAACTAGCCAAATATCTCTACTCCTTATATCAGCATCATCTCCTTATATCGCTACTCTTTATATATAGAATATATGTAACTCATAATAATAAACTTCTTAACATTCAAACAACACATATGCTTGCTAGCCTCAACACTCAGTGACATTCCTTGCTAGCCTTGGTGAGAGATTCTAATTTTTTTCTCTTGAAGGTAATGTGTCAGTGACATTCCTTTATTCTTCATTTCCTTGATTCTACAAGTGTGATACATTTCGAGGATGTAGATGACAGCATCATCGATATCAGTGACTCAGTGGCGATATCCTTCCAGAAAGTGGCGGGCAAAGAGAGGAGCCAGAAGGTGTTAAAGAAGGTGAGCGGGATGGAGCTCCCCTTGAGTGGAGGAGATGGCTGCACCAGGACAGTGTCTAGGATGCGGATGGATAACAATGATGAGGAGGAGGAGGAGATTCCAAGAAGTTGATGTGTGTACTCACAAGTTGTGATAGGCCCTAGGGGATTTTGTTGATGGTGCAATAACAGATTATTTATTAATTTATTCTACATAGAGCCCAGACAAGGAGGTACACTGAAGGGAGTATCCTAATACTAGAATGAGTGTATAGATTATTTTTTTGCTTTGTTATAATATTATCTATCAAACTACAACTAGGGGAGAGAGAGATGAGTGCATATTATGGTGTCTATAGTTCATTTTTTTTAAAAAAAAGTCCGTAGCAACGCACAGATGCTTTACTAGTTTAACTTATAAAGATCTATAACTTTTATTTTAATCATTAGTTCATTACTCAAATTAATCTACAACATTGTTCATAAAATCTATGTCTTATATAGTATCATGAAACTATACACGTGACATATAAGATTTGTGAACAGTATTACTATCACTTATGTCGGATGAACAAATGACCAAAACAAAAATTATAGATCTTCGAAAGTTACACAACTTTGTAGTTCATTATTTTTTTATTTGAATTAACTTTATAAATGAAAATTATGTTTGAATAATATAAGAAGGTCTTTCCGAGTGTATTATATTTTGCACTCAGCAAACATTTTCTGTGTCGAGTGTATTATATTTTGCACCCGACAAATATAGTCTTTGTTGAGTGTACGACAAAATACACTTGACAAAGAGATAAATTATAAAAAGGGTGAAAACTCATTTTATGTTTGAATACTATGGGAATGGTGTTAACTCATTCTATGTTTGAATAGAAGAACAATTGTTACTTTTTTCATCCTGTTCATGTATCTAACAGATTTTGAAATTTTTTCCATGTGTTACTGTTTTTTTTAGAAAGGCGCACCTTGCACTGGCTTCAGGAGCCAAAGTGCGGGACGGGGGCTTGAACTCCCGCCGGCACAGACGCACCCCTGTGTCTTGCCACTGGACTACAAGCGCATCCGCAACGTTATTGTTATAGATGGGTTTGTAGCATTACTGAGGATTCATGGTTGATCCTGACTCAGTTGGGTTAAAAGAAATAATCATAATTTGCAGGATTCAGTACATTACATTTTGGTAGTTTCCATTTTGTATGTGTAGATGTTACACTGTTGTTCACAACAATTTGAGCTCAGGATTTCAACTTTGTGTTGCAGTTAATATGTCAAAACTGAAGGAGTCACTGCACAGGAGTGAAAACCACATCGGTGTGAGCTTGGCACTGTGTCAAATCATTGAATATCCTCTTCTTTAGAAAAATCAGACCTGTGACAAATTGCTAGATCCGTGTAAGAACAATCGGAGGAACCCCTCTTTAGAATTGTTGGCTTTTTAACTTTCATAGCACATAGCTCATGTGAAAAATCTGTTTTCTTCTTTTTTTTTATCAGTTTCATTTTCACTAGATATACTCCTTACTCGTTCTGGCCAAGTTGCAGAGGTAGAAAGTTAATACGTGTTATATTATAATTTCATAACAGAAAAAGTCTATTTTACTCTCCCGAACAATCTACTTTGTCCAATTTACTCCCCGAACAAAATCTCAATTTACTCCCTCAAATAATTAAAGTTGGTATAATTTACTCCCTGTTGTAATTTGTCCTTTTTATTCCTCGTTGTACAAACTCCGCCTATGTTGAGTCTCAATATAGCCAGTCCCAAGCCTGGGTAAAGGAGGAGGGTTGTGTTAGGTTTGGCAAACCAACGTCAAAAAGCCAGCCACTCAAATGGATATGAAACCCATAAGAAATTCGTTGGGGCGTAACCCTCTTAGCGACGCGCTACATCGGAACCCGGGTGTGGTGTCAAATGGGCAAGGGCCGGGTCGTCACAACCTTAGTGGCGCGTCGTATCGTGACCTGGGTACGATGAATAGTGAGCAAGGGTCGGGTCGTCGCAACCTTAGTGGCGCGCTACATCTACGCCCGGGTGTGGTGAAAAATGAGCAAGGGTCTTCGCACTTTCCTCGACGGGTGCGAAGGGTAAGAAAGTTAGCCGAGCCAACTAGGATTCGTCTAGGGAGTTGGAACGTAGGGTCCCTAACAGGCAAGTTACGAGAGCTAGTCGATGTGGCAACTAGGAGGCGTGTAAATATCCTATGCGTTCAAGAGACTAAATGGAAGGGCCAGAAGGCGAAGGAGGTGGAGAATACGGGCTACAAGCTTTGGTACACGGGTACAACATCGGGTAGAAATGGTGTAGGCATCTTGATCGACAGGAGCCTTAAGGATGGAGTCGTAGATGTTAGGAGGCACGGGGACCGGATTATCCTTGTTCGGCTGATAGTTGGAGATTCGGCTTTAAATGTGATCAGTGCATATGCCCCTCAGGTAGGTCTTAATGAGAGCATCAAGAATCAGTTTTGGGAAGATTTAGATAGCATGGTTAGTGGCATACCTATCAGTGAGAAGCTTTTCATAGGAGGAGACCTTAACGGCCATGTGGGGACGTCTAATGTAGGGTTCGAGCGGGTCCATGGGGGGTTCGGGTATGGTAGTAGGAATCAGGAGGGGGTGGATATACTTAATTGGGCGCTAGCTTATGACTTGTTGGTAGCGAATACCATATTTAGGAAGAGGGAATCCCATCTAGTGACCTTTAGAAGTGCACAACACTCGAGCCAAATCGACTTTATCCTTGCCAGGAGGGAGGACAGGCGTGCTTGCTTGGACTGTAGGGTGATACCTGGGGAGTGTGTCGTCACTCAACATAAGCTTGTGATGGCGGATTTTCGTTTTCGGGTACGGGTATACAGGGACAAACGTACCAAAACCGAGAGAACGAAGTGGTGGAAGTTTAGAGGGGAGCTGGCGCAAACTTTTAAGGAGAGGATGCTAGGAGAGGGACCCTGGGAGGAAGGAGAAGGACCAGATGACATGTGGCTAAAAATGGCAACATGTGTTCGGAAGGTAGCTTCAGAAGTGTTTGGCGTGAGTAGAGGAGGCAAACAAGAAGCAAAAGACACCTGGTGGTGGAATGATAAGGTGCAAAGGGCTATCAAGGAGAAGAAGGAGTGTTTCAAACGCCTACATCTTGACAAGAGTGCAACCAACATAGAAGGCTATAAAATAGCCAAGAGGGCTGCAAAACGAGCAGTGAGTGTAGCAAAGGGTCAGGCATATGATAACCTTTATCAGCGACTAGGCACGAAGGAAGGAGAGAAGGACATCTATCGGATGGCTAGGATCCGTGAGCGGAAGACGAGGGACATCAACCAAATCAAATGTATCAAGGATGGGGTAGACCGACTCCTGGTGAGAGATGAGGAGATCAAGGACAGATGGCGAGAGTACTTTGATAAGTTGTTTAACGGAGAGGAGGAAGGTCCTATACTTGAGTTGGATGACTCATTTGATGATAACAACAGACGCTTTGTGAGAAGAATTCAGGAGACAGAGATAGAGGAAGCTTTGAAGAGGATGAAGAGTGGTAAAGCGATGGGCCCTGATGGTATCCCCATCGAAGTATGGAGATGCTTAGGTGCCAGAGCCATAGTATGGTTAACTAAGCTTTTTAACCTCATCTTTCGGTCAAACAAGATGCCGGAAGAATGGAGGAGGAGTATAGTAGTACCGATCTTCAAGAACAAGGGAGATGTTCAAAGTTGTACTAACTATCGTGGGATTAAGTTGATGAGCCATACGATGAAGCTCTGGGAGAGAATCATCGAGCATCGCCTAAGAAGAGTGACAAGTGTGACGCAAAACCAGTTTGGGTTCATGCCTGGAAGATCAACCATGGAGGCGATTTTCTTAATGCGACAATTGATGGAGAGATATCGGGAGCAAAAGAAGGACTTACACATGGTCTTTATTGATCTCGAGAAGGCATATGACAAAGTGCCAAGAAGTGTCATGTGGTGGGCCTTGGAGAAGCACAAAGTCCCAACTAAGTATATTACCCTCATCAAGGATATGTACAGGGACGCGAGGACGTGTGTTCGGACATGTGATGGCGATACCAATGACTTTCCGATTAAAATAGGACTACACCAAGGATCAGCATTGAGCCCTTATTTATTTGCTTTAGTGATGGACGAGGTCACACGAGAAATACAGAGTGATGTCCCTTGGTGTATGCTCTTTGCTGATGATGTGGTGTTAGTTGACGAGAGTAGGGATGGGGTTAATAGGAAGTTGGAGCTGTGGAGGCACACATTAGAGTGTAAGGGTTTCAGACTTAGTAGGACCAAGACCGAGTATATGATGTGCGAGTTTAGCGTGACTAGACATGAGGATGGAGACGTTAGCCTTAATGGACAATTGGTGGCCAAGAAGGATACATTTCGTTATTTAGGATCGATGTTGCAAAAGGACGGTGACATCGATGAAGATGTTAGGCATAGAATTTCAGCCGGCTGGTTGAAATGGCGTCAAGCATCCGGCGTCTTATGCGACAAGAGGGTGCCACAAAAGCTAAAAGGTAAATTCTATAGGACGGCAATTCGTCCGGCGATGTTATACGGTGCTGAGTGCTGGCCTACGAAAAGACGACATGTTCAACAACTAAGTGTAGCAGAGATGCGTATGTTGCGTTGGTTTTGCGGGCATACAAGAAGAGACCGAATACGGAATGAAGATATCCGGGACAGGATAGGAGTGGCACCTATCGAGGAGAAATTGGTTCAACATCGGTTGAGATGGTTCGGACATATCCAACGGAGACCTCCGGAGGCGCCGGTATGTAGTGGGGTTCTAAAGAGAGATGCTAATGTTAAGAGAGGTAGAGGCCGACCTAACTTGACTTGGGACGAGTCGGTTAAGAGAGACCTGAAGGCGTGGGATATCCCTAAGGAGCTAGCTATGGATAGGAGTGCTTGGAGACTAGCAATAGACGTGCCGGAACCGTGATTCTCTTCTTTTTTGGGTTCTCATGGGTTTCATCTCTAGCCTACCCCAACTTGCTTGGGATAAAAAGGCTTTGTTGTTGTTGTTGTTGTTGTTTGTATTCCTCGTTGTACACTTAGAATTTGATGCTCAAATTTTGCACTATGAAAGATTATAACAATCACTATATAAAAAATATATTTTTTAATTTTTCATAAATATTTTGTATATAATTATAGAGATTTATAGATAAGGTAGTATTAGATATTATTAAACTCTATAATATATGTGTAAAATTAACTTTATATTTTTTTAGCATAAAGTTCTATAAAAAATATCATTGTGCAAAATTTCAGTGCTAAATTCACATTGTAAAAATAGAAATAAAAAAGACAAATTATATGAGGGAGTAAAATGCACTAATTTAATTATTTGAGTGAGTAAATTGAGTCAAGATTATGTTCGGAGTGTAAATTGGACAAAGTGAATTGTTAGAGGAAGTAAAATAGACTTTTCCCTAAACTCAACTAGTTTAATTGTTCAACTATCACGTAGTCCCCACTACAACAAAAATGCTTTTTAGCGGCGGTGATAAAAATATCGTAGGGGAGGGTACAAAGAAATCCGCCGCTACAGTGACTAAATGTTTTTTAACAGCGGTTTACAACATCAACCACCTCTAAAAATCAATTTTTAGTGACGATTGACATTGTAAACCGCTGTTAAAAAACGATCCTATTTTTAGCGGCGGTTCTTATTGTCAACCGCCGCTAAAAATCAATTTTTAGTGGTTCACAATATGAGCCGCCGCTATTGAGATACGAGGCCCAGTTCTTTTTTTCTCCCCCTTTGGCCCAATCAAGTCATATAAAAATGCAGCTAACCCTAACTCCATCCTCACCTCTCTCTCAGTCTCACAGCCACCGCCGCCTCGCTCTTTCGTCTCTCTCTCTCTCTCTCTCTCTCCACAGTGACTGCCCCTGGCGGCACTGTCTCCCCTGGCCACGCGTGTGCCCCCGGCAGTTCTGTCTCCCCCGCCGGCATGCGGCCTCCTCCGATTGCGCGCCTCACCCCGGTCGCGCGCATGGACGCTGGCGGCTGGCAACCTCCTCCAGCAGCGTGCCTCACCAGGCTGCGCGCGTGGACCCTGGCGGCATGCGGCCTCCTCCAGCAGGCCGCACACGTGGACCTTGGCGCAGGCGGCCTCCTCCGGCCGCACGCATGGACCCCGGTGGGAGGCGGCCTCCTCCAACCGTGTGTGTGGACCCCCGGCGGTAGGCGGCTCACACGGTCATGCGCCTTCCCCGCAGCGGGCCCGGATCTGTGGCAATGCTTCAACGCCTCCTCCTCCCGCGGCGGGCCTAGATCTGCGGTGACACGTCGATGCCTCCTCCTCTTGCGGCGGGCCTGGATCTGCTCCTCCGGTGCCGCCCCCTTCCCGTCTCAGATCTGGCCGAGTTGTGGCTAGATCTGGCCATGGCGCGGGTGGGCCTAGAGGATGGGCCGGGGCGTGGGTTTTTTTTATTTTTATTTTTAGAAATTCGTAGTGCCACTACAATTCAATTTTCACCGGCGGTTTGTTTCTTAATGATCCGCCGCAAAAAAAAAAAAAGATTATCTTTAGTTGCAGTTTCATAGCGGCTGGCTTGGCCTGCCGCACAGTACCATTTAGCCAGCCGCTACAAGCTATATCTGTTGTAGTGCCCTTCGCCTAGCCGCGGAGTGAATTTCCTGGCGCCTTCTTACAGCTAGCTGCAAAACACATGCCAAACAAACGTTACTTACAATCTTGCTTCGGCAGGACCGAATTCGCTGCATCGGGGGCAACGAATTTGGCCATTTGGGAGCTGGATTGGGATCACGCAACATATACAAGTATTTTCTGACTGTGTATATATTGTGCACACACTTAGACTTGCTTCGTCACTATCACATTGGTCGGGGTTGCCACAATGTCTCCTACGTTGCTCTTCTTCTGCTTGCTCCTTCTACCTCATCTAGGAACGTCCGATCACTTCAGCTATACTCTAGGATCCAGGCAGTTGTTCATCAGGTCATCCGCCCGAGCACAAGCATCAGTCTCGGCGCCGGCAACGTGCTGGTCGGTCCCGTCAGGTGCAATTCACCACATGTCCTGTGTTTTCTTCCCCCGTGTCTATCGGAAACACGTTGCTGCATTCATAACTTTGCTAACTCGCGTGTAATAAAACTATTATTATATAGGAGTGACCAACGACAGGCTGCCGGTGGTGCACCGGCTGAGCCAATGCTGGCCACCGAACGGCGCTGACAAAGGCAGCAATCCCTCGCCGAGTGACGTGTACCATCAAGATGTCAGCCGCATCCGTTCCCTTTTTGCAGGTCGGACTGCTGCCGGGCCAGCCGACGTCCTAGCCCCGGCCCCGGCGCCATCAGCCGGAGGCGTCACTTTGCCCACCAACGGCACCCCCGTTGCCCAGGCGCCCGGCGTTCAAGACTACACCGTACTCGTCGGCTACGGCACGCCGGCACAGACGTTCCCGATGGGCCTGGAGACTAGCTTTGGCCTGTCCCTGCTCAGGTGCAAGCCCTGCGCTGCCGGGTCGTCCAGCTGCGACCCGGCGTTCGACACCACGAAATCGTCCACGTTCACCCGCGTCCCCTGCGGCTCGCCCAACTGCCGGAGCAGCAACTGCTCGAGCCCCTCCTCCGTCTGCCCGCTGCCGTTCTCAGAACTGCGAGGCGAGGTCGTGCAGGACGTGCTCACTCTCACGCCGTCCTCTGCCGGCGCCGTCCATGACTTCACCTTCGGCTGCGTCGCCGTGAACCAGCCTTCGACCCGGCCGGTAGTTGGGGTTCTCGACCTCAGCCGGGACAGCCGCTCCGTGCCGTCCCGGCTCGCCACGCCGGGCACCCCGGCCTTCTCCTACTGCCTTCCGCTAGCAAGGGGCTCCTCACATGGCTTCCTCTCCATCGGTGCCAACCCGCCCAACTATGGTGGCAGCGACGTGCAGCACGCCCCGCTGGTGATCAACCCGGACTTCCCCAACATGTATTTCATTGACCTCGTGGGCATTAGCCTCGGCGGCAAGGACATCCCGATCCCTCCGTACGTGAACACCGCCAACACCACGGCAATCGACGTGGTGGCCAAGTTCACCCACCTCAACCCGGCAGTGTACTTGCCGCTCCGCGACGCGTTCCGGGAGGACATGAAGGAGTACCCGACGGCGCCACCGTTCCACGGCCTCGACACGTGCTACAACTTCACCGGGCTGAACGAGTTCACCATCCCGCTCGTCAGGTTCAAGTTTGGGAACGGGGAGAGCTTCCTCGTATTCGGGGACCAGATGCTGTACTACGAGGACCCCACGGTCGGCCCCTTCTCTGTCGCCTGCCTCGCTTTCACGGCTTTCCCCGGGGAGGAACAGTACAACGTCATTGGGAGCCTGGCACAGACGACGACCGAGGTGGTCTACGACGTGTCCGGAGGTAAGGTTGGGTTCATCCCATTCAGCTGCTGATTGGAAGCATATCATCAGTACAGAAATGGCACGGGGCGTTGTGTGCTTTTTGTTTGCTTCAGATGTTTCGATGCGCGTTCATACATCTGCGCGCGCTAGAATAAGACATAGAATCCATACACTTGTCCTCAAGCTTTGTTTCCCATTCCACTAAGGATACGATCTATTGCAGTAAAATAAACTTTGCTTGTTATACTGACTCTGAAATGTACTACCGATGTGGATTGTGAATTTCGGTCTGGAGCTTGAAAAGAGTACACCTTCTCCAGTACCGATGGATCATTTAGGTGCACCGTCATAGTTATCAAGAGTTGCATTGGGCTAATGTCACCCGGCGGCTTTTATGTGTGATTACAATACACCGACCTGTTCGATCGAAAAATAACTTTCACGGCGACGTCGTACCGCACCTCGATGGTGCACTAACTAAATCTTTCCCACAGGAAGGTGGTGGTGTTGTCCGTCAGCACTCTAGTAAATGCGAGGCAACCATTGTTTACGATCCTGTATGGGAAGTTAAGCTCCACGCCTTCACGGTCACGCCGGCTCTGAACGTCAGGGTGAAACCACGATCGGCATGGTGATGCGTACCGGGTAAATTTGTATCGCGCGTCGTGGAAGTGAACCAACCGCGCCACCCAGTACCTCGCCATGGCCGCCGGGAATGTTGATGGCAGTGCATGGGAGTGGAGGCGAACCGCGAACCCCAACAATGCTCAGTGCACCGATGGTTAGGAAATAGGAACCCGGCATGGTTGTCCGCCGTCGGGATCGGTGGCACAAGGAAATGTCCTGCATCAGGCGCTTGGCTCTGCCTCTGCTACTGTAGTAGTTGGCGTGGCTCCGACCATGGTAAAGGATTATGCTTGTGCTCTTTGATATTGTCGAAAGACGATTATGCTTGTGCTCTTCGCAGCCAAGCGCAGCGCCATTTGGCAACAGAAAAATAGGATGAAAAAGATGCTGCAGAGAACCATCAATTCGTTCTGTATCATTAGTTGTCATTTGTCTAGTCTCCTTGTTTCCTTCCTGAGCAACACTGGTTGATTGACGGAGCTGGCCTAGGGATTTCCGCACCAGTGATTCATTCCATCGACAGATAAATTGAACCCCTCACTGCATAGCACATGATCACAGCCCACGTAGCTCCATGGCTTCTCCAGTCATTTTGTTGTGCCTGCTCCTTTTTGCTCCTACAGTTCCCCTGTCGTTGCAGCAGAACAACCCGGGTCCCGAACTGTGTTAAGCCGTTATTTCGAGCCAGATGCCGAATGCTCTTCTTCTACACCAGCAGGTACAGCATATAACTCAAACAAGCTAGTACAAGCTTCCATGCTTCCTGTAAATCCAACCTGATGTCCATAGTGTAGGCTGATGTCTTACGTGCGGCGTGCCACATTTGCAGTGAACGGCTACGCAAACGGCGCATCCTTGCCTCTGGTGCACCGGCACGGGCCGTGTGCGACCGTGCAAACCAACGCCAAGCCGAGCAGAGCCCAACGCCGTGGGAGGACGGCTCGGTCCGAGGGCAGATCCGTGAGCGTCGCAACGTTCTTGGGAAGCTCGGTGGACTCTCTGCAGTACGTCCTGCAGACCGTGCTCATCGACACCGGCCGACGTACCTGTCCTGGGTGCAGTGCGAACCCTACGACGCCACGGAGGGCTACCCCAGAAGGACCCCATATTCGACCCGAGCAAGTCCTCCACCACCTAAGGCTACGCCCCTATCCTGTCAAGGAGGACTTCAACGGCAACGGCTGCACCAACTCCTCGCTGTACTTCTTCAAAATCATCTACGGGAACAGCGCGAACTCGACGGGGGTGTACTGTGTACAGCACGGAGACGATGACCCTGGCGCCGGGGGTGATCATCAACAACTTCAGCTTCGGGTGCGGCCACAGCCAGCACGGCCCGTTCGACAAGTTCGACGGCCTTCCTGGCTCTCACGGGCGGATCGGTGTTGCTGAGCTCCCGTCACAGACCTCGCACATCTACGGCAGCGCCTTCTTCTACTGCCTCCCACCGGTCGAAAGCGGTCCCGAGTTCCTCACCCTCGGCGGGCCAAGCAACACGCGGGATTAGCGTTCAGCGTCGGCGGGCGAGAGCTCGACATCGCGCCCCCGGCACGGTCGTCACCAACCTCCGGCCAACGGTATACGCCGCGCTTCGGTCGGCGTTCCGGGAGGCCATGAAGGCGTACCCGCCCGCGCCGCCGGTCGGGCACCTCGATAAGTGCTACAACTTCACCGGGTACGACAATGTCATCGCACTGTTTCCATTATATCTATTCTGGCATAAATGCGCAAACCATAGCAGCCGGACAAATGTCAGGAGTCCGGATCTCTAGATGTGTAGCTGACACATTTTATGCTTATTCAAAATTGTCCAAGAATGGGCTAGTGAAGCTGGTGATTTTAAAATAACACAAGGGTCCATTTGGATGAGATGAAAAGGTTGTGCCAAATGAGGAAACCGTTCTGAGACGGTGGATGGACCAAACATTTACCTTTTAGGAAGATGTAAATAGCTACGACACTTTTTTATGTAAAATACAAAATAATATAGTGTATATTGCGCAAACAAGCAGCCTACAACACTTAGACATGGATAATCAATATACCAACGTGTCTTGCTTATTCTTAGAGCATCTCTAAAATCTCAAAAAAAATCTCAAAAGACTATTTTTAGTAGCAGTCTAAAAATTATTAGAAATATTTTTTTATCTTCTCTAACAGTTCTCCCTAAAAATAGATCAAGAAAATTTCTAATTGGACAACATCTACATATGGGGCCACGATCACATTAATTCTTTTGAAAATATAAGGATTGGGGTCCCTAACTTTCTCTTTATTTCTAGCTACAATTGAGGTAGATTTTGGTGGATAATAAATTTGTGAGTTATTTTGGAAAGCTATTGGAGATCATTTTTAGATTAAATCTTATTAGTTTGATTTAGGAAGAGTTTATGAGATTCTTTTGTAAATGCTCTTATGGAGGTCAAATGGTCATGACCCTTATCTTCCTTATTCTTGCCCACCATTGATCTCTCTCTTACTCCGCTCATGTTGTGCCTCCAGAGCAGTGAAGGAGAAAGAGAGAAAACGATAGCCTGCACACCACCCCAAGTCGTTGGGGCCATCTAGGTCGGCGCTATGTGCACGTGATGCAAGCTCCCCTCAGGGCGATAATGTGCTCATTAGTGAAGGCACTATTGATGTGAAATTTTATATGCATGACCTGGAAGATCTACTTAACTCCAATATAAGATCAAAATAAAATTGGGGCATGCCAGTCATTTTTCCTTATAAATCGATAAAATAATAAACAATTAAATTCCTTAGGTCACCGGCATCAGACAGGACGAGGCGAAGCCGATGATCACAAGAAGTGAAAACCATCCAACAGTTAGTGGCTATAATAAAAATTAAAATTTTAATCGGCTAATGATATAGGCTTATCATCAATCTTAGTAGAAACAACAAAAAATAACGTAAAGTCGATGTCTATAACAAGAAAATTGATACAAAAAAAGTTGATAGATCTGCTAGCTGGTATTACAAATATGTCTAAATAACTCATATCTATTATAATTTAACCTAAAGGGTTCGTTAAGACAATTTATAGAGAACCGTAATAAACTATCGGCTAAACACCCCGTTATAATAATATCAACTTGACTTTGATTGGGCTAACTCTAGTTCCATCGACTCAGTAAGAGATCAAAAGTTGATGCAGAATTACTTGTTCACGGAGATTAAAATTAATCGAGATAGTACTTAAGACAAAGCTAATAGAACTAAAATTAACCTAATCACTGATCAAATTGATACAATGATTCTAATAACATATCTGAACAAAGAGCTATCGGATCTACAAGCTACACAATAATTCATACTGAAACGAGACAGTATGTAGCAACAATTCGATAAAATAATCTTAATCTAGCTCTAATAAGCGGATAACTAGCAATCACAAATACTAAGATTAATATCAAATTAACAAGAAAGTACTAATTAACAAAGTCGATGAAATTACCTAAGTGACAAATCAAAGTCTCTTGGCAAGGTCAGAGCCCATGCAGCTCGCTTGAAATGTGAACTCATCAAAAAAGGAAAAAGATGGTGATGCGTCAAATTATATTGAACGTATGTTAAAAATCTCTTGTACAAATCATATTATATATTTATAGCCCCTATGCTAGAGGTTCTGATCCAAGTTGATCGAGAAGTTTCCTAACAAACTAGATTTTATTCCTAACAAAAATCCTATCTATAAGGAAATAAAATAAAACTAACTATAGCTTGCTCACTCTCCTTTCCTCGCTTCTTCACCTTCCTTCAACACCACCGACATTAACTCCCTGTCGCTTACAACTAGGTCATGTCAATTTTTGGTGCCAATAGGCATCCATGACTACGGCAGATGACATGCTTGAAGCGAAAGACATTAATGTATGTGGTGAGTGCAAATCTTTCCCCTATTAGTTTTAAACTACAAGTTTCTTCCTCAATGTATTAGTAAGAAAGCTCTAACTACAATTTACGCTATTGTCTCTTTAACCAACATGAAGCACGATATGCACATTATATTATCTTAGATGTATTTTTGTGCGGTACAATTTGTGATTGACATGTTTTAGTTCTAAGTGTGTTAGATGAAGCTATGGTGTTACCGGTGTTTATAATTTATTCTGATATTTTGAACACCACATATTACAACTAGTACCTTATTATATTCAATTATTCGTGTATACAATTTCCTTCGTATCATAATATTTATCAAAATTGAACAACTTAGCTACATAAAACTCATTTGGCCTTTTCATATGCAGCGCCATTGGATGACATTGGAAGAACATGTTCTGTTCCTCCGAAAAGAAAAAAGTAGAGAATGGGCGACCATATACAAACAAGAAAGAATGTGCGGTGTTCATGTATGTAGTACCCTCATCCAACAGTGGAATCACGCACATGTGTTTAGGAGTTTAACTACAAGTTTGCTTTGCACTTCACCAACACTGTATGTTGCAATAGCAATGTTTATAACAACTCCATGCATAAGAAACATATGGAACAGGGGGAGCAAAGATCCGGTATTTATATGCATAATATAACCTTTTTTTTCTTTGGACCATAGATGTCCATTATTTTGATATTTTTGTAATTCGTTCATGATATCTTGATTTTTTTTGGATATTTCATGAAAACATACTATTACACACCAACTGCGAATTGTAAAAGTTTTGAAAGAAATTTGGAAGTTGTTGGCACCGAAATTTGACCCGTCCAATTGGTCACAGGTGGTAAATTAAAATCGGTAGAAGTCAATGAAATTCAACAGAAGCACAGAGTAATGATTTTTTATGCATGATGGGGTTCAATTTATCGACCAATGTAAATCACTGGTGGTGCGGAAATCCCTAGGCCAGCTTCGTCAATTAATTAGCCAGTGTTCTTCAGCAAGGGAGCAAGGAGACCAGACAAACGACAACTAATCCTCTGCGGCATCTTTTTCATCCTATTTTTTTGCGTTGCCAAATGGTTCACCAGATGCAAACTATTACAATCCACAATGGAAGCACATTTTTTATTCAAGGAAATCTTTAGTTTACAGCAAGACTCCATCTGGATCTGGTCGTGTGTTTGTTGCCATTTCAGACAAGAAAATTGATCTTGAAGACTTGAACTAGACTTTGCTGTTCAAAACGTCAATAAAATAAGAATGGGATAATAGCTCACATGCGACGCCTTTCACCTCTATTCTCTGGGATACGACATCGTTGGATAGAATAGCTCACATGCGACGGTTGAAACAACCCATATAGCCACGGCCCGACACGACTGTTTTAAGCCCTTAAGTAGTTAACGGTTGTGAATTATGTTCGAACGTGAGACCCGCTAGTTGAACATTGCTTTGTGGGACCTACTACTTATCCATATCACTCTTAAGAGGCCTAGCCAGCCCTCCGCTCCCATTCTTGTGCCCTGGCCCCGATATTACCGTTGCCTCCTCCCTTCCCCTGTTCTTCCTTGCACATCTTCTTCTTCCTCTTCTCCAGCAACGGTCTGCGGAGGCGGCGGCGGCGGCGGCGAGCAATGTCCAACTCCGCTTCTGGCTTCCAGAAGGCCCCCTCTAGAAGGAATGGCCGCGTTATGGAGAATTTCCTTTGAGTACATGCCCGGACTGCCCTCGTCCAGATCCACTGAAGCGCTCGACATGTGTGCACTCACGGATGGGCAACGTTGGTCGGGAATTTGTGAAATGTGAGAGCAAGGTATTTAAGGGGAAGGATGAGAAGGTAGGGTTTGTTTCAATTTGTCGTGATTTGGATTTTGTAGTTTCAAATTGGATTTTAGGGTTGCCTTCCTCGTTTCAGGATTTGAAGCCCTGCGGTCATTTTGAGTGGATGGATTCGTACATTCGGGATCGAGGGCTTGAAGCTCAAGTGCTTCCCCCAATTGAACCAATCCTGGCTCGCATGTCGTCCGCTGTGGAGAAGGAGATCTCAAACATAGCCGCCAATTTTTTGGTGAATGGGGAGTTGCAAAAATTGAACAAGCAGTTGAGCTAGATTGTGAAACTGAATAAGCAGTTGAGCTTGATTTTGGAATCGAAGAAGCAGTCAAACATTATGGCTGGCGCATTTTATGTTTGTATAGTTGCCATTTTTTTGGTGTTGGTATTCAGGTTTGGAATTTAGATTTAGATGTGGGGATGTTGTTTGAATGTAGATTTGTAATCAAGTTTGCTAGTTCACTTTTCCTTTTCTCAGATCCTAGGCGTGGAATTTAGATTTAGATATGGAATTTGGGACAGGGTGGCCACTTCTTTGACTCCGTTGACTGTGCGTTGACTCCAGCAACTTTAACCCCAGTCCGCCTCCCCGCTCCCACCCAAGGCCAACCTGTCATTGAAATAGCGCGACCCATAGTTTATCATATGAGCATGGCCCATAGTTTATCATAAGAGCGCGGCCCCTAGTTTATTATACGAGCGCGGCCCATAGTTATCCACTCGCCTTGCCGCTCCCACCCGAGGCCTATCTGCTATCCATAAGAGCACGGCCTATCTGCTATTCATAAGAGCGCAGTCCATTAGGTTTTGGCCCAGTTTGGTTTGGATTCTAAAACAACTTATGCTTCTGCTTCTGGAAAAAAAAATTTGCCAAAGAATTTCTCTAGTCTTTCCAATGTGGGTCTCACAATAGTGGAATGGAAGGATTATCACCCACATGACCAGCGCTACCTAGTCAGTCTCTCTTTCCCTTCCAGTGTGGGTCCCACAATACTTGAATGGAAGCTATTATAGTACAAGAAGTAGTACCAAAGGGACCCTTAGATTTTTATTGATAAAAGTGGATTACAAATATAGATTGTCATCCATAGATTACATATTGGTTGCATACGATAAGGAAAAACTAGCAGAGGAGGCCAACTGGATTGGTTACAAAATTTGGTCTTCATGATCTAGATTTACATTGGCCTGTGGTCTACTACTCTCCCTCTACTCCTCATCATCGAAAAGCTGGAGCAGTATATTGTCCGCTCCTAACTCGTCGGCGATGGCAGTCGTTGTGGGCATGTATTCCCACAACATATCGTCAAAGTCGTCGTTGTCGGTGGTCGGAGCGAGGTGGAGGAAGTTCTCGCCGGAGTCTAGGTGGGCCAGGCGCTAATTTTGGCGAGCTCCCGCGCACGCGCCGGGATGTCGCAAAGGCGAGCGACCACAGTGTTGCCGCGGAGGTTCATCTCCTCTTTGGCGATGCCAGCGGCCTCCTTAATTTTGTCCAGCCGGGCCATCAGAGCTGAGCAAGGATCCAAGAAGAAGTCAAAAATCAAAAGCTGAGAGAGAAAACGGGGTGGAATAGCTAACATGCTACGTACCAGCTACTTTGGCATCTGCTACGGCAAGCCAAGCACGTGCCATTTCCGCCTCCTGCTCCGCCGCCGCCAAAGCAGTCGCTAGAGGCGCCGTAGGGGCCGGTGGAGCAGCAGGGGCAGGTGGAGCAGCAGGGGCCGGTGGAGCAGCAGGGTGGCCATCACTACATGAGAGCGAGGATAACGATGATTAGAAACGGGAACAGAAGAAGGCCATGAAGGAGATTGTTGGCACTTCCCAAGTGCCCCTTTTATATGTGAATATCATCCCAATTAGAGTATAATCGATACTAATTTAGCCCATTTACCTATGATATTACCTATATATTTGTATATGTATTGTTTTGGAGCTTTATTGCAGAAACAGGTAAAATTGGCTATTAAAGTGATGCTAGACAAGACAGGAGTCCAGAACCGACGAAAAGCACTGAAGAAGCCCAGTGCGCCGATCGGCGTAGCCCATCAGCCGATTGGCGCAAGGGTATTTTGGCCCACAGAAGTGATTGAGGCCCATTTCGATGGAAGTTTATATGATGTTTATGGAAGTTTATCTGCGCAAGACACTTGAAGATATTTGCTTAGAAGATTTATGGAACTTCAAGATCTCGACGTGTGGTACAAGACTTTATCTCGAAGGAAAAGGCCCACATGGCAGCTGTGGAAGACAGAGGAACCGACTCAGAACAGAAACCAGAGAGAACACGGGTTGCGCCGATCGGCGCAACTGACTTATTTGCTAGAAACCGAGTCCTTCACGAGTAGAACCCCTATATATACTTGTAACCCCTAGCCATGATGAGTACCTCGAGGAGGAGGCAACAGAGGGACAACAGATTCGTGAGTTAGAGCCATCGAGTTTGCCCTGTTAGAATAGATGTCTAGTTGAGTTTCAAGAACCACTAGTATAAGAGTTGACCTGTCAAGGTAGGCCATCTTGACGGTGATGAATCTTACTCTATGTATCTCAAGGATGATTGAATATGTTGATGATGGTTTTGGTGATTTATCTATCTTGATTCTATAATCATGCATGTGCTTATTCTCATTGCTTAGTTCTAGGCTAAGTAAGTTGATATTATCTTAATCGTGGTGATTAGGATAGTATTCAGACATTGTATTGATTATGGTTGCTTGATGATGCCGGTAGTGTGGTTTAGCGGTGACAACACTAAACCTACGCAACACTATTGGATAGTTGAGTAGGGTAAGATACTCGCATGATTAAGGGTTTCCTCTCGGCAGTGATAAATCAGGAGCTGCTTGGAAAGCAGGGTGGTCTTATTCATTATAGGTTTTCATTGATCCATGTAATTATCTATTATGATGTTGTTTAATTAGACTATCTGGTTATGATCTCACTAGTAGATATCTAGCTACTCACCCAATAGTTTTAGCTTTGGCTTTGACTTGCACTCTAGTTCAGCTTCGCTGGTGTACCGATCGACTCAACACCTGCACCGATCGGCTCAACAACTTAGATCTGCAACAGTGCCGATCGGCTCAATCCTGTGCCGATCGGCGCAACGACAGAATTGCTGTCTGGCGCACCTTTGCGCTAGCTAGTCTCCCCTTCATACAACCTGAACTTGACAGTAGCCTTGATTAGAACTTTTACTGTTAACTTTGTTTAATTATGCATAAGGTCTCAGTGGTTCGATAATACCTTGGAATACTCTAAGGGAAAAAGTTCTACAACTGTACACCGTTCTCTTGCGGTATACAAGTGGGTGTGTAGTAACGACCAACAAGCACATTTTTCTGGCGCCGTTGTCGGGGACCATAGCAGGTTTTTAAACATTGTTTGATATATTAGTGTTTAGTCATTGTGCTTTACTTGTCTTTTTAGTACATATATGTTGTTAAGTGAAATTAATAGGTATGGACGGTGCTAAATCAAACAAACCCTCTAAGTACACCGATGATCTAGAAAAGCTCTTACGCTAGAAGAGAATAGCGAAAAAGAGGAGCAAGTCACTTGGAGATTTAGGTGGAGAACCAGTCAGTGCCAGCCCTCGAGTATTATTCACAATTGCAGATCCAAAAGCAGGAGCGATGGCAGACCAGCCCTTAGTTAATAGTTTCAAGCCTCAATTGGATAAGGTTGTCAAGACAGATTTCTAAGAAGATCAAGATCATGCTCCATATCAACTAGAGAGGTACGTCGGATTAGTGGCACAACAACCGTTCACAGGTTCGGAAGATCCCAATCAGCATCTGCAGCGTTTCCTTGAAGTCTGTAGTACATTCAAAGTAGCAGGATTGACCGGAGATCAAGCACGTGTGCGGCTGTTCCCCTTCTCTCTAGTTGGAGATCAAGCAATGGTACAATAGCTTGGAAAACATAGTAAAAACTGCATGGGAAACCTTAGCAGTTGCATTCTTAGCCAAATACTTCCCTCCTGGTAAGACTCAAGCTTTGAAGAATAAGATTCTTGGATTTACGCAGAATATTGATGAGAGCATTAGAGAAGTGTGGGAAAGATATAATGAATATATGGATGCATGCCCTCATCATGGTCTTACAGTTGGTGAAACTGTTGAGAGATTCTACGTGGGATTGAATATCCCGTCTCGTCAACACTTAGATGCGTTAGCTGTGGGTTCATTCATGTCAAAGACTCCCACTCAAGCTAAGGAATTGATCAAATTGCTAGTTGAAAATCAATCATGGGATAGTGAGAGAAGTTCAAGGAACCTACAACCTTCTAAAGGAGTAGCAAAGAGTGTGATTGAGAGGACTCATAAAGACTTGGTTATGGATCGCCTTGATGCTATTCAAAAAAGGTTGGGCAATAATTCTCATATCCCTAAGGAAGAGTCACTCAGGCTAGCAGAATCACGCTCCACTTGTGATGAGTGTGGAGAATTTGGCCATGTGCAGAAAAATTGTTCTGAAGAGATGAAGATGCTAGAATATATAAAGAATAGTGGATGGAAACCTCAATATCAGCAACAAAGGAGTTCTTTGTCTCCTAGTTTGTCCATGCAAAACTCTATCCCGCTTCGTCTCCAATTTCATGAGTACTTTCAAGCTCAAGAAAAGATCAACAAAGACAATCAAGCTAAATTCAAGGAGGTTGATCGTGTTCTTGAAGGGATTAATGACAAGGTAATAGAAATTGGGAGCTCCAATGAGCAGATTTTGAAGCATACCAAGATTATGGAGCAACAGATGGGATAGTTATCACATGCCATTCAAGGCAACAAAGGGGTTATTCCTGGTAATACAATGTCTGCAGAGCAGTTAAAGGCAATGGCTACATGGCTAGGAAAGCAAACAGAAGATCTAGAGCACTCTGCGGGATCAAGGAAGACCCGCGCCGATGAGCTTACCACTGGCGCCAATCGGTGCGATGGTACAATTAACACCAATCGGCTCACTCATTGCACCGATCGGCGCAAGGAAGAGATTGACCTCTCTGGACTAAAAATGGGTATGGAAACAGAGGATCATGACCCTACCATGTTCTTGGATACGCAAGTACTGACAAAGACAGAGAGAGTGCGGCAACACGACGAGCAATTTGCACAGTTCATCGATGTTATGAAGAAGCTTTACATCAATGTCCCTTTTGTTGATGCTATTCAAGTACCTACCTATGCCAAGTATATTAAGGACATGATGCAAAACAAGAAGTCTCTAGCTTCTGAAGACGTTGTGAAGGTCACTAAGGAACTTACGGCGGCGATCAATGATGTTGCACTTGAGAAGAAACCTGACCCTAGATCACCAAGCATCAAATGCATAATCGGAACAAGGATATTTGATAGATGCTTGTGCGATCTTGGAGCAAGTGTAAGTGTTATGCCCCGTCATATATTCACAAGTCTCAATTTGCCTGAATTGGAGCCTACGGGAATGTGTTTGGAGTTAGTCGACGAATCTGTACGCTTCCTTGATGGAATTGCTGAGGATGTGCCTGTTCAAATTGGAAATCACATCGTCTCTGTTGATTTTATTGTGCTTCATATGGATAAGAGGACGAGAACCCCGTTGATCTTATGCAGACACTTCTTGAGGACAGCAAAGGCAAGTATTGATGTTGGGAGTGGTGAGATAAGCTTCGATACAAGTGGAACTTCCTACTCATTCAAATTTCGCCCAAGGGGAAAAGAGTGTCGTGTTATTGATGAAGTGAAGAGGTACAAGACACTGAGGCAACGTGGCATCAAGAGTGATTGGAGGGGATGTAAGGATAGGTCGTCCGAGGTATATGAGCTATTAAGATAAGTGAACATTGTAGTGTCGCGGTCTTACACCCCGCACTGCGACACTAAGGATTGATTGCTCGCGGCGAGGTCAAACTCTTTGACCTCTAAATAACTAGAGCGCTCTTGGGAGGCAACCCAATTGTCGAGAGATTTAGAAGTTGTAGTGCTTGCGGGAGGACAACCCGTCTCATTTAGTTAATTAATGCTAGCCGGGAGGGCAACCCGGTGTTTTTAATTTGCTTTCTTGTAATAAAAACAATCTCCCGAATAAAAGAATTAGAAAAAATGTGTGCTTAATCCTTTTGTGCTCCTGTGTTGTCTGTTTATTTGTACAAAACTATGTGTATATATATATATATATATATATATATATATATATATATTATAGACTAACGACGTAGGAATAAAAGAAAAAGACTAAAAATAGGAAGGAACAGAGCTTGCGCCGTTCAGCGCACTCATGCGCCGATCGGCGCATTGATAACAAGTCAGGACAGAAGGCTGACGACGCCCAAAATGGAAGAGGAGTTAAAAGCCAACCAACACATCAATTTTAAAAAAAAGAGCTAGTTTCAAGATGAAGAGCGACATTTAGCGAAGAAGCGAGGGGCCAGGAGCAAAAGTGGACACTGCATCGATCAGCACGAGACGTTGCGCCGAGGCGCTGTCACCAGATGGGCCCCCGCTTCATGTGCCAATGCTACAAGAACATTGGGAAGAGTGGATATTAGGTGAAAGAAATGAACACGAGACATCAGGATCAGAGCCAGACCACAAGACGAGGGGCAAGGAACTTGCGCTGTTCGACGCACTTCTGCGCCGATCGGCGCTGGTACCCATGCTGCCCAAATTGGCGACATAATCGGCAGGCACTGATTCTTAGGAACAGGTATGATTTCTATGCAGGTTTCCAGTACAGATGAGACATGGAATTGAGCAAAAGCTGAAAAAGAGACGACGCGCCGATCGGCGCTGGCTAGAGCCGATCGGCGCAGTCAATCAAGACAACGGGATTCCGTGTTGTTCCTCTGTCAGCCGACATGGTGTACCAGGAAAAGATGAAAAGGATGGAAACAACAAAAGGGAGGAGAATCAGGAACCAGAGCGGTCAGAGAATTCAAAATTTGAAATGTGCCGATCAACACGGTGACCGCGCCGGTCGGCGCAACCCCGAATTTTGGAAATTTTGGGCGGGTCCTTCTCCTGGAAGTTTCCCATACTATAAAAGGGGGCCGGGTGCCCCTAGTTCCGCACACCATCCCGATAATCTCTCCACCTTCTCCACTACCCACGATCTCGCACACGTTCTGTATTCCTCGCAGATGGATCGTCTCTGATCCTCCATCGGCAAGTTGGGCAAGAGGCTGTGCCGGGAAAGCAGTTCTAGCGGCAGCGGCGAATCGAGCGATTACTCCTCAGCTAGGGGGGGCTCCGGTGCTCGCGATGACATGTCGGTGGGTGGTGCATCCACTGGCTCGGCAACGGCAACATATGAGATCCGCACCCGCCACTCCGTCTCCGGTGCGCCCCTTCCGACGGGGCGTGCTACGAGGAGCCAAACGGCGGGAAGTCGTGGGGTTCCTAGATCACCACCATCGCCGGCATTCATGCCATGCACGGTGGACGAGGGCTTCACCCTCCTGAGCACGGAGGAACAGCAGCACTACCTCGCGATGAGGGGAAGGTTTGTTCCCAACTTCGACATGGACGAGACCTTCCTCACCACGATCAGTGTGTGGGAGGACATAAGGAGGATGCTAGACAACCTTGGCTGGGTGGACTTCAACCATCTCCCCATGGACTTCAACATCGACATCGTCACCGAGGTTGCCTCTACAATGAGGATCAGCTCCGACAACTACAGCAACGAGGCCATCAACTTCCGCGTCCACGACATTAGATACATGGTGACCATGGAGGCAGTGGCTCAAGCCTTCGGCTTCGATGCCAACGCCGATGTGGACGGCATCTTGGGACATGGGTAGTTGGATTCCTTTTGGAGGCTGCTCTCGTTCATCGAAGAGATGAAGCGCGACAACATCCATAACCCGACCATTCAAATCTTCCATCGGTGGTTGGCGGCACGCACATACGACAAGGTTGACTCCAGCAACGTCACCGATGCGGACTTGTGGTGGCTATTCAATGCCATCGAGAGCCTGTCTCACTGCAACCCTATGTCGGTGATGGTGCGGGGTTGGTTCGAGAAGAGGGGCAAGAAGAGCAAGAAGTTGGCCTTTGGGGGCTATCTTCAACGCATGGCAGCCCACGTCTACGGCGATGATGGACTGGGAGGACGCGAAGACAAGTGGGAGCTCGCGACAGAGATCGGCGAGAATATGACTCGTGGCAACATTGTCATGGGAAGTGTTCGCGCCGGCTTCCATGTTGGCGGCACCAACATTAGGCTCCTGTGTGCGGAGCTAGGAGTTTTTCTCCCTCAAGCTAGAGGGAGGAAATTGGTTTGAGGAAGGTCTCCTGGAGGGGGGCCGAATTCTCAGGGACTGCCGTGGGCGGATTCGATAACCGGCGACATCTACAGCAGCCGGCAGTGAGTGGAACTCATGGGGGTCATGCCAATAGCCTCAGCAGTACCAGACAGGGTGGAGTGACGCAGCGGGTGGTTCACAGCCCACTGCGCCGGTCGGCGCACCCTACTTCAGCACAGGCGTTGACTATAGGTACCAAAGACGGGTACCTGTGGTGCCTCTGGTGCCTGGTGCAGACTTCTTCGTGCCCATGCAGGGGTACCTCGACAATAACATACATCACATCGAGCACGTGGAGGACGCCACATCCCAATGGAGGAACAACCACGACGCGATGGTGAAGGAGTTCGAGCGACTCAAGGCATGGTGCTATGGCTTTGATCAGCCACCGTCTCCACCTCCGCTTGATTAGAGTGCCTAGGAGTGGGCATATGTATCAGTTTCCTGGTTTGCGTTTTCTTTATCTTTTGCAATCTTTTTCTTTATTTACTTATGTGTGTGTGAGCGGGTTGGAAAACCATGTATCGGGTGTGTTTATTTTCATGCATGTGTGTTAGTAGTAGTTTTATTTTCATGCATGTGTGTTAGTAGTAGTTTTATTTTCATGCATGTGTGTTAGTAGTAGTTTTATTTTCATGCATGTGTGTTAGTAGTAGTTTTATTTTCATGTAGGTGTGTTAGTAGTAGTTTTATTTTCATGCATGTGTGTTAGTAGTAGTTTTATTTTAATGTAAGTATGTGTGAAAATCATCACCATGTATTCGAGTTTTAATCTTAATATAATGATGGCGGTTATGCCCTTTTAGAAGAATTGAATTACCTATTCTTTCTTGAAAAGTTTTGATGATATCAAATAATGTTGAGCATTGAATAAAATTTTAAACTTACACTTAATGATTATTCAACAAATATTTCTTATGTGGAGCAATTTTGAATACCCATGTGCTTCATTTGCATTGTCCAATTCGTGATAATAACTTAGTACCAATCTTTTTATAAATAAATTTTCATGTTGTGAACTTTGGAGTTTATTGTTTCCAAGATCCTCGCCTACCAATGCCATATTTTGAGCAATACTCATGAACCTTTGATATGAAGATAAGCATTAAATTGATGGTTGAGTTCGGTTAGGATTTAATTCTTTTTGGTATGAACTTTACTAGGATGGCCAAATCCTTGAGTATCTTTTTAGTCTTGAATTACTCATGCAAATCTCCAATTCCGTAGAGTATTCTATTATAAAAACAAAGTCTTGTTGAGTATCATTCCTTGACCACATCCTATGTTTCTGGCTGTATTTCAACTTTGAATAAATTTTGAAGCCAGATGAATCAAATACCAACAAAAGCTGGTAAATTCAGGATCAGAGCCGATCGGCGCCGTTTTGAACCGATCGGCGAAGCAGAGAAAAAAAAATGCTCTGCTGTTTGCTAAGGGACTAGCAAAATTTTAAGTGTCGGGGGTGGTATATGACATGCTTATTCTCAAAATTCATTCTAATATAGCCACGAATCATTCTAACCATGTGCAATCTGATAATGGGAGTTCCTTTTTCTTCTAAGATCAAATTTTTGATGCACATGTCCACATATCCAAAGTGTGGTCCTTTCTTACATTTTCTTTGGACATCTTGTTAAGTTTTTGTAATTCCAATATAGAATAATCTCCTAGCTTTATAATATATTATTGATTTATGTTTGCAATCCTTGAATTATCTCACTAGCTACTCATATAAGCCTTACATTTAAGTATTTGATCATTATGATGTAGTATATAGGTTGAGTGATTTGAAAGATGAGTTATTGCCTTGGATTATTTGGAAGATAGATTCTTTATGTTCACAACAATCTTTTAAGTGATTTACAAGTGTGGAAAAGTTATAATTTGTGAGTTAGATATGATCTTTTGCTTTGGGGAGAAACTTTGAGCTTTATGCTCATATTTGAATTTTATTGCTGAATACCAATATGAAATACACTACAATAGAACAATACTCAACATTTGCTGATTTAAGATATCTTTTATGATAAGAAGAGTATGTTCTTTGATTTTTCTCTCTTTTACTTTACTCGGGACGAGCAAAGCTTTAAGTGTGGGGAAACTGTTGGCACTTCCCAAGTGCCCCTTTTATATGTGAATATCATCCCAATTAGAGTATAATTGATACTAATTTAGGCTATTTACCTATAACACTACCTATATATTTGTATATGCGTTGTTTTAGAGCTTTATTGCAGAAAAAGGTAAAATTGGCTATTAAAGTGATGCTGGACAAGACAGGAGTCTAGAACCGATGAAAAGCACTGAAGAAGCCCAGTGCGCCGATTGGCGCAACCCATGAGCCGATCGGCGCAAGGGTATTTTGGCCCACAGAAGTGACCGAGGCCCATTCCGATGGAAGTTTATCTGATATTTATGGAAGTTTATCTACGCAAGATACTTGAAGATATTTGCTTAGAAGATTTATGGAACTTCAAGATCTCGACGTGCGGTACAAGACTTTATCTCGAAGGAAAAGGCCCATATGGCAGCTATGGAAGACAGAGTAACCGACTCGGAGCAGAAACCAGAGAGAACACGGTTTGCACATCCTGCGCCGATCAGTGCAACCGACTTATTTACTAGAAACCGAGTCCTTCACGAGTAGAACCCCTATATATACTTGTAACTCCTAGCCGCGATGAGTACCCCGAGGAGGAGGCAACAGAGGAACAATAAATTCGTGAGTTAGAGCAACCGGGGCTTGCCCCGTTAGAATAGATCTCTAGTTGAGTTTCAAGAACCATTAGTGTAAGAGTTGGTCTGTCAAGGTAGGCCATCTCGACGGTAATGAATCTTACTCTATGTATCTCAAGGATAATTGAATATGTTGATGATGGTTTTGGTAATTTGTCTATCTTGATTCTATAATCATGCATGTGCTTATTCTCATTGCTTAGTTCTAGGCTAAGTAAGTTGATATTATCTTAATTGTGGTGACTAGGATAGTATTCAGACATTGTATTGATTATGGTTGCCTGATGATGTCGGTAGTGTGGTTTAGTGGTGACAGCACTAAACCTGCGCAGCACTATTGGATAGTTGAGTAGGGTAAGATACTCGCGTGATTAAGGGTTTCCTCTCGGCAGCGATAAATCGGGAGCCGCTCGGAAAGCAGGGTGGTCTTATTCATTATAGGTTTTCATTGATCCATATAATTATCCATTATGATGTTGTTTAATTAGACTATCTGGTTACGATCTCACTAGTAGATATCTGGCTACTCACCCAATAGTTTTAGCTTTGGCTTTAGCTTTGGATTTGACTTGCACTCTAGTTCAACTTCGCTGGTGTACCGATCGGCTCAACACCTGCGCCGATCGGCTCAACAACTTAGATCCGCAACAGTGCCGATCGGCTCAACCCTGTGCTGATCGGCGCAATGACAGAATTGTTGTCTAGCGCACCTTTGCGCTGGCTAGTCTCCCCTTCATACAACTTGAACTTGACAGTAGCCTTGATTAGATCTTTTACTGTTAACTTTGTTTAATTAGCCCTAAGGTCTTAGTGGTTCGATAATACCTTGGAATACTCTAAGGGAAAAAGTGCTACAACTGTACACCGTTCTCTTGTGGTATATAAGTGGGTGCGTAGTAACGACCAAAAGAGATCACCATGATGGACTTACCCCCAACGGTGTCATGGATTCCGACCCGGAGCAGAGCGGCCATGGCTCCAAGGTTGGTAGCTGTCCATCGGTGGGGAGGGTGAGAGCGAGCAAAGGCTTGAAAAGAAGGGGAAGAAGAAGGTTCCCGAAGAACAAGGATATATAAGTGAGAGGAATGGTTGATCCGAGTGGTAGGCCTCCTGTTTTATAGACCATAATGGGTAGGAGTGAAGGAGCCTGGGGAGAATGCGACGGAGCCCGAGGAGAATGCGAAGGAGTTCGAGGAGAATGCAAAGGAGCCCGAGTCAATATCGTTTGCGTGTGATCGGGCATGTTCATTTCTCGATTGGCTCGCCAGTTTGGCGCGTGATCAATGTTGCGCGCTGCAGACGATGCATGATGGCCATACTTGTTCTATCGATTCTCCGGCTCTTCTCCCATCGTCTAATCAACATTAAATCACACGCCAGGGGCTGTTTGTTCCAGGGTCAAAAAGTTTTGAGTTCCTTCGCATTCTCCTCACCTCAACTTTTCATGGCTCCCAATTAATCTTGCTATTCAGGATTACTAAACAAAATATAATTACAAATCATTTGTACAGATGGTTGTAAATTGCTTGAAGAATCTAACAATGGTAATAAATTGATGTGTTGGTACAGTGTAAACTACGTGAGGTCGCTGAAATGTGGGTCTGATGTTCTATTCGGCCCACCGCGCAGTCTCTCTTGGGAAATGAACACCCCCGTCAGTCGATGGTGAAAATAGAAAGAGCAATGGTTCACGTGTAAACTGCGCAAGGTCGCTGAAATGTGGGTCCGATGTTCTATTCGGCCCACCGCGTAGTCTCTCTTGGGAAACAAACACCCCCGCTAGCCGACGGTAAAAATAGAAAGAGTAATGGTTCACGTGTAAACTACGCGAGGTCGCTAATATGTGGGTCCAATGTTCTATTTGGCCCATCGCGCAGTCTCTCTTGGGAAACGAACACCCCCGCCAGCCGACGGTGAAAATAGAAAGAGCAATAGTTCATGTGTAAACTGCGTGAGGTCGCTGAAATGTGGATTGATGTTCTATTCGGCCCACCATGTAGTCTCTCTTGGGAAACGAACACCCCCGCCAGCCGACGGTGAAAACAGAAAGAGAAATGGTTCACATGTAAACTGCGCGACGTCGTAGAATGTGGGTCCGATGTTTTATTCGGCCCACCGCGTAGTCTGTCTTGGGAAATGAACACCCCCGCCAGCCGATAGTGAAAATAGAAAGAGAAATGGTTCACGTGTAAACTGCACGATGTCGCTGAAATGTGGGTCTGATGTTCTATTCGGTCCACCGCGCAGTCTCTCTTGGGAAACGAACACCACCGCCAGAAGCATCCTACAAGAATACGCTCTCAGATTCTTTATTTCGTGTCCAAGCTGTAGAAGTGCCCTACAAAAGTATGCTTCCCGTTTATTCAATATTTTGGTGATTTATATCTCAACGAATATAGAAAATTGTACAACTTAAGTTGATTGTTATACTTAATACATAATCTTCAACCACTAGTAAATTTTTGGTTAGCTTTTGAAAATTTCAGCTCATGTACCTGACATGAAAGTTTAGTTTAATGACACTACTAATTTGAGGTTTACATGGCAAAATTGTTTCAATAAATTCTAAAAAATTTACTGCATGGGTAGGAACATGTGTTACATATATGCACTAGATTGTAGATCCTAACTTTTAATCTTTAGTTCCCTAAAAAAACAATTTTATACTAAAATTTATGAATATTTAGGCGATTTTTAATTCTAAAACTATAAGGATTTTGGAGCTGAGCTTTTGCACGTTGTTGTTTCATGTGACATGCAATCACCCTATATTTTTTATTTTATTTTTTGGTATTGTGAAAAAAAAAGTGTGTTCAAAATGGAGTAGCCCATCCATAATGTATGAACATTGTACATACATCTATGTGATAATATTGTACATACATCTATCACTGTAATACCGATACACATGGTTGAAACCGGCACAAAAGAATAGAGTTGTATTTTATAAGACCATAGAAACAAAAATAATCAAATTTGGACTTGAAACATGAGATTTATCCGTAGTTGAAGATTTAATTACAAATTTAAAAGAAAAAAGTGAACACTCGACAAGAACAGACAAAGAACTCGGCGCCAACATGTAGGGATGACCTGTCAGCGAGTTGTGCAACGAGACCCGTTGATGAAGTTGGCCCAAGAGCCTAAGACGGGATGGGCTGGAGCCCAAGACGCCCATTGATGATTTCGGATTGATTAAAAAAGCTCGGAAAAATTCAAAAAATTGAGAAACTTATTCGGATTGATGTCGTAGGTGTAGTAGATGTTACCACTCGAGTTTGAGGTCATTCGGAGAAGGTCGAAAAAATGGTCGCACTAGAAATGAGCCAGTTTGGCCTACCACACAGGGCGTTTGGCCAAAAATTCAAAAAATTGAAAAACCTATTCGAATTGATGGTGTAGGTGTAGTAGATGTTACCACTCGAGTTTAAGGTTATTTGGAGAAGGTTGAAAAAATGGTCGCACTAGAAATGAGGCAGTTTGGCCTACCACAAAGGTAATTTGGCCTACCATAGTGCATACATATTTACAGGCAAATCATCCGCACAAGTTTCACGCCTTAGAATACAAGTCATAGTTCAATCTTACACACAAATTTCACCTTCCACTCAATTTTCTCTTCTTCCTACCACTTGATTGTGCAGGCACACCACACAGAACCCTCATACTCTTGATTTTCTTCGCGTCACTAGGACTAGGCCGCCGCATGCACACCACAAGTTCTTTTTCTTCTTCTATTTCCATGCCATCTTTCTGAACGCCATTATTCTGCACAACATCATCCAAAACTGAATCACATGGCACCACATCCAAAAATGATTCGGCCTGCACCATATCATCTAATATTGATTCAGGTTGCACTAATATTGATTCAGCTTGCTCCACAATATCTAAAACTGATTTAGTTTGTTGTGTGGCATCTTCCAAATCACCTGCATCCTGAACACTTATCTTTCTTTTTGTTGGCCAGACATTTTCAACAACAATGGGTTTAGCCTCACTCTTCTTGGGATGGCTCCACAGCCTGCATACTTCCATGCTTTTTCCTGAAAAAATTAAAATAATATAGAATCAAAGTAAATTTAAGTGCTCAATCGGGATGACTCAATGATTTTTCTCCTGAAACTTACTTTAGCTTTTCTGGAGTGTAACGGCATTTGGCGGATCCAGCTCGGTGGCCAAGTTCCTGACACATCTTGCATCTATTTTTGTTGCCTTTCTGTGCCCGTTTTGGTTTATCATCTTTTTCCCCCTCTTACTATTACTACCTTTCTCGTACCAAGCCTTGTATCTGCTTATTTTAGGCCTGCCAGCCTTTCTTTTGGCGAGGGGGGGGGGGACACATTGAAAATTCAAATTCCACTTCAGGCCACTGAGACTGATCTGTAAGTGGTGCTATTGGAGTTGCATATGCAGCCTTGAATCTTGCTACTGAATAATATTCATGTAGATAAAGGTGCATGTTTACCTTTGGCTTGCCAGCCAAGAAGAGTATGGCATGTTCACATGGTTTTCCAGTGTATTGCCACTCGAGGCATGTGCATTCATGTAGATCAGTGTTAACCACATGCCTCCTTCCAGTCTTGGTATCTCTCACTTCAGTACCCCACAAAGAAGAACTCTCAACAACCAAATGTGCAAGATTTCTGCTCCTGTTAACCACTTGTTGAACCACTGCTGGAAGCTTATCCCCTTGCAAGGCATCACCTATTCTTCTTCTCAATTGCCACATCCGCATGATCATGATCCTGATTTGATCAACCATGTCATGCATAGGCAAGTCTTTCAACTGTCTCACCTTGTTGTTAAAACATTCAGCCAGATTGTTATTGATATGGTCACACTTGATGGCCGTATTAAATCCTGACCTATACCACAACAAGGAATGGTATGTTTTCTCCCATTGCTTAAACTCAGGATCTGCTGCATACACCTTGGCAAGGTGATGATCATGTGTCTTTTTGCTATAAGCTCTTGCTGCTGGCCACAACCGCCTAAAAATTTCTCCTTTATGACCCTTCATCACATTCAACCACATATGACCGAAGCACTCCCTCTTCTCAGCATGTGGAAATGCATTCTTGACTGCATTTTCTACCTCTTTACAAGCATCAGTGTGTATAGCTAAAGGTGTCACTGGGCCAATGCATCTTTTTAACTGCATCATGAACCATGTCCATGAAGCATCTAACTCAGATTAAAACATGCCAATAGCAACAGGAAACATCCAGTTATGTCCATCTAGAGCATTGCATGCTGCCAATTGACCAGTCCACTTTCCAGTCAAAAAAGATGAGTCTACGCTCAAATATGGCCTACACCCTGTTTTGAAGCCATCAATGCAAGGCTTTAAAGCCATAAAAAATTTAGAGAAATATACCTTACCATTAGGTGCAACCTCTGTATCTATCTCCATAATACTGCCAGGTGACCTCTTCTCCACCTCTGCCTTGAAACTATACAACATCCTGAACGTATTTGCCCAATCACCATATAACTCTTTCATTGCCCTCTATTTTTCCTTCCACACTGTAGTATACTTCACCTTAATAGGGAACTGCTTCTCTAGGTCTACTCTCAGTTTCTTTGCAGTAGTGTTTGGTGTTTTGGCTAAAATAGGACTGATGTTTTCTGCAACCCAGGCCTGTGATGTCATCTTTGATACAACGTGTGAACAAGTAATACAAGTATGTTCATGTGGCATTTGATTAACTCTGATGGTACCTACAACAGGTTGTTTTCTAGCAGAAATGTACCACTTGCAAGGCTTTGCCCCATCAAAGCCTCTGCAATTCGCATAAAATTTCTTTGTATCTGTCCACACAGTATTGGCGTCAAACTCCCTCCTCACTGTATAAGACTTGAAACACATCCTAAACTCTTTCATGCTTGGAAAACACTTTCCTAATTCAATTACAGGATTGTCTGAGTCATATAGATTTATGAACTCATCATCATTGTAATCATCTACCTCATCAGCAGCTTCGTTCATCAACTCTGGATCCACATCTTCAGAGCCAACAGTCGCATTAGCCCCATCCCTCTCCTTCTCCTTCTCATTGTATTTATCATCTACTAGAATTCATAAAATTTTGGCCATCTCAGTGTCAGCCATTGGTGCAATGACCAAATCAATACGCTCTTGCAGTTGTATTGAATTCCAGTCGACAACAGCCACATTTGTAGCACCATCAAATTCCTTTTGTGTATCATCAGCTAACATTGTCACTTCGGTTGAAATGGGATCTATCTGTCTACTTGCAGTCTAATCGTCATTTGCAATCTGCATAGCCAACTTTGATGGCACATATCCAACACAAGAATCGGATTTCAGATCCACCAACTCGGCAAGAAATATAACATGTTTGTTTGTCTAGTCGTCTTGTCGATTGATTTTATCGACAATCACTTCGCCATCCTCCATTCTCACATACTCACCCTTCCATTCATCGAAGTGTATCAATGCCACTTCTTGCTCCGGACCCCAAGAAATACTCTTCCCACTTTTGTCCACCAAATTCCTCACTGCTTGCACTTCTTGGTTCACAAGGTCCTACCGGTCGATCTCTGCACAATCAACCTCCCAACTAACCAATTTCTCCTGCTCTATGGCTCTCAGGCTACCAACAGCTAGCTTCGTGATAGAGAAAAAGAGGAATTTAATGGACCACTAGAAGCTACGCCGCTCTCCCCTGTTTCAATAATGGTGCGAGAATATCAAAAAATAGAAGCAAAAGAGTTCTAATCGAAAGCAAAATCAGCACAAGGTGTAGAGATTACCTCGAATTTGACTCTCCCTGCTCTATCTGTTTTGGACGCCCCATCTGTTTTGGGGCCATCTATTTTTTGGTCACACTACTATAATTCAGGCAAAATCGGGCGCGAATACGTGAGATTCGGGCTCAACTCGGATGGGAATACGACTAGGGGGCGATTTGACTCACCTCAGAGGTCGCCAGAGAGGGATATGGGGCGCTGTGAGGGCGCGCGCTGCTGGAGAGGGATTGGGTCGCCACTCAGAGGAAGCAGTCGCAGGAGGTCTTCAGTCGGTCCAGCAGACAGACTTGCGCCATTGAAGGGAGCCAACCCCGGAGGGATGTCAACCCTGGAGACAACACTCTGAGGTCGCACTGGCGGAATTTACCGCCGTTCAGATGGCGTAAAACTGGTATTTGGTCGGTCCGTCAGACAGATTCGCGTGCCACAACGTTTCGACTGGGTCCCATGGCCGCTAACAACCAAATCCACAAAATGTCAAGGTCATTTGTGGGTTCTGGCTATTTTGCTCCACATAGACATTGCACGCAAGCTATTACCGTCAACTATATCGTGTCTCGGACAATTCCCATCAAAAACTTCACATGTGAGCTATTGGTACAATAAGAACACAGAGGGAGTCGATGGGTCACATCAAGTGGAATTGAAAACAAATTTGAGCCACGAGCACGGATGCAATTGTCTCATTGTAGCGCGCGCATGTATGAACGCGCATGGATGATACAGAAGTGAAGAAAAAAAAGCGCACAGCTCGAACGTATTCTATTCCAATCAGCAGCTGTCTGGGGTGAACCCAACCTTACCGCCGGCCACGCCGTACACCACCTCCCTCGACATCTGCGCTAGGGTCTCGAAAACGGAATTCCAATCATTGAACGGGAGAGCGGCGAAGGCGAGTGTGACACCCCTAGTATCCAACTTGCAAGTACAACACCCTAGGCACAACAGGGTTAGGGAAAAAAAATTGAGCTTACTTGAAATTCAATTTACATGAAATTTAGTCAAATTTAAATGACATTTGAACTACAAGTCAAGAATGTTTCACATAGGTCCCTCAAAAATATATGTTTTAGATCATGATGAAATGGAATTTTGAAAAATTTATCAGATTTTTACTCTTTTATTTTATGCCCAAATAAATTCTCAAATGGTTTAAAACTATCCCTATTTGAAAAATTCATGTTCAAATTTGAATGGCAACTGTTGAATATTACTATTTTTATAATTTAGAGCACATCACGACAAATATGCCCATATTTTTAGTTTTGCAAATGGAGCTCTAGAGTTTAAGATATTTAAATAAATAGAATTGACATGTTTAGAAAACAATTAAAATTAATAAAATTAAACCGGCCGGGACCCACCTGTCAGCCGCAGCAAAGAAACACACACGCCCCACCCCACCCTGCCCCATTTGACACGCGCCGCGTGGCTGCCCGCGTACGGGCCGACGGCACCTTGACCGGATCGCGGCCCCCACCTGGTCCGAATACCATCCCGAAACAACCGCGCCGGCTCCCGGTAATGCCTTCCCCTGCCCAGTTTTGCCTCCCTCGCGCTGCTCTCTCTTGGGTTCGCCATTGCTGCCAGCGCTTGTGCGAGCTCGCCCGGCCGCGCTGAGGCCTCCCTGTCTGGTCGTGGCGCCCCACCGAGTAGCCAACACCTCCTCCACCCCTAACGACAAGCCTCACCTTCAGCCCCCCATCGAATCGAGCTGTATCAGAGATTTTCTCCCGGTGACCACCTCACCCACTCTGATGGCCTCGCGAAGAAAAATCCTTCCCCACCGGTGAGCCTGCCGTCGGTTTCTTTCTCCGGTGATCTCCTCTACTCCCCGCGCGTCGATTTTACCGTCCTCGACTCCCGCTTCTACCGCCGTTCACCGAGGATGCCGGCCGCCGCTGTCACCGCCAGCTCCTCTACCTGTTGACTCCCTCCCGAGTCACATCGCTGCGCCGGACCCCTTCATCGCCTCTTCCCACGTGTCACGCCGCTGTCGTGGTCCTCCGGGGCCGCCCGTGGAAGCCGCCGACCGCCCGCCCCCCAACCGTCCTCACACTCCCCGCCGGCGCCGCGCCACCACTGCGCCCGCTCGGCGCGTGCGTGCGCCCTGGCTGGCCATGCCCAGCGCCCCTGGGCGGCGTAATACCGAGCAGGCCTCGGGCCTTGCTGCGCCTGGGCCTACTGGCCTAAGGCCACAACCCGCCTGAGCCGGATCTGGCCCAAGGAGCACCCCGCCCGTGCATTGGTTAAATGGGCCGGCCTCTCTTGGCTCAGCGGCTAGGTAAGTCCCTGTAAATAGGAATAAAGCAAAATAATTATGTGAAACGTTAAAAATTTGACACAGAAAAATATACTTGGTAGAAAAATGTAAATAAATACCTTTTCAACTCCGTAGAATTTGTACTATTTTTTCAAAATGCTAAATCAACCTTGCATGTGAATGTTTTTATTGGAATCAAAATAAATAGGTTAAACATTAATAAAATCATAAATAAACTCTAGGAGACTAGTAAATTCTTGAAATTTGGTTCACAACTATATTTATCTATGTCTAATCATCCTGCAAAGTTACAAGTGACAGTTGTCTGTATTTTATTTATAATCGATTTACTACCTTTTTCCTTGTTTTAATTATTCTAAATTATTAACCCTATGCATGTCAATGAAACTGGGTCAATAAATCATCCATGACATGTCCTATTTACAGTAAACTAGCAAAATACCCGTACGTTATCATGGGTTTTTGTTAAAAAAATTTATGGTTAAAATATTTTTTTATAACTGTAAAAGGTTTTCAATTAATCAATTTTTTGGCTTGAATATTTGCTCTATTTTTATTTTGCTTTATCTTTTTGAGTTTTAAAAAGAATTCATTATAATAATTTTAGAGTGAGTTATTATTGGAATTTTTTATATTAGTTTCTATCTAAAATATGATGTTAAAGCAATAGATGATTAATTATTGTTAGTATGAAATATCGAATTGAAATTAAAGTCCAATTCAACAAAGGATTAGAAAATCATTTAAAAAGACTCAAACTGATTGGTGAATCATTGTAGGATACAAACTGAATACGATAACGTTACAGACACATCTGGACACGAAAAAAGTGGTTTAGACGAACTCACCTTAATTAATAAGTTGTAGAGATTCTCCCTGTGCATTTGACTTCCAGAACCATGTTCAAATAGTCAAATTAACTTATAAGCGTAATAACACACTTAACTATATAGTCATTTAACTCAAGTTTTATCATATAAAGACATTTCATACTTAGTAGCATGCATTTGAATATTAAGATCATATTACTTTGTTTAACCACTTACCGTGTTCATATACACTTGCTTTCTCAAATCGGCATGCACAACATATTAACAAAATAAAGTCAAAGAAGGAAATATGCAAAATGAATTAAGCTAAACTATCAAAAATCATCCCTGGTGCACTCTACTTGTAGCAGAATGCACATGCTCATTGGTCCTTCAAACCATGCAATTAATTATTTATCCCTTAGATTTAATATTTCAACTAATCGTATAATTGTACTTTAAAGCTTTATATCATATATATTTTTTATCTTTTATCTAGCAACATCCTTAATGCACTGAAAACATTATTCCGACTATTACCTATTGTCCTTGTGCCCCACACATATTATGGTTAGCGATCGGCACCCCATACCTTTGTACTTCATTATTGTATTTATTCACTGGATCCATGAAGAAAATTCATCAACTAAACCAATCCAATGTCTCTAGCTCACATTCACCTAATACATCAACTTAGAATATACATTATAACAATAAGTTTTATTTTAATAGAGTGTCATGAACCTTCTCTCGTATTCATCATCATTCGCATCATATAGATCACGAAGTGAACCACATGGAGGCCGGTGTAGAGCAGGAGCCAGAAAGAGCAAGGAGGGAATCCCGCTAACCAGGAACCGACTCAAGGCAAGCCCCGGTGCATCCCATCAATTTTATATTTTTATTTTATCACTAGTTAATGTGATATAGACTTATCTATGCATTAAGTTAAGTTTATAGGAGTTGTTTGAAAACCTAGTATTGCAGCTGATTCCCTTTACCCAATGATAGCCTCAGGACGGTAGTAGCTTTTCTTAACTTAGGACGAAAATTCGTCGAGTGGTATGAAGACCACTCGTAGATTAGAACATATTATCACCTGAGAATGATGTTAGATGAAGGAACGTTGGGATGGGAGAGTCACTTAAGGCCCTCACTGTGTCCGGTCCTATGGGATCAAGTTTGAACTGTACCAAATGTGTGCTAGTGATATGGGCACTAGTAAACCGACGTAGCTTAATTTTCACAGTGGTTGGACGATACCCCTCTCTTCTTTTGGTGATGAAGATGGTTATGGTGGAATGTGGGTACGTGTTGGACGGGAGAGTGCATGGGCTACCATGGATGGCTTCGACGGGAGCATCATTTGGGGTCACGTGTAATCGAAAAAGTGGAACTCGGACCGACCCTGTAGTATCTTGTGAAAGGTTGTCGTACGTGACTCCTCAGAGTGTGCGTGTGCCATGTATTTGAGTTTCTCCTACAGGACGTAAATCAATTTGAGTCGTTGCCCCTCACAATAATAAGTACCACTTGATTGTTGCTCCGGAACGTTGCTAAAAGCCATTAATATAATGAATGGGTTCAATATTATTGTATGGAACTATTATTAATTATATTGTAACCATGATTGTTATAGCTATAATGCAAATTAAATTTATTATTTCGCATGTCAACTTAACTTGCTGCAAAAACTTGAAAAATAAGGATCAATTCTTAGGCTGGCTTTTGGCAACATAAATTCTACCTCTAGCCTGTGCATGTCTAGGAGTCGGCTGTAGATGGCTATTTTGACGGGTCAATCTTGCTAAGTAAATTAGTTACTCAGGGCGTATCTCTTTGTGGTTTTCAGATGATCAGGTAGGCCAGTTTTTCCAACTTTTGGATCATTGTGTGGGAACCCTGCAGTCCGTAGGAGGAGTACTTTGTTGCTTTCCGGTATAATGTCATGGGCATGACACTTGTCAAGACCGGATCTGCTTCTATGTATCATCGTGAGAGAACAATTGTATTTTAATTATCTCATCGAATCATGTTATTACTATTAAACTATTTTTGCTTCACACTTTTAAAACTCTAGTTTGTAACAGAAATTCAAATTTATGTAAAATTCTATACTTTATCTATGTTCTTGTTGTAACTATACTATTTATGTCATGTATTGTATTATTGGGTGTCACAGCCTGTGTCACCACCCGAAAAAGATCCTGCAACGGAATCATCTCCGTGGTAAGGCGGTCCTGTTACAACGAGACATGTAACAGAGAAGGGACCGGTTGCAGGGTTCTCGTAGTACATCATCTGCTCCCGGCCGAGGCGGAAGCTCTCCTCGTTTCCAAACTTGAGCCTCACGAGCGACAAGGCGACCTCGTTCAGCCCGGTGAAGTTGTAGCAACATGTCGAGGCCGTGGAACGCTGGCGCCATCGGGTACTCCTTCGTGTCCTCCCAGAATGGGTCGTGGAGCGATGCGTACACGGCCGGCTTGAGGAGCGTGAACGCGGTCACTGCATCGATCGCCGTGGTGTTGGCAGTGTTTGCGGATTCATGATCGGGATGTCATTGTCGTCGAGGCTTATCCCCACGAGGTCGACGAAGTACATGTTGGAGAAGTCTGGTTGAGCACCAGTGGTGGGTGCTGTACGTGTTTGCCGCCGTACTCGGGGTGGGTGGCGCCGATGGAGAGGAAGCCGTGGGAGGAGCCCATGGCCAGAGGTAGGCAGTAGGAGAAGGCCGGTGTGCCGGGCGTGGTGAGCCGGGACGCGACAGAGCTGGTGTCCCGGCTGAGGTCAAGGGACCCAACCACTGGATTGGACGTAGGGTGGCCCACATCGACACATCCGAAGGTGAAGTCTGTGACACCCAGGTGTCTTATTTCTTGCTTAGCACAAATTGCCAAAAATTTTGAACTCAAGTATGAGTATGAAATAATAGGAGCAAGTTAAAAATGGAATTTCCTCAAGCCAAAATAAAACCCTGCAAGCAAAAACTTTGAAGCAAATTAAATTTCTATAAAACATGGGTCAAATAATTACATCATAATTATGGTAATAATAAAATAGAATTTTGGGCCAAAAACCAGAATTTTATTCCAATAAGAAATCAATCAATTAAATGGTTTAAACCTAGAATTGATTTAACTTTAATTAATAATTCTAATTAAATTATTTCCTTCTGGCCAATTAGACTTCACTAATGAAATGTCCATATCCTAATTAATCCACCCTTAAAATTTCTGCTTAATTGGACTTAAGGAAGTGTTTTAATCAATTAAAACAGAACTGGGGACTTCTTTGCAAGCGTTTCAAAAACCTGATGACTTTTCTGAAAAATTGCTTGTCTCCTTCCTCCCGTCGCCTCTCCCCCGCGCGCGCGCCGCGCGATTCTCTGCCGCCGCCTCGGTACTCGCCGTCGTATCGCCGCTGCAGCCAATCCGCTAGACGCCGCTGCTCCGCATCCCCTTCGCCCTCTACGAAGCCGATGTCTCTGTCGCCATGGCTGCTGCCACCGCCTTGATTCCCGGCCGTCGACAGCTTTCTCTGCGCCAGCACGCCTCAATTCCGCGCGTGATCGCCTCGTCCAATCAACCGACCTCGCCTCGCTGCCCTCTGATCTCGCGCAGGCCGCTAGCCGCCGCTGCTCCGCGTCTCCTTTGCCTCTGCCCAAGGCATTGCTGCACCACCGCGTTGCTTCGCTCTGCTGTGCTCCTTGTTTCCTGGCTCCCGACCGGTCCCCGTCGCCCAGCAGCACCAGATCCCGCACGTGATCGCCCCGTCACCTCACCCTGCCCTTCTCCCTCGCCGCACGCTGCTACCAGCCAAGCCCACGAGTTACTTTTCCCCTGCCGCGCTCTGCCTCTGCTGCCGCGTCCGCGCTTCTTTCTCCCCGCACGCTCAACGGCTCCCTGAGACCCAGCATTGCTCAAGCCACGAGCGCGCACCTGCCTTCGGTGTCCGACCAAGAAACCGAGCCCCCTTGGCCTATAAATACTCCTATGTTCACCCCTTTCTCTCCCATCCATTTTCCGCCATTACCAGAGTGAAGCTCGAGCTTGATCGCCACCATTTCACTGCCTCCCGACCACTGGATGCGTCAGACCGAGTCTAAGTTCGGCCTGCTTGACTGCACTGAGCACCAGAAGGTGCTTTTCGCCGCCCAGCAACTCCAGGGCCCTGCTGGTGCCTGGTGGGCGAACCACGTCGCTTCACTACCCGCTAGGACCCGTGTCGGGTGGAATGGGTTTTGAACTGCCTTTCGAGCTCATTTCATACCAGCCGGTCTTGTGCAGAGGAAGTTTCAGGAGTTCATGGACCTGAAGCAAGGAAGGAGGAATGTCCTCCAATATTCTGAGGCGTTCAACCATCTTGCTCAGTATGCCACTGAGTATGTCAACACTGAGGTGAAGAAGAGGTATGCTTTCCTGCGTGGCATGAATGCCGCCTTGAAGGAGCGTCTGACCTGACAGACGATCGACACCTATAACGATCTGGTCAATGCTGCTATTGTTCAGGAGGGTGCCATGCGTCAAGTTGAGGAAGATGAGCGCAAGAGGAAGGCCCCTGCTAGTGCCTCTGCTGCCCCACAGGCGAAGCATCGCCTGGTGTACACTTCACCGTCTGGACAGCGGTACCGGACGTCCCCGCAGCAGCAGTTTCAGCGCCCGAGGCCACAGCAGCAGCAGTACATTCCGCCCCGTGCACCTCAGCAGCAACAGCACACTCAATACCGTGTACCCTACCAGCAGCAGGGAAGTCAGAATGCACGTGCTTCCCAGCCTGTCAGTTGTGGAGGTAACTACCCGTGCTACAACTGTGGTCACATCGGCCACTTCACCAGAGAATGTATAGCACCTAGGCGCAACAACAACAACAACAATCAGCGCCCTCTACAGAACAAGACTGTGAATGCACCGTCTCGTGGTGCCCAAGTGAACTACACCAACGCTGAAGATATTCCTCAGGGTGATCCCGTGCTGACCGGTATGCTCTCACTTTACCGCCAGTCTGTTCTCACTCTTTTTGATTTTGGTGCTACTCATAATTTTATTAGCAGAACTTGTGTGCGAAAACATAACCTCCACACCACCACTATAAATCAGTGCTTTACTGTCTGTTCCCCAGTTGGACAAATTCTAGCTAATGAAATAGTAAGCAAAGCTCCACTAGAAATCAATCAGAAAATCTATCCCACTGATTTTATCATGCTCCATAATCAAGAGATTGACCTAATTATTGGCATGAAGTGGATGAAAACCCATAGAGCCATGTTGGATATAGAACCCCGTGTGGTCCATTTGAACTCTCCCTACATGGTCCAGACACTCTTTCTCTTAGTACCATCTCCCCGAGGGATCTAGTTGTCTATCATTTGGAAGGACCATCACTTTAGAATATCCCTATTGTCTATGAGTACCCTGACATATTCCCGGAAGATATTTCTAGACTTCCCCCTGATCGCGAAGTAGAGTTCAAGATTGAGCTCCAGCCAGGAACTTCTCCCATATCCCGATGTCCCTATAAAATGGCTCCAAATGAGATAGCTGAATCGAAGAAACAGTTGAATGAGTTGCTGGAAAAAGGATTCATTCGCCCAAGTACTTCACCTTGGGGCTGTCCCGCCATTTTTGTGAAGAAGAAGGACAAGTCTCTGCGTCTTGTTGTTGATTACCGTCCTCTTAATGAAGTCACCATCAAGAATAAGTACCCGCTGCCCCGTATTGATGTTCTTTTTGATCAATTGGTTGGTGCCAAGGTCTTTTCCAAAATTGACCTTCGATTGGGTTATCATCAGATTAAGATCAAAGCGGAAGATATTCCAAAGACTGCATTCTCTACTAGATACAGATTATTTGAATATCTAGTGATGTCCTTTGGATTGACAAATGCGCCTGCCTATTTCATGTATCTCATGAATTCAGTCTTCATGCCAGAGCTAGACAAATTCGTGGTATTATTCATTGATGACATTCTAATCTATTCGAAGTCCAAGGAAGAACATGCCGAACATCTTCGTATTGTTCTTCAGCGTCTATGAGATCACAAGCTGTTTGCGAAATTCAGCAAGTGTGAATTTTGGTTGGACCGTGTGCCATTCCTTGGTCACATAGTTTCAGCCGAAGGTATGTCTATAGACCCAAGCAAGGTCCAAGATGTGCTAGATTGGAAGCCACCGAAAACTGTCCACCAAGTTCGTAGTTTCCTCGGACTAGCTGGATACTATCAGAGGTTCATTCCTAATTTCTCTCAGTTGACCAAACCCATCACCGAGCTGCTAAAAAAGGATAAGAAGTTCGATTGGAGCAACAATTGTGAAGAAGCTTTTCAGAAATTGAAGACATTGTTGACTACTGCCCCCATACTGGCTCAACCAGACATCATCAAGCCATTTGACGTGTATTGTGATGCATCTGGGACAGGACTTGGATGTGTGCTCATGCAGGATGGTCGTGTCATTGCCTATGCATCTCGACAACTGCGGAAGCACGAAGAGCACTATCCTACTCATGATTTGGAACTAGCTGCCGTTGTCCTTGCACAAAAAATCTGGAGGCATTATCTGCTCGGTAATTTAAAGCACATCTATACAGATCACAAAAGCTTGAAGTACATATTTACTCAGACTAATCTGAACATGAGACAACATCGATGGCTAGAATTAATTAAGGACTATAATCTGGAGATTCATTACCACCCAAGATTTGGATGGTACTCTGTGGTTCAATAACCGACTAGTAGTACCCAAGGATTTTGAGCTTCGTCGCAAAATCTTGGATGAAGCACATCACTCTAAGTATTCCATTCATCCTGGAAGTAACAAGATGTACCAGGACCTGAAGAAAATTTTCTGGTGGACCAGAATGAAGCGAGAAGTTGCTCGATATGTCATGGAGTGCGATACCTATCAGAGAGATAAGGCCGACCATTTGAAACAGGCCGGACTACTTCAGCCATTGAGTATCCCCGCCTGGAAATGGGAAGATATAAGTATGGATTTCATTGTTGGCCTCCCTCTCACATCTCGGAAGCATGATTCGATTTGGGTTGTTATTGACAGACTCACAAAATCTGCTCACTTTCTACCAGTGAACACCAGTTACAGCGTACGGCAGTATGCAGAACTATACATAGCAAGAATTTTGTGTCTCCATGGAGTACCCAAGACCATTGTTACAGATCATGGCTCGCAGTTTGTCGCTCGTTTCTAGGAGCAGCTGCATGCATCTCTGGGTACTAAATTGATCCGAAGTTCTGCTTATCATGCCGCTACTGATGGACAAACTGAGCGTGTCAACCAAATCTTAGAAGATATGTTTAGAGCATGTGTCTTAACACATGGTGGTAACTGGGATGAGTATTTATCGTATGCAGAATTCTCATACAACAATAGTTATCAAGAGAGTGTAAAAATGTCCCCTTTTGAAGCACTCTACGATAGGAGTTGTAGAACACCATTGAATTGGTCTGAATCTGGAGAAAGAGTAACTTTTGGTCCTGACCTCGTCAAGGATGCAGAAGAAAAGGTTCGGACAATTCAAGCAAATCTCAAGGTTGCTAAATATCGTCAAGAAAAATATGCAAACCGACGACGCAGGCCATTATTTTTCAACAATGATGATTTTGTCTATCTCCGAGTGTCACCAATGAAGGGCATTCAGCGTTTTGGAATCAAAGGAAAATTAGCACCCCGCTATATTGGCCCTTTTAAAATCTTGGAAAGGTGTGGACAAGTCGCCTACAAGCTGGAGTTACCACCAAATCTGTCTGGAGTACATAACACGTTTCATGTGTCTCAACTGAAACGATGTCTCAAACCTCCTATTGATGTTGTCTTGAAAGAGTATGACCATCTTCAACCGCACCTCACATACGCCGAGTACCTAATACAAATCCTTGATGAAAAAGAACGCGCAACCCACACAAGAACCCTCAAATTTTATAAAGTGCAATGGAGTAATCACTCAGAAGATGAATCCACCTGGGAATCGAAAGAATTTCTGAGTACTCATTACCCGGAATTCTGGTCTTCATTCACAGGTAAATTTTTGCCCCTCTCTAGTCTGCTTCGTTCTTAATCTCGGGACGAGATTTCTTTAAGGAGGAAGGGCTGTGACACCCAGGTGTCTCATTTCTTGCTTAGCACAAATTGCCAAAAATTTTGAACTCAAGTATGAGCATGAAATAATGGGAGCAAGTTAAAAATGGAATTTCCTCAAGCCAAAATAAAACCCTACAAGCAAAAACTTTGAAGAAAATTAAATTTCTATAAAACATGGGCCAAATAATTACATCAAAATTATAGTAATAATAAAATAGAATTTTGGGCCAAAAACCAGAATTTTATTCCAATAAGAAATCAATCAATTAAATGGTTTAAACCTAGAATTGATTTAACTTTAATTAATAATTCTAATTAAATTATTTCCTTCTGGCCAATTAGACTTCACTAATGAAATGTCCATATCCTAATTAACCCACCCTTAAAATTTTAGCTTAATTGGACTTAAAGAAATGTTTTAATCAATTAAAACAGAACTGGGGACTTCTTTGCAAGCTTTTCAAAAACCTGAGGACTTTTCTAAAAAATTGCTTGTCTCCTTCCTCCCGTCGCCTCTCCCGCGCGCGCTGTGCAATTCTCTGCCGCCGCCTCGGTACTTGCTGCCGCACTCCCGCGCGCTCCCACTCCCTGCCATCGCATCGCCGCTTCGGCCAACCCGCTAGACGCCGCTGCTCCACGTCCCCTCCGCCCTGCATGAAGCCGACGTCTCTGCCGCCATGGCTGCTGCCACCGCCTTGATTCCCGGCCGCCGATAGCTTTCTCTGCGCCAACACGCCTCAATTCCGCGCGTGATCGCCTTGTCCCATCAACTGGCCTCGCCTCGCTGCCCTCTGACATGTCGCGCGTGATCGACCCGTCACCTCACCCTGCCCTTCTCCCTCGCCGCACGCTGCTACAAGCCAAGCCCGCGAGTTACTTTTCCCTTGCCGTGCTCTGCCTCTGCTGCCGCGCCCCCGCTGCTTTCTCCCCGCGTGCTCAACGGCTCCCCGAGACCCAGCGTTGCTCAAGCCACGCGCGCGTATCTGCCTTCGGTGTCCGACCAAGAAATCGAGCCCCCTTGGCCTATAAATACTCCTCTGTTCACCCCTTTCCCTCCCATCCATTTTTCGCCATTACCAGAGTGAAGCTCGAGCTTGACCGCCACCGTTTCACTGCCTCCCGAGCCCAGCCAAAGGCACCAAAGTACGCGCTTACTTCCCCGCTACCCTTCCACTCAATGGCTCGCACAATCTTCCGGTGAGCTCGGCCAATTTGAAGGATCTCTGGATTCTGCTCCTCGCCGGCCGCCGTCGACGCCATCTCAAATTCCTTCTCCTTGGTGAGCCATTCCGTTCCCCTCCCTTTCATAAAGACGCGCCATCACTTCCTGGTCACACCTAACCTTTTTCCCCCTAGGTTCACTGCCCCAGCTCACCGGCGCAACACTTTTCCCCGGCTGACCCCCTCTACGCAGCCGTACCCGAGCCGCCTCCACGGTGAGCCCCACCTTCCGGCCTTCCCCGACATTCGCCGACCTGATGCCGATCCCTACCATGCCCCCGTGAAGCTCTGGTCGAAGACGGCGTCCAAGTTCCCGCCTCATAGCAGAAACGTGAAGTCGCTGAACCTCTGCCTCCCGCCGCCTCTCGTCGCCGATTACCCTTCGGCGAGTTTTCCACTTCGCGAACCCCCCTAGCCTCCCCGCCTCGCCGCGCGCATCATTTCCCCTCTCCCGCGGCGAGCTTTCGGCCACCCTAGTGCCCTGCGGCGAGCCCTCCGGCCGCGCGCCGCCGTGCTCCGACACAGCCGCCTGGCAGCTGAGCTGGCGCCTAGTTGGCACTGATGTGTTGCCACGTGGCTGCTGACATGGCCCTGCGTAGCAATTGTTTAAAACCCAGAAAATACGAGAAAAACTGCTGAAACTTCTAAAATACATAGTAAATTCATTTTAAGTCCAAATGGCCTCAAACCAATTTTGTTAGCTTCATAATAATGCGCTTTATTTTAGTAAAATAATAACCAACTGCATCTTTTATTATATTTTTGTTAATTAAATAGCTTGTGTAAATACTAATTAATTCCTTATTAATTCTATACAAGCAGTTTAATTCCAATCTTTTGCATACACTGTTAATTCATACTAATACATCACCCTGATTTGTGGCTAAGTCAAATCTGCAGTATTTAATATTCTATTAATTAAGTGATGCTTTAACTTTAATAAATGCTAGTAAATGAAATAATACTATCCAGAGGCTATAACTTGGTGAAAATGCACTTTATGTATGTCTCTGTTCATGATAAATCACTCAAATCCAGAATCAGTTATTTACTATTTTAATTGTTCTCAAGCTATATCAACCCTAATTAAATGATCCATACACATGAAATAATGAAAGTCTAATTTGCTTCCTTGAAGCATATGGCTTCGAGAACTTGTTAATAAGGTTGTTAACATCAAAACACTAATACAATATGCATCCATTATTTTGTTGTATTTATTATATCATTGCATGTAACGGTGTTTCAACACTACCGTTAAACCCTTGTTCATCAATAGGTAACGACACTCAAGAGCAGGAGCCCGACGTCCAGCAGGACCAAGAGCCTAAAGAACAAGAGACTATAGTAGCTAAGACTTGCGTGGATCCAGGCAAGCCCCGGTTTGCATTAGCCTCTTTATAAAGTTTTGCTAGTTATATCACTACTAGTGTCTATGTTTATTTGTTGCATTAGGTCATAGGAGTTGCTTAAAACCCACCTTGCATGTTATCCCAAACGACCTATGCTACTGTTAGTAGAACCTTGGTAGGATCGATACTAAATGCTATGCTTAGTAGTTAATAAGTCTCGGTAGTTATCATAATTACTATGGAATAGATTTGATCACTAAAATGGAACTTATAAAAGGAGTTTATTCTTATGTATGGCCTGGTAGGGAATTTGCACGTGTAGGTTTGCAGCAACACATGGGTGTTGGCTACGGTAGCCCTGTCTTGTCCACCCTAGGACCCGTCCATGGTTGGCCCTTTGATGAAGGTTTGAACAGTACCGAATGCATGCTGGTTTTATGGGTACTAGTAAACTGATGTAGCATTAAAGACCACTTATATCAAGGACGGTTAAGGTGTGTTGGTCTTAGGACCCCTCGGCTGCTGGAGTGGGCGGTCCATACCGCGAAGTACTACTGGCAGTTTGGCATGCCCACTCGACACCACCACACCCGGGTCTGGATGTGAGTGGTTTTTCTTGTGAAAGGTTGCCAGACCTTAATTAGTGCGTATGTGTCGTGTTATTCGGGTTTTCCCAGCTGGTGTAAATCAATTACAATTGTTGTCCCTCGCAGTAATGAGTACCACTTGTTCATGTCGCCAATCACGTAGTTGCACATGGTATCATGGATATGGATTGGTATTGGTTATTACTGATATATTTTATTATTCTATTGTTGCACTTATTTTATGTATTATTTTATTATCTTATTGTTGCAACTAAAGTTATATTCAGCACAATCTATTTAATCTGAAAATAAAATTTGATAGAACTAATAGGTTTCTTAGTGCGAGTTCTTTCTAAATAAGCCACCTATTAGAGCTATTGCATGTCTAGATTTTTTATGGGTAAGTCTTGCTGAGTAATTAGTACTCAGGCTTTATGCTTATGTGGTTTTCAGGTACTGAAGAGATAGAATTGCCTATAGATGTGTTGTCTTGGGACGTGCAAGTCCCTGAGGGTTGGACTGCCCACTGGGAGTCTGATCTGCTGCCACAGTGATTGTTGTGTGCTGCTAGAGTGATGGTTCCTCGGGTATGAATCATCACTATGCTGTATCGTCGAGCTCGTAGATCTTATCGTTATTTCGCTTCCGCTGTTTTCAAAAACTTTATGAACTTGTAATTCCGCTACACTTCTCTATAATATATTAATTAAGGTACGGTCGTCCACTTCGTGTCCACAAAATTAGAGATTGAATCCAAATTGGTTTCGTACCTTCTATATCAAGTATCGAATTTTAGAAATCATAACTCGCACATCCGGAGCTCAAATGAGGCAAACTCGGACTCTATCTTGTAGCTCTCGAAAAATTCTACAACTTTGGTGTTCAATAGAAGTTCAGATCCCGCAGTTTTAATTTCCAGATATACGATGCAAAAATATTTGTTTTGATTCGGACTCCTCTGCGCAGGGCCCATATCTGCTAGCTTCGTAGTCTAAATAATATGATTCATATATGTTTCAAAAAGGTATCAATGAGATCTATAACTTTTGTGTTTTAACTTTTTCCATTAGAGCAAGTATTTAATTTCAAAATCGCGTTACAATACAGTGCTATCTATGGACTCTGTGAATTAATTTTTCCTTCCGGATAAAGCTTCTAGAATATGATAAATAATGGTGATAAAATTGTTACTTTTAACATATAAAATGATATACTAAGAAACACCAATAGTAATATAAATATAATATTTCATGTAAAAAATATTAATAATATTATATATATCTAATAATTATATTATGTAAATAATTTATATTTAAATTATAAAAAATATTTTGTTTTTTTAAGTCCGTAGCAATGTACGGATACTTTACTAGTTGATATAATAATTAAACTTAAATTTAAATTATTATTGTATTATTAAATGTCTTCGGAACCTCGATCATCTGAAAAGGGATGCCCTCAGTGAAGTCCCGAACGACTCTGGACGGGGTGAGGGTAAGCACGTCCTGCACAACCAGGCCTCTCAGTCCAGAGGCAAGCGCCGGCGCCCAACGACGAGTTGCTGCTCTGGCAGTCGGGCGAGTCGCACGGGACGTGTTTGAACGTGGAGGACTGAGTCGGACGAACGCCGGGTCACACGCGCCGGAAGGGCACGGCTTGCACCTCATAAGCGAGAGGCCGATGCTGGTCTCTGGTCTCATCTGGAACTGCTGCGCCGGCGTGCCGTATTAGCCGACGAGGACGGTGTAGTCTTGCAAACCCAGTGCCGTGGGGATGGCCGTGCCCATCTTGGATCCTCGACCGACCTTGCTGAAGCTTGAAACTTTTTTTTCGTTCGACCAGGTCGGTCGGTCTGCCGCCGCAAGCCCGCAAGAGTAAGACGAAGCGTAGTTACAAAAAAGTCGGGGTTGCGATGGCGAGATTACTGTAGAATCGAGAACTAAAGGAATAAGCGTGTTGATTTGATTTGACAACAAAATCTTTAAACATGCATATCCGCCACCCCAAAGTATCTGCTGGGAACAGATTGAACCAACCCTTCAACAAGAACAGTTGTTACAAGAAGGGTATAATTTACTTTAACCAAATATAAAAGCTGTATTAAGATACATAAGGAATTAATCTAGATCCTATACATTTAATAAAAGAAGAGTAACAGCCTCGTCAACAAATTAAACGACATGCTATGATCACTGTTAATGTACGTAAATAAAAGATTAAATTTTTTTTTTGTCTCCGTCAGTATCCTCATCTCTGCACCTAGAGCCTGACCGCCGCCATCGTGACGGTCCTGATGACCTTAACGACCGGCCGAGCGAGTCCGTCGGAGGATAGCGGAAGCTTCCTTGGCCGTCAGGAAGGACGCTGGTCGCAGCAGTCCCTTGTAATTATTCATCGTGTCCGGTATCACGCGCGGAGGAGACACGGGCTTCTTCTCTCCCGACTTCTTGACTTCGGCCTCGTCGTCGTCGGTGGGAGTTGCAGCGAAGCAGAAGCACAGGTTGAACTTGAACCCGCCCATGTCGTCGATCGACTACGGTCGGTGCAGCTCCCGGCGCGATTGGTCGCGCAAGTTGTTGGGGTTTCTGAGATTTGGAAGTTCGTTGACACAAGCGTGTTGTTTCCAAATCCAGGAGGCAGATATATATATATATATCGGTGGAGCATGACGTACCAGAAAACGACTCGAGGTAGAATAGTCCTATCCGAATTATTGTCGTGTTCCACGACGGCAATCTGCTGGAATTCGAGTACAACACAGCAGTTCGAATCGAAGATGGGCCGACGATACGTCGTATTCTCTCAAACTGCTTGACGAACGGGTTTACCTAATTACCAATTGCTACGAATCCGACATGCACCCGTCACCCGTGCGTGCCGCTTCGCCTTTTTTTTTGGGAATCCGTGCCGCTTAACACTATCTCATGTTTTCTGGAATAGCCGGTTCGTACCGGTACGGTACGAGTAGGATTTCTTACGACTGCCGCTTTGCGTTACGTCAAGTACCTAATTGCGCTAATCTATATGCAAGACAGTTTCTGCAACGCCAGTTTATGCATGCCGTTGACTCAAAGTACGAGGTAACTGATTAAACAAACGATTTATATGCAGCTGATATAATTTCAGAAGAAAACAAAGATGTTTTTAGTGTGACAAAAAAATTGCATGGTATTACCCACTTTTACCGAGCCAGGAAAATTTTATTTTTTCTTTGCGAATTGAACACAGACCCATACCATTGCATATACATGCGCATCATCCCTATTAACACATGCACACACATCCTAACTTATGTAGGTAAAAGACTAAGTCGGCATGATATTGAGATTCATAAAACACAATAACAAAATGCACCTATAGAAGCAGGCAAAAAATACTGTAGCAGCAGGGATGACAGCCCGCTACTACGTCATTATAGCTAAAAAGAAATATCACAATAACGGTAGATGCAAGTTCCCCACAGTAAGAAAGAAGAACTATAGTAGTGGGTGAAAACGTCGTCTGCCGCTACGATGCAATCGACAAAAAAATCTGGCAACCAAACCCTAGCCACATGCCACCCCTCGGGTAGTGCCCAATCCTGCCCACCAGCGCGCCCCCTTCGCACCAATGGAGAGGGAAGCGGCCCAAATCCACCCTGCTCGGCCGCTAAAGAGGGAATCACCCTGCTCGATCCATGCACTGCCAAAGAGGGGCTAGCCTGATTCGGCCACCCCTCGCGCCGCCGAAGAGGGAGTCGCCCCGCTCGGTCCGTGCGTCACCGAATGGGGCCGGGGCCAACCTGATATGACTGCTCGTGCGCCGCCAAAGAGGGAGCCACTTCGCTCGATCCGCTCATCGCTGAAAAAGGAGGTGCCCCGCTCGGCCCGCGCTACGCTGGAGAGAGGAGGGGGCATCCTAATCCACCGCCAACTGCGAGACGGCCGAAGAGGAGGCGCGCCCGCACCCTTTACGGCTTGTCAGTCACAAGATCGCCCTCTCGCAGGGGAAAGAAAGAAGGGAGGAGGTGGCGGCGGCTGAGTAGAGATAGAATGGAGGATGAGAATGACATATGGTTTGGAAAGGCTGGGTTTTATAGGGCTCGTGTCAGTTGAGCCAAATTGGCCAAAAAAGAAAAAAATAACTGAGCCTCAGATTTTTTATAGCCCCAAATTGTGGTTTGCTTTTAAAGACTGATTTTTATAGGCAGGTCAGAATATGATCCGTCTTTATAAATAACCTCTATTTATTAAGACAATTATATTATAGCTCGCCTCTAAAAATCAATTTTTAAAGACAGTCAATAACATAGACCGTCACTAAAAGGCGTCATCTCTCACTGAATAATTAATTAGTTATAAATATAATATCCATTTCAAATCTAAGGTTTAAACTTGACGAGAATTACTAGCGCAGCATCATATCCGATGCATTTGTATGACTGCATTTTTTAAGAGAAATTTGTATGACTTCATGTTATGAGAATAAGTTTGTGGCCGTCTGACGACCTCCCGTACGTATTAATTCACCCGAAAACTACCGTAATGGCATCAGTTAATTCAGCCCACAATAGCCCATTCCGCACAGAAGTTGGGCCTTGAGTAATTGGGCAGTGTGAGCTGATTAAAATGATGGGCCATAGTTGACCATGTTTCAGTAGATGAATTGGTATAGTTCGTTTGTATTGATCAATATTTATGGCCCCTCATTTTCATCACTACAAATGAATCAACATTCTATTAGACGACCTCCCGTACGTACAAATTAAACTTGTGTTGGTTCCTCCGTGTACATATAATTTGTTTATAACATTTCTCTTTTTTAGATAATGGAAAAACAAATTCGTCTACATATAATTTGTTTATAACATTTCGCTTTTTCAGATAATGAAAAAAATGAATCCAACTTTCACCTCAAACTGAGACTACAACCTTTTTACAATATTGTAGCACCTGGCTGCATACCACTTAATAGTACAACATAACAGCTGCACACCACACTAATGAATATATCAAACCAAAACACCATATAAATTGGATGATAAAATTAAGTACCAATCCGAATACTAAATCTCTATCAATGATGGGAAAAGACTTGCATTGCCAACACCTCCAGATACTTACATGCCGATTTTTTTTAATTTCCTTCTCTTGACCATTCTTCTGTAGCTATGCCCAAAATATAAACCACTTTGTACCCTTATAGAGTACACACATATAAGTTTTCATTGGAAGTTTGTCAAAGACCATATCATTCCCGCTTAGCCATGTTGCCCAACATAATAGTGATGCACCAACTAACAAGAGTCTCTTAAGAGTTATGTCCATCCCATAAAGTCATGTACAAAACATGTGTCTAATGCTATACATGGTGGATGCAAACCAATGCAGAAAAAGACAATTCTCCAAATAAATTTAGCATAATGATATTCAATAAACAAATGTTGTATAGCCTCATTCTTACTGTAGAAACAATAGTTCTTATTAACAATGTCAATTACACTTCATTAAGTTATCTTTAGTTAGAACCACTCCTTTATATAGGTACCACATGAAAATGTTTATCTTAAAAGATATTTTTAGTTTCTAAAGTTGCTTGTGTCGTACAATATTACCATTGTTCAAAAGAGTCCTATACATTGATTGGACCGTAAACACACATATGAGGGTGAGAGACCAAATAAACAAATCATTATCATTATTGAGTTGTATGTGTACAATGTGATAGACAAATGTTTGCCAAGACAAGGGATTAACACGACACAAAGATCTACGAAAGAAAATATTGAGGGAAACCCTGTAAAAAATAGAAGCTATAGCTGCACTTTTCTTCCTAACGATATTGAATAAAGAAGGGTATTTATCCTTAAGAGGACCATATCCTATCCCAGGCCCGTTGACAAGCAGGGCAATGTGGGCGACGGCACAGGGCCCCCAAAAAGTTGGGGCCCCAATTTCTGGTTATCTTAGTTAAGCTAAACAGAAAAAGAAAATTTCAGCAAGCAAATCAACTAGTGCGGCAGTGCTTGTTTAGGAGCTAATGCTTGTTTAGGAGCTAATGCTCTCGTAGTGGTAAAGTAGTATAGTGAACGCATATGGCTTGTTTTGTTCGTCTTCTCCCAAAGATGGTCCACAGTCGAAGGCGAGGAGTCTCAACCCTGCTTGCTGCCGGAGCTTCTTCTCACATATGCAAGAGCTGTGTGCTGAGTCAAAACACCCTCGCTTCTCACTTTCAGAGCTCTCGACTCAAAGTTCTCCGGTCTTTATTTTTAACTTGCTTTCGTTTTAGGCCTACAGGATTTTGCTAATTTATTTGGTATTTTGCTTTATCGAATACGGGAAGACATTTATATCTCCAAGAAACATGATTTAGCTTTAGATCTACAGAATTCTGCTAATTCATTTGGTACTTTGGTTTATCAAACACGGGAAGACATTTATGTCTCCAGCCTCTAAGAGATCAAATATCAGTCTCCACACACATCAAATATCATGTCTTTTAGAGATATATGAAATATTAACTCTCTAAACATACTCCTTCCATTCTGATTTTATTATCGTTGGTTAGCTCAAAATTGAGCTAGAAAGCGAAAACAAAAAAGAACAGAGAAGTATAGATCAAGTATTTATAATATATATTAAAATTATACAATTATCTTAAAATTTGCTTTGGTAATATAAATAAAATTTTAGGGCCTCATTTTATGCACCGGGGGCTCAAATTCCTAGAGACGGCCCTGCCTATCCATTTATGTTCCCAGAACTTGATTTGTTTACCATTATTTAGTTGGAAAGTACCTAGACTTAAGAATTTCTGCTTTACTTTCATTAGGCTATACAAGAAATGTGAGTCTCCTGATTTCTTCTCCACTTGTGTTATAGTTTGGTTCTTTAGATATTTCCTCCTAAGAATTATTTTCCACATACCCTCCTCTTTGATAAATTTAAATAACCATTTTCTAGGTAGACATTGATTTTGAATATCAATGTTTTGAATTTCTAATCCTCCTTGGTCTTTGGGTTGAAATAGGATACTCTATTTGGCAAGCCTATACTTTTTCCTATGTTCATCGCCTTGCTAAAAGAAACATGATCTATAGTAATCTAATTTCTCTAGGATGCCTTTAAATACCTAAAAAAAACATGAGCATAGCCAAGCTGGTTAGAACCGAGTTAATAAGAACCAACCTCCTCCTACAATTATATGTTTTTCTTTCTAACTACTTAGTTTTTTTTCTCAAACTTGTCTTCAATAACCTTACAATCACTATTACTTAGTTTTAAAAAATGCATGGGGATTCCAAGATATCTAAAAGGATAAATTCCTATTTTACAACTCAAAACCCGAGCATATTAATGTTCATTTTCTTTTGCTTGGTCGAAAACAAAACTACTCATTTTTGTGGGAGTGATTTTTAAGCCTTGATAACTGCTCAAATGCACAGAGAAGTAATTTCATGTTTGTTGCTTTTCCAGGATCATGCTCCATAAATAAAATGATATCATCAGCATATTATAACATTTCTCTAGTACATTAACATATCATTTTTTTAATTAGTATATTTTTCATGTGAGATTAAGATGCGCGAATTCACCATGGCTGTTCCACCGGTATCAACTGTTCTAGTTGGAAAGAAATAAAGAGGTGAAATTTCTTTCAAGCAGCAATAACCAATGTTATCATAAAGGCAATCATGATTCATGAGGAACGATACACAATCAGCAATAGGAAGAGCAAAAAGAAACAACCAGCTACCATTTTGATTAACCGGACACGGCCAAAACCCACGAATTACTTTGCTGACCAAACAAGCACGGTCAGCCCTCTCGTTCGTTGGACACGATCACATATATCTATATTCTACTAATGGCGCCAAGCCATGTGCGCGCGCGGTGGGTTGAGGAGAGAACGAAGACGAGGCCGCGCCGCGCCGTACATGTTGCAGCTCAAATCATTGGATTATTATCACTTGCAGGTTGAATGATTGATTTTGACTGGGACAAAAATCAAGTCATTCTATCTCCAGGTCAATCGCCGCAGTTACGTCCGGTCGTGCGCCGTCGCGGGGTCCGGAACAACCTCGCTCACCAACACTGGCGGCAGTTGCACATCTCGTTCGTTGGAAGCGATCAACCGCTCAATAGCGAATCTTTCGAAGCCGGCGTCGACGACAACGAGAGTCTGCACTCCGCAGGTCGTCTCACTCTGTGCAAGGCGTAACTGATTTCCTCAGCTAGCCAGATGGAATGATATGATGATGATAAGCACTTGGCGTGAACGAGTCAAAAAAGTACGGAGACGCAGGTAGCAGCACGTAGAATGTCCATGTGATTTACCTTCGGAAGAAACTTTTCGTGAGGTCTAGACACTACAGGAAACGGGCACTATAGTGGTATTACCTAAAAATCCGTAGAGGCATGTAAAAAGAACTCCACCGCTATAAAAATGAAATAATGTTTAGTGATGGACTAAGTTGTGAAATAACTTTTAAAATTGATTTTTAAAGACGGTAACAATATGGTCAGTTTCTATAAATAGCATCTGTCTCTATGCTATTTATAGAGACAGACCATATTGTCGCCCGCTTCTAAAAATTAACTTTTAAAAACGGTTCACAACACGGTCCACCACAAAAAACTGATGTCCGTTTTGCTTTATTAGCCTGTTTGGTCCAACTCTAACCAAATCCTAACTCTCTCTCATAAATATTGACCTCTCCTCCAACCCTAACTCTCAACACTCCACCCAGCGGTGACCCCACCTGGAGCGGCGACCCCTCTCCCACAGCGGCTCCAGGCGGACCACCCCGGGCGACACCCCTCCCCGCGGAGATCCCTCCTCGATGGCGGCTCCAGGTGGCCCTACCCCTAGCGCCAACCCCCTCCACCGCGGTGGCCCCTCCGCGGCAGCGGTTCGGGGCAACTCCCTCCTTGGGGGCGGCTCAGAGCCCCCCCCCCCCCCCCCCCCCGAGTGGCAGCCCCTCCCCTGTGACAACCCTCCTCGGCATCAACGCGCTCTCCCCGCTAGGTCGGCTATGGCAGCCATGACGCCCTCCCTCAACGGCGGCCTCTACCCGCAGCGGATCCAGCCATGGCGTGACCCAGTTCGGTCATGACGACAGCGGCGCGGGCAGGGCCGATAGGTGGCAGCCAGTGCGGCGACCTCAAGCGGCGCACGGACGGCTCCCCCTTTCTGACATGTATCTGACCGGTGCCACCAGTGAAGTGGGGCCGCTACTATAATTCTTGTAGCAGCGGGGAACTTGCGCCGCCACTGTTGTGTACTCTTTTTAATTAGCTTTGGAGACGTAGTGGCAGGCAGCTGTCCCCGCCGCTATTGTCTTTTTTTGCCTGCCACTACAGTAGCTCTTTGTTGTTGTGAGATAACTCCCTAACAATCTGGCAGGTCATAAAGGCCAATGTAGTTTCATTTGAAAAGTGCAAAGGGTGCATTGAATCAAGTCCATGTGATATACCTTTGGAATGAAACTAATGTTGTTCAGCTGGTGATATATGCTCATACCCAAAATGATGCTTGTTTTATTGTATCCCAATATTGTTTTTGTAAATACCAGTGTGGACATACATAACCGGAAAAGCAAAAAAAATGTCTTCATGATGTTGGTCCTCATTTGCTATGTAACGAGAGTACAAGACTGATTGGAGGCTATGGTTTGCAGTTTTTACTGTTGCTCAGCTCTTAACCTAAGACGGTGTTAATTTTTAATAAACTACACAAATGATACCAGTTTAAACCTGTATCATCATTTAACTTGATCGTGAAGTAACAATAAAGATCATCTTAATAGGGGTGACTATGGTAGCAACTAGTAGTAACTATTGTTCACAAAAACAAAAACAAATCGCACCTTAATTATTTTGACTTTATCAAACCATATCGCAAATCCTACTGATCAGCAATAGTGATAGTAACAAGTTGTGTTCCTGATTGCAAACCGCAATGAGTTGATTGTAACTGATTGCAACCGTGGTTGCAATGATTCGTCTGACCATATCATTTCGAACACTCTTTTCTGTGACTCTGAAAAAAGTATATGATCTTTGTTAATTGCATTTTTTTCCAACATGCTTAAACAATAAAAAATCAGAGCCATATGGTTAACATAAATTGAGTTTTGAAAATTATGATTAGCAACAGATTTTGTGCAAACTATCTGGTGGATGGGTTGGCAGTTCTGGTGGTGCATAACATGAAACAGTTGCAACTGGCATCTTACATGGTGGCGAGTGGGTGCAACAGGGGTGAATTAAGTTTTCTGGCTCTGTCGGGTTGGGTAGTTGTCAAATCAAGATTTTGACCCAATCCTCGTGATTTCACTTTCAAATGCACACATCGATCTCAGAACCTGAATATGATTCTAACAAACTAGAGTGTGTTGGGGTGAGGTTGACGAGTTCATCAGTGGAGACTCTGATTGACACTGACAAACAAGATAAAGAGATCTTGAGTTCATCATTTTTTTAATGGTATCTAGCCTGAGTGACTGGAGTGGAGCAAGGAAAACACAGTCACAGCAAAGTAGCCGAACATGTACGCACTAGTGCAATGTAGCTCGAGTCGTTGTGATGGCGATGTTGATCCTTCACTGCTGATTGAGTCTTCTGCAGGGTCCATATCTTGTCGCTCCCGTTACGTGTAATTTGTATGTACCGTGCTCAAAGCAGAGAAAATGTGATTAGTATAACTATTCCTCTGTTCAATCCAGCAAACGTACTAAGAACTTTTTTTTTGTTCTTGTTTCACGCTAGCAGTAGATACCAGCTCCGCCTCTAGTAAGGTTTGAATCTCACCAGTTTTTAAGAAACCAACTTCTAGAAACTAGACACCGGAGGGTCTTCTCATATGAATCTGTTTCATGTCCAGTTTCTTAGTTTCTAAGACACCAAGAATTTGGCAACTTAGGTCCTGTTTGCATCAGTTTTGGAGTCCTAAAAACTGGTCTTTTAATATAGCTTCTAAAAACTAATTTCTAAAAATAAAAACTGGATGGTGCTATTTGGACCATGGTTTTAAAATCTATAAACAAGCTCTTTGGATAGTAAATGAGTTGATTGAGGCAAAAACTAACATTAGATGGATTGATCCAGATTTTTGGTTTTATAGAAGCTGGTTTTTAGAAACCAGACAATAAACTGACCTGTTTGAGACCTTAGATAGTGCTAGTTTCTAGCCTGAGAAAGAAAAAAAGATATGTCTGAACTTTTAGAAACTAGTCCTCCAAACAACCCCCATTCAGTTCCTATCCAAAATTAAAAACAGTTTACGAAAAACGAGGCTTGGCTCCTATCAACAAACTGTTGGAGATAGTGCTGACAAAAACTAATCTGGTACTCAATAACCATAATGATTCACATTCAGACAATAGATACAACGATTAATAACAGAGACAGACACAATCACCGTACCATGCCTTACATCGTTCAGTTGAGTAGCACAAAATACAGCTAATTAAGAATCAGGATAAGCTTTAGCTACCATCTAGTCTAATAGTTGGGAACGTAGCACTTCTTCCTGATCTCCCCTTGAGCTCCGGTGAGCACGCCGACGTTGCCCATCTTGGTCATGGACTCGCTGAAGTCCTTGAAGAACTCTCTGTCGAACTTGCCGGTGGCAATGCGCTGGACGTAGTCCCTGGTGGTGGCATCGGTGAGCAGCGCGGCGTCAGACTGGAAGAGCCCCCTCCGCTTGGAGACGTGGCGGTAGTAACTGGAGTCGAAGGTCTTGTAGCTGCCAGGGTCCATCTCGGAAAGCATGACCTTGTCGTCGACGCTTTTGCACTTCATCCTGAGGTTCTCGGCGTACTCGCTGTCGAGGGACGGGTCGGCGGAGTAGGAGGCGCTGAAGTTGTAGAGACGGTCGGCGAAGGCCGGGCAGTGCGCCGTGCCGAGCGTGTGCGCGCCGGAGAGCACGACGAGGTCCTTGAGGTTGAGGCCCTTGGAAGCGAAGATTTTGGTGAGCAGCGGGATGTCTCCGAAGGATGGGGGAAGCTCGTTTGCAGCCTCCACAGCGCTGGACACCTTGCCGTCTCTCCTTCCCAAGGCGACCGGCCAGAACGGGCCCTTGGCAAGAACGACTGCGTCGCGAGCCATGATGGTGAGGACGTCGGCGCAAGAGACAGTGTTTGGGCACGCGGCCTCGATCTTGGCCTTCACCCTGTCCACGGAACCGAAGCCCCGGAGGCTCTTGTTCGGGTCAGCGTCCCTCTCGGCCAAATTGTTCTTGGTAGAGTTGAGGAGCACGGACGCATCGCAACCCTGTAAATTCACGTTTCACGGTTAGTTTTCCTTCAGTTGGCAGGGTAATTGATGGTAATGTCACTATGCAGAAAGTGAAACGTTACGACTTACCCTGACGAAGCAGTCGTGGAAATGGAGTCTGAGGAGTGGGCCGGCGAGGCTAGGAGCGACGCCTATGATCTTCTCCATCTCCTCGCGGACAATCGCCTCCACGTTCGGGCATGTCTTGCTGTAGTAGCCTTCCACCAGCTGAGCTATTGCCGGCGAGATGCTTGCGAGAAGCAGGAGCGCCACAGGAAGGAACAGTGCTACACAACGCTTGATCGCCATGGGTATTCGCGATCAATCGTTTGAGTTAGTACCGGCTTGAATCTTTGGTTATGTCGCAAGCGCAGAGGAATGTTCTGCTACAAAATAATCTAGGATTGGATGAGCATGTCGTGGCAGCGCTGCAACTACTTATAGATCGAGGTTCTGTCTGCGTGACCTTGCGTAGGCTGTGATAATGTGACAACCTGTTGCTCGGAGCCATGCATGTGGCCAACTTCCGTTTCAACGTAATCTCATCCATAAACAAATCCTAAATAATGATATTGAGAGGTTGACGGACGACTTCAAATTGGCAAGTCAATGCAGCGTATAGAAATAGAACAGCCTAAGTGGTGGCGGTGAAGGAGGGCAATTTTCATGAGCGCGTCGACCGTATCATCGTAACATGGCATGAATTTAAGGTGTGCAATTTCTAATGCACCAAGTTGTCCAGCAAGTTAACCGAAGGGGGAGCGCGTCTACACAGTAGGGAGCATTATAGAGCTCACAGCACCATTTTGCTGCCATTCAATCAAGCAACGGATGATGCAAATAAAATTTTGAAGGTCAACCTTTAGGAATCTCTAATACCTTAACTCCTCTCCAGCTTTTAAAGTGCTGGACTAAGGACAGCCGAGAGCAATAGAACATTTTCAGCATGGTTTACAAAACACACACACACAAAAATGGCCAATTTAGTTTCGCGGTTTTCATAAAAGCAGGTCTGGCTCGGTTAGTAACACTGGACTCTGTTTTCATCAAAATAAAAACTAGGTACTGTAATAAACAAATTTTCTTGGTATATTGATTGTTTGATGATAAACAAAAACTACTACTCTAGCGGTTTTGTGAGCAAACAAAACTCAATATATATTTTTAAAAATGTTTACATTTATTTTGTATTGAAAGTATATTATTTATATAATGTATTGAATTTTTTTTAAATATGAGTCTTGAAGTTTCAGACTTCATTTATTTATTATGGGTATTCTAATGTTCAAAACGAAGGGCCTGTTCGCTTCCTCTTAAAGTGGCAAAAGTTTAGTGTCAAAACTTTAACTAAAAGTTGAACAGACTAAAATTTAATGAGGATGTTCGTTTCCACCATAATACTCCATCTGTTTTAAAATTGTTGTCATCATTGATTTTTTTTGTTACCTTTGATCATTTTTATTCAAAATATTTGTTCAAATAGAAAAAGTTATAAAGTATATTTAAATTTTATCTAGTGATAAAACAAATCATGAGAAGATACATAATATTTTTATTTTTTTATAAATAAGATGTATGGTTAAAGGTAGCAAAAAATTCAATGGTGACAACAATTTTAGAATGAAGATAACAGAAAATAGCACATACATACGAAATTACTTTTTTAGAGAGAGAGAGAGAGAGAGAGAGAGAGAGAGAGAGAGAGAGGAAGGTAGAGATTTTATTCCTTCGACAAAATATTTACATCCTTAAATTTAGTGTTAAAACTCTTTGTTTAGGGGAAAGTGATGCTTTAAGGCCCTTGAGGCACTAAAGATTTGAGGTCCCTATAGTTTGAGGTCCCGAAAGACCGTTAGCACTAAATATTAAAGTTTAGTGCTAAAAGCCTTTTTAGAGCCTGGAAATGAACATCCTCCAATACTCCCTCTGTCCTATGGTCAAAAACTTTTCACACAGAGGCCATTGTTTTATAGATTAAACCACCAATAGTACACTATAGTGGAGAAGAAGGACAAGGCTCAGTCAAACAGAATCAATGAGAACTTACTCTATATGGTGGGGACAACACATGCAACACGTCGGGCAAGGCAGCAGTGCCATATTCCATCCCGTCCTGTTTCGTGTGCAAATTTCTAAAGCGATAGCTAAATGGGGTATTTTCTAACTATTTCAACCTTGATTTTAATTCTTTTCTTTGTTAAAATAAATACGTATTTTCAGCGTTTAAAACTTAATGGTAGCTCCAGTTTTTATATGTGATGCGATTGAGTTCATTTTTGAATTAAGCAACGTCATACATATAGAACCGGACTGGAGACATATATTGCAATTTGTAAATACTGCATGAATTGCCAGACGTGCTGCTAAACCACACAAAGGACTTAATGGTAGCTCATGCTCTGTTCCTACTTGTGATACATGCGGTGCCACTTACCATTCCCAACGGTAATTTGCACCGTTTGTTGGTTTAGTTAGTTGCATCCCATCGAAGTATTCTGATGTACATAAATTTACACTTATAGCACAGGTGCTGGTTAGCATTATTTTATAGCCACATTTGCCAAATAATCATGTTTCATTAATACTTGACAATGAAAATACTATTAAAACATATACTATATGAATTGAAACATATAAATAGGCATTAAGAAATATTGGTTAATAAAATTAATGCTAATTAGTTAAGTTCTCAATTAGCAATTGTTCCTTGTAGATATTTCAAACATAATTTGTGCAAAACATTTTAAAACAGCAGATCATTATGTTTTTGACATAAATGCTATATTATCTGATGTGTTATTTACAAAATAAAATGATTCGAGCAATTTTTAGATAAACAACCAATGATGGAATAGAAATTTAGAAAGTCAACTTTTGAAACTAATAAAACCTTGAACTACTCTTTAGCTTGTAATCCTCTTTTGGCACAGCCGAGACCGAGAGTCACAGAACATTTTCAGATAGCTGATCTCGACTCTCCAGAATATTTATGTTGGATATTCAACTCAACTCTGAACTATTTTCTAAATCCTTCAACCTAGATTTTCATTATTTATTTTTAATATAAATTCTCATAAGTTTCAAAGTTAAAATGAAGTCTGACGATTCAGTCTAACTAGCACAACATACTGTCCTAAAACATATTACTGATAACTCCCACCAGTTGTTTTTCTATATAATGCTTCTTAGTTCAGTTTTGATCTGAGCCATGTTGCATACACAGAGACTGGAGAGTATATATATTGCAATTTAAACTATATCACGAATATTGCCCGAGCTGCTGCTAAACTAAACTCGGGGCTTAGGTTTAGCAAGGAAGAATGATGGTTCTTTTCCTCTATATGTTGAATGAAAGTAACCGTACCACAGGCTTTGTTAGCAAGTTCCCACTTCTCTGATACATGTTTAGAATGGTCATGCTAAGATGTGCACCATACCATTTTTTTGAGACCACCATAGCACTAGAAATGGTCCTAGTCCCATTCTTGTTCTGATCGCTCGCCCCTTTCCTAACTTATGACATCGTCTCAACGTAGCCTAATTCTAGCATCTTCCTAGCTGGTCGTAGTGTAACTTATTTTTCACTTTTCTGTCCAGAAGGAACTTCTGCATTTTTAAAATTAGAAAGCATTATATACTTATTAGATCAAAGTTTAAATTTTTGTATGTATGTTTTAGTAACTATGCGTTGAAGGTTTGAATATTAATTCTTGATTATTTGAGTTCATATTTCAGTTCAAATGATATAATTATGTAAGATAAGGATACATATTTATGTTAAAATGAATAAATTTAACATCCTCTCAGCATGAGTATTTGATGCTTAATTGAACAATGATATTCTCTAGAATTAATATAAATTTAATAAATATTTAACATTTAAAGTTCCACAAGTTCTTATTAATTTTCACTGTCACTCTTTCAAAGTAGTTACAAAGTATTGTTGAACATGTCATTATGATTTATTCATTTGTACTGTGTAATCTAAAAAAAGAAATCTAAAATCTAAAAATAATTTTCGTCAAAAACAATTAAACAAAGAAATTAAAAGAAAAACGCATGCGCTCACCGGCTTTTGTGTGTTTTTTAGGGGAAAGTGCTCCCTGGCTCGCTGGGCTAATGGTGGGCTTAGAACGCCTCTTTTAGTGCAACATGGCTTACTTGATCAGACCGGGCCGAGCAAACTCAACTTGGGCCTGAGTGCTAGGTTTATTTGGAAAGGTCCATGCGCAAGAAACAATTTGCAAATAACTTTTGTAAACGTAAATGATTGCCAGGACATGTGTCCCGAACTGACATTCCTTCCCTGTCCTCTGACGTGCAAAAGACAAGGTGCCACGGTCAACCTACCGACCAGTGCTGCGGAGAACATGGCATCTATCTATCGTAACCTTCACGTACGTTACTACGTAGATGCCGGCCGCCTCCCACGAATTCCTCCTAATCACAGGGATATATATGTTATCATATACAGCTACCCCCAAATGATTGGCGAGTCACATGGGGTGTTATTCCCTTTGATTCGTATATATAATCACTCAGAATCTATATATTGATTATGTTTATTTATATGTAACAAACTATGGTGGATAATTGCATGCCTTCTTTCTCTACGCTCAATATAGATACCAGCCATGTTACATTCGACGCGACTACGACCTGGCCTTGATCATCGCCGTCTATCGTGTTCTTGTCTCTCTCTCTCTCTCTCTCTCTCTCTCTCTCTCTCTCTCTCTCGCTCCGTGTTGATGACCTGCTCATTTGCGGCCAAGCGTCAATACCGCGGTTCAGTTTGTGGATTTTTTGTTTATATTATGGAGGCGATTATTATGTTCAGATGGAAGGTGGCACATGGCCGAGTAAGCCGGAACAGGTTGTCAGGCCGCAACAGCGTATACGCCAGTTTATGTGTGCGCAGGTTAGCAGAAAGCATCTCTATAAATACAGCGAGTTTCTGGGACATGTCCATCCATCCACATTCAAACCTCGAGAACTGAACCAGTAGAAAAACAGTTGCTTAATCTCTGACCCCTGACGATGAGGTCTTCCGTTGTGCTGTTGCTTCCTATCGCCCTCCTGCTTTTCGCAGGCATCACGCCGGCTGCAGCTCAGCTGGTGGAAGGCTTCTACGGCAAGACATGCCCCAACGTCGAGGCCATCGTCCGCGAGGAGATGGAGAAGATCATCGGCGCTGCACCCAGCCTCGCCGGCCCGCTCCTCAGGCTCCATTTCCACGACTGCTTCGTCAGGGTAAGTCAGTACCCTCACGTTTCACTTCATTTTTGCATACTGTGATTACCATGTAAAACTTGCATTAAAACTGACCCTAAAAATAATAACTTAAAAAACGCAGGGTTGTGATGCCTCTGTCTTGCTCAACTCCACCGAGGGCAACCTGGCCGAAAGGGACGCCAAGCCGAACAAGAGCCTTCGTGGCTTCAGCTCCGTGGACAGAGTGAAAGCCAAGATCGAAGCTGCCTGCCCCAACACCGTTTCCTGCGCCGACGTCCTCACCATCATGGCCCGCGACGCCGTCGTTCTCGCCAAGGGCCCGTTCTGGCCGGTCACGCTGGGAAGACGTGATGGCACAGTCTCCAGCGCCGTCGAGGCAGCCAACGAGCTTCCTCCATCTTCCGGTGACATCCCACAGCTCACCAAGATCTTCGCTTCCAAGGGCCTCGACCTCAAAGACCTCGTCGTGCTCTCCGGTGCGCACACGCTCGGCACGGCTCACTGCCCGTCTTACGCCGACCGGCTCTACAACTTCAGCAGCTCCTACGCCGCTGGCCCGATGCTCGACAGCGAGTACGCTGAGAAGCTCAAGATGCGATGCAAGAGCGTCGATGACAAGGCCATGCTTTCGGAGATGGACCCCGGCAGCTACAAGACTTTTGACACCAGCTACTACCGCCACGTCTCCAAGCGGAGGGGGCTGTTCCAGTCTGATGCTGCGCTCCTGACTGATGCCACCACCAGGGATTATGTCCAACGCATCGCCACCGGCAAGTTCGACGACGAGTTCTTCAGGGATTTCAGTGAGTCCATGATGAAGATGGGGAACGTTGCCGTGCTAACCGGGGCTGAAGGAGAGATCAGGAAGAAGTGCTACGTTCCCAACAACTAGACTAGCAATACCTGAAGGACGATATTTTGTTGAGACATAATTGTAATTGCACGAGGTTCATGGATGCATATCTATCTGCCGGCAATCATTGTATTGCTTTAATTATTGATCTTATTTTTGTTGTAAATTATTCGATCTTCTCTTTACAAATAGAGTTGATGCTCTTCCTCGCCATGTTGGTGGAAACCGCGGTCTTTGATTATTACTAATCAAGGAGTCTCTACAAGGTTTTCAGTTTTCGACCGATAGGCACTAGGCAGAAAACAAGTACTCTCTCAATCCCAGAATAAGTTTATGTTTCGGTTTCACAAAACTTAGCTTTATCAGTGATTTCGATACACTTTTAGAGTATATACAATATAAATACTAGGGTTTTTAAACTTAGTTGAGCGTATAAAATTCACTAGTCAAAGCTAAGTTTATGTAATCTTATTTTGTGATAGAGGGAATAATCAATAGACAGAAAGCAGTTTTAGTTAACAGAAAGTGTTTATTTAGAAGATGATGTATTACTCTTAGAATTTGTGCAATGAAAATGTTTACTGAGACGGGCATAATGTTATTTCATCTGTACAAATAAGGGTGTGTTCTTTTTCTGGCTTCTAATTTTAGTGTTGTCAGATCTATCTTTCGAGCGCTGCTAAATAGGATGACTAAATATAAACTAAACATAAAACTAATTACACAGTTGGAGACTAATTTGTAAGATGAATCTATTATGTTTAAATAAGTTATCATTACGAGATGTTTACTATAACAACACATTGTCTAATCATGACCTAATTAGGTTTAATAGATTTATTTCATCATTTAGCCTATGGGTTATCGAATGGGTTTTGTCATTAGTATATATTTATTACTTCTAATTAGTATCCTAATATTTGATGGGATAGGAGTAAAATTTAGTACGTAGAAAAAAACACATGCTAAGTGACAAGAAACATTTAAGGCTAATATAAATATTACTTAAAAATAATTATATATGTTGAAGAAGTTTGGTTGTCAAAATTTAGAAGTTGAAACTAAAAATTTGGCTTTCGGGTTTGAGTTTTTAGAGGGTGTAAATACTTGTAGTTCTTTAAAAGTTGTTCTAACAATTTTAATTTTCTGAAAAAAGGGTCCAACTACTTATGGTTTTTAAAATCAATTCTTAGTGTGCTACAGACAATTTTCTTATAGATTAGGCTTGGATTTGCATGTACTTTTCTAACAGCGCTGTAGACACACACTAATACATGGACTATGTTTGTATGTAATCCATTCATTTGTGACCGCACAATATCGTAGGAGCTACGCCATATGTTCTTGAGTCTAAAATTCGTAAATAGATGTTTTATGAGCATACAACCCCTCGAGTATTTTCTAAGAACTATCAGCGAGCCGACGGTGTGGATATGATTAATATAAAATCACTACTATTGATAAGTTGTTTATCAGTTTGAGGGTACTATCAGAGAAAAAAACTAATAATAATAGATTTATAATAAAAGTTATGTTTTTTAAGGATAATAAAAGTTTTGCTTCGATACACCTCTTTTGGCTACACGAATCTCCATGCATAACTTAACCAACTAATCCAATTATTATTTATTTTAATCTCGATTCATGCCTAGTTTGAGAAAATTACTTACCAGTATTTTGGTGAGTAAAACTGCCGTAACATAATAAAAAATTCTAATATTAAAATGACAACGTCCATTTCTACTATTTCCATATGAAACTCACGCAAACTCACAGGTTTAATTCAGGGATCATGCACATGAGGACTCTGTTATGTAAGGAGCACAGGGGGCGAGACGCGAGAGATCATTGACATGGATCGGTACTTTGATATCACTAAAGTACTTTTAAATCACAGAAACTACATTCAACGGAAACTACACAACAGGCTAATGCACTCCCAAATATACTTAGAAAATAGAATATCACTGAAATCATTAGCCAATCACATGGGATGTTATTCCCTTGGTTCATACTTTATAGTAGGTCCTTCAATGATAGCTGACCACGGATAATTGCCGTCCCCAGCTGCCATTTCTGTTTCTTGGCGGTGAGGCCTGAAAAGGTTGTTGATAGTCTAGCAACTCACGTTACGTCGTGAACTGGCCTTTGCTCTGCGCCGCCGTTTATGTTCTTTGTTTCTGTATTGACCAGTTCATTCACAGCCGTTCGATAATGTATTTCAATTTTATATGCGGGAGATTATGTTGTGACGGAAGTTGCACATGGATGTAGACGCGTAACACAGGTTGTCCCGCTAAACCCTACGCAACTGCACTTAACAGCCTAAATGGCCATCTGTATAAATTCAGAGTGCCGCGAGCGCATTCATCATTCAATACCTGACCACCGGCTCTTTGGAGAACAGAGCAAGGAGTTTCACGATATCGCGGTCCATATACATGGCGATGAAGCCTTGTGCTGCGCTATTCCTACATGTGGCTCTCCTGCTTCTTGCAGGCAGCTCCGTGGCAGTTGCTCAGTTAGAGATTGGCTACTACAGTAAGACATGCCCCAACGTCGAGGCCATCGTCCGCGAGGAGATGGAGAAGATCATCTCTGCCGCGCCGAGCCTTGCCGGACCTCTCCTAAGGCTGCATTTCCACGACTGCTTTGTCAGGGTAAGTAGTATATTTTCTTTCTTGGCACTAAAATCTTTATTTAGATATTCCTCTCCGTTCATCAATCGTGCACTCGTGCAGTAGTAATCAAACACGCGAATACACAAATGCAGGGTTGTGACGCGTCCGTTCTGCTCAACTCCACCAAGAGCAGCTTGGCAGAGATGGATGCTGACCCGAACAAGAGCCTCCGGGGCTTCGGTTCCGTCGACAGAGTGAAGGCAAAAATCGAAGCCGCGTGCCCCAACACGGTCTCTTGCGCCGATGTCCTGACAATCATGGCTCGCGACGCCGTCGTGCTTGCCAAGGGCCCATTCTGGCCAGTTGCCTTGGGAAGGCGAGACAGCAGGGTCTCAAGCGCTACTGAAGCAGCCAACGAGCTTCCTCCATCCTTCGGAGACGTCCCTCTGCTCACCAAAATCTTTGCTTCCAAGGGCCTCGATCTGAAGGACCTCGTCGTGCTCTCCGGTGCGCACACGCTCGGCACTGCACACTGCCCGTCTTTCGCCAACCGGCTCTACAACTTCAGCAGCGCCTCCACTGCCGACCCATCCCTCGACAGTGAGTATGCTAAAAATCTCAAGATGCGCTGCAAGAGCGTGAATGACAAGACCATGCTGTCCGAGATGGATCCCGGCAGCTACAAGACCTTCGACACCAGCTACTACCGCCACGTCTCAAAGCGGAGAGGCCTGTTCCAGTCTGACGCCGCCCTCCTCACCGACGCCAGCACCAGGGCTTACGTCCAGCGCATTGCCACCGGCAAGTTCGATAACGAGTTTTTCAGGGACTTCAGCGAGTCCATGATCAAGATGGGCAACGTCGCCGTGCTCACCGGTGCTGAAGGGGAGATAAGAAAGAAGTGCTACATCGTCAACTAGTAGACTAGCAAAAGCTGAAGCTCGTTTCATTAGTTCCTAATTGTAACTGTACGAGGTTCTAGTTCTTCACGGACGTATGTCTGTCTGTTGTCAGCCATTGGATTGCTTTAATTATTGATCTTTATTGAAAATAAGATTTTATCCGAACAATCATTTTCTTTCTATTGAAATTAACGGAAACATGGTCATTGATTATTTGTCAGTAGCATCTACATGGTCTTTATTTTTATCCAAGAGGAAAAAGGTTTTACCAAAATACATAATTAACTATACACAAAAGAATTGATTATTATGATGCAGTCATCGTCTTTACACGCCATGTGATGGAATAACCAACAAGCAATGTAATAGCTATATATATATATATATATATATATATATATATATATATATATATATATATATTGGGTATAAATATAAGACAAATATAATGCTTATGCACTGACTAGACATTTTCACTTTCACAGTAATTTACTGTGAATATACAGTGTTAAATTTGAGGCAATTCAGTGGAGAACTTTTCAACGTTTTGGTATCCTAGAATAATTCAAGTATTTGGAGGTTATTAAAAAATAGAAATACAGCTAACTGTACTATAGAAAATTATCTAATATACTATCATAATGGATAATGTAGAAATGCATTATTGGACGTGTTATATTTATATTCATGTTTCGATGGCTACTACATGAATCATTCCTTATGCATCCCATTGAAAGTAATAATACAAAATGTCCCATTAAAAGTAGACAACTAATATTTCCACTCTTTTCATTATTTTTGTATTATAAAAATTGTAGATGTACCAATTCTTATGCTTCAGAATTATATACAGACAATCCTCAATTTGAAAGCCCTTTGCAGTTAACAATAATTTTTGATGTAATACTTGGCTTGCTTTAATATCTTAATGTCAAATAATTTTGTCAGTACCCCTCTCAGTTTTATAATTACTTGGATGAATTCACTAAATTGTTGTTTTAATTCAATGTTAAATTTTCATATTATTATTGATCAGATTCACTAGTTTAATCTGTATATGTATACTTACATATTGCCCAATAAACTGATCAATTCCATATATTTACTTATATATCATAGCTTTAGTGCTTGAATCATACGCTTAATTAGGCCCTTTTTGTTTGGCTTTTCGTATCGGAAATGGCAAACAAATGGACAAATATCAGAAGGAGAATTACACAATTACTAGTAAACAACAAGCCTTTAGTGGTGGTGAAAAATGCCCTTCAGTGGTGGTTTTCCCAGTCGCTAGTGGTAGTGGGATGACATCATTTTTCACCATCACTAAAAAAAGATTAAAAAAGAGCGGGAGACAGAGGGAGGAGGAGAAGGAGTGGTGATGGAGCAAAGAAACAAATGAGAGGCTATGATTTCGGCCTAAACTTTATAGTTGTTTGCTGGAGAAATAGATGGCTTTGTTTAGGTTGCTCATCTGACGGTGATGGGTTGGTAAGAGGCTGACATCATCAAAACCACCACTGGTATTAAAGGCCCACATATATCAGCAAAAACAATCACCGATGTTAGTTTTTTCAGTGACTGGGTATACAAAGGTCATTAGTAGTCGCCACTGGTGTGCCGCCGCTAGTGACGGGTCTTAGCTTTAGAGGGGCTCCTGGGCTCCCAGTGGCGGGTTTTAAGGTCCACCGCCACTAGGAAATATGGCCTTCTTTTATAGTATTGAATCTAGATCTAGATTGTGTCATAACCCACAATCCAGGTTCAAGGATATTTTTGCTAGATTCTATAAAGGTGCAAATAAAGCCTTATATAGTCCAATGTTTCCAACAAGCATAGCTTTAGTACTTGAATGATACGCTTAATTAGGTCGTTTTTGTTTGCCTTTCCATATTGCAAATGGCAAACAAATGGGCAAACTTCGGAAGGAGAATTACCCTACTACACAACAAGCCTTTAGTGGTGGCAGAAAACGGCCTTTAGTGATGATTTTATGAGCTGCCACTCAAAGTGGCTAAGCCTAATGGCAGGTTGGAGCACCGCCATGGGAGGCCAAAGCCTAGTGGCTATGGGAGCATATCATCTTCCACCGCCACAGAAAAGAAATTATCTCTACACTTTATTAAAAAAGGTGGAGTTGTCCGCTCCCTTATTCTACCCTGATTAGTTATTGAAAACTCTATCGGGCGATACCGCGTGACCCTGTTGCTCGCAGCCTAGCCTGCACCCCACGCGGCCGTTTAGAAGCAGTAACCGTCGCCTACTCGCCTCCTTCTCTAAAATCAAACGGCCTCAGCCCCGACCCCCAAACAACTGGCCGTCGACAACATGAGAAGAACAGTTCTCCAATGATCATCCCGCACGACTTGCCAAGATTCTCCGGCACGATCAGGGGCGCACGGCCTGAGTGGTGGGAACCTGACACTGAGCGCTTTCTAATAAAGCTGGGGTGGAACCTTTTGTCTAAAAAAACAATAAGAGCCGATTTTTTTAATTTTAGTGATTTAGAATTATGAAATTTCAAAAATAGTAAATATAAATGATATTTTTATTAATAGGAAGGACGTTGTTCGTTAAAGCGTCCAGAATCGGACGCAATTGTTAATAGCGTCCATCTAGGGACGCTATCTCCTTGTACGTCCACCAGCGCAGCTGCTCATTCCCGTTCGTCAACACTAGTAGTAGCTTGTAGTCGCTGCCCATGAGCCCATCTTACGGAGATGCGCCCTTGGTTCTGGGCACGGCAGGCGGCAGCTGTCTCGAGCAGACATCGTTGAATTGTCTTCACGTGTGTGAAGCATCCGACCACTCCATTGTCACCAGCCTTTACATGTTGCTGTTTGCAACAAGAGCCCTCGCAGTCATGGTGTTTCGTATTGACACTGCTATTTCTCTGATGCCGTGATTTGAGAAGGTAATCTGTTTAGCTGTCTAGTAAGGACACGGACATAGATCTTCACCGCCGGCAGATGCAGCCTACAACATGGTGCCAATGATTATCACGTCTAAACAAATCATCAACTCTTGCTCATCTCCTCAATGCTAATCCTGTTCAGAAACAAATCAGAGTTCCGCAAGCAGGAAGACAATACAAACCATTAAAACAGATCAGTCACACCAAAAGAGGAAAATGTCTTCACTGTTTCGATCCAGTTGACTTGGGAACAGTCCAGAGATGTAGCGGCAAAATGGCGAGCTTTTGCTCCAGTACAGAGGGCTGTAATTAGCGATTAGTTAATTTACTTGGCTGGCCAGAGATGAATCAAGCAGGGACGTTTTTGCGAATAGCGTTCGGAGGGGAACGCTAAGAAAAACAACATCCCAAACTGGACGTTAAGGATAGGTACAATGCTACACGTAGGCAGTTTTATAGGCCGTCTCATACATTGCCACATAGAATTTTTAATGATGTGTAAGAAAGAGAGGGCGATCAGAGAAAGAAGTGGTTATTTCGCGTAGCAACCACCACATATGTTAAAGTTTAGGAGTATCAGACGACTCTCACACTATTGTACGAGCTCCAGTAGCCTTTTAATATATAAAAATTTCTTTTTATATTCATAAATTAAGGAATTCTATAATTAATAAAAGACAACTAATAAGACCATCCATTATATAAGTCGTCTCATAACCTATCTTAAGATTACATGACATGTATGAGACAGCCTATAAGACAACACCATTATATTTGTCCTAAGGAACAAAGCGTTCTTACTATTTTTATAATTTCTATCATTAATTACTACATTTAAAATTCTATAATTATTAGTTACTCAAAATAAAAAAATCGGCAATAAGAGCGGTGGGAACAAAGATGAGAATGAGATTATTAAAAAACAATTTTGATCCGTGGGATCTTTTTCTTTTGTAGTTTTTAGACTTATGGATGATATGAAAATACAAGTTTCCTAACTATCCTGGCAGGCAGCGAAACACTAATAATATTTTCTATGTTTATTTAAATTGAATTGATTGAAAGAATTAATCAACACATTTAATTGGACCGAATCTCCATTTGCAATGATATTTTTCATTTATTGCCGTGATAGTTAGGATGGTCTTATTTAATACATTTTATGACAGCAAATTATCATCAATAAACATATGTTTATGATACGTATATGTTTATTGCCGGCGCATGGTGGCAGATCGGAGATGGAGCACAATACCATACAGCACACATGTGTGTCATGCATAGGTAGACGTCGAGATTAGTTAGAGTTCAACATCTGTTTATCTATCGTATATAGAAGTTTGTCGTTGTTCAGAGCTTTATCACCAGTGGGCATTTGCAGGTTTCTTTTGCTTCCAATAAAATCAGTAATATGTGTAGAGGCGGTAGAGCAATTCTTGTCTTGATCCCGTCGAGACGTTGCACTGTGCACTTCTGTGCTCTTCTTCAATATGCCGCTCTTTGCCATGGCCCGTGGCCATAATTTTTCTACGGTGCCGAAGCATCTTGAAGACGTACAAGCATCTTGAAGACAGGATACACGGTTTGTAACCTATTCTCTATTTTATATTACTATAAAGTATATTTATTATTTACTATGCTATATTTTGAAGTCCATAGTAACGCACAAACACTCTGCTAATATATACATAAAGACGATTGGGTCCGAATGGGCTTGGGTAAAGCTAACCCATCAAACCCTAGCCATCTTCATGCATACAAGATGTCATCGTCGTGACCCTTGCCTGTAACAGAACAACCTTATCACAGAGACGGTCCCATTCCAGAATCTTTCTTGAGTGACGATACACGCTATGATGCCCAATAGTATAACACATGACAGAAGAATATAGTTGCAACAAGAACATAGATAGAGTACAGATTTTTACATAAATTCGAATTTAGATTACAAACCAGAATTTTAGAAATGCGAAAGCGAAATAGTGATTAAAAGATCTGACATAATAAAAAAGATACAATTGCTTTCTTGACGATACACCATAGTAATGGTAGTAGCCGATCTTGATCGGTGTCATGCACTTGACACCTTACCAGCGCACACATGCCTATTCCTCCTCATCGTTGGTGCATGGCTCCTATTCGATGTTCCAGCAGTCAGGACATTGGCTTTCCCAATAGAACCTTCCACCATAGTGGTAGTCTTCACCCTGGTTATTAAAAAACCACATAGAGCGTCGCCCTGAGTAACTAATTTACTCAGCAAGACTGACCCGACAAAATGGCCATCTACAGCAAATTCTAGACATGCACGTGCTAAGGGTAGGATTTATGTTGCCAAAAGCCAGCCTAAGAGTAGATCCATAGTTTTTAAGTTTTAGCATCAAGTTAAGTTAACATGTGACATAATAAATTTAGTTTGCATTATAGTTATAGCAATAATGATTGCAATACAATTAATAATAATTCCATACAATAATATTGAACCCATTCAACAGATTAATGGCTTCCGACACTGTTCCAGAGCAGCGATCAAGTGGTACTCGTTACTGTGAGGGGCAGCGACTCGAATCGATTTACGTCCTGTAGGAGAAACCTGCATGCATGATCCATACGCGCTTCAAGGAAGCCATATGGAGCAACCTTTCGCATACGGTATTACCAAGTCTTCCGCGCCCGACTCCCCCGAGAAGGGTCTCCCAACACAATGCGTTCCGTGCCGCCATCCGTGGGTAGATTCCTCCCTCTTCTCAGCCCCAATTCCACCTAGGGAGCAGGGTACCTTCCGACCAAGTAGTAGTCGTAGCTACGTCAGTTTACTAGGCCTATAACTCCAGCATGCAAACAGTACGTTCAAACTTGACCTCATAGGACCGAACACGAGACGTAGCCTTAGGTGATTCGGACGGGGCTACCTCCTTAAAGACAAGCTGTCCTTTCCTTTTCACCTAGTTGCCCGTTCGGTCTTCATTGGTTATCCAATCCAACTTTCCTTCAGTCGATATCATTCCCTGGTGATAATATTTTCCTGATCTACGAGCGGTCTCCATACCACTCGATGAAGGATCGTCCCTAGTTAAGCGGAGCAACTACCGTCCTACGGCTATTATCAGGTGAAGGGAAACCACTGCAATACTAGGTTTCCAAACAACTACTACAAACTTAATGCACAGGCAAGGCGACAACACACTAAGTAGTAATAAGAAAAAAGGATTAAAACTTGGTGGGATGCACCGGGTCTTGCCTTGAGTATGCTTCTGGTCAGCGGAATCACCACCTGGTCCTTCTGGCTCCTGCTCCGGCCCCGTTTCCATGTGGTTCACCTTGTGACCTACATGATGCGGGTGATGCGATGCATGAGAATGAGTTTTTATTCATGGTACTTCCTCAGCAAATATGTTATAACGATAATATTTCATGTAGAAGTGCACGGAGATGTGTCGATTAGTTCAATAATATAGATATGTAATCAAGGCATAAAGTGAGCGGGTTTAGTGTATTTCCTTCATGGACTCCAGCAAATAAAAGTGTTAATTTGGTACAAAAGTACGAGATGTTTTCCATCAAAAATTGCTACTCAACCTTCAATAGGATTTACATAATTGTCAAGTTTTGAAAAGAAGTTAACATTTTAACATGGTTCTGGATGTCATTTGCATACGAGCAATTTACAGTAAATAAAACACGCCATGGGTGATTTTTGGACCAAGATTTAGGGACATTCATTCAGCCGATAAATTTCACTTAATTAACACAAGGTAGGGCTAAAATAATTGATTGTGATTTAAATACTGTAAGATAGCATTCGTGCTTTTACAGGGAGATCTAACAAACCAAGACAAAATTTGTACACCACGTATTAAGAATTGATTAGGCATAAATTCTTAGAAATTAATTTATTGGTGTTTTTGTCATTTAATTTAGTTCTGACAAAACTATTAACATGTAGAGGAGTTTAGTATTTTTAAACAATAGTAACAATCCAGACAAGGCCAACAAAATTTATTTTATGCAAAAATTCGTTTTAGTTATTTGACTAAGCATTTTTAAAGTCCCGCTGATTTTTCTAGAAATAGAAACTAAATGGAGAATTGTTTTTCTGCTTTATGGGTCAGATCTGCTGCGGCCCACGGCCAGGCGCGTGGGGTGCAACTTTGGGCCAGATCTGGCCCAAAACCGGAGTCGGCTGACAGACCACTGCGGCCCATGGCCAGCTCGGCCGAGCCGAGCGCGCGACACCGGCGCCCACTGCCGTGCACGGTGGCGCAGGCACAACGCTCGGCTGGGGTGGCGGCGGCGGCAGCATTTTCAGGGTGGCAGTCAGTGGGTCCGAGTGGACACGCGGTGCGCGAGAGGTGAGGAGATGGCTCACCAGGCTAGTGCGGCGATGGCGTGGCTGGACGGCGGCGGTGTTCCGGATGGTGGACTGCGATGAGAGGCGCCGACAGGGGTCAGAGGGGTGCGAGTCCGAGAGGGGAGCTCGTTCGTGAAAACAATCAGAAGATGGCTCACCGTGGAAGGAATGCGAGGTGGACTCGCGGTGGACGGAGCCGGGGAAGATGACCTTGATTCATCGAGCTCCGGGTGAGGAAGGGGACGAGTTGGCGCAGGAAGAGGGAGGACGTCGAGGCGAAGCCCTAGAGAACGTCGGCCGGGGCAGTGAGGCAGTGCAGCAGTGGCGGCATGGAGCTCTGCTCCGAGCGGCAATGGGGCGGCTTTGGGCAGAGGAGAGCAGAGAGAGCGGAAGAGAAGGAAATGAATGGGGCTTCCGACCGGGGGAGAGAGGCAAAGGAGATGTCGGGAGGCTGGTGGGGGTGTCGATCTGCGGCAACGGGCGTTGCCCGTATGCCAGCGGCCATGCAGTGCGCACCGAGTCGGGCGGGGCGGGCGGCCGGGTGTGTTTCTTTGCAGTCGCTGATGGGTGGGGCCCGTGGGCTTTTTCTTTTTTGTTGATTTTTCCAAAATGCCTCACTTGTTATTTTGATATCTTTATTTCTAGGACTCTAGTGGAAAATCTAAAAATATGACTGTGTTCACCATTATGTGCTCTATTTTATTAAAATGCTTATGTTCAATAGTTACTATTCGAATTTCAATATGAATTTTCCAAAGAGGGTTAATTTTTGACCATTTATTTGGGGCACTAAATGAAGGAATAAAAATCACAAAAATTTCTCAAAATTCTAGTTAGTCATGAACATCAACATATATTTTTGGTAGGTATGAGTCATGTGTAAAAATTTGGACTTGTAGTTTAAATGCTATTCAAATTGGCTCGAGTTTAATTTAAATTAGCTCAATTTCAGTTCAAATTTTTGTCCTAAGTTCTCATGCTTGTGTGGAAGGATTTTAAGGTGTAATGTTTGGATCTGCATGACACCAGGGGTGTCACAACCCTTCCCCCTTGAAGAAATCTCGTCCCGAGATTACGGTATGGTTTACCTAGGTGGTGGTGTAGGAACTCAGGGTAGTGACTTTATAGAAATTCTTCCATTTCCTAGGTATCCTCCTTCACAGTGTGGTTGCTCCATTGAACCTTGTAGAACTTGAGCATCTTTTTGCGAGTAACTCTTCTCGTCTAGCACTTTCACTAAACGCTCAGAATATGTCAAGTCAAGTTGTAGCTGATCGGTGCTCTCCTGTGGAATGTCTACTGGTGTCTTCAAACATTTCTTGAGTTGGGACACGTGGAACGTGTCATGCACTCCAGCGAGCTCCTTGGGTAACGGGGTGCTAACTTCCCGCGAATCCCGAATCGTTGTACACCTTTGGTTGGTGACACTCGGAGATAGACCATATCACCGGCTTTGAATTCCAGCGGGCGACGTCTTTTATCTGCATAGCTCTTCTGCCTGGATTTTGCTACTTGTAGATTTGATTGGATTTATAGTACTTTCTCCTCAGCTTGCTGCACTAATTTCGGGCCGAATATTACCCTCTCCCCTGATTCTGACCAACTCAATTGTGTATGACAACAGCGACCATAGAGAGCTTCAAACGGTGCCATCTTGATACTTTCTTGATAACTATTGTTGTATGCAAACTCGGCCAATGGTAAGCATTCATCCTACTTTTTGCTATGATTCAATACATAGGCCCTCAACATGTCCTCTAATATTTGGTTAACTCTTTCTGTTTGACCGTCTGTTTGGGGGTGGTATGCAGAACCCCGGATTAACTTGGTGCCAAGTGATTCATGTAGCTTTTCCCAAAAGCGTCCAACAAACTGAGGGCCCCTGTCAGATACAATCATTTTGGGCACTCCGAGTAAGCATAGGATCCGATCTATATACAATTGTGCATACCTCTCTGTTGTGAACCATGTCGATACAGGGATGAAGTGTGCAACTTTAGTTAACCGATCAACAATCACCCATATCAAGTCAAACTTGCGTGAAGTGCGGGGAAGACCAACAATGAAATCCATGCTAATATCCTCCCATTTCCATGCTGGAATACTCAAGGGTTGTAGCTGTCCGGCCTTCTTGAGATGATCAGCCTTGACCCGATGACAGGTATCACATTACACTACATACTTAACTATCTCCCTCTTCATGCGAGTCCACCAATATCTGGATCTCAAATCGTGATACATTTTGCTGCTTCTCGGGTGCATGGAGTATTTTGCCAGATGGGCTTCGTCCAAGATCTTCTTGCAAAGTTCCACGTCCTTAGGCACCACTAGACGATCCATAAACCATAATACTCCTTCTACGTCTTTCTTAAAACATTGAATCTTAGCATCGCCTTCTTTTAATCTCCTCCTAAGGTGTGCCATGCCAATATCATTCCTCTGGGCTTCTACTATCTCTTCTCGCAAGGTAGGGATCAATGCCATGTTATAGAGAGCTCTGCGGAGGTGTTACCTGGACATAATGACCATCTTGCACTTGTGGACTGAGTATGATATGGTGGCATTGGGCCTTGCGACTTAGTGCGTCAGCCATGACATTAGCTTTTCTGGGGTGGTAGTGCACTTCCAACTCATAATCCTTAATCAGTTCCAACCAGCGACGTTGCCTCATGTTCAGATGATCCTGGGTGAAGATGTACTTCAAGCTTCTGTTATCGGTGTAGATACGTACTAGATTTCCAAGCAGGTAATGTCTCCACATTTTCAACGCTAACACCACTGCTGCTAGTTTCAGATCATGTGCGGGGTAATTCTGCTCATGCTTCCTCAGTTGTCTTGATCCATACGCGATGACTCGTCCATCTTGCATGAGCACACACCCTAATCCAATACCTAAAGCATTGCAATAGGCATCAAACGGCTTCCCCAGGTCCGGTTGAGCTAATACTAGGGCAGTCGTAAGATGCTTCTTTAGGGTTTGAAAAGCGTCCTCGTAACCTTGATCCCACACAAATTTCTTTTCTTTCTTCAGTAGCTCTGTCATGGGTTTTGTGATCTTGGAGAAGTTTGGGATGAAACGACGGTAGTAATCGGCCAATCCAAAAAAATTGCGTATGTGAAATACAACTTTTGGTGTCTTCCAATTCAGTACATCTCTTACTTTGCTAGGATCTATTGCTATTCCTTCTTCTGAGATGACATGACCCAGAAATGGTACTTGCTTCAACCAAAACTCGCATTTGCTAAATTTAGCATATAGTTGACGCTCTCTTAACCTCTGTAGCACAATGCAAAGATGCTCTGCATGTTCCTCTTCGGACTTGGAGTAGACTAGGATGTCGTCAATAAACACCACTACAAACTTGTCCAGTTCTAGCATGAACACCGAGTTCATGAGATACATGAAGTGCGTCGGTGCGTTTGTCAATCCAAAGGACATCACTAAATACTCGTAGAGTCCCTACCGGGTGGAGAATGCGGTCTTGGGGATATCTTCGGCACGGATCTTAATTTGGTGGTATCCAGACCGCAGATCAATCTTGGAGAAAACCATAGCTCCAATTAGCTGATCAAAGAGAATATCAATGCGAGGCACTGGGTACTTCTCTTGATAGTCACGGCATTAAGCGGACGATAGTCCACACATAGCCTCAAGGTTTCGTCCTTCTTCTTTACAAACAATGCCGGACAACCCCAAGGTGAAGAACTTGGTTATATAAATCCCTTATCTACCAATTCTTTAAACTGCTCTTTCAGCTCTGCTAGTTCCTTGGGTGCCATTTTGTATGGCCTCTTGGATATGGGTGTCATTCCAGGCTGAAGCTCAATCTTGAATTCGACATCCCGATCCGGAGGTAGTCCAGGGAGATCATCAGGGAATATGTCCGGGAATTCATTAACTACTGGGATATCTCTTATTTGTTTGGCTGTGGTGTGGTGAACTAGAGGGGTACCCGGTCGGGGATAATTCACTCAAAAGCTCACCTTGCCTTGGGTAGGAGAGTTTAGGTGTATGGTATAGGTGTCCGTGTCTAGAAGGGCTTTATGATGCTTCATCCATGGCATACCCAAAATCACATCAATGTTGCTCCCCTCAAGAACCATGCAGTCTGCAAGATACACTTTTGTTGCTAGAGTTATAGATACTCCCTTGACTTCATATCTAGCGGGCGTGTACCCATGAGCTGATCTAATAAGGTATTGGGTCTTCATAAGGTGGTGGGGTAGTTGTCGAGTTTTAGCATAGGACGCACTGATAAAATTGTGGGAAGCCCCCAAATCAAATAGCACAAGTGCGGGGTGGTCTTGAATAGAGAACATACCAGCAAGAATGGGGCTGCCCTCCGGAGTTTTCTCGAGGGTGGTGTTGTTCACGCGGCCAATGTGAGCAGGTCCCTTGTTGCTGTGGTTGTTGTTGTTGTTGTTATTGTTTCTCGGCGGGTTCTGGCCCGTGTTCCTCTTGGGAAAGGTGCCCTTGAAAAGTGTCCTAGACGACCGCAGTTGTAACAGGGAAAAGGCCCTGTCAGGGTGTTCTATGGCTGCTATGGGCGATACCCTCCTAGGTTCTACTATTGAAGTAGTGCCTAGGGCCGCTGCTGTGGTTGCTGGGGAGTACGTGGGAATGGTGCTGACATGAGGGTGTAACGATACCTCTGTCCCGATGGATCCGTGTACACCATGCGATACTTCTGTGGGGGCCCATCGGATGACCCCATAGCACTAGCTGACCTCTTTTGCTCTGCCATCACCTTGCGATACCCGTCTTCCGTGACAATAGCATTGTTAACGAACTCAGCAAATGTGTCGCCCATGTTAAGGTTGAGGCGGTCCTGCAATTCTGCACTTTGTCCCTCCAAGAATTGGTTCTTACGCTTGGCGGGGGTGTCCACCTGTTCCGGAGCATAGAGTGCCAAGTGGTTGAACTCCTCGTAGTATTCTTTGATGCTGCGGTTGCCTTGTTTCAGAGCTGTGAATTCCCGTGACTTCCTGGAATGAGCCCTGCAGGAATATAGTGGGCGCGGAATGCTGTCTTGAACTCGTCCCAAATAATCTGTTGGTCCGCACCAACTGAGGCGACATGGTTGGCCCACCATGCCCCAGATGCTCCATGCAGCAGTTGCTGCTGCATACAAGGTCTTCTACGCAGGTGTGCAGTTGAGGAGCCTAAACTTGGACTCAAGCATGCGTAGAAAATTCTCAGCTTTCATGGACTCAGTGGTGGAGCTGAGCATAGGTGGCCTGGTGGCGAGGAAGTTGGTGTAGGTACTGTTCTTTTGTGCGCCGTTGTTGTTGCCCGTAGCATTCATATTTGCCATCTTTTGTTGCGCCAACTCCCGCATAAATTCTGCCTGTTGCTGCTGGTTTTCCATCATACTGGCTAAGAACTACGCCATCATCTGCATGGGGTTCGAAGGGGGCGGTGGAGCCTCATGCTGAGTGTTGTCACCTCCCCTAGCCCTGGATCTCTTGGGTTGTTCACCGTGAAGCTCGTTAGTGTTGCGAGTGCGAACCATTCTAAAATGCAAGTATTAGGATACCATTAGTTTCTTATCCAACAACATCATGAGGGAACGTAAATTCAAGGGCAAACAGGATGCTCCAAATGTCGAAAAGTGTAGTTCAGCAAGGAAAGCAAATATACTGATGGTGATTACTTATCCAAGTGATTTCCACATCGAGAAGTAGACTTGTCCAAAAATTTCAGAATGCGATTCAGTTCTATCCTACCGGTACAACAGTCAGTAAATTAAGCTTTGAAGCATACTTGCCTACTAAATCTGGCCAGATAATGAATACCAAAATTGTAGAGAATTTCAACACCTTTCCAACGAGTATTTACTCAACTCCATCTTAGAAAGGGTTCAGGATATGGGAATTTTCCAAGTTAACTGTCAGTCTCTGAAATTCTGCTTTCGACCAAAACTGTTGCCCTATCGACAGGTAACATGAAAACATAAACTTCTCCTAATATGGGCAAAACTAGTCACTCAGGCTCATACTAAAGTTGTAGAGAACTTTCTCACCTTTCCAACGCATATCTACACACCCTCGTCGGATAAGCGATTTAGGAGCTATGAATTTTCTAAGTCACAGATCAGAATCTGAAAATCCGATATGGCAGCACTATGTTCGATCTGAAAAAGGGCCTGAAATTTTTTGTTCATTTAAACTTAGAAGCAAATAATCAGATTTATGGAGAATTTCAGCACCTTTCTAACACATACTTGCACGTCTCCAAATAATTCTTAAAAATTGAGATACACAATTTACACTATCGGTAAATTTTTTTGAACCTATTTTCTGGACAGAACTGGGTTACCCTGAAGATTTGCTCATAACTCTCCCTTTCATGCCTGAAAACTGAAAACTTAAACTACCAAAGTTGTAGAGCAATTCCTAATCTTTTCAGGGAGTGCTCATACAACCATAGAGGTTGTCTGAGCAAAAAGTTATGAATTTTACAAGATAGGTGATGAATCTGAATTTCAGATTGACACCAAACTGATGAGCCGACTCGGACGGACCATAACGGTATTATCCGGTAATCTTCAAACAAAAATTTTGTGCTGGATATACAGAGAGTTTGTTCATGATTTCAACAAGTATTTATTTGCATGCTTTTGATTCTTAAGTGAGAAGATATCAATTTTTTTTTGTGCGTGACATGCTAGCTGAAATTTTAGTTTCATCTTAATGACTTGATGCTTTAATATTTTTCATGAATACATATGCTTTCGGCCTACACATCCTCACAAAATAAAGTTTGGTCACGAATAGGACCATACGTATAGTCGGTGGCAATCGATCTCTCAAGTCAGTCGTATACTACACGTTTCTTACGAATATCGCAGTTAGCGTACCTGTAGAAGATTCATTCCAGAAACAGTACATCAAATCAAAAGAAACAAACCGAAAATAATCCCTTATTATTGTCCTAGGGCAGGACACTGATGTTTTCCGCAATCAGCTTGCGTTCACACCATTGTTCTAGCTTTTCATGTTACTGTCCGCAGGGCGGGACAATACCTTTGTTTAGCCCTGGGCATTCTGTTTTACTCGAAGTTTCGATTCGGTTTTTTTGTTTTTTCAAAACTTCGGTTCTTTAGAATTAATATCCGAACTAACAACTATTTCCTGGTTATCCAAAAAGTTAGGGTATCAAAATTTTGGTTCAGTTTTTGGTTATGTCCAAACTACCCAAACTTTTATCAACACATAACATAATTTGTAAAATTAATTAACTATTATTTACTATGACAAGTAGACTAAATAATATATTATACCTAAACAATGTAAGTCATGTATTCTCATGAAGTAGGTCGAATAAGAGAGAAATTTTTAAACTATCCTATGATGGCTAGCGGCACGCATGCACACAATGCTTTGTTTCATCTGCGGTGAGAATTTGACACTACGTACTAACCCACTATGACACTACACACTAATGATCGATATTTATATTTGATTAGCCTACAAACTCTAACTTATTTGTGTATATATTTGACTACACATGTAGATGAATTTTGGTTCTTTAGGTAGTTTGGGTACCCGCCTATTAGATCCAAAGTTAATGAAAAAACTTTGGGTAGTTGGATGTCCTACCCAATCTACTACCCGATACCCAAAATTTTGGTTCTTTCAGTCCCGGTTTAGATTTTTTCGGTTTTGGTCTTTGGATCTCGATTTTTATACCCAGACTTACCTTCGTTGACGAGGCCGTAGATGCAAGTATTTAAACAAACAACCTCCTACAGTTATCTTTGTAACCAGAATCATAACTAATAATATTCCTATGGGCATATCCTCACACGTTCGTAACAGGGATTTTAAAAATATGTGTTTGAATATTGCACTATTCTGGAGATAGCTCTGATACCACGCTGTAACAGAACCACCTTACCATGGAGATGGCCCTATTCTAGGATCTTTCTCGGGTGACGACACACGCCGTAATGTCCAATAGTACAACACATGATAGAAGAATATAGTTGCAACAAGAATATAGATAGAGTATGGATTTTTACATAAATTCAAATTTAGATTACAAACTGGAGTTTTAGAAATGCGTAAGTGAAATAGTGATTAAAAGATCCGATATAATAATGAAGATACAATCGCTCTCTCACGACGATACACCATAGTAATGATAGTAGCCGATCTTGATCGGTGTCATGCCCTTGCCACCTTGCCGGTGCACACATGCCTATTCCTCCTCATCGTTGGTGCAAGGCTCCCATTCGATGTTCCAGCAGTCGGGACGCTGGCTTTCCCAATGGAACCTCCCACCACAGTGGTAGTCTCCACCCTGATCATCTGAAAAACCACATAAAGTGTCGCCCTGAGTAACTAATTTACTCAGCAAGACTGACCCGACAAAATAGCCATCTACAACCGACTCCTAGACATGCACATGCTAAGGGTAGGGTTTATATTACCAAAAGCCAGCCTAAGAGTAGATCCTCAGTTTTCAAGTTTTAGCATCAAGTTAACATGCGAAATAATAAATTTAGTTTGCACTATATCTATAGCAATCATGGTTGCAATACAATTAATAATAATTCCATAAACCAATATTGAACCCATTCATCAAATTAATGGCTTCCGACACTGTTCCGAAGCAGCGATCAAGTGGTACTCGTTACAGTGAGGGGCAGCGACTCTAATCGATTTACGTCCTGCAGGAGAAACCTGCTTGCACGATCCATACGCGCTTAAAGGAAGCCGTATGGAGCAACCTTTCGCATACTTTACTACCAGGTCTTCCACGCCCGACTCCCCCGAGAAGGGTCTCCCAACGCGATGCGCTCCGTGCCGCCATCCGTGGGTAGATTCCTCCCTCCTTTCAGCCCCAATTCCACCTAGGGAGCAGGGTACCTTCCGATCTAGCAGTAGTCATAGCTATGTCAGTTTACTGAGCCCATAACTCCAGCATGCAAATAGTACGTTCAAACTTGACCTCATACGACCGGACACGAGACGTAGCCTTAGGTGACTCGGATGGGGCTACCTCCTTGAAGACAAGCTGTCCTTGCCTTTCCACCTAGTTGCCCGTCCGGTCTTCATTTGTTATCCAATCCAACTTTCCTTCAGTCGATATGATTCCCCGGTGATAATATTTTCATAATCTACGAGCGATCTCCATACCACTCGATGTAGGATCGTCCCTAGTTAAGCGGAGCAACTACCGTCCTGCGGCTATTATCAGGTTAAGGGAACCTACTGTAATATTAGATCTCTAAACAACTCCTATAAACTTAATGCATAGGCAAGGTGACAACAAACTAATTAGTAATAAGAAAAAAGGATTAAAACTTAGTGGGATGCACCAGGGCTTGCCTTGAGTATGCTTATGGTTAGCGGAATCACCACCGGATCCTTCTGGCTCCTGCTCCGGCCCCGCTTCCACGTGGTTCACCTCGTGACCTACATGATACGGGTGATGCGATGCATGAGAATGAATTTTTATTCATAGTACTTTCTCAACAAATATGTTGTAACGACAATATTTCATGTAGAAGTGTATGGGGTTCTGTCGATTAGTTCAGTAATATATATATATAATCAGGCATAAAGTGAGCACGTTTAGTGTATTTCCTTCATGGACTCCAGCAAATAAAAGTGTTAATTTGGTACAAAAGTACGAGGTGTTATCCATCAAAAATTGCTACTCAACCTTTAATAGGATTTACATAATTGTCGAGTTTTCGGAAGAAGTTAACATTTTAACATGGTTCTGGAGGTCATTTGTATATGAGCAATTTACAGTAAATAAAACATGCCATGGGTGGTTTTTGGACCAAGATTTAGGGACATTCATTGAGCCAATAAATTTTAATTAATTAACACAAGGTAGGGCTAAAATAATTGATTGTGATCAAAATACTATAAGCTAGGATTCGTGCTTTTACAGGGAGGTCTAACAAACCAAGACAAAATTTGTACACCAAGTATTAAGAATTTATTAGGCATAAATTCTTAGAAATTAATTTATTGGTGTTTTTGTCATTTAATTTAGCTCTGACAAAACTATTAACATGTAGAGGAGTTTAGTATTTTTATACAATAGTAACAATCCAGACAAGGCTAACAAAATTTATTTTGTGCAAAAATTTGTTTTAGTTATTTTACTAAGCATTTTTAAAGTCCCGCCGATTTTTCTAGAAACAGAAACTAAATTAAAAATTTGTTTTTTGGCTTTATGGGCCAGATTGGCCGCAGCCCACGGCCGGGCGCACACACGGGGTGCAACTTTAGGCCAGATCTGGCCAAAAACCATAGTCGGCCCATAGGCCACTGCGGCCCATGGCCAGCTCGGTCGAGCCGAGCGCGCGGTGATGGCACCCACTGCCGTGCGCGGTGGCGTGGGCACGACGGTTGGCTAGGGTGGCGTCGACGGCAGGATTTCCGGGGCGGCAGTTGGTGGGTCCGAGCGGACACGCGACACGATAGAGGTGAGTAGATGGCTCACCAGGCTAGTGCGGCAATGGCGAGGCTGGACGGTGACGGTCGACGGCTGTGTTCCAGACGGTGGACTCTGATGAGAGGCGCCGACAGGGGTTAGAGGGGTGCGAGTCCGAGAGGGGAGCTTGCTGGTGAAAACAATCGGAAGGTGGCTCACCGTCGAAGGAATGCGAGGTGGACTCGCGGTGGATGGCGCCCGGAAGATGACCTCGATTCTTCGAGCTCCAGGTGAGGAAGGGGACGAGTTGGCACAGGAAGAGGGAGGACGTCGAGGTGATGCCCTGGAGAATGTCTGCCGGGGCGGTGAGGCAGTGCAGCGCCGGCGGCGTGGAGCTCTGCTCCGAGTGGCAATGGGGCGGCTTTGGGCGGAGGAGAGCAGAGAGAGCAGAAGAGAGGGAAATGGATGGGGCTTCCGACCGGGGGAGAGAGGCAAAGGGGATGTCGAGAGGCTGGTGGGGGCGTCGATCCACGGCAACAGGCGTTGCCCATATGCCGGCGGCCATGCGGTGCGCGTCGAGTCGGGCGGGGCGAGCGGCTGGGTGTGTTTCTTTGCAGTCGCTGACACGTGGGGCCCGCAGGCTTTTTCTTTTTTGTTGATTTTTCCAAAATGCCTCACTTGTTATTTTGATATCTTTATTTCTAGGACTCTAGTGGAAAGTCTAAAAATACAACCGTGTTCACCATGATGTGCTCCATTTTATAAAAAGTTACTATTCAAATTTCAATATGAATTTTCCAAAGAGGGTTAATTTTTGACCATTTGACCATTTATTTGGGGCACTAAATGAAGGAATAAAAATCACAAAAAATTGTCAAAATTCTAGTTGGTCATGACCATCAACTTATATTTTGGGTAGGTATGAGTCATGTGGAAAAATTTAGACTTGTAGTTTAAATGCTATTCAAATTGGCTCGAGTTTAATTTGAATTAGCTCAATTTCAGTTCAAATTTTTGTCCTAAGTTCTGTGTGGAAGGATTTTAAGGTGTAATGTTTGGATCTGCATGACACCATCGGTGTCACATTGCCCCACCATATCTACCCGTTGTAGCCCTCGTCTCAGCCAGATATGCACGCCATGTCTCTCATCCCGACCGCCGCCTCTTGTCCCGGCTTCGACCGCCGCCTCTTGTCCCAGCTTGATCTACTTTGAGCTCACTGTGCCAGCCGCCTTCACTCATGTCCTCATTGCACGGCCTTCTTGCCATGGCCGCCCCCTCAATTGATCCTTGCCAGCACTCCATAGAGAGGCGGTCGTATCCAAGTGATAGGGAAAGGGAGGTGCTTCGAGGATGAGGAGGGGCGAGGGAGGAACTTTGTCAAGGAGGAGAGCAGACCTAATCTCATAGGGAGGAAGAAGCTCGTCATGTATGGGAGGCACCCAGAGGAGCTTGCTTGGGGAAGATGAAAGGAGAAGAAAGAGCGAGAGATAGAAACAGGAGGAGGAGTGGTGGCAGAGTGAAGAAATGAATGAGAGGCGAGGGTTTCGGCCTGAACTTTATAGTGTAGTTCTGTGGATAAACATATTGGCTTTTTTAGCTGCTTATCTCTTGGTGATGGTTTGTTGATGGGCTGATGTCATCAGAACCACCACTGGCATTAAAGGCCCGCTTTTGTCAGCAAAAACTGTCATTGATATCAGTTTTCAGTGGTGGTTTTCCCTAACATCATCAGTAGCCACCACTGGTATGTCGCTACTTGTGCCGGGTCTTAACTTAGGGGGGCTCCCGGGCTCCTAATGGCGGGTTTTAAGATCCATCACCACTGGGGAAAAAATGGCTTTGTTTTGTAATAGTTAATCTAGGTTGGTGTCATAACCCACAATCTGGGTTCAAGGATGTTTTGGTGGATTCTGTACAGGGTGCAAATGAACCGTTATAATCCAAAGTTTCCAAAAAGCATTAGCTTTTACGTGCACGATATATATATAGGGAGGGAGAGATAACCATATATACAAAATGTATTCGATAGGTATGATAACACAAAATCATTTGTAATCCTAGAAAATGTGTTAACAGAAAACTACCAATGAAGCTACGGTCCTGAATATACACAGGAAAAGAAGTACCAAATAGTGAGCCTATCACATGGAACGTTATTCCATTCATTGCATAATCTATACAAGGTCGCTCAATGATAGCCGTCCATGGATAATTGCCTTCCCAGCTATGAGCCTCCGACTGCTGTTTCTTGTTGCGGTTAGGAGAGGCGGTGTTGATAATTTAGACACTACTCATCATGTTACGTCGTGACGAACTGACCTTGCTCGACCGCCATTATATGTTGTTCGTGTTTCTGTATTGACCAGCTGCATGTTCGCCCACAGCCGTTGCCAACCTATGCGTTTTTTCATATGGTGGAGATTAAGTTGAGACGGAAGTTAGCACATGCACGCATACGCGTAACACAGGTTGTCTCGCTAAACCCTACGCAACTGCCCGTAACAGCCTTACAGGTACCTGTGTATAAATACAATGAGCTGCAAGCCCATCATTCCATCCTTGATCACTGCCTGATATTCAGAACCAAGCAAACCATTTGGAGGCATTAGTCCATCCAGCATGGCGATAAAGTCTTGCGTGGTGCTATTTCTACCTGTGGCTCTGCTGCTTCTCGCAGGCAGCTCCCTGGTAGCGGCTCAGCTGCAGATCGGCTACTACAGCAAGACATGCCCAAATGTCGAGGCGATAGTCCGCCAGGAGATGGAGAAGATCATCTCCGTGACACCGAGCCTTGCTGGCCCCTTCCTCAGGTTTCATTTCCACGACTGCTTCGTCAGGGTGAGTGGGATTCCCTTTTCGTGGCACTACAAACTTATCATACACATTTGCCAACAACTTCCCTCTCATCGAACATTCGTACTAATCAAACATGTGATATGCAAATCCAGGGTTGCGATGCGTCTGTGCTCCTCAACACTACCAAGAACAATTTGGCCGAGAGGGACGCTGACCCGAACAAGAGCCTCCGGGGCTTCGGTTCCGTGGACAGGGTGAAGGCCAAGATCGAGGCCGCGTGCCCAAACACGGTCTCTTGCGCCGACGTCCTCACCATCATGGCTCGCGACGCAGTCGTTCTTGCCAAGGGCCCGTTCTGGCCGGTCGCCTTGGGAAGGAGAGACGGCAAGGTGTCCAGCGCTGTGGAGGCTGCAAACGAGCTTCCCCCATCCTTCGGAGACATCCCGCTGCTCACCAAAATCTTCGCTTCCAAGGGCCTCAACCTCAAGGACCTCGTCGTGCTCTCCGGCGCGCACACGCTCGGCACGGCGCACTGCCCGGCCTTCGCCGACCGTCTCTACAACTTCAGCGCCTCCTACTCCGCCGACCCGTCCCTCGACAGCGAGTACGCCGAGAACCTCAGGATGAAGTGCAAAAGCGTCGACGACAAGGTCATGCTTTCCGAGATGGACCCTGGCAGCTACAAGACCTTCGACTCCAGTTACTACCGCCACGTCTCCAAGCGGAGGGGGCTCTTCCAGTCTGACGCCGCGCTGCTCACCGATGCCACCACCAGGGACTACGTCCAGCGCATTGCCACCGGCAAGTTCGACAGAGAGTTCTTCAAGGACTTCAGCGAGTCCATGACCAAGATGGGCAATGTCGGCGTGCTCACCGGAGCTCAAGGGGAGATCAGGAAGAAGTGCTACATCGTCAACTAATCTGTCTTTTTGCTGGTGGGTTGACCTGATGCTTCATTAACAGCATAAGATTGTACTGTTCACGACTTTCTGTATTAATAATCATTGTTATGCGTTTCTTAATCTAAATACTCAAATGAAGTGACCCATTAATGACTTCGCTGCACTGAGATATACTCGCTCTATCTTAAAAAAAAAAAAGAGGACAAAATTGTAAAAACCACCAAAAAGTCGCTGGTCATCTGAATCTCCTACCCAAACATTCCATTGTTGCAAAGTCAAACCCACCCAACTCTCATAGGCTCTCATGCGACTTCTTCTTTGTTTTGCTTGCGATGGATCTTCATGACTCGGCCCGCTTTTTTCGTGTCTGTTGTCCCATGTTTTGGATGTGGGATATCCCAGATCCTCCCCTTGTCAGGTTAGATAGAAACTAGGATTGGGAGGTCCCGACACAAAGTACCTACAGATCTGATTTTGGTGTGCTCTTGTTTTTCGGATTGTGCCGCCTCCGGGTGGGCTATTAAGTGATAGATCATGACTGCAATGAGTCATGATCTTTGTGGCGAATTTTTCCTGGATGTATCTTGGTTGGAACGAGTCAAGATACAAATTCAATCGAAAAATATACCATTGATCGCTGAGTAGATGTCGCCCGACTTCATTAGAGTGTGATGATAACATATTGAGTTATCAACGATCGTATCCAGGTAGATCGAAACAGAGAACAAAACTAAAAGGGATAATAGCTCACATGCGACACCTTTCACCTCTATTCTCTGGGATACGATATCGTTGGATGGAATAGCTCACATGCGACGGTTGGAATGACCCATATAGCCACGATCCGACACGACTGTTTTAAGCCCTTAAGTAGTTAACGGTTGTGGATTATGTTCGAACGTGGGACCTGCCAGTTGAACGTTGCTCTGTGGGACCCAATTACTTATCCACGTCACCCTTAAGAGGCCTAGCCAGCCCTCCGCTCCTGTTCATGTGTCCTGGCTCCGACATTACCGTTGCCTCCTCCCTTCCCCGGTTCTTCCTCGTGCACCTTCTTCTTCCTCTTCTCCAGCAACGTCCGCGGCGGCGGCGGCGAGCGATGTCCAGCTCTGCTTCTGGCTTCCAGATGGCCCCCTAGAAGGAATGGCCGCGTTATGGAGAATTCCCTTTGAGTACATGCCCCGACTGCCCTCGCCTAGATCCACTGAAGCGCTTGACATGTGTGCGCTCGCGGATGGGCAACGTTGGTCGGGAATTTGTGAAATATGAGAGCAAGCTATTTAAGGGGAAGGATGAGAAGGTAGGGTTTGTTTCAATTTGGCGTGATTTGGATTTTGTAGTTTCAAATTAGATTTTAGGGTTTGCCTTCCTTGTTTTAGGATTTGAAGCCCTACGGTCATTTTGAGTGGGTGGATTCGTACAATCGGGATCGAGGGCTTAAAGTTGAAGTGCTCCCCCCAATTGAACCAATCCCGACTCGCATGTCGTCCACTGTGGAGGAGGAGATCTCAAACATAGCCGACGATTTTTTGATGAATGGGGAGTTGCAAAAACTGAACAAGCAGTTGGGCCAGATTGTGGAACTGAATAAGCAGTTGAGCCTGATTGTGAAATTGAAGAAGTATTCCAACATTATGGCTGGCGCATTTTATGTTTGTATAGTTACCATTTTTTTTGTGTTGGTATTCAGGTTTGGAATTTAGATTTAGATGTGGGGATGTTGTTTGAATGTAGATTTGTAATGAAGTTTGCTAGTTCACTTTTCCTTTCCTCAGATCCTAGGCATGGAATTTGGGACAGGGTGGTTGCTTCTTTGACTGCGCGAGCATTTGTTCAGTTGCATGGGCCGTCAGAGCTGAGCGGGCAAGGATCCAAGAAGAAGTCAAAAATCAAAAGCAGATAGAGAAAAGGGGGTGGAATAGCTAACATGCTACGTACCAGCTACTTTGGCGTCTGCTGCGGCTAGGCGAGCATGTGCGGTTTCCGCCTCCTGCTCCGCCGCCGCCAAAGCAGCCGCAAGAGGCCCTGGGAGAGCAGAAGGGGCCGGTGGAGCAGCAGGGGCAGGTGGAGGAATAGGGGGCGGTGGAGCTGCCCCATGGCCATCACTACATGAGAGCGAGGATAACGATGATTAGAAACGGGAACAGAAGAGGGCCATGTAGGAGATCACCATGATGCGGGCTTACCCCTAGCAGTGTCATGGATTCCGTCCTGGAGCAGACAGGCCATGGCGCCAAGGTTCATAGCCGTCCATCGGTGGGGAGGGTGAGAAGCTTTCCTTGAAAAGAAGGGGAAGATGAAGGCTCTCGAAGAACAACAGCGTCAGGAGGCGAGAGGAATGGTTAATCCGAGTGGCAGTCCTCCTGTTTTATAGACCAGAATGGGTAGGAGTTAAGAGTCCGGGGAGAATGCGACGGAACCCGAGGAGAATGCGAAGGAGCCCGAGGAGAATGCGAAGGAGCCCGAGTCAATATCATTTGTGTGTGACCGGGCCTGTTCATTTCCCGATTGGCTCGCCAGTTTGGCGCGTGATCAACGCTGCACACTGCAGATGATGCGTGCTAGCCATACCTGCTCATCGATTCTGCTGCTCTTCTTGCATCGTCTAATCAACATTAAACCGCACGCCAGGGGCTTTTCGTTGCAGGGTCAAAAAGTTTGAGTTCGTTTGCATTCTCCTCACCTCAACTTATTCATGGCTCCCAATTAATCTTGCTATTTAGGATTACTAAACAAAATGTAATTACAAATCATTTGTACAGATAGGTTATAAATTGCTTCACGAATCTAACGATGGTAATAAATCAATATGTAAACTACGCGAGATCGCTGAAATGTGGGTCCGATATTCTATTCGGCCCACCGCGCAGTCTCCCTTGGGAAATGAACACCCCCACTAGCCGACGGTGAAAATAGAAAGAGAAATGGTACAGTGTAAACTGTGCGAGGTCGCTGAAATGTGGGTCTGATGTTCTATTCGGCCCACCGCGCAGTCTCCCTTGGGAAAAGAACACCACCACTAGTCGATGGTGAAAATAGAAAAAAAAATGGTACAATGTAAACTACGCGAGGTCGCTGAAATATGGGTCCGATATTCTATTCGGCCCACCGCGCAGTCTCCCTTGGGAAACAAACACCCCCACCAGCCGACGGTGAAAATAGAAAGAGAAATGGTACAGTGTAAACTGCCCGAGGTCGCTGAAATGTGGGTTCGATGTTCTATTCGGCCCACCGCGCAGTCTCCCTTGGGAAACGAACACCCCCGCCAGAAGCGCTCTACAAGAGTACGCTCTCATATTCTTTATTTTGTGTCCGAGCTGTAGAGTGCCCTACAATACAAGAGTACACTTTCTGTTTATTCAATATTTTGGCGATTTATATTTCTACAAATATAGCAAATTGAACAACTTAAGTTGGTTGTTATACTTAATACATAATGTAGCTTTCCGTTTATTCAATATTTTGAATTTTAGATTATGTATCTAACATGAAAGTTTAGTTTAATGACACTACTAATTTGAGGTTAACATGACAAAATTGTTTCAATAAATTCCAAAAATTTTACTGCATGGGTAGGAACATGTGTTACATGTATATGCCAGATTGTAGATCCTAACTTTTCATCTCTAGTTCCCTATAAAAAAATAATTTTTTACTGAATTTATGAATATTTAGGCAATTTTTAATTCTAAAACTATAAGGATTTTGGAGTTGAGATTTTGCATGTGGTTGTTTCATGTGACATACAACCACCCTATATTTTTTATATATTTTTTTGGTATTGTGAAAAAAAAGTATGTTCAAAATGGAGTAGTCCATCCATAATGTATAAACATTGTACATACATCCATGTGATATGAACATTGTATATACATCTATCACTCTAATACCGATACACATGATTGAAACTGTCACAAAAGAATGGAGTTGTATTTTACAAGACCGTAGAAACAAAAATAATCAAATTTGAACTTGAAACTTGAGATTTATCCGTATTTGAAGCTTTAATTATGAATTAAAATGAAAAAAGTGAACACTCGGTAAGAACAGATGAAGAACTCGGTGCCGACCTGTCAGCGAGTTGTGCAACAAGGCCCGTTGATGCAGTCGGCCCAAGAGCCCAAGACGGGATGGTCTGGAGTCCAAGACGCCCATTTATGATTTCGGATTGATTAAAAAAGCTCAAAAAAATTCAAAAATTCAAAAATTCAAAAAAATGAAAAACCTATTCGGATTGATGTTGTAGGTGCAGTAAATGTTACCACTCGAGTTTGAGATCATTTGGAGAAGATCGAAAAAATGGTCGCACTAGAAATGAGGCAGTTTGGCCTACCAGAAAGGCTGTTTGGCCAAAAATCGGAAAATTTCAAAAAATCAAAAAATTCAAAAAATTGAATAACCTATTGGAATTGATGTTGTAGATGCAGTAGATGTTACCACTCGAGTTTGAGGTCATTTGGAGAAGATCAAAAAAATAGTCGTACTAGAAATGAGACAGTTTGACCTACCACAAAGGTCGTTTGGCCAAATATCAGAAATAATGGTCGCACTAGAAATAGTGCATACATATTTACAAGCAAATCATCCTCACAAGTTTCACGCCTCATAATACAAATCATAGTTCAATCTTACATACAAATTTTACCTTCCACTCGATTTTCTCTTCTTCCTACCACTTGATTGTGCAGGCACACCACACAAAACCCTCATGCTCTTTGTTTTCTTTGCGTCACTAGGACTAGGCCGCCGCATGCACACCACAAGTTCTTGTTCTTCTTCTATTTTCATGTCATTTTTCAGAACACCATCATTCTGCTCAACATCATCCAAAACCGAATCACATGGCACCACATCTAAAAATGATTCGGCCTGCACCATATCATCTAATACTGATTCAGGTTGCTGCGTGGCATTTTCCACATGACCTGCATCCTGAACACTTCTCTTTCTTTTTGTTGGCTAGATATTTTCAACAACAATGGGTTCAGCCTCACACTCTTCTTGGGATGGCTTCACAGCCTGCACACATCCACGCTTTTTCCTGAAAAAGTTAAAATGATACAGAATCAAAGTAAATTTAAGTGCTCAATTAGGATGGTAAAATGTTTTTTCTCCTAAAACTAACTTTGGCTTTTCTGGAGTGTAACGGCATTTGACGGATCCAGCTCGGTGGCCAAGTTCCTGATACATCTTGCATCTATTTTTGTTGCCTTTCTGTGCCTGTTTTGGTTTATCATCTTTTTTTCCCTTCTTACTACTGCTACCTTTCTCGTACCAAGCCTTGTATCTGCTCATTTTAGGTCTGCCAGCCTTTCTTTTGGCAGGGGGGACACATTGAAAATTCAAATTCCACTTCAAGCCACTGAGACTGATCTGTAAGTGGTGCTATTGGAGTTGCATATGCGGCCTTGAATCTTGTTACTGAATAATATTCATGCAGATAAGGATGCATGTTTACCTTCGGCTTACCAGCCAAGAAGAGTATGGCATGTTCACATGGTTTTCCAGTGTGTTGCCACTCGAGGCATGTGCATTCATGTAGATCAGTGTTAACCACATGCCTCCTTCCAGTCTTGGTATCTCTCACTTCAGCGCCCCACAAAGAAGAACTCTCAACAACCAAATGTGCAAGATTTCTGCTCCGGTTAACCACTTGTTGAACCATTGTTGGAAGCTTATCCCCTTGCAAAGCATCACTTATTCTTCTCCTCAATTCCCACATCCGCATGATCATGATCCTGATTTGGTCAACCATGTCATGCACAGGCAAGTCTTTCAACTGTCTCACCTTGTTGTTAAAACTTTCAGCCAGATTGTTATTGATATGGTCACACTTGATGGCCGTATTAAATCCTGACCTATACCACAACAAGAAATGGTATGTTTTCTCCCATTGCTCAAACTCAGGATCTACTGCATACACCTTGGCAAGGTGATGATTATGTGTCTTTTTGCTATAAGCTCTTGCTGCTGGCCACAGCCGCCCAAAAACTTCTCCTTTATGCCCCTTCATCACATTCAACCACATATGGCTGAAGCACTCCCTCTTTTCAGCATGTGGAAATGCACTCTTGACTGCATTTTCTAGCCCTTTACAAGCATCAGTGTGTATAGCTAAAGGTGCCACTAGGCCAATGCATCTTTTCAACTGCATCATGAACCATGTCCATGAAGCATCTGACTCAGATTGAAACATGCCAATAGCAACAGGAAACATCCAGTTATGTCCATCTAGAGCATTGCATGTTGCCAATTGACTAGTCCACTTTCCAGTCAAAAAAGATGAGTCTACGCTCAAATATGGCCTACACCCTACTTTGAAGCCATCAATGCAAGGCTTTAAAGCCATAAAAAATTTGGAGAAATACACCTTACCATCAGGTGCAACCTCTGTATCTATCTCCACAACACTGTCAGGTGACCTCTTCTCCACCTCTGCCTTGAAACTATACAACATCCTGAATGTATTTGCCCAATCACCATATAACTCTTTTATTGCCCTCTGTTTTGCCTTCCACACTGTGGTATACTTCACCTTAATAGGGAACTGCTTCTCCAGGTCTACTCCTAGTTTCTTTGCAGTAGTGTTTGGTGTTTTGGCTAAAATAGGACTGATCTTTTATGCAACCCAGGCCTGTGATGTCATCTTTGATACAACCTGTGAACTAGTAATATAAGTATGTTCATGTGGCATTTGATTAACCCTGATGGTACCTACACCAGGTTATTTCCTAGCAGAAATGTACCACTTGCAAGGCTTTGCACCCCCATCAAAGCCTCTGCACTTCGCATAAAATTTCTTTGTATCTGTCCACACTGTCTTGGCGTCAAACTCCCTCCTCACTGCATAAGTCTTGAAACACATCCTAAACTCTTTCATGCTTGGAAAACACTTTCCTACTTCAATTACAGGATTGTCTGAATCATATAGATTTATGAACTCATCATCATTGTAATTATCTACCTCATCAGCAGCTTCGTTCATCAACTCTGGATCCACATCTTCAGAACCAACAGCCGCATTAGCCCCATCACTCTCCTTCTCATTCTCATTGTGTTTATCATCTACTGGAATTCCTAAAATTTTGGGCATCTCAGTGTCAGCCATTAATGCAATGACCAAATCAGTACGCTCTTGCAGTTGTACTGAATTCCAGTCGACAACAAACATATTTGCAGCACCATCACATCCCTCTTGTGTATCATCAGCAAACACTGTCACTTCGGTTAAAATGGGATCTATCTATCTACTTGCAGCCTAATTGTCATCTGCAATCTGCATAGCCAACTTTGATGGCACATATTCAACACAAGAATCAGATTTCAGATCCACCAGCTCGGTAAGAAATGTAACACGTTTGCTTGTCCAGCCGTCTTGCCGATCGATTTCATCGACAAGCACTTCACCATCCTCCATTCTCACATACTCGCCCTTCCATTCATCGAAGTGTATCAATGCCACTTCTTGCTCCGGACCCCAAGGAATACTCTCCCCAATTTTGTCCACCAAATTCCTCACTGCTTGCGCTTCTTAGTTGACAAGGTCCGGCGGGTCGATCTCTGCACAATCAACCTCCTAACTAACCAATCTCTCATGCTCTATGGCCCTCAGGCTACCATCAGCTAGCTTTGCGACAGAGAAAAAGGGGAATTTAACAGACCATTCAAAGCTACGCCGCTCCCCCCTGTTTCGACAATGGTACGAGAATGTCAAAAAATGTAAGCGAAAGAGCTCTAATCGAAAGCAAAATCAGCACGAGGTGCAGAGATTACCTCGAATTTGTCTCTCCCTGCTCCATCTGTTTTGGGCGCCCTATCTGTTTTGGGGCCATCTATTTTTTTGTCAGACTATTGCAACTCGGGCAAAATCGGGCGCGAATACGTCAGATTCGGGGCTCAACTCGGATGGGAATGCGATTAGGGGGCGATTTGACTCAGCTCAGAGGTCGTCGAGGACCTAGACCGAGCGGCGCCGGAGAGGGATGTGCGACGCTCTGAGGGCGCACGCTGCCGGAGAGGGATTGGTATGCCGCTCAGAGGAAGCAGTCGCAGGAGGTCTTCGATCGGTCCAGCAGATAAACTCGCGCCACCGACGGGAGCCAACGCCGGAGAGGGATTTCAACGCCGAAGACAGCACTCTGAGGTCGCCCTGTCGGAATTTGCCGCCGCTCAGATGGCGCGAAACTGGTATTTGGTCGGTCCGTCAGAAAGATTTGCGCGCCACAACATTCTAATTGGGTCCCACGGCTGTTAACAACCAAATCTATAAAGTGTCAAGGCCGTTGGTGGGTTTTGGCTATTTTGCTCCATATAGGCGTCGCTCGCAAGCTATTACAGTCAACTATGTCGTGCCTCGGCCAATTCCCACCAAAGATATCGCATGTGAACTATTGGACCAAACTAAAAGCAACAAAAATAGAGAAGATAAAATTCTTTATTCAATAATTCTGACGAAATTACAAAGAGGTGTTTCCTCAACTATTTATTGCTACCCTTCTTATTACTTAGCAGCTTGCTTGGATAAACCCAACCTTTCCACCCCGCACGTCGTATACCACCTCCACTGTCTGCTGTGCCATGTTCCCGATAATCGAGAAGGGGTACTCTTGCGGTGTCGCGGCGACGGCGAGGCACCCGATGGAGAACTGGTGATCTGGAAGGAAGTACATCATCTGACGCACATCCGGCGTGAGAGTGACTCCACCCTTAAACTCCAGCAAGATAACAGGCACCTCAATCGTAGGTAGCCCTGTGAAGTTGTAGCACGTATCGAGCACGCGGTAAGGCGGCGCTGCCGGGTACTGTGTCATGTGCTTCCGGAACTCGTCGCGGAGAGCACTGTAGATCTGTGGCTTCAAGTAAGTGAACAACGTGCCAACTTCCAGCGCGGCGAGACTTGGCTGTGGCGCCGGGAGCTCTGTACCTCCGACATTGATCCCACCGAGCTCGATAATGTACTTGTTCTTAGACACCGGGAAGTTTACCAAAGGTGTGGAACCGGCACCATTACCGGATAGATCGGGCAGGGCACCGCCGATGGTGAGGAAGCCGCGTGTACTCGTCGTGGACCCAGGCAGGCAGTAGGAGAAGGCTGCCGTTGCGTTGCCTGAGGAGGAAGAGATCACTCGAGACACCAAGGAAAACCTGCTCCGGCTCAGGTCGAGTATCCCGGTCGAAGCACTCCCGTTGTGCATGTTATCTACATCCATGCAAGCAGCAACGAAGCTCGTCAAGGTCACTGATGGTGACAGCGTGAGCGTGTCTTCTACAAATGTGCCATTGGCCAGAATGGAGCCCTCCGAGTCCGTGACGTTAAAGGAACACGTCGACCCCTGGCATACAGACGGGCATTCCGGTCCACACGGGACGTCGGCTATGGAGGACGATCGTGCAGGGTCAAACGCCGGGTCGCACGGGTTCGTACCAGAACGGCACGGCTTGCATCGGAGAGCTGAGGCGCCACCTGGGATGTAGAGGGTGTCGAACGCCATCGGCAGCAGCTGCGCGGGTGTGCCGTACCCGACCATGACGCTGTAATCCAAGCCTCCATTGAAGAAAGGGTTGCCCTGGACCGTAACGGGGGCTGTGACGACGCCTGATGCCGGCGCGGGAGCCGGAGCATCAACTAAGCTGGAGTGCACGGAGGCAGATATCGCCCTGAGCCTGTGCGCGTCGCGGTGGAAGACGTCAGTCGACTGTGCCTGGTTTGATTCACCAGTGCCGCGGTTCAGAGGTGAGCATGGTCCCGAGCGGTGGATCAGAGGCAACTTGTTGCTGTTGGCCTCTCCTGCGAAAGTTTTACAAGAGTCAGTGCGTGGGATAAGCTCGGAACCTGGATCGAATTAATGTCAAATACGTGCTTCACCGGGGAGGGTGGAGGAGCATGTCTCGGGCAGCGTTCGACCCCGCTGTGGCCGAATAACCAGTCGCCTAGAGTATTGACTGACGCTGGTGTGGTAGGAATTGCCTAGATGAGCAAGTAGAAGAAAGGAGAAGAGCAGGGAGGCAACGACTTCCCTTGCCATACTTTCACAACTAGCTAGCTGCAAATGGCAGAGATGATTACAATTAGCTGCCCTCCGAGGACCCTTCTTATATCTCTACGTCATATAAGCAGCGTCGTTGTTGAATATTGTGTCCAGAGTGATGGTTTGGCCTCTATGAACAGCGGATGACCCAAAGTCACTAATTTGTCCCTAAAGCTTAGATATAGCAGTTAAACGGAAGTTATCAGCCAAGTCCTGCCAGCTGTCGGACGAGGTTCTTTGTCTGGTCGCACAAACTGCAAAAACTACACTTGGTCTCTTTTGGAAGGAGGAATTTCACAGAAATCATACCGGAATTTCACATGAAACAACTCAATTTCACAAAAAAAAAAGAAAGACATAGGAGTCAGGGGAAGTTTTACTGTCCAAAATACTGGCCAGTAGTTTTTCAAAACTACTCGCCAGTAGTTTGAGGGTAATTTCGTAATTGCACTATTAATTAATAAATTTATATTTATTTTTACGATAGAATATTAAGTCTATGAAATTATTAAAATGTTAGTTTATCTTAAAAAATATAAAACATTAATTATTAATCAAATTATTAATGTAACTTTATTTATAACAATAAAAACTAATTACTATAAATCTACAACTTTTATTTTTTCCGATATTGCTCTCAAATTGAGAAAATACTGGCCAATAGTTATGATTTTAGATTATGAAATCTATACAGTTAGATCAAACTATTGACCAGTAATTTTTTAAAACTACTGATCAGTATTTTAGACAATAAAAGTCCTCATGAACCTCCTTTCCCAAGGAGGCCATAGTGCAGGCCTCAAGGTTAAAGGAACATAAGCTATAGCAAAGTTGTTGTGTATGTTAATCTAGATAAATAAGACATATCAAAGTTATTACATGACACACACTTAGACAAGATGCTAAACAATTAGGGATTTGCTAATTTTTAGCCAACTGAAAATTTTTGGTAATTTTTAATCATCCCTTTGAGCCATCAGATCTAGATCTAACGGTTTAGAATTATTATATAGATAATCCCATAAAAAATTAATACAATATAACAAACTATTGAGTGAAAGTTTTCAGTGATAGGCAGTTAGAAAATATGAAATAATTACTTTAAAGCTCTTATAAGTCCGACATAACAACATATGTTGTTGAAAATAGTAACTACTTATATTGATTATGGGTTATTATAAAAATATCTCCTATTGAGATCACATTGAAAACCAATATGCAACCTGGATTGAAAACATATATTTTATAAAAGACAGCATTTAAAATTTCTAACTCAGCTAACTAGGTTTTAGTTGGGCTACAACAGGGTCACGCATTGGCTCTTACGTGGGAGTGGTAGCTTCCTAGACTTAAGGTTGTGAAAACCATTTCTTCTTACTTATTACTAGGGGAGCAAACTTGCTACCTCCCAGATTTGTCTTCATGACGTCAACAAGAACACAAGGTTTAGTTCAAATTCAAGCTAAACTTTGTATTCTGATTTCTTTAATATAAATCTGAAGGGAGTACATGCACACAATCTCCATGTTCTCCCCTTTCCGTGTACCTAAATTTAATTCAAGAAAGAATTCACCAAATTCAACAAAAACAACAGTTTCAAATGCGATCCAGACTCGACTACTTACTAATTTTATTCAGACCACGTATGTTTCATTTGGCTTAGTTCTTCCCATAGTTGTACCTTACAAATACGGTTCATGTTCCGCACATAAATAATGTCCTTTATGCCGCAAATTAAACGATCATGGTTTTTTTTGGCTTAGTTCTTTCAATAGTTTTACCATACGAATACGGTTCATGTTTCGTACATAAATAGTGTTATTTATATAATATTTTGGCCCAAGGCTTAATAGGATTGATAGAATACTCATACCAACAAGTTGCAACTCCTTTTCCGGAAGTTCATTTCTAAAAATCTCCAAAGTTAAGCGTGCTTGGTCTGGAGCAATTTAGGGATGGGTGACCCACCGGAAAGTCATTCCCGGGTGAACAAGTGAGAACAAAGTGTACAAAAAAGAGTTGTATTGGTCTGTGAGGAAAGTCTCGAGGTCCTAGAGAGCTGCCAGGTGTAAGCAGGCCCGGCCTCAGAGGGGTGGTATGTTACAATTTTGTGTCAGTAATTAAACATTCTATCAAATGAATATGTTCTTGGTATTCGTCTATACTAACTTCTTATATGTTGTATCCCACATACTAGCATATTTATTTGAATATCTTCATCCCGCGCTCAACGAATCTCTTCGTATATTCTAATGTTATTCGGAAGGTCTTAGTTGCCTTTTTTAGAAAAGGAAATTAATTAATTAATATTTCGCCTTTTGCATCAACCGATACATGTAGAAAAGATTTATTATTATTATAACAGAACCAAAACTATTGCCAAAAGTCTAAGAAATGACAAATACAAAATTTATATCCATTGGTTTATTCACTAGAAAATTATCTGTTTAAAAAGCACCAGGCGTTGTTGGCGAACAGTTTCAAACAAACTGCATGTCGTCTTCATCAACCTGAAGAGTCAGATAACAAACCATTAGACAACCCTTATCTAACCATTAGACAACCCTTTTTTAAAAAGGTATTACTTGAATCTGTAAGTTGCCAATTTTTTAATTTCTTTTCCTTGTGAAATTTCATTTCACACGGGCAAAATGCTAATTAAATGAAAACGCACTCAGCCGACATGTGGGACCAGCACGTGCTGACTCAGTGGCTTGGATATTTAGTGACAGTTTGTTCTATCACTAGTGAGCACTCGGTGCTGACTTAGTGCATGTTGCACGCATTAGTGACATTTTGGTCCATCATAAATGATCGGAAAAGCATCGGCATGTAGAACCTGAGTACTGTTTGCGCTGTAGAAACATTATTTTGATACCTTTTAGCAATGGATCAGAAGTTGTCGCTAAATTTCTGTCACTAAATGATCAAAGTGGCTTTAGTGACAGAAATCTCTTACTAATTAACGACAAAACAGAACAACATTACTACATTTAGTATGACCATGTAATATAGGTTTCATTGTAACAAGACAGACGAAGCCGCGCGAACAACCTATTTGTGGACGGAAATGACAGAACGAGTAAGTAATGACTCTTGTCCACACGACCAAGAAATTAAATTGACTCAGCAACTAGCCGGGACGAACCCAATCTTCTCGGCAGCAACGTCGTAGATCACCTCCGTGGAGCGCTGCTGGATGTTCCCCACAATTGTGAACGGCATCGCCGAGGGCCTCGACACGAACGCGAGGCACCCCATTGTGGGCTGCTCCGGGAACACCATGACCCCGAAGAAGTCGAGGTGGAACACGGCGCCGTCGCTGAACTTGAACGACACCGCCGGTGCGATGATGGAGCTCTGCCCGGTGAAGTCGTAGCAGGTGTCGAGGATGTCGTACGGCGGCGCCGGCTTATACCCCTTCATGGTGAACTTGAACCGGTCGCGCAGGGCCGTGTACGCCTCCGTGGGGAGGTAGGTGAGGATGGTGCCGGAGTCGAGGAGCGTGCCGGTGCTGGTGAACACGGTCGGCGGCACGGGGAGGACGTAGCCGCCGATGTCGATGGAGACGAGCTCCACGAAGTAGAAGGACGGGTACTCTTGCTTCTGTATCATGGCCGTGTACTGGACCTTGCTGGAGACCGGCGTCGATCCGATGTTGAGGTAGCCGGGCGTGTTGTCATGGGACGGTAGGCAGTACGAGAATGTGGCGCCGAACGACGTGGCGGCTTGTGAGGACAGTGAGAGCTTGCCGCGGCCGAGGCCGATGAGCCCGTCGACCTCGCCAAAACGGCCGAGATTTTGCTGACCGCAGCCGAACACGAACCCGGGGAGGGAGCGCGAGGAGGTGAGCGTCAGCATCTCGCGGGAGAGGATGCCGAAGCTGGACGACGTGTCACCGTACTCGACGTCGTAGAGGCAGGTGGTGCCGTTGCACTGCCGGTTACCGGTGGCCGAGCACTGTGGATCGCTGCAGGAGACTGCGGAGTAGGTGGAGGACTTGGACGGGTCGAAGAGCGGGTCGTGCTGGTTGTAGCAGTGGCCGGAACAGGGCAGGCACTGAATCCACGACAGGTCGCTGCCAGTGTCGAAGAGAACCGCGGACGGGCGGGCCGGCGTGCCGAACCCGAGGGTGACCACGAACTCGAGCGTGTTGAGAGAGGTTCCAGGGCGGTCAGGGATTGTCACGGACGGAGATTGTGCTGGTGGCGCGACGGGCGGTGATGACGTTGGAACTCCGGGCATGACCGACGGAGCCGGTGCCATTGGTGCCATTGCTGGCATTGGTGGCATTCCTGGTGGCATTGGTGCCATCGGTGCCATTGCTGGCATTGGTGGCATTGCAACTCCAGGAGTGGCCGACGAGGCTTGACTGACGGATGACCTTTGGAGCAGAGTGCTGAGCCGATCTGCGTCGTGGTTGACAAAATTACGTCCTATCGAGTCCCCTGTGCTGCAACATCTCGGTGGAAGGCCGCACGCAGCTGGGATTGTTACCTTGTTGCCTGATGTTGTCACTGCGTGCGCCATTGGCAAAGCAAGAGAAACAGTTAGGGGATATATTCAAACTGTCACGTACGAAAAAGTATTTATGCATCAAAGAATCTCCACAACAGTACACACGAGTTATGAACTCTGAATAAACTTTATTTTTTTGCGCAGAACTCAGAACAAACTTTGATGTACATGCATATATTGGTAATTACAGAAGCGTGATTCATGCATGCTTCCTCACCAGATTTCTTGAAGGGAGGGCAATCGACATGAGCCTTGGAGCTCAGCAGGTCGTCCATACTGACCGATAGGTATGGGCGCTTTGCCGCTACCAGAGAAAGGCTGGAGACAATGCAGAGCACCAACAGGGGCAGAGGCGATCGGTGTGACGCCATTGCGTGCACTCGTCGTTGGATATGGCCTATTTTCGTCTTGCTTAAGTCCTGGTGATTTATCTGACCATTAAATAGGTGCGGCTGGCAAGGTACACTACTTTGGAGTGGCCGCTCGACACTAAATATGGCTGAGAAAACTAAAAGGATCGCTCTAGCCGTACGGAAAGTACAAGACAGGACGATGAAATCGAAGAAAGAATAATGATGGCTTCACTTGTTATTTGTGTACCAGATACGAATGGAGTTGTAGTAAAACTACCAACACTACTATAAAACATTTATATAATAACACATGTTTGTAACACTTGGGTATTGATGTTACAATAGATTTTCTAGAAACATAAAATTATGTGTTTCAAATAAATTTGTAACACAAACATTTTATTTCAAAAAATATGTTGCAAAAAAACAGTTTTAATAACAAGAAACTAGTGTTATATTAAAAGTGTTACAAATATTATATTATCTACTAGTAAAATACCCGTGTGTTGCTACGGGCTAAACATAAAACTATAAACACCAATATCATGATAGATTATATATGTTTACACTAATTATTTTAACAGAATAAGATAAAATATAGAAAGTCAAGCTATATTTTCATTACAAATTTTAATAGCAGTTCTGCCATATAATGTCCTCGATTTCTTTTATTCTCTTATAAGATGTTTCTTTATATTTCAAGTCAGATTGTGTAGAACATTGCTAGTCTCCGCTTCTTCACTACCAATATATGTTTCATGATCTTAGGATTTCTTTTAACATCGTCCTTTAATCTCAAACTCACATAGGCTCCAATGTTTGAAATGTCTTTTGATGATGTCATTTGCTAGAAGCAGCAATTCGGTTGTAATAGAACTTTTGGTTCTTCTCATATCAACTTAAGTTCTTCCTATACTATAAGCAGTCTACATGGTCGTCAATAACTTGATTAAAGAAAAAATATGCATGATCCTATCCTCTTTTATGAACTACAAAAGTGGTGAGAAATTGAAAATAGTTTCTGAACTATAAATGTTTTATGGAACTGAAAATAGTATAAATCTTTAGTTAATGAGACCACTGAGATGCATTTCAAACAACACAATAGATAGAGCAAAATAGCTACCACTAACCAACGTCATAACATGCAGAATATGCCACAAGCCACATGATGATCACAATATTCATGACAGAAAACGCTGATTGCAAATAAACAAGAAGATTAAATACCTAGGGCGGACGCTGATGCCTGATTATTGATTACACACGGACACCGTCTGAACTGCTCGCGTGCCTCCGGGTTAACACAAATGAACCAGCGGCATGCACAATCGTCAAGCAGCTTAGCTCACGCTGTAGCCTTTGGCACTGTGCGGTGATGCACCGAAGTGCACGTTGTTGTGGACTTCGGCAGTCGGCACTGGTGCCACGCCACGGACCCATGATAACGTTGTGTCCTTTGGCAGTTGGCACTGGTCAGGCGTCCTAGCTTGTTAGGACACAGTTCATCACCGAAGGAGGTATGTATTCGTGACTCAAGGGGACAATCGAATTTGTATGTAGAGTTTAATTTGTATGTACCTTCACGTCAGGGCTGCAGGGTTCGTATCTATTCAGGACTTACGAGGCAGACTTTGTATGTACGTATCCATGTCGGGGACGTGGCCATACTTGTTACTTGGGCAGATTGGATGAGGTGGAAGGAAGACGGAAACATGGGTGGGTGGGCTGACACGAAGAAAAGAATTGCTACATGGACGTGTCTTTGTTGAGCAGTTTTACTATACATATTACCTAATTGCTGGAGGTAATGCAGTAATTACTGACAGTAATTGTAATCCAACGGTTAAGATTACTTTTCATCCTATCACTATTACTGTCAGTAATTTAAAGCAGTAATGATTTTACTAGGGTATTACTAAAAAGATAAAAATGTTGGCGACTTCAATCGGGCCTATATGCGGTGGCGGCGGCGCTAGCGGGCCTGTGAGTAGATGAACGAGAACGTACTATGTGGATGTAGTGAAGATGCTAAGATATTACCCTTATACCCCTAATAACAATGTGGATAATTAAATAAATATATCAGTAAATTACATTATTACCCCTAAATATTACCTCCAGTAATTACTGGAGGTAATATGCATAGTAAAATTGCTCGTCTTTGTTATATACGACTCCAACTCGATTGGAGAACGACTCAAACTCGAGAATTCTTCGTGGAACCAAACTGGTAGGTGCGGACACCAAAATTTGTGGCCGTAGACAACCACACCTAAATTAATAGATTGTAGAGATAGAGATTAGATAGCAATGTACCCGTACATTGCCACGGGCTTCAAAACTTCAAAAACTGAACTAATTGGACCGATTCTGAAGTATCAAATTATGGGAATTATGTAATTTTAATTAACTATAGAGACTTTTCTGAAATTATCATAAAAAAAACTTTATGTAGACATTCTGGATATAGTACAAAATTATATTAAAATACAAGGGCTTTTTTTGCAAAGTATCAAAAGCAAAAACGTTACTAGAAACTGATGCACCAATATTAGAAAATAGCAAGGACTTATATGTAAAGATTCAATGTTATTGATGTTAAATACCATTCGTTTTTCCATGTATATATTTATATAGAAGCTTAGGGTCCTTCTTGCAAAGATATAACAGAATAAAAACACTTTCAAGAATCATTATAGAAAATAGTGTTAAAATAGGGGTCTATTTGTAAATTTTGAACCACCAGTCGATCAGTCCACAGCGGACCACCAGTCCACGGTGGACCGATGACACATCTTTTAATCTCGAGCGCACAATTCTAATCGAATGGCTTAGATGAAACAGACGAAGGGGTACGCGGGTATAAACGGCGGTCGTTGATCACGAGATGAGCGGCCATGCTGACTTTCAGCGTTGCTGTTCTCGGCAGAGATGGCGGCGCCATTCGAGAGGCTTGGTGGATATTCTTATGTGACGCTACGAGACCCCAAACTTTGATATTTTTGGTCTAGGAGATAGAGGGAAGTATTATAAACTCACCTATGGTGTTTCCATCGTCAATGAAAGGCACAAATGAGTACTGCTGGAACGAAGCCCTAACGCAAATGAAAACTCGATTTCTACCGTGCAGACGATGTTTAACAGCACAAGTTTGGCTCTGGTAATCCCGAACATGAATATTGAATTTATAAGTAGTTGGAGACAAATTACGGTTCGGTATCGACTTTGATTGGATTCGATTCAGTGTCGGACACGTCAAAAATATAGAAACCAAGTTGGAAATGAAGAATGAAGACACATCAAAAACTTAGAAACCAAGTTGGAAACGAAGAAGAAAGACACCAGTCGATGCGTATAACTTTTGCGGACACAAAAATCTGGTCCAGACGACCTCACCTCTCTTAATAAGTTGTAGAGATTAATAAAATGTTTATGTGTTGCTATGAAATAAAATTTCATCACAAAGAGAAGTATAACCATAATTACAACAACATAATAATTCTTAAAAAATAAAAGAAATCATGAGTATGAAGAATGGTTCTATACCTTATATCTGTTGTTTTTTTAAAATAATAGTTATTACCCTTGCGTATCATATAGTACGCCCTTCTCTTCTTCCGTTATTTAAACAGATTTTTTTTTTGTAATAAACAACATAACTGAAGAGACCTCGCAGCTTTTCCAAGCAAGTGGTTCTTTCCTACTCACAAATGTTCTTCATGCTTCATGCAGCAAACTCATGGGATACCTGAATCACATGCACGATCTCTGACGTTGAACACGGTGGCGCATATATGGTACGAGTCGGACTTGATGGATTGTGCACGCACAAACCTGCTGGGGTTTGCGAGCGGCGCCCAGACGTTCAACATGACGGGCGTTGCATGCGTGTTTGCTCCTCGGACACCTCTGTGACCTCATACCGATGGTTGTTTTCTAGCGTGCACCACAGCAATGGCTCATGAGCATGTGTGCTAGAGAAAAGAGTCGGTCCTGCTCGCCGACATCGTCGGTCAGGATACAGTTCATCAAATCGGCTGGAGTTGTTGGTTTGTTGACACATAATCTTGGGTGCACTCGAGCTCTTTATCATTTCGCCTGAATCCTGCTGGGTCAAATTCTCCCTCAATGTGGAGATGATGAAGCAGACATGAACAGTAGAGCGGTGCACTGATCAAGATGTATGGAGCGTGTTTCCGTACGAGCTGCTCTTGCCGCAGATCGTTAATGCTTGCCTATGACACCAACGTAATGGACTCTACCACGATTTTACACACTTTTTGATGGAGTCCCCTGAGTCTACATGCATAACACTTTTTTTATAAGAGTCCCTGAGTCTGTGTATAATATATTTTTTTTTATGGAACCCGGATCGTATTTGGGTTCCTATCTTTTTTCACCGTGAATCTGATTCAGTCAACAGCAAAACGAGTCAGCCAACAATTGTTCTGTCCACCGAGAGTCGGATTCGATCAACACCAAAACAGAAAAAAAGACCACGTTCAGAAAAAGATAGGCCAAGACTAAAATCAACATTAAACTAAACCAACACCAATAACAACCTCACCTAAATTAATAAGGAGTAGAGATTATAACATATCTAGTACAAGTGTTATAAGAAAAATCTTGTTATAACACAAAATAGTGTTGCAACAAAAATATTATAGGGTAAGAGCCTTATAATCTCTTGTTTGCTACTTCAATAATGGATATTATTTTTTATCTTCTAATAAATTTAGCTCTGGATATAAAATATTCTCTAAATCATATGGTAGCGACTTCATGTTGGAATAAACCTCCATCCTCTCTAATGATTATAAAATGACTACTCCCTCTGTTCATATTTAGATGTCATTTTGGAGTTATGCACGGTAAATAAGGAGAAGTTAAAAGATGGGTGCACTAAAAATGAGAAGAAGAGAGATAGAGATAGAGATGTAGTGGGAAAAGAGAATATTGTATTGGAAAGAGAGAAATATGCATTGGTAAGCGAGAATGACATGTAATTGGAGAAAAATTAGAAATCTTAGAATGATATGTAAATGTGAACAGAGGGAGTATATGCTTATGATAATCAAAATTCTACCTTAAACTAGGTGAAAATATCACAAGTTTGAAACCTAAACATTTTTTATTTTTTTATGAACAATGTATTATTTAGTTTTTGCATTACAAGTTATTTTTGTTTAGTACTACAGAAGCAGCATATGCTTCGATGCCAAGCAGCTGAGCATCAAAACCCATTTATATATCAACATGTCAAGTAATATTATTTAACTTCTTTTAAAGATAGTAATATGATTCAACATTCACTACAACCAAATAAAGATATTGTGACACGCTCTCTCAAATAGTAATACATATATATGTTACAATAAATATTAGTTATCTTTTCTTATATTATAAATTCTATGTTTAAAAATCATAAACACACCTGTGTTCTAACCTGACTGGTCTTGCTATCATTTTTAATATATGCCACCAGAGTTCAGCTCCTAGTGGAAGATATTATTTGACATTTAACGTTATTTTCTGGTATCATAAGTAATACTATTGTTGAGTAGTAAAACTATTGTGTTATAATAAATATTAGTTGTCTTTTCTTATATTATAAATTCTATAATTAGAAATCATAAACGCACCTGTGTTCTAACCTGGCTGGTCTTGCTATTACTTTTAAAGTATGCCACCAGAGTTTAATTCCTAGTACAGATATTATTTTACATTTAATGCTATTTTCTGGTATCATAAGTAACACTATTGTTGAGTAGTAACACATATATGTGTTATAATAGACTTTATTTGTATCATTTTTTCTTATAAATAATAACACATATATGTATTACAATAAAATTTGCTTGTTTCATATTTTCTCACAATCAGTAACACCTAAATGTGTTACTATATAATATACTCTAGTAACAGTACAACCTAGATCATTTATTAAATCAGTTAATATAGGTTTCAGTAACATTTTTTCTACGTTTAGTAACAAATAAAAGTGTTGGCAGAAAACTGACCTGACGTAGTGCAAAGACGGTATGGTGATCAAACTGCTTGGAAACGCATAAAGATGTTTTCAGGAAAAGTGTCTATTCAGCTTTTAATTTCTTGACAGTACTAGCAGAAGTCAAACTATAACGATAATCTTCGGAACTAATGCATAGAAATTCTTCTTTTCATGCAAGAAGCAAATAAACAAGTTGACGGAGTATCACCAACATGCTTTTGGTGATCAAGATTCGGTGGCGGAACCAGGGCGTGGATCGGAGCTGGCTCTAGCGTGCATGATTCGGAGCTGCCACTGTCCTTAGGTGCCGACATGCCACCAAGCACTCCTAGGGTGAGTCGGGGCGGAAACAAAAGCCTCGGTCTGCACCACTGGGCATGGCCCCGGCCGATTGTGCAGCAACCCGTACTGATAAAATGGAGGGAGTGGAAACGCTGACAGCAAGGGCATATGCTGCGGCTGCGATCAAGGAGGCATCGGGATCGGGATCACCCACACGCTGCAGCCCACTTGAGCATAAGAGAGTGTCCCTCAAACCGGTTTCTAAAGAGACTGAGAACCTCTCTACAATGGACACAAAGTTGGATTTGGAAGATGATGACAATAACTTCGAAAATTTAAGTCTTGGTCACTTGTGTTGTGACTTAATGGAGGAAATTATGAACGAGGAGGAAGATCACCTAAGTTGTGATTTCAAGACTGTCTTTAAAAAGAATAAGTCTGCCTTTCTTTCAATGGAAAGAAAAAAAGTGTTAAAATTATAGTAGTCAAAGACCAAAAAAAGAAAAGAAATGAAAGGAATCTTTTGGAATAGCAGCGGTCTTTCAGACTTGGCTAAATTTAGGTTCCTATCAAATACTTCTAAAGAGGAGAAGCTATACTTCATTGCTCTTTTAGAAACCGGAAAGAAAGAATTTTCACAAACAACTTTAAATAATATATGTGGTGGTCATGATTTTTTTTGGCACTGGACCGAACCTCATGGCAGGTCTGGAGACATTCTTCTAGGTATAAACTTAGAAGTTTTTGGTATTCGAGGAATTATGGAGAGGGGTTACTATGTAAAATTCCACCTCAGAAACAAAGCCGATGGCTTCAAATGGGTTCTAGTAGCAGCCTATGGGGTTGCATAGACTGAATTCAAAGAAGCCTTCTTGGTGGAACTTGTCCAAACATGTACGAAAGAATCATTACCGATCCTTGTTGGAGGAGATTTTAATATTATTAGATGTTCTCAAGAAAAGAACAATGATCGATATAATGATAGATGGTCGTTCTTGTTCAACGCTGTCATAGATAGTCTAGATCTAAGAGAGCTAGAACTATCAAATCACAAATTGACATGGGCAAATTCAAGAGAAGCACCAACGTTTGAGAGGTTGGATCACATCCTTGTAAGCACGGAATGGGAACAAAAATTTCCCTTATCAACGGTACAAGCATTAACAAGAGAAATTTCAGACCATACCTCGCTTCAATTAAATACTTGTAGTGGTACACATAATGTCCAACAACCTTTGTTCAAGTTTGAACTAGGATGGTTGCTACGTGATGGTTTCAGAGAGGTAGTAGCGGAAGTCTGGAACAAGGAAAATAGAGGGTCCACACCGATTCAAAGGAGGCATCAAGGAAGGAGGGAAGCGTACAGGGAGATGATGACATGCTTCCAGGGCTTGCGGCAGTTATGCTCTATCTGCGGCCTGAGAGCAGGAGCATGCAACGCGGAGGCGATCAGGGTGGGGGAGGAGGACAACGCGGATTTTCTACACCTGGCGGGAGCCACCACCCCTTATCAGACAGTGCACATGCAGCGGCTGGTTATGCAGATTAGGATCTTCTCTCCAGCGTGGATGAGGGTGCAAGGAGATTAGATACTTAAGGCCATTCATAATACATGGTTTCATTTTATTATTTCCAAGAATGTCATGTCATCTCATAGTTTTGAAATGGATGAATCAAACTAGATTTCTCAATATAAAGTTTTATTTCACTATTTCATATGTTAGTGTAGCATTTAAGTGTTTCATTCAAATGACATAAGAGTTGTTAAATGAGTAGAGATGAAACTAAAATACTCTCAATGGAGTTTTATTTTTGTTTCAAAGTTTCGGTAATCGTGTAGATGGAGTTTCATCTCAATAAAACCTAAATCTCCTCTCTTTTAATAAACTAGATTTTATGGCCCGCGCAGTTGCGCATGCGAGACATGAAAGAGTAAAACATTTTAGAATCACTTATCTTATGATTGGAATATATTAAAATTGGATCAAGAATGACCTGACTTAATATCTCAAATGCTAGACTACTATCAGATTAGAATTAAACATAGGTGTATAAGTTAACACTTGTAATCTACTGTCAGATTATACCAAGCTGATAAGTATGATAAGTACGGCTAGCCTACTAATATAGAGTAAACCATGGGGTTTGAATGAGATATTGAACAAAAATAGATACATATGTTGCATATAAGTGCACTTTTTGTCCACCAATTATCTCTGCTAAAAAATTGTATTGAGCAAATACGTCATGTAAGATATTATTACAACTATCTATGTCCAATTAGCTTCTCTTGTAACTCTTTGTCTCTGTCTCATAATAATTGTAAAAGCTATCTATCCAACTAAAGATTTTATTACTAAAAGAATCATCCTTCCATGTTGATTTAATTATATCTACATTTCTTCTCAGGTGATGTAATCCACCTATATGATGTAGAACTTAATGACAATATATATAAAAATGCAATGTATTGATACATCTTATGCAATACATAAATATATCAAAATCTTGTTTGGATGAGGATTCGTTCTAACATTTCCATTAGTTACAACATACCATTCCATTCTTTTTAACAAAAAAACTCACACTTTTTGTATTTATTCTTTAAAATGGAGTTTTAAGGTTACTGGAAGTTCAGTTTGCTTAAACCAGGAAGACTAAAATGCAAAGAATAGGAAAGGTAATATGCATACTAAAATAAATAAAATGCATTTATTTCATTGTGATGAACAAATGTATGCAGTTTCATATGCAAATATATGTTCAATTTTCCAACAATCTATTCAGTTTCATTGCGACTACATAAGTTCAAGATTAAGCCGTCTTTAAAAGGAGTCACTAATTAAATAAATTATAGTATAGTAGATTTAGGTTTGTATTTGAAGAGGGTACCAAATAGTATAGAGATAATAAAAATTAAAGCATGCTAACTGCTAGTTAGAGAAAATCTTATATGGTAGTTTCTAATGCATCCGTGCTACGGCTGTTTTTATTATGATTTTTAGTAGATTTTAATGATTAAGTCTAAACATTATGAATAATTTATTACCATATCAATTGCAATATATTGCATGGCTTTGTCACTAATGCATATGGAAACATGAATCCTTGCACGATCTTCTCAGCTTTTGTAAAATCTTTTTTCAGCTTTCAACTGTCCGGCAACATGCTGCAACCATTTTACGTGCATACCTCTTCCACGTTGATCATTTTGTAGTGCAGGTCCTGGCTGCTGCTAAGAGTACCTCCATGCTCTACCACTCAAATCTCCATTAGACATGTTTCTGCTGGTGAAGTTCGTTACCACAGCCCGTTGCAGCCGTCATGATGATGTTCTTGATCCACGGCTTTCCAGGCATGCACAGTACCTCGTCCATTGCTTTGCTGATGTCCTGCCTGTTGACGGAAGGTATCTAAACAAATCAAAATACAACTCAGCTTCTTCATAGCTCCATGCTGCCCTAAAAAATTTAAAGAACTTTTTCCGTGCTTACTGCTTTACCATGTCTGACCAATCGCCGAACTGAACCCTCCTTCCCAGCAATTCATTCCCGTCTGTGCCTGTTAATATATCCTGCAGGTTTATCATCATCTCCTTGTGCATCACACCGCGATAGTTATGGCCGTCACCAGCAGGTAGTTATCTTCTGTCAGCTTTCCGTGATTGAGATGATGGTCGCCATACTCTCGGCTCTCCGGCGACGATGTCCAGTCCTACCGTCACCTCTTGCAGATCGCGTTCAGCAGATGATTAATGTTTTGGCTCTGCATGAACTTTCCTGTTCCAGTAAATTGTTTCGCTCCAAGATTCCATCTAATATATTACCCTTCGTTACCTCTGCATGCCTTGTGTGCTCCATGCCTTCGAGCTCTTAGATTCAACCAAGGAGGAAGGCATGCTATTTGATCAGATCAATAGCTGGGTGCGGGGTTGGGATGTCGATATTGTTTAAGGGCTGGATATCATCCAATGCTGTCCAAAGAAAGATTAAGGGTCAGATGTTTTGCTTTTTTCTCAAAATCTCTAGACTATTTCTCTTTTTTTTTTAGATATCGAGGTAAAAAAATCATTTTTTTATTAATAAATAGATTACATGTCACATTATCAATTTTGCCAATGTGATATGTCATTTATTAAAAATAGAACTCCTATAAAACTTCCACTGATTGGCCTAATAGGTCCAACGTGTAGCCATTAACACGAGCTGGTCAATCCAAATTGTCGTGGCCCTCCGCATGCTGCTGGAGTCATTATTCTGGGCACACAAATTGATGTGGCACTGAGAGATGGTGCTAGGGAGAGGAATTGATATGACAAAATTACCGTCATATTTTTAAAAATGGACAAGGGAGTTTGGATTATACCTCAAAATTATCCAAATGACTCAGATTATAAATTATAATACAAAATATATTTTGTCAAGCCTTCTCCATTTTCAAATACTAACACTCGTGTTCCAAAATAAAATACTAATGCTCAGATTGGCAAATGGATGCTAAAAAAAGGACTACATGGACACACAGGCTTCAAAAGGCAACCGAGTAAAAAAAAGACAAGTTGAAGGGTCCAAAAAAAATAGTATTGTATTTCTGAAATTACACGTTGCAAATTATAATATATAATTTCCAAAAAATGAACTAGAGAAAAAGTTGCAGTTTAGATCCTTTGGGTATTTGTTAAACGTCCAAACTAGTTTCAAAGAAAACAAACACAAATGATGATATCATCCCAAGTTCTAAATAAGAAGATGGACAAATTCAGAACTTGAAAAATGGATAATTCATTCCTATGCAGTATAACAATTGGCCACTAGGACTCAAACCAAGACCATTGAAACAAACTTTGTTTCAACAATTTTGAAAATTGTACATCTCAAGATTTCTAAATAAAACAAATATAACTAATGTGTCTATAAAGTACAAAGAAAACTAGTAGGATGACTACACATTCTCACTTGAGTAAATCTCGAGGGTCATCACAGTCCACTTAAGGAACCGGACGGTTTATATATATATATATATATATATATATATATATATGCGTTGATGTCATATCTTTGTGACCTGCGCCAATGAGGTCCGTATGCATTGCTAGAGAAAAGAAAAAGAAAGAATGATCTAAGTGATTGCTCCTAGTTGATTTATCATTATCTTTACACACCCTCACTTGAGTAAATTTTGAGGGTCATCACAATCCACTTGAGTAACCAGACGGTTTAGATATGCATTTGTATCGATTTTCACATCTTTGTGACCTGCGTCAATGAGGTCTGTATGCATTACTAAAGAAAAGAAAAGGAAAGAATGATCTAAGTGATTGCTCCTAGTTGACTTACCCATATTTGGTTGTTAAAAAAAAGGCCACCCAAACAATTAGAGAGCAACAGTGAGAGTAAGAATTTTTTTCCCTCATGTCATTTGCAAAAAAAAAACAAATTTGCAAATTGGAGCAATTAATTAATAGGAGTAGGGATATTTTTGGACTAATATTTTTGTAATAAAAATGGTGGGTAATTTTTTTGTCTCTCTCTCTCTCTCTCTCTCTCTCGTTAATTGCAAAACAAAAATAGCAAAGGGGTAAATAGTTGAGAGGAATAGAGTACACGTTAATTGTAAAAAGAAAATGGCAATGGTGGGTAATTAATTAAGAGAAATAGGGGTATTTTGGAATTATTTTTTTGTAACGGCAGTGGTGGGTAATTTTTTCTTTTTTTCTCTGATTAACGTGGGAATTTCTAGGCTTGAGAGCGAACATGAGATCTCCTTTTGTTGCTCAAATATATAAATAACAGAGAAAAGAAAAAGAAAAAATGATCTAAGTAATTGCTCCTAGTTGACTTATCATTATCTTTACACACCCTCACTTGAGTAAATTTCAAGGGTCATCACAATCCATTTGAGCAACCGGACAGTTTAGATATGCATTTGTATCAATTTTCACATCTTTGTGACCTGGGCCAATGAGGTCTGTATGCATTGGTGGAGAAAAGAAAAAGAAAGAATGATCTAAGTGATTGCTCCTGTTATGTATATTCGGTTGTTAAAAAATAACGCCACCCAAACAATTAGAGAGCAACAGTGAGAGCAAGAATTATTTTCCCTCATATCATTTGCAAAAAAGAAAAAACAAATTTGCAAACTTGAGCAATTAATTAAGAGGAGTAAGGGTATTTTTGGACTAATATTTTTATTATAAAAATGGTGGGTAACTTTCTCTCTCTCTCTCTCTCACGTCAATTGAAAATAAAAATGGAAAAGGGGTAAATAGTTGAGAGGAATAGAGTACACGTTAAGTGCAAAAGAAACTGGCAATGGTGGGTAATTAATTAAGAGAAATACAAGTATTTTGGAATAATTTTTTTGTAATGGTAGTGGTAGGTAATTTTTTCTTTTTCTTTTTCTCTATAAATAACATGGGAATTTCTAGGCCCTGAGAGTGAACGTGGTGGCTCTTTTTGTTGCTCAAATATATATATAATAGAGAAAAGAAAAAGAAAAAATAATCTAAGTGATTGCTTCTAGTTGACTTATCATTATCTTTACACACCCTCACCTGAGTAAATTTTGAGGGTCATCACAATCCACTTGAGTAATCGAACGGTTTAGATATGCATTTGTATCGATTTTCACATCTCTGTGACCTGTTTCAATGAGGTCTGTATGCATTGCTAAAGAAAAGAAAAGGAAAAAATGATCTAAGTGATTGCTCCTAGTTGACTTACGCATATTTGGTTGTTAAAAAAAAGGCCACCCAAACAATTAGAGAGCAACAGTGAGAGCAAGAAGTTTTTCCCTCATGTCATTTGCAAAGAAAAAAACAAATTTGCAAAGTTGAAGAATTAATTAATAGGAGTAGGGGTATTTTTGGACTAATATTTTTGTAATAAAAATAGTGGGTAATTTTTTTGTTTCTCTCTCTCTCTCGTTAATTGCAAAACAAAAATGGTAAAGGGGTAAATAGTTGAGAGGAATAGAGTACACGTTAATTGCAAAAAGAAAATGGCAATGGTGGGTAATTAATTAAGAGAAATAGGGGCATTTTGGAATTATTTTTTTGTAACGGCAGTGGTGGGTAATTTTTTCTTTTTTTCTCTGATTAACGTGAGAATTTCTAGGCTTGAGAGCGAACATGAGATCTCCTTTTGTTGCTCAAATATATAAATAACAGAGAAAAGGAAAAGAAAAAATGATCTAAGTAATTGCTCCTAGTTGACTTATCATTATCTTTACACACCCTCACTTGAGTAAATTTCAAGGGTCATCACAATCCATTTGAGCAACCGGACAGTTTAGATATGCATTTGTATCAATTTTCACATCTTTGTGACCTGGGCCAATGAGGTCTGTATGCATTGGTGGAGAAAAGAAAAAGAAAGAATGATCTAAGTGATTGCTCCTGTTATGTATATTCGGTTGTTAAAAAATAAGGCCACCCAAACAATTAGAGAGCAACAGTGAGAGCAAGAATTATTTTCCCTCATATCATTTGCAAAAAAGAAAAGACAAATTTGCAAACTTGAGCAATTAATTAAGAGGAGTAGGGGTATTTTTGGACTAATATTTTTATTATAAAAATGGTGGGTAACTTTCTCTCTCTCTCTATCTCACGTCAATTGAAAATAAAAATGGAAAAGGGGTAAATAGTTGAGAGGAATAGAGTACACGTTAAGTGCAAAAGAAACTGGCAATGGTGGGTAATTAATTAAGAGAAATACAGGTATTTTGGAATAATTTTTTTGTAATGGTAGTGGTAGGTAATTTTTTATTTTTCTTTTTCTCTATAAATAACATGGGAATTTCTAGGCCCTGAGAGCGAACGTGGTGGCTCTTTTTATTGCTCAAATATATATATAATAGAGAAAAGAAAAAGAAAAAATGATCTAAGTGATTGCTTCTAGTTGACTTATCATTATCTTTACACACCCTCACCTGAGTAAATTTTGAGGGTCATCACAATCCACTTGAGTAACCGAACGATTTAGATATGCATTTGTATCGATTTTCACATCTCTGTGACCTGTGTCAATGAGGTCTGTATGCATTGCTAAAGAAAAGAAAAGGAAAGAATGATCTAAGTGATTGCTCCTAGTTGACTTACGCATATTTGGTTGTTAAAAAAAAGGCCACCCAAACAATTAGAGAGCAACAGTGAGAGCAAGAAGTTTTTCCCTCATGTCATTTGCAAAGAAAAAGACAAATTTGCAAAGTTCAGGAATTAATTAATAGGAGTAGGGGTATTTTTGGACTAATATTTTTGTAATAAAAATGGTGGGTAATTTTTTTTGTTTCTCTCTCTCTCTCCTCAATTGCAAAACAAAAATGGCAAAGGGGTAAATAGTTGAGAGGAATAGAGTACACGTTAATTACAAAAAGAAAATAGCAATGGTGGGTAATTAATTAAGAGAAATAGGGGCATTTTGGAATTATTTTTTTGTAACGGGAGTGGTGGGTAATTTTTTCTTTTTCTTTTTTTCTATAAATAACATGGGAATTTCTAGGCCTTGAGAGCGAACATGGTGGCTCCTTTTGTTGCTCAAATATATATATAATAGAGAAAAAAAAAAGAAAGAATGATCTAAGTGATTGCTCCTAGCTGACTTATCATTATCTTAACACACCCTCACTTGAGTCAATTTCGAGGGTCATCACAATCTACTTGAGCAACCAGACGGTTTAGATATGCATTTATATCGATTTTTACATCTTTGTGACCTACGCCAATGAAGTCTATATGTATTGCTAGAGAAAAGAAAAGGAAAGAATGATCTAAGTGATTGCTCCTAGTTGACTTATGTGTATTCGGTTGTAAAAAAAAAGCCACTCAAACAATTAGAGAGCAATAGTGAGAGCAAGAATTTTTTTCATCATGTCATTTGCAAAAAAAAAACAAATTTGCAAACTTGAGCAATTAATTAATAGGAGTAGGGGTATTTTTGGACTAATATTTTTGTAAAAAAAATGGTGAGTAACTCTCTCTCTCTCTCTCTCACGTCAATTGCAAAACAAAAATAGCAAAGGGGTAAATAGTTGAGAGGAATAGAGTACACGTTAATTGCAAAAAGAAAATGGCAATGGTAGGCAATTAATTAAGAAAAATAGGGGTATTTTGGACTAATTTTTTTGTAATGGCAGTGGTGGGTAATTTTTTTTTCTCTGATTAACGTGGGAATTTCTAGGCCTTGAGAGCGAACATGGGATCTCCTTTTATTGCTCAAATATATATATAACAGAGAAAAGAAAAATAAAGAATGATCTAAGTAATTGAACCTAATTGACTTATCATTATCTTTACACACCCTCACTTGTGTAAATTTTGAGGGTCATCACAATCCACTTGAGTAACCGGACGGTTTAGATATGCATTTGTATTGATTTACACATCTTTGTGACCTGCATCAATGAGGTCTGTATGCATTACTAAAGAAAAGAAAAGGAAAGAATGATCTAAGTGATTGCTCCTAGTTGACTTACGCATATTTGGTTGTTAAAAAAAAGGCCACCCAAACAATTAGAGAGCAACAGTGAGAGTAAGAATTTTTTCCCTCATGTCATTTGCAAAAAAAAAAACAAATTTGCAAACTTGAGCAATTAATTAATAGGAGTTGGGGTATTTTTGGACTAATATTTTTGTAATGAAAATGGTGCGTAATTTTTTTGGTTTCTCTCTCTCTCTCTCTCGTCAATTGCAAAACAAAAATGGTAAAGGGGTAAATAGTTGAGAGGAATAGAGTACACGTTAATTGCAAAAAGAAAATTGCAATGGTGGGTAATTAATTAAGAGAAATAGGGGTATTTTAGAATTATTTTTTTATAACGGCAGTGATGGGTAATTTTTTCTTTTTTTTCTCTGATTAACGTGAGAATTTCTAGGTCTTGAGAGCGAACATGGGATCTCCTTTTGTTGCTCAAATATATATATAACAGAGAAAAAAAAAATAAAGAATGATCTAAGTAATTGCTCCTAATTGACTTATCATTATCTTTACACACCCTCACTTGAGTAAATTTCGAGGGTCATCACAATCCATTTGAGCAACCGAACAGTTTAGATATACATTTATATCGATTCTCACATCTTTGTGACCTGGGCCAATGAGGTTTGTATGCATTGATGGAGAAAAGAAAAAGAAAGAATGATCTAAGTGATTGCTCCTGTTATGTATATTCGGTTGTTAAAAAAAAGGCCACTCGAACAATTAGAGAGCAACAGTGAGAGAGCAAGAATTTTTTCCCTCATATCATTTGCAAAAAAGAAAAAACAAATTTGCAAACTTGAGCAATTAATTAATAGGTTTAGGGGTATTTTTGAACTAATATTTTTGTTATAGAAATGGTGGGTAACTTTCTCTCTCTCTCTCACGTCAATTGAAAATAAAAATGGCAAAGGGGTAAATAGTTGAGAGGAATAGAGTACACGTTAAGTGCAAAAGAAAATGACAATTGTGGGTAATTAATTAAGAGAAATTGGGGTATTTTGGAATAAATTTTTTATAATGACAGTGGTGGGTAATTTTTTCTTTTTCTTTTTTTCTCTGAATAAGATGGGAATTTCTAGGTCCTGAGAGCGAACGTGATGACTCCTTTTGTTGTTCAAATATATATATAATAGAGAAAAGAAAAAGAAAAAATGATCTAAGTGATTGCTTCTAGTTGACTTATCATTATCTTAATACACCCTCACTTGAGTAAATTCTGAGGGTCAACATAATCCATTTGAGCAACCGGACGGCTTAGATATGCATTTGTATCAATTTTCACATCTTTGTGGACCAATGAGGTCTGTATGCATTGGTAGAGAAAAGAAAAGAAAATAATGATCTAAGTGATTGCTCCTGTTACGTGTATTCGGTTGTTAAAAAAAGGTCAACCAAACAATTAGAGAGCAATAGTGACCTCATGTCATTTGCAAAAAAAATAAAACAAACATGCTAACTTGAGCAATTAATTAATAGGAGTAGGGGTATTTTGGAACTAATATTTTTGTAATAAATATGTTGGGTAATTTTTTTTCTTTTTCTCACTCTCACGTCAATTGCAAACCAAAAATGGCAAAGGTGTAAATAGTTGCGAGGAATAGAGTACATATTAATTGTAAAAAGAAAATGGCAATAGTGGGTAATTAATTAAGAGAAATAGGGGTATTTTGGACTAATTTTTTTATAATGGCAGTGGTGGGTAATTTTTTCTTTTTCTTTTTTTCTCTGATTAATGTGAGAATTTCTAGATCTTGAAAGCGAATGTGGTGGCTCTTTTTGTTACTCAAATATGTGTATATATATATATATATATATATATATATATATATATATATATAATAATGGATAACATGATATAGATCAAAAATTTAAAATTGCAAAAATGAAATAACAGGATCGGAACAGACAGTTGGATACTTTATAATGACCAACAATCAACTACGGTATTAATAGTTAAGTACGGTGTAAGTGCATGCAGTGGATTTTGGGAGACGTGCGTTGACTCAGCGAGTATTGTAGTAGTACAATCTTATAAGAGCGTCTCCAATGGTTGTTTTCTAGTTGCCTTTTATAATTATTTTTTAAAATAAAAGAAGAAAGAAAAGACAACTAACTCTTCCTTAAGAAGCAGTCTCTAAGAAAAATAAGAGACGTAGTGTGTATTTGGCACTGCTTATTCTCAAAGTGCTTATAGTGCTTATAGTACTTATTTTCTCAAAACTGCTTATAGTGTTTATAGTATATAAGCAGTCTATTCGTTTGGTAAAATTGCTTATCATATTTTTGTGAAACTGCTTATACTGAGAGATAGAACCACCATAAGCACTATAAGCTACCTTTTCTTGTTTTCCCCAAAGTGATTATGAGTAGTACAAAATAAAAAGTGTTTATATCTTATAAGGACTTCTCTATTTTGTTGTTTGGCTGTCCAAACTATTTATTGAGTATAAGCACTTTTAATAAATAGTTTAATAAACAATGTCAAACATACCCTTAAATATGGATCCCACTCCTTCTTAATTCTTTGTAAGAGCTAGCTATTACCTCTTAGCTAACTCTATCATTGGAGAAGCTCTAACTAATGACTTGGTGACTAGGATAATGAGCTTTGTTTTTCCCAATCGCAACAAACTGCTGGCCATTGGATAAGGGGTGGTAGCTCCCCTCTATGTTAGTCTGACTCCAACAACGATAGGCAGATTGAAGAGGCAAATAGCCGGTTGCATCTCGTGTACAGTATAGAAAAGGATATGCATTTTTTCTTGTTTCCAACAACCATTGCATTTTCTACCCTCTTGCCTCCCGTCGCCGCTAGCCTCCTGCTTGCCCACCGCACCGCACGCTGCCTCCTGCTTGCCCCACATCGGCTCTTGCTCATCGCTGCTGCTCGCGGTCCCCGCTCGTCCCAGCCATTCGCCACCGCCGCTCATCCTCGTCACATAGCCCGCCACTCATCCTCGCGACGCCTCCGCCCAGCGCTCGCTGCCGCTCGCTCCGCGCGCCTCCTGGAGCTGCTCGGCCCGCGCGCGCCGCCGCCGCTCGTCCTCGTGCACGCCCCGCCGCTCGCCCTGCGCGCCTCCTAGAGCTGCTCTCCCGCGCGCTTGCTGTCACCGCTCGTGGCAAATCCGTCACTGAGGAAGGGGAAGATGCGGTGGAGGGCCCGCTCCACTGGATCTCCTCCGAGCTCCGGCTCGTCCTTCGCGCCATTGCCGCCACCAGTGCGGATCCAGCACGGGGAAGGGGAAGAGGCGGTGGAGGGCCTCCGGTAACCATGTGTCGCTCTTCTCTTGCTTCTCTCCCACGATACTGAGCAAATGCATCAGAGGAGAGAGCTAATTTTAGCTTCCCTCTCTCTTCCTATGCATTTTGCATCCCTCTTTGCCTTTCCTTGTTGGAGCTCTTTTTATCATGCACAGTAGAGCTCGCGTTGCATTTTTGCCTTTGCATGCCCACTGTTGGAGTCAGTCTTATAAACTCATTTCCGGGGAGGAGGAATAGCAGGTGAAGTCGTGATGGCTCACAAGAGCGAGGAGGCAGAGGGTGGGCCAGGCGGCTGCACTGGGGGTCAGAAGAGAGGAGGACAACGAGAGTGAGCCAGGTGGCGGCGCTCGGGATGGCTGAGGAATGTGGTTTGAGCGATTTAGTCCATACACACGGGTGACCCCTTCCTTGCCCTTGGTCTACGTAGAAGACGTTTCACGTTGCTCTCACGCGATTGTTAACGGGCTCCACAGGAGGCGTGGCTCAATACAACTGCCCTGAGACTTCCGTTTTCTTCCCACACAGCAACAAGCGCGGCATCAAAGACGTCGATAAAACATGTAATGGTTAAAATCCCCAAATTACTGAGAGAGCTGGGATTTCTTTCTGTTGGAACTGAGGATCGATGGACGATCACAAGAACACAAGAGACTCGTGTTTTGCCGGACGATTAAACGCCTGCGGCGACGGACACCCCCTAGCACGCCCCCTAGCAACGAACGCCAAGACTTTTTTTCTATATTTTTCTCTCGGCTCACCCAAATACATCAAACCAGGCATCTTATAGCCGGCAGCTCCTAGCAACTAGCTCCTGCGATCAATCCAAAGCACACGCACGATCTCCTGGCGACCCGCTCCTCGGACAGACGTGGAGCCATTCGCCTTGCCGCATGACCCAGGCGCCTTCCGCTTTGAACGCTAGCCATGCCGTCAATGCTCCACTCGGCCACGCCTACATACAAACCCGAATGGATTGAGCAACCAATGCACACAATGCACGCACTAATCAACTAACGAACTACGCATGGACTAGCATAAACTAATCTACATGCAAGCATGCAACACATGCATGCGCCTACCACAGGCACACCGTGAACAAATCACGTTCCAGCCTACGCAGTCTAACTAGTCAAGATTAGTGCTAACAATTTCCCCCATAATCTTGACTTTGCCGCGCGTCCTGTCGCGGACAGGAGCGCCAAGTCATTATCGACGTCACGCCTCCTCCATCGTGATTTGCCGGAGTTGCTGCAGCTCTTCCGTTGTCCTCATCGCCACGACCGCCGCTACAGCCTTGTGACGTGAAACAGCCGCTGCTGCATGCGTCAACTCCACGCGAACATCGAAGCCTTCTCCGGCAACACACGCCACTTCTCTCCGTCTCTGGCGACACACGCCGTTTGTGGATCACGCACGGCAGGACTCTCTAGCGTCTTCTTCGGCTCTGGCGAGCGGTGACACACGCGCGTTAGCCATGGGAGCAACGCCACACGCCGCAGCCCCATCTTCTTCCTCAGCGACACACGCCAAGCTTCTTCTCCACCGGCAACACATGCATGACGGTACGGCGACACACACGGTCGAGCACAAGACGCCCGACAGGACTGACACATGATCCGCTGCCGTAACGCCAGCTTGCACGCACAAGCCGACACACCGCCTGGCGACCTCATCACGTCATCGCCATGAACGCCTCCTCGTGCCAGCCACCACCGGCACGCCGCTGGCGACGGGAATGAACCCACGACGAACCAGCTCTGATGCCAATTGTTGGAACCGAAGATCGACAGATCAATCCAAGGCACACGCACAATCTCCTGGCGACCCGCTCCTCCGACAGACGTGGAGCCATTCGCCTTGCCGCATGACCCGGGCGCCTTTCGCTTTGAACACTAGCCATGCCGTCCATGCTCCACTCGGCCACGCCTACGTACAAACCCGAACGGATCGAGCAACCAACACACACAATGCTAGCGCTAATCAACTAACGAACTACGCATGGACTAGCATAAACTAATCTATAAGGAAGCATGCAACACATGCATGCGCCTACCACAGGCACACCGTGAACAAATCACGTCCCAGCCTATGCAGTCTAACTAGTCAAGATTAGTGCTAACACTTCCGTGCTACATAAGATCATATAGCCTATCTTCTTATTTACGTACAATTCTGAAAACCCCTGCAGCCTTTTGTAGTTTTGTGTAGCCTCTCTAGCGTTTGCCTTGAGTGGGTGGAGCAAAGTACTAAAGGGAACTATGGGATGTGCCCAACATGTAAGATGGCAATTGCCAGCAAATTCATATGACGTTTGGGGTCTCTTGGTACTTTGATTTGTCCATCGTATAAAATGTGAGGGATAATAGATGGAGAATAATATGATGGATTGTATTGTAGTTAGCCTCTCAACCGGTATATATAAGAGTATAATACTTGGAGGGCAAGTCACCTCCGGGATACATATAGAAGTCCTAGATACATAATCTAAACTACCAAATATACTCTAACATCCCCACATAGTCATAGTGTGAGCACCGTAGATGGTGAGACTGGAGAAGAAGTCGAAGGTACAAGCCAACGGACTAACATCCCTCCGTAGTTAAAGCGTCGAGGTGTGGATGCTGACATGCTATGACTGGAGAGAAAACCGACGAGTAGCACATGCGGATGATAGCCCTTTGCGCTGATGTCGTGGAAGCCGAGAGCGAGAGCGAGTAGCCATGGTCAAGAAAGCTGTGCTTGAGGTAGCCGTGGTTGATGTAGCTGAGGTTGTCAATGTCGAGGAGGCCACACATGAAGCCGCGGGTGCAAGGAGGTGCCAAGATAGGAGGGTGCGCGAGGATGCGACTTGGACGAGGACGATGACACAGTTGAGGCACCGTGAAGAAGACGGTCGATGCCGAGGTCGATGTAGTCAAGCCGCCATTGACGAGGTGTCCCTCGCATTTGCTAGGCCCAAGAACACGTCGTGGATAAAGGCACGAACCGATGTTGCCAATACCAAGCTTACATAGGTAGGGAACATCACGAACAAGCGCCAGTGTTGGAGGAGATCAGCAGAGAAGGCCTCTACGATGGTCGTGGCGTAGAGCGGCATGGAAGGAGAGTGCCGGTGTAGACCACAGTTGTTGGAGTATACCAAGAGGAGTCGAGGTAGAGACTGCAACTCTGGCGATGTGGTTGTAGTGGACAAAGACGAAGTCATAGACGTGGTAGTACCGGTGACCATGATTGGCAACATGGGTAGCCTGAAGATGCGCGGTGGCGGTGCTCGAAGTTGGCGAAGAAAAACCATTAGCTTGACGAAGACCATGTGCGCGGATGATGCTGAGTCATCGGTGCACGAAGACGGCATTAATGATGCAGCAGCGAGCGTCACAATAGATGGATTCGTGTCTCGAAAGACACTTCTCGAGTCTGTGACGACCATGGGAGACTACGTTGCGGCCCGAAGAGGCGACGCAACGGGAGTCCGAAGCTCAAAGGCGAGGTACGCGACCTTGATGTCGTTGCACGCGCCGTCGACTGATCAGACCGATGGTGCGTGTAGAAGCACGACCATGCCGCATATGTTGGAGGTGGTGGTGGCGATGTCGAGAACGTCCCGAATGATGGTGACGATGAAGCCGGCTCGAGGACATGCAGTCGGGCGGCCGGATGGCGATGCAAGAAGGGGTCCCTTGAGTCTAATGTCCGGCTGTGCCGCACGTGTCGTTGATGAAGCGAAGGCCGAAATAGTCGATGCCGTTGTCGGGGAAGAGGCTCGCAATGTCAATAGTGTTGGGCATGCAACCTCGATCAGTGATCGAGTAAAAATAAAAAAACACCAGCAACAGATGGAGTGATCATGTGGATCACCTAGTGCATCTAGCAGATCTCCACCTTCGGGTGCACAAGCATAGGTCTCTCGCTCCTTTGTTTTTCCTGCCGTGGTCAACCGAAGGCAAAAGAAAAATCTTGGGAGAGCAGGCTGGTAGACTGCCCACGTGATGTTGGACGGCGAGCAGCTTTGCTGGTGGCCCGGCGTAGCTGGACGATGCGCCGCTCCTGGTGACGACAGGTTGGGACGAGACCAGGCGTGGTATGCAGCCTGGCATAGCAGCGATCCGATCTGCAACAACGCGCCAGGCAGGGGCGGAGCTATGTAATGAGCTGTGGGTGCGGCTGCACCCAAGGAAATCCAAAACTCACCTATGAGTTCTAAATTTTCACCATGTTAATTTAAGCATGATGCAAATTTCTTTATGAGCCGCACCAGGTCCATGATCCGTGATGGATCGCCTCGACTGTGCTGCGACACGCTAAAACAAACAAGGCAGCCAAATCAAATAGGACCGGCTGCAAAACAGGGCACTGCCCCCGGCGAGGTCATGGAGATCGATCTTCGGGAGCGCGCGGTGTGGAAGCGACGGCAGCTAGGGTTTGGGAGGGTGGACAACGGAAAAAAAATTGATTTGGCTCTATACCATGTTAAGCTACTATGCACCAACCAATTGCACCCAAAAAGACTAAACTGATAGGAAAAGATGAGTAATTCACTTATGGTTCAACACAAAAAGCTCAAAGAGGTATGATAGGAGAAAACCCGGGGATTGGGCCAATCTTCACGGCAGTAGATACGATAAAGGATAACTTGCTGAAATTCAACGGGGATAACTAGCTTTATACCTGACAAAGGTTGGGGTTGTACCCAAGTGACATGAGAGAGGCACCGAATCCTTGGACTCCACTCGATCTCATGAACTCAGGAGCACAATCCAAGTGGTTTTAGACCTAACCAAGGTTGGTTGCAGCCAAACGATGGGGAGAGAGGCACCGAAACCTTGAAGGACTTCGACTCGATCTCCGAACAACCACAGAACCACAACCCAGAACTAATCCACACAAAACGGCGCAGCCGAACTAGCAACCATAGAGCACGAACTAGGGGGCTCCAGAGGAACCTTTGCATATACCAACAAAATGGTCTCTCACAAGTCTATGTAGAACAAGCAAGAAATTTGGGGTAAATCACTCAGCTCTTGGCTAGAACACCATGTGATGGATTTCTTAATTCATAATAGTTTGAGTTTGGCTTAGATATAACAGATATTTATACTAGGAACATCCCTCCTAGCTAGGTGTGGACGAGAAATAACTTATTCATGAAGTAAAGAAACTGAAAGGTGTGAAAACTGTCAATCTCGAGAGGTCTCGCGTGACCTTCAGCCTACCTGACAGTCTTCAGTAAAATGGTCATTACTCCTTAATGGGAAGTCGAAATAACGAGCCGTTTCTTGGAGGTGAATGTAGACTTCAATATCTTTCCACGCATATGCATCATGAATGGTGAAACTGAAACATTTCATACGTGTGGGATCTAGAAGTTGAGGCTTGTGTCAGCAGATTGGGTGTTGTTTCATCTTTGGTGTAACCGATCTCTTTGTTGGTGTAACACATCTCCTCTAGTTCAGCAGTATGTCGCTCATGTGTCAACCTTAACAAGACAAATGTAGAACATTTAGGTAGTATAAAATTCTCATTTATATTTGATGCAAATTCAGTAAAAAGAGAGTTCACCTCTTGTTGTAGTTTCTTTGCATGATTTCGTGTGATTGGTCCTCACAGTGGCGTAACCGATTCTTCTCTTGGTAGAGCAGCTCCTTGGATTAGACCATCATTTGCATCACTAATCTCATGACCAAGTTCTTGGTTTATGTTATATTGGTCACTATTTGCATGTGTGGCCTAGATGTCCTCATCATCCCCCCCCCCCCCCCCCTTCTTGAAAAGGAGTCGTCCTCAACTCTTCCAATCCAAAGAATGGAGAGAGGTCAACAACATTGAAGGAGGAGCTGACACCGTACTTGCTCGGCAAGTCAATCTCATATGCATTATTATTCATCAGCTCGTGGATGTAATTTGGACTTGCATTGCTCGGGAAATCTTTCCTTGCGAAGATGTACCCAAACCAATTGTCCTGGTTCAAATACAATCTTTTTGCGACCCTTTTTGGCATGCTTCTCGTACATCTTGGTCATATTTTCAATGTTGGTTTGAGCTTCTGCATGGATGTTCTTTATGAGGTCAGCATGTTCCTTAGCATCAAGATTGACACGTTCCTGCACAGTCAAAGGCAAAAGATCGATGGGAGCAGTAGGATTGAATCCATACACAATTTCATATGGTGAAAACTTTGTGGTTGAGTGTACCCCCTGTTGTATGCAAACTCCACGTGTGGTATACATTCTTCCCACATCTTTAGATTTTTCTTTAGGACAACACGTAGCAACATGGACAAGGTTCGGTTGACAACTTTGGTTTGTCCATCCGTCTGTGGGTGACATATTGTAGAAAAATGTAATTGTGTGCCTAGTTTGTCCCACAATGTCTTCCAAAAGTAGCTCAAGAACTTGGTGTCACGATCAGAAACTATGGTCTTTGGTATACCATGTAATCTTACAATTTCTCTGAAAAACAATTCAGCAATGTGTGAAGCATCATCGCTCTTATTATAGGGAATAAAATAAGCCATTTTACTAAATCAATCAACTACAACAAAAATTGAGTCCCTCGCCCTCTTAGTCCGAGGTAAACCAAGAACAAAATCCATAGAAATGTCTTCCCAAGGTACACTAGAAATAGGAAGAGGAGTGTATAGACCATGAGGGTTCAAATGTGACTTAGCTTTATGGCACGTCGCACATCGAAGAACATGTCGTTCCATATCACGTCGCATCTTTGGCCAAAAGAAATGAGCAGCCAATACTTGTTCTGTCTTTTTGGCTCCAAAATGGCCTATAAGACCGTCGGAATGAGCTTCCTGCACAAGTGTAAAATGGAGGGAATAATCTGGAATGCAAAGTTTGTTAGCTCGAAATAAAAATCCATCATATATGTGAAACTTTTCCCATCCTTTTCCAGGAGAACATTTGGAGAAAGGTGCAGAAAAATCTGAATCTTGAGCATATAAATCTTTGATACTTTCTGGCCCAAGAATTTTAGCATCAAGTTGAGCAAGCAAAACATGTCATCGTGATAGTGCATCAGCTACGACATTATCCTTCCCTTTCTTGTACTTGACAATATAAGGAAAAGATTCAATGAACTCGCTCCACTTACCATGTCGACGGTTCAGTTTTAGTTGTCCTTTAAGGTGTTTCAAAGACTCATGGTCTGAATGTATCACAAATTCTTTTGGCAAAAGGTAATGCTGCCATGTTTCCAAACTTCTCACAAGAGCATAAAGTTCCTTGTCATAAACTGAATAATTCAGAGTTGGACCACTTAGCTTTTCACTAAAGTAAGCAATAAGTCGTCCTTCTTGCATGAGCACACCGCCAATTCCTACACCACTTGCATCACATTCAATTTCAAATGTCTTACCAAAATCTGGTAATGCAAGGAGAGGGGCTGTTGTTAACTTTATTTTTAGCTCTTCAAATGCGTGATCTTATGCTTCCCCCCATTGGAAAGGCACATCTTTATTTTTTAGTTCATTGATCGGAGCAGCGATGGTACTAAAATCTTTCACAAAGCGCCGGTAGAAACCAGCAAGCCCGAGGAAGCTTCGTACTTGGCTCACGTTCTGTGGAGGCAACCATTCTCATACAACTTTAACTTTTTCCTCATCAACCTCAACACCTTGACCTAAAACAACAAAACCAAGAAAAACATCCTTGTCGGTGCAAAAGGTGCACTTTGCAAGGTTAACATACAACTTTTCCTCCCTTAGAACAGCAAGCACTTGGGCAAAATGATCAAGATGTTCTGCAAAATTTCTGCTATAAATTAGGATATCATCAAAGTAAACAACAACAAACAATCAAATAAAGGATCAAAGCACATGATTCATCAATCTCATAAATGTACTAGGAGCATTTGTTAGTCCAAAAGGCATGACCAACCATTCATACAAGCCAAATTTAGTTTTGAAAGCAGTTTTCCACTCATCATCCTCTTTCATTCAAATTTGGTGATAGCCACTTCATAAATCAATTTTTGTAAAAATGATAGCACCACTAAGCTCATCAAGCATGTCATCAAGTCGAGGTATTAGATGTCTATACCTCACGGTGATATTACTAATAGCATGACAATCAACACACATACGTAATGAGCCATCTTTCTTTGGTACTAAAAGAACCGGGATAGCACAAGGTGAAAGACTCTCTTTTACGTATCCTTTGTCAAGTAATTCTTGTACTTGGTGCTGAATTTCTTTTGTTTCTTTGGGATTTGTGTGATATGCTGGTCGGTTTGGAAGTGGAGCCCCTGGAACAAGATCAATTTGATGTTCAATACCTCTTTTTGATGGCAGCCCAGGTGGTACATCATCGGGGAACACATCTTCATACTCCTGCAAAATAGCAAAAACAGCACTAGGCAAAGGAGATGGTAAGTCATTAGTTGTCAAAAGATTGTCTTTGCACAAGAGTACAAAGAATATGGCACTAGGTGCTCTCAAATCTTTCATATCTCCCTTCCTAACCATTGTCACTAAGCCCTGTTTTCCCATGGTTTGGTTCTTTGTGGCTGTGGGGTTATATTTGGCTTTGGAATCACTTGCTCACTATTTTTAGTGGACGCACTCAAGTGTTTCTCGCTCTCTCATAGTTTTCTTTTTTGATCATCCTTTAAAATTTCTTTCGGAGTCAAGAGCAGCAAGGAGATGCGTTCCCCTTTGTACATGAGCACAACCTTGTTGGAACGACCACATATTTGAGCATCGTGATCATATAACCAAGGTCTGCCCAATAACAGTTGGCAGGCTTGCATTGGTACCACGTCACAGTCCACTTGATCATTGAACTTCCCAACTGAAAATTCCACAGTCACCATATTATGTACTCGCATTGCACCACTATTGGTGGGCCATTGCATCTTGTATGCAGAGGGATGATGCCTTTGATTCCGTCCCATTCGCTCAACAAATTCTTGACTTGCAATGTTGTTGCAGCTGCCATTATCAACAATGATTCGACACAATTTACCTTTGATCATACCTCGAGTGTGAAAAAGATTGTGTTGTTGCCCATTGTCCTCTTTCCCAGCCTCAGCACTAAGTATTTGGCGAGAAACAAAGCAATTGTTCTCATCCGCATCAGCAAAAGTCGCTGATTCTTTGCCATCTGGTGCATCATCCGGGTACTCATCATAGTCTGGTTCACTTGATGATTCCCACTCATTATTTTCATTGATCACCATGGTCCTTCGGCTAGGACATTCAGTAACAACATGTCTACGTCCTTGGCACTTGTGGCATTTGATATCTCGGCTGTGAGATGTAGATGCAGCCGATGCAGCCCCTGTAGCTGCTGCACCACTCTTGTTAGCAACATGAGGTGCAGGCGAAGAAGCTGAAGATTGTGCGGTTTTACATGTGGGAGTGAATGGAGAACTCTTTGTAGCAACACCATGAGAACGACCTCTGGAAAAAGAGCTAGTGGATTGTTGTTGACGCCATGGTACAATTGAAAATGATCCAACACGCTTTTCTCGCTGAATTTTCCGTTTCGTTCGCATAGCTTGATCCACAAGTTCTTGCAATGTGTGGTATGGAAACATTTCAACAAAATCTGAAATTTCAGCATTGAGACCATGCAAAAATATTGCCATTTTTGATTCAGCATCCTCTCTAATTCCAGAGCGAACCAAGAGCAGTTCCATCTCTTTAAAATATTCTTCCACAGTTTTTGTTCCTTACCTCAAATTCTGTAGCCTATTGCGAAGATCACGCTGATAGCTTGATGGCACAAAACGCCCTCTCATCACTTGCTTCATCTTAGCTCATGTATCAATGTGAGTACGACCCAACACAATCTGATTTTCTTGAATTTGATTCCACCATGTGAGTGCATAGCCAGAAAACTCAACAGATGCAAGGTTTACACGCTGCCGATTAGAAAGATTATGCACTCTAAAAATCTAATCACACTGCTCCTCCCATTCAAGATATGCATCTGGGACTTCACGTCCTGTAAATTTGGGGACACTCAGTTTGATTCTTGCAAGATTATCCAGATCATTCCTCTGAAGATGATGAGGAAATTCATGGGCAGCACCCTTGCGATGATCATTGTGCTGTCCAAACAACCCTCGGTTTGCAAAGGGATTCTCATCCTCACCATACTCAACATAATAATCAGAATTATCCCGAAAATCATCATCAAAGTGCACACGAGGGTGAAAACCATGCCCACAAGCACGTCCTCCATGCTGTCCACCATGACCAAATCGACCACCACGACCTCGATGATGGCCAAAGTAGTAATCTACAGCAGCACCTACTGAATTTTCATCATCAAACTCACCATGAGCATTAGCATTTTGTTGTGGCACCCAACCATCCGCAGCAGGGAGACGCTCATTGAGCAAGGTCTCCATTGCATGCATCACCGACTCTTGAAGGTGCCTTAGTTCAGCATGCACCATGGGTACTGCTCCGTCTTCGTCACGGTTGCGCCCACAAACACTTGAATCAGATCCTGCCATGTTAAAGTAATGGACAGAAATATGTGGAAACTCACAACCTCACCTCTTACTCACCAAAGTTCTTACAAGTTCTCAAAGACTTGTGAGTTTGCTCGTGTAGCAGTACCACGATTGTGATTAAGCGGTTGAATGGTTTACGAGTCGAGAGGTCCGATATTGGTATAGGGTAGAGCTTGGATGGCTGACAAAGAAGACTCGTAGTACTGACAATTAAGTCTTGTAAACCCACACAATAATGTGTAGATGTTGCTAACTGGACCACCAAAATATATTCTGAAAATTACAGCAATGATAGCAACCACTCAACCTTTTTCTTTCTCTCTTTTGTGTTTTTTTCTTTCTTTTGTACCTCTTATCTTGCTGTTCTTTCTCTTTTTTTTTTATGACAACACAAGGGTGGGGAACAACTGAAACACAAGTTAACAAAAAAATGGTGATCAACAACACAATGGAGAAAACAACACAAAACCAGGAGTACTACACAAAGGTTTGGATTCTTTTATTTTTTTGTGGCTGTTTTGTGGACTCTAGGTAGGGAACATATAACACGAGATGGAGAGCAAAAAAAATGGTGATAAATTAGGGGATAATATGGGTATGGTACCTACCGTGGTAACCTGAAATCTGATACCAAATGATAGGGGAAAACCCGGGGGTTGGCCCAATCTTCACGGCAGTAGGTATGATGAGGGATAACTTGCTGAAATTCAGCGGGGATAACTAGCTTTATACCTAACAAAGGTTGGGGTTGTACCCAAGTGACATGAGAGAGGCACCGAATCCTTGGACTCGACTCGATCTCATGAACTCAGGAGCACAATCCAGGTGGTTTTAGACCTGACCAGTTGGTTGCAGCCAAACGATGGGGAGAGAGGCACCAAAACCTTGAAGGACTTCGACTCGATCTCCGAACGACCGCAGAACCATAACCCGGAACTAATCCACACAAAATGGTGCAGCGGAACTGGCAACCATAGAGCACGAACTAGGAGGCTCCAGAGGAACCTTTGCATACACCGGCAAAACAGTCTCTCACAAGTCTATGTAGAACAAGCAAGAAATTTCAGGTAAATCACTCAGCTCTTGGCTGGAACACCATGTGGTGGATTTCTTAATTCATAATAGTCTAAGTTTGGCTTAGATACAACAGATATTTATACTAGGAACACCCATCCTAGCTAGATGTGGACGAGAAACTTATTCACGAAGTAAAGAAACTAAAAGGTGTGAAATCTGTGAATCTCGAGAGGTCTCGCGTGGCATTCAGCCTGCCTGACAGTCTTCAGTAAAATGGTCATTACTCCTTAATGGGAAGTCAAAATGATGAGCCGTTTCTTGGAAGTGAAAGTAGACTTCAATATCTTTTCACGCATGTGCATCATGAATGGTGAAACTGAAATGTTTCATGCGTGTGGGATCGAGAAGTTGAGGCTTGTGTCAGTAGATTAGGTGTTGTTTCATCTTCGATGTAACCCATCTCTTTGTTGGTGTAACACATCTCCTCTAGTCCAGCAGTATGTCCCTTATGTGTCAACCTTAACAAGACAAATGTAGAACATTTAGGTAGTATTAAATTCTCATTTATATTTGATGCAAATTCAGTAAGAAGAGAGTTCACCTCTTGTTGTAGTTTCTTTGCACGATTTTGTGTGATCGGTCCTCGTAGTGGCGTAACCGATTCTTCTCTTGGTACAACAGCTATTTGGATTAGACCATCATTTGCATCAGTAATCTCATGACCAAGTTCTTGGTTTATGTTATGTTGGTAACCGTTTGCATGTGTGGCCAGGATGTCCTCATCAAGGTACCCAACCTATTTGTTGGTTGTAGTTCATTTTGGGTCTTTTCGTAGAGCTCGATTTTTGAAGCTCGGCCCAGAAGCCAGCTTTTTGTTTTGGGTCCTCCAAAGGAGTCCAAAAGAACAACAAATAGACCAACAATGATATCTGTTTGCGACATGAATGTGAATGAAAGAGATTCGGTGCTCGCTACACAAGAATAAGAAAAACATTACCAGAAGACAAAGTGTCATCATATATATATATATTGTTTTGGTAAATCTGTGAAACAGCGAGCAAAAGTCAAGCTCCGTTATCGCTGTAACATGCAGCTCCTTATTTGGTCTCACATCATATACCCTATTAGGCATGGCTCCGCACAACCCGTACATCACTCTCACGACCCACTCTTTATTACAGTTACAGAAGGAAAATGTGTAAAACAGACAAACAGCGTGCTTGCGGAACCATCGAGATATTCAACCTGCATTTAGCAGCGGTACGGGACGAACCCAACCTTTCCCGCCCGCAAGTCGTACACCACCTCCATTGACGCCTGCGCCTTGGCCCCGATCACGGAGACAATTTTGGTGTTGCCTGGCGTCGCGGCAAAGGCGAGACACGCGATCGAGAAGAAGTTGTTGGGGTCCGGGAAGTACATCATCTCCGGGATGGAGAGGTCGATGCTGGCCCCGCCGGCAAAGTTGAGCGTGATGGCCGGCATGACGACGATGTTGAGCCCGGTGAAGTCGTAGCAGGTGTCGAGCCCGTCGCGCGGCGCCGCTCTGCGGTAATGCGTCATCCACTCGCGGAAGTTGTCACGAAGAACCTTGTAGACCTCCGGCTTGAGGTAGGTGAATGTCGTGTGCAGGTCGAGCAGGGAGTTGCCGGCGAGGGTGGTCGGCGGGATCGGGAGGTTCGGGCCGCCGACGCCGATCCCGACGAGCTCGAGGAAGTAGAGGTTCCCGTTTGCTGCGTTGCTTCGAAGGGGCGTGTAGCTCACGTTGCGGCCCGAAAATTCAGGACGCACAGCGCCAATGGAGAGGAAGCCGACATTGTTCTTGAACGCCGGAAGGCAGTACGAGAAGGCAACAGTGAACAGAGAAGAAGGAGCGCGAGAGGCAAGCGAGTGGCTGTTCCTGCTAAGGTCGAGGATCCCGGAGGAGCTGTCAGTCGTCCTGAGGCCAGCTTCGAGGCACGCGAACCTGAAGTTATCCACGGTGCTCGACGGTGAGAGCGTGAGCTTGTCAGTCACGAAGGTTGCGTTGCCACGGAACCTACCACCGTTCAGGTTGACTTTGACAGTGCAGCTGCGTCCAGGACAGCTTTGGAAGGGGCAGTCCGGCGAGTTGCAGGGGACTTGGGTGAGCGAAGACGACTTTGACGTGTCGAAAGAGTCGCTGCACGGCTCCGGGTAAGTCGCGCAGGGTTTGCACTGCAGCAGCGTGGCACCGTTGGTGGCCGTCTCGAACCCGACTGTGAACCTCTGCACCGGGGTGCCGAAGCCCACCGTGACGTGATACTGGAGCGCCCCGGGCAACGATATCAGCGGATCACCTTTGGTGGGGATCCTTGCTCCGGTTCCGGGCGATGTTGGTGCCGGAGCCGGGCTACAGTCCTCCTCCCCGAGGAGCGAGTTGATGCGGAGGGCGTCGCGCTGGAGGACGTCCTCTGCCAGTGCTTCGTCCTGGGTTTGATGGGCTTCGCCGACACCGGAGCACGGATGGGACCGGTGCATGAGAGGCAGACCGTCGCTGCCGCTCCGTCCTAAGGTATTTTGTCCACAACCACAAGTTAACGTGACATGCTTGATAAAATAATAGAGATTTTTGTATGTAGATTACATTACAAAAAGTAATTAACAAGGATTACAATGCGCCATACCTGCATGTATAGCAGAGCAGGGTAGAGACTCTGGTTGCTTTGGGTCATCGTTGGAGCGGATAACGAAGTGCTTTCCGCCATGGGTATAGCTGGTGTGGTATGAGAAGCTTAGGTAAGGCGACAAGAGCAGCACCAAGCACAGTAGCATAGAGCGAATGGCTGTAGCCATTGCTAAAAGAAACCTATTGATGCTCCTCTAAAGGAAGGCCGGTTGTAGCTGCCGGTCTGGTAGCCCAGGAGCGAGACTTATATAGATGGTTCTTTGGCATTGTTCTTGTAACATTCTCGTCTACGATGATGAACGATGGAGGATAGAATGATTACTCTAATCTATGTGCTCAGTTATAACCTTGTTTACATGGTTGTTCGTTCACCCCAATGTGTTTCGTTTCTGCCAACATGAACGGATTGGGTGTAACGCCCATCTTGGTACCGCTTGCCGGCCGCACAATGTAGAATGTTCGAATGCCGAAGCAAGCACAATGAAAAAAAAAACTGTCAAAATTTGGATGTTTCAATAGAGTGGTGTTAAATTGACAATAATCTATGTTACTACTTCGCAAGAAATAAACTACAAATAGTAAATGTATTTCAGGTACTAGAGAAAAATATGTAGTCAAATTCATGCATGAAATGAATTGTTGTTTTTCATTGAAAGTTCTTGTAAAATGCATGCATTCGAAAAGTGTTGTGCATTATTATACAGTTTCTGCTCCAGTATCAAAATTCCTTGAATATGAAACACATTTAGAGATTTAGGTTGTTTGCATAAACGAAAGAGAAGTTCATGATGTTCACAGGACGGGCGTCGATCTGTCGTATGAGAACGTCTATGCATCAAAACAACGAGGCGTGACACAGATCAAGCAACTGCTGCTCGTTGTCTCTGCTGGCAGGCAGTTTGGGAAGGCCTTATTAGTTCTGTTGCCTGACGAGGAACAGGCCACTTAATAAGACACCATCGAAATCTTGGCACAGATCATGTCGAGCATTCCGGCCGAGGAACTCTCGTTATAGACTTCTGTGTAAGCAACAATTGTTCCCATAAAGGTCGACCGTGGTGAAAAGCGTGGCCGTCACTGCCGGAACAGCATTATTGTCGCAAGGTCCTGCCAAGGACGCGGCCTTTTCGTCACAATATGTCACAGTTGTGTCAAAGTTTGGTACATGTAAACAAAGCCGTGAAACTTCGTGATAGTAACGGTGTACGTACATCCGTCGCATTAAGAGTTTAAGACCACGGGCACACTAGTCTGCAAGGGACGCGGACAAAAGGAGGAGGACCTTTACTGGGTCGTGTTGAGTTATCGATGATCGCAGGTACATAGATCATAGAAATGAAAACTAAAAACACAAGAATAGAAAAGACGAAATTCTTTATTAGTAATTCTGGCGTAAGTACAGAGATGTGTCTCCTCAACTATTTATAAGGGCGGAACTCTAACTTCATGTTGGACCCAGATTCGATAACGTGCCCACATGGATCAGGAGACCTTCTTCTAGAAGGTGGACCTGGCCCAATAAGAGTTTTACAACACTCTCCCTTGGGCTTTTTATCACGATAAATATATCTCATAAAAACTCCTTAACTTAAAAACCCAGTGGGAAAAATAGAGAAAAGAGCATATATTACCGTTACTTGTGTTGCACGCACTGTCTCATCAAAAACCTTAATGAGAAAACTTCATACGAAAAACTCATAAGGGAAAAAGAGTACAATGCTATAATCTTCATGATTAATAATTTATCGATCTTCATGAACGATATAAGTTATCTTCATGATAATACTTTAGTTCAGGAATGTGATGTACTTAGGGAAGTTCCCCCCTGTTCTAAGCACTTATTTAAATCTCTTCATGCCATTACACATCGACACTTTTCAAAAGTCCAAATTGGTAATGCATTTGTGAATAAATCTACATGATCATCACAATGTCGAACATAAGTTACTAAAATCTCTCTCTTCTTTTGCAATTCATGCGTATGGAAGAATTTAGGTAACATATATTTTATCCTGTTCGACTTTATGTATCCCGATTGTATTTGTGCAATACAAGCTCTATTATCTTCATAGATAATTATAGGGGATGGAGTGTGCATCACTCCATAAGTATTCAATATATGTCTTGACATCCTCTTGAGCCAGGTGCATTCCTTGACAACTTCAAATATTGCTTTGTTGATAGAGTTACTTCTGCATTCTTCTTAAAAATAGTCTGAGATCTTCAGTTTCTCTCACATATCTAAAGATTTGCTTGATATCATTGAAGTGTCACATGCTCGGTGCCAAGTTGTATCTTGCTAGTAGATGTATTGCCTCATCAAAAATGTTTCGTGAGAAACCTTCGAGTAAAAACTCACAAAGGAAAAGAGTACAGTACATAACCTTCATGAATAGGAAAAATAAGTGATACTATTCAATATGCTCCCCCTCATATGGACATTCCTTAAACTTCGTGCTCAATGTCTTCATCATACATTCTTCAAAAATGCATATAAGCAATGATAAGAAATGTTACCATATTGCTAAGTCTCGAAAAGACTTTTCTCACAATTGTTCTAAGACTGCAATGAGAGTAATAGAGCAATGTGCTTCGTGCACATATAAGTTTGACATAGTCAAATTAGCACTTATTTGAAAGTAGAAGTTGCTACAATAATGCAACATTCAATTATAGATCTTCAAGATCGTATATCAGTCTTCATTTCTTGTTGGGGATTACACAAAATACCTTCGAGGTATCATATGAAATCATATTTCTGTTGCTAGCATGTACTTTCGAAGTACTTATGATTCTATATTCATCAAATCGGGTCGACATCCTTGAAGGATCAGTGGTGTTTATTTCATAATTCGACTGGTAAATTCATTCACTGACTTATTCCTTTGTGGAGGTATCTCTTCTATAGAGATGCTCTTCATGAGACTTTGCATTAAGTGATGCTCCTTCGTGGACACATTTCTTCAGTGAGATGCTCTTCATGAGACTTCTCATATAAATTCTTTCAAGTATTTCATCGTATGAATTTTCATAATCCACTGGATTCACTGCATTTATTCAATATGACTTTCCAGAAATAATCAAAACATTTAATGAGTAGGAGTATAAGTCTTCATGACCTATGAACCATAAATTTCACAATTATTTATGCTTCATCCTTAATTGCTTTATTCATTGACCTGATGTAAATGCTTCAAGCATTTATGCCATGGACTTTGTTTCCGGATCCGGATTCTCATATGAGAAGCAATAGCAATATTTCAGAGGAAATCTTGTTAACAATACTTCAATTCTCTCCCACATTCATCTTTCAAGATGATTCAATACCATATCATGGTTGTTCTGTATTACTTTACTATATATGCGTGCTTATAGTAATGGGTTCATCTTCATGATGCTCTCTTCGTGAGATAATTTCTTTGTGAAATATACGAGCGAGGAGTTTCTTCAATGATTTCATTCATGAATATGATAGTTCTATAATTCAAAGGCATCATTATAGCTTTTAGAGTGATCAGCTCTAGAATCTATAATTATCCATAAGAATGGAATAAATGACTTCTATGTCATTCTACCATGATGATATATATACAGGCGTCCCCATAATATATCAATTCAATGCTCATTTTACTTCGTGTAAAATATAGCTTCTAGTTTGTAACTTTAAGTTACACTCCTCTTTGCTTCAATGTAAATTTATCTGGCCTTCACTCGAGCTTCATGATCAATTTAGTGCGTGAATATGATCATTTTCCTTCTTGGAATATGTAAGGCATTGATTCAATGGGCTTTATCTCCCCCTAATGTCGTCATCAGATCATTTCAGTAGCATATTCTTGAATATATCCCCTATGATGAGTTTCGGCGATGTATCTTCAAAATTGATCCATCTCTCACTTCATGTGAGTGCTCATTCATATATGCTCCTATGGTAAAAATCTTCGATAATTCGACGCACATTCTTCAAATTCATATGCAGTGAACTAGACATGCTCTATTAGAACAAAGTTGATGTCCAGTTTCTTCTCCTTCTTTGTAACAAATATAAATTGCAAATTTATAAAGGCAATAGGTTTCTACAAGAAATCCATACATACCAAGTTGTATTTTCCATATATGGACTGCGTGTCCATTCATTGTAAATCCACTTACTCATATTCAATTGAGTAAATTCTATCCCATATACTGTATTGCTCCCCCTGATGAGTGGCATGCAATCCATCTCCATGGGAATAGTAGAAATAAAGTGTAGAAAATTTCCGTTAGTCATTCTTCGAGAAGACATAGAAATTTTTATGGAAAATATACATGTAGCTTCGTGCTACTAATCTTTCCATAATAAAATCCTCCTCCTCATCATACCAATATTTAACTTCAAGTCAATGCTTCATGCATTTCTGACCATATATTGTAACGCAACCATACTACAAGTATGATTCATTTGGCATGACTCTCATGTATAAAATATTCAATGGTAAAAACATGAGTTGGCTGGAATAGGATCACATCTTCAAGGCTAAAATGATTTTTAGAAATCAATTATACAACCGATGATCTCCAGTTACCTTCATGTAAAAATTAATCTACGAGATCAATTATTGCTCGAGTTGATAGTATCACTGCATGTGATATCAATGTGCCCAGCAAAAAAACGACTTCATGTAATCAATTCCAACCGTTGTAAGATTAAAGGGTCTCCATGCACATCTTCATTTCTTCATTACTAAGGAGATGGGATCATCCTCAAGAGCTAAATCTTCGTGATTATTGCTCAATCCGTCGTGATTCATAGTGTCCCTTAGAATGATAGCAATAGTGCAACTGTCTACGAGACAGAGCTCCTCATCCATAGCCATTGTATTCCATGATACAAAATTTCACACATACTAATATGATATATTAGTGAGAAATGTTTTCTCTTCGTGAGAGAACATAGATAAACCACCTAAATTCCTTCGAGGAATCAATGCATAATGCACCCCTATTAGAATTGCGTAGATTTGATTCTAGGTAGTCTACGTGACTACTTGGAATCTTCAATCACACCTTCTTTCAACTTGTAATCAATAATCTTTCTTGGTCTTGTAGTATAGAATTCATCTTCATGATGTCTTCTATGGGGAGTAAGACTATTCCAATCTACTCAAAGCGTTCATGCAATAAGTTACACAATATCTTTGGGCTTCTTTCAGTTATGTATTCATCCTTCAATGTGGCACTTAGGTGCTTTAGTTTTCTCTGCTTCTGTTGCGTGAGAATTTTCTTGTTTGGGCAACACCATCTTCAAGAGTTTCTTGCTACTAAGGAGTATTTTGTCATCAAGTGCTCATAATCGATAGTTATTTCCATTGGAGAAAAGTACTTCAAATGCTCTCTTCATGAGGTCAGATATCTGCGAGATATCATTGTGAAAAGGATTACTTCATGTATCCAACTAATTGGGGGGCATAAGTAAGGTGGTATAACGAAAACTTCATGTTTAAGTTATTTTATTGGTGTTTCTGCACAAAAACAACCAAAAAACTGTAAAACGGTATAATATAAGGACCATAGTCCATTCTACATAAATATGAAAAATTTGGGGTATTATCTGCAAAATAACACTCTCCCGTGAAATTTCTAGTTATTTTGCAAATTTTGTGGGTCCATGGTAATTTTTGTAATCACCGATGACCTTTGTGCAAAATTATACTGCATGATCATTCTTTGAAAAAATCGAGGTTGTTTCTATGAGAAAAACTAGGATTTAATCATAAAATACAATAATTCAAGGGTGTTATATGCCAAAATCACACACCCATGAAATTTCACATTATTCTACAAGTGTCCATGTCCTGAAGGTAATTTTCATAATTCACAAGGACTTCTGTGCAAAATTCCAGACTGCAGTTTTATTCTTAACAAAGACAAGGGTGTTTCTGCGTGAAAACCCGAGACTTAATTATAAAAACTGTAATTTCGATGGCTCTTCTGCAAAATGTGGACTGCGGGATTATTTTTAAAAGAGCCAGGGTTGTTTCTGTGAGAAAACCCGGACTAAATTGTGAAATCCAGCAAATCCGTGCGCGTGCCTTCGTGGCGCGAGGCCACGCGCAGGGGCCAAGCGCGTGCGGCGCAGATGCCAGGCCAGGCGCGAGGCCGCGCGCATACAAGCGCAGCTGCGCTCGCGCTGGGGCTATCGCTGGTTGCCTCTGTCCGGTGGATAGCTCGTGCGCGGGTGGCATCGAGTGGCCAAGCATCTCTTGCGCTGTGTACAGTCAACGCAAGGGGCAGGGTGTGTTCGTGCCTTTTTTTCTTTGTTTGTATTTGCTGGAGGGATGCCTTGTGTCCAATACATGCGTGCATGTGCCAAGCAACCAAGCCATCGTGGCTATTGCTCGTGTCCATGCGCAGCTGCATGAGTGCGCGGGTACACGCAACCAGGCTTCGTGCCTATTTGTTTTTCTTTTCTTTCTGGTTGTTGCGAGCGTGCGCGCGTTGCCAGCGTGCTTCGTGCGCTGGGGCCGGTGCCGGGATCTAGTCTTCATGGCGTCAGATCTGGCCGGATCCGTTGAGGATGGCCCGACTATGGCCGGATCTCGTTGGATCTTTTTTTCTTTTTTAGACTTTGACCGGGCAGCATGAGATCTAGGCCGGCAAGCGCCAGCTCTAGAATTGTGGTGGCCGGTCGGGTCGGCCATGGCCATGTCATGTCGTCGTCGGGCTTCATGCCTCGAATGCTGACGATCTGTGTTAGGGTTCTTCATGAAACCTAATCTTGTTTCTTGATTTGTTTTCTTTCTTTGAATCTGGTCGAGTAGATCTCGTTAAGTCGTCGCTGGTACTCGTTCGGCTTCGTGCCATGTTGCTGTTTGGGGCCGTCGGTCTTTATTCTTGATTTACCTCTTTATGAGGCTGTAACAAGATCCGTAGATCTTGCTTCTTTCTTTGATTTTCTTCATCGATTCGTGCGCGGCCTGACGGCTCTCGCGCGGCTTCTTTTGCTGGATCTACCTCTCAACCGGGCATGACGGACTTAGCCGCGTGTTTTCGAGGGGGTGATGCTTCATAGGGCGCAGGTCGCAGGGTGCGCCAAGCCACACGGTGCTCGACGCTTTGCACTACTGTTTGCTTTGTTGATTTCATCTTCCAGGCATGCACAGGCAGAGAGCATTTGTGCATCCTTATTTTTCTGAACTTCTCTGTTCCCTTGTTTTGGATCTGGATATCCTAGAACCTCCCCATTGCTGGATCTAGATCCGGACAAGGGTTGAGAGATCCCGGCACATTGATAATGACACAAGTCAAGATCGTGCCCGCGAATCTAATTTTTATTTTTGCTTCAATTACTGCACTAGCTTGAAGGCTTTCCGTCAGGATTCTTCTGCGTTTAGCTGTGTATGCTTTCCTCCGGGATTACTTCCTTATTTCTCGGATTTGATCAACGCAAAGAACTCTATGGACAGATCTTGGCTGTAACGACTCAAGATAATAATGCAATCGTAATGAAAAACGTACCGTAAATCACCAAACTTCTGGATAAAAAACTCGATTAGAGCATGCTGATAACATGTTAAGTTATCAATGATCACAGGTATGTAGATTATAGAAACAAAAACTAAAAACACAAGAATAGAGAAGATAAAATTCTTTATTAGTAATTCTGACGTAAATATAAAAATGTGTTTCCTCAACTATTTATAAGGGCGGAACCCTAACTTCATATTGAAATCAGATTCAATAACGAGTCCACATGGACTAGGAGACCTTCTTCTAAAAGGTGGATCTGACCCAATAAGAATTTTACAACAGGTCGAACGACAGATTGCATGACTCCTCCTCGTATCGGCATGGCTTGCATGGAACCCTTGATCGTAACACAAGATGGCAGAGATATGGGGCTGGGGCTGCGCCGTCGGCGTGAACCAGGCAGTACTGGAGGGCGGGGATATGCCTTGAGCCTGTGCGCGCGTCGCGCTGGAACACGTCTAAGGCGGAATGTTGCTGGTTTCGTTTCCCTGTGCCGTTGACAAAGGGAGCACGGATTTGAACGGTGGGTCCGAGGCTACATCTCTTTCCTTTGGCCGTTCCTGAAAAAGTTGTAGGACAGTTAATGCTTACAAGAACCTTTGCAAGCATTAGCTTTTTTTGCGCTGCTGATTGGCACCATTTTTCTATGCGCGCGCGTAAGGCGCGGGGTTACCGTTTGATGACGAAACTTTTTTTTTTGATGGGATTTGATGACGAAATTATATATGATGTTATTTCCCTGCAGGCTGCGCGTGTTGGTTTAGTTTCTGTTGACCGCCATGTCAATAACAGATCCGAAAATAGGGAACTCAATCCTTTTGGATCTGGCCAACCAATTTGTTTCCATTTTGTTCCTTAATCGGGAGACAAACTTAGAGATAGAAACGGATCCAGCCCCTGGCTACTGTGCATATAAAAGGAGGGTCACGTCCCAAGGTCGATTATCCAATTTTAGTCCATCCAACTGATGGTTGAGGACACTCGAAGTCATGGAAGACCGACGTCCAGCCCAGGGGCATCGCCGCTACCGTCCCGAAGGTCTTCACCCTCCCAAGAAGACCCTTAAGGAGCGTCTGCACTACATCCCCGACGACGCCCTCGTCATCGACCACATCACCTCTGCAGCGACACCGATGGAGACCAACGCCAGTGCCGGTAACAGATCCGAGCCTATTTTCCGCATCAGTTTAATTGCTAGATATGATCTAAGTTGAGTAGTTAGATCCTGAGTTATTAGTCTAAATTAATTAATTCTAACAGCACGCCAAAAAAATGAGAGAGTAGAGCAAAAAGGGATGCAACACAAGGAGTTTCCAGGAGATCATCCATCCTAGTACTACTCTCGCCCAAGCATGCTTAACCCTAAACCCTAGTGCTAATATGATCGCATCCAACATAAATAATCTTTTTTCCCCTTTAATCATGACTCCTACGTTGACCCATATCCTCCTGCATATTTTACAGAGCAATGCTATCGTGGCTGACCTTCCTTCCGCAAATCGCGCATCGTGCCTTCCAGCTCGGGCTCTCATAACTAGTAACATTGCACGTGGATTCATAAAATAATTTCACTTTAATAAACGAACGAAGAAAAATCAAAAAAAAATAAGAGAGTAGAGAAAAAGGGTCAGAAATTATCTTGGACTCCAATCAAAAATTAGTATCTAGATTTGTGATTTCGGAGAAATATTTGGACTGGGCTCTAAAGATCGTTTATCAACTCTCTATTTTTTTTAATGATGGCGAGGCATGGACGGTGAGATATGCTTTATTTATTTTCTCCAATTAAGTTCGAAACTTCATCCCTTAATTCCGTGATCAGTTTTCATATACATTATATTTACAAGTTATAGATAGACCCTTTCGCAAAAAAAAAAAGTTATAGATAGATGAATATCCTCTTTGTCATGTTAGACCGGAAGAAAAAAGTCCGAACAAAATAAAATAAAACACTGGAACATGTCCTATCATTCATATGCAAATAGTCGAACACATGGGACCAAGACGTCATCTATTCATTTCTGATTATTAGTTCATACCCTCGGAAGTGCAGATCCTAAAATATGATTATGGCATAGGCTACATGACTTTTATTTCTTATCACAAATATAACAGTAGCATTCGCTCTTGTACCACGCTCCTCTGCACCTTATGTTTTGACAGTACCACCTGTAACCTTTGCGCCGACCCAGCATGTGGCCTTGCAGAGTGGTTTTACGCACAGTGGACCACCATTAGAAGACTCCCAACACTTTTCTGCAAGTTTTTTGATTGTCCGTCACAAAAGCAAAAATAATTTCGGACTATAAAAGCATCTCCAGAAGAGCATGCAAAATACGACCCTCCTTTTCTATGTAGGAGCCAGCTTACAAATTGGGACATACAAATTTTGCAAGCAATTCTAGTGGTATTGCCAAAAATAGTCCTTTCTTTTTCAATATGACAGGGTTGACCCACATGTCAGTGAGACAAGGTGACACTGAACGTTGTTGGGGATGGCAAGCACGGCGGTGCGCGAACGGCCTGGAGCGGCGGCGAGCTCAGCTGGCATCGTGGTGGTAGGTTCGATGGGCTAGGCATGATAGTGAGCTCGACATCGTCCAAGTGCAGTGAAGCTCGTAGTGGTGGAGCTTGGGGCAGGCTCTCCAGATGACTTGGCTAAGCTCTGCGGCCGGCTCTCCGTCATGGACGGCACAGGGGCAAGCTCGACGTCATCATCTGGTCTCCAGGCGATGAGATTGGTTGCCCTCCGAGAGGGAGGTGCAACACGTTGGCTTGGGCAGTGCACAGAGGTGGCGTCACCCTCATGAATGGGTCCTCTGACCCCGCCGGGTGTAGATCCGGCCAAGGTGGACGTGCTGACGGCAGGTTCGGACAACGAGGGGAGGGAGGCTGAAGGGGAGTGAGACAGGGGGTGACGCGACTAGTTGGGAAAGAGGCGGCCAGCTTTTGCGGTGCCGTGGGAAGAAGGAGGCAGCACGCCCGGCCGATGGCGGAGTGAGGGAGGCGTGGCGACGTCGGGCGCAAGAGATTGGGGAAGAGAGAGAGAGAAAAGAGAAAAGGAATGATAACTTAGAAATTAAAAAAATATTAGTGAGACCCACATTTTGAAGGGGGTTAAGAGGCTCCTAAACTTAGGACCTGAAGGGGAGGATTTGAGTGCCCATGTAAAATAGGAGGGTGAATAAACGCCCTGCTGGTGATGTGTTTTTGCCTACCATGCAAATGGAAATTCTGAAAAAGGGGGTCATGTAAAGGCCTCCACTGGAGATGCTTTAACAAGATGCATCTATGTAACCTTCACGTTAGATGAAAATGGATGAAAACTTTGAGGGTAGATAGTTTCAGTTTATTCTAATGTGAAGTCATAAACTTCTTGAAGCATATGGTGAAGTTCATTCCTGCTTAGTTGGCTTATAGACATAGAGTCCTAAGATATCAAATGAGAGGTCGAGTTGAGGGACAAACCTGCTAAAGAAGGATTCCATTGATGGACGAGTAGCAGGAGGAAGCATAGGGACGTCGCTCTCGAGTACATCTCTGTACGATCACAAGTAATAACTGTCAGATTATTGACGATCCTTACAATATAACAACCAGAAAAAGGTGATAAGACGCAAGACAGTTGAGGACTAAAAGAAGAACACTTCTATACGTGGTTTATGGCTTTATGGCTACGCCTGGGCCACCCTTGCGCGCACTGCCTGAGATAATGTGCCTGAGCAACTTGACGATATGTTTTGGGAAACAGCAGTGGTGTGGATTCTTTCATCTGCTGCTCTCGATGAAGGGCGCCTCTATATCTGCCAGTGAAGGAGGAGGGCGGCGCTGCCAATAGAGGCAACCGACCTGCTGCTGGAATCGGTCTCCGGCCGCTCGTACCGCTCTGGAATCCAGAGAGGATAAGGAGCGAAGTCGTTATTTGACTGGTCAGTGTTGCCGCAACAAGCAGAGGTTTCTCATATACGTGCTTCGTATCCCCTTTTTCTTTTTCTTTTCTGTACAGAAATTAGGGAACACGAAAATTTGACATTTTAAGGTACTTGCGTTATTGAAAATCCCAACATGGAAGGAAATAACTTGATTCATAACTGACTGTTTGAACTTGTACTTGTTTTGAATTCTATCAGTCCAATATGATCGTAAAATTAATTTGCAGCGACAATCATAATTTCGTAAGCTTCTCACTAGGGTGTGGATTTTCGTGTGATCTGTTTTATTCAGTCAGATTGTTTGTGCTAGTCTAGGTCATGTATATTTGGGGATTACTGAGTTTGCTGATTTGCAAGCTATTTTATCTGAAAAAAAAAACGTAGGGCGTTAGGTACGAACAATGGGACGAAGCAGGAAGCGGCCCTTCGTCACAAACTATCACAGCTTTGTCTTTGAGAAAAGCTTGGTACACTAAACAAATACCCCCTTCGTTTTCAAATTATTATTGCCCTTATTTTTTAAATTATGTTTGACCATTATTCATATTTAAAATATAAATTCAAATATGTGAAATTATAAATTATATTTAAATTTTATTTAATGATAAACAAATCATAAAAATATATGAAACATTTAAATTTTTTTAAAAAAAGACGACTGGTTCAAAAATATAATTATGACAACAATTTAAAAATGAAGAAAATACCTGAGAATTTGTGATGTTGAGCGTGGTGGTCAGGTGGTGCACTGGCCGGAGCCAATCAGCGGCGTAACCTTCGGCTTGTGCGACATGAGCTTCGATCTGGATTCTGGACAGCAGGGCCACCGGTGATGGTGGATTTGGGTGGTGCTGTTGTCAATTTCGTCAAAGCTCGAAGTGATCGATGGAGTTAGAGGGATACGTACCCCAATTTATCTCTATCTTAATTCTTGTGGTAGTGGGTACGAAACGTAACGACGTGATGCGGATGGAGATATGTTTCACTTTTATCTTTCTCCAGTTAAGATGGAAATTTCGTCCTTGAGTTATGTGATCAGAGTTTTGGCATATATTACATTTCATTTTAAAGTTTCAAAATAATCAAACCTTTGTTCAATTAGCACAATAAAATTAAACCTCTACCAAATTCAGTTGTTAGAGTGGTTGCGTAATAGATTAATATGCTCCTTTCATGTTAGGCTTGGAAGAAAAGGCTTCAACAAAGATAAAAATAAACGCTGGAATATGTCACGTCGTCCATGTGAAAACAGTCGATCTTCTACACATGGGGCCAGAACGTCATTTATTCATTCATGTCTGAAAATTAGATCATCCGCACGGGAGTGCGGAGCCTAAAATATGACTAAACTAGTTTACATGACTTTATTTCTATTTATAGCAAATATTACAGTAGCATTCTCTCTCGTACCACTTTCCAGTGCACTCATATTTCTTGACAGTACCACCTGTAGCCTTTTTGGCGATCCAGCATGTGACCTTGCAGAGTTGTTTGATGCAGATTGGACCACCATTAAGAGACTCCCGACATTTTTCTGCAAGGTTTGAAAAATCAATCAAAAGGTGAAAATAATTTTGGACTATAAGATGCATCCATGTAACCGTCACATTAGATGAGAATGGATGAAAGCTTTCAGGGTACATTTCATATTCGGAAGGGAAATCAGAAACGTTTATACATGGAAGCACATGGTGGAAACATCATTGTGGTTATTTGACATGCAGAGTAAGATTTCAATGAGAGACGAATGGACGGACAAACCTGCAGAAGATGGATCCAACTGAAGCACCAGTAGCAGGAGGAAGCAGAGGGAGGTTGCTTTCGTGTACATCTCTGCGTGGTCACAAGTAATTGTCAGATTATTTCCTATCCATACCATATAACAATCTGAAAAAACAGAGATAAGACACTAGACGCAGGATGATTCAGGACTAAACAACAATAGTCATGATCATAACTGGTTTATGGCTTCGCCTCGGCCCCGTGCGCGCACTGCCTGCGATATTGTAGCTGAGCAACTTGAGGATCTGTTTTGGGGGACAGGAGTGGTGTGGATTCAATCATTTACTCACGATGAAGAGGGACGCCTCTATATATAGCAGCGGAGGAGGGCGGCGCCGCCATGCATCGAAACAACGGACCTGCCGCTGGAAGCGGTCACCGGCCGCTCATATCGCTCGGGAAACGAGGGAGGATAAGGACGGAAGTCGTTTTTGACTGATCAGTATTGCCGCAAACTCCTGTTATACGGTGCTTCTACCGCTTTATATCACAGGTGGCCCAGCAACTTCTTCTACATTTACATTTCTCCTTTTTCTTTCTTTCCCAGAAATTTGGGAACGCGAAAATAGGAAATTATTGATATATTTTCTATTGGAAATTCCGACGTGAAAAGAAATTGTTGTAAAACCTTTGTTGGGCACACCTTCTAGAAGAAAATCTTGAATACCTTGTCTATGAAATGATATTATTTGAGGAGTTTTACTGTCCAAAATACTGACCAGTAGTTTTGAAAAACTACTGGCCAATAGTTTGAGGGTAATTTCGTAATTGTACTATTAAGTAATAATTTATATTTATTTTCACAATAGAATATTAAGTCTATGAAATTATTCAAATATTAGTTTATCTTAAAAAAATATAAAACATTAGTTATTAATCAAATTGTTAATGTAACTTTATTTATAACAATAAAAACTAATTACTATAAATCTACAACTTTTATTTTTTCTGATATTGCCCTCAAATTAAGAAACTACCAAAGGCGACGGTAGAAAACGCACTTGGCATTTGATTACGAGCTTATCGACTTATATAGTACAGAGATGATCGAGGTAGAATCCCTGATCGTATACAACTCAAAAGATATGTAAACAACCGACTAGTCTATCTCTTAAACATAGAATCTAATCTCCAATATGATACTGTGGTCTCCGTATACAGGAAGTATCCTTGCCGTAGACGTCAAGATATACACGCGGTGCGTACATGAGTCTTGCTCTGCTAACACCCCCCCTCAGTTGGAACGAGAGCTGACCGGATGTTCAAACTAGAGCAAAATTCCTTGAAAATCATTGTGGGAAGGCCTTTAGTGAAGATATCAACATATTGAGATGACGTTGGGACGTGAAGAACACGAACTTCACCTAGAGCAACTCGCTCCCGAAAAAAATGCAAGTCTATTTCAACGTGCTTTGTCCGTTGATGCTGGACAGGATTAGTTGAAAGATAGACAGCACTAATATTATCACAGAAAACAACAGTGGCACATTGAAGTGGACGTTGAAGTTCCATCAATAATTAGCGCAACCAGCAAGATTCCGCAACAGCGTTAGCAACCGCCCGATATTCTGCTTCGGCACTGGAGTGAGAAACCGTTGGTTGACGCTTGGAGGACCAAGAAATCAAGTTGTCACCAAGAAAAATCCCGTAGCCAGAGGTAGATTTCTGTGTATCCGGACATCCAGCCTAGTCTGCGTCAGTGTAGGCTGTGAGTGTAGTAGGGGATGTCTTGTGAAGCTGTAGACCATGACTCTGTGTGCCCTTCAAATAGCGGAGAATACGTTTGAGAAGGTTAGCATGAGGCTCTCTCGGATCATGCATGTGAAGACAAGCCTGCTGAACTGCGTATGCAATGTTAGGGCGAGTAAACGTCAGATACTGGAGAGCACCGGCTATGCTTCTGTAATCAGTCGGATCCGTCACGGGAGCACCAGCTACTGATGGAAGCTTGGAACTGGTGTCGACTGGAGTACTCAGAAGGTTTGCAGTTGGTCATGCCGGCACGATCAAGTATATCTTCAATGTACTGCTGATGATGAAGGAAAAAACCTGAAGCTGTGCGTTGCACTTAGACACCAAGGAAAAAATGCAGATCACCCAGGTCCTTCAAAGAGAACTCACGATTAAGTGAGGTTATCACATGCCGAAGGAGAGCCGTAGAGGATGCCGTGAGCACAATATCATCGACGTATAAGAGCAAATACACCATGTCGGTGCCACGACGATAGATGAAGAGTGATGGGTCTGCCTTGGAAGCTGTGAACCCCAGAGTTGCCATGAACGAAGCGATGCGACTAAACCAAGCATGTGGTGCTTGCCGTAGACCGTAGAGAGAGCGGTTCAACCGGCAGACATGTGAAGTGCGCATGGTGTCGACGAAGCCGGAGGGCTGCTCACAGTAGACCATCTCAATGAGCTTGCCATTGAGGAACGCATTGTTGACATCAAGCTGATGCACCGGCCAATCATTAGCCAGGGCGATGGTGAGGACGGTGCGGACAGTGGCCGGCTTGACAACGGGACTGAAAGTCTCGCCGAAGTCAACTCCGGGACATTGAGTAAAACCACGGAGTACCCATCGAGCTTTGTACCGGTCCAAGGATCCATCTGGTTTCATCTTGTGCCGATAAATCCATTTTCCTGAAACAACATTAACACCAGGAGGTCGAGGGACAAGATCCCAGGTGTTGTTAGCCATTAGAGCATCATATTCGCATTGCATAGCAGCACGCCAATTTACATCGTTCAAAGCAGAATGATATGTGCGCGGAATTGGCGATGGCACGACGACTTGCAGATTCAGTTTCTCCTGTGGTTGCCGGAATCCTCTCTTGCCCCGTGTTGTCATGACATGGTCATTCAAAACGGGGTCAATATGCACCGCTGTTGGAGGAGCAGGCGGCAACGCAGGTTGGGGCACAGACTGTGGAGCAGAAACAGCTGTGTTTGTAGAGACGGCCCGTGATGACGCAGGCGCTAGCACGGGGTCGAGCATATCCTGCTGGGCGACCACAGGCGCCAGCGCAGGTGAAAGCGTAGCCTGCTTGGTGATCGCAGGTGCCAGTGCTGGGGAAGGCGCGGCCTGCTGATCATGCACAGGCGCCAGCGCAGGGTATTGCGAGGCCTGTGTACCTGCAAAATCTGGGAGGGCAGCCAGAGGTCGAGCAATAGGCGAAGGTGTGGGAGCAGATTGTGCGGCGACTGTGAGGAAAACGCACTTGGCATTTGATTACGAGCCTGTCGGCTTATATAGTACAGAGATGATCGGGATAGAATCACTGATCGTATACAACTCAAAAGATATGTAAACAACCGACTAGTCTATCTCTTAAACATAGAATCTAATCTCCAATATGATACGGTGGTCTCCGTATACAGGAAGTATCCTTGCCATAGACGTCAAGGTATACACGCGGTGCGTGCATGAGTCTTGCTCGGCTAACAACTACTGGTCAGTAGTTATGATTTTAGATTATGAAATCTATACCGTTAGATCAAACTACTGGCCAGTAGTTTCTTAAAACTACTGGTCAGTATTTTGGACAATAAAAATTCTCTATTATTTTACATTGAATCTACAGATTTCTTTGTCAGTCAATTTCAGTAATGCCTTGACGTCTTATTCCACGTCATATATTCTGAATGTACTACGTGGTATGAATTTGATGGCAGAAATGAATACCTGCAGAGGAGTTATTTGTTCGTGGCAGTGACGTTCTTGAACTGAATTCTGAACTGTCATCTGCACATACAAATGTGTGTTGGCTGTTTGATAATGAAAAAACGTTTCATAACAGCCTCTTGCCTGATTATTGATTCATTCACATTGGAGTGCGAAGCATAAAATTTTTTGTATAAGGTTACATGGCTTCAACTCTTATCGCAAATATAACAGTAGCATTCGCTCTTTAACGCCGATCCTCTGCACCTCTACTCCTTGACTATACCATTTGTAGCCTTTGCGCCGATCCAGCATGTGACCTTGCAGAATGGTTTGACGCACAGTGGACCACCCGAAGAAGACTCCCAACAGTTTGCTGCTGTTTTTTTTTTTTCGTCTTGTATCAGAAGAAAAATGAAAATAATTTTGAACTGCAACAGGATGCATTATGCATGTATGTAACCTTAATATCAGGTGCAACAATAAATTGGATGGAACTTAGGAATAAGATATCAGTGAGAGGATGAATGCATCCAACCTGCGGAAGAAGGATTCCATTGAAGGATGAGTAGCAGGAGGAAGCAGAGGACCGTCGCCCTCACGTCTTTGTACATTGCTGCGTGCTCAAAGACATTCAATCTATTTTTTTCTGGTGGAAACAGTATTTGTACAAAAGCCGACTACTGTTGTGCCCTTATGTGACAACTATGCAGCCAATCTTTGGGATTTTAACTGTGATACAAGTCTTAGCTGTTGCATAGATTTGGATAAAATTAATAGCGTAATTCATTAGTTCCTAAATAGTTATATCTTTTTTAGGGATACACGATGTCTAATTTGGGCAATAATAATGAAGATGTAATATCCGTATCAAGTGGTTGGTAGTGACAGAGAAAACTTTTCCCTCAAAAAAATGACAGAAATTTTCAGTGCAAATAACAATTGAGTGTAATTATGCAAACATTAAATATCGAATGTCTGATCCCAATCTGATGGCCCTCGTTCCTCCCACCGTATCACATATGTAACTTTGCGAAAAAAAACCCGTGTGGCTGTGTGGATTCGCTTAACTGGATTAGTTCTGGACGTCTCACGTCATCAACATTGTGCTCCGGAACTACAAATCTCTATCATGAGATGTCAGTTTCCTTCCACCCAAAAACAAAATGTCAGTTTTCTTTCGATTCATGTCACAAATTTCATAGAATTTGGGGGTCTTCATGATACACTGGTTCTTCACAGCTTCTCAATGTTATCTTGGCATTCCAGCATCTTGGATGACCAGCCTCGTTGCCACTTTCGTTGCTACTTCCGCTAGCGGCCTGTGCCATTCCATCGATGGTGACTTACTGACCTCCAACGAGTATAGAATTGCGTAATCGGCATGCTACCTTACGAATGGTGCGACCATTGCAGCAGGCGATATTAATCGATCAAGCACGCTTGGTTTTATTTCTTTTTTTTTTTTTTGCGGAGACGCTTGGTTATATATTCAGTTTCCCCAGAGTTACAAACAGGCGAGCTGTCCAGCTGAGCAATCAAGGGATTGCAGTACTCAAACAACAAGAGTTTGCAGTACTCACACAAAAATATTGCATCAAAATAGTGCATGCATGCCAAGACCCTCCTGGCATACTGGTTAGAGCACCCCCGCTTCGGATGCGTGCACTCCTGATCCAGGTTCGAGTCGCAGCACCTCCTTCTTACGATAAAAATCAGGGGGACCTTTCTCGCCCTGGTCCAGACTTTTAAAATAGTGCATCCATGTATAGGAAAGCTCTGGCAGGCAGGAACGAAGCTCCACACGGACGGACATTTAGCATTTTTTGAGATTGCATATTGTGTTTGGTATGTGGGCATCAAATACGGAGCGAGAGAAGAAACTGGACCAATTGTTGTGGTCGAGGCATGGCAGAAAGGTGGCGGAGGAGACAGGAGGAAAGATCAAAGACATCGAAGAGGAAAATGGAGTGAGTTTGGCTCTCAGGTGACGATTAGTAGGGAGAACGGCTGAGCGGGGGAAGGAATCGATGGGATTGCCAGGTGAGGCTGCCTGCGATGGAGAGGAACAGATTGTTTTCAAACATTGGGTGACTATATAGGGAGTTTACTAGAAAAGTGCCTTTGCTAGACGGTATTTTATATTTGTACCATTACACTCAATTGTTATTTGAACTGAAATTGTCTCCCATAATGACAAACCAGTTTTTGTCACATAATTATAGAAATAATATCACACACAATTATGACTATTTCCTTCCCATTTTGTTCTAAGATGTAATTCCAGGCAAATCAAACACTCCAAAAATCATTGTTTACTTACAAACTTAATGGTTTCACCTAATAGGGGGTTATACATTATTTTTTATGATCATTATAGGGAACAGTACATTTCACCCCCTAAACAAAATTATGACTCAGTTTACTCCGCCGAACAAATTAACTTGTTGCAACACACCCCTTAGCAAAGTTTGGCTTTCTTGTTTCTCTACATTCAAGTTAAATTTGATTCTTCAATTTTTTATGTTAAATATTATAAGATATTTTTATGTTATTTTCAAAGTTCAGGATTAATTAACAATATATACATATTCAAATAATATTAATATAATATATTTTTTAACATAAATTGTTCTGTCACCCTATCATCATGCCAAAAAACAAAAGATCAATTCACAATAGGGGGTGTACATTGCGATAACTTAGATTGTTGGGGTCGAGCCACAATTTGTTTAGAGGGTGATACAAACATGGTGAATTATTTGAGGAGTAAAATGAACTTTTTCCTTTATCAGATATAGTATCTAGAAAACGATGATAAGACGAAGGGGACAGCTGAAGCTAAATAAATATTGGTAATAAGCATAACCTGATTTGCTAGTTTTCAGCTGACTGAAATTTTGGGTAATTTTTAGTTATCTTCTTGAGCCGTTAGATCTAGATCCAATAGTTTACAATTATTATATAAATAATCCTATAAAAGAAAAATTAAAATATAAAGTAGCAAACCATTGACTGAAAGCTTTCAGCTGATTGAAAACTAGAATATATGGATTCATAATACTAATCTGCAGATGATGGTCCACTAAGCAAAGACACACTATTAAAATACTGAACTGCATGCTTCAACTAGAAAATCATTCATTTGTCGATGCTGTCGTCTTTATTTGTAGAAGCTAAAGGAAAACATGTGGCCAATAAGCAGGCCTCCATCTGATGAATTACACATCACACGGCCGACGTGCTCATGGCACTACTAGTTTTTTCTTTCCCATCGTCTTCCTGTTGGTGCGGCATAAGGTCTGTGTAGCCAATGCTTTTCCTGGTGGTTGGGAAGATCATGAATATCACGCTGGACAAGAAACCCAGCCCAACCGGCAGGCTTGTCAGTACCTGCCTAACGTCGGAGCCGACTTCCGGTTCCGGGAACAAGCAGCTCTGAATGCCGGCGTTGCCGAGAGCAACGACTACGAACAGAGCCGCCGAGACGAGCGCGTGAACGAAGTCCAGCGCCCTGACCTTCATCCTGGGCTGGTCCCCAAACTTGCCCCTTATTTCGTTGTCTGTGCCGTCGAAGTTGAACGGGTAGAAGCCTCGTGAGGTGGCCACACCGTAGTAGAGCTTGCCGTCCTTGCCCACCAGGCTGTCGGTGAAGGAGAGCAGTACGCAGGAGGCCGCACAGACGCCGATGAGTGCAAGGGTGAGGTACCGGCTTGCCGAACCACAAGCGCCGTGGTTGCTGAACGACGGCGCCAGGGCGTGGAACGCTAGCACCGTGCCGGTCGGCAGGAGCTTGACGATGTTGCAGGCACTGGAGAGTGTCTTGTCTACCAATGGCGCCGGTGGCCTCGCGCCGCCAGTGGATGTCAGCTGCTTCATATCGAGAGTGGATTCGTCGAACATTTGGGTTTGTACAATTGCACCCTGTAGCCTAATCCAGCCGAATTACTTTTGCTGTAACTTGGTGGGCAGCAGAACCATGCTCTGTATCTACATTTGATTGGTCATTTATGAAACCTTGGTATAGCCACAGAATGTGACATTACTTTGTTGACAAGTTATGGAGAAGGGACGGGAAGCTCGTGCAATGTAGCTGACAGTTAAATTGGACAACGACACAAAGTGTTGGCGAGGGCTACTGTTGACAGTATACTTTCTTGTCCAGCAGCAGATAAATAAATAATATAAAAATAACAGATGAGGACCGGTTCTAAGATGATAATAAATGAAAGAGATTAATTAATTAATTAGATAATTAATCCCTGATTTGGTCGGAGCGAATAGTACGAGTGTGTTTTGTTGTCTGGCTATCAGCCAGCCAGGCCATTGTAAGCTAACTTTTTCCTTTTACCTCGTTTTTGGTAGGCTGCATAGGGGACTTAACCAGGCCAGACTAATGCAAAAGCAACCCTAAAACTTGGCCAGCGGAAGCCCATGAAATTCGGTCGCACAATCTTGGCCAGCTCCGAGCCAGCCTGGGCCCACCACAGATTCATGGCCCGAGTCATGCGCGAATGACCTTCATGGGCGCTAGGGTTACCGCTCCGTGCCTCCACTCGTGCCGCATCTCACCTTCCTCTCTTTGTCTCAACTCCTGCCACCTCTTCCTAGAGAGCGACGCCTCTGCCTCGCCTGCCCGACGCCACCGCCTCGGATGCCCGACACTGTCGCCTCCCCCGATCCAACCGACACTGCCGCCTCCCCCAAGCCAGACTCCCGACCCGACCGACGCCGCTACCTCCCCCGAGCCGGACCCCCGACCCGACAACGCCGCCGCCTCCCCTGACCCGACTGACGTCACCGCCTCCCCCAACCCGACCGCCGCCGCCGCCACCCTCCGTCCCCGTCCTCTTCCCTGACCTGACCGATGTCGCCCTCTTCCTTGACCCGACCGGCACTCGTTCGGTAAACAAAAGCACATCCTCCTCCTCCTCCTCACTTGACTGTTCTGGATTTATTCATTTCTACATGTTTGAGCTCTGTTCTTGCTAGATCTATGGCCAATGATGAATCTTTAGTTGACTAGTAATGTTGATCTGAGAAATAATGTGGTCAATGATGGTATCACAGGGTGGCTCACTTGATTTTGATTTTTGAGTGATGCAGCCGTGACCATGCATAATGAATACAATTTTACAGCACCATATGCACCATGTTTTGCATCTGATTATGGTTTTGTCTTGATCTAGTGATGGATTTTGCAACTAGGCGCGTCAGGTCATTTTGAGGGGTGCTGCTGTGGTTGTGGTGGTTTCAGCTTGGCTGCTTGTCAAGTTTAGGCATCGGTCTTTAGCTCGTCCTACTATAACCTATGCCCCAATGTCTGCAAGAGGTACCGAGAGGTAGATAAACCTATGTAACATTTACCAGTCCAATGATACTGAATGTGTCGATCTTCTTAGGATGAAAAGAGCCCCTTTTTCTAGCTTTGTGACCTATTTCGTAGCCAAGGTTTGCTCAGGGACAATATTCATACAACCATTGAGGAGCAAGTGGCAATGTTCCTCCATGTTGTAGGTCACAACCAAAGATTTAGGTGCATAAAGCTAACCTTTAGGATGTCATTTTAAACAATCAGTAGGTACTTTGGTGAAGTGTTATATGCCATTGGTGAGCTCAGAGACGAGATGATCACTCCTCCTTCCACTACTACTCCTGTTAAAATCCAGGGTAGCCGCAGGTGGTACCCATTTTTCAAGGTTAAAATAACGTCCAATCTTGTGTATTTTTTACTTATGCATAACTAGTGTTTGTTTTTGACCCATGTACATGGTGTAGGACTGCATTGATGCCATTGATGGCACCCATGTTTTAGCTAGTCCTTAGCAAGCACAAGGCTGCATTTCTTGGGAGGAAGCATACCACCACTGATAATGTCCTTGCTGCCGTAGATTTTGATCTAAGGTTCACATATGTGCTGGCTGGATTGGAGGAGTCTGCTCACGAGGCACTTATCCTGGCTGATGCCTTGCAAAGGCATGATGGCCTCCGAGTTCCCCCAGGTATAGAATAATGCAAACTTAGAAGAAATAACTATGAGAAACAAATTATCTAACATTGTTGGTTTTCCAACTCTTAGGTAAATTTTACCTGGTAGATGTTAGATACATATTCAGGCCGGGGTTTTTACCACCATACTGAGGTATAAGATACCACTTAAGGGAGTATTGTACTAGAAACCCTCAAACCCCAAGGGAACTCTTCAACTTGGGCACTCCTCTCTTAGGGTGACGGTTAAGAGGGCCTTCACGGCACTGAAGAATAGGTTCAGCATCTTAGATAACAAGCCATATCATCCATACAATACTGAAGTGAAACTTGTTCTTGCATGTTGCATTCTTCACAATTGGATCCTTAGCTATGGTGCTGAGGAGCATGTTCCAGAGGAGGCAACATGGTCCGCCAATGTTGGGTGTGGATGCTCCGAATGATGTTGTTGTTGACAATGGTGCTTGGGCTGCCAAGAGGGATGCTTGGGCAGAACAAATGTGGGCAACTAGAGGCAACCATAGGGATTAGTACTGCAACTTGTATGGTGTGTTATGCTGATTTGTACTGCTACTTGTATGGTGTATTATGTTGATTAGTACTATCATTTTTGTGGTGTGTTATGGTGTTGTAATACTATGATTCGTGAACAGAGGTGGACCCAACAATATGGCAAGGTATGGCAGTCGCCATACCTACCTCTGGCATGGACTACCCCGTATCCTTCCTCTCCTAGCTCTGCAGATCAAGTTCACGCCATGGATTTTGAGGATTTGTGATGTCCGTCAGCTGCCAAAGGAAGAAGACGAGTCGTGAGGGAGTATGGGCCTCATTGGACTTTATTTGATGGCAGCCCATTTGAGTTTTAGCCTGGTTGAGTCTGAGAGGCTATGATGAGTAGAACATAGAGGAATCACGGCCCGCTACAGATAGAGGAGGAAAAGTTGATTCAAATGGCAAACCCAAGCCTAAGCCCCCTAGAGGCTAGAATTAGACGTGTTTATTAGTGTGAGTAATGGTACATGCATTCCAATAATGTGCTCAATTTTTTGCTCTAAGGTATTTCTGTTGTAATGAACTCATCATCTCTTGAATTGGCAGGTACATCATTAATTTATTTTTTATATAAATTATAAGGTTTAAAATTCACCTTTTACTTTGCCGTACGAGGTACCATCTTCATCTATACTGTTTTTTTGTAATTTTTTTTGTTGATTTTATTCGGTGTTCTAGCTTTGCCATACCTAAAATTTTTCGCTGGGTCCGCCGACACATGCTGAGACCTTTTGTTGCTGCAATGATGATCTATTTAAGTACTGTTATCTCAGGCCACCATATCTATTATTTCTGTTGTAGTTACCGCTGTTGTTATAGAATTTGTAAATGTTATTTTTGTTGTTATACTACTGCTATTAAGTACTATTGTTATACTACTTGATGTAGGGATGGCTGAGGTTGTGGCTGAAGTTGAACTTGATGTGCAAGAAGTTCATCCTGGCAATGCCCATGCTACCCCAAGGCTTAACTGGACTCCTGCCAATCCACCTTTGCGTTGAAAAGGTTTGCTGACCTAGTAGGAGAAGGTGTTAAAACTGATAAGGGTTTTAAGGAAGTTCACGTGAATGTTGTGGCCAAAGATATCCCTGAACTGTTTGGTCTTGATATGAGTGGCACGCAAGTGTACAATCACCTACGCAAATGGAGGGCCAAGTGGGTTAAAATTTGTAAGCTGAAAGACCTTAGTGGTGCAAATTGGCAAGAGGACTCCTACATGATCACTCTTGCTCTAGAGCACTACAAAGAGTAGACCAAGGTTAGCTACAAAATTTTTTTGAATCTACATTCTTATATTTTATTCCTCCATGAACATTTGAAAAATGATGTCACTAACTCAATGATACATGTACACAGGACCACCCTAAAGATGCTGAATATTTGAACGTTCCTATCAACAATTACATTCAAATGCAAATCAACTTTGGAAGTGGGATGGCTACAGGCAAGTTTGCTATAGGTTCAAATGAGGCTTTGGGGCAACCTTATGTGGATATAGAAACCATTGATGTGGACGCTGAAGCACCTCCCCCTCAATCTGAAACTGCTCCTGCTGCAACTAGAGACATAAAGGATAAGGTCAAATCTGATGCAACATCACTGGGTAAGAGGAAGAGGGCAGTTGTTGATGATAGTGCCCTTATCTCAGGTTTAACTGATGTTGTCTGGGGGTTTGCAACTGTTGTGATGGAGAGTGTTCATGCTGAAGCTGCACCTGCGATTTTTGAAGCTGTCATGGGGGCTCCTGGTTTCACAAGAGAGGCACTCATGCATGCCCTATGCTTTCTGACTGAGTCAAAGAACAAGGCTACTGCACTAACCTATGTTCAGATGACTGTAGAGGACAAAGAACTTTGGATGAGGACCTATTGGGGAAAGTACTACTACATCTAGATGTCATGTAGTTACACTAATCACCTGACATTTGCATGCTTACTTCTAGCTAACAACTACAAGTAGGCTAGTGGTGAGAGTTGTGGACACTATTGATATTGATATTTTGATGTAAACTCTAATTCAGGTGATGCATGCAAACTTGTGGCATGCTGGTATGTGTAATGATGCTAAGTCACCAAGTAGGTTAGTGTACAAACTGTTGGTATGCAATGATGGTGGAATGTAGCTTGGAGACTTTTTATTCCTTGCTTGTTGATGATATTAATTAATCTTAGTCATTTGCTTGGAGACTTTTTTATTCCTTGCAATGTTGATATTAATCATGATCTTAGTCATTTGCTTGCATTGTTATAGTTGGCCTGATGTTGTGCCTCAATTGTTAGGGTCAAGCATTCTGATGTGGTAACTCAACTGTAAGGGTCAAACATTTTGATGTTGTGACATGGGTGGTAACCACACTACAACAGGCCATGATTAGTTGATTCTTCTTAAGCAGCCAACCAAACATAGTCCAACTTGGGCCAGAATTATAGCCAAGGCCTCTGGCCAAGAAGCCAAACAAGGGCTAACTTGTCCTGGCCCGAATGAGCTAGCCAACCAAAAGCAACTGATGTGGCTAGATTTACCCTGGTTTAGGCTGGCCATGGATTATTTCTAGCCAGCCCAGAATTAGGCCAAACAACCAAATACACCCTAAATGGTCGCCAGAAGCTATGTGGTTGCAATATTGAACTGCTGGTGGTAACAGCACATGCGGTGCAATATGATCCATATGATTGACATGTACTGGAATTCAGTTGTTGTGAACTGGGTTGGGTTCGGTTGGGTCGGGCTATTAATAATTTAGTTAACTGATTATAGGCCTTGCTTCAGTATTCGTGGTCAGTTAAGAAAGGGTGTGCTGGGTCACTACTCTAGAAATAGTTGGATATTAATTTCAAAAACAATATGGAGGCAACCATCTATTCGGTGTGGTGCAATAATTTTCCATGATGTGTGGAATAATAAAACAGAAAAACTAAAAATACCCACCTATAAAAAGTTAGGGGTGTTTTCATATACCCACATGTAACTATTAATGTAAAAAATCTACAAGTCACATAAAATTTAAGCATTTTTCCTTCTACGTTGCTTTTGAAGTCTCACAGAGTTTTGACTAGACTTTTCACGTCGCTAATGTTTTTTAGTTATTTTTTTTATTCTAGATACCCCTATATGGTAATTACACAAAAGTGAAGCAATCAGAGCTACGTTGAAAGATAAACCAGAGTCGCATGATCAGTCAAAGTTCTAAGTTGGTATATCAAAACTATGTATAACTTACAAGGAGAGACGGACCTGCCGGTCAGTCCATACGAGCCGTGGCCCAAGTCTTGGCTAGAAATCAAAGGGCTCCATCATTGTTTATTGACAGTAAAAACAGAGCAAGTTCTCGTACATGTCTATAAAAGGTCTAAATACAGCACTAAGTGCAAATCACCTTGGTCAGAAAAAAACCAACACACAACCACGAATGCTAGACCCCAGGATCTCCTCTCTGATCACTATTTTCTACAGCAGTTTTGTCCCTGAGTCTCTTAAGCAGATACTGGATCCGCCAATGCTTACAAGTACTCCCTCCGTCCTAGAATACAACTGGTTTTAGACTTTTTCACAGATTAAGCCAACCCACAAAAAGTCTAAATTACCCTCCCATGTAACTTCCAACCATTGTTGTCACCAGACGTGCAGTTTCTGTTTTTGCGTGGCGGCATTTAACATGGAAACAAATCATATAGTGTGGAGTAAATTACGGTTGCCAAAAAACATTTCGTGGATGACGTCTTGCATGCGTACTCCTTGCTGCCAAAAACAAATCTCATGCACCTAATTAACATCAACTGAGCAAAGCTCAAATGTGTAAAAAAATTCGTTGCCGCCACCGCCCACTGCCCTTGTACGCAAAAAATCATGTCAATATTTTCCATCCACCATTTTCAGCTGCAGCAATATAAAAGGCTGCCCACATCACAGATCCGATTGCCATTCCTTCCTCACCCGATTGACCAAACAAACAAAACCATGAACATCAATCCCAACGTGGATGCCTTACAAGATGGAGATCAAGAACAACAATATGATCCAGGCCACGTAGAGTTTTATGAGGGTGCCCATCAATTTGACCTGAACATGGAACCCACAGATGATGATGAATCAGGTATTCTCGTTGCTTCCCTCATATAATTAGATATTCACGCAGTGTAGTATGAGTTGGCTTTAGCATGTCCATAGACCATCTGCACAATCTTTGTAACCAGGTCAGCATTTTTATGGATTGCAGATGATGACCATGATGTGTATACCGACCATGTGGACATTGAATTTCAAACAGAAGGACTCAATGAATCAGGTAATGGAAAAAAATAATCATGCTTTACAAATTACATTTTGCTGATGACAAAAACAACTGGATTAAGTCCATAGCAACAAAGTTTCAGGTGAAGAACAAGATGGCTTTGAGGAAGAAGTAGAGAACCAGTCACATGCACAAGAAAATCGTAGGAGAAGAACCATCCTAACAGAGCTGCAGCATTTCTAGGTTTATGAAGCATTACTTATGAGAAGTAGGAATATGAAACTAAAAAAGAACACAACCCATATTGTTGCTAGCTTGTTTAACATCCCATTGGGTTTAGTTCAAACCATATGGAAGTATGCAAAGGATTGTCATGCAGAGGGTATTCTAGTTGATTTTAAGTCCAAAAAAGTGCTATGTGGGCGTCATAGGATTGAAGTGGACTTATCTCAGGTTCCATCAATTCCTTTGAATGAAAGGACTACCATTAGATCTATCGCATCTGTGTTGCATGTTAGTAAGAGCACAATGCATAGGGCATTCAAAGACAGACTTCTTCATCGTCACTTGAACACACTTAAGCCATACTCGAAGGAAGATAACAAGAAAACCCGTCTGAAATGTTCCTGAAACTTTGCAAGATGAGCCAAAATTTATTGATATGCACAACATTGTGCATTTGGATGAAAAATGGTTTAATACTACAAAGAAGGCAAGGCGATTCTATATGCTACCTGGTGAACAGGATCCTCTTAGGACAGTGCAGAATAAAAATTCAATTGATAAAGTTATGTTCTTGGCTGCAATTGCTAGACCAAGATATGATGAAGAAGGGAATTGCACATTTGATGGCAAGATAGGTGTATGGACTTTTGTTAAGCAGGTGATATTTTTAATTTGTAATTTCAATTTAATTTGTGTGTAGTACAACTTCATTTGCTGAGCCAAGATATTGAACTAACACTTTTGACTGCATGTCATAGTAACCAGCACAGAGGAATAGTCGGAACAGGCCAAGGGGGGACACTAGTAACAAAACCAATCAATGTTAATAGAGACACAAGTAGGGATTTTTTTATTGAGAGAGTAATACCAGCAATTGTTGTAGCATGACCTCAAGAAGATGCAGGGAAAACAATTTGGATTCAGCTGGACACAATGCCAAAACACATGTGCCAGCAAATGACGAGTATTTGCAGCTGTTGTGGCGAAAACAGGCCTTGACATTCACCTAATGCAGCAGCCCCCTGATTCTCCTGATCTTAATATCCTTGACCTTGTTTTTTTTTTGCTTCTCTTCAGTCTCTAACATATAGAAGGAATGTTACGAACATGGATGATCTAATCACTAATGTTCAAGCCGAGTATGCTGAGTATGATGCAGGTTCCATTAATCGTGTGTTTCTTACTCTATAGTCCTGTTATGTTGAGGTCATGAAGGTTGGAGGAGGGAATCGATACAAGATTCCCCATATGAACAAAGAAGCATTGGAGCTGCGAGGCAGTCTTCCTATTAGCCTTAGTTGTGATCGTGATCTGTATGATGGCATTGCTCAAACGTTAGCTGACTAATGATCTTATACTATAGTTGGTTTGTTAGTTCAAGCAATGGACACGAGATGCAAACACTTCCTGTTACTTATACAAAGTGAACATGAATTTCTGCCATTTTTATTCGTGATCGATTTTGTGTAATCAATGAAACAAAGACTACAAGTTCACCTAGTTGTGTTTAGTACCACATTGGATATTGATGATGGGGGAGTCCAACTTATAAGGTGGAGGGAACCTCACCTATCAAGCTAGTCTTTTGGGTTGAGGTGTCTCAGGACCTTGGTTGGGGCTCTAGTTGGGTCAACCTGGGCTGACGGCAGGGGCTCGTGTACGGGACGAGCCAGGCCGCACTCTAACAAGTGGTATCAGAGCCATGGTCAGAAACCTGAAACATCTCATGGGCCTCACACGGATATCGGACCGTCGGATTGGATCTCCCGGGCCACACGGTTATCGGGCTGTCGGAGGGGTGTCCACCCGGGTGTGAAGGGGAGATGGGGCCACCCGATGTGTGATGGGGGAGATTGTTGTGTTTAGTCCCACATTGGATATTGATGATAGGGGAGTCCAACTTATAAGGTGGAGGAAACCTCACCTATTAGGCTAGTCTTTTGGGTTGAGGTGTCTCAGGACCTTGGTTGGGGCTCTAGTTGGGTCAACCTGGGCTGACGGCAGGGGCTCGTGTGCGGGACGAGCCGGGCTGCACTCTAACAAGTGGTATCAGAGCCATGGTCGGAAACCTGAAATATCTTATGGGCCTCACACGGATATCGGACCGTCAGATTGGGTCTCCTGGGCCACACGGTTATCGGGCTATCGGAGGGGTGTCCACCCGGGTGTGAAGGGGAGATGGGGCCACCCGATGTGTGATGGGGGAGATTGTTGTATGTAGTCCTATATCTGATATTGATGATAGGGGAGTCCAACTTATAAGATGGAGGAAACCTCACCTATCAGGCTAGTCTTTTGGGTTGAGGTGGCCCAGGACCTTGGTTGGGACTCTAGTTGGGCCGATTTGGGCTGGCGGCAGGGGCTCGTGTGCGTGACGAGTCCGACCGCACTCTAACACACCTTACTGCAAGCGATCAATCTCATTTATTCTAGTATTATGAAGCTAAAATAGAAGCTTCAACTTAATTAATCTAGTGGCCGTGAGTAGCCGCCAATGTCAAGCAATTCATCGTCTTCAGTAGACTCACCATGCTCCTGCATTTCAGTCTCGGGGATAAAATAGCAGTACATCGGCGGGTCTTCAGGCTCAGCCGCTCAGGGTGGACAGAGCATTCCAGTTGTACCTTGGACTCAGGGACAAGGGAGCACTCCATCAGCTGGACCTCGGACTCGGGGATATCGGAGCACTCCATCAGCTGGACCTCAGACTCTGGGACGACAAAGCAGAACATAAGCAGGTCCTCAGAGATGGGTGCTGCCGACATGATAGCTGGACTAGCGCTGCTTGGAGGGGCGCACCCGTCACTAGCCTGCGGGGAGCATGCGGTGAGATTGTGTGGACTTGATGGCTTCCGTGTGCTGCTCTGTGCAGACGAGGGCTGGGTGGTACCTGGATGCCACTCCATCAAGATGGGGACACGGTGGACTCCTATGTCTAGCTGGGCCGACATCGGGATGGGGATGAAGAGGGTGTCGTCCGCTCCGCTTTCCTGTGTGTCTTGGACAAAATTAACACCTTCTTCAACGATTGTGCCCCTTTGCTCACCATGGAGAAGCACCCAAAAGCCATGGTGTCCATGATGGATTCGCTGACCATGGCCTCCTCGCCGTCCCAGTCGTCCTCACGCCCTACTTCGCTAAGGATGACAATCGAATCTAAGGCGCCCGTGTTGCTCTGGCCCGTCGTTGCGACTAGCGGGCTGCACTGATCGACGAGGCCGCCCCATGAACAAGGACATATATGACGATTCTGAACAAAAAGAACTGCATTGATTTGATATATGATCGAGAGTTTAGGGATTTGGGTAGAAGCTGAAGATTGGGTATTTGGTGAGAGAGGTGGAGAGAATGGAAGGACGAGACAAACGGTTATTCAGTAGAGGGATAATTTTGGTATTCGACATCTATAAACAGAGGTGAAAACTTAGAACCAGCTATATTTTGGGATAAATTTTAAATGCTAAAACCAATTATATTCTGGGACGGAGGGAGTATTTGAGTGTAACATAAGTATTTATAGATGGGTAAATGAATATCCCCCTAAACCTGTACTAGATTCGACGCCATTACTCTCCTCCGTTAATGCAACTACGCTAAACACACTGCCTCTCTCTCTCACACACACCGGTACAACATTCCATACTCTGCAGCGACAAAATCAAACCTAGGACGTGCCACTGCCAGAAGATCGAACAGATCAAACCATGTGGAAAGTGCTAAGTATACATATGGGTGGGCCCAGAATATTTAGTAACTCAGGGCATTACATGACGTCAAATTTGAAACAACTATTGACACAAAAACTATAGAAGTTTCCACTGTGTAACTGGGCTAAAAGTTAGGCCAGGGTGGATTTTTCCTTAGTGGCTGAGCTGGCCCACCACTCGATACGTACAAAATCCCTGTGCCAGGTTTCAGCTAAGGTATAGGATAACAAACGTGGATGGAGCCGAATACTGATTCCGAAAGGGAGATAATAGAGGTGCCGGCGTTCTGCATTGTTTAGTTGGGGAGGTATGAGAGGGTTACTGATGCTTGCGACTGCACGCTGAGTTACAAACTTACAATCCCATGAGTGAGTTGCAATATCAATCATTTTAGTTAGAATCAAAATGTGTATATTATTATTGCCAAACACCAGTTACAATTTCGGAAATGGACCACTGCAATATATAGTTCCAGCTTGCTCTCCGGACTCTTCCAGCCTGACTGTCCTGACATGGGTGGATGCATAGTTTATCCCCATCGTTTGTAGATCTACATACTCCTCAAGCCACCTACTTGTTAGATTGCATCTATTAGTTCAATAAGTAATCTGAAGCAATGATGAGGGAAAATTGCATTGGTTCCTTGACATCGAAAGATCTCAATTTTAGAAATGAGTAAAATGGCACACAGTTCATAAACTTATTTCGGGGTGTCAGTTAGGTTCTCAAGTTCTCAAAATACGTATTTGTGTCCAGATATGCATTTTGAGAGTTTCAGGACCTACACTACAACAAAAGTGACCTGTAGCGGTGGGGCGAAACCCACTCTAGCGGCGGGTGGACCACCCCGCCGCTACGCAAATGCTGCTAGAAAAAAAGAGCTCTAGCGGCAATTGACCTAAAGATGAAATCAACCACTGCTAGAATAAAATTAGTAGCGGCAGGTGACAACTTCATCCACCGCTACCCATAAATCTAAAAAAAAAAGAGGCCCTAGGCCCACCGACCCACCGAGCCCCCTGCGCCTTGCGTCGCTGTCGGAGGAGGGGGAGGAGCCGGATCCGGGCTCCCTTGTTGTGTGTCACCATGGAAGGAGGGGGAGGAGCCAGATCTGGCCTCCCCTTGCGCTGCACCGCCATCGAAGGAGGGGGAGGAGTCGGATTTGGCCTCCCCATGCCGCGCGCCACCGTCGGAGGGGGAGGAGCTGGCCTACCGTTGCTGTGCACCATTGTGGAGGAGGGGGAGGCACCGGATCCGGCCTCCCTTTGCCACGCCCCATCGGAGGAGGGGGAGCCAAGCCGCCATCACGCAAGGCCACGCGTCGCAGGGCTGCTGTTGCGCATGGCGTCACGCCGCAAGGCCGGTGAGACCTGTCGTCTCGGTGAGGCGTCGCGCCGCCGAGCCACCGTCTCGTCGAGGCCTCACATCTGGCGCCGCGCTGCAAGGAGATGGAGGGGTTGGCGCCGGCTGTGAGGAGTGGGAGGGGGTGGTGCCGGCTGCAAGGTGAGGTAGGGTGGTGCCGGCTCTGAGGAGAGGGAGGGGTTGGCGCCGGCTGCGAGGAGAGAGGGAGAGAGATGGGAGGAAGGGCGGTGGCGGCTAGGGTTAGGAGTGAGGCTGAGGGAGGGAGCGGGGTAGATAGGGTTTTGTTTTTATATGGGCCGCTGTTGATGGGCTTTAGCGGCGGGTGACATTATAGCCCGCCGCTAGTGTTAATTTTTAGTGGCGGGTTGCTTTCTGGGCCGCCTTTACAAATGTTTGTTGAATTATAGCGGCGGGGCATTATTGAGCCGCCTCTATTGAAAATTGGGCTGCGCCGCTACAGAGGTCTTTTGTGGTAGTGCTAGATGACACTCTAAAATAAGTTTAAGAACCGCTAGTGCACTTTATTCTTTAGAAATCTACTGTCAGACTAGTCCAACGCACTTTAATACCATCGAAATTTACTCCGTGTAGAAATTGAAGTTAACTGAAAATGTTGGAAGCTCAAGGCTTGAGCGTGAGGACTGATGGTAGGACGGACAGAAAACTTACAGACTTCACTCATATTAAAGTAAGGCTAGTCCAGTTTGATGATAATAAGTTTCTAAAACCGGGATCTTCTAATGTCAAGCATGTAATTTTTTCGTAGGATGACCTAGGACGTCTTTGTGAAACCAATAATATTGATTTGTCATGCACAGTAGTCTCGTCGGCATTATGCATGTTTACCTGCCTCCGTACAGCTGCAATGCTTGCGATGGCCTATGGGAATCAACCCAATGGACAGTACATGGAAGAGTATATTCTTGGTTGTTGCACGGAGAAGTGTATTCTAGTAAACCCATCGGTTCCCATGTACCAACTTATCTACCCAAGTCCAGCTATCAACTTTGGTCGTGGATTCAATGATTTTTATTTACGCGTTGTTAATTTGGATGGGCACGGAATGACACTGACCTTGGGGTGACCAGTTCAAAGATACAATGATCCATATATACCATACAACGAACCACTGATATGTTTATTTCTTCTTACAAGTGGGTGCAACAAGAACGGACTGCCAATGGTTTTACTCGCACGCATATAAATAGGCCCATGCATGCCAGCAGTTGGTGTGCAAGCGATCCGCCTTACTTCACTTCCCTTGTCTCACAGGAAGTAGCGACGCTAGCTACAATCAGAGTCATGGCATCAGCCATGCATCTCCCACTGCTAGTCCTGTGTCTTCTTGTTAGTCACAATCACGGGTCCAGGACCTTCGTCAGTCTCCGTTCAATCGACGAGTCAGGTGCCTCGCCATCAACCACGAGCTGCCCTCCGATGTCCACAGGTGCTGTTGCTGGTCCTGAATTTCACACCAAATCTCATCCTCGAAGGAACACTTAATCCAGATCTGACATTTAACGATATTGCAGGGTCTATAAGCGGCAACAAGCTGCCAGTCGTGCACAGGTTGAGCCCGTGCTCTCCGCTCAGTAGCGCCAGCAGGAAGCAAGGGGGCAAGGCGTCTCTGGATGAGATCTTACACCGTGACAGCCTCCGCTTGCGCTACCTGTCCGAGGTCCAAAAATCTGGCTCCTCATCAGACTTAACGTACCCGGCAAAGCAGAACATCATCGACGGCCTCCCTGGAGTGTACGAGTACACGGTGATCGCCGGCTACGGCACGCCAGCGCAGCATTTCCCGATGTCTTTCGACGCCAGCGGGATGTCGAAGCTACGGTGCAAGCCGTGCTTTTCGGGAACCGGAAGCGCGTCGTGCGGCAAGAAGAAGGCGTTCGACCCCTCCAAGTCGTCGTCCTTCTACAAGGTGCCATGCAACTCTCCCAAGTGCAGGGGGACGGCGTGTTCCGCTGACGGGTCGTGCGCCTTCACTCTTCAGAACTCCAACCACGTCTACGGCAACGGCACTCTCGTGGCTGACACGTTCACTCTCTCGACCTCCCTCAGCGTCCAGGGCTTCGCCGTCGGCTGTTTGCAGGTGGACAACCTGTTCCGCTATGACGACGAAGTGGCTGTTGGGAACATTGACCTCAGCCTGAGCAGGAACTCGCTGGTGTCCCGGCTGCTTCCGTATGTGCCGACCGGCGCGGCCCCTTTCTCGTACTGCCTCCCTGGGGACACTGACACTCACGGCTTCCTGTCCATCTTGCCCGACCTGTCACAGTACAAGAGCGTCCCTGATGTCAAATTCGTGCCGCTGGTGAACCACCCGACCGGTCCCAACTTCTACTTCGTCGACCTCGTCGGCATCACCGTCCACGGCAAGGACCTGCCGTTTCCTCCAGCGGCTTTCAAAGGCAACGGGACGATGATGGATACACAGTCTAAGTTCAGCTACCTGAACCCGCCCATCTATGCCGCTCTCCGGGACGAGTTCCGGAGGGCGATGAAACAGTACCAGCGGGCGCCCGCGTTCGGCGGGCTTGACACCTGCTACAACGTTACCGCGTATGCCTCCATCACAGTCCCGACCATGGCCCTCACGTTCGGTAACGGAGTCGTCATGGTCCTGGACTCAAGGCAGTACCTGTACTTCTTCCGCGAGCACGAGAACGAACATTTTCCCTTCATCTGCCTTGCATTCGCTTCCGTGCCTGACGAGGTGTTCCCGTGGAACTCCCTTGGGATACAGATGCAGAGGACAAAGGAGGTGGTGTACGATGTGCAAGGTAAGCAGGTTGGTTTCGTCCCAACCCGCTGCGGGTCACCCTGATTCTTCAGTCAACTGTACCGCACGACTCCTCCCGCATTGGCAATGGAGGAGTACTCAAATTCAAAGAGTTCTGCTTGAGGATTATTTGAATCTTTTACTACAAGATTTGCCTTTGCTTTTACCGTAGTGCTGGGTTATTGTGTTTCTTATGACAGTGTTCTTGAGTAAGTGTGTCAGTGCTAACTCAAGTGTTCGGAAATGTCAGTTAATTTGAGTGTTTTGAAATTAAATAAAACCTTGTTCTGGATAGCCATCAAACCATTATGTTCTGATCATGTACATCGATATATGAGTCGACAGTGTATTACCAGAATTGGCCAATTGGTCAACTAACTAGTACCAATGCACAATTGTGCAATCGACCTTATGAATATATCTCCAGTCACTTAAATTCGAAAAAGCCTGCACATGCAATAGACGTTAAACAGAGCTCTATATCCAATAGCAGTTTTATATTGTGTGCTTCCAGTCCTCCATTGTCACTCCAAGGTTCTCACGAACTCATTCCAATATTCTTCTGACGTTCAAAAATGTTGAACCATTATTTTTTTTAAATCGCTTTTATGCTATCTTATCTTATAGTATTTACTAATTGGAGGTTTCTTTTAAAGCCTTCACATTAATTGGAGAGAAATCTTAGAATTTTTCAAAAAAAAAAAGCAAAACATCTAACCATCAAATAGAAACCATGATAAATAATATCCATTGGATCAACTTTAATTTTAATTACCCACCTCTGTCATTATAAAAATAACTATCCAAAATATCCTTGCTACACAATCGTGAATTTCTATGTCAAACATAGAATGACCGACATGTAGTGGACACCCTAGTCCATGTTCTTCCGACAACACCTTCCTTTTTTTTTCTCCCGTGCAGGAACTACCCAAAACCCATGCACTGCCACCATGGCATGCAGATGTTACCATATCTTCGTCCTAAGAGGCACGTGCGGCACAAGACCAACTGATTGCCGTGGACCAAAAGATCTCCATAACGTTGTCCTTCTGTTAGGACCAAAGCATGCACGTGCCTGTGCACGTCACACATGCACAGCAACCAGGCAAGTTCTCAATTCCGTTGATTATTTTCTTTGCTGATTGCTTGAATATACCCATAGATGCATATGCAGATCACTGTATCATGAGAATCTTGGCTAGGCAACACGCGATTGATCCAGGCAAGCATGCTTAAATGTTTCCAAAGATTCAATCTACGCACGGGAAATGAGAGGCTCTCGGATAGGAGGGCATCATTGTGTAATGTTTTTACTGGCCGTGAGCATGCATAAACACAGGTTAGGATCAATTAATTCATAGTTTCAGCTGATAATTACGGATCAATGCACGTTGACGTCTGCAGGGGCTTCTCATACGCCGCCATGGACAGAGTTATCACACCTGGATGTTTCCGATCGCCAAGATATTCAAATTCGTCTATCGTCGTCATGAAGGGCTAAGTTTCTTGGACGGCAGCTAAGAATGGTTACGGCCAAGGTTAACATAACCGGGGTTAACCGGCCGGTTAACCCGGTTAACTGACAAACCGGTCCGGACCGGTTATCCCGGTCGGCCGGTTAACCCCCGGTTCGGATTTAAATTTCTTGAAAATTTGAAAAATTTTAAATCCATTATTTTGTAAAAATACTAGAAGAATAATAAGAAGATATGATGAAAAAATGAATCAAAATCACGACTATTGATAGATGAAAAAATTATGTAAAGAAAATATATGGGAAAAATAGAAAGCCAAAACTTATTCGCTCACGGAGGCCACATCCATGCCTTATCCTCCCTCCTCCTCATGTATTTCTCCTTCCCTGATCTATCTCTGTTGTCTTGCCGTCGATCTGCACCGTCGGACGCCGCGGAGCCGCCGTTCGTCCATCGTTCGGCCGGACGGGTGGAGGCGGTCGGCTAGCCGGCCAGCTAGCCCGGTTAGCCTGCCTGGGAAGTCTATTAACCGGCAGCGAGACGCGGTTAACCTCCAGTGGCGTCCGATTAGCCGTACATAGAGGTAAGGTTTTTTTCTGTATCTTTTTTTAGGTAATTTAGATAGAAAATTTAGGTAAGTATGTAATTAATTTAGGTAGCCATGTATAGTTTAGACTTTGAAACATAGATAATTTAGAAAGGAAAGAAATATATTAAATATCTAGTTTATTATAATTTATTAGAATGTTGAAGTAAGAAATTATATATGTCATTTGTTATTATAGGGAGACATGGTGCATCCTAATCAAAGTGATGGGTGTGAGTGCAATTATTTGAATGCTATGTATCCAATAATTATATTTATGGAAATCTAATATATAATTATTTGTAGAAAATTATGTGTGGGACAACTATATTTTGATGTTTTGTATAGCACAATATAGTTATATTATGAACTCAATGTATTGTGTATTGGTGCCTAATATTATGCTCAATATTTAAAAAATATCATGTCTAATTTTTTTCTATTATTTGAATTATTTTTCTATTTTTTCTCCATCAATTGGATTAGTCACTACTGTCACCGGTTAACTGGACTAACCGACAGGTTAACCGGTATAACCGATCGGTTAACCAGCCGGCGACCGCACGCCCCCCAAATTGAATTTTGCTCGGCTAACCGGTCGGTTACACCGGTTAACCGGTGAACCAGGCCCGACCGGTTATACCGGCCCGGTCGATTTTGTCAACCTTGGTTACAGCACAATCATCTTAATACAATAATAATATCTTGATCTTTTTAGAAACCAGTCCTATCAGCATGAAAATCAAGCACTTGAAGAGGTTCTTGATACACCCAGGATGTCATGAACACTTCACAAGCCATAGGTACTGCAAAACCCAAAAATGAGCCCACCTAAAAAGTCTGAAACTATTTGAACACCACTTGCATGAACTTTAGTAAAAAAATTTCAACACAACATAGTGCCACCAAAAGTATATGTTGTAGGGTAGGTTGAATCATAATGTTAAGCAAAAGATCATAGTTTTTGTTCAATGATGCCCCAAATAAATTCCTAAAGGGTCAAAAACATGGTTCAGTTGAAAATTTCCTATTCCAATTTGAATGTAAGATGTTGAACAAACTCATTTTTTTAAATTAAGTGAAATCCATGGTGATCAACCCTATATTTTTCTTTTTCTCACTGGAGCTCTAGATTCATGTCATGTGTTGTATTGTTGGCGTCACAGCACGTGACATCGCCCGCGAAGGATCCTGGCGATGGGTCTGCCTCCGATGTGTTCTAGGATTAAAGTTATTATATTACCCCACAACTTCATACTTATTTGGATATTAAAAACAAATTGATTGGCCGAATAATTCCATACTTATGTACTGCTTATATGTATTCACTGAATAAATATGACAAATCAAAATATTTGCTCTTTGAAAAGCCAAATAAAAATTACCAAATAAAAAGCAAACATGTCCATGGTTATTTCCTGGCCAAAAACCAGATAACCATATACAAAAGGCATCACTAAGATGTGTTTGGTCCTACAAAGACATGGAGTTGATTCGATCTATGACATCCCCGCCCCACGAATGAGGAGGTAGTTGAATGATCGATCATCAAGTGACATCTTGACGAAGCAAGAGTCCAAAAGTACACACTTATCTTTATAAAAGATTATTATGCAATGTTAAAATTGAATTATTACAACTTTGATTCAGATTTTTTTGGTAAGTAAACAAATTTGAAACTCGGTAACATAGATAGTAGAAGAAATATAACTCACATTAGAATCCTATCATGAAGCACATCAAACCCGTAGACGTAACTCATTTTCAAAAAGAATACCTGCACAAAACAATATAGAGTGAAGCCCTGAGCAACTAATACTCTACAAGACCTACCCGTGAAAATGGCATGTTAAGGCCAACACCTAGTATGTAGGAGGCTGACCTAAGATTTTTGTAACAATTGCAAAAACAACACTAATAATTGATCCTCTTTTTTAGATTTTAGCCAAGTTAATAAGGTTCTTACATAAAATAAATATTATGTAGCTATACTATACCAAATATAGTTGTAATACAATTAATGGAAATACAACAAGTTTAATCATAATTATCATTTTACTTTTTCTTCGATATGGTAGCGATTTCACAAGTGGTACTCAATAACCGCGAGGAACGGTGACTCTAATCGATCTACATCTCGCAAGAGAAACCCAAATACACAATGCACACACACTTTAAGGAGGCACATATGACAACCTTTTACAAGATACAACAGAGTTGGTCCGGGTCAAACTTTTTTCGAGTACACATCACCCCATGTAATGCTTCCGTCGAAGCCATCTATGGGTAGCCCATGCATTCTCCCTTCCAACACATATCCACATTCCATCATACCTGCTTCATCACCAGAAGAAGAGTAGGATATCGTCCAACCACTACGGTAGTCAAGCTACATCGTTTACTAGTGCCTATATCACCAGCATGCACTTGATATTGTTTGAACTTGGTCATGGGTCCATACGAAGGGGTTCTTAATCAACACAAATGGGGCTACGGTAAACAAGGGCCAACCTTATCACCTCGACCTACACATACACTTCGCCGTTATGTCTCATTTTTATTTCTTTATCATTAAATAAGTTTAAGAGAAGTAATACTAACTAAATCACCCTATACCGAGAGATCCTTGGATTATTCGATACTGGCTATCGAGGCTCACAATTAATTTTAGCATTTCTAATGGGGCTTATAAAAAACTGAACTCATTCCCCTAGGATTTTGTTTTGCCTACATGCAACTAGACTTCAATCAAATTTTTACACGTAATACATAATACATGGCACACATACATGTGGTAAAAAAACTAAAACATAAGAGTGCACTGGCTTGCCTTGGTTTAGATCAATGTTAGCACTCTCGGAAGGATTAGTCTCGGCTCCGGGCTCCTCCGAAACTATCTCCATCTTCATGTTCTCTTCGTTGAGTCCTATTGAATGAAATGCAATGCATGTAAGGATAGAGAGGATTCATAGCACTTACTCAACAAATAAATATAATGACACGATGCATGTATAAAACACCGGGATGCATTAGAGACATGGGTGATTTCTTATATTGCTTTCTTTTAACCTCGTGGAATACGAACGGTGCTTTTAGTGACAACAACGCTATGATAAAACACATTTAGACCATCTAGGTGAGCATACATGATGATCAGAGGTAAAGTAAAGTAAATAAAATCTAAAATGCAAAGAGAAAGGTGTATAAATATCTGCATGTTGACTTAAGTGTTCAAAGTCAATGGTATTTACAAAATTGCCATTTACTAGGAATAAATTAAAGTAATTAGGATTACATATGGTTCTGTGAGATATAAGATAGTGGGAAAAATATATGTTTCAAAGGACATGACATGAGATTTATCTACTAAATATGGTGGCAAGAACATGAACTAATAGTTTATATTAATTAAAATGGTGTATACATTAAAGTATTAATTTCAGACAAACTAAGTAGAATTTAATTATTCCACTTAGTGAGATGGATGATAAAGAGGAAATAAACATGCATGTAAAATGTGATAATTAACTCATGCATAAAAAATTAATTATGATTTTATTTCTAATTTCAACCATTTAATCCACCTCTAAATAAATATTAGTTTTCAGGGTGATTTAACAATTTTTTAAAATATAGAATTGCAGTAGAGCCCAAAAAGTTATTTGTTTTATTTTTATCCCTAGTATATATTTATTTGAAAGAACAACAATTTTATTTGGCTAAAAAATAAATCAAAATAATTTTTTTGGCCATTGGACCGCTTCAAACTCAGCCCAGCAGGCCAGGCGGGACGTGGACGAGTCTCCTGGGCCAGATTTGGCCCACGCGTGGCTGGGCTTGGTAGGCCAGAGCGCAGCCACGGAGCTGGCCGAGCCAACCAGCCACGGCGCGCGCGCGGGGGCACGCGGCGGTGCCGCGGCAACTGCCGCGCGACGGCGGCTTGCCGAGGCTTGCGGCGGCCAGGGCAGACGGAGGGATCCGGGGCGCGTGCTCACTGTGGTGACTGTGCGAGGGAAGGCGGCGGACGACGGCGGACCGAGGCTTCCGGCGGCGGTCACGACGGTGTTCCCGGCCAACGGCTGCAAAAATCGAAGCCGAAACCCATAAAACGGTCACGCGACACGGATAGGATCTTGCAGAAGGAAGGGATTGAAGAAAGGTTCACCTTGGAGGGAGAACGGGGCTGCACAGCGGTGGTCGGAGGCGGAGAGGAAACTCCGATTCCCTGCGGCCGGCGGCAAATGTGGAGAGGGCGGGGCACAGGGAAGAGAATAAACCTTGCAAGATCTGTGGGTGGTGTCGGATAGTGACGAAAGATGGTCGCCGGCTCCGACGCGGGAGCTTTGCTCTCGGCTCCAATGGCGGCCACCCTCGGAGAAAGAAGAGCGTCCCCGGTGTATGGCGGCGAGACCATGAGCCGACAGCAGTCAAAAGGAGTCACGAGCTAGCAAAACAATTTCGGTGAAATTTTATCAAAATATTTGAAATTTCATACTTTTTGGTGGGGACGAAATGAAATCTAAAATATCGAGATGGTATTTGACTACCTTTAACCAATTCAAATTGCTTTGTTTATATATGTAACTATAATATCTTATGTGCTGAAGATAATTTCTTGTGAAATCATGTCAATTATTTCTTAAAAAAAATTAAATTTGTTCATCGAAATTTCTGAAATTAAAATTTCGTATTTTTTGGTGACCCCTGAAATTTTTTCTTTCCCGAAATTTTTTTCTAGGTCGCGAGATGCGGGGGACGCTGCCGAAGAGAGGGATTGAATCTGGGCCCGACAAGGAGGGAGCATGGGGTCGAGGAGTGCCTGTCGGCGGCGAAGAAGAAAGCCCAAAATTCGGGCTCAACACAGCGAGGGAGGAGGTGAGCTTGTGCCAAATGACGGAGGAGAGGAAGGTGAGTCCGCGGGGCAGCTTGTCCGAGTCGGGGGAAGGCCAGAGCAGTCGGGCGACGGCGATGTTGCACTGGCGGCCATGGAGGGTTGAGCTCAAGAGGAAGAGAGCGAGAGAGAGAGAGAGAGAGAGAGAGAGAGAGAGAGAGAGAGAGAGAGAGAGAGAGAGAGCAGAGGGAAACCAGGGGGAGGAAATCCAGGTGCGGGAGGAGCGGTTTGATGTTGGCCACGCGGCATCGGCCTGCTCGGTGAAATAGGCAGCGAACAGGGCAAATGTTGAGTGTGTGGCTAATGAATGGGTTCCCACTGAGGTTCAAAAGCCCAGAAATAGATGGTCCAAGCATCTTAATGTGACGATTTCGAGCATTAGATAAATTTTTCTAGGCAAACCAATTATACCATGTACTAGAGAAATTTTGGGAACACAAAGGTGGAGACATGCAGCACATGCATGGTCAAATCTATGTGATATTAAATTTTTAAAAGGGCTATTTGATTAGGTGGGTTTGAGAAGAATTTCTGAAGTCTAGATATGCTGCAATTGTGGGTATTTTGAAATTCAAAATGAGGCATCAAAAAATGTCAAACGTTAAGAAGGTCTGGACATGCATGAAGAGAACTAATTATAGAACAAAACCATTGATGATGCAGCTCAGGAAGTAAACAAAGAGAAAATTATTAAATTTAAAAAACTGCTATATGACCAGAGTGACTTAGATCGGTTTCTAAGTTTGAACTTTACTTTCAAACTTAGCTTTAGTATAAATTTCAAAAAGTAATAATTATGACCCTATTAATTCAAGTCACATTTATATGTGGTTTCTCAAGATTATATCTGGTTTAATGGTTTCTTATAAATTTTTAAGTTTGAATATTTAAATTAATCCTATTTCATAGCTTTGATTGATTTGTTTGCCTTACTTGTACAACAGATAAAATCACCCAAAATTCTCTAAAATTCTTATCTACGTCATGGATCAAGATTTTAAAATTCTTATCCGCGTCATGATCAAGATTATGAAATTTATTTGGGTTACTTACATACGAAAATGTGAACCTCTAGTTCAAGCTACATTTGACATTAATTCAAATAAAATTCAAACTTGCATTTTAAATTGTTATTTTTCTTTTGTTTTTCTCCCTTGGCTTTATAGAGTTTGTTATTACCTCTAAAAAGAGACACTAGATGTCACAGGATCGAACCACCTACATATAGTAGATACATCACATTCAGACATCAAATTTAAAATAAGACAAATCAAAATATTTGCTCTTAAAAATAAAGAAAATATGGTATCTCTATACTTCTAAAACACGTGCGTTTTCTTGCAAAACAGCCATGCCATGTCATCTAAAAAATTCTAACCGTTGGATTCGCCCTGTGAAAGATAGAGGACGTAGGATATGCAAAAGGACATCTTACAAAACGATCATTCATGAATTATCTATTACGTCCCGGTCCTTCCACCATTCCTCTGCGATCTTTACATCCAGATCCTTCTCGAACTTGCAATTGATTCCCGGTCCTTCCACCAGTTGTTGTGCAATCTTTACATCCAGATCGTTATTGAACTAGAAATTCGTTCTTGGTGCTTCCACCATTCTCTGGATCTTGCATCCAGATCCATCTCAAATCAAACTTTTCTTTTAATCCTTTCACCATTAATCAATTTTATATCTTTTGAATATATCAATATGTTTCCAGTTAAAAAAATATTTTTTTTCCTGATATGTAATAATATGTAGGAATATATAAAATATAATATACAACTTTATTTACATTGCTAACTATCATTACGGATATGGGTAAATAAGTACAATTAATCTTTTGAAATAGAGAAGTATCAACTTCTATAAAAATTGTCCAAATCAAACAAGTGATTAAAGCACTGTTATGAGAAACCATGTCATAATCTTATCTTCGTTGATTTTATTCATGAGTTCATTTTTTACTATATTTTTAATTAATTTGACCGTACTGCAAGAACCCCAACACATGGCCACTATTGTTTATGATGTCACAAACTTATTATATGATTATTTTATAACTATTTGTTTCATCTGACATATTATTAAAGCTCCATGACTTAACTGCAATCAATGTGAAAGGTGACATGATTTGAACTCACAAGCCTATCACCTCATATGTGCTGCTTGGATATTCTATTATGCATACAGGTACTTGCTTCCATTTATGTTGTTACAAACAATTATCATCAGTTGACATATAATAGGTTTATGTGCATCTAAAAATGGTGACTAACGTTAGCTTTTTACTGAAGTAGTTTTAACAACAATAGAGACATAGAAAATGTTCTGATCACAGCAACATGGTATATTATGTGAGTTAGCTCGGTTCCTCCCTCTTAGATCATACTTGGTCTTCCTGGTTGCTCATATATGTTTGGCATTTCAGTTTTGCGGACCTAATAGGTGTGAAATATACCTTAGTATCTACAGAATTCAGTTATGTGTTGTCACTTTATGGTTTTGAGCTCATCACTACATACATTGTATGGAGATTTATTCTATTCATATTTATTAAATTTGTAATTATTCTGCTATAATATCTAAGAAATTCAAACATCTGGAACAGTAATTTTCCTGTGTATTATGCTGTAATATAACTGCATTTTATTGCTATGTTTCCATATAAATGGATTTGTCCATCAGGACATCAGATTAGTGAACAAGTACAACTGACTGAATTCTGATAATTTACTACAACTTGCAGATCGTTCCCTCTCCTACTGACTTCACATATGGTATTTTCTTGCCAAATTTTAGATGTCATATATATCTTGACCAAGTACTTGGTTCGAATGATAGAAACAATAACACATTATATTAAAATTTTCAGTTCAAAATTTACAACTACTACCTTGTGCATAACGATTGTGGTCACCATGTATATATAACAAAAACCATCCGCCTCTCTATTTCCAATACCTGCTGTAATTTATTAAAGTTTTATATTTATTTCTAGATCATTGTTATTTTGGTAGATTTAGAGTGATATGTAGGCCAATCTGTCCATATGCATTACATTAGCAACCTTGGAGTTACCGGCTACACTTCAGAGTGATATGGTTTTATTTATTCTTCAACCTAAAGTTGTTATTTGCTCAATGCATACGGGGCAACTTTCTATTCATGTCTTATTTTCATTTTTTATAACATATTAATTTACTTTAGTTTTCTGACATAAAAAATATTTTGGTGCATTGATGGAGTATTCAGGCAGAGGAAGTATACCAAGCCTCATCGTGTTGAGATAACATCAAACTTATTACACTAAATTTTTAATTTAGATATCTCTAAATTTTGAATTTAGAGAGCAAATTTTTTATTTAGATATCTCTAAATTTTGAATTTACAAATAAAGTTGGCATATCCATTTTGTGAATAAAGTCTGTTTTAGTTTATTACTGGTTGTACAATATTGTAACAGAAGAACTAAACGTCGGTACATCCAACAAAAACAAAGCAAACCAAGTGCAGTGCGCGGCAACGCCGCGCGTACTATGGTATTCCAAAATACTAATATCCGTGTGTGTGTGTGTGAGAGAGAGAGAGAGAGATATTAATCCCTACTGTCATTTTTAAACAAGTATGCACAGAAATTTCTGGAGAAGATTTCATCCAACATTGAACAATAAAGTTTCATTCCTATTTTAACTAAGCTAAAACTAACTACATATCGTGAATTTCAATCATTCAAACATTTTCAGTAAGTTCAACAATTAGCATATGTTTTTCTTGAAAATTATAACATCTAGCCCATGCGGCTGCACAGGTTTTAACAGACTAGTATGCCATATATTTTTAGTGCGACCGACTTATTCATGCAGGGTGCAATGCAGATTGATACCGAGATTTATGATTTTTATTGGCCTTATATGGAACTTTTCACCCAAAAACCGTGAGTTGGTCAGCAAACTGACAAGTCGAGGCATCTCAAACTCCATCATTAAATGTGTGCCTTCACCACGATGTGTACCGCCCAACATTTGATGAGAAGTTCACAAATGCGAGTGCCACAACAAGAAATGAGTGTACCAAAAGTCCGGAAAGGAGAGAGAAAAGTGTAGATGTTGATGATGAGTTCCGGAGGGCTACGAAACAATACCAGAGGGCGCCCGCTTTCAGTAGGCTTGATACCAGCAACTACGTTGCCGCGTAGAGTTCATAACAGTCCCGAGCATGGCCCTCATTTTCATAACGGAGTCGTCATGGTCCTGGACCTGTACTTTTTCTGCGAGCATGAGAACGAACATTTCCTCTTCATGTGCCTTATATTTTTTTAATTGAGGTTGTGTGCCTACTCAAACGAAAATGACCATATCAGCTGTCTGCTGATAAAAAATTAGGATTATGATATTACATGCGCTTAATACGATGTGGTAACTTTATATTTTAAACCAGGATATTTTATACTAAAAATATTGTTTGTTTTATTTAAATGTTCATTACGAATCAATAGAGATTGGAATGAATTCCATTGTGGACAGCTAGAACCAGTAGCTTGCCAAATAACTACCGCAAAATCGATTCTTGATGCAGTTGTAATGCATTTTGGATTAAACAATCATTGCTAGTGTTGAAATATAAGTGGGATATCCATTGTTCCTCATTAGCTTAAGTATTTGAATACAACCGGTCAGTGCATAGTAACTTAATATAGTGTGAGAGCAAGAGGTCTCAAGTTTGTTCCTAACAGGTATGATTTATTAATAAATTGATGGCTTCTATCCATTGTGCACACGAGGCTGTACTAGTGTTACTGCAAATATATTTGGTTGCTAATTACTTTTGATGGCTTCTCTCAAGTATAATATTCCACTGCTAAATTGTGATACACATTTTACTCTTTGGCAAGTCAAAATGATGGCAATATTGGTGCACACTAATTTAGATGATACACTTGATGGCTTCTCCATGAAGAAGCCAGAGTTGTGGTTCGATGAAGAAGAGTGTCATGATCATAAGGCTCTATCACTAGCTACATCATCTTCATTTATCAAATAATATTTTGCAAGAGGTTTTAGAGGAGAAAACCGCTGCTGCTTTATGGCTCAGCTAGAATAATAATATCAAATAACCAGTAAGATGTATTTGAAGATGAAATTGCTTATACACAAGTTGTAGAAAAGTGATTCATCGACCTCTCATTTATCAATCTTCAAGGAGATTGTTTTGGATCTCTCATCTATGGAGGTAAAATATGATGATAAGTATTTAGCTCTTATGCTCTTGTGTTTGTCGTCCCCGCCTTATTTTAATATCAGCGACACCATAGTATATAGTCATGAGACCCTTACTATCAATGAGGTTGATAATGCTTTGCATTCTAAAGGAAAGATGAAATTGATGGTGTCTACTGAGTTTGGTGTCAGTTCTGATGGAGAAAGCTTGTTTGTCCGTGGGGGACAGAGATGAAAAAATCAAGATAGTAGTAGTTCTGATGGTGATATTGTTGTTGGTTTTGCTGTATGTGCTAAAATTATTGATGAATGGGTTCTTCTTCTGTACTTCCATTTATAGAGATTGGTTGTCCACACATGAATCTATCCATAGTAGAGGCTCTATTTTGATGGGTGATAACACACCTCACAAGGTAGTGGGCATTGATTCTGTTCAAATAAAGATGTGTGATGGTATTGCCAGAATATTGACCGATGTGAGGCACATTTCAACCATGACGAGAAATCTCGTTTCTTTGAGTACAATTGATAGTAAAGGGTATTAGTACTCCGCTGGAGGTGGAGTTATGAAGGTAACAAAAGACTCTCTTGTTGTCATGAAAGGTGATTTGTCAACTGCTAATTTTTATCTACTTCAAGGCTCTACAGTTGTTGATAATCCTACTGATATGATGACAAAGCCAGTTCTTGCTACTAAGTTAAACCATGCTCAAGGTTAGTTTGGTTCGTGTTCCCATTTGAGTCCTAGTGACTCGTTGGTGTCTGACGTTATTTATTATTGAAGGGAGTTTATTTATGATTCTTCATTTGTTATAAGATAGAATCTGTCTCAAGGTGGAGCTTGTTGGAATATAATCTAATTTAAAGACCTCGCTGGAGACATCTAGGAGGTGTGAGAGAGGTGGTGTACTCTCGTGCTATGGGTTGTAGTGTTTAGAGAGTTTTTCTCCAGTTATATATATATATATATATATATATATATATATATATATATATATATATATATATATATATATATATATATATATATATATATATGGAGCACAGCATGCTAAATATTATTTAGCGCGCCGGTTGGTTGGTCTAGCCCAACCAACTCAGCCCGCAATAGTATATTTTATTCCGTGATAGTATATCTCGCTCCGAAGTAGTATACCAGCACAATATATATTCAAGTAATCCTGCGTCTTTCTCTCTCTCCACCCTCATTTTGAATCTCGTCTTCTCTCTCCTCTTCCTCCTCTCCTCTCTGCTCTCGTCTACTTCAGCTCTAACCCATGTCATCCGCTCGAGCTCTTGGATCTCCATAGGCAATAGCAGATCTGGGCAAAGGAGCACATCAGGGAAGCTTGGGGGCGCTCATCCTCGGCACTGTTTCTTGGTGGGGTTGACGGTGCCGCCATGTTGGAGGCACTGCTACATGCAAAGGAGTTCAGTACATGCATGGTGGCTGGTCAAGCACAACCTTTTCCTCTAGCTGGCCATCCACAACGCCTTGCATAGGCTCTATCCACCTACATAAGGTCCAGATCTGTGTGCACAAGCTCTATCACGAATTTTCTATTTATTCTATTTTTGGAGCTATTTTTGGGTGAATTTTTAATCTTTATTTTGACTGTGTTTTGGCTCAGATTTTCTTGGGGATTCAGGTGCTAGGACATGTGAGAACATTTGTGTGCCATAGAATGAATCAGTTTCCTCAATAGTACGGTTTAATTTCAGGTTTCTTATCTTTTTCTCATTCTTTAGGGTTCTATGATTATTCTGAAATTGGTGTTAAATTCTTAATATTTCTTGAGGCTTTTGGTTGAAATAGATTCCTCATGATGGAGTGAGCTTGCTGTTAAAATTATGTGATTTTTAGAGCTGTTCTGATGGGTCTTATAATTTTTTAATAAAAGAGAATCTAGCGTATGGTGCTCTATGGTTTTGATAGAGCAAGCAGCCTTGATGGTATATTACTCTCATGATAATATATAGTTATTGATAGTATATTACTTTCTGTAGTATATATACTATTTTTATAGTATATATACAATTTTGAGATGAATGCCCGCTTGACTCTGTTATCCATGTCCATACAACTATATATATATAGTTGTATGGACATGGATAACAGAGTGTGATATTAAGTTAAAATTTTGTAAGATGATAGTAGACATCATAACTCATGCTATAAAAAATATAAATTAGCTTTTAATCATCATTTTGATGAGCTGAGATATTTAATAATTAAGTAATCCTTGGGATAAAATATTATATTGAAAATGTCGATAAAAAATTTATGATATATTTTTCTGGCATACATTGTGATATTCACTACATCCATGGAAAATTTTAAATTAAAATTCAATCTGTGCATAGTGAAATAGAAAAAGACAAATTATACTAAGGGGTGAATTGAACCAAGTGTCACAGTTTAGGGGTGTAAAATAAACCAAAGATAGTTTAGGAGGTTATGCAGACTTTTGCTATACTTGTAGGGAGTAATATGGACTTTTTCCTATATACGACTTATTTGTTCAGTTATCATTGTTGATATAGTATTTTATTATCAGTATTATTTTACCTTACAATATAGAATATTATAGAAACCATATTTATACTACTTAGTTAATATATTAATTTTTCAGAGCAGTATTTTGTAGCTCCTAAAAACAAACCAGATGTATATAGATATACTATCGCACTTGTAGTAGAATAGTATTTTTTTTCAATGCAATAGTACATCTCTGTTGATGTTGATATATATTTTATTAAGAATCCATTTTGTTATAATTTCAAGTAGTATATATACTGCCTTATATAATATATATATACTACCTCTTGTAATCCATTTTCTTTTATTTTATGACAGTACATCTATGATCGTATAATGCTTCTCGGTTTTTGTTCTGTAATCTCATGTACTATATATACTACCTTACAATATAGAAATAATCGCTCTTGGTTGTATTTGCTAAAGTTGGTATGGACAATCATATATTTTTTTAATTTTTTTCTTTATATTTTATCTTTTGTTCTTTCTTACAGTGTGCACCATGATAGAATTTTAAGATAGTATTTTATCTTCTGTTCTCTCTGAATCTATACTACAATGTGCACCGTGATAGTATTTTATCTCTTTGAATCTACACCACAGGCAGTAGCGGGATCTAGCACGTAGAAGGTCGCATGACAGTTGGGTGTGCAGATCTAGAATCGTCAGTCAAGCAGCAGTTAGTCGCACAAGAAGGCAGTGATGGGATGCAACTCTTTCTCGCGGGGCCACGGAGATCTACCCGTACACCTGCCTGTTTCTGTTCCTCTCTTAGAGCAACATGGTGTGCACTATGGTAGTATATTAGATAGTATTTTATATTTTATTCTTTCTGAATGTATACTATAATATGCTCTATGATAGTATATTAGGATAGTGTATTTTATCTTTTATTATCTCTGAATATATACTACAGTGTGCACCGTGGTAGTATATTAGGATAGTATATTAGAAGTCAACAAGCTTGCGCAAGGGTCGGTTGGTCTACTATCTGATCTTGAAGATATACGATCTCAAAGATATACTATCTAAAATCTTAAAATATACTTCCACAGTATACGATCGCAGAGGTTGGTTTGATTAACTGGTGGTCAAAATAATATCGACATAAAAATATACAACAATGATAGAAAATATATGACTATTTACATGAAAATATACGACCACGATTGAAAATGTACTACATCGATATACTACCGTGGAGGTTGATTTGACTAGCCGATGGTCAATAAAATATACGATTATTGACCTGAAAATATAATATCACAATTATATATATACTCGCGTGATATACGATCATGGAGGTTGATTTGACCACCTAGTGATAAAAAATATATCAACCTAAAGATATACAATCTCGGTAGAAGATATACTACTGTTGATAAAAATATACGACTACTATTGTACATATACTACCACGTTATATGATTGTGGAGACTAATTTAACCAACTAGTGGTAAAATGTCGACCTAAAATTATACGACCTCGGTAGAAAAAATATATTCGACTGTTTACATCCATGGTTGTACATATACTACGGCGATATAATATCGCGGAGGTGGGTTTGACCAGCCGGTGATCAAACCGATCGACGCATTGAATAGTACTATATACAACTATAGTATATATACTACTTGTGAAAGTATACTAGTTCTGTAATATATATATATATATATATATATATATATATATATATATATATATATATATATATGATTGCGGAGGCTGGTTTGACCAGCTGGTGATAGACCAAGGACACATGCAGCTGCTGACATAAAAGTAGGGGACCGAGATTCTTTGCATGCAGCTACTGATATAAAAGTAAGGGACCAAGTATATGGCTTGGGTGCCACCGCTTGGTCTGTTGATATATATATATATATATATATATATATATATATATATATATATATATATATATATCAAGGATTTTTTAAAGATAACATTACTTCATTTCCACAAATATAGCTTACATATGGTTTTCCCTTTCGGGAAACCCCCGAACATTTAAACACAAGAAAGAAAATTACCTTATAGGCGGTATTTTACAGTGGAGTTACACTCTCTATTTTACAAGTGGATTCTACTACTACTTGGTGGCAGAGGCGGAAGAGCGCTCTCAAGGATTGCGGTAGATGGCTTGGTGACTCTGCGATGGGTGTTGTTCTTCCGAAGCCAAGGTCCTCCTTTTATAGTCAAGCGAGCGGTACTCCCTTCCTGTTTATTTAGCACACATAACCTCCATCTTCCTATATGAAGGACACACGTATCCTCCATCTTTCTGTATCAAGGACACTCAGTGCGTACTCCTTTTTCTCCTTCTGGTGGTCTTGCATGATAATATTCTCCCTCAATGGCTCATAATGACTTAGGCTACTTGTCTTTATGCATAGCCTGGACACGCAATGTACTATCAACAGTAACCTTTTACCTTCTTATTCTTTTTGCCTCATGATTTGGTCTATAGTTCCTTTGTCTTGCACGAACGTGCCTTGCAGGATTATGTTACTATGTCATTATTTTGAGCTTAACTTTTATAGGGTCACACCACGCTTCCTATTTGAGAGTCTCACTCTCAATATTTTTATGAGTATTATCATTCTCAGTTTTTAGTATTATTATGAGTATTTTTATGAGTCTCACCACGCTTTCGCATTTGAGACCATAATTCTCAATATTTTGAGTCTTTATTTATATTTGATGGGCTAATTCTGTTCGGGTTCTGGAGGTTGCCCATGCCCTCCAATATCCATAACATCTTCATCTAAGAATGAGTTGGCAATTTTGTCATCATATGACTTTTGCATTTCTTCAAACTTTTCTTTTATTTCCTTTCTTAGCTCTTTCATAATATCTTCTTTTATTTCTTTCTTCCATTCAGATGCTATTAATTCAAATTTTTCTTCTAGTTTCCAATCAATATATTCTCCATCCAAGGGATCAACTTCTTTTGTTAAACATTCTTTGTATGTCAACTTCATGGGTGTAGTACCTTCTTCTTTAGCCTTTATTCCAATTGGCTCTCTCGATTTTGTTATAATTTGTCCTTCAAAGGTGTTATTATTCTTTTTTTTGAACCAGCCTGTAACTTTGTATATATTCTTTTGCAGATGGTTCAATATAATAATTTGGTCCTATAGCCATTCTTGCTTTGGCCAATGCTTCATCAACATCCATGTATTTTGCGAATGATGGAGATAACCTTCTTCTTTCCATGTCTTTCTTTAGGATCACAATTTCTTCAAAGGATGTATATATTCCTGGTCGTTTTCCATTAAATATCACATATAAAGGTCTTGATTGTATTCTCTCTGGGCATTCAGATGATGGTAGCATTCCATTAATCATATGAAAGTATTCTAAAAGGCTATTTAATATGGCCAGATAGTACCCTTTATCTTCCTTCTTATTGTTGTAATGATACCAGAAATTGTCCAGTAAATATTGTTGTACTTCATCTATGAAAATATGATTCTTAGGCTTGGATTTAAAAGTATTTTCCGGGAAAACTTTCAATTTATTATCTTGCCCAAAAGTGTAGTATTCAACTTCAGGGTTCATTGCTCTCTTCATTCCTGCAAAATGGAAGATCGTGCAAACAAGTCAGGCAATTTATTATCTTTTCCCTTTATATGTTCGAAATTGACTTTATAGCCATTTCCAGTAATGATATCTTCAAATAATATCCACCTTCTAGTAGAACTTTTCTTACTATTAATTTGATTATAGTATCTACAAATTGCTTCGCAGTCTGTTCGTACAGTAAATTCTTTGAATCCAAGATATAAACGAAATGCATTTATTGCAGAAATTATGGCTAAAATTTCTCTGTCAGTATTATTCATAGTTTTTAATTTATAACTTCCTGATGCATATTGACATATTTTTTCTTCTAACTTAGGGGAATATTTATTAGGTTTTTGTTTTAATATTGCGCCCCATCCTTCCTTAGAGGCATCCGTTTCTATAATAAAATAATTATCATCTAGAGGTAACTCTAATGGCTTTAAATTCTTTACCTTCTCCTTTATAGTTCTTACTAATTTTATGTCCTCAGAATTGAAATTTTTTTGACCATTCTTTCTTAATTTAGAATATAATGGTCCAGCAAGTTTTGCTAAATTATCTATATAATTTCTTGCATAATTTACAATTCCTAAAAATTGTTGCAAAACCTTCGTTTCGTTCATAACATCAGGGAATTGTAATATCTTTTTAGCAATATGTTCTTGTAAGTATATTTTTCCTTCTCCTATTTCATGACCGAGAAAATTAATTCTCTCTTTGCAAATTTCCATTTTCTTTTTAGATAATATTAATCCATTTTGTTCTACCTTCCTAAAAAATACTTCAAGATGTGCTATATGTTCCTTATAAATTTTTGAAAAAATTAGTATGTCGTCTATATATACTAATATAAATTCTTGAGTTTCATTGAAAATATTTTGCATCTTTCTTTGAAATAAGGCAGGTGCATTTTTTAATCCTAGTGGCATAACAAGCCATTCAAAATGTCCTTGAGGACACGTAAATGCAGTCCATTCAATTGACTCTTCAGCCATTTTAACTTGCCAGAATCCGGCTTTTAAGTCAAATTTCAAAAAATATTTACTACCTTGTATTCTGTTAATTAATTCTTGTTTGTTAGGAATGTTAAATGTGTCTTCTATGGTATTATCATTCAATCTTTTATAATTAATAACCATTCTAGACTTTCCTCTTACTTCTTCTGCATGATTTCGAACTATAAAAGCGGCAGATCTATGTGGACTTCTAATTTCTCTTATAGCTTTTAATTTTAATAATTCTTCAATGTGCATTTTAAAATCTTCTATATCTTTTGGAGTAGCCTCAATTGGGGCTGTTTTGATTATATAGTCTGGGTTTATTATATTGATCTTGCATACTATACAATTTTTCTCCCAATGTTTCATAGGTATTTTCCCAATAATTTGGATATCTTCAAGCCTCTGTACTATCCTTTCTATATCTTTTTTGGACTTTATATCTCTATACCAGTTTGGTGCAAATGATTGCAATCCAATGCATTCTAAATTAGAATTTTCTATATAGTATTCTTCTATATTTGAACTAAGTTCAAAGTTTGTGTGATCTTCAAAAAGTGTATTATCTGGATCTGAACTAAAGGTATCTACATCTATATTGCAAATTTGTTGTGTACTATGGCGCTTTCTAACTTCGGAGATATATGGTACATTGTCTTGACGTGGGATAAATGTAATTCCTTGTTCATGTATAATTGTTGTTTGTACTGATTGTTGTAAAAATCTTAAACCAATTATCATATCATCATTTATCATAGATAGATCTCTTATTGTGATCTCGTCTATTATGTATTTTGTCTCATTTATATATGCTTCTATATTATAAGCTAATTGATTATGGATCTTTCTTATGCCTGACATATCTGTGGAGACTTCTGCCTTACTATCATCTATAGTATGTACTATTTCAGGGCATCTAATAAAATATTTGTCATGGATGATATTTTTGGTGCAACCTGTGTCTACTAATGCTAGTATTTTATATGTAACATTTGGTCTTAATTTTACTTTTACTGGGATTCTTATGCCTAATATTTCTTTGAATGGCAATTTTACTATGTATTTATTTCCAAAGCTTATTAAAGCATCTCTTAATTGTATAATCTTATTGTTCTTATTGTCTTTTATAGTTAAAGTCTGTTCTTGACATTCAATACTTTCTCCTTCTTTTGTGATACTATTACCAACCTTTGTATGTAGTATTTCTAATTCTGCTTCTAATTTATTTATTCTATTTTCTAGTATTCTGACTCTACTAGATAAAATTTTATCTTCAGGTTCTAGCTCTACTTCATATCTCCAAACTTGTTTCTTTACTTTCAAACATTCAATGCATGCTTGCTTAAGACACGTACTACAAATAGCTCTATTATCTTGACTTGGATAATATATGCAAAAAATACACTTTATATTATAGTCTCCCTTTCCTCTTATCCAATCATGTTTACATTCTATTTGATTCATCATTTCAATTTTTAATCCAGCTAAATCTTCTATTAAATCTGGTTCTTCATCACTTGACTCATATTCTGTTTCAATATTCTCTATTTTATCTGTTTCTATGATAGAATATATCGATTCATCATCTTTTATTTCATCATCACATATTAAGATATTCTCATTTACACTATCCACTATAAATACCTTTTCTTGTTCTTCAAATTTACTAGAGTATCTTTTCTGGTCTTTATTTGGACAGGTTTTACTTAGGTGATCTGGTGAATTGCATATAAAACATCTACATGTTTTATCATAATTCTTTTGGAGATTATAGCGTCTTACATTTCTTTTATGTAAAAATGGAGGTCTATTATCAGATCTTCTTAGGAAATATCTTTTCTTTGTTCTAGGATTACTGTATTTTCTTTGAGGTTTTCTGAACTTTTTACTTCTATGTCTTTCTTCTCCATATGTTAAAGGTATTTGTACTATGTTATTGCAAAAATTATAATCTGAATGCTTCATAGATCTTTGAGCTTGTATGCTTGTGCATATTTTTCTTAACTGCTTGAATACAAATGTTATAGCTTGAGATATATTAATAACTTGTCCTTGAGTTTCTTTTTTATATTCCTCAAATATCATACTGCCTAAGGGATCTGGTAACTTATTGAAATATCTTTCTACTACTCCTTGATTAAATCCTTGCTTTGCAGTAGTTGCATTGTATAAATAATGTTGTGAAAATTCTTTTATACCTTTCTAATTAGTTAGTGTTAATTTTTCTATTTCTCTTAATCTTTCATTTTGTAATGCAGTATTTCCTAATTCTGGGTCTTCTGCTATAATAAGATGTGATATTATGTTTGCAAAGTTGTATGGATTACTTCTAGCTCTTTTCAACTCTTCGTACTTATCAGGATAAGAATCTACCCATTGCTCCCATAGGACTTTTGTTGCTTCTCCTAAAAATGTTTCTAAATATGTTATCATATCTTCTACCCTATTTCCTATATTGTGTAGATTCTGTATATATTTTTGAACTATTAATCCTTTCCATACACTTAGCACATTTGGCCAATCTATTGGATCATATGCAGATAAATTTAGTATTGCACCCTCACTCTTATAATTTTGGAATTTTACTGGTTTTTTAAAATTTTGTTTTTTGGAGCCCATGTATGCATATTGACCTGGGATATAATTATATGGAAATTCTTCTTTCGGTGGCGGCCAAGTTCCAGCTGATCTAAAGGGTCTTTCTTGCTCCCCTTCACTTTTTACTGAGTCTTCACCATATGTTTTTCTTTTACTAACCTCTAGATCCATTGCTTCCATAGCATTTTCTAAGTTATGTAATCCAATATCATCTAAAGAATCTATGAAATCATTATGATCTTCTGCGTCATTTCTAAGTTGTTCTTCATTATAAATTTCATTTATTAATTCTTCTTCTTCCTCATAACTTTGTTGTAATAATTTCTCATTCATGCTCCATTGTTCTTCTTCACTTATGGATATAGTATTGTCTTGAGCTATATTCTTACCTTTAGTATTTAATTGATTTTCTTCATGGGTAAAATCTTTCTTATCCTTAACCTCTTTCTTGCTCTCTGAACTCCCTACAAAATTTTCTTTATCTTTTTTTATTCTTTTTAGCCTTGCCAATTCTCTAAAAAAATAAAGTTCTTTATCTCTAATTTTTGGCCATTCGTGCAACATAGAGCTACTATATTCAGTATTCATTTGTTTTAATTTTTCTTCACAATAACTTATTTCTGTGTCTATATCAGGTTTCTCCATAAATTCTGAGATACTGTGTCTTCTAAAGATTTTGCCTTATAATTTATAAATCTAATACTAGTCTTCAGGTATCTGTAAAGTCTTCTTTTGTATTAACTCACTAATGTTCCATTCTTCTCCTGCCCTTTCTTCAGAACTTATTTTTAAAGGACTCATAAAATTTATTCCTTTTGATTGCATATTTTGAATAACATCATCAACATTTACCTTATATTTTGTCCCACTTTTATTTGTTAATCTTCCAATAAATTCTATGCTTACTAGTAAATTTGTTCCCTTAAAGTCTTCATATCCTTTCGTCTCAAAGCCAAAACTCATTTTTTCTATAAATTCTTTTATAGGCATCATTAAATCTGGTGCTATATATGTTATTAAACTTCCTTCATTCATATCTCCTTCCAAAAATCCTAATGCAGCTTTATTAATTGTGTCCTATCTTTTGTCTAACAAGGATATTAAAACTTTAGTTCCTAATTTCTTTCTTGTCATACTTTTAATCCCAATTATATACATTCCTTGATGAATGTATTTGCAACCTGAATATTTCAGACTATTTTCAATTTGCCTACTTACAACTTTTAATTCTACTAGTTTTGTTAAAACACTTAATTTAACTTCCCTTGATATTCTATATAATCCACTTCTACTTTCAAAAAATCCCATGTGATATATTTGTTGTGGCTTTATTTTTCTTAATGTATCCTTCTGATATTTTTCCAGATCAGTTTCCACATTAATGATTTCTTCAAGATTTTCTATGTCTTCACTTTTACCTTTTAATCTATCCATTAAAGTTAGAGGTCTTGCATCCTTATTCACTATTTGGAGGGATTGGTCTCCTCTGCAGATACCTTTAGATAAGTCCATTTATCTGAATTTAAAGTTGTAGTGGAAGAAACTATTCCAGCAGAAGATAGCACGAGTTCTTTTCCAAAACTTTCTGTATTTACCTTTTTAAGGATTTGGGTTAATAGCTGAACTATTGTATTATTCTGTTTTATTTTTGACTCTTCTTCTTGTAATTTGATTTCTTTTTTTTCTATTGTAACTTTTGTTTGACTCTAATTTCTTATAGATCAGAGAGACTTCTTCTTTGATATAATCACTATTTTGACAATATTTTATTTGTTCTATTTTTTCTTCTTCTAATTTTTGTAACACAAGATTTATTTTATTCTGCAACAGAGAATAATTTTCTTCAATCTCCTTGTGATCTTTATAAAGTTTATCAAATTTTATGTCTAGTTCATCTTGCCTTTTACCCCAAATTATATACAAATTATGTAGTAAATCAACTAGTAAATTTAATTGTCCTTGTGAGCTATGCCAAATATGTTCTTCTAAAAAATTAAATCTGCACCTTATATTGATATTTTCTTTTGTATTCACTACCTTTCCAGTATTTACTTCAGAATTCAAATACTTTAATTTCTCAATTGTAACCGGCTCTGATACCACTATTCACAAATATTATAATTAGGGAGCAAGAATTTATATTTTTGTTTGCTTATTTATATTCAAGATACTATTCAAATTCTGGTTACTATTCAAATTCAGAATTTCTACAGTGCAAACCCACTAGTACGGTGGAGTATGCACTCACCTAGTGCTTCGACACTATTTGAATTACTATTTACTACTATTTAGATTCCTGTGCACTACTATTCGGACAGCGACGTCTTCGATTATATTAAGCGTCTTGCTAATATTATTCTTCTTTCAGGATCTTTGCTTAGGCTGACGAGGCCAATCGGACTGCCGGGCGGTATAAGCTCTCAGGTGTAAAAATCCTACTCGGTACTCACCATACTTCTCGCTAATTTGTTTCAGAAGTAACGAAGTCTTTCCCCATATTAGCTAGTCACAAGCATATGCAGAAAGTTTTTATCGTCTCCCCAGGCAGTTCCACCCGAAGGGAACACTTCTCTACGGTCACACAGGATCCTCCCTAACGCCATGATTCTAGGCTAACACGAGGACTACACCATAGAGGTTTCTCCTATAGGGTCCCTAGCATAAAAACTTAATTCATATGCAAGAACTAGATCATATCAAGGGATTTTCAAAGACAACATTACTTCATTTCCATAAATATAGCTTACATATGGTTTTCCCTTTCGGGAAACTCCCGAACACTTAAACACAAGAAAGAAAATTACCTTATAGACGGTATTTTACAGTGGAGTTACACTCTCTATTTTACAAGTGGATTCTACTACTACTTGGTGGCGGAGGCGGAAGAGCGCTCTCAAGAATTGCGGTGGATGGCTTGGTGACTCTGCGATGGGTGTTGTTCTTCCGAAGCCAAGGTCCTCCTTTTATAGTCGAGCAAGCGGTACTCCCTTCCTGTTTATTTAGCACACGTAACCTCCATCTTCCTATATGAAGGACACACGTATCCTCCATCTTCCTGTATCAAGGACACTCAGTGCGTACTCCTTTTTCTCCTTCTGGTGGCCTTGCATGATAATATTCTCCCTCAATGGCTCACAATGACTTAGGTTACTTGTCTTTATGCATAGCCTGGACACGCAATGTACTATCAACAGTAACCTTTTACCTTCTTATTCTTTTTGCCTCATGATTTGGTCTATAGTTCCTTTGTCTTGCACGAACGTGCCTTGCAGGATTATGTTACTATGTCATTATTTTGAGCTTAACTTTTATAGGGTCACATCACGCTTTCTATTTGAGAGTATCACTCTCAATATTTTTATGAGTATTATCATTCTCAGTTCTCAGTATATATATATATATATATATATATATATATATATATATATATATATATATATATATATATATACATACGATTGTGCTAAATAGCACACTGCACGGTAAATAATATTTAGCGCGCCGGTCGGTTTGACCACCAGCCGGGTCACGTTTTGTTGCATACATGCGCTATTGTCTGATATGTTGTCTGTGAACTTATAATTCACCTAGGACATCCACAGAGGTTTAGACGGCTATTGTTTATGAATATCTCGATTATTACACACAGTCAGCAGAATAGATAACTTGTACAATGGTCTGTCTGATATGTTATCGGTAAACTTATTAATTCACCTATAAACTTATGAATCATAGTGATCAAACAAAAATTTGATTTTTGTATTCTATTTTGTGGCTTCTTTGATAGAATGTAACAATAATCAAATGGATTAGACTATGACATGTTATATAAAAATTCAAACGTAAAAGCCACTTTTTAGAGACATGTTGTACAAAACAATCAAAACGCAAAGTTTTGATCCGAGAAAAAGAATTCACCGATTAAATAAAGGCATAGGTATGGGCCTTCGTGGTCAGCTGTTTCTATCTATCGTTGTCTCCCTTGTTCGCATCCATTCGTTGCAAAACATTGAGAAGCTGATTTTCCGTTTCTCAATTCTCACTTGATCTAAAGGGATGACATGGGTTGGCACAGTCATGAAGGAATTGCGTGGGAGCACGAGCCACTGCCGTCTCTCCGTGAGACAGACGGCAATATCCTCTCAGCTCATTTAATTGAGTACACGTCAGATAAAATAGCTAAGATGGTAACAAAAATACAGCATATTTAATGACGTTGTAGATGCCCTAATTGCCAGCTTGCACAATTGCATGTTTTGTCTGTTTGTATTTATTCTTTTGCAGTAACTATTCAACGGATGATCAGCACAGAAAACAAAAACGAATCCTTTACAGTTCCAATTGTTGTATAGCCAGTCCGTAGCACCATAAACCGTATTTGTGATAGTAAAATAAACTCTTTGTATCTATAGTTCCAATTGTTGTACAATGGGTCCCCTTGGGCCATAAAAATGTATATTTGTTATAGTAAAATAAACTCTCCGTCTCTACTACAGTCATATCATTAAACAATGTGTTCATTTTGCTAGTGTAAAGAGTGGTTGATTCAAAGTGCAAAATCTATTAGACTTGATCTTTGGAGAGAAAAAAATCATAAGTTTCCAAATCATAAATATCACTAATGTTGGAGCATAAGAACTAGCAAGTTTATATTCTAAATCTTAGGATGATCCTTGTAATGGCATAAAGAGCAGTGATACAATGATGCTAGGAATCTAAAACACATGCATGGGAGAACCAAAAATCATAAATATTGATACTTTAAACCATAACAAAAGTACATACGTGCATAAAAACTAGTGATTTGAGTCGCACATGTGTGGGTAAAGGGGTCAGTCTCCCTCTCAGGTGAGTGAAATTTCTATGATATTTCTTTCCAAAACAAGATCCATGTTGGATATTTTATTGAAACATGGTATTTGTACTATTTGAGCCTGAGAATTTTATAGTTACAATATAAGAATTTTATAGTTTCTGATGCACAAGCAAACTGTTTCCTGCCAAATCTCTACAATGGAGTTGAGGATAGTTGATACACATAATAAAAACTAGTGGCTTTAAATCTTAAATTTATGGTTGATATGTAATAAAATCATTTAGTGTGCATAGAATCTCAAAGATCCCTCATGATGCAACCACAAAATTTTTTTTTGTAACTATAAAATATTATTATTATTATCATTTAATGCTTAATAGTACAAAATGACCCCTCACACATAAAGGTTTTATGACTACGTATTAATGGGCAAGTGCCGTGACCATAAAAGGCAATAATATTGATGATTACTTAAATTGGTTTTTACGGATAGAAAATGTCAGAGCGAGTCAGCGAGATGAGCCCACCCAATGATTAATTTGCTTCATGTATAAAATCTTTCAAGTGACTGATGAAACCTTTTTGAGATGTTGAATCATACTAATACTTTGCACGTGTGGCACACATGTGTTATCCTCACTTAGAAAATATATTTAATGAAAACTACACATAATAGCTAACCAACATAGATGCCCTTGTGTTTTGGAGAGGACTTTCTTACAGCATAGCCTTATGTAAAATATTGCTCCAACATCCACTTATGTAAAATATTGCTCCAACATCCAACGGGCCAGAGATAACAGATCCTACAACAATTCACTATACAATGAAAATATAGGCTAAGACGGACACACGCCACGACGTCTAGCAACAATTGTTGCTTTGAACTGTATCCTTTGCAAATCTAGGAACCTAACAACAATACAACATGGCAGAAGGATGTACCCTTGGAAAAGCCCTAGGGTCAATAAATCATTCTATTGTACAGGCTCTGGATCCTGCTGCCTAAGTAGAAACTATAGCGATGGATAGTGCCGAAGAGATCCCGGAAGATCCACATCTGCATATCTATTGCCGGGATAGCCATAGACAAATCCTCAGTGGAGAATGGTATACTGCACTAAACAGAACATGTAAGTGCAAAACTTCAAACCTATGATCTATGAAGTAGTTTTAACCCTAACAAATATCATGTGCAACGCAAACCTCATTCTCATGAAGCATCCTATCTACTGTATGGTAATATTGAGAAGCAGATATAGTTTTGCATACCTTATTAAGTCATCATCCAGTAAAAAGGAATTTGACATGAGATTTTGGGTGTCTTTGTTTACCATCTCCGGCATTGTAGCAACCACCTGTTAAACCTTAATCTTTTTAGAAAAGAAAGAAAAGGATCCCTGAAAAGTAAAGGCTTCCAGGTTCCAAGGCAAAAGCACCTAACTCAGTTGATATACTAAGGGTTGTACTTGTCATCCAAATACATCGGGCATATTCTATAGATTTGATGAACACTCAAGGCCTGGATGAAACAAGAAGAAATAATCAATGATTATCTGCTCGGGATGAGGGTAACTGCAGAAGCAAACATTTAACATGTTACCGTACCGGGCAAAGATCTTGCCTGTCTTCTTCCTTTTTTGGTAGCATAAACACTTTGATTTGCAATCATGCATGAAAATAGAGCAAGAGCGTGTAAACATCAAATGACTACATCTGGTTGGTGCATTTATTTGACACATCTGGATATTATTCTTATGACTACAAAATATGTTTCAAGTTAAGGTTGTAAATATTGCAGGTCGTAATCATAAATATCCACCACAACTCAAACTCCATTGATTACCTACCTATAAATATCATCTGCCGTAATCGTAAAACCTTGATTTCATATGTCAAGTCATATATTTTAAATAGAATGATTGATTAACTCAAACAGTACAAATCAATCTCTTGTCAGGTACAACCTTTTTAGAATCACAGGTTATGTTCTTGATCATTGGGTTTTCCCCATTAGGTTCATAGTTTTTATAAGTAGGAAGAATGTCTAAAACCTAATGATGTTATTAAATCATATATTTCTAGCTGTACAAGTGATGAATTCGGTTAAAAGATCATTGTTTTGTCCCAAAAACTATAGGTGATGATTGATGACAACATCTGCTTATAGCATAAACAATAAATTGGGTGAGTTAGTTTAAAATATAAACTAGTGATTTGGAATCATAAATTCTATGTTCGATACCTATTGTTGGGGCATAAATACAAATGATATGAACACATAAATTTTTAGTGTCAAGTCATAAACACTTCGTGCTAGCATAATTCGAATTCCAGTACCTGTACATCGAGTCCTTTTTTTTTAACCAGCGTGCATAATCGCTTACTATATCCACATAATCAGACATTCTGACTTTTGGAGAAAGCGGTCATTTTTCAGCCACTAGTACGAGTATCATTTAATAATAATTTTTCAGTGTTGAGCCATAAACACATTGATTAATAGCATAAATAGTAACATGAATCAATTGGTATGATTTGTCACATACGTTGTTTCGTTGGACACAAAAACTTCTGATTCAAAATATTGATAATGCTTCGGGACAAAAAATCTTTACACTGAAATTAAGATTCAAATCTACACTAAATGTGGTCCCCTTGTGGAACAAGGCTGTCGTGAGCACAACCGTCCGTAATTCCAGATTGCTGGGGGGCACTGATGCATTCCTCTAGTTAACCAGATCTGTCCTTGAACAGTTTGTATTGCTAGTTCTAACCAGATCATTAAGAGTTAAGAAATAGTTTGCACAAGAAAATGTCTTGTTCCTCCACATATGCCATCGCCTTGCTGCAGCGACCTCTCTCCCAGCCGTATCCTTTTGCACCAAACATAGATTTGCTTGAGACAAGGAGGTGCGTATGATCTTGTTGCGTATGATGGATCACTGTTATTTGGTGCTGATTTTGGATTGTGGCCATGACGATCCTCTTTGCTTCAACGACCCCATTGTCTCCTCTCGCCGCGCGAGATTGGCAGCCGCCGGCGCCGACCTCCATGCACATGCACATTGCTCTAATGCATCGAACATGCCTTTTGTTGGATATATATGAGAGACGAAAGACGGTCACAGAAGGAACAATTAAGCAAAGCAAATAATGATGCTGATATTTAATTACCATTGATTAGGGAGTGAATTTTGGTAATAAAAAATTGTGACCGGTCTAGGATGAGCGTCGTGCATAGCTGGCTGGGCCAACATAACATGTCTTGGGTACTGTACTGAGTAGCTTATTCAGTACCAAGGGTACTGTATAGGGATTATTTATATATATATATATATATATATATATATATATATATATATATATATATATATATATGAAGCAGTTTTGCTACTCTCAGGAGTAGCTACTCCCACGCGTGTATCTCACAATTTAAAGAGTATCACTTCATACTTGAGATTTCTAAATTAAGTATATAGTCATACTAGAGGGTATGTAGATATACTCAATTTTTTTTGTTGGAATATATGAAGTATAAGAACATACTCACTTTTATATAGCAGTAAATACGATATATGTTCATATGCTTATAACTAGAAAACCATTCAAAAACATTTATGGTTGTCACTTCCAAAAATCTTATTTTAAGTATATGTTCATACTCAAAATAATAAATGGGTACGAACACATACCTAAGGTGGATTTTTCAACATGGGAGTAACTACACTTGGGAGTAGAATTATATATATAATTCTACTTCCAAGTGTAGTTACTCCCATATTCAAAAAACCATCCTAGGTATGCGCACATACCCATTTATCATCTTGAATATGTACATATACCTAAAATAAGATTTATTAAAGTGATAACCATGAAAAATTTTCAGTGAAAGTCATATTTTTTTACACCTTGTGATATATCATGTTTTCTATATAGACAAAGGAGTACGTCCGCAAATTTTATTTTTCCTCACATCTAAGAAAAAAGTATGTCCACATACTACTTTTAAAAATCAAGTATATGTACATACTTATTTTAGAAACCTCATGTATGAAGAGATACACTATAATTTGTGAGATACAAATATGAAAATAGCTACATCTGGGAGTAGAAAAAAGGTGATATATATGGAAAATATATCTTGTATTTCCCTGCATTGTAACTCTCCTCTTATATTAAAGATTGTTGGTCGGCATTCATGACTTTTTTCGCAAGGGTTTTCTATGTTAAATCTATATCGATCGACGACATGGTTTGACCAGTTGAAATCTAGCTACCCTGATTCATCGATACCATACAAAAAGCTTTGATTTGTTTATCTCGTGTTTCCTGAGGATGCAACAAGAAGGAAATGGCAATATGCTTCTACTAGAACAAATGTTAATGCCAAAAGTTGGTGTGCAACTAAAATCTGCTTTAATAACTTTTTTTGCGGGGATACTTTAATCACTTGTGTGAACTGTGATGGCAAGTAGGAACGCCAGCTACAGTTAGTGACGGCACCCTCAGCGCCTGAAGAAGCCACGTCCTGATTCAGCTCGATAGGAACCCACGTCAGTGGCAGGGTGGAGATGAAGAAATCATAAGGATCGTCTTTTTTTTTTCTGGTCATTCTGCTTGCTCCCTTGCACGGTGTTCAAAACCACTACCACAAAACTAGGCTTTAGTGACGCATCATTAGTGATGGATAACAAAAACATGTCACTAAAATTTGAATAGTGACGGTTTTCTAAAATAATATCACTACTATTCAGCTCAGGCGCAATATTAGTGACGGATTTCTCAAACTCCGTCACAAGTATTCAATTTATCTACAACCCGTCGAAGGCTCTGGATATTTTAGAGACAGTCTATAATTTTTCATCACAAATTTAAGCAACGATTGATAAGGAACCCACCAGTATTATTCTTAGTGACGAGTTTGGATCCCCGTCATTACAATTAGCGATGGTTTTTCTTTACACCGTCACATGATTAGGTGACATTTAATAAAAATCCTGTCACTGTGCTATTTAGAGACCGTTTTATATTTTGCCGTCACTAGTGCCAGTGATGCTTTTTGGCTAACCGGTCACATAGTCACAAATCATTTATTTTCATTTTTTATTTACGTTATTTGCCAAACACAAAAATAAATATTGCTGACCATAGGAATCGAACCTTCAACCTTGAAGTTGGGGGCAGGTTGCTATGGCCTATGTGTAGGTAACACATAAATAATAGGATTTAAACAAAATGATCTGAACCTCAACTTATTTGCCTTCGTTAAACGAGACAAATGGATTGATCTAATTAGTTTCCACTCGTTCCTCCGAGTGTGCTCAAGGGTCAAGCCTCCAACGCCACCATGGACTGTGTAGCAGCTCCAATCCTCCAAACCCGCCCGGATCTCTTGTTAGCAGCAGAATTTAGACCGGCCCATTGGTCAGAGGCGAAGGGATGAAATCGGCTGAAATCAGCGAAGCTCAACAGCCAAAAGAGGAAAGTAGGCCCGATAGGGTTATTTTATCTCTTTCTATTTTAGTTTAGATTTTGTTCAAGAATAAATCTGGTCGGTTCGTTTAAGAATCCTGACCGAGTCAGGTCGGAACCCCTTGCACAAGGCTATAAATATGTAATAGGGTTGCACATAAAAAATAATACTTTTATTCAATATAATTTGGCGTATCGCCAAATCTTTTCTCGACGACATCCTCGTCTCGCATGTACGACATCAGCTTCGATCTCGACAAGAGACTTGGATTAGTTACCCTTGGTAATTCTATCGACTCTAGCTAGTACTTTCTCATTGATTCAATATTTTAGTTGTTATCTTTAGAATTGCTTGTTATCCGTAATTATATCTTAATTGCATTTATACTATCGACTTTTGGTTGCAATACTATCTCGGTTAGGTTCGATCTATTGTAATCTTTAGTAGGTTTTATGAGTTTGATTTAGATCTGTTATTTGAGTCATCTTATTGATTTTACCTATAATTAGTGAGTTTTTAGTTCTATTTGCTTTGTTTGGGCACTGTCTCGATTAAGTTTGATCTGCTCGATTGTAACGGCTCACCAAGTCGATAGGATTAGGTACGATTCAATCATAGGTAGAGTCAATAGGCTTCTGTTGGCACGTTTTGTCGACAAGTTATCACGGTTCAATCAACTTCTCAGTGTTCTACTTGTTTATCGATGTATTCATTGAAGTCGATTGCCCCCTTTATTTAATAAGAGTTAGATTTATGATCTTGAGATATATTTGTAATACCAACTATCAGATCTATCGACTTAGCACTATCGTCAGGGAGAGTCTTCGCATGATTACTGTATACCTATCGACACTGATCTATCGACTTTACTTCATCGGCAGAGCAAGTCTGGCGTGCTTTTCAAAGTTCTATCAACTTTGTTCTATCGATCTAGTCCTCATCGGCACTGTTTATGTGATATTTAATACTCATTTATTGAATTGCCAATGAACCGATTCAAATTAGCTGATTAGTTTATTTTAATAATATCATTTGCTGTTTATAACCATTGGCTGGTTTTCACTAACAATGATAATCGACTTTCTTCATCGGCCTGTCCTAGGCCGGTGACCCATGAAATTTAACCATTTATCTCTTTATCAATTTATAGGGAAAATTGATTGGCATGCACCGGTTTCTTTTTATTGAGCCCGCACTAGAGTGAAGCAAATCTCTCAGGTCACGCGTGTGATTTTCACGTCAACACACTTTTTGGCATGCCCGGTGGGACCAAGAACTTCAAGATCTACGACATGGTTGAACTTGGAATGCTAAAGGATCCCAAACTCCCTGATAATCCTCCATCAAAACATGATGTCGGTGCAAATCTGAAGATGAAGAACATGATGCCTGTTGATAGGGATGATCTAAGCGATGAAACAAAGGCAAAAATTAATCAAAAAATTGCAAGACCATATAGAGGGGAAATTTACCCATGGCTTCTTTGATTGATGAAGACGAAACTGAGAAGTCACATGCCGATAAGCCAATGGAGGTGGTAGATGAGGCTACATTGAATAGTGAAAGGACCGAGTGATCGAGAGGGGGGGGGGGGTGAATTGGGAACTCGTAATATGTACCAAAATCTCCAATTCCTAAAACTGACCGTCAAAACAACTCCTACACAATTCTAGTGGTGAACACACTAGTAAGATAATGAACCCATGAATGGAATAAAAACCTAAGCATACTAGTGGATCACACAGGGCAATACAACTCCTACGCAAGCTAGTGATAAAGACATGTGGAAGCAAACAATTAGCTAGCAAAGGAGCCTACTCAAGCAAAGCTACTAGATTATCAAGTACAAGATAAGCACATAAGCATGAGTAGCACTATACATACTAGGGTGATCAATCAAGCCAAAGCAACTCCTATACATGTTAGTGATCAAGAGAAAGCTAAGCATATCTAGCAAGTAGAGAAGCCTATTCATGCAAGTCATGTACGGTAAGCATACTAGCATGAATAGAATGGTATGTAAATGCGAAAAGTAATGCATCAAAATAAGGAGTAGAGTAAGAGATGGCTCACGATTTTTTTTCTGAGGTCTCGGAAGGATGGCGCCTTCCCCTACTCCTCGTTGAACCACTTCCGCTGGAGTCCCGGTCCCTCCCACCACCGATGTGGAGTTCTCGCTCATGAGCCCGATATCACTCCCGGAGTAAAGATACGATGCACGTCACCGCTGCCATCTAGGCACAAACTCACCTCCCTCAAGAACTTGCCGGACTCCCCGAGCCGACACGGGCGCTCACTATTGATGCCCCTTTAACTGGCGGGCTCAAAACGGGTACAAACGTGTGATGGCCTTCACAACCGATCACGATAGGCTTGATCACCGACACCTAACCAGTCTATGCCTCACCATAGACCAAGAGTAACAACCTAGATCACACCCTCAAGGACACCCTAGCCTTACATATGCATCAATGCTCAAGTTACTCTCACTAGCACTCTCAAGATATGCAATATCTCCTCCTAGTGCTCTCCTCTCTTCCTCTTGGCTCTCACCAAATGCTCCAAGCAATTTCACAGGCCAAGAGTGGTCTTCAAGACCCTAACCGTTGCTCCATGAAATCACCTTTCTGGACGCACTGACCGGAGTATCCGGTCTCTACTTGACCAAACCATCCGGTCACTCCGAGAACGACTCCCCGAGCCGTTGGCATCACTGTGCGCAGGCGAATTCCTTGTACTAGCGGAACCATCCGGTCAGTAGACCAGACCGTCCGGTCTGTCCAATCATCGAACATCATCGTTCGACAACAAAACCTTGCTTCCTCTCTGACCTATATTTCACAAGTACTAACCGGACCGTCCGGTTAGAAGACTGTATAGTTGGTCTCTATGGTCTCCAGTGCGGTTAGATTCCTTGCTGGTCTTCTCTCTGGACTGTCCTCTCCTCTGTTAATCGTACAGTCAGGTCACTCCTTGACCGACTATTCGGTCTCTCTGTCCAGAAGCTAAAACTTCTCATCCTCGCTTGACTTCATTTCTCGGCTTCTCCGAATGGCTCCTTCACTTCTCCACTGACACCTAGTGCCTGTGATTTCACTGATCATCCATGTACATCACTGACTAGACATGACCTAAGAGAAATGACTTAGACCCCCTTGATAGTCCAGTTTTTTCTATGGACTCAAAGCCCTAACAACTAGACAAGTGTTCCTATTGACACTTGAATTTGACCGGTCCCAGTGTCAGCGGAATAAAGGTGGGGTTGACTAGAGTCAACAAACCCAACGACCGAAAAGAGGAAGAGTGGACCCCTGTGGGGTTATTTTTTAACTTTTCTATATATTTTATGTTCAAATTTAGTTAGAAATAAACCAAGTCGGGTTGTTTAGGAGTCCTGACCAAGTCGGGATCAGAACCTGTTGCATGGGGTTATAAATATGTAGGGGGATCTGTACAAAAAAACAACACTTTTGTTCAATACAATTCGGCGCATCGTCAACCTTTCCTACTCGACGAAATCCTCGCCTCGCGCGGGCTGCATCGGCTCCGATCTCAGCGAGGGATTTGGATTAGTCAACCTGAGTAATTCTATCAATCTTAACTAGTACTTTCTCATTAATTTGATATTCTTGTTATTATCATTAGAATTGCTAGTTATTCGGTAATTAGATCTTATTGATGCTTGTTTTATTGACTGTGATTGTAATACTATCTTGGTTGAAGCCGATCTATTGCAATTTTGGTAGGTTTTATAAGTATTAGTTAGATCTATAATTTGAGTCACTCTATCGCTTTATCTATAAATAGATTAAATCTAATCCTATTTACCATGTTCGAACACTGTCTCAATTAAGTTCGACCTGTTTGAATCAGTAAGGCTGCATCAATTTCGACCTCTTACTGAGTCGATGGGGTTAGGTCAGATCCGTTTATAGGTAGAGTCGATAGGGTTTTATCGGGATATTTAGCCGATAAGTTATCATGGTTCAATCGACTTTTTAGTGTTCAATTGTATTTTATTTATTATGTTGTTAGTCGTTTGCCCCCATATTACAGCAAGATAGATCAGTGATTTTGAGACATATTTGTAGTACTAGCTAATAGATCTATCGACTTAGCACTATCGATAGAACGAGTATTTGTGCATTTCGGTAGGTTTCATCGACTCTGTTCTATCGACTTAGTACTGTCAACTGAGCAAGTCTTAGCACGCTTCTTTTTATCTTATCGACTCTGCTTTATTGACTTAAATTCTTATCGACATTAATTATGCATAATATTTCATATATCTAATTTGCCAGTAAGCCGATACAATCAGTCGATTAATCTACATTATATTATTATTGCTCATATACTAAGATTGGTTGGTTTCACGAACAGTGATTATCGGCTTTCTTCATCGGCTTGTTCTGGGCCGGTGACCCATGAAATTTAATAGTCTGTATCTTTGTCGATTTTTAGGGAAAATCGACTGGCACGCCTCGGTTTCATGTATTGAGCCTGTACTGGAGTCAAGCAAATCACGCGTGGTGATTTTCACATGAACACGCTTTTTAGCACGGCCAGTGGGACCAAGAACTTCAAATTTTGCATCATGTCTGAACCTAGAATGCCGAAGGACGATACTCCAACTACTAAGTATGATATTAGTGCTGATTTAAAGGGGGGAAACATGCTTCCTATCAGCAAAGAAGAGCTGGATGATGAAGCAAAGGCACAGGTCAATCAGAGGATGGCTGAGTATGAGAGTCTTCTGTTGGGAACTTTCAGCAAGACAAGGCATGGCAAGATCATTCAGAAAGGGAAATTACCAGCTGGTGCCTTGATTGAAGATGGAACAGAAGAATTACTTGCTAACAAGCCAATGGAAGTTACTGATGAGGCAACTCTGAATAGTATGATTCATACAGCTATACACCACGTATTGATTAACCTGTCTCCTGTATTGGTTAATACTTTGAGAACCTTGATCATTCAAACTATAGAAGGATGCTTATATGAAGATTCAGCTCATGGGCTGGTATATTTTTGTGTACTTGGGAATATTTATCGGCCTACAGTTGAGGCATCTACTACACAACAACATGGGGCAAGCATGACACTTCCTACTGCAGGTGCAGAACTGTCATCTTCTGAAGTTTCTCCACCTCAGAAGAACGATGATAGTGGTATAGTAGGAAGGACTACTCGGAGGATAATATTGCAGAGAACATCTCCAGTACATAGCCACAACATTATAGACTGGAGACTATAGAACCAAATATCACATATGGTACTAAGCCTAATGTTGAGCCGAGTATGTTTGGGGTGCCATCATCGTCTGCTCTACCAGGGGAATTAGGAGGCCAACACACAATTGTTAGTTTTGGTTCACAAATAGTCCCTTAGGTACCAGCATCTGGTTCTACATCGACTATTCCAAATATTAATGTATCGACTGATGACTGGGTAGTGAAGATTGCTGAAATAATGAGAGAACAATTTGGTTTGAAGCCAAAGCAACAGACGTGCATGTATCAACCTCCATATCCTCCAAGCTATGATTTGATCCCTATACCGAGTCGATATAGGACATCAGAGTTTACTAAGTTTACTGGACAAGATAATACTACTACAATTGAGCATATCAGCCGATTTTCAGTACAATGTGGAGAAGCTGGTAATACTGAAGCATTAAAAATCAGGCTATTTCTGTTATCCTTGTCTGAATTGGCATTTTCTTGGTTTGCATCGTTACCCTCAAATTCAATTATTACTTGGGCTGATCTCGAACAAAAATTCCATAAATACTTCTTCACTGAAACTAGGGAGTTGAGGTTGTCGGACTTGATTGCTATAAGACAGAAGGCTGGGGAGTCTGTGCATGATTATATGTAGAGATTCAGAGATGTACACAGTAAGTGTTTCAGCTTGCAATTGACTGATACACAGATGGTAGAAATAGCATTCAATGGCTTAGTTGCACCTCTAAGGGAAAAGTTTCCCTCGATCGAATTTGAAAGCTTGTCCCAGTTAGTATAGAAGGTATCTATTCAAGAGAACTTGACTCAGGGGGCATGTTCAAGGCCGATTCAAGTTAATTACAATGATTATGAATCTGATTCTGATGAAGAAACTATTGAAGTCGATATGGCCAAATGGACTAGAAACAAGAATGTGTTGTCGTGCCCATGGGCGAAGCAGAACGAGCCTGAAGAAAAATAAGATTTTGATATCACCAAGGCTGACATGATATTTGATATGTTGTTACGGGAAAAGCATATTTGATTGCCATCCAATTATGTGATACCTCCTGCTAAAGAATTGAAGAAGATGAGGTACTGCAAGTGGCATAATTCACCCTCCCATAGTACTAATGAGTGCAAGGTGTTTAGGAGACAAATTCAGATGGCAATTGAGCAGGACAAGATCTATTCACTAAAGGTACCATGAATATCGATGGACATCCTTTCCCTGCAAATGTCAATATGGCTAGTATTGACAATGTGGAAGCTTTTATAAAAAGATATCAGAAGAAGAGGGACAAAGAGGTGAAGGAGTCACAATTTGATCCGCATTGGGGGTGTCCATTCTTTCAATACTGCTGGGGTCATAATATGAAGTTACCATCGATCGATAATTGTCTCGGATGCAGTAAGCATATAGGACAAACGTACAAGGATGCCCCAAATATTCATTGACATCTGCATCGGCATGATGAGACTAGAGAGTCGATGGCGGGCTCAGCTGGTAGACATGAAAGGGTATCTGCGTTTGATCAACTTGGGACTAAAATTAAAAGCAGGGAAGCTAATTTTGATAAGTAAGTCGGTGAGGAAATTTCAGGACGGTCAAGAACAAGATGATCAGTGGTGTCCATCTGGCATTTTTTCTTGAAGTCAGAAGTGCAGGATACAGAGGATGCGTTGCAGGCAGATAAGGGCTAGTAAATATTATTATGATGAAGATGATGATCAGCCGTCAAAGAAGGTCTAGAAGCCAGAAGTGAAGTCGCAAGTGCAAGAAATGAGTGCTACAGTGGGTATGGTGATGATGTTGCCCCAAGAATTTATGGCTTAAGCAGAGGAGTTGTTTGTTGTTGAAGAAAGTGAACCTCAACTTATATTTGATTCTCAGCAAGCAGTATTTGATAAACCAGATGAGTCTAGACATCGGCACTTGAAGGCCTTGTACTTGAAGGGGTTTGTCAATGGGATGCCGATGGGAAAGATGATGGTTGATGGAGGTGCTACAGTAAATTACTTATGGCTGCTTTGATTGATGAAGATGAAACTGAGAAGTCACATGCCGATAAGCAAATAGAGGTGGTAGATGAGGCTACATTGAACAGTGAAAGGACTGAGTGATCAAGAGGGGAGGGGGGGGGGGTGAATCGGGAACTCATAATATGTACCAAAATCACCAATTCCAAAAACCGACCGCTCAAAACAACTCCTACACAATTCTAGTGGTGAACACAGTAGTAAGATAATGAACATATGAACAGAACACCAACTTAAGCATACTAGTGGATCACACAGGGCAATACAACTCCTACGCAAGCTAGTGATAAAGACATGTGGAAGCAAACAATTAGCTAGCAAAGGAGCCTACTCATGCAAAGCTACTAGATCATCAAGTAGAAGATAAGCACACAAGCATGAGTAGCACTATACATACTAGGGTGATTGATCAAGCTAAGGCAACTCCTATACATGTTAGTGATCAAAAGAAAGCTAAGCATAACTACCAAGTAGAGAAGCCTATTCATGCAAGTTTACAAGTAATCAACTAAAGCACGGTAAGCATACAAGCATGAATAGAATGGTATGTAAATGCGGAAAGTAATGCATCAAAGTAAGGAGTAGAGTAAGAGATGGATCATGATTTTTTTCCCAAGGTCTTGGAAGGATGGCGCCTTCCCCTACTCCTCGTTGGACCACTTCCGCTGGAGTCCCGGTCCCTCCCGCCACCGATGTGGAGTTCTCGCCCATGAGCCTGCAATCACTCCCGGAATGGAGACATGGTGCACGTCACCGCTGCCATCTAGGCACAAGCTCGCCTCCCTTGAGAACTTGCTAGACTCCCCGAGCCGACACGGGTGCCTACTATTGATGCCCCTTTCATTGGCGGGCTCAAAACGGGTACAAACATGTGACGGCATTCACAACCGATCACAATGGGCTTGATCACCGACACCTAACCAGTCTAGGTCTCACCATAGACCAAGAGTAACAACCTAGATCACACCCTCAAGGACACCCTAGCCTTAGATATGCATCATTGCTCAAGTTACTCTCACTAGCACTGTCAGGATATGCAATATCTTCTCCTAGTGCTCTCCTCTCTTCCTCTTGGCTCTCACCCAATGCTCCAAGCAATTTCACAGGCCAAGAGTGGTCTCCAAGATCCCAACCGTTGCTCCATGAAATCACCTTTCTGGACACACTGACCAGACTGTCCGGTCTCTAGTTGAACGGACCATCCGGTCACTCCTGGAACGACTCCCTAAGCCGTTGGCATGACTATGCGTAGGCGAATTCCTTGTACTGGCCGGACCGTCCGGTCTGTCCAACCATCGAACATCATCATCGGAATCCAAAACCTTGCTTCCTCTCTGACCTATATTTCACCAGTACTGACCGGACCGTCCGGTCAGAAGACCGTACCGTTGGTCTCTATGATCTCTAGTGCGGTCAGATTTCTCGTTGGTCTTCTCTCTGGACTGTCCTCTCCTCTGTTGATCGTACAGTCCAGTCACTCCTTGACCGACTATTTGGTCTCTCTATCCAGAAGCTAAGACTTCTCGTCCTTGCTTGACTTCATTTCCCGGCTTCTCTGAATAGCTCGTTGGTTTCTCCACTGGCACCTAGTTCCTGTGATTTCACTGATCATCCATGCACATCACTGACTAGACATGACCTAAGAGAAATGACTTAGACCCCCTTAATCGTCCAGTTTTTTCTATGGAGTTAAAGCCCTAACAACTAGACAAGTGTTCCTATTGACACTAGAATTTGACCGGTCCCAGTGTCAGTGGAATAAAGGTTGGCTCGGCTGGAGTCAACCAACCCAACGGCCAAAAAGAGGAAGAGTGGACCCCTGTGGGGTTATTTTTTTATCTTTTCTATATATTTTATGTTCAAATTTAGTTAGAAATAAAGCAAGTCAGGTTGTTTAGGAGTCTAACCAAGTCGGATCAGAACCTGTTGCATGGGGTTATAAATATGTAAGGGGATCTGTATGAAAAAAACAACACTTTTATTCAATACAATTCGGTGCATCGCCAACCTTTCCTACTCGACGAAATCCTCGTCTTGCGCGGGCTGCACCGGCTCCAATCTCGGCGAGAGATTTGGATTAGTCAACCTCAGTGATTTTATCAATCTCAACTAGTACTTTCTCATTAATTTGATATTTTTGTTGTTATCATTAGAATTGCTAGTTATCCGGTAATTAGATCTTATTGATGCTTGCTTTATCGACTCTGATTGCAACACTGTCTTGGTTGAAGCCGATCTATTGCAGTTTTGTAGGTTTTATAAGTATTAGTTAGATCTGTTATTTGAGTCACTCTATCGGTTTTATCTATAAATAGATTAAATCTAACCCTATTTACCGTGTTCGAACACTGTCTCGATTAAGTTCAATCTATTTGAATCAGTAAGGCTGCATCGAATTTGACCTCTTACTGATTCGATGGGGTTAGGTCAGATCCGTTTATAGGTAGAGTCGATAGGGTTTTATTGGGACGTTTAGCCGATAAGTTATAATAGTTCAATCAACTTTCTAGTGTTCAATTGGATTTTTTTTTTATTATGCTGTTAGTCATTTGCCCCCATATTACAATAAGATAGATTAGTGATTTTGAGACATAATTGCAATACCAGCTAATAGATCTATCAACTTAGCACTATCGATAGAACGAGTATCCGTGCATTGTTGTTGGCTTCATTGTCTCTGTTCTATCGACTTAGTACTATCAACTGAGCAAGTCTTAGCATGCTTCTTTTTATCTTATCGATTCAGCTTTATTGACGTAAATTCTTATCGACATTAATTATGCATAATATTTCATATATCTAATTTGCCAATAAGCTGATACAATCAGCCAATTAGTCTCCATTATATTATAATTGCTCATATACTAAGATTGGCTGGTTTCACAAACAGTGATTATCGGCATTCTTCATTGGCCTGTTCTGGGCTGGTGACCCATGAAATTTAATCGTCTTTATCTTTGTCGGTTTGTAGGGAAAATTGACTAGTACGCCTCGGTTTCTTGTATTGAGCCTGCACTAGAGTCAAGCCAATCACGCGTGATGATTTTCGCATTAACACACTTTTTGGCACGCCCAGTGGGACCAAGAACTTCAAATTTTGCATCATGTCTGGATCTGGAATACCAAAGGACGGTACTCCTCCTACTAAGTACGATATTACTGCTGATTTAAAGGGGGAAAACATGCTACCTGTCAACAAAGAAGCGCTGGATGATGAACCAAAGGCACAGGTCAATCAGAGGATGGCTGAGTGTAACACTCTAGAATCCACAAACACCCAAGATGTCACTAAAACCGCATAACCAAACAGTCAAACAATTACATAGAAATTTCGACAGCATATCCTTTGTATTCATAAGCAACGCGGAAGCAAAAGACATAGATATAACTAAAGAATTAAGGCATCAAACTAGAATTAATGAGACATCCTAATAAAAGAGTAAAGAGTGACTCCAGATCTTGAGTACGATAAAGTCTCTCATGCTTCCTCACCTGTCTAGAACCATAAGCAATGACTTTCCATCTTGCATCAACACACAACCAAGGACAATACAACAAGCATCCGTATACACCGTGTAGCGCTTCCCACTCTCAGGCAAAGTCAAAATAGGAGCATTCACTAGCTTATCCTTCAATGTCTGAAAGCTGATCTCACAGTCACTGGTACATTTAAAGGTAACAACTTTCTCTGTCAATTTAGTCAATGGCTTTGCAATGCTGGAGAAATTTTGCACAAAACACCGATAATAACCAGCAAGACCCAAGAAACTGTGAATCTCTATCACACTAGTAGGTCTTTCCCACCCGACAAACAAAGCCACATTCTTGGGATCAATAGAAATACCATGCTCATTAATAACATGACCAAGAAAAGCAACTTCAGAAAGCCAGAAGGCTCACTTCTTCAATTTACCATAGAACTGATTTTTCCTCAGAGCATCCAGAACAAGAGCAAGATGTCTCTCATGCTCCTCCTCGGTCTTGGAATAGATTGATATATCATCAAGGAAGACAACAACAAATTCATCCAAGTACTCATGCAACATCCTATTCATTGCTTCCATAAAAGCAGCAGGGGCATTTGTTAGTCCAAAAGACATAGTGATATATTCATAATGCCCATACCTTGTACTAAAGGTCGCCTTCTCAATATCCTCTTCTCATATCCTCAATTGATGATAGCCAGAATTCAAATCAATCTTCAAGAATATCTTAGCACCCTTCAATTGCTCAACGAGCACATCAATATGAGGCAAAGGATACTTATTCTTGATAGTAACTTGATTAAAGGCACGATAGTCCATACATAGCCTCTTACTCTTATCGTTCTTCTCCACAAATAACACCGGAAAAGCCCAAGGTGACTTTCTAGGTCTAATAAAGCCCTTAGCAAGAAGATCATCCAACTGTAGCTTCAACTCCACCCGCTCCTTGGGAGCCATCCGATACGGATCCTTATGGATAGGATGAGTTCCAGGAATCAACTTTATCTCAAAAACTGCATCACGCTCAGGCGGAATACCTGGAAGCTCAACAAAGAACACATCTGGATAATTGCACACCACTCAGATGTCCTCCACTCGCAAGATAGCCTCATTACCATCCATCACAACAAAAAGAATTCTATATTTCCTCGTCCAATGATCAGGGAAAAACTGATGTAGCAAGGCAAGAGAATACTTCATAGCACTACCAATAAAGATCACCTTTCTCCTAGATGGTGCCTGCAAAGACACTATCTTCTTGAAACAAGACATAACAGCCCGATACTGAGAAAGCCAATCCATACCCAAAATGACATCAAAAGATTCCAGAGGAATCACCACAAGATTAGCAACAAAGTTCTCATCACAAAGAAAAATAGAACAACCCGGGCAAACCGAATAACTAGATATAAGACCTTTAGAAGAACTGACCACAATGGACTGTCTAATCCTCTGCATAGAAAGTCTAGCACGAGCCACAAAACCCTCCGACACAAATGAGAAACTAGCGCCGGAGTCAAAAAGAGTGTATGCATCAAATGAATCAACTAAGATAGTACCTGTCACCACATCTCCACGGTCTCTGCCATCAGTAGAGGGCAAAGAGTAAGCTCCAGGAACACCAGCAGAAGAAGAAACATCAGGTGTAAAGCCATTAGAAGTCCAAGGAAGTGAAGGCGCTGAAGGGGCAGTACCTTGGGGCAGTCAAAGAGCTCCAAATTGTGGTGTCGAAGGAACGGTCGGTGTAGAAGGCGCCATCAAATACTGAGGGTAGAACGGCGTAGGCAAGAACTACTGGGAAGGTGGTACTAGAAACTGCTGCTGTGTAGAGGCCAACACATTAGTGGTGCCACTAGGAACTGAAGAAGACACTGGCTCCCAACGAAGCTTCGCATTCAGATTCTTCCTACACACCATATCCTTGTGGTTCTAGCTACAAATAAAACACCTCCCACTCCACTGACAATCAGCATGACGATGTGCATCACCACAATGGAAACACACCAGCCCCATGCCAGGCTTAGGGATAGACCGGTACTGTGGAGCACCTCCTCTTGAGCTACTAGACTGAGCAGACTTGCCAGGATATGGGTGATGATGCTGAGATTTTCCCTTCTTATTAACAGGACCACCAGACTAGCCCTTCTTGCCATCCTGACTGCAAGACTGATCAGCACCTGAAGGCTTCATCTCATTAGTGTATTGATGTTGCATCTCCACACCTAAAGCTTGCTCCATAGTAGTTAAAAAATCTACCAATGGAAGAGCTCCCAAAATGTGCCTGATAGAAGACTTCAGACCCTGACGAAATTGACTCGCTTTTTCCAACTCATTAAAAGCCACACGTCCCACAATCTTGTTAAATCCCACCTCATACTCAGCCACTGTCTTCTTATCCTGCTTATAGCTCTGTAGGTCAATCTTCATCCTCTCAAGGAAAGTGGCTAGGTAGAACCTCCTCTCAAATTGCCTAACAAAGACGTACCATGTCAAAGAACCAGGTGTGGCATGAGCGTTAGCACTCTGCACACCTCTCCACCAAATCTGAGCCTCTCCCTTCAGCAATTGTGTTCCATAGCGAACACGATCCCCATAGACCACCTCAAAGACCTCCATCTTATCCTCCACATAAGTGAGCCAATCCGATGCATCAACTGGAGAGCCACTGCCATTCACTTCATGCGAATCCATTGCATCAAAGAAATCCCACTAACTGGGAGTGGCTCCTGATGAGCACCAGTAGAAATTACGAGTCGGTCGGCCACGATTCCCTCTCTTAGGAGGCATAACTGCAGCCAAAATAACAAGCAAAGAAAACTCTCATTAACTTCAAACAAAACAAAAAACAACTTCAACAAACATGCCAAACAACATGAAGTAAATAAATAAACTATTACCCCATCCTACAGGTGCAAGTGTGCCAATTAAGTTTCTTTATAACTAGAATCTATAACCTAGGCTCTGATTACCAACTCTAACACTCCGGAATCCACAAACACCCGGGATGTCACTTAAACCGCATAACCAAACAGCCGAACAATTACATAAAAATTTTGACAACATATCCTTTGTATTCATAAGCAACATGGAAGCAAAAGACATAGACATAACTAAAGAGTTAAGGCATCAAACTAGCATTAATAAGACATCTTAATAAAAGAGTAAAGAGTGACTCCAAAGAAAAGTTTAATATCCACACTACTTTAGGCATCATTCACAAGTCTCTAATGAATAAACTTCATGTATTAAGGTTAAGTGAAGTACAAGGCGTGCCGCTAATCTCTCTACCTCTCCTAGCAATCATCAAGCACCTGGAGAGAGTAGAGCATGGGTGATATAAAAATCTCAGCAAGCAAATTTATTTTGACAAGCAATTTAAATCACAAGTTGGGATTAAGCAACGATTTAGCATTAAATTTCACTTGTAGGATAAACAAGATATGAAGTTGATATAAAGTAAATAACTTCCAAATAGAACATAATCAGATGATAGAGCTTCAATAATAACAACACGTCACTTCAAATACTTCATGAGTGCATATGAATGCAAATGCAACTGTCTCCTACCTGCATACCCAACAAGGTATGGAGCTGCATCCCATGATGCTGTACCGGTACAGTCGTGACCATCGGTCAACGACATAACTTCCAATCCAAATGAATGATGCAATGCATACGACATGCTGCAATAATGATAATATAAACTTCTACTTCCTCGAAGAATGTGGATTAACCATATAAACCATACTCCAACAATAAAAGTCATATAAGGACAATTAAGCATCAATTAATTATAATTAAGTAAATAAATAAGACAAGAGTCAATTCTTAGAGGTAAGACATGGTTCTGAATATTATAGTGTAGGTGATAAAAATAACAAGTCAAAACGGTAGCACAACCACCGCTACATTCACTTGCCTCAACCGATGAAGATCAGAGTACTACGGATGACTTGGAGCACTACCACCTGTTTTGGAACAAATAGTTCAGTACGAACACTTCATAAATCATTTATAATCAACATTCATATCGTTTCTACACCCCAACCGATAATCGGCAGAAACAGCAACACCTCTCTTTGATAAACAACAGCAGTGCTGCTTATCGTTTTCATAGCATTAAATTTATAATAGCAAAGATATCAAATAAATACATATTCAGAAACTAGAGAATAAGGGATAAAACTTTGGTATTGATTTTAAAATTTAATTTCAACGTTTACTAATAGTAATGGGCACTATAAATTAACTGACAGAATCTGTCGAACAGTGGCAATGCACTGCCTTTCGAACATCATAACTTCCAAACTATTGAAGCAAACTAGCGTACAAGAACCCTATGAAAAGAGTATACATTGAACTACAAAAAAACTCCATAAAATTATGCACTAATTCGGCCTCTAAAGTATCTTAAATAGCCACTCAAAGCAGATCAATGGTTATGTAACAGATTCAGTTCTGAACTGAAGCCGGAATCGACAGTAATATTCAGATAGCGATAACTCCAGTCCTACTCAACTTAAAATAGCATATAAAGATGCGTTGGAAAGGTATTGCAATCTTCTACAACTTTTATTACATGGCCCTAGTCATATTCGGCCTCTAAAATACTGAAAATCGATCACAAACAGGTACTGTCCAACTAACAGGACAACACAGCGACATTCAACTTTAGAAGGCCATAACTCCAAGAATACTCAATGAAAGAAAAAACGTATGAACACTCGTTGGAAAGTTAATGAAAAAGTCTACAACTTTTGTTATATTGGAATGTCCTGATTCTGCCCTTAAGACCCCCGAAGCTATACTCTAACAGACGCTGTAGCAAAGCTGAAACTGTAAAAACAGACTATTCGATGCAATACCTATGCGGCAATCCTAACCAGCAATTCAGCAGGAAAAACACACAAAACAATTGAGTTCTTCCATTACGTGAAATAGGTTACGGTCTCTCCCTTCCCTATTCTTATTTGTGGCAGAAAACTTGGCTAATCAAAAGAAAAAACTGAATTTAGGAGCTAGACTCAGCAAAGTCATAGAATAGGGGTCGAGATGGGATTGTTTTGACCTCCCCTTGGTGTGGCGGCTGCAGGGACAAAGCAGGATCTGCCGCCGATGATGTGCAGCAGCAAGGACGTCCAAGAGAACATGAAGGGAGGCGGCGGCGTTCAATTGATCAAAGGAGATGGGAGAGGTACATGGAGAAAAAGGATAGGGTTCAACTGGCTTTGTTTTGGGCTCTAGTTGGGTTTCAATTTGTGCCACAAGGACCAATAGGGCAAGCCCTTTGTTTTTTTTTTCAGATGTCACATTCTACCCCCCTACAAAAGAATTCGTCCTTGAATTCTGCCTCTTCTACCACATTCATCAAACAAGAATGACAAAAATCATTTAAAACTCATCGGTCTCGAAAAGATTGGGATAATTCTTCCGCATCGGCTCCTCAAGCTCCCATGTAGCTTCTGGCTCAGACTGATTAGTCCATAAAACTCTCACATATTTTATTGTTCTTCTCCTCATAACATGCTCTAACAATTCTAGAATACGTATAGGGTGACACTCCAGAGTCAAATCCTGTTGCACCATGATCGGCTCTAACTCGACATTCTGCTCTGGATCCCATTGTGAACCCCTTTCATAGACTTAGGCAACTGCAAGAGATAAGCTAAACTGCCAACTTGGGCTATGATATCAAAAGGTCCAATATAGCATGGACTAAGCTTTCCCGCAACACCAAAACACACAACACCTTTAGTAGGTGATACTTTGAGAAGAACTTGATCACCCACTGCAAACTCAAGGTCTCACCTCCTCTTATCGACATAATTCTTCTGGCGGCTCTGAGCGGTCAACATATTCTGCCGTATCTTGTCTACCTTCCCAGTTGTCTCCTGAATCCAATCTGGACCAACTAATAATCTCTTCGAAGATTCCCAACACAATGGAGACACACACCATCTACCATACAAAGCCTCATATGGTGCCATCTTTATACTAGCGTGATAACTATTATTATAAGCAAACTCAACAAATGGTAAATGATCCTCCCAACTGCCCTTCCAAGAAAAGACACAAGCCCGAAGCATGTCCTCTAAAGTTTGAACGGTATGCTCTGACTGACCATCGGGCTGTGGGTGGAAAGCAAAACTGAGACAAAGTGTCTTACCCAAAGCATTGTGAAGACTCTATTAAAATTTAGAAACAAACTTGGAGTCCCTATCTGAAACAATAGACTTAGGCACACCATGAAGTCGTATCATTTCTGTCATATATAAAGGAACCGATTCGTGAGCTGCATTAGTTGTCTTCATTGGAATAAAGTGCACCGACTTAGTGAGTCGATCAACCACCACCCATATAGCATCCCTACCTCAAGGAGAATGAGGTAGACCAATCACAAATTCCATAGTGATATGCTCCCATTTTCATTTTGGAATCTCCAAAGGCTTCAATAAACCTGCAGGCCTCTTGTGCTCAGCCTTCACACGCTGGCACACATCACAAGCTGCAACATACTTAGCAATGTCAACCTTCATCCTCTTCCACCAAAAATTTTACTTCAGATCTTTGTACATCTTGGTCTCACCAGGATGAATGGTGTAAGGAGTTCTATGAACCTCTCTCAAAATATCCTTCTTCACTTCTAATTTCTGGGGAACACAAAGGTGTCCCCTAAAAAAGACCACATCCTTCTCATCAATACTGAACTCACAAGGTTTGCCATCTCCTATCCTCTTACGAGCCACCAGAATCAAGCGATCATGCTGTAGTGCCTCACACACTCTCTCAACAAGGGAAGATTGAATCAACATCTGAGTCTCCTCTCTAGCAGTGCCTGCATAGCACAAAGCAACACCCATGCGATCCAAATCTGCAATCAAGGGCATTGCCACTTTAGGAGCACCAGTCCTACTAAGAGCATCTGCCACCACATTCGCCTTCCCAGGATGGTATTGAATTGTAAGATCATAATCACTAACTAACTCAAGCCATCTTCTTTGCCTCATATTCAACTCTTTCTGAGCGAAAATATATTTGAGACTCTTGTGATCAGTATAAATATCAGAAGATTCACCATAAAGATAATGCCTCCAAGACTTCAAGGCAAACACCACAGCTGCCATAAGCAATGACTTTGTCATCCTGCATCAACACACAACCAAGGCCAATACTAGAAGCATCCGTATACACCGTGTAGCGCACCCCACTCTCAGGCAAAGTCAAAATAGGATCATTCACTAGCTTATCCTTTAATGTTTGAAAGCTGATCTCATAGTCATTGGTCCATTTAAAGGTAACACCTTTCTCTGTCAATTTAGTCAATGTCTTTGCAATGCTGAAGAAATTCTGCACAAAACGCCGATAATAACCAGCAAGACCCAAGAAACTGCGAATCTCTGTCACACTAGTAGGTCTTTCCCACTCGAAAACTGAAGCCACATTCTTGGTATCAACAGAAATACCATGCTCATTAATAACATGACGAAGAAAATCCACTTTAGAAAGCCAAAAGGCACACTTCTTCAATTTACCATAGAATTGATTTTTCCTTAGAGCATCCAGAAGAAGAGTAAGATGTCTCTCATGCTCCTCCTAGGTCTTGGAATAGATCGAGATATCATCAAGGAAGACAACAACAAAGTCATCGAAGTACTCATGCAACATCCTATTCATTGCTTCCATAAAAGGAGCAGGGGCATTTGTTAGTCCAAAAGACATAACGATATATTCACAATGCCCATAACTTGTACTAAAGGCCGTCTTCTCAATATCCTCTTCTCGTATCCTCAATTGATGATAGCCAGAATTCAAATCAATCTTCGAGAATACCTTAGCACCCTTCAATTGCTCAAAGAGCACATCAATATGAAAGAGCACATCAATATGAGGCAAAGGATACTTATTCTTGATAGTAACTTGATTAAGGGCACGATAGTCCACACATAGCCTCTTACTCTTATCGTTCTTCTCCACAAATAACACCGGAAAAGCCCAAGGTGACTTGCTAGGTCTGATAAAGCCCTTAACAAGAAGATCATCCAACTGTCGCTTCAACTCCACCTGCTCCTTGGGAGCTATCCGATACGGAGCCTTGTGGATAGGTTGAGTACCAGGAATCAACTTTATCTCAAAAACTGCATCACGCTCAGGTAGAATACCTAGAAGCACAATAAAGAACACATATGGATAATTGCACACCACTCAGATGTCCTCCACTCACAAGATAGCCTCATTACCATCCATCATAGCAAAAAGAATTCTAGATTTCCTTGTCCAATGATCATTGAAAAACTAATGTAGCAAGGCAAGATAATACTTCATAGCACTACCAATAAAGATCACCTCTCTCTCGGATGGTGCCTGCAAAGACACTATCTTCCTAAAACAAGATATAACAGCCCGATACTGAGAAAGCCAATCCATACCCAAAATGACATCAAAAGATTCTAGAGGAATCACCACCAGATTAGCAACAAAGGTCTCATCACCATAAAAAATAGAACAACCCGGGCAAACCAAATAACTAGATATAAGACCTTTAGCAGAACTGACCATAATGGACTGTCTAATCCTCGGCATAGAAAGTCTAGCATGAGCCACAAAACCCTCCGACACAAATGAGAAACTAGCGCTGGAGTAAAAAAGAGTGTATGCATCAAATGAATCAACTAAGATAGTACCTATCACCCCATCTCCACGGTCTCTGCCATCAGTAGTGGGCAAAGAGTAAGCTCCAGGAACACCAGCAGAAGAAGAAGCACTAGGTGTAAAGCCACTAGAAGTCCATGGAAGTGAAGGTGTTGAAGGGGTAGTAGCTTGGGGCAGTCAAAGAGCTCCAAACTATGGTGTCAAAGGAACGGTCGGTGTAGAAGGCGCCATCAAATACTGAGGGTAGAACGGCGTAGGCAACAACTACTAAGAAGGTGGCACTAGAAACTGCTGCTGTGTAGAGGCCAACACATTAACGACGCCACTAGGAACTGAAGAAGACACTAGCTCCCAATGAAGCTTCGCATTCGGATTCTTCCTACACACCACATCCTTGTGGTTCTGGCTACAAATAGAACACCTCCCACTCCACTGACAATCAGCACGACGATGTGCATCACCACAACGGAAACACACCAGCCCCATGCTAGGCTTAGGGACAGCCAGGTACTGTGGAGCACCTCCTCCTAAGCTACTAGACTATGGGGACTTTCCAGGATGTGGGTGATGACGCTGAGATTTTCCCTTCTTATTAATAGGACCACCAGACTGGCCCTTCTTGTCATCTTGACTGCAAGACTGATCAGCACCTGAAGGCTTTATCTCATTAGTGTATTGATGTTGCATCTCCACACCTAAAGCTTGCTCCATAGTAGTTCAAAAATCTACCAATGGAAGAGCTCCCAAAATGTGTCTGATAGAAGACTTCAGACCCTGACGAAACTGACTCGCTTTGTCCAACTCATTATAAGCCACATGTAGAACAAAGCGCACAATCTTGTTAAATCCCACCTTATACTCAGCCATTGTCTTCTTCTCCTGCTTATACCTTTGTAGGTCTATCTTCATCCTCTCAAGGAAAGTGGCTGGGTAGAACCTCCTCTCAAATTGCCTAACAAGACGTGTCAGGTCAAAGAACCAGGTGCAACATGAGTCTTAGCACTCTGCACACCTCTCCACCAAATATGAGCCTCTCCCTTCAGCAATTGTGTTCCATAGCAAACACGATCCAACTTCATGCCAATCTATTGCATCAAAGAAATCCCACTAACTGGGAGTGGCTCCTGACGAGCACCAGTAGCAATAGCACCTGCAGCAGGAACATTCCGTGTAGCAGGAGCACCTCTAGTAGCTGCAGTATCACTATGAACAGGGGCATTAGGAATAGCCTGCCTCAAGGTTGCCAACTCCTGCTACATTGCCTACATCGTAGCATGCATCGCCTCTGGACTATCAAGATCAAGAGTCTGATTCTCAACCATTTCATTGCCACCCATATTATTATTACGAGCCGGTCGGTCACGATTCCCTCTCTTAGGCGGCATAACTGCAGCCACCGCAACTAGCAAAGAAAACTCTCATTAACTTCAAACAAAACAATAAACAACTTCAACAAACATGTCAAACAACTTGAAGTAAATAAATAAATAAATACCCCATCCTACAAGTGCAAGTGTGCCAATTAAGTTTCTTTATAACTAGAATATATAACCTAGGCTCTGATTACCAACTGTAACACTCCGGAATCCACAAACACCCGGGATGTCACTAAAACTGCATAACCAAACAGCCGAACAATTACATAGAAATTTCGATAGCATATCCTTTGTATTCATAAGCAACACGGAAGCAAAAGATATAGATATAACTAAAGAGTTAAGGCATCAAACTAGCATTAATGTGACATCCTAATAAAAGTGTAAAGAGTGACTCCAAAGAAAAGTTTAATATCCACACTACTTTAGACATCATTCACAAGTCTCTAATGAATAAACTTCATGTATTAAGGTTAAGTGAAGTGCAAGGCGTGCCGCTAATCCCTCTTCCTCTCCTAGCAATCATCAAGCACCTGGAGAGAGTAGAGCAAGGGTGAGACAAAAATCTCAGCAAGCAAATTTGTTTTGACAAACTATTTAAAGAACAAGTTGGAATTAAGCAATAATTTAGCATTAAATTTCACTTGTAGGATAATCAAGATATGAAGTTGATATAAAGTAAATAACTTCCAAATAGAACATAATCAGATGATAGAGCTTCCATAATTACAACACGTCACTTCAAATACTTCATGAGTGCATATGAATGCAAATGCAAATGTCTCCTGCCTGCATACCCAACAAGGTATGGAGCTGTGTCCCATGATGTTGTACCAGTACGGTCGTGACCATCATTCAATGACATAACTTCTAATGCAAATGAATGATGCAATGCACATGACATGCTGCAATAATGATAATATAAACTTCAACTTCCTCCAAGACCGTGGATTACCACATAAACCATACTCCAACAATAAAAGTCATATAAAGACAATTAAGCATCAATTAATTATAATTAAGTAAAAAAATAAGACAAGAGTCAATTCTTAGAGGTAAGACATGGTTCTGAATATTATAGTGTAGTGATAAAAATAACAAGTCAAAACGGTAGCACAACCACCACTACATTCACTTGCCTCAACCGATAAAGATAAAAGTACTACGGATGACTTGGAGCACTACCACCTGTTTTGGAACAAATAGTTCAGTACAAACACTCCATAAATCGTTTACAATCAACTTTCATATAGTTTCTACACCCCAACCGATAATCGCCAAAAACAGCAACACCTCTCTTTGATAAACAGCAGCAGTACTGCTTACCTTTTTTATAGAATTAAATTTGTAATAGCAAAGAAATTAAATAAATACATATTCAGAAACTAGAGAATAAGGGCTACAAGTTTGGTATTCATTTTAAAATTTAATTTCACAGTTTACTAATAGTAATGACCACTACAAATTAACTGACAGAATCTGTCGAACAGCGGCAATGCGCTGCCTTTCGAACATCATAACTTCCAAACTATTGAGGCAAATCAAGCGTATAAGAACTCTATGAAAAGAGTATACATTGAACTACAAAACACTCCATAAAATTATGGACTAATTCGGCCTCTAACGTATCTTAAATAGCCACTCAAAACAGATCAATGGTTATGTAAAAGATTCAGTTCTGAACTGAAGCCGGAATCGACAGTAATATTCAGATAGCGATAACTCCAGTCCTACTCAACTAAAAATAGCATATAAAGATGCGTTGGAAAAGTATTGCAATCTTCTACAACGTTTATTACATGGCCCTAGTCGTATTCGGCCTCTCAAATACTGAAAATTGATCACAAACAGGTAGTGTCCAACTGATAGGACAACACAACGACATTCAACTTCAGAAGCCCATAACTCCTAGAATACTCAATGAAAAAAAAGGTATGAACACTCGTTGGAAAGTTAATGAGAACTCTACAACTTTTGTTATATTGGGATGTCCTAATTCTGCACTTAAGACCCCCGAAACTACACTCGAACAGATGCTGTACCAAAACTGAAACTGTAAAAACAGACTATTCGATGCAATGCCTATACAGCAATCCCAACCAGCAATTCAGCAGGAAAAACACACAAAACAATTGAGTTCTTCCATTACCTGAAACAGGTTACGGTCTCTCCCTTCCCTCTCCTCCTTTCCTATTCTTATTTGTGGCAGAAAACTTGGCTAATCAAAAGAAAAAACTGAATTTAGGAGCTAGACTCAACAAAGTCATGGAATAGGGGTCGAGATGGGATCGTTTTGACCTCCCCTTGGTGTGGCTGCTGCAGGGACGAAGCAGGATCTGCCACCAATGATGTGCAGCAGCAAGGACGTCCAAGAGAACAGGATGGGAGGCGGCGGCGTTCAATTGATCGAAGGAGATGGGAGAGGTACGTGGAGAGAAAGGATAGGGTTCAGCTGGCTTTGTTTTAGGCTCTAGTTGGGTTTCACTTTGTGCCACAAGGCCCAATAGGGCAAGCCCTTTGTTTTTTTATTTTCAGATGTCACACTGAGTATAAGAGTCTTCTGTTGGGAACTTTCAGCAAGACAAGGCATGGCAAGATCATTCAGAAAGGGAAATTACAAGCTGCTGCCTTGATTGAAGATGGAACAGAAGAATTACTTGCTAACAAGCCAATGGAAGTTACTGATGAGTCAACTCTGAATAGTATGATTCATACTGCTATACATCACGCATTGATTAACCAGTCTCCTGTATTGGTTAATACTTTGAGAACCTTGATCATTCAAACTATAGAAGGATGCTTATATGAAGATTCAGCTCGTGGGCTGGTATTTTTTTTGTGTACCTGGGAATATTTCTCGGCCTACAATTGAGGAATCTACTGCACAACAACTTAGGGCAAGCATGACACTTCCTGCTGCAAGTGCAGAACCGTCATCTTATGAAGTTTCTTCACCTCAGATGAACGATGATAGTGGTACAGTCGGAAGGACTCCTGAGGATAATATTGCAGAGAATATCTCCACGTACGTGGCCACATATGTTATAGATAGGAGACTTTAGAACCAAATATCACATATGGTACTGCGCCCAATGTTGAGCCGAGTATGTTTGGGATGCCATCGTCGTCTACTCTACCAGGGGAATTAGGAGGCCAACACATAGTTGTTAATTTTGGCTCACAGACAGTCCCTCAGATACCAGCATCTAGTCCTACATTGACTATTTAAAATATTAATGTATCGACTGATGACTGGGAGTGAAGATTGCTGAAGTGATGAGAGAACAATTTAGTTTGAAGCCAAAGCAACAGATGTGCATGTATCGACCTCTGTATCCTCCAAGCTATGATTTGATTCCTATGCCGAGTCAATATAGGCCACCAGAGTTTACTAAGTTTACTGGACAATATAATACTACTACAGTTGAGCATATCAGCCAATTTTCAGTATAATGTGGAGAAGCTGGTTATATTGAAGCATTAAAAATCAGGTTGTTTCCTTTATCCTTGTCTGGATTGGCATTTTCTTAGTTTGCATCGTTGCCCCTGAATTCAATTATTACTTGGGCTGATCTCGAACAAAAGTTCCATAAATACTTCTTCACTGAAACTTGGGAGTTGAGGTTGTCAGACTTGATTGCTATAAGACAGAAGGCTGGGGAGTCTGTGCATGATTATGTGCAGAGATTCAGAGATGTACATAGTAAGTGTTTCAGCTTGCAATTGACTGATACACAGATGATAGAATAATATTCAATGGCTTAGTTGCACCTCTAAGGGAAAAGTTTTCCTCGTCCGAATTTGAAAGCTTGTACCAATTAGTGCAGAAGGTATCTATTCAAGAGAACTTGACTCAGGGGGCATGTTCAAGGCCGATTCAAGTTAATTACAATGATTATGAATCTGAGTCTGATGAAGAAACTATTAAAGTCGATATGGTCGAATAGACTAGAAACAAGAATGTGTTGTCGTGCCCATGGGCGAAGCAGAACGAGCCTAAAGAAAAATAAGATTTTGTTATCACCAAGGCCGACAAGATATTTGATATGTTGTTATAGGAAAAGCATATTCAATTGCCATCCAATCATGTGATACCTCCTGCTAAAGAATTGAAGAAGATGAGGTACTGCAAGTGGCATAATATACCCTCCCATAGTACTAATGAGTGCAAGGTGTTCAGGAGACAAATTTAGATGGCAATTAAGCAAGGCAAGATCAAATTCACTAAAGGTACCATGAAGATCGATGTACATCCTTTCCCTACAAATGTCAATTTGGCTAGTACTGACAATGTGGAAGCTTTTATAAAAAGATATCAGAAGAAGAGGGACAAAGAGGTGAATAAGTCACAATTTGATCCGTATTGGGGTTGTCCATTCTTTCAATACTGCTGGGATCATAATATGAAGTTACCATCAATCAATAACTATCCCGGATGTAGTAAGCATAGAGGTCAAATGTATAGGGACGCCCTAAATATTCATCGACATATACATCGGCATGATGAGACTAGAGAGTCGATGGTGGGCTCAGCTGGTAGACATGAAAGGGTATCTGCATTTGATCGACTTGGGACTAAGATTAAAAGCAGAGAAGCTAAGTTTGATAAGGAAGTCAATGAGGAAATGCAGGAAGGTCAAGAACAAGATGATCAGTGGTGTCCATCTGGCATTTTTTCTTGAAGTCACAAGCGCAGGATACAGAGGAAGTGAAGTCGCAAGTGCAAGCATCGAGTGCTACAGTGGGTATGGTGATGATGTTGCCCCAAGAATTTATGGCAGTAGAAGAGGAGTTGTTTGCTATTGAAGAAAGTGAACCTCAACTTATCTTTGATTCTCAGCAAGCAATATTTGATAAACCAGATGAGTCTAGACATCGGCACTTGAAGTCCTTGTACTTGAAGGGGTTTTTCAATGGGATGCTGATGGGAAAGGTGATGGTTGATGGAGGTGCTGCAGTAAATATAATGCCGATCACTGCTGTTAGGAAATTGGGAAGACCGAAGAAGATTTGATTGATACTAATATGATTCTAATGGATTATGGTGGTCATAGTGCAGCAGCCAAGGGAGTTTTAAATGTGGAGCTTACAATCAGTAGTAAAACTTTGCTAGTTACTTTCTTCGTCATTGATAGGAAGGGAACCTATAGCCTTCTGTTGGGACGTGATTGGATCCATGCTAATTGTTGTGTTCCATTGACAATGCACCATCTCTGGTCCAATGGATTGTTGATCAAGTGGAGGTAATCCCGGCCGATGAAACCATCAATGTCGCATTGGCCGATTTAGTACCATGGCACGCGGATGATATGGAGTGTTTGCCTGGCCGATTTAGTACCATGGCAAGAACTAAACAGGGTCTTGAGGTAGTGGACCAATCGAGTTCTAAGTTCTTTCTCTGATAGACGTCCTAGTGAAGTTATTAGAAGATGGCGAGTATTTAAGAAGATATCATTTGAGTGTTTGAGTGGTTCATGATCTCGAGCGATTGGTCACAGTCGATATGCAAATATTATTTTTATCAAAAAAATTAAAAGGGCAAAGAAGGAAAAGTTTCATAGCCGATGAGTTATCATCAATTTCAGATGGCCGATATTGAAAATATCGCCCTTAGTTCAAAAAATATTACAAAACAAGACAATGTGTTTCATGTTCTTTGCAGATCAAGCTATTCACATCTATTCTTGGGGGCAGTAGAAGTCAATCATGTCGATGGCGTGAAACTGAAGTTGATCGACTTCTATGATGGTGATTGCGTCTTCTTCTATTGATCTGGAAATACTAGAGGCTATGTTCCATAAGCTGATGGCTTGCTCATAAGCCGATGTGATGACAATATCTTGTACTATAATTTCCTCGGTAACTCTAGCGAGAGCTATTTCTACATCGGCTATTTGTTTGTTTTTGGCCTCCAGTGCAGCTTGGATTTCTTCACGCTCCTTCTTCAAGCCCTCCAGCTTTGTTTCACGATCGATCGATTTGAAAACCAGAGAGGTGTATTTGCTTTGCTCTTCGACTGCCTTTTTGTCAGCTGCTTCCGCCTGACTCCTTTGTACCAAGTGTTGTTCGATGCGGGCATTGGCTTCAAGCACTCAGAATTGATGGAACTCTATGAAGGCTGTTGGATGGAGCACCAAAGCGAGGCTAGATGGCAGCATGTCTTTGATTTCCAAATATCGCTGCCTTATGGGGGTTGTGTCCAGCACAAGTTGCTCAATTGGAATTCCATCAAGTCGTTCACGGATATGCAAAAGCGTGGCTTCGATCTCTGGCGGAAGAATAATTGAAGATGTGCGTCGGGAGATTTGGGCCTGGGAACGGATATGTTAGAGAAAGCAATGGCAGATTGATCAAATAATATGAAAGGGGTTATTTATATTGTTGTTTCTGGGGCTGATGAGGATGCTGGCGCATCATGGGTAGGAGTTGATGAAGGCGTTGGAATATCGGAAGATGCAGGCATGTATGCATTGACTGCCAAAGATCAAAGTTCCTAAAATTACAAGAAGTTAACAATGAGAATGAGTGAGGTCAAAGTAGAGAAACATCATTTGGAAAGAGAATACCTGTGGAGCAACCCATGGTATGATAGCTAGTGTCAAAGAAGATGGTTCCTCAGCTGGAATTTTTGAGGTTTCTTCGGAGCATGCTGTATCGACATCTTCAGTATCCATGGATGCGGTATGCACCGTAGGTATATTTGATAGGGTTACACTGCTGGATACATTCATAGGGATGCGAATGATTTCCTAGAGAAAAAATACTAAGATGTTAAGAGTATATATTGATGAGAAAGGTTCTTTATCAATAATGTCTATTACTGTAGCCATGAAAGAGGGTTGCCCTGTTGGACGGGAGATACTGATACTTCTGTTGGATGGGCCGTGGCTACAGGAGTCGATGAGGATGCTAGAGTCAATGGAGGAACCTAAAAAGAAAAATGTTAGACAAAGGGAAGCGAAAGATTATATTAAGATAATGGTGATACCTGTGTAGCATAAGCAAGCCTGGAGACGACTTCTTGGGCTACCTTTGGGAGAACGACCGGAGTCATTGAAGCAAGCTGATATTTGAAGAGAGAATAAGGATGATAAACATAAATGAATAAATATTGAGGGTTGTTAAGAATATTACTTGGGATGCTGGAGTCGATGCATCCGCCGTTAGTCTCACCTGTTTCTGTTGTTTGGCGGCTTGAGTTGATGAAGAGGCATCTCTTCGTTTCTTGATCACTGCTTTGTGAGTTTTCTTCAAGCCGCGAGCACTAAGGATTTGGGCGGGAGTTGGATCGTCACAACCAATATTCGAATTGTTGGCCGCTTGAAGGTACCTGATCGGCTTCCCAGTGATGCTCATTGACGGAGGGGTAACATATGGTTCCTGTGTTCAAGAAAAACTTGATTATGGAGATCTATGGGAATATGATGAAAGTGATATTAAGAGGAATAAACTTACTATGTCCTCGAAGCCGGGGAGATGATCAGACAGCGAGCGATAGAAAAAGTGTTTTCTACATTCTTTACACCAGGACATGAACAAAGCGGTGCTAGACGAAGCTAGTTGGATATCGGCAGGGTTGCCCATTGGAATATCCAGGTGTCCAACGAAGAAAGCGCTAGCGGGAAGCCGACCGAAGCCAAGTTGACAAGGAATTGCTGTAGGGTTGTAGAACTCATATGAACGTGTCCAGAATTGTCCTCCATGGAAATTGACAGGCAATATTCCAGGTCTGATGTAGGCTTTGAAGATGAGAGTCGATTCCCTGTCCTCTAAAGGGTTCTCTGGGTGGTAGATGGATAGGTTCTCGAACTCCAGTTCATGATAAGGAAACCGTATCCGTTTATCTAGCTAGGGGCCGTTATAGAAGAGAATAGAGAAGGTGTTGAAATTTTCTATGGACATTCGGTGTCCAGGAGTCACCATGGTAGCTTCACCAAGAGACGTGCAACAATGAGTTGGGATTTCTTCACCTTCTACTGCATTTTCCAATGGGAATAAGCTATCTAAGAAAGCGGCTAGGAACATGGCTCAGGAAAAGTAGACTGTGATCCACAACAATATGAACTACCATGGCCCCCCTACTGGAATGGTTCTATTAAGTTGCAGACACATAGAGGTGCGGTGCAAAAGGAGGTATACAGATCCTAACAGGAACCTGCCCAAGCGGAATTTGTTGCCCTCAGCTAAAATATCGGCTATTCCCAGGAAGTTGGTGGTGGGCATGCAGGATGAGCCACAAAAGATGAAGTGGTCGAGCCAAAGATTCAGGAATGTAGAGAGTTCTCGGCTAGTGATGGACCCAGTCTTGTGATGGATAGTGATGTATGCAGGCCATCTTTTCACTCTTTGGTATCGAACTTGTGCTTTTTGTGGTTATGCAAGAAGGATCATAATATTGATCGACATTTAAGCTGGTCAGCATCATTACATCCATAAGAGAAGGCGCCATGGGTCCTTGATTGAATAGGAAGGCGTTCAGAGCATCAGACAAGAAACAAGAAGCTGCCGCCAGTAACGGCTCGTTCTTGGCCATATCAACTAAGGAAAGAGGGAGCGCCATGTCGATTTGGGCATCATGAAGGATGGAGGCACGAGCAGTGGTAATCCGATGACCAATTTCTTCATCCTTGAATTGATGACGGCCATGACCTAAAGATAGTTTTCCAAGGTTCAGGGGTGGCTAGAATCGATTTGAAGGGGGTTCGGTTGGTTTTGTAGTTAATGAATTCTGTGGGGTCAAAATTGGTGCAAGGACCAAGGTAAAAATGGCTTCGATCCTCATTAAAAGGTATGCAGATCTGGTGCTTGAGTTCCTAGTACAAATACAAGATAAAATCGCTACAAAAAAGGAGCTAATAGCATTAAAAGAGATTATGTCTATGGGTGAAGAATTAAAAAGGTTGTGATGGTTCTCAAGAACACTACGACAATGAAGGATATAACAGATTGGATATGGCCTAGAAGCAGGAGAAAGAGGAAAAGGATTACCTCGGGGACATGTTCTGAAGTCGCCATCACTAAAGGAGAACTTATGAGGTTCGTCGGCACTCGAGGATGAAGACAGTTCAGAGCGGGCGACACGCCGGTGAGGCAAGAGAGAAGAAGATGATGAAAGGGTTTGAGAAACCATGTGGATATGTGCCATGGTTTGCAATATATGTGATGAGTAATTGACTTGAGCAGATTTGGTGTTTGAGTTGAAATGCGGGAATCCGGGGATTGCATATGTGTGTGCATGATTATGGTTTTGACTAACCGGAGTTGGTGGAGGAATTGGTGATGTTGCAGGAGTTGGGAAATGTGTTTGCTTGTCTCATGATATGTAGGTCACTGGAGTCGACTTGGCGGTCAATGGCGAGAGGATCGGGCACATGTAGGGGACTTGGGGCCGGACGATCGGGATGCCGGGTGAAGTCAAGGGTGATCCACACCGTACACTTGGAGAGGCAAGAAGCACTGACGGTTTCGCATTTGAGCCTCAAAACCGTGGTGGTGGTAAAGACAGCGTGTTGACCAAGTCAAGGCAAATGGGATGCCGGTACAAGTGACAAGGGGGCCCGATGGACAGGGACTGGGAGAGACTTGCCGGTGGTCAGGATCGTGGGACAAGGTGACACGCGTCAACATCGAGAAGTCGTGCTTTGAGAAGCGTGCGAGGTGGTTTCTCGGTTTGGGCCTCAAGACTGGTGGCGGTGGTTGGTGGTGCATGTGGCACCATCACGGAGCTTGCTTTTGGATGAGTTTTTGGCCCAGATTTCTTGAGAAACTTGCTGCTAGGATGAGCTAGAACAATCCTCTATGGATCCTTGACCGAATCAATAGCTCTAGCACCTTCAATTTGAAGGATTTCTCGAATTTCCCCCTTTTGGTGTTCTTGGCATAAGATCTGAAATTTGTGATGATTTCTTGAGCCACTTGAGTTGATCTTCTAGGATTAGGGTGATGTGCTAAGGATTCACTGGTCCAAAAATTGCATCATTTGGAGTTCGTTTGAATAAGTTTTGGAGAAGATTTAACAAAATCCCGAAACTTTTTCCTGTTCTGTCGGGGTCGATCGGCACTGCCAACGACCAGGACCGGCACTACCGGTGGGTTGCAAAACCCCGCACCAGCACTACTAATGGGTCTCACCAGCACTACCGATGGGGCTAACCGGCACTGCCGATGGCCCTGATCGGCACTACCGGTGGTGGTCCAGAAGATACAGCTTTGTGAGGTTTCCAACTACCTCAAGTCTTTGCTGTTTCTTGGTGTTTCCGCTGTGTTTGTTTGTAGTAGTTGATCACTCCTAGGGCTAGTACACCATGAGTTGGTGTGTGTAGTCTTGGTGATCGGCTCGGAGGTTGGCTTGTGTTGTTTCAGAATATAGGCCAAGTTCTCTTGGAGAATTTTGATTAGCTCCCATTCACCCCCCCCCTTCTGATCGCCTTCTCGGTCCTTCAATTGGTATTAGAGCTGGTTTGATCACTAGTTGACCTTCACCGGCTTTGTGATCCGAAGGCGACATGGAGAAGCGTGCTATTAAGCTGTGGATGTTCGATGGAGAGGACTTCCCCTACTGGAAGTCACGGACCAAGGCATATCTGCTAAGTCAAGGACGTGCAATTTGGGAGATTGTTGAGCAGGAGTATGTTGTACTACAAGATCTGAATACTGCATCTTCAGGTGAGTTAGTCAGGTATGAGAACAACTCCAAAGCTGTCAATACTCTGCTCTCTGCACTTGGTAGAAGTGAACATGATAGAGTTGCACATCTTGACACTGCTCATGCTATTTGGTTTAAGCTCTGCACATACCATGAGGGTACCAATCAAGTCAAGTCTATGTGTAAGGATTCTTATAATAGACATTACCAAACCTTTGCACAAAAACCTGGCGAGTCACTAGATGACACCTTTCGTAGGTTTGAGGTAATTGTGTGCAACTTGCGGGCTTGTGGTAACCCTATGTACAATGACAATGATAGAGCTAAGCAACTGCTGTACTCACTTGATGAAAATGTTTGGGGGGTTAAAATTGCTGCTCTAGAAGAAACTGCTGAATTCAATACCTTGAACTGTGAGCAACTCTATAGCAAGCTGAAATCTCATGAACTGTCTAGGAAATCTCGTCCTAATCTTGCTATTCCTGCTTCTAGCATGGCTTTGCTTTCTAGCTCTCAGAAGGGTGTTCATAGTTGTGCTTCTTATGGAACTAATCCCTCACTTGACAAGTCTTCTTTGAAGTTTGCCTTGTCTTCTCTTGTTGTTCACAAGGAAGTTTAGGAGGTTCTACAACAACCGGAAGGAGAGAAGAGGAGGTGGTTCAAGAACCTGCTTCGAGTGCGGTGATCTAGGACACTTCATCGCTGATTGTCCCAGGAAGAAGAAGAAGGTCGGGTACCACGACAACAACACTGAAGACTTCAAGCAGAAGAAGAACCGCTTCTAGAAGAAGGGCAAGAACTCCAAGAAGTTTGCCAAGGCCATTGCATGCACCTACGTTGCCGCCTTGAGTGATGTCGATCTCACATCAAGCGAAGGCCTTACAAGCTCGGAGGAGGAGGTTGAAAAGCCCCGAGTCAAGAGGAAGGATGACTTCACCGGGATTTGCTTCATGGCAAAGAACGATCAAGACACCGACTCTGGATCCGACTCTGACACAATCTATGAGGTGTGCGTGTCTCTTAAGGACAAGCTTGTAATCACTAGAGAGGAAAAGAAAGTCCTAGTCCAAGAAAATGACTATCTAGTTTCTAGGCTCCAAAGAACCCTAGTGAGTGAGGAAAAGATTGAGAGTGATTTGGCAAGAGTGAAGGAGAGTGCTTCTAGGTCAACCTATAACTTGGGTTTGGAATTTGAGAGGTGTGACAACGAGAGTGAGAATGTGGGTAAGTTTGTGCCTAGCTCCAACTACAAGGATGAGGAAAACACCATCAAACCCACTGACACATACTATCCACCCAACCAAAAAACCTCCTTCAACCCAAAGGAAACAGAGAAGCCAAAATCCAAACCTGCAATGCAAACCAAGCCTAATCCAAAGGGTGTTTACATTTGCATGTTTTGTGGTCGCAAGGGCCACTTGGATGAGTTTTGTTATAGGCGTAAGAGGATTGAGAGGAAGCAAGCTAAGTTGACTAGGGATGCCTTTTATGATGATTTTGATGGTTTTCATCCTCGCTCTTTTTCTCGTGCCTACCGTGGACAGGGTCATTCCTCATATGGCTTTGATGTGGACAAGGGTTCCCGATCTTTCGATAGGTTCTGATAATCTTGATTAAGACGGAGGCGATACACAAATCGATCCGGCTTCCGAATGACACGTTCTAAACCCCGCAATCGTAGCACAATGTCTCCTCTGGTTATCAATCATTCAAGAATGATTGACCTCACCGAGAAGGCTTATCCTTGCCTGCAAATCAAGAACACAAGCAAGAACAAAGAAGAATGCAACCAAATTTGCAAGTATACGATGAATCTCACAAGTTGGGGTCTCACAAACCGATCAAATGGAGAAACTGTTATCAATAGAATAATCTAAGCAAAACCCAAACCCTAATGAAGAGACTGTGGCTGTATATGAGGACCCTAGGGTCGTGCAAGACCCCCTGGACGCAGCCCTAAGTGGGCTCAACTCGATACATGGCCCAAAGACTGATTACGGTGTTGCAGCACCAGGATAGATTCTGTAAGTCGACTTGTTTAGACAATTTCCAATGGCTTGGGACGAATTTTGCCATGGAACCAGTTTGGTTGGAAAGTTCTTTTTATTATCTTTCCAGGCATATATAGAACGTCCAAATCCGAGTCAGTATGCGTCCTGGGTGTCCATTTTAGTGTAGACTGGTCATGGGCCCCAAAACAGACTCGAAGTCGGTTTTGATTGGGCCTCCACTTTGGCTTGGACGTCCTTGCTGGCCCATCACGCCCGCAATCACCTCCCCAGCTATCTCATCATCATCTCTATGATTCCTAACAACAATTATTTCATTAGGTAGCAATCTATTCTCAAAACCACATAAATAAAACATTAGAAACGAACTCACATGTAAATTCAGGTGATACGCATGAACTTTCATCCTAGTTGGAGGAGTGTTGTGTATATCCATATGTGTGATGCCATCTTCATTCTCCCCCTTTTGAATCAGAGTCGTCCTCGACTCGAGCTCATCTTTTTCACCCATGTATGGTCTTAAATCTGAAATATTAGTTATGGAACTATTCCTAAACTTGGGATGCAACTCATATTTATATGCATTATGAAATTTGTCATCACAATGTGAAACTATAGTAGAAAGCATGTCACACAACTGAACAACATCTTTGAAAAATTGGCCAGCAGTATGAACATCATCCTCACTCTTATGACAAGTTAGAAAATGTGTGATCTTAGAAACAATAGAAAAACTTGACATGACATGACAATTGTTATTGCAGTTTTCTAGTGTCTCATTGAGTTGCACAACACAAGGAGGTTTCAATGTTGAAGAAATATAAACTCTGTGCACTATAAACAAACCTCTATGATCATCATTTGAGAAAAGATTTTCTTCTCAACGGCATTTAGATCACAAAGAACATCAAATTCAATATAACCCAAAGTATTTAGAGAAGAAAATAATTTCTGCTCATCGTTTTCACCTGTAACTAAAATCAAATGTTTTATTTTGGCACTATTGGGTGAATCATAAGCAAAAGCATCAAGCTCATTCATTTGTTGTGGCAAAGGTATAAGTGAAGTATTGGCACACAACTCCTGTTTATCACAAGGACCAATAGATAAATCAACTTGTAACAAAGGAACATCATCATAAGGTTCCAATACAGCAAGATTATTGGAACAATTCATCACATCAAGAAAGCTTTTACCTGAAGCAACAACTTGTTCTTTATCTTTCCCGCTATCGTCTTCTTTATGTAGATGTTGAAATGTATTAGTTGCAACAAGAGGCAAATAAATATGTTCATCCTCTAGTAATTCAGATTTTGATGGAAGTGTTGCAACATTTGAAATAGCCCATTCTATCATAAATGGTTCATTCTTTCTTCTCTCAAATCTTTGTTGGTCCTCTTCTAAAATTTCAGCAGCAGTCATAGGTTTAAGAGTAACCCTTCTACCATTGTATTTAAATGAGTAGCTATTAGCAATGGCATTGTGTGAAATATTATTTGTAGAAATCCAAGGTTTACCTAATAACAAATGACATGCTTGCATAGGTACTATATCAAATTCTGCACTATCCTTGTAAGAACTAATAAAAAATTCAATGCATGCAATTTGATCTACCTTTATCTTACCATAAGAATTTACCCACTGGATGTAGTATGGACATGGGTGTGGCTGTGTGGTCAAGCCAAGCTTCTCGACCAACTCCAAGCTTGCGATATTGTGGCTACTCTCACCATCAATGATGACATGACAACGTCAAACCTTCACAAAAAAGTGAGTCTGGAATAAATTGTTCAATTGATTTTGCTCTACCTTCTCCATTTGAGAACTGAACACTCGTTATGCTACAACACTCTTATCATCATGAGATGCCATAAATTCATTACCATGAGTATTGGAACCTGTCATTGTTAGTAGCAAACAAGAAAACACACAAGAGTATATTTTCCTATCACTACTATGTAATAACGGTGGAAACTCTCAACAAGAAAATGGAAGCATCTCACCAAGCCCTTACAAAGTTCTTAATTACAGCAAGCAAAGGATACCTTGGAGAGTGTGAACGGACGAATGCAAGAGTCAAAAATTTGTGCCTGTTCAGAAGGGTATATATGGAGCTTGGATAGGCAATATTAGGTACCAAGGATTAGCAAAATTTCAATTCAGAAATTGCAAAACTGAATAATAGTCCCAAGCTAGTCTATGTCACCGGCCTAAACTTGTCTTGGACCTAGTTCAAGCAAGCAAGCAAATGACTTAACAAAGGATGCAAAGGCTGCAAGCAATTCTGAATTTTTATCTTTGCCTTTTTCAACTTCTCTTTTTTGTGCGGCTTTTTCTCTTGTGCACTTTTGCCTTTTTCTTTTCTTTTCTTGTGAATCAAAACTGCAGAAAGGTATTAGTGCTAGAAAGAAAAAGGAAAATATATTCTAGCACAAGGAAAATTATGATCTGAATATGATAGACACAGAAATAGATAATATATTATTCCAAAACTCTCAATGTGTGCAACAAACTGGATTTTTTTTCCTTGATTCTCTATGAACAAGGACGTGCACCACTCAAACAAGACCAAAGAACAAGCACTAGACCAGCAATACAATGACCTTGTAGGGACTAAAATTCAGAAAAGCAAAGTAAACTGAAAATTGCATAGCACAAGGGGGATAGAAACACGACGAACAAATATTTTTGTAGGGTCTGGAGTTTAGGACTGAACAAAATAACAGGGATAAGGATGAACCTAACGGTACACCTGAAGCTCTGATTACCACTTGATGTGGACAAGGGTTCCTATCTTTCGATAGGTTCTGATAATCTTGATTAAGGCGGAGGCGATACACAAATCGATCCGGCTTCCGAATGACACGTTCTGAACCCCGCAATCGTAGCACAATATTTTCCCCATCGTGGTGAGCGTCATTCATGTGGATTTGGCATTCACACTGATGATTTCTATCCTCACAACCCAAGGTTTGAGTCGAGACGCTTTGACAGGCCACATTTTTCCCATCGTGGTTCTCGTCCTATGCGTTCAAATGATAATGTGCAAAAAACTGTGATGACTACTACCGGTCATATGGTTAAGTGCTGGATTCCCAATTCTCTTTTGACTAACCCCAGCACTGAGCCATCGACTTTTTCTTCTCGTTCTTTGTAGGCAGTAGGTGGAGGCTTGGAGAACAAATGGTTGATGGACTCCGGGTGTTTGCGCCACATGACCAGAGATGCAAAGTGGTTCTCCAGCCTCACTCCCTTGAAGCGGCGGGAGTATGTGGCCTTTGGAGATGACAAGAGAGAAAGAGTGAAGGCAAGAGGTGTGGTAAATGTAAATGAAAAATTCACTCTCAAGGATGTTGGTTTGGTATCTCAAGTACAATCTCCTCTCTGTCCCTTAGCTTCTTGATATTGGTTTTGAAGTACACTTTAAGTCGAATGCTTCTTATGTTCTTGATTTGAGTGGTTCCTTGATTTGTAGGATTTCTCGCATTGGCAGAGTTTTTTAGGCTGATTTTGCTGGTTCTCCTGGTTCTCACAAGTGCTTGTTTGCTCAATCTTCTTCTGAGCTCTGGAAATGGCATAGGAAACTGGGTCACATGAGCTTTGACTTGTTATGTCATTTGAGTGGCCTAGGTTTGATCCGAGGATTGCCTAAGCTCAAATTTGATAAGGATTTGGTTTGTGCTCCTTGTCGTCATGGGAAAATGATTGCCGCTTCTCATACACCAATCAATTTGGTGATGACTGAACGCCCTGGAGAGTTGCTTCACATGGACACTGTTGGTCCCTCTCGGGTTTGTTCGGCGGGTGGGAAGTGGTATGTTCTTGTGATTGTTGATGACTATTCTCGCTACTCTTGGGTCTACTTTCTTGAGAGCAAGAATGAAGTGTTTCATCACTTTTGGAGCTTAGCTTTGAGGTTGTTCAAGGAACTCCCTGGTGCATTACGAGCAATCCGCAGTGATAATGGCACCGAGTTTAAGAACTCCTCCTTTGATGCTTTCTGTCTTGAGCATGGTATTGAGCATCAGTTTTCAGCACCTCATGTTCCTCAGCAGAATGGTGTGGTCGAAAGAAAGAACATAGCCCTGGTGGAAATGGCCCGGACGATGCTCGATGAGCATAGGACTACAAGGCGGGTCTGGGCTAAGGCCATTAGCATTGCTTGCTATGTTTCTAATCGGATTTTCTTGCGCTCAATTTTTAATGTGACTTCTTATGAGCTACATTTTGGGAAGAAGCCATCTGTTTCTCATTTGTGTGCTATTGGCTACAAGTGCTTTATTTTCAAGCATGGCAATCTTGATAAGTTTGAGTAGAGATCTTCCGATGGCATCTTTCTTGGTTACTATCTTCATGGTCATTCCTATAGAGTTTTGAATTTGGAAACTAACACCATCGTAGAATCCTACAATGTAACCTTTGATGAATCAAACTCTTGTGCAAGGAATGTGATTGAGTCTACAGGTGATAAGGAGATGAAGGAGAGCATCTTTGTAGAAGAGGACCTACAGGGCTTTGATGATGATGATGATGATTCACTTCATCTCTTATCTAAGCTTGTTCCTGCTGCTACCACTACTCCAACAGAGGGTCCAGAAGCTTCTACATCGACTTTAGCAGCTGTCGAGTGAGCTCCAGCTATGGTTACGAGGGAGGTACACTCTGAGAGAGAGGCTCCTCACCACATTCAGCATCAACATCCACCTCAATAGATGATCGGTAATCTCTATGAGAGGACAACAAGGTCAAGGTCTACATATCTTGCTTGCTTTACCAATTCTCTCTTTGTTTCAACCTTTGAACCCCAAGATGTTAGACATGCACTATCTGATGAACATTGGGTTAATGCCATGCATGAGGAGTTGGAAAACTTCGAGAAAAACAAAGTCTGGACCCTTGTAGAGCCTCCCAAAAATGTCAATGTCATAGGAACCAAGTGGGTGTTCAAAAACAAACATGGGGAGGATGGTGAGGTTGTGAGAAACAAGGCTAGGCTAGTTGCTCAAGGTTTCAGCCAAGTGGTGGGCTTAGATTATGGTGAAACCTTTGCTCCTGTTGCACGCATAGAGGCCATTAGGATCTTGCTTGCATTTACTGCCTCTAAGGGTATTAGATTCTATCAAATGGATGTCAAGAGTGCTTTCCTAAATGGTTTTATAGAGGAAGAGGTTTATGTAAAACAACCCCGTGGCTTTGAGCACCACAAATACCCAAACCATGTGTACAAGCTTTAGAAGGCTTTGTACGGGCTAAAGCAAGCACCTAGGGCATGGTATGCTAGGCTTAAGACCTTCTTGGTACAGTGCAGGTATCTCATGGGGTGCGTTAATAAAACCTTGTTCACTCTTAAGCATGGCAATGACTTTCTAATGGTTCAGATTTATATGGATGATATCATCTTTGGTGATTCCTCTCATGCTCTTATGTCCAGATTTCAGGAAGCTATGGAAAGTGAATTTCAGATGTCGATGATGGGAGAGCTCACCTTCTTTCTTGGGCTTCAAATCAAGCAGTGCAAGCAAGGCACTTTCATTCATCAAGCCAAGTACATGAAGGATCTCCTGAAGAAGTTCGACATGGTCAATGTGAAGCCGTTGTCTACACCAATGTCCACTACAACGGCACTTGACCCTGATGAAGACTATGAAGCGGTGGACCAAAGGGAGTACAGGAGCATGATTGGCTCCCTCATGTACCTGATAGCAACAAGACCCGACATACACTTTGCGGTGTTTCTTTGTGCTCGCTTTCAAGATTCCCCAAGGATGACTCATCGTAAGGCTATCAAGCGCATCTTCAGGTATCTCAAATACACCCTTGGGTTCGGTCTTTAGTACTCTACATCTTCATCTCTTGATCTCATTGGGTATTCGGATGCGGACTTTGCTGGGTGTAGAATTGATAGGAAGAGATCTTCTGGTACTTGCCATTTCTTGGGTACTTCTTTGATCTGTTGGTCGTCTCGCAAGCAGTCGAGTGTAGCCCAATCCACCACAGTGGCTGAGTATCTTGCTACTGCTAGCTACTGCTCACAAATCCTATGGGTTGTATCTACCATGAGGGACTATGGGCTAACCTTCAAGAGTGTTCCACTCATGTGTGATAACTCCAATGCCATATGCTTAGCCAAAAACCCAATCCTGGTAAGGTCAAACACATCAATGTGCGATTCCACTTCCTGAGAGACAATGTTGAGAAGGGGGATGTTAAGCTCAAATACATTGACACCAGAAACCAACTAGCTGATATCCTCACCAAGCCCCTAGATGCTTCGAGACATGCTTTTTTCGGGGGGAACTTGGTGTTTGTCATCCTTATGGCATCATTTTAGGGGGAGTTGGTCTTCTCTTGTATATATGTATCTTACCTTTTGTGCATTACATCTCATATGTAAAATATGCATTGGTAGATGAGCTTTGATTCTTATGCTTGCTTGTATTTCTCATTGCTATAATTGAGTTTGAGCTGAGTTATGTGGATGTGATGGTAATCTCTCATGCTTAGATTTTCTAGATGGCCTGTTATAGACTCATGTGAGCAACTTGCTAATCTTAAAGGTAAACTAAGCTGGTATCTCATGGGGTGTTTGCCGTACCCAGTCGTGTGACCCTCCGCATGGATAAGAGGACACATGAGGATAAACAATAATCACTTGATCAATTGAGTCTCTGTTGCATATGTGAGCGTTTGTAGAGCTCATTTTCTACGAATGCTTGTTGCCCTAGTTAAGATTGAAACTGGCTAGATTCATATGATTTACTTGATGCTTGTTTTGCCTTGGATGGGAGTACTTACACATTTGGTGGCAGATTTTCTCGTGATAAGCAAATTTGATTCTATCTAAGCTAGTCAATCTTTCTGCTTAGCTTGTGTAGCTCTTGGTGTCTATGCCTTGCTATCTATTTTTGATCTTTGCATGGTTGTAAGCTATTGCTTTTATACTTCATGGCTCTATGTTTATGAGTAGCAAAGTTAAATGCTTGTTTGCATAATTGTTGAAGCTCCTTAGGTTTGTATTTTCATGTTTTGCATGTTTGCTTGTTCTTTTGCCTCTTTGATGTGTTCATTGCCAAAGGGGGAGAAAATTTTAGGGTCATGCACAAATAATGCTAAGAAACTTATATGATCCATTTTGTATTACATGAGACCTACCACAACTTGAGGGGGAGCATATCATGATCTTGAGTGTTTTCTTGCACTTTTCACATTCTTTGCGTCTCAAGTCGCTTTCTTGCCAACTCTTGGTTTTGTGGTCCCTACCTTGCTCGATGGCTTGTTTTCACCTTTTCTTTGGGTTTGGCCATTTGGATGTGCTTATACGGCTTCACATTTCAATCTCTAATTTTTGTGCATTTGGTGTTGTCAATGTACTCATCAAGGGGGAGATTGAGAAACCATGTGGATATGTGCCATGGTTTGCAATATAAGTGATGAGTAATTGACTTGAGCGGATTTAGTGTTTGAGTTGAAATGTAGGAATCCGGGGATTGCATTTGTGTGTGCATGATTATGGTTTCGACTAACCGGAGTTGGTGGAGGAATTGGTGATGTTGCAGGAGTTGGGAAATGTGTTTGCTTGTCTCATGATGTGTAGGTCACTAGAGTCGACTTGGCGGTCAATGGTGAGAGGATCGGGCACAAGTAGGGGACTTGGGGCCGGACGATCGAGATGCCAGGTGAAGTCAAGGGTGATCCACACCGTACACGAGGAGAGGCAAGAAGCACAGACGGTTTCGCGGTTGAGCCTCAAAACCGTCGTGGTGATGAAGATGGCATGTTGACCAAGTCAAGGCGGACGGAATGCTAGTACAAGTGACAAGGGGGCCCGATGGACAGGGACTGGGAGAGACTAGCCGGTGGTCAGGATTGCGGGACAAGGTGACACGCGTCAACATCGAGAAGTCGCGCTTTGAGAAGTGTGGGAGGCGGTTTTCCGGTTTGGGCCACAAAACCGGTGGCGGTGATTGGTGGTGCACGTGGCACCATTACAGAGCTTGTTTCGAGATGAAGCAAAGACGTGAAGCGTCCGATGGCATTCAGGCGATGAAGAAAAAGATGGATGGTTATGCCCCTGGTGGTAGGTGGGTGTGTTATGTAGGTCAAGGATAGAGTGGTCATGTGGACAATAGACCCTATGCTTATATAAGAAGAGGTGTGGCTAGTGGGAGAGGTGCCTCTCTTCCATTAGCCTTGTGTTAGGACTCTATTCAAAGTGCTAGGAGAGGACTTCATGTTTTAGAGGAGAGGAGAGGGTGTGTGAGAGACATCTCTTGCTCTTCCAAATAGTGGGAGGAAGAGGCATCTCTTGCACTTCCTAGCCTTGTAACCATGGATCTTGAAAGCACCTTTCTATGATATGAGAAGTATTTTCGTGCTCAAGATTTCCCTCTTCACTTGAATCCCGAAATTCCCTTTTTCCTATTTTTGGAGCTATTTTTGTGGTGATTTTCGATCTCACTTTTGGATGAGTTTTTTACCCGGATATCTTGAGAAACTTGTTGCTAGGATGAGCTAGAACAATCCTCTATGGATCCTTGACCGAATCAATAGCTCTAGCACCGTTGATTTGAAGGATTTCTCAAGTTTCCCCTTTTTGGTGTTCTTGGCACAAGATCTGAAATTCATGATGATTTCTTGAGCCACTTGAGTTGGTCTTCTGGGATTAGGGTCGTGATGTGCTGAGGGTTCATGGGTCCAAAAATCGCATCATTTGGAGTTTGTTTCAATAAGTTTTGGAGAAGATTTGATGAAATCCCAAAAGTTTTTCCTGTTCTGTCGGGGTCCATCGACACTGCCGATGACCAAGACCGGTACTGCCGGTGGGTTGCAAAACCCGCACCGGCACTACCGATAGATCTCACCAGCACTACCGATGGGGCCAACCGGCACTGCCGATGGCCCTGATTGGCACTGCAGGTGGTGGTCCAGAAGGTACAGCTTTGTGAGGTTTCCAACTATCTCATGTCTTTGCTGTTTCTTGGTGTTTCCGCTGTGTTTGTTTGCAGTAGTTGATCACTCCTAGGGCTAGTACCACGAGTTGGTGTGTGTAGTCTGGGTGATCGACTCGGAGGTTGGCTTGGGTTGTGATGAGGACATCACTCCTATGGATACACACAACACTCCTCCAAATCTGGACTTGCAAGGTCCAATGACTAGAGCTCGTGCACGACAACTAAATTTAGAGGTGAGCTCGTTCCTACGTTCTTCGCTATATGTTACTTTTGAGAATGGTTTGCTACCTAATGATTATTTTATGATTAGAAACCATGGAGAGGACCAGGAGATGATGGGAGAAGGATTTGGAAACGTGGAGGGCCAGCAAGGGCTTGGAAGCCAAAGTGGAGGCCCAATCAAAACCGACTTCGAGTCTGTTTCGGGGCCCAGGACCAGTCTGTACTAAAACGGTCGCCCAGGACGCATACGGACTCGGATTTGGACGTTCGACATATGCACGGAAAGATAAGGAGAAGACCTTTCCAATGCCGCCGGCCTCATGTCAAAATTCATCCGGAGTCATCGGGAATCGTCAAAACAAGAGAGAGTCCAAAATTTGTGTCGGTGCTGCGTCGCTTATTTTTTTGTCTTTGGGCCTTGTATCTAGTTGAGCCCAATTCGGGGCGCGTCCAGAGGGTCTTGCACGACCCTAGGGTCTTTATATACAGCCGCCGCCGCACTATTAGGGTTCGGGTTTTGCTTAGATCAATTCTGTTCATAAACAGTTTCGCCGTTCATCGGTTTGTGAGACCCCAACTTTGAGAGTTTAATCATACATCTCCAATTGTGTTGCATTCTTCGTTGTTCTTGCTTGTGTTCTTGATTCGCAGGCAGGGATTAGCCTTCTCGGCGAGGTCAATCGTCTTTTGGACGGTTGATAACCAGAGGAGACGTCGTGCTACGATTGCGGGGTTTAGAACGTGCTGTTCTGAAGCCGGATCGATTTGTGTTTCGCCTCCGACCAAATCAACTTACCAAGAACCTTTCGGAAGATCGGGAACCCTTGTCCACATCAAGTGGTAATCAGAGCTTCAGGTGCACCGTCAGGTTCATACTACCCTTTAGTTTTGTTTTCGTGTTCTTCCTATCGTCCACTGAAAATACCAAAAAAAAATTTTCCCCGCCCATAACCACGTGTTTAGCCTTTGCATATTTCAATTTCAGAGTCCGTAGTGTTGAGTTTGTGCCCTAGTTCTTGTTTAGTCGCTGGTTTAGTTTGTGTTTTTGTCATCAGTAGTGTTTCCCTTGCAACCCTAGCCGCCATCCCCCTCACCATCCTCGGTTTTGTCGGCTTTGTGTGCTAGGGTTGATTGATCAACACGCCCACCCTAGTCCCACCCTAAACCTACCCTCACCACCTCGGACCAATTTTCATAAATCTCACTTTCCGCTGCATCCACCTCGCCAAAAAAAAAAACTCCTACCCGACCCCAAGCCCGACTCGGATTTCACTGAAACCACCGGGTTCTTCAAAACCGATTCCGACACCCCTTCGGTAAAACAGCCATAACTTTTCGCTCGGTTGTCCGTTTTGGCTGAAATTTTTACAGGAGATTCTAGACGAAAAGTTGAGCATATCCACACTTGGCTATGCCCTGTGTGCCCTCGTCAAAAAATTCAAAAAAAATCGGGAAGATAAAGAAAAAATTCATTCAAGTTGAAACCCGACGTTTTCTGAAACTTCAAGATTTTCTGTAGGCCACGTCCTAGCTCGGTTTGAGCTGAAATTTTTTTGTGGTTTCTCCCTGTTTGCTAGTCAGTTGGAAAAAAATATCAAAAAAATAAAATCAAAAAAAAAGAAATTTGGGATTCCTACTAGTGCTCCATCTAGCCCCCTGAAATTTCTGAGTTTCGCTGTTTTACACTAAGCCCCCTGTTATCGGCTGTGTCCCTTTGTCTCCTTGTTTCTTCTTTGCTATCACTACTGTTCTAGGACATAGTTAGACCAGCAACTAGGGACAAGTTACTTGGGCACTTATTCAGCTTTACTATCTGTTTTTGATTTGTGTGCCACTCATATATACATATTTGGCCTTCCTAGCTCTACATACTTCTTCTGGACAGCACATAGGTTATTTGGTAACCCTTGCAATCGTGGAACACTTCTCCCTGGTATCCTTCGCTTTGTTGTTTTCAGAACTTTGTAAGAGCTTTGCAAGAAGCTTACTTTTGCTATGTTGAGAGGCACCACTGCTTAGTAGTTTTGTAGGGATAACCTTCACTTTTTTTGTTTCCTGTTTTGGTGTTTCTGATGTCAGGAAGCGACGGGGAGGGTGCTTCACCCTCAAAATTGGATGAGTGCGTGAGCCAAAATCAGTTACAGAAGGCTTTGCAGGCGGTTCAGAGTGATTTGGCAGAAACGATCACCAGGGCCGTCACCGACGCCGTCACCAAGCTTCACCTGGGAGAAAGCATTGAGCGGTTGGATAAGAGAATCTCTAAGTTAACCGATCAAGTTGTCGAATTGGAGACCGCTCACAAGACCAACTACAACAACAACAACAACAACAACACCAACACCAACAACAACACCAACAACGATGTTGAAGGCGATCATGATGAAGCAACGGTGTATAAGGCTGATGGCACTGTCGATAGGTCAGCTACAAGGACCGCAAGGTTACGACGCCATTTGCAATGTAACCCTCAAGGTATGGGTGGTTTCCACAACCACACCCGTCGCACACAAGGTAACTATGCTCCAGATGATCCGTATGCTAAAATTAAGTTTTCAATTCCTTCGTTTTCGGGTCAATACGATGGTGATGCTTACCTTGATTGGGAAATGACGGTAGAACAAAAATTTAATGCCCACCTTGTTCCTGAACAACATAGAGTTAGACAAGCCACTAGTGAGTTTAAGGACTTTGCTATTGTTTGGTGGAGTGGTCTAGCTGCTGAAACCGATTTGCCTACTACTTGGGAAGAACTTAAGGTAGAAATGCGTGATTGTTTTGTTCCTCCTTCTTTTTATAGAGAAATTCGTAATAAACTGCAGCGTTTAGATCAAGGAGATAAAACTGTTCAGGAGTATTTTAGTGAGCTTCAGAAGGGTTTGATTCGTTGTGCTGTGGTTGAAAAAGTAGAGGATCAGATTTGCCGCTTTTATTCTGGTTTGAGAAAAGAAATTCAGGACATCCTTGATTATAAATAATTTTATACCCTCAACCAGTGTTTCCAGTATGCTATGCTTGCAGAGAAAGAATCACAGGGACTTTTCCAGGCTTTTGAGGAGTACAGCAAGTCCAGGAATTTCTACCCACCACGGCCGACGGGGACTTCGGGGCTGCCCAAGCCATCTTTCCGGCCGCCCCCACCAGCTAGTGTTGTTTCTGCAGCACCAAGATCAGCCCCTGCCCCTTCTACGCGCTCAGGTAAAAATTCTGTGCAGGTACCGGCTAGTAGTGCCTCCTCTGTTGCTTCGACGGGACGCACTACAGGGATTCAGTGCCACCGCTGCCATGGTCTTGGCCATGTGCAGAAAGATTGCCCAAGTAGGCGGGCATATGTGGCGACAGATGATGGCGGTTACATGAGCGCCTCCGATGTGGAGGATGAGGAGGAGGATGTCGCTGCCACCAGCGGTGACCTCGTCCTTGGAGGCGGAGATACCACGGGCTATATGAATATTATTGTGCAGCGTGTGCTTAGCACACAAGTCCAGCAGCCCGAGATGATGCAGCGACATAACTTGTTCCAGATTTTCTTCGTCATCAAGAACCATCGGGCACGTGTCATCATTGATGGAGGAAGCTGCAACAATTTGGTGAGTTCTGATGTGGTTAAGAAGCTTGATTTGACCACACGCCCACATCCACATCCATACTACATTCAGTGGTTAAATGACTCTGGAAAAGCTAAGGTAACACAAACTTGCAGAGTTCCTTTTTCCATTGGTTCCTATGTGGATTCTGTTGATTGTGATGTTGTACCCATGCAAGCTTGTTCACTTTTATTGGGTAGACCTTGGGAATTTGATAATGATGCTGTACACCATGGTAAAAGTAATAAGTACACTTTTATGCATAAAGGAACTAAAATTACTTTGTTACCAATGACCCCTGCTGAAATTGTACAAGCTGATTTAGAACGAGCTGCTAGTTTGAAAAATAAACGCCATGAAATTCAGCAACCTGTTGATTCTGCTTCTACACCAAGTAATGTTAATGATTCTTCATGTTCTAAGGGTGCTGCAATTAAATTACAAGGCCGTTCATGTCTTGCCACAAAATCTGAGCTTGCTGAAATTTCTACTGATGATATTTGCTATGCTTTGATATGCAAACAAGCCTTGTTTTTGCTTGGTGATATTGCTTCTAGTGCTTTGCCTCCTGCTGTCACTAACCTTTTGCAGGAGTATGAGGATGTTTTCCCAGCTGAGATACCCCCGGGATTGCCACCTTTGAGAGGGATTGAGCATCAAATTGATTTGATTCCTGGTGCTACTTTACCAAACCGTGCTGCTTATAGGACCAACCCTGAGGAGACTAAGGAGATACAACGACAAGTCCAAGACCTTTTGGATCGTGGGTATGTTCGTCAATCACTTAGTCCTTGTGCTGTTCCTGTACTTTTGGTTCCTAAGAAAGATGGTTCTTGGCGTATGTGTGTAGATTGTAGAGCCATTAATAACATTACTATTAGGTATCGTCATCCTATTCCTAGGCTAGACGACATGCTTGATGAGTTATGTGGTGCTATAATTTTCACTAAAATTGATTTGCGTAGTGGCTACCATCAAATTAAAATGAAACTTGGAGATGAATGGAAAACAGCTTTCAAAACTAAATTCGGGTTGTATGAGTGGTTAGTAATGCCTTTTGGGTTAACTAATGCACCCAGTACTTTCATGCGTTTGATGAATGAGGTTTTAAGACCTTTTATTGGCAAATTTGTGGTTGTTTACTTTGATGATATCTTGATTTATAGCAAATCCACGGATGATCATATGATTCATTTGCGTGCTGTTTTTTATGCTTTGCGAGTTGCACGTTTATTTGGTAACCTTGAGAAGTGCACCTTTTGCACGGATCGAGTCTCTTTTCTTGGCTATGTTGTGACTCCACAGGGAATTGAGGTGGATGAGGCGAAGATTGAAGCCATAAAGAGCTGGCCTGTACCAAAAACTATCACACAGGTGAGGAGTTTTCTTGGTCTTGCAGGTTTCTACCGCCGCTTTGTCAAATATTTCAGCACCATTGCTGCACCATTGCATGAGTTGACAAAGAAGGGCGTTGACTTCCATTTTGGTAAGGTACATCATGAGTCTTTTGATGCTTTGAAGGACAAACTTACACATGCACCATTGCTGCAATTACCCAATTTTGATAAGACTTTTGAGCTTGAATGTGATGCTAGTGGTATAGGCATTGGTGGTGTTCTGATGCAAGATGGTAAACCTGTTGCATACTTTAGTGAGAAAATTACTGGGCCTGTTTTGAATTATTCCACGTATGATAAGGAACTATATGCACTTGTACGTTCTTTAGAAACGTGGCGTCATTATTTGTTGCCCAAAGAATTTGTTATTCATTCTGATCATGAATCACTTAAGTATATTTGTTCTCAAGGCAATTTAAACCGTAGACATGCTAAATGGGTTGAGTTTATTGAGTCTTTTCCTTATATTATTAAACATAAGAAAGGGAAGGATAATGTGATTGCTGATGCTTTATTGAGGCGATATACTTTGTTGTCTCAACTTGATTGTAGAATTTTTGGACTTGAGGCAATTAAAGAACAATATGTTGCTGATGTCGATTTTAAAGATGTATTGCTGTACTGTAAAGAAGGTCGTGCTTGGCACAAATTTGTGTTGAATGATGGATTCTTGTTTAGAGCTAACCGCCTATGCATTCCAGTTGGTTCCGTTCGTCTTTTGTTGTTGCAGGAGGCGCATGGAGGTGGATTGATGGGTCATTTTGGTGCTAAGAAGACAGAGGATATTTTGGCCACACACTTCTTTTGGCCAAGGATGAGGAAAGATGTTGAGCGTTTTGTTGCTCGCTGCACTACATGTCAAAAAGCTAAGTCTCGATTGAATCCACATGGTTTATACATGCCACTTCCTGTTCCTTCTATTCCTTGGGCGGATATTTCTATGGACTTTATTTTAGGACTGCCTAGGACTAAGAGGGGGAGCGATAGCATTTTTGTTGTCGTGGATCGTTTTTCCAAGATGGCACACTTTATATCATGTCATAAAACTGATGATGCTAGTTATATTGCTGATCTTTTTTTCAAAGAAATTGTACGTTTGCATGGTATGCCTTCTACTATTGTTTCAGATCGTGGGAGGAATTCTTGAGTCATTTTTGGCGCACGCTTTGGAATAAGTTGGGTACAAAGTTGTTATTTTCTACAACTTGTCATCCACAAACTGATGGACAAACTGAGGTTGTGAACCGCACTTTGGGTACTATGTTGCGAGCTGTTTTGAAGAAAAATTTGAAGCAACGGGAAGAATGCTTACCTCATGTTGAGTTTGCTTATAATCGGGCAACACATTCTACTACCAAGGTAAGTCCATTCAAGGTAGTGTATGGTTTTGATCCCCGTACTCCACTTGATATACTTCCTCTACCTATTAATGAGAGAGTTCATATTGATGCTAAGGAGCGTGCTGAATTTATTTTGCAAATACATGAGACCACTAGATTTAGCATTGAAAAGATGAATGAAAAGTATAAAATTGATGGTAGTAAGGGAAGAAAGGAAGTAAAGCTTGATGTAGGAGATTTAGTGTGGTTACACTTAAGGAAGGATAAATTTCCAGAATTGAGAAAGTCTAAACTAATGCCTAGAGCTGATGGTCCATTCAAAATAATAGAGAAGATTAATGATAATGCATACAAACTTGAGTTGCCTCCCGAGTTCGGGGTTAGTCCTATTTTTAACATTTCAGATTTGAAACCATACTTGGGAGAAGAGGATGAGCTTGAGTCGAGGACGACTCCACTTCAAGAGGGGGAGGATGATGAGGACATCACTCCTATGGATACACACAACACTCCTCCAAATCTGGACTTGCAAGGTCCAATGACTAGAGCTCGTGCACGACAACTAAATTTAGAGGTGAGCTCGTTCCTACGTTCTTTGCTATATGTTACTTTTGAGAATGGTTTGCTACCTAATGATTATTTTATGATTAGAAACCATGGAGAGGACCAGGAGATGATGGGAGAAGGATTTGGAAACGTGGTGGGCCAGCAAGGGCTTGGAAGCCAAAGTGGAGGCCCAATCAAAACCGACTTCGAGTCTGTTTCGGGGCCCAGGACCAGTCTGTACTAAAACGGTCACCCAGGACGCATACGGACTCGGATTTGGACGTTCAACATATGCACGGAAAGATAAGGAGAAGACCTTTCCAATGCCGCCGGCCTCATGTCAAAATTCATCCGGAGTCATCGGGAATCGTCAAAACAAGAGAGAGTCCAAAATCTGTGTCGATGCTGCGTCGCTTATTTTTTGTCTTTGGGCCTTGTATCTAGTTGAGCCCAATTCGGGGCGCGTCCAGAGGGTCTTGCACGACCCTAGGGTCTTTATATACAGCCGCCGCCGCACTATTAGGGTTCGGGTTTTGCTTAGATCAATTCTGTTCATAAACAGTTTCGCCGTTCATCGGTTTGTGAGACCCCAACTTTGAGAGTTTAATCATACATCTGCAATTGTATTGCATTCTTCGTTGTTCTTGCTTGTGTTCTTGATTCGCAGGCAGGGATTAGCCTTCTCGGCGAGGTCAATCGTCTTTTGGACGGTTGATAACCAGAGGAGACGTCGTGCTACGATTGCGGGGTTTAGAACGTGCTGTTCTGAAGCCGGATCGATTTGTGTTTCGCCTCCGACCAAATCAACTTACCAAGAACCTTTCGGAAAATCGGGAACCCTTGTCCACATCAGGTTGTTTATGGGATATAGGCCAAGTTCTCTTGGACAATTTTGATTGGCTCCCATTCACCCCCCCCCCCTCCTATCGCCTTCTCAGCCCTTCAGGGTTTGAGCTCGGGTGAAAATGAAGGAAGGAAGAAGAATCATTTATATGGATAGAACACTAGTTGGTTGAGGTAAAGGCGCGTGGTAAACAAGGAGGTAAAATCCGTTTTTTCACAAAGCATTTCGTACCCTGGACTCGAGGGGGGGGGCATGTGTTGACACTAGAATTTGACCGGTCCTAGTGTCAGTGGAATAAAGGTGGGGTTGGTCGGAGTCAACAAACCCAAGGGTCGACAAGAGGCAGAGTGGACCCCTGTAGGGTTATTTTATATATTTTCTATATATTATTTGTTCAATTTTAGTTAGAAATAAACCAAGTCAGTTTGTTTAGGAGTCCTGACCAGGTTCGATCAGAACCTCTTGCATGGGGTTATAAATATATAAGGGGATCTATACGAAAAACAACACTTTTGTTCAATACAATTCAGCGCATCACCAACCTTTCCCACTCGACAAAATCCTCATCTCGCGCGGGCTGCATCGGCTCTGATCTCGGCAAGAGATTTGGATTAGTCAACCTCGATAATTCTATCAATCTCAACTAGTACTTTCGCATTAATTTGATATTCTAGTTGTTATTGTTAGAATTGTAGTTATCTGGTAATTAGATCTTATTGATGCTTATTTTATCGACTCTAATTACAATATTGTCTTGGTTGAAGCTAATCTATTACAATTTTGTTAGGTTTTATAAGTATTATTAGATCTGTTATTAGAGTCACTCTATTGGTTTTTTCTATAAATAGATTAAATCTAACCCTATTTACCGTGTTCAAATATTGTCTCGATTAAGTTCGATCTGCTTGAATCAGTAAGGCTGCATCGATTTAGACCTCTTACTGAGTTGATGGGGTTAGGTCAGATCCGTTTATAGGTAGAGTCGATAGGGTTCTATCAGGACGTTTAGCCGATACGTTATCACGGTTTATTCGACTTTCTAGTGTTCAATTGGATTTTATTTATTATGTTGTTAGTCATTTGCCCCCATATTACAATAAGATAGATCAGTGATTTTGAGACATATTTGCAATACCAGCTAATAGATCAACTTAGCACTATCGAGAGAACGAGTATCCGTGCATTACTATAGGCTTCATCGACTTTGTTCTATCGACGTAGTACTGTCAACTGTGCAAGTCTACATGCTTCTTTTTATCTTATCTACTCTGCTTTACTGACTTAAATTCTTATTGCACTAATTATGCGCAATATTTCATATATTTAATTTACCGGTAAGCCAATATAATTAGCCGATTAGTCTATATCATATTATAATTGCTCATTTACTAAGATCGGCTGGTTTCATGAACAGTGAATATCGGCTTTCTTCATCGGCCTATTCTAGGCCGGTGTCCCTATTGGCACCAGAATTTTGATTGGTCCCACTGATCAGAGGCGGGAAATTAAAATCGGCAGAAGTCAATGAAGTGCAACGGCCGAAGGAAGTTAAGTGGGCCTAATAAGGTTATTTTATCTCTTTTCATTTTAGTTTAGATTTTATTTTAAAACCTAGTCGGTTTGTTTAGGAGTCTTGACCGAGTTGGGTCAAAACCTCCTGCATGAGGTTATAAATATGTAATAGGATCTGTACAAGAAAAACAACACTTTCGTTCAATACAATTTGGCGCATCGTCAACCTTTTCTAGTCAATGAAACCCTCGTCTTGCGTGGGCTGCATCGGCTTCGATCTTAGCGAGAGACTTGGATTAGTCACCCTCAGTAATTCTATCAATCCCAATTAGTACTTTCTCATTAATTTGATATTTTAGTTGCTATCGTTAGAATTGCTAGTTGTCCGGTAATTAGATCTGTTTAATGCTTATTCTATCGACTCTGATTGCAATACTGTCTTGGTTGAAGCCTATCTATTGTAATCTTGGTAGATTTTATAGGTATTACTTAGATCTTTTATTCGAGTTACTTTATTGATTTTATCTATGAATAGTTTAGATCTAGCTCTATCTACCATGTTTGAATACTGTCTCGATTAAGTTCGATCTGTTCGAATCAGTAAGGCTGCATCATTTTTTGACCTCTTGCTGGGTAGATAGGGTTAGATTCGATCTGTTTATAGGTAGAGTCAATAGAGTTCTGTCGGGACATTTAACCGATAGGTTACCTCGGTTCAATCGACTTTCTTATGCTTAATTAATTATATCATTCACTTTGATAGTCGTTTGCCCCCTTGTTGAAAAAAGATAGATTCATGGTTTCGAGGCATATTTGCAATACCAGCTAATTAAATCGATCAACCTGACGCCATCGACACAGCAAGTTCATGCATATTTACTATAGAACTATTGACTCAGCTCTATCAACTCTAGCACCTTACATCGATTTGGCCAGTTGGTTCATGTATACTGTAGGTTTATCAACTCTACCTGGTCGACTCAATCTTTTATAGACATCTATAATTTTAAACTATTTATCGAATTAAATTTTACTGATAAGTCGATACAATCAGCCGGTTAGTTTAATTTCTTTTATTTTCTTTGTTCATGTAATAGCCTTGGTTGATTTCATAAATAGTGACTATCAGCTTTCTTCATCGGCCTATCCTGGCCCGGTGACCCGTGTCATCTAACCGTTTGTCTCTTTGTTGATTTATAGGAAAAATTGACTGGCACGCCCTGGTTTCTTGTATTGAGCCTGCACTAGATTTAAGCAGATCTCCCTGGTCACACCCTGGTGATTTTTTGTGTCAACACGCTTTTTGGCACGCTAGGTGGGACCAATAATTTCAAACTCGACATCATGCCTGAACTTGGAATACCAAAAGACTCTGAAGGCACAGAACAAAAGAACAACATCAGTCCTGATCTGAAGAATGAACATGTGCTACCTGTTGTCAAAGATGATCTGAATGATGAGGCACAGACACAAATTGATCAAAGACTTGCTGAATTTCAAAAGCTTCTGTGGGAACTTTTGGCAAAATAAGGCATGGTATCATCCAGAAGGGAAAGTTTCCTGTTGCTGTCCTGAACGAAGGTGATGATGAGAAGTCACTTGCCAATAAACCAATAGAAGCTATTGATGAAGAAGCTCTGAGTAACATGATCTACACGGCAGTACATCATGCATTAATTAACCAGTCACCTATATTGGTTAATACTTTGAGGACTTTGATTATTCAGACTATGGAGGGTTGTTGACACTTCTTAGCGTCGCACCAGAAATATTAATATCCCCGACAACGGCGCTAGAAATGCTTGTTGACACTTCTTAGCGTCTCACCAGAAATATTATATTCCCTGGCAACCGCGCCAGAAATGCTTGTTGGTATTTCCAACGTTCACAGATAAATCCGCAAGCGCACGGATACTGATGTAGCACTTCACCTAGGAGTATTCCAGGTTATCGAATCATAGGGAATGTGTGTGTACTATTTTTCTAAACTAATCTGTCTAAGGACAACAAGAATATGGTAGGTAGAGGGTAGAGAGGATTCCTATGGTAAAAGATCCTAAAATAAGATAGGTTCAGTCTATAAATGCTTACATCGGGCACCGGCTTACCCCTGCACCACAGGCGACTCTGGTCAACAGCTCTACGACATACCCGAACATGGAGGATTACTAAGGCCGGATAGGGCTGTCACCACCTATCGACTACCTCTACAAATCATGGGGCACACGACAAACAAAGGTAACTTCTAGCCTAGACACCACGTCTACGCTATTAATTACTATCAAAGTCTCGACATCACACTTATAGAAGACTATGATACTCTAACTAAGTAGAGCAATGATCCCGTAAGCAACTAAGGAAGGAACTTACTTAAAAAGGAAACTTAAATACCAATGGAAGATCACGAATACATACTAAGAAAGGAAAGCATCCGCTGAGGTACAAGTATGGAGAAGGCGCCGACAAGCCCGGACCTGCTCCTAACTCTCCCTCACTCTCTCCCTATTTTCTAAGCACTTTGGTAGTGCTAAAACCTATTGAGTGGAGTTGTAAATCTTCTTCTTGTGTTGTGTGTCAAATGAGAGGGAGAGGATCTCTATTTATAGTGGGAGGTGACATGGGGGAGTGGAAAAGCCTTCCTAAGAATAAGGAAATATTCCTTGGACTATTCCTCCTCCTTCGGGGACAAGTAATGACCTTCTCCACTCAGCCAAGCAATCTGAACCACCATTCCCTTCTCCTCCCACGCATGCTAATGTCATGCTGACGTAAACGTCGGTTCAGCCTAAATACCTGATCTTCTGTGCTTCATAACTCTCACATCTGAAGTCCGATTTGGGCAAGTTATATATGCGTTTCGATCGGCTCGATGAGAGCTTCAACATGGTGAGGTCTAATAAATTATTTTACCACTTCTCACTTGATATTTATGGGCTTCTATTATTTCTACTCTTGTAACTCTGATATTTTCTTGAATTTGTTAATAAATCACCTGCATACAAATATTCACTAACACTTGTGGAAATTGTTAATAATAAACTCTTACCACTATATTGGTTATTCTTTTTATGTTATTTATGCAAGGATTTGATGGTTAGATTTAGTATTTAAGGACCGTCAACAAACTCCCCCACACTTAGCCTTTGCTCGTCCTCGAGTAAAGGTTGAAGACTAAGGTGGATCACAACTTCAATTGGTATGATGCTAGCATGCAAATTATTCCATGTCATACCTTGACTCATGAACTTTTAAAGTGTCTATCATGTTACCTTGGGTGGTTCAGGAATGGAACGGTGCTGACTCCAATCATCTTCACTCATTCTGCTATGTAGCTTGGGTTTTTGAAAAGATTTTCAAAACAAATCATAGCTGTTCTCCTCAAATGATTCTCTCAACTCGCTCAATGTGTATGGTTCCTCAGTAGGGCATTTGACATTGCCTCTTTTCATTCCTACTTCTAAATATGGCTTCATGTGGAGCTCAAGGTTGGGGTAAAAGAGAGGCATACTTGTGTCTCATATATCACTAAGTCAAAAACCGGATCCATAGAGAACAATTCATGAACTTTTGATCAAGCATGTGCACATGTGGATATGTGGACGGAAAATGACTGAATGTGAATACTCCCTTTTCTTTTAAGATGCTCCCTCCCTTCTATTGGATAGACATTTGAGAACATGGGCTAATTCTTTCTCTATCTTTTTTCCTCTTTTTTCTCTCTCTATTTTTTATTATGAATAGCCCATGTCTCTTTTACAAGGATATTTGGAGAGGGAGTTCATCAGAATATGATGGAGTACTTTATTTAATGGATGGATGATGATATGGAAGTGCTATCTTCCAGTGCAGAAGATTTAGCACATGGATGATGGATATGGTGGTGCTAACTTCCAGTGAAGAAGTATTAGCAAAGTGGTGTGCACATAATCTTGATCAAGAAGTCATAAAAAGTAACTCACAAGGGTCACAACAATTTGACGAAGTTCAACAAAACAACAATTGGCATATGCATAAGGTTTTTAATGAGTTCATCATATGGCTTTGGTAGGAAGATATAATCATTGAGGAGTCAAGCCATTGATTTTAATTTTTTGATTTTTTTATAAGAAAAATTCCCAAGCCTATCAAGCATAAGAGAAAGATTCATTTCGTCAAACCCTATCTCATGCATCAACTACCTAGGTGACATGCTTTCCTAAAGATGTAGTTCACAAGTAATAGGTTTATGAACTAGGAATAAGGAGCATGCAAGCCCACCAAATAGAAGCATGAAATAAAATGAGGGTTCCACAAGGTTCATTTTAATTTTCTCAAGTTAAATTTTTATGATTGATTCAAGAGAAAATAATTTTAACTCGCAAAACAAGGAGGTGAAGGAATTGAGTGCGCAAACCGTTGTATTGAAGAGGGTGGAAGTTTGGATGTGCCTGGACGCCACGCTCTTTCTCATGATGTTGACTTCTGTTGTTTGCACATTGAAAAGCCTGAGAAGCCTCCCCCACAGTTGTTCTTGTACCTGGTTGCTTTTTGTTCAAAACAAACAAAGGGTTGTGGAAACAAAAAGGACTCTACCGGGTCTAGCACCGGGGAGTCTAAATTTATTCGAATGAGAGAGAATGTAGAGAGGAATGCTAGAGTAGAGCATTGAAATCAATTAAATTGATCACATCTACCTCCTTACCTTTGTTGTCATCTGGCTCTAGGAAGACTTTTAAACGATGACCATTTACTTTAAACTGGTTCCCTCCATCATCTTGGAGTGTGATTGCTCCATGTGATGCAACATTAATGACGGTGAATGGTCCTCCCCATTTACTCCGAAGCTTCCCATGACCAAACAACTTGACTCTGGAGTTGAAGAGCAACACCTTGTCGCCTGGCTTGAACTCCTTAGGCTTGATCCTTTGGCCGTGCCATCTTTTGGTTCTATCCTTGTAGATCTTGGCACTATGGTAAGCCTTCTCTCTCCATTCCTCTAACTCGGACAGCTGTATTTTTCTATGTCTCCCGGCCTACCTAAGATCCATGTTCCATTTCCGGATGACCCAATGTGCTCTATGTTCCATCTCAACTGATAGATGACATGTTTTTCCATATACGAGCTGGAAGGGAGACATACCAATCGGTGTTTTGTATGCTGTCCTATATGCCCAAAGTGCATCTGGTAGCTTCATCTTCCATCCACTCCCCATCTCATTCACGATCTTCTGCAGGATGTTCTTAATCTGTTTATTTGAAGTTTCTACCTGCCCGCTTGTCTGAGGGTGGTATGGAGTTGCAATGTTGTGTTTTACTCCAAGCTCTCTTAAGAAGTTCTGGAAGGTCTTATCAATAAAATGAGACCCTCCATCACTTATCACCATCCGCGGTGTTCCAAAATGAGGAAAGATGATCTCGTGGAACATTCTTCGGGCGTGCTTGGAGTTGGCAGCTCTGCATGGTATTGCTTCTACCCATTTGGATACAAACTCAACGGCCATCAAGATGCACTCGCAATCATAGGACTTTGGAAACAGTCCCATGAAGTCAATGCCCCATACATCGAATAATTCCACTTGAAGGTTGTATGTTAGGGGCATTGCGTTGCGAGCAGTAATCCCTCCATGCTTCTGGCAATTCTGACATCTTCGGATGAATTCTTTTGTGTCTTCATGCATTGATGGCCAGAAGAATCCACTCTGCTAGTTTTTCACTTGGGCGCGGAATGCACCAAAGTGGCCTCCATATGGAGATGCATGGCATTTCTCGATTATCTGGGTGCCTTCAATTCTTAGGACACATCTCCTTAGCAACCCATCCGAACACATTCTATAGAGGTATGGGTCATCCCATACGTGACGTTGACTCTCATAGATGAGCTTCTTCTTGTTCTCCCTTGGTGGTACATACTCTGCAACAATGAAATTCACAATGTCTTCATACCAGGGGTTGGAGTCCGTCACCTTCAGTAGCTTGTCGTCACGGAGGAAGTCATTTATCAGAATTTCCTACATGTTAGTCACTTGCATACGCGACAAATGATCCGCAACAGAATTCTCTACTACTTTCTTATCTCTAATTTCAAGGTCAAATTCTTGGAGTAGAAGAATACATCTAATTAGCCTTGGTTTAGCATCTTTCTTAGTGAGTAGGTATTTTAGTGCAGCATGATCAGTGTGAACGATAACCTTTGCTCCTACTAAATATGACCTAAACTTATCGATAGCAAAAACAACGGCAAGGAGCTCTTTTTCTATAGTGGCATGATTAAGTTGTGCTCCTGTCAAGGTCTTGCTAGCATAGGCTACGGCGTGATGCTTCTTATCTTTGGTTTGGCCAAGAACAGCCCCAACAACATAGTCACTAGCATCACACATGATTTCGAAGGGCAGCGTCCAATCGGGGGGTTGAATGACTGGAGCTGAGATGAGTGCCTTCTTAAGGATATTAAAGGAATGAAGGCACTCATCATCGAAATCAAATGGAGCATCCTTAGCCAAAAGACTAGTGAGGGGTCTGGCGATTTGCAAAAAATCCTTGATAAAACACCGATAAAACCCGGCATGTCCTAAGTAACTACAGATCCCCTTAACATTAATCAGAGGTGGAAGCCTTTCTATGACCTCGATCTTAGCTCTATCCACCTCAATACCCCTCTTGGACACAATGTGTCCTAAGACGATGCCCTCTCGGACCATAAAGTGGCACTTTTTCCAATTAAGTACTAAGTCCTTTTCCTGGCATCTTTGTAAGACCCTATCTAGGATCTCAAGACAATGATCAAAAGTTTTCCCATAAACAGAGAAATCATCCATGAAGACTTCCATGATTTCTTCAATCATGTCAGAGAATATAGACATCATGCACCTTTGGAATGAAGCGGGTGCATTACACAACCCGAATGACATTCTCCTATAGGCATAGGTTCCGTAAGGGCTTGTGAAGGTAGTCTTACTTTGATCATCGGGATGGATAGGAATTTGATGGTAACCAGAGTACCCAACAAGGAAACAGAAGAAGGAATTCTTCGCAAGACGCTCCAACATTTCATCAATGAAGGGCAGCGGGAAATGATCCTGTTTTGTTGCCTTGTTGAGCCTCCGATAGCGATGCACATCCTCCATCCCGTGATGGTGCGTTGAGGGATCAACTCATTTCTATCGTTTCTAATGACCGTCATGCCTCCCTTCTTAGGCACTACTTGCACAGGGCTAACCCATTCACTATGAGGAACATGATAAATTATCCCGGCATGCAAAAGTTTCAAAACCTCCTTCTTAACAACCTCTCTCATTGCATTATTTAGCCTCCTCTGAGGCTCCCTAGAAGGTGTGCTATCAAGATCAATGGGAATGTGATGGGTGCAAAGAGTGGGACTAATTCCCTTAAGGTCTTGGAGTGAGTAGCCTAGGACAAAATAATGCTTTCCTAGGATGGCTAAAAGTTTAGCAGTTTCTTCCTCAGATAGTCTGTCACTTATGATAACAGGGGCTTCTAGGTCGCCATTTAGGAAAGTATAGCGTAGGCCAGAAGGCAAGGGCTTAAGTTCAGTCGGAGGTCGTGATGATGGTTCTTCAATGGGTAGCTCAATTGTCTCCTAAATCTCATCCTCCTCTTGGATAAACTCTTTAGCATCTCTTTCTAGAAGGGGTTCAGGAGAATCAAATTGAAGAATAGCCATTACTTCCTCGATTGGCTCTTCCTCGGGGGAAGGATCTGGTAGGGAGTTCCTTGATCGAGGGATCGGCACAGAAAACTTTTCCCTCCCTAGTTTTACATCGAGACTTCCAAGCATCTGTACATCCATGAGTAATTTCTCAATGTGATGTCCGATTAAGACATCAAAATCCTAAATGTCAAAGACATGGAAGTCTAGGATAGCCTCGACGTTTGCATGCCTTACTGTCACATATTGCAAAATCCCGTATCCTTCTAAAATAGGGCCAAGGGGGCTCCTGAAGGATTTACTAGTTGGTGCCACTTCTGAGCGTCGCACCAGAAATATTACTATCCCCGGCAAAAGCGCCAGAAATGCTTGTTGACACTTCTTAGCATCACACCAGAAATATTACTATCCCCGGCAACGGTGCCAGAAATGCTTGTTGGTATTACCTACACTCACAGATAAATCCGCAAGCGCACGGATACCAATGTAGCACTTCACCTAGGAGTATTCCAGGTTATCGAATCACAGGGAACGTGTGTGTAGTATTCTTCTAAACTAATCCGTCCAAGGACCACAAGAATATGGTAGGCAAAGGGTAGAGAGGATTCCTATGGTAAAAGATCCTAAAATAAGATAGGTTTAGTTTATAAATGCTTACTTCGGGCACCGGCTTACCCCTGCATCCACAGGCGACTCCGGTCAATAGCTCTACGACGTACCCGAATGTAGAGGATTACTAAGGCCAGATAGGGCTGTCACCACCTACCGACTACCTCTACAAACCGTGGGGCACTACGGCAAACAAAGGTAACTTCTAGCCTAGACACCACGTCTACGCTATTAATTACTATCAAAGTCTCAATGTCACACTTATAGAAGACTATGATACTCGAACTAAGTAGAGTGATGATCCCGTAAGCAACTAAGGAAAGAACTTACTTAAAAAGGAAACTTAAACCAATGGAAGATCACGAATACATACTAAGAAAGGAAAGCATCCGTTGAGGTACATGTGTGGAGAAGGCGCCAACAAGCCCGGACCTCCTCCAAACTCTCCCTCACTCTCTCCCTATTTTCTAAGCACTTTGGTAGTGCTAAAACCTTTTGAGTGGAGCTCTAAATCTTCTTCTTGTGTTGTGTGTCAAATGAGAGGGAGAGGGGTCTATTTATAGTGGGAGGTGACTTGGGGGAGTAGAGAAGCCTTCCTAAGTAATGACCTTCTCCACTCAACCAAGCAATCTGAACCGCCATTCCCTTCTCCTCCCGCGCATGCTGACGTCATACTAACGTCAGCGTCGGTTCAGTCTAAATACCTGATCTTCTGTGCTTCATAACTCTCACAAAGTCCGATTTGGGCAAGTTATATATGCGTTTCGATCAGCTCGAGGAGAGCTTCAACATGGTGAGGTCTTATAAATTATTTTACCACATCTCACTTGATATTTATGGACTTTTATTATTTCTACTTTTGTAACTCTGATATTTTCTTGAATTTGTTAATAAATCACCTACATACAAATATTCACCCACACTTGTGGAAATTGTTAATAATAAACTCTTACCAGTATGTTGGTTATTCTATTTATGTTATTTATGCAAGGATTTAACGGTCAGATTTAGCATTTAAGGACCGTCAACAAGGGTTGCAAATTTGATGATCCAATTTGTGGGCCAGTGTATTTTCGTGTGAGCGGGAATTTTTTTTGGCCTACAGCTCTTGCGGCGAGTTCGAGTCAAATGCCTTCAGAAAGTACTCCACCTTCAAAGAATACTGATGCTAGGGCACCTCGCATATTGCAGAAGACCACTCCATAGATGCAACCACAACAATAGAGAGAAGATGCTACATAGTCGAATATGACATACAGTGCCGCCCCTAATGTCGAACCAAGTATGTTTGGAATGCCATCATCATCTGCACTACCAGAAGAATTAGGAGGCCATCATACAGTTGTTAATTTTGGCTCACATACACCAGCATCTGGTCCTGTATTGGCTACCCCAAATGTCAATGTGTCGACTGATGACTGGGCTTCAAAGGTTGCTGAAGTTTTGAGGGAATAATTTGGATTGAAGCCTAACCAACAAACGTACATGTATCAACCTCCGTATCCTTTGAGCTATGATTTGATTCCTATGCCAAGCAGATACAGGTTGCTAGAGTTTACTAAGTTCACTGGACAAGATAACACTACTACAGTTGAACATATTAGCCGATTTTCAGTGCAGTGTGGAGGACCTGGTAATACTGAGGCTTTGAAGATCAATTTGTTTCCGTTATCCTTATTCGAATTAGCGTTTTCTTAGTTTGCATCGTTGCCCCAAATTCAATTATTACTTGGGCCGATCTCGAACAGAAATTCCACAAGTACTTCTTTGCTGAAACTAGAGAATTAAGGTTATCAGATTTGATTGCTTTAAGGCAGAAGGCTGGAGAGTCGATGCATTATTTTGTACAAAGACTTAGAGATGTACGTAGCATGTGTTTCAGCATGCAGTTGACTGATAATCAGATGGCAGAAATAGCATTCAATGGCTTGGTTGCCCCTCTAAGAGAGAAGTTCCCCTCGGCTGAATTCGAAAGCCTGTCCCAGCTAGTGCACAAGGTATCTATTCAAGAAAATCTGACTCGGGGGGCACGTTCAAGACCAGTTCAGATTAATTATAATGATTATGGGTCTGAATCAAATGAAGAAACTACCAAAGTAGATATGGCCGAATGGACTAGAAATAAGATTGTGTTGTTGTGCCCATGGGTGAAGCAGAACGAACCTGAAGAAAAATATAATTTTGATATCACCATGGCTGACAAGATATTCGATATGTTATTACAAGAGAAGCATATTCAGTTGCCATCCAATCACGTAATACCTCCTACTGAAGAATTGAAGAAGATAAGGTACTGCAAGTGGCATAACTCTCCCTCTCATAATACTAATGATTGCAAAGTGTTCAGGAGACAGATTCAGATGGCAATTGAGCAGGGCATGATCAAATTCACTAAAGGTACTATGAAGATTGATGGACATCCTTTCCCTACAACTGTTAACATGGCTGGTATCAACAATGTGGAGGCATTTATAAAAAGATATCAGAGGAAGAGGGACAGGGAAGTGAAGGAGTCAAAGTTTGATCCACATTGGGAGTGCCCATTCTTTTAATATTATTGGGATCACAATATGAAACTACCGTCAATCGACAATTGCCCTGGATGTAGTAAGCGTGTAGATCATATGTATAGAGAAGCTACAGCAAGTCATCGGCACCAACATTGTGTGAATGACTCTAAAGAGTCGATGGTGGGATCAGCCGATCGACATAAAAGGGTTTCTGCATTTGATCGACTCGGAACAAAGAAGGCAAACGACGAAGCCAAATTTGATAAGGAAATCGATGAGGAAATGCAAGAGGGACAAGAGCAGGTTGATCAGTGGTGCCCATCTGATATTTTCTCTAGGAGTCAGAAACGCAGGATACATAGAATGCATTGCAGACAGATAAGGGTTGGCCAATATTATGATGAAGATGATCAGCCACGAAAGAAAGTCTGGAGTCTAAAGGTGAAACCGCAAGAGCAAACGTCAAGTACCTCTATGAATATGGTGATGATATTGCCTCAAGAATTCATGGCTGCAGAAGAAGAGTTATTTGCTGATGGAGAGAGTGAACCACAGCTTATATTTGATACTCAACAAGTAGTATTCGATAAACCAGATGAGTCCAGGCATCAACACTTCTAGGCTTTGGACTTAAAAGGTTTTGTTAATGGGATGCCGATGGGAAAGATGATTGATACAAATATGATTCTAAGGGACTATGGTGGTTGCACTGTAGCAGCCAAGGGAGTTTTAAATGTAGAACTCACAATCGGCATCAAAACCTTGCCGGTTACTTTCTTTGTGATTGATGGAAAGGGAACCTACAGCCTTCTATTAGGACGTGATTGGATACATGCTAATTGTTGTGTTCCTTCTATGATGCACCAGTCTTTGGCCCAATGGAATGACGATCAAGTAGAGGTGATCCCAGTCAATGAAACCGTCAATGTCGCATCGACCGATTTAGTTCCATGGCATGCAGATGAAATGGAGTGTTTGTCTGGCAAGATCTGGGATGGAGATTACGTCAAGATTACTACACAGGGTCTTGAAGTAGTGGATCAATCAAATTCTAAACTGTTTTTCTGACAGGCACAGCAATGGAGTTTGCAGAAGATGGGAAGTTGGAAAAAGGATTCATGTCGGCTAATGAGTTACAGGAAGTTGACAAATCAAGGCCAACATTTATCAGTAAAAAGTGAGATGAAGATTTTAAAGTTGAATTGATAAAGTTATTAAAAGAGTATCGAGATTGCTTTGCTTGGGATTGTTCTGAGATGCCCGGTCTAAGCTGATCTATAGTTGAACATCAGTTGTCCATTAAGCCTTGATATTGACCTTACAAGCAGCCTCCAAGAAGAATTGATCCAAAGATATATGATGATGTCAAGGATGAGATTACTAAATTATATGATGCTAAATTCATTAGGCCTTGTCGATATCCAGAGTGGGTTTCAAATATTGTACCTATTTTCAAGAAGTGTGGCAAATTGAGAGTTTCTATTGACTTTCGCCCATTGAATAAAGCTACTCCAAAAGATGATTATCTAATGCCAATAGCAGATCTTTTGGTTGATGCAGCTGCGGGACACAAAATTGTTAGTTTTATGGATGGTAATGCTGGTTATAATCAGATTTTCATGGCGGAAGAAGATATACCGAAGACTTCTTTCAGGAGTCCTGGTGCAATTGGGTTATACGGATGGGTGGTCATGACGTTCGGGTTGAAGAATGCTGGAGCTACATATCAGAGGGTCATGAATTATATATTCTATGATCTGATTGGCACTTTGGTAGAAATTTACATTGATGATGTAGTAGTTAAATCTAAAACAGTAGAAGATCATATAGCCGTTTTACGAGAAGTACTTGAGAGAACCAGGAAGTATGGTTTGAAGATGAATCCGAAGAAATGTGCTTTCGGTGTATCGGCTGGTCCATTTTGGGTTTTATTGTGCATGAAAGAGGGATTGAAGTTGGACCGAAAGGATGAAAGCTATTGATGATATTGAGCCACCGGTTAACAAGACGAAACTTCAATCTTTAATCGGCAAAGTGAATTTCATTAGGAGGTTTATTTCAAACCTATCTGGAAACTTGATGTGTTTACCCCATTGTTGATGTTAAAAGTGAATCAAAGGTTTGTGTGGGAAGCAGAACACCAGAAAGCTTTAGAAGATATTAAACAATATTTGGTTTCCCCACCAGTGTTGGTACCACCAAGAGAAGGATTGCCTTTCAAGCTTTATCTTGTGGCAGATAAGAAATCAATCAGAACAAGATGGCAAAGAAAGGGTGGTGTTTTATCTAAGTCGAAGATTGATTGATGTTGAAACCAGGTACATAGAGGTTGAGAAGTTATGTTTATGTTTATATTACTCATGTGTGAAGTTGAGGCATTATTTGTTATCGATCGAGTGTGTGGTGGTTTGCAAAGCCAATGTCATCAAATATATGCTATCGGCTCCTATTTTAAAAGGGAGAATTGGTAAATGGATGCTTGCTCTAGCCGAGTATGTTCTTACTTATGAATCTGCTAAAGCTGTTTAGGGTCAGGTGCTGGTTGATTTGGTTGTTGAGCACTGTGTGTCTGAAGTGTCTATGGTGGAGCTACTGCCATGGCTATTATCTTTGACGGATCTGTTTGCAAGAGCGGTTCTGGTATTGGGCTCGTGATCATATCGCCTCGTGGGGCAAGATTTGAGTTTGCATTCGCTGTTGAAGTATCGACTAATAATCAGACTGAATATAGAGTTGTGCTTAAGGGCTTGTAGATGATGAAAGAAGCAGGAGTCGATTGTGTCGAAATCATAGGGATTCATTATTGGTGCTCGGGCAACTTGCGGGAGAATTTGAATGCAAGGATGATGTGTTAAGATTATTTCATACCGAGTGTCAAAGTATATGGCAACACTTTAAAACAGTAAGATTCAAGCATGTCCCAAGAGAGCAGAATATGGAGACAAATGATCTGGCATAATAGGCATCGGGTTATCAATTGGACGATGGGGAGGTTATTGTTGATATAGCTAATGTCGATGAAGAAGATTGGAGAGTTGAGATTATTCAGTATCTTAGAGATCCAATTCAATGAGTGCCTCAGAAGATTCAGTACATGGCTTTAAGATATGTTTTATTAGAAGAAAAACTTTATTATCAAACGATTGATGGTGTGCTATTAAGATGTTTGAATCAAGAAGAGGCCAAAGTCGTTATGTGTGAAGTTCACGAAGGTATATGTGGTACACATCAATCGCCTCATAAGATGAGGTGGTTGTTAAAAAGGACTGGATACTATTGGCCGACTATGCTGGAAGATTGTTTCAAATATTATAAAGGATGTCAGGACTGTCAGAAGTTTGGATCTATACAGAGAGCACCAGTATCGGCTATGAATCCAATTATTAAGCCGTGGCCTTTTAGAGGTTCGGGTATGGATATGATTGACCAAATTTATCCTGCATCAAGCAACAGTCATAGATATATTCTGGCAACTACAGATTACTTTACGATGTGATCAACTTTGTAAAAGGAACATATTATATATCAATTTGGTGTGCCACAAACTATTACCACTGACCTGGGTTCTATGTTTACATCAGAAGAGTTTCAAAGCTTTGCTGATTGTATGGGAATTAGGCTTTTGAATTCATCACCATATTACGCTCAAGCTAATAGTCAAGCAGAAGCATCCAACATGAGTTTGATTAAGTTGATTAAGAGGAAGATAGATAAATAGCCTAATAAGTGCCATACGACATTGGCTGAATCTTTATGGGCATACAGGATGGCTTGTCATGGGTCCATTAAAGTACCCCCTTATTAGCTGGTTTATGGGCATGAGGCAGTTTTACCATGGGATATAATTCTGAGATCCAGAAGAGTGGAGATGCAAGATCAGTTATCAGCCGATGAATACAGGCAAGTTATGTTAGACAAAGTAGAAGACATCGTACAATATCGGATGAAGGCCCTGGAAAAGATCCAAGAGAATAAGGCCCAGGTGGATAAGTTTTATAACAAAAAGGTGGTGCCCAAAATTTTTTCGGATGGAGACTTTGTCTGGAAATTAATCATGCCTATCGGCTCTAGAGATAGTCATTTTGGAAAATGGTCACCAACTTGGGAAGGTCAATTCAAAGTGAGACGATGTGCACCTGGCAATGCATATTTCCTACATGCGTTGAATGGAGAAGAGTTCGGGAGAGCGATTAATGGTAAATATTTGAAACATTATCATCCGAGTGTTTGTGTGGATTCATGATTTCGTTGTTAATTGATAGCCGATATTTTTAAGTATCGTGCTTGAGTGATAAGAGCCGATGCTGTTACATCGACTTAAGATGGCCAATATTCGATTATCGCCCTTAGCAGAAAAAATATATTGTCACTGAGCATAAAGTATTGATAACACATATTCATTCAATGATGATAGGAAAAGTTACAAGTGGTCATCAGTACAAGGTGCAGGTGAACTGATTACTCGTAGATAACCGATTTTTGAAGAGATCTATTCTCCTATTATAGCTAAGGGATAAAGATGTAATTATTACTATCCCAAGTACAAGAAAAAGAGTACATGATTAAGAAAAAAGGTGGTTCAGCAGCTTCCTCTTCTTGCCTGGAAGAACAACACTGTCATCAGACGTTACACGAAAGACAAGGGGAAGAGAGGGTTGCCTCACCGATGCCATTCTTCAAGATTGCGTCGCCCTAAGGCAACTCGTAAGTAGATTTCTGGCGCAAAGGCGGCTGTGGATTTTGGATTGAAAGGATCACTCTGGGGATTGAAGAGGCGAAGAGTATTCGCCATGATGAACTTAGCAGATTTGGAGATAGGTGGTATTTTTCTATCAGAGCTCTCAGAAGAAGACCCATGGTCGAAGGTGTCAAGATGAAGGGGGGCTATTCAAAGGAGCTATTTATAGCATCTGCACATGACCTTTGAAGAACCCGGACGCCACTCTACATTAATTAAGGAGGATAAGAAGTGGAGAGGTTCAAGGAGAAAAGATAAGAATGTGGTCGAAGGTGTCGAGATGAAGGGGGGCTAGTCGAAGGAGCTATTTATAGGATCTGCACGTGACCTTTGAAGAACCCAGACATCACTCTACATTAATTAAGGAGGATAAGAAGTGGAGAGTTTCAAGGAGAAAAGATAAGAATGTGGGCGGTCAAAAAGAAGACCAGTAGTCGAGATGGCGCAGGAAGATGGTGAGCTGCAATTAAGAAGAGCATGAGTGGTTGGAAAGTATACTATAAGACAAAGTTTGATGGTGGGTGGTTCACTAGTAAATACGCATGGTAAACGAGGAGAAAAAGTCCGACACATGAAGCATTTTTGTACCCGAGACTTGGGGGGCATGTGTTGGCACCAGAATTTTGACTGGTCCCACTGATCAGATGCGGAAAATTAAAATTGGCAGAAGTAAATGAAATTCAATGGCCGAAAGAAATTAAGTGGGCCCGATAGGGTTATTTTATCTCTTTCCGTTTTAGTTTAGATTTTATTTTAAAACCTAGACAGTTTGTTTAGGAGTCCTGACCGAGTCGGGTCAAAACCTCTTGCATGAGGTTATACATATTGTCGAAGCTTGAGATCGGCAGTAAAATATATAGGGCTACGTCGAGACTAAGAACTACGATGGTAACATAAGACACTGAATTATACAGGTTCGGGCCCTCTCAATGAGAGTAAAAACCCTACGTCCTGTGTTCTGTCTATTGTATTGATGTTATGAGACTTGTGAACTTGTCCCTCAATGAGGGGTACCCTGCTGCCTTATATACCCGATCGGCAGGGGGGTACATGAAGAGTCCTAGTCGTAACCCCATAGGGTTTACATAGAAAGTCTATCTCTACATGCCTTGCGCTCCAAGTTGAGTCGGTCGGCTTCCTTGCTGATGAAGTACCTGGTTGGCTACCGACTTAGTCTTGTATGAGGATACCCGTAAGGCAAGTATCCCACAGCAGCCCCCGAGTGCTTCCTGATTTTGAGCTTCAACTCTCCAAACAATCTTCAATGTAGATCATAAATTAGGAAGACCTCTTTATCGAAGTTCCTGATAGATCTGGTGCACCGGTTAGGTGCACCTGATCATGTGTAGCCCCCGACTCTTGTATAATTTGGAGACTTAACAAATAATACAAGAGTCTAATTATATTAACTCTTATTATTTTGTATATATTTTACTCAGACCATGAAGCTTGAGTCTAATAAACCTCTAGTCATCAAACCAGTAAGTTAACTTGCAAAGCTTCAGCCTTGCCGACCGATTATTAAATTGGCCGAGTGACATTAACCATGTCCGAGTGACTGGTCGGTCTAAATTTTATGATTTCAATCATATTCAATTCATGTGGACCAATATGACATCAATCATATAATGGCACTAAGCTAAATGACATTAGTCATAATACAGCCTTTCCCTACTAATTAGTCACTCTAATTATCCATAAGTCCAATTTCGACAATTTGGTTATTGACTTCAATGAATACCACAACCTTTGAACCTATATCCATATGACCATCAAGTCCTTTGCTACATGATCATCAAATCATATAGATATGGCTAAATAATTTTCAAATGCTTTTCATCAAAGAAGCCCCCGAGCATTATTTCTCAAGGGTTTAGACCCTAACCATACTTAAGGTCCTTAACCAATCTTTGCTTAAGCAAAAATTTTCATCACTCTACGTCCCACCCTGGCCCATGAGACCCTTAGGTCAAAAAGCCGGAGTATAAAAGGCAGCGTCGAGTTGACTCTAAGTCCACGCCACATTTGCGTACAAACCTTTCGTCTTCCTCGCGCCGCCTCTGTTCTCAGTGACTCCTCAGCTTTCCAGCTAGGGTTAGCACTGTCACTTCCGGCCGCCATAGATCTTGCCGCACTTAGCCCCCAAGCCTTTTCTAGGGTTCAGCATTTGATCCGCCACGCCCAAATCCATCATCGCCATGGGCCGCAAGAAGGTTTCCACCTCGATTCCTGCCACTCCCACTGTCGCCGCCGCGTCCTCCTCATCGGAGATCAACATCTCAGAGCAGCTTCGGGAGTTCTCAAAGAGCAACCTCTCCCAGGCCGACATGAATCAGATGGTGGTCGATGGCATCCTTCCAGAGCAAGTGCGGATCGACTGGAAGGTACCCCGTGAATCTTGCCCCATCCCTATTCATACATAGATAGTCGTATTCTGCTCGTTCTTCGAGCATGGCTTTGGAGTCCCCTGCTGCAGCTTCTTGCGTGGCTCCTTTTCTTTTATGGGATTGAGCTTGTCAATCTCAATCCCAATTCCATCCTTCATATCACCATCTTCGCGCACATGTGCAAAGCATTTCTAGGAATCTTCCCCCATTTCAATTTATTCTGCCATCTGTTTGTCCTCCATCCGCTGCCAACCAAGGACAATCAAGTAGCTATACGCGGCGTTGGCTTCCAATTGCGCAAGAAGGAGGCGTACATCAACGTGCCATTAAAGACCGGGAACAAGAATTGGAAGGATGAGTGGTTTTACTGTGATAACCTTCCCCCTGTTCTTGCCGATTTCACCACTGCCAAGGCGATTCCTCTGGCGCAATGGATAGAGAAACCCGATCCGACCGATCCTCAGGTGGTCACTCTGCTGAAGAAAATAGCCGACTTGAAGGCTGAAGGTATTGACGGAATTACCGTAGCCAAGAGCTTCATAGTCGTAGAGTGCAGCCCCTGAAGCTACAGAGTCACCTAGCGTGGAACTACGTTAATAATGATGAAACCAGGGAGGTGCCTGACCCGCCTAATGGTGAGCTCCGTAAGAAACGCCTATCAAAAATGTTTGAAGGAGATATCCTTCAGGATGACTTGCTGATCAAGAAGGTGTATAACAAGGGCACTATACGGGTCCGAGTAAGCCTCAGTCTGCTTTGAGCAATCTTTTATGTTCTTGTCTTGATGCCCTGCTTGATATTTTGATTCCTATGTAGGTTTTGGATACTTATATTTCTCATCCTCTGCTCCCTCCGACCGATTCCGAGGGTCCGGACTATGTTGAGAAGACGCAGCAGACCGGCACCGGAGGCTCGAGCTCTTCTACAGGTGCTCGTCCTGACCCGGTCCCTACCCTGCCTCCCCCCGGTCGGCGAGTAAAGCAGACCGTTGGGCACCGACGGCAATATATAGGAGATCAGGGTGATGACGGAGAGTTGCCGTCTGCTGACGTTGGTCATCACACCCCCACTCCCTCCGACCGACCTTCAAGCCAGTCGGATCCCCGAGCCATACTTAGAGTGATGCGGGGAAGGTGGATCAGACCAACAAGGCAGAAAAATCTGCCCAGAGGAAGGAGACTGATTTTCAGTCGACTTCTTCAAAGAAAAGGTTGTGCCAAATCAAACTCAAGAAGCCTCCTAGGTTAATTCTTTAAACCTTATGCTCCTTGTCTCTTATTGCCATTCGTAACACATCTTAATCTCTTCGATATTCATTTTGATAGTAGTCGGACGAGTGATTCTCAGAGTGCCCAAGAGTCCGGAGACACTCGGTCTGGACCTCCTCCTCGCCCGACTGATTTGCCCAAGTCGGTCGGCAAGTCATCAAACATGCCGACCGAGGTAGATAAGCCAGTCGACAAGGCAATTCCTGTCCCCATTTTGGTGCCTGTACCCCAACCTGCTCCTGTCATTGTCCCTTCACCTCTTGACAAAGGTAAAGCGACATTATTTGCAGATTTACTCGGTCGGCCCAAGGTGGAGGACGTGGAAATCGTGCATCAACATCGAGAAGCTAGCAAGGTACTTCAATACTCTGCTTTTGCTTTGCCTTAATCTTTTCTTTAAGCTTAACCCCTTTTTGTATATAGAAAATGTATGCTCTCGTAGAGAGAAAATAGGCTAGGGTGGAATACCTTGAAGCCGAGACTTTTGGTATGTCCTAAACTCTTTGGTCTTCGAGTCTTTCAAAAAGACTAACACTTTGCTGGTGTTTTGTTAGTCACTGGTCAGTAGCTTGCCAAAGCACAGAAGGAGATTGAAAAGCTGTAGACTGACCAAAGAGAAATGACCAAGGCTTTAAACCAAGACCGAGAAGATTTAGCTGGTAAGATCACTCACCACTTGTTGTCTAAACAACCAACCAATCACTCTAGCGCTAAAGATTCAAATATTTGTCTTTTAGCTCATGACCAGAAGGTTGCCGATCTGGAGAAGTTGACTTCCAATCAGCAAAGGTTTGTCAATGCCTTGAATACTGAGAAGGAAAACCTCTCCAAATCGGTCGAGGACCAGAAGGCCGAGATCACTCGGCTACAGAAGGAGCTGAAGGAGGCTGACGCCAAGATAGAGGAAGCTAAGAGCACCTCCAAATTCTTCAAATGTAAACTTGCCAGTAAGCCCTTCGTTATTTCTCACATCTGCTTGATTCCTCTTTTGATCATACTGACCAACAAGTTATCATTTGCAGCTCTATCTTACGCCGCTTGAAAGGCAATGGGCTATGTTCATGCCGACCGAATGGAGTAGTCTGGCCATTCCTTGGAGTACTTGCTGGAGCATGCGTCGGAAGATATTGCTCATAACACTCGACGAGTAGTGACCGAAGCCGGAAGTCAGGTTCTGGCTATTTGCCAATCTTGGTCTCCCGCTCTGCCATTGGACAAGATCAAGGAGGGCTTCAACCCAGACTTGGCTGATGACCAATGCCGATTGCTCTTGGATTCCATGCTGGAGACTTCCCGAGCTTTGGTTGATAATATAGAGATCAATCCGATCGTGCCTACTCCTCCAGCAACTCCTGAGGTTGAGCTATGAGCTGAATCTTCCTCTCCTTCAAAGGAGTTGTGAATCCTGTAATATTAGAGATCATTAGCAATATCCATGTAATGAAACAATATTACCTGTATGTAAACTAGTTTCATGCTTATCATCTTTAAAAGATTGATAAAAATGTCATAAGTATGTTCCTGTCATTGAGAAACTCAAATTGTATAGGTCTGCCTTAACATTTTAGGTTGTGACTCGTAATCGCGTAACAAGCAGAGTTGACCAATCGACACATGACCTCTCACACTTTGGCTCTGGGTTTAGTGTAGTGGTAGTCTGATGTGCAGTATAAAGTATATAACCATAATGTATAGACGTTAGACCAAGAAAATGAAGACCGTATTCAAAGAGAAGAAATCGGTCAAAAAGTAGTCCAAAACCAAAATACGGTTAGACTGAAGTGGGACATTATTACTAGCCCCCTGGCTTGATTGTTTAATAAAATAAATTAAGGAATCAAGACAATATAGAATGAAAATCATCAAAAAATCTTTCATCAAAAAGATTGAAGTTTCATTCATAAATAATGTATAAGTATACAAACGAATAATTAAGTATAGAAACGACGTAGCTGATTTATGTTCCAAGAATTTGGTATATCATCGCCGTCTTCATACATCAGTCGGTAAGCCCCTGGGCGAGTGACTTCCTTCACAACATATGGTCCTTCCCACTTTGGAGAAAGCTTATGTTGGTTCTTCGTTGACTGCACTCGGCGAAGCACTAAATCTCCAACTTGGAAGTGGCGATTACGTACGTTTTTATCATAATAACAACGTAAGCCTTGTTGGTAAAATGCCGACCGAAACAGAGCGTGATCACGCAACTCCTCTGCTACAATCAAATCAATCTCTTGATTCTCCTCAGAAAGTTGTTCATCATACGCCTGAACCCGTGCCGAAACAACGCTGACTTCGGTCGGCAGCATAGCCTCTGAGCCATAGACCAATGAGAAAGGTGACTGACCAGTTGCCTGACTGGTGTTTGTGCGAAGCCCCCAAAGAACTGAAGGCAATTCTTTGACCCACCGACCGGCATAAGGCTTAAGCCTGTCGAATATACGAGGCTTCAATCCTTGGAGAATCATACCATTGGCCCATTCGACCTACCCATTGCTTTGAGGATGAGCCACTGATGCAAAGTGGATTTTTATTCCCATCTCATCAGCAAAGTCACGGAACTCCACTGAAATGAATTGAGTGCCATTATCGGTAATGATATCATGAGGAATCCTAAACCGAGTGAAGACATTCTTGACAAACTCAATAGCCTTCTTTGATGTAATCTTGCCAACCGGCTTTGCTTCAATCCACTTGGTGAATTTATCAATAGCAACAAACAAATAAGTGAACCCGCCTGGCGCCTTTTTGAAAGGATCGACAATATCGAGCCCCCAAACAGCAAAGGGCCAAGTCAAAGGTATCAACTGAAGTTGCTGTGAAGGCACATGCGTTTTTTGAGCGAAAAATTGACAACCTTCACACGTCCGAATGACCCAGTGTGCATCTTCAACCGCTATGGGCCAATAAAACCCTTGCCGGAAAGCTTTGCCGACGAAAGTCTTGGAAGCTGCATGATTGCCACATATCCCGGAATGAATTTCTTCTACCAACTTTTGGCCTTCTGGTATCGAGATGCATCTCATCAAGATGTTTGAACCTCCTCTTTTATAGAGTTGGTGTCCCACTAACAAATACCCTTGGATCGGGTCTCCAACCTTCTTTGCTTTTTAGGATCCGAAGGCAGCGTTCCCTTATCAAAATATTGGATGAGCGGGTCACGCCAATCAGTCTCCATAGTAACATCACTCATTAATACATCCGACCGAGGAGAAATCATGGGGGAATCCAGAGTGTGTAAGAAAACACCTGGCGGGACCACAGACCAGGATGATCCCATTTTGGCCAATTCATCGGCCGCTTGGTTATTCTCTCGAAGAACATGCGTGAACTTCAATCCATTGAATTTGTCTATGAGCTTCCTTACTTCTTGACAGTAAGCACTCATATTATCATCCACATAGTTCCAATCCTTAGTGACCTGATTAATAACCAAAGCCGAGTCACCAAAGACGTCGAGGCGCTTGATGCCGAGTGACGCGGCAATGCGAAGACCATGTAGAAGGGCTTCATATTCTGTAGCATTGTTAGACACGCGAAACATCAACTAAAGGACATATCAAAGCCTCTCTCCAGTGGGTGAGATAAACACGACTCCCGCACCCGCTCCTTGTAATTGAAGAGACCCATCGAAGTATATTTTCCAATACTTGATATCTTGTGCAGTAGGCGGGTTTTGAATCTTTGTCCACTCAGCAACGAAATCAGATAGTGTTTGTCCCCTTATAGTGGACCAAGGCACGAACATGATGGTATATTGACCAAGTTCGACTGCCCACTTGGCGATTTTGCCTTCGGCTTCTCGGTTGTGTGGCACTATACCGAGTGCGAATGAGGTCTGGACTTCGATCGGATGAGCTTGAAAGTAATGCTTCAACTTCCTGGAGGTGACCAACAATGCATACAACTACTTCAAGATCTGTTCGTATTTTACCTTACAGGCACCAAGGACCTCACTCACAAAGTAGACCGGGTGTTGTACTTTTTGTATATGCCCCTCTTCTTCTCGGTTGACCGTTAAAACAGTACTCACAACTTGAGTTGTGGCCGATATGTAAAGCTGAAGTTTTTCTCCTGGCTTCGGAGGCACCATACTGGAATGCTGCTGAGGTAAACCTTCAACTCGTCCAATGCCGACTGCGCCTCTTTGGTCCAAACGAAGTCTTCCTATTTTTTAAGCAGTTGGAAAAGTGGTAACCCTCTAACCCCCAGTTGGGAAATAAAGCGACTCAAAGACGCCATGCATCCGGTCAGCTTCTATACATCCCTTTGAGAATTAGGTGGCCCCATACTAAGGATCGCCTTGTTTTTATCCGAGTTGGCTTCTATACCTTGTTTCGAAATGATGTAACCGAGTAGCTTTCCCGAAAGAGCCCTAAAAACACACTTCTTGGGATTCGCTTTATTGAATAATGCCTCAGATTGTCAAAGATTTCTGCCAGGTCAGAAATAAGCTCTTCAATGTTCCGAGTCTTGACGACAATGTCATCAACATACACTTCTGTGTTCCGACCGATCTGAGCCGCAAGGCAGCGTTGAATACCTCGTTGGTAAGTCACGCCAGCATTCTTCATACCGAAAGGCATTGTGATGTAGCAATAGGCGCCGAAGGGTGTTATAAAGGAAGTTTTAATCTGCTCTTCGACCTTCAGTAGGATCTGATGATAGCCTGAATAGGCATCCAGAAAGCTCAAGAGCTCATACTCGGCTATCGAGTCTACAATCTGATCAATACGAGGAAGAGTGAAAGGGTCTTTAGGACAGACCTTGTTGAGATCAGTATAATCAACACACATCCTCCATTCTTTATTCTTCTTAGGTACAAGGACTGGATTTGCTAACCAGTTGGGATGATACAACTCCTTTATAAACTTAGCATCTAATAGTCTAACTACCTCCTTCTTCATGGTGTCCTTGCGATCTTGCGCAAATCTTGTGAGCCTCTGCCGAACGGGGGTAGCCCCTGGGGGTACCCTTAACTTGTGCTCAATCTTTTCCCTAGGAACTCCCGGCATGTCAAATGGTTTCCATGCAAAGATGTCCCTATTTTCCTGGAGGAAAAGAGTGAGCGTGAGTTCCTATTTCTCATCGAGGTTGGCTCCAGCATAAGTTACCTTATCGGGGTCCTCAGGATCGAGCAGGATTTCCTTGGTTTGGATGGCATCGGTCTGAATCTTGTCTTTGGTAGGCTTCTTTGTTGGAACTTCCGCTCAGGTCTGCTCCTCCATGCCGACTACCTGCTGGATCTCCTTCTGGTTGGACAACGTCAACTATTTATTAGCCATCTCACAACCCTGTACATCGCAATCGAAAGAATTCCAAAGATCAGAGTGGAGGAAGATTATTCCGTTCGAGCCAGGCATCTTGAGGGTGAGATATGGATAATACGGGATAGCCATGAATTTAGCCATAGCCGATCGACCGATGATAGCATGTTATGATGAGTCAAAATCCGCCACCTGGAAGAGAATACGCTCGGTCCTGAAATTCTCACAGGTCCCGAAGGTGACCAGCAGACTGATCTATCCAATTGGAACTGAATTCTTGCCGGGTACAATCCCGTGGAAAGGTGAAGAACTCGGCTAAAGATAATTGATTGACAGACCAAGCTCTTTGAGAGTCTTGGTGAAGATTAAGTCCAAACTGCTTCCTCCATCAATGAGTACTTTGTTGAACTTCACCTCCTTCATTGTAGCAGCAAGCACCAGCGGGTATCGACCCGGCTTCGGGATGTGCTTGGGGTGATCTGACTGATCAAAGGTGATTGGCATCTCAGATCACCCCATGAATTGAGGTGTAGCCGGTTCCACTGAGTTGATCTCCTGAAGCTCCAACTTCTGCTTGCGCTTGGACACATAGGCATCCGGGCCACCGAATATGAAGTTGACTTCCTTGCGGGGCTCCTGGAACTCTCCTGAGTCGTCCTTGTCGCCATCATCATTAGTCTTGTCCTTGCTATTGTGCCTCGGGGAATCTTTGGCCACCTTAAGCGCAGCTGTTGCAAATCCCTTCAGTCGATAGCAATCCTTTGTTTTGTGGTTTCCCTTTGGGTGCCAAAGGCATGGACCACTCAGCAGGTCATCCGTGGACGGTTAGCTCATTCGAGGGTTCTTCTGAAGTCGGTCCACCGTGTGAACCACATTATCAGGCTTCCTCTTCTTGTCCTTCTTGGAGGACTCGGGATTGTCCGACCGCTTCTCTTTGCCTTTTCCCCGGATGTCATCCAACGCCAACTCACCAGACGCGAACTTGTCAGCAATCTTGAAGCACTCTTGAGTGGTCAGCTTGAGGTCATGATTCCTTCGACTGATCTCACGAAACAAATCATCGCTACGGATCCCTCCTTGGATGGCAGCAATGATTTGTTGGTCCGGGACATTGGGGATCTCTGTCTTCTTAGCGCAAAATCGCTTGATGTAATCACGAAGAGGCTCGTCGGTCTTCTGCTTGATCCGAGTGAAGTCGAAGTGGTTGCCCGGTCGATTGCATGTAGTTTGGAAACTTTCTATGAGCTTCCTGTTGAGGTCTCCCCAAGATATGATTGACTCCTTTGGAAGAGATGTGAGCCATATCCGAACAGCTGGATCCAGGCAGATCGGGAGGTAATTAGCCATTACATAGGAATCACCTCTGGCCGACCGAATCGCCGTGCTGTAAAGATGCAGCCACTCTCAGGGATTGGTCTAACCATCGTATTTCTCGATGGGGACCGGCTTGAATCCTTTTGGCCATTGAGCTATGCGAAGCCTAGGGATGTACGCCTTGATGCCATCGATCTCATCATCGGTCGGCGTCATCGACCGCCTATGCCAGTCTGGAGACGGGGTTGCACGGTGGCCGTATCGCGGTCCAACATTGTCATCATGATGATGACGCCGATGGTCGTTATCCTCATTATCGCGTCGATCCAGATCGTCTCGTCGACATCGGTCGTCGCGGTTGTGCCTTGGAGGGGGATCTTGACGGTCCTCTTGTCGGTCGTCCTGTCGGCCGTCTGTTCTCCAATCGCGATGTTCTTCCTCATAGCATCGGTTGTCCCGAGCGCGTTCTTCATAGTGAGAGTTGATGGTATCTCATCCATCACGGAGGCTGAGAGAATTTCTTAGATCTTCACGCCTTTGTCGTCCTCGCAAAGATACGTGACTAGAGCTTGTGACCGACTGAGATTTTGCGGCCTCTTGAGCCGCAGCGGCCTTAAGCATAGCCACTGTCTTCTGCATCGCGGGGGTCTAATAATTCGCGTCGACCATTAGAGCGTCGAGCAAAGTTTTGGCCCCTATGATGTTATTCTGAGGGGTGTGGTAGACCTTGACGCCATCCGCTTTGAGTTCTGGACCGAGATCTAGTAGGCGTGCATTATGTGAACCGCACGACCCTCTTGGTCGATGGCGGTGACCGACCGATAAGTCATCAGCTGGAGGGTCCTCCTTCTGTTGACCTCCTTGGGCTAGTTGATTCGGGTGGCCATCAACGGGGTTATCTTCATGTTCACCATTTTGGTCACCATCCTAGTCTCCATCCACGGGATCTGCTATATCCGCCATGTTGACAGTATGGGGATATGGGTAAGCGGATCTGACCGAGTCCTCATCAAAAGACCGATCCGATTTTGAATTGTTTCCGAAGGAAGGATCTTCTTCCTCAGATCCGAGTGGGACCAGCACGGGGATCATGCTAGACAAACTTGGTGACCGTGCCATGGAGACGGCTACGGCCAAGTCGGATCTGTGGTTTTCCAGACCTAGGGCTCCGTTGTCGCCGACTGCAAAGTCGAGTGATCCAAAGGAGATCTTGAAGTCCGATAAGTACTAGATGATGGGAATTTCGGCCATCATAGTCGGCGGAGAATCCCGGCGTGCCTTGTCCCCTACCTGGCGCGCCAACTGTCGAAGCTTGAGATCGGCAGTAAAATGTATAGGGCTACGTCGAGACTAAGACCTACGATGGTAACACAAGACGCCCAGTTATACAGGTTTGGGCCCTCTCGGTGAGAGTAAAAAACCCTACGTCCTATGTTCTGTGTATTGTATTGATGTTATGAGACTTGTGAACTTGTCCCTCGATGAGGGGTACCCTGCCGCCTTATATATCCGGTCAGCAGGGGGGTACATGAAGAGTCCTAGTCGTAACCCCTTAGGGTTTACATAGAAAGTCTATCTTTACATGCCTTACGCTCCAAGTTGAGTCGGTCGGCTTCCTTGTTGATGAAGTACCCGGTCGGCTACCGACTTAGTCTTGTATGAGAATACCCATAAGGAAAGTATCCAACACATATGTAATAGGATCTATATGAGAAAAACAATACTTTCGTTCAATATAATTTGGCGCATCACCAACCTTTCCTACTCGATGAAACCCTCGCCTCATGCGGGCTGCATCGGCTCCGATCTCAGCGAGAGACTTGGATTAGTCATCCTCGGTAATTCTATCAATCCCAACTAGTACGTTCTCATTAATTTGATATTCTAGTTGCTATCATTAGAATTGCTAGTTATTCGGTAATTAGATATGTTTAATGCTTGTTCTATTGACTCTGATTGCAATACTGTCTTGATTTTATCTATAAATAGTTTAGATCTATCTCTATCTACTCTATTTGAATACTATCTCGATTAAGTTCGATCTGTCCGAATTAGTAAGGCTGCATCATTTTTCGACCTCTTACTGGGTAGATAGGGTTAGATCCGATCTATTTATAGGTAGAGTCGATAGAATTCTGTCGGGATGTTTAGCCGATTAGTTACCACGGTTCAATCGACTTTCTGATGCTTAACTAATTATATCATTCACTTTGATAGTCGTTTGCCCCCTTGTTGAAAAAAGATAGATTCATGGTTTTGAGGCATATTTGCAATACCAGCTAATTAAATCTATCAACCTGACACCATCGACAATGTGAGTTCATGCGTATTTACTATAGATCTATCGACTCAGCTCTATCGACTCTAGCACCTTACATCGACTTGGCTAGTTGCTTCTTGTATACTATAGGTTTATCAACTCTGCCTGGTCGACTCGATCTTTTATTAGCATCTATAATTTTAAACTATTTATCGAATGAAATTTTGCCGATAAGCCGATACAATCAGCCAATTAGTTTAATTTTTTTTATTTTCTTTGTTCATGTAATAGCCTCGGTTGATTTCATGAATAGTAAGACCCATGTCATTTGACCGTTCATCTCTTTATCGATTTGCAGGGAAAATTGACTAGCACGCCCCGATTTCTTGTATTGAGCCTGCACATGAGTTAAGCAGATCTCCCAGGTCACGCGTGGTGATTTTTCGTGTCAACAGACCCATGAAATTTAATCATCTGTATCTTTGTTGTTTTGCAGGGAAAATCGACTGGCATGCCCCGGTTTCTTGTAATGAGCCTACACTGGAGTAAAGCAAATCTCCCAGGTCATGCATGATGATTTTCGCATCAACAGTTCCCAACACTTGCTCCATAGCTTGTCCTCAGCTTTGATCCATCTCCATCAACCCTTGGACTCCATCAAGATCACAAGCCTCCATGCTCGTGGTCATTGTCATCAATCGCCAAGGCCGTCGTCGACAATCATTATAAGGTAGAAAAGGTTTTCTACATAAACAACACTCGTGTAGACATTAGTCACATTTCATGTTTGTCATTCATGACCAAAACATCATACCTTGGGGTGACCTCAATGGTCATGATCCTTACAATGTCCCCCTTTTTGGTGATGGATGGCAATCCAAAATGGACGAGCAAAAAAAGGAACCAAAGGAAAAGAGTAGATTGAAAAGATTACCTTGGTTCTTACCTTGGAAGTAGTCTCCCACTTGAAGTGTGCTAGGTGTTGAGGGAGAACATAGACGTAGATGTTGGTGTAGATATCCATTGTTGTTCTTCTCCATGTCGGTGTAGATGTTCATCTTGATATGATCTTCATGTGTGCTCCACATGAACATGCACTATTTCGTTGATCATCTCCATTATGTCTTCATGTTCTTCTCTTTGTCACCTCATATCTTTCTTGTATCTTCATGTTCTTCTTCCCTTCTTGATGGTTGATCTTCATGTTCCTCTCCCCTTTTGTGTTATCGATCTAGACTTGGCTTTTGGATCTTCATGTTCCTCTCCCCCTTTGTCACCTATCACCAAAAACCAAAGACAAAAACATAAGAGAACCATGGAGCAAATAATAATTGGCTGGAGTTAGGAAACTCCCCCTTTCATGGTGCTCCTCCTTGGTCACAATGGTGTTCCACCATAGCTCCCCCTACACATTTCTCAATTATGAAATGGTTAGTCATTTGTGTGATGGGAATGTATGAGCCACTTGTCTTTGAGCCGCTGTTGGCACTCCCTAAGTGCCCCTTTTATATGTGAATATAACCCTAATTAGAGCATAATTGATATCAATTTAGGCCATTTACCTATGATTTTACCTATACATTTGTATATGCGTTGTTTTGGAGCTTTATTGCAAAAACAGGTGCAATTGGTGATTAATGTGATGCTGGAAGAGGACAGGAGTCCAGAAGCGATGAAAAAAACTGAAGAAGCCCAGTGCGCCGATCGGTGCAACCCATGAGCCGATCGGCGCAAGGATGTTTTGGACACTTGATGATATTTGCCTAGAAGATTTATGGAACTTCAAGATCTTGACGTACAGTACAAGACTTTATCTCGAAGGAAAAGGCCCACATGGCAGCTATGGAAGACAGAGGAACCGACTCGGAAGAGAAACCAGAGAAGACACGACTTGCATCGATCGGTGCAACCGCCTTATTTTCTAGAAACCAAGTCCTTTACGAGTAGAACCCTTATATATACTTATAAGCCCTAGCCGCGGAAGAAAAGAAGGCGTCGGAGGGATAACAGATCCATGAGTTAGAACCACTGGGGTTCGCCCCATTAGAATAGATCTCTAGTTGAGTTTCAAGAACCATTGGTGTAAGAGTTGATCCATCAAGGTAGGCCATATCGGCGGTGATGAATCTTACTCTATGTATCTCAAGGATGATCGAATATGTTGATGATGGTTTTGGTGATTTGTCTATCTTGATTCTATAATCATGCATGTGCTTATTCCAATTGCTTCGTTCTAGGCTAAGTAGGTTTATATTATCTTGATCGTGGTGATCAGGATAGTATTCAGACATTGTATTGATTATGGTTGCTTGATGACGCTAGTAGTGTGGTTTAGCGGTGATAGCACTAAACCTGCATAGCATTATTGGATAGTCGAGTAGGGTAAGATACTTTCACGATTAAGGGTTTCCTCTTGACAGCGATAAATCGGGAGCCGCTCAGAAAGGTGGGTGGTCTTATCCATTATAGGTTTTCGTTGATCCATGTAATTACCATTATGATGCTATTTGATTAGACTTTCTGGTTATGATGTCAGTAGAAGATATCTGGCTACTCACTTAAACAGCTTAGGCTTACAAGGCATCTGGCGCACTTTGGCTTAGATTCGTTCGTGTGCCGATCGGCTCAACTCCAGCAGCGATCAGCGCAATCAGAGATTCGCTAGAGTGCCAATCGGCTCAACCCTATGCTGATCGGCGCAATGACAGATTTGCTGTCTGGTGCATCTTTGCGCTGGCTAGTATCCCCTCATGCAACTCGAACTCGACAATAGCCTTGACTAGATCTTTTACTGTTAACTTTGTTTAATAATCCCTAAGGTCCCAGTGGATACAATAAACCTTGGAATAGTCAATTCAAGGGAAAAATTGCTACAATCTTACACCATCCTCTTGCGGTATATAAGTGGGTGCGTAGTTACGACCAACAGCCGCGTCAGTAGATTTAACTTCAGAGCTCGTTTGAACATGACTCAGTGGGCATGAAGCACAAAGATCACTATGCGATCATCTAGAGGGTCATGTACTTACATAGTAAATAAGCAACTTACCCAAGAAACATGCTTGAGAGCATGTAAGGTATCATGATGCAAGAGTGCATTAATGCAAGTGCAAATGCATTAATTATACAAATGCATGATGTGATGCTAAAGAAAAGAGAGAGAACCGCTACAAACCAAAGTGTCAGCGACGAGTTGTTCCCTTCTTGAGCTTACTCACAATGAACCATTCTTCGAAGCCTTGGGCACACCGTGAACCACCATCCCAAGCTTGTCCCATGTTCATCGCTATCTCAAGGAGGTCCGAAGTTGACCTACAAGTAAAGTGAAACAAGCACAAAACAAAGGCACAAACAACAAACAAAAAAAACAAGGCTATACATATGTACAAGAGGCAAGCTTAAGGGTTACTCATGTGAAGTTTGAAAGGTCGAGAACATTGAGTTCTCCCCTTAGCTTGTTGAATGTCTTCTCGTCGAGTGGCTCGGTGAAGATATCCGCCAATTGCTCATGAGTCCGCACACTCACCAACTCAATATCCTTCTTCTCAACATGGTCTCTTATGAAGTGATGTTTGACTTGAATATGCTTTGCATGACCATGATCTCTAGTTTTGAGAGCCATCTTGAATGCCGCCTCACTATCACAGTATAATGGCATTTGATTGTACTTTAGACCATAATCCGAGAATGTTTGCCTCAGGTAGAGAAGTTGGGCACAAGATGCTCCTATCGCCATGTACTCTGCTTCTGTTGTGGATAAAGCTACCGAGTTTTGATTCTTTGAGCTCCAAGATACTAGAGATCTTCCAAGAAATTGGCAACCAGCTAATGTACTCTTCTTATTCACTTGCACCCTGCAAAGTCCGAGTCTTAATACCCAAGTAACTCAAAGCTATTTCCAGTAGGATACCATAGTCCCATGGTAGGTGTGTACTTGAGGTATCTAAGAATCCTCTTCACGGCCTTTAAGTGAGACTCCTTCATATTTTCTCGATAGCGTGCACACAAGCACACACTAAACATGATGTCGGATCCTGAGGCAGTGAGATAGAGCAAGGACCCAATCATTGATCTATAGAGCTTGGGGCTCACCGGCTTAACCTTTGCATCATCATCCAAGGATTTGCTTGTCCCCATAGAAGTGCGCAAAGGCTTGCAATTCTCCATGTTGAATCTCTTGAGAAGATCCTTGGTATACTTCTCTTGATAGATGAAGCTCCCTTCTCTCAATTGTTTGACTTGAAAACCAAGGAACACATGCAACTCTTCAATCATTGACATTTGAAATTCCCTTGCCACCATCTCTTGAAACTCTTCATTGAACTTCTCATTGGTTGACCCATAGATGATATCAACCACGTAGATTTGGCACACAAAGAGATCCTTCCCAACATGTCTTGTCAATAAGGTGTTATAAATGCTTCCAATCTTGAAACCATTCTTGCTAAGAAAGTTCCTCAAGTGTTCATACCGTGCCCTTGGTACTTGCTTGAGGCCATAGAGATCTTTTTTCAATTTGTACACATGTCTTGGATGTTTAGGGTCCTCAAACCCTAGAGGTTGTTCCACATAAACTTTCTCATTGATCTCTCCATTCAAGAAGGCACTTTTAACATCCATTTGAAAGAGTTTGAAGCCAATGTGTGATGCATAGGCAAGTAAGATCCAAATAGCTTGAAGACGGGCCACAGGAGCAAAGGTTTCTTCAAAGTCAATGCCCACCACTTGAGAATATCCCTTAGACACTAGGCGAGCCTTGTTCTTAACAATTACTCCTTTCTCATCTTGCTTGTTCTTGAAGACCCACTTGGTGCCAACTACATTATGATTCTTGGGCTTCTCAACCAATTTCCATACTTTTCAACTCTTGAAGTTGTTCAACTCTTCTTGCATATCTATTACCCATTTGTGATCATCCATGACTTTATCAATGGTAGTGGGATCAATCATAGAGATGAAGGAGAAGTTCTCAATTGCAACATTTTCCTTACCATCATTTTCTTCACTCACATAGTTGGGCTTGTTTTGATTTCTCCTTGTCCTTACTCCTTGAGATGGACTCCCAATGATCAAGTCACGTGAGTGATCCTTGTTGATGGTCTTGGGTCTGGGATAGTGTTCTTCTTGAGTGTGAGGAGCTCTAGGTGAAGTATCTTGTGCATCATGGCTTGCTCACTCTCTTGAGATATGAGTATCTTTAATTCTTAGTGATGTGAGAGAATCACTCTTATGCTTTGTTGTTTTGGAGCTAGAGCTTGGTGAGGATGTGAGGCAGTTGTGTGAAGAGCTTGGAGAAGTGACTCGATCTGAAGTATGTGGGGAGGATTGAGGCCCACTTCTCTCTTGGGTTCCCTCATGGGTAGGTGGATGCACTCTCAGCGAATCTTAGGAGGAGCTAGTGGGAGAGGCAGTGGCATCTTGGTTTGGTTCTTGCACCTCGGAAGAAGAGTTGGTTGAGGTGGTGGAGTTGAGGGCTCATCAATGTTTCCATCGTTGGCCACGTAGGGGTAAAACCTCGCCCACGGGAATGTTTCTCAAAGCTTCCCTCATAGGCTCATCTCCAATGTTCACTTCATGAAACCCATCTCCTTTCTGGGAACCGTTTGACTCATCAAATTGCACATCATAAGATTTTTCCACACATCCTATGACTGAGTTGTAGACCCGATATGCTTTAGAAGTCCCTGAATACCCAACAAGAAGGACTTCATCAGTTCTGCTCTCAAGCTTCCCGGGCTTCCTCCTCTTCTTGAGAATGTAGCAAGTGCAGCCAAAAACCCAAAAATAGTAAACAATTTATTTCCATTCAACCAATAGCTCATAGGGTGTCTTCTTCAACAATCGGTGGAGATAGACATGGTTTGAGGTGTAGCATGTTATGTTGATTGCTTCAGCCCAAAACCTCTCATGAGTTCCATACTCATCCAACATGGTACGAGCAAGAGTGATTAGTGTCTTGTTCCATGCTTAAGAATCCAATAAGTACCTCCACTCTTGTAGTTGACCCTGGTGGTAGCCATAAGACAAGCACTAGAGGAAGAAGATTTAGTATCCAAAGCAATACTTGATTGACTTGCATTAACCTCATCACGTCGAGCGATAAGTCCATCCTCTTAGATAGGGATCCTTGCAATCCATTCCTGAAGTCTCCACCTGATTGGATACTAAGGAGCACGATACCTCCGATGTCCATGACCATCCACCATATGTACATTGTCGAGATCGATGTAGTAATGGGGAGGATAATAGAGACCAATGATGTGCTCAAGCATATGTCCCACTTGTAAGTAGAGCATAAGTATCATCTCCATTGCCCTCTCAATTGAGAGCTCATGCGTTCTGTTGATTACCTCCTCAGGTAAGAAACCTCTCTCAGGTGTTGTGATTTGTCGGAGAAGCTTGTCAATCACTTTCAGTGGAGCAATCCTCCGAAGACCTCTGAAGGAGTTTATCCTGCACACAAGATCATAAATCTTCAAGAAAGTATCACAAAGGTCATCATTCAGATTTCTCACAACTTCATCAAATTGGAAGAAGAACTGCTATTGTTGAGCTCGACGAATGCTCCAGAGTCGATCTTGTGGAGGAGGTGGGGGAGCTGGACTGGTAGAATCAATCATCTGAAATGATCGCATGAGCAATGTAGATGGTGCTCTCCCTACACCAGTGCATGGTCCATTCGAAATGCTTGGAGTAGAATTTGGAATGGCACTTGGGGTAGAACTTGATGAAGCGCCTAATGAAGAGCTTTGTGTAGGTCTTGATCCGAAGGGGTTGTAGGAGTTGCTGCAAGGCAATCTTGTAGAGGGATCAAGGAAGTTTGAGCTCAAACCTACTTCCTTCCCTTTTCTTGATGATGCTCCATTTGCCTTGGAGGTCTTCTCCCCCATCCAGCTTGCGGTGATCTTCTCATCATCAAAGAGCAACCCAATCACATCCTCGACGGAGAGATCCTTCTCCATGATGAGATCAAGGGTGATATAGAGGAGCTTGTTGCTAGGGACCATGGTGAGGATCTTCACGACTATTACAATCTTGGGAAGCTTGAAAGTAGCTGCTCCAATTCTGTCCATAATACCTTGCAAGTGAATAAGAGAGTCAAGTAAGTCCTCATTCTAATTAGCACAAAAAGCAAAGAACTCCTCAACAAGTGTATCACTAGCATGACCAATAAAAGACTCACAAGCATCATCATCACTAGTCATATTAGAAGTGCAAGTAAGATCAAGAGAGCCAGCATCATCAATCATCACATTAGGCACACTAGTAGAGCAACCTATCAAATCATACTAGTAGAATCTAGGCACTCACTAGAACTAGGCATACCCACACAATCATCATCATGATATACATGATCATCGGTAAGGATATTGGTCAAGTCCACAAGTGTGTCCATCAACTCGTTTGGAATTATGGCATTTAGGTAGCTTTTCAAGCGTTCCTTCCATAAGCCATGACCCGGTTCCAAATGGGATGACATCCCAACTCAATACGTTCACTACTCAAGGCGATTAAGCCCTATGATGAGCACTTGGCTCTAATACCACTTGAAAGGACTGAGTGACCTAGAGGAGGGGGTGAATTGGGAACTTGCACTATGTACCAAAATCATCAATTCCTAAAACCGACCACTCAAAACAACTCCTACACAATTCTAGTGGTGAACACACTAGTAAGATAATGAATCTATGAAAGAAACAACAACCTAAGCATACTAGTGGATCACACAGGGCAATACAACTCCTATGAAAGCTAGTGATAAAGAGACGCGGAAGCAAACAATTAGCTAGCAAAGGAGCCTACTCATGCAAAGCTACTAGATCATCAAGTACAAGATAAGCACATAAGCATAAGTAGCACTATACATACTAGGGTGATTGATCAAGCCAAAGCAACTCCTATACATGCTAGTGATCAAGAGAAAGCCAAGCACAACTAGCAAGTAGATAAGCCTATTCATACAAGTCTTCAAGTAATCAACTAAAGCACGGTAAGCATACAAGCATCAATACAATGGTATGTAAATATGGAAAGTAATGCATCATAGGATTAAAGTAAGAGATGACTCATGATTTTTTTTCCCAAGGTCTCAAAAGGATGGCGCCTTCCCCTAGTCCTCGTTGGACCACTCTAGCCGGAGGCCCGGTCCCTTCCATCACCAATGTGGAGTTCTCGCCCACGACCCTACAATCACTCCTAGAGTGAAGACACGGTGCGTGTCACCGCTGCCATCTAATCACAAGCTCACCTCCCTCCAAAACTTGTCTGACTCCCCAAGCCGACACGGGCGCTCACTATTGATGCCCCTTTCACTGGCAGGCTCAAACCGGGTACAAACATGTGACGGCCTTCACAACCAATCATGATAGGCTCGATCACCGACACCTGACCGGTCTAGGTCAAACCATAGACCAAGAGTAACAACCTAGATCACACCCTCAAGGACACCCTAGCCTTAGTTGTGCATCAATGCTCAAGTTACTCTCAAGATATGCACTATCTCCTCCTAGTGCTCTCCTCTCTTCCTCTTGGCTCTCACCAAATGCTCCAAGCAATTCCACTGGCCAAGAGTGGTCTCCAAGACCCCAGCAACAAAGTTATATAGGCTTCCAACCTCAAACTAGTCGTTGCTCCATGAAATCAAATTTCTAGACACACTGACCAGACTATCTGGTCTCTGCATCACCTTTCCGTCCGGTCACTCCTAGAACGACTCCTCGAGCCATTGGCTTCGCTGTACATAGGTGATTTCCTTGAACTGGCTACACCATCTGGTCAGTACACCAGACCGTTCGATCTGTCCAATTGTCGGACAAGTCCGACGCGTTGAACATCATCGTCGGACTCCAGAAGCTTGCTTACTCTCTAACCTGCATTTCACCAGTACTAAATAGACCGCACAGTCAGAAAACCGTACCATTCGGTCTCTATGGTCTCCAGTGCAGTCAGATTCCTCACTGGTCTTCTCTCTAGGCTGTCCTCTCCTCTATTGATCATACAGTCCGGTCACTCCTTTACCGACTGTCCGGTCTCTCTATCCAGAAGCTAAAACTTCTCTTCCTCTCTACTTCATTTCCCGGCTTCTTAGAATAGCTCCTTGGCTTCTCCACTGTCACCTAGTGCCTGTGGTTTCACTATGCATCCATGCACATCACTGACTAGACATGACCTAAGAGAAATGACCTAGACCCCCTAGATTGTCTGGTTTTTCCTATGGACTCAAAGCCCTAACAACTAGATAAGTGTCCCCAACACTTGCTCCATAGCTTGTCCTCAGCTTTGATCCATCTCCATCAACCCTTGGACTCCCTCAAGCTCACAAGCCTCCATGCTTGTGGTAATTGTCATCAATTGCCAAGGCCGCCATTGACAATCATCATAAGGTTGAAAAGGTTTCCTACATGAACAACACTCGTGTAGACATTAGTCACATTTCATGTTTGTCATTCATCACTAAAACATCATACCTTGGGGTGACCTCAATGGTCATGATCCTTACAAATAGCATGATACATGCAGCTGTACATCATGCACTGATCAATTAATCACCAGTGTTGGTAAATACTTTGAGGGCTTTGATTATTCAAATGGTGGAAGGATGCGTATATGATAATCTAGCACGTGGGCCAATGTATTGTCATATGCAGGGGAATATTCCTCGGCTTGCAATTGAAGGACTCAAGCAACAGCCACCCAGTACTAGCACCATAATGCCTTCAGCAAGCTCAAGGGCAGCAGCAATCTCAGGGGCAGCATTAGAGAGTGCCACGCCACCCCCAAGGAATAGCAGTGGTGGTGCTACAAGGAGAACACCTGGATCCGATCTCAGGATTATTCTGTAGAAGACATCACCGTAGACACAGCCGTAGTGTTACAAGCAGGACAATTCAGAACCAAATGTGACATATGGTACAACACTAGATGTAGAGCCAATCTTGTTCGGCATGCCGTCATCATCCGCATTGCCTGGGGAATTGGGAGGCCAACACATTGTTGTCAATTTTGGTTCATAGATAGTCCCACAAGTGCCAGTGTCTAGTCCTGCATTGGCTACTCTAAATACCAATGTTTCAACTGATGACTGGGCAGTGAAGATTTCTGAGGTAATAGGGGAACAATTTGGGTGAAAGCCAAAAAAGCAGACTTATATGTATTGACCCTCATATCCTCCTAGCTATGACTCGATTCCTATACCGAGTCGATACATGCCACCAGAATTCACTAAGTTCACTGGACAAGACAATACTACCACTATTGAGCATATTAGCCATTTTTTGGTGCAATGTGGAGAGGCAGGAGCTACAAAAGCATTATTAGGCTGATTCCATTATCATTGTCCGGTTTGACTTTGTCGTGGTTCACATCGTTGCCCCCGAATTCTATTATAACTTGGGCCAATCTCGAACAGAAGTTTCATAAGTGTTTCTTCACTGAGACCAAGGAGATGAGATTGTCACATTTGATTGTTGTAAGGCAGAAAGCTAGTGAGTCTGTGCATGATTATGTGCAGAGGTTCAGGGAAGTGCGTAACAAGTGTTTCAGTCTCCAATTAACAGATAATCAGATGGTGGAGATTGCTTTTAATGGGTTAGTAGCTCCCCTAAGGGAAAAGTTTCCCTCGGCTGAGTTTGAGAGCTTGTCCCAATTGGTACAAAAGGTATCTATCCAAGAGAATCTGACTCGACGGGCACGGTCTAGGCCAATTCAAGTCAACTATAATGATTATGACTCTGAGTCTGGGGAGGAGACTGAAGATGTCAATATGGCTAAGTGGACGAGGAATAAGAATATTTTATCGTGTCCTTGGGTGAAGCAGAATGAGCTAGAAGAAAATTATGACTTTGATATCACCATGGTGATAAGATATTTGACATGATGTTGCGAGAGAAGCTCATTCAGTTGCCACATAATCATGTAAAACCACCTGCTAAAGAATTGAAGAAAAAGAGGTATTGCAAATGGCATAACTCGTCGTCTCATAATACCAATGACTACAAAATTTTCAAAAGACAGATACAGATGGTGATTGAGCAAGGCAAGATAAAGTTTACTAGAGGTGCTATGAAGATAGATGGACATCCATTCCCTACAAATGTTAACAAGGCTGATATCGATAATGTTGAAGCTTTTATTAGCCGATATCAGAAGAAAAGGGATAGGGAATTAAAGAAATCATAGTTTGATCCACACTGGGATTCTCCGTTTTCCAAATATTGCTGGGAGAATAACATGAAGCTTCCTTTGATCGATAATTGTCCTGGTTGTAGTCGACGTGTAGATCGGATGTATAGAGAAGCTCCAAAGTTCTATTGATAGCAAGATTGACAAAGCAATATTAAAGAGTCGATGAACAGAAAAGTCAATGGGCAAGGCAGAGTGTCAGCTTTTGATCGACTCAGAGTAGGAAAGATTGAAGAAGATACATTTGACAAAGAAGTCGATGAAGAGTTGCAGGAAAAACAAGCACAAGCAGAGCAGTGGTGTCCATCTGGTATATTTTCTAGGAGACAAAAATGAATAGTCCAGAGGATGCGTTGCCGATAGATAAGGGCTGGCAGATATTATTGTGATGAGGATGATAATCAACTACCTAAAAAGGTTTGGAAACCAAAGGTAAAATCACAAGTACAAGTACCCGGTGCTACAATGGGCATGGTGATGATGCTTCCGCAGGAGTTCATGGCCTCGGAAGAGGAATTGTTTGCCGATAATGATGAGATGCCTTAGTTGGTATTTGATATCCAGCAAGCTATGTTTGATAAACCAGATAAAGCAAAACATCGACACTTGAAGGCTTTATATTTGAAAGGGTTCATCAACGGGATGCCAATGGGGAAAATGATGGTTGATGGAGGTGCTGCAGTCAATATTATGCCGATTACTACTGCCAGGAAGTTGGGTAAGACCAATGATGATTTAAATGATACTAATATGATTTTGTGGGATTATGGTGGTCGTACTGCAGCAGCCAAAGTAGTTTTGAATGTTGAACTCACAATTAGCAGCAACACTTTGCCGGTTATGTTCTTTTTTATTGAAGGAAAAGGAACTTATAGTCTTCTACTGGGTCATGATTGGATACATGCAAATTGCTATGTACCATCAATAATGCATTGGTCTGTGATACAGTGGATTGATGATCGAATGAAGGTGGTTCCGGTCAATGAAACCATCAACATTGCATCAGCCGATTTAGCACCATGGCACACAAATGATATGGAGTGTCTTTCTGGCAGAATTTGGGATGGGGACTATATCAAGATTACTACTCAGGGTCTTGAGGTGGTGGACTAGTCAAATCCAAAGTTGTTTCTATGACAGGCACTACAATGGAGTTTGTAGAAGGTGGCAAGTTGGGAAAAGGGTTTATGTCGGCCGATGAATTGCATGAAGTCAATATAGGAGATGGAAACAAGTCCAGGCCGACATTTATTGAAGAAGATATATCGAAGACTACTTGAATATCATCCTTATCAGAAACATAAAGGAGAAAATAAGTCACAACCAATGTTTATACATCGTCTTTAGATAGCCGATATCAAGGATATCACCCTTAGTTCAAAAAAATATTACAAAACAAAATATTATTCAAAGCAGTTAGTAACAGTCTATGACTACTCTCCCGGACAAAAATTGATGAGGTCGATTGCCTTCGTACAAAGCTCATCGACTTGGGCAATGATGTAGGCGTCTTCTTCGATTGACCCAGGTATAGGGGATGCAGTGTCCCATAGGCTGCCTGCATGTTCATAAGCCGATGTTACGATATTCTCTTGCGCCAATATTTCTTGTGGTACTTTGGCAAGGGATATTTCTGCATCAGCTATCTCTTTCTTCTTTGCCTCCAAAGCCACCAGGATTGCTTCTCTTTCCCTCCGCAAATCTTCGAGTTTTGCTTCAAGATCAGCCGACTTTCAGAGAAGAGCGACATATTTGTTTTTTTTCATCCTCTGCTTTCTTGTCTACTGCCTCTACTCGAGTCTTGTGTTCCAATTGGCGCTCGACTCGAGTTTGAGCTTGAAGCACCCGGATTTGGTGAAATTCGATAAAGGCCACTAGTTGCAGCACCAAGACAAGGCCAGGTGGCAACATGTCCTTGATTTCCATGTAGTGTTGCCTGATGGGAGTTGCATCTAGCACGAGTCATTTGATTGGGATCTTGTCTAGTCGTTGACGAATCTGGTAGAGTGTGGCTTTCATTCCTGGAGGAAGATAAACTGAAGATGTGCCCTTGGAGCTTTGAGCCTGGGAAAAGGGATGTTAGAGTGAAGGATAGTCAAGCAATGAGTTGATTTGAAAAAATGGTTATGCTTACTATTGTCTCTGGAGGAGAAGCAGGTCTTGGAGCATCTGTTGACACAATGCCAATGGGGATTTGGGATAGAATGACCGATGGCAAGATTGCCCGAGAATTCCGATGACTTAGGGTATGAAACAATTGCATATTAAAGTAATCAAAGAATGTACCTACGGGTCCACCCAAGGGACAAGAGCCCAAGTTGATGGGGTTGAAGTGGTGGAGATGGTTTCCTCAGCTTCTCTCTTAGAGTTGGTGGTGTCCACATTCTCAGAATCGATGGATGCGGTGTGCATCAAGAAGTCTAATAAAGTGGCGCTAATGGATCGGCTCCCAAGGCTCAGCACAATTTCCTAAAAGGAAAGTCAGCAAGGTGATATACATTTTTGCAAGAAAAGAGAAAGTTTAAAAAAGAATGTACTTACCATGGTCACTAAAGATTAGGGTTGTTCTATCGGCTCATGAGGCTCCTAAGGCTCAGCACAATTTCCTAAAAGGAAAGTCAGCAAGGTGATATACATTTTTGCAAGAAAAGAGAAAGTTTAGAAAATAATGTACTTACAGTGGCCACTGAAGATGAGGGTTGTTCTATCGGCTCGTGAGAATGCATTGGTTTTTCTGTTGATAACTTAGTATTGTGAGCCGATGGAGCCATTGTCGATGAAATGGAAGAAGTCGATGGTAGTCCCTGAAAAGAAGACTATAGAAATCAACAATGAAGAAAAGCAAGGATAATATAAGATCATATGTGTTACCAGTGTAACATGAGCAAGCTCTGAGATTACTTGTTAGGTCACTTCTAGCATGACTAAAGTCTATGAGATGAGCTAAAATTCGGAAGAAGAGTTAAGTATTACAAAATTATTCTCAAATGAATTGAAGGATTACAAGTTATTACCTAGACTGGAGGCGTAGAAGTGGTCGGAGTCGATGATGGGACTCCTGTACGGGCCAATTTCTGTTGCTCGGCTTCTTGAGTCAATTGGGTTGCGGGGCCGTCTTTTGTTTTTGCCGGTTGCTTCCTCACAGTCTTGTGAGTTGTCTTCATTAGGCCTCGGCCACTGAGGAGCTGAGCAAGAGTCGGAGCATCACAGCCAATGATCAGGTTGTTAGCTATTTGACAATATTTGATCGGTTTCTCGTTGTTGCTCACCGTTGGAGGGGTTATGGCTTTGTCCTGCATAATGTGATAGTTAGTTATGAAAATTCAATGAGAATATAGTATAAATATTTTAGATCGAAGAAGTTTACCTTGTCCATGAGGCCGAGGAGATTGTGAGTGAGGTTATTGCATAAAAGATGTTGCTTCCATTCTCTCCACCAGTTGACTAAGAGGTCTGATGCTGAGGGTGACAAAATGATGTCATTATAATCACCCATCACGATGTCATCAGTTAGACCCCTAATTTTGATCAGTTCTAGTGAAGCCTTTAATTCTTGACGAGCTCGGAGACGATCGGTGAAAAAGAGATGGACTGGCTATTGACCAAAGTTGAGCTGACGAGCAATCACTGATGGATGGTAGAACTCGTATGATTGAGTCTTACGTTGACCACCAGGGTCTCCTTGATAGGTGTAGAGTGCCCGATCTTTCGGCGAGTGTAGATAACTTCGATTCGGTGGATGTCGACCCTCACGATCCGACTACGACGAGCAAGCCCGAAGCGCCAATGCAATCGCTGAACCAACTTCCGGAGGATATTAACCTTGCGGTAAACAAGATCAACCTGATCACGAGGATCAATTCTTACGCGCAATCGAAGAACAAGCAAGAATTAGAGGCGAGCAATCTAATGTATTGCACGAAGGTGGAGTTCTGAATTCACGTCGAAAGACGGATGAATAGCTAAGCTAATCTTAAAACAAAACTCAAAGATTACAAGGGGCGCAACCCTTGACTAAATAGGGGGAGCGCGGCATCTAGGGCCGGCTGAAGTAGAGAGGCGTGCGGTGGAGAGGTAGTCGCGTGACTTGGGCTACTTGGGCCTTCGAGGGGCGTCATCCTGGGCCGTCATTCCTTAGCATCAAAACCAACTTCAATTCCTGGGCTCGAGCTCTAGTGATTGGGCCCTTGTACGTCGTCGTCTCGTCGGAAGATGGGTCCATAACTTGAGAAGGCGCAACGACGAGCGGTGGAGGCGTGACAACTTGGTTTGGCGCGCTGTCTTCCGTCGTCGTTGTTCGTATGTCATTGATGTCCTCATCATCCTCCCCTTCTTGAAGCGAAGTCGTCCTCGACGGCAACGCATCATCCTCACCCAAATATGGTCTCAAATCTGCAACATTAAGCCTAGTGGAAACACCAAACTCTATGGGCAAGTCAAGAACATAAGCATTATCATTAATCTTGGTTAGCACTTTAAAAGGACCAGCAGCACGAGGCATCAATTTAGAATGACGCAAAGTAGGAAATCTATCTTTACGCAAGTGCAACCAAACCAAATCACCAGGTTCAAAAGAAACATGTTTTCTACCTTTACTACCAGCAACTTGATACTTCTTATTAGCAACGGCAATGTTGTGTTGTGTTTCTTCATGCAATTGTTTCATGTGATCAATATGAGCAATAACATCAACATTTGGTTCATCTTCAGCATCAATAGCAAACAAATCAATAGGCGCCCTAGGAACATAGCCATAAACAACCTTAAAAGGACACATTTTAGTGGCAGAATGTGTAGCACGATTATAAGCAAATTCAACATGAGGTAAACAATCTTCCCAACGTCTCAAATTTTTATCTCGAACAGCTCTAAGCATAGTAGACAAAGTTCTATTTACTACCTCTGTTTGCCCATCAGTTTGAGGATGACAAGTAGTACTAAACAGCAGCTTAGTTCCTAATTTATTCCAAAGAGAATGCCAAAAGTGACTATGAAACTTAGCATCATGATCAGAGACAATTGTTTTAGGAATTTCATGCAGTCTAACAATCTCTCTAAGAACAATTCAGCAACATTGGAGGCATCATCAGTTTTATGACAAGGTATAAAGTGAGCCATTTTAGAGAAACGATCAACCACCACAAAAATATTGTCCCTTCCCTTCTTAGTACGAGGCAATCCCAAAACAAAATCCATCGAAATATCATGCCAAGGAGAAGAGGGAACAGGTAAGGGCATATACAAACCATGATTACCCAAACGGGATTTAGCTTTTTGACATGTAGTACAGCGGGCAACAAGGCGCTCAACATCACGGCGCATCCATGGCCAAAAGAAGTGATCGACCAACACCTCATGTGTCTTGAAAACGCCAAAATGACCCATAAGACCACCTCCATGCGCCTCCTATAACAACAATAGACGAACCGAGCTAGCTGGAATACACAGCTTGTTAGCACGAAACAGGAACCCATCCTGCATATGAAATTTCCCCCAAGGTTTGCCATCCTTACAATGCATCATAATATCATGAAAATCAGCATCATTCACATACTGATCTTTCAAAGCTTGCAAACCAAAGATTTTAAAGTCTAATTGGGACAGCATTGTATAACGACGAGACAAAGCATCGGCAATCACATTTTCCTTCCCATTTTTATGTTTAATGGTGTACGGAAAAGATTCAATAAATTCAACCCATTTAGCTTGCCAACGATTCAGATTAGTCTGGGTTCTAATATGTTTCAAAGCCTCATGATCAGAATGAATAATAAATTCGTGAGGCCATAAATAATGTTGCCATGTTTGCAAAGTTCTTACTAAAGCATAAAGTTCTTTACCATAAGTGGAATATTTAAGAGCAGCACCACTTAACTTCTCACTAAAATAAGCAATGGGTTTATGATTTTGTAACAAAACAGCACCCAAACCAATTCCACTAGCATCACATTCCAATTCAAACACTTTATCAAAATTAGGCAATTGTAAGAGAGGAGCGTGAGTTAACCATTCCTTTAAAGTGTTGAATGCATCTTCCTGTGGTGCACCCCACTCAAATGGCGCACCCTTCTTGGTCAGCTCATGTAATGGTGCAGCAATAGAACTGAAATCCCGCACAAAACGACGATAGAAGCCTGCAAGACCAAGAAAACTGTGAACCTGTGTGACCGTCGTCGGTTGTGGCCAACTCTGAATGGCGTCCACCTTGCTGCTATCCACCTCAATGCCCTGCGGAGTAACAACATAGCCAAGAAACAAAACACGTTGCGTGCAAAAAGTGCATTTTTCCATGTTCCCAAATAAGCGAGCAGCACGCAAAGCATCAAAAACAGCATGCAAATGATCTAAATGCTCATTCATGGATTTGCTGTATATAAGGATATCATCAAAATAGACAACAACAAATATTCCAATGAAAGGCCGAAGAACTTCATTCATTAAGCGCATAAAAGTGCTAGGAGCATTAGACAATCCAAACGGCATAACCAACCATTCATACAAGCCAAATTTAGTATTAAAAGTCGTTTTCCATTCATCTCCTAATTTCATTCTTATCTGATGGTAACCACTATGCAAATAAACCTTAGAGAAAATTATGGCACCACTAAGTTCATCAATCATATCATCAAGGCATGGTATAGGATATCGATAACGAATTGTAATATTGTTAATGGCACAACAATCTACACACATACGCCAAGAACCATCTTTCTTAGGAACAAGCAAAACAGGAACCGAACAAGGACTGAGAGACTCACGAATGTAACCTTTATCAAGCAATGCTTGCACTTGACACTGAATTTCTTTTGTCTCCTCAGGATTTGTATGGTACGGGGCGTGATTAGGAAGCTGTGCGCCTGGAATTAAATCAATCTGATGTTCTATGCCACGAATAGGAGGAAGACCCGGTGGCAATTCAGCAGGAAAAACATCTTTATAGTTCTGCAGAAGGTTAGCAATAGCAGGAGGAATATGCAACATAGGTGCCTCATCTAATGAAACAAGCATACGAGAGCAAACAAGCGCATAGTAGGGCAGATTAGCATCATGTAACTCATCAAAATCAGCTCGAGTAGCAAGCAATATAGGGTTATGCAATTTGATCTCAGGTTGAACAGGTACAACAGGTGGTGATTTAATCAATTTTGCAGCATTTGCCGCTCTAGCAATATCATCTTTTAGAACTTGTTCACGTGTCATAGGATGAATAACAATTTTTTGATCCTTAAACATGAAGGAATAATTATTAGAGCGACCATGATGAACACTATCAACATCATATTGCCAAGGACATCCAAGCAACAAAGAGCATGCTTCCATTGGAACAATATCACAATCCACAAAATCAGAATATGCACCAAGAGAGAAACGAACACGTACCGAGCGCGTTACCTTTATTTTGCCGCCATCATTAAGCCATTGAACGTGATAAGGATGTGGATGCTTCCTTGTTGGCAATGATAACTGCTCCACCAAGGTCGTACTAGCCAAATTGTTACAACTGCCACCATCGATAATTATACGGACCGCTCGTTCTTGCGCAACGCCTTTAACATGAAAAATGTTGTGGCGCTGACTCTTTTCGTCTGGCACGACCTGTGTACTAAGAACACGCTGCACAACAAGAGTTGCATACCTGTCGGCGGCACTAGAGTCGACATGAAGCTCCGTATTATCTGCATGATTAGTGGCAAGCATAGTCTGTAGAGTATCCTCAGAATCACTAGCAGAAGAATACTCACCGTCATCACGAATCAACATAGTTCGTTTGTTTGGACAATCGCGTATCACATGACCAAATCCTTTGCAACGGTAACACTGAGTATCACGAGCTCGTCCAGACGATGAGGAGGACGGCGCGGTCGAGATAGATCTGGCCTTGGGTAGAGCACTCGACTTGGACGAGGTCGCGGTGTGGTCGCGTGACGTGGAAGGAGGCGCTGATCGTGGAGCTGAAGGCGTCTTGGACCCTGCAAAAGTGTTAGGTCTTGACAAAGATTGTCGATCCTACACTTCACGTTCAGCTTTACAAGCATATTCAAACAAGGTGGTGATATCATCATAATTCTTATAATCAAGAATGTTCTGAATTTCACGATTTAACCCACCCCTAAAGTGAGCCATAGCAGCATCCTCTAGTTCAACTAAACCACAGTGAATCATACACTTTTGCAAAGCTTGATAATAATCCTCTACAGATTGTGAACCTTGTTGAAAGCGCTGCATTTGATTAAGCAAATCTCTAGCATAATATGACGGCACAAAACGACGACGCATAGCAGCTTTTAATGCCGTCCAAGAGGCTGGAACATTATTAGGATATTTTTGTCTATACTCACGCCACCAAAGTAAAGCAAATTCAGTAAATTCACTAATAGCAGCCTTAACTTGTAAATTAGCAGGGATATCATGGCATGCAAATTTTTGTTCAACCTCTAATTCCCAATCAAGATAAGCACCCGGATCATATTTGCCAGTAAAAGTGGGAATACGAAATTTAATTCTGCCAAAAGAATCATTAGTAGGAACACGTACCCTATGAGCATGACCATGATGATTGTCGTCATCCTGCTCGGTGTCAGCGCCGTAGTCGCGTGCAGTTTGCAACTCCCTGAGCTGCGTCGTCATGGTCCCAAGTTGCGTTGACATGGCCTCAAGACGAGTCATGATCGTCGCGAGCGTGGTGTGGGCAATCGTATCAGCAAGGTCGAGCTGATCAAAATGCTCGTTCGACGAAGTAATCGTAGAGTCAATTCTCTCGTGCATCATCTTCATGTCGTTTTGTAGACCTTCAACCTGCGCCTGGACTTCTTGGAGGGTGAGCTCCTCCGACTTCGAGTTGTTTTCTGCCATAGAAACACAAGCAACACAGAAAAAGATCCACCGACGAGAGGTGAGTGGTGGATGAAAAGCTCAATCAAAAAGCTGTTATCAAATCCTTACCCGTCCTTACCTACCACGCAAGTGTGAACTGCAACCACAGGTAAAACCGGTGGAAGATTGGAGGAGCGATTGCGTGGTGAAACAAAAACCTGCTCGTAGTAGAAAATTTGTGGAGCTAGGAGGCTGCACTCAATCAAGGGTTAGCACAATTCAAACAATAACTGCAAAGCTGAATAAAGGTGCTAAACGCAAAAAGATTGCTGCCGGCACAAGTGGAAGAGGAAAGAAGAAGAATCAAAACAAACGGATCCGAAGAAGGGTAAAGAACAGTAACGTGTCGCCTATGCTGCTCAAGCGCTCTTTTTTTCTTTTTTTTTCTTCTTTTTTTTTACTTCTGCCCCTCTTTTTTTTAACCTATGTCAGGGGAGTGTGAAGAAAAAACAATGCATACACACTTTTTTTTTAGGCAGGGGTAAAACGGTAATTGAGCAGAACACAACACAAGGCGAGGCGGGGCGGTTTACCACGTAACCGAGTCAGATGCAACGAGTCACGTGATTGACCCGGACTCACGGTGCGACGGCAAAACTTGGCAAGTGATCGGCTGACCAAAATGCAACTGAGTAAGACTCGTTACGCGCAGCCAAGTAGGAGAGCGAGGCGGAGAAAATAGATGCGGCGGAAAGCAAATTGTGGTGGCTAAAACACACGATGTGGTGGAAGGATATGACAATGATGAGGAGAAAATGATGAAACACCGTGTACCAGCAACGATCAAAAGAGATAGCACAAAAACTCAACAACGCAAATTATTGAACGAAAGTGCGAGGCTCAAAACCGTACTGGGGTAAAAAAAAATTTGTAGTTTTTGGTTTATGTGGACTTGGATAAACTCACCGAGAAACACTGGAATCTGATACCACTTGATAGGTGTAGAGTGCCCTATCTTTCGGCGAGTGTAGATAACTTCGATTCGGTGCAATCGAAGAACGAGTAAGAATTAGAGGCGAGCAATCTGATGTATTGCACGAAGGTGGAGTTCTGAATTCACGTCGAAAGACGGATAAATAGCTAAGCTAATCTTAAAACAAAACCCAAAGATTACAAGGGGTGCAACCCTTGACTAAATAGGGGGAGCGCGACATCTAGGGCCGGCTGATGTAGAGAGGCGTGCGGTGGAGAGGTAGTCGCGCGACTTGGGCTACTTGGGCCTTCGAGGGGCGTCATCCTGGGCCGTCGTTCCTTAGCATCAAAACCATCTTCAATTCCTAGGCTCGAGCTCTAGTGATTGGGCCCTTGTACGTCGTCGTCTCGTCGGAAGATGGGTCCATAACTTGAGAAGGCGCGACGACAAAAGGTGGAGGCGTGACAACTTGGTTTGGCGCGCCATCTTCCATCGTCGTTGTTCGTATGTCGTTGATGTCCTCATCACTCCTGCACCGATGGTTTGATTAAGCTGCAGGTTTACAGCAACCCGATGAAGGATTTGGTAGACTACTCCAAGCAGATAACGGATGAGAGGGATGGGTGTACCATCGGCCAAAGACTCGGCCATGCCTTGAAAATTGGTAGTAGGATTGATAGACGATCCATACAAGATGAAATGGTCTAGCCACATGTTCAAGAATGCAGAGAGTTCTTTGTGGTTGGCCGGTCCTGTGCGGTGGTGTTTAGGGATATATTTGCCCCAACTGCCAAGATCTTTTGCGAAAAGTTTGTGCTCGAGGCATTTGGGATTTGTCTGGAAAGTGAAGGGGTCATGAGCGGTAGAAATATTCATGGAGGTTAACACGAAGACGTCCATTAAAGAGGGAGCCATGGGGCCATCATTGAAAAGAAAGGCATTTAGGGCATCAGACCAGAAATATGAGGCAGTCACCTTGATGGGTTCGTTCTTCTCCATATTAGCTAGTGACAGAGTGATCTAATGATCGATCTAATCATTAAGCATGGTTGAAACATGGCTGGTGGTTACTCGATGGTACCAATTTCTCCACCCTTTGATCTATGATGGCTAGGACCAAAATACAGATTTGCATTCGTCTAAAGAGGTAGTCCTGGTTTTGAGGGGGATCCTATTGGTTTAGAGTTAATAAATTCTAGCGGATCTGGGTTGCTACAAGGTCCTAAATAGTAGTGATGGGGATATGTGACAGAGGGGATGCAAATTTGGTTCATGAGTTTCTATGAAAAGAAGGACCAGGCCAAAATCAATAAAGAGGCAAATATTACTGCTACAATAAGTATGAATCTATGAGTAGTAAAATAAGGACATGGCCGGATTGACTTGGAGGATAAGACTTAAAGGTAAAGGAAAGAAGAGAAGAAGTTTACCTCTGGAACATTCTGCGGGGTAGCCATCGACGAGGATGAAGCCATTGGAGTTCGTTGGTGCTTGAGTTTGGGACCGTTTAAGACGGGGAGTGCACCGACGACATGGAGGAGAGAGAAGGAGGTGAAAAGGCTCAAGCTCGGGTGAAAATGAAACAATGAAGAAGATAAATTTATAAGGATGAGACACTGATAGGTTGCGGTAAAGGCGCATGGTAGACGAGGGGATAAAATATGGCACATGAAAATTTCGTAACCCGGACTCGGGGGCCATGTGTTGGCACCAGAATTTGGACCGGTCCCAATGGTAAGAGGCGAAGGGTTGAAATCAGCTGAAATCAGCAAAGCTGAATAGCCAAAAAGAGTAAAGTAGGCCCAATAGGGTTGTTTTATCTTTTTCTATTCTAGTTTAAATTTTGTTCATGAATAAATCTAGTCGGTTTGGTTAGGAGTCCTGATCGAGTCAGGTCGGAACCCCTTACACATGGCTATAAATATGTAATAGGGTTTATACGTAAAAAACAACACTTTTGTTCAATACAATTCGATGCATCACTAAACCTTTTCTCGACGACATCCTCGTCTTGCGCGGGCTGCATCGGCTCCGATCTTGATGAGAGACTTGGATTAGTCACCCTCGGTAATTCTATCAACTCCAGCTAGTACTTTCTCATTGATTTGATATTCTAGTTGTTATCTGTAGAATTGCTAGTTATCCGGTAATTAGATCTTATTTGCATTTATACTATCAACTTTTGGTTGCAATACTAACTTAGTTAGGTCCAATCTTTTGTAATCTTTAGTAGGTTTTATGAGTTTGATTTAGATTTGTTATTCAAGTCATCTTATTGATTTTACCTATAATTGGAGAGTTTTTAGTTCTATTTGCTTTGTTTGGGCATTGTCTTGATTAAGTTCGATCTGCTCGAGCCAGTGAGGCTGCATCGATTCTGACCTCTCAACGAGTCGCTAGGATTTAGGTATGATTCAATCATAGGTAGAGTCAACAGGGTTCTGTCGGAACGTTTAGCCGACAAGTTATCACGGTTCAATTGACTTCTCAGTGCTCTACTTGTTCTTGAGACATATTTCCAAGAGTTAGATCTTTGTTCTTGAGACATATTTGCAATACCAGCTATCAGATCTATCGACTCAACACTATCAACAGGGAGAGTCTTCACATGATTACTATATACCTATCGACTTGACTTCATCGGTAGAGCAAGTCTGGCATGTTTTTCATAGTTTCATCAACTTTGCTCTATCGATCTAGTCCTCATCGGTACTGGTTATGTCATATTTAATACTCATTTATTGAATTGCCAATGAACCAATTCAAATCAGCCAATTACTTTATTTTAATAATATCATTCGTTGTTGATAGCCATCGGCTAGTTTTCACTAACAGTGATTATCAGCTTTCTTCATCGACCTGACCTAGGCCGGTGACCCGTGGAATTTAAATGTTTGTCTCTTTATTGTTTTGCAGGGAAAATCGACTGACACACACTAGTTTCTTTGTATTGAGCCCGCACTAGACTGAAGCAAATCTCTCAGGTCACTCATGTGATTTTCGTGTTGTCACAACCGGTTTTAAGGACAAAACCAAGTGCTTATCATATGTGTGCCCAGGAACAAGTTTCACACATATCGACAGTAAAGTGAATAACGCGTACCATTATTACATAAATAATTATCTTCAAAGACTAAGTACAACGCTCTCGTAGAATAACAGTGGAAGACACCATAACACCACAGGCAATCGACCGGGGGCACGCACGCCTAGTAGTAGTCTTCATCAATGTAGTCCATATATCCATCTTCTGAGCAGCAGTTTAGAGTACAACAACAAAGGGAAATAGCAAGGGTGAGCACATGCCGTACTCAGCAAGTGGGGGAAAACATGACATGCAAGCTTAATAGAAGAAGGCTAACACAGTGGTTCATTTGCATAAATGAGCACCTACACCTAGTAGAAAATCCATCCTATTTACTAGGTGAAAAGTTCCCACCAATCATCTCATCTGTCCAACACTACAGGTTAAACCACCTGTAACCAACCATGGGTTAAACCACCCATATGAATCCACACTACAGGTTACACCGCCTGTAGCAAACCATAGGTTAAACCACCCATATGAAACCACACTACAGGTTACACCGCCTGTAGCAAACCATGGGTTAAACCGCCCATATGAATCCACACTACAGGTTACACCGCCTGTAGCAAACCAAGGGTTACACCGCCCAAACCAAACTTGGCTACCCACCAAGTCCACCCATAAACCACCTTCCTAAATGTGTGAGGATCCAAGCCGCTCATGACCATGAGCACGGCTGTTATAACAGTTTGACACTCTGCAGAGGTTGCACAACTTTACCCACAGGTTGGTGATTCCGTCATCCGTCAGTGACTAAAGTCTCCCTGTTGCCCAAATCACACTACCGTAGGTGTGAGGCCAAGAGATCACCACAAGGTCGTTCAGAGTGCTTCCCAGCTTGCAAACAATCTACGCATGTTAAAGTGAATCATTCGTCAATATTAACAATAGACACTTCCATTCCCGACATAGCAAACTAAGCATGACATACCCTTACTAATAAACTACACCAGAACCCAGGCGACAAGGAATAATATGGAACAGGATATGACACATGGGATTCAATATTAACAAGCATGCATAGAGATAGAGAGAATATAAAACATAGGTTCAAAATGCATCAAGGACACTTGCCTGGTTCCCCTTGCTGCTACTGCTCAAAGTCTTCTGGCTGGAGGTCCTGAAAGTTCTCCAACTGCTGGTCGTCTACTAACGTCACACCGGAAAGACAAGCATATAAACATACTAAGACACAACACACCACACAGTAACATCTTTAATGAAAACTATACTAAGAAAAAGTATGCGTTGCTACGATCGCGTGAGCGCAAGAATCGCCTCAATCCGAGTTAAGAGTAAAAAGTTATGAGCATTTGAAGTTCCAGGGGCTAAACTGCAAAAATAACCTAAATAGCACAATCAAGGACTTATTTGTGATTATGAAAAAGTTTAGGGACTAAAGTGTAAAAAGTTAAGGACTAAATTATAATTAATAAAAAGTTGAGGGGTGTAAGTAAAAAATTACAGGACCAAAATATAATTAAAAATAAGTTCAGGGGTTAAAATGTAAAATAACAGAAAGGTATATGCTTTATAAAATATAAAATATAAAATGAAATAAGTTCAGAGGGTTTCTGAAAAATTATTAGGACCTAAACCTAATTTCCAGAAAGATTGGGGGCCTAATCGTAAAATAAATAAAACATACTATTATTCAAAAATTTATTTATTTATTTATTAACTAATTAACTAAAAACCGTGGACTAGGTCCATGGGGTCGTGAACCGGCCGTTGACCCGTGGTCCACGGGTCCACCGTGGACCACTGATGGCGGCGGCCATTGCCGGCTCCCGGAGCTCACGGCAGCGACGCGCGGGGCGGCGCGGAGGCGGCGCAACGGGGCGGCGAGGGGAGGGGAGCTCACCGAAGCAAGCACGGCACAGCGAGGTGGCCGGAGGCGGCACCTCGACGCGATGGCGGCGACGGCGGCGGAGCTCGGCGGCGGCGTGGTACGGCGGCGAGGCGCGGAGAGGCGGTGGGGTGGGGAAAAGCCGCGCAGGGTGCGGTCCCGCCTTTATATAGGCACGGGACCCTAGGGGGCCTTGGCGCGCACGCCAAGGTCCGGCGGCGGCGGCTGGCAGCTAGGCCCGGTGGCGGCTAGGGTTCGCGAGGGCGGGCGCGGGCGCGCGCGTGGGCCGGGGCGCGGGTGGGCCGAGCGAGGCGCGGGGCTGGGTGGGCCATGGCGGCTGGCAGGCCGAGAGGAGAAGGGAGTGGGCCGCGGGGATCTAGTCCAGGCGGGAGAAGAAAGAGGAGGGGGAGGGAAAAAAAAGAGAGTGGGCCAATGGGAAGGGAGATTCGGCCCAAGAGCCAAGTCTGATTCTCCTTTCTCTTTTTATTTTCTTCCTCTTTTCCCTTAATTCCTAAAATCAAACCAACATGATTCCTACACGGGATTTTAAATAGATTTTTCAAGCAATAAAACCCTAGTGCGGCTAACCAGCATGAGTGCAACATTCAAAATTTTAAAATACCTAAAAATAAAAAAAACAGGGTGTTACAAACCTACCCCCCTTAGGATGAATCTCGTCCTCGAGATTCGGTTGGATCGGAGAAAAGATTGGAAAACTCCTTCTTCAAGTCTTCTTCTCTTTCCCATGTGGCTTCTTCTTGTAAGTGATTGCTCCATTGCACTTTGCATGTACGGTACTTCTTATTCCGTGTCATTTTCTCTATTGTCTCGAGAATCTTCACTCGATATTCTTGATAGGCGAGATCTTCTCCAACCTCCAAATCATCTATGGGTACCTGTTCCTCTGGAACTCGTAGACACTTCTTCAATTGAGAGACATGGAAGACATCATGCACCTCGGACAACTATGGAGGTAGCTCCAACTGATACGCCACTTCACCTCTTCGTTCCAAGATCTTGAAAGGACCAATATATTGGGGTGCTAGCTTGCCCCTAACATTGAAACGACAAAGTCCTCTCATAGGAGACACCTTCAGATACACAAAGTCACCAACCTCAAAACTCAAATCCCTTCTCCTGTGGTCGGCATAGCTCTTTTTCCTAGTCTGCGCGAACTTGTGGTTCTCCCTCACGATATGGACTTGTCTCTGTGCCTCTTGGAGAAATTCTGGTCTGAACAGATGATTTTCTCCGGTCTTGTTCCAAAACAAGGGAGTCCTACACTTCCGACCATACAAAACCTCAAATGGGGACATCTTCAAGCTTTCTTGGTAGCTATTGTTGTAAGAGAACTCTGCATAAGGAAGGCTCTTGTCCCAGCTATCACCATACTGTAACGCACAGGCTCTCAACATGTCCTCAAGAATTTGATTCACCCTTTCAGTCTGTCCATCCGTCTGTGGGTGATATGCTAAACTAAAGTTGAGCCTAGTATCCATCGACTCATGTAGCTTCTCCCAGAACCTTGAAGTGAATTGAGTTCCCCTATCGGAAACTATCTTCTTAGGCACACCATGTAGACACACGATCCTAGACATATAGAGTTCTGCCAACCTTGGTCCACTATAGGTAGTTTTGACGGGGATGAAATACGCTACCTTGGACAAACGGTCCACTACTACCCATATGGAGTCATAGCCGCTTTGCGTCCTTGGTAACCCCACAATGAAATCCATACTAATTTCTTCCTATTTCCACTCTGGTATCTTCAAGGGTTGCAAAAGTCCTGCTGCTCGTTGACGTTCTGCCTTGACTCGTTGGCAAACATCGCATATAGCAACATATTCAGCGACAACTCTTTTCATACCATACCACCAATACCGACTCTTAAGGTCATGATACATCTTAGTACTCCCTGGATGAATCGAGTATGCCGACTCATGTGCCTCCCAAAGTATTACTTCCTTGATCTCCTTTACGTCTGGCACACAAAGCCTTTCCTTGTACCATAAGGTTCCCAGATCATCTATAGTGAAGCCTGGAGCCTTGCCAACTGCAATTTGAAGCTTGATCTCCTGTACCTTAGGATCTTCAAGTTGTCTCTTCCGGATGTCATGCTCCAGGGTTGAGTCGACTTCCATAGTCACTACCTCGGTATTAGCGACCCATCCCAAGTTAAGCTTCTCAAACTCCTCGCACAATCCTGGCTGCATGTCTCTCGCTACGAGCATACTCAAATGTGACCTCCTACTCAAAGCATCCGCAACAACATTGGCCTTTCCTGGGTGATAGTTGATATTTAGGTCAAAATCCTTGATGAGTTCCAACCACCGGCGTTGCCTAAGATTGAGGTCCGGTTGAGTGAATATGTACTTTAAACTCTTGTGGTCCGAATAGATCTCGCACCGCTTTCCAATGAGGTAGTGCCTCCATATCTTGAGAGCATGAACCACTGCTGCTAACTCCAGGTCATGAGTGGGGTACTTCTCCTCGTGCTTTCTCAATTGCCTCAAAGCATACGCGACCACATGACCTTCTTGCATGAGCACACATCCTAGGCCTTGTCCAGAAGCATCACAATAAATAGAGAAAGGTTTCTCCATATCGGGCATGGTCAGAATTGGTGTCGTCGTAAGTCTCTTCTTCAACTCTTGGAAACTCGCCTCACGCTTAGGCGTCCACACAAAATCCTTTCCCTTTTCCAACAATTCTGTCATAGGCTTGGCTATCTTGGAGAACCCTTCTATGAATCGCCTATAATATCCTACGAATCCAAGGAAACTCTGGATGTCGGTGACATTCTGGGGCGTATTCCAACTTAACACATCTTCTACTTTGCTAGGATCCACAGACACTCCTCCAGCGGAGATGATATGGCCAAGAAAAGACACCTCCTTGAGCCAAAACTCACACTTGTTTAGCTTTGCGTACAACTAGTTCTCCCGAAGCTTCTGCAATACCAAACGAAGGTGCTCCTCATGCTCTTCTTCATTCTTTGAGAACACCAAAATATCATCGATAAACACCACCACAAACTTGTCCAAGTACTCCATGAATACCTTGTTCATCAGATACATGAAGTAGGCAGGAGCATTAGTCAATCCGACATGACAGTATACTCATAAAGTCCATATCGAGTGGTTAAGGCGGTCTTGGGTATATCGGATGCCCGAATCTTCAACTGATGATACCCGGAATGTAAATCAATCTTGGAGAAAATGCATGCTCCTCTCAACGATCAAACAAGTCATCTATCCTAGGCAGTGGATACTTGTTCTTGATGGTGACAGCATTAAGGGCTCGATAATCTACAAACATCCTCTCGGTACCATCCTTCTTAGGGACGAAGATAAATGGGGCTCCCCACGGGGATGCACTAGGTCGGATAAATCTCTTATCTAACAATTCTTGTATTTGCTCCTTAAGTTCAGCTAGTTGGGTAGTGTCCATCCTATAGGGTCGCTTAAATATAGGTGCAGTACCGGGAATCAACTCAATAACAAACTCAATGTCTCGATCGGGTGGCATACCTGGCAACTCCTCTGGGAAAACATCAGGAAACTCGTTTACCACCCGGATATCTTGGGTCGAGGCCACACCCAATTGATTCAACTTCACTCGGTTGACTGCTCCCTTGTTAGTGAGCAATGTATCAGCCACATACTCCAATTCCTTCCCGGTACTAGACGTGAGCTTTACCGCTTTCTTGGAACAATCTATTAGTCCCTTATGCCTGTTCAACCAATCCATCCCAAGAATCACATCGATCCCCTTTGACTCAAGCACAATGAGGTTGGCGGAGAAGTCTACCCCCCTTATCTTAAGGTTTACCTTAGGACAAACATGCCTTGCCTCCATCTCTCCCCCAAGGAGAGCTAACAATCATCCTATTCTTTAGCATGGATATGGGTAGGTTGTGTTTTTGAACAAAAGCAGCAGATATGAAGGAATGTGATGCTCCAGAATCAAATAAGAAAACTGCATGATTATCATTTGCGAGGAACGTACCGAGGACGACATCTGGAGATTCTTGAGCCTGATCAACAGCCACATGATTGACACGAGCGCGAGCTTGGTTCTGTCTGGCTTGCGTTGGTGCAGAGTTCACATTGCGGTTAGGAGCAGTGTTCCCACCTGGGGCTGGGGTCTGGTCTGGGCGTCTCCGGGGACAATTATTGGCAAAATGTCCTGGGTCACCACAACGATAGCACGCTCCTCCATTTGCAGGGCTCGGTCCGTTGTTGGTCTTTGGCGGGGCGGTCATAGCAGGACGAGGGGTCTGGTAAGCGGGACACTGAACCTGACGCTGAGGAGTGAAGAACCCTTGGCCCGTAGGTTGGGTCCTCTGCTGTCCACTATGTTGTCCAGAGCGGAATACAGGCCCACCAGAAGATGATCCAATGCGAGGCCGAGTGTTGTTGCCTCCTTGCTGACCCGGATGCTCCATCTTGCGATTGCTATCCATCTTCGCCCTTCAATTCTCCAGGACTAGAGCTTTATCCACCATCTCCTGAAAGTTCACATAGTCACGAGCCTCCAGAGCATAGGCAAGGCCATTATTCAACCCATCCAGAAAACACTCACACTTCTTCTGATCTGTGTCCACTTCTCCTGGGGCATACCTAGATAGCTGGGTAAAGCATGCAACATACTCACTCACTATCATGGAGCCCTGCTTCAGATCCTGGAACTCATTTTTCTTCAGTCTCATCACTCCCTGAGGCACATGGTGAGACCTAAAGCTGTCCTGGAACTCTTGCCAGTTAATACTGTCTGGCTCCTCATGAGTTGCAACATAAGCATCCCACCAATTGGCAGTGGGCCCTACAAGCTAGTGTGCAGCAAACAACACCCTCTCCCTATTGTTGCATTGTGCAACTTGTAGCTTCTTGTCAATGGTCTTTAGCCAGTCATCCGCATCCATGGGTTCCACAGAGTGAGAGAAAGTTGGAGGCTTGGTCCGCTAGAAGTCTCCAAGCTTGTCTCTAGGTTGCGGTGCAGCTCCTCCGACATTGTTGTTCTGCTGCTGCACTAAAGTTTGGTGCATGGTCTAGAGAAGTTGTGTCTGCATAGCCATGAGTTGCTCCATAGAGATCTGCGGAGGTGGCTGCTCTGGTTCCTCCCGGTTGTTGTTTGCGTTACGGTTTCCTCTTACCATCTGGTGTAGATTGATAATACAATCAGACAAAAATGGGATGCAAAGGTATGATGAAGCAGAGCCACAAGATAAAGGTGCGGGATAAAAGAGGTAGACAAAGAGATATCCCCAAACTACTATTCTTTATTAAAAGTATAAAAGATAAGTGTGTTGCAAGACATGCCACGCAACACAAGCACACTCATGCAAAAATCCAAATCACACTCATCACACCAATCACACTAGCAAACCAAACATGAGGACGTGCTAATCCTAAAGCTCTCTCTCGTTATACTATTACATAGATAAGACTCGACTCTAATCGATAACTAATGACCTATCCTCATGACTCAAAAGACTTCCCTAACGAAGGCTACTCCTCGCCATCCTCATCTTGGTCATCCTGCTTGTCGGCTTCATCCATCCAAAGATCAATGCGAAGAGGGGAACTCGGTAGCACAGGGGCTGGCGCCTCCTCTGGGTCCTCATCATCAGAAACTCCATCATTCTCCAGCAACCTGATCCTCTCCTCCTGCTCCTCGTACAGCCTGTGGAGGTCATCGATCTCGTGAAGGGCCTCGTAGTAGTCCTCATCCATGGCTGAAGAGAGGTGGACTTGTTCTGGTAGCCGTGTCAAGTTGTTGTTGCTCCCCACAGACATCATACAATTGTCCAAGCTGCCACTAGGCCTCTGCGGAAAGTGACCGTACTGAGTGTCACGAAGATCCTCATCTTCCTCATGACGAAGAACCTCCAAAGCACGATGAGCTGCATCACAAATCCCGACGTCAAAAGTGGACCTAGGTGATGAAGCATGGTGTACGCGCCGAGTGTGCTGGTGTCCGTCGTCTGTAGCTTTCTCGTAAAGCACCACTCGCACTTCCCACTTGTAGCGGTCTCCCTGAATGGGCGTCCTGGTGCCGATGTAAAGCGGTGGGGTGCTATACCCGAGTCCCTGAAGTATGCTCCGTAGTGTCCTCGAGTAATAGCCACAGTGTCGTCCAAAGGGTGCCTGGTGGAAACTGAGGAGCTGGGACGACAACGCGCTTGCGAGCTGTAAGCCTGTGACGAGCCATCTATGAAATTTTGAAAAGAGTGGAAGAAGGAAAAGTTAGCAAAACTTTTGTAAACTAAAAGATAATAAAGCAACAAAAACCAAGTGAAAAACAAAGATAGAAGCCAAAAGTTTTGGAAATAGTTTTATGGTAATATAGGTAAAATAATCTCTAAGATACGACCACTCTACCTAAGCTAGCGTCCTACGGCTCTGATACCACTTCCACTTCTGTCACACCCGGTTTTAAGGACAAAACCAAGTGCTTATCATATGTGTGCCCAGGAACAAGTTTCACACATATCGACAGTAAAGTGAATAACAGTATAACCAATGTCATTAATGAAGTGTACCATTATTACATAAATAATTGTCTTTAAAGACTAAGTACAACGCTCTCGTAGAATAACAGCGGAAGACACCATAACACCACAGGCAATCGACCGGGGGCACGCACGCCTAGTAGTAGTCTTCATCAATGTAGTCCATATCTCCATCTTCTGAGCAGCAGTTTAGAGTACAACAACAAAGGGAAATAGCAAGGGTGAGCACATGCCGTACTCAGCAAGTGGGGAAAAACATGACATTCAAGCTTAATAGAAGAAGGCTAACATAATGGTTCATTTGCATAAATGAGCACCTACACCTAGTAGAAAAGCCATCCTATTTACTAGGTGAAAAGTTCCCACCAATCATCTCAACTGTCCAACACTACAGGTTAAACCACCTGTAACCAACCATGGGTTAAACCGCCCATAGGAAACCACACTATAGGTTATACCGCCTGTAGCAAACCATGGGTTAAACCACCCATATGAAACCACACTACAGGTTACACCGCCTGTAGCAAACCATGGGTTAAACCGCCCATATGAATCCACACTACAGGTTACACCGCCTGTAGCAAACCAAGGGTTACACCGCCCAAACCAAACTTGGCTACCCACCAAGTCCACCCATAAACCACCTTCCTAAATGTGTGAGGATCCTGGCCGCTCATGACCGTGAGCACGGCTGTTATAACAGTTTGACACTCTGCAGAGGTTGCACAACTTTACCCACAGGTTGGTGATTCCGTCACCCGTCAGTGACTAAAGTCTCCCTGTTGCCCAAATCACACTACCGTAGGTGTGAGGCCAAGAGATCACCACAAGGTCGTTCAGAGCGCTTCCTAGCTTGCAAACAATCCACGCTAAGGTTTCACCACTGCGGAATTAAACCATTCCTACAGAAGAGAAGACCCCTCTGGCACCGTGGCTAGGAGTAAACCGTCCATCGCTTGAGTCCGAGAGTAAACCGTCCTGTCCTCCTTCCGCGACTGCTCACAGAACTCGGAAGACATCTCGATACTAAACCAAGCCTACCCATATCAGCCCTGTGCTTTGCACGGTTTTCCTGGGTGGCCGCTCCACAAACTACTCTTGTGATCCCAAGCAGGTACCACCACAATCCCACAGTACTATACCGAGTACACGTGCATACCCGTACCATCCTTGCCATCCTCCTGCTTGGATCACCTAGGTTCCATATTGCTACGAAGGATCACCCATCCCTCATGATCATTATGTTAAAGTGAATCATTAGTCAATATTAACAATAGACACTTCCATTCCCGACATAGCAAACTAAGCATGACATACCCTTACTAATAAACTACACCAGAACCGAGGCGACAAGGAATAATATGGAGCAGGATATGACACATGGGATTCAATATTAACAAGCATGCATAGAGATAGAGAGAATATAAAACATAGGTTCAAAATGCATCAAGGACACTTGCCTGGTTCCCCTTGCTGCTACTGCTCAAAGTCTTCTAGCTGGAGGTCCTGAAAGTTCTCCAACTGCTGGTCATCTACTAACGTCACACCGGAAAGACAAGCATACAAACATACTAAGACACAATACACCACACAGTAACATCTTTAATGAAAACTATACTAAGAAAAAGTACGCGTTGCTACGATCGCGTGAGCGTAAGAATCGCCTCAATCCGAGTTACGAGTAAAAAGTTATGAGCATTTGAAGTTCTAGGGGCTAAACTGCAAAAATAACCTAAATAGCACGGTCAAGGACTTATTTGTAATTATGAAAAAGTTTAGGGACTAAAGTGTAAAAAGTTAAGGACTAAATTGTAATTAATAAAAAGTTGAGGGGTGTAAGTGAAAAATTATAGGACCAAAATATAATTAAAAATAAGTTCAGGGGTTAAAATGTAAAATAACAAAAAGGTATATGCTTTATAAAATATAAAATATAAAATAAAATAAGTTCAGGGGGTTTCTAAAAATTGTTAGGACCTAAACCTAATTTCTAGAAAGATTGGGGGCCTAATCGTAAAATAAACAGAACATACTATTATTCAAAAATTAATTTATTTATTTATTAACTAATTAACTAAAAATCGTGGACTAGGTCCACGGGGTCGTGAACCGGCCGTTGACCCGTGGTCCACGGGTCCACCGTGGACCACCGACGGCGGCGGCCATTGCCGGCTCCTGGAGCTCGCGGCAGCGACGCACGGGGCGGCGCGGAGGCGGCGCAACGGGGCGGCGAAGGGAGGGGAGCTCACCAGAGCAAGCGCGGCGCGGCGAGGTGGCCGGAGGCGGCACCTCAGAGCGATGGCGGCGGCGGCGGTGGAGCTCGGTGGCGGCGCAGCACGGCGGCGAGGCGCGGCGAGGCGGTGGGGTGGGGAAAAGTCGCATGGGGTACGGTCCCACCTTTATATAGGCGCGGGGCCCTAGGGGGCCTTGGCGCGCATGCCAAGGTCCGGCGGCGGCGGCTGGGCCTGGCGACGGCTAGGGTTCGCGGGGGCGGGCGCGGGTGCGCGCGTGAGCCGGGGTGCGGGTGGGCCGAGCGAGGCGTGGGGCTGGGTGGGCCGTGGTGGCTGGCAAGCCAAGAGGAGAAGGGAGTGGGCCGCGGGGATCTGGCCCAGGCGGGAGATGAAAGAGGAGGGGGAGGGAAAAAAAAGAGTGGGCCAAGGGGGAGGGAAATTCGGCCTAAGAGCCAAGTCTGATTCTCTTTTTCTCTTTTTATTTTCTTCCTCTTTTCACTAAATTCTTAAAATCAAATCAACACGATTCCTACATAGGATTTTAAATAGATTTTTCAAACAATAAAACCTTAGTGTGGCTAACCAGCATCAGTGCAACATTCAAAATTTTAAAATACCTAAAAATAAAAAAAACAGGGTGTTACATGCGTCAACATCTCTCCTCCCCGTCACGGCAACAACAATGCCGGGCTAAGGGATGGGTGCGGTTCCCTCTGCCTAACGCGGCGCACCACGATGGCGACGAAAGTCGAACCTCCATCAATCCTAGCACAGCGGTGCCGAAACCTAACTGCAGTGGCGAGTAGGTAAGTCACCTCCGGTTGCGCTCCGACGAGCTGGTAAGTCACCTCCCGCTCCGTCTAGTCATTTGAGGTCAGTTAGCAGTCGCCGCAGATCGAACCAGGGCACTATGGATGCCACCCGTGAAGGGGATCTGTGCCGCCATTAATTGCACGGTCTGACGCGATTCACCCATGATGTGCTCCATCTCGAATGAACTGCAATTTTTTCGCTCCCCTTCTATTTGCTTGGGTTCCAAGTGTTGTGCCTAGGCGAGTGCAATTTCATAAGGATTCCTTACATCCCCATCAATGATTTGTTGCAGTTCGCATCTGCTACTAGTCGTTTGTTTTGGAATCATGTTTGTTGCAGTTCCCATCTGGTACTAGTTGTTTGTTTTTGAATCATGACAATAGTGAGGATTTTATGAGATTTACTAGGGTTGTGCTGCTGTGTGACAATCTTAGTATTTCTGCTGCACAGCGGAACCATCCGTGCAAACGAATTGAGATAATAATTCAAATAAGTAAAATTGAGGCTTGTGGATATGGCTTGGGCGTTTAATACCGTGGATCCTGTTTATTACTAAATGTGAATTGAACTTCAGCTTACAGATGACATGCTTCCAACATCAAACCCCTGTGTGCTTGTTGGTTTTCATGGTTTGAGTATTTCCCAGCTCCTTGTGAATTGTTACAGAATCTAATAGCTGCTATTAATGAAGAATAAAAAAAAAACTTAATAGGGGTCCGACATCCCCTTGACATTATATTAATAAGGAGGGACCCACCAAACCCAGTTAGGACTAGGCGTCACCGGCAGCAGGACACGCCTGCGCGCGAACATACAGACAAGCACGGGAGCCACAGCACCATGACTAGGAGGTGGGCACGTATTTTAAATCAACGAGTATGGCGTGCGTTCCACAGGTTTCGAACCCGGGCGGCAGCTGTCACAAGCCAACGACTTACCGTCGCGCTGCAAGCGCGTTCGCTATTATTAATGAAGAATGAGTCCAATAACTCAGGATATTACTTAGTTGATTTACAATTAAGCAAGGAGAAACTAGAATTGTTACATGTTCATACATTTGCAGTGAAACATGTTATTTATGCTTATATTGATGTAGCCAGACTGTGTAAGTTTTTGTGTTGCATAATGATGGCACAATAAAATAGTTTATAAGACCCTGTAGTCTATGTGATTATCGACTCACCCCACAAATGATGGCCATTTATGATAAATTGTGGTAAATGATGGTCTCATAATAAATGTTTATTTCAGCATGTACTGACTGCATGTTTATCCTACATTTTTCTTCTATGGTTTCTGTTCAAATATAATCAGCTTAAAGTGTTTATGCAAGGCTATGTTGAGTTTTACTGAGATATGAAACAGTATTATCCAAATTTATAGTTGTATCGTATTTATATCTATGCAAGTGGTGGAGCAACGGGCTTGCTTACTGTTTGATTTCTATGCAGACTCTTTCGCATGTTTAAAATCGGAGAGGCACATTTTACTGAGCCAAAAGTTTGTAGATGGAGTACCTTGCTTATTGTCTTTATGATGTTGCCAAATTTTTCTATAAGGTAATGATATTTCAATTCATCTTGATTGCTTGTTCCTAGTTCACCTAGATTGCTACTCTCTCCATTCCTATTTTTGTTACCTTCTTGTGTTGTTCCTTCACTAAGCAGTTCATCAAGCATCATTGGTAGGAAGATGAAGAGAATTTTGTGCCCCCTGTTGTTTCCTCTTCAGAAAAAGATACACTAATAAACTTTAAAATCTCAATGTCTCCTATGCTAAAAAAAAGAGATTCAAGAACATGCCCCGATGCCTTTTTCTATATACTGAGCATGTAATGAATGTGTATTTCTTGTAAATGTTGTAATAGTTCCAGAGCATGGATGAGAAAAAAGATGTATTCTGTTGTCAATATGGAGCATGGCAGTCATCTGTCACTGAATGATGATTGTTTATATGTGAATAGAACTCCAAAATTTATATCTAGGCTTTTGTTTGCTTTCACTGTTTATAGGACGTCATCTTGGATCTTGTCTGTGGCCACTTATCTTTTAGTCTTCGTGTGCTGACCTGCTGTTGTGTTTGTTCTTGTTATTTGCTTTGAGAAAAATGATGTGGATGCTATATGGATCAGAAATTCCAGAATACAATCTATACTATAAAGGCTAAACATTCTTTTTAAAACCAATAACTTGAGATTATATCCATCCCCACCGTATGTCATTGATTATCACCTAATTGTGGGCCCGCTGATCTGATCACCCGGCATAAAAAACTTTTCTGATATATGATTTATGGACCTTCAATTTTTGGAGCGTAACATCTTACGGTTTCAATGTGTTATAGCGTCCTCCATTGAAAAACTTTTGTGACCGAGTCGATTCCCTACCCGCTCCTGCACACCTCCACCAAACCTTCACGCATGATTGAAGGAGGTCACCTCGTCTCCAGATTCCACATGCGTGATTGAAGGAGCTTGCCTTCCTTCCCCATGCAATCGATCCGATCGAAGAAAGGCAAGGAGGATGCCGTAGACCCGTGGCGACTTCCCGCACCCAACCCGATCGACCATAATGCCTCCTCCGAACTAGATGAGCAAGACAAAAGGGGTGAATACTTGATGGGATATAGGTCGAGGGTGCTGGATCCGCAATTGAATCGGCTGGCTCGTGGATCTGGTGGCCGGCGCAGTCGTTGCAAGGAGTGCTCCCCATCTCGTCGATTATGGCTCCCCTTTGTCGAGTACATCTGCATCACTTTTTGGAACCAACGGTGGTGAAGGATAGATTCCCTGCTGTTAGTAGTTTCATTCCCTCGGACTCCCCCGATCTGTGCTTATTTTTTTTTGTGTGTGTGTGGGTATCCCCTGATGTCATCTTGATTAGGATTTCACGCATCTTACCATATGCTATTGTTCCACCATGGCCTAATTGCTCGCATATGTACGTGCATTAAGCTATTTTTTCCATCCCCTGATCTCATCTTGATAAGCATTTGGCTATTTTTTCCATCCCTAATTGCTCGCATGTCTAGGTGCCAATTGTATTCATTTATTTTTTTTCAGTATTGAAAATTTCAGATCTGATGCTCTGTAGAGTTAGTTTTTTCCTGCTCACTAAAAATATAACATGTGGTTTGGTGAATCTATATACTATGTTCATCTTCGTTGTTCTTTTTCTCAAGACTGGGGTTGAAATTGAAATCTCCTTTTTATTTTGCACTACAGAGTCTATGAAGGAAGATGTCCATATTTGTCATAGCTGAATCGGCAAAAGGTATATGGATGTATCAGATACATGTGCACGTTATATCAGTTATGTGTAAGGTTTTGAATCTCCGGTTATGGCCCTTAGCGGCTGGCCTCTCCAGCAGCTAAGAGCAGCTATAGCCGGCTATAGCTGCAGCTAAGCAATTTAGCGGTTTCATAAAAAAACATATGGCATATTACAATAAATTGAGCACATAAGAATAAAGACTGTTCACCATTCATCCAGGACAGTTCAGATCAGTAACAACCTATCAATAAGTTTATTACAGGGTACAAAGATCTCAAGCCTGCACTACAATCTATATTTCTAATTTTTTATTCTATGAATCCAATCTTGTAACCAGCTGGTAACTATAACAGGGTACAAACAAAGAATCGTAGAAGCAAGAGAATAAAGTATGGACGAACTTACCTGTTGGCAAATTTTGGTTGTCTTCGTCGCTGGCCGTAGGCTGTGTTACTCCTACGAATCAGACCTTGTCTGGATTTCGAACTTGCAAGTCCGTGGCCGACTGGAGTGGAGAACCGGCAAGCAATGAAGATCTTGACTTGTCTTCCTCAGTTCCTCGGTGCAGCAACTGCCGCCCAGTCCCTCGCCTCGCGCACAAACACAGCAGCCGCCGCCGTTCCGAAGAGGTCGCAAGGAGTAGAGAAGAAATCAGGGTTACGACTTACGAGTTACCTGCAGGACTGCAGGAGACATCGATTGTCAGTTGAGTTGGGCCGGTGCAATTTTTTTCTCCCAGCCCACGCCTAATTTGGCCCTATAGCGGCACTAATTCAGACTCAATTTCGCGGCTATCGCGCGCTAATGGCCGCTAGTAGCGCCAAGACTCTCTTAGCGCCAAAAGTCTGGTTTTCTAGCGTTGGACACTCCCAACAGCGATATCGGGTGATAGTGGCCGATATCGCCGGCGATTCAAAACATTGATTCTGTGGGCATAAAAATATCAGTAAAAGGAAGATGAATATATCAGGTTTGTACACTAGTGATGAACTGAGCAATAGCCCAGAATTGTTGAGATCCTATTCAATGCAGCTAGAAGTTGGTTTTCATTTTTTTTAAAAAAAAAAATAAAGTTTTAAGCTGATATGATAGATGGGGAAGGAGGAAGGCTATGCGTATTTGGGTGCTCACTTCCCTGAACAAGACCAGTTCTCCCGGACCATAAATTATTTTCATCTTCCTTATATTTTTTGTATTATATAGATAGACACAATAGGCTGATGGTTCCGTCAGTCTCTCCAGATTCAGATGTAAGAAGAGGTCTAAGGTGTGGGATGAGTACAAGCTCATCTTTGTGAATGGAGTGATTCAGAGCGCTGAGTGTCGATACTGCCATATTCTCATGAGTTGCAAAGGTGCTGATGGGCAGTCCAATGGAACAAGCCAATTATGGCAGCACTAGAAAATTTATCAAGGAAAGGATGGGCTAGATCTGGCCCAGTAGCAACAAGGCGTGGATCTTATGGTATGCTGATTAGCACTATAGCAAGAGAGCAGATAATAATATCAGTATAGGCACTTTAAGAATTTTAACCATCAGTGTTTTTTTTCTACTACATTTAGCAATATTTATTGGTCCAACAACAACAGGATGTGGATTTTAAAGTATGCTTTATTAGTTGCTGATTAGAATTATAGCAAAAGACCAGATATAATATTAGTATAGGCACTTCAAGAATTTTAACCATCAGTTTTTTCTATTGCATTTAGCAATATTTATTCGTGTGTTGTTTCAGCACAATGATTGCAATTTGATGAATCCAAAAATTAGTCTGATTTCAATGTTTTATCCTCTAACTCTTTATCCCTACTTTAATATTATGAAGCATATAAGTTGGTTCATTCTATCTTAATCTGTTTGCATAGTAGATTCAAAATATGGCAAGGCACTATCATAAACATCTAATGTCAGAAATGTTGCTGTTTTCTTTGTTAGATTTTCTAAATTCAGGTTAAACTGTCATTTTCGTCATGGAAGTTGTGTGTCCATTGTGTCTTTCATATTTTAGATATACTCTGACTGAACTATTTAAAATTTATGCATTAGTGTTGAATGACTTTGACCCAGTGGACCAGATTCTTCCACATTCACTCGATGACATTAACTTGGTAACTCATAGTGAGAACAATAAATTGAGGTCTAAGGGTACGGAAGGATTTTATACCATTTTATGTTGATGGGAGAATGCAGGGCCTTGTCTGTGTCCATTGTGCAACAAGCGGCTCAGATAAAGGTAGAAGCCATTTGACTCGACATACGCTGACTTGTCCAGCACGAGGTGGAACTACCTTAAATCATCAGAAGACTGTGTTTCAGTCTAGCGTACCAAATTTCAAGTCTAGGATTCAAAATGAGCTTTCACCTGCCTTGACTAATGGTAGGGTTCAGATTGCAAAATATGCTAGCAAGTTCCACAAGGGAAATAACTCCGGTGTTACAACCCCTGCAAACCATCACATTCTAGCTTTACTCGGGCTCTTCCAGACATAAGTATGAAATTTCACCAAGAAACATCTTGTCAACAACTAATTAAAATGGTTATTTTGCATGGCTATCCCTTGTCCGTTGTTGAGCATGTAGAAATGATTTGCAATCCATGGTGTAACATGGCTTCGAGGAATTATATAGAAAAGTATTCACCCCTTTTGTTTTAGAAAGAAAAGGCTGACCTGAAGGAGAAACTGGCATTTTCATCCCATCAATTATGACACCACAGCCCAGTCGAGAATACCTCTTCTAGGTTAAAATGCCCCTTGTCCAAAACCATGATTCTTTTGTTTTTTTTTTTCTCTCAGGTTGCTACACACCTACCAGATCCTTGTTTCATTGTTTTTGCATGGTAACTGATGCTATGCTTGGTGGTGCTAACTGTCTCTTGCTGTTGAGTTTGCCAGATCAAATTTCAAATTGATGAGTGTGGCAACACCCAATTCGTGGTAATTATTTAACCTTCTATTCTCTGCTTTTAGTCTGAGAAGATGCAATTTGTTTACATCATCTTTATTTGGGCATTAAGAAATACATTTTTGTTGTTGTTGGGTCAATGACCCTTTTCCAATTTGGTTGTTGGTTCAATGACCCTTCTTCCACTTCTTGCAGGTTAAAACTGCCTTTGGGACAACAAATAGTAAATACGGTTTTACTTTCAAGGATTTGTTTGTCATGATTTTTAAAGAAAAGCTGGTGGAGTACAAGCATATTCATATAAAATTATAATTATTTAGATATTTGAATGTTGTAGAATGTATCAAGGTCAGGTGTGGGTTCCAAAATGATGGGCCATAGCAGTTTCAGGTGGTCTTAGGTAATTAATTACATGGTAGAAGCAGTTAGTCCTTGCTTTGTGCCTGTCTTTCAACACTGATCTTTAACATCGTATATTTGCAGAAATTATTCCTATCTATTCATAGTTAAATACATCATGATAACAATACTTGGATATGTGCAATTTACTTTTTAATGTTTTAGAGCTTTTGATAACAACAAAATTGAACATGATGCAAATGGAACAAACCACTATCTGTACCAATCTTTTTTTAATGTTGTATGAAAATAAACACATCTGATGTATGATGAGAGCGATCTCAATATATGTTAAATGGATGAAGCTTAGCACGTGCATTGTTACCATGCCTAATTAAGAGCCAATGTCCATCAGAATACTGTTGTTAGAAAATGAATATCTTGTCATTGGGGTTTGTTTTATTTCAGGAATTGATAAGTTGTACATGTAATGAGTGCCCGTCATGTCTCTGCCTCTTTTGCTTAAGCTGCGAATGGAGCTCTTCTTTTAAAAAAAGAGACTGCACATGTTAGCTTCAGTATGTAGCTTATGCCAGAGCTATTTTTTTTAAAGAGAATGCACCGACTATGTTTTTAGAAGAGAGTCCTTTTTGAACATTTGTACAGAGTATTAGAAAATCTCCCATTCTAGATTAGACAACCGATTTGAAGTGGCTGCTTTTTTACTAAAATCAATTTAATATCATAATTGAAGCTGGTTCTACGGGTAGAAAAATAATAGCCCTTTACTATAGATTTATTGTTGGGAGGATAGCACGTGTGTGTCGCACGTGCAAAATACTAGTGTACTTAAGTACTGCTCCATAGCAAGGTATGTTCCTCTCCTTCCCTATTTTCTTTTGCATTATTCTTAATTGATTTGTGCTTCGAAGTTCAGTGGGAAATTTGAGTAAAACATAAGCATTTTTTTTTCTGCACAATCTGGTAGCTCTCATGAGTATATAATATCATTAAAGTAAAACTGATGCCTTTGCATGCTAATGGCTGGTTGCAGTAGTATCCCTCGTGTTTATATACTAATTGTGCCACTGGCTCATTACAGATAGAGTATATCCCTTATGTGTTTTGGTATGACATCTTGCTTTTCTATATACTGCACATGCTATCTTTACAGCAAAATTTCAAGTTACCTTTGCAACCTTTTTGGCAGGATATGTCCACTTCTTCAGATCCTTACAGTTCTTTCAAGGTTGTTCCATGCCTACCATTTCCTTGATTTCAGGTTATTAGTACTTGTTTCAGGTTCTTAATGTAGATAAACATTTCACTGTTGTGAGTACAACAGTTGTCACTTCACTCCCAAATTACATTTCCTTGTTTGTTGTATTGATTCACTCAACTGTTAAAACTTATGATATAGGTGTATGTGAGCAATGCGTTATACTGATGAATGGAGAATATGAACACATGAACAGCTAGGTCACATCATAAAAATACTGAGCACAGCATAGAAGTGGTGACCTGTCATTGTTGCCCCGATGTGCCTGTGCATCAGTGATGGGTTTGCTTTTTTTTAACCGTGACACACATTAATGACGGGTTTTTGTACCCCGTCACAAGCAGACAGTAGCGACGGGTTTTGTACCCCGTCACCAGCACAGTAGCAACAGGATTTAAAACATCCATCACAGCATTACTGACGGGCTTTTTACATTCCATTACAACATCAGTGACGGATTTAAACTTTCCGTCACAGGATCAGCGACGGATCTTAAATTTTCCGTCATATGATCAGTGATGGTTTTGAAATGGCCGTCACAAGTGTCAGTGACGGGTTTTTTGGTACCCATTAGAACAATATTAGTGACGGATAAATAAACCGTCTATATGGATCTAGATTTACTGACGCGTTTTTAGTGATGGTTTTAGTTTCCGTCTTTGATAGTGTAAAAATCATCACTAAAGGTTATTTTTGAGGTAGTGAACATTCGTATGGAGCTGAGTGATGTTGATCCATGCAAAATCACTGGCCGGCGTGAGCCGACTCATCACAATGGTAAGCAAGAAAACGACACACCCGTGACTATTGAGCCACTCTAGCTCCCTGCTTCCTATGTGGTCGGTATGAATTATTGGTTCTCACCACAAGCATGTCCTATGTGGTCGGTATGAATTATTGGTTCGCACCACAAGCATGTCACACAAAGGCGAACATTTTCTCCCGGGTCCTGATGGTTTATGCTATGCCACAGCACCGGCAAGCGTGTTGGCTTACTGCCCTCGTTGGTGCCACAGACTCGGCAGTGGCAGATGCCAGATTGGTTTTCACGGTGCGGGGTTTCTATCACAGGATCGAAGAGGGTATCTGAAGCTCCGTGCACCAGAGGTCTACGTAAATGGCACCAAAAAGTAAGATAGACCGGGGTAGGCGAACGTGGTCCACTACCACAAAACGGGGATTTAGAGACATGAGATTAATGACGGGTAAAAATACCATGTCTCAATCATATTTAGCGACGTCTATCTAGAACTATGTCACTATTATTCTGCACAAGGTCATTAGTAGTGATGGCTATTTAGACCACCGTCTCAAAAGCAATATAGACAGTTCATGAAAAACCATCCCTAAAAGTCCAAGCTATATAGATGGGATTTTATAATAGTGATGGGGTTTCAAATCTCCGTCTCTAAAAGTCTATGCTATAGGGATGGATTTTTACAGCAATGACGGGGTTTTACATCCCTGTCCCAAATGGTCTAAGTTATATAGACGGGTTTTAGTAGTAGTGATGCAGTTTTGATTACCCGTCCCTATTACATAACCATATAATGACGGAGATTAAAAGCAACTACCTTGATGGTGTACTGGTAAAAAGCTTACCTGTATTTCAAATTCAAATATACCAGGGTTCAAATTCCACCAGCAGTGTTGTTTTTATTTTTTTTCTTGCCCTTCACACCAAGTCCTTATAACCCTAGCCGCCATCCCACCTCCTCCTAACCCTAGCCACCATCTCCCATCTCCACAACTTCCTTCGCCCCTCGAGATCCTGATCCGCCTCCACAACTTCCTTCATCGATGCACCTCCTCCTCGCACACCTCGCGACCGATCCTCTCCTCTTTGCGCACTAGCTGGTGGGCACGCAGCTCGTCGCCGGGCTGCTCGCCACTCTGGCCAATGGTGCTTCCCCCTCCACGCGCGCCCTGCCCCAGATCCTGATCCGGCACTGTATACCAATTATGCAGTAGTGGCCAGTGACAGGGTAGAAGAGTTTCCCTCACTGCCTTACTCGCCTTACTGGACCAGGGATTGAATAGGCGAGACGCAGACTCAAGGCTCTCAATGACCTGAGGTGAGAGGGCTATACCTGGCCTGTATAAGTGCAGTGGGGACTGGAGAGGACTCTAAGGAGCCGGGACTCCGACGCGCCACATAGTACACTTGAAGGAACAAGAATGACATGCAGATGGCATGTGGTGCCATCACAGTTTCGGTAGGTGATGAAGGAGGAACGACCTGCTGTGCGCAGAAGGTCGCGCATTCGTCATGTGCCAACATGAATGTGCTGTCCATCAGAGAAAGACATTCTCATTTTTATTAGCTTTTGCCCCATACTATTTCCAATGTAACATATACACCATTGATTTGACAAAGCAATTAGAAAGTTTAACAGGCTCAAATGCATGCCAACCAAATAAAAACCTATATACTTGATTTCTTGTGATCGTGATTTATGTGAACGTATTATATTTTGTCACGTGTCACTACTTGTACCTGACTGTGATGAATCCTAATTAGTGTGAAAAATAGAAGGCACATGAGAACACAGAACAAATATATGATTACAACAAGGCACATGCAAGAAAAAAAAAAGGTGTTCAAATGATTGTTCAGTTGTGTAAACAGAATTTTCAATCGAACCCTCGCAAGAGTACATGCTGAGACACGTATCTACATATATGGTCCACCAGTTAACATAAATTCCAGGTAGCAACTTAAAGTCTGGTTAATCCAAACGATTATGTCAAAGCCTGCAAAATGTTTTAGCAAATTGTCACATTAATATTTTTTTCTACACTTGATGAAGAATAAAAAATATTTTGATGCAAATGTTAAGCACTTACGAAAGGGTTGTTGCTTCGTCTGGTTTCTCTTTTGCTGCATGCTGTGATTGGCTTAGCTTAAGATGAACTTGGCCATCATCATCCTCTGCAGAACTAGTAAACTCGGTAGCTGAACTTTTCTGTGCATTACGTTCTCCCTGATGTTCAGATACCTTCGACACAAAGATAGGGTCAACACTTACGCGTGGTACTAAGGTTTTCGTTAATTTCAGGAACATTAGAGAACACTTATGTGAAATTTAACCTTTTTCCTGAGGTTTATGTTTTCTTCACGAATGATATTGAACTTATGACGTAGTTCTTCGTTTTGTTCAATCATAAGAGTTTCCTGCAAAGAAACAAGGGTTAAGAACATTATCAATAAATAGCACAGGTAAAAGAATGTTTGTAGACTAACTAACCTTTTTGTTCAACTCTTGAATTTCATTAATCATGAATTCATCCTGAGAAGAGCCATGTTAGAGTGTGGAGTAATATTTATATATATCTATACACATGGAGACATCAATTACCTTCTTAACACGGATGTTGTGCAGGCTCATTTCCAGTTGATTCTCTAAACTCCTTATGTTTTCAAAGTCCAGCCCAGATAGATTTTGCCCTAGCAACCTCCTGCAATCGCTTGTTGCAGGTGCAGATAAAATTTCATTTCATTATCATTCAGTTATTTGTAAAATTTAGTGATGCTTCGTCGTCCTTGAATTATGTTCAGAGTATAAAAGAAGTCTCGCAGAACCCTTTTTGGATAGCCAGAAAAACATAGCTAGGTTCGTTGAAGTGCAAGTCTACAGTATCATTTGAATGTGTTCTCCCCACAACCTGAAGTTTCATTTAAGCAGGCACTGTATACTGCATAGGTACTGGTGTCTGAAGGACACGTATTCTACTTGGGTCCTGTTATTAACATATCAAGGAAAGTTTCTCTTATTTCTGCCATCAATATATTTCACTATTAATATTAATATTCACTGGAATGGCTGTACTCGTGCATTATCTAATTTTGTGTCCAAATTGTAATTATCATACTATCAGTATAAAGAAACTTGACCTGCAGAGGGTCCCGGAGGCATTGTATTAAGAAGAAGATCTTCTTATGTAGGCTGAGAAAACCCCCAAACCCCTCTTCGTCCCTTACACAAGGGCCACGTGATCGGAGAGGCGAGGATCTTTTTTTAACCCAGATCATAATTTGTCCTCTCTAGGGATCGAACCTGGGACCTAGGAGGTGCTACTCAGAAATCCCAACCACTACGCTGAAGGTCCTTTTGCATCACACTGTTGGTATCAGCAGAGAGTAAATATGCTTGCAGCTATATACTAAAAAATAGTTCGATTTCCTTGTTTGAAGGATGATCATACCTATTGTTTTCTTGCAAGTTATGTAGTTGCTGCGTTAATCTCGCTGCCTCTGCTTGCCAAAACTGTGAAAGGTCCCATATAGTGAGAAACAAATGTGAAAGCATGCGACTTCTGTTTAGCAATACATAGTATGAAACTAGAGAAACCAGATAAAATAAAACTTGGTTTTCTAGTTCAATGTTAGAACCTCTGGCATGACTACAGAATAAAATATACACACCAAAATGTGTTCGAACTATAAGTGAGTCACCCACATCTCCCCATATCAACCTAGCCTTCTACTACATATCAAGATGTGGTGTCGATTGAAATAAAAAATTGTAGTACAAAAAAGAAACATCGAGATGGATGCCATATAAATGTAAGAAACCGTGACTCATCGATGACATACAACATATAAGTACTTTTGTGATGACAAATAATGGTCCAGAGAAACTTGTAACTCAAACAAAATGACCAGTTAATGTCTACATTAAAGTGGCATGAAAGTTATGAGATCTCCAGTTCAAATACTAACAAATATCATTTATTAAATTAATGAGCAATCAAAATTTTATTACATAGCTGAATAAATATCAAAATACAACACTAGCTTCACATTATCGTATTTGCACTCTTCATACGACTTTATCTTTCCATGAGTGTTTTCATGATCATAGATAAAGAAACCTAACATCTCTCAAAGCATAATATTCCCCTTCAGAGTGGTTAACTACTTAACCTAAGATACACAATACAATAAGCTCAGATCTAGTGATATAAAAGATGAAATACGTTGTCGGTTAAAAATGAGTCTTAAATGTATGGAACGTTACCTTTGACTCGGTGCTCGCACTCATGAATTGGCTACCCTCCTTTGCGTGGTGGTATCTCTCGATTAGTGATCTCATGCTGGCAGAGCAAGGTATACTACGTTACTTATGTCACTATAGACAAAGGTGTACAATCGTTGTTTACTTATGACAACATAATAAATAAAACTACAGTGCAGTATTAATAAAGTATGGGATTAAACCTGGCTTTCATACCAATTAATATATGCATAAAGGAGATCATACAATACACAATTATACTGTTAAGCTACTATGCACCGACTAGTTACACCCAAAATCTTAAGCTGATAAGAAAGGGTGAATAATTCACTTATAGTTCAACCCCCTCCCCTCCCCCCCCCCCTCCCCCATGTGCAGGCGTAGGCCGCAACCATGAAAATAGGAGTCGGCTATGATTTATTAAATAAATTGAGCCTGTTAGGATTCAAACTCAAGACGTCTGACTCTGATATCATGTTAAACTACTATGCACCGACCAGTTACTCCTAAAAGCTTGTTGAACTATAAGTGAATTGCTCACCCTTCCTCATACGTTTAAGCTTTTGGATGCAACTAATCGGTGCATAGTAACTTAAGGACTTTCTATATCAGTATTCCAGGAGTTCAGATCCAGTATGAACGTTTTCACCTCTGGCTAGTCATGCTATGACAGCAGGAGGAAGTTAGACTTGGATATAGTCATAGGATTTTATTCCTTGATTGCGTCCTTTCTCCCACTATGGGAAGTTGGCACTATCCTCGGAGCCATACTCAAGGTGGACATGAACTATACTCGGAAGATGGCAGTGGTTCGGATACTATTAGGAGTGGTGAACATCAATAACATTCCAGATACTTCGGACATTATTATAGGTGAAGGCATATACAACATCTTCTTCTAGGTGGGCAAGATATGTAGAGATGGAAGGTTAATGCATTTTAAGGAGCTGGAGGAAGACAATTTTGATGATGATGATCTTATGGATGCGTCTGATCACATTCACGAGGAAACGACTCAAAAACCTCTGGAGAATGATGAGAATAATGATGCTAATTATGGTGAGCAGGAAACCAGAAGGAGGATCTTGAGAAAAGGATGTGGGAGATGGTACAAGAGGCTGTGGGCAGGGCGGCGTACACACTGATTGATGAAATTGTGACCGAGGTAGCATCAGAAGTTGAGACAAGATTGGACATGCCTATCACTGTTCCTCCTGGACATATAGAGGACGAGCCACCTGGATAATAGGTGAACGCTTTCACCGCTGGTGTTACACCATTGCTCGACGTGTCAGCGCTGGATTCTAGACATGGTATCTTCACCAAACATGATGTGCATCACCCAGTTGTCAACGCTATGGTGCCCGGGGTGCACATCCAGGGGGTATAGGGCTTGGTTACTACAACAGCTGGGGATATTGCAAATGTCCTGGCAGCCCATGGTGAGGAAGGCATTGCAACTGTTGGCACCGCGGTGCAGCTTGCGTTACTTGCAGCAAGTTCGGAGCTTACTGCCAGTTCGGAGGCCCATGGGGCAATTGTTGTGGCTTATCAGCATGACGAGAACAAGGTGCACGCTGTGGTAGTCGGTGCTACTGCTGCCATGGCAGACGATGCTGAGGAGACTAGAGCTGTTCTTAACAATGTCTCCGTGGCGCAACCCGCTGTTGTTTCACCAATTGTCATAGGCCCGTGGCGATGGTGGGGGCACCTGACCAGCCCATTGCTGCTTTGCCAAGTGTCATGGCAATGGAAGGCGTGCTCCACAAGGAGGTTCAGGAGGTGCACCAAATTGATGCCATGTTGGGAGGAGCGCAGACCAATGATGCCATGACCGGGGTGACAAAGGCTGTGGATCCACATATGCTGGGCAATGAGACGATGATGATTTGCGTGCTAGCACTAGAGGATCTGCAAATGACACCGGCCCATGCACATGATGTGGTTACAGGACAGCAGAGAATGGAACTGGTGTAGAACCTAGGAGCTTTGCTGGATGTGCTCCTGGACCACACAAATCAGCATTGGGCCTCGCCACCTCATGCTTCTGCACATCGCTGGGTGGCCTACTCAGTCCTTAGAGGAAGCAAAATAGAACAAGGTTAGCAGCCCTCATGCTGAGGTTCTGGATTTCCATTCGTTACCTCGACGTGTGTTGCGGGAGGTGTGGAAGAAAAATGGTGTTAAACCAAACTTGACAAACAAAGCCATGGCAGACTCTCTCCTTGACCTAGCTCATAGGAAGGGAGAGGTGGTTGTTCAAGTGGCAGAGGCCCTGGACAAGAAAGATACTACGTTCACGGTGCTGGGACCATCGTTGCCTAGGCACCATGATTTTAGGAAGCAGGGGGGCAAGGATTGAATGATCAAGGCTCAGAAACTTGTGGCAAAGAGCAATCTGGAAGAACGTACACCATCCTTTACTTTTTTACCTTCTCAACAAATTAAAGCCCAGATTAGTAATATTAGGGTGTCGTCAAATAGAAATGATAGTGAGATTTTACAAGCTGTTATTTCTCGCAAAAACATAGAATTTGATAAATTCACTTTTCAACTTCAAAGACTAGAAATATTTCTTCCTTTTTAGATTGTGAGGAAGAGGTATAGGATTTAGATTTGACTCTTAATCAGGTTTGTGATGAATTAAATAGAAACTTAGAGGAGGATTCTTCTGATAACATTCTTTATGATCTAATGCTGTCCAAAATTCAACTAAACATGATTCTAACAAGTGTAAAGGGAAGATTCCTCATCTTTCCAAAAAACAAATAACTCCTTCAAAAATTGTTATCAAATGAAAAAAGGAGTCTTTTAAAATACCAGAGGTCTAGGAGACATGGGTAAACATAACATAATTAATTCTTTAGTTAAAGAGCAACGTCTGGACTTTTTTGCTCTGATTGAATCGGGTGGTAATCATTTCTCTATTTCTTTTCTTAAACACTTAACCGCTAGGCAGAATTATCTCTGGCATACTATGCCACCTGGAGGCAGGTCTGTTGGGATGATACTCAAGGTCAATTTTATTCTAAATTCCTCCTAAGAAACAAGGAGATGGTTTCAAATGGGCTTTATATGTTGGTTATGGACCAACCCAAGACAAATACAAAACTTAGTTTCTCACTGAGGTAGCACATATTTGTAGCAAGGAATCTTACCCCATGATCATAGGGGGTGAATTTAATATTATGAGATATTCTGAAGATAAAATCAATGGGAACTTCTGTTTTAGGTAACCATGAGTATTTAGTTCTACCATTGATACTCTCGAAGTACGTGAGATTGAGATGTATGGTCGTTAATATACTTGGTGCAATGATTTGAACCCATCAACCTTCGAAAAACCTGATTGAGTTTTTATTACCACACCTAGGGAAACCAAATATCACACCTCATTGTTGGTAAATACAGGGACCATCTCCTGAAGGAGTCATCCTCAATTCAAATTTGAATTGGCATGGCTAATTTGGGACGGTTTCTTCGATATGGTGTCACATATATGGGAGCAAGATTGCGGGGGAACTCAACCATAGAGAGATGGCAAAACAAAATTAGAGCCCTTCATCAATACATGCATGGATGGGCAAACAACTGGATCTCTCAAAAAAGGAAAAAAAAAGGTGGAAAACCATGATCTAACACCAAATGAGATAGCTCTAAAAGATTACCTTAATGATAGATTGTCTCAGATGCTTCACGAGGAATAGATTAAATGGTACCAAACGGCAAAGGTGTGTGAGATCTTGAAAGGTGACAGTAATACTCAATACTTTCACCTTATGAGTAATGGTAAGCATACAAAGACTAGAATTTACCAATTCAAAACTGGAAATGGCACCATTATGGGTAATGAAAACCTTAAAAAGTATATTACGACATACTACAAAAACTTATTTGGAAAGACAGAGTATAATGCTATAACTCCGGATGAGACTAACTAGTGATATACCACAACTTTTGAGCAAGAAGAGGTTAGGGCAACTATTTTTGACATGGAGCACAATAAAGCTTCGGGGCTTGATGGGTTCCCAATTGAATTCTACCAAGTATTCTGGGAAGTCATCAAAGAAGACCTTGTGGCTCTCTTTAAAGATTTTCGTAATGCAAAGTTATCGGTGTATAGTCTGAGCTTTGGCATCATTACTCTATTGCCAAAGAAAGAAGATGCATGAAAAATTCAAAACTATCGTCCTATATGCTTACTTAATGTCAGCTTTAAAATCCTCACTAAAGTTGCTACAAAAAGGATTGGGCAATAACAAATAAAGTGATCCCTCCCAAACCGCATTCATGACTAGTTGACATATATAATGGCAGAGGTAGTAACACTACATGAAACTATCCAATAATTGCATCGAAAGCGTAAAAATGGAGTTATTCTAAAACTCAAATTTGAAAAAGGCTTATGATAAGGTTAAATGGCCATAGCTTCTACACACTTTGAGGATGAGGGGTTTTTCCAAAACATGGTGTCATTGGATATAATCTTCTGTATATAGTGGTCATGTAGGGATAAAACTTAATAACAACATTGGTCCATACTTTCAGAGACACAAGGGGCTTAAAATCGGAGACCCCTGTCACCTATTCTTTTCAATCTAGTGTCTGACATGCTAGCAATTCTTATAGCAAGAGAAAAGGAAGACGACCAAGTGAGTGGGGTTGTTCCTGAACTAGTTGATGATAGTTTATATATTCTCCAATATGCTAATGTCACCATTATATTTATGGACCATGATATACCAAAAGGAACAAACATGAATCTCTTGTCGTGTGTCTTTGAACAACTATCAGGCCACAAGATAAACTTTGATAAAAGTGATCTCTTTTTCTTTGGTCAAGCAAAGAACTTTAAGGACCAGTACACAACTTTGTTTGTTTGCAAATAGGGTAAACTTCCATTCAGGTACCTGGGTATTCCAAAGATACACAAGAAGCTCAGAAACAGCAAATGGAACGAGTTCATTGAGAGGTTTAAAAGAAGTCTAAATAAATGAAAAGGTAAACTGCTATCTGTAGATGGACGGTTAATCTCATGAACGCCGTCCTTAGCAAGCTTCTTGTCTTTATGATGTTGTTCTTTAAGATAGCAGGAGTTCTAAAAAAGCTACACACCATCTGTTCCAAGTTCTATTAGGAGGGTGAAGGACATAAAAAAATACCACCTGTAAAATGGCTAATACTCTGCCAACCCAAAAATCAAAGGGGCAGTTGGAATCACTAATCTTCGTATGAAAAAAATATGCTTATTAAGTAAGTGGCTTTTTAGACTTCTTAATAAAGGTTGTGTGTGGCAAGCTTGCTCAAAAACAAATACTTTAAAGATAAATCTCTAAACCAATTTCAGAGGAAACCAGATGAGTCTCATTTCTAGACCACATTGCTAAAGGTTTGGGAGGAATTCTTTAAGTGCGGAACATTCCAACTAAAAGATGGTAGCCAAGTTAGATTTTGGAATGACACTTGGAGAGATAATACACCTCTGATTGGACATTTCCAAGTCCATACAATATGGCTAAATAGAACTGTTACTATTTGTAATATCCTCCAATCCACTCCTTTCATCCTTTCCTTTAGGAAACCTATAATAGGCAACAAGCTTGTCGAATGGAACAATATGACATCAAAACTAAGCATTGTCATGCTTAGTGATGAGACTGATACTTTTAAATAGAATCTACATGACAATAGTATCTTCTCGGTCCATTCCATGTACCACGCCATGTTGCTCTAGACGAAGTCTAGATTAAGACACTTGTGGAAAATTAAGCTCCCCTTAAAAATGAAAATATTTTTATGGTACTTATCTATAGGTGTTACTCTGATCAAAGATAATTTGGCCAAGAAAACGATGCAAAGGTGTCTAAAAGTATTGTTTTGTAATTATTATGAGACAATACAACATCTTTTCTTTAATTGTGATATAGCTCAAAATGTGTGGAAGATCTTTACAATGGCCACTGGTTTACCTAAACCACACTATACTCAACATATTTTTTGGAATTGGCTAAGCCCAAGGGGAGTGAAACCAAATAATTGTATTATTATTCATGTTGCAGCTATGTTCTGGTTAATATGGCTATGTTGAAATGATATTGTTTTTAATAAGAAACCAATAATCACATTGATGTGAGTAATATTTCAGGCGACTTATTGGTTTTGATATTGGAGGATGTTGCAAAAGAACATCAATAAGAAAATCTTTGTGGAAAGATGCCATTTGGTGGAGGTGGTTGCCATGACCATTTTCACAAAGAATGGATGATCATTGCAACATAGGCTATGTTCGTAGTCATATATAATCTCTCTCTTCTTTTTATCGTATTGTGCGTCTGGTAGCCCTCAATGCTGTAATATGGTTGAATTATGACCATATGCAAACCTGCAAAAGGCTGCATTTTTCTCTATTTTTTAGATAATGGAATTATCTAAAAAAAAATCTAATTGTGTGACCGCCTCCTGTCCTCATGGGTTTTTTTTTCTCTATAAACCAAAGATAGAGACAGGATGGACACGGGACCTTCGGCCATATATAATGTACGTCTCCTGTACGAGTTTGTTAATCAATCTATCAGATACAGTACCGAGCATGTGAGCTGAGCGTCTCAGATATATGTAGCATTGCAAGGAAAGGATAACACAGCAAACGAGTTCCAATTTCCAAGAAAGAAAAAGCTTGTGTTCGTGAAGCAACAAGAGTTGCATGCATCGCCAAAACTCTTAGAGCCCAAAATAGATTTCTATATTACTGGAAATCTCAACAGCCACGTGAATGCACATGTGTAATCGCAACAGGGACTGATATAGCAATTACGAAGTTCAGAAGCTACAGAATACATATTTCCACTACTCATACGAGTATACGACTATCGCACGCAAAGAATTCAAACGATTTATTTCAGACCTCCTAGCAGCAAAGGAAAAGGATTGCATGAACAAATGGCATGTAATATATGTAAGAATAGGTAGATTCAATGCCAAGGAAAGAGATAAATAACGATAAGAAAGAAACTACTGCTAAAGTTAACAAATTGCGATGTAGACCAAAACAAGTGCCGAGCATATCATTAGCGGTTGATCTGATCCTTTTATTAGCACAGGATTGATAAAATCAGGAGATATTTAGATTGGTATCATACCAGGTATGGGAGAGAGAGAGAGAGAGAGAGGGAGAGAGAGAGAGCTGCATCCGTGACATAACCATAGTAATTAACGCTTGTAATACCAAGCAGCAGTTGAATAGCACGAGCGATGAAAAGAGCTAAATATCACCTGGTGCTGGAGAAGTTGTACAGACGGCCAGTGCTGGAGAAGACGAGGACGCCGACCTGGGCCTCGCAAAGAACGGCCAGCTCCTTAGCTTTCTTGAACAACCCAGTCCTTCTCTTGGAGAAGGTCACCTGTCGGCTGCTCATGTTCTCAATCTTCTTCATCACGGTCTTCCCCCGAACCATGGTGCTGGTGGCGAACGAGTTTACCTGCTGCCTCACAAACCGGCTAGCTGGAGGTTGATCTGTGGATCTGCGAGCTCTGTAACAGGCTGGATCTGTGTAGAGAGAGAGAGAGAGAGAGAGAGAAGACGAAACGGACACTACTATTGTTTAGCTTGCAAATGCAAGGCAGCTCCTTTTGGTCATGGACTACACCTAGGTTTAGAAACTTCGAGTACTAGTGGATTTCCCATTTGAAAAAAGGGGTACCGACATCAGGTTTGCTATGCGCGCATTGTTCTATTTTTTTATAGCGATTGGTGTACCCATTCCTTGGACCTCTTACTGGTACAAAAGTCTAACCTCAAATTTTTCAATTACATGTGACCACTGGGAGCGGCTTCTATCTATCAAAATTTGACGAGGGCACGTTGATGATGGCTGAACCATGCTTGGGGTAAACTATAGAGGCCTGAGTCGAACCACATAGTACAATAACGCTACAGCAACAATTCTACTTTTAACATATAACACTGCACAAATATTTCCGTAAAGTAAGCCCGTTGGCCATTGTGGAACAAAAATCTCAATCAAGCGAGTGCATGAAGTAAAGTGTGTCTTAGGAGGTTGCGTACGTGCTATCCTATAAAATGTAAAAATCGTTAGAAATTCTATCTTTATTGGGTGAATGACAACATCTATAGATGAAGAAAGAAACTCCCCCCCCCCCCCCCCCCCCCCAAATTCTTAAATTGTCATGTTAGGATAACTTTAGTTTATTTTTTAACTAAAATTGATGTATTGATGACTAGAATTTAAAATGAAGGAAATACATAATCAGGCACAAGATGAAGGGAATACATAATAAGATTTTGACATAAATACCCCCTCTGGTCCTCTATGTACAACATCGATTGGCTCCATAATTGAACCAACCAATCTACATATTAGAAGATGCAACGCACTAAGACTCCTGAACTCCTATTTCTCTCAACTCTCATGCAGCCACATCACCTCAATTGTTTTAGCCATCCAATGTAACATTGTGTATTTCTTTTAGCCATTGGATGCATTGTCTTTGCTTCCTATTATTTAATCATCACTCCGACCCCAGCATAAACAGCAAACCCACCCGGCCACCTAAATTACCGAAACGTGCAATCCATTGCATGTCTCCTCCCATCTATTCTTCATCTGCAACCGTTGTGTCCACGGCATATTGAATTTTTTCCTTTAATTGTGTATTCAATTTTTCTTCAATTGTTTAGACGCATGTTGTATTCTGTTGCTGTCTCTGCTGCAGCATGCAATGTGGTACCTCCTGTGCTTACAAATGCTGACAATTTCACTAATTTACTGCACCATCTATCCTCCCTCCAGCAAACTCCATGGTTTCCGTCCACCTAAAGCTTCCCTCCCATGTCGATTCCACACCTCTCCATCTGTTCCCATCTTTAAACATTTTTACTCAACTATGAAAGCTATCTTCATGATTTAAAAAGAAACGGAATTATTAATCTCTCCTTCAATGTTGTGAGGAATTGCCAAAAGGATTGGATTGTGGACAGACATGCAAAAACATCCACCATCAAGAGACCATAATACCGTGGGGCCAAATATGGGTCATGACACCACGATCAAGCAATCAATATATATAACCAAGCATCAGTACACAATCACTGGCTAGCCTGTATCGTGAACCTGCCCCTTACCATTGCATCATGCGAGGCTCTGAGCAGGAATCCTTTTTTTTTTCTCTTAGTTGTTATCCTCCTCTACCTTCATTTTATTTACGCAATGGAGTGGTGAGCAATCGAAGTCAGGTCCCTTATAATTTGGTTCTCTCCTCCTAAAAAATATGTTGTGACACATGTCCTCAGCTAATATAAATATATATCCTTTGTAGTTTCAACACATGCATGTAAAGGTTCCCAACAAAGACCAAGAAATAAACATCCACTTAGGCATGATGTAGATTCTCAGGGCTACATTCATCAAAGATTTTATGTCTCCAGTCTCATTTCTTCGGTTGATCTTGCTAGAACTACTAACTATAACTATTTGATATTATCAAACTAACGTAATTTGTTTACTCATTTTTTGTTGATTTCTAATACATGACTTGCTAGCCAAAATTTCCCATGCACATGCTTGGTTGTAAACTCAGTTATCAAGTTATTACTTAAACCTCATATAGTTCATTGTGATAGATGTTCCATCATTTTTCATAAAGTTTAGCTTAGGAACCACCACTGTACATCTTCTCATCAGATAGCTATAATCAATCGTGACATTTTTTTCAGAACACTACCAACTCTGCATCTGCAATGAATTCTAATGTTATATCGAAGCACTTCTATAAAATGCAACAAAATAATTGTTGTGGTTCATGAATTTTTTATTTTCATTTATTGTTTTCCTTTTTTTACATTGACCTTGATTTATGTTGTTCTTCCTTTGAACTTAAAATTTCACAAAGGCAACCAATTTTTCAAAACTTGCTAACTGAATTATGAACATAAGAAAGTCACCTGAGTTATTCTAGAATTAATTTGCTTCCAGCTCATTTCTTTTCCTCAAGAGCTCCACCTGATAATTATCTTTAAATGCATATAGAAAATTACCTAAAAACACCCGCAACAATGCGCGGGCAATTTTGCTACTATCTATAAAACGGTGGTGGCAGTTTTCTCTAAAATAATGCCTATACATCTGACTGGTCCATTCTACCAGCGTATGACTCTTCATGTCGGACCTATAAGATTATTTCTCATTATATATAAATATGCAATCTTTCGTTACAGGGTAGAGTGGTGTATGGCGTATAAGTAATTTTTTTTGGTTTGGTAACAAGACCATGGAATCATCGTATCCGCTGAAGATAAGAGTATGTTGGATCCACCGCAGTCCTTGTCATGGTGGGAAAAATTGCTAATATTGTCCATAATGTACATGATGTGAAGGTGTGTACGTAATTAAATATTATTGGCATGGTGAATGGCATTTTCTAAAACTAACATACATATAGTACACTAATTAGGCATGAACCGCTTAAATAACAATTTTGAAATGTAAATAATTTTGTCACAAAAAATTATACTAGCTAGAGTCTGTTACTAAGAAATGGTTATTGTTTTTACTAATATGTATACTATTTAAAATAACTGTGACCTGGATTATATGGAGTTCTATGACTGTTGTACAAAGTTTGAGCATAAAACAAGAAAAAGTACACTAAAAAAAATTACGATGTGGGCAGAGTCTACTTCTCGTTGGTCAGATATTTACCTATGTTTTTAGCTCATTGTGGCTCCTACACGATAGTCTATCCCCCACAGGTCATTCTATCTTGTTTGTACCACTAGGGAAACTAGCGAGTGGCCTTTTTTAACTATGCCTGTAAATTTGTTTCCACAGAGAATCAAATCTAGGACCTTAGAGGTGCTACCAAGAGTCTTGACCGCTAGGATAAGTTAAATGTTTTTCTATCAAAAAATTGAAATATTAACTCTTTACGTGTCATTTTATGTAGCTAATTGGGTTCCCCACACTATCATCTCAATCATACCCATGGATCAACGCCAGTGACAGATGACAGAACTTGCGGAAGACTCGAAAGACATCCAGGTCGGATGTCACTATTCTCCTATTGCAAGTTTAACTAATTCTGAAAAAACATTAGGTACCAGTATCACAAATGATTTCAGATAAGATATGTTCCCATTACATGCGCTAACAAGCCTATCATACCTCTATGTTTGATACAAGCATTATGGGCTATGAATCATAATTTGTACCTATACCAGAAGCAAAGAAATAAATTAATTCATTATTGGGTGGAGGTAGTAAATTTAATCTCTCCATAGCACAAGAGGACGACTGAGGAATATGAACATGGATCTTAAGTCGTGTACTCATCATAGTTTCATCATTCAAGTGGAAGAAACAACACAGCACCTCTTTCCCAATTATATTTTTGCCAAAGGTTGTTGGACATCAGTAAGGCTGAATAAATGAATGTGTCATGGACAAGAATCCAGTGTTGGCCGGCTGTTAGGAGTTTTAAACAACCATTGAATGTGCCTTTATTCATGTAAGTAATCATATTTGTGACCCAAGGTCCCGGGTTCGACTTCCAGTGGAGTAAATTTATGTGTTGGGGATAAAAAAAAATCCCCTTGCTTGTTACCACGCCAAAGCATAGGTCAAAGGCCTGGCCTAGGTTGTGGTCGTCTCACACAGGCCACGGTGTCGTCTCACACAGGCCACGGTGTTGCTGTGTGAGGGTGAGGTAGGGGTTTGGTAATTTTCTCGAGCTACGTGAGAAGGTCTTCTTCATATAAAAATGCCTAGGGGCTGTCTTACCCCCGCAAGTCGAGTTTTCTTTTTTAAAAGTAACTAGGTATTTTAAGAGATCGCTCCTACTATGGTTGCCGGTAAAGCCAACCGCTTCCTACAAATTCGCCCTCGTTATCCCTCATGAAATGTGAAAATACCTCCAAAGAATGTAGAAATGGATAGACAACCTATATACAGATGCTATTTCTTTACTCTTGTTTTATTTCAGTTTCCTTTAGCTGTTAGCTGAAATTCTGTCTTCGACCTGTTTTGTGGTGGTTTATTTAGGACACGCTTCGAATGAAAAACATGTGAAGTCAGAAAGAAAAGGTGCCTCTTTCTTGTGAGTGTGCAGTACAGAGAAATATATTCAAAACATACTAGGTAGACAAGAAATATACGGAAGTTGGACTATTAGTAACTGGAAATCATCACATGGTACAATGGTAAAGTAGTGGGAGGCTCATAACCACCGCACATTTTAGAGTCTTAATGCCCAATTTATGTGGTGTCATATATATGTTTTCTGGATTCAATTGACTATATTGTCTCATTAGTGAAGCCAAACCGAGACTAAGAACAACTTCCAAATTTTTCATCAAGCAGTAAATACCCAAATTAAAATTGGAGAATGTACCCATTATTGGAGGAATTCGGTTGTATGCCCTCATCAACAGTTGCAATGGGCTCCAATCACTAATATTTTTCATTATTATGAAGGCAAAGGCAAGTTTGCAATCTACTTTCGGAGCAAGCAGCAAGTTATGGCTGTCAGCACTCAGCACGCAGTCACGTGACAATGTAGCGTGGTTGACGCCATACTAGGCACCCACTTGGGTTATAGTATAGGCAGCGCAGCTTATCTTGTTGCGTCTAGTGTGACGTTGAGTAGGTATATTCGCGACTTCTTTTGATAGCTTAATTGGAAGTGGACTTCACATGCATTCCGACGCGGAGATAAATGTGTTTGCAGCTCATCTGACCCCGCACCCCTGAAAGCATCTCCACCGGCGTTTTTTTCTATGGCACCTTTAATATTTTCTAATCCCGCTTTTAATGAGTAGACAACTTGGTTTAACTTAGTAAATCGTTACCAATACTATAATTTTAGCAATCAGCTTTGATACTTATCATGAAGCCTTTGGATTCCTCTATCGTTTGTGGGTCACATGCTACACAGTTTTTATTTTTGTTCTTTTTCTTGTGGAGCCATGTGAGAGAAATCCATATGGTAGCAGGTTGCAAGTTACACTTTTATGCAATAGCAGTAGTAGATTATAGCTTGTACTGCTTATCTTTGTATTCTTCTGACCCAGGTATACTAACTACTGCTACAGACAAAGAACAGGTAGCCAGAATATATAAACAAGGGATTCTTATCTTTGCAGTTTTATATTCTGAACTTTGACACAAACCACCGTGTGCAAAGGAACGCCAGACATATGTTCGCACGAAATCAAATATAGGCATCCCATGTGATGACCTCGTGTCTATCGACCAAGAATCATAAGAGCACGGGGCACAACGATCAATTTGGGCATCGCAGAAAGCCATGTGACATCAAGTGGCACGTCGTGCTGTACCAAAACTTTTTTTCAAAGAGAAAGTACATTTTGTATCGTCATTTGCGCTTGGCTGGTCTATATCGATACTTGCGTGTTCCTGCTTTTCTTTGCGGTTAAGAGTTGCGAACAAGAACACATATACTAGGCGGTGCAATATGCCCTAAAACCATCAATTTGAAGGCACTCTAAGATAAGTTTTAAATTTAGTTTTTTTTAAAAAAATAGATTTATAAAGAACAATGTGCACATAATTCTTTTTTTTTCTAACAAGAAGGAATAAGTGTATTTGACCTCGAATTATCACAACTTGGCTACTGAACCGTAGAATTATACTAATAACCATTTAAATAACCTGTAAAGTATTTTTTTAGGGCGGTGTTGTCGACTTGGAAGATCACATGTATGTTGACACTGCTCCAGAGACAAAGCGGTTGTTAAAGTTGAGAGCAGAATATAACTGGAAACAGAAAGTTGCATCCCCCTCACCATTCTTTCTCCACCATTGTCAGCACTAATAATAGGCGTTGTCCTTCTTTGTGAATTCCATTGTGCCTGCATTAATACACGTTGTCTCGTCCTTACAAGAAAAGAAAGAAAACAAGAGAAATATATATGTGGGAGCAATGCCATATGCCGATATTGACGTGTCCATGTAATATGCCATATGTTCACAAAACCACCATTGTGAGATAATATGCACTGGAGTATTTAAATAATTTGCAATATTATAGATTGGTGGAAATTTGGTTTTAATGTTTGGGAGGTTATGTACCAAACTGTGATATTTGAGGGCCAAGTGATCTTCTTTCTGCAGGAAAAGATTGAAATTTCATTAGATCACAGGAGGAATACAATCCGAGGCAATGAGATGATCACCTATACTAAATATTGTGTGTAAACTTAATCTACAACATAAATCCGACTCAAAGCTCTTGCAATGGGTCGAGTCAACTTTAGGTTGCTCAGCTAGCCACAAAAGCAAGCAGTCCAACTATATACAATAACACGATAATTATTTTATCGCCTCTTATATATCTTTCTACCAATTTCTATTATGTAACCTTTACCCATACCCTCCCGCTCCCAGTATAAACTATACTCCCTCCGATGGGAATTAGAGTCTATTTAGCTTTATTTTTGCGAGTCAAAGATAAATCCTCCAATGTGCCATTTCTGGCATTATTTTTATTTCCATTTCTGCTACTTCAAATGGACCATAATGTATTCAAAAAGAAGATGGATTTATTCCAGGATATCCCAGAACCAGTTAACAATTCAAAAATGGAGTAAAACTTATATATAGTTTGAAGAAGATTTGACCATACATGGAAGAGAACTGTCATCATAATGTCTAGCGTAATTTGTAGAAATTACATTTCCTGTTGATAGTGTGCCAAGCCGGGACCTCCAACCTAGGCGACCGCATGTGGGATGCCGGTTGATTAATTAGTGTTGTGTGGATATAAAGGTAACTCTTCCCCTTGGGTAAATAAGATAAATCCCTCATCAGTAAACATGCCAGAAACAGCTGTATGTGCACGAAAACCTAGCATAAATTCTATGGCAAGGACCTCTGCAGGTTAAACCTAGTATAGTAGTATCTTTTTAATATATAAAAGGAGATGACCTTCCTACTCTGATGTCTAGAAAAAAAAAGAGAAATAGACTAGAAATTCTCATAAAGCAAAACATCTCACAGTTAATCTTTTATTTATGCAACATCCAATGATATCTTCGTTAAACGATTTCGTACCATCCCAACAACATACCCTGCTATCAATGGCAACAAATAGTACGTCTCCCTCCTCGAGTGAATCTTAGAGGTCGAAGGCTTCTATTCATGGGTGGTCAAATTGGACGACATTGCCAGACAGCAGCAGAGTACGGTGACAACCATCGCGATTGTGGAAGGCAGACAAAACATAACCCCCGGGTGGTGGCCATCATCATCTCGGTGTGATCTGCATAAGAAGATTACAAATCTGATGGATAAAGACACGGGAAGCAATGGACTGCTCAGCAGGAGGGTGAAGTAGGGAGCTGAGGTGCTTGTTTATTCCGTAAAGGAAAATTGTCGCTTGGGAACGGGACTGAATCTCTGTTGTAGCCGGAGAAACAATTCATCGTGAGGAGTACATGGAAACAGTGGAACAAGAACGATCATCATATAGCGGCAGCTGCCAGCTGTGCAGCAGCACGTCATTGGAGACAAGGGTGATCGCAATCTGTGATTGTCCTAGAGGCAGCCAGGAGCACCAGCTAGCAGAGATGATGGAATTTGCTAGTTTGTATAATATATTTGTGTCCTACTATGTAGTTCTCTTGCTCGATTCATTGTTAACTTCCTTTTGCTCCCTTCAACACTGTCTTGCCAATTATTTGCTTATGACCATATCATATTATGAATTCTATGGTTTTTAATTATACAGAGCAATAGATACAATTTACTGATTACCCTACGTCATAGCAAATTCATTTTGTTTGTTTAAACTTTCCATCTTTCACTATGGGTTCATGATAGTGGAACATTGAGTAAACAATTTTTTTTGTCAATTTCACTATGGTTTCATCTTTGCTGTTTACACCAAATTTAAAGTTTTTCATCATTCATCCCGGCTTCTCCAGTAGCAAACAATAATAAAGGAGGGAAGCATTAACCTTCTCAGCGTAAGCTGTCATGTAAAAACAGAAGTTTTTGTCAAGCTTTATATATCAATGTCATGTAAAAACAGAAGTTTTTGTCAAGCGCTTTATATATCAATACATGTAAGATCAAAAGAATAGCAAAAGTTATCAGTTAGTATTGTACACATTCATTAAGATAGCATTTTCTCTGTTCTAGCGCTATTTACAGACTCAGGAGATCACTAAACAACATACAACATATATTTAGTTCAGTCTTATGTCCCATGGCAACACGCGGGTATTCATCTAGTATAACTAGATTATATGGTTTGTGCAGTTGTGCAGGCTAGCTAGATATATATCAGTCTTTCTATATTTATGTTTACCAGAACATTGAACTTGCATATATAAACTAAAAGAGCTAACAATATAGAGCAGGTAATGTCTATAGTAAAAATAATAATAAAATGCAATTCTTTCTTTCGCATGAACACAAATGTATATGAGTTGATATGCAAAAATCTGTACACTCATATCACAATTTCAGTGACTAAATACAAGAACAGCTGCGTTTACTTTCGAACCACGTAACCTCATTTACATGGTTAAAAAACTCTTCTATTAAAATCTTAGTTGCTGGCTTGGCGGTACTGTATATTTAGTGATATATCTGAAGAATAAACCAAATACTACACTAATAATAAAAACATGCTAGCTTGTATTAGTTACTTAAGATATGATACCTTCCTGTCTCCTGTTGTGATTATTAACAAACATTAATGATTTAATCTAAACATCATGAATGATTTATTAGCATCGTCTATAGTGATGCATGCAGAAACTATGAATCCTTTGCATGCCTCTTCCACATCCGTGCATTGGTACGGGCTTTTAAAATATTTTTTTAATTGCATAGCAGGTTTATTTTTTCCCCATTTTTGTCATATTTTTAATGTCAACAGCCAAGAAACTCAGTTAGGTAGCAAAATGTCAAATTGCATAACTGATTCACAATATGAAACAAAAAAATAAGTACTTAAACAAATTTATAATAACAAATAGGGACATATCAGCAAAATATTGACTTTAAAAATGGAGATTAAACGTAATTTAATGAAACCTTAGGGATCTTGTTAAAAATATAAGCCACAACATAGTGAAATAAATAATAGGACCTGACTTCAAATCAGAATAAATGTTATATGCCTTATGAAATATGAGCCATTAGATGTAAAACGGATTTGCTCAGATTTTTTTAAAAATGAAGGGGTACGCCCTTTGTAATCTGAGCTGATGAATATGAGGTAAATGGCTCAGATTTAAAAAAAAATGAAGGGGTATGCTTCTTCTAATCTGGACCGTTGATTCACAGATGGTCGTCCATTGTAACACAATGATGAAACACGGCGACCGGATTTGAAACTAATGACAGAGCTATAGGTCTTCGCCAGAGCTTTATATGGAGCCATTTGGTTGCCCAAACATGAACATGAGAGGTTCGGAACAGTTAGGATATCAGTGCAACCTCACCTGGGGAGTTATCAATGTCGATGAGAGGCGGAGTAGGGCTGGCGCGCGAGATCGAACAGGGATGGGAAAATCTGAGGATGTCGGAGAAGAACGACATTGAAAAGTGAATTAACTCAGGCTTTTTAGTACCAAGGTCAACACTCTGAAATTGCAACCCACAGTTTGCGGTGCTTAATCAGAATACTTGGTAAAGGTGAGACTCTTCAGGTGTTATATACGGTTTAGCAACTCAACACTTCTACTTAGAACCAGTCTCGTCAAAATTTCCTACACCCAAGTAGTACAGGCGCAAATAGAAAAATGATGCACGAATCTTTAGCGAAATAAAAAAAAATGAACAACAACCAATGATTTCAAACAAAACCTACAGTGACCCGAACAAGAAAGTCAGCATTGATGTCCGGCATGTCTAAAACCTTCATATACTGGAGAATTCCAGTATTAGTAAACTTAGGCATCAAATCTCTCTCAAGTGACTGATCATTACTTCCAGGTAGTATCTGCAGATTGTATCAAGAAGGGGAGTTTTATAGTAGTCCTAAATAATTGTGAGCCGTTCATTTGAGTAGATCTCGATGACCTCTTGCACCCAAGGTTGTAATACATCATCTATTATTATTTCAAAATAATACCTCAGATGTTTTGAATTTGTTACTTACATTTGTAGAACAAAAATCTTAGACTATTGTAGTAGCTGCGAGTGCACTTTCTTTTTTTTGAAACATTGCCGAAGTGCACTTGGTATATGTGACAGATATGTAGTTAGGCAAAAACGAATACATGTCACTTGAAGGTCAACAAAATAAATATTCATTGTGGTCAAATACGTGTAGGTGTATTAATATTCATTGGCAACCGGCCATGTATATTGCAGTCATGATGAGGAAATAAAATATTGTGACAGGTGCAACAAAAAGCGACATGGATTCGTCTGTTTTGGCACGTTATACTTTTAATTGTTCAACATTGATAGATCGAGCTAAAAAAAAGGACCTGCTGAATCACACAACAGAGCCGAAATTTAGGGAGAAAAAATAGGAGCTGTTTTTAGTTGGAGAACCGGACTCCTTGGATCCGATTTCTTACATAGAGTCCAGGGGATCCGATTCTAAGTTTGGTTGAATATCCGATTTGTACGTGAGTGCTCTTACATTCGGTTTTGGCACAACGATCACGTTTTCATAACAGAACCAACAATTGGCAGACTGCACACCCAAATTAAATTTAATAGGTAGTAGGTAGTAGAGTAGAGATAGGTTAATTTATTGTACTCACGTATAACATCTTCGGCTATTATGCTCTCCAATAATGCATGAAAAAAAGGTATAAGGATATATTTTATTTATTTATATACTGCTAGAGACTTGTTACAGTGTTTGGGCGGTACCTCAGGTACCTCCTCTCCAATTAATCTCAGCCATTGATACTTAATTTGTTTATTATGATTTTAATTAATTACAGCCAGGGGTATATGGGTAATTGCACTTCTTTAATTCTCCATAGACACCTCCGACTCGATCTCTGCCTGTTACTCATCGCCGGCCCCCGCCCATCGATCCTCGCCAGCCCGCGCCTATCGATCCTCGCCGCTCCCGCCCCGCCGCTCCCTCCCAGCCTCGCCACCCTCGGCCCATCCAGGCAGCCGTCCTCCCATTCTCGCTGCTCGTCCTCCCATCCTCACCGCGACCCCCTATTCGCGGTCTGCCGCTTGCCGCCCGATCCTCGCTGGCCCCTGCCCATCCATCCTCGGCACTCACTCCCAACGTTGCTGCCCTCCGCCCGTCCAGACGTCGTCCTCCCATCCTCGCCGCTCGTCCTCCCATCTCTCACCGCGACCCCCTGTTCGCGGTCTGCCATCGTGCCTCCGCCGCAATAAAATAGGAGGAAGGCAGGGCGAAGAGAGGAGTGCAGGGACGGTTAGGCGAGGTGGTGGTGTTGCTTCTTGCTTGTCGCCCTGCCTCCCACGAACATTTATGCGCAGCAACATTTTCCAATATCTGCATCCTTCTAGTAAGATATGGACTAGGTTTGGTCAAACTCCTGGAAAAGTTTTTGTAATGTAAAATGGAAGGATGTAAGACAATAAGCTGAATGTTATCACATAGAGGAAGCTTAAGTACAGTATACTCAAGTCTATGGTTGAAAGGAGGCCACCAGGTTGGGGAGGTTGCATAAAAGTCGATGTATTCTTTCCCATGCTTGAGCAGGAGTTCACTACAGATACAAAAGATTTATGACATAATGTCAGCCACAAACAGATGCATAGATTTCAAATGCTAAGGGAAGGAATAAAGGAGTAGCATATGAAATGTAATCAGGAACATACATTTGTATCTGTGAGCAGTCCCGGGGAAATCAGTGATGACACCGTCCACCTTAGCACCTTGCACATATGCATTGATCTGTGAAGTGGCGTCTGAGAAGAAGTCATATGTTTGAGAAACGAACTCATTCATGAGCAGGTAAACAAAAACTGGAAGGCCAGCAGTCTACAGGGACTGAACATGATTGTTGCTGTGGTTTGTCAAGAATAGTTTGGTGGTCGGGAAACCAGATTCAGTGCCAACAGAAACAGCACTAGCGAACTTCTTAATATTTGCAATGGAAGAAGGTGCAGCATCTCTGACATTTTCATCGATCTTGTAAACAAGGTCGTACTTGGTTTCCTGCTTAAACTTCACTAGAACTGAGCTGTTGGTTGACTGAATCATGACCTTTTTAGCAGTCTGTTTGTTGTAACCAGAGTCATCAAGTGCTTTGATCACCAAATCTACCACACCAAAATCAAGTTTCTCTGCCATGAATGCAGCATTCTGTAAAATTCAAGGGAAGAATGAGTACAATTGCTGTGAAATCTGCAAGAACTCCAGCATAAGTTATTGTTGGGATTAGGGGCTGCTGGATTGCTTGGCAACTATAGAGGAGAGCTGAGAAAGTGAAGAGAGGCTGGTTGTGTTGTGAACAAAACACTAGTTCAGCTTTACACGTTGAACATATATGGTCACTTTACATCTGCACCCTAGGTGCTATTTATAGACAGCAAGGCTGCTGCCTCAAAACTTCTAGAGTCTTCCACTCACTACTACACAAGAGAGGAAGCACTAGTAGCTCTGGTAGCTTCCACACTACCCTACATAAAACATGAAAGGCTGCTTCTAGCAGCCTCTACTACATACAACAACACACACAACTATTCTAGAGACTTCTACTAAATACTAGCTGAAACTAGCATCACAAAGATTATGCTCACATTCTCCCCCTAATCCTTGTGAGCTTCACCAGCCTTGACCATTCCAATCCTTGCCTTCAGCTCATGGAATTGAACTCGCCCTAATGCTTTTGTTAGGATGTCAGCAAGCTGGTCACTAGTCTTGACAAATTCAGTAGAGATGCTCCCGTTTTCCATGCACTGGCGGATGAAGTGATACCGGATGTCGATGTGCTTGCTCCGCTCATGGAAGACCGGGTTCTTGCTGAGTGCCAGCACAGACATGCTATCCATCTTCAGCTTCACGGTACCAGCTCTCTTTCCTGTAAGATCGCCCAGTAACCGTGCCAGCCAGATGCCTTGGCATGCCGCCGTTGTTGCGGCAACGTACTCTGCTTCACACGAAGATAGAGCCACAATTCGCTGCTTCGTCGATTGCCAGCTAATCAGGCTAGCACCGAGGAAGAAGAGAGCTCCTGAAGTACTTTTGCGAGTGTCGATGTCACCGGCATGGTCGCTATCGGAGTAGCCAACCAATGTCGCCTCTCCCATTCCATGCGGGTAGGTGAGGCCATGCTCAACTGTGCCAGCGATATACCATAGCAGCCGCTTCATCGCCGCCATATGTTCCGTTGTGGGGCATTCCATGAAGCGACTAAGATAACCAACAACGAACGAGATGTCAGGCCTGGTATGGACGAGGTACCTGAGACTTCCAATTAGCCGTCGATATGTCGTCGCATCAACCTCTTCGTTGTGCTGTTCCGGCTCAACTTGAGCCACATCTCTATGGGTGTAGCCGTCGGATTGCAATTCTACATCCCTGCACTCTCGAGAATCCGCTTGGCGTAGGCACTTTGGTTCAGCTCAATCCCTCTAGTATGCTGGCGTACCTCAGTCCCCAGGTAGAAGGAGAGCAACCCAAGGTCGTTCATGAGGAACTGCCTCTTCATCTCGTCCTTGAACCGATCAATCTCACCGGAGTCCGATCCGGTGATGACCAAGTCGTCAACATATACACCAACGAGCAGTCGCGCTCCACCATGACCTCGCACATAGATAGCGTGCTTGTGGGCGCTCTAATTGAAGCCAAGAGCCTTCAAAGTGGCATCGAGGTGAGAATTCCATGCTCGTGGTGCTTGTCGCTGCCCATAGAGTGCCTTTTTCAAGCGAAGTACTTTGCCTTCTTTACCAGGGATGACAAATCCCGGAGGTTGCGACACATAGACCTCCTCTTCAAGCATGCCATTAAGGAATGCCGATTTCACATCCATGTGATGCACCGGCCATCCTTCATGAGCAGCGAGAGCAAGGAGCAATCATACCGAATCAAGGCGCGCAACTGGAGCAAAGACTTCATCAAAGTCAATTCCTTGCTGCTGGACGTACCCCTTTGCAACAAGACGTGCCTTGTGCTTGATCACAACGCTGGCCTCATTCTTCTTTAGCTTGAACACCCACCGCAAGCCAATAGGACGTTGACCCTGTAGCAGATCCACCAGCTCCCAGGTGTCGTTCCGCTCAATGGAGTCCATCTCCTCCTTCATGGCAGCCCGCAATGATGCATCGTGGTCCGCCTCGGCAAATGAACTTGGCTCACCATCACTCATGAGGAATAGGGAGCCAGTGTCAAGTTCACGTTGAGCCTCACCAAGAACCGGCACATTCCCGATGATGTGTCGATGGAGCGGTATCGTAGCGGCTCGCCATCATGGTACACGTCCACCCGCTCATCATCATTGGACAAGGGGGACACAAACTTAGTAGGACTTGATTGTTGAGTTGGCAATGACGAACCTGGAGCCGGAGATTCAGGAACGGGACTTCCTGGTGTAGGGGACTCTACCAACACTGGAGTCACAACAGAAGGAGGGGAGCTTGGGGTCGGCACTGGCGAGGACGGTAGTGAGGATTCAGCTTCCCCAGCTGCTGTAGTTTGCACCATGGAAATGAAGTCCTTGATGATGAAGTCGCTGCTAGGTGCAGTGGAGTCGCTAGCCTCCCAATCCCAGCTTGCTGCTTCATCGAAGATGGCGTCGCGTGTGATATGCACACGGTTGTTCACTAGGTCGTAGGCACGGTATCCCTTGACACGCTCATTGTACCCGATGAAGACCATGGGGGCACTCCGATCATCAAGCTTCTTGAGTTGGGGTCGCGTGTCCTTGTCATAGACGATACACCCGAAGGTCCGTAGGTGCTGTATGGCCGGCTTCCTTCCATGCCATGCCTCGTATGGCGTTTTGCCATCTAGGCTCTTTATGGGAGCACAGTTCAGCAGATACAATGTGGTGGTGACTGCCTCCCCCCAAAATTTTGCTGGCAGCCTCCTCTGTTTTAGCAGTGCACGCACCATAGCAACCACCATTTGGTTCCGTTGCTCGACGACTCTATTCTGCTGAGGGCTGTAGGGGACGGTGAACTGGCGCTGGACACCATGGTCCTCGCAGTGTCGAGTGAACTCGGCCGAAGTGAACTCGTGACCATTGTCGGTGTGGATCATACGTAGTTTCCGACCACTATCGGCTTCTGCAATTGCTTGAATTCATTGAATTGAGGAAGCTGCATCACCCTTACCAGTCATCAAAACCACCCACATATAATGAGTGTGGTCGTCGATGAGTAGAAGGAAGTAGCGCCGTCCACCAGGTGTCGTAGGCGTGATAGGGCCACAAACATCACCGTGGACAAGGTCAAGGAGGTGCTCGACGCGGAACATCGCCTTCTTGGGGAATGGTGCATGCCTCTGCTTCGTGGTGATGCAGACATCACAGAGCTGGTCAACATGGTCCAACTCTATCATGCCATGCACCATATCCTGCTTGGACATGCGCCGCAACACATCAAAGGAGATGTGGCCAAACCGATCATGCCACTTCCATCAGTCATCATGTCGGGCGGCAAGGCAAACTGGACGTGCAATGTCGAGGTGCAACACGTACAAATGTTTCATGTCACGTCGGACCTTAGCGAGGAGATGTTGTTGTCAATCCCAGATCCGAAGTAGTCCCTCGTGGATCAAGATTTTGGCGCCGTTCTCCTCAAGTTGCCCGAGACTCACAATGTTGTTGCAGAGCCGAGGGATGAAGAACACACCTGTGAGAACCTTGTGCGCACCATCCTTAGTGTTGAAGACCATAGAGCCACGCCCTTTGATGCTGACCATGGAGCCATCACCAAACTTGACGGTGCCGACTACAGAGCGGTTGAGGTCAGAGAAGACATCCTCCCATCCTGTCATGTGGTTCGTGGCTCTAGTATCGAGGTACCATCCTTCAAGGTGTTCGATGTCGTCGTTTGATGCACTTAGGAATGCTCGTGCACGTGGCTCCTCGAGGTGAACACCTACCAGTGTAACCGAGACCTCACACACTTGCGCCATAAGAAGTGACGGCTCCTCATCAACCCCATCCGCTTGGGACAGATGCGCTTGCGCCCTCTTAGGCTTGTAACAATCTTTTGCCCAATGCCCGAAGCGGCCACAATTGCGGCACTTGTCTTTGTCATCATAATTTCCATCGTTCTTGAAGTTGTTCTGGCTGACCTGCTTCTTTCGTGGGCCGCGGGGGCACCTCCGTGCGTTGCCGCCAGACCTTGAAGACTTGGGCCTGTCGTCTCCACCTTGCCTCTACTTCATCCGGGCAAGCCACTGCTCCTCGGTGAAGTAGAGCTTCCCACCAGAGAGGATTGGTTCCTCTGCCACGGTCGGAATTATAGCTACCACCGCCTCTCGCTCATCGACAGCCTTTAGCCACCCCGCTACTTGTTCAATCGATAGCTGCGCCGTGTTGAGCACCGTCTCAATTGATAGGGCAAGTTGTGCATACTTGCTTGGGACAACACGGAACAACTTATCCACAGCACGCTGCTCATCGATGGTCTCGCCATGGATTGACAGAGAGCTCATCAAGCCAGTAAGGCGGAGTAAGAAGTCATCGACGCTCTCCCCGTCACGGAAGGAGAGAAGCTCCTACTCTTGTCGTAGCCGCTGGAGTGTCGTAGCCGCTGGAGTGTCGACTTGCGAGTGCAATCGGAGCCGACATACATAGACCGGATGGCTTCCCACGTGTCCTTGGCAGTCTCCTTCACCGCGAGCGTTCGGATCATCTCCGGAGGCACAGCAGATAGAATGGCGTCGAGGGCCATACGATCATCCTGGCGACTTGCATCACCATGTTCAACCGCATCCCAGAGGCCTCGAGCCTCCATCTTCACCTTCATGAGGAGGCTCCAATCCTCATAGTTGTTACGTGTCAGCTACAGGTATGGTGTGCCACCGACTTCCTTAACCACGCGTTGGACCACCACCTCATGGGTGTCTCTGCACGGCAGCCTGCCACAACGCGTTCTGGAAGGAGAACGGCGACGGTACTGGTGCTGAATAGCATCCTCTCTTGCCGGAGCTGACACCATGAATCACAACACTGGCTCTAATACCAAATGTTGGGATTAGGGGCTACTGGATTGCAGCTTGCAACTATAGAGGAGAGCTGAGAAAGTGAAGAGAGGCTGGTTGTGTTGTGAACAAAACACTAGTTCAGCTTTACACATTGAACATATATGGTCACTTTACATCTGCACCCTAGGTGCTATTTATAGACAGCAATGCTGCTGCCTCAAAACTTCTAGAGTCTTCCACTCACTACTACACAAGAGAGGAAGCACCAGTAGCTCTGGTAGCTTCCACACTACCCTACATAAAACATGAAGGGCTGCTTCTAGCAGCCTCTATTACATACAACAACACACACAACTATTCTAGAGACTTCTAGAAAATACTAGCTGAAACTAGCATCACAAGGATTATGCTAACAGTTATGCTGTTACGATAAAGGATGAGATTGCTTCAGTACACCTTTTTTAGAGAAAGTTTATGGATTAAAACCATGTCAAGAGCAATAAACTGAAGATAAAAATACCAAAATCTTACTATTTACTTAAAAATACTCGTTTTAGGTCAGATATAATTCTTATGTTTGTAGTTTCGGCATTTACAACAGAAAAAAAACACATCAAATGTAGGTTCTTTGCAATGCTAAAGGCATAGAAATTAGTCAAACTCATGAATAATCAGTAAAGAGATATTTCTGAATTGATCATTTACACTTTAATTCCTACTAACTTAGCTGTTACAGGGTGGAACTTCTGTTAGGAAGTGAGCATGGAAGGGAGTGGCCTACAGCCGAAGCCCTTGTCAATGTTTCAGAACCCTAGAAAATATATTGGGCACAGAGTTAAAAAATGGAAGTGGTTTTAACATGTGTTTTCTTTTGGCTCCATTAATTTAGTATTTGATTAATATAAGCAAAAGTTCATTCCTGAATAACTGTATGTCATTTTTAAGAAGATGGAGCACTAAAAGCAACCTCTTGGGATTATTGCTACTGCGCTCAATAGAAAATATGGAACAGCAGATCCACAAATTAGCTCAGTATCAGCCAAAAATGGGTCAATGCCCAGATGTGAACCATTTTCACGTCATGAACTTCTTACCTCTACAGTGATCATGATTCCAGACAGATCCTTATCTTTCGCAAATGCCAAAAAGTCTGATAATCTCATGAAATCGCCTGCATTCTTATTTCTGGGATTTCTGAATAGGTTGAACTTGCTCTGTGGATTTTATAGCATGGCTGTAAATACATAATGGCTTAATACACCAGTAATCTCAGAAGATATTGAATTGTATAGCAGAATCACGCGAGCAAAGGAACCCAATCAAATGCAACGAGTCTTACCTGTGGTGTTCCCGAACAGCTGCAGCTGCAGCAGCGAGGATCTGGCATCAAACAAGTACTCGTTCTGGTTTGGATTCTCCGTGGCGCTGCAAGGGTAGGGCGTGGGCGAAGAACCCAAGTGGCTGCCCACCCGGAACGCTTTCCCGTCCATTTCCACTCCTGTCCACTCCTGCGATGAACATGCAACCGGTTGGGGATGTTAAATCACGGGATGAGGGTGGTAAGTGGAAGGGCTCGCCGATGCGAGGAGACGCAGGGAAGTGGGAGGGATCACCGGTGAGAGGAGAGGCAGGGGAACTCACCGGCGAGAAGAGAGGCGGGGGAACTCGCCCGCGCGAGGATATGCAGGAAGTGGAAGGACGCTCCGGACCGAGACGATGCGTGGAGTAGTGAGGGATGCGGGGGAAGTCAGAGGACCTCGCCGGCGGGCGGGGGAAGTCGGCGGTCCTCACTGGCGCGAGTCGAGGCAGGGGAGGTGAGAATCGATTTGATGAAGAATGTTGTATAATATGTAATTCATACAGTAATGTGAAGTTACCAAATTGCCCTTTGTATAACTAAAAAAATAAAATAATTATTAGTACCGGTCCCACTATTTTTGGTACTGGTCCACAACTTAAAGTACCTCTCAGCAGGTACCTCCTTATTATTAACCCTTAGATCTGACTCAATGAACGGTTAATACTAATTCCAAACACCATAACAAGTCTCGTTATGTTATTACAACAAAACATTGATCATCCCTAATATACTTTTCAATTTTCTTAGGTTAAAGTCCACCTTACTCCCTTCAATTATGAGCGAAGTTCAGATAACTCTATAAACTATTGTTTGGTTTGTTTTACCCCTATTGTTTGCAAAACTAGAACCTTTGACTGATATTTTAATCCCAAATTGCTGATATTGCTTGGGATGGAGTTGAGATTGCCCGTTTCGGTGTGCGCACCGTGTTCACAGTACTCGGCACCCACTTCGTCGTGATGGATTACGAGGCGCTAAGCCTCGACCACCTCGACCACACTCCAGAGGAGATGGAGCGGATCCACACAGAATCGGAGCCCCATGCCGATGTCTTGGCTGCAAAGTATGAAGAAGAAGCGCTCCCGAAGGTTGATGGGGGGAACTAGTTAGTAGTTGCACTTTTTAATTTTCGTTTTTTAGAAAGTGGGTCATCGTGCCCGTTATCGTGTAATAGCTTTAGATTGTGAACTTGTGTCCGTTTGCTTTAGTTGGCCAGTGGTGGCCTTAAACATTTTTTTGTTCATGTTGCTTAAGTTACTTTGTGTTCTCGGCCCTTTCCCTCCCATGCTGGCTCACAAAACCTGAGTCCTCGAGACTGGCTTGAGAGTTTAGTCGCGTCCATGATCGCCGTTGTCATGGCCACTGTGGCAAGCATGACGTTGTGCCGTCCGATCGGCTCGACCGTGAACTCTATGTCTCATGGCTTACTTTGTTTGCTAGCTCAGCGAGGGTCGAGGCCTAAGAAAAAAAAAAAATTCCAAGAAAAAAGGGGGCATGTAGCATGGGCCCATTGTTCCCTTCCAGCCCCCGAGTGATGCTTGACCCCTTGGAAGGGGTCGAGCATCACATAAGAGCTATCAAGGCATACAAAGAGTGCAGCGAAACGAGAAAGTTAAGGGTAGAATTTACGTAGCTGCGAGATGTCCCATGCGTTCTTGAGTTTGTCGCCCTCCATTGTCTTCGTCTTGTAGGTGCCAGTCGAAGGACCCGAGAGACGACGTACGGTCCTTCTCAAGGCGGTGAGAGCTTGTGTCGGCCCCTATTGTCTTGAACCCTACATAAAATGAGGTCGTCCACGAGGAGGCCTCTATCTCTTATGTTTCAGTCGTGGTAGCGGCGGAGTGCTTGTTGGTACTTGGCCGAGTGGAGGAGTGCGACGACGCACGCCTTGTCTATCTGATCCATCGCATCTTGGAGCGCTGCCTCGTTGCCTTGCTCATTAAATGTGCATACCCAGGGCGTGCCATAGTCCAAATTAGTGGGTAGGATTTCCTCAGACCCGTAGACCATGAAGAATGGCATGAAGCCCATACCGCGACTCTGGGTCGTGCATAGGCTCTAGAGTATGGCATGGAGTTCGGCTGCACATCGACCACTGAATTGCTTCAAGCGGTTGTTGACGACAGTCGGGTCAAAGATCCAAGGCTTCACCCCTTGGAGTATCATGCCATTGGCCTGCTCGACCTGATCGTTCGTCCTGGGGTGAGCGACGGCGGCCCAGTCTACGCGGATGTGGTAGTTGTCGCAGAACTTTAGGAATTTTTTTCCTGTGAACTATGTGCCATTATCCGTTATTATGGAGTTCGGGACTCTGAATTGGTGGATGATGTTGAGGAAGAATTCAACCGCCTCTTCGGATCTAATCTAGGCCAAGGGGCGTGCCTCGATCCACTTGGTGAACTTGTCGACTGCGACAAGCAAGTGGGTGTAGCCCCCGGGCGCCTTACTGAGTGGACCAACCAGGTCTAGTATTGGTCGTAATTACGCATCCACTTATATACCACAAGAGGATGGTGTACAATTGTAGCTCTTTTTCCCTCAGAGTATTCCAAGGTTATCAACTCCACAAGGAACGAGCAGAACAATTACTATGAAAGGATTACTAACAAATTGCAATGGGTTGGTTGGTGTGAATGATGATGATGAGAGAGTGGAGGGTGAACGTTACTGAAGAGGTAGCAGGATAATGAAGGATTCTCTCCTTAGGATTGGTTCACTAGCATGGAACCTTATTCTTATCAACTCGAGTGATGACTCTAATATTCTACAAGACATGGCGGTTTCGTTCACCCCGGCTGTCACTATAGAGGCTATTAGCTCCCCACTAGTTTCTTGCACTATGTAATGGACAAAAGTGTATTGGCTGATACACTAATGAAAAGGATAGATAGATATGCAATTAAGTTCATCACATAGATTAAATTCATCGAGAGAGTATCAATAAGTATGAGAGTTACATGACTAGGTACGTACCAGAGAAGAGAATATTAGACTACTCACTCATCCTTCCGCACTCATCCTTCCGCTAGACATAGCAGAGGGATGAAAAATAGCGCTAGAACGCGCACGAGCCGATCGGCACAAGCGCCGTGCCGATCGGCGCGACCTCCCTTCTGGTGGATCTCATCGGTGTTGACCAACCTTCACCGCCAATATCCTGTTACCCTAGTTCTAATAACTGATTCTCACGATTGTCGTCATCTGCTGTCCCCCCTGGCTCTTGATAATTATCTTCCTTTTATACCCGATAGGATTAGGTCAACTTCCACCGACTCTAACTCATACTGGGTTGAGCCTTCGTCTTTCTCAGACTGGGTCATGTTTTCGTCATATTTTCCTTCCGCGCCAATCGGCGCGGCTCCGCATCTGGTCCATCTTCATTACTCTTTAATTCTTTATCCATAATTGCCCTGTTTTACACCTGTTTTCTGCGATTACTTTCAAAACAGAACAACTATAAATATATACAAATATGGGGTTAATTGTTAGTCCAAACCACCAATTTAAGACGCAAAACATCCCTTTTTGGTAGATAAAATAGGCATCTAGAAACCACCAACAGTTCCCCCACACTCAAATCATTGCTAGTCCTCCAGCAATACAAAATCAAATATGTAACAAGAATCTTCACACCATCTCTCATGCAATCAATCTCAATTATTATTTTTACTCGTTATCCCTCCACAAAGATTTTCTCTCATCTCCTTTTAACCAATCGGCACATCATACTTTAATTTAATTAAATCACCACAAACCTTTTCAAAAATAATTTTAGTTCTCCTCAACTCATCTTTAGCATCAAGCATCAAGCGTTTGGTCCTCTCTAGATCTCTCAAACGTATTTTCTTCCCTCTCCTATCTAATCAAGGATTGTATGTAGATCTTAGAGGGCTATATAACTCAATTAAACCATAAGATTAACCATGTCAACAATGTGCTTAATCAAGCCCACTAAGAAAGAATATTCTTGGAAAAGAACTTTAATAGAGAAGAGGAATATAGAAGATCTAAAAAAAAGAAAGAAAAATGTTTCAATGAGAACAATGGCAAAGAATTAGAAATAATCAGAAAGCTGCTTTCTTCGATGACCTTATTGCCTCTCAGGGAATACATTTTCTCGTTATATTTTTTCTCTTTTTTTTTTACAGCGCTGCGCCGATCGGCACGGTCTATATATATATATATATATATATATATATATATAGAACTCCTATTTAACATAATGACTAAAATATGTTATTTAGCACAATAAAAAGTTTTATGGTCAAGACTGAAATATTTATGGTTGTGGGAACAACTTCACAAAATTTTATGGTTACGGAAACTATTTTTTATAATTTTATGGTTATAAGATGGAACATTTATTGTTGAGTGTAAAAGATTTATGGTCACGGGTGGGGGTGCTAAATAAGTATTTAGCATGCTGCGTGCTAAATAGCATAGCCCTATATATATATAGAACTCTTTTTTAACATAACGACTAAAATATGTTATTTAGCACAATAAAAAGTTTTATGATCAAGACTGAAATATTTATGGTTGTAGGAACAACTTCACAAAATTTTATGGTTGCAGAAATTATTTTTCATAATTTTATGGTTGTAAGATGGAACATTTATGGTTGAGTGTAAAAGATTTATGGTCACGGGTGGGGGTGCTAAATAACAATTTAGCACGCTGCATGCTAAATAGCATAGCCCTATATATATATATATATATATATATATATATATATATATATATATATATATATATATATAGGTTCAGCCCAACCAACTCAGTCCACGAGGGTAGTATTAGCCTGTGATTGTATATTTTTTTTTCCATGGTAGTATATTTCGCTCTGAAGTAGTATACGAGCATAATATATATATATATATATATATAATCCTGTGTCTTTCTCTCTCCATTCTCATTTTAAATCTTGTCTTCTCTCTCCTCCTCTCCTCTCAATCTCTCATACGACCAGATCCACCGGCCACACCCGCACAAATCCGTGGTGGCTTATCAACGGCAGGTCTCCCGACGACAACGTCATCTGCTCGAGCTTCATGGGAGGCTATTGCTGCTCCTGATTGCGGAGAGGTGACAGGGACTACTGTGCTCAGCAGCGCTTTTCTCCATAAGAGGAGGGCTGCTTCGCCAGCGTGGAGGCACTGTAGCATGAGTTGGTGTTCTGTGGCCTCCCGGAATCGAGGGCAGGGCTAGATCTGGGTCCATTGTCCGTGGTTGAAGCTCTCTCGCAGCAGGGCGTCTTCAAGCAGCACCAACAGCTGTCTTCAAGCAGTGGCTACAAGCGTGGGAGGCCTTCTTCATGGATGGTGAGAGTGCATGTCTCCTCTCATTCCATTTTCTCCCGATTTGGTTTTGTTTCCTGTTCTTGGATTCATGGATTTTTGGTGCAGCAGCATGTATTGCTGTGAATCGTGTGCATTGGGGCTCCTTTCGTGAAACAATGATTTTTTCTTTCATTTTTTTTTCTGTGCAGATCACATGAGCTGCTTCGTGAAGCACAACCACTCCAGAAAGCTAGCAGCAAGCCACGATCTTGTAAGCTTCTACCTGGGCATGCCATGCGCATGTGCATGAATTTGTTTTTTCACTAAAAAAATCTTGGTTTTGGATTTGCCTCTTCTTTCCAAAAATCATTCTTTTCTTTCTTTCGGCATGAGTTTGGCTGACTCACGACACAAATCTGAGATGGCATGGGACCCATGGCCTAGCGAATTTTGACCTTTTTCATTAGATTTTGATGCTTGCGTGCATTTTTTATTTTCTTGTGGATTAGTCTATTTGTCGGCACTAATATCGATAGTGGATCATAGGACTATCTATGATCCTTATTTATCGGTAGAGGCATGCGCGAGACCGAGAGTCGATGGACACACAAGACGCAAGGTTTAGATAGGTTCGGGTCTCCCAAAGGATAACAACCCTACATCCTGTGTTCTGTGGTGTATTATGTGGATATGATCTAGTTGTTTATGAGAGAGCCCCTGTCCTCCTTATATATCCGGAGGCAGGGTTACATGGCAAGTGTCCTAGTCGGTTACAACATGATTTCCGACTAGGATTTTATCTCTAACTTTCTATCTCTAGTATTGACTTATCGTGTACTCCAAGTAATAATCCGAGTAGTTATCTTCATGGGCTTTATCTTTATTGGACCCCGGCCTACTCGGTGATATATCCGAGTGGTGAAGTATCCCTGGTATATATATCCCACAGTAGTCCCCGAGATATTTATAAGTTAGTTGTTGATCTTCAGTTGATTGACTAATGCTTCGCTATGAATATGATTAAGCTTTTTCATGTACAACAACAAACTTGTAAAGGTCTCCAAGAATCTTCAAAAAGGATTATGCGCCAAATAATATCCATATACGGAGAAAAATCCACCTACTAGATATAGGTATAGCCCCCGACTCAGAAGGTATTTAGATCACAAAATATCTTGTGAGTCAAAAATAATAACATCGTATGTAAATCTAGATCTACCACTTTTCCGATTGATTTGATGAGGAGTTTTAATATGGTAGCCCCCAAGATTGGTTCTACCACTCCCCCCAACTAACAAAAGGAATCATTGGTACTAATGAATCTGAATGATACTTGATAAAATATATCAAGTATAGCAGTCATCAAAATATCTGGATGATACTTGATCCAATATAATAAGTATAAGAGCATAGCAGTCATCAAAATATTTTATCAAGCATAGCAGTCATCAAAATGATACTTGATAAAATATATCAAGCATAGCAGTCATCAAAATATTCTATCAAGCATAGCAGTTATATGTAAAATTAATATAAAGCATTAATAAAACAACATCTTTAATATCTAAGTCTGTTGGATTTCTGTTATTCGTCTAAGGCTTATGTTTGCTTAGAGTACTGGCAGAAATAACCGATCATTCAATCAACAGACATAAAAAATAAACAAGGTTCATTAGAAGAATGATGTGCATGACGATTTTGACAAACGACATGAGCCATGGAGCTAGACTGACCAACTTGGGTAATGGGAGTCAGACCGGAAACTAAGCAAAACTGTTGAACTCCACCTAATACCACTTGTACACTGCTAAAACTCATTTGGCCAAACATGTACATGTCAAAATCAATCGAGAAAAATTATTGACCAATATTGTCAAGGAAAAAAGAGGAGTTTAAAAGAAACTCAAAACTATGATTGTAAGATGAAGAACCTACGGCCTTCAAATCAAACTGGTATGAATAAAATAAAATAAACTATAAAGTTTACTTAGCTTTGTGATAGTAGACGAATTTGTAGATGAGCCATATGCAAGCCATAGATAAGCCCCCGAGCATGCGTCTTGATTGTTGATGCGAGTAACCCAATGACCATGTCGCCTCGCTGAGTGATTAATTACGTCGTCGAGTGGCTTTGAGTGCCCGAGTGATTCAATGTGTCAGTCGATTTGCTTGTGTCACTGGCCGTGTAAACGAACCATTGCATCATCAAATTTTTGAGCCATCGGCCTAGTGACGACTTGACTCGCCATCTTTATTATCAGCCTTTTTCCAGCAACAAGCATCTGATTTACTCTTGGACAGCCGTGTGAAGCCGACTGCTCATTGCCTTGCATGACTTCTCTACTTTGCAAGTCAATGGTATTGTCTTGTATCCGGCTGCGATCAAGCTCAAATTATTCTGACACTACCTGGTTTACTTTACAGACTCCTTATCACTTACGTCCATGCAAAAAGAAAGCATAACACATAAGGAGGTTCAACTTAATTAAATTTCAGTAATATAATATACAAAAACAAAAATAATACAAATGATCAATGATAGAAACAACTCCCTTGTCATGCAACGCATGTACGACCCGAATCGGAGCCCCGTCGATTGTGAGCTAAACTCGCGATTATGAGTTGGAGTCGTTGTAGTGCCCGGCCGGGTTGCCGAGCTGCCTAGACATATGACCTCTCGCAACTTTGACTCTGGGTTTAGTGTAGTGATAGTCTTTGCAATTCGGCGAGTTGAAGATGAGCCCCCGAGCGTGCCGATGTTATTGGCAAGTGGTCGAATGTCGAAATCGAGCCCTCATGTCGCTGGAACATCGAAGCTCAGAGTGGTTGACCGAGACGTCGAGTCATCGAAGGTGTCGCCGAGTGACCAAAGCGCCATGTCATCGCTGGCGTTGTCAAGTTAGCCGAGTGGCCAGGTGAATGGCGGAATGGCCCCCAGGCATGTAATGTCGCGGCCGAGTGGTCAAGCCATCGAGTCGTGGTGATGTTACCGAGTCGCGGTTGCCTTTGTTGAAGACGTCATGTCACGGCGATGTTGCCGGGGTGGCCGAGTCATCAAGTCGTGGCGAGTGTTCTGATCTGGTTGACCGAGATGCTTGATCGGTCAGGGTAAACGAGTTGATTGTAGTTGACATGAGTTGTCACGATTGTTTCGCTAGTAGTCATGCGAGCCACCGAGGCCCGACTCAACTGCGGTTCACCGCAGGTCGCAAGGTCGAGGCAGTCGGCTTCGTTGTGACCGTCAAGCTTGTCTGACCTGCGTGGTTTGTTTTTAAATTACCATGGCACTCAGCACACCGGTAGCGAAGGCTCAGGCTAAGCGAAGACCGTGTCACCGTGTTGTTCAAGTTGCAAGTACCACTCGTATACATACAACAAACATGATATGATTAGTATTGTACTAATCAGTTTGATTAGCAAATATGGAATAAAATAATATGGAAAGAGTAACAAGGAATGAAACTTCCCCGTGGACATGCGAGCGTCTTCCTTCCATAGCACCGAGTGTTCGACTTGGATTTTTTTATGTATGGCCACATGAAGTCGCCTCGGAGTCGATCGTTTGACTTGCTTTGGAAATTAACTCGTCGACTCGTGACGAAGCTTTCCTTCGTTGGCCGTCAACTTCGTGAAACTCCTGTCGTTGTCGACTCGGACTTGTCTCCGCGCGTAGAAGACGAACTCGGCGAGTACCCCAACTTCTACCAGCTTGAAGAACGAACTCGCTGGATCCAAATACGATCTTGAAGACCATCAAGTGTATAATCTGAAGTCGGCGTGTACAAGATGATCTTGTCGACTTCAAAAGTTGATCTCATCGGAAGTCTCCTGGACGCAGATGCAAAAGGCATGTACAGTCAAGACCATTGTTCAGAAGCTTCTTGCTGATGGATCTTGTTGATGATACGATGCTTCAACGCTGATCTGCTCATGATCAGATCTTGAAGCAGAAACTCTTCAAAAACGCGGCGACTCAAGCGCTTCAACGTTGGACTGCTCGCGATGAAATCTTGAAGAAGTAGATTGAAACCATCAAACTCGACGAGCCGACCGTCGCGCTTCCCCTACCTGGCGTGCCAACTGTCGACACTAATATCAGCAGTGGATCATAGAACTACCCATGATCCTTGTTTATCGGTAGAGGCATTCGCGAGATCGAGAGTCGATGGACACACAAGACGTAAGGTTTAGACAGGTTCGGGCCTCCCGGAGGATAACAACTCTACGTCCTGTGTTCTGTGGTGTATTATACGGATATGATCTAGTTGTTTATGAGAGAGCCCCTGCCCCTCCTTATATATCCGGGGGGCAGGGTTACATGGTAAGTGTGCTAGTCGGTTACAACATGATTTCCGACTATGATTCTATCTCTAACTTTCTATCTCTAGTATTGATTTGTCATGTACTCTAAGTAATAATCCGAGTAGTTATCTTTATGGGCTTTATCTATATTGGACCCCGGTCCACTCGGTGATATATCCGAGTGGTGAAGTATTCCTGGTATATATATGCCACACTATTGGAGCAGCACGACATCATGAACCCTTTTTTCTTGAAGAATCAACCTTTTCTTCTTGTAGATCTGGAGATATACTATCATAATTTTGAAGTTTTTAAAAAACTGAGATATACTATCGTCTTCTAACATTTTTGTTAGTAGAAACTGTTGTGATATACTATCGTGTCCTAAATAAAATAGTATTATTTCTGAAGGAGTATATTTTTTGGAATCGTATATTTCATCTTTGTAGTAGTATATTTTTTGCTGAAATAGTATACAAGCATATAATATTTATGAAAGCAAGAATATATATACTATTTATGAAAGTAGGAGTATATATACACTAAACAAAACTACTAGAGTGAAAGTCGGAGTATATACATTAAACAAAACTACTACAATATTTTATTATTCTCTCAAGTAGTATATATCCTACCTCATATAGTATATAAACTACCTCTTGTAATCCATTTTCTCGTATTTTTATGATAGTACATTTATGATCATATACTGCTCTGCCTATTTCTTATGCAATCTAATATGGTATATATACTACCTTACAATACATAAATAATCATTCTTGGTTGTGTTTATTAAACATTGGTATCGACAATTGTACATGACAGTCATATATTTTCTTGATTTTTTGCTTCATTAGTGGATATTCAGATTATGGATGTTGCCTCCTGATAACCATTTGCTTTTTTCGTTTTGTTCACGATTTTATTTCAATTTTGTTTTCAGATTTAGATGATACAGAGCCATTGCCTATGTTGAGACTGAGAACATGTTCCTCTACCGTAGTTTACATTAATAATATATGACACAGATTAATAGATAGTAATATAGATTAATAGTACATAACACAAATTAATAGTATACACATAGATTAATAGTATATGGTTGTAATTTATGTTAGTAGTATATACAACTTATTTGCTTAGTTATCATTAGGTTGATAGTATTTCATTATCAGTATTATCTTACATTACAACATAGAATATTATAGAAACCATATTTATACTACTAAATTAGTATATTATTATTTGAGCACAGTATTTTATAGGTCATGTAAACAAACCAGATACATGTAGATATACTAATGCACTTGTAGTAGAATAGTATTTTTTTTAATGCAATAGTACATCTCTGTTGATGTTGTTATATTTTATAAAGAATCTATTTTATAATAATCTCAAGTAGTATATATACTACCTCACACACTATATATACTACCTCTTCTAATCTATTTTCTTGTATTTTTATGACCATTTTCTTGTATTTTTATGACAGTACATCTATGATTGTATACTGCTTCTCGCTATTTATTCTGTAATCTCATGTAGTATATATACTACCTTACAATACATAAATAATTGCTCTTAGTCGTGTTTGATGAACGTTGATATGGAAAGTCGTATATTTTCTTGATTTTTTGCTTCACCCGTGTATATTTAGATTTGAGATGTTGCCTCCGACAACAATTGGATTTTTTTTGTTTTGTTGTAGATTTCATTTCAATTTTGTTTTCAGATTTAGATCATATACTACTAAATCGGTATACTATTGTTTGAGATCAATATTTCAATAATTATTTTTTTAATGTAATAGTATATCCATGATAATATATATACGAATTTTGTTGATGTTGATGTACTTTTTAAAGAATCCATTTTCTTGTAATATCAAGTAGTATATATTCTTATCTCATGTAGTATATATATTACCTCTTGAAATCTATTTTAAGACTAACAATATGCGGAGTATATATACTAATCAATTTTCTTTCTCTTTTCTATCAGATTTTGATGCCTAAGTGTGATATTTTTTTGTTTGCGTGCAGCTCACATATCATATTCAGTTGAAGCTCTTATAGTATTTTAGGATAGTATTTTAACTTTTGTTCTCTCTAAATTCATAGTATAGTATGCATTGTAAGGTAGTATATATATTATATGATATTTTAGGATAGTATTTTATGATAAATGTATATCTCTATGAGTGTAAATCTATGTATTTTTGAGTATATATTTATATACTTGTGACTATATTTTTTAAAATGTATATGATGCTATTCTATGAGTATATATAAGATCTTGAAGATATAGGATTATATAAAATTTCAAAGATATATTACTCCAAAATATACACTTCAGTCATACTTAATCTCCAAATATACTATCTTGTCTTGAAGATATACCATCAGGTTCAAAATATACGATCACGGTAGAAAATAGGTGACTGCTAACCTGAAAATATATGAGCATGATTGAAAATATACTACCGGGATATACTATCATGGAGGTTGGTTTGATCAGCCGGTGGTAAAAAAATATCAACCTAAAAATATACGAACTCACTAGAAAATATACGACTGTTGCCCTGAAAATATACTATCACCAGGAGGTTGGTTTTACTGTGATTGTACATATATGACCATGTTGTCCTAAAAATCTACTACCACGGTTGTATATATACTATCACGATATATAATCATAGAGGTTGGTTTGACCAACTGGTTATAAAAAAATATCGACCTAAAGATATACGACCTCGATAGAAAATATACGATTGTTGACCAGAAAATATATTACCATGATTGTACATATACTACAATAACAGAAAATATATTACCACGGTTGTACATATACTATAACGATATATGGTCACGGAGGCTACTTTAACCAGCTGGTGGTCAAAAAAATATCGACCTAAAAATATACAACCTTGGTAGAAAATATACGATTATTGACCAGAAAATATATGATCATGATTGTACATATACTACCATGGTATACTACCGTGATATACTATCGCATAAGTAGGTTTGACCAGCTCATGGTCAAACCGACCGGCGCGCTGAATAGTAATATATACGACTGTAATATATATACTACTTCTAAAAATATACTACTCCTATAATATATATACGATTGCAGAATTGGTTTGACCAGCTGGTGGTGGACCAAGAACACATGCAGCTGCTGACACAAAAGTAGGGGACCAAAATTCCTTGCATGCAGTGGCTGAGACAAAAGTAGGGGACCAAGAATGAAAGTGGGAACCAAGGACAAAAGTGGGGACCAAGATTTCTTACATGCACCTGCATAGCAGAACGCGATCCTCCTGGTGGTCAAACCGACCGGCGCACTGAATAATATTTAGCGCTCTATGTGTCATTTAGCGTATATATATATATATATATATATATATATATATATATATATATATATAACTATATATATATAACTATATATATATATATGGAAGCCCTATACAATACCCTGGGTGCTAAATATCTTATTCAGTACCCAGGCCAGCCAACCGAGCCACCATATTGGTTGGTTCATTAGTCCAGACCATCCCACGAATTTATCTTTCATGGATATTCAATTACCTAATGATTATGGATGTTTAATTGTTGTGTCCCTTATTCCATTCCATCCTCTCTCTCTCTCTCAGCATTCGTCACCAGAGAGGCCCTGCATCTTATTCCCTGATGTTTATCAGAGCGTTTTAAGTTTGCATTCAGATTTTGATTCCTTTTCCTCCTATCTATTTCAGTTATGTGAATAGGTTGTGCTAAATTGATACGCTGGGTGGAAGACTCGGTTGAAGAAAGGTGGGAAGCGGAGATGAATCTGGTGGCCATATATGGGCATTCTCCAACTTTACAAGCACCACAAACAAGCATGTGGATCAGGTTGTAACAAGTGTGGCTCCATCTTAGTGTTGCACGGCTGCATTGTAGCAGTTAGATGGCATTTAGTATGGATTGTTTACCTTTTATTTTCAGAGTGTAAAGATTTTAGATTCTGAATCAATTTGCAATAGCAATTTTTTCAGAGTGTAAACTTTCTACTATTTATGATTGTGTTTTAAAGTATTTGCAAAGAAACTATATCAAAAGTTTTTATGGTCACGAGTTAACTGGAACATAAAAAAAAGTTTTTGGTAACTATAAATTATTATATAGTTTTGACCATAAATTATTATCTCGATTGACTAAGTATTGACTATTCTGTGATCATTTATAACCGTAAAAACCTATTTGAGCAACTGTAAAAATAATTTGAAGCAAAAGTGAAAGGAACAATCACACAAACCTGCACGTTTGAGTAAAAGGAATATAGGACACGTCATCATCAAAAGTGTTGATCTAGTTAAAAATTGTTTTGTTAGATGAATAATTTTACATGAGGTTTTTATGATTCCTTATGACTAATTTTTATATTCCATCAGAACAATTTTTATAATTTGGATATGTTGCAAATTAAGGAGTTAGTTTTTACATATTGACTAGAAAATTCATTATCTACAAGGTACCCCTAATCATAAAAATCCATAAACTTGAGTGGACAAAGATGATTCCTGTCACACAACACAAGTCACACGATGGCTGTACAATAATTGATCCTATAAAAAGGTAGTATAGGTGAATTATAAGTTGTACATCTAAAAATATAAAATACATACATTTTAAACTATAAAACTCTCATGCTCCGGTAGTAGAAACACAAATTATTTTCTATGCAAAGAAAGCAAGAGACTTCTTTTGCTGAAAATGAATGAAATATTAATAGGAGCTTCCACGAATAAATATTCTAAAGGAATAAATGGGAACAATCAAAGGCAGCGCCAGCCAGAGTAATAATTTTTTAATGCAAAATTGATTTGCATGCATAGGATGGTAGTTAATTTGCATGCATGCATGCGCGTGACATCCTGTACGGTCAGCATGCTGGGCGCGAGTGCTGGTTGGGTGCGGTTTGGACCCAGGTATAGAATAACTATTTAGTACCCTGGGTACCAAATAGCGCTGGCCTATATATTCTTTCACTCTTTTTCTATTCCTGATATAATCTGTAATTTCTGTCTTGTACCAGTAGCAGAAGTTTTCTGAATTCCCTTTTATTGAGAATATAGGTTGTATCAAGGAGGGGGGAGAAACAAAGATGTATGGGCTCCATGATAGCAAAGAATTTAAATGGATAAAAATGGCTAGAAATACAAAGATAAACAAATAGATCATCCTTTCCTAACTTGGTAGAAATCATAAGAAAAAAATTGACAAAGTTACTTACAATCCAATTAGTTTAAATGTGTAGCTTGCTCTCATTCACTCGGCTATGTAGGCATATTTAGACCTTGCTTTTACTTTAGCTTGTGATGAGTCAAAAGAAATTTTCATAAATACAAAGCTCAAAAGTTAAGTGGTAATAAACTAATTCAAGTAATCAACCAATCGATCATCAAAAAGATAAGATAAATAGTATGGGGCACTTTCAATTTAACAATCGACACTAACTTTATTAAAGACAATGCAATAATTCAAACTATATAAAAGACCTTGAAGCAACTCTCAACATGACTCATAACTCTCTTAAGCACACACATAAACTTAAATAAACACTCATAAGAAAAACAAATAAGAAATTAGACTCAAAAACACTTAAAAACTATGACAAATGGCAAAACCCTTCCCCCACACTCAAAATTTGCAATGTCCTTATTACAAGAGAAGAAACTCAACACACTAATCATGCAGACCATGCCTGTTTAAGACTTAGAAAATTCGTCTTATATTCCTTATAAGAAAAGTGTAGTCCGCTTCGTTCATCTCGATTGTATCCAGGATTCTGTGATCCACATCCTTTGATGCCTGTAAGCACGATCTCTATCTAGATACAGGCGCTCAATGTTACTTCGGCAAACAGAACAGCAAGCAGGTAGTTGCAGGTTATGATTTTCAACGTTGTAAGGGGAGGCACTGTTGAAACTCCTCTGAGCTGATCGGCGCAAAGGCCGAGCCGATCGGCGTAGTGGTGTTCTTTCATCATTGTGACTTCCTTCACCTCCCACTGCATTACCATTAACTCTCGTTGAAGTTCCTGCTGCCCTGTCATTACTGTATTTTTCATGTGTTCCTCAATTTTCAAACTTAGGACTATCAAAGCTTCTTCTAATATCAGAATCATCACCAAAATATCCAGACATACTATTATCACCACTCTCCAAAGTTTCCAAATAGAATAATGGATCAATGTCACTATCCCATTCAGAATACTTTTGAATTGGCTTACACGATAGTCTAGCGGATCTGCAAATCTATGACGTAGTCTTACACTTCTTTGCAGTAGGCTCTTTGTCTTCACTTGGCAGAGCCGTTAGATCAATAAATTCAGCCATATTCAGGTCACGCCGATTGGCTTCAGTGTTGCGCCGATCGGCGCAGCTGGCAGCTTTCTTCATATACTCAGCTAACTGTTTTAGATTACGCTCATGGATCGCCTTATTCTGCCACCTTTGTAAAATCTCATCGTTAATCTCCTTAGGTGTCCTCCCTCTAGGAACAGCATGATATCCATCATCATATAATACGTCTCTAGGTATGAAAGTTGGATCTTCAGCCAACTAGAGTTCAACCTTGCATTGAAGATCTTTAGCACAAAAGAAACACTTGCAACCCTCGATACAACTGTCCTTATGAATCTTATTTTCTTGAAAACTTTCCCAATCGGTAAGAACCCTGGGAGAGGATCCATCCCTTTTAGCTTGAATATCCTTTTCCGCATCCAGCTCGTACATGGCTTCTTCTGCTTCCTCTCGTAGCTTGACTTCATGCTTGGCAGCAATGTCATGTTCACTATAAAGTCGGCACTTATGGATTCTGAGAAAGCTCTCCTCATCTAGCTCTTCCTTCTCTTGCTTAGTCAATGATCTTTTGAAAGATGGGAAATCCTCATACAACAAGGGCTTAGCAAGATCGAGAAGACTTTCTATGGTACACTTTTGAGAAACAGCTTCACCTTTAATAGGCGCTACAGATTTTCCTTTGCGCACCAATACTCTCTTTATTATCTGCCGAAGTTCATTGTCCATCTTCACCTTGTCGGCGTTCCATACGTCAGCTTCGCTTTTCTTCATGAATTTCTTCCACGGGTTTGACCAGAGGACAAGATCATCTGGTGTTGGCGTCAGCACTTCATCGACTTCTTCCTAGGAGCAATTTGCAGAGGACTGTGGAAATCCGCCGCCGAGCCGATCGGTGCAGGGGTCGCGCCGATTGGCGCAAGCGTCACGCCGATCGGCGCCGCCTTGGTTGCTGCCTGATGCGCCACTTTCCATCGCTTTTACTCTTAGGGTTTTGTTCTGGTGATGATGTAATGCGAGTTGATCCGTGGGTTTGCTGTCCTCTCATATTTATATCCCTTGATCTCCAACTGGACTAGGACTCTATCTCTTATTCATGGAATTTAACGAGTCTTAAAAGGGCAAGGTCCAAAACTGACTCTGAAACCAAAAAGACTCCGTCGTGCCGATCGGTGCAGGGCTGCACCGATCGGCGCAGCAACATGCTGATCGGTGCGGTACACTAAATTACCAAATCAGAAGCAGAAAAATTTCAGAAATCAAAGCACATACAGAGCTTTTGTTTTATGTCGTTAAGCTCGACCACACAAGGCACTAAGCAGTGAAATACACATCAAAAGATTTTAATTCAAATGTGTCGGGTTCTAGACATACCTTTAGACGTTGTCCATTCACCGTTACTTGTTTCTCTTGCCATCCATTATGATTATAGCTCCCGAAGGTAACACCGTATTCATAAGATAAGGTCCCTCATTTTTGCTTCGTAGTTTGCCTTTACCAAATAATCTGAATCGTGAATTAAATAGGAGCACCCGATCTCCTTCCTTGAATTTCTTCTTCAAAAGCTTCTTATCGTACCACTTCTTTGTCTTCTCTTTGTATATGGCCGCATTTTCATATGCACGTAATCGCATCTCTTCCAATTCGCTTATTTGCATCTTTATTTTCACTCCAGCGGCATGGAGATCCAAATTCATTTCCTTTATAGCCCAATAAGCCTTATGTTCCAATTCCACCGGTAGGTGACATGATTTCCCATAGACGAATTGATATGGTGTCATACCAATTGGTGTCTTGAATGTCGTCCTATATGCCCATAACACTCTATAAAGCTTTTGGCCCAATCTTTTCCTTTCTTTGTAACAATCTTCTGCAGAATTCCCTTTAATTTCTCATTTGACGTTTCTGCTTGTCCATTTATCTGGGGATGGTAGGTTGTTCCAATTCTATGTTCAACTCCAGATTTAGTTAAAAATCTAGTAAATTCTCCTCCTGTAAAATGAGATCCTCCATCTGTAATTATTATCCTCGATACTCCATACCTAGGAAATATCTACTCCTGAAGTATACTCCTTGATTCTCTTGTAGTATTGCCCTTGCATGCCATTGCTTCTACCCACTTGGAGACATAATCAACGGCGACCAATATGTACTCGAAACCATGAGAATTCACAAAGGGTCCCATAAAATCCATAACCCAAACATTAAAGATATCAACTTGAAGATTGTACTTAAGAGGCATTGCATTCCTACTGTTAACATTCCCTATTCGTTGGCATTGAGCACATGTTGCAACATACCTCTTTGCATCTTTATGCATAGTAGGCCTATAGAATCCACTTGCCCATACCTTTGCCTGTGTTCTGAAGTAGCCATAATGTCCCCCATATTCCGAAGAATGACACTTTACTAAAATGCTCGCTCTTTCTTCTCTGGGTACACATCTCCATACTGCTCCATCCTCGCAATACATATACAAGTATGGGTCGGCCCATATAAATTTTCTCATTTCACTCTTAACTCTTTTCCTTGTGTTCTTGGTCATCATATCTGTTTGTACCTTGAAACCTTTGATAATATCCATCATCTGATTCTCTCTATGATCAAATACGGCAAACAACTGCTCTTGTTGCATTTCATCTCTTATTGGCTCAGTTGATGATGATTCGAGATGAGATAAATGATCTGCTACAAAATTTTCTACTCCGTTGTTATCTCTTATCTCCAAATCAAATTCTTGTAGCATCAATACCCATCGCATTAACCGAGGCTTAGACTCCTTTGAAACCAAGTATCTTATAGCCGCATGATTAGTATATACAATCACCTTAGAATTTAGGATGTAGGATCTAAACTTCTCAAAAGCAAATATAACAGCTAACATCTCTTTCTCAGTTGCTGTTTAATTGATCTGCGCCTCATTCAAAGTCTTGCTAGCATAATAAATAACATGCACCTTACATTCCTTCCGTTGTCCAAGAATAGCTCCAATTGCATAGTCACTTGCATCACACATAATTTCAAAAGGTAAACTCCAATCGGGTGGCTGCATAATGGGTGCACAACATAGAGCTTCCTTTAATATTCTGAAGGCAAAGAATCTTTCATCGTCCATGACAAATTCTGTATCTTGCTTCAACAATTCTGTTAGGGGCTTAGCAATATTTGAATAATCCTTAACAAATCTTCGATAGAAGTTGGCATGTGCAAGAAAACTCCTCAAACTTGTAAGATCAGTAGGGGGAGGTAATTTCTCAACTGTAGATACCTTTGCTTTATCAACCTCTATCCCTCTATTAGATATGACATGACCAAGTACTATCCCTTCTGTTACCATGAAGTGACACTTCTCCCAATTAAGAACTAAGTCGCATTCAACACACATTTTCAAAACCTTCTCTAAATTCTCTAAACAGCTATCAAAATCAGCACCATGCACGAAGAAGTCATCCATAAATACCTCCATAATATCTTCTATGAATTTAGTGAATATTGCATTCATGCATCTTTGAAATGTGACGGGCATGTTGCAAAGACCAAATGGCATCCTTCTATATGCATATGTCCCAAAAGGGCAAGTAAAAGTAGTTTTCTGCTGATCTTCTGGTCTTACTGGTATTTGAAAGAAACCACTATATCCATTCAAATAACAAAAGTATGAATTCTTTGCTAACCTTTCAAGCATCTCATCAATTAACGGAAGAGGATAATGATCTTTCTTCGTCACCTTGTTCAAACTTCTGTAATCTATGCACATTCTCCATTTTGTTACAGTCCTTTGAGGGATCAAGTCATTGTTCGCATTAGGCACTACTGTCAACCCTCCTTCCTTGGGCACACAATGTATTGGACTAACCCACTATCAGCAATAGGGTAGATCATACCTGCATTAAGCAACTTCAAAATATCCTTTTGAACCACTTGCTTCATTGATTCCTTCAACCTTTACATCCCTTCAACCATTGGTTTAGCATTCTCCTCCAAATTAATCTTATGGGTGCAAAATGTGGGGCTGATTCCATTGATGTCATCCAATGTGTAACCAATGGCTTTCTTATACCTTTTGAGCACAGCAAGCAGCTTCTCTATTTCTTTGTTAGGGCGTTGTTCACAATAACTGGATATGTTCTATTCTTTCCTAGATATTCATAGCGTAGCTCCTTCGGAAGTTCGTTCCGTTCCACTTCTGGCGCTTCATCTAGATCCAGCTCCCCGAGAGGTTCAAAATCAGGATTTCCCTGGTTGAGCTGATCAGCGCAAGCGTCGCGCCGATCGGCGGGATTTTCCTGGTTGAGCCAATCGGCGCAAGCATCGTCCCAATCGGCGCTGGCAGTATGCTTGTCAGTTCCGTGCAGGATGTGGTCCAGTGGATCACCCATATCCATCCTTATCTTCTTATCTTCCTCTGGGTAGAATTCCTAACAGTAAGAAGGGTCTTGATGAGATGGATCGTTAAATTGAAATTGCACTTCTTCCTCTCCTAGGTGTAGCGTAATTTGACCTTTTCCAGCATCCAGAACAGCTTGTACTAATCTTAAGAATGGCCTTCCCAGAATGATATCTTCAACTCCAGTTTCTTTATTGTCTAGAACGAAGAAATCCACCGGTATTGTTTTCGAGCTGATCTCAATTTCAACATTCTTGATCACTCCTAGTGGCTTGGTCTTCCCTCCATCCGCCATGATAAGCTCAAGTTCAGTCCCCATCAGCTGCTGTTGAGTTCTGTGGGACATATATACCCGGGATACTTAACCACTCGGCTAACTGGCCGAGTGGGCCGGGGGCTCGGCTATGGTGTATTCGGCCCAGAAGATATTTACTTAGATACTTGTTTGAGTAAGCAACAAGTTAGGTTAGCAGATATGTTGGAAAGATAGGATCTGTTGTAACCGACTAAAATATTACCATGTAAACCCCTGCCCTTCGGATATATAAGGGGGGCAGGGGGCATTCGGTAGGATAGAGACTCATATTGGAACCCTAATTCCAGTGCGAACCCTAGCAATACAGAAACACCAAATAGGACGTAGGGTTATTATCCTTCAGGAGGCCCGAACCTGTATAAACCGTATGTCTTGTGTCCATCGATCTTTCATACTCATACGCATACCTAGAACTACTATCGATAATATCTCTCGATAGTTGGCGCACCAGGAAGGGGCCGCGTTGAGTTTAGCTTTGCCGAAATTGATGGCTTTCATCGACATCAAGTTTCGCCCGGGAGACAAGATCCGCTTTGGTACCATCAGCCTCGTCGCCAATTAGTACGGGAACCTCGTCGAGCAAGATCACGTGGCCCGTTCGGCGGCCACCATGCCTTCAAACTCAGGCACCAGCAAAGCTTCAATGGCCGAACGGATCATTTCGGTCAGTCGGTTCTCACTCGGCCTCGATAATGTGGCAACAGCGTTCCAAGCAGAAACCCTCTCGGGCTCCTACTCAACGTCTCCTGCAATGCCCCGATAGGCAACCTTGGCCGACTCAGACCTTACTATGGTTGATCTCCCAACTCCTCACGATCAGTCGGATGAAGATCCTAATTTTTTTGACGAATCAAGATTCGTTGCAACAATCGGCCTTGAAAACGTGTCAGTCCTGGACTTGATCAAAGGGCCGAGCAATTCGGAAAGTTGCTCCTCGGATTACCATGAGGTATTCATGGTGGCACCTGCAGCCCAAGGCGGGACTGACGGAGAAACATCAACGACGGCTGCCACACGCGGCGCCATACCAGATGGACATATAACCGATCTTGAAGATGATGATCCCGATGCCATCACTCCCTCGCTTCATAGACCGGATGCTCAGCAGAGACCCCGAGTCGTGCAAAACCTAGATATAGGAGACCTCACCTTAAAACTTGATGGTGAAGACGTCTTCAAAACCCTACAACATAACATCACGGCTGCAGCGGCCCTCTTGCGCACCATAGAGCCCTTGCTCCAAGTCTCCCCGGAGTTGACACCTCAGGTCAACCAGTTAAAAGCACACATCAGGGCCACGACAGTACTGGAGATGCATGCGGCACAATCAATACCGAGTAAGGCGACGTCTAGGGCTGCCAGTTCGGTACCCAGCCAGGAGAGAAGAGACCGACAGCGCTCCAACCAGCAGGCAACCCCGCCTACCGCCCCAAGGCGCACGCCCATTGTAGAGTACCATGATCGGCATCCGAGCGCTGACCTACGCAATGGCATATTGCCACATGATGCGCGGGTCCGATTGGACAGCAGATACCAGGAGCGTGACGACGCGGCCCACCGAGAGTACGAAGATGAACGACGCCGGCGTGGTTATGTCGACTATGAACATGACAACAGACGGTAGCCACCCAGAGACGATCATTACCGTGATCGACGGGACGAGGTCCATCACGAGGACAGATCCCACCGAGGACCTGGCTACGAGCGAGAACAGACCTCGGTCACCGACGACTATGACGAGGAGGCTGGCATTCGAGCCTTCACTCGGGAGCTTCGAACCGTTAGCTGGCCAGTCGGCTTCAAGCCAGTAGGCATCAAGAAGTATGACAGCAAGACGGATCCGTGTGATTGGCTTCACGTCTATTCAACAGCCATACGAGCACTCAGTGGTGATAGTTTTGTCATGGCCAACTACTTGTACGTCTACCTGGCCCCAGTGGCATGAACCTGGCTAACCAACCTGCCTGACAATTCCATCAGTTCCTGGGCGGATCTCTGTCGGCAGTTCATCGCCAACTTTGAAGCCACCTTCGACAGGCCATAGAATCACTAGGAGCTCGACCGGATCAAGTAGCGGGACCAGGAGCCACTTTGAGACTACATCCAATGCTTTTGCCGAGGGAAAAATACCATCCCTAATATCTCGGATGCTTAGGTCATCGCCGCCTTCCAAGGTGGCCTTCGTGATGATGATCTGATAAAGAAGATTGGGAGGTTAGACGCCACCGGTGGATTGTCAGTCAAAGAACTGTTCACCATGGCCGACAAATACGCTGCAGGCAATTCGGCTCTCTTCCAAGTTCGCCGGTACAAGGAAGCGAACCCAAGGAACCAGTCGGGCCCATCCAATTACAGCAAAGACAGTGACAAGAAGCGCAAGCAAGACCGAACGGTGGCCAACGCCGAGCGTCCCACCAGGAGGAAACCGGTCACTTAGGATGACTTTGACAAAATGCTTGATGGCCCTTGCCTGCTCCACGATGGAGCTCACAAAGCCAGAGAATTCTTTAAGTTGAAGAATTTCACTCATCATGCCTTGAAGGTCTGCAAGGAACGCCCCTGGGTCTCCAAGGGCGGCAAGAAGGACTCGGATAAGGATAACCAAGACGAGGATAAGGAGGACATCCAAGACCCCGAACGTGAGGTCAACTACATCTGTGGCAGGTCCACGGCAGACTCGAAGCGCCAGCAGAAGATCCTCTACAGAGAGGTCCACTCGGTCTCACCAGTGGTACCTCAATATCTACAATGGTCAGAGGTCCCAATTACTTTTGATCGGTCCGACCATCCAAATCACATCTCCAGGCCCGGGAAATATCCCTTAGTACTAACGCCAACTATTAATCGAGTTTGGCTAAATCGGGTACTGGTAGATGGCGGTAGTAGTTTGGACATCCTTTTTGTGAAAACCTTTAAGGAGCTCAGCATACCCTTGACCAACCTCAAGCCAAGTCGATCACCGTTTCACGATGTGATCCTGGGCATGCAAACAGTCCCTCTGGGGCAAATCACTCTACCTCTAACTTTTGGCACTCGGGAGAACTACAGGATGGAGCGTATTACCTTCGAGGTCGCCGATCTCGATTCCACCTACCACGCCATCAGCCATCACCAAATTCATGGCCGTACCTCATTATCCGTATATGATGATGAAGCTACCCAGACCAAATGTAGTCATCTCACTTCACTCGGATGTGCGAATGTCATATGACTGTGACAACGGCAGTTGCGAGTTGACAGAGAAGATGGTGGTGGCATCAGAGTTGGCCGAGTTGAAGGCAGCGATCGCAACGACTGAGGAGGCCATGCTTGACCCTACTCCTAAGAAGGCGTTGAAGGCCACGGTACAAGCGGACGCCGTGGAGTCCAAGAAGATTGACCTAGATGATAGTGATGTATCCAAGACCACCAATATCAGGGTCAATCTAGGTGACACATAGGAAAGCGCACTCATCCTTTTTCTTAGAAATAATAAAAACATATTTGCATAGAAACCTTCTGATATGCCAGGTGTTCCAAGGGAAAAGGCTGAGCACAAACTTCACGTTCACGAAAATGCCAGGTCGGTAAGGCAACGGCTTAGATGATTCTCGCAGGACCAAAAGGATGCAAAGGAAAGAAATCGGCCGACTGCTGACAGCCGGTTTCATTAAAGAAGTCTTCCACCCCGACTGGTTGGCCAACCCAGTCCTGGTGCGGAAAAAGAATAAGGAGTGGCGGATGTGTGTGGATTATACCGGTCTTAATCAAGCCTGCCTGAAAGATACGTTCTCCCTTCCATGTATTGATCAAGTGGTCGATTCAACGGCTGGATGCGCTTTGTTGTGCTTCTTAGATGCCTATTCACTGTACCATCAGGTTCCCTTAAACCAATCCGACCAGCTTAAAACCTTGTTCATCGTACCATTCGGAGCATTCTGTTACACAACAATGCCCTTTGGTCTGAAAAATGCTGGCACCACTTACCAGCAGACTATGCAGCGATGCTTGGATAACTAGATAGGAAGGAATGTCGAAGCTTACGTAGATGACGTGGTAGTCAAGACTCGGCTCTCCACTGACTTAATATCCGACCTAGATGAAACATTCGGTAACCTCCGAAAATACAATATGAAGCTAAATCTAGAAAAAAATGCATCTTTGGCGTCCCATCAGGAAAATTACTCGGCTTTCTAGTATCATATAGAGGGATTGAAGCTAATCTAGAGAAGGTAAATGCCATATCGCGGATGGGCCCCTCACATTCGCAAAAGGACATTCAAAAGCTTACTGGTTGTATGGCAGCACTTAGTCGGTTTGTATCACGACTTGGTGTTCGAGGGCTACCTTTTTCCGGCTACTCAAGAAGCAAGAATCATTCATCTGGAATGATGACGCACAGAAAGCCTTGGATGATTTCAAGGCTTCCATTAGTGGTCCTCTGGTCTTAACTCCCCCAGAGCCAAAGTAACCTTTGCAGCTGTACATTTCCGTAACCAAACACGTTGTCAGTACTGTGCTGGCGGTGGAACGGGCGGAAGATGGCACGGCTCAAAAGGTGCAATGACCAGTTTATTTTGTCAGTGAGGTCTTATCGGAATCCAAGGTATGATATTTCCAGCTTCAGAAATTAATTTATGCATTACTAATGACATCTTAGAAGTTGAAGCATTACTTTGAGGATCATCCAATTGAGGTCCACACGTCGTTCAGCCTAGGTCAATTGCTGCACAATAGAGAGGCCACTGGGAAAATTGCCAAATGGGGCCGTCGAGCTTGGATCATATGATATCACCTTTAAGTCACGCGACTCAATTAAAGGTCAAGCTTTGTCGGACTTCGTTGCCGAGTGGACAGAATGCGAGTTACCGGCCAACCCGTAAGAATTAAGCTATTGGAAAATGGCGTTTGATGGTTCCTTACAACTGGAAGGTGCCGGAGCAGGGGTCATATTGACATCTCCTGATGGAGCCAAGTTGCGGTACATTCTTCAAATGCACTTCCGCGCGTCTAACAACGCCGCTGAGTATGAGGCGCTATTACATGGACTTCGGACTGCTATCTTACTCGGTGTCCAAAGAATAAGCGTTTCTGGCGACTCGGCGCTAGTAATTAATCCAGTAATGAAGGAGTGGTGTTGTTCCCATGAAAGCATGACAACCTACTGCACTGAAGTTCGGAAGCTCGAAGACAAGTTTGATGGCATCGAGTATAAACATGCCCTGCGCAAGTATTACAAAGAGGCGGACGAACTAGCCAAACTTGGGTCTAGTAGATCTAAAATACCTGATGGAGTATTCTTCGATGATCTGCATAAGCCATATGTACTAACCCAGCAAACTATGGAGCAGTCGGCACTAAAGGAGGGAGCAGCACTGCAGGTAGCTGTCATTGAGGTAGATTGGCGCACTTCCTTCATTAAGTATTTGGATCATGGCACACTACCGCACAACAAAGATGAAGCCCTCCAAATCATTCGCAAGTCTCGATCTTATTGTATAGTCGATCATCTCTTGTACAAGCAAAGCCCACCTAGGATACTGATGAAATCCTTGTCACAAGATGAGGGCAGAGTTATATTAGGAAATATCCATGCTGGCATATGTGGGAATAACGCAGGGCCATCAACAATTGCGGCCAAAGCAATGAGGCAGGGGTTTTACTGGCCGACTGCGGGTGCTGATGCCAAGGAAATCGTCCGAAAGTGTGAAGGCTGTCAGTTTTTTGCACGCCAAATGCACGTACCCGCCACAGAGCTTCAAAATATCCCAATAACTTGGCCATTTTTAGTATGGGGCTTAGATATTGTTGGACCCTTTATGAAGGCTCAAGGGGGTTTTACTCACCTTTTTGTAGCAGTGGACAAATTCTCTAAATGGATTGAAGCAAAGCCAGTCGGTAAGATTTCGGCAAAAAAGGCCATCGAGTTCATGACCGAAATATTCACTCGGTTCGGTTCCCCATACAAGATCATCACTGACAACGGTACTCAATTCACAGCAGAGGAGTTCAAAGAGTTTGTGGGCCGAGTCGGCTTTAAGATTGGCTATGCCTCGGCCGCCCATCCACAGAGCAATGGCCAAGTTGAGAAGGCAAATGGCCTCCTGCTTTCTGGAATTAAGTCTCGTATATTTGATCGGCTGAAAAAGTACACTTGACGGTGGGTTCGAGAATTGCCATATGTGTTGTGGGGTCTTAGAACCAACATAAGTCGTGCCACCGGGCACTCCCCTTTTTCTTTGGTTTATGGCTCGAAAGCCATGTTACCAACCGAGATTTTGTTCGCCTCCCCACGGGTGGTAGCGTACGAAGAAAAAACCTCCAATGACCATAGGTGTGACGACTTGTTATTGTTAGAGGAGCAGCGAGATGCCACCTTAATTTGGTCGGAAGAGTATCAGCAAAGCTTATGATGTTATCACGACAAAAACGTTCGAACACGAGGTTTTTCCGTTGGCGACTTGGTTTTGAAGCAAGTTCAGTCTAAGGTTGGCAAGCACAAGCTGTCGGCTCCATGGGAAGGACCTTTTATTGTAAAGGAAATCACTCGGCTAGGCGCCTATCGATTGATGAATGAGGACGGGTTGGACCTTTAAAGTTCCTGGAACATTTCACAGCTACGTCATTTTTCTGCCTAGTATTTATAGTTTATTGTAACTCTATTTTATTTTATTATCGAATATATATACATTATGGTCATGATATCTGATTTTGCAATTTATGATTTCTGTGAATAATTGTTGTTATTGATTTAAGTCATGGCTCAAATTCTAATACTTGGTATCACCCTAACTCGTGCATGTCGACCAAGCGGGTTACTCAGTCCCTAGGGTTCTTGCCGTCTGTTGGGGACCAAGGCAATTCTCCCAATTTGTATATGCTTGACCGAGTGAGTTCTTAGTCTCCATGGTTCATATTGGTTATTGGGAGCGTTGTTTAGAGGGCTGACATGAGTTGTGTATTGGTTGTGAGTGTTTAACACGAGTTCATACAATACATATACAAAGCAATGTGACACAAGAATTCATTATAATACTGGTAATGAATCTAGACCTTAGCGGTCTATCGAACCTTAGTAATATTACAACAATAGAGATGTAATATAGTATTTTAAGCTTTACAACTCCTTACACTTTGGATAAGGGATCTAGCTCTATTTGGTCGGCTAATACATGTGCCATTTTTTGCGCCTTGGCCACAAGGGCTTCACATTGCTCGTTAGAGAGATCTTCGTGGAAACCTTCGGCAACCACATCTAGCTCTATGCTAGGGATGTGATATATTGCTATTGCTAGGACTTGTGCACCGGCTAGCTCTACAACATGTCGAGCATGCTCTTTTAATCGGCCGGGTGCCCCTTGTAGCCTAGTCATCAGATCTCGGCACCGAGGTGGTTTTTCTTCAGGGTACATGTACTGGATGACCACTTCTGCATCTTTTTGAAGAGCTGCAAGAGACCATCGAAGGTTTTCATCACCCTCTATAAATTTCTTCTACAAAATCTCATAGGACCTTTTTGACCCTACAGAAGTACAACAATTACATATACCTAGGTACAAATAAACTTGGGAACAAAGGTATTATGCTAACAACACTTACCTCTTAGGCGTTTCTCAGCATCTAATTTTTCAGCTTCGAGGGTGGCAACCTTTTCCTTGTATTCTTCTTTAAGCTTTTCAACTTCTTTGAAGGCTTTTTGGAATTGATTTAGCTCATCTACAGCCTTTTTGAAGATCTATTTGTCTTTGGATAGTTCGGTTTCCAGCTTTGTGTTTCTCTCCCTCTGGCTTTTGACTGTTCCTTTAGCATCTGTTAGTTATAAACATTTTAGTTTACAGCTGTATTTCCATATGCATAGGTATATTAATTTTTACCTTCAGTCCTTTTCTTCCAAGAAGATAGGGATTCTTGCATTGTCTTGAAGTCGTCTTTCAGCTTTTCAAAATTATTCTTGATCTCTTCCGAGTCCTAGAGCTGCCTTTTTAATCCCTGGTTCTCAGTTTTCAAAGCTTCAATAGCTTGGGCAGACGACTCCAATTCTTTTATACGGCCTTCCAGACTTGTAATTTGAGCGGCCGACTGGGCATCTTGTTTTTGCTTCAATTCCAGCGTTCGCTACCTCTGTATGGAAGAGGTCAGATATTCATATTCCAGAGATAGCATGTGAGGTATAGGCTTTGTGGATCTCGTACATTGTAGCTCAAATTGAAGTTTATCAACTTGAGATGAACGGGCTTTTAGATCGACTGATAAGCGCCCTACTTCTAGTCTCTCTTTGGCAAGCTGATCTTGTAAATCTACGGCTTTGGCACAATGCCTCTCAACAAGTTGCAGAAGCTTACGCTTGTTGGCCATATGAGTTTTCAGAGCCTGCAATGATGGCGAGTTATATGGTTGAAACTTCATAGCCAGGTTTGGTGATTACTATTATTGACATTATTTTTCAAGAAGGGAGAAATACCTGGAAGGAATGGTAGGCTTTTTCAGTATGTTCTTCAAAATTTTTCAACTCCGCTTGTTCTACCGATTCATCAAATCCGGTGATGGCGAATCGGCCAATATGATATACTGACCTAGTCGGCATGGGCTGTTCCGGAGCACTCTCTTTTACCACTCGGTGTATGGGAATAGGCGTGACATTTTCCTCTGGGCCGATTAGATAGTCATATGTTGGTTCTGGTATTGTTTCAAATACCAGTGATGGCTCTTCGGGTTTGGTGGAGGCAGGAGTATTAGCACCTGTTGCCATCTCAGATATATTTAGGTCTGGGACATTAGGTGACTCAGCCTAGCTAGCTTCTGGCCGAGTGGATTCGGGTGCATTCTTTAAATCATGCGACTTCTCTGCCGAGTGGCCTGGGACATCATCTCTGGATGACCGGACAGACGGTGTATCCTGATTTTTCTCAGGAACTGAACTTTGCGCCGGGACTTTCTCAAATGACATTCCCCCGGTCGACCTACCAAGATATTGAGATTACACAAATGTTCATTGAAAAGCTGTGCATCAAGCTACATTGTTTTGTTTACCTGGCATGACGCTTAAATTTTAAGCCTGACACCTTCGACGGAGGGCTCGTTGGCCTTGGACTGTACGTTGTGTCTGATGCCTCCCTAACGGGGTTGGTCTTGCTTGATTCACTCAGACGAGCTTGCTCTTTTTCGCTTGCATTCATGGTCTGTCGAGTGGTGGAGGTCTTTTCTGAAGTCTTCTTCTTCGCTTCTCCTTGAAGTCTAGCTATTCTTTCAGCTAGAGATTCTTCTTCATCAGAGTCTTCAATGTGCGCCTTGTGGCGCTTGGAGGATGATGGTTGAGTGGGCGATTTCTTTTGCGGTGTCGGTGGTAGTGGTGGATTGGACACATATACATCAAGGTTCTGCAACATATGTGATGTATAATTTGTTATTGAACATAATGAAAGAGGTGTTAATTTTTCAAGCAGAGAGGTGGATAACTTACTGCACTCTTATCAGTCTTGGAATAATGTCTAGTTTTTGCACTCCCTGGAGTCCAACCAAGCAGTGATGAAAATATGTTCTTCAGACGCAATGTCAACTCCCTGTCTGACAATACTTTCGGCACTTCCATTGTGGGGTCTGAGCCTAATTGGAATTTCCATCCTAGAACATGGCATTTCTTGATAGGCTGCATGCGGCGATATATGAAGCTTGCGGCAACGTGTACGCCGGTATATCCTTTAGACTTGAGATAGGCAACATGCTTTAATATATCATCAACATGAGACTTCTTGTTTGGATGAGCCTTTGCTGACCACTCGGGTCGTGGCTTGGGGGCATCGGCTGTCGTTTCTGACAAAGATGGAGCATGGTTTCCATGGTAAAACCAGTCCGTGTGCCACCCCTTGTTGGTTGATGGAAGTGGCACATCAATATACTTAGATTTATTCCTTAATTGGAACCCAGCACCTCCTATGACATTACTGTTGTTTGACTTCAACACAAACAGTTCCTTGAAGGTATCGAAATAGGGATAGATACCCAAGAACACTTCACGTAGGTGAATAAATATGATGATATGTAATATGGAATTTGGATTTAGATTGACAAGGTTGATGCCATAAAAGAAAAGAAGTCACAACATGGGATCCCAAATCCACGATAGAAAAAGGAGGAAACCGTGATATGGTCGACGGGAGGTTGGGGAAATCTCTGAACTATGGCCTCGATCCATCCTCCGGTCTGTTGATCCTATAGCACGCCATTAATCACCAATCTGTTGATCTTCTCAGAATCTATGGCTGACAGGGGGAACTCCTTGATTCCGGCAGGGATGTCAAAGACTGTATCTTCTTCCTCGCCCTTTTCGGGAGAAGATTGCCTCTCGGATTGAGACTTAGCGCTTTGACAGGTGTGCTTCGGGGCCATCGCTCTTGTTTTAGTACAGTGGACAGCGGTTGCGTGGAGTTTCTGGATGAAAATGGAGGTCCGGGATCTAGGGTTTGTGGGCGCAAGATGGAGGCGACGGTGAAATGGGAGCCCGAGATCTAGGGTTTGTGTGCGCAAGATAGCGGCGGTGGCGAAATGAAGATGAAGGGATGCGACTATTCAGTGTTACTTTTATAATTGATAGATAACCTAGTGGGCCGAGGCTTCTCATAACCCGTTAAGTCCAGTTATGTTAATCGGTACATACTTTTATTATGCTATTAAGATTATTTTCAAGCGATAACCTTGGATGTTGCCAGTATTAATGTTAGTGATAAATCACTCGGACTGTTATTGTTTCAATCTTGAAAATTGTACTTTTCCAGATTTTGTGAACAATCACTCAGATTGTTACAATTTCAACCTTGGAAATTGTACCTTTTGATATTTTGTGATAAAATCACTCGGATTATCTTGGCACCAGTCTTGGGGGCTGTATTTTTGTACTATATTACTATAATTGATACATCACCAATCTTGGGGGCTATGTCAATTGAATTTCATGGTAAATCACTCAGATTAAGGATGATTCGGTAATGTAGATGTCGTTATGAATTTGGTGATGCATCACTCGGTGAATGGGGGAAATTTAGCAGAATATGGAGCTTTTTAGTTTAGTTTGACAAATCGGAAGAATCAGATATCCTTATGCCCTTTTGTATTGAGGGACAAGATTAATTTTGATTATTGGATATTTTTCAATAACTCAAAAGTTGCTTTGGTATAGACTCAACAACCTTCTGAGTTGGGGGCTATATTCATAGGCTATGTCTTTTTCAGGTGTTATCAGAAGTAATTGAAAAAGCACTTCCCAATTTCATAAGATATTGAGGCAAATCAAGATGATGATTCAAAATGGAAAGTGCTTGGGGGCTACTATGGGACATATATATCCAGGATACTTAACCACTCGGCTAACTGGCCGAGTGGGCCGGGGGCTCGGCTATGGTGTATTCGGCCTAGAATATATTTACTTAGATACTTGTTTGAGTAAGCAGCAAGTTAGGTTAGCAGATATGTTGGAAAGATAGGATCTGTCGTAACCGACTAAAAGATTACCGTGTAAACCCCTGCCCTTCAGGTATATAAGGGGGGCAGGGGGCCTTTGGCAGGACAGAGACTCGTATTGGAACCCTAATTCCAGTGCAAACCCTAGCAATACAGAAACACCAAACAGGACATAGGGTTATTATCCTTCGGGAGGCCCGAACCTGTATAAACCTTGTGTCCTGTATCCATTGATCTTTCATACTTATACGCATACCTAGAACTACTATCGAGAATATCTCTCGACAAGTTCCATAAGGCATGCTCATGAATACATCATAAGTCATCAAGCTGACACGGGAACCAAAGTCACATAAGGCTTTTGGAAATTTCTTCCCTGATATCTCACATGGTATGTATGGTTCTTCTTCTTCCTCTTCAGTGAGACCTACAACATACACACCACATAATCCTTCATAGGTAGATGGCTCAAAGCAACTGTCTAGCTATCTCTTCGCTTGTTTCACCTCTGTTCCATCAAGCTCTATATCATCCTTGTAAAGCTTCCCTAAAACTCTCCCAATAATTTCTTGATCGAAAATTTCCAACTTGAGGCGATTACTTGGGAAATTATACTCAATTCCGGCTTCGAAAGCGTCTTGCAGACTAAAGGATCTTCTCATATTGAGCAACTCGCGCGAAAAATCAATAGGAATCCAGTCTATGGGCTCAAATTCGTCAAGTGGTTTAGCATTCGCCAATGTTCTATCCCCCTTTGGTTTCGCAAAATTGCCTTCAAATTCCTTCAGGTGGTTGTCCAGAATCGCAGCTTCTATCTTGGTATATTCCTTGTAACTCAACGAAGTCATCATGGTGATCGGTTTTCTTGTCATCACGACTACGCCAATCGGCTTAGAGACTACGCCGATCGGCGCATACGTCAGATCCACAGAGGCGGGTATGACGGGTTCTATTTCTTTGAGCCGATTGGCGCAGTCGTGATGACAAGAGAACCGATCACCATGACGACTCCGTCGAGTTGCAAGGAATATACCAAGATAGAAGCTGCGATTCTGGACAACCACCTAAAGGAATTTGAAGGCAACTTTGCAAAACCAAAGGGGGATAGAACATTGGCGAATGCTAAACCACTGTGCGTCAGATCCACCTGTAAAGATCTTGAGGCACTCCTTCATGATGGAATGTTTGACAAAGTGCCTCCAAATCTTGTAAGTGAGTATATGGGTTCTCCTCTTTCGCTCCAAGGAACTTGTTTGCTTCAGCCATGCTAATTATAATGGGGTTCAACACATACGAGGAGGCCGTGGCCTTCTCATCTGAGGATTGAGGCACCAGCACGTCTGGAGATGGTAGAGAAAGCTCCCTGAGCGTCGAAGAAGGTCTTGTCATACTCATCCTAAAAATTCACATAAAACACAAAAACAAAAATAACTAGAAAAGAGTGGATTAGACGTTAGTAAAAAATTAATAGTAAAAGAACTGGCTTGTTCCCTGGCAACGGTGCCAGAAAAAGTGCTTGTTGGTCGTAATTACGCACCTACTTATATACCGCAAGAGGACGGTGTACAGATGTACCTCTTTTTCCCTCAGAGTATTCCAAGGTTATTGAATCCACAAGGAACAAGCAGAACAATTACTATTGAAGGATTACTAACAAATTGCAATGGATTGGTTGTTGTGAATGATGACGGTGAGAGAGTGGAGGGTGAACGTTATTGAAGAGGTAACAGGATACTGAAGGTTTCTCTCCTTAGGATTGGTTCACTAGCATGCAACCTTATTCTTATTAACTCGAGTGATGCCTCTAATATTCTACAAGACATGGTGGTTTCGTTCACCCCGGCTGTCACTACAAAGACTATTAGCTCCCCACTGGTTTCTTGCACTATGTAATGGGCAAAAGTTTATTGGCCGATACACTAATAAAAAAGATAGATAGATATGTAATTAAGTACATCACATAGATTAGGTTCATCGAGAGAGTATCAATAAGTATGAGAGTTACATGACCAAATTCCCGCACCGGAGAAGAGAATATGAGACTACTCACTTATCCTTTCGCTAGACATAGCAGAGGGATGAGAAATAGCACTGGAACGTGCACGAGCCGATCGGCGTGATCGCCCTTCTGGTGGATCTTATCGGTGTTGACCAACCATCGCCACCAATATTTTAGAACCCTAGTTCTAATAACTGTGATTGCCTTCGTCTGTTGTCCCACCTTGGCTCTTGTCAATTATCTTCTTTTTATACCCGACGGGATTAGGTCAACTTCCACTGACTGTAACTCATACTGGGCTGGGCCTTCGTCTTTCTCGGACTAGGTCGTGTTTTCATCATATTTTCCTTCTGCGCCGATCGGCACGACTCCACATCTAGCCCGTCTTTGTTACTCTTTAGTTCTTTATCCATAATTGCCCTGTTTTACCCCTGTTTCCTGCGATTATATCCAAAACAGAATAACTACAAATATATGCAAATATGGGGTTAATTATTAGTCCAAACCACCAATTTAAGATGTAAAACATCCTTTTTTGGTAGATAAAATAGGCATCTAGAAACCACCAACATCTAGTCCCCACACCGCGAAGGGCCATGTGAGGGGGATCGTTTGGAGGGCCTGAGCCAGCAGATCTGTGTGGCGGGTGTAATACTGGCAATCTTTGCATGTTTTGACTATGCGAGTCGCGTCGTCCACGACAGTCGGCTAGTAAAAGCCTTGACGGAAAGCATTGATCTCGAGGGTTCGAGGCACAACGTGGTGTCCACAGAACCCCCCCCCCCCCCCCCCCCCGCCCTAGATATCGATGAGTAGCTTGATGCCTTCGCTGATGGGGATGCAGCGTTGCATGACTTTGGTGATGCTGCTGTAACACCTAGGGTACCAAGTGCATACCTTAGACACCACTAGCCATGACCTTGATCGAATTATAACCCAATCAAAAAGTTTGAACTCTTTTGAACTCGTTTCTAAGTGAAACGTCGCCAAATTCAAATGAGCTTTGAACTACAAGTCAATTTTTTTCCCAATAAAACATAGTGCCACCAAAAATATAATTTATAGGATGATGAATAATAATTTTAAATCAAATCTTAGATTTTTATTCTAATAATTAGTGACCCAAATAAATGCCCAAATACTCAAAACACCATAAATTTGGAAAATACTCATTCATATTGCAATTCAATCTATGGGGCAAACATATTTTTGAAATTTAGAGCACATTATGCTTGTCACGAGCATATTTTTGATTCCTACAGATAATTTCTAGAAATAAATATATGAAATTGACAAGGTCAAGCAAAATGGAGAATTTTTAAAAAAATCCCCACGGACCCACCCGCCGGTGGCACTATCGGTCATCTTCCTCCTTGCGATTGGCCACCAGGGGCGGTGCTCGCCGCGTGGCTGACACCGAGGCACCTCTCCCCACCTGGTCCGAACCTGCTCTCCAAAACCGTCGCCCGCGCCCCCGGTTTCGGACCGCGTCTGGTTTTGCTCCCCATTTTCCCTCTCCTTTCCGCTCGGCGCGCAGAGAGCCGCCATTGGAGCTGCAGCTCGGCTGCTGCGTCGCGCCATCGCTGCTGACCCTCCCCAGCTTCGCCATGCTACTCTGCCGCTGTGCGCACTCGCCCTCTTTCTCCCCATGCAATCGCGCATCCTCGTCTGCACCGAGTCGCCGGCCGTCGAAGTTTTCTTCCCCGTCGCTCCATGGCCGCCATTAACGGTCGTAGCTTGAGTCGAGCTCAGCATGTTGCCTCTGTAAGCTGTCCCCGCCATCAAACACCGCAGAATGTTGCGCCTAGACCTCCTTCATCTCTCCAGGGCCGCCACTCGTCGTTCCCCGCGCTGATTAGGGAGAATCGTACCATCTTCTCCAAGTTTGGTTGCCGCAACAACCATTTGTCCTGCTGCCAAATCCGCCCTACCTGGTGAGGCTTTATACAATTTCTTGCAGCTGTAGCTTCCCCATTAAACCATGAACCTCTCTGACTTATTCTTTCTACCAATATGGAGCAATGTTCGCCGGATTTTGAAGTCCCATGGCCACAGCGGCCATGAATCAAGCCCCCCCCCCCCCCCCCAGCGACCTGGTGCTGGTTTGGCGTGGTTCTAGTGTGGCCAGGCCTCTGTGGATGGTGGTGTGGCCTGGATCTGATTGGCCCAGGTCCAAAAAGGTCTTTTCTGTCATTTATTTAAATACTAGAAAGTTTGTGTTGCTAGGGAAATTCACAGGGAGCACAATACGTGGGGAAAATTTACAAACTAAATTTCGTTGAACTCCTATGACATTGTACTATTTTGTAAAAGTGCTAAAATGCCATGCGTGACAATACCTTGGTCAGATCCAAATAAATAAGAAAAACACCAATAAATTCATATACAACTATCTGTAATTGATAAATTCGTGTCACTTAGTGAATAATCACATTTTGACATGTTGAACTGCCCTGTAAAATCACAAGTGTTAGTTCTCTGTATTTTAGTCGTAATTGAATTATTTCCCTTTTTATTACTTTAATTAATTAAAATTATTGACCCTGTGCATGTAATTGAAAATTGGCTCAAAAATCACTCCTGGTATATTCTCTTTATATTAGATTACCCATGTGCAATTGACTTCCAAAACCATGTTAAATCAATTAGTTTAACCCATAGGCTTAAATAACATATTTAAGTATATAGTCATTTAACTTGAAGGTAATCATTTGTATGCTCAAGTATCTTAGCAACATGTATCCACATATTAGAATACTAGTTAGTTTACTTAACCATTAGTCATATCGCATGGCTATTGTGGTTGTTAATTCAACAAGTTTGGCCGCTTTAAACAAATTCCCAAAAATGTTTCGTACCTTGTAAAAGGCATAAATAAGTAACTATTGGAAATTTTTGGGCCAACCCAATTTATTTAGACTCCTCTGGTTATGTATCATTTATCAAAAATTCTAAAACCACATGCATGCTGTTACTTTTACCAGAGAAAAAAATAAACATTAAACCACTAATAAAATCATATATAAATATAGGAAACAAATAACTTCTTAAACTTGGCATAGGTTTACCATATAGTTATTAAGTATACACTTTATCATAGGTGTTTATTCATTGTATAGCAGCATTTTCATATATTGGGGGCTTCATTATGATCAGTACCTCTCCCTGCTCATGCTACTTGCATATTTGCATCGATCGCGATCGACACACACATACCGTACATTTTGTACTAAGCTACCGTGTTAATTTACTTGAGTCCATGAAGGAAATTCACCAATATGTCAACCCTATGTCGTTAACCCACCTCATAATACATTAACCCCATGTATATTTTATAACATTAAATCATTTATAAATCGACTGCTATAAATCTTCTGTAATGCATATCATCACATTTGTATCATGTAGATAACAAAGTGAACCACGTGGAGCCTGCGACAAGAGCAGGAGCCAAAAGGACAAAAGGGAGATCCCACTAACCAGGAACAGGACCAAGACAAGCCTCGGTACATCCTACCAAGTTTTACTCTTTTTATTTTATCACTAGATAGGGTGATATAGGGTTGCCTGTGCATTAGGTTTGTAGGAGTTGTTTAAAAACCTAGAATTATAGTAGGTTCCTCTTACCCGGTATTAGCCTTAGGACGGTAGTTGCTTTGTTTAATTTAGGACGAATATTCATTCAGTGGTATAGAAACGCTCATAGGTTAGAAAATATTGTCACCGGAAACAATATTGAAGAAAGGAAAGTTGGATGAGATCACAAATAAAGACCGGACGGGCAACTAGGCGAAAAGGAAAGGACAACTTGTCTTTAAGGAGGTAGCCCTGTCCGAGTCACCTAAGACTACACCTCATGTCCGGCCTATGGGATCAAGTTTGAACGTACTGTTTGCATACTGGAGTTATGGGTCCAGTAAACTAATGTAGCTACGATTACTACTTGGATGGAAGATACTCTACTTCCTAAGGCGAAACTGGGGATGAGAGGAGGGAGGAATCTATCCACGGATGGCGGTACGGGGTGCATCGCGTGGGGGACCCTTCTCGAAGAAGCCAGGCTTGGAAGACCCTACAGTACCGTATGCGAAAGGTTGCTCCATGCGGCTTCCATGAAGCGCATATGGATCGTGCAAGCAGGTTTCTCCTGCAGGGTGTAAATCGATTCGAGTCGCTGCCCCTCACAGTAACGAGTACCACTTGATAACTCCGCCGGAACAGTGTCGGAAGCCATTAATGTGATGAATGGGTTCCATATTGTTGTATGGATTTATTCTTAATTGTATTGCAACCATGATTGTTGTACTCATAGTGCAAACTAAATTTACTATTTCACCTGTTAATTTAACTTGATGCTAAAACTTGAAAACTGGGGATTTATTCTTAGGCTGCCTTTTAGCAACATGAACCCTACCCTTAGCCTATGCATGTCTAGGAGTCGGTTATAGATGGCTATTTTGTTGGGTCAGTCTTGCTGAGTAAACTAGTTACTCAGGGTGACGTTCTATGTGGTTTTCAGATAATCAGGGGGGAGACCACCACTGCGATGGGTGGTTCCACTGGGAAGGTTAGCGTCCCGAATACTGGAACATTGAGTGGGAGCTGTGCACCAATGATGATGAGGAGTAGGCTTGTGTGCGCTGGCACGGTGTTAGGGGCATGACATCGTCCAAGGCCAGCTACTACTAATGTGTATCACCGTGAGAGGGTGTTGTATCTTATTTCCCGTTGAACTTCCTTCGTACTGTTGATCTATTTTGCTTCCGCACTTTAAAAACTCTGGCTTGTAAAATTTAAATTCGGATTTATGTAAAATTTTGTACTCTATCTATGTTCTTGTTGTAACTATATTATTCTGTCATGTGTTGTACTATTGGGTGTCACAGCGCATGTCGCCACCTGAGAAAGATCCTGGAACGAAATCATCTCCGTGGTAAGGCGGTTCCGTTACAGCTACACTGTGTAAAGTTCCCCTTAATTAAGATGAAAGATTTGGTGTGCCAATAGAGCCGCTTGGCTTTGTTCCGGTCGGCAGGGAGCGTTCCTCGGGCTAGGTACTCAACATATGGGACCCTCTAGTTGCGCGGGAACTCAGATCTCTTGATGTTAGGGTCGATTTGCTCAACCCCTGGATCGTCCGGTCGATCATCCGACTTGCTCGAGTCGCCCGACCGATCAACCTCCATCACATCAGCAGGCTGCTGGATCTCCGGAGGCGGCTCCTCAGCCCTTGGGTCGGGGTCGATAGTGTTGTTCAATCCCTCCTTCGGTCCTACGGGCTCTTTGGGTCCAATTGAGGGCTCATACTGGTCGTTTGCGAAGATTCTCGGAGGAATCCGCTCTGGACTAGATGCCATCTTGGCCGATGCGTCGGCCGCCTCATTGAGGCGTCGTGGGACGTGCTTGAGTTCTAGCCCTTCAAGCTTGCTCTCAAGCTTGCGGACCTCCTGGTAGTAGAGCACCATGGTGTCGGCCCTACAACTAGACTCTTTCATGATCTAGTTGACCACGAGCTGGGAGTCGCCTTGGACCTCCAAACGTCGTATTCCGAGCTCGATGGCAATCTTAGGCCAGTTTACAAGCGCATCGTGCTCGGCCATGTTGTTTGATGCGGGGAAATGTAAACAAATTGCATATCTCATGTGTACGCCAAGCAAAGAGATGAAAACGAGGCCGACGCTCGCACCTGCCCGCATGAGTGACCCATCAAAGTAAATTATCCAGTACCCTTGGTCGACCGGAGTGGGTGGGAGTTGTGCCACGGTCCATTGCACCATGAAGTTGACGAGGGCCTTGGACATGATGGCCGCTTGGGGCCGGTACGTGATGTCGTGCCCCATCAGCTTGAGCGCCTATTTCGCCACCTTGCCTACTGAGTCGCTGTTCAGGATAATCTCTCAAAGCGGAAAGGGACTTACAATGTGTACCGGATGGGAGTCGAAGTAGTGCTGAAGATTGCGTCGTGCGACCAACACTGCGTAAATAATCTTCAGGATCTATGGGTACCTGGTCTTGGAGTCGGACAAGACTTTGCTGACGTAGTAGACGGGGTGCTAGACTTTGAGGGCGTGCCCCTCTTTTTCTCGTTTGACTACAAGCTCTGAGCTCACGACTTGAGTCGTCGCCGCTATGTATAGCAGCAGCACCTCTCCCAAGATCAGGGGTGTCAGTACCGGCATGCTGCTCAAGATGCGCTTGACATCATCGAGTGCGGATTGGGCCTCAGGGGTCCATTCAAACCAGTCGGACTTCTTTAGAAGTCTGTATAGCGAGAGGACTCTCTCGCCAAGACGCGATATGAAACGGCTCAATGCTGCTAGATAACCAGTAAGCCGCTGCAACCCCTTGAGATTCTAAACTAGACCCATAGGATCTATTGCGGAGATTTTCTCTAGATTGGCCTTGATTCCATGCTCAGAAATGATGAACACGAGGAGCATGCCCCTTGGGACCTTAAAAACGCATTTCTTAGGGTTGAGTTTCATGTTGTTCACTCGCAGCTTGGCAAAGAAGCGCTCAATATCAGCCATGAGAGTGTCCGTCTCCTTGGACTTGACGACTATGTCATCCACGTAGGCCTTGATAGTGTGGCCAATCAGATCATCGAAACGCTACTGCATGCAACATTGCAATGTTGCACCGGTGTTTTTGAGCCCAAAGGGCATTGTCACGTAGCGGTAGGAGCCAAACGGCGTAATGAGAGATGTTGCGAGTTGGTCAGATTCTTTCATTGCGATTTGGTGGTACCCCGAGTAGGAAGGAGATGGTTTCACACCCCGTCGTCGAGTCAACAATCTGGTCGATGCACGGGAAAGGAAAAGGATCTTTCAGATGTAGATCTTCTAGAAGTTCCCGATGAAGATGTCCCTCAGGTCCCCCTAGTGGAAGATTTGACCCTCGAGGAGATGCTCAAGCTAGGCACGGGCCAAGTCCGTGAGATACAGCGGAAGGTTGCGGATGATAGCTAGGTCATCGATGGCTCCCCTAGCCTGACACACATGGCGATAATCCTCGAGCCAAAGATCGGGGTCCGTCTCGCCCGCATACTTGGTAACTGTCACGAGCGCCCGGAAGCGTTTAGGGAACTCAGTGCTGCGGATTCGTGAGCTGAAGACCCGCGATCTAAGGGGGCGGGGGAAGGGGGGGGCTTGGGCTCCGCCTTCACTCCTCGTTGGTATCATCGTACCGGCCCCCAAGGCGTGGTTGGCAACCTCTTCTTGGTTTAGCCGCTCTTTGTCGCGACGATGCGCCTTGCGAGTGTGGAGCGTGTCACGGTAAGGCCCGACCCAGTCGTGGACCGAGGCTTTCTTGGTCGTGCCCCCGGTTGGAGTCGGTTGCCGAACCGAGTGCTATTGGGAGCCAACGGCATTAGCGCCTCCCGCACGCCTAGACGTAGTGATCTGTTGGCTATACTGAGTGGCACGTTGTTGCGAGCTCGCTGCCTAGAGTTGGGCTGCCTTGGTCAGAAGGGCTGGGCCTCCGGGGTCACAGGCTTGGGGAGTGCACCGAGGAGGGCGACGACCGTTGCTATGCTCTGTCCTGTTCATGTGAACTGTGGGGGGCCCTGGTCATCAGTGACGATATGTTGATGAACATCACGGGCCATGGCGCGAGTGCATCCGTCTGCACCGGGACATGCCAGTTTGTTGCCTATCTCCTCCTTTCCGTTCTGCAGCTGGCACCGGGTCTCTTCCAGCTCCGCCCGTCTCGCGCTCAGCCGCTGCTGAAGGTCGTTGGGGTGAGGCACGGTCTGCGGCTCCCCTGCTATGGTGATGGGGATGTTGATAGTTGTTCCTACCGCCGTCGTACCAATTGTCGGGCAAGTTGGAGCAGGAATTCCAGGGTTCACCATTGCCCCAGCGACCGATTGTCGGGCTAGTTGATAGTTGTTCCTACCGCCCTCGTGGGTGCCGCAACTTCTCACGTAGCTCCCTGGCTCAGAGCTGGAGTCTTCCCGCTGACCCCATGTCGAGGAGGTTGAAGAGGAACGCATCTGGGTGGTCGATCACAACGAGGAACCCACAGCCCGCGAACGTGGGAGTCATGAGCTGCACGGTCGCGTCTCGGTAGCACTCTGCGGCGTTCCGTAGGCGATGCAGGCATCCCTCCGGGGGGGGGGGGTTGTCGAGGCCGCTCAGGCAGAGAGGCTCTCCTTCGAGGAGCTGCCCATGAATGTTTGCCTGGGCGAACGCAAAGTGTCAGAGATCCTCCTGGTCGGGCGTAGGGCCCAGGTAACGCTCTAGATGGAGCCACAGCTGGTCGGCGTAGCCCGACGACGCTGCGGAGCGGCTAACAGTGTGCGACATGGGCGGCCCAAGCCGGACCACACACATTGCCTTGTCGACAACCGCGATGGAATGCGGGAATGACTCGTCGATAAGTTGTAGTGTCCTGTCTCCCGCAACCATGAAATCAATTGTGTTGCTCGTATCGTCCAGCCACTATGGGCGCACCGCCGCTGGGGCGGGCGCCTGGACTGGAGAAGGCGAGGACAATGGAATGCTGACACATAGCAGCTTCCGGTCCGCAGTAGTAACAAACTCCAGGCTCCCAAAGAAGATGCTGCTCCCGGGAGCCCAGAAGGTGTCGGGAGTGGCCATCCGAACCATGGAGTGGCGAAGTGAAATGCGTAAAAGCTTCCCCTTCCTGGCGTGCCAACTGACGGTGTTTTGATCACCGACTAGTAGAATTTGTTCATAGTGGCGCGTTTTAGGCTCGGCGATCGCTATGTAAGAGGACACAAAGGGGTTATACTGGTTCAGGGAGGTTCCGTACGTCTGGTTGCTCGTGTTACTTGCTCCGATGGAGTGATACAATGGTGGTGAGAGAGGAGGGAGCTCCAAGTCTCTGGTGTGAGTGATGCGAGTGTGTGTCGATGTGCCACGATGTCTAGAGGCGGGTCTGGACCTCCCCCTTTTATACTTCAAGGGAAGAGGACCCACATTACAGAGAGAGAGAGAGAGAGAGAGAGAGAGAGAGAGGTAGATGGGCGGCTTCTACACATGAGGGGTCGGTGGGGGCGTGTTGGAGAAGGCGAAGTCCATGGTCGACGATATGGCCCGCGTACCTGTGACCCACTTTGGTCTTATGGGGATGTCAAGGAGGAGGACAATGTTCCCTCATTTTGCGCGTCGGGTCGAGCTTCCCTTCTTTGGATGGTGTGTTCCCCTGTATGCGGGAGGGTTCATCATTAGCACTGTCATGTTACCCATATGGAGGTCAATCTTGCTGTCCATCGAGCCGTCCTACCGCCACTGTAGCTTAGAGGTGTCATCGGGGGCAGGCGTCACAGGTTGTCCTGCCACGCCTACTCTGTCCAGTGGGTGCTGATGATGGTAAAGGGAGCAGGTAAGATGGAGGATTTGACCTCCTGAAACTATACGCATGTAACGGGCGTGGCATTAAAGGTTGGGTGGTTGGCGGTTGCTGACCATCCTCGCTCGACCCCCTTCATGAGGGGTTGATGTGTCAGGTTGCGCCTGTCCGTACCTACTTGGAGTTGGAATCAATCCCATCCTGACAGGGCAATCAATTTTCTCCACTCCACCACACCTCGCTCGGTCAGGGACTCGTTGTCCCATCCTATCGCGGTTCGGACCGCATTGATGGGAGCTGATTGGGGCAGGCCTTGTCAGTGATCATGAGGGGCCTGCACTATCGTCATGGCAGTAGTGTCAGAGAAATGGCCATCATTTCTCTGGAGAAATTTATTTAGGACGTGTGGTTGTGCCGCCCACTCGGGAGGGCATGCCACACATTGGATCTGTCAGGGCAGAACGATTTATCCTTGACTCCCTTCGAGGGGTCGAGCGGGGCACGGTGGGCCCTTGATCGCCTGAGGGTCAAGCAAAACATCCTCGGCTCTCGACCCCTACAAGAGGGGCAGGGTCGAGCGAGTCGGGGGAGTGGTGCGACCATTGTGGCTAAGCTTTGACTGCCGTGGGGACATCTCCGTTTTGGTGGGGGCCTACGCGGCTTGCTGGTGATCCGATGGGCCCTCTAGGCTAGACGTATATGTGGGCCCCTAGGCGGTGCCATGTGGCACCTTGTTTTTGTCCCTCAACAAGCGCATGGTAAACAAGGCGATAAAATCTGATGCATGAAGATATTTGTACCCCGGACTCAAGGGGCATGTGTTGACACCAAAATTTGGACTGGTCCCAGTGGTCGGAGACATGGAATCGGATTCAGCCAGGCCAAAGTAGTTCAACGGCCGAAGGGAATAAAATGGGCCAAAATAGGGTTGTTTTATCTCTTTCTATTCTAGTTTAGATTTTGTTTAGAAATAAATCTAGGCGGTTTGCTTATCTAGAAACCAAAGAGTCTTGGCCAAATCGGGTTAGAACCCCTTGCACGGGGCTATAAATATGTAATAGGGCCTGTACGAGAAGACGTAACACTTTCGTTCAATACAATTGGGCCCATCGCCAAACCTTTTCTCGATGACAACCTCATCTCGCGTGGGCTGCATCGGCTTCGATCTCGACGGGAGACATGGATTAGTCACCCCCGGTAATTCTATCGATTTTAACTAGTACTTTCTCATTAATTTGATATTCTAGTTGTTATTGTTAGAATCGCTAGTTATCCGGTAACTAGATCTTTATCTTATTTATTCTATCGAGTTAGAGTTGCAACACTGTCTCAGTTAGGTCTGATCTATTGTGATTTTTTTTAGGTTTATGAATTTGATTTAGATCTGTTATTCGAGTCACTTTATTAGTTTTTACCAATAATTAAAGTATGCTGAGTTCTATTGGCTTTGTTTGAATACTGTCTTGATTAAGTTCGATCTATTCGGACCAGCGAGACTGCATTGATTTTGACCTCTCATTGAGTCGATATGACTAGGTGTGAGTCAATTATAGGTGAAGTCGATAGGGTTCTATTGGAACGTTTTGGTGATAGGTTATCATAGTTCGATCAACTTAATCATTTTCATGATCATGATTAATAATGATTATAGTTTGATTATTTATGTACTTTTGAAAGTTGATTTCCCCCTTATTTGATAAGATTAGATCTGTGAATTTAAGACATATTTGCAATACCAGTTACCAGATCTATCGACTTTCACCATCGAGGAAGCAAGTTTTTCCATGTTTACAGCAAATCTATTGACTCTACTCTATTGACTTTTCATTACCAATAGAGCGAATCTCAGCACGTTAGTTGTAGATTTATCGACTTCGCTCTATCGACTCAATACTTGTTGGTAGTATTCATGTAATAGTTAAGATCTGATTATTCAATTGCTGATTAGCCGATCTAAATCAGCCACATAGTTTATTTATCATTATTACCTACTTTTTATAGCCATCGGCTAGTTTTCACTAACAATGATTATCGACTTTTCTCGTCGGCCTGCACTGGGCCATTGACCCGGGAATTTTACCATTTGTCTCTTTGTCGATTTGTAGGCAAAATTGACTGGCACGCCCCGGTTTCATTGAGTTGAGCCTGTGCTAGATTTAAACAAATCTCTCTGGTCGCACGGGTGATTTTCATGTCAACAGCAGCTACAAAGACTGATCACGCCTCCACCATTGCCGCACTTGCATGACATCTGGGTGACTTCATCCAAAACACTACTGAGGAGAGGCATCAGATCAAGGATGTGCTCAGAGTATAGGAAGAGGTACAACAGCAGTAGATGAGATTGATGACACACCTACTGATTCAGTTGCTCAGAGTATAGGAAGAGGACACTCTAGTTAGCAGACAGGAGTTCCTATACTTCCACAGACTCGGCAGTTTTAGACACAGACATACCCCTTCACTGCTATGATGAGGGCGTAGTCCGGTGGCATGTCATCACACTTATGGGAGTTATAGACAAGGGCAGCAGGATAGTCTTTCTTACCGACAAAGTTCTTCCCAATATCAGCCTTCTCAGTATCTGTGTTGTTCACCTCACCTGCACAGTCCACTGCTTCCAAATGGCAGGACACTTACTAGCAGTTGCCCATCAGGAGTCTGACCTTCTCATACGTACAGCACAACACTTAGTCAGCTCTACACACAGCCTCGTAGACTAGCTTAGCTCTACCTTCTTCTACTACAGTCTCTTCATTTTGTTACAGCTCAGATAGTAGAGGATCTTGTTCAAGGAGGCTTCACTTAGCAGGACATGGCCGATCTTACTCTACATCAGGCACCCGTTGCATAGGAGACAACCACAGTCTCATCAGGACAGGACAGAGGGTCTAAGTCACCAGGGGATCTCGCATACTTTGAGCAGCTCAACGCTCAGGTGACACAAGATTAGGGAGAGTAGCAGGATCCAGCACAGGAGCAGCCTAGCATAGAGCCCTCAGTAAACGTCGCTGCACCACAACCTTCTTCGACCTCGAGCGCTTAGTAGTTTTTCCTCTCTTTTTGGTGCTTGTTGCCAAAGGGGAGAAGACGTAGAGATAGGGATAGTGTGATCCTGTGATGATCGAGATAGTAGTCTTGTATCTAGGGGGAGTATACGTTGTATACATGGTTTTGCGAGTTAGATACATTTGGATCTTATTTTGAGGTGTTTATTGAGATGTTTATGGATTTTGATGAGTCATGGGTTTCGATTGCTTGTGTTTCAATCATCATGATCTCACTTGGTTTATTTACATACACAGTACTTTGTCCTTCATTAATTATCATGTATGCTTGTGTATGTATTTATGATGATGATTGCTTGTTCTTAATTCCATAGCCTGTTGCATATCATCATTCATGTCTTGCACTGCATGTCTTTATGTTTTATTTAAAATCCTAACATGACATGCAAGCATTATCATCTAGAGTGTGTTGTCTCTCTTTATTCTCTTAGCTCTTGATAATGTGTGATTGAGTAGGACCTTGTTCGTTCTTTGCTTATGTCTTTGAGGTTCATCTTGATCATAGAATAGCTCTTTTAGCCTTGATGTTTATGTTAAGTATTGGTTGTCATCAATCACCTAAAAGGGGGAAATTATAAGCTTCATGACCTTTGATGAGTGGATCCCCGAGTTATGGATGTTTTGGTGATTAATGACAACTATGAAATTGTGGGCTAATATCTACACGAGTGTTGTCTAGGAAGCAATCATCTCTAAACTCTACTACAAATCTTATGGGACTTGCTAATTTTTAACTGCCTAAAAGTTGGGGAAACTTTCAGTCACCTCCTTGAGCTATTAGATCTAGATCCAATGGTTTATAATTATTATACAAATAATCCTACAAAAGAAAAATTAAAACACAAAGTAACAAACCATTGAAAGCTTTCAGCTGATTGAAAACTAGTTAATATGAAATCTTATTGATGATGGTTGTCTAGGTGATGGATGACACTGACCACAAGCATAGAGCTTAATGGAGTCCAAGGGTTGATGGAGATGAATCAAGGCTAAGGACAAGCTATGGAGCAAGTGTTTGAACAATTGTATTTGTTAGGGCTTCGATTCCAAAGGAAAAACTAGAGTATCAAGGGGTTGTAGTTCATGCTAGTCGGTGATGTGCATAGATACTCAATGAAATCATAGGCACTTGGTGATAGTGGAGAAGCCAATGAGCTGTTGGAAGAAGCTAGGAAACGAAGTCAAGAGCGAACGAGGAGTTTTAGCTTCTGGAGAGAGAGACCAGACAGTTGGGCAGTAGTGATCGGACTATACGGTCGTCAGGAGATCAGAGAGCAGTCCACGAGAAGTCTGTTAGTTGGAAGGCCCATAGATACTGGCTACAGACAGAATAGTCTAGTCTGTATGGATGGGAGCTAGGATAGAGAGGTGCAGTTTTAGGTGCTCTTTGGAATCAACAGACATGAAGAGACCGAACGGTCCGATCTACTGACCGGACAGTCTAGTTGTGTTCAGAAAGGTGATATCATGGAGCAACAACTAGTTTGAGGTTGGAAGCCTATATAACTTTGTTTCTGGGATCTTGAAGACATCTCTTGATCAGTGGAATAGCTGGGAGCATTGTAGGGAGCCAAGAGGAAAAGAGAGGAGCACTAGGAGAGGATATTGGGTATCTTGAGAGTGCTAGTGAGAGTAACTTGAGCATCTATATACATCTAAGGCTAGGGTGTCCTTGAGGGTGTGATTTAGACTGTTACTCTTGGTCTATGGTGAGACCTAGACCGTTTAGGTGTTGGTTATCGAGTCTATCATGATTGGTTGTGAAGGATGTCACATGTTTGTATATGGTTTTGGCCACCATTCAAAGGGGCATCGCTAGTGAGCACCTATGTTGGCTTGGGGAGTCTGGCAAGTTCTGGAAGGAGGCGAGCTTATGCCTTTGGCAGCGGTGATGCAACCGTGTCTTCACTTTGGAAGTGACTGCGATCTCGTGTGCAAGAACTCCCACTTGGTGGCAGAAGGGACCAGCACTCTGGCAGGAGTGGTCCAATAAGGATTAGGGGAAGGCGTCATCCTTTCGAGACCTTGGGAAAAAAATCATGAGCATTCCTTGACCCCTCTTTAATATTCCACAATTGTGTGCTCTAGTGATTAGGTTGAATTATGGCTTGCATAAGCTAGTGTGTTTATCTTCCGCATTTTGTACTCATCATAAATGCCAGCATGTGTAGGGTATTGGCCGACTAGAATTGTTAGGTTGCAACAATTGCCGGGATCTAGTGGAGTAAATTAAAGTATTCAAATTTGTTGTCGGCTTACCGATTCACACCCCCCACCTCTTGGTACGCCTTTGGTCCTTACACATGGGCTCACCACCACCCATAGGGCGCTCATGTCACTCTCCAAGATTCCTGAATTAGTAGAGGACGAAGGCAATGAGGAGGAGGAGATAACTATTGCAAGCCTAGCCAAGCAAATCTCGAGGGTGCAGCTACGAAATGCCAGCTTGGCTAGGAAATTAGCAGATGCTCGGACAGATTGTGCTAAACTAAAACGACAACTCCTCGAGCATCATTGATGGTTCCTAAGTACCCGTTTTATATGCCAATAACCACCAGTATCATACCATATTCTCGTCATAATCATGTGTTTTATCTCTAATATTGATGATTTCTACATGTAGTGTCATTTTAGTACTTTATTGTAGAAACAGGTAAAAAAACGACAAAATGGCTCTTATATGAGAAGTACCGATATGAAACCCGACTCACCGTGCAAGGAGGGCTTCCCACTAGCCCATGAAGCTTACAAGACACACCTGGACATCCATGAGGCCCAATGTGCAAGCCCAAGGTCGAGGCCTAATGCCTAAGGATTTCTAGAAGGTTTATCCAGAAGGAAAGTTCAATTCGCGGAGTCGAAAAATAGCACTGTATTGTCATGCGATTTCGGAACCCAAGACATTGTCAAATAGGAAATCTCAGAATACCAAAGTTGAAGATTTTGAAGATCTTGTGAGAGCTTTCCAAAACATATATGATTTGCATTTATTGGACTCCAGAGTTAGGAGATATGGCCCTTCAAAAAAAAAAGAGCTAGGAGATATGGGCCCTGCAAGACTAGCTGTGTAGAGGAATCCGAATCAGGACATATATTTTGGCATCGTAATTTTGGTTATCTAAACATCCGAATCTGAGGATCCAAATAATACCAAAGTTGTAGATATTTTCAAGGGCTACAAGATAGAATCTAGGTTTGACTTATTTGGACTCCGAAAGCATCGGTTATGATTAAAGTAAGTCGGCACAGTTTATGAAAGATACAAAACCGACTTGGATTTAATCTCTATGAACTAAACTTGGAGGCCAAGCAAGGAAGGACGTGACCAGAGGCTATATAAACACCCATATGACGTCCAAGACCGAGGAGGACGAGAAAAGGGAGGTGATCAAGAAATAGGAGCCGCTACACATCGCCAGGAGGCCATCGGAGTTGAAGAGCCACCAAATTGAGAGATGTAGTCTAGTCGGGTAGGGACCCTGCGTGGTGCACTATACCAGAGCTAGGAGAAGAAGAGCCATGTACCTTAGGAGTCGTCAACGATGCATCATGGCTGTGCCGATCGACACACTAGTTGAGCCGATCGGCGCTCCTCTGACGGTGATGAATATTGGTACAGTTATCTATATCTATGTTATCTATCTTGATTCTGTCCTTGGTCGTTTGTTAAATCTCTTTTGGTGAATTTAGTCTATGTGGTGTACTTAATATCTATCTATTCCCATTAGTGCAAATTGCAATTACGCTTTTGCTCATCACATAGTGCAAGAAACCAGTGGGGAGCAAATAGCCTTCCATGTGATAAGCCGGGGTGAACGAAACCACCATGTCTTGTAGAATACTAAGTTTATTGTTCGAGTCAATAAAGTGCCAAGTAAGCTAGGATTAACATGATAATGATTACTGCTGCAGTGCCGATCAGCGCACCAGTTGTGCCGATCGACACATCCTTTCTTCAAGTACTAGATGCATATAGGCTAACTCCAGGTGTTCCTCTTTGGTCGATGTGTATGCTCCTATAATCCCTTTTACCAGGTAAGTCTTCACGCCGATCGGCGCACCTGTTGAGCCAATCAGCGCAACCTTCAATTTTCACCTCTTTTCATGCTCACGTATGTGCAATATGTACTTCATGCTAGGATTGATTTGTTAGACGAAATAGTAAACTCTAAACAACGTTCTCTTGCTGATCCTTGTGGATTCGATTATACCTTGGAATACTCTAAGAGAAAAAGTGCTACAATGTACACCGTCCTCTTACGGTATATAAGTGGGTGCGTAGTAATGACCAACAAGCACTTTTTCTGGCGCCGTTGCCGGGGATCGACAACTCGAACCTGTTTAGAGGGATCTATCTAATTTATCAAATTAATCCTTTATTTTTTTATTGTACATACCCTGTTTTTCTTTGTTTGTGTGCCCATTGAAAAATAGGTACAAAGCTAGGCACACAACCTCGACTGGAGCACGACGACATAGCTGCTTCCATTGATCGGCGCCACGTCGATGCCGATGCCGATGACCTCGCTCTTTGTCGATTCTGTTGCTCAGCAGCAGTAGGTGCTAACTTTGTTAGTGACCCATCATCTGCTACGGAGTCCATGTTCATGAAAGACTCGCTTGTCCCGATCGCCGCGACGCCCATGCCGATCGGCACATCACCACTCCATGAAAAGGGAGGTATGCTCCATGTGTCAATATTTTTTTGAAACTAATGCTTTGCAAGGATTCTATCTTGTTCACAGAAATCGATGAGGAGAGAAATAGATGATTGAAAGGATGTGCTATCAGCTGACCAAAAGAAGGTGTGCGAAATTCTACAGAGGATTGAAAGACCTACAAATTTGATATTGTGGACGAGCATCAAGTCTAGTTTCCAATGGTTTAAATCTCACGTTATTTGGAGATTACTACAATGATTTATGGCCAAAACATGAGATACTACACAGGTTCTTTGAATATTTCGTGAGAGTTGCAAACAATTGGAAGTTTGAGCCAAATATGGAATTAAAGTCCTACATCCATATGATCTATGGGTTTCCATACATTTAGAAGACTTCCTTTTGGTGATTGACACGGATTCAAGTCGTTCCAAACATGGAGTTTGAATATTTGGAAAGTTTGAATTCAATTCGGATTCATCGCAAGACGGCCTGACATACCTTTAGAAAAAAGGTCATATCTCCCTCATAGGAGTCCGAATTGGATGCATGAGTACTGCTTGGAAAGATAATTTGATTCCCGATGCAATGGCGAAGGCTTCAGCCTCTAATTCCTTCTAGTCGCGGTGCAATATCAGAAACAAGACGTCGGGTCAGAAAAACGACAACAGATTTCTTCGGATTTCTTCACCGTCGACTTGATGGATCATTGTGCAAGAATTGAGAAGTTGCATCTACTCTTCATCATCAAGACTTGCTGGTGCAAAAAATATCAAGATTCATAATTCATAGGACAAGCCAACATATGCTCGAGCAATTCTCCCACAAGCAAATGACTAGAAGTTGAACAAGATTGAATACTCTAGAGCATTATATCATCCACATACATTGAGCATTATACAACACAATGAAGACGGGCAATGAGCGAACCACGATGAAGATTGCATAAGTACAAGCTACATGGAAATCTATGGATCTTACACCAAGAACCATAGCTTCGTGACAACAAGGTATGTAAGAAGTTTAGCTACATGACTCTAAATGAAGTGCTTTTCGGGAGGCAACCCGTGTTTTTGTGTTTTTGTTTTGTTTGGATTGATCAGTGCTACTAGTAGGGCAACCTAGAATTTTGGTGTCGTGAGAATAACCCAACTCAATTGATTCACTTGTGGAAAATTAGTTCTAGATTAACTTTTTATTTTTAGACCTCCATCACCATCGTTTTGTGTTTTGTTTGCAAAAATCATCCACTACATGCATAATTTATGAGGACTTATTTTGTTTTTTTTTTTGCATATTGTTTTCGCCTACATGCATTTAACCATCTAACTTCAGCCCACCTAAGCCTCCCACCCTTCATTTTCCATCGAATTCTATAGCCAATTCCAAATGCGTCGATCGGCGCACATCCATTACCGATCAGCGCAACACCAAATGCTTTTCTAAGCATTCCTTTACTACCACCTAACATGTTTTTGTTTTGATTCGCCCAAACCTCTAACTTTGCATGATCATATTCACTTTTCATTCATAATGGCTTGGTTTGATCTTGATAATGAGCACTCAATTGGCTTGCGTGCAATATCTTTAGCAAATTTAAGTGTAAACATGGTGTTTATGCTTATTTGTTGAACATCATTGGATAGTTCATTTACCTTGCTCTGTTTTGTATCATTTGTATTGGTTGGTTGCTAATATTTTTCAATGCGTTATCTCTCTAGTCCAGCGGGGTTTTACAATAGCTAAGTCATATAAACATGGTGTTTAGACTTTGGTTGTTAACAAATTTTGTTTAGATTGCTAGCAATCTAGTTGTAAGCATGGTGCTCATAGCTAGGTGTAAACATTGTTCTTGTTTAGCTTCCACGCTGCTAACCTTCGTTGCTAACATGCACGTTTGCTTTGCTTCAAGACTAAATGATGAAAACATTTTGATCCTAGAATTGTGTACATGACACATTCATTTAGCAATTTTATGTGAACGTGGTGTTTAGACGAAATTCTGGAACAATATTGTTATAGTCTTGTTTCTTTGCTAACATTGTGATATTAACTCCATGCATCCACACTTGTGCACACACGTACACCCATTAGGATTTTGTTTTCTTTTTGCTTCTAGAATTAAAATGTCACAAGTTGAACTTTTGAGGTTGTTGCTAGAGGGTAGATATTGTTCTATCCCCGACCATTATATCGGGGGTAGTATGTACATTTCAATGTTTTGTATGAATGGAAGAAGTACTCTCAAACGAGGAAAGTAGAAGGAAACGAGGTGACAATAGCCGCATATACAAGAGGAAGCATTGAGACAACACATCAAGGATGGAGATGGAGGTGACAAGAGGCACAACTATCTGCGCCGATCAGCGCAACCTTGTGCCGATCGGCGCTCCCTCGCTGTCCCTGCTATCGCCCTTCTCTCATGCAATCCAGCAAGATTTTAAGCATGGGGGAGGCACATGTTGCGCTTCAATTGATTAAAATGCGGTAACATCTCTTTAATTCTTTACTTCTCCTAATCTTATTTTCTTCTCATACCTATACTTGTCGTCTGCTTCCAACTTGGGTCTTTTCTCTCTTTTTCTTTTGTGATACCCTTCTTGTTTTGTTCATGCGAAAGGTTATTTTATAATTTGTCACTTAGAACATAGAATGGATAATGACATATCCCTAATAGCTACCTTAGGGTGACCAAATATCATTAATTTATCTAGGGGAGCTTGCCTGTATCATCACTGTCATCTCATAATGCTTTCACACTGAATAAATGCATAATTATGATGAGGATCCTTGCTAGAGATATGATGAAAGTTGCTATTGTTATTGGAAGTTGCAAGATTCATTGCACATAATTGTCCACCGCTGAATTTTCAACTAAGCACCAATTCTATGAACTCTATTTGCTTTAGTGGTGGTATTTGTTGACATATGTTTTGATAAAGACCCCATAGGGTTGAATTGTTCTTCATGACAATATGCTTTGCTCTCTAAGAAGAAAACTCCAACATAGCTAGTGTACTTAATAATTTTTGGAAAACTGTTACATGTTGTCTCTAATCCTTGCAAATTTTGCTCTCTTGCATTGATCATACCCACAAAAGCCAAAATGCTACACTTATATGATAAACCTGTAGAATGCAACATGTAATTTGGTGAATTGTTTCAAGTTTGTGTTCTTTTGGTATGAGACTTGGAAGTTGGACATTTTATTTGCGTAACTATCACTTGTTTGCTAGCCTCGTCATATTTAGCAATGCTCGCTAAATATTCCCTCCTATAAACCCATATTTCTTTTGGTGATGTCCTCCCCTTGTCCACAACCTATGATATGAGTTTCTCGTCGAGTCGTTGCACTATTTCTATGGTTTTATGCACAAACTACCAAGACCTCTTGCTGAAGACGAAGATTTTTATCAATAAACACCTCTGAAGACTCTCTGAAGTGCAAAGAGCAATACAAGGAGAAGACAAGGCGAAATCAGAAGTGCGCCAATTGGCGCAACTCTGCGCCGATCGGCGCAAGGACTCAAAAATTCAGGAAGCGCTCTGTTATCTCTAGAAAGCAATTACAAGTGTTTCAGATGGTCAAAGAGAAGGAATAACAGATTCAGCTGGTGCTCTTCTTTTTTCACTCCCTTTGCTCGAGGACGAGCAATGTTTAAGCATGGGGGGATGGACGCCATCATCATTCCGAAGCACTAGCTAATGGACTTCAAATAAAAAAATTGTTGATGGAAGATCAAGAATGTTCAATCAAGTTGTAAGAGAGGAGATTTGTGCATAAGCCGTTATTCTTCAAGTAAGTGCATTCAATTGGCTGAAACTCTATCACTCCAACCATGTGCAATGCGATTTTGAGAACTTCGTTTGTGTGTTGAGATCATTCTTTGTCTTTTGCACATGTCCACCTTTCTAAAGCGTGTGTTTCTCCTCTTCTTCATATTGTTTTCCAATGGTCTTTTTGACAAGTCTCAAGTAAAACCAATTAGAACTATCTCTTGATATGATAATACTCTGAGTTATATTGTTGCTAGTTGTTTTCCTACCAAGCTACACATAAAGCCTTTCACCAAACGTTTGTAGATAGGATCACTTCTAGTTGTTTGGATTGTGAGATTTGTAAGATGAGTGTTGCCTTGATTCTTTGCAAGAGAGCATTTTGTTTAGACTGAATTTTTGGAAAAACTTTATCATCTAAGGCCTAGTTTGAGGGGTAATCTGATTTGAGAGTTGAAGCTACTTTATTTGATCATTGTGGTTGGTTCTTAATCATAATCTGTTCCCCACTTATATCTTTGAGTAGTATAATTGGTGCAACATAAAATGTTTTATACTACACTCTTAAAGCAGGTTGGATATGCATGAGCCTTGATGAATGCAAGTGAAGATAACATGATTGCAATGCTGATCTCTCCTTAAGGGTAATTTATTTGCTCGAGGACGAGCAAAGGTTTGAGCATGGGGGAGTTGTTGGTGGTTTCTAAGTACCCGTTTTATATGCCAATAACCACCAATATCGTACCATATTCTTGCAATAATCATGTGTTTACCTCTAATATTGATGATTTCCATATGTAGTGTCATTTTAGTGCTTTATTGCAGAAACATGTAAAAAGATGACAAAATAGCTCTTATATGAGAAGTACCGATATGAAGCCTGACTCGCCGTGCAAGGAGGGCTTCCCACTAGCCCATGAAGCTTACAAGACACACCTGGACGTCCATCAGGTCCAATGTGCCAGCCCAAGGTCGAGGCCCAATGCCTAAGGATTTCTAGAAGGTTTATCCGGAAGGAAAGTTCAATTCGTGGAGTCGAGAAATAACACTGTATTATCACGCGATTTCAGAGCCCAAGACGTGGTCAAATAGGAAATCTTAGAATACCAAAGTTGAAGATCTCGTCGAGAGCTTTGCAAAACATATATGATTTTTATTTATTGGACTCGATAGCTGGGCGATATGGGCCCTGCAAGGCAGGATGCGCAGAGGGATCTGAATCAGGATAGATAATTTGGCATCGCAATTTTAGTTATCTAAACTTCCGAATCTGAGGATCCACATAATACCAATGTTGTAGACATTTTGATGGGCTACAAGATAGAGTCCAGGTTTGCCTTATTTGGACTCCGGAAGCATCGGTTATGGTTAAAGTAAGTTGGTGCAGTTTATGGAAGGTATGAAACCGACTTGTATTCAATCTCTGAGCTAAACTTGGAGGCCAAGCAAGGGAGGACATTACCAGAGGCTATATAAACACCCATATGATGTCCAAGACAGAGGAGGACAAGAAAAGGCAGGTAATCAAGACATAGGAGCCGCTGCACATCGCCAGGAGGCCGCCGGAGTTGAAGAACCACCAAATTAAGAGATGTAGTCTAGTCGGGTAGGGACCCTGCGTGGTGCACTACACCGCAGCTAGGAGAAGTAGAGTCATGTACCTTAGAATTCGTTAACAATGCATCATGGCTGCGCCGATTGACGCACCAGTTGAGCCGATTGGCGCTCCTCTGACGGTGATGAATATTGGTACAGTTATCTATATCTATGTTATCTATCTTGATTCTATCCTCGATCGCTTGTTGAATCTCTTTCGGTGAATTCAGTCTATGTGGTGTACTTAATATCCTATTCTCATTAGTGTAAATTGCAATTACTCTTTTGCTCACCGCATAGTGCAAGAATCCAGTGGGGAGCTAATAGCCTTCGCATGTGACAAGCCGGGGTGAACAAAACCACCATGCCTTGTAGAATACTAATTTTATCGTTCGAGTCAATGAAGTGCCATGTAAGCTAGGATTAAGATGATAATGATTACTGCTTCAGTGCCGATCGGTGCACTGTTGAGTATTTGTCGTTAGGAATAGGTGCTTAGTTCAATTTCCCTTTCTCATTTAATTTCCCTTTCAATCATGTAAGCACCTACAGTTTTTATTTCAATAAATGTTAGGCTCCCCGGTTCATAAGACCAACAGAGCATTAGCTTTCCCTTTTTTTTTCTTTTTGTGTCAAAGGCATGCAGTGAAACAAGTGTGGGGGAGGACTCGTGACTTCCTGACGAGCAAACATGATGAAAACATGCAAATATCTAGAGAGAACCGTCGCCTCGACCACCTGGCAAAAGATGAACCGAGGTGGGCTCAAGCACTGGTCAGCTGACCAGGACTCTTGGTCGCCCATCTAAGGGTTAGCCCATCTCAGGCCCACCTTTCTACCATAACCTGGTTTGCTCGTTCCCATCTCTTATCCTCCCATGTTTCAAGTTGATTCGTGTCGTACCATTGCATGATAATTAAAACCAACATAATCAGGAATGTGGAAACTCCTAAACTTAAAACATGACTAAGATTGATAAGATTTGCATAATCTTTATTTTTATGTCAAGCCTGTTGCTTGTGTCAATTGTTCACTAGGAACCCATGCTTCCTACATAATTGATTGTTGTGATATAGTAGACTTCAGGAATTCTTTGCTTCATGTTACTAATCACCCTTGAATTTTTTTGAAAATATAAAATCTATAAAGTCTACTTCTCATGTGGTTGAAATTACCTACCAGAACCATGTGATGTTCCAAATGAATAACCTATTGCATATGCTGCTTGATGCTTTGATTGAACTTTGCCAAATTGTTGTGATCCTGGGCAATTGCTCAGTATGTTTTATGTCCTAAGTCATGTGCACACCCCATGTCATCATCCACAAAATAAAGGACTCCACCATTTCAACTGCTCTCTATCCAAGAAGGAATATGACAGTCACAAAATATAGAGAATAGACTCATGCTCCATGAAGTGTATGATAAAAAGAAGAGAGATTCATGCTCCATAAAGAGCTTGATAAAAAAAGAGTGATAGCCATGTAACCCCTGAATAAAAGAGAAGCATGAAAGAGTCCCCATTATTCATACCATCAATGTGCACATGCTTAGACATAATTCATGATTTGCTTTCTGTCCATGGATCCGGTTTTTGACTTAGTGATACATGAAACACAAATATGCCTCAATTTTCCCTACCTTGAGCTACACAAAAAGGGTAATTGTAGAAGTAGGAAAAGAGGCAAGTTGCAATTCCCTGGTGAGGAAAATACAACCACTTGAGCGATCGAGAGAAATCATAGGAGGAGTAAGACTAAGTTTTCATGTTGCAAAATATTTTGAAAACCAAGGTTGTGCTGCTAAAATGAATAGGCCATCCTAACTCTCAATTATCCAAGGTATCCATGTTAACCACTTCATATGACACAAGAACATGATGTTATCTCTGTTCAATCAAAGTCCATGTTTACCTTAATCCTTGCTTTCACTCGGGACGAGTAAAAGGCTAAGTGTGGGGGAGTTATTGATGGTTCTTAAATACTAAAATTGAACGTCACTTACCTGCATTAAAGAGCTAAAATACTAAACAACCACTGGGTTAGGGATTTATTACTAATGAATTCCACAAGTGTTGGTGAACATTTGAGTGCAGGTAATTCCATGTCATCAATCCAAGAAAATATTGATCTGGCCAATCTAGAGCCAGTACAAGAATTGCATACATTGATGGACATGATTCCCTCGCGCAACTCAGGAGAACACCGACCTTAGACAAGAGTGGACACAACTACTAGTGACCCAGCAAAAGCACAAGGCCAACGGGCCCAGGGCTAGGTAGGCTGCTCCCCCTGGTCGCCCGACTTGGTCTTATGGCCGTTTCACCCATGTTTCCATGTGTCGCTTCCTTGTCCATTTCCTGAAGTTGGTGCATGTGAGTTCTGTGGCGATTACTCCTGGAAACCAACCTATGGGTCCTATATAGAGAGAGGAGGGGCTGCACACTCACACACACATCCAATATAAGAGAGCCACACCCCAAAGGTGCTAGTACCACCTAGTTTAGTACTTAGAATAGGTGGAGAGTGAAGAGAAGTGTAGGAGTGGAGCCTAGTCTGTGGGCCCTCTACTCCAACCTTGTACCATGGTGGAGTCTTGCTTTATTAAGTAAGTCTTTGAGTTTATTTATGTTCTTAAGCTTTCTTATTGAAGTAAGTTGAGTGCTTATTTACTTGTGGGTTCAAAGTCTTATATCCTATATATGTTGTTTAGTCTAAGTGATGGCCTAGCTAAATAGTGATTAATAACTTAGGCGTGGTTCTTATGTTAGAAATCATATTTGATCACCTCGTAATCCATGGTTTGTAGAGGTAGGTAGTTGGTGGTGACAGACCTATCTATCCATTGTACTCCTCCACATTTGGTTGCGATATGTGTCCAAGACGGAGTTGCCTTGTGTATGCCGGGCATGAATCCGTACACGAAGCAGTAATTAGAGCCTCAACCTTATTTATTTTAGAGTTTAAATAAACCTCTCTGTCCTACACCAACCTTATTTATAGTCCTCACATCGAATATGGGAACACTCCCCACCTGTCCCGGTATCCTTACTCAAGGAGGAGAAGCCCCAAAGATGAGCACTTGGCTCTAATACCAATTGTAAGGACCTAAGGTGTACCAAGAGGGGGTGAATCTGTAAGCCGACCACGAATCCGAATACTTCAATTCACACCACTAGAACCTAGCAATTGTTGCAACATAACAAATCTTGGAGGCCAAGACCCTACACATGCTAGTGTTCATGATGAAAGCGAGCGTGGAAGAAAAACACACAAGCCTATGCAACCACAATTCAACCTAATTAGTAGAGCATACAATTGTAGAAAAGTAAAGAGAGGGTCAAGGAATGCTCATGATTTTTTCCTGAGGTCTCGGAAGGATGGCGCCTTCTCCTACTCCTCGTTGGACCACTCCCGCCAGAGTGTCGGTCCCTCCCACCACCATTGTGGAGTTCTCGCCCACGAACCCGTAATCACTCCCAAAGTGAAGACACGGTGCGTGTCACCACCGCTACCAAGACACAAGCTCACATGCCTCACAAACTTGACGCATTCCCCAAGCCGATACGGGCGCTGACTAGCAATGCCCCTTTCACCAGCGGGGTCAAACCGGGTACAAACATGTGATGGCCTTCACAATCAATCATGATAGGCTCTATCACCGACAACCGGTCAAGGTCTCACCATAGACCAGTAACAACCTAGATCACACCCTCAAGGACACCCTAGCCTTAGGTATGCATCAATGCCCAAGTTACTCTCACTAGCACTCTCAAGATATGCAATATCTCCTCCTAGTGCTCTCCTCTTTTCCTCTTGGCTCTCATTAAATGCTCCAGGCAATTCCACATGCCAAGAGAGGTCTCCAAGGCCCCAGCAACGAAGTTATATAGGCTTCCAACCTCCAACTAGCAGTGGCTCCACGAAATCATCCTTCTGGACACCATTGACCAGACCGTCCAGTCACTCCCATACCGGACCATCTGATCTCTTCTGAAACATCTCCTAGAGCCATTGGCTTCACTGTGCTGGTGATTTCCTGTACTGACCGGACCGTCTGGTTACTTTGTGTCCTTTGCATTCTTGAGAGCTTTCAGTTTGCTTCCTCTTTGTCCCGAGCCTCAGCCCTACTGACCAGACTGTCTGGTCACTAGGGTTTCCAGACTTGATAGAATCCTCGTAGACTCTTCTCGTCTGGTCACTAGGGTTTCCAGACTTGATAGAATCCTCGTAGACTCTTCTCTGATCTCCTAGTGATCGTATAGTGCGGTCTCCACTGAACCCACTATCCGGTCACTTTGTCTAGAAGCTGAAACTCCTCGTCCTCACTTGACTTCATTTCCCAGCTTCTCCAAACAGCTCCTTGGCTTCACCACTGTCAGCTAGTGCCTGTGATTTCACTGAGCATCCATGCACATCACCGACTAGACATGACCTAAGAGATATGACCTCGACCCCCTTGATAGTCCAGTTTTTCCTATGGACTCAAAGCCCTAACAACTAGACAAGTGTCCCAATTCTTGCTCCATATCTTGTTCTTAGCCTTGATCTATCTCCATCAACCCCTGGACTCCATCAAGCTTATCAAGCCTCCATCCTTGTGGTCATTGTCGTCAATTTCCAAGGCAACCATCATTCATATGATTTGTACTAGAGTTTAGAGATGATTTCTGCATAGACAACACTCATGTAGATATTAGCCCATAATTTCATAGTTCTCATCTATCACCAAAACATCCATACCTTGGGTATCTACTCAACAATGATCATGAAGCTTACAAAGCCAAATCTGAAAGACGCTCAGGTTCAAGACCTTCTGAAGAAGACCGCTGATCTGAGGAAGGAGAGAATCAACGGTGTCACCATTGACATCAGCTTCATTGTGCGTCAAGTGCAGCCACTTAAATAGCAATGCCACCTCGGCTGGGAATATTCCTTGGATGATGAAACCAAAGAAGTTCCTGACCCACCGAACTCTACCTTGCACAAGGCTCGCCTAAGAAAGATGTTCGATTCGGTCAACAATCAAGAGAATGACTTGATCAAAAAGGCATACAACAAGGGCACTCTTCAAGCCCGAGTAAGCTTTATTCCTTTCATCAATCAATTAATTGGTCATTCTTCAAAGAATGAATTATTTTGACTGACATCTTCATATTTTCTTGCAGGTTCTGGACACTTAAGTGTCTCATCCTCCAATCCCAACAACTGATGTTGAGGATGTGGACTATGCTCCTAGTCCTTCATGCTAGACTAACCAGGTTGGGTCAAGCTCGATGACTAGTAGGACCGTACCTTGGACTGATCCAACTAGTGGGGCAAGTGGTTTTGCTAATCCAGTCATTGATCTGCCTTCCCCTGATTAGCGTTTGAATAGACCAGCCCACCACTAATGACAATACCATGGGGATGAGGATGATGTCCAAGGACAGCCCAAAGCGGTCAGTCAGCAGCCCCCGGCACCTTTTGATCGACCTTCAAGCTAGTCAGAATGGCCAAGCCGGTGACCCAAACCACGGAGGTGATGGCGAAGTCTTCTTCTAAGAGGAAGCACTCTGATCCTATGGCTACTTCATCGAAGAAGAAGGCCATCCGTATTAACATCAAGCAAGCCTCCGAGTAAGTTTCATCACCTCTTCATATCTTAGTTGATTTGATTCAGAACTCTAAATGTTGTATGTAGTGAACATATTACTCAGTCATCCGAGACTATGTATGTCTTGGTGACCAAAGACTCAACCCTGACCCGAGTGACCCATCCGACCGATCTATCACAGTCTGTCACCACACCATCAAGTGTGCATACTAGGTCAGCAAAGTCTCCGAGTGCTCCAAGGCCTCAATTGACTGAGTTACCATAGTTTGTGAGCACACCATCAAATGTGCCGACTGAGGTGATAAAGTCTTCAAATATCCCTGTCGTGCCCAAGAGCATCCCTCCGACATCGACCGCCAAAATTCCGTCCCCAAGCAAGGGGAAAGCTGCGTTGGTCGATATGTCGAATGGACGTCCTGAAGCTGTAGGCATTGAGCTCCTTCAACAACACTGAGAAAAAAATCCAAGGTACATCAATACCTGGACTTCACATTTCCTTACTATTGCTTAGTGTTTTATCCACTTTGTCTAGTTTTTAGAAAATTTACTCTCTGATTGACAACAAGCAATCAAGGATAGATGCTCTCAAAGATGAAAATATTGGTATATTATTTCTTGAAGTCTTCTAAACTTGTCTTGATATCTAGCATATCTTCTGACTTTAATATGTCACTCTGATTTCTCTAGTCCGAGCCCAGCTGGTCTAGAAGGCTAAGAAATAGTTGGAGAAGGCAACCACTCTATTGGAACAAAAGCGGTAGAGTGATGAAGGTAAAGACTTTGAAGTCTTTTTCTTCTTATCAAACCATTAAATAACAACCTATTGTGTACTCTCAGCTTATTAAAATAGAAGAGCAGAATTGGAGAATCTCACTTCAAATCAACAGAGAAGTTGAAGTCATCTAAATCGCTCTGTCTAATGAGAACACCAGGTTATCCAAATCACTATCCGACCAAGAAGCTGAGGTTGCCCTTCTGAAGAATGACTTGGATGAGACCCAGGAAAACTGAAGAATGTCAAAGGCAGCGCTAAGGCTTTCAAAAGTAATCTTGTCGTAAGCTCTCCCTTACTTTCTTCATCATCTCCCTTGTACATTTTTCCTACTAATCTTCTTTCTGGATCTTGCAATCCTATCTTACAGCACTCAGAAGGCCTTGGATTATATCCATGCCAACCAGGTCGGGCAATCCGGGCATTCAGTGGAGTACCTCATGGAGCATGTGTCCGAGGCCATCGAGCAACACACCATGTGGATCACCATTGAAGCTGGGAGCCAGGTATTGGCGATTTGTAAGTCTTGGAATCATGAGCTTCCCTTAGATAAAATCAAGGAAGGCTTGAATCTCGAGCATACAATTGACCAATGTTGATTGCTGCTCGACTCCATGGTGGAAACTTCACGTGCCTAGGTGGACAACATCGAGATGGCTCCGACTGCTCCATCTCCTCCATCCACTCTAGAAGTAGAGCTCGACTCCATGATGCTTCTTCTCCTTCATAGGAGATGTAATTTTGACTATAATAAGAATACATTAGTAGTATCTTAATGGCAAAAACAATTTATTCCTGCGTATATAAATATCTTTGTCTTGCTTAGTTCATTAGGTAATCACCAAACAAAGAAAAGTCCACTGAAAACTCAGAACAGCAATCTCCTACCTCTCACTAGTAGACCGGTTAGTACTTAGTTGCATTGCACTGTTGTACTTATGCCTTGCCACCTATAAGATTATAGGGATTAAAACAGAAGTTGCATCAGTCTACCTTGATGTTTGGGGTCATAATTTATTACCGTGAAACAATCAAAGTCGACCAGTTGACACATGACCTCTCACACTTTGACTCTAGGTTTAGTGTAGTGGTAGTCTATTGCGCAGATTTAAATTGTAAGACCTTGTCGTTTCAGCGTTAGACCATAAAAAAAAAATAAGATTGTGCCAAAATATGAGAAATTAGTCAGAAAAGCCCAAAACCAGAATTTTTCAAGGTTAAGGTGCCTCAGGACATTGTTACTAGCCCCCTGGCTCGATAGTTTAATGTATTAATAGAATCGAGACAAATTAGAATGAAAGCAACTTAAAACATCTTTCATCAAAAGGACAAAAGTTTCATTCAATGATAATATATGTGAATACATGAAAAGACTATGTATAAAAGTGATGCAGCTGGTTAATGTTCCAGGAGTTACGCACATCGTCACCATCTTCATACATAAGTCGATAAGCCCCTGGCCGAGTGACTTCCTTGGTGACATAAGGTCCTTCCCATTTAGGGGATAACTTGTGCTGATTCTTGGTTGATTGCACTCGGCACAGTACCAAATCTCCAACATGAAACTAGCGACTTCTAATATTCTTGTCATAATAACATCACAAACCTTGTTGGTATACTACCGACTGAAATAGAGCGCGATCACGCAACTCCTCTACCGCGATCAACTCAATCTCTCGGTTGTCTTCAGACAGCTTCTCATCATATCCCTTAACCTGTATTGAAACAAGGTTTACCTTAGTTGGCAGCATGGCTTTAGAGCCATTGACCAACGAGAAAGATGACTGACTAGTAGCGTGACTAACATTGGTGTGTAGCCCCAGAGGACCGAAGGTAAATATTTAACTTACTGACCGGCATAAGGCTTAAGCCTGTCAACCCCTGCAGAATCATACCATTGGCCCATACAACCTACCCATTGCTTTGAGGATGAGCCACCGATGCAAAGTAGATTTTTATTCCCATCTCATCAGCAAAATCATGGAATTCCTCACATGTTAACTGAGTGCCATTGTCGGTGATGATATCATGAGGAACTCCAAACCGAGTGAAGACCTCTCTGACAAAGTTGACCACCTTCTTGGAAGTGATCTTGCCCACCAGCTTCACTTCAATCCACTTGGTGAAATTGCCAATGGCAACAAACAAATGAGTGAACCTGCCTGGTGCTTTCTTGAAAGGACCGACAATATCGAGCCCCCAGACTGCAAAAGGCCAAGTCATAGGTATCATCTGAAGTTGTTGCGAAGGCACATGTGTTTGTTGAGAGAAGAATTGATAGCCCTCACACGTCCAAACGACTTGGTTTGCATCTTCAACCGTCATGGGCCAATGGAACCCTTACCTGAAAGCTTTGCCGACAAAAGTCTTGGACGCTGCATGATTTCCACAAACTCCTACATGGATTTCTGCCATCAACTCCTTGCCTTCTAGAATAAAGATGCAGCCCCATCAATATATTGGATCCTCCTCTGCGATAAAGCAGATCATCCACCATCAAATATCCTCGACTTCGTGCTTTCAACCTTTGCTGCTCATCAGGGTCCATGGGCAGCATACCTTAGTCAAGAATTAAACAATTGGGTCGTGCCGATCGGTCTTCATGCTTGCATGAATCGCTCGCTCGGCAACATCAGTTGTCAACACCTCTGGCCGAGGTGTAACAGTAGGACTGTCCAGGGTGTGGAAGAATACTCCAGGGGAATCACTCATCTCGCTGACCCCATCTTTGCTAACTCATCAGCAGCTTGATTATTGTACCGAAGAATATGGGTGAACTTGAGTCCATCGAACTTGTTCTCTAGCTTTCTGACCTCCTAGCAGTAAGTGGCCATATTGTCGTCCACACAATTCCAGTTCTTGGTGACATGGTTGACAACCAGAGCTGAATCATCGAAGATATCTAGACGTTGGATGCCGAGTGACACGATAATGCGCTGACCGTGGAGGAGTGCTTCATACTCTGTCGTGTTGATGGAAACCGAGAATTCATCTGGAGGATGTATCTGAGATTTTCCCCATATGGGGATATCTAAACAATGCCAACCCCCACGCCTTGCAACTGAAGCAACCCATCGAAATACATCTTCCAGTACTCTAGGTCTTTCTGCGCAGGAGGTAGCCAAATCTCTGTCCACTCAGAGATAAAATCCATAAGAGCTTGTCCTTTGATTGCCGATCGAGCAGCGAATGTTATGGTGTATTGACCAAGTTCGACTGCCCACTTAGCGGCCTTGCCGACTGCCTCGTGATTATGGAGCACCTCTCCTAGTGGAAAAGATGTTAGGACTTCAATCTGGTGAGCTTGGAAATAATGCTTCAGCTTCCTCGAGGTGATCAAGAGCATGTAAAGTAGCTTTAGGATCTAGTGGTACCCCAGCTTGGAGGCACTAAGGACCTCGCTAACGAAGAACATTGGGTATTGTACATTTTGTACACGATCCGCTTCCTCTTGGTCGATCGTGAGAACGGTGCTTACAACTTGTGTTGTAGCCAAAATATAAAGTTGAAGTTTCTCTTGTGGCTCGGGAGGCACTAGAACCGGAATGGGACTGAGGCGATCCTTTAGTTCATCCAAAGCTGATTGCGCTTCTTCTGTCCAGATGAAGTCTTTTTGCTTCTTGATCAACTTGAAGAATGGTAGACCCCTGACTCCTAGTCGATCTATGAAGCAACTCAAAGCGGCCATACGACTGGTCAGCTTGTGTACATCCCGTTGAGAGTTTGGTGGTCCCATGTCGGCGATGGCTTTGATCTTTCCCAGATTGGCCTCGATGCCTCTCTTGGAGACAATGTAGCCGAGTAGCTTCCCCAAAGGCACACCAAAGGCACACTTTTTGGGGTTCAACTTTATCGAGTATCACCTCAGGTTGTCAAATGTCTCTACCAGGTCAGAGATGAGTTCTTCCATGTTCCGAGTGTTTACAACAATGTCATTGACATAAGCTTCTATGTTCCGACCGATCTGAGTTTCGAGGCAGCATTGGATACCGTGTTGGTAAGTCGCGCCAACATTTTTTAGACTGAACAACATAGTGATGTAGCAATAGGCGCCAAAAGGAGTTATGAAGGAAGTCTTGATTTGATCTTTGACTTTCAGTGGGATCTGGTGATAGCCTGACTAGGCAGCAAGAGAGCTTAAGAGCTCACACCCAGCTATTGTGTTACGATTTGATCGATGCGTGGCAAAGCGAAGGGGTCTTTTGGGCAAACCTTGTTCAACGCACATACGCCACTCTTTATTCTTCTTAGGTACAAGGACTGGATTAGCTAGCCAATCTGGATGATACACTTCCCTAATAAATTTAGCAGCTAAAAGCCTAGCTATCTCCTTCTTTGTTGCATCCTTGTGATCTTGAGCGAATCTTTTGAGTCGTTACTTGATGGGTGTAGCCCCAGGAGGCACCTTTAATTGGTGTTTAATCTTTTCCTTAGGAACTCCTGGCATGTTAGAAAGCTGCCATGCAAAGATGTCCCTATTTTCCTAGAGGAAAAGAGTGAGCCTAAGTTCCTATTTCTCTCCGAGGTCGGTCCCTGCATAAGTGACCTATTTCTCTTCAAGGTAGAGCAATATCTCTTTGGTTGTGAGGTCGTCCGTCTAGAGCTTTTCCTTGGTAGGCTTCTTCATGGGGACCTCAGCTTCCTCGCTCACCATATCACCGACTGCCTTTTGGATCTCTGACCAGTCGAATAGAATCAACTGTCGGCCAGCTAGCTCACAACTCTGCACATCGCAATCGAAAGAGTTCCAAAGATCAGAGTGGAGTGAGATGAATCCTTTAGGGCCTGGCATATTGAAAGTGAGGTTTGGATAATGTGGAACCTCCATGAACTTCGCTATTGCTGGTCGGTCGAGGATGCCATGGTAGGCATTCTCGAAGTCCGCCACTTGGAAGGTGTTATGCTCGGTCCTGAAGTTCTCCTGGGTGCCGAACCTGATAGGCAGAGTGGCTTGTCCTATTAGAACAAAGGTCTTGCCTGGCACAATAGTGCTTTGTTGAACTTGACCCCCTAGATGGTTGTTGCGAGTATGAGCGGATAGCAACCTGGCTTGGGAAGGTGCCAGGGATGATCCGACCGATCAAAAGTGACCGGTATTTCAGACCTCCTCATGTACTCAGGAGCAGCTAGTTCTACGGAGTTAATCTCTCGCAGTTCCTGCTTTTGTTTTCTCTCAGACAAGTAGGCGTTGGGCCCTCCGAAGATGAAGTTCACCTCCTTACGAGCCTCCTAGAAGTCTGCTGCTCCGTCCTTCTCATCATCATCAGGCTTGTTGGGGTCGATCCTCCTTGGTGGTGACTTAGCCACCTTGAGTGTAGCAGTTGCGAACCCTTCAGCCGGTAGCATTCTTTCGCCTTGTGGTTTTCCTATGGGTGCCACAAGCATGGGCCACTCAGCAAGTCATCCATGGTCTGCTGGTTCATCCAAGGATTCTTCCTGGATCGGTCTACTGCAACGACCAAGTTGTCAGTCTTAAATTTCTTGTCCTTCATGGAGGTCTCCGGCTTGTCTTAGCACTTTTCCTTCCCCATGCCTCGGATGTCTTACAGAGATGTCTCTCCTGAGGCATACTTTTCTGTGATCTCAAAACATTCCCGAGTGATCAACTCTAGGTTATGGTCCTGCCGACTGATCCCCCGAACCAAGTCATCACTCTATAACCCTCCTTGGAAGGTAGTAATGATCTGCTGATCTGGGAAGTTGGGGATCTCATCTTTCTTGGTGTAGAAATTCTTGATTTAGTCGCACAGGGACTCGTCAAACTTCTGCTTGAGCCGAATTAGGTCGAAGTGATTACCCGCCAGGTTGTAGGTAGCCTGGAAGTACTCATTGAACTCCTTGTTGAGGTCTGCCCAGGAGGTGATGGACTTTTCAGGGAGAGACGTGAGCCAGATTCGAGCAGCTAGATAATTGGCCATCACATAAGTATCTCCCCCGGCCGACCGAATAGCAGTTCTATAGATCTGCAGCCACTCCTTGGGGTTGGTTTGACTGTCATATTTTTCAACAGTCACCGGCTTGAAACTCCGCGAATACATGCTGATGAGAAGCACCGGTATGAAAGCCTTTATCCTGTCGAACCCATCATCACTAGATGATGAAGACCTGCATCGTCTGTCGGGTGATCGGGAAGCATAAGGTGTGCGATGTCGATGGAGGGGTCCCACATCATCATCATGATGGTGTCGTCGATCGTCCTCACTGTGGTATTCGTGACGATCTCGATAGTTATGAAGACGCCAGTCGTCACGGTTCTCCCTCCAAGGTGAATCTCGACACCACTCTTCCTTGCGGTCATCATGATGGCGGTCATCCCTTCAGTTGCGACACTCTTCCTCATAAAGCTGGTTGTCCCAGACTTGTTGTTCATAATGGGAGTTGATGATATTGCGGCCATCTCGGACATTGATGTTATTTCTCAAATCTTGGCGTACTCAACATCGTTGTGAAGCCGCTCGGCTAGACATGACTGAGAAGGTTGAGCCCTATCCTGGTCTTGAATTGCAGCATCCTTAAGCATGGCTACCACCTTCTTCATCATGAGAGTTTGGTTCGCCTTGTCGGCCATCAAGCTGTCGAGGAGTGTCCATGCCTCGGTAATGTTGCTTTGAGGGGTGGTGTAGAATTTCTCACCATCCATCTTGATCTCGAGGTCTCCAAATGATGAGGACATCCCAATCATTCTTGTAAACCAAGCAAGCAATTGTGTAAATCATGCTCCAAGCCAAGGTGATGTTACAAAGTACATCATGCCATCAACACATACACAGGTGAAAGCTACAATTATCTATGTAAGTAATTATCTTCATACAGCAAAACTACTACTTGGTTTATATGATTGCAGATTAAAGCATGTTGTAGTGTTGGAGGGCTTGGTTACATCACGACATGTTTTGTTGATACAACAACGATATCACAAGGTGAACTCCATCCTTAATCAATTTAATTCTAATTTTAGCAAGGATTTTCTACTACCTAAATGTTCTATACTTCTTTTGATAAGGTTTACACATAAAAAGGAGTTCACTGGACCAACAAAGATGGGTTACATCAAAGAGAACACAAGTTACAAAGAAGCTGAACCAGTTCACATTCTCCTGATTCCAGAGGTAACTTCCAAGAGTCATGCACCCTGGACGTTCAATATTATGGACACATAATATACATGGCTGGAAAGATAATCAAGTCTACTTTCACCTCCAACAAACGTCTTGTCATTTGGACTTCTCACTAGGGAGTAATGATCATTTTAGTGGAGACTACCAGAGAGGCTGATAGTCAGCACGAGACTTCACGGGACTGCTATTTTCACACCATTCACCTGCCCTTTAATTAGTAGAAACTCTGAAATGTTTCATGCCCAACTAGGAGGGATGTTCCTAGTATAAATAAACCTTGTATCTTAGTCATTTTCAACAACTTTGATAATAAAAAAGAACCCCCTTTGGTTAGCCAAGTGCTATCAAATTCAGAGAGTGATCTCTACCCCTTTGCTCTTGTGATTTCCTTGGAGATTACATAAGCAACGTTCGACGTCACCCAATTGGTGCTCCTGCTCCATTTGATTGCAAGTTGTGTTGGTTGGTAACTCAGAGTTTGGTTGGGCGAATCCTTGATTCAGGTTGCCTTATAGAGACGGTAGTTGGCTTCGGGTTGATTTTGTTAGGTTGCACTGTTATCCTGGCTGCTTGCAGCTAGTTATCTGGGCTTCTTTGAAGCTAGTTATCTTGTTCATGATCCTACGTTGTGAAGATCGGGCCACAGTCTCATCATTTGGTACCAAGAGTCATCGTTGCCACAGTTGGAATTTCTTTACCCTTAGCTACATATATTTGTTATCATCCTATCCACAAAAGTCATAAAAAATATCTATAGACCCTTGTTTTGATCTGTTATTGTGATGAGTTTTGTTAAGTTTCAATCCATTAGAGTATTTGTTTAGTTGCTGATCATATCTTCCTTTGTGTGTCCTTTGCGCCATTTCCATATCATCGTGTCTTTTCGTATCTAAATCTGAAAATATTACAAAAAAAGAGGTAACCCAATTCATGCCTTTGCGTAAAATTTGTTCCAATATAGCTAGCTACTGATTGCATTTAGTACTATCTATAGGTGTGCACGTGTTATATTAGTTTTGGTGTTGTGTCAAGAAAGAAGAAAAAAAACAGTACCAAAAAGAAGTGTGAAAGAAAGAGAGAGAGATCAAAGAAGTGTGAAAGAAAAAAAGAGATAAAAAAAAGTGTGGAAGGGAGAAAGCAATCTGAAATTTTCATATATCATTGTGCAATCAGTTTGCTTTTATAGTTTTGGTGCAATTCTTGCTAGCTCAAAAACAGGAATCATATTTCACTAGCATAAACCTTGTTTGCATCAAGTCTGAAAATTCATTTGCGCATGTGTTGCATCGGTTACATCTTTCATATCTTGTGGTCAGCACTAGGCATTGGATTTCTAGTTTAGATTGCTACTTAACTTTACAACAACTAGAATTTCAGATTGCTCCTTGTGCATCACCCCCCACCAAGCTCCACATAAAAGCCACCGTAAACGGAAAAATGTTCGTGTATTCACTTAACCATCACTTGTTACCGCCACACACAACTTTTGTAATCTGTAGGGAAGCCATAAGAGCTTTGGTTGGTAAGAGAACGTGTGGTTGAGAGATGCCACATATTTGTGTTCCTATTCCACATCTATGCTTGTTATTGTTTCAAAAGAATTTTGTGAAACTAACCATGGCCGATCGCAAGGGTACATGCATTCCATTCTATGAAAGTTCTGATCCGAAGGAATTTCTTGATTGGAAAGAAGAAATGGAGTACGAGTTTGGACTCAAAAATGGTTCAGGAATAAGAATACATGGAGTGACACTTCAGTTCAGAGATTATGCTCATGATTGGTGGAGATGTTATCCACATAAGCATCTTATAAGGAAATGGGAAGATCTTTATATATAATGAGAAAAGAGTTTGTTCCTCAAGAGTATGAGCAAGTTTTACTACGTCGTCTAAGACACAAGAAGTAAGGACGCAAATCTGCCCAAGATTTCTACGATGATATATCTTTTGCTATGCACCGAGCCAACATCATGGATGACATAAAAGCCATGACATATTTCAAGAGAGGTTTGAACTCTAGTATTGCTGCTACTGTGAAAGAAAAATACTTTTCAAGTATGCATGACAGGCTGAGTTATGCCATTAAGGTGGAAAAGAGAGTGAAGAAGCAGCAAGAAAACATGACATGTTGCATTGAGTTGTGCCAAGAATTTATCGCTAGAACAAAATCTGATTCTCAATCTAGTGGCACTATTTCAAGAAGAAAATATAAGAGAAAGAATATTGTTGAAAATTTTGCTATGAATATTCATGTCCCCATGGCACCAATAGAGGTCATGTTTCATTGATTTTCTCCAATCTGAAATGAAAGATGTGCAACAAAACCCAAGTGAGGATGAATTCCACATAGCCAAAATGAGCGAAAGAGAAAATAAAAGTGAGTTGTGTGACTTCACTAAACGTGAGGTAGAGAGCATGCACAATATGAGTGCAGGAGATACACCACACATCACAAAAGGAACTGATCATTCAAATTGTGAGGATGATTTGGAAACTAACATGGTCATGCCAATTTCTTGTATTGACCATCTTATTGTGCAGACTTGTAAGAAGAACGAGGAAGAGCTGAATGTCTACGTAGGCATAGAAACTGAAGAAACAAGTGAGAAGATCACCGCGGCCAAGAAAGAAACCATTTGCACCCAAGGGTTAAATCAAGACAATGAAGATAAAGATAAAAATTCAGAGACGCTAGTCACAATACAAGCACAATCATTCGGACTAAAAGGTAAGTATTTTTACTAACCATAAACCTGAAAATGTAGAACTGCTTACTCATGATGAAGTACGCACTAGAATCTCGCTTACTGAATGTTTATGCTTTGTCATTCTTGATAATCATATTGTGCTTGATGAAATGCTTTCAAAAGTTTCTAACATAGCATCCATGAAATCATTGTATAATCAGAACTACAGCAAGTATAAATTTAATCTCATTGGATACCATGTTACAAACAAGTTCTTTGTCACTAGAATTTGCATTACTTGTGACAATCTTGTTGATTTGAAAGTTAACAAAATATTTGAGCCATGTTTTTCTCAGTGTGAGTTGAATAAATTTCTACATGTTTACTGTTCAACCAAAGATTTGTTGTACCATACTTCATTTTTTAAGAAAATAAACAAGATAAGTATCTTTCCAAGTCACATAAAATTTATAATATCATTCTTGAAATGTTTGACACTGCTCAGATAAAATTTGATATCTCCAATCAGTTGTGTGGTTTAAAAGAAACTTTGGTTCTTCCATCCACTAACCTGTTTGCAGGTTCGCCAAACAGGAGAAAACGATCTGATCACCATGCAGAAGGTAGTAAACTTAATATTTTTGATCCTTCATAATCTCAAACTCATTGGCCATATATAAATGGTAGTATCTACTGCAAGGAGAACCATGATATGTTAAATAAAACTAAATGTAATATTTTTCACAAGTCCTCTTATTCCTATAGAATAATTTTTGGCATACAAAAGCCGAGGATGACTTTTCTTCAAGTGGGGGAGTATGATGAGGATATCCCAATCATTCTTGTAAACCAAGCAAGCCATTGTGTAAATCATGCTCCAAGCCAAGGCAATGTTACAAAGTACATCATGTCATCAACACATACACAGGTGAAAGCTACAATTGTCTATGTAAGTAATTATCTTCATAAAGCAAAACTACTACTTGGTTTATATGATTGCAGATTAAAGTATGTTACAGTGTTGGAAGGCTTGGTTACATAATGACATGTTCTGTTGATACAACAGCGATATCACAAGGTGAACTCTATCCTTAATCAATTTAATTCTATTTCTAACAAGGATTTTCTACTACCTAAATGTTCTACACTTCTTTTGATAAGGTTTACATATAAGGAGGAGCTCACTGGACCAACAAAGATGGGTTACATCAAAGACAACACACGTTACAAAGAAGCTGAACCAGTTCACATCCTCCTAATTCCATAGGCAACTTCCAAGAGTCACGCACCCTGGACATTCAATATTCACTACAAGAAACTATTTAATCTATGACAACCTTAGTTTGTCACAGAACGCTAGAGAAACATCACAAAAAAATATCTATTATGATTTTAGATAATGTCATGGATTGAGGGTCACAGATTAAATCGAGTGACGGTTCTAGTAAAACCGTCACATATCATGATGTTTCTAAACTGTCACAAAGTGTCCCAAAGCCCACTTAGCCCAACCCAAACCCAAGATCTATGATGAAAATAAATGTCACGGATGGTGTGCCACGTGTTTAACCAGTCAGCATGGCGGGTGACATGGCAGGTGACGTGGCTACTGATGTGGCTAGACGACGTGGCTTGTACTGATGATGTGGTAGGTGATGTGGCGTGCATCATGGCGGCTGATGTGGCACGTGACATGGTTTGTACATAATGACATGGCGGGGTGACGTGGAATTTTTTATTTATTATTTTCAATGACGTTGCCCATTTGTTAATGGGCCGATTTCAAAATTGGCCTTCAAATGGACCAAATTTCAGATCCAAATTTGGCCCATTTGTTAATGGGACGATTTCAAAATTGGCCTTCAATTGGACCAAATTTCAGACCCAAATTTTGCACACAAATTTGATATCCAATTGAAGAATTGGGCCCATCATACACAGATTAACAGAATTCAACACCTGACAGAATATAACAGAATTCAGCCCACCAAGCATTTACTCAAATTCACAATTACCTGATTTCAGCCCATTTTACCAGAATTTAACATTAACCATAGCAGTACCAAGACAACCAGAATATAACAATTACCATTACAGTACCAGATTTCAGCCCAATACCAAGACTACTAGAATTTAGCAACCACCATAACAGTATCAAGACTACCAGAATTTAGCAACCACCATAATAGTACCAAGACTACCAGATTTCAGCCACCCCACAGTACAAAAACACCCAGCTGTAACAAGCAGCAAAGACAGCTAGGAGTGCTCACAAGGCACTCTAGCACCAACACACAACAAAAGAAAGGTTTTCAACTGCACTAGTTTGCTTCCAACCAAAACAGAATACCATCAATTACGACCCAGCAAAAGCTCAAGCTTGGCCTCCAATTCAGCCTGCTTCTTGCTCATCTCGTCCATTTGCTTCGATTGATTGCTGATAATTTTCCGAAGCTCTCCATTTTCCACCTTCTCTGCTTCCAGTTGTGTTGCAGCATCACGTGCACTGAGCCTTGGTGGTGGCGCGGTCTGCATCCCCACATTTTGAAGAAACAAATTCTTCTTAGTGTTCTGGTCAAGCACTTCAGATACAACCTAAACATCTGACTTAGGTTCTTCACCTTCTGTTGGTTGTGCTGCTAGCCGGTTTTCAATTTAGCAAGCAAGCAATCAAGCAGCACAAATGGTTCAAGATCATGGGGCAATTTAAAACAAGCAAATCAGAATAGCACCTTTAGATAGGAGACTTACAATAACCGATTGTACAGCAGGTGTGAAGCCCTTAGTTTTCTTGTTGTAGTGGCAGGCTTTGAACAATTTCAGAGCATCAGGTTCTTTATCCTTCTCTTGATCCTTATCTTCCTAGAAAAAATTTTATATGGAGCATGATTAATTAATTGGTAAAAATTTATATGGAGCAAGATTACAAGCATCTAAACACCATGTTTAGTAGGCTAGTGTTCATGGAAAAATAATAATAGGCATCTAAACAGCATGACAGTAAAGCTTTTTCACTAGTATAACAGGCATCTAAACAGCAGAAAAATAATATTAAAGTCAGAAAAGAATTTAACAGCACATGGTATTGGAATCTGACCAAAATTTAATAAAGACATAAAAGTTAAAATATATAAAATGGACCCACATTAAAGTCATGTTCAATAAAGGCATCTTATCAACAGCTAAAATTTGGTACAACATAATAGAACAGCATGTTCACTTGAACTTAATGGATATGCAATCACTACCAGCAAATCAAAAATACTAGTTCTGAACTACATTGTATGACGAGTGGATTGTGCAAAGCTGTAATCTTTATATAAGACATCATGCTAACAAATGACTATACATCGACACTTACCAAATTTTCTACAAAGACCGGATAGCTACATGAGCCAGTTTTTTGATGGAACTTCACCTTGCCTAGGTTGTCCTTATTCTTTTGACATACCTCCTACATCATAACAGAATATATGTTAGATCAAGTGTCAAAGTAACATGTAGAAGGTCAAGGTTGGGATATAATACCATTTTCTTAGGAGTCTTCCACATTTCCACAAGTTCCATCCGTTGAGCATCACTTGTTGATTTGACAGGAGAAGTTTTTGTAACCAAATGAAGAGGAAAAGGATCAAAATGGTCTTGCTTCAGCTTGTTCAGCTTGTATCTCCAATTGCGAACTGCAGTCTTCATCATTTCAAGACACCCTTTTCTAACTACAGGATCCTTTGTGTCAATGTCAAACTTTATCTATTCAGATGGAAGACATGTATAAGAAACATGATATATGAGAAAATGAATAGTTTTCAATAATGCATATTGTTATGTACCAAACAGCAGGTTGCATATTGTTATATATGAAACAAATCTATTTAATGCATATTGTTATATACCAAACAGCAGCTTACATAATTCAAAATAGTAAGACCTCATAATTTGAAATAGATGGGGCTATAAGATTATAAAACTCAAGAAATACTAGATACCAGGGTCACACATAATACACTTCACAAAAATAACAGATCTTGTGGCATCTAAAGAGGGGAAAGGCCTTGGAGAATGTTCTCACGCGAAGTTCCCAAATAAAGTGCAATCACAGCTTTGTTGTTCTTGTATTCCTTCCAGTGTGTGAGCATAGGAACATGGCTCCTGACAGCAATGTTGCATTCAGTTCCATACTTTGCGGCAATAATAGGCACCAAAGGCCTGATATGCCCTTCAGGTATGATAACTGGCAGCTTGCCACGATGAGATCGATTCATCCTTTCAAGACCATGCCCCATATTGACTCCTCGGTTCCATTCAACCTCATCTCCTGGTTATTATCATCTGATATTGCAATTAACATTCAGCAACCAAAGTAGTAATGCAATATCCAATATGTCAAATAAATGAACAGACAATCACCTTCATTGGTCATGTGGTTGTGGCTAGCAGGTTGGGTTATCATAGTAGCGCTGCCAGCCATGGCATTGTCAAGGTGCTAATCAAAACAATCCAAAACTGGTAGGCCATGAGAACACATTCATTGTGCAACCAAACCTGCTTGAATGATAATAAGAGAGCATCACCTTCGTTGCCCACATTATTGTGCCCATCAGCTTGTGGAATGGCATTAGAGTTCTGACCATCAGCTTGCTGGTCAGTCATGGCATCAGCTCCATCATCTAAAAAAATAGCAGGAAGTAAGAGTGCATTCATCAGGTAATCAAAGGGAATAGAAGGAGAAAGCTGGTCGTATAACTGACCAGTAGGTTCAATAACTTTGCCCGCATCAGGGTGAGATGAGTTGACACATGATTGACACTTGGTGTAAGACTTGCATTAGGCTGAGAAGTATTTCTCTTTGACCTTCGAGCTACAGTGGGAAGTAGTTCAGCATAAATCCTCTTACAAGAGCGAAACTTTACTCCAGCAGAAGCATCTGAGTTATCTTCGCTAGTTTTCTTGGTGTTGTTCCCCTTAGAGCCCTGCTAGAAATGGAAGAAACTATTGATTAGAGTTTGCATATATTTATATTGCATTACCAAATAGACACCAAGATAAGACTTGAAAAGATGGAAGAGTTATCACCTCAGTAACATCATCATGAACTAAATCTTGTTCAGCAATATCATCCTGTAAAGGATCATAGTCTGATTCAGAGTCTTCTCTACTTCTCCTGTTTGCCTTGTTCTTTTCTTTTGAAACACCATGTGCTCTGGCAAGATAATCAGTGAACCCAGGAATTCCTAGTTGCTCAAGCCTTGCACTGTTCTACATGCATCGCCTTAGACGTTCCTCTTCATACGGAACAAGAGGCGGTTCTAGGTTGAGAGAAAACATAAACAGTTTACTGACCTACTGTCATATAATAATAAGTATACACATCATTTAACACTAATATGCACAAGATGTCCACAAAATTATGCTAAAGCACCACACTACATGAACAGATTAGGGACCTATCAACACTACTACAAAAGCTATTTCACATAATACATGAACAAATTAGGGACCTATCAGCACTACTACTGAAGCTGAATGTTCAATTTGATCAATAATACAACATTACAGCTAATTAAGTTCAGACAGACCTTTAAAGAACAATCATATTAGCATGGACAGAAGCAATTAACCAAATAAGTTGATACAGATGTTTAAAGAGTAATAAAATTAGCATGGACAGAAGCAATTAACCAAATAAGTTCATACAGATCTTTAAGGAAATTGGACATATAACACTGAACTGGGCTGAACCTGCTTATATTGCTGAACAGAGAAAATCCATACATTGCATAATGAAAAAATGACCACACTCAGTACATATCATTCAACCTAATTATCAAAAATACCATGGGCTGAAACTTGAATGGACAGAACCATTAGTACAACATTGAGAAAGAATAGCTAAGCACGAGCTATAGACTACCAGATGTCATTCATCATGGAGAATGAAGAGCTAAGTATCCATCGAAGGGCAACAAGCAGAAATATGACAAGAGATGTGAATGCGAAGTACAGGAACCCAAACCAAACGAAACTACTACTACGACACCAGATCCATACACTGACTAAGCACAACCTTGTGGGCATGTGCACGTACCTTGTGGAATCCTACGTCCACCCTTGGTCGGCATCAGGCGAAGTTGTGGACGACGAGGTGGTGCAGCGGAGACGTCATACTGGCTAGGGTTTGGTTGACGGCGGACGCGGACGACGTTGGCGGACGAGGAGTTGTGGACGACGTGGTGGCACGGCATGGTAGAAGTCATGGATGACGAGGTCGGGTAGCAGCGGCGGCAAAGAAGTCGTGGATGACGAGGTCGGGCGGCGGCGCAGAAGTCGTGGACGACGAGGTCAGGTGGCAGCGGCGGCGCAGAGTCGTGACCGCCACCGCGGCTGGATGGTGGAGATGGGGTTGCGGCGGCTGAGGCGGGGGTGGAGATGGGGGTGCGGCGGCTGAGCCGGCTGGGTTGAGACTGGCTGGCTCTTAGAGTTGAGAGGGATTTGAGGCCTCTGTGAGCTACAATTACGAAGATACCCTTCTAGGGTTCCACTGCTTCAAAGAATTTGTTAAATGATGCTGGGTAGTACCGTCAACTACAAACACTTCATATTTTTCTATTATTTCAGTGAACTTTTTATGTTTTTAATGTTAATTTGAATTATTTGTGTCTGCAATAAAATTTAAAAAATTGCATAAAATTTATAATTATATTTTTGTGATCTATTTTAGGCCATGTCCAGGAAATAGGTTGAAAAAAATCTATTACGTTCTATAGATGATTTAAAATTATTTTTTCAAAGTATGATATAAGTATTACCATAATATCTAAATGTGGTAAAAAAATGCTACAAATTGATATGGACACATATATTTGGCTCTTAAGGTTGTCACAAAAAATTTAGATGATTTCGATGAAGATGAAGTTATATTGTTCACAAATGGACACATGTCTCATATAGTTTCTTATAACTCAACTCAAAGTTTGAGATATAAGCATCATATATTTTTTTTCAAACTTGTGTGAACTTCAAATTGATAAATAACCTTATTTTGAACATAACTTTAGAAAATGTGAAGTTACATTATCTATTTGGTATGCAAAATATGTTCTTATATTCTCTTCTTCGTTGGGACAAATAAGTTCATATATTTATTGAGTCATAAAATAGAAATTAACGGAGACAGAAATAGTATCAAATGAAAGATTGTGCTTTTAGAAAAATTTAGAAAAATGAATCGATAAATTTGAAGTTACTATGACCGAGAAATACCTGTTTGAATTTTTTATTACGGATTAAAAAGAACAATATCAACACTTTTCAACTCCTGGGTCGTATTCATGCGAGCCTTGTCCACCTCTGGTTAGCTTGTGTCTATAGAAATAAACGTTCTCTAAGAATAACAACTGAACTAGTAGCCTAGTGGTAGTTGCTGTGTTATTGTGAGTCAAGTCTCTAGTTCGATTACTGCTTGAGGCCGGTTTTTTTTATTTTGCCCGTTTTAAAAAAATTTGGGGAAAAATGCAAAATTTTGTCCAGCAGGTGTTTCAAACCTCGGTCACGAGCGTTCCGACTTCCGGCTGAACCACCTAAACCACTGCTCTTGATTAAGCAGGCACACATACTCTTGATTACAAAGCACACATACAGGTAGCCAACCAAATAATTTGTGCACACATAAAGATATCTGCAAGCAGTCTGAAATAAACTGAATAATAAAACAAACATGATTTCAGGTGCAGAAATTGACATGAAACTGCTGAAATTGCCATGAACAGTGAGCTAGTTGAAATTGACATGATTTCAACTACTAGGACAGAAATCTACACAAACTGGTCTCAAATACAAATAGTTGGGTCTCAAATACAAAACTAGATTGGTCTCAAATACAAATAGTTGGGGTCTCAGATTAAAATAGTGCTATTCATCATCACTGTCGACCTCACTTGTGGCACCTTCTTCTTCGCTGCAACTGCAATATTCCAACAGTGTGTCATCTTCTTCTTCGCCATCACTGTAGTCCACTGCTCTGTTACTTTCTTTCAGCACACGGGCAATTTCAGCAGTTTCAAAAACAGGACCCTCTTCATCATCTCTATTTAAAGGCTTATCATATGTAATGTCAGAATCTCCTTTTCTCATGCCCTCCTCTTCACAGCACTCATCCTCTTGATAGGCAGTAGCATTATATTGTGCAGCCTCACTTTGAATTACATTGTAAAGATGCCTATGCCCAAAAGTCTGTACAACTTGCCAATTTGTACCTAATCTTGTGTCTGGCATGTAGAAAACCTTCATGGCCTGAGTGGCCAAAATGTAACAATCATTCTTGTACCAAAGACTTCCAACATTGATGCTTTTAAAAAAAACCATCATGTTTAAGTTCAGTCCTTTTCCCATCCAATTTAAACCAATCAAATTTAAACAAAACCACAGACCTGTTCTCCTGGTTATATTCTAACTTAATTATTTCCTTCAAGACTCCAAAAAAATCAGTGGTCTGTCCATTATGTATACTTTGAGACACTACTCCACTGTTTTACGTCTTCTTATTCTTGTCACGGTCAACTGTGTTAAACCTGACCCCATTCACTATGCATAAGGAGTATTTCCTAACTCTGAAATCAGGGCCACATGCTAAGGAAAAAAGATCTTCATCTACCTCTTCTTGATTCTCATTCCACAACCTCATGATCTGCCACATGAAACACAGATATATTAGAATATAGAGAAAAAATATGTGGTGCCTAAAAAACCTTAAAAATATGTGAATATGAACGCTAACATGATTTCTGAACCAAGTTTGAAATCTTTGCCGAAGGGTTCTTTCAATGTTAGGCACCCCTTTTCTCATTAATTCATCTTTGAACATTCTGCAGAAAAATAAAGTTACCAAAGGTGCCATTTGATCAATTGCAGAAAAATAAAGTTACCCTATGTGTACAAGGCAATAGAAGATAGTAATTAAAACTTACTCCACATAATTCTCCACTTGACTACAATTGTTGAGCACATACCACACCATTTGCTCAAAGCCATTTTCATCATATACAAGTTCAGGAGCAGAAGTGAAATTAACTCCATGCCCAAAGACGTCAACACCATAGGCTTGTTCATTAGAAAAACTCTGGTTTCTTGGTTCCCCATTAAATCTGGTGTCAACATCATCCATGTATCTAGAACAGAATGATAGGCATTCATCAGCAATATATGCCTCAGCAATGGAACCCTCTAGTCGTGCCCTATTTCTCACATAGCGCTTCAAAGTATACAACCACCTTTCAATTGGGTACATCCACCCATATTGCACAGGACCTCGGAGCAATGCCTCATCAGGTAAATGAACAGCATGGTGTATCATCACATCAAAGCAAGCAGGGGGAAATATTTTCTCAAGCTTGACCAATATTATAGGGTTTCTTTCTTCATTTCAGCCAACACATCTTTGTTAAGGGTTCTGCTACACAATTCCCTGAAAAATTTCCCAAACTCTTCTATTGCTTCATAAATATCCTTGTCCAGAAATCCTCTCATTGCAGCTGGTAATATTCTTTGCAAAAGAATATGACAATCATGTGTTTTTAGCCCTTGCACCTTGGTTCTCTCAGCATTTAAACACCGTGAGATGTTGGAAGCAAATCCATCTGGAAACTTCACCTCTTGTAGGAAATCACAGAAGGCCTTCTTTTGTTGTGTGGACAAGGTATATCGAGCATGAGGCATCTGACTTGAACCTCCATTCTCTCTTAAGTGCAGCTCCTTTCTAATTCCCAAATCTTTCAGATCAAGCCGAGCTTTAATTGTGTCCTTAGTCTTGCCAGCTATATTGAGAATTGTTCTAATCAAGCTCTCAAATAAGTTTTTCTCAATGTGCATGACATCGAGATTATGCCTTAGCTTCAATTTTCTCCAATATGGCAACTTCCATAAACTACTCATCCGAGACCAAATTGTCACATGACCTCCTTCCTTGTCGGAACGCTTCCTTTTCCCACATGTTTGTGCTTGCGCCTTACCAGGTCTAACATCTTTAACTTTCTCCAATTCGGCTAGCAGCTCTTCTATAGAGAACTAGCAAAGTGTCCGTGCGTTGTTACGGACTTAAAAAACAAAACACTCTTTATAACTTAAATATAAATTATTTACATAATATAATTATTAGATATATATAATATTATTGACATATTTTATATGAAAGATCACATTTATATTACTATTGGTGCTTCTTAGTATACCATTTTATATGTTAAAAGTAACAATTTTTTCACTATTTTTTACCATATTTTAAAAGTTTTATCCGAAAGGAAAAATCAATTTACGTAGTCTACAAAATAGCATTGTATTGCAACGTGATTTTGAACTTGAAAACTTGCTCTGATGGAAAAAGTTAAAACACGAAAGTTGTAGATCTCGTCGAGATCATATTATTTGAACTTCAGAGCTAGAAGATATGGGCCCCACACAGAGACCTGCGTAGAGAAGTTCGAATCAGAACAAATATTTTTACATCGCATATTTACAAACCAAAGCGGCGGAATTTGTACTTCCACTGAATAACAAAGTTGTAGAACTTTTTGAGTGCTACGGTATAGAGTTTGCGTTTGCTTAATTTGAGCTCCAGACAAAGGAGTTATGATTTTTGAAATTCGGTACTTGATATGGAAAATACGAAACCGATTTGAATTCAATCTCTAACTTTGTGGACACGAAGTGGACGACCGTACCTCAATTAATAGATTGTAGAGATTCACCCGGTGGGTCATTGCTTTCATGAAGCCCAACAAACTCATTGTTTCCCCGCAAACAATGCCCCATAGGAAGGAAACGATAGTGTCCCAAATATCCGATTTTGCTCCTTAGCCTGTATGAAAGAGGTTGTTTGTCACAATGGGTACAAGCAAAGTAGCCTTTTGTGGTACGCCCATAAAGAGTGCTCAAAGCTGGGTAATCATGGATGCACCATAAAACTACAACATGAAGCTTAAACAATTTGCCAGTTTTAGCATCATAAGCACGCACACCTTCCTAAAGCTATAAGAAATCTTCCACAAGAGGCTCTAAAAATACATCAAAATCCTTTCCGGGGCTTGCAGGACCTGGAAGAAGCAAAGCCATCATGAAGTTTGACTCCTCCATGCATGCCCAAGGTGGAAGGTTGTAAGGCACGACAAACACAGGCCACATGATGTATTTTGTGTTCTAAACTGAAAAGGGATTGAACCCTGAACCCATCAGTTGCAAGACCGAATCTAAGGTTTCTTGGATCTTCCGCAAAATCTGAATATTCCTTGTCAAAATCTTGCCATGCCTGACCATCAGCTGGGTGGCTCATTTCCTTCTCCCTAGGCTCTCGCTTTCTGATGCTTCTTTTGTCGCAAACATCCTCTTTAGCCTAGGTGCCAATGGAAAATGCCGCAACACTTTCTATGGGATTTTTTTTCTTTCAGGATCTTTCCATCTAGACATACCACAAATGGGGCAATTGTCATGCTTGGCATATCCCTTCCAGAACAACACACAATTATTGTAGCACACATGTATTGATTCATATCCAAGACCCAATTCCTTTAAAAGATTCTTTGCTTCATTATAGGACTTGGGGAGTGTATTGCAATCAGGAAATGCTTCAGCCAATAGCTTCAATATTGCTGTAAATGCAGAATTGTTTATCCTGTATAAAGACTTCATATGAAGAAGCTTTACCACAAAAGAAAACCTTGAAAATTTGGTACAACCAGGATACAACTGATGCTTTGCCTCTTTCATCACTATTTTAAAGAAAGACTCCTTGTCATGAGGTTCTGCATCACCATCCAGATCCTCTCCGTCCTGATTTTTCCATTCTGCCTTTCTTGTTCGGCTGCAGTGTGTAGGTCTCCTATAAGCCCTTCCAAACGATCCACACTGCCATCTTCTCCATGTATGGAACCATCACTACAGCCATGCAAACCAACATGATCCTCAAAAGCTTCTACATCGATACTCTCTCCATGATGAATCCACTGAATATAAGTGTTGTCCATGCCATTCATTAAAATGTGCTTCTTCACAAGAGGCTGACACATGTACTTCTGATTAAGACATCTACCACAAGGGCACAAAATTTCAACATTCTCACTAAATTTTTCTTGAATGAAGCTCATGAATTGGTTGACACCATCAATGTGTTCAGGGGAAAACAATGTACCATGAACCCAACTATGATCCATCTGATAAAGCATTATACACAAACCCAATGAATAAGTCTAACTAATTCGAAGCCATACTACAAGAAAATCAAGAAAAACATTCAGATTTATACCTCGTTGCACTTTGCGGAGCTCCTCAAGCAGCAGATGAGCAGCTGGCCTGGACACCATGCTGCTCTACTCGGCCAAGGCTGGGTTGGGATGGCGCCGCTCTTCGTGGAGAAGCAGCAGATGAGCCATGTTCCTGGCGCCCAGACGTCCCATCCGCCGACCCGCCGACGTCTGGAGCGCCTGGTGGTGGCGTGCCTGGAGCACGTGGACTCGCACGGCGTGGCGAGCCCTGTGGTGGTGGATGGCATGCTAGGGGGGGGGGGGGGGGGGAGGGGGAGAGGGGAGGTGGACAATGGCGTGCTGGTGGTGGGCGCCCCTTGGTGGAGGTGGTGATGGAGAACCGACAGACGGAGGTGTTGCAATGGAGAGGGGCGGCGATAGGCGGACCACGACATGCTGGTGGTGGGCGCCCCTTTGTGGAGGTGGTGGTGGAGAACTGGCGGACGAAGGTGCCACAACGGAGAGGGGCAATGATTCCTCGCCGTGGCAATGGTCGGCCGCAGAGAAAATGGGAGGTGGCGTGCATGCGCCCATGATTGGAGGGAGGTGAGATTTGTGATTCATGTGCTGCGTGTTCTAAGTACTTAGAAAACATTAAATTAATGTAGACCAGAAACGAGGTCGTAGCCTAGTGGTGGAACTCATTCACTCTAAGTTGTCGCTGTGCAGATTTACCATTCCTAAAGTTTATTTGTCACTTCTACGCTCCCCTTTTTAAATCAATTTTGGAGATTTGGCTGGCGGGTGACCTGGAGCCTGTGGCCTGGTGACATGGGCCTACGGCCGGGTGAGCTGGCTGGACCCAACATGGCGCATGAGCTGGCCTAGTGACATGGCACTTAGTAGTAATAAGAGTATAAAAAACATAAGATTGTGAGAAAGTGAACAAACCAAGCCATTATAGCCTAATGGAAAGGTCAAAATATTCTATTTGGAGAGGTTGCAAGGTCAAATCTTCGCTTCTTTAGTTTATTAATTTTAATTTGTATAAAATATTTTTCATGACACCATAAATATTAATTTATAGTTTGTGATTTTTTAAATTTTTTAAATTTTTTAAATTTTTTAAATTTACTTTGCATATAACATCATGATTTTTAATTTATAATTTGTGATGAATTTGATTAAATTTGGAGAGGTTGCAAGGTCAAATCTTGGCTTCTTCAGTTTATTAATTTTAATTTGTATAAAATAATTTTTATGACACCATAAATATTAATTTATAGTTTGTGTTTTTATTTAAATTTTTTAAATTTACTTTACATATAACATCATGATTTTTAATTTATAGTTTGTGATGAATTTGATTAAACATCATATTGTTTTGGGCTTTTGGTTTACTGTTCATGACAAACTCACTAATTGTCATAGTTTTTGGGTCAAACTGTGACGATATTGAAAAAGCATCATGGTTTTCTGGGCTTTCCACCCTTAACAGTGAATCTATGACGTTGTCTGAAATTATCATGGGAAATCCGTCACAGATTAAATAGTTTCTTGTACTGATTATGGCCACATAATATACATGGCTGGAAAGATAATCAAGTCTACTTTCACCTCCAACAAACGGCTTGTCATTTGGACTTCTCACTAGGGAGTAATGATCATTTTAGTGGAGACTGCCAGGGAGGCTGATAGTCGCGCGAGACTTCACGGGACTGCTATTTTCACACCATTCACCCACCCTTTAATTAGTATAAACCCCTGAACATTTCACACTCAACTAGGAGGGATGTTCCTAATATAAATGAACCTTGTATCTCAGTCATTTTCAACAACTTTGATAATAGAAAAGAATCACCTCTGGTTAGCCAAGTGCTATCAAATTGAGAGAGTGATCTCTACCAATTTGCTCTTGTGATTTCCTTGGAGATTACATAAGCGACATTCAACATCACCCAATTGGTGCTCCTGCTCCATTTGATTGTAGGGTGTGTTGGTTGGTAACTCACAGTGTGGTTGGGCGAATCCTCGATTCTGGTTGCCATATAGAGACGGTGGTTTGCTTCGGGTTGATTTTGTCAGGTTTCACTTCTATCCCGGCTGCTTGCAGCTAGTTATCTGGGCTTCTTTGAAGCTAGTTATCTTGTTCGTGATCCTACGTCGTGAAGATTGGACCATAGTCTCATCACCATGCTTTTGCTCTCTTGCAACAACACGAGATCCACGAGACCCCCTCGGTCGGTGGGTTAGATGCCCAGCCGATGGACCTTCTCCATTGTTAGCTCCTCAATTGTTAGCTTCATCCTCGTTTACTGGTGGTGGGTTTTCACCATCATATTCCTCCACACGCGCCATCTACACAGCATGTGGATATAGGCAAGAAGAACCACCCGAGTCCTCATCAAAGGACAGGATTGATGTGAAGTCATACCTCATGAGTAGGTTAGTCTCGCCGGATCCGAGTGGTAGTTGAGGCGGGATCAGATCCATTGAAGCCGATGATCACGTCATAGAGTTGGCTGCGGTCGGATCAGATCTATAGTTCGACCGGCTTAGGTTCCCAGTGCCGTCCACCAAAAAGTCGAGCGAATTATAGGACATCTTGAAATCTGACGAGTACTGGATGTTTGGAATCTTAGCCATCAAGGTTGATGGAGGATCCCGGCGTGCCTTGTCCCCTTCCTGGTGCACCTACTTTTGATACTTAATCTAAGGGGTACATGAAGAGTCCTACTCATAGTGTACAAGGATATACATAGCAATTCTATCTCTAAGTGCCTTGCACTACAAGCTGACTCGGTCGGTTCCCATGTTGGTGAGCTATCCTGTCGCCTTTTGACGTAGACATAGCTATGGATACCAGTAAGTTAAGTATTCCACAAAATAACTCCCTGTTGCATTACTAGTAATCCGTCATGAAAATAACACCAAGTTCAAGAACTCCTCCTTTGATGCTTTTTGCCTATAACATGGTATTGAGCATCAATTTTTAGCACCCCATGTTCCTTAGCAAAATGCTCCAGATGATGCTCGATGAGCATAGGACTCCGAGGCGGTTCTGGGCTGAGGCCATCAACACTGCTTGCTATGTTTCTATTCAGGTTTTCTTGTGCTCAATCCTTAATGTGACTTCCTATGAGCTACATTTTTGAGAGGTAGCCATATGTTTCTCATTTGCATGTCTTTGGTTGCAAGTGCTTTATCCTCAAGCATGGCAATCTAGACAAGTTTGAGTGAAGATCTTCTGATGGCATATTCCTTGGTTACACTCTTCATGGTCATGCCTATAGAGTCTTGAATTAGGAAACTAGCACTATTATAGAGTCCAGCAATGTAACCTTTGATGAATCAAATTCTTGTGCAAGCAATATGGTTGAGACTGTAGGTGCTAGGAAAATGGAGGTGAGTATCTTTATTGAAGAGGACCTATAGGGCTTGGATGAAGATGATGATGATGATGATGATGATGATGAATCACTACTTCCACTACATACGAGCTTGTTCCTGCTACTTCCACTACTCTAGCAGAGGCTCCAGAAGCTTCGACATCAACATCAGTCGTTGTTGAGCTAGCTCCAGCCATGGTTGAGGGGGAGGCATACTCTGAGAGAGAGAGGCTCCTTGCCACATTCAACATCGACATCCTCCTCAATAGATGATCGGTAATCCCAATGAGAGGACAACAAGATCAAGGTTTGCACATCTAGCTTGCTTTACCAATTCTCTATTTGTTGTCACCTAAGAAACTTGAGATGTTGGACACACTGTGTCTAATGAACATTGGGTCAATGCCATGCATGAAGGGTTGGAAAACTTTAGAGAAATGAAGTGTAGACCCTAGTAGAGCCTCCTGTTGATATCAATGTCATAGGAACCAAGTGGGTGTTCAAAACAAGCATGGGGTATATGGTGTGGTTGTGAGAAACAAGGCTACGCTAGTTGCTCAAGGCTTTAGCCAAGTGGAGGGCTTAGACTATGGGGAAACCTTTGCTCTTGTTGCACACATAGAAGCCATTAGAATCATGCTTGCCTTTGCTGCATCTAAGGGCATTAAGCTTTGCTAAAAGGATGTCAAGAGTGCTTTCCTAAATGGCTACATAGAGGAAGAGGTTTATGTCAAACAACTACCCGGTTTTGAGCATTGTAAGTACCCAAATAGAGTGTACAAGCTTTAGAAGGCTTTGTACAGGCTAAAGCAAGCACCTAGGGCTTGGTATGCTAGGCTTAAGACCTTTTTGCTAGAGCACGGGTATGTGATGGGGTGTGTTGACAAGACCTTGGTCACTTTGAAGCGTGGCAATGATTTTTCAATATTTCAGATATACGTGGATGATATCATCTTTTGAGGTTCCTCTCATGCTCTTGTGTCCAGGTTTTAGAAATCTATGGAAAGTGAATTCAGATGTCGATGATGGGCGAGCTCACCTTCTTCCTTGGACTTCAAATCAAGAAATGCAAGCAAGGTACCTTCATACGCCATGATAAGTACTCCAAGGACCTTCTAAAGAAGTTCAACATGGTCAATGTGAAGCCGTTGGCAACACCAATGTCCACTACAATGGCACTTGATCCAGACAAAGATTGTGAGGCCGTGAACCAAAGGGAGTATAGGAGCATGATCAGCTCTCTCTTGTACCTGATGGCGACAAGACCCGATATACACTTACAGTGTGTGTTTGTACTTGATTTCAATCTTCCCCAAGGGTGAATCATCGCAAAGCTGGCAAGCGCATCTTCCGATATCTCAAATGTACCCTTGAGTTTGGTCTTTGGTACTCTGCATTGTCATCTCTTTATCTTATTGGGTATTTGGATACGGATTTTGTTGGGTGTAGAATTGATAGGAAGAGCACTTCAGGTACTTGCCATTTCTTGGGTAGTTCTTGGGTTTGTTGGTCTTCTCGCAAGCAATCTAGTGTAGCCCAATTCACAACCAAAGTCGAGTATGTTGCTGATGCTAGTTGTTGTTCTCAAATCCTATGGATGGTTTCCACCATGAGAGACTATGGGTTAATCTTTAAGAGTATTCCACTTATGTGTGATAATTCTAGTGCCATTTGCTGAGCCAAAAAACCAATCCTACATGGTAAGGTCAAATACATAAATGTGAGATTCCACTTGCTAAGGAATAATGTTGAGCGAGGAAATGTTGTGTTCAAATACATTGACACTCGAAACCAATTGGCTGATATTTTCATCAAGCCCCTATATGCTTTGAGATTTGCTTTTCTTCGGGGGAGTTTGATGTTTGCCATCCCTATGGCGTTGTTTGAGGGGGAGTTGATGCTTTTTGTATATATGTATCTTACCTTTTGCGCATTGCATCTCATATGTAATATATGCATTGGTAGATGAGCTTTGCCTCTTATGCTTTCTTGAATTTTCCTTTGCTATGATTGAGCTTGAGGTAAGTCGTGTAGTAGTGATAGCGATCTCTACATGCCTAGACTATGTAGATGGCTTGTCATAGATTCTTTTCGAGCAACTGGCTAATCTTAAAGGTGAAACTTGGCAATTTGTGAAACTTATGAACTAATCTTGTCAAAACTTTGTCACCATGTGTATAATTACTTTTATCCTTGCCAAAACTTGTGTTAGGGCTTGTCTAGAGGATGTCTTGGTTTTGGCACCTTGTGTTTGAGCAATGGAAAGACTTTGCAAATGTTTATCTTATTATGGGACATTGTGGGAATATGTGTTGCTTTTGCAACAAAGGCATGCTCTTTTGTCATGAGAATAACCTTTTGTAATCTGAAAGTTGATTTGATCAATTCTAAAATGCTAAATAAAAAACTATGCCTTGAGGCCTCGGGTGTTTGCCATACCCAACCATGTGACCCTCCACATGGAAAAGAGGTCACATGAGGATAAAAAATAATCACTTGCTCAAAATGAGTCTCTGTTGCATATGTGAGCGTTTGATGAAGCACATTATCTCGAATGCCTGTTGCCAAGATTGAGATTGATACTAGCTTGTTTTCTATGATTCACTTAATGCTTGTTTTGCCTTGGATCGGGGTACTTATACATATGGTGGCAGCTTTTATCATGATTAGCAAATTTAATTCTATTTGAGCCAGCCAATCTTCTTGCTTAGCTGGTATAGCTCTTGGCATTTTTGTTGTGCTGTATTTTATGGTCTTTGTATAACTATGAGCTTTTGCACTTAAACTTCATAGCTCTATGGTTGTTGATTTGCGAGGTTAAATTCTTGTTTGGCCTAATTGTTAAAGCTCCTCAAGTTTGCATTTTAATGCATTGCATCATTGCTCTTTTTGGTTGTTTGTTGAGTTCATTGCCAAATGGGGAGAAATTATTAGGTCATGCACAAATAATGCTAAAAATTAAAAATAACCTCATTCTGCATTACATGTGAACTACCACAAGTTTAGGGGGAGCATTATCATGAGTTCGAGCGTTTCTTGAGCCTTCTACAATCTTTGCATCTTCAGTCGCTTTTTTTTTTTTTTTGCCAACTCTTGGCCTTTGGCCTTTGTGATCCTTCTTATGCTAGATGGCCATTTTCCACCTTTTCTTTGGGTTTGAGCCTTTTGGATGAGCTTTTTTAGTTTCACATTTCAAATTCTAGTCCATGTGCATTTAGTGTTGTCAATGTACTCATTAAGGGGCAGATTGAGCAACCATGTTCACATGTACCATGTTTTGCAATATGTGATGAGTAATTGACATTGGCTTATTTGGTGTTTGAGTTGAAATACGGGAATTTGAGGATTGCATGAGTTTGCGCATGGTTGTGGTTATGATTGATCGGTGTTGGTAAAGGTGTTGGTGAAGTTATAGGGGAAGGGAAATGTGTTTGCCTGTCTCATGATATGTAGGTCAATGAAGTCGATTTGGTGGTCAACAGCGAGAGGATTGGGCACAAGTTGGAGACTTGGGGCTAGACGATCGGGAGGCCAAGTGAAGTCAAGGGTGATCTACACCGTACATGTGGAGAGGCAAGAAGCACGAATGATTTCACGGTTGACCCTCAAAACCATGGAGGCGATGAAGATGGTGGGTTGACCAAGTCAAAGTGAAGAGGAGTGACAAAGGGGGGCCCAATGGAGAGACTTGCCGATGGTTAGGATCGCGGGACAAGGTGGCGCGCATCTACATCGAGGCAGTCGTGCTTTGAGAAGCGTACAAGATGGTTTCCCGATTTGGGTCTCAAAACCGGTGGTGGCGATTAGTGGTGCACGTGGCACCATTACAAAGCCTGTGTCAAGACAAAGCAAAGAGGTGAAGGTCCCGAGGGTGTTCGGGCGATGGAAAAAAGAATTGGGCAAGTTTGCCCTTGGTTTTAGGTGGCAATGTATTGTAGGTCAGAGGTAGTATGGTCTTTAAGAGAAGCCCTATGCTTATATAAGGAGACGTACGGCTGGTGGAAGAGGGTGTCTTTTCCCCCTAGTCTTGTGTTAGGGTTTCATTTCATAGAGCTTTGAGTGTGCTTCATGTGGTAGTGGAGAGGAGAGGGTCTGTGAGAGATAACACTTTCTCTTCCAAAGAGTGGGAGGAAGAGGGTGGTTTCCTAGCCATGTATCCATGTATCTTGGAAGTATGAATCAATGATATGAGATTCAATTCCGTGCTAAAGTTTATCCTCTCTCCCTAAATCCCGAATTTGTCTTTTTCCCTATTTTTAGAGCTATTTTCTTGAGATTTTTTGATCTTTTTTTTAGTGGGTTTTGGGATGGATTTCATGGGAGGTCCTGGTGCTCAGACATGCTACAACAATACCTTATGGATCCTTGACTAAATCCAAGGCACGAGCACCTTTGATTTCGTGGATTTCCCCAAGTTCATCCAAACCCTAAACTTTTCAGTAGAACCCAAAATCATGATGATTTTTGAGATTTTGAGATGATTCCACTTGGAGGAGATGCGTCCTACAACGATGCACCTCTACTCCAAATTTTGTGAGTTTTAGAGTTCGTTTGATAGGGTTTTGTAGTTTTTCTTGGCGAATCGTTGTTGCTATTTTGACCCTATCAGGCCCAATCGTCAATGCCGATGGTATCAAGTGTCGATGGGCACTGCTGATGGCCTGGACCGACACTAGCGATCGATAGTGCCGATGACCTAATCGGCACTGCCGATACTTCGTCCGAAGTGCTCTATTTTGATTTTTGTTTTTGCATTATTTTGAGTTTTGTTTGCCCTTTCTCCCTTTGCTTCTGCTTAAGGTTCCATCATTTTGAATTATTCCTAGAGTTAACTCATCATAAGTTGATGTGTGTAATCTTGGTGATTTGGGTTAAGGTTGATTTTTGTTATAATTGGGATATAGGTCAAGTTTTTGTGAAGAATTTTAATTGGCTTCCATTCAACCCCCCTGGTCGCCTTCCTCGGCTCTTCAATCGTAAAAATGAAACAAAGTGATAGATTTGTATTTTTTAAGATTGTACAAAAAAGAATCACTTCATTTGAATCAAGAATGGAGAACATATACATGTTTGAATTCCTATATATGAATCAAAACAAGCTCTTTGCTTTCTTTTCTAGCACTCAACAAAAATTATCTTTGTCGAGTGTATTTTATAGTTTTTTTTTGTGATTTACATTTTACCGAGTGTATTTTAATAATCGGCAAAGCATTTATCGAGTGCGTTACTAGAAACACTTGGCAAAGAGCACTTTACCGATACTTTATTTGCCATGTACGCTTTGCCGAGAGCTTTACCGAGTTTAAGGCACTTGCCTAGTGTTTCCCGCACGCAAAGACCAGGTTCCGGTAGTGATTGCTTGTGCCCCTTTTGTTGATGACGTGAATCTGTATGAATCTTATCTAGATGGAGATGAGCCCATAAAATATGGTAGATTACAGAGTCGCTGTAGGTTAAATGCTCGGATACAGGGCACGTGGACCATTTGGGCCCAGGGATGTAAATTATTAAGAGAAGAACAATCCTGGTCACATCTCTACGTGGGTATGTTAGGCCGATATGTTGAACATTAGCTTCATGATAGCGCATGTGAATATTTTTATATGAGAATCAAAATTTGACTCCACATCTATTATATATACTAGCAACATGTCCGTGCGTTGCTACGGACTTTTAATCAAGGTCTCACACCTGCTCCAAGACCTCGCACTAATGTCTTCTTTCTATACTGGTCGTGCTCGCTTTGCCCATGTTCTATAAAATCGTGATGCTACTCACACATGCCAACGCCTGTTGCAGCTTCAGGTAGCCCGAGTGTGTGCACAACATGGTGCATCCTCTAGGACTGTCATCCGTTGAAAATACACACGCAAGATGGAGTAGCAAGAAAAAAGCTAACATAAGGAGGGGCATTATGAAGATGAATACGCATAACATGCGACAATACTCGACTCTGCCTTTCTCTTGTTCAACTGAACTTTGAGCTTCAAGGGTTATCAGATCACAACCTGCTTCATCCTTACGCTAACTACGTACATGTTATATGTGAGGTAACAAATTTATCGGCATATATCCAATAGTCCTCAACACGACCGGCTATCGGAGACAGTGGCGGAGGACGAACGTATGGCAAACTGCTCAGCTGCTCCAGAAACCTACGATCACGTTCGCAAAACGCGACTCACACTCACTTTGATTTTCCTCACGGGAAATCGCCTGATGATTGAAGTTCATACAAAATACAAAGTATGAGTACAAATAACAAAAAAAACTGAAGTAAAAGAAAATGGGTAGCGTGAGTTGGGATGCATATTGTTTCTTTTGGCCCATAAAGTCTGAGACAAATCGTTCTTTCTTCAATCTCTCTCTCTCTCTCTCTCCGCTTAGCCATGGTACGTCTGCTAATAGCCAGCAGAGAGCTTCGTCATGATCTACGACTTCTTAGTCTCTCGATGTTCCATGGCAATTGGCAATGGAGATCGTCTTAAGGGAACAAAGGAGATAGAATTGTCGGAGAAAGCGAGCGATCGATATGGAAAGCACCTGTAAAAAAGACTTATAGTAGCTGGTTTGGACTCTTATGTTTTTCCTAGACTCTACATGTGTTACGATTGGACCTAGACATTGTCGGAGAAAGCGAGCGACCAGTATGGAAAACACCTGTACGGTAGCTGGTTTGGACCCTATGTTTTTTCTTAGACTGTACTACATGTTTTACGATTGGACCTAGACATTTAATCCATGCTTTCATGCTTTCATGGATGGGACAGGTGGCAGGGAAGAGACGACCGTACAAATTATAAGGAGTTGAGAAGAGAAGAGATATATCTAAAAATATTTCTTTTCTTTATTCTTCTTAGAATCATTAGTAGCAATTGTTGAGCTAGTGCTATTAACCATGTCACCAAGTTGATTGTGGCCACATCGTGATTATTAGTCGATGACACTTATGCTGAACTTCTGGACTTAGAAACACATCGGGTGCTCGTTCCTTAACTTGCATACGCCGAGAGTGACAAGGACAGCGTTCCTAAAGATCTACATAGTAGTTTGATACGAAACTTTGAGAAAATCTGCAGATCACGCAGAAGATAGTGGAACGAAACTTATGCCAGCCCGATCCTGATCTCGTCGACGCCAGCGCTAGCACAAGCTTCACATCAATGGCTAATGGCTGACAATCGTGCCAAGAGCAGCGTTTCCAGAGATCTACGTAGTAGTTCGATCTGAAACTTTGAGGACAACTTCAGATCACGATGAAGATAGTGGAACAGAACTTGTTCCACCTCGAACATTATCTCATCGATACCAGCGCTAGCACGAACTTCACGTCTCGGATGCACAAGCTTCACATCAATGGCTAATGGCTGGCGATCTATCGATCAATCAAGAGGCAAGCCGAAAGAAGAACGGGTGGATATGAAAATCTGGTTGCCAAATTGGTAATACAAAACAGAAAAGAAATACAAAAATCCTGTTGTGATACGATGGAGCTAAAGTCACATTAGGATACGATGGACTCCGCCCGGTAGTCGATGGACTCCGCCCGTTGCAATACAACGAAACGCAGCTGTGAACCGACGAAAACGTGTCGGCAAACTCCACGTTTCCTACGAGACCGAGGCCACACCATCGATCGGGGTGAGATCGAGGCCACACGATCGATTGGGGCAGGGGGCAGGAAGAGACGACCGTAGCTAAATTAATATGTAATATAAATATAGATTTGACCAACAAAAAAAGTCACTACGTTTGTTCTTAAGGGCTAGAAATTCTCCATTAATCGGAGAAAAAGAAAAAAAATACTCACCACTATCATTAAAAAAATTATTCTAAACCCATATTTCTTTTAATTAGAAATTCCCACATTAATTAGAGAAAAAATAAAAAGAAAAATTTACACACCACTACCATTACAAAAAAATTAGTTCAAAATACCCCTATTTCTTTAATTAATTACCCACCATTGCCATTCTATTTTTACAATTGCGTACATCTATTCCTCTTAGTTAATTACTCCATTGCCGTTTTTGTTTGCAATTGACGTAAGAGAGAGAAAAAAGGAAAAAAGAAAAAATTATCCACCATTTTCATTAAAAAATATTAGTCCAAAAACACCCCTACTCCTATTAATTAATTACTCAAGATTGCAATTCTTTTTTTTTTTTGCAAATGACATGAGGTAAAAAATCTTGTTCCCACCGTTGTTCTCTAATTGTTTAGGTGGGCTCTTTTTTAACGACCGAATATGAGTAAGTCACAAAAGGAGCCACTACGTTCGTTCTCAAGGGCTAGAAATTCCCATATTAATCAGAGAAAAAAGAATAAGAAAATATTACCCACCACTGTCATTCCAAAAAAATTAGTCCAAAGTACCCATATTTCTCTTAGTTAGAAATTTCCACATTAATCAGACAAAAAAAGAAAAAGAAAAAATTAACCACCACTACCATTAAAAAAAATTAGTCCAAAGTACCCTATTTCTATTAATTAATTACTCACAATTGCCATTCTATTTTTACAATTGCCGTGTACTTCTATTCTCTTAGTTAATTACTCTACTGCCGTTTTTTTGTTTTGCAATTGTCGTGAGAGAGAGTAAAAAAGGAAAAAAGAAAAAAAATAATCACCATTTTCATTACAAAATATTAGTCCAAAAACACTCCTACTCACCAATTTCTTTTTTACTTGCAAATGACATGTGGAAAAAAAATCTTACTCTCATCGTTGTTTTCTAATTGTTTAGGTGGGCTTCTTTTTAAGGACCGAATATGAGTAAGTCAAGTTGGAACAATCACTTACATCATTTTTTTCTTTTCTTTTCTTTAGCAATGCATACCCGTTTCTCATACGAGTATACTTGTGAGCCACTGTCCTAAAGTACTACATAGAAATAAATGACATCATCATTTGCGACGGAGAATCTTAGTTTGAGGTGCTATCAACGTCCAGACCTCATTAGCGCAGGTAACAAAGATGTGAAATCGACCCAAATGTATATGTGGAGTGTGATGACTCTTGAGATTTCTCAAGTGAGGGTGTGTAGATATAATGATACTTAGCTTGGTAACAATCTAGAACCGTGTAAATACACGGGCCATCCTACTAGTTACTACTATAACATGACGAGTAAGACCAAACAACAAGTACTGAGAACATATAATCTTGCGTTAACAATTTTATGCAAAGTAATGACATAAAAGCAGATTATAGTAAAAGCACGGTCTATCCAATACGTTGAATGGGCACAGACGTGTGATTTCCGTCTAAATTTCTTTTCCAGCAGGAACCTTAGGATGATAGGTGAACTTTATAGACAGCCAAGTAGAAATATTATTTTGCAAACTAAACTTATGTGACCAGGCAGAAAAATTTAGCAAAGAAACGGTTTAAATACATAGTTCATATTTACATCCAAAATTACATTTAGGTATACGTCAACCATCTTTACTCGTTTCCAGCTGCCAGCACAATTCTCTCATGAACACTTTGATGCGTAAGCACAAAATTCATATCAAAAGATATAGTAGCAAACACAGCAATTCATCTGCAATCAACTAAGACTCTGCAGCTAAATACACATATATTTACATTTTCAAGGTGCAATCAATGTGCCAAAAATTTGTACAGGCAGACCGCCATTACAGCGCTTTGGGCATTCAATCCTGTTTCATTTTCCTCTTTTATCTCGACTGCAGATTTCCTGTCTCCTTTCAGTTAATGCAGCCAAAAAGCATGTTCTCACTAACTTTAATTTGTATGGTTTTTGAGGTGGATTCACATAAGCCTTATTTTAGAGGTAGGATGAAAAGAGGCAACTTTAAATGCCTTGGTGAGGATTTATACATATTAAGTGATCAAGAGAATCACTGAAGAAACTTAATTTTATTTGTAAAATCTTTTAAAACATTTGGATGGAATGTGGAACATAGAAATGAAAGAATGGTGTCCTATAAAAGACCAATCTGTCTTTCAACCACTCAAGATGAAGAGAAGCCAAAAACCCCATAGGGACTAAGGTAAATGGTGAGTACCCAATGCTAACTTATTCAAATAAAGGTAGAGTATTTTTTTTGTGCACTTGATACTATAGAGGAATATAAAATATCATAGCAACTCCTGATCAACAACATAAAGTTTTATCTTTGCATCGGGACGAGCAAGATTCAATTTAGGGGAGTTTGTTGGCGATCGTTAACTACCATTTCCAGCCATCAATATTACTCAAAATAATGGAAGATTCAACATTACCACCATGCATGATACTTAAAATTAATAAAGTTCCACTTGTATTTGGAGAAATGCTCGTAGGCAAGAGATACAACAAAAGACAAGAGGAAATACACCTATGTGGTAAAGAAACACAATTTCCACCAATCAGAGTTCATCATCAGAGATTCCCACGGATCAAATGACCCACCTTGTAAGCTTCATGACCATTGATAGGATCCCCAAGGTATGAATTTTTTGTGATAGATGACAACTATGAAATTGTGGGCTAATATCTACACGAGTGTTGTCTATGTAGGAATCATCTCTAAACTCTACTACAAATCATATGGATGATGGTTGCATTGACGATTGATAACAATGACCGCAAGTATGGAGGCTTGTGAGCTTCATAGAGTCCAAGGGTTGATGGAGATGGACCAAAGCTGAGGACATGCTATGGAGCAAGTGTTGGGAATACTTGTCTAGTTGTTAGGCCTTTGAGTCTATAGGAAAAACCGGACTATCAAGGGGGTCTAGGTCATTTCTCTTAGGTCATGTCTAGTCGGTGATGTGCAAGGTTGCTTGGTGAAATCACAGACACTAGATGACAGTGGAGAAGCCAAGGAGCTATTCGGAGGACCTGGGAAACAAAGTCAAGCAAAGACAACAAGTTTCAACTTCTGGACGAAGTGACCGGACAGAGGGGTCAGTGGTGATCGGACTGTATGGTCACTAAGTGGTGTTGTCTAGAGGCTACAGCGAGCAGCGAGAAAACTGTCAAGTCTAGAAAGTTCTAGTTATCGGATGGTCCAGTCTAGTGACCGGACGGTCCAATCAGTAGAAGTGGGACTTGGGTAGCAAGGAAGCAGCACGTGAAATGTTTCTGGACTAGAGAGAGAAATGGACCGGACAGTCCGGTTAGCTGACTGTATGGTCCGGTCAGTAGAAGGTATTGGGTAGAGCCGTTGGAGCTAGAGTTTGCAGTGATAGGACTGTTCGGTTAGGCAGTGATCGGACAGTCTAGTCAGTAGGCCAGGAAAGCTGATTTCGTGGAGCAATGGCTAGTTGGAGGTTGAAAGCCTATATAACTTTGTTGTTGGGGTCTTGGAGACCTCTCTTGGCTAGTGGAATACCTTAGAACATTTTGTAAGGTCCAAGAGGAAGAGAGGAGAGCACTAGGAGGAGATATTGCATATCTTAAGAGTGCTAGAGGAGAGTAACTAGAGCATCTTGCACATCTAATGCTGGGGTTTCCTTGAGAGTGTGATCTAGGCTGTTACTCTTGGTCTATGGTGAGACCTAGACCGGTTAGGTGTCGGTGATCGAGCATATCGTGATTGGTTGTGAAGGCCATCACAAGTTTGTACCCAGTTTGAGCCCGCCGGTGACATTAATAATGAGCGCCCGTGTCGGTGCAGTGAGTCCGACAAGTTCTTGAGGGAGGCGAGCTTGTGCCATGATGACAGTGGTGACGAGCACCATGTCTTCACTCCGAGAGTGATTGCGGGCTCATGGGCGAGAACTCCACATCGGTGGCGGGAGGGACCAGGACTCCGGCGGGAGTGGTCCAACGAGGAGTAGGGGAAGGCGCCATCCTTTCGAGACCTTGGGAAAAAATCATGAGCATTTTGACCCTCCCCCTCTTTACTATTCTGCAATTGTGTGCTATAGTGATTAGGTTGAATTGTGGCTTGCATAGGCTAGTGTGTTTGGCTTCCGCACTTGCTTTTATGCTTTTATCACAAACACTAGCATGTGTAGGGCCTTGGCCTACTAGAATTGTTTAGGTTGTAAGGCTTGTTAGACTCATGTAGTGTGAATTGAAGCATTTGGATTCATGAGCGGCTTACTGATTCAACCCCCCCCCCCCCCCCCCCCCCTGTTACACCTTTGGTCCTTACACACCTGCAACACCAAACTGACAAACAGAAGGGCTAAACTGCAGAGGAGTCAAAGGGGTCCACCCACCAGTGTACTAGAGCAAGTGGGGTCCACTAGGCTCCACCCATGTTCAGCCGAACAGGGAGTAGGCCCAATGGGGCCCAACTTCCTATGGGTTTCCCATCGACTCTCCAAAGGCAGTTGTACCTCTTAGGGCGGGAGTTACCAACCTTCGAACTTCCTTTTGACTCATATATATAGAAGGGTGTGACTTCACTCCTCAACACACACTTAGAAACTTCACTCTCTTTGTATTTCGAGTTTCACTCAGGTTTTAGTGGAGTTAGGCTTAAATTAGAGTCTTATTCAGTTTCCAAGATTTCCTTAGAGTTGTGGTATAGCTCTTATATCTTTCTCTTTTTGTAAGACTTCGTTCTATTTAACATATTTATTCTATCTATATAATTATGTTTGGGTCATATGTTTCATGTTTCATTACATGATCCATTCTTGTGTGTGGTTATTATGCTTGTATGTTAATTATGTATTTATGCTATGCTATCATGTCACACATAGGCCCCAACTATAGTCTTTATTTATATTGTTATACCGATGCATGATTAATGTCTGACTTAGATCATTTCTACGTGCTTAGTGTTCACTTAAATGCAATTTCTCCCTTTCTTATCCATCACTAGGGGATTAGTGGTATTGTTCTAGAGATATAAGCATGGTGCTTAGATCAATAGAATGCATTATTTGTTATGTATCCCACGGATTGCTTGGGGTAAGCAGTAGGTGGTGACAGCTCTATCTGTTTATTGAAATCCCTCATGTTCGGCTATGCAATAGGCTCTTGACCGGAATCATAGTGTGGATGTAGGAAAAAACCGGATGCCCATGGTGTGATGATCTGATTGTGTTGCATTATTCATGTATCTATATAATAGTATATAACGTATACTATGTAAATGTATGAAACAAACATAGGAACTTAGCTCTTTCTTTGTCCTTCTACACTAGACTAGTATTTTATTATCTAGAGTACGCTATCAATGTGTCCACTACCCATGATTATCTTTATCCTTACTGCTGTGAGGAGTTGGTCTTATAATCCTTCCATCTTTCTATGTTGTAAAATAAATATGATATCATGAATACTTTCAGGTGAAATGCTACAATGGTATTCTCTGTGCGCTTGTGGATTACCTGCATTCTTTACAAATACCAATGTCGAGAGATATTCTCAATATTAGTTCTAGGTATGTGTATGAGTGTAGAAGTCGTTGGAAACAAGACACATGGTTTTTATAGGTTTAGGCTTCCGTGAGAATAATAACCCTACATCCAGTTTGGTGTATTGTATTGCTAGGGTTCACATTAGGATTAGGATTGCCCAATGCGAGTTTTCTATATGATTCAAAGACCCCCCGCCCTCCTTATATATCCGAAGGGTAGCGGTTACATGGTAATCATCCAGCCGGTTACACCAGATTCTATTTATAAGCTATATCTCTAATATCAACTTGTCACTTGCTCCAAATAATATCCTGAGTAGTTATCTTCTTGGGCCTTTATCTTCAATGCCGGGTAGATGTTGGTGGTTCCTATGTACCCGTTTTATATGCCAATAACCACCAATATCATACCATATTCTCGTTATAATCATGTGTTTTACCTCTAATATTGATGATTTCTACATGTAGTATCGTTTTAGTGCTTTATTGCAGAAATAGGTGAAAAGACGACAAAATGACTCTTATATTGAGAAGTACCGACATGAAGCCCGACTCGCTACGCAAGGAGGGCTTCCCACTAGCCCAGAAGGATGCAAGACACTCCAGGACATCCATTAGGTCCAATGTGCAAGCCCAAGGTTGTGGCCCAATGCCTAAGGATTTCTAGAAGATTTATCTGGAAGGAAAGTTCAATACGCAGAGTCCAGACATAGCACTGTATTGTCACACGATGTTGGAGCCAAATACTTAGTCAAATAAGAAACCTTAGAATACCAAAGTAGAAGATCTCGTCGAGAGCTTTCCGAAACATATATTATTTGCAATTATTGGACTCCGGAGCTGGGAGATATGGGCCCCACAAGGTAGGCTGTGCAGAGGAATCCGAATCAGGATGGATATTTTGGTATCACATTTTTGGGTATTTAACTTCCGAATCTGATGATCCAAATAATACCAAAGTTTTAGATATTTTCAAGGGCTATGAGATAGAGTCTAGATGTGCTTCATTTGGACTCTAGAAGCGTTGGTTACAATTAAAGTAAGTCGGTGTAGTTTATGGAAGGTACAAAACTGACTTGGATTCGATCTCTATGAGCTAAACTTGGAGGCCAAGCAAGGGAGGACATGACCAGAGGCTATATAAACACCCATATGACGTCCAAGACAGAGGAGGATGAGGAAAGGGAGGTGATCAAGACATAGGAGCCGCTACACATCGCCGGGACGCCACCGGAGTTGAAGAGCCACCAAATTGAGAGATATAGCCTAGTCGGGTAGGGACCCTGCATGGTGCACTACATCGGAGCTAGGAGAAGTAGAGCCATGTATCTTAGGAGTCATCAATGATGCATCATGTCTGCACCGATCAGCGCACTAGTTGAGCCGATCGGCGCTCCTCTGACGGTGATGAATATTGGTATAATTATCTATATCTATGTTATCTATCTTGATTCTGTCCTTCGTTGCTTGTTGAATCTCTTTTGGTGAATTCAGTCTATGTGGTGTACTTAATATCTATCTATTCCCATTAGTGTAAATTGCAATTACGCTTTTGCTCATTGCATAGTGCAAGAAATCAGTGGGGAGCTAATAGCCCTCGCATGTGACAAGTCAGGGTGAACAAAACCACCATGTCTTGTAGAATACTAAGTTTATCATTCAAGTCAATGAAGTGCTGAGTAAGCTAGGATTAAGATGATAATGATTACTGCTTCAGTGCCGATCGGCGCACCAGTTGTGCCGATCGACACATCCTTTCTTCAAGTACTAGATGCATATAGGCTAACTCCAGGTGTTCCTCTTTGGTTGATGTGTATGCTCCTACAACATCTTTTACTAGGTAAGCCTTCACGCCGATCGGCGCACCTGTTGAGCCGATCGGCGCAACCTTCAACTTTCACCTCTTTTCATGCTCACATATGTGCAATATATACTTCATGCTAGGATTGATTTGTGGATTCGATTATACCTTGGAATACTCTAAGGGAAAAAGTGCTATAATGTACACCGTCCCTCTTATGGTTTATAAGTGGGTGCGTATCAACGACCAACAAGCTCTTTTTCTGGCGCTGTTGCCGGGGATCGGCAACTCGAACCTGTTTAGAGGGATCTATCTAGTTTATTAAATTAATCCTTATCTTTTTATTGCACATACCCTGTTTTTCTTTGTTTGTGTGTCCATTGAAAAACAGGTACAAAGCTAGGCACATAACCTCGACTGGAGCACGGCGACATAGCTGCTTGCGCCGATCGGCGCAACCATGTGCCGATTGGCGCCGCGTTGATGCCGACACCGACGACCTCACTCTTTGTCAATTCTCTTGCTCCGCAGCAGTAGGTGCTAACTTTGTTAGTGGCCCATCATCTGCTGCGGAGTCCATGTTCATGAAAGACTCGCTTGTGCCGATCGGCACAACGCCCATGCCGATCGGCACCTCACCACTCCTTGGAAAGGGAGGTATGCTCCTTGTGTCAATATTTTTTTAACTAATACTTTGCAAAGATTCTATCTTGTTCACAGAAATAGATAATGGCGAGAAATAGATGATTGAGAGGATGTACTGTCCGCTAACCGAAAGAAGGTGTGTGAAATTCTACAGAGGATTGAAAGACCTACAAATTTGATATTGTGGAAGAGCATCAAGTCTAATTTCCAACAGTTTAAACCTCACATCATTTGGAGTTTTCTATAAGGATTTATGGCCAAAACACGAGACGCTGCACAGGCTGTTTGAATATTTCACGAGAGTTGCAAACAATTGGAAGTTTGAGCCAAATATGGACTTAAAGTCCTACATCCACGTAATCTATGGGTTCCTATACATTTAGAAGACTTCCTTTTGGTGATTGACACGGATTCAAGTTGTTCCAAACACGGAGTTTGAATATTTGGAAAGTTTGAATTCAATTTGGATTCTTCGCAAGACGGCCTGACATACCTTTAGAAAAAAGATCATATGTCCCTCATACGGAGTCCGAATTGGATGCATGAGTACTGCTTGGAAAGATAATTTGATGCACGATGGAACGGCACAGTTTCAGCCTCTAATTCCTTCTGGTCGCGGCGCAATGTCAGAAACAAGATGTCAGTTCAGAAAAGCAACAACAGATTTCTTGAGATTGTTTCACCGTCGACTTGATGAATAATTGGGCAAGAATTGAGAAGCTGCATCTACTCTTCATCAAGACTTTATGGTGCAACAAAGATCAAGATTCACAAGTCGTAGGACAAGGCGACATATGCTCCAATGCATAAAAGATGAAATCATCAAGATTTTCCATGTGAAGATGAAGATGATAACAAAGATAGCTCGAGCAATTCTCCCACAAAAACTGATTAGAAGTAGAACAAGATTGAAGACTCTAGAGCATTATATCACATACACACATTGAGCATTATACAACACAATAAAGACGGGTAATGAGCAAATCACGATGAAGTTAGCATAAGTACAAACTGTATGGAAATCTTTGGATCTTATACCAAGAACCATGGCTTCACGATAATAAGGTATGTAAGAAGTCTAGCTACATGACTCTAATTGAAGCGCTTTTCGGGAGTCAACCCGTGTTTTTGTGTTTTTGTTTGTTTGAATTGATTAGTGCTACTAGGAGGGCAACCTAGAGTTTTGGTGTCATGAGAATAACCCAACTCAATTGATTCACTTATGGCAAATTAGTTCTAGATTAACTTTTTATTTTTAGACCTCCATCACCATCCTTTTGTGTTTTGTTTGCAAAAATCATCCACTACATGCATAATTTATGAGGACTTGCTTTGTTTTTTGTTTTTGCGTAATGTTTTCGCTTGCATGCATCTTAATCATCTAACTTCAGCCCACCTAAGCCTCCCACCCTTCATTTTTCATAGCATTCCAGAGCCAATTCCAACTACACCAATCGGCGCACGCACACTGCCGATCGGCGCAGTACCCAAATGCTTTTTTAAGCATTCCTTCACTACCGCCTAACATGTTATTGTTTTGTTTCACACAAACCTCCAACTTTGCATGTTCATATCCACTTTCTCACTCATAATAGCTTGGTTTGAACTTGATGATGAGCACTTAATTGGCTTCGCGAGCTTTCTAGCAAATTTTGGTGTAAACATGGTGCTTATGCTTATTTGTTGAACAACATTGGATAGTTCATTTGCCTTGCTATGTTTTGTATCATTTGCATTGGTTGGTGGCTAGTCTATTGAAATGCGCTATTCATTTGATCTAATGAAGTTTTGTCGTAGCTAAATGATGAACATGGTGCTTTGATTTTGGTTATTAAGAATTTTGTTATGATTGTTGACAGCAATTTAGTTGTAAGCATGGTGCTCAGAGCTAGGTGTAAACATTATTCTTGTTTAGCTTCCACGCCTCTAACCTTCGCTGCTAACATAAAAAATTCTTTTTCTTCATGTTGTTTGCTTTGTTTCAAGACTAAACAATGAAAATTTTGAACTTAGAATTATGACATTCATTTAGCAATTTTGTGTGAACGTGGTGTTTAGACTAAATTGTGGAACAACATTGTTATAGTCTTGTTTTTTTGCTAACATTGTGATTTTAACTCCATGCATCCACACTTGTGCACACGCGTACACCCATTAGGATTTTGTTTTCTTTTTGCTACTAGAATTAAAATGTCACAAGTTGAACTTTTGAGGTTGTTGCTAGATGGTAGATATTGTTCTATCCTCGACCATCATATCGGGGGTAGTATGTGCATTTTAATGTTTTGCAGGAATGAAAGAAGTACTCTCAAACGAGGAAAGTAGAAGGAAACAAGATGACAGTCGCATATACAAGAGGAAGCATTAGGACAACACATCAAGGCTGGAGATGGAGGTGACGAGAGGCACAACTGTCTGCGCCGATCAGCGCAACCTTGCGCCGATCGGCGCTCCCTTTTTCTTTTTGTGATACCCTTTTCGTTTTGTTCATGCGAAAGGTTATTTGTAATTTGTCACTTAGAACAAAGAATGGACAACGACATATCCCTAATAGCTACCTTAGGGTGACAAAATGTCATTAATTTATCTAGGGGAGCTTGCCTTTATCATCACCGTCGTCTCATAATGTTTTCATGCTGAATAAATGCATAATTATGATGAGGATCTTTGCTAGAGATATGATGAAAGTTGCTATTGTTATAGGAAGTTGCATGATTCATTGCACATAATTGTCCACCGCTGAATTTTCAACTAAGCACCAATTCTATGAACTCTATTTGCTTTAGTGATGGTATTTGTTGACAGATGTTTTGATAAAGACCCCATATGGTTGAATTGTTCTTCATGACAATATGCTTTGCTCTCCAAGAAGAAACCTCCAACATAGCTAGTGTACTTAATAATTTTTGAAAAACTGTTACATGTTGTCTCTAATCCTTGCAAATTTTGCTCTCTTGCATTGATCATACCTTCCAAAGCTAAAAATGCTACACTTATATGATAATCCTGTAGATTGCAACATGTAATTTGGTGAGTTGTTTCAAGTTTGTGTTCTTTTGGTATGAGACTTGGAAGTTGTCTACTTTGTTTGCATAACTATCACTTGTTTACTAGCCCTTTCATATTTAGCAATGCTCGCTAAATATTCCCACCTATAAACCTATATTTCTTTTGGTGTTGTCCTCTCCTTGTCCACAACCTATGATGTGAGTTTCTTGTTGAGTCGTTGCACTATTTCTATGGTTTTATGCACAAACTACCAACCTCTTGCTGAAGACAAAGATTTTCATCAATAAACACCTCTGAAGACTCTCTGAAGTGCAAAAGAGCAATACAAGGAGAAGACAAGGTGAAATCAAAAGTGCGCCAATTGGCGCAACTCTGCACCGATCGACGCAAGGACTCAAAAATTCAGGAAGCGCTATGTTATCTCCAGAAAGCAATTATAAGTGTTTCAGATGGTTGAAGAGAAGAAATAAAGGATTTAGCTAGTGCTCTTCTTTTTCCACTCCCTTTGCTCTGGACGAGCAATGTTTAAGCATGGAGGATGGACGTCATTCATCTTTTCGAAGCACTAGCTAATGGACTTCAAATAAAAAAAGTGTTGATGGAAGATCAAGAATGTTCAATCAAGTTGCAAGAGAGGAGATCTGTGCATAAACCATTATTCTTCAAGTAAGTGCATTCAATTGGCTGAAACTCTATCACTCCAACCATGTGGAATCCGATTTCGAGAACTTCATTTGTGTCTTGAGATCATTCTTTTCCTTTTGCACATGTCCACCATTCTAAAAGTGTGTGTTTGTCCTCTTATTCACAATGTTTTCCAATGGCGTTTTTGACAAGTCTTTGTAAAACCAATTAGAACTATCTCTTGATTTGACAATACTTTGAGTTACATTGTTGCTAGTTGTTTTCCTACCAAGCTACACATAAAGCCTTCCACCAAATATTTGTAGATAGGATCACTTCTAGTTGTTTGGCTTGTGAGATTTGTATGATGAGTGTTGCCTTGATTCTTTGCAAGAGAGCGTTTTGTTTGGATAAATGAGACTAAATTTTTGGAAAAACTTTATCATTTAAGGCCTAGTTTGAGGAGCAATCTCATTTGAGAGTTGAAGCTACTTTATTTGATCATTGTGGTCGGATCTTAGTCTTTTTTCTATTCCCCACTAGTATCTTTGAGTAGTAGAGTTGGTGCAACATAAAACATTTTGTGCTACACCTTAAAGCGGTTTAGATTTGCATGTGCCTTGATGAATGCGAGTGAAGATAACATGATTGCAATGCTGATCTCTCCTTGAGAAGATTGATTTGCTCGAGGAGGAGCAAAGATTTAAGCATGGGGGAACTGTTGGTGGTTCCTATGTACCCATTTTATATGCCAATAACTACCAATATCATACCATATTCTCATCATAACCATGTGTTTTACCTCTAATATTGACTATTTCCACATGTAGTGTTGTTTTAGTGCTTTATTGCAGAAACAGGTGAAAAGACGATAAAATGACTCTTATATGAGAAGTAGCGACATGAAGCCTGACTCGCTATGCAAGGAGGGCTTCCCACTAGCCCATGAAGGATGCAAGACACTCCAGGACGTCCATGAGGTCCAATGTGCAAGCCCAAGGTCATGGCCCAATGTCTAAGGATTTCTAGAAGGTTTATCCGGAAGGAAAGTTCAATTCGCGGAGTCCAGAAACAGCACTGTATTTTCATACGATGTCGGAGCCAAATACATGGTCAAATAAGAAACCTCAAAATACCAAAGTTGAAGATCTCATCGAGAGCTTTCCGAAACATATATTATTTGCATTTATTGGACCCCAGAGCTGGGAGATATGGGCCCCGCAAGGCAGGCTATGCAGAGGAATCCGAATCAGGACGGATATTTTGGTATCGCAATGTTGGGTATCTAAACTTCCGAATCTGAGGATCCAAATAATACTAAAGTTGTAGATCTTTTCAAGGGCTATGAGATAGAGTCCATATGTGCTTCATTTAGACTCTGGAAGCATTGGTTATGATTAAAGTAATTCGATGCAGTTTATGGAAGGTACAAAACCGACTGGGATTCAATCTCTATGAGCTAAACTTGGAGGCCAAGCAAGGGAGAACGTGACCAGAGGCTGTATAAACACCCATATGACATCCAAGATAGAGGAGGACGAGGAAAGGGAGGTGATCAAGACATAGGAGCTGCTGCACATCGCCGAGAGGCCGCCGGAGTTGAAGAGCCACCAAATTGAGAGATGTAGTCTAGTCGGGTAGGGACCCTGCATGGTGCACTACATTGGAGCTAGGAGAAGTAGAGCCATGTACCTTAGGAGTCATCAACAATGCATCATGGCTGCACCGATCGATGCACCAGTTGAGCCGATCGGCGCTCCTCTGACGGTGATGAATATTGGTATAGTTATCGATATCTATGTTATCTATCTTGATTCTGTCCTTGGTCGCTTGTTGAATCTCTTTCGATGAATTCAATTTATGTGGTGTACTTAATAGCTATATATTCCCATTAGTGTAAATTGCAATTATGCTTTTGCTCATCGCATTGTGCAAGAAACAAGTGGGGAGCTAATAGCCTTCGCATGTGACAAGCCGGGGTGAACGAAACCACCATGTCTTGTAGAATACTAAGTTTATTATTCAAGTCAATGAAGTGCCAAGTAAGCTAGGTAAGATGATAATGATTACTACTTCCGTGCCGATCGGCGCACCAGTTGTGCCAATCGACACATCCTTTCTTCAAGTACTAGATGCATATAGGCTAACTCCAGGTGTTCCTCTTTGGTCGATGTGTATGCTCCTATAACCCCTTTTACCAGGTAAGCCTTCACACCGATCAGTGCACCTGTTCCGCCGATCGGCGCAACCTTGAACTTTCACCTCTTTTCATGCTGACGTATATCCAATATGTACTTCATGCTAGGATTGATTTGTTAGATGAAATAGTAAACTCTATACATCGTTCTGTTCCGATCCCTGTGGATTCGATTATACCTAGGAATACTGTAAGGGAAAAAGTGCTACAATGTACACCGTCCTCTTGCAGTATATAAGTGGGTGCGTATCAATGACCAACAGTAGATATACACAAGCCCACTTGGCAATATATATGAGTGGCTAAGTATCCCATGGTGAATAGTTCCCTTGTCGTAAGCCTGTCAGTGGCTTCCAGTCTCCCGATCTTCTTGATCAGATCCTCATCGTGGAGTCTAGCTTGAAAAGCAGCAACGACCTAAGCATCTAAGATGTTTGGGATCGTGTTATTCATTCGGTAGAAGCGTTGAATGTAGTCTCATAACGGCTCTCTTGTCCGATGCCAGATCCTATCCACAACCAACACACATCCAGTTTTAACGACCAAAACCGAATGCATCTGTATGCATGCCTAGAATCAAGTTTTCACTCACACGGGACAAATATATGTAATAAAAGAGCAATATCTTTATTAAGTCAAAATTTTATTACGTAGACCTATAGGTCAAGATAAAAATATTACATTATAGTGGAAAAAGTTTAAGCGTTGGCTCCATCGAACTCCTCAGGCAATCGACCAAAAGACCGCATGCGTAGTTGTATATTCATGACCATTGATCATTGGATCCCCAAGGTATGGATGTTTTGGTGATAGATAACAACTATGAAATTGTGGACTAATATCTACACGAGTGTTGTGTATACAAAAATCATCTCTAAACTCTATTACAAAGCATATAGATGGTGGTTGCCTTGGACATTGATGACAATGATCACAAGCTCTAGGTGATTGTGGAGAAGTCAAGGAGCTATTTGGAGAAGCCAGGAAACAAAGTCAAGCGAGGACGATGAGTTTCAGCTTCTGGACAAAGTGATCGGGATCAGTGGAGACCAGACTGTATGATTAGTAAGTGAATAGGAAATCCCACAAGAAGACTTAGCGAGGAAACTGATAGAGTTGAAGTATATCCAGACCGAATAGTCCGGTCTGTACCAGGTGACTCAGAGCAGCAAGGAAGCTAATGTTGGTAATTTTTCCGTAATGGAGAGAGAAATGGACCGGACGGTCCGGTCAGCCGATCGTACGGTCCGGTCAGTAGGAGTTAGTACAAGGGTAGAGCCATTGGAGCTGAAGACTACAGTGACCGGACGGTCCGGTCACTTAGTGACCGGATTGTCTGGTCAGTTCCGGTCAGTATGCCCAGAATGTTGATTTCATGGAGTAACAACTAGTTTGAGATTGGAAGCCTATATAACTTCATTGCTGGGGTCTTGGAGACCTCTCTTGACCAGTGTAATCGCTTGGAGCATTTGGTGAAAGCCAAGAGGAAACGAGAAAAGCACTAGGAGGAGATATTGCATATCTTGAGAGTGCTAGTGAGAGTAACTTGAGCATTGATGCACATCTAAGGCTAGGGTGCCCTTGAGGGTGTGATCTAGGTTGCTACTCTTCGTCTATGGTGAGACCTAGACCGTTTAGGTGTCGGTGATCGGGCCTATCGTGATTGGTTGTGATGGTCGTCACATGTTTGTACCTGGTTTGAGCCCGTTGGTGAAATGCTAGGTTCCAGTAGTGTGAATTGAAGTTTCTGGATTCATGGTCGGCTTACCGATTCACCCCCCCCTCTCTGTACGCTTTTGGTCCTTACAAGTGGTATTAGAGCCAAGTGCTCATCTTTGTGGCTTCACCGCCTTGAGTAAGGACACCAGGACAGATGGGGAGTGTTCCCATATTCTATGGGGAGGACTATGGGTATTGGAAGGCTCATATGCAAGCCTACTTGGAGTCCCCTGATCCAAAGATATGGATGGTGACCCATGAGTCTGATGCGGATGTGAACCAACTTGAACCTGATTTTATTAAGAACAATGGTAAGGCCAACAATGCTCTATTTGCATGCATATCTAAGGATGTCTTTGCTAGGTTGGATGCAAGTTCTACAGCACATGGTATCTGAGCTGAGATTCAAGGTATCCATGAGGGTACCAGTGATGTCAAAGAAGAAAGATACTATGTACTAAAGAACAAGTATGATAAATTCTCTAGATTGCCACATAAAAGAGCTAAATCTGTTTATTCTTGCTTTCATGTTCTAGTGGAGGAGATCAATGCTCTTGGTAATCATTTCAAGCTCAAGCCTGTTGAAGTAATAAGAAGATTCTTGAAAGCTATTCAAAGATCCCAAGTATGAGTCCTTCATCACCTTCACCTTGAAAGGTGACCTCAAGTTCTAGATCATGAAGGATGTACTTGGAAATATCACCGCCTTCGGGAGCTACTAGCTAGGTTTGGATGATCCTCAACCATCCAACCTTGTTGTTCAAGCTAAGAAGCAAGAGACTATCAAAAGCAAGAAGAGCAAGAAGAAGGCAGAGATTGAAGAAGATGATGATGATGAAGATGACTGGAGTGAGGACATGACTCTTCTCATGAAGAAGATGAGGACCTTCATGAACAAGTTTGCTTCCATGTCCAAGGGAAAGTGCTTCAACTTTGGGTCAAAGAACCACTTTGTTCGAGATTGCCCCAAGCCAAAGAAAGAAGCTTTCAAGTCTCAAGATTCAAGTGATGAAGAAGAGCAAGAAGAAGACACCAAAGCCAAGCAAAAGAAAATGAAGTACTTCAACAAGGACAAAAACAAAGGCAAAGAAAAAGCTCAAGACCACAAGAAGAAGTTCTCACGTAAGGCTCTTGTTGGAAAGTGGAAAAGCGACAACTCAAATGACACATCCTCTTCCTCAAGTGATGATGAAGAAGTGGTCGGCCTAGCCATGATGTAGACCACACTTCCATGAGCTCTTCCCGCACCTCCCACACGCCTCATGGCCGTGAGCCAACTTGGGGAGAGTGAGGATGAGAGGAGTGATGACAGCGATGATGAGGAGCTCTCCTACGCCGTGCTTTGGAGTATGCTTGAGAAGGCCCGCGACATCACTGTCAAGAAATCCAGAATGTTGGATGTGGTAAGAGAAGAGTGTAAGCTGGGTAAGGACCGTGTTGGTGAGCATAAGAGCGAGCTCAAGGACCTTGTGACATCTCATGAGGCCCTAAACAAGAGTTATAACAAACTCAAGGGTAATCATTTAGAGCTATGTGAGAAGTACAAGGCCCTTGAACTTACTTTTGAGGCCATCAATGTTGATAACCTTGCCTCTCCCTCCTCTAGTTCATCCAAGAGTGATGCTTCTACTATGTGTGATGAACTAATCACCTCAGTCGAGGTTTCTTCTCTTGAGCCATTTGTTTTGGAGGAATTGTAAGGTTCATGACCATTGAGGTCACCACAAGGTATGGTGTTTTGGTGATGAACGACAAACATGAAATATGACTAATATCTACACGAGCGTTGTTCGTGTAGGAAACCTCCTGTATCATATGATGGTTGGCAATGGTGTCCTTGGTGATGGATGACAATGACCACAAGCATGGAGGCTTGTGAACTTGATGGATTCCAAGGGTTGATGGAGATGGATCAAAGCGGAGAACAAGCTATGGTGCAAGTGTTTGAAACACTTGACTAGTTGTTAGGGGTTTGAGTCTATAGGAAAAACCGGACTATCAAGGAGGTCTAATTCATTCTCTTAGGTCATGTCTAGTCGGTGATGTGCAAGGTTGCTCGGTGAAATCACAGGCACTAGGTGACAGTGGAGAAGCCAAGGAGCTATTTGGAGAAGTCGGGAAATGAAGTCAAGCGAGGATGATAAGTTTTAGCTTCAGGACGTAGAGACCGGACAGAGGGGTCAGTGGAGACCAGACTGTACGGTCACTATGTGGAGTTGTTTGGGACTTCCAGCAAGGAGCGAGGAATCTATTTGTGCGAGGGACCATAGAGACCGGATAGTCCGGTCTACAGACCGGACGGTCCGGTCTGTATGGGTGAAGCACGAGGCAGAGAGGAAGCCAGTGTTCTGGAGTCTGACAATGATGTCCGACATGTCGGACTTGTCCGATAGTTGTACAGACCGGATGGTCCGGTCTACTGACCAGACGGTCTGGTCAGTACAAGGGAATCGCCTGTGCACAGAGGAGCCAATGGCTAGGAGAGCCGTTACAGGAGTGACCGGACGGTCCGGTCAGGCAGAGACCGGACAGTCCGGTCAGTGCACCGAAAAAGGTGATTTCGTGGAGCAATGGCTAGTTTATGGTTGGGAGCCTATATAACTTCGTTGCTGGGGTCTTGGAGACCTCTCTTGGTCAGTGGAATACCTGAGAGCATTTGGTAAGGTCCAAGAGGAAAAGAGGAGAGCACTAGGAGGAGATATTGCATATCTTGAGAGTGCTAGTGAGAGTAACTTGAGCCCGGTTTGAGCCCGCCGTTGAAAGGGGCATCGCTAGTGAGCGCCCGTGTCGGCTCGGGAAGTCCGGCAAGTTCTCGAGGGAGGTGAGCTTGTGCTTTGTGCAGCGGTGACACACACCATGTCTTCACTCTAGGAGTGATTACGGGCTCGTGGGTGAGAACTCCACTTGGTGATGGGAGGGACCGGGACTCCGGCGGGAGTGGTCCAATGAGGAGTAGGGGAAGGCTTCAGCCTTCCGAGACCTCGAGAAAAAATTATGAGCCATCTCTTACTCTACTCCTTACTATGATGCTTTACTTTCCGCAATTACAAACCGTGTTATTCATGCTTGTGTGCTTATCTTGCTCTAGTTGACTACCTTGTAGACTTGGATGAATAAGCTTCTTTACTTGCTAGTAGTGCTTAGCCTTCATACTTGATCACTAGCATGTATAGGAGTTGCTTTGGCTTGATTGATCTCTCTAGTATGTATTGTGCTACTCATGCTTGTATGCTTTCTATATGCTTGTTGCTCTAGTTGCTTTGCTTGAGTAGAACTCCTTACTAGCTAGTTGTTTGCTTTCGCGTATCTTTGGTAACTAGCTTGTATAGGAGTTGTATTGCCTTTGTGTGATTCACTAGTATGCTTAGGTTATTGTTCCTTTCATAGGTTCATTATCTTGCTAGTGTGATCACCACTAGGATTGTGTAGGAGTTGTTTTGAGTGGTCGATTTTAGGAATTGGCGAATTTGGTACATAGTGCGAGTTCCTGATTCACCCCCCCTTCTCGGTCACTCGGTCCTTGCAAGTGGTATCAGAGCCAATTTCTCATTATAAGGCTTAACCACCTTGAGTAGTGACTGTATTGAGTTGGGATGTCATCCCATTCGGGGCTGGGTCATGGCTCATGGAAGGATCGCTTTAAAAGATACCTAAATGCCATGATTCTGGATGAGTTGATGGATACTCTTGTGGACTTTGCCAATACCTTTACTGATGATCATGTGTATGATGATTGTGATGATGGTGTGGATGTGCCTTGTACTAGTGAGTGCCTAGATCTTTCTAGCAATAACTTGATAGGTTGCTCTACTAGTGTGCCTAATATGATGATTGATAATGATGTGTCTCTTGATCTTGCTTGCACTACTACCATGGCTAGCATTGATGATGTCCGTGAGCCTCCTATTGATCATGCTAGTAGTTCTCTTGTTGAGGAGTTCTTTGCTTTTCACATTAATGACAATGAGGATTTACTTGACTCTCTTATTCGCTTGTGAGGTATTGTGGACAGGATTGGAACAACTTCTTTCGAGCTTCCCAAGATCATGATAGTGGAGAAGACCCTCTCTTTGCTTCCGAGTAGCAAGCTCTTCTACATCACCCTTGACCTTCTCATGGAGAAGAGTCTCTCCATTGAGGACGTGATTGAGCTACTCTTCAAGGATGAGGAGATCACCGCGAGCATGGCGTGGAAGAAGACTTACAAGACAAATCATGAAACATCTTCAAGCAAAGGGGAAGAAGTAGCTTCGAGCTCAAACTTCTTTGATCCCTCTACAAGATTGTCTTGCAACAACTTCTACAACCCCTTTGGGGCAAGACATTCTTCAGGCGCTCCGTCAAGCTCTACCTCAAGTGCCATTCCAATTTCTACTACAAGTACCTTGAGTGGACCGAGCATTGACGTAAGGGGAGCACCAACAACAATGCTCGCCCGATCATTAGAGATGATGAATCTTGCAGCTTCAGCTCCGACGCCTCCACCTCCTGCACCCCCTCCACCACAAGACCATCTGTGGCATCTTCGTCGAGCTCACCAACATAATCTCTTCTTTGAACTCAGTGAATTTGTGAGAAATGTGAATGTTGACTTTTGTGAAAATCTATTGAGCATTTATGATCTTGTGTGTAGGATAAACTCTTTCAGGGGACTTCGGAGGATTGCACCACATGAAGTGATTGACAAGCTTCTCCAACAAATCACAACTCCTGAGAGGGGTTTCTTACTTGAGGAGGTAGTCAACATGAGACATGAGCTCTCAATTGAGAGAGCAATGGAGATGATACTTGTGCTCCATACACAAGTGGGGCATGTACTTGAGCACATCACTGGACTCTATGACCCTCCCCATTACTACATTAACCTTGACAATGTGCACATGGGGGATGGTCATGGACATTGGAGGTACCGTGCTCCTCACTACCCCATTAGGAGGAGACTACTGGATGGGATTGCAAGAATCCTCATCTATGAGGATGGTCTTATTGCTCAACACAATGAGGTTAGTGCTAGTCAATCAAGTATTGCTTTGGATACTAACCCTTCTTCCTCTAGTGCTGGTCTTATGGCTACCACCAGGGTCAACTACAATAGTGGAGGCACTCATTGGATTCTTGATAGTGGGTGCACTCAACATATGACCGGGAAGCCAACCATGTTCACCACCATTGATGAAGACGAAGATAGTGAGAAGGTGACTTTTGGGAATAACTCAAAGGGGAGAGTTAGTGGATCGGGCAAGGTAGCCATCACAAATGACCTCCATCTCTCCAAGGTCTTTCTTGTGGAAACCCTCAACTTCAACCTTCTGTCTATTGGTCAACTATATGATATGGGTTTCAAGTGCACATTTGATAAGGATGGTGCAAAGATTGAGAATGACAAGAGAGGGCTAGTATTTCATGGAGTAAGGCATGGGAACTTGTATGTCATGGACTTCAAGTTAAGCAACATGCCACCAAGCACTTGCCTATTCACTAAGGCATTCAAGGGATGGTTGTGGCATAGAAGACTGGCACATGTTGGAATGAATCAGCTCAAGAAGATTGTCAAAAGGAATCTAGTTGAAGGAATCAAGGATGTGGCCTTTGAGAAGGATAGACTGTGTAGTGCTTGTCAGGCAGGAAAACAAGTTGCATCTTCACATCCCACCAAGTCATTCATGTCTACCTCTCATCCTCTAGAGCACTTGCACATGGATTTGTTTAGGCCAACAAACTACAAGAGTCTAGGAGGCAATCTATATTGCTTGGTGATTGTTGATGATTTCACGAGATACACTTGGACCTTCTTTCTTGTGGACAAATCTCAAGCCAATGGTATCTTCAGAAAGTTCACCAAGAGAGCAAAGAATGAGTTCAATGCTAGCATTGTGAAGATAAGGAGTGACAATGGGACGGAGTTCAAGAATACCACCGTGGAGGAATACTGTGATAAGAAAGGGATCAAACATGAATTCTCCGCTACATACACTCCCGAGCAAAATGGAGTAGTGGAGAGGAAGAACAAGACACTCATCACTCTTGCTCGTGCCATGTTGGATGAGTATGGAACTCATGAGAGGTTTTGGGCGGAGGCAATCAACACGACATGCTACACATCCAACCGTGTCTATCTCCACCGATTGTTGAAGAAGATGCCATATGAGCTATTGGTGGGACGAAAACCCAATGTTTCCTATTTCTGAGTCTTTGGATGCAAGTGTTACATTCTCAAGAAGAGGAGAAAACCCGGGAAGTTTGAGAGCAGAACTTATGAAGGCATTTTGTTAGGTACTCTAGGACTTCTAAAGCATATAGGGTCTACAACTCAGCCACAGGTTGTGTGGAAGAATCCTATGATGTGCAATTTAATGAGTCAAATGGGTCTCAAAAGGAGAATTAATTTCATGAAATAAGCATTAGAGATGAGCCTATGAGGGAAGCTTTGAGGAACATCCCCGTGGGTGAGGTTTTACCCCACGAGGTCAATGATGGTGAAATTGATGAGCCCTCTACTCCACCACCTCAACCTACCCCCTCCTCCATGGTACAACAAACAACCCAAGATGCCACAAATACTCCCACAAGCTCCTCCCAAGACTCAATGAGAGTACACTCACCAAATGATGAGGGATCCCAAGTGAGAAGTGAGCCACAAACCTCCCCACATAATTCACCACAAGCTATTTCTCCTAGCTCTTCACAAGAAACTCTCCTATCCACCCCAAGCTCAAAGTCCAAAACAAGAGAGCATAAGAGTGACTCTTCCACCTCTCTTAGGATCCACGACACTCATATATCAAAAGAGCAAACAATCTATGATGCACAAGATATTTCACCTAGAGCTCCTCCCACTCAAAGAAAATACCATCCTAGACCCAAAGCCATCAACAAAGATCACTCACAAGACTTGATCACTGCTCCAATAAAAACAAGGAGGAATCAATATAAACTCAACTATGTGAGTGAAGAGGATGATGATGAGGCAAATGTTGAGATTGAGAAATTCTCCTTCGTCTCTATGATTAAGCCCACTACCATTGATGAGGCTATGGATGATCACAAGTGGGTTATTGCCATGCAAGAAAAGTTGAATAACTTCAAGACGTGCAAAGTGTGGAAATTGGTTGAGAGGCCCAATAATCATAATGTGGTTGGCACCAAGTGGGTCTTAAAGAACAAGTAAGATGAGAAAGGAGCAATTGTCAAGAACAAGGTCTGCCTAGTGGCTAAGGGATATTCTCAAGTGGCGGTGATTGACTTTGAAGAGACCTTTGCTCCCGTGGCCCGTCTTGAAGCTATTCGGATCTTACTTGCCTATGCATCACACAATGGATTCAAGCTCTTTCAAATGGATGTCAAGAGTGCCTTCTTGAATGGAGAGATCAATGAGAAAGTCTATGTGGAACAACCTCCGGGGTTTGAGGACACAAAACATCCAAGACATGTGTACAAGTTGAAGAAAGCTCTCTATGGCCTCAAACAAGCACCAAGGGCATGGTATGAACACTTGAGGAACTTCCTACTCAAAAATGGATTCACCATTGGAAGCATTGATAATTGATAGCACCTTGTTCACGAGGCATGTTAGGAAGGATCTCTTTTTGTGCCAAATCTATATGGATGCTATCATCTATGGGTCAACCAATGAGAAGTTCAATGAAGAGTTTCAGGAGATGATGGCTAGGGAATTCCAAATGTCAATGATTGGAGAGTTGCATATGTTCCTTGGATTCCAAGTCAAGCAATTGAGAGAGGGAAACTTCATCTATCAAGAGAAATATAATAAGGACCTTCTCAAGAGATTCAACATGGAGAATTACAAGCCTTTGCACACACCTATGGCTACTAGCAAACCCTTGGATGATGATGTGAAAGGAAAACCGGTGAACCCCAAGCTATATAGGTCAATCATTAGGTCTTTGCTCTATCTCACCGTTTCGAGACCGGACATGATGTTTAGTGTGTGCTTGTGTGCACACTATCAAGCAAATCCAAAGGAGTCATACTTGAAGGCCGTGAAGAGAATTATGAGATACCTCAACACCTACAATGGGCTTATGGTATCCTAGAGGAACAAAATTTGAGTTGCTTGGATATTTAGATTCGGACTTCACGGGTTGCAAAGTGAATAGAAAGAGTACTTTGGGAGGTTGTCAATTTCTTGGAAGATCTCTAGTATCTTGGAGCTCAAAGAAGTAAAACTCGGTGGCTCTATCTACCACCGAAGCGGAGTATATGGCGGCGGGAGCATGTTGTGCACAACTTCTATACATGAGGCAAACACTCTCGGACTATGGCCTCAACTATACTCAAATGCCACTATATTGTGATAGTGAGGCAGCAATCAAGGTGGCCCTCAAGACTGGAGATCATGGTCATGCAAAGCACATACAAGTGAGGCATCACTTCATAAAAGACCATGTTGAGAAGAAGGACATCGAGTTGGTGAGCGGGCGAACTGATGAACAATTGGCGGACATCTTCACCAAGCCACTCAATGAGAAGACCTTCAACAAGCTAAGGGGAGAACTCAATGTTCTCGACCTCTCCAACTTCACATGAGTAACCCTTGAGCTTGTCATTTGTAAATATGTATAGTATTTTGTTTGTTTATTGTTTGTGTTTTTGTTTGTGCTTGTTTCTTTTCTTTTGTAGGTTGACTTCAGACCTTCTTGAGATAGCAATGGACATGGGTTAAGCTTGGGCAGGTGATTCATGGTGTACCCAAGGCTTTGAAGAATGGTCCATTGTGAGCAAGCTTGAGAAGGGAACAACTCATTGTTGACACTTTGGTTTGTAGTGGTTCTCTCTCTCTTTTCTCTAGCATCGCATCATGCATTGTATACTTGTTGCATTTGTATTCTTTGCATTTATGCATCCTTGCATTATGATACCATGCATGCTTCCAAGCTTGTGTATAGGGGGAGTTACTCATTTACAATGTGAGTACATGACTCTCTAGATGATAAAATAGTGATACTTGTGCTTCATGTCCATTGAGCCATGTTCGACCTAGCTCCGAGGTTAAATTTACTCACGCGGCTCAAAGACAAATGGCTCATACATTCCCACCTCTATAATGACTAACCCTTGCACATTTGAGAAAATCATTGGTTGAGTCATAAGTGTAGGGGAGCTACGGCGAAACGCCACTTCAACCAAGGAGGAGCACCGTGAAAGGGGGAGTTATTCTAACTCTTGCCAACTATTTTATGCCTCTTGGTTTTGTTACATTTTTGTGTGATTTATGGTGATAGGTGACAAAGGGGGAGAACAAACATGAAGATCCAAAAGCCAAGTCTAGATCAAAAAGGGAGAAGGAGCATGAAGACGATCGATAACACAAAGAGAGAGGAGAGCATGAAGAAGAAATGTGAAGATTTGATGGAGAAGAAACATGAAGATTTGATGGAAATGGAACATGAAGATCACATCAAGATAAACATCTACACTGTTGTCACTCCCTAAGTGCCCCTTTTATATGTGAATATAACCCTAATTGGAGCATAATTGATGCCAATTTAGGCCATTTACATGTGATTTTGCCTATATATTTGTATATGCGTTGTTTTGGAGCTTTATTGCAGAAACAGGTAAAATTTGTGATTAAAGTGATGATGGAAGAGGACAGGAGTCCAGAAGGAACGAAAAGCACTGAAGAAGCCCAGTGCACCGATCGGTGCAACCCATGCGCCGATCGACGCAAGGGTGTTTTAGCCCACAGGAGTGATCGAGGCTCATTCCACATGTTTTATGGAAGCTTATCTGTGCAAGACACTTGAAGATATTTTCCTAGGAAGATTTATGGAACTTCAAGATCTCGATGTGCAGTACAAGACTTTATCTCGAAGGAAAAGACCCACTAGCAGCTGTGGAAGACAGAGGAACCGACTCGAAAGAGTAACCAGAGAAGACACGGCTTGCGCCGATCGGCGCAACCACCTTATTTGCTAGAAACTGAGTCCTTTACGAGTAGAACCCTAATATATACTTGTAAACCCCAGCCACAGAAGACAGAAGGCATCGGAGGGACAACAGATCCGTGAGTTAGAGCCACCGGGGTTCACCCCGTTACAATAGATCTCTAGTTGAGTTTCAAGAACCATTGGTGTAAGAGTTGATCCGTCAAGGTAGGCCATCACGGCGGTGATGAATGTTACTCTATGTATGTCAAGGATAATCGAATATGTTGATGATGGTTTTGGTGATTTGTCTATCTTAATTCTATAATCATGCTTGTGCTTATTCCAATTGCTTAGTTCTAGGCTAAGTAGGTCAATATTATCTTGATTGTGGTGATCAGGATAATATTCGGACATGGTATTGATTATGGTTGCTTGGTGATGCTAGTAGTGTGGTTTAGCGGTGACAGCACTAAACCTGCGCAGCACTAGTGGATAGTTGAGTAGGGTAAGATACTCGCGTGATTAAGGGTTTCCTCTCGGCAGCGATAAATCAGGAGCCGCTAAAAAAGCAGGGTGGTCTTATTCATTATAGGTTTTCACTGATCCATGTAATTACTATTATGATGCTATTTGATTAGACTTTCTGGTTACGATCTCACTAGTAGATATCTAGCTACTCACTTAACACCTTAGGCTTACAAGGTATCTAGCACACTTTGGCTTAGATTTGTTCGTGTACCGATCGGCTCAACTCCAGCACCGATCGACGCAATCATAGATTCGGTAGTGTGCCGATCGGCTCAACCCTATGCTGATCGGCTCAACCCTGCACCAATTGGTGCAACAACAGATTTGCTGTCTGGCGCACCTTTGCACTGGCCAGCCTCCCCTCATGCAACTCGAACTCGACAGTAGCCTTGACTAGTTCTTTTACTATTAACTTTGTTTAATAATCCCTAGGGTCCCAGTGGATATGATAAACCTCGGAATACTCATTTTAAGGGAAAAAGTGCTACAATGTACACCGTCCTCTTGAAGTATATAAGTGGGTGTGTAGTAACGACCAACAAGCTCCTTTTTCTGGCGCCGTTGCCAGGGACCATAGCAGGTTTTTAAACATTGTTTGATGTATTAGTGTTTAGTCATTGTGCTTTACTTGTCTCTTTAGTACATATATTCTATTAAGTGAAACTAACAGGTATGGACGGTCCTAAGTCAAACAAACCATCTAATTACGCCGATAATCTAGAAAGGCTCTTTCGCAAGAAGAGAACAGCGGAGAAGAGAAGCATGTCACTTGGAGATTTAGCTGGAGAAGCAGTCCGTACCAACCCTCGAATATTATTCACAATTGCAGATCCAGAAGGAGAGGAGATGGCAGAGTTACCCTTGGTTAATCGTTTCAAGCCTCAATTGACCAATGTTGTCAAGACAGATTTCCAAGAAGCTCAAGATCAGAATCCATATCAACTGGAGAGATATGTTGGATTAGTAGCACAACAACCGTTCATAGGTTTGGAGGAACCCAGTCACCATTTGTAGCACTTACTTGAAGTTTGCAGTACATTCAAGATAACAGGATTGACCGGAGATCAAGCACGTGTGCGGCTGTTCCCCTTCTCTCTAGTTTGACGCCCCAAGCAATGGTACAATGGATTGGAAAATGCAGTAAAAATTGTGTGGGATACTTTAGCAGCTGCAATTTTAGCCAAATACTTTCCTCCTGGTAAGACTCAAGCTCTGAAGAACAAGATTCTTGGATTTATGCAGAATGTTAATGAGAGCATTGGAGAAGCATGGGAAAGATACAGTGAATATACCGATGTATGCCTTCATCATGGTCTAACGGTTGGAGAAGTTATTGAGAGATTCTACATGGGATTGAATATTCAATCTCGTCAACATTTAGATGCTTCAGCTGCGGGTTCATTCATGTCGAAGACTCCCAACCCAAGCTAGGGAATTGATCAAGTTGCTAGTTGAAAATCAATCATGGGATAGTGAGAGAAGTTCAAGGAATTTACAACCTTCAAAAGGAGTGGCAAAGAGTGTGGAGTGACTCATGAATACTTGGTTATGGATCACCTCGATGCTATTCAAAAAAGGTTGGACAATAATCATCATATCCCTAAGGAAGAGCCGCTCAAGCTAGCGGAATCATGCTCCACTAGTAGTGAGTGTGGAGAATTTGGACATGTGCAGAAAGATTGCCCTGAAGAGATGAAGATGCTAGAATATATAAAGAATAGTGGATGGAAGTCCCTACTTCAGCAGCAAAGGAGTTCTTTCTCTCCTAGTTCGTCCATGCAAAATTCGATCCCACTTCGTCTCCAATGTCATGAGTTCTTCCAAGCCCAAGATAAGATCAACAAGGACAACTAAGCTAAATTGAAGGAAATTGATCATATCCTTGGGGAATTAATGACAAGGTGATAGAGATTGGGAGCTCCAATGAGCAGATTTTGAAGCATACCAAGATTATGGAGCAACAGATAGGACAGTTATCGCAAGCCATTCAAGGTAACAAGGGGGCTATTCCTGGCAATACGATGTCTACAGAGCAGTTGAAGGCAATAGCTACATGGTCAGGAAAGCAAACAGAAGATCCAGAACACTGTACGGGAGCAAGAAATACCCGCGCCGATTGGCTCACACCAAGCACCGATTGGCGCAACGGTACTATAGGCACCAATCGACCCACTGAGGACGCCGATCGGCACGAGGAGGATATTTACCTCTCTGGTCTGAAAAAAAGCATGGAAACAGAGGAGCATGGCCCTGACACATTCCTGGGTACTCAACTGCTGACCAAGACAGAAAGAGCGTGGCAACATGACGAGCAATTCGAAAGGTTTGTCGATATTATGAACAAGATTTACATCAATGTCCCTTTTGTTCATGCAATTAAAGTACCTATGTATGCCAAGTCCATCAAGGACATGATGCAAAACAAGAAATCCCTTGTTTTTGAGGAGGTTGTCAAGGCTACTAAGGAACTTATGGCGGCAATGATTGATGTTGCACTTGAGAAGAAACCCGACCCTGGATCACCAAGCATCAAATGCATAATTGGAACAAGGATATTTGATAGGTGTTTGTACGATCTTGGAGCTAGTGTAAGTGTTATGCCCCATGATATATTCGCAAGTCTCAATTTGCCTGAATTGGAGCCTACGGGTATGTGTTTGGAGTTAGCTCATCAATCGGTACGCTTCCCTGATGGAATTGCTGAGGATGTGCCTGTTCAAATTGGAGATCACATCGTCCCCGTTGATTTTGTTGTGCTTGATATGGATAAGAGGATGAGGACCTAGTTGATCTTAGGCAGACCCTTCTTAAGGACGACAAAGGCAAGTATTAATGTTGGAAGTGGTGAGATAAGCTTTGATATACGTGGGACTCCCTACTCTTTCAAATTCCGCCCAAAAGGAGAAGGGTGTCGTGCTGTTGATAAAGTGAAGAGATACAAGACACCGTGGCAACGTGGCATCGAGAGTAATTGGAGGGAATGTATGGATAGATCGTCCGAGGTATATGAGCCATAGAGATGAGAAAACCTTGTAGTGTCACGGCCTCACATCCCGCACCATGACACTAAGGATTGATTATTTGCGGGGAGGTCAAGCTCTTTGACCTCTAAATAACTAGAGCGCTCTTGGGAGGCAACCCAATGATCGAGGGATTAAGAAGTTGTTTAGTGCTTATGGGAGGGCAACCCATTTTATTTAGTTAATTAATGTTGGCCGGGAGGGCAACCCGGTATTTTTAATTTGCTTGCTTGTAATAAAAACAATCTCTTGAATAAAAGAAATAGAAAAAGTGTGTGCTTAATTTTGCATGCTCTTGTGTTGTCTGTTTATTTGTGCAAAATTTGGGTATATACATACTGTAGACTAACAACGTAGGAATATAAAAAGAAAAAGACCAAAAATAGGAAGGAATAGAGCTCACGCCGATCGGCGCAATATGGAGCCGATTGACGCACTATTGCCCAGGTCAGGACAGAAGGCTGACGACGCCCAGAATTGAAGGGATGCTAAAAGGCAACCATCACAGTAATTTTTAGAGATGGAGCTATTTTTAAGGTAATCAAAAATCTGTTTGAATAAATTTTTATGTGCAAAATAGTTGCCAATTACGCAGGAAAGGACGAAGAGCAACATCTAGCGAAGAAGCGAGGGTCCAGGAGCAAGAATGGATGTCACGCCGATCGGCGCACGGCAGCGCCGATCATCATGGTCACCAGATGGGCCCCTCTATGTGTGTCAATGCTACAGGAACATTGGGAAAGTGGAAATTTAGGTGAAACAGATGAACACGAGGCATCAGGATTAGTGCCAGACCAAAAGACAAGGTGCAAGGGACGTGCGTTGTTCGGCGCCCTATTACACCGATCGGTGCAGGAGCCTGAGTAGTTCCCAAATGGGAGACAGAGGTGACAGGCATTGATTTTGAGAGACAGGTGTGATTTCTATGCAAATGTTAAGTGCAGAGGAGGCAAGGAATTGATCAAAAGCTGAAAAGAGATGGCGCGCCGATCAGCGCAGGCTGGCGCCGGTTGGCGTAGTCAATCGATACATCGGGATTCTGTGATGTTCCCTGCCAACCGACATGATGTACCTGTAAGCGATAAAGGAAGGGAATCAAGTGCCAGACCGTTCAGGGCATTCAAAATTTGGACAGAGCCGATCGACGCGCTCCTGCGCCAATCGACGCACTCCCAAATTTTGAAATTTTTTGGTGGTTCCCTGTCTTGGAAAGTTTCCCACACTATAAATGGGAGGCCATGCAGCCCCAGTTCGGCACGCCATCCCGGGAATCTCTCCACCTTCCCCACTACCCACGATCTCGCACACGTTTTGCATTCCTCGCAGATGGATCGCATTCGCTCCTCCGTCGGCATGTTGGGCAAGAGGCTACGCCGGGGAAGCAGTTTTGGCGCAGCAATGAGGCAAGCAGTGACTCCTCTGCAAGGGGGGCTCCGTGGCTCATGACGACATGTCGGTGGGTGGTGTATCCACCGGCTCGGTGGCGGTAGCTTACGAGATCCGCGCCCGTCACTTCGTCTCTGGCGTGCGTCTTCTAGCGGAGCGTGCTACGAGGAGCCAAATGGCGGCAAGCCGTGGGGTTCCCAGATCACCACCACCACCGGCATTCATGCCGCGCATGGTGGAGGAGGGCTTCACCCTCCTGAGTGCGAAGGAACAAGAGCACTACCTCACGGTGAGGGACGAGACTGGGTGGACTTCCCCAACTTCGACTTGGACGAGACCTTCCTCACCACGATTGGCATGTGGGAGGACATACGGAGGATGCTCAGCAACCTCGGCTGGGTGGACTTCCACCAACTTCCCATGGACTACAACCTTCACATCGTCATCGAGGTTGCCTCTACGATGAGGATCGGCACCAACGACTACAGCGACGAGGCCATCAACGTCCGCGTCCGCGATGCTAGCTACACGGTGACCATGGAGGCGGCAGCTCAAGCCTTCGGCTTTGACGCCAACGCCGACGTCGCTGACATCTTGGGACGTGAGGAGTTGGACTCCTTTTGGAGGCGGCTCTCGTTCATGGAGGAGATGAAGCATGACAACATCCGCAACCCGACCATTCAAGTATTCCATCAGTGGTTAGCGAGGCGCACGTGCGACAACATCGACTCCAGCAACGTCATCGATGCGGACTTGCGGTGGCTCTTCAACGCCATTGTGAGCCCGTCTCACTGCAACCCCACATCGGTGATGGTGCGGGGTTGGTTTGAGAAGAGGGGCAAGAAGAGCAAGAAGTTGGCCAACGGGGTCTATCTTCAGCGCCTAGCAGCCCTCGTCTATGATGGCAACGGACAAGGAGGACGCAACAACAAGTGGGAGTGCGCGACGGAGATCGGCGAGAACATGACTCATGGCAATATTGTCACGGGGAGTGTTCGTGTCGGTTTCCATATTGGCGGCACCAACATCAGGCTCCCGTGTGCGGAGCTATGAGTTTTTCTCCATCGCAAGCTGGAGGGAGAAAACTGGCTTGAGGAAGGTCTCCTAGAGGGGGGCCAAATTTCCAAGGACCGCTGTGGGTGGGTCAGACCACCGGCGACATCTGTAGCACCCGGTGGCGGTTGGGGCTCCTGGTGGTCATGCCAAGAGCCTCAGCACTACCAGCCAGGATGGAGCGATGTGGCGAGCGGTTCACAGCACTCTGCGCTGGTCGGCGCAGGTGACGCACCATTCGGCACTCCCTATTTCAGCACGGGTATCGACTACCGATACCAAGGGCATGTACCTGTGGTGCCTCCTGTGCCCGGTGCAGATTCCTTCATGCCCATGCAGGGGTACCTAGACAGCAACATGCACTACATCGAGCGCGTTGAGGACGCCTCATCCCAATGGAGGAGCAACCACAAAGCAATGGTGGAGGAGTTCGATCAACTCAAGGCACGGTGCTACGGCTTTGATCAGCCACCGTCTCCACCTCCGCTTGATTAAAGTGGCTAGGAGTTGGCACATGTATCGGTTTCCCGGTTTGCGTTTTCTTTTATCTTTTGCAACCTTTTCTTTATTTGCTTATGTGTGTGTGAGCGGGTTGGGAAACCATGTATCGGCTGTGTTTATTTTCATGCAAGTGTGTTAGTAGTAGTTAATAGTGTGCTTACTTTTATGCAAGTTTGTTAGTAGTAGTTTTATTTTCATGGAAGTATGTGCAAAAATCATCACAATGTATTTGAGTTTCGATCTTAATATAATGGTGGCGGTTATGCTCTTTTAGGAGAATTGAATTACTTATTCTTTCTTGAAAAATGTTGATGAAGACCAAATAATGTTGAGCATTGAATAAAATTCGAACTTACACTTAACAATTATTCAGCAAATATGTCTTATGTGGAGCAATTCTGAGTACCCATGTGCTTCATTTGCATTGTCCAATTCGTGATGATAACTTAGTACCAATCTTTTTATAAATAAATTTTCATATTGTGAACTATGGAATTTATTGTTTCCGAGATGGCCAAATTTGAGCAATATTTTGAACAATACTCATGAGCCTTTGATATGTAGATAAACATTAAACTGATGGTTGAGTTCGGTTAGGATTTAATTCTTGTTGGTATGAACTTTACTAAGATGGCCAAATCTTTGTGTATCTTTTCGTAGCCTTGAATAACTCATGCAAAAATTCAATTCCGTTGAGTATTCCACCATAAACCCAAAATGTCTTGTTGAGTATCATTCCTTGACCACATCCTATATTTCTGGCTTTATTTTAAGCCAGGAGAATCAAATGCCAACAAATGCTGGTGAGTTCAGGTTAAGAGCCGATCGGCGCACTCTGAGCCGATTGGCGCAGCAGAGAAAAAAAAAAGAGAAAAGCTCTGCTGTTTGCTAAGGAACTAGCAAAATTTGAAGTGTGGGGGATGGTATATGACATGCTTATTCCTGAAATTCATTCTAATATAGCCATGAATCATTCCAACCATGTGCAATCTGACAATGGGAGTTCCTTTTTCTTCCAAGATCAAATCCTTGCTATGCACATGTCCACATATCCAAAGTTTGAGTCCCCTCCTAATTTTTTCTTTCTGAAATGGCCATCTTGTTAAGTTTCTATAATTCCAGTAAAGAATAATCTCCTAGCTTTACAATATATTGTTGATTTATGTTTGCAATCCTTGAATTACCTCACCAAGCTACTCATATAAGCTTTACACAAATATTATTTGATCATTATGATGTAGATATAGGTTGAGTGATTTGAAAGATGAGTTGTTGCTTTGGATTTTTTGGTAGATAGATTCTTTATGTTCACAATAATCTTTTAAGTGATTTTCATGTGTCAAAAGTTATAATTTATGAGTTGGACGTGATCCTTTGCTTTGGGGAGAAACTTTGAAACCTAATGCCCATATTTGAACTATTTTGCTGAATACCAATATGAAATACGCCACAATAGAACAATGCTCAACATTTGCTGATTTGAGATATCTTTTATGATAGAGAGAGTATGTTCTTTAATTTTTCTTTCTTTTACTTTACTCGGGACGAACAAAGGTTTAAGTGTGAGGGAATTGTTGGCACTCCCTAAGTGCCCCTTTTATATGTGAATATAACCCCAATTAGAGCATAATTGATGCCAATTTAGGCCATTTACCTGTGATTTTGCCTCTATATTTGTATATGCGTTGTTTTGGAGCTTTATTGTAGAAACAAGTAAAATTGATGATTAAAGTAATGATGAAAGAGGACAGGAGTCTAGAAGCAACGAAAAGCACTAAAGAAGCCCAGTGCACCGATCAACACAACCCATGCGCCGATCCGCACAAGGGGGTTTTGGCCCACAGAAGTGACCGAGGCCCATTCCACATGTTTTATGGAAGCTCATCTGTGCAAGACACTTGAAGATATTTGGCTAAGAAGATTTATGGAACTTCAAGATCTCGACATGCAGTACAAGACTTTATCTTGAAGGAAAAGGCCCACTGGCAGCTGTGGAAGACAGAGGAACCGACTCAGAAGAGTGACCAGAGAAGACACGACTTGCGCCGATCGGCGCAATCCTACGCCGATCGGCACAATCGCCTTATTTACTAGAAACCGAGTCCTTTACGAGTAGAACCCTTATATATACTTGTAAACCCCGGCCGCAGAAGATAGAAGGCGTCGGAGGGACAACAGATCCGTGAGTTAGAGCCACCGGGGTTCGCACCGTTAGAATAGATCTCTAGTTGAGTTTCAAGAACCATTGGTGTAAGAGTTGATCCGTCAAGGTAGGCCATCACGGCGGTGATGAATCTTACTCTATGTACCTGAAGGATAATCGAATATGTTGATGATGGTTTTGGTTATTTGTCTATCTTTATTCTATAATCATGCATATGCTTATTCCAATTGCTTAGTTCTAGGCTAAGTAGGTCGATATTATCTTGATCATGGTGATCAGGATAATATTCGGACATTGTATTGATTATGGTTACTTGATGATGCTAGTAGTGTGGTTTAGCGATAATAGCACTAAACCTTCGCAACACTACTGGGTAGTTGAGTAGGGTAAGATACTCATGTGATTATGGGTTTCCTCTCGTCAACGATAAGTCAGGAGCCGCTTGGAAAGCAGGGTTGTCTTATTCATTATAGATTTTCACTGATCCATGTAATTACCATTATGATGCTATTTGATTAGACTTTTTGGTTATGATCTCACTAGTAGATATCTGGCTACTCACTTAACAGCTAAGGCTTACAAGGTATTTGGCGCACCTTGGCTTAGATTCGTTCGTGTACCGATCAGCTCAACTCTAGCGCCGATCGACACAATGACAGATTTGATAGTGTGCCGATCGGCTTAACCTTGCACCGATCGATGCAACAATAGATTTACTGTCTGGCACACCTTTGCGCTGACCAGTCTCCCCTCATGCAACTCGAACTCGATAGTAGCCTTGACTAGATCTTTTACTGTTAACTTTGTTTAATAGTCACTAAGGTCCCAGTGGATACGATAAACCTTGGAATACTCATTTTAAGGGAAAAAGTGCTACAATGTACACCGTCCTCTTGCGGTATATAAGTGGGTGCATAGTAACGACCAACATACACCAACATGGAGAAGAACATCAACGGTGCATGTCTACAGCGACAATGTACACCTTCACCGACATGAGCATCTACGTCCTTGGTTCATGTCTACATAAAAATTGACTGCCACAACACCAAGGCGGGCACAATTTCAGCTCAAGATTGAAATCCAAGTGCGCTAAATAAGTGGGTAGTTCTCCCTCGACATCTAGCACATCTCAAGGGGGAGACTACCTCCAAGGTAAGGACCTAGGTATGCCTTTCAATCTTTTCTTTTCCTTTGGTTCTTTCTTGCTCGTCCGTTTTGGATCATCATAAGTAGTGGTTGTCATCCATCACCAAAAAGAGGGAGATTGTAAGTTTCATGACCATTGAGATCACCCCAAGGTATGGTGTTTTGGTGATGAATGATAAACATGAAATGTGACTAATATCTACACAACTGTTATTTGTGTAGGAAACCTCCTCTATCTTATGATGGTTGGCAACGGTGTCCTTGGCGATGGATGACAATGACCACAAGCATGGAGGCTTGTGAACTTGATGAAGTCCAAGGGTTGATGGAGATGGATCAAAGCGGAGAACAAGCTATGGTGCAAGTGTTTGGAACACTTGACTAGTTCTTAGGGCTTTGAGTCCATAGGAAAAACTGGACTATCAAGGGAGTCTAGGTCATTTTCTTAGGTCATGTCTAGTCGATGATGTGCAAGGTTGCTCGGTGAAATCACAGGCACTAGGTGACAGTGGAGAAGCCAAGGAGCTGTTCAGAGAAGCCAAGAAACGAAGTCAAGCAAGGATGACAAGTTTCAGCTTCTGGACGTAGGGACCGGATAGAGGGGTCAGTGGAGACCGGACTAGACAGTCACTATGTGGAGTTATCTGGGACTTCCAGCGAGGAGCGAGGAATCTATCTGTGTGAGGGACCATAGAGACCGGACGGTCCAGTCTACAGACCGGACGGTCCGGTCTATATGGGTGAAGCACAGGGCAGAGAGGAAGCCAGTGTTCTAGAGTTTGACGATGATGTCCGACGTGTCGGACTTGTCCGATAGTTGTACAGAGCGGACGGTCCGGTCTACTGACGAGATGTTTCAGTCAGTACAAGGGAATCACCTATGCACAGAGGAGCCAACGGCTAGGAGATCCATTACAGGTGTGATCGGACAGTCCGATCAGGCACAGACCGGACAGTCCGGTTAGTGCACCTAGAAAGGTGATTTCGTGGAGCAATGGCTAGTTTGAGGTTTGGAGCCTGTATAACTTCGTTGCTGGGGTCTTGGAGACCTCTCTTGGCCAGTGGAATACCTGAGAGCATTTGGTAAGGACCAAAAGGAAAAGAGGAGAGCACTAGGAGGATATATTGCATATCTTGAGAGTGCTAGTGAGAGTAACTTGAGCATCTTGCACATCTAAGGCTAGGGTGTCCTTGAGGGTGTGATCTAGATTGTTACTCTTGGTCTATGGTGAGACCTAGACCGGTTAGGTGTTGGTGATCGAGCCTATCGTGATTGGTTGTGAAGGCCGTCACACGCTTGTACACGGTTTGAGCCCGCCGTTGAAAGGGGGCTTTGAGCCCGCCGTTATACCAGCGCCCGTGTCAGCTCGGGAAGTCTGGCAAGTTCTCGAGGGAGGCGAGCTTGTGCTTTGTGCAGTGGTGACGCACACCGTGTCTTCACTCTAGGAGTGATTGCGGGCTCATGGGCGAGTACTCCACTTGGTGGCGGGAGGGACTAGGACTTCGGCGGGAGTGGTCTAACGAGGAGTAGGGGAAGGCACCATCCTTCTGAGACCTCGGGAAAAAATCATGAGCCATCTCTTACTCTGCTCCTTACTATGATGCTTTACTTTCCGCATTTATATACCATGCTATTCATGCTTGTGTGCTTACCTTGCTCTAGTTGACTACCTTGTAGACTTGCATGAATAGGCTTCTTTACTTGCTAGTAGTGCTTAGCCTTCATACTTGATCACTAGCATGTATAGGAGTTGCTTTGACTTGATTGATCTCCTTAGTATGTATTGTGCTACTCACGCTTGTATGCTTTCTATATGCTTGTTGATCTAGTAGCTTTGCTTGAGTAGAACTTCTTGCTAGCTAGTTGTTTGCTTCCGTGTATCTTTGGTAACTAGCTTGCATAGAAGTTGTATTGCCTTTGTGTGATTCACTAGTATGCTTAGGTTATTGTTCCTTTCATAGGTTCATTATCTTGCTAGTGTGATCACCACTAGGATTGTGTAGGAGTTGTTTTGAGTGGTCGGTTTTTGGAATTGGTGAATTTGGTACATAGTGCGAGTTTCCAATTCACCCCCCCCCCTCTCGGTCCTTACAAGAATATCACAAGATCAAGAAAGAGAGGAAGATGGTGATGGACGGCTTCGAGAGACTCACACGTGGTAGAGCCATCTACAAGGAGATTCTTGGGAGGAACCTTGTGAACAATGTCTCTCACCAGCGACTTGGCTCATATCCCGCCACCATCAGCATCATCGAGACGAGTGACTCCATCCCCACTTGGGTCAAGCCCCTACTCACTGGCGACTACTATTGCGAGAGGTGTTGCAAGGATGGCTAGACCATCAAGGATTGTCCTAATGCTAACTTGTTCCATGAGAACACACATTTCAAGCTTTTTAGGAATAAGGATGGCAAGGTCAATACTAAGGCTTTGGGACCACCAAACACGAAGAGAAATGTCAAGAGCATATGGATGTCTAAGTGCATTGTTGATCTTGAGAGGTCAATGAAAGTACAAGTGGGTGCACAAGAACAAAACCTTGAAGATGGTGGTGGTGGTGGACCGGGAGCTTACATGAGAATCAAGTGAAGTCCACAACTAGTGACATGGACCTCAACGATATATCCACTCATGTGGGAGGTAACCGTGTTAATTCTTGGTAGTTGTAGTGTGTTTTTCCTTCTCTTGCATTGCATGGTAATTAGGACTCCTTTGTGACTAGTATGCTTTGCATCCATGCATGTGTAGATAACTAAAAGAAATACACATAAAAATTAGACAATGTCTAACCCACTCAAGATAGCTATAAGCAAGGGGGAGTGCTTGAGTTGGTGGTTTGGTCTCTTAAGGCAAGGGTATGGCTTATAGTGAGTAAGCTTGAGAGGGGTTCAAACTTGACATTGTTAGGTTTCCTTTGTGTCTTGCTTAATATTGCTTGCATCCACATGGCATGTTTACTTTCTATGCATATGTAAAATGCTTGCCGTATGCATGATATAGGAAACACAGAGGAGGCTTGTCACATTTGGAGATATTTGTGCCTCATGATCTATATGAAAATACATCTCCGCAAGTGTGACCAAAGGAAAGGATTGTGCTTCATGTCCATGGAGCAAGCTCTTGTGAACTCCGAGGTTAAACCCACTTCCGTAGTTGATGAACTAAGGCTCATACATACCCATTTGGCTCTTATTTGCTTTGGTTCTTATTTGCTCGATTCTTCATTTGGCATTTGCAAAAATTATAAGGCCATAAAGAGCCACTATTTGAAAAGGAGTGTTTGATATTCCAAGTGCAGTGTTTTATTTGGGTGTTAAGTGAGGGCACTTGGAAAATGAAGAAATCCCTTGATTTAGAAAAAATCTGGTAGTGATAGTACCATTTGACCTTCGGACCATATAGTCAGGTCAGTGCCCACGGGCACAATGTTCTCAAGAATCTGGTCACAGAGATCGGACAGAATGGTCCTAGTGACCGGACTGTCCGGTCTATATGGAATGCCAATGGACATAGAGCAGGCCGAACCGTCCGGTCACTATGTTTGATCGCGTGACGCAATCCTGATCTATGACCATTGATCTTTTCTTCTTTGGATCTCGGTCGATTATCTTCTTTTTATCTAGGTCAAAACTGATTGGTAGCAACCCTGTTTTCTCGACCGAAGCCGAGAACTCTCCCTCGCCTCGTTGTTCTCTCCAACACCACCCTTCATCATCGTGCGCCTTCACCTGCCATCGACACCACTCCCTGCCGACAAGCCACCGCCGCGCCGTTGCCCGCCTGCTCACGCACAGCCATGCTCGCCCACACCCATAGAACCCTAGCGTGCGCCACCACCTGCAACCGCGCGCTCGCCTCGTCGTCGCAAGGGTCATTGCTGCCGACTCCACTTCCCGTGTGCCGCCTCTGCTTCCCCCTCTTGCTTGCGTGCACTCACTAGAGTCTGCAGAGCTGAGCTCCACGGAAAGCTAGGGCAGAGCTTGCCCCTTCCTCCACCTCCATTGCTGGCAACCAAAACTCCACCCTTTTCCAGCAATTGGTCACGTGTTCTCCGAGGTACTCGTCGTTGATTTCTCCAGGGTATCGTGCTATCTTCTTGTTCATCATTTATACCCTAAATTCGAGCAATTGGCTTTAATTGGTGCAATTAGGAATAAATTCCTAATCTTTAGTTGCATTAATTTGCTAATTGGCTCAACCTAGCAGCAATTAATTCCATGCCTATCTATTAATTTCATGTCTAGGATTTGTCTCTCGTTTAGTCTACAGTTAGATTTATTGCCTATTATTTGACTGCACACCAGATGACTCGCACCAGCTACATATAGTCGATGATCACTATTGTTACTTTGCATATTTGTCTACTAATCATGTCCTTCATTCAGTGCTAGGATTTCTATTGTGCATTTTTACCCAGTGGTGCTTTGCTGGTAGATTTATATAGGTTCTGTGCTTATCCTATCTATACCTATGTGTGTGTAGTGACAGTAGTCAGCAGTAGCAGAGATGGCAGGTTCTGGATAGGATAAGAGCAAGGGCAAGATGCCAAAGAATCCCAGAGGCAAGAAGAGGAACAGACTGGATCCAGAGTCAGAGGGAGCTAGGAGGGTTGCACAGCACATAGAGGCCATGGAGCAGTCACGCAGGACACCTGGATCACTGTTGATCACAAGTACTCAAACAGACGACCAGGGTCATAGAAGGAGCACCAGATAGAGGACAGTAGCCTCAGAGCTATACATAGGAATCAAGCTGCCACCATGGCCGCGGGGCACTCCGACTTCTCGTTAGGAGAGGTCGTAGAGACCTACGCAGTAGTGATACTCTAGGTAGTAGGAGGAGTCAGAGGAGGAGGAATCAGAGTCAGAGGAGAGCTCAGAGTATGACTCTGAGGAGCTCGAGGAGATAGAGGAGACTAAGAAGCTAGCACAGCCACAGCAGTAGAGGACTGCTCAACAGGCAGGAGACCGAAGGTGCACCTGTGCAATGTGTACGAGGAAGCTGCAGAGACTTGTAGAGGTAGCCAGGGAGACAGAAATTCTTAAGGTTCCTATGAAGGACCTTAAGACGCTTCGTCTGGTCTCCTTTGAGCAGTGGATTCCACTCCCAAGGGATCCTGCTATAGGAGAGAGGTACTGGATGGGTCTCCAGAGGAGGATTGGAGAGGGCCTGTGATGCTATCTTGCCCTGAAAGGCAAGTCTGAACTGCTTGTGCCACAGCAGTACACCACTTATCGGGCTATGAGGAGAGCCACAGGCATAGACATGGAGAAGTATTTCACTTATCTACCTGGTCTGGCAGAGTTGGTCACAGAGACCTACAGATACATAGAGGATATAGTTATGGAGTTCTATGCTACACTGTGGGTAGCTAGAGATCGTTCTGAGATCTAGTTCCTATTCAAAGGAGAGCCCGAGAGACTTACTAGGTAGAACTTGATAGCTAACCTAGGGCTCCTTGCTTCAGACTTCCAGCTCTACAGGAGTGCCTACGGGATGTTTGCTCTACCCCACAAACTACAGGGGGGATGCTACCCTCAGACGACCTGGTATCGATTGCCTTTCCACCATCACACACCCCAGGTTTTGAGAGAGGCCCTGTGAGACTCACCGCGGAGGCTGAGGTGGTTGGAGTGATAGTCACAAGGACTATCATTCCCAGGTCTAGATAAAGAGAGGAGTATACACTTCTACACCATTGGGTAGTGGCAGCTATCCTGAGGAGACAACAGTTTGATCTAGCAGATCTTCTGACTGCTGAGATGGAGGAGGTCATTTCTGAGAGAGTTGGAGTACGTCACTTAGTCTACGGTTCATATATCTGCTACTTTTTGAGGAGGATTGGACTAGTGACATAGGAGCAGTACGAGACATTCCCTGAAGTGACCACCAGCTACTCAGCCTCGAGTCAGCAGACGGGAGAGGAGGAGCAGGAGTCATCGCCAGTCACTCACGAGCAGGCAGCCCATCCAGAGACGATGGTTGCTGAGTCAGCCAGTATAGGAGCACCTCCCTAGCCTACAGGTATATAGACAGAGGATGCCCTCATTGTAGCAGCACTCGTAGGATGCATGGGTGACTTCATCTAGAGCGCAACTAAGAAGAGACGTCACATCATGGAGGTTATCAAAGGACACGCAGAGCTTCAGAGACAGCAGATGACGTTGTTGACCACCCTAATGCCCAGATGGCTGAAATGACTCTGAGGCTGGCTTGTCAGCAGCTAGGACCTTCAGCACTTCCACAGTTTCAGCTGCTGCCGACTCAACCAGGACCCTTCACCGCTATGATGACAGCCTAGTCTTCTAGACTGCCATCACTCTCAGGGGTCCTTCTGACAGGGGGAGCAGGACAGACTCACTCACTAGCTCAGTTCTCCCTCGTGTGTGCCTTCTCAGTGTCTGCGTTGTTCACTTCACCGACACACTCTTCTACTTCGCAGATGGCAGGACCTTCCACCTCCCAGCAACTACTAGTCAGGAGTCTATTTTCTGAGATAGTCTATACCACACTGTAGACTCCCAAGCAGTCCCAGAGTCAGCTACAGCTCCACCCTCTTCTGCTATAGACACCCCTCTAGTCACACCTGAGGTAGCAGAAGATCTAGTGCGCCGATGTTTCACTCAGAAGGATGTGGATGACCTTGCTCTTCTTCAGGCGATTGTTGCCAAGGAGACATCCACAGTCCCACCAGCAGGGCAGGACAGAGGGTCTGAGTCGCCTGTAGACCTTGAGTTCTTTGAGGAGTTGCATGTTCAGGCGGCACAGACCCAGGGAGAGCAACGGGACCCAACACTGGAGCAGCCCAGAGCAGAGCCTTCAGAGGACGTTGCTGCACCACCTCCTTTGACCACGAGCGCATAGATGTTCACTTTTTTTCCACTTTTTGGTGCTTGTTGCCAAAGGGGGAGAAGTATGTCATTGGTCTAGGGGGAGTTGGAGTGTGATCCTGTGCGATCGAGAGTCTCTAGCATGTATCTAGGGGGAGCATACATGTACATTGGTTTTGGGAGATAGATACATTTGGATCTTATTTTGATGTTTTTATTGACATTCATGGATTTTGATGAGTCATGGTTTTACATTCACATGTGTTTGACTCATCTTGATCTCACTTGGTTTATTTTCATATGTAGTGCCCTATTTTGCTTTATTTATCCTATTTGTCTATGTATGATGCTATGATGATGATTGCTTATTCTTAATTCCTATGCATTGCCATGCTATCCTGATTGCATATCATCATCCATGTCTTGCATTGCATGTCTTTATGCTTTAATTAATATCTTCACATGACATGCATGCATATCATCTAGAGTGTGCTCTTATTTCTTCTTCCTCTTAGCTCTTGATGATGCCTGATTGTGTAGGACCGTGTTCATTCATTACTTATGCTTTTGAGGTTTCTCTCGATCGTTGTATAGCTCCTTAGCCCTATTGTTTTATTATAAAGATTATGATAAGTAGTGGTTGTCATCAATCACAAAAAAAGGGGAGATAGTAAGCTTCATGACCATTGATGATTGGATCCCCAAGGTATGGATATTTTGTTGATAGATGATAACTAAGAAATTGTGTACTAATATCTACACGATTGTTGTGTATGTAGAAATCATCTAGAAACTCTATTACAAATCACATGGATGGTGGTTGCCTTGGCAATTAATGACAATGACCGCAGGCATGGAGGCTTGATAAGCTTGATGGAGTCCAAGGGTTGATGAAGATGGATCCAAGCTAAGGACAGGCTATAGAGCAAGTGCTGGGAACACTTGTCTAGTTGTTAGGGCTTTGAGTTCATAGGAAAAATGGACTATCTAGGGGGTCTAGGTCAATTCTCTTAGGCCATATCTAGTTGGTGATGTGCATGGATGCTCAGGGAAATCACAGGCACTAGGTGATAGTGGAGAAGCCAAGAAGCTGTTCGGAGAAGCCAGAAAAAAAAGCCAAGCGAGGATGAGGAGTTTTAGCTTCAGGACAGAGTAATCGGAGAGAGAGGTCAGTGGAGATCGGACTGTACGGTCACTAAGTGAACATGAAGTCCAGCAAGAAGACTTAGCGAGGAAACTAACAGAGTTGATGTCTGTAGAGATCGGAAGGTCCGGTCTATCAAAGGTGACTCTGGGTAGCGAGGAAGCTAGCATTAGAAATGTTTCTGTAATGGAGAGAGAAACAGGCCGGAAGGTCCAGTCATCTGACTGTACGGTCCGGTCAGTAGGAGTTAGCAGAGGGGCAGAGCCGTTGGAGCTGAAGAGTGTAGTGACCAGACTCTCCGGTTAGTATGCCCAGAATGTTGAGCTCGTGGAGAAATGGCTAGTTTGAGGTTGGAAGCCTATATAACTTCGTTGCTGGGGTCTTGGAGACCTCTCTTGGCTAGTGAAATTGCTTGGAGCATTTGGTGAAAGCCAAGAGGAAAAGAGGAGAGCACTAGGAGGAGATAATGCATATCTGAAGAGTGCTAGTGAGAGTAACTTGAGCATTGATGCACATCTAAGGCTAGGGTGTCCATGAGGGTGTGATGTAGTTTGTTACTCTTGGTCTATGGTGAGACCTAGACTGGTTAGGTGTCGGTGATCGAGCCTATCGTGATCGATTGTGAAGGTCATGACATGTTTATACCCAGTTTGAGCCCGCCGGTGAAAGGGGCATCGCTAGTGAGCGCCCGTTTTAGCTCAAGTGTCCGACAAGTTCTTGAGGGAGGTGAGCTTGTGCCATGATGGCAGCGGTGACGCACACTGTGTCTTCACTTCAGGAGTTATTGCAGGCTCGTGGGCAAGAATTCTACATTACGGGTGGGAAGGACTAGGACTCTGGCGGAAATGGTCCAACGAGGAGTAGGGGAAGGCGCCATCCTTCCAAGACCTCGGGAAAAATCATGAGCATTCCTTGACCCCTTCTTTACTATTCCGCAATTGTGTGCTCTAGCAACTAGGTTGAATTGTGGCTTGCAAAGGCTACTGTGTTTGGCTTCCGCGTTTGCTATCATCATGACCACTAGCATGTGTAGGATTCTGGCCTACTAGAATTGTTTAGGTTCCAACGATTGCTAGGTTCTAGTAGTGTGAATTTAAGTTTTTGGGTTCGTGATCGGCTAACCGATTCGACCCCCCCCCTCCTCTTGGTACGCCTTCAGTCCTTACACTAGTCTTCACTCCATGATCTCCATCGCACAACATAGCTAGCTTCTTGATATCTGAGAAGTGACACAATGCAACAAAAAGAGAGGCAAATGAAAGTACGAGTACATAAAATACTCAACAAGTGGGGGAAATATATGACATGTGTATTTAGATAAGAATAGGCTTAACTTGGGCTTACTGCACTATGCATCCTTAGGCTATGACTCTAATGGAACAAGGATGCTATTTACTTGGTGAATGTGATCCAATAGGTTAGCCACCTATGTAAGCTTTATGACCATTGATGAGTGGATCCTCGAGGTATGAATGTTTTGGTGATTAATGACAATTCTGGAAATATGGGCTAATATCTACATGAGTGTTGTCTATGTAGATATCATCTCCAAATTCTACTACAAATCTTATTGATGATGATGGTTGCCTTGGCGATTGATGACAATGAACACAAGCATGGAGGCTAGTAAGCTTGATGGAGTCCAAGGTTTGATGAAGATGGATCAAGGCTAAGGACAAGCAAGGGAGCAAGTGTTTAGAACACTTGTCTAGTTATTAGGGCTTTAAGTCCATAGGTAAAACTGGACTATCAAGGGGGTCTAGGTCATGTCTCTTAGGTCATGCTTGTCAGTGATGTGCATGGATGCTCAGTGAAATCATAGGCACTAAGTGATAGTGGAGAAGCCAAGGAGCTATTCATAGAAGCCGAGAAAAGATGTCAATCAAGGACGAGGACTTTTAACTTAAAGATAGAGTGACGAGACAGAGAGGTCAGAGGAGACTGGACTGTATGGTCACTATGAGATCAGAGAGGAGTCTGCGAGGAATCTATCAAGTCTGGAAACCCTAGAGACCAGACAGTATGGTCTACTGACTGAATGGTACAGTCTACTAACCAGATGGTACAGCTAGGAGGGTTGATGCTCGGGACAGAGAGGAAGTATTCTAGAGCTCTCTGGAATCACATGACACAGAGAGACTAGATAGTCCAGGTAGTGTAGGTGATCAGCTGGGTAGGGAGCCAACGGCTCTAGAGGAGCCAATCTGTGGAGACTGGACAGTCTAGTCTAGTAGTGACCGGACTGTACGGTCACTAGGCCCGGAGGGACAGATCCGTTGAAGCTAAAGACTACAGTGACCGTATGGTCCAGTCAGGCAGTGACCAGATTGTCGGGTCAGTATGCCCAGAATGCTGATTTTATGGAGCAACGACTAGTTTGAGGTTGGAAGCCTATATAACTTCGTTGCTGGGGTCTTAGAGACCCCTCTTGGCTAGTAGAATAGCTTAGAGTATTTGGTGAGAGCCAATAGGAAAAGAGAAGAGCACTAGGAGAGGATACAGGATGTCTTAAGAGTGCTAGTGAGAGTAACTTGAGCATCTATCCACATCAAAGGCTAGGGTGTCGTTAGGGTGTGATCCAGATTGTTACTCTTATACTATGGCGAGACCTAGACCGGTTAGGTATCTGTGGTAAAGCCTATCATGATCGATTATGAAGACCGTCAGACATTTGTACTCAGTTTGAGCCCGCTGGTGAAAGGTGTATCGCTAGTGAGTGCCCGTGTCTCGGGGAGTCCGACAAGTTCTCGAGGGAGGCGAGCTTGTGCCTTGGTGGCAGTGGTGACGCAACCATGTCTTCACTCCGGTAGTGATTGATGGCTCCTGTGTGAGAACTCCACTTGGTGGTGGGAGGGACTGGTGCTCCGGCAGGAACGAGGATTAGGGGAAGGTGCCATCCTTCCGAGACCTTAGTAAAAATCATGAGCATTCCTTGGCCCTCTCTTTACTATTCCACAATTTATGTGCTCTAATGAGTAGGTTGAATTGTGGCTTGTGTAGGCTAGTGTGTTTAGCTTCTGCTTTTGCTCTCATCATGAACACTAGCATGTGTAGGGTCTTGGCCTCCTATAATTGATAGGTTGCAATGATTGCTAGGATCTAGGAGAGTGGAATTGAAGTGTTCGGATCCATGGTCGGCTTACACAAATCCTGATGGGAAACTAATGAGGGAAACAAAATAGAGGCGGGATATGGAGGGAAACACACAGATCCAGCAACCAAACTCGATCTATTGGACTGAAACTTGACAAAACTCACTAAAATTTTAGATCGGGTATTGGGTAGTGCAATTTTTTCATGTTTTAGTTTAGGACAGTAAAGAACAGGGAATACAAAGGGAAAAGATCCAACCAAGGAAACTGTAGCTCTGAATATCAAGATGATGTGGGGGCTTGCCCGATCTTCTCATTGTAGGATCTAGGGATAACTTGACCCGTGAAACCTGACAAATCGATGGTACCAACAGCTGCTAGAATAGCCAACTGTGACATATGATTTTGCCCAATGACATGCTTTGGTCAATGCCTAACCTAAACCATATAAAGGAGAGGTGATGCTCTTGCAAATCACAAGGAAACACAAGAACAAGTAGTAGAGAAAACTCCCAATCCTCAAGGGGGAAGCAATGGCACAACCCTAAGGATAAGAGCACTTGGCTTCTCTATTTGTCTAAGTTCAATTCATGGTTAGGGTTTCCAGTAGTTGTACCTCTGCTATTTATACTAGAAACATCCCTCCTATTTGTGTTGGGGGCTTTCTTAAAAAGCCCTACTCGAAATACACAGACTTGGAGCAGACTACGGGTCTCTAGAATAGACTTCACCAAAATGAGCATAACTCTTTCCATAGAGCTCCAATGGATGTGACATTTGTTTCCTATGAAGTAGACATAAGACCTTTCCATCCATGTATAATACATGGGGTGGTACCTCTTATAATGACAGAATACATCATGAAATTGAAGGACAGAATCTGGGCATCAGCACATTGACTTCAACTTGCTCTCTTTGGTCATCAAGTGGCCGCCATGTCTTGGACCTGTGCTTCAAACCTGAGGACAAGTAATGCACCTCTATTAGGTAGTACATGACTCTTATGAGATTTATGTTCACAATCATTAAGGAAAAGATTCACCTTATGTTGTAACTGCTTTGCTTGGGCTCGAGTTATTGGTCACTCATAGGTGTAGTCGTGAGGGATGTCCTCATCACAAGTGCTCAACTTTGAGGCTTCACCGCCTTGAGTAAGGATTCTGGGAGAGATAGTGAGTGTTCCCGTATTCAATGGAGAGGACTATGGGTATTGGAAGGCTCGTATGCAAGCCTACCTTGAGTCCCTTGATCCAGAGATATGGAAGGTGACCCATGATTTGGATGCGGATGTGAACTCGCTAGATCCTTAATAGCACAATGCCAAGGCCAAGAATTCTCTGTTTGCATGCATATCTAAGGATGTCTTTGCTAGATTAGATGCCAGTTCGACAACACGTGGTATCTGCACTGAGATTTAGGGTATTCATGAGGGTACCAGTGATGTGAAAGAGAAAAGACACTATGTGCTGAAGAACAAATATGATAACTTCACTAGATTACCACATGAGAGAGCTGGTACTATTTATTCTCATTTTCATGTACTAGTGGAAGAGATCAATGGACTTGGGGATGATTTCAAGCTCAAGCCTGTGGAGGTCATTAGAAGATTTGTGAGGCTATTTGAGGATCCCAAGTATGAGTTCATCATCACCTACACCTCACAAGGTGACCTCAAGACCAAGACCATCAAGGACAAGCTTCAGAAGATTACTGCTTTCAAGAGCTACCAGTTGGGTTTTGATGATCCACAACCATCCAACCTAGCTCTTCTAGCCGAGAAGCAAGAGATTACCAAGAGCAAGAAGAGCAAGAAGAAGGTGATCGAGGATGATGATGATGATGATCAAGAAGATTAGGACTTGACTCTTCTCATGAAGAAGATGAGGACCTTCAAGAACAAGTTTGCCTCCAAGTCCAAGGGCACGTGCTTCAACTGTGGCTCCAAGAATCACTTTGTTCGAGATTGCCCCAAGCTAAAGAAAGAAGCTTTCAAGCTCCAAGACTCAAGTGATGAAGAAGAACACCCCAAAGCCAAGCAAAAGAAGAAGAGGTACTTTAACAAGGACAAGAGCAAAGGCAAAGCCAACGCCAAGGAGTACAAGAACAAGTTCTCACGCAAGGCCCTTGTTGGAGAGTGGACAAGTGACAACTCAAGTGATACATTCTCTTCCTCAAGCAATGATAAAGAAGTGGTTGGCCTAGCCATGATCAATACCTCACTTCCTCGAGGTCTTCCTCCACCTCCCACGAGCCTCATGGCCTGCGACATCGTCATCAAGAAATCAAAAATATTGGAATTGGTAAGAAAAGAATGTAAGTTGGCTAAGGATCGTGTTGGTAATCTTGAGAGTGAGCTCAAGGACCTTGTCACTTCTCATGAGGCCCCAAACAAGAGTTATGACAAACTCAAGGGTGATCATGTAGATCTATGTGAGAAGTACGAGGCCCTTGAACTTACTTTTGAGGCCATCAATATTGATAACCTTGTCTTTCCCTCCTCTAGTTCATCTAAGAGTGATGCTTCTACTATGTGTGATGAACTAACCACCTCAGTCGAGGTTTCTTCTCTTGAGCCATTTGTTTTGGAGGAATATCACAAGCTCAAGAAAGAGAGGAAGATGGTGATGGACGACTTCGAGAGGCTCACACATGGTAGAGCCATCCGCAAGGAGATTCTTGGGAGGAACCTTGTGAACAATGTCTCTCACTAGGGACTTGGCTCATTTGCCGCCACCATCAACATCATCGGGATGAGTGACTCCATCCCCGCTTGGGTCAAGCCCCTACTCGCTGATGACTACTATTGTGAGAGGTGTTGCAAGGATGGCCAGACCATCAAGGATTGTCCTATGGTGAGAAGTTCCATTGTTTTACCTAATGCTAACTTGTTCCATGAGAACACCCACTTGAAGTTTTTTAGGGACATGGGTGGCATGGTGAAAGCAAAGGCCAAGAGCATATGGGTGCCTAAGTGCATTGTTGAACTTGAGAGGTCAACAAAGTACAAGTGGGTGCCCAAGAACAAGACCTAGAAGATGGTTGTGGTGGTGGTGGTGGTGGACCGGGAGCTTACTTGAAGATCAAGTGAAGTCTACCACAAGTTACATGGACCTCAACGACATATCTACTCTTGAGGAAGGAATCCGTGTTTGTTCTTGGTAGTTGTAGTGTGTTCTTTTTTTTCTTGCATTGCATGGTAATTAAGACTCCTTTGTGATTCGCATGCTTTGCATCCATGCATGTGTAAATAACTAAAAGAAAAACACATAAAAATTAGTCAATGTCTAACCCACTCAAGATAGCTATAAGCAAGGGGGAGTGCTTGAGATGGTGGTTTGGCTTCTCTCACGGCAAGGGAATGGCTTATAGTTAGTAAGCATGAGAGGGGTTCAAACTTAATATTGTTAGGTTTCCATGTGTCTTGTTTAATATTGCTTGCATTCACATGGCATGCTTACTTTCTATGCATATGCAAAAGATTCTTGTTGCATGTATTATATAGGAAACGTAAAGGAGGCTTGTCACATTTGAAGATATTTGTGCATCATGACCTATATGAGATTACATATCCACAAGTCCGACCAAAGGAAAGTATTGTGCTTCATGCCCATTGAGCCAGCTCTTATGAACTCCAAGGTTAAACCCACTCATGTGGTTCAAGGACTAAGGCTCATACATACCCATTTGGTTCTTTATTGCCTTCGTTCTTATTTGCTCGATTCTTCTTTGGCATTAGCAAAAATTATAAGGTCATATAGAGCTACTATATGAAAAGGAGTGTTTGAGAGTTCCCTTCATGCTCCAACTGAAGTGTTTAACTGGGTGTTAAGTGAGGGCACATGGAAAAATGGAGAAATTCCTTGATTTAGCGAAACTCTGGTAGTGACCGTAGCGTTCGATCTTTGGACCGTACAGTCCGGCCAATTCACATGGGCACGGTGTTCTAGAGTGTCTGGTCATAGAGACTAGATAGAACAGTCATAGTGACCAGACCGTCTGGTCTGTATAGAGTGCCAGCAGACCCAGAGCAGACTGGATCATCCCGTCCAGAGACCATACTGTCCGGTCACTATGGTTGAAACATGAGCATCACTTTCCATCTTGACCGTTGATCTCATCCTTGTGGGATCTCAGTTGTTGATCGGTTTTTGACGTAAGTCAAAATCAAAGAAGCTCCTTGTCTTCATCTTCGTTCGCTCCCGACAACGAGTATGCGCTCCCTCCGTGGCCTTCTTCGTCGTCGATGTCGCTACCTCTCCCTCCGCCGCACCGAGCTCGCCCGCGCACCACATCACGTCGTCGCTCACCCTCGCGCACAACACACCTAGCCTCCCGCTCGTGCACTCGGCTGTGAATGTGTCACCGCCACCAGAAGCTTGCCACCACGCGCGTCAGCCACCGCCAGTTGTCACCTCAGCCATTGCATTGCACCAAGCATCACTGCTTCGTGCGCGCACGGACCCAGACCCTGGTTCCACCAAAGCTAGGTCAAGGCTTGCTCCCTTCCTCCACCTCCATTGCCGGCAACCCAAAAATCTCAACTTTAAGGCGATCGGTCGAGTTTTTGACTCGGTTTTGGCTTTGGAGAACTATAGGTGATAGGAGTCAACCGCAGAGATGGTAGGGGCAGGTGATTAGGACAAGGGAAAAGGCAAGGTGGTAGAGACGTCCAGAGGCAAGAAGAGGACTAGACTGGAGCCAGAGTCAGAGAGAGCTAGACGGGATGCTAGACACTTAGAGGCTATGGAGACATCCCACAGGACTCCATGAACATGATTGGTCATAGAGCAGACAGATGCCACCTAGGGTCTAAGGAGTTGCACCAGGAGGAGGAGGATAGCTTTGGCCATAGGGTTGTACCACCAGCTTGGTCACAGGGTACTCCGACTTCTCGTCAGGGGAGGTTGTCGAGACCTATGGAGCAAGGATCCTCCAGGAAGCAGGAGCAGTCTAAGCAGGAGGATTCAGTGGATGACAGTGAGTCAAAGTCTGAGGAGACCGGGGGATCTGAGTAGGTTGAGCTAGCATAGCCTCAGCAGCAGATAGCTCACCGGATAGGAGACCTGCATTGCACATGTGTCGTGTACACCAGGAGGCTGTAGAGACTTGTGAACGTAGCTGGAGTGGGAGACATCCTTAAGGTTCCTGCTCGGGATCTTAAGGTGGGTCGTCTTGTCCCCTTTGAGCAGTGGGTTCCAGTTCCAATGGACCCTACTGGAGGAGAGAGGTACTGGACTAGTCTCTAGAGATGAATTGGTGAGGGACTGAGACGCTATCTTGCCAAGAAGGGTATGTTCAGGTTGTTTGTGCCACAACAGTACATGCCATACCAGGCTATGAGAAGAGCCATAGGCACGGACATGTAGTAGTACTTTAGTTACTTGCCTGGACTTGCAGACTTAGTAACAAACCCCTACAGATATTGAGAGCATATAGTGATGGATTTCTATGCTACATTGTGGGTGGCTAGGGATTGTTCTGAGATCTGGTTCATATTCAGAGAAGAGCCCTAGCACTTGACCAGGTAGGACCTCATAGCTGCTCTAGGACATCTAGCTTCAGATCTGCAGTTGTATAGGAGTGCCTATGGGACCTTAGCTCTACCACACAGACCATAGGGAGGGATGCTACCTCCAGATGACATGGTGTCGATTGCCTTTCCACCACCACACATTCCATGATTTGACAGATGCTATACTAGGCTCACCGCAAAGGCGAAGGTGGTTAGAGCAATAGTCATTGGGACTATCATTCCACGGTCTGGGTATAGAGAGGACGCACACTTCTGCACAAGTGGGTAGTGGCAGCTATGTTGAGGAGACAACACTTCGACATGGCGGACTTGTTTATTGCTGAGATGGAGGAGTTTATTTTAGAGTGGGTTGGAGGACGTCACTTGGTCTTTGGTCCATATATTTGCTATCTTCTTTGGAGACTTGGACTTGTGACAGAGGAGCAGTACAAGGCATTCCCTGAGGTGACCACCAGCTATGCACCTCGAGTCCCCAAGGGACCACAATCAGCCTAGAGTCAACAGACGGATGAGCGGGAGTTGTTGCTAGTTATACTTGAGTAGCAGGCTCATCCAGAGATGGCGGTTCCTGAGTCAGCGAGTACAAGAAACCCACCCTAGCCAACAGTTTCAGAGATAGAACACGCTGCCAGCATAGTAGCACTTGCAGGACGCCTAGGTGACTTCATCCAGAGCTCAACTAAGGAGAGGCGTCAGATTATAGAGGTAATCAGGGGACAGGTAGAACTTCAGAGACAACAGATGATGCTGATGACTATGCTGATATTACAGATGGCAGAGCTTGCCAGACAACAGTCTAGCCAGTAGGTAGGAGTCCCCATGCTTTAACAATTTTAGCAGCTCTAGACACAGCCAGGGCCCTTCACTGCCATGATGACAGCTCAGTCCAGTGGTTTGTCATCACACTCAGGGATGTTACTGACAGGGCGAGCAGGACAGACCTTCTCGCCAGTAATATAGTTCTCTCTCGTGTCTACTTTCTTAGTTTCGGCTCTCTTCTCTTCACCTACACAGTCTATAGTATCACAGATGGCCGGGACTTCCACTACTACTCAGCAGACACCTATCAGGAGTCTATTCTTTGAGATAGTGATCACTCAAGCAGCCCCATAGATAGCTACAACTCTACCTCCTTCTGCTACAGCGAATTCACTTATTACATCTCAGATAGCAGAGGATCTTGTCCGAGGAGGGTTCACACAGCAGGACGTGGCTGAATTAGTCTTCTCCGGGTATGGATGCTCAGTAAAATTACATGCACTAGTTGACAGTGGAGAAGACAAAGAGCTATTTGGAGAAGCCGAGAAACGAAGTCAAGCGAGAACGAGGAGTTTCAGCTTTTGGATAGAGTGACCGGACAAATGGGTCAGTGGAGACCGAACTATATGGTCACTAGGAGATCACAGAGGAGTCTGCGAGGAATCTGTCAAGTCTGGAAATCCTGGAGACCAGACAATACGATTAGGAGGGTTGAGGCTCAGGACAGATAGAAAGCATTCTGGAGCTCTCTAGAAGCACAGAACATAGAGAGACCGGACATTTCGGTCAGTGCCGGTGACCAGCTGGGCAAGGAGCCAACGGCTCTGGAGGAGCCTATCTGTGTAGACTGGATGGTCCGGTCAGGCAGTAACCGGACTGTACGGTCACTAGACCTAGAAAGCTGATTTTGTGGAGCAACGATTAGTTTGAAGTTGGAAGCCTATATAACTTCGTTGCTGGGGTCTTGGAGACCTCTCTTGGCCAGTGAAATAGCTTGGAGCATTTGATGAGAGCCAAGAGGAAAAAAGAAGAGCACTAGGATAGGATATTGGATATCTTAAGAGTGCTAGTGAGAGTAACTTGAGCATCTATCCAACACCAAATGCTAGGGTGTCCTTAGGGTGTGATTTAGATTGTTACTCTTGTACTATGGAGAGACCTAGACTGGTTAGGTATCGGAGATCAAGCCTATCGTGATCGATTGTGAAGGTCGTCACACGTTTGTACCCGGTTTGAGACCGCCGGTGATAGGGGTATCGCCAGTGAACGCTCGTATCAGCTCGGGGAGTCCGACAAGTTCTCGAGGGAGGTGAGCTTGTGTCTTGGTGGAAGCAGTGACGCAACCATGTTTTCACTCCTGTAGTGATTGCGGGCTCATGTGCGATAACTCCACTTGGTGGCGAGAGGGACCGACACTCCGACAAAAGTGGTCCGGTGAGGATTAGGGGAAGGTGCCATCCTTCTAAGACCTCAGGAGAAAATCATGAGCATTCCTTTACCCTCTCTTTACTATTCCACAATTGTGTGCTCTAGTGAGTAGGTTAAATTGTGGGTTGCATAGGCTAGTGTGTTTAGCTTCCACTTTTTCTCTCATCATGAACACTAGCATGTGTTGGCTCTTGGCCTCCTAGAATTGATAGGTTGCAACGATTGCTAGGACCTAGTGGAGTGGAATTGAAGTGTTTGGATTTGTGGTTGGCTTACACAAATCATGATGGGGAACTAATGGGGGAAACAAATCAGATGCGGAATAGCAGGGAAAACACATAGATTCAACAACCAAACTCGATCTATTGGTGATAGTGGAGAAGCCAAGGAGTCGTTCGGAGAAGCCAGGAAAAGAAGTCAAGTGAGGACGAGCACTTTCAGCTTCTGGACAGAGTGACCGAACTGAGAGGTCAGAGGTGACCGGACTGTATGGTCACTAGGAGATCAGAGAGGAGTATGTGAGAAATCTACCAAGTGTGGAAACACTAGAGACTAGAGGGTACAGTCTACTAATTGGATGGTATGGTCAAGAGGGTTGAGGCTCGGGACAGAGAGGAAGCATTCTGGAATTGCATGACATAGAGAGACTGGACGGTCAGGTCAATGCATGTGATCAGCTGGGCAGGGAGCCAACGACTCTGGAGCAGCCGATCTGTGGAGACCAAATGGTCTGGTCAGGTAATGACCAGACTATACAGTCACAAGGCCCAGAAAGCTGATTTCATAGAGCAACGACTAGTTTGAGGTTAGAAGCATATATAACTTTGTTGCTTGGGCCTTGGAGACCTCTCTTGGCCAGTGGAATAGCTTGGAGCATTTGGTGAGAGCCAAGAGGAAAAGAGAAGAGCACTAGAAAAGGATGTTGGATATCTTGAGAGTGCTAGTGAGAGTAGCTTGAGCATCTATCCACATCAAAGGATAGGGTGTCCTTAGGGTGCGATCTAGATTGTTACTCTTGGTCTATGGTGAGACCTACACCGGTTAGGTGTCAGTGATTGAGCCTATCATGATCGGTTGTGAAGATTGTCACACGTTTGTACTCGGTTTGAGCCCGCCCGTGAAAGGGGCATCGCTAGTGAGCACCCGTGTTGGATTAGGGAGTCTAGCAAGTTCTCCAGGGAGGCAAGCTTGTTCCTTGGTGGCAGCGGCGATGCAACCATGTCTTCACTCCGAGAGTGATTGCGGGCTTGTGTGCGAGAACTCCACTTGGTGGCGGGAGGGACCGACACTCCGGCAGAAGTGGTCCAATGAGGATTAGGGGAAGCCACCATCCTTCTGAGACCTCAGGAAAAATCCATGAGCATTCCATGACCCTCTCTTTACTATTCCGCAATTGTGTGCTCTAGTGAGTAGGTTGAATTATGGCTTGCATAGGCTAGTGTGCTTAGCTTCCGCTTTTGCTCTCATCATGAAAATTAGCATGTGTAGGTTCTTGACCTCTTAGAATTGATGGGTTGCAACGATTGCTATGATCTAGTAGAGTGGAATTGAAGTGTTCGGATTTGTGATCGGCTTACCGATTCACCCTCCCCCCCTCTCAGTATGCCATCGGTCCTTACAACATATGAAACACTATTGATTACCCAATCGATAGCCAAACTATGGGTTACCCACCCAAACTAGAACACTACAGGTTAGCCACCTGCAGCACTTACTGGTTACACCACCCAAATCTGGTTACCTATCAGATCCACCATCCCCTAATCGTGTGAGGATACATGCCGCTCTTAACCGTGAGCATGGCTATTATCACAGTTTTACATTTTGCAGAGGTGCACAGGTTTACCCATAACTTGGTGATTCCATCACCGTTTGGTGACTAAAGTCTCCCTATTGTAAAAATACAATATCATAGGTGTGAGGCTAGGAGATCAACACATGGTATTTCAAAGAGCTCCCCAGCTTGCAAAACGTCTATGTTAAGATTTTACCATTGCGGGATTAGCTATCCCTACAAAAGTCCCCTCTGGCATCATGGCTGGAAGTAACCCTTCATGACCTGAGGCCGAAAGTAAGTCTCTCGTCCACCTTCCTCGAATGCCCGCAAAACTGAGAAGACATTCAATATTGGACCATGCCTACCCTTATCAGTCCTGTGTTTTGTGTTGTTTTCCTCGGTAGCCGCTCCGTGAATCGGTCCTTATGACTAGAAGCATATGCTACCACCATGCAAATAGTACTTTACCCGTACCCATGCATATCTACACCATCAACAACATCCTCCTGCTTGGGTCTCCTACGTCTCATGTTGCTAAAAAGATTAGCAACCAGAGTGATAATTAGGTTCGAGTGAATAATTAGTCAAGTTCAATATTATTCATTTTTAACCCAATAGGTTTAGCAAGCTAAGGTTGATGTATCATTAAATAACTACTAAACCCAACCACACGTGACAAGCAATAATAAGGAACGATACATGACACTAGATTCATATTTAACTACAATGCAATTATATAAACAATATTTTTAAAAATATAGGATCAATGTGCATCAAGGACACTTGCCTAGTTCTCGTGTTGCCTGCTACTCAAACTCGAGCTCTTGAAAATTTTGGAGCTCCTCCTCCTTCCTTTGGGTTGTTTTAATCTCGGACGCAGATCTTGAGATGGATGGGCGCGAGTGATCCAGTGAGTTTAACCCGCTGGCCATGAGGTTTGGGCGGCAACACTTGAGGCAGCTTGTTAGGGGCGGGGCTCCGGAGTCGTGGACCATCGCCAAGGACCTAGGCTCGCTGCTCGCGCACCAACATTCGGCAAGGTTATTTTGCAGGGGTTGAGGGCAGCGGTGCAAAAGAGAGGCAAGCAGTGTGGGCGGGTGATGTTTGGGGCTGATTTTATATGGGGACGAGAGGGGGAGACGAGTGGGGCGAGGGGAGGTGACCGCTAACGCTATTGATGCACACTAGCGCATCAATGCGTGACTAAGGGCCATAATGCCCGGGTACGGGGAGGGGAGGTGGCGCGTTCGTTTTCATACTAGTGCAGCTGTTTGGGAGTTAGGGAGGCGGGACGCAGAGAGGTGGCGGCGCTCTTGCGTCGGGAGGAAGACGAAGCTCCCTACTTCGTCGGCTGGCTGGGCTACGCGCCTATGGGCCAGAAAGGCCCAACGAGCTAGAAAAGGCAAGGGCTAGTGGCCTGGTTCCATTCAGCCAAGGCAGGCCGAAATAAAGAAAAAGAGAGAAAAGATTTTATTTTCATTAATTTTATTTTACTTAAGTAATTGTATATAAATTTACATAATTTTATTTTCCAAAAATAAATGTATAGACTTACTCTATATTATGGTACGTATAATTAAAAAGTAAACTGAATCAATAATTAAATAGTCTATCACAAGAAAATAGAAAATTAGATCTCACTACCACAGAAAAGGTAATTAGAGACGTTGCTATTAGGTGATTACTGACGGAAATCTTCACTGTCTCCTGTAACGCATCACTAAAAGTTCGCCTTTAGTGACGGGTTTCTTCCGTGTCAATTACTTTTTAGCGACAGCTGACAGATACCGACTGTAATATTATTAGTGATGAGTATTTTTGAACTATCTATGAAAGGTATATATCCGTCAGTAATAATACTTATCAGAGACTCGTCAAACATAACAAGTCACTATTTGTTATCTTTAGTGACTGATATTGTAAAACAACGTCATTGCTAACAGCTATCTGAGACAAGAGATTCCTGCCCGTCTTTGATGGAACTAACATAAGAGACTAGAGAGACTTGAACCCGTCTCTGATGACACTCAAAAGTGACATTTGTAGGTAAAACCCCATCTTTGACGGCAAGCTAGCGGCAAAGACGGAGCAGCGTCGAGGAGGTGGCGGCGTATGGGGCAAGGGTTGGTGGGGAAAGAGAGGGCTGCGGAGACGCATTGCGAGGGTGGAGGCGGATTCGGACGCGAGCCCGCGATAAAAATCAGAATAAATCCAAATTTCGGGTCCGATGGCCTAGCCAGTAAGACAGGGCTAATGAACCCATCACTACCCACGTTTTAGAGATCTGTTTTCAATAGATGTCGCTATTAAATCATACTGTTAGTGATGTGTTTTTATTTTTTCATCACTGTTGTTGTTTGTTTAGGGTCTTTTATGAAATACTAGTGACGTTAATAACAGCGTCACTAAAAATATGTTGTCTTCTATGTTTGTTTCTGTGGTTGTGTCTAGGTTTAATCTACATAGGAGAAGCTCAATGTATATAATTTTTTCATTGTTGGTGGGAATGTATGATATAAACTTCAATAAACTTTAACCATAATTTTTAATAAGATGTGGATTTGATCAAATTTGGGCAAAAACCATATGGGTTTGGATCCCCAATTTCATCTTTAATTCAAAACGAGGGCAAAAAAACATATGGAATACTTTTAAAACGAGGGCAAAACAGATGGTGGCTTCGTCACGCTACAGGAAAATGGAGAATGGATGAAGCCATTTTCTTTTGCTGCGGACTACCGCACCTGGGCTCGTCTAAGGGGCTGTTTGGCCGGGCTCCGGCTCCGCTAGCAACTCCTCCAAAAAAATCGTCAAACACTGTGTTTCTTCAGTCGGCTGTCCGTAAAATCTGGGTGAAGCCAATGCGAAAAGGCAGCGAAGCCTGGAGCCGCGGAACCGTGGCTTCGCCTGCTTCTTGTAGTTTGCTTTTTTTTTAGAAGCTGCAGGAAAAGCTATTTTGCTAAACAATTTCAAATACAGCCACAATCACAGCCACAGCCAGAAGAAGCTGATTTTCTAGAGAAGCCACAGGCACAACCAAAGCCGACACAGCCGGAGCCTTACCAAACAAACCCTAAGCTGGTTTACTATAATGCTGGTCTTCATGGACTGAATTTGGCCTACGCTGCGGTTTAGGGTCAGGTTTTCTTTCAAGTTGATTGCAGTGGCCATTTCGGGTATGCCGATAATTTGGTGCTCAGAGTAGTAGCTTATGAATACTTGCATGTGTTGTTATATTGCTAGGTGGTGATAAAAGGCCATTATTAATGGAAGTTTCATCAATATTTAATAAGGTGACAAGTCAGCAAAAATGATGATGTGGCATAAAAATTAAGAGAAGAGAGTGCGTAGATGGGTTTCATGGAGATGAAACATAGTTATCCACTGCTTACACTTGGCTGCTCTATTGATTCCACCTAGTTCCCGGCAACCAAACCACCACATACACAGTCCGTATATCAAGTTTTGTTTTTCATTATTCAAAAAATAGTTGGTGCCCAATTCATTGATAATTTTATTGATATAATACGAAGTTTTTGAGTCTAAGAAATTATTTCTCTCGTAACAAATCGCGTCAACTTATGTGAGCTCTTTTAAGGTAGTCCGAATTCATTTGTCTTACCTCATAGGAGGTAAGGCAAGAAATAAATCTGAACCGTTCATATTTAGAAGGGGAAAACAAGTGAAAATATAAATAAGCTACCGGCATATATTTATCCTTTGGAAAGTTCCGGATTTTCACCATTATTCGCAATAATGAAATTTTAGAATGTCCAGAACTGCGTTATGCATGCAATTGAATAGGAAGGAGTTTTTTTTTTTTTTGAGACAATAGGAAGGAGTTAATGCATGGTGTATGCGTCCTGCACGGAAGTTAAATTGTGCGCAATTAAATTTAAAGAGAAATTTCGCAAGCAACCAATCAGATCATGCTTTGCTGGATGCGAAATAGTTATGGACAATTAAGCCAAATAATATGCCTAAGAGACAATACAGATTTGATTCGTATGTGAAAGTCATATGGATATTGATCCGTGAGGGAATAGTCCACTAATGGGCCAACTAGTCGAGGTCCATTAGAGGGATCCATATAAATAGAGGCGGAACAAGGAGTACATGACCGACTAGTCGATAAACCTAGCTGTCGTGCTCCTCTATCTCTCTCGCCACAAAACCCTAAACCGTGCAGTCGGTGCTGCACATCACGCACGGTCTTCTGCCCTGTACATGTGGATACCAGAAGGAGGCGCTGCAGCTGTGGTGCTTCGGCTGGACCGGAAGGAGATGGTTGTTGTGAATGACTACATCCTCTACATCAACATGCAACTACGTTAGATGTTGCTTCTCCAACCGCGCTTCCGCTTCGCCTGCACGCCTAGTAGAAATTGTGTTATGCTATTGTAGCTCCCCGTTCCTCATTAGTGGTATCAGAGCCAACATTGTTTAGTTTGCGTTTTGGATCTTGCGCATATAATTGATATGTCGATGTAGTAGATTAGATATATTACATGTTTTTGAAGTATGGGTTGACTAGATCAATCGGTCTTAGTGGAAGTTTCATAAGGTGTTTGATGGACAACGCGCATGGGTGGCTGATGTAATCGTGTTGCCTCTTGGTGTAAGCGATCTGTCCCTATCGGCTAGTATCACCATCGGGACTAACTGCGTAAACCAGGAGAGGAGATCGACGAGATCAGGACTATGTGTTGCGGTCTATCATGAAACCCTAATGAAAATTGAGGCATTATGAATGACTCAAATTCGGCCAAATATGATTTGTCCGATGAGATTTTCATTGCGGTTCCATAGATACAATCTATGAAATCCTGTGCGGTTTTCAGGGCACACTCCTAGTTTGTTATACCCCTTTTGATTCACATGATAGAATTCGTTCTCGCCTAACTTGATTTTGCAGAGAATGTTGTGAATGGTATGGCCCAAAATATGTATGTGATGCATGTTTGTGTTCTTTCATGGCCTACGAGTCATGTTTTAAAATAGCTGGGTTGAGGCTCTCATATTATTGTATAATGGCCTGCGTGTTGACTTGTGATGCTTGATCTCTTCATGAAATTCACTACTAGCTATTAGATGTGGTAGCCCAGAACTTATTCATGGAGGCCGGTTTTGGAGCATGGTGGTCACATGGATCGGAGGAGGCCTGCAACAATGGAGATGGAGAGCACCATGTGAAAGGGCCATACTATTTCACAGTTAATATGATTGCCTATGATGATGTTCCTGTCATCCTATGCTTTCATGTATTATATGCTCGATATAATGATCATGCTAGTTTAGGTTCCTCAGAAAAATTAAGATTAATATTGATGCCCTTCCAATAGCTGCAACTACTATAATTTCGATCGTTGTGTGGTAGGTCTGCCAAAGTAGAGTACCCCAACTATCTTAACAAGTAGGGTGAATGTCGGACATTCACAAGCATAGTATTGGTTTGCTTGACGAAGCTATCAAAACGGTTTTGGGCTTTGGGGCATGGTGTTGGGCGCCGTGGCATATGATGCCTCCCAACAAACAAAAGTCACATATGATGTGATTAGCAAATGTTGCTTACCTAGGATATTACATTTCTAGAAGTGATGCCAAAGCTCACTAGGAACTAGTTGAATAAGGATCTTAGACCACTATATGTCGTTTTGAGGGAAATGATTCCAAGCATGTAGTGAAGAAACTCTTTGTAAAATGGTTTAATAGGAGTTTAACATTTGCATAGTGCTTATACACTTGCATGTGTTTTCTGTTGTAGATCATGCCGCCCGCTAATAATGCTTCCAGTTTTAATTTGCGTTCGATCCTTGAGAAACAAAAACATTATGGAACAAACTTTATGGATTGTTATTGCAACTTGAGACTTGTTCTCAAGCAAGAGAAAAAGAAATATGTTCCAGAGCTTCCTTATCCTGATGACCTACCAGAAACTGCTAGTGCTGCCCAGAAGAGGGAGTATGATAAGCACACTAATGATGCACTTGATATTGGCTATCTCATGCTTGCTACTATGTCCTCTGAGCTTCAGAAGCAAGAGAACACTGATGCCCACAATATGATTGTTGGGCTTCGTGGAAAGTTTGAGAACCAAGCAAGGACTGAGAAGTATAACATCTCAAAGGCCTTGTTTGCGTGCAGGCTAGCTGAAGGTAGTCCCATCAGTCCTCATGTAATCAAGATGATTGATTACATTGACAACCTGGAGAAGCTTGGTTCTCCCCTTAGCTCAGATTTGGCTACAGATGTCATTCTCCTATCGCTCCCAGCGAGCTATGAGCCATTCATAATAAACTTTTATATGAATAGCCTGGAGAAGACTATGGTTGAATTGCATGGGATGCTAAAGACTGCCGAGGAGAGCATCAAGAAAACCGGTGCAAATCATATGATGACGGTGCAGAAGGATAGGAAGAGAAAGCACAAGCCTAAGGCTAAGAGTGCAGATGAGATCTCAAGCTCAAAGCCTAAGGTTGCAGCAACTCCTTCCAGGTCAAGAGTGCCTCCAGGCAATCCTTGCCATTATTGCAAGAAGACTGGGCACTGGAAGAGAAACTGCAAGCTTTACTTGGAAGAACTCAAGAAGAAGAATGTTGCTGATCCTTCTACTTCAGGTATCAATGTTATTGAAATTAATCTTGCTATCCGTCCTGATGATTCATGGGTATTTGATACTGGGTCGATGATTCATACTTGCAAATCGTTGCAGGGTCTTAAAGGGACATGAAAGTGTGCAAGAGGCAAGTTGGATGCTCGTGTCGGCAATGGTGCAAAAGTTGATGTGTTGGCTATCAGGACTTATCCACTCTCATTACCGTCAGGATTAGTTTTGGAATTAAATAATTGTTATTACATTCCTGCCTTAGGCAAAAACATTATATCCTCCTCATGTTTAGAGGAAGTTGATGGTTATGAAGTCATAATAAGGAACAAATGTTGCTCCATTTATTTAAATGATATTTTCTATGCAAATTGTCCATTAGTGAATGGATTGTGTTGTCTTGATATGGAGAATAGGTCAATTTATAACATTGATGCAAAGAGGCTTCGCCCGAATGATTTGAATTCCACTTACACTTGGCATTGTCGTTTAGACCATATAAATGAGAGGCGCATGGAGAAGCTCCATAATGATGGTATTTTACACTCATTTGATTTTGAATCAATTGAGACATGTGAATCTTGTTTGCTTGGCAAGATGACTAAGTCACCTTTCACAGGACATAGTGAGAGAGCAAACGTCCTATTGGCTCTCATAGATACAAATGTATGTAGACCAATGAGTTGTATGGCTAGAGGTGGTTTTTAGCACTTCATTACTTTCACTAATGACTTTAGTAGATGCTGTTACATCTACTTAATGAAGCACAAGTCTGAATCATTTGAAAAATTCAAAGAATTTCAAAATGAAGTACAAAATCAATTGGGCAAAACAATTTAAACCCTATGATCTGATCATGGAGGTGAGTACTTAAGCCATGAGTTTGGTGATCATCTAAGACAATGTGGAATTGTTCCACAACGGACGCCACCCAGAACAACTCAATTAAATGGTGTGTCTGAGAGGAGGAATCAAATCTTATTGGACATGGTTAGGTCAATGATGAGCCAAAGTGATCTTCCATTGTCCTTTTGGGGATACGCTCTAGAAACAGCTGCTTTTACTTTAAATAGGGTTCCATCTAAATCTGTAGAGAAGACGCCATATCAGATATGGGCCGGGAAGCGTCCCATGCTATGTTTTCTCAAGATTTGGGGTTGTTAGGCTTATGTGAAACATATGATGTCTGATAAGCTTTCTCCCAAATCAGATAAATGTTTCTTTATAGGATATCCTAGTGAAACCAAAGGGTATTATTTCTACAATCAAGAGGAGGGCAAAGTGTTTGTCGCTCAGAATGGTGTCTTTTTGGAGAAAGAGTTTCTCTCACGAAAGATAACTGGGAGGACAATGCAACTTGAAGAAGTTAAAGAAACACTAGAAAATGTTTCTTCTCCTACTGAACTTCAATTGGAACAGGCTGCACAAGATGTTGTAGAACCTATTGTTGAGACACCAGCCCCATGTAGATCTGAACGGGCACGTCGCGCACCTAAAAAGTTCATGCTCCTTATGATGGGGCAGCGCGACATATTATTGTTGGACAATGATGATCCTAAGACATACACGGAAGCAATGATGGGACTAGACTCTGAGAAATAGCTTCAAGCCATGAGATCCAAATTAGAATCCATGAGAGAAAATCATGTTTGGAACTTGATTAATCCACCTAATGGTGTTAAAACCATTAAGTGTAAATGGATTTTTAAGAAAAAGATAGACAAGGATGGAAATGTTCACATCTATAAAGCACGATTAGTAGCGAAAGGTTTTAAACAAATTTATGGTGTTGGTTATGATGAGACCTTCTCGTCCGTCGCTATGTTTAAGTCTATTCGGATCCTCCTAGCAATTGCCACATACTATGATTATGAGATATGGCAAATGGATATCAAAATGGCTTTCCTTAATGGAAACCTAAGTGAGGATGTGTACATGACATAGCCTGAAGGTTTTGTTGATCCACAAAATACGGGGAAAATATGCAAACTTCAGAAGTCCATTTATTGAAGCAAGCATCTCGGAGTTGGAACCTTCATTTTGATGAGAAAGTCAAAAGGTTTGGCTTCATCAAGAATGAAGAAGAGCCTTGTGTTTACAAAAGGGCTAGTGGGAGCGCACTCATATTTCTAGTCGTTTATGAGGATGACATATTGTTGATCAGAAATAATATTCCAATGCTTGAAGATGTTAAGTCTTCATTGAGAAAAAGTTTCTCAATGAAGGACTTGGGAGAGGAATCATACATTTTGGGCATTAAGATCTATAGAGATAGATCAAAAAGGCTAGTTGGATTAAGCAAAGACATGTACATCGACAAGGTATTGAAATGGCTCAATATGTAAGATTCTAAGAAAGGTTTCTTGCCCATGTCGCATGGCATTACTCTTAGCAAGACTCAGTGTCCTTTGACACCTGATGAGGTAGAGAAGATGAGAGTGATCCCATATGCTTCGGCTGTCAGATCCATCATATATGCCATGATATGTACGCACCCAGATGTAGCTTTTCCTCTAAGAGATACAAGCAGATTCCAATCATACCCAGGAGAAGCTCACTAGGTGGCTAGTAAGAATTCCTAAAGTACTTGAGAAGAACTATGGGTATGTTCCTAGTTTATGGAGGTGAGGAAGAGCTCGTTGTAAATGGTTACACCGATGCTAGTTTCCAAACCGACAAGGATGATTCAAGATTGTAATTTGGATATGTATTTTGCCTCAATGGAGGCACGGTGAGCTGGAAGAGTTCCAAGCAAGACACGGTTGCCGACTCAACAATGGAGGTCGAGTACCTTCCCGGTCCAGAAGCTGCAAAGGAAGCTGTTTGGATCAGAAAATTTGTTTCTGAGTTGGATGTGGTTTCTAGTGCGTCCAGTCCAATGGACCTCTATTGTGATAATAATGGTGCCATTGCGCAAGCCAAGGAGCCTAGAGCACATCAAAAGAACAAACACATATTACGGCGTTTTCATCTCATCTAGGATATTGTTCATCGAGGTGACGTGAAGATATGCAAGGTGCACACGGATTCAAACATTGTTGATCCATTGACAAAACCTCTCTCTCAGCCCAAGCATGAGGCACATATGAGATCCATGGGTATTAGATATCTACATGAATAATGTATGAGAGATTGTGTAATGTCTATGTTTATGTGTGATTGAATAAAGTGTTATTCTGTTCCTTGGATAGTAATTATTTTATTGATTGGCAAGTACATGACTTGTTTGTGAAACTCATTGTTCTTTCATAATAATATTATCCTAAATAATCCCTAGTTCCTTATCATTATGTGGGACAATGATGATTCATGGACTAGCGCATGTATTGGTTGATGATCATGTTTCACAGATCATAGATATGAAGATATCAAATTAATAATGTGGACACATGTTGGCGAACATGATATTGGATTGACCCACTAATAGACTCTGTTGAGATGTTATTATTGTGCCATCAGTTGCTGTCTTGTATGGTGTACATTTGGGATCCTTATACCTGAGATCGTCATTGATTCTCATAATGTGTAATAGCACACTTAGGGGTTACCAAATGCTATTCTATAACTGGGTAGTCATAAAGGTAATTTTTGGGTATGCTATGAAACATGTCATGGGGTATGAGCGATCAAGATGGAATTTGCCCCTCCTGATAACAGGAGAGATATCTCTGGGCCCTCGAGTTAGATGGATTTGGAAGTGCATGGCCATGCCAATATGATTAAAAGTTAGTCAGGATGACTAAGAGTTAGTCATGAGAAATCCACTAGATGTTCGAGTGAATGGTCAATCTATTATAGGGATGGCACGTATCTCACCTTTAGCTTGACTAATATCACGAGGCAAAGGGATTGGTGAATGCGTATGTCAGAGGTTCAGCCGATATGATCTGTACTTGGGCGTGGGAGTCAATATGTGCTGCTAGGTGCCTCTATTGATTTGTGAAATGAAAATGGTTTTCATATCACTGCCTTGTACATGTGACCCTAACAGGTCACACACTTAACGGGTTGGAACATTGCTTGCCTACGTGATTATCTCTAGTGCAAGTGGGAGTTTGTAGGATATATGCCAAAGAGACAATACGGATTTGATCCGTATGTGAGGGTCATACGGATATTGATCTGTGAGAGATTAGTCCACTAATGGAGGCGGGGCAAGGGGTACATGACCGACTAGTCGATAAACCTAGCTGCCACGCTCTTCTATCTCTCTCACCACAAAACCCTAAACCATGCTGCTAGCGCTAGCACATCGCGCATGGTCTTCTGCCCTGTACATGTGGATACTGCAAGGAGGCACTGCAGCTATGGTGCTTTGGCTGTACCGGGAGGAGACGGTTGCTGTTAACAACTACATCCTCTACATCGACGCACGAATATGTTGGACGTTGCTTGTCCAACCCCACTTCCGCTTCACTCGCACGTCTAGTGGTAACGAAACATAATCCGCTCTTACAAGGTTTCTTGGTTGAACAGTAGAAATTGTTTCATACCATCGTAGCTCCCCGTTCCCCAACAAATAAGTATAACCACTAGCTTACTAATTCATCGTCAGCAATCACAGGAATGTTCATCCATCTTGAGGCATGAGCTGCAAGCCTGCAACGTTCTTATATACTGTATGCAGTGACGGCCATGGTAGGGAGTGTCTCATTCTCAGGTGACTTTAATTTTGCTAATATATAAGTCATCTTTTATGGCCATAGGATCTTAGGATAGAGTAAAAGGAAGGGATCAATCATTCTTCTAGGTGTCCAACCACTAATTCCTGACAGGTGACTACAACATTCTTATATACTTTATATTACTACAGATGACTTGCTGGATCCGACATTTTTATACCAAAGGCACTTTGGCCCTGCTTTGTATTGAAAGCAAAATAAGAGTTCGCTGGGGCTACTAGCTTTACAATCCAGCACAACTTACTTAAAAGAGGCTCAACAGGAGCCAACTACTCAGCTTGGGCTCTAACGCAACTCTAGTTCAACGAAACTCTAAACAAAGGAGAAAACAACCAAGGAAAACAGAGCAAATATCCTAGCCAATTCCAGTAGCTAAACGAGTATTATGCTGGAGATTCTTCACTTCCGCCATGATAGTCTCCCTGATCTTCATCAGCTTGTCCCTGTCTTCTTGTCTACTGAGGATACACCATCGCTGCATCATTGACAAGATCTTGGAAGTTATAGCAACGGGGTCAGCTGGTGCTTCGTTTCGGAAGACCACGCAATTTCTGGTGGTCCAAAGAGACCAGCAGGTAGCTGCAAGAAGAAAAGAGGCACAATGGAAAAGATTATTATTTTTTTATTAGGTCCTCAAATTTTTGTAGCCTGTTAGGAACATAACTCCAATGGAAATCATCTCTATAAATTCACTAAGTGAATTTAGCAACTGGGCAGGTGAACATGATGTGGTTTGCAGTTTCCTCTACTCCGCAAAGTTTACATTCTTTTTCACCGTTCCATTTTTTAGCTATGAGTTGATCACATGATTGAATTCTATCTCTATATAGTTGCCAGATAAAAATCTTCACCTTGTTTGGGATCCTTGTTTGCCACAACTCTATCATTTTAGTGTCTTTTTTACGGGTGTGGAGGATGAGTTTCACACCTTGAATTGTGTCCATCAGTAAATCCCATTCTGCAATCTCAGTTGGGGAAAGATTTCTTCTCAGCTCTATGTTAGGTGTATCTGTTCTGAAAACTTGGCTCACTAGTTGTTTGCGGTTTCTGCACTTGCTGTAAATGTTTGGGAAGTGAATGTGCGGAGGACATTCACCCAACCAGCAATCAGTCCAGAATTTGGTTTTCTTACCATTTCTCACATTGTAAATAGCACATCTAATGAAATGGCATTTAATTGCATGGAGGCCACGCCAAAATTGGGATGTATTGTTAACTCTGCTGTCAAAGAAACTACCTTCTCCTAGGTACTTCCTCCTAAGGAGGTCACAACACATACTTTTTGATTCATTTTCAATTTCATAAATCCATTTGTTGAGCAGACAAGCGTGCATAACTCTAGTATTGCTGGATCCGACATGTCCGCAAGAGGCCTATACAGTGCGTGGTGGAGAAAAGGTTGTCGAAGAGAACCTTTAGTTTGCACTCTCTCTTAGGTGTTCTCTCTGGATAGACATTATTTTTCTTTGTATGCAGATTTCCAAGTGTTGTACAAATGTGTTTTTCTCAGTAACAAATGATATTTTGTACCCTGACAAATCCTGTTTTTTCTCGTTGGACAGATTACTGAACAAGCAGCAAAATTAAAAATAATGACAACAGGCCCACCGTGGCACACATTTACAGCTTTCAGGCACTAGACGAGGACTGGCTGCCGCCTACCGATGCTGCACCAATGGCTGTGGGAGGAGGCCGCCTGCCGCCGCCGCCACTCTTGGGCCCTAGCCGATGCGGAGGGCCGCTGTAACATCCCAAATATAGAAATAATAGCTTAAATTCATGATGGGCCTAATTTGTGGGCTAAGTAAGCATTAAAGTTGGACTAAACTGAGTCCGTTTCCTGGAAGAGAAGGAGGCAGAACCCACGTAAATCTCTTGAGTTTTCCTCTGCTGCCAATCGATCCTTCCTGGAGTTGAGACCTAGAGGCGGCGCTGAGCGCGTCTTTCCTTCTCCTAGGGAGCTTTGGTGGTAAGTTCTTGATCCAAATCATTATGCAAAAGAATCATCGCTGCAGCTCCTGACTGTCCCTTGCTTCCTTTGGTTCCTCGTGGGTAGCAGATCACAGGATTTGTCAAGACAGGGAGAAGGTAATTGGCACAAGAAAGAAGTGATTTGGTTGATGTAACAAAACACATACATCTTCCCTATGGTAGCAATGTTCGGGTCTGGTTTAGTTCCGGCTATCAGCATCTTAATCCCGAGGATCAGAACGTCTGGTCATATCATCAAACTACTGTTTTCCTTCAGCCTGCACAGTGTTGAATGAATCCAATTTTCAAGACCCATAGGGTTCGAATATCAACTTTGTAAGAATATGAAATTTGTAGAGTTGTTTATTATCTTTCTAACAAATATTTAAATACAACTTTTAGTTTAATATAATAGGAGATACGCTTATTTGAAGATGACTATTGAAATTAGTCTTCACCACTACAAAATATCTCATCAGTAGCGGTTCAAAACCCCTCATTAGCAGCGGCTTTAGAACTGTTGTTGATTAACCATTGCTGATAGTAAGGGTTATCAACGGTGGAGCCTCAACAGCGGTTCAAAACTATGAACCGCTGTTGATACTTGAGCATCATGTCAGTAGCGGTTCATAATTTTGAACCATTGCTGATAATAGTTTTTTTTTAAAAAGAGACCCTTATACCTCTAATTTGCTTTGCTTGCACCCTTTGTATTGCTGTATAGCAAAACTGGCACGAAGTAATACAACTAGAAGCATAAGGGGCTTAGCAACAAATAACTATGTTTAGACAATTATTTTTATTAAAAATTGTTTGCCACCGTTAATTTAGATTACAACATCTTTAGACAATCTATGAAAGCATCCTAGAATCAATAAAGTAGATAGCAGCTAGCATCGATCAGTTTTTGCATGTCCAAAACAAATTCAGTACTGGTGTACTTTGTTGCATCCAGTCCTGCATGGAAAGGTGCACGTTATTATAGAGTTAGCTTCAGTACATACAGATTGAATACAATGTGCTTTGTGCAAAATATTGATTATATATGTTTGTAGCTACCTTGGACAGGAGGGAAATAATATATTTGCAATATAATTGTAGTAAAACTGGCAATGTTCTTGTGGTTCCACAAAAGGGGCAGTACTTAATAGAATGGAATAAAAAAGTCATGCTTTACTTTGAGGCATTGTCTTATGAAATTAAGGGTTGGAGATCTGTACCTTACATTGAGGCATTGTCTTATAAAATGAAGGACAGCGGCAGCAACTTCATAATGTACGATTGAAATTGTAGACTCTCCTACCGTCTTAATAAAATGCTCCTGCTTTAAAATCATTCAGGGATTAAAGAACTCAAGCATATTTCCTTATGTCGGTTATGCATATTTCCTTATCTTAGAGCTATATATGAAAACAAAAACTCAGCCGGCGGCATCTTAGACCATGAATCTTCATTTTTGCTATTTTTTACCTAAGCTGAAAGGGGATGCTTGTATGATTCACTACTTTAATATAGTTGAACAATGTAAACCCTATTTTCCCCCCAAGCACAGGTTTGCTTCATCCTGATATGAATCACACAAATATTAAGCATTTGATTTAGTAAGTAGCTCAAATAAGCACAAACTACTTACAGGCGGAAGTGCTCTAGGCAGGCAAGTGCCAGTTCCCATTTTTTCTGACGGTCAGCATAGGCTCTTTGAGGAAATGGCCCAAAGACATCATTATAAACAAACATAAAGATCCCATGAACCTAGCGGCAAAAGATTTTCACTTAACACAGTTTAAATACCAGAGAGAGACGGAGAGAGAAGATAACTAAAACTACCTAACTATTTTCTGTTGTTGACGCTAGGAAAAGCTAGCTAGTTCGAATTTACTCTAACTAGCTTGTCCTAACCACAACAAAAGAAAATTGTAGGGAGTAAAATGAAAGCACCTCGAGCTTTTATCACTTATGTTTCTTTCTTCTGCAATGACAAATCTGAACAATGATATGGTTGATGGATAACTTTCCCTCCTTGCTTCAACTTCGTTCAACTCAAATGTCATATCATAAACCTGCTCGACATAGAACAAATACCATGCAGTCTTAGTGAATCACATCATGACATCAACAAACTTTTCTTGCTGTTTCTAGTGTATCTTTGATGACAAGCTCCAAAACATTTCAATAAATGAAGCTGAACTAGTTAAGAAACAGGCTTTGCTTTATCTAACTGGAGCGTATCTTCAGAAAGTTGGGGCTTCCAAAGAGGCAAAGACAAATTGCAAGGTAAGCAAAAATTAGATGCACAAAAGGCACAGGAAATAAATAGTAACTCATATATATCAGAGAAATTAACATATAACCCCCGAGCACTAAGTACATAACCAAACATAGTAGCTTTGAAATTCAAAAATAATTACAGTGATTTATCACCACTAAGCTTAGTTTGGTTATGTGCAAAATCAGAACTTATATGAAACAAACAGGTACGTAACTAAGGCAAGGCTCATCGTTTTTTATTGCCATGACTAAAAGGCAAAAAATCAGTACCTCCTGACTGCCTGCATGGGGTGCACAGTGAAGACGAGGTCAGCAGCCTACTTCTTGAGGGTGTCCATGACCTCCTCGCCGACTTATCAAGCTGCAAGACGAGGTGCTTCAGCGTCTCCTCTTGATTTTGACCCGGTGGGCGCTAAAGCCTCCTGGACAAAGTCCCCTCGTGGCCACGCTTGATCTGGATCCGCTGCTGGTGCACCATCTGCACCTCCCAGATGTGGTTGGCAAGGTTAAGCATGTGGGAGAAGGAGCTGGCCGATGGAGTCCGCAAGCAGCAGGCTGGTGAGCTTGCTCCTAAGCTCATAGATCTAGGGGCGGGTCTTGGTGGCGGCGGCAGGAAGGGGGCTCATCGCTAGAGCGAAATTGTGGACGGCGGCAGAAATAGAGTGTCGTGACAGGATATTAGGATAAAACGGATTCAAATAAATATACTTCATGTTTGTTGCATCTAACACCAGCTGCCCTAGTGGTTAGGTATAATCGTCAATAAGAGCGTTGGAGGTCAAAGGTTTGATTCTCATCCCTCACCCATTCTTTTTGCTTCTTTTGTGTACAAAGAAAAATAACAAAGTCCTTTACTGTGATTCGAACCTGGGACCAACAGGAAAAGAAAGGCCACGCTTACCAATCACTATCAATAACGGTTGACAATCAGAACCACTTCTGAAACTTTAATATCAGCAATGGTTCAGACTGTGAACCGTTGTTGATAAGTGTTTTTAGCAGCGGTTCTTCGGGGCTTAAATAATAGAGCATAATGAACCACTACTGATAATCTTTTAGCAGTGGTTTGGGATGAACCATTGCTGATGATGCACTGTTTGTGACCATTTCTGCAGTAGTGCTTCCATTAGTTGCAGTTTTGATCAGTGTGGCATGGCTGATTAAGGTATCCTATAGGCCAAATCTGTACTTTCAATTATGAAAGATTTTGTAGTAAATTTGATAACCTTTCCATAGAGTATTTAATCACTGTTGAAGTATTATTCAAGGAGATATGAATTTTTGAAGTTGACTGTCCTAAAGTACGACAACATATTATAGTGCTATTTTACAAACTGTTTTACAGCTAGTAGAAATTCAAATTGAATTTTGCATTGAATACCAATGTTGTAGTTTTTTATGTGTAGATACTCCCAATGTACTTACTTGTAGCAATATCTACTGTACTTTTAAAGATATGAAAATAATAAATGAGAGAGCTACAGAAAAACTGGTTTATCCTTGTTCTTTGGGTGGGCACGATGCATATGAGAGTTTTGCTTGTGTTTGATTAATGTATATGGTTGAATTGAAGCTGAGAATTATTTGATATCAGGTGGTGTTCGGTCAGAGCGTTCTTAGCTCCCTCTTGTTGATTGCTGAAGGCAAGTAAACGTAGTGTTGTGGCCCCTTGCTTTAACATTGTTATTTGAATTGCCTCCACTAAATTTGAATCATTCACACTAGCTAGATAATATGCTAAATGAATATTTATCTCTGTCTAAAAGTATTATGATTATATTTTTGGATTCTATGTATTTGAAGATTAAATATATGATGAAGTGCATACATAACAAATTTTTTTCACACTTTTCATTGGATGCATAATAAGACATCACAGCCTGATGTTGGTGCGGTAAGTACCAGTACAGGAACGCACGTTGAAATGAGAAATGTGGTTGCAATGCTCACTTCCTATAGTTTGCATTTGAGGTTAGAAGTGAAGACGTCCATTGAATTGCATAATTCACACTTTTGCATATGCATAGAAGATTAACATTATAAAGTTATTGATGTTTTATCTACTACTTGAAGTTATATTACAGATAATACCTTATTTTGATGCTATCATTTAAATTGTTGTTTAACTGAACCGTGGTTCAAATAACATTGTTAATGTTTTTTACTTGTTGCGGTTTTTTCATAAAAACCTCATGCATTTTCAATTTTCTTCCTCATGTGCTTGAGTTGGAGGACACGAATGTAGGATGGCAATAGTAGCACACACATTTCTTTCAACATGGTTGTAAGGTTCATGACCATTGAGGTCACCCCAAGGTATGATATTTTGTTGATGAATGACAACTATGAAATTATGGGCTAATATCTATATGACTGTTGTCTATGCAGAAATCATCTGTAACCTCTATTACAAATCTTATGGATGATGGCTGCCTTGGCGATTGATGATAATGACCACAAGCATGAAGGCTTGATGAGCTTGATGGAGTCTAAGGGTTGATGAAGATGGATCAAAGCGGAGAACAAGCTATGGTGCAAGTGTTGATACACTTGTCTAGTTGTTAGGGCTTTGAGTCCATAGGAAAAACCTGACTATCCAGGGAGTCTAGGTCATTCTCTTAGGTCATGTCTAGTCGGTGATGTGCAAGATTGCTCGGTGAAATCATAGGCACTTGTTGACAGTGGAGAAGCCAAGAAATAAAGTCGAGTGAGGATGAAGAGTTTCAGCTTCTGGACGAAGTGATCGGACAGAGGGGTTAGAGGTGACCGGACTGTACGGTCATTAAGTGGTTTTGTCCATAGACTACAGTGAGCAGCGAGGAAACTGCCAAGTCTGGAAAAGCTCTAGTGACCGAACGGTCCAGTCTACTGACCAGACAGTCCGGTCACTAGAGGTAAGACTTGGGCAGCGAGGAAGCCAGTGCCGAAATGTTTCTAGACTGGAGAGAGAAACAAACCGGACGGTCCGGTCAGCAGAAGTCAGCATAGGGGTCAGAGCCATTGGAGCTCGAGTTGCAGCGACCGGATGGTCCGGTCAGGCAGTGACTGGACTGTTTGGTTAGTAGGCCCAGAAAGCTAATTTCATGAAGCAACGACTAATTTGAGATTGGGAGCCTATATAACTTCATTGCTGGAGTCTTTGTGACCTCTCTTGGCTAGTGGAATACCTGAGAGCATTTGGTACAGTCCAAGAGGAAAAGAGGAGAGCACTAGGAGGAGATATTGCATATCTTGAGAGTGCTAGTGGAGAGTAACTTGATCATCTTCCACATATAAGGCTAGGGTGTCCTTGAGGGTGTGATCTGGGTTGTTACTCTTGGTCTATGGTGAGACCTAGACCGGTTAGGTGTCGGTGATCGAGCCTATCGTGATTAGTTGTGAAGGTCGTCACACGTTTGCAGACGGTTTGAGCCTGCTGGTGAAAGGGGCATCAATAGTGAGCACCCGTGTCGGCTCGGAGAGTACGCCAAGTTCTCGAGGGAGGCGAGCTTGTGCTTTGGTATCAGCGGTGATGCACACCGTGTCTTCACTCTGGGAGTGATTGCAGGCTCATGGGCGAGAACTCCACTTGGTGGCGGGAGGGACCAGAACTCCGACGGGAGTGGTCCAACAAGGAGTAGGGGAAGGCGCCATCCTTCTGAGACCTCAGGAAAAAATCATGAGTCATCTCTTACTCGACTCCTTACTTTGATGCATTACTTTTGCATTTATATACCGTGTTATTCATACTTGTGTGCTTGTCTTGTTCTAGTTGATTATCTTGTAGACCTGCATGAATTGGCTTCTTGCTTGCTAGTAGTGTTTGAGCTTCGGTATTTCATCACTACCATGTATAGGAGTTGTATTGACTTGAGTGATCCACTAGTATGTTTAGGTTGTTGTTCCTTTTAGAGCTTTTATCTTGCTAGTGTGATCACTACTAGAATTGTTATAGGACTTGTTTGAGTGATCGGTTTTGGAAATTGGCGAATTTGGTACATAGTGTGAGTTCCCGATTCACCCCCCCTGGTCACTCGGTCCTTTCAAGTGGTATCAGAGCCAAGTGCTCATTATAAGGCTTCACCGCCTTGAGTAGTGACCGTATTGAGTTGGGATTCATCCCATTCAGGGCCGGGTCATGGCTCATGGAAGGATCGCTTTAAAAGCTACCTAAATGCCATGATCCCGGATGAGTTGATGGATACTCTTGTGGACTTTGCTAATACCTTCACTGATAATCATGTGTATGATGATTGTGATGAGTGTGTGGATGTGTCTAGTACTAGTGAGTGCCTAGATTCTTCTAATGTTGACTTGATAGGTTGCTCTACTAGTGTGCCTAATGTGGTGATTGATCATGATGTGTCTGTTGATCTTGCTTGCTCCTCTAGCATGACTAATATTGATGATGTTTGTGAGCCTCCAGTTGGTCTTGCTAGTAGTTCTCTTGTTGAGGAGTTCTTTGCTTTTCATGCTAATGACAATGAGCACTTACTTGACTCTTATTCGCTTACGATGTATTGTGGAAAGGATTGGGGCAACTTCTTTCAAGCTTCCCAAGATTATGATAGTCGAGAAGATCCTATCCTTGCTTTCGAGTAGCAAGCTCTGCTACATCACCCTTGACCTTCTCATGGAGAAGAGTCTCTCCGTCGAGGACCTAATCGAGCTACTCTTCAAGGATGAGGAGATCACTGCAAGCATGACCGGAAGGAAGATGTCCAAGGCAAACAATGAAGCATCTTCAAGCAGAGGGAAAGAAAGTAGCTTCAAGGTCAAACTTCTTTGATTCCTCCACATGATTGCCTTGCAACAGCTTCTGTAACCCCTTCGGAGCAAGACCTTCACCAAGTTCATCATTGAGCACTTCATTAAGCTCTACCTCAAGTGCCATTCCAAGTTCTACTCCAAGCACGTCGCGTGGGCTAAGAATTGGTGTAGGGGGAGCACCAGCAACAATGCTCACTCGATCATTTGAGATGATCAATCTCAGCACCGCGGCTCTAGCACCCCCACCTCCTCAACCTCCTCCATCACAAGGGCACCTTTGACATCTTCATCGAGCTCACCAATAGGATCTCCTCTTTGAACTTGGTGAATTTGTGAGAAATCCAAATGATGACCTTTGTGAGAATCTCTTGAGCATTTATGATCTTGAGTGTAGGATAAACTCCTTCAGAGGTCTGCGGAGGATTGCACCACATGAAGTGATTGACAAGCTCCTCCAGCAAATCACAACTCCTGATAAGGGTTTCTTACTTGAGGAGGTAGTCAATAGAAGGCACGAGCTCTCAATTAAGAGAGCAATGGAGATGATACTCATGCTCTACTCACAAGTGGGACATGTGCTTGAGCACGTCACTGGCCTCTATGATCCTTCTCATTACTACATCAACCTCGACAATGTACACATGGGTGATGGTCATCGACATTGAAGGTATCGTGCTCTTCACTATCCTATCAGGAGGAGACTTCAGGACAGGATTGCAAGAATCCCTTTCTATGAGGATGGTCTTATTGCTCGACACAATGAGGCTGGTGCTAGTCAATCAAGTAATGTTTGGATACTAACCTTTCTTCCTCTATTGCTTGTCTTATGGCTACCACCAGGGTCAACTACAAGAGTGGAGGTACTCATTGGATTCTTGATAGTGGGTGCACTCAACATATGACCGGGAAGGCAACCATGTTCACCACCATTGATGAAGACGAAGACAGTGAGAAGGTGACTTTTGGAGATAACTCAAAAGGGAGAGTTATTGGCTCAGGCAAGGTGGCCATCACAAATGACCTCCATCTCTCCAAGGTCTTTCTTGTGGAAACCCTCAACTTCAACCTACTATCTATTGGTTAACTATGTGACATGGGTTTTAAGTGCACATTTGATGAGGATGGTGCAATGATTGAGAATTCAAATCAAGAAATATGCCACCAAGCACATGCCTATTCACTAAGGCATCCAAGGGATGGTTGTGGCATAGGAGACTAGCACATGTTGGAATGAATCAGCTCAAGAAGATTGTTAAGAGGAATCTAGTTGAAGGAATCAAGGATGTGACCTTTGAGAAGGATAGACTGTGCAACGCTTGTCAGGCGGGAAAACAGGTTGCATCTTCACATCCCACCAAGTCATTCATGTCCACATCTTGTCCCCTAGAGCTCTTGCATATGGACTTGTTTGGGCCAACACATTACAAGAGTCTGGGAGGAAACCTATATTGCTTGGTGATTGTTGATGATTTCACGAGATACACTTGGACCTTCTTTCTTGTGAACAAATCTCAAGCCAGTGGTATCTTCAGAAAGTTTGCTAGAAGAGCAAACAATGAATTCAAGGCTAGCATTGTGAAGATAAGGAGTGATAATAGAAATGAGTTCAAGAACACCACAGTAGAGGAATACTGTGACAAGAAAGGCATCAAGCATGAATTCTCCGCTACATACACTCCCGAGAAAAATGGAGTAGTTGAGAGGAAGAACAAGATGCTCATCACTCTTACTCGTGCCTTGTTGGATGAGTATGGAACTCATGAGAGGTTTTGGGCGGAGGCAATCAACACACTTGCTACACCTCCAACCGTGTCTATCTCCATCGGTTGTTGAAGAACACACCATATGAGCTATTGGTGGGATGGAAACCAAATGTTTCCTATTTCCGAGTCTTTGGCTGAAAGTGTTACATTCTCAAGAAGAGGAGAAAGCCCGGAAAATTCGAGAGCAGAACTGATAAAGGTATTCTTGTTGGGTACTTAGGAACTTCTAAAGCATATTGAGTCTACAACTCAGCCACAGGATGTGTAGAAGAATCTTATGATGTGCAATTTGATGAGTCAAATGGTTCTCAGAGGGGAGATGAATTTCATGAAGTAAACATTGGAGATGAACCTATAGGGATGCCTTGAGGAACATGCCAGTGGGTGAGGTTTTACCCCATGAGGCCAATCATGGTGATATTTGTAATAGAACCGGCTTACCACGGAGCCGACTCCATTCCAGGATCATTCTCAGGTGACGCCACGCGCTGCGACGTCCAATAGTACAACACATGACAAATGAATATAATTGCAAAGAGAACATAGATAGAGTACAGAGTTTTACATAAATCTGAATTTAAATTACAAACCAGAATCTTTAAAAGTGCGGAAGCAAATAGTTCAACAGAAATAAAATGGTCCAACGGGATAAGTAAGATACATTCGCCCTCTCACGACGATTCACACTGAACATCCGGCTTGTAGGTGCTTGCCCGAACACCGTGCCGGCAATCAATGATCTACTCCTCCTCATCATCGATGCACTGCTCCCACTCGATGCTTCAGCAATCAGGTCACTGGCCTTCCCAGTGGAACCTCCCACCACAGTGGCAGTGTCCACCCTGGTCATCTGAAAACCACATAGAACGCCACCCTGAGTAACTAGTTTACTCAGCAAGACTGACCCATCAAGGTGGCCAACTACAGCCGACTCCTAGACATGCACAGGCTAAAGGTAGGGTTCAGGTTGCCAAAAGCTATCCTAATAGTAAATCCCTAGTTTTCCAAGTTTTAGCATCAAGTTAAGTTAATAGGTGAATAGAAAATTTAGTTTGCACTATATCTAGAACAATCATGGTTACAATACAATTAATAATAATTTCAAAACAGCAACATTGAACCCTTTCAACAATTTAATGGCTTTCAACACTATTCCGGAGCAGCGATCAAGTGGTACTCGTTACTGTGAGGGACAGCGACACGAATCGATTTACTTCCTACAGGAGAAACCTATTTTCACGATCCATACGCGCTTCATGGAAGCCATATGGAGCAACTTTTCGCGTACGGTACCGTAGGGTCTTCCGGGTCCAGACTCCCCCGAGGAGGGTCCCCCAACGCGATGCGCCCCGTGCCACCATCCGTGGGTAGATTCCTCCCTCCTCTCAGCCCTAGTTCCACCAAAGAAGGGAGAAGGCTATCTTCCGACCGGGCAGTAGCCGTAGCTACGTCAGTTTACTGGGCCCATAACTCCAGCATGCAAATAGTACGTTCAAACTTGACCTCATAGGACCGGACACGAGGTGTAGCCTTAGGTGACTCGCACGGGATTACCTCCTTGAAGACAAACTGTCCTTCCCTTTCCACCTAGTTGCCCGTCCGGTCTTCATTTGTTATCCCATTCCATTCCTTCCTCTTTCATCATTCTCAAGTGATAATATTTCCTGGACTACAAGTGGTCTCCATACCACTCGACGAATGATCGTCCTAAATTAAGCCGAGCGACTATCGTCCTGAGGCTATCATTAGGTATGCGGAACCGACTGCAATTCTAGGTTTTCAAACAACTCCTACAAACCTAATGCACAGGCAAGACTACGACGCACTAACTAGTGATAAGGTGAAAAGAGTAAAACTTGGTGGGATGCACCGGGGCTTGCCTTGAGTGGTTTCCTGGTCAGCAGGGTCAACTCCTTGCCCTTCTGGCTCCTGCTCGGGTCCTGGCTCCACGTGGTTCACCTCGTGACCTATATGATGCGAATGATATGATGCATGAGGATATTATTCAATTCATGGCACTTTCTCAGCAAATACGTTATAGTCACAATATTTCATGTAATAGTGCATAGGATGTGTTAAATCATTCAGTACTATAGCACTTACGATCGAGGCAGGTTGTGGGCGTGTGTAGTGTATTTCCTTCATGGACTCCAGAAATTAACACTGGAAATTGGGTATAAAAAGTACGGGGTGTTGTCCATCGAAGATGCTACTTAGCGTTTAATAAGGTTTACAGAACCGTCGAGTTTTGGAAAGGAGTTAATCATTGTAGCATGATTCTGGAAGCCAATTGTATATGGGTGATTTACTATAAATAGAATATATCAGGAATGATTTATTGGCCAATTTTCACTGACCTGCATTTGGACCATTAATTTTTAATAATTAAAACTATACTTAGGGTTGAATAATTAATAGGAACTAAATTATAGAGATATCAGACTCATGGTTTTACAGGAAGGTCCAACAATTCAAAACATGATTTTTCACCAAGTGTCAAGAATTTACTAAACATATATAATTAAAACTGAATTTATTAATGCTTTTGCATTTAATTTAGTATGGGTAAAAATACTAACATGCAGGGAGATTTACCAATTTTGTTAAATAATACATGTTCAGAGAAGCCTACTACATTTTTACCCTACCACAAAATTTGCAGTAAATAGTTTACTATGCATTTTCAAAGTTTATTTCATTTATTGGAAATAGAATCTAATTGAAAAAGGAAATGAAAACGAATTTCTGGCCTCGTGGGCCAGATCCACCGCGGCCCACCGGCCGGGCGTGCGCGCGGGGCCATCTCGGGCCAGATCTGGCCCGCGCACCCAAGGCCAATCGGCCCAGTGGCCAGCTCGGCCATTCCAAACCGAGCACGTGGCGGCGCTCTCGGTCGCGCGCGATGGCGCGGGCTCGGCGCCCAGCCGGAGCAACGGCAGCACCCATAATGGTGCGGACACTATCAACGGAGTGGTGCGGGTGCGTGGCACGCGAGAAAGGAGGAGGTGGCTCACCGAGGTTGCGCAGCGATGGCGGGGCGGAACGAGGTGACGGCGAGCGGCGGCACAGTGACGTTCCCGGCGACGTGCTGAAAATGGCAGAGCTGACTGGGGTCAAACGGGGATGCAACAGGGGAAGGGGCACGTGAGTGGAAGGAATCAAAGAAGCTCTCACCGTGATGGGAGGAGGGGGCGGCGGAGCGGCGGTCGGAGCTCAGGAATGGAGGTTCGATTCCGGCCGGCTCGGTGCAGGAGGGGAGGAGCGGCTTCGTGTGGACACCGAGGGAGTCAGAGCGGAGCTCCGAATGTCGACGGCCAGGGCAGGGGGGTGGTGCAGCGGCAGCGATGCGGAGCACTATTCACGGCAGCAAATGGCGGCGTGGTTTGAGCGGGGAGTAGGCAGAGAGAGAGAGAGAGGAAATGGGGAAGGGTGTTCCGACCGGATAGGGGACAGAGAGGATGTTGGGAGGGGAGTGTAGGGGCGTCAATCCACGGCAACGGCCATTGCACGCGCGCCGGGTCGGGCGAAGACGTGGCGCCCGGGTGTGTTTCTTCAGTGTTGCCGATAGGTGGCCCCCACGGGAACTTTTCTTTTTCCTTTATTTCCAAATTCCTATAAACCGCTGGTGCTTGTCATTTTCATTAGAATTAATTGGGAGTTGGCCCTGGCAAACCAAAAATACGGGTAGGCCCTATGAAATGTAATTGATTTTATAAAAATGCTAGCTACTATTAGTTCTTACCCGAATTTAAATAGCAATTTTGTAAATAGGGGGGTTTCTGATCCTTTAACCATTTATTTGGGGCATTAAATGATACAATAAAAATCTGAGGAATTCCTCAAAATTATAGTTGATCATGACCAACAGCATATATTTTTGGTATTGGTGTCTTATCTTGGAATGTTGGGACTTGTAGTTTAAATATCCTTCAAATTGATTGAATTTGGTTTAATTTGGACAAATTTCAGTTTCACTTTGCCCTAAGTTTGTTTTCCTGGTGATTCTAATCCTAGTTCAGTGTCATGGGTGTCACAGCCCTCCCCTCTTAAAGAAATCTCGTCCTGAGATTACAAAAAGTACTACTGTTTACCTAGGTGTTGGTGTAGGAATTCAGGGTAGTGGCTTTGTAGAAACTCTTCCGTCTCCCAGGTAGCCTCTTTCATGGTGTGGTTGCTCCATTGAACCTTGTAGAACTTGAGCGTCCTCTTGCGAGTTACCCGTTCTTTCTCGTCTAGCACTTTCACCGGACGCTCGGAATATGTCAGGTCGTGTTGTAGTTGATCCATATTTTCCAGAGGAACGTCTATTGGTGTCTTTAAACATTTCTTGAGCTGGGACACATGGAACGTGTCATGTACTCCAGCGAGCTCTTTGGGTATCTATAGTTTGTAGGCTACAGGCCCGCACCTTGCGAGGATTGGGTAGGGGCCGATATAGCGAGGTGCTAACTTCCCGCGTATCCCAAATCGCTGTACACCTTTGGTGGGTGAGACTCGGAGATAGACCATATCCCCGACTTTAAACTCCAACGGACGACATCTTTTATCTGCATGACTCTTCTGCCTGGATTTAGCTGCTCATAGATTTGATTGGATATCTAGTACTTTCTCCTCGGCTTGCTGCACTAGTTCCGGGCCGAATATTACTCTCTCCCCTTATTCTGACCAACTCAACGGTGTACGACAACGGTGACCATAGAGAGCTTCAAACGGTGCCATCTTGATAGTTTCTTGATAACTATTGTTGTATGCAAATTCCGCCAAGGGTAAGCATTCATCCCACTTGTTGCTATGATTCAGTACATAGGCTCTCAACATGTCCTCTAATATTTGGTTCACCCTTTCTATTTGGCCATCTGTTTAGGGGTGATATGCGGAACCTTTAATCAACTTTGTGCCCAATGATGCATGGAGCTGCTCCCAGAAACGTCCAACAAACTAGGGGCCCCTGTCGAATACAATTGTTTTGGGCACTCCATGTAAGCAGAGGATCTGGTCTATATATAATCGTGCATACCTCTCTGCTGTGAACCATGTTGATACAGGGATGAAGTGTGCAACTTTCGTTAACCGATCAACAATCACCTATATAGAGTCAAATTTGCGGGAGGTGCGGGGAAGACCAACAATGAAATCCATGCTGATATCCTCCTATTTCCAAGCCGGAACACTCAAGGGTTGTAATAGGCCTGCCTTCTTTAGATGATCGGCCTTGACTCATCGGCAGGTATCACACTCTACGACATATCGTGCTATTTCCCTCTTCATACGAGTCCACCAATATCTGGATCTCAAATCATGGTACATCTTGTTGCTTCCTGGATGCATAGCGTACTTCACGACATGAGCCTCATCCAAAATCTTTTTGTGAAGTTCCAGATTCTTAGGCACTACCAGGCGATCCTTAAACCATATTACACCTTCTGCGTCTTCTCTAAAACATCGAACCTTAGCATCGCCCTCTTTTAGTCTCCTTCTAAGATGTGCCATGCCAACATCATTCCTCTGGGCTTCTACTATCTCTTCTCGTATGGTACGGATCAATGCTAGGTTATAGAGAGCTCCATGGGGTGTTACCTGGTCATAGTGACCATCTTGCACTTGTGGGCTGACCATGATATGGTGGCATTGAGCCTTACGACTTAGTGCATCGGCCATGACATTTGCTTTTCCGGGGTGGTAATGCACTTCCAACTCATAGTCCTTAATCAATTCCAACCAACGATGTTGCCTCATGTTCAGATGATCCTGAGTGAAGATGTACTTCAAGCTCTTATGATCGGTGTAGATGCGGACTAGATTACCAAGCAGGTAGTGCCTCCACATTTTCAATGCTAGCACCACTGCTGCTAATTCCAGATCATGTGCAGGATAATTCTGCTCATGCTTCCTGAGTTGCCTGGACCCATAAGCGATGACTCTACCGTCTTGCATGAGCACGCACCCTAATCCAATACCTGAAGCGTCGCAATAGACATTAAACGGTTTCCCCAGGTCCGGTTGAGCTAATACTGGGGTAGTCGTAAGATGTTTCTTTAGGGTTTGAAAGGCGTCCTCGCAGCCCTGATCCCATACAAATTTCTTTTCTTTCTTCAGTAGCTCCGTCATGGGTTTTGCAATCTTGGAGAAATTTGGGATGAAACAACGGTAGTAACCAGCCAATCCAAGAAAACTGTGGATGTGAAATACGGTCTTCGGTGTCTTCTAGTTCAGTACATCTCTCACCATGCTAGGATCTACTGCTATGCCTTCTTCTGAGATGACATGGCCCAGAAATGGTACCTGCTTCAACCAAAACTCGCAATTGCTAAACTTAGCATATAGCTGATTTTCCCTTAACCTCTGTAGCACAATGCGGAGATGCTCTGCATGTTCTTCTTCTGACTTGGAGTAGACTAGGATGTCATCAATAAACACCACTACAAATTTGTCCAGCTCTGGCATGAACACCGAGTTCATGAGATACATGAAGTGTGTCGGTGCATTTGTCAAACCAAAGGACATCACTAAGTACTCGTAGAGTTCATACCGAGTGGAGAAGGCTGTCTTGGGAATATCTTCAGCACGGATCTTAATTTAGTGGTATCCCGATCGTAGATCAATCTTGGAGAAAACCTTAGCTCCAATTAGCTGATAAAAAAGAATATCAATGCGGGGGCAGTGGGTACTTGTTCTTGATAGTCACAGCATTAAGCGGACGATAGTCCACATATAGCCTCAAGGTCTCATCCTTCGTTTTCATAAACAATGTCGGACAACCCCAAGGCAAAGAACTTGGTCTCATAAATCCCTTATCTAGTAACTCCTTTAGTTGCTCTTTCAACTCTTCTAGTTCCTTGGGTGCCATTTTATATGGTCTCTTGGATATAGGTGTCGTTCCTGACTGAAGCTCAATCTTGAATTCGACATCCCGATCCGGAGGTAGTCTAGGGAGATCATCAGGGAACACGTCCGAAAACTCGTTAACCACTGGGATGTCTTTTAATGGTTTGGCTGTGATGTGATGAGCTACAGGCGCAGCCAGTTGTGGGGGTACTACTCGGAAACTGGTGTTGCCATGGGTGGGAGAATTTAGGTGTACGATGTAGGCGTCTATGTCTAACACAGCCTTGTGTTGTCTCATCCAAGGCATACCCAAAATAACGTCAATGTTGCTCCTATCTAAAACCATACATTTTGTAGAGTAAACCTTTGTCCCTAGGGTTATGGGGAGTTTTTCAATTTCATAGAGAGCAGGGGTTTGCCCACCGGCCGATCTAATGGTATATCTTGTTTTCATAAGGGTGAGGCTGCTGGGGTGGACATGGAAATGGTGCTGACACGGGGGTGGAACGATACCTCCGTCCCGAGGGATCCGTGTACACCATGCGATACTTTTGCGGGGGTCCACCGGATGACCCCATGGCACTAGTGGACCTCTTCCGCTCTGCCATCACCTTCCGGAACCCATCCTTTGCAGTGATGGCATTGTTGACGAACTCCGCAAACATGCCGCCCATGTTGAGGTTGAGGAGGTCCTGCAATTCTGCACTGAGTCCCTCCAAGAATCGGTCCTTGCGCTTGGCGGGGGTGTCTACTTGTTCATGAGCATAGAGCATCAGGCGGTTGAACTCCTCGCAGTATTCTTCAACACTGCGGTTGCCTTGTTTCAGAGCTGCGAACTTTCGTGCTTTCCAGCGGATGAGCCCTGTAGGGATATAGTGAGCACAGAACGCGGTCTTCAATTCATCCCAAGTAATCTGTTGGTCTGCACCAACTGAGGCGACATGGTTGGCTCACCATGCCCCAGATGCTCCGTGCAGCTGCTGGGCTGCATACAGGGCCTTCTGCACCGGTGTGCAGTTGAGGAGCCCAAACTTGGACTCGAGCATGCGAAGGAAGTTTTCAGCCTCCATGGGTTCGGTGGTGGAGCTGAATGTAGGTGTCCTGGTGGCGAGAAAGTCAGCGTAGGTGCTGGTTTGCGCTGCACCATCATTGTTGCCCCTAGCATTTCTGTTGGCCACATTCTGTTGTGCCAACTCCCGCATGAACTCCGCATGTTGCTGCTGGTTCTCCATCATGCTGGCGAAGAACTGCACCATCATCTGCATGCGGTTGGGAGGTGGGGGTGGAGCCTCATGTTGAGTGTTGTCCTCCCTAGCCCTGGAGCTTTCGGGCTGCTCGCCGTGGAGCTCGTTGGTGTTGCGGGTGCGAACCATTCTGAAATGCAAGAATAGGGATTCCAATTAGCCTCTTTTCCAATAACATCATTGCATAAATGAATTCATACAACATCGCAACACAGGTAATAATGAAACAACCAACATTTTTCCGACAAGGTTTGCATCCATAAACTAACATAAATGCAAGTACAAGTCAATAAGGTCTATCGTACATAACTCGGAATATGTAGCCATCGAGTCATAAAACAAATTCACGCGGGTGATCCCCAAAATACAACAACCATGCGTGGATCGACAAAAGCTACCTACCCACCCTGTCCTACCTTCCTAACCTAATCATGTCTACTACGACTAACTAAGCCCTGTCTCCAGCTGTGCCGGAGGGTCCTGGACGGTCCACTCCCGTCGGCGCCGGTGGCTTGTAGTCTACATCAGAATCCCTGTCCATGTCCTCCTCTGGGTCCTCCTCCTCTGGTGCCACCGATGGCGCCAGAGCTGCCTCCAGCTGCTCCTGCAGGCCCTGGTTCTCGTGGGCTAGGGTCTTCAGGTCCTCTCCTATAAGCTCCATCTCCTGCTGGGCAGCCGCCAACTGCTGCTGCAGGTGCTCGTTGTGGTTGGCGCGCTGCTGCATAATCACACCGCGCCTATCCACCTCCTGCTCAAGAGTGTCATGCTGTGCTGTAACCTCGGTCACGCGAGTCTCACTCGCCTGAAGAGCAGCGGTCAGTCGCTGAATCTCCCTCTATTGTGCATCAACCGACATCCGCAGGTCATTCCGCTGCTCCCATACCTGTCCAGCCTCTGCCAGAAGGATACTGTTGCGGCTACTCAACTCCTCATCCAAGTTGAGGAGGCACTCAGCGTAGTGAGATATGCGGTGGTACCCCTCATGGTACTCCGGGTAGTCGTCACAGGCAATGCACCTTATGCGCCTCTGCCAGACCGGATTGGCCTGGTGCCATATGGGAATCATCTTGAACGGGGTCCCTAATAGTACTGTGGTGTGGCACCCGCAGAAGTGTGTGAGAGCCCTATGGGCGGCTCTCTCCAAGCCCTCCCGAAGGCTCCCGCACGTCACCGTGCTCTCCATCCCCGGCAGGTTGGGGCTGCGTGGGTGAGTGGACACGCTGATGTGCACCTCAGCGAGGGTCAGTCCGTGACGGCGGACCTCACGCCCATGATAGGAAGGCGGCTCCACGTAGCCCGGCGAACACAATGGTCCCCACAAAAGAGTAGGGAAACCGCGGTGGTGAAGACCGGTGGTGTAGCGCCACCCGTCGTGTGCTAGCTCCTCAAAGCCGTGGTCGTCCATCTGGAACAAAAACCCAATAGTGAGTGTAGTGTTCCACAAGCTGAGAATGCATATTAATAACAAGGGATATGATGCTGGAGATGATGGAAAATTTTAACCGCGAAGCTAGATTAAGTTTTGACTCTCGGAAACGAATAATCTGTCCTAGCATGCAACCGACACTAAATTGAATTTTAAGCTATCTTAGGTATAGAATTGGGAAAACTACTGAACATCAATGTTTGAGATAACTTAAACACCTTTCCAACGCATATTTACACTCCCTTGTAGGATAAACGGTTTAGGAGCAATGAATTTTCGAAGTTATAGGTCAGAATCTGAAAGTTCAATATAACAGGGCTATGTTTGGTCTGAAAAGTGGGTTGAAGTCCAGTTTTCTTTTCATTTAACCATAGAAGTAAACTACCAACTTTGTGGAGAGCCTTAACCTCTTTCTAACGTATATTTACATGCCTCCAACTAATTCTTAGAACCAAAGATACACAATTTTCACTACCGGTAAATTTTTGAACCGCGTTTCAGGGCAGAACTGGGTGACTCTGAATATTTGCTCATAGCACCACTTTCCATGTCCCAAACCCACAAACTTAAGCTACCAAAGTTGTAGAGCATTTCATGATCTTTTTGGGGAGTACTCATACAAGCTTAGAGGTGGTCCGAGCAAAAAGTTATGAATTTTACACAATAGGTTATGAATCTGAATTTCAGATTGACATCACTCCGAAGTGCTGACTCGGACATATCCATAATGACATCATCCGGACAATTTTCAAATCAAAACTTTTTTCTGGATGTAAAGAAGTTTTGTTCATGATTTCATCAAGTATTTATTTGCATGAATTTGAATTTCGAGTGAGGAGATATAGATTTTTATGTGGGAGACATGCTAGCTGAAATTTCAGTTTGCACAATAAATTAAATGCTTCCATAGTTCTCATGAATGCATATGCTTTCGGCCTACACGTCCTCACAAAATAAAATTTGGCCACGAATAGGACCATACATCTAGTCGGTGGCAGACGATCTCTCAAGTTAGTCGTAATCTACATGTTTCTTACGCGAATCGTGGTTAGCGTACCTACAGAAAATTCCATCCAACCATCCACATTTCAGGCAACTGATAGATAGATAGATAGAGAATATTTGATAGGAATTTAAATACACCCCATATCATTCCATACGGGCTGCACTCTAGGTAGGCCGCTTCCTGGAGAAAAGCGTCCACGATCTACATCACGTGGCGGGACGTTCACCATGGCGTCGATGACCTGGACGGCCCCATATGTTCCGAAGAACGGGGACTCCCTTTAACCCACTTGGGTAGGGACCTTCGTGACAATCCGGAAACCGGAGAGTACGAGCATTTTGCAACTTACCTTCTTACCTGAGGTAGGTGCGTCGTTATGGAATAGTAAGTTTTGCATTAATATAAATCTAGGCATCTGTTGCAGTCAGAAGTTAGCTTGCCACCTGTTCACGACTATTATAGTCCTAATGGGCACGTCCTCACACGTTTGTAACGGGATTTTCAAAAATATGTCTTTAAATGTTGCACTATTTTCGAGATAGCTCTGATACCACGTTGTAACAGAACCGGCTTACCACGGAGCCGGCTCCATTCTAGGATCATTCTCGGGTGACGTCACGTGCTGCGACGTCCAATAGTACAAGACATGACAGACGAATATAATTGCAAAGAGAACATAGATAGAGTACAAAGTTTTACATAAATCTGAATTTAAATTACAAACCAGAATCTTTAAAAGTGTGAAAGCAAATAGTTCAATAGAAATAAAATGGTCCAACGGGATAAGTAAGATACATTCACCCTCTCACGATGATTCACACAGAACATCCGGCTTATAGGTGCTTGCCCGAACACCGTGCCGGTAATCAATGATCTACTCCTCCTCATCATCGGTGCACCGCTCCCTCTCGATGTTCCAGCAATCAGGTCGCTGGCCTTTCCAGTGGAACCTCCCACCACAGTGGTAGTGTCCACCCTGGTCATCTGAAAACCACATAGAACGTTGCCCTGAGTAACTAGTTTACTCAGCAAGACTGACCCGTCAAGGTGGCCAACTACAACCGACTCCTAGACATGCACAGGCTAAAGGTAGGGTTCAGGTTGCCAAAAGCCAGCCTAATAGTAAATCCCTAGTTTTTTAAGTTTTAGCATCAAGTTAAGTTAATAGGTGAATAGTAAATTTAGTTTGCACTATATCTATAACAATCATGGTTACAGTACAATTAATAATAATTTCCAAATAGCAACATTGAACCCTTTCAACAATTTAATGGCTTCCAACACTGTTCCGGAGCAGCGATCAAGTGGTACTCGTTACTGTGAGGGGCAGCGACACGAATCGATTTACTTCCTACAGGAGAAACCTATTTGCACGATCCATACGCGCTTCATGGAAGCCATATGGAGCAACTTTTCGCGTACGGTACCGTAGGGTCTTCCGGGTCCAGACTCCCCCGAGGAGGGTCCCCCAACGCGATGCGCCCCGTGCCACCATCCGTGGGTAGATTCCTCCCTCCTCTCAGCCCTAGTTCCACCAAAGAAGGGAGAAGGCTATCTTCCGACCGGGCAGTAGCCGTAGCTACGTCAGTTTACTAGGCCCATAACTCCAGCATGCAAACAGTATGTTCAAACTTGACCTCATAGGACCGGACACAAGGCGTAGCCCTAGGTGACTCGGACGGGGCTACCTCCTTGAACACAAACTGTCCTTTCCTTTCCACCTAGTTGCCCGTCCGGTCTTCATTTGTTATCTCATTCCAACTTTCCTTCCTGTTTCATCATTCCCAAGTGATAATATTTCCTGGACTACGAGTAGTCTCCATACCACTCGACGAATGATCGTCCTAAATTAAGCCAAGCGACTATCGTCCTGAGGCTATCATTATGTATGCGGAACCTACTACAATTCTAGGTTTTCAAACAACTCCTACAAACCTAATGCACAGGCAAGACTATGACGCACTAACTAGTGATAAGGTGAAAAGAGTAAAACTTGGTGGGATGCACCGGGGCTTGCCTTGAATGGTTTCCTGGTCAGCAGGGTCAACTCCTTGCCCTTCTGGCTCCTGCTCGGGTCCTGGCTCCACGTGGTTCACCTCGTGACCTATATGATGTGAATGATATGATGCATGAGGATATTATTCAATTCATGGCACTTTATCAGCAAATATGTTATAGTCACAATATTTCATGTAATAGTGCATGGGATGTGTTAAATCATTCAGTACTATAACACTTATGATCGAGGCAGGTTGTGGGCGTGTGTAGTGTATTTCCTTCATGGACTCCAGAAATTAACAGTGGAAATTGGGTATAAAAAGTACGAGGTGTTGTCCATCGAAGATGCTACTTAGCGTTTAATTAGGTTTACGGAACCGTCGAGTTTTGGAAAGGAGTTAATCATTGTAGCATGATTCTGGAAGCCAATTGTATATGGGTGATTTACTATAAATAGAACATATCAGGAATGATTTATTGGCCAATTTTCACTGACCTGCATTTGGACAATTAATTTTTAATAATTAAAACTATACTTAGAATTGAATAATTAATATGGACTAAATTACAGAGATATGGGGTTCATGGTTTTACAGGAAGGTCCAACAATTCAAAACATGATTTTTCACCAAGTATCAAGAATTTACTAAACATATCTAATTAAAACTGAATTTATTAATGCTTTTGCCATTTAATTTAGTATGGGTAAAAATACTAACATGCAGGGAGATTTACTAATTTTGTTAAATAATACATGTTCAAAGAAGCCTACTACATTTTTACCCTACCCCAAAATTTGCAGTAAATAGTTTACTATGCATTTTCAAAGTTTATTTCATTTACTGGAAATAGAATCTAATTGAAAAAGGAAATGAAAACAAATTTCTGGCTTCGTGGGCCAGATCCATGATGGCCCACTGGCCGGGCGCACGCGTGGGGCCATCCTAGGCTAGATCTGGCCCGCGCAATGGAGACCCAAGGCCATTCGGCCCAATGGCCAGCTCGGCCATTCCAAACCGAGCGCGCGGCAGAGCTCTCGGTCGTGCGTGGATGCGTGGGCTCGGCGGCCAGCCGGAGCAACGGCAGCACCCACAATGGTGCGGACACTATCAACGGAGTGGTGCGGGTGCGCGGCGTGCGAGAAAGGAGGAGATGGCTCATCGAGGTTGCGCGGCGACAGCGGGGCGGAATGAGGTGACGGCGAGCGGCGGCACAGTGATATTCCCGGTGATGTGCTGAAAATGGCGGAGCCGACTGGGGTCAAACGGGGACTCAACAGGGGAAGGGGCACGTGAGTGGAAGGAATCGAAGAAGCTCTCACCGTGATGGGAGGAGGGGGCAGCGGAGCGGCGGTCGGAGCTCGGGAATGGAGGTCCGATTCCGGCCGGCTCGATGCAGGAGGGGAGGAGCGACTTCGTGTGGAGATCGAGGGAGTCGGAGCAGAGCTCCGAATGTCAACGACCGGGGCAGGGGGGTGGTACAGCGGCGATGATGCAGAGCACGGTTCACGACAGCAAATGGCGGCGTGGTTTGAGCGGGGAGGAGGCAGAGAGATAGAGGAAATGGGGAAGGGTGTTCCGACCGGATAGGGGACAGAGAGGATGTCGGGAGGGGAGTGTGGGGGTGTTGATCCGTGGCAACGGCCATTGCCCGTATGCCGGCGGCCACACGGCGCGCGCCAGGTCGGGCGAACGCGCGGCGCCCTGGTGTGTTTCTTCAGTGTCGCCGATAGGTGGCCCCCATGGGGACTTTTCTTTTTCCTTTATTTCCAAGTTCCTATAAACCGCTGGTGCTTGTCATTTTCATTAGAATTAATTGGGAGTTGGCCCTGGCAAACCAAAAATATGGGTAGGCCCTATGAAATGTAATTGATTTTATAAAAATGCTAGCTATTATTAGTTCTTACCCGAATTTAAATAGCAATTTTGTAAATAGGGGGGTTCTGATCCTTTAACCATTTATTTGGGGCATTAAATGATAGAATAAAAATCTGAGAAATTCCTCAAAATTATAGTTGATCATGACCAACAGCATATATTTTTGGTATTGGTGTCTTATGTTGGAAAGTTGGGACTTGTAGTTTAAATATCCTTCAAATTGATTGAATTTGGTTTAATTTGGACAAATTTCAGTTTCACTTTACCCTAAGTTTGTTTTCCTGGTGATTCTAATCCTACTTCAGTGGCATGGGTGTCACAATATTGATGAGCCCTCTACTCCACCACCTCAATCGACCTGTTCCTCTGTGGTGTAAGAACTAACCCAAAATGCCACAAATACGCCCACAAGCTCCTCCCAAGATTCATCGAGAGTTCACCCTCCAAATGATAACGAAACCCAAGTGAGAAGTGAGCCACAAGCCTCCCCACATACTTCTCCACAAACTACTTTTCCTAGCTCTTCACAAGATGTCCTTCCATCCACCTCAAGTTCTAAGTCCAAAACAAGAAAGCATAAGAGTGACTCTCCCACCTCTCTTAGGATTCAAGACACGCATATATCAATAGAGCGAGCAATGAATGATGCACAAGATACTTTACCGAGAGCTCCTCCCACTCAAGAAAAATACCATCCTAGACCCAAGGCGATCAACAAGAATCATTCACATGACTTGATCATTGGGAGTCCATCTCAAGGAGTAAAGACAAGGAGAAATCAATATAAGCCCAACTATATGAGTGAATAAAATGATGATGAGGCCAATGTTTCAATTGAGAACTTCTCTTTCATCTCTATGATTGAGCCCACTACCATTGATGAAGCTATGGATGATCACAAATGGGTTATAGCCATGCAAGAAGAGTTGAACAACTTCAAGAGGTGCAAAGTATGGAAATTGGTTGAGAGGCCCAATAATCATAATGTGGTTGGCACCAAGTGGGTCTTCCAGAACAAGCAAGATGAGAAAGGAGCAATTGTCAAGAACAAGGCTCGCCTAGTGGCTAAGGGATATTCTCAAGTGTTGGGGATTGACTTTGAAGAAACCTTTGCTCCTGTGGCCCGTCTTGAAGCAATTTGGATCTTAGTTGCCTATGCATCATACAATGGCTTCAAGCTCTTTCAAATGGATGTCAAAAGTGCTTTCTTGAATGGAGAGATCAATGAGAAAGTCTATGTGGAACAACCTCCGGGGTTTAAGGACCCAAAACATCCAAGACATGCATACAAATTGAAGAAAGCTCTCTATGGCCTCAAGCAAGCACCAAGGGCATGGTATGAACACTTGAGGAACTTCCTTCTCAAGAATGGTTTCAAGATTGGAAGCATTGATAGCACCTTGTTTACAACGCATATTGGGAAGGATCTCTTTGTGTGCCAAATCTATGTGGATAGTATCATCTATAGGTCAACCAATGAGAAGTTCAATGAAGAGTTTCAAAAAATGATGGCAAAGGAATTTCAAATGTCAATGATTGGAGAGTTGCATGTGTTCCTTGGTTTCCAAGTCAAACAATTGAGAGAAGGAAATTGCATCTATCAAGAAAAGTATACCAAGGATCTTCTCAAGAGATTCAACATGGAGAATTGCAAGCCCTTGCACACACCTATGGCAACAAGCAAACCCTTAGATGATGATGTCTAAGGGAAACCGGTGAATCCCAAGCTCTATAGATCCATGATTGGTTCTTTGCTCTATCTCACCACTTCGAGACCGGACATCATGTTTAGTGTGTGCTTGTGTGCATGCTACCAAGAAAATCCAAAAGAGTCACACTTGAAGGCCATGAAGAGGATAATGAGACACCTCAAGTACACACATACCATGGGCTTATGGTATCCTAGAGGAACAAGCTTTGAGTTACTTGGGTATTCAGATTCGGACTTTGCGGGTTACAAAGTGAATAGAAAGAGTACATCGGGAGGTTGTCAATTTCTTAGAAGATCTCTAGTATCATGGAGCTCAAAGAAGCAAAACTCGATGGCTCTATCGACAGCTGAAGCAGAATACATGGAGGCGGGAGCATGTTGTGCCCAACTTCTCTATATGAGGCAAACACTCTCGGATTATGGCCTCAACTACACTCAAATGCCACTATATTATGATAGTGAGACGGAAATCGAGATGGCTCTCAAAACTGGAGATCATGGTCATGCAAAGCACATTCAAGTGAGGCATCACTTCATAAGAGATCATGTTGAGAAGAAGGACATCGAGTAGGTGAGAGTACGAACTCATAAACAATTGGCGGATATCTTCACCAAGCCACTCGATGAGAAGACCTACAATAAGCTAAGGGGAGAACTCAATGTTCTCGACCTCTCCGACTTCATATGAGTAACCCTTGAGCTTGTCTTTTGTAAAGACGTATAGTGTTTGTTTGTTTGTTTGTTTTGTTGTTTATGTCCTTGTTTTGTGCTTGTTTATCTTCTTTTGTAGTTTGACTTCGGACCTTCTTGAGATAGCAATGGACATGGGTTAAGCTTGGGAAAGTGGATCATGGTGTACCCAAGGCTTTGAAGAATGGTCCATTGTGAGCAAGCTTGAGAAAGGAACAACTCATTGTTGACACTTTGGCTTGTAGCGGTTCTCTCTCTTTTCTTTAGCATCGCATCATGCATTGTATACTTGTTGCATTTGTATTCCTTGCATTCATGCATCTTTGCATTGTGATACCATACATGCTCCCAAGCATGTGTCTAGAGGGAGTTGCTCATTTACAATGTGAGTACATGACTCTCTAGATGATCAAACAGTGATATTTGTGCTTCATGTCCATTGAGCCATGTTCAATCGAGCTCCGAGGTTAAATCTACTCGCGCGTCTCAAAGACAAGTGGCTCATACATTCTCACCTCTCAAATGACTAACTCTTGCATATTTGAGAAAATATTTTGTTGAGTCATAAGTGTAGGGGGAGCTACGATGGAACGCCATTACAACCAAGGAGGAGCACCATGAAAGGGGGAGTAATTCTAACTCTTGCCAACTATCTTTCGCCTCTTGGTTTCGTTATGATTTGGTGTGGTTTTTGGTGATAGGTGACAAAGGGGGAGAAGAAACATGGAGATCCAAAAGCCAAGCTTAAGTTGAGAGCACGAAAAAAGAGAGAAGAACATGAAGATCAAATGAAAATGACAAAGGGGTAGAAGTTCACATGAAAGATCGTATCAAAATAAACATCTACACAAACATGAAGAAGAACAAAGATCGTGCATGTCTACGGCGACAATGTACATCTTCACCGACATGAGCATCTACGTCCTTGGGGCGTGTCTACTTCAACAAGATCATCGACCATGACACCAAGACAGGCGCAAAATTCAGCTCAAGATTGACATCCAAGTGCGATAAATAAGTGGGTAGCTCTCCCTCAACACCTAGCACATCTTGAGGGGGAGACTACTTCCAAGGTAAGGACCAAGGTATGCCTTCCAATCCTTTATCTTCCTTTGGTTCTTTCTTGCTCATCCATTTTGCATCATCATAAGTAGTGGTGGTGATCCATCACCAAAAATGGGGAGATTGTAAGGTTCATGATCATTGAGGTCACCCCAAGGTATGATGTTTTGGTGATGAATGATAACTATGAAATTGTGGGCTAATATGTACATGAGTGTTGTCTATGCAGGAATCATCTCTAAACTCTATTACAAATCATATGGATGATGGTACCTTGGCGATTGATGACAATAACCACAAGCATGGAGAATTAATAAGCTTGATGGAGTCCAAGGGTTGATGAAGATGGATCAAAGCGGAGAACAAGCTATGGTGCAAGTGTTGGGTACACTTGTCTAGTTGTTAGGGCTTTGAGTCCATAGGAAAAACCTGACTATCAAGGGGTCTAGGTCATTCTCTTAGGTCATATCTAGTCAGTGATGTGCAAGGTTGCTCGGTGAAATCACAGGCACTAGTTGACAGTGGAGAAGCCAAGGAGCTGTTCGGAGAAGCCAGGAAATAAAGTCAAGTGAGGATAAGGAGTTTCAGCTTCTGGACGAAGTGACCAGATAGAGGGGTCAGAGGTGACTAGACTATACAGTCACTAAGTGGTTTTGTCTGGAGACTACAGCGAGCAGCGAGGAAACTACCAAGTCTGGAAAGCTCTAGTGACCGGACGGTCCGGCCAGTAGGGGTAAGACTTGGGCAGCGAGGAAGCCAGCGCCAATATCTGAACTGGAGAGAGAAATGGACCGGACAATCCAGTCAGTTGACCGTATGGTCCGGTCAGCAGAAGTCACCACAGGGGTCAGAGCCATTGGAGCTTGAGTTGCGATGACCGGACGGTCCGGTCAGGCAGTGATCGGACTATACGGTCAGTAGGCCCAGAAAGCTGATTTCGTGGAGCAACGGCTTGATTGAGGTTGGGAGCCTATATAGCTTCATTGCTGGGATCTTTGTGACCTCTCTTGGCTAGTGGAATACCTGGGAGCATTTGGTAAGATCTAAGAGGAAAAGAGGAGAGCACTAGGAGGAGATATTGCATATCTTGAGAGTGATAGTGGAGAGTAACTTGAGCATCTTACACATCTAAGGCTAGGTTGTCCTTGAGGGTGTGATCTAGGTTGTTACTCTTGGTCTATGGTGAGACCTAGATCGGTTAGGTGTTGGCTCGTGTCGGCTCGGCTCGGGGAGTCCAGCAAGTTCTCGATGGAGACGAGCTTGTGCTTTGGTAGCAGCAGTGACGCACACCATATCTTCACTCTGGGAGTGATTGTGGGCTCGTGGGTGAGAACTCCACTTGGTGGTGGGAGGGACCGGAACTTCGGCGGGAGTGGTCCAACGAGAAGTAGGGGAAGGCGCCATCATTACAAGACCTTAGGAAAAAGTCATGAGCCATCTCTTACTCTACTCCTTACTTTGATGCATTACGTTCCGCATTTACATACCGTGCGATTTATGCTTGTGTGCTTGTCTTGTTCTAGTTGATTCTCTTACTCTTGCATGGATAGGCCTCTTGCTTGCTAGTAGTGTTTGAGCTTCCGCATTTGATCACTAGCATGTATAGGAGTTGTATTGACTTGAGTGATCCACTAGTATGTTTAGGGGTGTTGTTTCTTTTAGAGCTTTTATCTTGCTAGTGTGATCACCACTAGAATTGTTATAGGAGTTGTTTGAGTGATGGGTTTTGTGAAATTGGTGAATTTGGTACATAGTGTGAGTTCCGGATTGACCCCCCCCCCCCCCCCCTCCCGCCTCTCGGTCACTTGGTCCTTTCAATGTTTCTAGTTGTTATCTTGTAGTTATAATAAGGAACTTATGTCCTCTTAGTTGGAATCTACTGTTTGAGTGGTGGAGCAATATTTAAACTTAATAATGTTTTGAATAATGTTATTGGATTTATGGATTCTAGAGTGATGATTTTATTGATGAATTATATTTTTTATCAATCTTGTTTGATGCTTTGCGTACCTATGGTGAATTGTTGTTTGGGTCTTTGGTTTATTGATATCTTGCCAATTGTTGTAGTAGCGTAGTTGTGGAAATACTCTGTAGTGATTTTCTAGGTTGTTACAACCGCCAGCAGCCCCCGGTGTCGAGGGAGAAGGCCCGCCTTGCACTGCCGTCGTCTTCGCTCTCTGACACTAGCCGACGCAGAGGGCCGCATGCACCTTGCCGCCCCCGTGGCCAAGGGATGAGGCATGCTTGCCGCTAACACTCTTGTGCCCGAGGGAGGATGCAGGGAGTGGAGCGCGGTGTTGGATAGGCGGGGAGGAGGAACCCGTCAGGGCAAGGAGAAGGCACCGGACCGTCGTCGAGGAGGGTTGGCGCTCGACGGCGATGGGGAGAGGGTAGGAGGGGGCACGTCGAGACAGAGCCAGGGAGGGAGGGCAGCTGCCAACACTGAGAGGTGGGAGCAGTAGGCCGTCACCGGGGAGGGAGGATGGTCCACGCTGACGAGGAGAGGAGGCGGCGGGGACAGAGCCTGTCATTAGAGAGAGAGAGAGAGAGAGGGGGGGGGGGGGACAAAAGACGAAACGGACACTACTATTCTATAGCTTGCAAATGCAAGGCAGCTCCTTTTGGTTGTGGACTACATCACCTAGGTTTGGAAACTTTGAGTACTAGTGGATTTCCCATTTGAAAAAAGGGGTACCGGCATCAGGTTTGCTATGCGCGCATTGTTCTATTTTTTTATAGCGATTGATGTACCCTTTCCTTGGACCTCTTACTGGTACAAAAGTCTAACCTCAAATTTTTCAATTACATGTGACCACTGGGAGCGGCTTCTATCTATCAAAATTTAACGAGGGCACGTCGATGATGACTGAACCATGCTTGGGGTAAACTATAGAGGCCTGAGTCGAACCACATAGTACAATAACGCTACAACAGCAATTCTACTTTTAACATATAACACTGCATAAATATTTCTGTAAAGTAAGCCCGTTGGCCATTCTGGAACAACGGGCATAAAAATCTCAATCAAGCGAGTGCATGAAGTAAAGTGTGTCTTAGGAGGTTGCCTACGTGCTATCTCTGCTGCATGTTGTATTCTGTTGCTGTCTCTGCTGCAGCATGTAATGTGGTACCTCCTGTTCTTACAAATGTTGACAATTTCCACTGATTTACTGCACCGTCCATCCTCCTTCCAGCAAACTCCATGGTTCCCGTCCACCTAAAGCTTTCCTCCCATGTTGACTCCACACCTCTCCACCAGCGCACATCTTTAAACATTTTTACACAACTATGAAAGCTATCTTCATGATTTAAAAAGAAACTGAATTATTAATCTCTCCTTCAATGTTGTGAGGAATTGCCAAAAGGATTGGATTGAGTACAGACATGCAAAAACACCCACCATCAAGAGACCATAATACCATGGGGCCAAATATGGGTCATGACACCACGATCAAGCAATCAATATATATAACCAAGCATCAGTTGGAGAGAGAGAGAGAGAGAGACAGAGACAGAGACAGAGACAGAGAGAGATGGGTAACCAGATAACAACCAACCCAGAGAGTTGTACAGTAGGGTTCCAAAATTTACTTAGTTTTGATTGTTATTTGTGAGAGATTAAAGAATACATTGTACTCTTTTCAAAGCCATGGTAAAATGATAAATACATAAATGACTTGCACATGGCAGCAATAACAGCCAAGATGACCAGCATATTTCTTTGTCATGACAAATGTTCATTTTTTTTTACCGTGTTTCTTCATTGTATACCATGGAGTAACACCCTAAAATTTTTGCGAAATAAAACTATATAAATTCTAGTTTTTACTAATTAAAATATATTTATTAAGTGTACAAACTTGCATCATCTTGTTTGTTGCATTTGTGTGCAAATTTGAATTTGAAATTTCGTAGAGAATTCGTTTAGAGTAGAAATCTAGTTAACCGGGTTGGTTGTTATCCGGTAAACAACTCTCACAAAAAATAAACGAACATCTGTTTCTCTCACCATCGTGCGGACATTGCTTGTTATCCGGTTACCCAGCAAAATTTTTACCACCGAGCCATCGCATTGGTATGTTTCCTTTTTTTTAGAACACCAACTCCTCATATTATATGGAAGAGTTGTAGCAGATACAGACGCCCTCAGGCGGGTCTAACAGCCAAACATGACGGCCTGAGTTACAATAAATAGACAATTTAGCTAGGTTATGGGCATCTCGATTGGACAATCTTGATTCATGCACAAACTCACCCATGCTGAACTGCCTAGCTCTCTCTTCTATCTCCTGGACGACTTGTCCATGTACTCCTTTTTTCAGACTCGCGTATACTTTTGATGGCATTACAACAGTCACTTGCAAGCTTGAACCTTTTCATCGTCCCCAAATCGGTAGCAAGCGCCATGCCCTCTCTGGACGCAATGGCTTCCATTGTCTCTGAGTCAGTGCATCCATCTATCACTAGAGCTGATGCCCCAAGAAAAGCCCCCGTCTCATCCCAGCCCACGACTGCTGCTGAAGCTACTCCATTATTCTTTGATACAGTGGCATCGACGTTATCTTCATCCAGCCTGTAGGTGGATGAATCCATCACGGACGTCGATGCATTGTCGTCTGGTTAGTCGGCCTTTGTGTTCTCCTTGACTGCACTTCCTCCACAAACCTTCATAGATCGCTTTCTTTGTAGAGTACCAGATCGCCCATAGCATCACCACTACTTTGGTGAGATCCTCTTGACTTAGCAAATCCGCTGCTGCCAACAACCATCCTTTCCCATCCATCTCCTGAATACCAGCAAGTTTTTAGTGATGTCCTCTCGTTTCAATGCCCAAACGCATCGTGCTACATCACACTCAGTGAGCGAGTGCTTCCATGAATCTGGTGCACCACAAATCGAGCATTCATCATTATCCACCATGTTTCTACGGTGGAGTACATCCTTAGATGGGAAAGTGCTTCTCGAAAGGTGCCATAGAAACACTGTGACCTTCGATGGGACCTTTATCCCCCAAATCTTCTCCCATTCTTTTTGAGCCCCCCGAACATTGGACCTACCCCCACCAGATGCAAAGGCCTTATTCAAAGCAAGCATACGGTAGGCTGATCTTACTGAGAAAATCCCATTCCTTTTGAAATGCCAGGCCCAGAAATCATCATGTCGTCAGGTATTCACAGGGATATTCAGTATTGCTTGGACCTCAGTTGGATGGAAGAACTGATTTAGTTTGACTCTGTCCCATGAGCACGTTGAGGCATCAATCAGTTCTGAGACAAGTGTTGGTCGGCTCTGTTCTGGTACTCCAACGGGTCGTTGTGCACCGTCCTTCGGCAGCCAATTGTTCGTCCATAGAGTTGTCGTTTCTCCAATGCCAATTCTCTTGACCAATCCATACACGAGTGCTTTCCTACCATCCATGATCGACCTCCAGATGCGCGAGGGTGATGTCCCAAGGTTGGCTTCCAGGAGCTCGGTATAAGGAAAATACACCGCCTTTTGCAGCCGAGCGCTCAGAGTGTCCGTGTTCTAAACCAGCCTCCACGCCTGTTTTGCCAAGAGTGTAATATTGAATAGCTCCACATCCTGAAAGCCCATACCATCCAAGCCCTTCGGTAGCGCCATGTCATCCCAAGAGACCCAACATGGTTTCCTTTTGCCATCTTTGCTGACCCACCAGAAGTTGTGTAGTAAGCTAGTGATGTGTTTGCACATAGCACTTGGCAACCTGAAGCACGACATCGTGTAAGCTGGAATGGCCTATGCTACAGCTTTTATCAGCACTTCTTTTCCACCAGCTGAGAGACACTGGTCCATCCAACCTTGTATTTTGCACCAGATCCGGTCCTTCATATATTTAAAAGCACCATTGGTAGCAGTCTCCACATCCGAAGACAGTTCCAAATACTTCTCCAACAAGGACTGGTTGTGCACATTCAGGATAGATGTAATATCCATTTTTTAGACTGTTGGAACATCCTCTTGCAAAGTGTATCGCTGACTTATCCAAATTGATTTGTTGACCCGATGCTTTGCAATAAATCTCCAAAATGTCTCCCACCTCCTCACCACTCTCCCAGTTTTCTTTGAAGAATAGCAGGCTATCGTCTGCAAAGAGTAGATGACTAACCATCGAATCCAATGGTGCCACCTCTGTTCCTTTGAGAACTAATGATTGATTTCTAGCTTTCAGTAGGCATGAAAGGCCCTCTGCTGCCAACAAGAATAAACAGGGGGAGATTGGGCCTCCTTGAGGATACCACGAGTTGGTTTGAAACTCTCCTGACATCCACCATTCAAAAGCACCAAAAAAGAGACAGTGGTTACCAACCGCATCACCATTGTCACCCATCATTGGTGGAAGCCGAGTCAAAGCATTATTGCCCTTAGATAACTCCACTCAACTCGGTCTTAGGCCTTCTTCATGTCAAGCTTTAAAGTACAACACCTCAGGTCCTTTGCTCGCTTGTGGTTCATGAAGTCTAGACATTCACATGCCGAAATGATATTGTCCGTGATAAGGATCTGGGAACGAATGTTGATTGCTCCTTCGTTATGATATCCGACAAGATTAGCTTCAGTCTATTGGCAACAACTTTGGACGCAATCTTGTAAACTATGTTACAAAGACTTATCAGTCGAAACTGACTAAGTACAATGAAAGATTGGTTAACCACCGCTGGATCATCTTTGCCATGTAGGATGTGCAACACACCGTGGTCAATTCAGCCCCACATAGGTCCTAGTGCCTCTAGAAAAAATGGGCTGGAAATCCGTTCGGACACGGTGCCTTGGTTGGGTACATCTGAAACAGTGCCTCCTTCATGTCCACCTCACTGAATGGTGCCACCAGATCATCGTTCATACTATTGGACAACTTCCATGGCACCGTCACCAAGACCTGCTCCATATCTGTTGTACCTTTAGATGCATACAGATTCTTATAAAATGCAGTAACCAAGGCACAAAGCTCACTCTCATTCTCCGTGAATCTCCCATCTGCTTTTCTCACCTATGTGATTCTGTTGTGTCTCCTCCTCTTGCATGCCCTCAGATAAAAAAAAAGTGTGTATTCCTATCACCCCCGTTAACCACAAGATTCTTGACCGTTGACTCCACATCAGCTCCTCGCAATTGGATAGTTCAGCGATGCGTTCTCTAACTTTCATCTCTGTGTATGACGGCCCCAATCTAGTTGGGTCAGCTTGCATGATATCCAACTCCGTTCTCAGCCTCTTCAACTGTCAACGTACATGGCCAAAAGTACACATGTCCCACTTCACCAAATGATTTGAGACACTATTTAGCTTGTCTTGTAAGTCCGATACATTCACCACTGTGTCCTTTTGTTGCCACGAATCTGAAATAGTCTGGCCGAACTCATGGGTCTCCCACATGACTTCGTAGCAGAACCTCCCCTTCAGGCGTCTATTAGCTTCCCGCCTCCTCCATTGCATAAGGATCGGTCCATGGTCAGAACTTGCTGCCACCATGTTCTGGATAGTAACTTCCGGGAATTGCTCACTCCAAGATTGCGATGCCATGGCCCAATCTAGCCATACTCGGCAGTAAGTTCCCCCAGTTACCTTCTTTTCATATGTCCATGTTCTTCCTTCAAAGCCTAGATCGGCCAGGCCACACACATCAGCCATCTCCTAGAACCCCGCCATCTCAGCATAGCTCCTTTCTTGTACACCTACATGTTCCATTATATGTAACACCTCATTGAAATTCCTGATGCAGACCCAAAGAAGAGACGATGAGGATTTTATGAATTACAGCACATCCCACATCTTATGCCTCTCACTTGTTTGTGCCTCCCCATATACACATGTCAGTCTCCACGGATCATCATCACCTTTTTTAATAACTGCATCAATGTGATATTAGGAGTATGGTAATATGGTGACACTTGTATTATTGTTCCAATAAATGCCCAAGCCACCACTATGACCATAACTACTAACTGCAAAAGCTTGATCATAATTTAAAGTGTGTTTCAAATTTTCCACCCGCGTCTTATGGACTTGAGTCTCTGACACTCACAGGATGGATAGGGCATGACTTCGTGGAAAATCATGGAGCTCCTTAACTGTCACGGCACTACCAAGGCCATGAGAGTTCTAGCTCAAACAACTCATTGCTCTTGGTGGCACTCCTCGAGGGAGCCCGCCCCTATGTTTCTCCAGCTTCTTTTCCTTTGTCACTCCTCGACCCATCCTGCTTTGCCCTCCTCTTATCCCTTGGCGACACATACAATGGAGGAGGTGTAGGTACCCTTTAGCCGGGGACTCAAGGAACAATTTCTTCTATGCCTTTGGACCCTTCTTTTCATGCAGCTCACATGTCTCCAAAATTTCTTTCAAAGCGCTTGAAGTGGTATCCTTCAACTCCTTTGGTAGCTCTGCTCCCACACCTCCTTCCTCAATATTTATCTTATGTGAACCTGAGTTCTCAGACTGATGAGTTCCCTTAGTGCGCCATATGTGGCCTCGTGCGCCTCGTGCCCCCGCCTGTCCTCCTCTACCAAAGCACCCGGGTGCACGGCCACCCGTCGCCTTGGGTTCGTCCCGCTGGTCATTCTAGTTCTCACTCCTCCCGTGCCATAACACTCCTAAACCGTTGTGTGCCTGGTTTCCATGTAGACTCATCAGCCGGCATCCAATCACCATAGTGCAACTCCTCCTTTGTGTACTCCCCCAAGCCACATTCAAGGTGAATGGCAATCCCATCAGGCCACAGTGAGCGTAGAAACGAGGGAGTTTCTCAAACTTTACTAGCAAAAACACAAGTTCATAGTTTTTAGGCGATATGGTAACTACCCTGGATAGTGGTTTGAAGGCCTCCAGCCCGACCATGGCTCTGTGCAAATCTCCCTTCTCGATGAGATTGCCCTCATATCAACTTCAATCACCTCCTCAACCTTCGTTGTAAGTTGATTCACGATATGGGTTGTGCGGTAAAGGCGAGAGATCCCATGTATCTGAATCCACACCAGTACCTTGCTCGGTTCTGCCTTTGGAAGAGAGGTAGAACCGTCAAACTCCTCAAGCCGACCCTCAAAAGATCCAAGGACCCTCCTCCATGATGCGCTTCCAGTCCCCCAAGCATGTTGCATGGATAATAAACAATTTCTTCCCAATAGGTCGGAAAGACACCTCCTTTGCAGGATTCCACGCAGATCTCATAGTCGAGAATAGTGATGTAGGGATGAACTCCTTTCTACTCAACAACTTAGCCACAACTATCCACTTGATCGTTGTTAAGTCCTTCTTCTCCTGCTCTGTCAGCATAGCACCATCCTTTTTCGTATTGCTCAAGTGCAAGCAACACAGAAGATCGTTCACATCCAAGTCTCCCTTCTGCATGTTCGCCGACGAAGACGCCTCCGCCATCCCAACACCAAGCCCGAAACCCGTCTAAACCCTAGGAGCCAACTATGCCTGCCAAGGCTGGGAAGTCACACAAAGGCACCCCTTTGTTAGCCCGAACAAGAAATAGAGCCTCAGGGAGGGGAGGGAAACAAGCTTGTCTGGACTCGCACCTCCGTCAATGCGATTGCTGCCGGAGTCACCAAACCCTAGGAGAGCCCTAGGTCTAGTTATCTCCGGGAAAAGACTGTAGGTAGATCATGCATTGGTATGTTTCGAAGGAGATGGAACACGACAGGACAAGTCCATCTGTTGAACCAACTCCCTTCTCTCCATACATAAGCCAAACCCTACCCTTCTCTCTCTACCCTATGTTTTTCCTCGGCAAACCCAAGAACCTCCGCCGCCACTGTCGTCAGGAAACTATGACATCACGAAGACCCGGAGCGACCCTTCCTGGACGATTCAGCCTATTCCGAGTATGCCGATGAGGACCACCTGTGCGCCATTACATCACAACCTCGTCCGGAGTTGTTCCCTGCCATCACGAAGCCCATTGGTGAGAACCCATGCCAGTCTCTTTCGCTCCATGTTCTTTCGTTCAGTTTTGTAGAACATAGATGTTGTCGGACAAAGCTTGTAGCTGCAGTCATGGCGCCATCGTTATAGTCAGTTGCTGCTGGCAGTTCTTAATTAGTTAGTGGGATTTCATCTATGCACAGAAATTCACGGCCATTTTAAATAGCAGATTATGCCTTTCGTTAACAAAGATAGCAGCGCATGCATGCTATAGTTAGGTCTTGTACGTACATATTTCTCAGCAGACATAGATTAGTTTTTTGGCTATGCATCAGCATGACGGGGCTGGCATCATAGGATGTATTTCTGTATAAAAAATCATGCATAGGATTTTTATTTCTCAGAAAAGCCCTTCTAGATAGCTAGTCTTATTACTTTTTTCTCACGAGCTCCAATTTATGTAATTCTTATGCTCAAGCGATCGCTATAATATAGAGTATTAATGATATACTTTGTTTACTGTGATGCTATGACGTGCTCTGTTTTTCAATGTGTTTATTAATTTCTTGTCGGTACAATTACGCGGTATAGAGCCGGTTCAATAAGTTGCTTACAATTTTCAAGATAAAAGTATATGAGCAGCAACCCGAAGAAGGCAAGTGTCTTTGATCATATTGCTTCTATTTTAGGATGTGTCATTTTACAAATTGCATGCATGTGTCTAAATCCAAATCCTATATTAGTGGTTTACTAGTTTTTCATATTATTCCTTGAAGCCTTTTGATGGGTGGCGTGTCTATGATTTTAGATAGGCTAATGCTTAACTTGTTATTAGGTGGATGGAGACCAGTTAATTAACTTGACTAATGATCTACTTAATCATCTTAGGTTGGTAATTATTTAGCAACATGGAGCTTAGAGAATCTGGACTAGCAGATGGTTTGGTATGGTGCCGAGTACACGAGATTTTAGTATGTGCTAGTTGCCAGTCTAAATTCTAAAGACCGGTTCATGAACATGTCACCCAGCTAAACAACGCAACCACGAGGTTTAAATGGGTGTGGTTTAGTTTAAATAGTTGTTCTCTTATTTACTGTATCACCATCTAATTGTTATGTGGCGTAAGAGTGGGCTATGCATTAGAGGGAAAATAGACTCCTGTTTTAGCAAATCCTTAATGGGTGTTTACATGATATGCGGTGCTATTGAAAAGCTTTTCAATGTGAACCTGATTACACACCATGGAAGTGTGAAACACAATGGTGATTATTAACTCATGGTGAATATGTGCAAACCTTGCAAGAATAAAACTATCATAACAGCCATACTCACGGTCAAGAACGAGCTTGGACTTCTTTGCGATTAGAGGGGCGATTGGTTGGTCGGTTGTTTTGGTAGCTAGGTGGTGGATACTTGTTGAGTCAGTAGTCAGATTTGGGAAATCTGATGAGCTTGTGTCATTCTTGTTGGTTCCGTTTGAAGCTTGGAGATTACACTTAGTAAATAGATTATGTCTTGTGTAGTGCATTAAACATAAATCAAGCCTTTCTTGATATTAGCTTGCATGTTATTGCATTTTCCCCACTTGCTGACTATGACAAGTACTCATCCTTGCTATATTCTGTTGGTGTTTGATATACTCGTTGCTCAGACTTTGGAGGACAAGAGAATTTCAATGATGATGATGATTTCATCCCAGATGCACCGTACTAGGCTTGTATTCCATCGAACAACTGCTATGGTGAATTGAAGCCCCGTTCCTCTAGTTAATTGTTTGTTACTACTATATTTTTTTTCTTTAGAGTGTTGAGTCATTATTATAATAAGGAGAAAGTCCAGTTTACTACCTTGTACTATCCCCTGAGTTCACATAACCCCCCTGAACTATGAAACTGTTTACTTTATTCCCTCAAATTTTGCAACATGGTCATTTTACCCTCTAGAGTGTTTTGAGGATGGTTTTGGTACTTAGGCCCGCATGTCAGAGGCAAACGCGGCACCGTTGGTGATGGAGTAATTGAGGACAGCCAACGGCAACTAGGCGATAGTGGCGGGGCAGTAATGTCATGTGTACAGTGAAATATGATTTGGCCATGACAAGTGGACCCAAGTGTGAAAACCACCATCAAAACTGCTCTAGGGGGTAAAATGAACTATATTGCAAACTTGGAGGGAGAAAAACAAATGGTTACATAGTTTAGGGGGCTATGTGGACTGAGGGGATAGTACAGGGAAGTAAAGTGGACTTTCTTGATTAATGTTATAACGTTTACTTGGATTTTATTAATAATGGTACTTATTTTGTTGCTACATGTATGATTTTGATCCTAACATACATGTGGAGTGCATCTGGTTTTTCCTTTAATAAAATCGGATGTGACACATGGCAAAGAGAACTAACAAAGATAATGATAGATTTAGGAAACAAAAGACGCATGTAACAAATAAGGGCACCCACAACGCTAATAAATGTGGTGTCTATACAGTGCCATCTCGGCAAACAAAGCCTATGTGTAACTGATTAAATGAAGAAAGAGAGTCACTTCATCGCCTTAGGCCATCGACAATGCTACAGATAGTTGCCGTCTCTAAGTATCTTGGTTATCACACATAAATAATAAAATAGATAACTTATACTATGGTTTGTCTGTTAATATGTCTTTGTAATAATTACTTTATGTATAAGACCATAAGTCAAAATGATGAAATATGAATTTGATGTTGTACACCATTTTATTTCTTTTGTGGAGGAACACGCGTGCAAATTCAAAAAATATAATATACTAGTAAAGTGTTTGTGTATTGCTACGGACTTAAAAAATAAAATACTCTTTATAACTTATATATTACTATTGGTGCTTCTTAGTATATTATTTTATATGTCAAAATTAACAATTTTTTCACCATTTTTTACCATATTCTAGAAGTTTTGTAGGAAAAATCAATTTACGCATTCTACAAAATAGCACTGCATCGCAACACGATTTTGAACTTGAAAACTTACTCCAATGGAAAATGTTAAAACACGAAAGTTGTAGATCTCGTCAGGATTTTTTGAAACATATGTGGATCATATTATTTGGACTTCGGAGTTAGAAGATATGAACCCCGCACAGAGAACTACATAGAGAAGTCCGAATCAGAATACATATTTTTGCATCACATATTTAGAAACCAAAATGGCAGAATCTGTACTTCCATTGAATACCAAAGTTGTAGAACTTTTCGAGGGCTACGATATAGAGTCCGAGTTTGCTTAATTTGAGCTCCGAACGAGAGAGTTATGATTTTTGAAATTCGGTACTTGATATGGAAGGTATGAAACCAATTTGAATTCAATCTCTAACTTTGTGGACACGAAGTGGACGATCACACCTTAATTAATAGATTGTAGAGATTTTCACAAATTATTTCTAATATATCACTATTACAATACATTTGATATTTGTATGTTACTTTATAACTTTTTTGAAATAATGCATGTGTTGATTCTAATTCACATATCACAAATAGAACGTACATTTTGTTTCCATGGGTCTTTGATAAAAAATTATATAATTAGAATGTTTTTTTAAACTGTAAAAGGTATTTAATTAATCAATTTTTTTGGTTTGAGCATTTGCTTTATTTTTATTTTTCTTTATATTTTGAATTTTCAAAAGAATATCCATTATAATAATTTTGGAGTGAGTTAATATTGGAATCCTTGTTATGAGTTTCCATCCAAAATATAATGTTAAAATAATAGATGATTAATTGTTGTTAGTATGGAATATCGAATTGAAATCGGAATCCAATTTAACAAATGATTAGAAAATGATTTAAAAATGACTCAAACTATTAATGAATCATTATAGGATATAAACTGAATACGATAACGTTACTGACACATTTGAACACGAAAAAAGTGATCTAGATGATCTCACCTCAATTAATATAAAAAGAAATTAGCGAAATTTTTGACGAGTGAGCAAAATCTGCAATCCACCGACAGGCAATGGCAAGCTGTACCTCACTGCTCATCCCATTAGGCCTTATCCTACTGATTTCTTCACAGCATATCTGCATCTCCCCAAAGAACATAGGAAAAAAAAAACGTAGAAGCCTTCGGTGCTCACGGTGAGTCTGGGCAGCCGAAGCGCATCAGCTTGCTGGCCTCTATTGCTCGCCGCATCCAGTTGAAGCTGAATTATAGGAGCCTCGACCTCAACGTCCCCGTTGTTGCCCTTGTTTTTTTTGCTGCTGAAATCTCTCTCTCTCTATGTGTGTGTAAGTTTTCTCTTTCTTTTCTGCATTCAACATGGATTTTGCCGTGTTCTTGCCTTCTCTAAGGCGAGTTTGCCATTATCAACGATTTTCATTCTTGATAAAACAATCCTCACTGCAGCAGATCCGCTCGCATCGTTCTCGGCTGTAGGCGGGTGGTACATCGGTGCTCGGACTGACGATTTGGCTTGGGTGCACGAGTTGGTGCCGTCCCTTTGTGGCGACAGAGTGACTCTCTTTCTTCATTTAATCGGTTACATATAGGCTTTGTTTGCTGGGATGACATTATATAGATAGTGCATTTAATAGCATTGTAGGTGCCATCATTGGCCCGAGCATCGTTGTACCAGCCGTTTCCAGCCAAGAACAATGCAAGCGGATCTGCTGCAGCGATAATTGTTTTGCTAGGAAAAAAATCGTTGATGACGGCAAACTTGCCTTAGCGAAGGCAAGGACACGACAAAATCCATGTTGTATGCAGAAAATGAAGAGAAAACTTACACACATAGAGAGAGAGAGAGATTTCAGCAGTAAAAAGAACAAGGGCAGCAACAGCGACGTTGATGTCGGGGCTCCAACGATTTAACTTCAACTGGATGCGGCGAGCGCTAGAGGCCACCAAGCTGTTGCGCTTCGGCTGCCCAGGCTCACCGTGAGCATCAAATACTCATTATGTAAAAATAAACTTTTAGTAACACTTTATAATAGTCATTAATCTACGTTTTTTTTCTATGTTCTTTGAGGCGATGCAGATATGCTCTGAAGAAATCAGTAGGATAAGGCCTAACAGGATGAGCAGTGAGGTAGAGCTTGCTATTGCCTGTCGGTGGAGTCCAGGTTTTGCCCACTCGTTAAAAAAAATCGTTAATTTCTTTTTAAAAACACATGTACGCTTTATTTGTGATATGTGAATTAGAATTGGCACATGCATTATTTTAAAAAGGATATAAAGTAACATACAAATGTCAAATATATCATAATAGTGATACGTCTATTTATTAATAAAAGAAGATGATATTTATACCACGATGGTTAGAAAAATAGAGAAATAGGCTAGAAATTCTCAAAAAAAGCAAAATATCCAGTCCTTAATCTTCTCCTTTAATAAATTCTATAACACATCCAACCATTGATCTATCATTAAAATCACATACCCTGGATCTATTAGGTTCTCATCCTCCCCAATGCCCGTAAACCCCCTCCCTAGGTAGCAGCCATATCATCTCCTTGACAGGAAGCGGAGGACACGCCGCCGCAGAAAGTTGTTGGCGAGGTTAGAGAAACAGTTGGCAGGGGACGACGTGAAAAATTAGGGACAATATACGGCAGTACTCTCCGGTGAGAAGCTTTCAATGGTTGTTAATTTGCAACACGTCCAGGGGTTCAGAGTCGTATATGGACAAATCGATCAAAGGATAAGACACAATGCAGGCTTAGGAAGTGAAAAAACAATTCTGATTGTCAAGAATGATGCATGGATGCAGTTGTTGGAAGTGAAGCGTAGGGTAGGGACCACAACCTGATCATGATAAATTAAATCATTCAGTCTCGGATTTCTGGTTGTGTAACCAGGACTGATCCCTACAAGGAACACTTGATAAGGATAGAGGTAATAGATGCACAGTACCATTATAGTTTTTTTTTACTGAATCATACATAATAATATCAAGTTCAGGATAGATGACAAGGTGATGCAGTGTCTGCATGCAGACGTGTTCTGGAACGGATTGAGCGGAGGATGGCATTGTGAGAATATGAGCGCATTTCTCTCTCTCTCTCTTTGTGTGTGTGTACAAAGTACCTATATACAGAATAGAATACATTATGTACATGCAATCAGTTAAAAAATACTTTTAACAATACCAATATAGATTATTATAAGATATACCTAGCAGTTTGGCATGATGATATCTCTAGCTTGAACAAATAAATCGTTGTTACAATATATAGTAATAAACAGTTGCACCTAAATTAATTGAATGGCGCAAAAACGACTCTGACACCATAGAAAGGAAAAATTAAAACTTTCATATCAACAACATGTATATATACTGGTGAAAAAGAACTGTTTAATAGATTATTATTAAAAGATACATATACTGGTGAAAAAGTACTGTTTGACGTAAAAATTTTCACATCAAGAGCAAACTGTTGAATAACTACTGTTTTGGCTTTTTTTTATTTTTAATGATTCTTTTTTGAGAAGAAAACAATTAATGGAGACAAAGGAAAATGAGAAATAAATAATACACATAAGAAGATATATTAAATACAAATAATACTACTAATGTTAGATATTAAAATATATACCTTGCTTTGGAGCTATCTATTTGTCTGTCCACTTATCAAGAATTTAATATTTAATGGATGATACGGTATATCAAAAGGTAGAGTTTATATTTGAAGAATTAAAATCTTTGATGTGCTAGCCCGCGGAAACTTGCGCCGGCCATTTGGTCTAGTTAGAAATAATTTGTGAAAATGTATATATTTAACGGAAATGCTGTTCTTCAATCGACTGAAAACAACACTTTATTTCAGTCGATGGGTAAAAGAGTTGTTTCTTTTGTTATTTATTCTTTTTTGTTTCTTTTGTTATTTATTTATTTACAAGATTATTTGTATTAATTAGTATTATGTATAGACTATGAAAAAGTTTTGTCTTTTTATATCCATTGGATCTAGATCTAAGAGTCAAAAGCGTTGATTGAAAGAGACCCCTATTTTTAATCGACTGAAAATTAGACACTCCCTATATTTAAAGTTTTATATTAATTCGCATGGTGTTCCTCCATACAAGCAGCAAAATGGTCTATAACATTAAATCCACACCTCATCATTTTGACTTATGGTCTCATACATGAAGTAATTATTATATAGACCTATTAATAAACAAACCATTGTGTAACTTATCTATTTTATTGTCTGTGTGTGATAATATGATACTTAGAGACGGCAGCTGTCTATAGCATCATCCCTAATGAAAAAATTTATGGTCAATTAATAGACAAGGTGGAATAGTTACTTAACTATTTCTGACTTTCCCTATGTTAGAAATTGTTCTACCCAAGCTACCCTTGTGTGGATTAACGGCTGATATCATTTAGTGTCTAATACCTCTCAGTACCTTACAAACACCTTAAAAAGTCTCATATTTGTATACGGTTAATCAAGACCCGTTTGTGGCACCTAAATTTTTTTTTCATTTTTATATCAAGACCCGATAACAGAGCTGATGTTGTGATGATATATCATGTATCTGTGTTCCCAGTTAGATGTGTCCAAATGACGTTTGGACAAGTGACAAGAACCAGGACAGAAGAAACCACAAATTTGCGTATCGAAGCACAATAAGATTACTACTGAGTGTTTGAGAAGACAGCTGTACTATTTATCTTTATGCATAGATTTAATTCAACAGCTTTGGCTGGTTTCGATGCGAGCTAAAGTCAGAAGCTTTTGTGCAACGCACGTACTTATCAGGATGGCACATGGTACATATAAGACCATATATTAAACGCGCTCTTGTCGCATCTGTTATGTTACATTATTAGGAGGATAGATCATTTTGGCATATAGATTATTAGTGGGGACCACTATTAGCAGACCACAAGTCCACAATTACAAGATACCTTTACAAAGTTGACAAATGTTTCACCCTTTTGTCATGCACAAAAGACATATGTCCTTCCCAAGGAGTGCAACCTCCTGGAGTGTGCACATCAACCCATTTTTTGGCCTGTCATGGGGCTATGAGGTATGTTCCTGTTTTGTTACATAGTCCGGACAGATGTCACAAATGCTTACTCCCTCTACCCCTAATCTACATCATTTTGTTTCTGACCGTGATGATCAAGTTAACAAACGACGGAACAACCTCACTTCTTGACTGTTAACTCCTCGCCGATTCTGCGTCGGAAAGCAAGAAAAATCGCTCCTTCGTGCATGCAGCAATAAAATTGGAAACCCAATCGCGGCATGCGGATGGAAACCGAATCAAGTTTGCAACCGCTATGTGTGACACAAATTCTAGCCTTATATATTATACTGTGTAATCCTATAAACTATTAATGATTTCTATGTTCACACCGTTAAGAACTCCTCTTACTTGTTTGATCATACTTGTTGCAGAAAGTATTGGAAATCGCTAAGCAATCTGATCACTAGGAACTACCATTTTAGTTTCGGAACGATCTTTTTAAGTGACTGATGATTATCTTTTGGTTCTGAAGTGATCGTGTTGTAGTGACAAAACATCATGTGATGATGCAACATAGATTGCATTTTTTGTATGTAATAGAAAACATAGCTCGCTGCTTCGACTATCATGAGCATTTGGCATTGTTGCCTTGTGACAATTTGTTCTTTTGACAAAACCTTATAAACATTAATTAATATAAATATTAAATTTATTGTTGTGACTTGATCAATGTGTCTATATTATTTCTGTGTCTGTTGATTGGTTGTGTACACATGTGTGATCCATGAAAAATTAATTGTGTATTAGTGTTAATAAATGAGAATTTATGATGTGATTATGTTAATCGTTAACGACTGACTGCTGGTTGCTAATTCTTTTAGTAGCAATGGATGGTCAGTCGCTAATTCTTTGACTATACTGACAGTTGGTTGGTTGTCAAAGAAGTTGTTGGTCGCTAAAATTTTTAGCAACAACACTTATAGCGACCCAAACTATAGGTCGCTAAAGATCTTTAGCGACCGACGGTGGATCACTAAAGACCGTTTTAGCGACCAACTGTAAGATGTTGGTATGGTGTTGTGATATAGTGTTTCTCACCCTTAAAACAATAGACTGCTTTTAGAAACTATAGTCCTCTAAGCATCCCCTTTAGTTTCTATCCAAAAATCAGTTTTCTAAAAATCCAGGGAAGAACAAGTTTCTAAAAATTAGAAGACAATTTGGCGGATATTTTTCTTTTGTTGAATAGAAATTGTAATTTATCATACATTATACATGTATGTAAAGGATGACAACGCTGAAGGCGTCGTAGCAGAAAAGAGAATGATAGTTAAACAATTAACCTGCTATGATCCAGCCATCCTGTGATCCAAGGTCTCTATAAATATTTATGCCATGATGGAGTGTGACTAGATGCCCCAGCAAGCTCCGACACTCCCTCTTTTAATCTATGGTGAATACATCATCTTGGCTGATCACCAGCTGTTAGGTCTCGCGTGATCATTGTGCATCGTCAAAGACTGTTTGGCCGTTATTTAGCCACTTTAGTGGTGATTTTGTCTACAGTATCGGCCTATATAATTGAAAGGAGGGAAGAGCTTGTGAATTCTTTGGTTCTCTTTCCTTTCTAAAGTAATTGACGATTTAGATCTGGACATGAAAATCAAAAAAAGATAAAAAAATAGTATATAAAAAATAAGGATGAGAGAGATATGAAGTTAGAGATGTATTGGAAAGTAAAAATAATAGTTATTTTCAAAAGACTAAATAGGATTGAAATGATAAGTTAATTGGGATAAAGGGCTGCCTAGAGTACTGGTTTCGACAATTTAAAGGACCGCAATCCGAACTATGGTATCGATGGCACAGATAAACTCATCTTATATTGACAAAAAAATATATGAAAAATGCTATAAGTACAACTCTATCATCCAACCAGTGTCTAACTAAAACATATATTATATTTTTGGTCTCATAAACTAATATGATTTATATTAGTTGCACGCTGGTTAGAAAAAATGCATTGGACTTGTACTATACTACTATTTAAAATATATAGCGTACTCCAGCAATGCGCCAGAATATTGTGCCGAAAAAGAGAAGATCGGATTCAAGGCAGTGGCGAATCCAGATCCAGGTGTTCGGAAGTCGGAACTGGCCGAGACTTGTTTAATTGATACGAGAGGTTGGCTACTTCGGTTTGGTGACCTCCATGATGTGCTCCCCTTGGCTTGTCCGGTTCTTCTGCTGCTAGCCAAGTGGTTGAACTCGAAGTGCCGCTTATTACCCGGGCCAGAGGCAATACAGCCTCCACCTCCTCTGCTTTCTTCCCCCTAAACGGCGGCACCTCGCTTGGCTTGGCCGCAACAACACGATCCCCTCGTGAAATACCAGAAAGTTCAAGAAAAGAGGGAGGGAAAGAGAGAGAAAGAGAGTCAGAAAAGAGAGACGGAGAGAGAATGTCGTCCTCGTCGTGCGCTGAGCCGGAGCCGGATGACGCGGTGATCTTCGTTGGCGTCTCGCTGGTGCTCGGCATCGCCTCCCGCCACCTGCTCCGCGGCACCCGCGTCCCCTACACAGTGGCCCTGCTCGTTGTCGGCGTCGCGCTTGGCTCCCTCGGTTAGTCCTCTGCACCCTCCTGCTCTGTTGTTGCGACTTGCTCTGCTCCTTCGTTTCTCGGACGCAGAAATAACCACTCATTAATTAGCAATTCGTAAGTACTACTCTTTATCCTCACAATTGAGGAACAGCAGCGTTTCGAGTTCTGCCATTGTCGTTATTTCAATTCCTAGCAGCATTCTGGGTTCAAAGATGGCCACAAGTAAATGATACTACTATACTACCAAACCATGCTTAGCCAGTACTGGAGACAGAGGAGCTCACTATTTTTGTATCCTCTGCTTTTTCACCTCACAATTCCCCTGTCAATGAAGACCACCGATAACATGTCCCATATTTTCTCTCGTTTCTTTCGGGTCAAGGTTTTTTTCTTTGGTTCACGAGGGAGGTATAGTTAAATATATTGCAGTACCAGTGATTCAGTGAATCACTGATCATTCCGTCTAAACTTGCATCATGTGCTGCCTTTTATGTCGAAGGATGGTCATTATTACAAGGTACATATTACTACCAGTAATTAATGGTAGTAATTTAAATCCGATAATCTATATCACAATTAGTACTAGTAGTAATTTTAAGTAGTAATATTTTTACTGGTGTATTTTTGGAAAAAATAAATAATAATGTCATGATTAATTGAGAAAAAAAATCTTTCCTGTGAAAGGAGAAATCTGCCCTTGTCCTTTTTCCCTCCTCCAGTCAGCTCGCAGTTCATGGACATCGCCTCGCGAGCTCGTACGAGACGCATCCAAGTCCCTGTCTGAGCGAGCAGCTGAGGTACCTTGAGTCGTAACATGCGCCGGCGAGCTGCTGCACACATACATCCCTGCGCAACCGACACATGCACACCGACGAGCTGCTCCGCGCGAGAGCGCGCAGCACGCACTTTGAGACGCCAACGAACCTCTGTCCATCAGCGCCGCGGGTTTGACAAGCTCGTCGCTGTCACATCCAACTATCATCCGAGCTCGTTGCCGCCGCTATTTGCCATGGCCCGCTACCACCGAGCTCGTCCTCATCAACGACGCACCTCATGAGCTCGTGGCCGGTGTTGTCGCTGGCCTCTTGCTCGTCATTTCCGTTGTTTTAGCACCTCGCACTCACCACTGACATTATTGTCGCGCCGGATGTGCTTGGGTCACACCATGTGGCATGGGCGGATGGGTCGAGCTCCATCATAGGCAGCAATGGATGGAGGGACTGAACTCTTGGGGCGTGTGGCTTCATGAGTGCAAATGATGTAATTTCCAAGGGCCAACGGAGGGAGGAGACGAGGTCCATCGTAGCAGGCAACCGAGGCTATTTTTGATAGCAAATGATGTAATTTGATTATTACAATTGTCAATTACTAAAGTATCCTTTGTATTACCACCAGTAATTTACTGGTGGTAATGTGTACCATATAACTTCTCATTACAAGACGCCTCTTTATCTGTGTCATCAAACATGTTCCCCTAGTTGTAGTCAAATATTGATGCCATGTGCAACAGCTACCAGCAAAATTCAAAATTTTAATATTGTGTAGTAATGTCATTCCTAGTATCAGAAAAGTTAAAGTTTTTGTCAACTGAAGGTACTTTGATGGACAATGACTTAATATTCGCTTAATAAATGTGTACCGTGTTTGCATTCGTCACGTTTAGCTGACTAACCATTTATGTACCATGTTTGTAACATTTGAATATATTTGCTCCAAATGAGCATCTAATTGGATTCTGTTGCAAAATTACAGAGTATGGAACGAAACACAGTTTAGGCAAACTTGGAACTGGCATCCGTATCTGTAAGTATTCATGGATCATTTAGTATGGCCATTCAGGCGGAGTACAGGAATTTGTGTTTCTTAATTAATTATCTTCTTAATTTTCAGGGGCTAACATAAACCCTGATCTTCTTTTGGCTGTTTTTCTACCAGCCCTTTTGTTTGAAAGCGCATTTTCAATGGAAATTCACCAAATAAAGGTATGATTTGTCAGATTGGATACTATGTCAGGTTTTCTATGATGGGCCTGGACCATAGGTTGAATAGTAAGCAGCAATGAAGATGATATTTGACACGAAGAGGCACCTGAATCTAAGCACCCTTGTTTCAGATTGGAAACGCCCTGGGAGCAAGTGAATTAGATAATTACCTCTACTGTTATTTATCTTTCTTTGGAAAACATTATCATATGAATATTATGCCTTGCACACTATATTGAGTTATTGACGTTACTCAAAACATATCAAAACGTATTACATACACTGATCTAGAATTTCCTTGACAGTATCCGATGATACCCAAATTTTATTGCTAAACTTGTGCCTCAATATAATAATGATCTTACTACTCTTTGGTGACTATGAAATTGTCGCATCACAATAAGATACATATTGATACTTGTTCCCTTCCATCTTCCACTGCCCGAAATTGTTACGAAGATATACTGATACTTGTTGCTCGCTTCAATCTTCTAGTGCCCAAAATTGTTATGCTGAGTGCTCTTCATATTTGTTTGTCTGATGTCCCTGTTTCAAAGTCTATTAATAATAAGTAATTTTATTTGTTCTATTGCATTGTGATTCTTTTGTAACAGATATTATATATTTTGCAGAGATGCATGGCACAAATGATGTTACTTGCAGGACCAGGTGTGATAATGTCAACGGTTTTACTTGGAACAGCCGTTAAGGTATGGATACTAATAGTTAAGAAACATATATACTACCTAATATTTCGGAGAGTCATAAGCATCAAAGTTTATTTGTCACAGCTCGCTTTTCCATACAAATGGAATTGGAAAACATCTTTGTTGCTCGGAGGACTGCTTAGCGCAACTGACCCTGTTGCTGTGGTTGCACTGCTTAAAGAACTTGGAGCAAGCAAAAAGCTCAGTACAATCATTGAGGGCGAATCATTAATGAATGATGGGTATGTGACTTTCTACAACACTTGACTTTTGACAAAGGGCACCAATTAACAAAATGGACTTCTCAGAGCGGAAACCTTTCACATTATGTTTGAACAATATATCAATAAAACATGGTGTCCTGTTTTTGTTTGGCAAGGTTACACATTTTATGCTTCCTAGTGCTAGAGATGAGATATCGAGATCACACACCATAATTGTTGCGCAAACGTGGCTCCCGTAGTGTATCACCTATCTTTGTTGCAATGTAGTTCACGTGGCCTATGTTAGTTCTCTTGCGTTTCTAGGTTCATGATCTTGTTTAAGTGCTGCAATGCGGGTTCATACGGTTATTCCAGGCATTTAGATCCGATGCAGCATGCCCCAGTAGCAAAAACCAGAACAAAGTCAACATTTGTTGAGGCTTGCCAGAGAGGAGCGAGAAGGCTACTGGGTGACTGCAACTGCTTCTGTACGAATGATCTGCAACACCGACATGATCATCGGTTTCTTGCTTTGTGTAGAAGCGGTCATAGTCACTATCATAGTTTCAGCATTCAGACATGAGCTTGCTCTGATGGTTCCTGGTCCACGGTGCATGTTGGAGCAAGCTCCATGCTCTTGCTCAAATCTGATCAAATGGAGGGGAATGGATTGGATGAACACGTGAGGGAGACCATGACTCTCCTTCCTGTTGTGAAAGTTTTGACGAGGAGCAATGACCAGCGATGATTTTCTCTCTGGCATCGCTCGGCCCAGGAAAGGGCGGATGAGCGAACGGACACTAAAATGTGGAACTCATATGTTTGGGCTAAAGTAACGAGCACCACAATGGATCTTGTTATTGTAGTGCACCAATTAAAAATTTATGACATAATTGGGCAAATTAAGAAAAAGTTTGTGGACTTGGATGTTAGAGATATGCAAGTTCATGGAATTTTAGTGTATTTTACTAGATGTACATGATGTTAAAATAGAGCATGGTTTCATATATGTTTTGGTTCTTTAATTTAATGGAACGAAAAATGTACCAACTATCCTACTTCATATGAAAATTTAAGACCCTCTTGGGAAGTTTACAATGGATTTGATACTAATTGCCACAGTTAACGGTCAATAAGCTAGAATTATGTGCCAATTGAAGTTTTTTCAATATGTCTCTCTTTTTTAAAATTTTCATTATGTAAAAGATATATTATTCTTTATGGTGCTGATCAGAATAATAACTATATGTTCTACAGGACTGCAATTGTTGTTTATCAGTTGTTCTATCGAATGGTACTAGGACGAACCTTCAATGCGGGTCAAGTAATAAAATTCTTGACAGAAGTTTCACTTGGAGCGTATGTGCAATTTTTCTAACTGACTTCATTTTCATTATATGTTATAGTAGTTGTTCTAATGCTAAATGTTCACTTATTTGACAGTGTTGCCCTCGGACTTGCATTTGGGATTGCATCAGTGCTTTGGCTGGGATTTATTTTCAATGATACAATTATAGAGATAGCACTTACAGTTGCTGTTAGCTATATTGCTTTCTTTACAGTAAGACAATATTCTTGCACTCAACTATATTGTTATACTTTCACATTGTCACACCGAATATGAAATACATAATTCTACACGTTTCAAGTGAAGTAATTAAGAAGAGGATTGTACATTATTTCAGAGCTTTATATCCAACACATCATTTTAGTTTTCCTCTAATATGCGTTGGTGCATGTTATGTTCAAATGAAGTCCTGTGATTTGTCTTACTGCTCATTGTATTTCAGATTTATAACAGGATTACTTAGGTTTTGATATTTGCCCAAAAAGAATCTAAATACCCATAATGCAATGGCAGATATAAGAACGATAATTTCCTTGGTAATACTATGGTCTATGGTCAAGAACTGTTTTCAGTTAATTTGGTGATAGGTCAAAAAAATGTGCTGAGTTCTTAGGAGGATAATGTGCTCACTTTTCACCACTGGGTAGAAAATTCAGCCTTGTGTATCATAAAGTTGATGATATATTCAAAATTATTTTTCCTACCTAGGATCCACACCCATATTACAAATACCTGATGATATATCAGAAATTACGCTTGAACTCGAGATTTCATTTTTGCACAAAAATAATTACTTCAAACGTTATTAGAACAATGTTACTGATTTTTTTAGATAACGGAACACTTGTACTGATAAAATACACATACATTATTTGGTGCTGTAATAAATTGATTCTTGTCAGGCACAAGACTCGCTGGAAGTCTCTGGTGTTTTGACGGTCATGACACTTGGAATGTTAGTCATTTCATTTGAATTGATAATTTGTTTTATACTTCTACATTATACCTGTGTTAAAATTTTTATATGTGCAGGTTTTATGCAGCATTTGCAAAAACCGCATTTAAAGGTGAAAGTCAGACAAGTTTACACCATTTCTGGTATGTTATTGTAGTAATTCGTTCCTTTATTATCAATGTATATATGTCCTCAACTGATCATCTTAGAAATGTTTTGTTCTAGGATCATATCAATTAGCTCCAGACAATTCTGTAATTAATATTTGTCAAGATCCATTTACGTTAGTATAATTCAAGTCCACAATTTTACAAAATCTACGTGATATTGTGATACAAAGAATTTCTTTAATGTGAATGTGCATCAATGGTCATGCATGCCTTTATTAGGATTACAGTAATTGCACATGACATGACCAAAGAAATCCAGCAACTGGCGTTGGGTCATGGTAGTCAAAAAGGATGTTCCATTCCCCCTCCCAACTTGTTTTGTATGTCACTTGGAGTTTCTCATAGTCTTCTCATATACACTAAAACTATACTCATTCGTGTTTTGCATTTGTACTTTATGCACTACAATAATTATACTCATTTTTTCATGATTCCTGAATAACACCATTTTATACAAAGACATAGACATTTTCCATATAGTGCCCATAATATAATATTACGTTGATCCATAAAACTCCATCCTGTCGATAGTCTGTGTATAAGTAATTTCAAAAGTCACCAAATAAACTATGATGCTCTAAACGTAGAACCTACGGGTTAACCTTTTCTCATGAAGCATATAGTAGTCTTAGTGTCCACTTGTCTGAATAAGGCTCTTCTTCTAGTACAATTATCATGTCTCATGTCTACATCAACCATGGCCTCTTGCTCTACAGCACATACACATGGCTCCCTAAGTTACTATATTTTAATGACCCCTCAAAACAGTTGTAGTTTTAACACACGAACAGTGGCCTATTGGTGCTCACCATATATTCTGTGCAGTCATAAATGGATGGAATGAAACCATATATCTAACATATCAGAATGAGCCGCTCCCTCCATCTGTTTACCGACACATTCTTAACAAAGTCAAAATCTCTCTCTATTAAACAACCCCTTGTGATCTGTATTTAAATGGTTGAATCGATCTTCTGCACATGTTGTACAATGGGCTCTTTTATGTTTTTGATGTATACAGTTGATCAAATTATGTAATGTGACACTGTTAAACTGCTTTGTGCTAGATAACTAATATTTCTAACCTACTTTTAATGAATTGTTCATGTTTCTTTTTGTCAGGGAAATGGTTGCCTACATTGCAAACACACTTATATTTATACTAAGGTACTGGCAATTCTTAGTGCGAGCGACAAAAACTTCTTTTCGTTTTTGCACAGATGAACCTGTTTTACATACTTTCAGTTTGTTCCAATTCAATTTTCACAAGAAAACATGGTGATAGTGCTTCTTACACTTGAGTTTCCCTCAGTGGGGTTGTTATTGCAGATGGTGTACTACAGAACAAGGTCCATTTTGAGAGACATGGTATTGTCTTTTCTTCAGCGTTTGAAATTTATGTTTTCTACTAGAAAGTGACCGTCTGAATACATGTCTCCCTCAGTCCTGTCTCTAGCTAATAGTTTACATTGCATTTTATGACTGTCTTAAATGTTACTGTCGCTTATGTTTCTGTTCATGTGTCTGGTATGAACTTATATTAGGCTAAGATAAGAACAAAGTATGTATTTGACAAACAGACAAAGTTTACAATGTCTCCGCAAATTTTCAGGCTATCTTATTTGTGGAGTTCATTGTTTTCATGCATTATTTAATATAAGTTGATACCACATACTGTAAAGTTAATACAAATGCATGAAAACTTGATACCATTATTTGATATAAGTTTACAATGCTCAGTACTAAAAAGATACTTTTATAACAGTTATTTATTAGATGTTTTAATAACAAATATTAATTAAGGACCATTGGTATGTAAATTTGTTGTTTTATAGACTATATGGATCTGGTAGTCCCAGGATTATACAATTTGAGATGGATTGATAATGAATCACTACTTCATTGATATATAGTCTAAGTATTATTGATGAATCTTCAAATTTGAATTTCAGCATTTATATGTTTACTTGGTTCACATTACCCTGACAATGCCTTTTACAAGTGACTTTCTTTTCCTTCAACTTAAATAGAAAAGCCTTCAATATCTGTTGATTTTTCCTTGTTTTTTTATAGATGCATGCTTTTTTCTAAAAGATTGATTGTGTGCAACGCAAGGTCATGTTTTCAGTATGATTGCAAATGACTTTTCTATTTTTGCGGGAATGATCATTTTCCTATCTAGTTTTTCAGATCAACAACATTAATTGACTAATGTTATAACCTCCAAGAGCCCAGATATTTACTGTTAGTACTAATTATTATTTTTTGTTGTTCTTTTAGGCACTTCGTGGGGCTACCTTCTCCTGCTATATGTCTTTGTGCAACTATCTCGGACTATTGTGGTTGGTGTTATGTATCCGCTATTGAGTAATTTTGGGTACGGTTTGGACTTGAAGGAGGCGGCAATTCTTATTTGGTCAGGATTGCGAGGTGCTGTTGCTCTTTCACTTTCCATGTCTGTCAAGGTTTGGACAAATAATTTCATTTGTCTTTCACCTTATTTATAATTTGTATCTCACACTGATAAAATTATATCTTAAATAGCGAACCAGTGATGCAGGTCAACAGTATCTAAAACCTGAGGATGGAACTATGGTAGGCCGATAATGCTCATTTTTTTAATGTCTCGAGTATAATTTTGAGCTCTAATGATTTGTTGTCATGTGTAGTTTTTGTTCTTCACTGGTGGCATAGTCTTTCTCACATTGACATTCAATGGCTCCACAACACAATTTTTGCTCCACTTGCTTGGCTTGGATAAACTATCTGCAGCAAAGGTTTGCTTTGTAAACTCTCTTGCAAACTGACCTTTGCTCTTTGCCCGTTCTGCTGAATTTTTTTTTTTTGGAATAGTAACTGAGCTCCTATTGTATTGAATGATAGTAGACTCAATGAATTACATATATATGGAGAACATGACTCAATTCCTTTTTTTTTTCTCTTGAATACGCAGAAAAGCTGTGTATCATTTCATTAACAAGAGAAGTTCTAAAGTACAACAACCCCACCCTCACCCATCACCCAAACTTTCTAGTTTGCATGCGCGCCACTATCAAAGTTTTTTATGACCACACAACATGACCTATGGAGCTGCTAGGAGCCCACTGCTGCAGAAGCAGCAGGGAGCAGCGAGGTCCCGAGCACCAGCCTGGAACCACAAATGTCCTTCTTACTCAATTTGGTGCAATAGTCGAGGCCCACATTATTAATCAAATGGAACCAAACTTCCCTGGCCATCACGCACCCTAATAACACATGCTGTATGCTCTCTTCCTCCTATCACATAGCGCACACCGTTCCGGGTGAGGCTGCCTCTTTTTGCTAGGCGATCTGCTGTCCAACAACGATTACGCACTGCCAAACAAGTGAAGAATTGGCACTTCCCCAGTGCTCATGTCTTCCAGATAACCTGCCATGTTTGGAGGTGAATGGCGCCGATGGAGAAGGAGTTGTACGCTAGTGACTTGGAAGAGTACTGGTCTGATTCGGCCAGTCTCCAACTATGCTCATCCTGCACACCGGGGGTCAACTGCACCTCCTCTAGTATATCTGCTAGCCTCAATAACCCTGCCAATATCGAGACTGTTACAACCCCCCCCCCCTGCTGTCTTGTGTCCATTGATTATCTAGTAAAGCCTTACTAACGGTGTGCATGTTTCTCTTCTGTTTTGGCACTTGCTCAAATATGTGAGGTGCAATATTAGCAATTGAGGAGCCAGTCAACCAATTATCCATCCAAAATAATGTGTTGTTTCCATCTCCCACCCAAGATTCCATGGCCATCGCAAATAGAGCCTGGACCGAGGGATGTACCTGAACTGGGAATATCACCCAAGGCTTGTCAGGTTGTGTTTTTCGGAGCCACAACCATTTCATTCTTAAGGCCCGGCATAGAGACTTAAGATCATGGATTCTTAAAGCCCCTAAGCTCCAATGGTCTAGTTACTTTCGGCCAAGCCACCAAGCAGTGGCCCCCATGAGCCTGGATCCGCCCTTGCCACAGGAAGCCTCAGCGGTATTTATCCATACACTTGAGAGCCCAACTCGTCAAATTAATCGCCATTGCTAGATAGATTATCGAGGAGGTCATGACAAACCTGACCATGGCCAATCTCCCCGCTCGTTTCATAAGGTTGGCCTTCCACGCCGGCAGCTGATTCGTGAGCCGGTCGATTATTGGTAGTTGCACTTTTTTCAATTTCTGAACCAAGAGTGGCAGCCTAAGATATTTGCACGGAAACTCCACCACTTCACATGGCAGATGTTGTTGTAGTTCCTCCATGTCTTGTTTAGTGCAACATATCGGTGTAACGCTGCTTTTCTAGATGTTGGTCTTCGAACCTGAAGCCGTACTGAAGAGCTGCAAAATCTATGTGATGAGCTGCAGGTCAGACCCTACGGGGCACAATAATAATACCATGTCATCTGCATACAACAAAACCCGATGATGGAGATTGCAGCAGTCCCTCATCATTGGCCCTCTGAATGATCGTGTTGAGACTGTCCATCACCAGAATAAAAAGCATTGGAGATAACGAGTTGCTTGCCGCAACCCTCGTTGGTGATAAATCACATCACCCGGTGACCCATTTAGGAGGACCTTGGTGGAGGCCGAGTGAAGGAGTGCAGTAATGGTGGAGCACCATCGGTTTCCAAACCCCCGTTGTCTCAAAACTTCCACCAAGAATGGCCATTAAACTGAATCAAAGGCCTTCGTGATATCCAGTTTTAGGAGAATACGCAAGAGCTTTTGTTGATGAAAGAACCGAGCAGTTTGTTGGACCAAGAGAAAATTATCTTGAATACATCTCCCATTCACAAAGGCACTTTGATTTATGGACACAAACTCGTTCAGTCCTTTAGCAAGCTGATTGGCAAGGATCTTCATCACAAGTTTAGCGAAACTGTGAATCATGCTTATGGGTCTAAAATCCTTGACTTGATTTGCTGCTTCTTTCTTTGGGATGAGGTTGATAAAGGCTAAATTTAACATCCATAAGTTCTGGGCTTTCCCTCACTGTATGGAACAAGAGCCGCCATTAGCAACACTTGTAGAATCGGCCTATAAACCCATCCGAGCCAGGTGTCTTGTCCGAGGGCATACTCATGATCGTTGCCCAGACTTCTTCCTCGGTAAAGAATTCATCTAGGGCCTCAAGATCATGAGGAGACAACCCCCAACTGTGCCTTATCAATAAAGAATTGTCGCTGATATGCTCTACCTAACAAATTATTGTAGAAATCATACACATCTTCCTCTTTATCCTCCTGATTAGTTAGAATTGTATCACCCATGACCAGCCGTGGTATGAAGATCTTCGCTTTCCTGTGCTTTGCATGCAGATGGAACAACACTGTGTTGGCGTCGCCATCTTACAACCAGGTGCTTCCTTAACCTGCATCTCAGATTGTTCTCCCCCTCTAATAGAATTCGGGAATCATAAGCAATCTCCAGTTGAAGGAGAACTTGCTTGGCCAACTCGATCTGTGATTTGACATGTCCAATGCGCTTCTAACTCCAACTCTAGAGTGCCCGGGAGAGCGTCCTGAATTTTAAGGATAGTGACTATAGGGGGCAACTTGTTGGCTGTGCCGACGACCAAGTAGAGGACACCATCAAATCCGTCAACCTTTGGCCAGTAAGCTTCAAAATGGAATCTCCTCTTGCCCAACCTGAGGTCATTGAGACCCAACATCAGTGGGCAATGGTCAGAGCCCTCAATCACTGAGCTTTGCAATAGGCAGTGGGGAAACAACTCTTCCCAATTGGTCAAACATACCATGCGATCTAGCTTGACCAAGGTGGGGTTGTCTTGTTCATTTGAACATGTAAATTTGTGGCCAATAGGAGGAATCTCCTTCAAGGCTGTATTATTGATGCAACTTCTAAATCTACCCATCATAGCTCTGTTAATGTTAGAGTTATTCTTATCACTTTATTGATAGACAAGGTTGAAATCTCCCACTACAAGCCACGAACCAACACTTTGGGCTCGGATGTTGCGCAACTCTTGGAGGAACAGTATCTTATCATCCCTTCCCTGTAGGCCATATACGTAGGTCAACCACCAAGGAGAGCCTTCTGATGAATTGAGCTGCACTTAGACCGAGTAGGAGTCTACCCGGGTGGGCAATGCCATTCCTAAATGTTCCTTCCAGCAAACCAAAATCTCCCCACCAGCTACCTGAGAAGGTAGGGCAACATGGTGGGTGAATGAAAAACCAAGCTTTGAGAGAAGGCACGGGGAATTGTATCCATTTTTGTTTCATGAAGACAAACGATGTCGGCCTTGGAAGTCTCGATCATCACCCTCACAAAATCATGTGAGGCGGTTGAATTAAGACCGCGAATGTTCCACACAACAATATTTTTATGATCCATTTCAGAAAAATAAGACAACCAAATTACATGTGCATTCCCTTCATACTTAGAGAGCCTGGAGCTCCTCTACCGACGTAATCGACACCTCCTCGGACGCCCATCCAAAGAGGGCTGTTAGTACCCAGATGTGCGCCGCTGAGAGTGGTTGACTGAAGATCTTGGCGTAATTGTTCAGGGAGTCCTAATTCATCATCTCCTTATCCTTTACTATCCCTAGGGCATGCATGACTGTCTTCTTGTGTTGGTTGATGAGCTTGAGGGACAATTCTACCCCCAACTCTACAATGCACCTACTGCAGCGAGGAGTTACACCCACAGGTAGAGTCTTCTTTCTTCGCTTGTTCACAAGCAGCACCATAGCCACACTTCCAGTTGGTTTAGTGATGCGTGTCAGGAACTCCTAGGCAACAAGCGGGGTGGTAAGACCAATCTTTGATTGCTTCGTAGCTCACCGCCTTGAGTAGACAGCCACCTGCTTGGTCGAGCCAGATGGGGTCCTGAGCTTGATGTTGGTCCGCGCCGGGTACAACATGGCCACTCCTGTCTGGGTCACCTCAGGCAAGGGCGACGTATGATGTTGTGGTGGGCTGCTTGCTTTGTCTAAGTCCGCCTTCCCCTGCTTTGTTTTCAGCTTGCTTGTCTCAACGCCTTGTGTCATTTGCGCCTTTGTTGCAGGGAGGTGGGATCATCATAGAGACAGACCGTCTTGGAGGGGTGCTCCACAGCCCTGGCAGCCTCGCTTGGGGGGGGGGGCATGGACCTGTCTTGGGGGGCAGGGGGGGTTGTGTTCTAGACTACCTATCAGATCTAGCCCACTTGAAAAGGCTGCCCCACCAAAAGGGACCGGGTGGAGAGATGGTTCTTCTTCTGGGCCATCAGATGGGCCTACACCTTGCTCCAGTTTGCCAAGAAAAGGGGGCGGCACAGAGATAAGGATAGCATCCCCGTGGCCCCTGTGGCAACGGTCTACCACAAGATCAACAGGAATTAAATACGCCCCTCACTAGCCTCCCCTACCATCATGTCATCAATGGTAGCGGTGGTTTCCAAGGTCGGCGTGCTGCATGGGGTAGTTCATCGCAAGTGTAAAGATCAAAGGCATAGCGAGAGGGAGGGGCGGTGAATCGGTGAGCGAACCACTATCGACAAACACTTCAATTTTCTAGCTTAATACTAGCAATCATTGCAATCTAATAATTATAGGAGACCAAGATCCTACACATACTAGTGTTCATGGTGAATGCAATACGGAATCTAATCCACACTAGTCTATACAAGCCTCAAGTCAACATATCAACTAGAGCACACAATTGCGTAATAGTAAATAGAAGAGTCAAGGAATGCTCATGATTTTTTTTCCGAGGTATCGGAAGGATGGCGCCGTCCCCAAGTCCTTGTTGGACCACTCCTGCCGGAGTGTCGGACCCTCCCGCCACCAAGTGGAGTTCTCGCACATGAGCCCATAATCACTTCCAAAGTGGAGACACGATTGTGCCACCACTGTCACCAAGGCACAAGCTTGTCTCTCTTGAGAACTTTTCGGACTCCCTGAGCCCGCACAAGTGGTCACTAGTGATGCTCCTTTCAACGGTGAGCTCAAACCATGTACATACGTGTGACGACCTTCACAATCGATCACGATAGGCTCATCACCAACACCTAACCGGTTTAGGTCTCACCATAGACCAAGAATAACAGGCTAGAACACACTCTCAAGGACATCCTAGCCTTAGATGTATATGGATGCTCAAGTTACTCTCTATAGCTCTCTCAGATATGCAATATCTCCTCTTAGTGGTCTCCTCTTTTCCATATGGCTCTCTACTAATGCTCCCAACAATCCAAATGGCCAACAGAGGTTTCCATGACCCCAACAATGACTTTAAAAAGGCTTTCAACCTCAAACTAGTCACTGCTCCACGAAATAGCTTTTTTGGATGTACAGTCCATACAGTCCATTCTCTTTCAGACCGAACCATTCGATCTTCACTAGACGGCTCCTCCAGAGCCATTGTATTTCTATCCCTGCTGCTTCTTGTACAGACCGGGCTGTCCGGTCTCTCTCGTTACTGTTCATTCCAGAGGCGATGTCAAACTCCTTCCTCTCTATTCTGCCATCCGACCATACATACCGGACCATCTAGTCTCTATGGGTCTTCTTGCCAATAGATTCTTCACAACAACTCATCTCTGAACTATACTTTTCGCACATGATCAGACCGTCCGGTCTCGACAACCCCTCTATTCGTAAGTTAAAACTCTTCGTCTTCACTTGACTTTGTTTCCCAGCTTTATCCAACAACTATGTCCAGTTTCCATCTCAAGAAGCTAAAACTCCTCCTCTTCGCTTCAATGCATATCACCGACTAGTGTGACCTAAGAGATATGACCTAGACCCTCTTGATAGTCTATTTTTCCTATGGACTCAAGCCCCAACAACTAGACAAGTGTTCCAAACACATGCCCCTAGCTTGTTCTTAATTCTGATCCATTTCCATCAACCCTTAGACTCCATCAAGCTCATCAAGCGTCCATGCTTGCAGTCATTGTGATCAGCCGCCAAGGCAACCATATCAATAGGATTTGTAGTAGAGTAGAAGATGATTCCTACATACACAACACTCATGTGGATATTAGCCATACTTTCATAGTTACCATTACTCACCAAAACATCCATACCTTGAGGATCTAATAATCATTTGTCATGAAGCTTATAGCCTTGTCGGGGATGTTGAGGATGTTTGGGAGCCAGAATCTGCCCCCTCCTATTTGCCTTCACTAGCAGCGCTCCCAGGTTGGCCCTGAACCAAGGTGCTCATGCACCAAGATTTGAGGCGCGCTGTTTCGGCGAGCGCTCGGCACCGGTGAAGGGGGTACCTTGAACTGGCGGTGAACCGGTGCTGCCAGCACCTTCTTTTGGGATCGTCACCATCTCTTGACGAGGGGGGCGAGGGATCAGTGGCACCAAGACGCGAGTCGCAATTGGGCATAGCAGTCCCTACTGCACCATGGGAGGGAACCCCACAATTATCATGGCCTGAGGAATGAATAGGTCGCTGGCCGTTATCCGATCGGGTTGCGAGCACCACAATGATACCTTGAACGACATCATGTCACGGTGGGCTAAAGTGTCAGGGTGCACCGAGATTATCGAACAAGAGGTCCTTAGCAGCTGCATCACTGTCGCTCCATCAGGTGTGAGCAGGAATTTCGTAGAGCTTGACTCCGGCGAGCACCGATAGCTCAGTGCTTGAGGCGTTGGCCAAATGACTCCACCTCTTGAACTGAAAACTAAACTCTGGCCCGTACATGTGGTGTCTACTATTGAGCACTCTAGACCATAGTATCCTCATCTTGTAGGAGGAGTAGGAAGTCTTCCGACAAGGTTTTGCTAATCTGCAGCCTTGTGCCAATGATGGTGATGAGGAGGCCTCATCGTAGGTCAGACTCGGCTCGGGCTAGCGCCTTCGAGCAGTCGCTGACGCGAATCATGCATGACAATCGTCTACTAGCCTTGCCAATGATAGCAACCACACTGGCGCTACCCGAGCAGGGCTCTAGGATCTTCGGGTCAGAGCTAGACGGTTGAGGCAAAGCCCGCATCTGCTAGGACCTAAGCCTGCACCTGCGTCAGGCGTGATGACGATGCGACCGCTTCTTCTCACATTGTTGTTCTGGTCTGTGTCCACCAAATGAACCATCTGGGGCCATGACCTCCACCTCAACGGTGAGGCTGATAGACATCGTTGGCACTCATAGGAGCAGTGCCCTGGGGTCTTGCTCCGAGTGCAGTGGTGACAATCCACCACCTTGTGGGAGGTAGAGGGAATATTAAAACAACGCCCCTGGAGGTCCTCAGGAACCAGTCGACGGGGACGACGAGAAGCTAGGAGATGAGTCTTTTGAGAACGCTTGCCTTCGACCTTCATCCAGCCCTTAGCGCTCGATCCCAGCTTTGGCTGGCAGCGGGCTATGGGCCGCCTCCTAGAGTGGGATGACGGAGTCCCTAGTATTGGTGTAGGAGCTTGAGTGGCCGTCGTGGCAACCACAAGTTCACGGAAAGAAGGGGGCGTGGAGCCAGTCATCATTGAGCCACCTGCGTCATATGAAGGCGGACTGACATCCACCCTCCTCTAGGTGTTGGAGCGGCCGCCTGGGACAAATGGTTGCATGAAAGACGGGAGATGGTGATGATCCCAACAGAAGGTGCTGGCAGTTATGGCTCCTCCCGACCCCTCATCTCTCAGTACCCCTCCCACCTCCGCCCCCTCCTGTAGCCCCACGCCTATGACCTCCCAAGCTCCGGCAGCCACCCTCACCTTCTTCGTGGCGGCTCCCCTACCCTCTTGTCAATGACATAAGCACATGACTCAATTCTAATAAACTATGATAAGGACTCTACAATTAGAGTCATATACTACTACTATATCTAAATGCAAGGAATATGCAATAGTTGCATTTAAAGGAAATGAATACTAAGGATTTATTACAATAAAAAACCATCCAAAATCTAACTCTTTAAGTCGTCATACAATGAAGTCTTAGTCGCTGAGTCAAGCCGAAAGAGATAAATATGTCACTATATCAAATGGCATATAATGCATGGCAAGTAGTGGAATATAATGATTTGATGCACTACTGCAATGGCAAGTAGTGGTATATGATGATATGATGCAGTACCACAATGACAAGTAGTGGAATATGATGATATGATGATGTTGTTACTAAATTGATGTGACAAAAATGGTTAGACAACTAAAAAGAGAAAAAACAGATTTGACAATCTAAGAATAATATGTCTGAATTACACTTAAGACTGTACTCTGATAGAGATAAAAGAAAATAGGATCCTAGAGTGACACTAGCAGCACCGAGAAACTCAGAAGAAAAAATTGCGAATAGGGATGCAAATGGGTACTCAATCGATAGCTGTCGATCAAGCCTCTAGTTCATTTCTTGTACTAGCTGCATGATGCTTCATGAGATTGGTGGTGGATTTAGTTCATTTCATAGAGTTTTGGGCTGACCTTCCGACCGAAAAACTAGCAAACTTGCATCCCCAGTTGGGAACGTGCAAGACATTGATTCTGCCACAACTAGCAGAGATCGAAAGAACTAGCAACACATCAGCCCAAAACATAATTAAGGCCACCAGCAGCTGGGTAGGGCCTGTGCACTGGCAGCCCAACATTGCAGCCACCCAGCACAAGCAGATGTAATCAGGGTTGAACATGAGGAAAGTAACTGATTTGCAGCAATGGCGAGACGCAAACTCGGTGTTTTGAGGTGGTGAAGGGCAACCCCTCGACCTGAAGATGGTGATGAACAGAAGCTGCTGGTGGCCGACGAAGTGAAGATCCACAAGGGGAGGATCGAAGAAGGCGATGAGGGAGATCCATGCCAGCAGCAAACGACGGCCTGTGGTGGTTGCCTTCACGGAATGCAACAACATGGATGACGCCTGGCCGAGTGATTTCCTTTACAATAAAAGGTCTTTCCCATGGAGCCGACAGCTTGTGCTTACTGACCTTAGACTGAACTTGCTTCAAAACCAAGTCGTCGACGGAAAAACCCCGTGTTCGAACATTTTTGTCATGATAACATCGCAAGCTTTGCTGGTACTTTGCCGACCGCAATAACGTAGCATCGCGCTGCTCCCCTAACAATAGCAAGTCATCACACCTATGGTCATTAGAGGTTTTTTCTTCATACGCTGCCACATGGGGGAGGCAAAAAGAATCTCGGTTGGTAACATGGCTTCCGAGCCATAAACCAGAGAAAAAGTGGAGTGCCCGGTGGCACGACTTATGTTGGTTCTAAGTCCCCACAATACAGATGTCAATTCTCGAACCCAACATCGAGCATATTTTTCCAACCGATCAAATATATGGGGCTTAATTCCAGAAAGCAAGAGGTCGTTCGCCCTCTCAACTTGGCCATTGCTCTGTGGATGGGCGGCCGAGGCATAGCCAATCTTAAAGCCGACTTGGCCCGCAAACTCTTTAAACTCCTCTATTGTGAATTGAGTACCGTTGTCAGTGATGATCTTGTGTGGGGCACCGAACCGAGTGACTATTTCGGTCATGAACTCGATGGCCTTTTTTGCCGAAATCTTGTCGACTGGCTTTGCTTCAATCCATTTAGAGAACTTGTCCACTGCTATGAAAAGGTGAGTAAAACCCCCTTGAGCCTTCATGAAGGGTCCAACAATATCTAAGCCCATACTGAAAACGACCAAGTTATTGGGATATTTTGAAGTTCTGTGGAGGGTATGTGCATTTGGCGTGCAAAGAACTGACAACCTTCACACTTTCGGATAATTTCCTTGGTGTCAGCACCAGCGGTTGGCCAATAAAACCCTTGTCTCATTGCTTTGGCCGCAATTGTGGATGGGCCTGCGTGATTCCCACAAATGCCAGCGTGGATGTTTCCTAATATAGCTCTGCCTTCATCTTGAGAGAAGCATTTCATCAGTACCCCATGTGGGCTTTGCTTGTACAGGTGATGGTCAACTATACAATATGAACGCGACTTGCAAATAATTCGGAGGGCTTCGTCTTTGTCGGTCGGTAGTTTGTCATGATCCAAATACTCAATAAAGGGAGTGCGCCAATCTACCTCAATGACAGCTACATATGGTGCTGCTCCCGCCTTTAGTGCCGACTACTCCATAGTTTGCTGGGTTAGTACAGATGGCTTATGCAGATCATCGAGGAATACTCCGTCAGGTATTTTAGATCTACTAGACCCAAGTTTGGCCAGTTCGTCTGCCTCTTCGTTATACTTGCGTAGGACATGTTTATACTCGATGCCAGCAAACTTGTCTTCTAGCTTCCAAACTTCAGTGCAGTAGGCTATCATGCTCTCATGAGAACAACACCACTCCTTCGTTACCTGATTAATTACTAGCGCCGAGTCACCGAAAACGCTTATTCTTTGAATGCCGAGTGAGATAGCTGTCCGAAGTCCATGTAATAGTGCCTCATACTCTGCGGCATTGTTAGACGCGTGGAAGTGCATTCGAAGGACGTACCGCAGCTTGACTCCATCAGGAGATGTTAATATAACCCCTGCCCCGGCACCTTCTAGTTGTAAGGAACCGTCAAACACCATTTTCTAATAGCATAATTCATGCGGGCTGGGCGGTAACTCGCATTCTGTCCACTCGGCGATGAAGTCCGACAAAGCTTGACCTTTAATCGAGTCATGGGACTTAAAGGTGATATCATATGATCTGAGCTCGACGGCCCATTTGGCAATTTTTCCTGTGGCCTCTCTGTTGTGTACGCCTAAGCCGAACGACGTGTGGACTTCAATTGGATGATCCTCAAAGTAATGCTTCAACTTCTGAGATGTCATCAGCAATGCGTAAATCAGCTTCTGAAGCTGGAAATACCGTACCTTGGAGTCCGACAATACCTCACTGATGAAGTAAACCGGTCGTTGCACCTTTTGAGCCTTGCCATCTTCCGCCCGTTCCACCGCCAGCACAGTGCTGACAACGTGTATGGCTGCAGAAATGTACAGCTGCAAAGGTTCCTTTGGTTCTGGAGGGGTTAACACCAGAGGACCACTAATGTAGGCCTTGAAATCATCCAAGGCTCTCTGTGCGTCATCATTCCAGATGAATGATTCTTGCTTCTTGAGTAGCCGAAAAAAGGGTAACCCTCGAACACTGAGTCGTGATACAAACCGACTGAGCGCCGCCATACAGCCAGTGAGCTTTTGAATGTCTTTTTGTGAATGTGGAGGTCCCATTCATAATATGGCATTTACCTTTTCTGGATTAGCTTCAATCCCTCTATGTGATACCAGAAAACCGAGTAATTTTCCTGATGGGACCCCAAAGACGCATTTTTCCGGATTTAGCTTCATATTGTATTTCCGAAGGTTGCCGAATGTTTTGTCTAGGTCAGATATCAAGTCGGTGGAAAGCCGAGTCTTGACTACCACGTCATCTACGTAAGCCTCAACATTCCTTCCTATTTGGTTGTCCATACATCGCTGCATAGTCCGCTGGTAGGTGGCACCGGCATTTTTGAGGCCAAAGGGCATTGTTGTGTAACAAAAGGCTCCGAACAACATGATGAACGAGGTTTTAAGCTAGTAAGATTGGTTTAAGGGAATCTGATGGTACCCTGAATAGGCATCTAAGAAGCACAACAAAGCGCATCCAGCCGTCGAATCAACCACTTGATCAATACGTGGGAGGGTGAATGGATCTTTCGGGCAGGCTTGGTTAAGGCCGGTGTAATCCACGCACATCCGTCACTCCTTATTCTTCTTCCGCACCAGAACTGGGTTGGCCAACCAGTTGGGGTGGAAAACTTCTTTAATAAAACCGGCTGCCAGCAGTCGGCTGATTTCTTTCCTAATCGCATCCTTTCGGTCTTGCAAGAATCGTCTAAGTCGTTGCCTTACCGGCCTGGCGTTTTCGCGGACGTGAAGTTTGTGCTCAGCCTTTTCCCTTGGAACACCTGGCATGTCAGAAGGTTTCCATGCAAATATATCTTTATTATTTCTAAGAAAAAGGATGAGCGTGCTTTCCTGTTTGTCACCGAAATTGACCCTGATATTGGTGGTCTTAGATACATCACTATCATCTAGGCTAATCTTCTTGGACTCCACGGCGTCCGCCTGTACCGTAGTCTTCAGCGTCTTCCTGGGAGCAGGGTCAAGCATGGCCTCCTCAACCGTTGCGATCGCTTCCTTCAACTCGGCCAGCTCTGATGCCGCTACTATCTTCTCGGTCAACTCACAACTGCCGTTGTCGCAGTCGTATGATGTCCGCACATCCGAGTGGAGTGAGATGACTCCATTTGGTCCTGGCAGCTTCATCATCATATAAGGATAATGAGGTACCGCCATGAATTTAGCGATGGCTAGCCGCCCTATAATGGCGTGATAAGTAGAGTCGAGGTCGGCGACCTCGAAGGTGATGCGCTCAGTCCTATAGTTCTCCCGAGTGCCGAAAGTCACAGGTAGAGTGATTTGTCCCAGAGGGACTGTTTGCATGCCCGGGATCACACCATAAAACGGAATCGACTTAGCTTGAGGGATATTTCTCGGGTTTAGGGATGTGATCCGGATGGTCAGACCGATCAAAAGTAATTGGAACCTCTGACCATCGTGGATACTGAGGTACCGCTAGTGAGACCGAGTGGACCTCTCTGTAGAGGATCTTCTGCTGGCGCTTTGAGTCTGCCGTAGACCGGCCACAGATGTAATTGACCTCGTGTTCGGGGTCTTGGAAGTCCTCCTTATCCTCGTCTTGGTTATCCTTATCCGAGTCCTTCCTGCCACTCTTGGGGATCCAGGGACGTTCTTTGCAGACGTTTAAGGCGTGATGGGTGAAGTTTTTCAGCTTGAAGCATTCCCTGGCTTTATGGGCTCCATCATGTAGCAGGCAAGGGCCATCGAGCATCTTGTCGAAGTCATCCTGAGTGACTGGTTTCCTCCTGGTCGAGCGCTCGGTGTTGGCCACCGTTCGGTCTTGCTTGCGCTTCCTATCACCGTCCTTGCTGTAATCGGACGGACTTGACTGGTTCCTTGGGGTCGCCTCCTTGTACTGGCGAACTTGGAATAGAGCCGAATTGCCAGCAGCATATTTGTCGGCCATAGTGAACAGTTCTTTGGCTGACAGCCCATCGGCAGCATCCAACCTCCCAATCTTCTTTATCAGATCATCATCACAGAGTCCTCCTTGGAAAGCGGCGACAACTTGAGTATCCAAGATGTTAGGGATGGTATTTTTCACTCGGCAGAAGCGTTGGATGTACTCTCGAAGTGGCTCCCGGTCCCGCTGCTTGATCCGGCCGAGTTTCCAATGATTCCCTGCCCTGTCGAAGGTGGCTTGAAAGTTGGCCACGAACTGCCGACAGAGATCTGCCCAGGAGCTGATAGAGTTGTTGAGCAGATTAGTGAGCCAGGTTCTTGCCGCTGTGTTAGGCAAACATGCAAGTAGTTGGCCATGACAAAACTGTCACCGCCGAGAGCTCGTATGGCTGTTGAATAGACATGAAGCCAGTCGCGCGGATCCGTCTTGCCGTCATACTTCTCGATGCCGACTAGCTTGAAGCCGATCGGCCAACTGATGGTTCGAAGCTCCAAGTGAAGGCTCGGATGCCAGCCTCCTCGTCATAATCATCGGTGGCCGGGGTCCGTTCTCGTTCGCGGCCAGCTTCTCGGCGAGATCTATCATCGTGGCGGCCCTCATCCCGTCGATCACGGTAATGATCGTCTCTATGTGGCTGTCGCCTTTTATCATGTTCATAGTCAACATAACCGCGCTGGCGCCATTCATCTTCGTACTCTCGACGGGCCGCGTCGTCGCGCTCCTAGTATCTGTTGTCCTGTCAGACCCGCGCATCACGTGGTGGTATGCCATTGCGCAGGTCGGCGCTCGGATGCCGATCATGGTACTCTGCAATGGGCCTGTGCCTGGGGACAGTAGACGGGGTTGCCTCCCGGTTGGAGCGCTGTCGGTCTCTTCTATCCTCCCTGGGTACCGAACTGGCGGCCTCAGAAACTGACTTACTCGACGTTTATCGTGCCGCATGCATCTCCAGTACAGCCGCAGCCCTGATGTGCGCTTTTAATTGGTTGACCTGAGGTGTCAACTCTGGGGAGACTCGGAGCAGGGGCTCTATTGTTTGCAGGAGGGTTGCCGCGGTCGTGATGTTGTGCTGTGGGGTCTTGAAGACGTCTTCACCATCAAGCTTTAGGGTGAGGTCTCCCATATCTAGGTTTTGCATGACTCGGGGTCTCTGCTGAGCATCCAGTCTACAAAGCGGAGGAGTGGCGGCATCTGGATCATCGTCTTCAAGGTTTGTTTCATGTCCGTCTACGCGTGGCACAGTACCGCGCGCGGCAGCATCCGCCGATGTTTTGCCGTCGGCTTGCCCCTGGGCAGTAGGTGCCACCATGAATACCTCGTGGGAGTCCGAGGAACAACTCTCTGAATCACTCGGCCCTTCAATCAAGTCCAGGAGTGACTCGCTTTCAAGGCCGATTGCTGCAACGAATCTTGATTCACCGAAAAATTTGGGATCTTCGCTCGACTGATCCATGTGATGAGCCGGGAGATCAACCGTAGTGTAACCCAAGTCGATCAAGGTTGTCAATCGGGGCATTGGGGGCAATGTTGAGTTGCCGCCCGAGAGGGTTTCCGCCTGGAAAGCTGTCACCGCGTTGTCGAGGCCAAGCGGGAATCGACTGGCCGGATCGCTCTGATCGGCCGTGGCAGCGACTGAGCGGGCCATGCGTTCTTGCTTGACAAGGTTCCCATGCTGATTGGCGACGAGGCTAACGGCGCCAAAGCAGATCTTGTCTCTCGAGCGAAACTTGATGTCGACGAAAGCTATTGATTTCAACAAAGCTACACTCAACGCGGTCCCTTCCTGGCGCGCCAACTATCGAGAGATATTCTCGATAGTAGATCTAGGTATGCGTATGAGTATAAAAGATCGATGGACACGGGACACAGGGTTTATACAGGTTTGGGCCTCCCGAAGGATAACAACGCTACGTCCTGTTTGGTGCTTCTATATTGCTAGGGTTCGCACTAGAATTAGGGTTCCAATGCGAGTCTGTCTCTTGCCAAGGCCCCCTGCCCTCCTTATATATCCGAAAGGCAGGGATTTACATGGTAATCTTTTAGTCGGTTACAATAAATTCTATCTATCTAACATATCTGCTAACCTAACTTGCTGCTTACTCAAACAAGTATCTAAGTAAATATCTCCTAGGCCGAATGCACCATAACCGAGCCCCCGGCCCACTCAGCCATATAGCCGAGTGGTTAGGTATCCCGGGTACATATGTCCCATAGGCTGCAAGGGAGAACGAAAGACATACGCGATGAGATGGCCGCTATGGCGGCGTGGACACCTTCTGCCCCCAGGAGAGATTCTCATTGAGACGGCGCAATGGAAAAAATAATATATCTAAATTCTAAATAACTCCCTACACAAAAGAAACTAGAGGGTCTGTTAGTGGACTGTATATCCACTATTAACAAGATACACCTTGAGCATTTTGGGTAAAAGAATTGATCAATGATCAACAATATCACTTTTCTTTGATATCAATAATCATCCAAGCCATATCTGAATACAATGGTTCTTACCATTTTTTTACTAAGTATGCATATAATGGGTCTCATCTGTAAGGTTTTCTGTTTGTTGGTGCTCTGTTTACATTCCTTGTGAAATATCATATCATACGACAAAGTAATGCTTACCGCTGTCACCTATGGTTTTATTGCAGCTTCGCATATTAAACTATACGAGATATGAAATGCAAAATAAAGCTTTAGAAGCCTTTGGAGAGCTCAGAGATGACGAAGAACTAGGACCTGCTGACTGGGCTACAGTAAAAAAATATATCAGATGTTTGGACTTCGATGATCAGCCAGTGCATCCACATCAGGTTTCTGGAACAGATGACTACATGCATACTAGGAACATAAAGGACATTCGAGTCCGGATTTTGAATGGTATGCTATTACAATTTGCCAGATTACATACGAAGTAAATTCCAGTGGTGTAGATGCAATGCCTCGTCTTATCACTCTCTGAACAGCAGCAGCAACCTACTGTAGATGCGGATGAAATCACATATACTGATATATAGACATGTGGAATAATTTGTTGTCAGTTGCATATGCAGAACAGTTTGCGTCATGAGTACAGGAAATGTGTTATGATGAAAAACAATTATTTGAAATGTCATACATAGCTTGTACTGGTGTACAGGTGGATGTGATTGCTCAGGAAAGAATACCGTGATCTTTTTTCCATTTACACCATTCTGGTCACATCACGCTAATGTTTGAAAATTGTTTATTTACTAGTGTCTTTATTTCTTGGTTCTATGTTCTCTTGGTGTTTGTACAATTCAAATTTGCATCACAACTTCTGCTTTCTTGACAGGTGTGCAAGCAGCTTACTGGGGAATGCTTGAAGAGGGGCGGATAAATCAAAGTACAGCAAACATTCTGATGAGATCTGTTGATGAAGCTATAGATCTTGTTTCCACAGAGCCATTGTGCGACTGGAATGGTCTAAAGTCCAGTGTCCAGTTCCCGAGTTACTATAGATTTCTTCAGATGAATAGGCTACCAAGAAAGCTTATCACAAACTTCACGGTTGAACGATTGGAGTCTGGATGCTATATCTGTGCTGCATTTCTTCGTGCTCACAGAATTGCAAGGCGGCAACTGCATGACTTCCTAGGTAAAGCCTTGTGAAATGTTTCAACTCACACTAGTTTTGTTTTCTTGATGTGGATTACTACAAATGTGAACTATCCAACAGTAGCAAAATAAAATGGAATGGATATTGAACGCAGCATTTTTGTAATCATTTACATTGATGACATCAGGAAAAAAAACAAGAAATAAAAAAAAAACTATGGTATGTCATATTTACAAATGTGTTCGTAATGTTTTGCCCAGCTTTCTTTAGTACGCCATGAAAGAGAATTCTCACTGATAGTATAAATTTCCACTAGAATATTCATGATCACATTATCATTTCCTTTTTGTTTTTGAAATGTACTTCCCATCTTATCCCATGCAAATTTAAAAACATTGGCTAACCTCAGTGCGGATGTAGTTATCCTTCATTAATTTACCTTTTGATGCACTCTTTTCCTTTTTGTTTCATTCAGGTGATAGTGAGGTTGCAAGAATTGTTATTGATGAAAGTAATTCTGAGGGAGAGGAGGCTAGAAAATTCTTAGAAGATGTTCGAGTTACATTCCCACAGGTTGTTATTCTATCATCTGAATATGTTTTGGTACTATAAAAGTGACTACCCATGGTACAACTAGTAGTTTACCTTAACAAAGCATGGGTCACAACATATTTTCATCTGGCTAATAGATTCCTCTGGCTTTTTCACAAGATCGATTGTTCCAGTTATAATCACGTCATAAGCCATTAGCCAAATAAAAGTTGGATTTGTTTGACATTGGCAGTGCCTTCAGCAATGTGGAACAAATGCAGTAAGAACATATAGGCTCTTCATATTGTCAGTTGATTGAAGCAATTGTTGGCTGTTGCAAGACAGTTTGGCGACTTTCTGCACATTTTGTGGTTCATACAAATCAACCAGCAGTTGTAGCTGTCAGGTCCCAACAGTCCTTTTTAAAAACTGAATTTGGCATGTTTCATTAACATAGCATGTATGTTTATAAAAGGCAATATTTTCAAAATAAGTATTTTCAACATAGTGAATTGAAGAGTTGATCAGTGAACTTTGAAATATAGTTTCTGATAAGACTTATCTATTATAATACTTTTAGGTGCTACATGTTCTCAAGACTCGGCAAGTAACATACTCAGTATTGACGCACTTAAGTGAGTATGTTCAAAACCTTCAGAAATCAGGTTTGTTGGAAGGGAAAGAAGTGGTTCATCTAGATGATTCTTTGCAGGTAGCTGGAACATTTGCAGGCCATTTGCTGTTATAACTATTATTTTTTTATGTAACGTCATAACTATTGTTTCCAATAACATATCTGGATTGGCATTCTTATTCTGATTTTTCATCTCTAAATCTGAAATCTGAGTCTAGATGGAAAACTAACATTGTAGAGAGACTTGAAGAAGTTGAAGACGAATCCACCACCAGTCAAAATGCCCAGATTTTGTGAGCTTTTAAACAATCACCCTTTAGTTGGTGCGCTGCCTGAAACAGTGCGTGATCCTTTGTTGAGTAACATAAAAGAGAATGTAAGAGCGCATGGCACAATCCTGTACAAGGAAGGTTCACGGCCAACCGGTATATGGCTTGTTTCACTTGGAGTAGTGAAGGTATCTGCGCCGTATCAATTTTTTATTTACACAAAGACTGATGATTCAGGAAGACATTTCTGTGTCCTGTTTGTTCTTTATTTACAATACTCACTTTTATCACATTGGCCAGTGGACAAGTCAGAGATTGAGCAGCAAACATTCTCTAGATCCAATTTTATCACATGGAAGCACTTTGGGTCTATATGAGGTGCTGGTTGGGAAGCCATATATTTGTGAGATGGTGACTGATTCTGTCGTACGTTGTTGCTTTGTGGAAGCTGAAAAAATTGAGCGACTGCGTCAGTCAGATCCCTCTATTGAGTTTTTCCTGTGGCAGGTATGTTTTATAATGCTGCATACCTATTTCCTTAACTAGGCAACTATACATGACTGCATAAAAAAGGATACACGTTTATTTTATTACACATATCCTTTTTCATTAAAAAAAACATTCAAAAAATCCTTGAACCGAGTAGAGCTGATATTCTTACAGATATAGAGAATGAATATTCCAGGACTGCATATGTGTGTTTTGTGGTCTCCGAACATATAAATCTAAAATTACATGGAGGTGAAGTTATCTGTAGCATGTAGTGTTCTACAGATATATTATCTTTACGCCCTCTTGGGTCACCACATTTTTTTATGGCCTATGTATGGTATTTTGTGTCTTAATCTTATTTTTTGTTACAACCTTTGTTTTCATATCATTTGAAAGATCTACATGGTATGTACCAAAAAATTGTGACCTTGAACATAGAAAAATTTCACCATGAAGCATGAAACCTACATCATTGGTAAATATTAAATTGCAGGAAAGTGCTCTGGTCATTGCCCGGCTTCTGCTCCCACAGATATTTGAGAAAATGTCAATGCACGAGATTAGAGTTCTCATTGCTGAAAGGTCAACAGTCAACGTATACATCAGAGGGGAAGACATAGAAATTGAACAGAACCACGTTGGTATCTTGCTGGAAGGATATTTGAGAAGCAAGGACAAAAACTTGATCAAACCTCCAGGGATCCTGCTGCCAGCGAATTCGGATTGGAGTTCGTTCGGTCTCGAGTCGTCAGGTTACTAATTAATTAATTGATAATCGGCAAGTTGACAGCCTTGTTTTCAAGCGTCATAACTCAAATTACTTTTGTTGTTTGCAGCCATGAATCATGTGAACTACTGTTACACTGCACCCATATATCAGGTGGATTCTAGAGCTAGGATTCTCATATTTGAAATAGTAAGAACCGAAACGGAAGCCGAAATGCAAAGAACTGTATCTCTACTATCGCAAACCCATGAGCCACAACGGACACCGGGCAAAGAGCATAGCAATTTGCTCAGCTGGCCGGAAAGCTTCAGGAGGAGGGACAGCATCCCGAAATCTCCGAGGCGTCCCAATGCAAGCTTAAACGAAATTAGGAACCATCCGGGCAGCTTCTCCTCCAAAGCCCTTCAGTTCAGCATGTACGGAAGCATGGTGAGTGTCGCATCTATTCCTATAATATGATGGTGATTTTGGTATTTGTTCCTACGGTTTTTTGTATAAGTGAAGCAATTAACGGAGGATCACATTGATTCATTTCCAGATCGATGACAAGTTCAACGGTCAGAGGCAGCAGAGGCGTAGTCGCCCGCAAGAAACGAACCAGACACACAGCTCATCCTACCCGAGACTGCCGTCAACAAGGCAGCCTAGTCACTCGCGACCTCTCCTCCACGTGCGTTCGGAAGGTTCCAACATGAAAAGGATGTCAGCTAGAAACGAAGCAGGCGGTGCCAGGGCGCCGGCAACACCTGCCGGCCGGCGATATCAAGGAATCCCTGGGTCACCCGACGAGACCAGGAAACATGAAGCCGTTGTCACAGTCGACTCTCCAAGCATGCTGTCTGTCCCTCATCATTCTTCCACCATGCTTCACTCGCCACCGCAGGAGAAGTAGATGGCTGTTTCTTCATTATTGTATTTCGCATGCCCCGCGAAGGAACATAGCATTATTCTCCGCTCTAAATTGTTATTGCTATATACTATGTGATATAAATAACCGCACGGGGTGGAATAGTTCAATTCCATGATTGCGTATTAGGACATGGAGGCATCCACGGTAACAAACACATAAATTACATATTAATTTGTTATCTATATATTGTGGTTGTTGAACCAAGTCCGTTGTATTTATCTTAGATTGTACTGTTATGAAACATTCTATTGATTAATTAACTTAATTAAGTATGTAATTAGTGATTAATTAGATAAAGGCACATATTCATATAACATCACTTGTGTGAATGTTTTCGAGACAGCCACCCCAGGGGACCCGTCGGTACGTCCTTACAGATACCTTTCCTGACTGTTGGTTGGGTATAAATGTAATCTCTTATTATTAATGGAAGGACACTGTTCATTCTCCTAATCTCATTTCTAAACATGCGGCACAAAGACTCTGCCGCTAAGAGCATTCAACAGGAGTCCACCGGACTTCATGGATATGAGGTAAGCATGGATCCCAGAAACTCACCATTCATTATCTTCGTTGTTCCTATTCAGAGGGGCCTTCGTCCCTTCCATGGTGGCATCCGTCACAACTTCGAGTACCAGCCGTTTGGTCGGCCTAGTCACCGGCCGATCTACCAGTCTGGTCGCCGCCACTTCCGTCCCTTTAGGGGCCCTCCTGGCCATGCACGCCAGAGAGTCTTCCGACGTCTCGGCATAGCGGGAGGCGCCCATGGCAACCACCAAGACTCGCCGGCAACGCCGACACTCTCCAGTGCCACCAGCAGTACTTCATCAGCATCCTCGGTTCCCTCCATGCCGCTGTACATCAACGGCATCATCAACGGCTTGGACCGTGAGCCGTTGCCTCTGCAACCCCCTCCTGGGAAGTGCGTCTGCCAATGCCGACTCCACCCACTGAGGGGTCTTCACGCTGCCTCGTCTTCCACATTCACCGTTGGGGAGGCCTCCTAGACGGCATCGCTGTGGTCGACCCCCCATCCGGGGTGGACGACCCCCGTTGCCAACGTCGGCCCTCAGGCCGGACCACCTCCAACCATGGCGGCCAGGAGGGGCGTGAAGCCCTTCTACAATGACTCACTGGCGACCCCCTCCGAGGCACCCACTAGACCTCCTCCTTCTGCCCTCCCATCGCAGGCTCGCCTCCTCTAAGGGACCAGCCGCACCGCCGTCGTCGATCGCCATCCAGGAATTCGCCACGGCACTTGGAGCCCAGGGTCGCTGGGCTTCTCCACCAACAACTAAGCATGCTTCGGTGCATGGGAGGGGGAAGGGGGGAGGAAGCAGCACCAGATCTGGCCAGTACCTGAGCTAATCTGGCCGCCCACGACCACGCCGGGCCCTCTGCCACGAAGACCATGCCTGGCATCGATCCCGGCCACGGAGTCCAGGGCTGGCGGCGGCGGCATAGGGCTGGATGGGGAGGAGAAACGGTTAGGCTTGGAAACCCTAACCGCCCTCCACCACCCTTTTTGTTACCAGTTGTTCCTCCTCTTGTTATGGGCCAAAAAAAAAAAAGAATAGCCCACAAGCTAAAAGAATAAAGAAAAAAAACCCAAGGTCTAGAGCTAACACAAGCCTGCGTGTGCAAGGCACCGTGAGATTCACAGTGTCTCAAGAAATTTTACAGAAAGGCTCTCGGGCTTCTGCAAAATTATGTTTTTTTATTAAGTTGTTTTAGTTATGTAATGTTATGCTTTACACCCTGTAGTTTTCTGTATTAGTGATGCACCTTGTAAAATATTTGTGTAACATTTGTATCTGGACCCTCAGGTCTAGTATTAGCACATACTCGCTCCATTCCAAAATTGCTGTCGCCATTGACTTTTTTGTTATCTTTAACCTTTCGTCTTATTCAAAAATTTTTAAAAGATATCATGTATTTTTTCATAATTTTTTTTATTACTAGATAAAATTTAAATATAACTTATAATTTTTTATATTTGAACAAATATTTTGAATAAGATGAATGGTCAAAGATAACGAAAAAAGTCAATGACGATAACAATTTTGGAACGGAGGGAGTAATTATTTTTAGGATGCTATTATTTATACTGCAGTAATGTTGTCTTCACAAATATTTTATTTGACCTTCCGGTCTTAATTTTTATCACATACAGAAAATAACATATTACATATATGACTCCTCATTATGTAATAAACATCACTCTACTTATTAAATTAAGTAGATAACATGCAAAATAATTTAAAGGTATATTCAAATGATTTTGGACTCAACAAAATAATGGAAAATTCATATACTATAATCTTACAGATTATGGTCCATTATTAAAGATTTACATCATTTCTATGATGATCATCTTATAAACCATATATCCAAAATTACTACAAAATAATGACTATGTGTTGTTAAATCATATATTCCCTCCAGAATTTTATAACATATTAGTAGCAATTAGGTTGGTCATTTTTGTGGCCCATATACCTATAATTGAAACAAGATTTTCTTGTATTCAAATAATTTGCATGATTATAACACCACATATTACTTAATTTACCACAGTAAATTAATTTCATACATGATTCTCTCATGTAGGATATGGCTCACATTACCAACAAGGATTTTATTGAACTTGCACCATATGGTAACAACTATCTAACATGGGTTGCTGATGTAAAGATCTATCTTTCATCCAAAGGTTGGATAGGTGCTTTCCAGCAGTCCGATCTCAATAATCAAGAGCAAGCCCAAGCAATTCCAGAAACAACCGAATTTGCTACATTACACTTTAAGCGGCACCATCTCCATCATGATCATAAAAATGAGTACATGATGCAAGAGGATCCAAGGGCTCTTTGGGTTGCACTCAAAGATAGATATAAACAACAAAAGACGGTAATTCTGCCTGAAGCAAAGCGAGAGTGGTCACAACTTCATCTCATGGATTTCAAATCTATAATAGAGTACAGCTCTGCTGTCCACAAGATTTGCTCCAAACTTCATTTTTGTGATCAACTAGTGGATGATGCAGAGATGATCGAAAAGACCTTGTCCTCATTTATCCCCTCAAATCAGTTGTTACAACAGCAATACCATAACAAAGGATACACCAGGTATTCTGAACTAATCTACAATATACTTCAAGCAGAAAAGCATGATGAGCTTTTAACAAAGAACCATCAAATGCACCCTGTGGGTGCTGGTTCACTACTAGAAATACACCACAGTGTTCAGAATGACAATAACTATGGTGGATAGAAGAAGAAACACTTCAAGGGGAAATGGGCCAAGAACAAGAGATAGAATAACTGAGGTCCTTACAAAGGTAAAGGCACTTTCAAGAAACAAGTCCACCATGACAACTCTCGAGCTTGTCAAAGATGTGGTTGTAATAATCATATTACAAAGAAGTGCCATACTGCTAAGCATTTGGTTGACTTATACAAAAAATCCATTGGGAAAGGAAAACAAGTACAAGGGGATAAGTTTGAAGCGCACTTCAACACTCAACCTATACAAGCAAGTTGCTCCAAGAGTGTTCCAGCAGAACAAGTGGATGACGAGATCCCATCACCATTGGACAAACTCCAAGAATGTTCCAGCAGAACAAGTGGATGACAAGATCCCATCACCATTGGACAACCCTGCAATCATTGATGACATGATCTTGGATTTTCAATCCAATGACATGTTTGGAGACCTCATATAGTCTCCATATACCCCCAAGACTTAGTTTATGGTAGCCATATTATAGTATGTGTGTATTGTGTTGTAAAATAAATGTTGTCATTTTATATTGCAGATTTTATTAAGACATATGCTACTTGACATAGTATGTTTTGTATAATCTTTGAGTCAAATCTAAATACATTTGGTTTACCCATTATATATATTATCTTATGGGATCAATCCAAATGGAGGAAGAAAGCTTAGTGGATAGCTGCACCACTAACACTATACTCAGGGAAATGAAATATTTACAAACTCTAACTAAGAGTAAGGGTAATGTCACAACCGTTGCAGGTCATGATGTTGTGATTGTTGGTTTGGGTCGAGCCACAATCATTTTGCCTATGGGTACACAACTCATAATTTAGGATGCACTCCTGTATCCTGACTCAACTTGTACCCTACTGAGTTATAAAGATATCCGTCATAATGGTTTCCATGTTGAAACACATAATGACAACAAAGATGAATTTCTATTCATTAACAAAAAATGACGGATACAACAAGCAAGTGGTTGAACAAATTCCTTCATTATCTACTGGATTGTACTATACATACATCAAACCCGTACAACATGTTGCATATAAGATAGTTTTTCAAAATCTTGATATCTTCAAGACTTGGCATGATCGCCTTGGTCATCCTGAAATAGGGATGATACGAAAAATTATCAGCAATTCAATTGGTCATCAAATGCAAAATACAAAATTTCCTAAACCTTCAGATTTTGTGTGCACCGTATGTGCCACAAGGAAATTTATTATAAGACCCTCTTCTCTTAAAATTAAGGTTGAACCACTACAATTTCTTGAACGCATTCAAGGAGATATTTGTGGGCTTATACATTCATTAACTGGACCATTTAGGTACTTCTTGGGACTTATTGATGCATCAATGAGATGGTCACATGTATGTCTACTATCAACTAGAAACCATGTCTTTGCAAGGTTAATTGCTCAAATTATCAAATTAAGAGCACATTATCCCAAACATGAGATAAAATTCATTAGATTGGATAATGTCGCTGAATTTTCTTCAAGAGCATTCATTGACTATTGTTACAGAATGGATGAGCACTCTGTGCCTTATGTACATACACAAAATGGATTAGCCAAATCTCTTATCAAGAGAATAAAATTAATTGCAAGACCATTGTTACAGAATTGCAATTTACCAACATCAAGTTGGGGACATGCAGTTTTACATGCTATAGAATTGATTCAAATCAGACGTACTGCTTACCATACGACTTCCCCGTTGCTGTTAGTATGTGAAAATCAACCAAGTATTTGCCATCTGTGAATATACATACCGATATCACCATTGTAGCGTACATCAATGGGCCCCCATAGGAAATTGGGAATATATGTGGGGTATAAATCACTGTCAACCATAAAATACCTCGAGCCTCTTACAGGGGACTTATTCACTGCCTGACATTAGGGGGAGACAATATGTACCAAAAAGAAGGCCAGAAAATAAATTGGAATGCCACTAGTATTCAGTCCTTAGATCCACGTACTATTGAATCCGAACATGAAGTTCAAAGGATTATCAATTTACAAAACATTCCAAATAACCTGCCAGACGCATTTACTGACTATAAAGGTGTCACAAAATCACACAATCCCACTGTCAATGTACCAGAAAGAGTGGAGGTACCAACTAAAACCACTCAACTCCCAAATCAAAATAAGAGGGTGAGAATTATGGCTACAAGGGATAAGGCTTGACAAAAGGCACCACGGAAACCAAGGAAGACTTTTTCTAAAACAGTAAATGCAAATCAACATCAAGTTGATAGACACCAATTGGATAATGAAAATTCAATTCATATGGATGTTCAACAAATACATCACATACCCATCACAAATGTGCGCACAAATATAGATGCTAGGACATCGTAAGACCCCAACTCTATCATTATAGGAAAACACGATGAGTTAGAAGGGGTAAAAGAAATTTCCACCAATTATATTGATTCTGGAGAATCATTCAATAGAAAGACTATAATTGTCGACATTCATTTTTCTTCCAAGATTGCAAGTGAACTTCAACCGGATCCAGAACCTAAGACCATGACAGAGTGTCAACGACGCTCGGACTGGATCAAATGGAAGGAAGCAATCGAGGTAGAATTGCTCTCGCTCAAGAAATGAGAGGTATTTACCACAGTAATGCTTACTCCTTGAAACATCTTCCCTGTGGGATCAAAATGGGTTTTTGTCTGTAAAAGGAATGGAAACAACAAGGCGATGAGATACAAAGTGAGGCTTGTAGCACAAGGGTTCACGCAGAGACCCGGTATCGATTTCAATGAAACATATTCTCCAGTTATGAGTGGTATAACATTCTGATACTTAATATCATTTGCAGTACAAAAAGGTCTATCCATGCATCTCATGGATGTAGTGGCAGCATACCTATATGGGTCACTAGATTTGGATATCTATATGAAAGTTCCTGAAGGGCTTAAAATTCCAAATTAGAATCAAAATCGCAACATGTATTGTATAATAAAGCTTAAAAAGTCACTCTATAGCTTAAAGCAGTCGGGAAGAATGTGGTACAACCAACTAAAGGAATTCCTTCTACAGAAGGGTTATTCTAACAATGATGATTGTCCATGTGTATTCAACTTGATGTATGTTGATGATCTCAACATCATAGGAAATACACAAGACATTGATGAAGCACGTAATCATCTCAAGAAAGAATTCAAGATGAAAGATTTGGTTCAAACTAAATTTTGCTTAGGTCTTCAACTTGAGCATCTCCCTACAGGGATATTAATACACCAACCTGCATATATTCAGAAAATATTAGAGAAATTCAATATGGATAAATCTTATCCTTCCAAAACACCTATGGTTGTACGATCTCTTGACATGAATAAAGATCAATTCGGCTTAAGAGATGAAAATGAAGAGATATTGGGACCAGAGGTTCCATATCTCAGTGCCATTGGAGCACGTATGTATATTACAAATTGCACCAGGCCTGATATCGCATTTGCAGTAAATTTACTAGCTAGACATAGCATAGCTCCAACAAAACTCCATTGGGCAGGAGTTCAAAATATCTTTAGATATCTCCAAGGCACAAAGGATCTTGGTTTATTCTATATATTTAACCAAGATAAAACCATGATTAGATACACTGATGCTGGCTATTTACCTAATCCCCATAATACTAGATCACAGACATGGTTTGTATTTTTATATGGTGGAACGGCTATATCATCGAAGTCATCAAAACAAACACTAATAGCCACATCCACAAATCATTCTAAAATAATTGCATTATATGAAGCTTCACGTGAATGTGTTTAGCTTTGCAGAATGATAAACCACATACAACAATCATGTGGTATTGGTCCTATCAAGGAACCAACAATTATCTATAAAGATAATTCTGCTTGTATTATACAAATGAATACAAGTTATATAAAGAGTAATATCACAAAACATATTTCTCCTAAACTATTTTACCCACATGAGTTACAACAAAATGGGGAAATAGAAATATTGCAAACAAAATCATGTGACAATCTTGTAGATTTATTCACAAAGTCTCTACCAATAACATTATTCTAGAAATAGGTTCATGGAATAGGTATGAGATGACTCAAAGATTTGCAATGATTAGGGGGAGAAAATCACTCTAATATAACCTATCAATGGTATTCAAATCATAGATGTTGCACTTTTTCCTGATGAGTTTTCGTATCAAGGTTTTTCCTCATACATAGGTTTTAATGAGGCAATATTTGTGTTAGAAGCATTAAAGTATGTCATATCATTTTTTTCCTTAAATTTGCCTATATAGTTTAAAAAGGAGTTTTTCATGATATATCTTATTTCCTTCCTATTTTTCCCAACAGGGTTTTACGGAAGTTTTACACATTATTTCTCCTCATTTCCCCAATGAGGTTTGGAGAAGTTTTTCACAATAAATATTCTCATATTTTTCCCACAGGATTTTTGGAGCAGCAATCAAATCACTTCCAAGATTTAATTGTTCAAGGGGGAGTGTTGTGAAACATTATGTTAATGATCAATTAACTTAATTAATTATGCAAATAGTGATTAATTAGATAAAGGCACCTACTCATATAACATCACATGTATGAATGTTTCAGGGACCGCCACCCCAGAGGACGCGTCCGTACATCCGTACGGACGCCTTTCCCAACTATTGGTTGAGTATAAATGTAACCCCTCATTATCAATGGAAGGACACTATTCCTTCTCCTAATCTCATTTTTAAACATGTACAAGGATGCCAGTACTACTACTAAATTTTTTTTGTAGTGACACTTACCAAATTTACTGTGGTAATAACAGGCATTTGAAATTTATTTATAGTCGTCCGCTACAAATGTTCACTGACAGGCACTTTCATGGTTCACCACTGAAAATAAACTTTTAATGAAGAACGCTTATGTGGTGTCTCACTGTAAATAATCTATATCCATACACTTAATTAAATCAGGTGGTGTCGTCCCACACGTTATTCTGCCTCCAATCAGTTTTCTTTTTTTTCCTTCAAAACATAAAAAGGAGAAAACAGAGTTCAATCAGAGTTCCAATTATTTTTCTTTGTTTCTTTCAAAAAGTAAAAGGGACAAAACCAAGTTCAATCAGAGTTCTTTTTTCCTTTCAAAAAGTAAAAGGACAAAACCAAGTTCAATCAAGTAGGGTCATCTGCCCCACATGTTATTTTTCTTTTTCTCTTTCAAATTATTCTTCTTTTTTTCTTTCAAAACTAAAAAGTAAAAAAAAAACCGAGTTCAATTAGAGTTTGTATCTTGATTTGTATATTTTCAGCAGCAAGCAACCATAAAAACTTAGCAAAGCATACCACACTGGTCGAGGAACAACGATGGCGCCTCTTTGCTCCACCAGTGCTGCCGAGTGCAGGAGACCTAATCGACCCATCAATGGCAGGTGGTGGGTGCTGGCCACCCTGCCCCGCGGTGTAATCTTGTGGCAGTGGTGTCGCAAGCAACTGCCCTTATCGACACTTACTTACAACGGAGAGGGAGACGTGGTTTCACATCTATTGGTGTTTACAGGTACAGAGCTGACACCGATGAAATTTTGTAAATCCTTCATAAAATTATTGCTTCTTATTAAGCTGACATTATCCCCATAACAGAGCTGACACCAGTGTCATTTTCTCCTGGCTTCACCCCTCAGTGTTTATCGTCGGAGCTGGCCTCGTCACCAGACTTGTTCTCTCCTTTCTCCTTGCCAAACTAGATGAGCACCATTGGAAACATAGGGTCAGGCCTGCGACATCGTGAAGAGAATGCATGACCGAGAGGGAGGAGATAAGAACGGTGGTGGCTTGGACGACCATATGTAGCAACAACATCAGGGAGCTTCTAAAGGTACGTCTTGGATGACAATATGGGTGAAATTGGATTGGCATCAGACAGATATCCTATTTCATATTTTCTGTTGGAATCAAAATCAGACACAGATAGTCTCAGATATGAATACGTTACATATATCAATATATATACTTCAAAATCGGATTTCCTCTTAAAACATCATACTCATAGTTTACAATAATAATATATTTTGCTGCTTGTAGTACTAACACATGAGCACATGGTGTATACTGTATACATACAACCTCACCGATCAGAAGCAGGAGCTAAAGTGACGGGCTAACACTTCAATGTTACAAGGCACGGTTAAAGTGCAAAACAACTTTGACACCAAAATCTAAAAGCGTCATGCACAAACACAAATTTGTACGCAAAGAGAAAATCATTGAGGCATCTGCTCGTGCTGCACCGAAAGCAGCGACTTACAAGGTGGACATCGTGCAACATGTTTGATCCCCGATGAGAGAACTCGGCACCATTATCTGGACCTCATAGACTTGGCAGACTTGCTGCGTGCGTAGTCTGGGCTTGGCAGCCATGAGCCATGGGCTAGAGAACGCGGCTATCCAATGCATTGTTACACAGAAATATCCGATGTTCAGCATTGGTATATACTGAGCTAATAGATAATCTGCCATCGATTTCGAAGCTGTACCCGCTACAAACTATCTGGCTCTGAAGCCATCTCTGGTGAATCAAAATAGACTTGGTATTTCTATTTTTTTCTACGAACGAAGTTGCTCTCCGACCAGCGTGGTTTGCTTTGCTATGATTTTATGGTTGCTTGCTGCTGAAAATGACCAAATCATGATATGAAATTATGCCATTGGAGCGTCAGGCAAGCACGAGGCAACGTGAAAACTGGGCTACTGGGTCAGGTTGTGGGCAATGGTTATGGCAAGAAATTATCAGATCCAATAGCCCATAAAGCTCTTAATTTTTAAGCATAAAAATACAATTTTAAGTGTTGTAGGCCATAGCCAATGAAGGAAACTACTAGATAATAAGCTTTAAAATAAAATACAAAATAGATTTGAAAATTTTATACTTCTGTCGCTGATGAGTAAGTTATCAAGGTCCATTTGTCAACCAGATAATATAGAAATTGACAAAAAAGTAAAAAGACAATTTCATTTATTTTAATATATTTGAGAAATCCATGCTTGCATAATTATCAAATAATATTAAATAATTTTATTTGTTTGTAAAAATAATTTCTGCTAACTATAATAAAGATAGAGACCATGAACAATATAATTTGTGGAAGGGGAGGGGTAAATATGAGCTCCCAACAAAAAAAGTTTAAGACCAAGAGCAAGTGAGACATAATAGTAAAAAAATTACAAAAAATGCATTAAAATTTTTTTTTTCTAATTAAGTCCATAGCAATGCGGACATCTTTGCTAGTCCTATTTATAATTGTGATCAGATAAACGCCAGTCAATGAAAAGTCTAGTGGCGGGCGATTACATGGCTTACTGCTAAAAAAGGCAACAACCCATTTCATTGGCGGCACATTTTGGCTGGCCCAAACAAGTTTTGATTTTTTGTTTTTGAGTAAATCTATCCTGAGTTTATAACTCCATAACACTAACCCTCATGTCTCTTCTAACCGTCACTTCATCTCTTCTTTTTATTTTTTGAAATGAGACAAAGTGTAGGGTGGGAAACCCCAGCTGGCATGGACATGTACTCCCATGTGTCCTTAACTAGGCTACAAGCCTGTCCACAACGCTTCACCACCTCTCACTATGTCGTATTCACTGATTTCCTCCTTCTGTCATGACCCCCTCCCTCCCTTCTCTTCGACGAGTCATCCTGGATAGGAGCGATGAGTCCTTCCCTAGTGGTGTTTGATTGGATGGATGAAAATGAGGGATGAGCTCATTCAGTCTGGTGTTTGGTTCGAGGGATAGGCTTATCCACTCTGCCATGGTCACTCTTTTTAGTAGTTGGGTGAGGTTACCCTATCATTTGAGAATGAAGTAAAAATACATAGGTTAGAGACATTTGACAGACAAATGAAGTTGCACATTAACATTAATCAAGTCTCATCATTACACACATGAAAACACATACATAATCAACACGTTTAATTACGCATATACATAAATCCAATGTCTTGCACATATGTAATTACTATATCTTAGTCCTAGTTACCATAGTGCATTGATCTATGGTTACAAAAGTACTTCGTAGTGATGAATTCCACCACACAAAAGCCCTCACATCAACACTGAATTAGTTTCCAGGAAACATCTTAGTGATGAATTCCACAACACAAACCATTTGAGCATCAAATGGCAGATTGTAGAATGCTCGACCGATGTGAGGATTAGCCACCAAATGAGAGTAGTAGAAAGAGATGTGGGCACTATTGAAACCTGGAAGGCTTTTCAATTTGGTATACAAATCAGGAGGAAGGTCCATGTCGTTGCTCTTGGCCAAATTATCTATAGCACTAGCAAGCTTATCAGCTCCATAGGTGAGTGCTCCAACCAGTGGATCAATCTCCATTTCAGCAGTTTTGGCTCTTTCGTTTGGTCTGGTGGCAGAGGAGGATGCACCTTGTTCTTCAGTAGCAACAGTAGTAGCAGTGGGTGTGGTAGGAGCGGTAGGCACACCATTAGCTCCCTCAGCATCAGCTTCATTATAAACTTGTTTAACACCTAGAAATTCATTTGATGCCTTTGCATACTTTCCAGTTGCCATGCTATTTCCAAAGATGCCATCTCCTTATAATGCTCAAGAGGCTTGTTGAAGAACTCAACATCAGCTTTGTGGTCTTAGAAAAAGAAAATACATAGTAAAAATGACAGAATAGTGATGGGCATGAACAGTAAACAGAAAAAGGAAATGGAAAAAGAAATATGAATACCTGAACATAGCCAGCATAGTGCTCAACATCAAGAGTAATTATGCAATTGTTTTCATCCCATCTAGAAGCACTCACTTTCTTCAACTTGAGTATCTTTACATACCTTTCCTGCCATGTTCTTAGGTGATTCTTAACATTTTCTCCAGTGTACTTGGTCTTGAAATAATCATTGATAGCACGAGAACACATATACAAATGGACTTTCTTAAATCCAGATGATGTCCTTGTACCATTAGCTACCATGGCAGACAAGTTCTTTAGCATGAAGGAGGATGTTGCTGAATTCCATGTCACATGACCATTTCCTTCACCTTGTTGTTCAAAGTTATTTTCTTTTCCTTGGGGCTCCTTTTCCTGGCAGACAAAAAACTAGTAATACACTGTACACATAACAAATTCAGAATACAAAGTTGTTATTCATTTATCGTACAATACACAGTTCTGATACAAATTCAGAATACAAAGAGGAATAAAAATTCAGAATACAATGAGAATGAAAAATTCAGAATACAAAGAGGCCCTGTGCTAATTGCCATAATGGTTTTGATGATCTTCCCACATTTTATCTGCAATTTGCTGTATGAAATTGTTGACACGAAAATCACCGTGTGTGACCTGGAAGATTTGCTTGACTCCAGTGCAAGCTCAATACAAGAAACCGGGGCGTGCCAGTCGATTTTTCCTGCAAAACGACAAAGAGATAAACGGTAAGATGAAATGGGTCACCGGCCTAGGACAGGCCGATGAATAAAGCCTTACTTATTTGAATAGATCAAACTTAATTGAGACAGTATTCAAACATGAAAGATAAAACTAGACTTAATCAATTTATAGATAAAAATTAATAAAGTGACTCAAATAATTATGCATCTAAAAGTCGATTGTACCACATATTCCTTCGTGAACTTCACACATAACAACCTTGACCTCTTCTTGATTCAAAATCTTAACAACACACCATCAATCGTTCGATAAGAAAGTTTTTCTTCTAATAAAACATACCTCAAAGCCATGTATCGGATCTTCCGAGGCACTCGTTGGGTTGGATCCTTAAGATATTGAATAATCCCAAACCTCCAATCTTCTTCATCAACATCAGCTATATCAACAATAATTTCACTATTGGTCAGTTGATAACCCGATGCCTTTTGCGCCAGATCATTCACCTCCATATGTTGTTCCCTTGGGACATGCTTGAATCTTACTGCCTTAAAGTGTTGCAATATACTTTGACACTCGACATGAAATAATCTTAACACATCATCATTGCATTCAAACTCTCCTGTAAGTTGTCCGAGCACCAACAATGAATCTCCTATGATTTCGACACAATCGACTCCAGCTTCTTTCATCATCTGCAACCCCTTAAGCACAGCTCTATATTCAGTCTGATTATTAGTCGACACTTCAACAGCGAATGCAAACTCAAACCTTGCCCCTCGTGGCAATATGATCACGAACCCAATACCATAGCCGCTCTTGCAAACAGATCCATCAAAGAATAATAACCATGGCTTTGGCATCCCACACCTCAAACCGAGGGGAATGACTGATCCAGGATCACTTTTGGGCGATGTCGGATGAAGCTGACACGGTACATACACACGAACATGCCATCATTTGCAAAGTTACATAAAAGAGTAATGTGCATTATTACAAATCGAATGTTGATTATTCTTACAAACCAAGTTCGGAATTCCATATTTACATACATACGTCCGAGTGGGAATTACAATACATATGTTCTAAGTGCAGTGTTTATTACATCACGTAACGGAAGCGATAATTAAACACGACGGTAGATAAACCTAAGTAAACCATAACAGCCCTAGTCATGGTTCACTCCTCGGGTCCGTGAGTCGGTGAGCAAGGAACCCACTCAAAGGTCCATTCGTTACTTGGTTCCTCGACCCACCCTTCATTTTCACGGCTCAGATAGAAGTTAGAGGAAGACATGCCTGCAATAAAATTTAACAACAAACCCTGAGTATCTAATATACTCCGCAAGACTTACCCGTCAAAATGGCTTTCTAAAGCCGACTCCTAATATGTAGGGGGCTGACCAGGCTTGCTGAAATTTGATTACCAAAGTAGCACTTGTCTAGTTTCTAAATTCACCTTTTAACCATATTAATAGGGTTGTGACATGAATATAAATTTAATGAGCTGTGACCTATCAAACAAGATTTCAATATAGCAATTGAGTGATCCAAACAACAAGTATATCTTAATCGTTAGTTCTTACTATGCTGCAATCTGCTCGAGACAAGTGGTACTCATATCCGCGAGGGATGATGATATATATCATTTTACAGCCTGCAGGAGAAACCCAAATGCACGACATACGCATAATTTAATAACATGTATGTCCACCTTTCACAAGATTATCATAAAGTCAGACCGGGCCCTCACTCCGAGTGTATGTCCCCCTTGCGACCACTGTTCATCATCGGGTCCAAGGCTTAAACCATACACTCTCCAACTTTTCTCAAACCCGTGCAACCACCGTGACCAACACTTTGCACAAAGTGAGAGGTGACCGTCCAACACTATGATGCTCAAGTTACTAGGTTTACCAACTCCCATACGAAGGTATGCACTTGGTACTGTTCAATACTTGCTCGCGGAGTCACAGCGATCCATACGCAACATGTACGGGCTATGGCAGTCAAGGAAGAACCCTGCCGCCGCTCACCTACACATGCAATTCCCGTGCAGCCTTCATTTGCATAAGTATCAAAATGTGAGAGGTAGCAGTTCTAAAGATCCTATACCGAGTGGTCTCCATACCACTCGATGTTGTTACCAGTGACTCTTATTCAGCATAGCATTACTAACGGAGGCTTCTACCTAAACTGAACTAGACCATAGGTACAACGAAATCGATAATGCATCTATGCTTTCGATCAATTCCTATACTTAGATGCACAAGTCATAACAATTAATCGATGTGAATCAAAACCAAAACTTATAAAAGCATTGTTTATGCACCGGGGCTTGCCATGGGGCTCCTCGGGGTTGCTTGCTTTGACCTTGGTTCCGGTCTCGTTTCCTATATGATGTGATGCAAATGCAACGTAAGAGCTCGTATGATGATTCATGGCACTTCCTCAACAAATAAAATTAATGAAATGATGCTCATGCATGAAATGTTGTGCATTCCTATGCATGTTAGAACAATCAATTAATTGAAGGGGACAAACTCCTAATTAGAAGAAATATTAAAGTTATCAACTACAACCGTAGCGTATGTATACTTTAAATGTGAGCATGGTATCATTGAATACTCTACTACACTACCTGATGAAAATGAGCCTAATATGCAGTGCTAGGGCATAAATTTCAGAAAAGACATTATAAACATATAAGCCAAAGTGACAATTATGCAATTGTTAAGAGCAAAATTGAGATTAGCAAATCTGAATTAACTAAAATAGTTCAAGATGGAAATTAACTATATGGATTTTTCCAGTAACACATAAAAGCAAAAGAGACATGTATGCAATTTCTCAGAATTAATTTCTATGCCATTAAATAATACTATTTCATATAGTAAAAATGCAAGAAATGCACTTAACCATGAAATTATGCCTAAATTAATTATGGACACTTTTAAGTGGGTCATATATGCCATGAGGAGTGTGCATGCCAAATTTTGTCATTTAATCATTTTTATAGAATAAATTATGATTTTATTTGCTTTACAAAGGGTTGTTTGTTTGATTTAAATTCACCCCAAATTATCCCAAAATACTAAACTTCATGCTAACCAGGGCAAAGTACAGGTCCCAAGGATTCCATAAAAAATTATTTTGCAATTTTAGGCCCTATACTTTTGTAGATATTGATTTTTCAATTTAATCAAAAGTTCTGACCTATTTACTAAATTGCCACTGGCCAATTTCAAATTACCCCCGCGCACGGCGGAGCTGTGGCTAGGGTTTCCTACCGGCGGCGAGCGGCAGCGCAAACCATGACGCGGTGCTGCTCTATGGGCTTAGGGGGGAAGAGGCGTTAGTGGGTGGTGGTGGCGGGACTGAGGTCGCTGGAGCATCGCCGACGACGAGCGGCGGCGACGGGCAAACATGGCCGACGGCAAGCACCGCACACTGAGCTCAGAATTGCGAGGCAAAGGGCTCCAGAGCATCACCTGCCAGTCACGGTGCTCGGAGCGGGGGCAGCTGGAACCGAAGAAGACCGGAGGGAGCTCGACATTGACGGCTCCCCTGCTCACAGCGACGGCGGCAGCTCTGCCTTCCCCAAGTCTGGTGAACTCCTACAAAAGAGCGCAATTGCTTCAACAGGAATAAAGATAGGGTCCTTGTGCACCCTCCCCCGTCAGGAATTGGTGGGTGCTCACCCCAGACAACGGCGGTGGCCATGGCGGCGCTGCAAGGACTGAATAGGGAAAATTCCCGATTCTCTGCTGCTCGACGGGAGAGGGAGGACGTACACAGCTCAGGGAAGTTCTCGGCGCATCACCAAGGAGTGGGCATGGTCCGGTGCTGCTGTGGAGCAATGACTAGTGAGCTCGAGTCCTCTCTGCTTCAGATAAAGCCGACAGAAGTGAGAGGAAAAGAGAGAGAGAGAGAGAGAGAGAGAGAGAGAGAGAGAGAGAGGCAAATGGCAGCTCGCCACGCCGCGGAGCAAGGAAAAGGGTTAATGGTGAAGGACGGCTGCTTCACCCCCCCCCCCCTGTCCGGCGGCATGGGCTCCGGAGCGCCGGTGCCACTGCCGGTGGCCCGCCAGCACTGTGCTAAGTTTGAACTTGGGTCAAACTTGAGACACCTCTCCTGATTGCTCTCTATACAAGTCAATTCAAAGTCTTCGTGAATGTTTCTGGCCCTGCAGATTTTTGTGGTGGTGTAGAATAATATGTGGAGCAACTTTCATATAGAAATTTTCCTGGAATTCTGCCTCCAAAAATTTATAAAAAATCCACGCTGAACTCTGTTTTTCTGCATTCTCTGAATTTTTAAGGCTATCAATCCTTTACCAAAAATTATAGTAAATTCCTTAAAATTCCAATTTAATACGACCAACATGAATACATAAAAACATTGGTACACTTCTGTTAAAAATACTTGGGTTTGTGATCTCCCTCGATTTCAATTAATTGGGCTCAATTATTCAACAAAAATTTCAGCTATTTATTTAATCCTTTTTTAAGTCTATAATTCCTCTTGGGCATGTATATTAAGTGAGATGACACATTATTAGGTCAAAGTGACACTGGGGTGTCACAACCCTCCCCCCTTAAAGAAAATCTTGTCCCGAGATTACAATAAAGGTTGACGGAGGAAATAAAAAGATGGAATCATCACTTGTGAATCCAAAAATGCAGGGAAATTGGACTTCAAGAATTCCTGGTTTCCATGTAGCTTCACCTTCAGAGTGATTAATCCATTGCACTTTGTATAAGGTGATAGTCCGATCACGTGTCACCTGGTCCTTTTGATCAAGAATCCGGACGGGGTGTTCAGGATATGACAAATCTTCTTGTAATGGTGTCGTGTCATCAATGACAACATTAATAGGGGGCTTTAAGCACTTCTTGAGTTGTGAAACATGGAATACATTGTGGACACGAGATAAATTCTCTGGCAATTGTAGTTGGTAAGCAACCGAACTACATTTCCCCAAAATCAGGTAAGGACCAATATATCGGGGAGCCAATTTGCCTTTAACCCCGAATCGGGATATGCCTTTATTGGGAGAAACCTGAAGATATACATGGTCACCTTCTTCAAATTCTAGCGAGCGTCTTCTCTTGTTGGCATAGCTAGTTTGTCGGGATTGTGCAGCTTTCATGTTAGCTTGAATTTCTCGCACTTTTTCTTCGGCTTGTTTGACAAGATCTGGACCAAACATAATCCTTTCACCTGACTCGGACCAATTTAGTGGAGTACGGCAGGAATGACCATACAAGGCTTCAAATGGTGACATTCCCGAACTTTCTTGATAACTATTGTTGTAAGAAAACTCGACAAACGGCAAATAATCATCCCAATTGCCATGATGATCTAATGCACATGCTCTCAACATGTCTTCCAAATATTGAATTAACCGTTCAGTTTGCTCGTCGGTTTGTGGATGATATGCGGAGCTTCGCAATAAAGTAGTGTTGAGGCAAGAGAGCAATTGTTCCCAAAATCGAGAAACAAATTAGGGTCCTCGATTGGAGATGATGGTCTTTGGTACGCCATGTAAACATAGCACTCGGGAAATGTAGAGCTTGGCATATTTCTTGTTGTAATAGGTTGTATGGACCGGAATAAAGTGTGCTGATTTGGTTAATCGATCCATGACGACCCATATGGAATCATGCTTCTTAGATGTGAGAGGCAAACCAACCACAAAATCCATAGAGATGTCCTCCCATTTCCATGCCGGAATATTTAATGGATGTAGCAGTCCGGCCTTTTTCAAATGGTCGGCCTTCACATGGTTGCAAGTGTCACACTCGGCCACATACTGAGCAATCTCCCGCTTCATCCGAGTCCACCAAAATTTTCCTTTAGCCCATGGTACACGTTATTGCTACCTGGGTGAATGGAATACTTGGAAAGGTGGGCTTCATCCAAGATCTTCTTCCGCAATGCCATATCCTTTGGTACAACAAGACAGTCCTTGAACCATAGGACACCATCGGCATCTTGCGGAAAACATTTGGTCTTTTTCTTGCCTAAATTCTGTGGAATCTGTTCCATTCCTTCATCTTTCTTTAGGGCTTCAATGATTTCCTCTCGGAGTGTGGGCACAAGAGCCAAGTTATATAAGGCACCATATGGAAGAATTCGGAGGCCTTGTTCCACAAAATCAGATTTAGCACCCTCATCCATACGGCAGAGTGTGATGAAGTTACATTGATTTTGACGACTTAATGCATCGGCCCTGACATTAGCTTTGCTGAAGTGATAATGGATTTCCAATTCATAGTCCTTAATTAATTCCAACCATCTTCGGTGCCCCATATTCAGTTTTTTTTTTGAGACAGCCCCATATTCAGTTCTTGTTGGGTGAAAATATACTTAAGGCTCTTATGGTCAGTGTAGAGATGAACAAGATTTCTGACAAGATAATGTCTCCAGGTCTTGAGAGCAAGAACTACCAAATCTAATTCCAAATCATGTGTTGGGTAATTCTGCTCATGCTTGCGAAGTTGACGAGAGGTATAAGCAATTGGGCGATTTTTTTGCATTAATACACAGCCCAGACCCGTGCAGGAAACATCACAATACACGTCGAACGGCTTGGTGAGATCGGGTTGAGCCAAAACCGGAGCGGTAGTCAAAAGTCTTTTGAGGGTTTGAAAAGCTTCTTCATATTTCTCACTCCACTTAAATTTAGCGGCTTTCTCTAGAAATTTAGTCATTGGTTTGGCAATGCTTGAAAAATTGGGAATAAACTTCCGATAATACCCAGCAAGGCCGAGGAAGCTGCGGATGTGCTTCACTATCTTTGGGGTCATCCAATTGAGTACATCTTTAACCTTACTTGGGTCAACCTCAATACCATCCGCAGAAATGATGTGGCCCAAGAAAGGAACTTGCTTCAACCAAAATTCACACTTGCTGAATTTGGCATAAAGCTTATGATCACGAAGTTGTTAGAGCACAATTCGGAGATGCTCAGCATGCTCTTCTTCCGACTTGGAGTAAATGAGGATCTCATCAATGAATACCACCACAAACTTGTCCACCTCTGGCATGAACACCGAGTTCATCAAATACATGAAATGATCTGGAGCATTGGTTAGTCCAAATGACATGACTAGGTATTCGTAGAGACCATACCTCGTAGAGAAAGCTGTCTTTGGAATGTCTTCTGGCCGAATTTTAATTTGGTGATAGCCGAAGCGAAGGTCAATCTTGGAGAAAATCTTAGCGCCAACTAATTGATCAAATAAAATGTCAATACGTAGTAGAGGATACTTGTTCTTGATTGTCACCGCGTTTAATGGTCTATAGTCGACACATAGACGTAGCGACTTGTCCTTTTTCTTCACAAAAAGCGCGGGACAGCCCCATGGTGATGAGCTAGGATGAATGAAACCCTTGTCCATAAGCTCCTTTAGCTGCTCTTTTAATTCCGTCAATTCCTTAGGAGTCATTTTATAAGGTCTTCGGGAAATCGGAGCAGTACTGGGTTGGAGTTCAATTTTAAATTCAACATCTTGGTCGGGAGGCATACCCAGTAAGTCATCCGGAAACACATCAGGAAACTCACATACCACGGGAATGTCCTCAAGATTTTTCCCTTCCACTAGGTAGACTTTGGAAGTGGTATTTTTTGGTTGGGGCAAACATAAGGTTGATGGACCGTGTAGCGGGGAGTTCAAATGAATTTGCCGAGTATCGATGTGTAAGATGGCTTGGTTACGCTTCATCCAACTCATGCCCAAAATAATGTCTATGCCCTGTCCTACCAACATGATGAAGGAGGAAGGATACACTTTCCCTCCTAAATTAAGTTGCACTAGCCTTACCCCATAATTTGTAATTATTTTTCCACCGGGGGATTTGATGACATAAGGGGTTTCTAGAGGAGTGGGAGTGATATGCAATTGTTCCATACATGTGTTGGCACTCCCCAAGTGCCCCTTTTATATGTGAATATCATCCCAATTAGAGCATAATTGATACTAATTTAGGTCATTTAACTATGATATTGTCTATATATTTGTATATGCGTTGTTTTGGAGCTTTATTGCAAAAACAGGTAAAGAATGGTTATTAAAGTGATGCTGGAGAGGACAGGAATCCGAAACCAATGAAAAGCACTGAAGAAGCCCAGTGCGCCGATCCGTGTAGTCCATGAGCCGGTTAGTGCAATGGTGTTTTGGCCCACAGAAGTGACCGAGGCCCATTCCACATGTTTATATAAGTTTATCTGCGTAAGACACTTGAAGATATTTGCCTAGAAGATTTATGAAACTTCAAGATCTCGACGTGCAATACAAGACTTTATCTCGAAGGAAAAGGCCCACATGGCAGCTGTGGAACATAAAGGAACAGACTCAAAGAAGAAACCAGAGAAGACACGGCTTGCACCGATCGGCGCAATCCTACACTGATCGGCGCAACCGCCTTATTTGCTAGAAACCGAGCCCTCTACGAGTAGAACCTCTATAAATACTTGTAAACCCTTGTCGTGGGGAAAAGGCAGTAGAGGCAGCAGAGGTGACAGAGGGACAACATATCCGTGAGTTAGAGCCACCGGGGCTTGCCCCGTTAGAATAGATCTCTAGTTGAGTTTCATGAACCATTGGTGTTAAGAGTTGATCGTCCGTCAAGGTAGGCCATCTCTACGGGGATGAATCTTACTCTATGTATCTCAAGGATGATTGAATATGTTGATGATGGTTTTGGTAATTTGTTTATCTTGATACCATAATCATGCATCTTCCAAGCCTTGAGTTCTTTGCATTTTCCTTCATAGATCAAATCCTTGAGGTTTATGATGGAGAATAAGATGATGATCAAGATTTGAACGATAATGGATATTAGGACTTGAGAGAGAGAGCCTTGCTAAGTGTGGTTAGGCAACAAACAAACAATATGAACAATAACCACAAGTAGCTCGAAATGGTCACATAGATCAAGAATCAGATATTTTGGAATCCACTCAGAACAAGAAAATATCAATTTTGAAAATTCTATCTTAACTCACAAAGAGTATGTTTGTGACATGAGTCATACACATACCAAGGCACTTCCTACACATTGTTTCTATATGCAGTAAGAAAGACAAAGAGTTTAGGAGGACATACCTTTGACAATGTTTGTCCCTCTTCAACTAATGAAGGGAACCACCTAAATTTACTAGTGCTTATTTTGTCTTTTACCATTAATGTCAACTCTCAAAAATAGAACTTGATGCACTTTCAATGGTAGACATTTGAATTAGTAGCACAAGATGGAATCTCACACATAGTGATCATCCATACATAACCAAATGAAAAACACCTCAAGAAAAAGGAATATATGTTTTCTGTCTAAACCGGTCCCTCCGGTTTAGCAAACCGGTGCCACCGGCTTTCATAGATAACATATATTGAAATAAAAGCTAAACTGAGATAGAGAGTTACTCCTTTTTTGCTTGATCTTAGCATGAGGCATCATTCATCATAACTTATTCCATATTGAGACTAAACACAAGATACTCAAGGAAAATATTAGTATCTTTTTGACTCAAGATATATAATGAATCTCCCCCTAAATATGTGCACCAAAACTTTTGGCTAATTTGTAATGTGTGCACATGTTCTATTAGGAACACGTAGATGTTCAAATTATATCTTAGTCATGGTGGGAAGATAATTACGAAGCATGAAATGAGAGTAGGTCAAGGAATACTCACAACACACTTTGTCTAGATGTTGTTTTGCTGTTGTCTTTGCATCATTTCATCACATCAAGCTTTTTAGGAGAAACCGGACCCACCGGTTTGATAAACTGGTGCCACCGGTTTTTCCTGGTTTCTTGTTTCCTCACTTTATCGGACAAGTCCAATGAATGTTGGACAAGTCCGATGAACCTGAGTGGCATCCTTACTGGAGTCCGATGGACTTGTCCGATCCCACGGACAAGTCTGAGAAACCGGTCCCACCAGTTTTACAAACCGGACCAACCGGTTTTCCTGAGTTCTTGATTTCACTAGGATTCCTTTCCTTCTTGCTTTGTGTTGCTATCTTGGCTTCTTGTTTATATTCATCAATCCTTAGAGATATTCATATAACAAATTTTATCTGAGGGAGACATTAATTATATCTCTTTACAAGATCATTCATGCTCGTGTACTTGAGAGTATTTCCCAAGTAGTTGCATAAACTTGTGGGATCATTGCTGCAGGAATAAGACAAAGTGTGTTTAGTGGTACTTATTCTTTTCCTTGATGTCATTGATGTAGATAGTATTTGAATGTCTCCATGCTTGGCAAGTTTACATGTTGTTCCATCATTCTTGTGCATGCCAAGTCATCAATGCATCACCTGCATCTTATGAACACTTTCAAGCACATTTTGGTACCCAACGCTTGTTGGGTCCTAGAGAGTTAGTCGAACAAGATTTTGGCACCCATGTAGACTTTGTGCTAGAAATAGGTGAACTAATCACCTTGATAGCACAAGCGTCATTGTTGGCCTTAGAGGGTAAATACATATTATTGACCATCTTAGAATGTAAAGCTTGAGTCAAAGGGCAATCCTTTCTAAGATGTCCTCTGTCCTGACATGTGTAATATGTTTGATGCTTTATTCTTTTGACCTTGTCCACAATTCTCTTCTTGATGTTTTCATTCTTGTCCATGTGTCTTGTGTATGATGACACAAAGCCTTTCTCCAATTTCTTAATGGGATGGAGCTTTTCTACAGAAACCAGTCCCCCCCCCCCCCCCGCCCCCCGGTTTGTCAAACCGGTCCCTCCGGTTTTGACAGGCTTGCTCCATTCTTGTATCTCTTGGATATGAGGCTATCTTGTGTCCTTTCTCCTTACATCCAAAGCATCTTCTCTAAGATAGACTTCTTTGTCTTCTAGAGAGTGTAGATTGGCCATTTTTCCTTGATGGGCATTCCCAACCAAAATGTCCCATTGATGAACATTCAAAGCACTTGATGTGTAATTTCTTCTTGATCTTTTGCTTGTTGCTCTTGTCATGAACTTTGTTCAAGCCAGTGGGAAAGCTTTTGACACATATGGCGGTTGATCCCTTCTCAAGCTTCTTCACCATGCTATCATGGTTATCTTGAGATGGTTGCACATGGCCTTTGCCTTTCAACCGACTTAAGTCCATATTCAGCCTCTGAACTTCTCTCTTGAGGTTATCATTTTCACTTGCAATAAGTTCATCACAAGTGTCTACAATTACTTGCTCATCATTTGATGGCTTGCTTGAGAGCAACAGGTATTAGCACAAGATAAAACAATTGATTGTGTTGTGCAAGTGCATGTGTGAGGTTGAGAAGATTTTAGCACACTAAGTGCAACCTCATGAGTTGTTTCTAGCATGGCATATGAGTTGATGAGCTTCTCATGTGAGCATAGAAGATCACCATGTATTTCTTGCAATTTCTTATGCATGCTAGCAAGTTTTTGAAACTCACCCATGATCATTTTGTTTGCTTCTTCTAGTTGTGCTACATAAGAAGATTTGTTAGTAGCACTAGTATGATTATTCCTTGAGTTGTCAACCTTTTCAACTAAGGATACATGAGACTTCCTTTGTCTCTTGGCCATGAAGCAAAAGGATTTTTTATCATCTGAGCATGAGCTTCTTGGTGACATAGATTCTTTACTTGGTCTAAATCTGCAACTAGGATCTTCAACTTGATCATTAACAGAAATAGTTTCTGTTCTGCCAAAACCGGTGCAACCGGTTTGGGAAACTGGTGCCTCTGGTTTTCCCAGACTAGCAGTTTGAGTCTTTTCTTCTTCATTGTTGGAATCATCATATATTTCTTGAATATGAGTCCACATACCATGAACATTCTTCAACTTGTATATCTTGTCGAAGACATCCCTACTCAATGCACCAAATAGGGCATTGGTAGCTTGGGCTTGGAGATGTAGGCATCTTTCTTGTGCTTGTGTGGTAGATTTCCTGCCAACGTTATGAGAAAAACCTACATCCACAACCCACCAAATTTTGGGACTCATCTCCTAAAAATATGAGATCATCTTAGCTTTCCAATTAGCATAATTTGTGCCATCAAAATATGGTGCCTCATATGAAGGTTGAGAAATGATAGAAAACGAGGCGCTAGAACAACCATAGGGAATTTGACACATTTTACCTTGCGACATGATCGATTCTCCAAGCGGTTAGGCCTAATAAGGAAATTAGGCTCTGATACTAATTGAAAGTCCCTTGATGTCGCCTAGAGGGGGGGGTGAATAGGCGTTTCTAAAACTTAACAAAAACTCACAGCGAAATTAAAAAACTGTCAAAACCAGTTGCTTCGGTTTAGCAAACCGGTTACACCGGTTTTGTTAGAGAGCTTGGGATGAAACTACTAAACAAGAAAAAAGACCAAGCACTCAAGACAAGCAAGCTATAAAAGCAAACACAGGAACCACCCCAATTAGATTCACAAAGAATCGACCTTAGAAAACAAACTTCCAAAACCGGATCTACCGGTTTGGCAAACAGGTTACACCGGTTTTCCTGGAACAGATAGAAATAAAACAAGTAACACACTGACCAGAGGAGCTAAACTAGTGGGAACTACAACAGAGAGTAACCAAGACACACACAAACTAGATTCATGAAGAATCTACACAATTGTGCACTGACCAAAATCGGTCCCATCGGTTTTCTCGGGGCAGAGAATAAATCAGGAAATAGCGTCCCACTTAGTTCTAGCAAACTTAAAGATTCTAATAGGGAATGCAAGATCTAGACCAAGTAATCACTGAGAATACTAGCACAACTACACATGCAACCTATGAATCACAAATAAAGAAGCAAGAACTTAAGAAAGCAAACCAAATAAAGCACACAGAGAATTGTTTGCCGAAGTTCGGATTCACCCCGTGAACCCTATGTCTCCGTTGAGGAAGCTTGAGCTACTCACAAGGCACACTCCAAACCAGGTCTCTTTCAACCACATTACCCGATCCACTATCTATGCTTCTTTCCTTGCGGAGGTGAAGTGGACCTTCACAAACTCTCCCAAGGCTCACCACAAGCTTGGGAGCTCTCGGGCGACGCCTAACCGACTAGGAGGATTCACCTCCAAGAGTAACAAATGCTTCATGGATTTGCAACACAATACTCGAATGCTCAAGTGTGGGATTTTCTCTTTTGTGCTCTCAGTCTCAATCCCTCTCAACCCAATGCTTAGGATTTCTCACAAATCACTCAAACCTCACAAAGAGGTGTTGGGGAGAGCTCTACAAGGCTTTGGATGTATTTTCTTCGTGCATACAATCAGCAACATCCAAAGGAGGGGGGAAGGAAGTATTTATACTTGTCCCCTAAAAACTAGCCATTATACTAAACCAGTCAAAACAGGTCCCTCCGATTTCCCAAACCAGTGCCACTAGTTTTCTTGAACTAGCCATTAGTGGTTTAAACCCAAACCGGTCCCTCCAGTTTGGTAAACTGGTTACACCAGTTTTCCCAGTCACAGTGAGAGTCAGTATGAATGTAGGTGTTGTGTTTCCCTCATCTCACTTGGGTTTTTCTTTGAGCATTGAGACATTAAATGCAAACCATGTAGCATTCCTCTTGATAGAGCGGCATGCCTAAACTTAAGATTAAATTAAAAAAGACAATTCTTCTTCTTGAGCTTGCATGATAATGAATTTTGCCACTTCTTCTCTTTTAGCTTCATGAGGGCTGCCATATGTGCTTTTGCTGAGCGTCATCACCTAGAGCTTGTGACTTGGAAACTCTTCATTTATCATGTCCATTTCTACCTTTTGTTCACAAGTCATTGGAAACTCTTCATTTATCATGTCCATTTCTACCTTTTGTTCACAAGTCACATTATAACTTCATATTCCTATAATGAATAATACTTGGAAATGTGTGACCACATATAGCTTGATCGGTCCATCGCGATTGCGCTCCACCTGCCCTTCATCATGGCTTGGGTCCCTTGACGCCAAGACTCCATCTTGCCCTTCTCCCGTCCATGGTCCATCGCGGCCAAGTCATGCCAATCCTTTACCATCTTGCTATCTTGAGCCACACATAACTTTGTATCATCATTATACGTTCTTTGAATTCATATTTGAAGTATTGTCTTGATCAAGTTGCTTCCAAGATTAAATGCCATAGAGAAATAACACTTGATCACTTCTTTTTCTTGACAACTCCAATTTGTTAAGACCATCTCATATCAATGGTTTTTATGTCTCTTATTCATTTCAAACCTTGGATTGTCATAGTCTTCCTTATATGGACCTATTTATTTGACACTTCCCTTTTTCATCACATAGGCCCATTTTCCTTGCACAATTGTAGACTATCGAAGATGATCATTTATATCAATGCAACATATATTCTTCATGTACAACCTGCTCATATACTCATAAAGAGGATTAGTTCTTTAATCACGTTGTCATACAACCACCAAAACCCACTAGGGACATAGATGCACTTTCAGCTGTGAAACCTGCAATGTTAGAAAACATTAGTAGTATCTATGTATTGAAACAATATTACCTGTATGTAAGTTAATTTCATTCTTTGTAGCTTAGAAGACTGATAAAGATATCATAAATGTGTTCCTATCATTCTAAAGACAGAAATTGAATCAGTCTTCCTTAACATATTAGGTTATAACTCGTAACCGTGTAACAAGCAGAATCGACCAATCAACACATGACCTCTCGCACTTTAGCTCTGGGTTTAGTGTAGTGGTAGTCTGATGTGCAGTATGAAGCGTATAACCATGATGTGTAGACGTTAGACCAAAAAATTAAAGACCGAACCAAAATTTCATAAGGTTAGGAAATGGTGGGACATTATTACTAACCCCCTGGCTTGATTGTTTAATAAAATGAATTAAGGAATCGAGACAATTTAGAATAAAAATCATCAAAAAATCTTCCATCAAAAAGACTGAAGTTTCATTCATGAATAATGTATAAGAATACAAAAGAGTAACAAAGTATAGAAACAACGTAGCTGATTTATATTCCAAGAATTTGGTATATCCTCGCCGTCTTCATACATCAGTCGATAAGCCCCTGGTCGAGTGACTTCTTTCACAACAAAAGGCCCTTCCCATTTTGGAGAAAGCTTGTGCTTTTTTTTTTTGACTGCACTCGGCACAACACTAAATCCCCAGCTTGAAATTGGCGACTATGCACATTCTTATCATAATAACGTCGCAAGCCTTATTGGCATAGTACCGACCGAAACAGAGTGTGATCACGCAACTCTTCTACTGCAATCAAATCAATCTCTCAATTCTCCTCGGAAAGCTTTTCATCATAAACTTGGACTCGTGCTGAAACAAAACTGACCTTAGTCGGCAACATAGCCTCTGAGTCGTAGACCAATGAGAAAGGTGACTGGCCAGTGGCCCGACTGGTATTAGTACGGAGCCCCTACAGAACTGAAGGTTATTCTTTGACCCCCCCCCCCTCCCCCCCCCCCCCCCCCCCCGACCGGCATAAGGCTTGAGCCTGTCAAATATTCGAGGTTTCAGTCCCTGAAGAATCATACCATTGGCCCGTTCGACCTGCCCATTACTTTGAGGATGAGCCACTAATGCAAAGTGGATTTTTATTCCCATCTCATCGACAAAGTCACGGAACTCCATAGATGTGAATTCAGTACCATTATCGGTAATGATATCATGAGGAACCCCAAATCGAGTAAAAACATCCTTGACAAACTCAATCACCTTCTTCGATGTTATCTTACCGACCGACTTGGCTTCAACCTACTTGGTGAATTTGTCAATAGCAACAAACAGATAAGTAAACCCTCCTGGCACTTTTTTGAAAGGACCGACAATATCAAGCCCCCAAACAGCAAAAGGCCAAGTCAAAGATATCATCTGAAGTTGCTGTGAAGGCACATGTGTTTGTTGAGCAAAGAATTGACAACCTTCACACTTCCGAATGACTTGCTGTGCATCTTCGACCATCGTGGGCCAATACAACCCTTGCCGGAAAGCTTTGCCGACCAAAGTCTAAGAAGCTGCATGATTGCCACATATCCCTGAATGAATTTCTTCCATCAACTTTTGACCTTCTAGTATCGAGATGCATCACATCAAGATGTTTGATCCTCCTCTTCTGTAAAGCTGATCATCCACCATCAAATATCCTCGACATCTTGCCTTCATCCTTTATTGCTCATTAGGGTCCATAGGCAGCGTACCCTCAACCAAAAAAATTGACTATTGGGTCGCGCCAGTCGGTCTGCATGTTGATATCGTCTACCAACTCGGCAACATCAGTCATCAAAACATCTGGTGGAGGAGAAATAGTGGGTGAATCTAGGATGTGTAAGAAAACACCGGGTGGGACTTCAGACCGAGATGATCCCATCTTGGCTAATTCATCTGTCGCCTGATTGTTATCCCGAAGGACGTGCGTGAACTTCAATCCATTGAACTTGGCCTTGAGTTTCCTTACTTCTTGACAATAGGCACTCATATTATCATCTACACAGTTCCAGTCCTTAGTGACTTGATTGATGACCAAGGCCAAATCACCAAAGATGTAAATGCGCTTGATGCCGAGACAAACAGCAATGCGTAGATCGTGTAGGAGGGCTTCATACTCCACAGCGTTATTAGACACGCGAAACATTACCTGAAGGACATATATAAGCTTCTCTCCTATAGGTGAGATAAACACGACTCCCGCATCGGCTCCGGGTAATTAGAGAGAATCGTTGAAGTACATTTTTCAGTACTCAACATCTTGTGTCGCAGGAGGCATTTGAATCTCTGTCCACTCGGAAACAAAATCAGCCAGCGCCTATCCTTTAATTGCCGACCAAGCTATGAACGTAATGGTGTACTAACCAAGTTCCACTGCCCACTTAGCAATTTTCCATTCAGCCTCTTGATTATGAAGCACCATTACAAGTGCAAAGGATGTCTGGACTTTGATCGGATGAGCTTGAAACTAATGCTTCAACTTCTTGGAGGTGATCAACAACACGTACAACAACTTCAAGATCTAATGATATCTTGTTTTAGAGGCACTGAGGACCTCGCTAACAAAATAGACCAGATGTTGTACTTTTTGTATATGACCCTCTTCCTCTCGGTCGACCGTCAAAACACTACTCACAACTTGAGTGGTGGCCGATATGTAAAGTTCAAGCTTTTCTCCTGGCTCCGGAGGCACCAATACTGGAATGCTGCTGAGGTGAACCTTCAACTCGTCCAATGCCGACTGCACCTCTTCTATCCAAATGAAGTCATCCTGCTTTTTAAGCAGTCTACAAAGCGGTAACCCTCTAACCCCCAGTCGGGAAATAAAGCGACTCAAGGATGCCATACATCCGGTCAGCTTCTAAATATCCCGTTGAGAATTAGGTGACCCATATCAAGGATCGCCTTGATTTTATCCGGGTTAGCCTCTATTTCTCGTTTTGAAACGATATAACCGAGTAGCTTTCCCGAAGGAACCCCAAAAACACACTTTTTAGGATTCAGCTTCATCGAGTAATGCCTCAAATTGTCAAAGGTTTCTGCCAGGTTAGAAAGAAGTTCTTCAACATTCCGAGTCTTTACAATGATGTCATAAACATAAGCTTCTGCGTTCCGACTGATCTAAGTAGCAAGGCAACATTGAATACCTCGTTGGTAAGTCGCACTAGTGTTTTTCACACCGAAGGGCATTGTGATGTAGCAATAGGCGTTGAAGGGTGTTATAAAGGATGTTTTAATCTTATCTTCGACTTTCAGTGGGATCTGGTGATAGCCTGAATAGGACTCCAGAAAGCTTAGAAGCTCACAGCAATGGTTTGGATGTTGAGGTTGGCCCCTGCATAAGTTACCTTATCAGGGTCTTCCAGATCAGGCATGATCTCCTTGGTTTGGATGTCATCAGTCTGGATCTTGTTCTTGGCGGGTTTCTTCACTGGAACTGCAGCATCAGTCTGCTCCTCTATGCCGACTGCCTTCTGGATCTCCTGCCGGTCATTCAGCATCAACTGCTTATTTGCCATCTCACAACTCTACACATCGCAATCAAAGGAATTCCGAAGATCAGAGTGGAGGGAGATTATTCCATTGAGGCCTGGCATCTTGACGGTGAGGTATGGATAATGCAGAACTGGCATGAACTTAGCCATCGTCGGTTGACCAATGATAGCATGATAAGCTGAGTCAAAATCGGCCACCTGGAAAAGGATGCGCTCAATCCTGTAATTTTCACAGGTCCCAAAAGTAACAGGCAGACTAATTTGTCCAATAGGAACTGAAGTCTTGCCGGGCACAATCCCATGAAAAAGTGAAGAACTCGGCTGAAGGTCATTGACTGACAGACCGAGCTCTAGAAGAGTCATAGTGAAGATTAATTCCAAACTACTTCCTCTATCAATGAGTACTTTGTTGAACTTCATCTCCTTCATTGTGGCAGCAAGAACCAGTGGGTATCGACCTGGCTTCGGTAAGTGCTTGGGGTGATCCAACCGATCAATAGTAATCGGAATTTCAGACCACTTCATGAATTGAGGCATAGCTGGATCCACAGAGTTGATCTCCCGTAGTTCCAGCTTCTGCTTGCGCTTGGACACATAGGCATCCAGGCCTCCGAAGATCAAATTGAATTCCTTGTGGGGCTCCTAGAACTCTCCTGTATCATCCTTATCACCACTATCCTTAGTTTTGTCCTTGCCATTGTGTCTTGGTGGATCTTTGGTCATCTTGAGCGCAGCAGTTGCAAAACCATTAAGTCGGTAGCAATCCTTTGCTTTGTGGGCCACTCAACAGGTCCTCTATGGATGGCTGGTTTGTCCGAGAATTCTTCTGAAATTGGTCGACGGTATGGACCATGTTGTCAGACTTCCTCTTCTTGTCCTTCTTGGAAGACTCGGGCCTATCCGACCACTTTTCCTTGCCCTTTCCTCGAAGGTCATCTAATGCTAATTCCCCCAACGCGAACTTGTCAGCGATCTCGAAGAACTCCTGAGCGGTCAACTTGAGGTCATGATTACTCCGACCAATTTCTCGGACCAAGTCATCACTACGGATTCCTCCTTGTAAGCCGACGATAATCTGTTGGTCTGGAACGTTGGGGATCTCAGTCTTCTTAGCACGGAATCGCTTGATGTAGTCGCGAAGAGGTTCGTTGGTCTTCTTCTTGATCCGAGTGAGGTCGAAGTGGTTTTCCGATCGGTTGCAGATGGCTTGGAAGCTTTCAATAAGCTTCTTGTTCAGGTTTCCCCAAGAAGTGATTGACTTTTCCAAAAGGGATGTGAGCCATATCCGAACGACTGGATCTAGATATTGTAACACCCTGATTTTTCAATATTTAGGATACTTTAAAATTTTCTTAAATAAATTAATTTATTAATATTTTGTTAGCAAATAAATTACTTTCTAAAGAAGGCATTTAAATATAAGTTATTTTTAAAAAAACTTTGATTTGTTGCATTCATGCTTCCATAGTTGCATTAGGATTTTATTATGTGCAAAAGTATTTTTAAATCGTGTAGAATCTGTTTTAGAATTTTATTTAGGAAATAGCTATTGGAAATAGAAAACAGACTGGAGAAAAGAAAAAGAAAGCCAGACCTGGCCGTGGGCCAAATTTCCCTGGCCCAATTTTCCCCCATCCCCTCTCCCTTTCTGGCCTCGGGCCGAAATTCCCTCCCGTGTGGCCCATTTTCCCCCCTCTCTCCCCTCCTTCTCCCCTCCTCCCGCCTTGGGCCTCCCTCTCCTCGCGGCCTAGCTCGCCCCCACTCTCCCCCCGCAGCCTATCCCGGCCTGCCAGCCGCCACGCCCCAGTCAGCCCCGTGCCTCGCTCGGCCCACCCATGCCCCAGCCCACGCGCGCGCCCGAGCTCGCACCCCCGGCCTCGCCCCCGCGCCATGAACCCTAGCCCCGCCGCCGCTGCCACCTAGGCGAGCGCGCCCGGCCGCCTAGGGGTCCACACCCCTATAAATAGCGGGCCCCATGTCCCGCGCCTCCCCTTCGGCCTCCCCTGCCGCCGCCGCGCTCCGTGCTCCGCCGCCGCCCGCAGCTGTCGCCGTCGAGCCGTCACCGCCGCCGCTTCGCACCGCCGCCTCGGCCCCTCCTCCGCTCGTCACGCGCCCCGGTGAGCCTCCTCCCCGTGCCGCATCTGGCGCACCCCTCCCTCTCGGCCTCGCGCGGCGGAGGTCCTTTCCGGTGGAGCTCCGGGTGGCTCCCATGGCCGTCGGCGCCTTCGGTCCACGGTGGACCCGTGGACCACGGGGTTGACCCTGGTCCACAAAGGCCATGCACCCGGTCCACATGGATTTTAGGGTTTTAGGTTTAAAAATAAATCTGGTTAATCCTAAATAAAGTTAGTTTTGCTCATAGGCCCCTAGATTTTATTTAAATTATATTTCAAACCTAATTTCATTGCAGAATATATATTTAATTATATTTAGACCCCTAATCTTAGTTGTAATTATTTTAGCACTGTATTTTTACATAAAAGCCCCTAGCCTATTCCTAAATTATATTTTGACCCTTGAATTTTATAAAAACACCCCTGTACATGTTATTAATTATATTTTAATCTTATAAGTTTACAAAAACAATCCTATATCTTTTAGTAACTTTATTTTAGCCCTAAATTTTTGTAAGTAATAATTTAGGCTGGGCATTTTACACTTAGGCCCCTGAACTTATAAATAATTATATTCTGGCCCTATAAATTTTACAGTTAAGCCCTTAAACTTTTCCAAAATTACTTTTTAGTCCCTAAATTTTATACAAAATATATTTTCACCCTAATATTTTACAATTTAGTCCCTGTACTTTTAATAAATTACTTTTGGTCCCTAAAATTTTCATAAACTATATTTTATATGTATATTTTATAGTTTAGTCCTTATTTTTCTAAAATTACTTTTAGGTCCTTTAACTTGCCTGTTTTTATGTTTTAACCCCTGAAACTTCAAATAGCCATAACTTTTCAACCGTAGCTCAGAAATAAGAAATTCTTTAACCAAAGCGATCATAGTGTTTAATATTAATTAGTCATATTATTTATATTATTTTACTAATTTATTATTTTAACCCTAGAACTTTAAACCTTTGTAACTTTTTACTCGTAACTCAGATTGAGATGATTCTTGCGCTCATGCGATTGTAGCAACGCGTACTTTTTCATCGTATTGTTTTCTTTGTTGTTTGTTACTGTATGGTGTGTTGTTTCTTAGTTTTTTTGTATGCTTATGTTTCCGGTGTGATGTTGAGTAGACGAACCGCTGTTAGAGAACTTCCGGGTTCTCCATCTTGAAGACTTTGAGCAGCAGCAAAGGGAACCAGGCAAGTGTCCTTGATGCATTTTGAACCTATGTTTTATATTCTCTCTATCTCTATACATGCTTGTTAATATTGAATCTCATGTGTCATATCTTGTTCCATATTATTCCTTGTCGCCTGGGTTCTGGTGTAGCTTATTAGTAAGGGTACGTCATGCTTAGTTTGCTATGTCGGGAATGAAAGTGTCTATGGTTAATCTTGACTAATGATTCACTTTAACATAATGATCATGAGGGATGGGTAATCCTTCATAGCAACATGGAACCTAGGTGATCCAAGCAGGAGGATGGCAAGGATGGTGCGGGTATGCACGTGTACTCGGTATGGTACTGTGGGATTGTGGTGGTACCTACTTGGGATCACAAGAGTAGTTTGTGGAGTGGCCACCCAGGAAAACCACGCAAAGCACAAGGCTGATATGGGTAGGCTTGGTTTAGTATCGAGATGTCTTCCCAGTTCTCTGAGCAGTCAAGGAAGGAGGACAGGACGGTTTACTCTCGGACTCAGACGATGGACGGTTTACTCCTAGCCACGGCGCCAGAGGGGGCTTCTGTAGGAACGGTTTAATTCCGCAATGGTGAAACCTTAGCATGGATTGTTTGCAAGCTGGGAAGTGCTCTGAATGACCTTGTGGTGATCTCTTGGCCTCACACCTACGGTAGTGTGATTTGGGCAACAGGGAGACTTTAGTCACTAACGGGTGACGGAATCACCAACCTGTGGGTAAAGTTGTGCAACCTCTGTAGAGTGTCGAACTGTTATAACAGCCGTGCTCATGGTCATGAGCGGCCTGGATCCTCACATATTTAGGAAGGTGGTTTATGGGTGGACTTGGTGGGTAGCCAAGTTTGGTTTGGGCGATGTAACCCTTGGTTTGCTACAGGCGATGTAACCTGTAGTGTGGATTCATATGGGCGGTTTAACCCATGGTTTGCTACCGGTGGTGTAACCTGTAGTGTGGATTCATATGGGCGGTTTAACCTATGGTTTGCTACAGACGGTGTAACCTGTAGTGTGGTTTCCTATGGGCGGTTTAACCCATGGTTGGCTACAGGTGGTTTAACCTGTAGTGTTGGACAGATGAGATAACTGGTGGAAACTTATCACCTAGTAAGTAGGAGTGATTTTCAAATGGTCTTAGGCGTAGTGCTCATTTCTGCAAACAAACCATTGTGTTAGCCTTTCTTCTATTAAACTTGCATGTCATATTTTTCCCCCACTTGCTGAGTACGGCATGTGCTCACCCTTGCTATTTCCCTTTGTTGTTGTACTATAAACTGCTGCTCAGAAGATAGAGATATGGACTACATTGATGAAGACTACTACTAGGCGTGCGTGCCCCCGGTCGATTGCCTGTGGTGTTATGGTGTCTTCCGCTATTATTCTACAAGAGAGTCGTACTTAGTATTTAAAGACAATTATTTATGTAATAATGTTACATTGTAATAATGACATTGGTTATACTGTTATTCACTTTTACTGTCGATATGTGTGAAACTTGTTCCTGGGCACACATATGATAAGCACTCGGTTTTGTCCTTAAAACCGGGTGTGATAGACATACTAGAAGGTAATTTGCCATTATATAGGAATCACCTCCGGCCAACCGAATCATCATGCTATAAAGTTGCAGCCACTCTCAGGGATTGGTCTAACCATCATATTTTTCGATGGGGACCGGCTTGAATCCTTTTGGCCATCAAGCTATGCGAAGCCTGGGGATGTAAGCCTTAATGCCATCGATTTCATCATCAGTGGGAGTCGGTGACCATCTATGCCGGTCTGGTGATGGAGTTGGGCGATGGGTGTATCGCGGACCAACATCATCATCATGGCGACAACGTCGATTGTCATCATAATTATTCTCGTGCCGATCCCGATCGTCTCATCGACGTCGGTCATCGCAGTTGTTTCTTGGAGGAGGGGTTTGTCGGTTCTCTCACAGGTCATCCCATCGATTGTTCCGTCGGTCATCCCTCCGGTTGTCAGTTCTCCAATCACAGCGCTCCTCCTCATAGCGTCGGTTGTCCCAAGCACGTTCTTCATGGTGGGAATTGATGGTATCTCATCCATCACAGATACTGAGAGAGTTTCTCAAATCTTCATGCCTATGCCAACCTCGTGAAGTTGCATGGCTAGAGCTTGTTACAGACTGTGATCTGTCCTTGGCAGCGTCCTAAGCTGTAGCAGCCTTGAGCACAGCCACTGCCTTCTGCATCACAGGGGTCTGATATGTTGCATCGGCCATTAAGGCATCAAGCAGCATTTTAGCCCCGGTGATGTTGTTCTGAGGGGTCTCATAGACCATGATGCCATCCACTTCAATGTCTAGCCCAAGATCCAGTCAGCGTGCATGGCGTAATCCACGCGACCCTCTTGGTCGACAGCAGTGACCGATCGATAGATCATTGGCTGGAGGATTATCATCCTGTTGACCCTCTTCGGCTGGTTCTTCTATGTGGCCATCTTCTTTACGACCACCTTCTGGGTCATCCTCTTCATCCTCGTCCCTCGAAGTATTTTCTTCTAAGTCAACCATGTTGACAGTAAGGAGATATGAATAAGCTGATCCGACCGAACCCTCGTCAAAGGGTCAGATCGACTGTGAGTTGTTTTCCAAGGATGGATTTGCTTCATCGAGTCCGAGCAGGACCAATGCGGGGATCAGATCTGTCGAGCTCGGTGATCATGCCATGGTAAAGGTTGCGGCCGAGTCGGATCTGTGCTTGTCGAGACCTAAAGCTCTGTTATCACCGACCGTGAAGTCGAGTGATCCAAAAGAGATCTTGATGTCCGGCGAGTACGGGATGATGGGAATTTCGGCCATCACAGTCGACGGAGAATCCTGGCGAGCCTTGTCCCCTTCCTGGCACACCAACTGTCGAAGCTTGATCTCGGCAGTAAATATATAGGGCTACATCGAGACTAAGAACTATGATGATTAACACAAGACGCTGAGTTATACAGGTTCAGGCCCTCTCGATGAGAGTAAAAACCCTACGTCATATGTTCTTTGTTTTGTACTGCTTGTAATCTGATGTCCCTCGATTGGGGTACTCTGCCGCCTGTTGGCACTCCCCAAATGCCCCTTTTATATGTGAATGTTACCCTAATTAGAGCATAATTGATAATAATTTAGGCCATTTACCTATGATATTGCCTATATATTTGTATATACGTTGTTTTAGAGCTCTATTGCAGAAACAGGTAAAATTGGTAATTAAAGTGATGCTGGAGAGGACAGGAATCCAGAAGCGATGAAAATCACTGAAGAAGCCCAGTGCGCCGATTGGCGTAGTCCATGAGCCGGTCGACGCAAGGTTGTTTTGGACAGAAGTGATCGAGGCCCATTCCACATGTTTATGGAAGTTTATCCACGCAAGACACTTGAAGATATTTGCCTAGAAGATTTATGGAACTTCAAGATCTCGACATGCAGTACAAGACTTTATCTCGAAGGAAAAGGCCCACATGGCAGCTGTGGAAGGCAGAGGAACTGACTCGGAGGAGAAACCAAAGAAGACACGGCTTGCGCTGATCGGCGCAACCGCCTTATTTACTAGAAACCGAGTTCTTTACGAGTAGAACCTCTATAATACTTGTAAACCCTGGTCTCGGCAAAGAGGAGGCAGAGACGGCAGAGGGACAACAGATTCGTGAGTTAGAGCCACCGGGGCTTGCCCGTTAGAATAGATCTGTAGTTGAGTTTCAAGAACCATTGGTGTTAAGAGTTGATCCATCAAGGTAGGCCATCTCGACGGGGATGAATCTTACTCTATGTATCTCAAGGATGATTGAATATGTTGATGATGGTTTTGGTGATTTGTCTATCTTGATTCTATTATCATGCTTGTGCTTATTCCAATTGCTTAGTTCTAGGCTAAGTATGTAGATATTATCTTGATCGTGGTGATTCGGATAGTATTCGAACATTGTGTTGATTATGGTTGCTTGATGATGCCAGTAGTGTGGTTTAGCGGTGACAGCACTAAACCTGTGTAGCACTAGTGGATAGTTAAGTAGGGTAAGATACTCACGCGATTAAGGGTTTTCTTTCGGCAGCGATAAATCAGGAGCCGCTCGGAAAGCAGTTATGATCTCACTAGTAGATATCTGGCTACTCACTTAACAGCTTAGGCTTACAAGGTATCTGGCGCACTTTGGCTTAGATTCACCAGTGTGCCAATCGGCTCAACACCTGTGCCGATCGGTGCGACGATAAATTCACCAGTGTGCCGATTGCCTCAACCCCTGCGTCAATTGGTGCAACAACAGATTTACTGTCTGGCGCACCTTTGCGCTGGTCAGTCTCCGCTCATGCAACCTGAATTTGACAGTAGCTTTGATTAGATCTTTTATTGTTAGCTTTGTTTAATTATCCCTAAGGTCCCAGTGGATTCAATAAACCTTGGAATACTAAATTCAAGGAAAAAAGTGCTATAATCGTACACCATCCTCTTATGGTATATAAGTGGGTGCGTAGTTACGACCAACACCGTCTTATATATCTGGTCAGTAGGGGGTACATAAAGAGTCTTACTCGTATTCTACAAGGATTTACATAGAAAGTGTATCTCTAATTGCCTTGCGCTCCAAACCGACTCAGTCGGCTTCCTTGTTGATGAAGTACCCGGTCGGCTACCGACTTAATCATATCTACAGATACCCGTAAGGCAAGTATCCCACACAACCAGCGCAAGGCCCCCTCTTTGCTTAACATTTAAATTTTCAAATTTTCTAGCCGACTGACATGCATCAGCTTTACACTAACAGGTACAAACCCTTCCTTGCTAATACTTACATAATCATAATCACTCAAGTCTCTACCAAACAAACACCAAACCTCGTCGTCTCATGAATCCTCGTGTGTTTCTGTCATCGCCACATATACTGCATCATCTCCCCTAACGACCTCCACATCATCTCCCACCCATTGTATCACGCATTGGTGTAGAGTAGATGGTACGCACCCGTTTGTATGAATCCAATCATGCCCGAGCAATGCGTTGTACTGACTCTTGACGTCCACCACAAAAAATGCAGTAGTGATAGTCTTGCTACCCACCGTTAATTCTACCGACATGACACCTTTGGCCTCAGTTATAGATCCTGTAAAATTGCTCAAACTCGTGTTCATTTTTAACAGCTCTTCTTCACGGTAACCCAACCTCTCAAATATTGACAACGGCATCACGTTAATACCAGCTCCTCCATCAATCATCATTCGGTCCATAGGTTTGCCCTCCAAATAACCACAAACGTACAGTGGCGTAATATGCTGCCCGAGTTTGTCTGGTTTATCTAACATAACCGGCTTGGCGCCATGTGCTATCTCTGCTACTTCAACTTCCGGAGCACAAAATTTTGCCGGTAACTGAAACACCAAGTTTACATCCATACCATTATCACTCCGATCTGAATTGCTTGAACCATTCCTTACTGCCATTGCTCTCCTCCCTGGCCAACCGGTTCTCTCTCCAAGTCTTCTTTGGTGCAACCATGGGACGGGCCTCGTTGAACCATCGGTCGCGTTCCCCCTTGGCCTTCTTCTCATCCATCTCCTTTTTTTAGAGTTTCTGTAACCGACATCGTTGGGTTTTGGTAAGACCTTCAGGAGACCATTGAGGTGTTGGAATTTCCTTGGGCACGATCTGCTCCTTGCTAATATTAATATCATGCTTAATATCTGCAGCCATATCTCCTGCCTTAACGTCCCAACCTAAAACTCGCCGAACTGGCTTAACATCCCAGTCTGATGCCTGCCGAGCTGGCTTAACATCCCAGCCTGAAGCCCATCGTGTCCGCTTTCGTTCTGACCCTTCTCCCTGGCTTAGCCCACTGGTCCGCACATCGCTGTCACCAAAAGTTGTTGCCATGTCATCAAAGCGATGCCCGCCGTTGATCACCTCAGGTGGTACCTTTCACGACATGGCTCCTACCATCACTACTGCTTTCGTAGACCCTGCATCCTTCTTGCCCTCTCCGATAATCGGTTTCATTACATCACTCTCACCCATCTCTGAATTGTTGGTCCTAACCTTTTGTGCGCCTTCTCCATTGCTTAGAACGATAGCATCGCTGCTCCTCCTATTGTAGACTTACCACTGTGCATGCTTATACCTCTGACCATACATATCCTATGCTCTACATGCGCGAGTGTGGTTTGGGTCCTTTGCCATGTAACTTTGCCCCCCAAGTCCGTACTGGCGCCAGTACCAGCTTTGATCCGCCTCATCCACATATAATCTGTCGGCATCACCATCCCCACGAGATCTCTCCCTCTTAACTTAGCCGATACGCTAAAAAACACTGCATTGATTACGCCTTCTATATTTATCCATCAGAGCTTCGTAACCAGGCTTGGCACTAGGAAGCGACTTCTTCTTCTCATTATTCTTCCAAATCCCAACTCCTGGATTTTTGGGCTTCATCATCCTATGCCTCAAATTGTTAGACACGATCACGTTCTTTCCCTTCGTACTTTCAGCCTGGGTAGTACGTACCAACACCTTCTTCTCTTCAAAGTTGATCATGTTGACCAGAAACGGGTCCGAGTCGAGCTTCATCTTATGGCCATCACCTAGAATCAAATGGCCATCATTCAAGGCCAATTGCACCTGTCGTCGGAAGTAATTACATTCATTAGTAGTGTGAGAATAGGAGTCATGCCATTTACAATATTTCTTCTTAGCTAATATGTCAGCCACAGGTATGACATGTCCTTCTTTAAACCTAATAGCATTGTTCTACAACAGTATATCAAACAGTTTATCACACTTAGATACATCAAATGTAAACCTCATATCTTCCTTTTTGCTAACATTTTTCTTCAAAAAAGGACATGATATCGGCTTATTTATGGTCCCATCAACCCATTCAGCTACACATATCTCTGACTCCTCATCACTAGCCGACTCATTCTCTACAAAACTCACACCCTGCTTCTCTTTATCTTTGTTGCCGCCCTGTTTGTACCTGCTATAAGCCCTGCTGCCTCTAGCCATGGCTCGCTGCAGCACCTGATTTACATCCCCAAAAGTTTGCCCTTCTAGCTTTTCCTTCAAATAAGATGATAAAGCTCCAAAAGCCAAGTCTGCAAGATCCTTTTCCCTAATCGTCAAGCCATAACACTTATTTCTAGTTTCTCTAAATCTTTTAATGTATTTAGAAATAGTCTCATTATATTTGTGCCTAACATATGTGAGATCAGACAATTTCAATTCAGTCTCTCTAGTATAAAAATATTCATGAAATTTCTCTTCAAGATCAGCCCATGTGCGAATAGAGTTAGGAGCCAAAGATCAAAACCAATTAAAAGCAGTACCAGACAAGGATAAAGGGAATAATCTAACTCTGCTCATCATAAATCCCTATATCGCTAACATATGCTAAAAACAGACCTACTTGCTCATACGTGGTCTTATTGTCCTCCCCTATGAATTTAGAAAAATTTGGGACTCTAAAACCCCTAGGGTACGGTATTGTATCAAAATATTCAGGATAAGGCTTTTGGTAAATTCTCGCACGCCCTTTGGTTTCAAAGCCCAGTTCTTGCAGTGTCCTAGCAATTTGTTCCCTAACAGGATCAGAAACCTCACCGCTAGCCACCCTATCCGTGTGTAACACATGTGGTAGAGTAGATGAATTCCCTGTATGCATATGCTGAAACACAGTAGTACCTATTGTACCGAGCATAGGGCCATGCGTGGTGGTTTGATAGTAACGCTGCTGCAAATTAGGATTAGCTACATGGCTGTCGTAGTGCTGACTGCTAGCTGCATATGGTACACTGATGAACTGGCTGACTATTGGCATGTAATACACTCTGACCACCCCGCGGCACAACTTGACTACTTGACATAGGCATACTAGGAACCAGGCTTGCATCAGCAGCACGCTTGCCTTGAGTTTCACCATTAAGCTCTTGGATTATTGACCTAACCTGCCTAGGTAAGCTATTCTCTTGATCCTTCTTAAAACCATCTATGATCGTGTGGGCTTCACTCCCTAAAGTTTTTGTTATCCTATCTAAATCTGCACCATACTTACAAGCTATCAAAACGTCAACGAATTCAGCAAGCTCCTCAGGCGTGACCGGAGGTGTTACCTTTGCCGTTGTGTTGCCGATGTTGCTCATTTTCTTGACGACGCCATTCCGAGTCTTCTGGTAACACGCTAGTCTCTTCTTCCTCACCTCTTTAGCTGCCTGCTTGGCTCGAGCTCAATCGCCTCCTGCTCCTCTGCTGTCAGGTCTTCCATCTCAACCTCAATCACGTTGTCAGCATCGATCTCAGTGCTGACACCCATCAGCTTCATCCCCTTCGGCTCAGCCATAGCTTCTCCAACCGGCGATGAGAACGCCAACTGCTAATATTGCTTGATCGGTAACTAGATCACCGATCAACTTACACCGCCTGCAACGATCACAGCGTGAACGTCGTTCCCCAGCGGAGTCGCCAATTTTGTTACCAAGCAAAATTTGCCTAGTAGCAAGAAGATATCTGCCATGCTAACGCGATGACGATCGGCCGATTTCTATGACAAACCGGCAAAGCTTCTCCTGTATCGTAGGAGTGTCGAGTGCTTTGCTTGTAAAACACGAAAGGAAACAAACGTAACAGATGCAACAAACAAAAAGAATACGGTTGATTGATTGTGTTCTGTCCTCTCTCACGGCAACAAGCTGCCTTAAATAAGGAAAAATATTCTAAATCCTAACTGATCACGATTATCTCCTAATCCAACTCTATCTCTAATTCCTAATCAACTTTATCTCCTACTTAACACCGTCGCTTCTGGATACGGCCTTCACTTCACAAATACGACTCAATCTCCCATCAAGTCCAAGCAAGCTAGCATGCATGCACCATCCACTTATTTGCTAATGCTCTTTTGACCAGGCATGATCACTTTCTGAACGTCATTCATCTCCTAACCTGCATGCCAAAATATACACTAAACACATGAGAGCATAGGATTCCCGCGAATTCAAACTTCATGCAACTGCAACTCACTCTTGCTTCTAGTGGAGAGAACTTAACAAAATGTTCATGATGATTTCCATGAACTTCTACTTTGTACACCTTTTCAAAACCATCATCACCACAACAAAAGAAGTCACAATTTAAAGTTTGCAACACCTGATGCTCAAATAACATGTATACTACTGGAGTATATACTCTTGCTGCTTGCCTTAATATCATCAACTCAGCCTTCGGTGTTGGTGTACTTTGTGTTGCTTTGAAGTCCAGTGTGACTTCTTTATATCTTTTATCCTGCACCAGCCTATCAAAGTGCTCAAAGAAAGTAAGCATGTCATACATTACATTGATATAACCCTTGACCTCATGGTTCAAGCTTTCATTTCGTTGTGTGGAACTCATATCAGCAGAGAATGTATTTCGGCCATACACTAATGCCCAATGAAACCTTTTATCAAAAAATCGTTAGAGCCATGTGTTACCTTGAAGCTCAAACGTGATAATCAATTGGTCCCATGCTTTTAAAACATCCTCCTCCTCCTGGTGATCATAAATACAATTTCTGGAACTCAATATTGAAGTTCTTATAATCCTCAACAGCTCCAGCAAGATGCTTACATGCATTCCGATTTATATGCCACACACACAACCTATGATGTGTTTCTCGTAGTACTATCCTTATTGCTTTGGTCATGACTGCATCTTCATCTGTTAAAATTGTTTGTGGTTTCTTTCCTGGCATCACTTTTAGAAATGTTCTAAACAACCAAATAAAAGTATCGGCAGTCTCATCATATAGAAGTGCAGCACCAAAAACAGTGGTTTTTTTATGATTATTGACCCCAATGAGCAAACCAAGAGGACGACCATCATCCAGTTTTCTATATGTTGTATCAAAACCAACAACATCATCATAAGATGCATAGTCGGCAACCATTTTTGAATCCGTCCAGAAAATATTAGTTATCAAATCATCCTCATCAACTTGAATAGAATAGAAAAACTTAGGGTCCGTTTGGATGTAGATATTGAAGAGCTCGGAATTGAATTGGGTTCAATTCCAATTCAGTCTAGATAATGAATTGAGTCCAATGCCAATTCTATTGTTTGGATGTAGATGGAATTGAAACATTAAATTCAAATTAAGGGAAAAATACCAATTCATGTTTGGGTGTACATGACATCGAATTGAAATTCCACCATGGCTGAAGGGTCGTCGGACCTAGGGAAGAAGAAGAAGAAGAAGAAGAAGAAGAAGGGCAGCCACCGGACCTGGTGAAGAAGAAGAAGGGCCGTTGCGCCTTGTCTCATGCCGCCACTCGCCGCCGCCTCATCTCGTGCCGTTGCTTCGTCTCGCGCCACCACCCATCACCGTCTCGAGCTTGAAGCTGTCGTACACCTGCACCTCCAATTCCTCCTCGACGCGGGCGCTCGAGCTCGACTGAGGGGAGGAAGAAGAAGGCCGCCGGAGGGGGGGGGGGTAGAAGAGCGCCGCTGGAGGGGAGAAAGGAGAGCACCACTGGAGGGAGAGAAGGGGGAGGGGGTATCGGGGTTGGGGCACGGCGTCAGGGAGGGAGCGCCGCTAGGGAGGGGGCGCCGGTGTTGGGGCACGCCGGTGACCAAACCGGATGGAGGCATGGAGCTTCGGGGAGAGAGGAGGGCACCGGGGATAAGAGAGAGAGAGAGAGAGAGAGAGAGAGAGAGAGAGAGAGAGAGAGAGAGAGAGAGAGAGAGAGAGAGAGAGAGAGAGAGAGAGAGACGCGAATAGCGATTCCACCCAAAACCGAGGGTCTCCGTTCTGAATTGAGTGTCAGCGTGGGAGGGTGGGATGAATGCCAGTCGGTATTGAGGGGTCATTTCCAATTCCAAATTCTATGTCATCCAAACAGCTGGTATTCAGAGATATCAATGCCAATTCCAAATTCTAGGCCTCAATGTCTACATCCAAACACAGAGTTAGTGTCTTCGGATGTCTTCTTCTCTATATATTCTAACACCCCTCTAGTGTCACCTTGGTGTACTTTTAGCGATCTCTTTGTATATAATCTATTTTTCACATCCACTCTAGTGAATCCAAGATTCTTCATTCCATCGGCTTCCTTTGCCAAAAGATCAATAGCTGCTTTTGTAGATATGCCTACAGATTTTGCTACTTCAATCCTACAAATTTGTGCTTCATCAATTTTCCTTTGTGATCTTAAATGGTGGATCTGCTTTTCTGTAGCAAGTGTGTGACAATGGTCAGTCTCTAGGTGGTAGATAATGTATACTCCGTCTAGAAGGCTTATCTTCATACAGGCTTGACACATACAATGTGTCTCTGCTCTACTGAAATCTGGAGTTTCTGACCTTTTGTCAATGCCACGAGTTCCTATTTTTGTAAGAAATAATTCAAATAACATGTAATTAAGGCCTAGGCGACTATCAACATTTTATTTTATTGTAGTAAAATATAGTGAAGAACAATACCTTCACGAGAGCAACAGAATGTCCTACTCTTGATTATTTTGGAAGTTCCCACATAGTGACAATTCTTCCTGCGGACACTAAAACCTATCTTCCCAGCATAAACGTTGTAGAAATCATATGCATCTTGCTCAGAATTAAATTTCATTCCAATCTTTGGAATCATGTCTTCGGGACAGTTCTCCTCTTGAGAAGCCTCAATATTTCCATGGTCCTAATTATGCACAACCGTAGTTAGAAATCAAGACATGATATGAGGTGAGGCATTTGGATGAAATTGGGATCTGTTATGATTATTTATACTTGCAAATTACGAGGCATATGTATATATCTTACATTTTTTTATCTCTGATGCTCCCAAGTTTTCTTCAATGGATGATGCTTCGTCTGGAGAAGGTGGAGCCATAGAGATCGATGATGAACCTAAAACTTGATTGTTCTTCAATCCTCCGGTGCCAAGATGTGGCTCTGTGTCAACATGAGACTGGATTGATGTTATGGTATTACGGAGAGAATTTTCATTGTTTCTGGGAGATGCAAATATGTCATATGAGTGTTGACGGAAGGTCTGATGGATTAGAGGAGAATTTTGATCATGAATGAATTTATTTGACAGAATCAATGTTTCCTTCTTTACTAATTCTATAATAATTGTGGTGAAGTCGTAACCGTCCTCTCTCCCTTAACGCGTCGCCCTCTATAATACCGTTGCATTTCAATCCAACAACTCTGGTTAACCCAGGCGCCGACAAGTGGGACCCACGTGACCCGGCCACTCGCCCGCCTGCCCCAAACCCTAAACCCCCGCCTCCACTCCGTGCTGCTCCGCCCGCCTCCTCTCCCCCTCCGCTCCTCCGCGCGCGCCCCCGCCGCCGCTCGCTCCTCCGCTCGCCCCGCTGCTTCTCCGCGCGGGCCGCAGCCGCCTTGAGCCCCTCTCCCTCCTCTGCTCCGCGCGCGCCGCCGCTGCGAGCTCCTCCGCTCGCCCCTCTAGCTGCTTCTCCGTGCGCATCGCAGCCGCCGCGAGACCCTCCCCCTCCACTCCTCCGCTTGGCCGACGTGTGTTCGCAACCCAAAGCAGGTGCCGCCCCGTCTTCCTCTCCTCCCCACGATCGGCGACACTGCTCTCTCGGTCTATGTTGCTCTCTCGATCTGTGCTGCGATGAGGCCTCCCCCGCCGAGGATGACTTAGGTCCCCGGCTGGCTGCCACTCGTCATCCTTCCTACGCTCCCAACTCGCCACCGGCCACCACTCGTCGTCCTGCCTGCAGCCCCCACCTCACGCCCGCATCCTCCTCCTCCTCCTCTTCTTTGTTACCCATAGCAGCCGCATGAGGGATTCGAAGTGGGGATGACGCCCTCGACGATGGGTACAAGGGAACAACGCATGATGCCGTGAAGATCCAGTGGCTGGAAGAACGAAGCGGGGCTCGCAAGATCGAAGAGCTGAAGAACAAGTCATCGGACGGCCAGCCAGGCCTCCTCCAGTTCGGCTCCAGACCTCCAGTACTTCCGAGGTAGTCCCGGCGCGTCTCAACTCCCTCCTAATTAGGTCTTGCTCCAAGAGTAGGTAATTACCCAATTCTTACATCAGGCATATTTGAAACACTAAGATCTGCATCTAATCTGGAAATAGTTGGTCTCGTAATAAGAGTAATTTTGAACTGTGGATCCTAGCCTGTCGAATCTATAAAAGTTTATGTATTCTTTTCTTAACTAGACAATAATGTGTTCATTGCAGGGAAGAAGAGTGGTAGATGCAGAAAATAAAGGAAATAGAGAAGAGTGAGGGGTGATCCACGTTTATCTTTCTGTGACGACATTGAGAATGGAAGTGATGAAGATGATTTTGGGAGTAGTATGATCTGTTAACTTATACACTTTCATTAGCCTGTTTATTTCCTTAGCTTATTTATGGGCATTTCTCAAGCAGATATGTTTTGGTTTCATATCATTTCTTACCTATTGCATCAACGAAGAATTTCCTCTTGTTTTGTCAGGTCCCTACTTGTGTACTCAGATTATTGATAATTGTATTACATTTCTGTCGTGGATCTATGCACGTCATAGCTACTGTCAATAAATTATATTGGCAGGGGAATGTCTGCGATGCCTCTCACCTCTGCCTGCTGCTCCCATGAAAAAACCCACCACACCCAGGAATCTGAAACCTTGAGCTACCCTCTAGAGATAATCACAAGGGTAAAATACAACGATATCTGATCTGAATTGGTAGTCCATCTTTCTGTTTCTTATTTGCTCAATACTTTCTTATATCTGAATTCTTGCAGGAATGCCCTTTCAGAGTTTCAGAGTTAGTAGATCCTAGTGGATGATAGGACAACTACTCAAATACAATGATATGCCCTTACTATCATCATCCACTTGCCAAGGCCCGTCTCTGAATGACCTACTATTTTGTATAGTTTATTTCTCTTCTCTTTTTTTTGTAATGATTATTGATGCACAATACACACCTTTTGTCAAAACAAAACCGTAAATGCTAAAATATTGTCTGATGGGTTGCACTCATTAGCATCATAAAACCAAATTGTTCTTTAATATTTGAGCTGATATATGCATGCCTCACAAATATCTGTTGCCTGCAATTAACCTGACAGCTTTCTTTGTTTCAAATTGAATGGTGCTGGGATTACTTTGTATATGATTTTGGTGGTGATTGTGTGTTCGAGGGGTATATGATTCAGATCAACACATTTTATTGCCCGGGTCCTCAGTACTCTAATTCATATCATTGGAATCCCTATGGATGCATCATATCTCTCCTGTGCACACCAACCTGTATGTGGAAGTATTGCTATTTAGGTTATCTAACCTATATACTCTGCTCTGTACTGTTCAGACAAATGTAGTATGCAATACACTTAAATCTTGGATAATTAGCATTCAGATAGTCTGTTGTTCATGTTGACATTTTTAAAGTTTGTTGTCCATCGATTCCCTAAAGTCTCTAGAAAGTGCATGTTTGAGTATGGTGTGATCAAAGTTTAAGTACGTAAATAAACATGACTGATTTTTCAACATTCAAAATTATATGTTTTTATGTGATTCCATGACGTAATAGGACTGTTACTGTACTTCTTCCCTGATACCCCATAAAATCTTAACACCTGAAGTAAAGAGCAAGCGTAGATGTGATGTACCTCACTCTGTTTGTGCTTTGCTATGTCATTCTTGGCTCATGGGTTGCATAAGCAAATAGTTGTCATCCGAAACATGTTTTCTTTGAGGGCGTCAAAGCAGCCTATGTGTTTGTTTTTTTTACACAGTTGCAAAAGTAAGAATCTATTTTCCTTCATTATTTCAACTGTTGTTAGGTATTTAGAAATACAACACTAAAGAAACTGGGTATTTCTTCATTTAGTGACTTGAATTGTTACAAGTAATAAAAATCTGTCATATATGTTCATGTGTTATCCTTTACAAAATTATAAGGTTTCATTTTATCTCTAAAATGTTGTCAAATCTGTTGCTGGGGCAAACCTACATCATTTAAATATTTGTAACATGTTCTAGATATCTATGTTCTGTGCTTTTGATGAATGTCGCATTTGTTTTACTGGGCTTTCTTTTTTCTGCACCTTGTTGTGATAGATTTATTTGCCATATTACTCTGGATTTATTTGACATAGTATTCTTAGTGTTTTGCTTCCACCTGCAACACCATTGATCTCCTTTACTATGCTTCCACCTGCAACACCATTGTTTCTCACCTTTGTGTTGACTGTTCTTCTTTGGTTGGCATTTGATTTGCTGGGCGGTCTGGAAAATGAGAAATAGAGTTTGTTTTGAAAAAAAAATGTGAGATCTCCTACTGAGATTGTATGTTATGCATGCTCGTTTCTGAAATACTGGGCAGGTTTACTCAAGGAAGGACACAAGCAAATGCTTGAAGATGGAGCAGGGACTCTGCAACAAGCAGCAGTCAATCTACACCCAAGACAGGTGGAGGATCCAAATCAAACATCTGCTGCTATACAAGGACAGGCAAGACCTCCGACGCCAGGAGACCACTAACGAGGGAAGAAACATTGAGTCATGGTGGGAAAGGATGAGAAGAGAAGAATGGAGAAGGAAAATGTGTGTGGCTGTTACAATGGGTGTTTTGGCATTCTGTAATGGCTTGGAAGTTGTTGACTTCAGAATTTGTGCGCTGAAGTGCAGTGCCTTTTCTTTGTTTTGGTTTAAGTTTTAGCAGAGTCCGTTGGAACTTTAAAACTGGTAGAGTAGTTTTACTTTTCTGCTAAAAGACTGGCTGTAATTTCGTTATCCTGGTAATGAAATTCTAGAGGGGGTCACCTCTCTGTTATGCAAATTTTTTTTTGCATATACTACCGTGAATGAGCATCATTTTGGTGTTGCCCAATTTGTTAGAAGTTTGACACATGAGCATGGTACTGCAGGCAATTTATTAAAAAAGTAAGGATAAACATGTTGGATCAGTTTGATTTTAATGCTGAATTAGTTTGTGATGACAGGTTCTGATCACAGGATGATGGAGAGTCGGCTACTTCAGTTATATATGAAGTTGAGTGGTTAGATACAATGTAGAGATTTCAATGCTTATATATGTTTGGAACTACAACATCTCTATAAATTTTTGTACTGTCAAATAATACTAGAATCCTTCAGGCTTCTGCTGTTAGATGCACTAATTATTGTAAAGTAAAACTAGACTTTCTATGTCAGTGCTATGTTCCTTTATTGCACATCCTGTTTTAATATCGAAGCATATCTGTGTTGTCCGATTCTTGTCAATTGTTCACTTTATTTAGAACAGTCAAGATTTTTATTATAGAATGAAACCATGGCAATCCTCCGATTATATAAGTATAATCTTTCTTGCTCAAGATAACTACTATGGGCCATGAGTTAGCAATGGCATTTTACTTCATCACAGATATAATCATATAAAAATATAACGGTACTCATTGATAGAGTGAAAGATTACAAAACATAAATATATGAATTAGACATTAGTATTCCGTCATAGCTCCTAATCACTCTTGTAGCAACACCATTCTGCTGTTTATCACCATAACATAGGCAATTTTTAGTAAAGAACTATTTATTCATTGTTATCATAGTTATATGATACCTATTTTTTACTTGTATTTAATTCTATTATAATTTTACGCCCGTAGTAACACACAGGTATTACCCTAGTTCTTTTTAATTTGTCACCTTTAATATACTTTTTGGCGCCACTGCATAATTTTGTCGCCAGAACGGGATGACGTTAGCCTATGCACGTCTGTTGGGCCACCTCTTCGTGTTGTTGGTCCACCAAAAATAAGGAACAAATAGGATGGTGCCACATAGCGGGAGCAGCGGAGGGAGCATGGGTTCGGGAGCAGGCAAGCCGCGTCCGAGAATATTTCCTACTCGTTGGTATTATGAGTTAATTTGGTTTGTTTCTGAGAGCGTTGCTATTATGAATTATGACCCGGGTGGTACACATATATACATTGGAAACTGTGGAGACTTTTTATGAGTAAATTCAGGAGTTAATAGGATGTTTATATTTTCATGGTAGCCACCAGGGTACATGTCAATACTACATTCTAGCCGTTACACAACTAATGCCTAATAATCTTCAAGTACTTTTTTTAGAACTGAAACCTTAAGCATTTCTTGTCAAAAATATCAATCTGATGTATTTAGCAACCCAGATAACAACTTATTAATATGCTTCAGATTATGGGGCGGACGAACCAATGATAATAAAAATTACTAATCCGATGGGCTTCTGGTGTTTAACAATGTACTTTTCTTATTATTCATCGCTCAGTACCACCCGAATTTCCTCTTTTATAAATTTTAAATGTTTTAAAATTAAAATACAGAAAATATACTTTAGTCAAAAATTCTTTCTCGTGACACTCATGATTGGAGACTCGTCCGTCCCCATCCAAAAATATTTCAGCACGTTCTAACGAATCTTACTTTGAGATAAACTTATTAAAAAGATGTGCCTTGTAAATTTTCGTCTATTCAAGATTTATTACATCGGGAGCTCCAAAAACTATGAAGTAAATAAAGTCTACATATTATTGTTATATATCTAAATATATAATTTAATATTTTAATAATTACATCCCTCAAAGTTAAAGGTTTTCATCACCTCGTCCCGTGTGGCCGTGTGCAACATGAAGTACTCCCTCCGTTCCTTTATATAAGCATTCTTACACAGGAATGCTTATATAAAGAAACGGGGGAGTAATTGTACTACTATAGTAACAGTACTATTATATTACCAGTTGCTAATCTAACCCTGCTAGACTTAAAAAAAATAATATACAGTAGTACGAGCTAATCTGTACTAAAGATCCAAAAACTTTTCGGGGACACTATTCTAAACAGCTCCTTTACAGTTTTGCAGACGCTGAATCTATACGATTGTTGTACCGAATCCATTGCTTAATGCATAAGCAAGCTTGCCCCATAAAAGTGTGTGGTTACCGAGGCGGTCAGGGTCAGACAACAACTTTTGTCCGTACCTATCGAAAGACATATCACCTTAGCTTAACATTATCTAGATCATTATTATATAATTGAGTCGTACAACTTAACAGTTTTAACAAATCCCGCGTTTGGATATACGTGCCGTCGTGTGAACGTTTGACAAAGTCACATACAAGACGGCATGGGATGCCATGCGGATTTGTCCGGGTTTTGACAAAAATCATTCTTATTAGCGATAAGCAGAACAGCATATTTCATTATCTGCGCCGCTAAGAGTACACATGGACTTCGTCGTATTTGATATGGAAGCAAACGAATCTTAGAGCCTGATGTACATTTCACTTTTAAATTAACGGTCGTGCACGTAATTGTTTATTTTTCTATATGAGAAGATAAGAGACAAACAATCTTTAGAGAATAGATCAAATAAATCTATATCTCTACAACTTATTAATTGAAGTAAGGTCCTTTAGACTATTTTTTTCGTGTCCAAATGTATTCGTAATATTATCGTATTCAGTTTGTATCCTATAATGATTCACCAATCAGTTTGAGTCATTTTTTGACTATTTTCTAATCCTTTGTTAAATTGGACTCTGATTTCAATTCGATATTTCATACTAACAACAATTAATCATCTATTGCTTTAACATCATATTTTGGATGAAAACTAATAATAAGAATTTCAATAATAACTCACTCCAAAATTATTATAATAAATATTCTTTGTAAAACTTAAAAAGGTAAAACAAAATAAAAATAGAGAAAATACTCAAGCTAAAAAAATTGATTAATTGAAAACCTTTTGACAATTAAAAAAAACATTCTAACCATAAAATTTTTTAACAAAGACTCGTGGTAACGCACGGGTATTTTGCTAGTACAACTTATTAATTGAGGTGAGGTCGTCTAGACCACTTTTTTCGTATCCAGATGTGTTTGTAACGTTGTTGTAGTTAATTTGTATCCTACAATGATTCATCAATTAGTTTGAGTCGTTTTTAGACCATTTTCTAATCCTTTGTTGAATTAGACTATGATTTTAATTCGATATTTTATACTAATAATAATTAATCATCTATTGCTTTAACACCATATTTTAGATGGAAACTAATAACATAAATTACAATAATAACTCACTTTAAAATTATTATAATTAATATTTTTTAAAAGAACTTGAAAAGGTAAAACAAAATAAAAATAGAGCAAATGCTCAAGTAAAAAAAAATTGATTAATTGAAAACCTTTTACAGTTAAAAAAATATTCTAACCATAAATATTTTTAACAAAGACCCGTGCTAACGCACGAGTATTTTGCTAGTTGTTGTTTATTTTCCTTATGAATTTATTTAGAATATAATGAAACAAATTATGGCCAGCCAGTCCTTCGCCTGAATGTGTTTGCGTCAAGATGTAACCGGAAGCAAACGACGGGCAACTACTAGACTACCTCAGAAACCTGTTTGCGTCTAATCCTAAGAAAACAAAGCACAAGCTAAGCGGGTGTTTGTTTCCTAGGACTAAAGGGCAAAATTGAAAATTTGGACTAAACTTAAGTCCAGAGAACACCCAATAGGTGGGATAAAGTTTAGTCATCAGGATTAAAAGGCGAGCAAAATTTTAGCGTTTAAAGAGGTGCTAAAATAGGCTAATTTTTTTTCATCCATCCTAGACTCTACCTACCTCTGCCCTTCCTTGCATGGTTTGCATGACTTATATAATAATGAGAGACAAAGTAGTCATTTTCAAAGTGAAAACTAAAGTTTAGCTCTTGGAAATGAACATCCTTAGAACTAAATTTAGGGACCAAAGTTTAGTCTTGGGGCTAAAGTTTAGCTCTTAAAGAAAACAAACAACTCCTAAATTGAGCAACATTTTCCCACGTGAATCACTATACAATAAAGCTCTATAGTAGCGGACATCATTTTTACCTTAGTAGCGAACTTTTAAAGAGCCCACAACTAAGTGTAGAACAGTAGCAAAACCGCAACTACGGTTATAAAATTAGTTGCAGGCACAACAGACCCGCTACTACCATCGACACCGGCCACAACTACAATTTTCAGACAGTAACAGATAGGTTTGGCCCACAACTATGATTTTTAGACGATGACGGTTCTAATGATGTCATTGTGCCTGGCTTTAAAGGTGACGCAATCTTGACCGTTGAATGAAAAATCAAAGGCTGAAATCAAATACAGGACATATAAAAGAAAGACTCACCCTAACCCTAAACACACTCCCTCTCTTTTTCTCTCTCTCCACACCATCCACCGTGACCTCCTCTCTCTCTCTCTCTCTCTGGTGCCCTCCCCACCTGTGCCGGCCACCTCCCTGTTGGCCCCCTGCCGACGCCCTCCCCGTCGAGCAGCGCCCCCTCCCCCGCCGAGCGGCGCCCCCTTCCTCCTCGGCGTCGTGGCGCCCCGGCGGTGCGGCCCACCGTCCCCTCCTCCCTGGCGTGGTGGATCCTGTGAGTGGTAGCGGATCCGTCGCGCCTAGATCCAGGCTCCTGGCGGGCGGCTAGGGATTTTTCTTTTTTTTATATTTTTTTCTGTTCTAGAATTAGTTGCGGGCATTTATCTGCTACTGTGTTTTCTGGTTCGTAGTGATATGAGTTCAGTAGTGGATTTCGTTTCCGCTACTGAGGTCCCTTTTAGCCTGTCCCTGCAGAGCATTACTTTAGTAGTGAATCTTTCTTGGTTCACTGCACGGCTCCTGAAATTTTATGTGCACTATTAAAAATCCATTTCTAGCACCAGGCTATAACTCGCCATAGTAACTGTCATTAGATCACTGTAAGTTATAATGGTACCGAAAAGCTGTACATAGATGCTGCAGGTCATTGTATAGGTGCATAGGACGTCACCTTATGATACAGTGGGGTAACCGTATGGTATGGTGACCAAGAGTAGAAGAAGCAGGTCAAATCATAGAAGTGGCGTTGGAGGCTACGATGGAGTGGCTGTCAGGTACGGTGACCTAGAGGAGAAGATGGCCAGAAAACAGATGTCCCCAGTGAAAATATGGTGAGGTCACCATAAGTTACGGTGACTCTAGAGTGGATTTCATGCAGCAAGGCACTAGAGATCGGAGGTCGCCATAAGGTTTGGACGAGGTCATCGTATCTTACTATGATTGTGCCCGGAGGTCCCCGTAACTTACGTTGGTATCTTACGGTGGACATCTCTACAGGTTCGTAGTTTTTTTACAATTTCTAGTGGAGTGGTTCAAGCCCATATAAAGTTATTGTTGGGGTCTTAGAGATCTCTCTTGGCCATTTGGATAGTTGGGAAACCTATAGAGGGCCAAGAGGAGAAGAGAAGACACTTCAGAAAAGATTGGAGAGTTATGTTTGACTGTCTTGGAGAGTAACAAGAGCATTCCTTCATCTCTAGCCTAGGATGGTTGTAGAGAGTGATCAGTTCTGTTACTCTTGGTCTATGGCAAGGCCTAGATCAGTTAGGTGTCAGTGATCGAGCCTATCAAGAGTGATTGGTTGTGAATGATGTCACATATTTGTACAAGGTTGTTGTTCGCCTTTGAAAGGAGCATCAACAAGAGAGCGCATGTGTGCGCACTCAGAGAGCACAACAAGTCCTTGAGGGAGTCAAGCTCATGCTAGAGGAGCAGTGGTCACGCAACCACGCCGCCACTCCGAGAGTGATGCAAGCTTCTGTGCAAGGACTTCACCGTTGAGTGCCTAGAGGAATCAATACTCTGGTAGGAATTGATCCAACGAGGACTAGGGGAAGGCGCCATAAGCATTACATTGCATTATACTATTAGTATTGCTAGGATTTTGGCTTAGTACAATTGCATAGTACTTACTATTGGAAAGTGTGTACAATTGGCTAGGTGAAGTATTGAGTTGATGATTCATATAACCAATCCAATTTACCCCCCCCCCCCCCCCCGCCCTCTTGGTATTTCTCGATCCTTACAAGTGGTATTAGAGCCAAGTGCTCAAAATAAGGCTCAACTGTCTTGAGTAGGATGCCGAGAGAGATGGGGAATATTCATATCTTTGATGGTGAGGACTACTCTTATTGGAACGTTTGTATGTAAGCCTACCTTAAGTCCATGAATCCACAAGTATGGCAAGCGACCATTGGTGAAGCTAAAGAAAGTGAAGACAATGATGCCAACTTTGTTAAGAGAACAACGCGTGAGCCAAGAATGTCATTTTCTCTTGAATTTCTACGAATGTGTTTGCTCGCTTAGATTCTACCACTCATGGTAGAGGGACTTGGGCTCAAATCAGAAATATTCATGAGGGGTCTCAAGATGCTAAAGAAGAGAAATTCTATTTTCTTAACAATAGATTTGATTCCTTCAAGATGCTCCCTAATAAGAAAGCTAACATAACTTACTCTCGCTTTCATGCTTTTCTGAAGGAAATCAATGCACCTGGCACGGACTTCAAGCTCAAAGATGTTGATGTCAAGAGGAAGTCTGTGTGGCTTTTCCCAAGAAACTGAGACAATTGTCACACTCCTCACCAACAATGATTTCAAGAGCAAGACTATGGATGAGATTCCTGGTAAGCTCACATCCTTTGAGAACTACAAGACATGGGTGATGCTCAGCCTTCTAAGCTCACTTCAAGTTGAAGATGTTCAAACTAACAAGTGCAGCAAGAAGGAAAAGATGAAGTCACTCTTGGAGAATGAAGATGATCTTGCTCAAACCAACAAGTTTGTGATGAGGACACAAGACACATCATTTCTAAGTCACTAAGTGTCATGCGCCTCTGTGTTTACTGACCCCTCAAAAATACGATTGTGATGTTACAATATCAAAATTGGTTTTAGACCATTAAAAATTCTTCAAGAAAAATTAGAATAAATTGTATACGTGATGTAAATACTTGGAGAATATCAGAATCACTTACACAAAATTCATCATGGAAATTAGCGTGTTGCAGTAGACCTGATTGTGATGGCATTTACTATATTAATACTTGCACTACCGCAAAAAGGCCCAGTACTGGCACAATGTAAATCACGTAGCAGCGGCCCAACGAACTAGAAATCAAATTGTAGCGGCAGCTCACATGATCATCCACCTCTATTCATCATTTTAGCTGCAACCCACTTAACCATCTGCTGCTACTCTTCATTTTAGCAGTGGCCCACCTTACAGCCCACCGCTACAAAGATTGCCCAATGCCCAGTTACCACATTCCATTATAAATGAAACTCTAACCCTTCATCCATCCATGCCCCCTCTCTCTTCACACTGCATGCTGCCCTGCCTCCCTCTTTTCTTCCTGTCGTCCCTTGCCTCCCTCTCTTCGCGGTGCGGTCGGGGCTCAAGGCAGCGCGGCTCAGATTCGAGCCCCTCGGGGCTCTACAGTGGTGGCACAGCACACAATTCCCGGGGCCACAACGGGTGTGGATAGGGACCCGGGGCCATGATACGGCTTGAGATCGACACCCCCTCTTCTAGTAGCCCGGTGCCCCTCCTTCTCTAATGGCCCCACGTGCTATCGATCTGGTCTCCCTTCTCCTCCGGTCGACTCACACCACCCCATCCTCCGGTGGCCCATGTGGGGCAGATCTGGTGCCACGTCCACTTTCTCTGGCTGCCCCGTGCCACTCCCTCCTCCAGTGGCCCCACGTGGCCCCCTCCTCCAGTCAGCTAGTGCCTGACACCCCTTTTCCTTCGGTGGCCCTGCGTGCAGTGGATCTGGTGAGGTGGCCCCATGCGGTCTACTCCTCTAGCAGCCCGACGCCCCTCCTCTAGTCAGCGGATGTAGCCTCTTTTCGGGCGACGCGGTGGATCTGGCCGTCTAGCTTTCCTCATGGGCAGTGGATCTGGCCTGAGCTATTTTTTTATATTTTGTCAGGATGTTTATTATGAGTGAGCCAAATGCACCTTTTGTAACAAATGCACCCTTTGTAACGTATCACCCCACTGCTGAGAGTAAAATTGGCTGGAGCTTTTTTAGATAATGGAATAAAATCCGGCTTTGACCCATAGGGCTACGGCCACAGTTTACAATATTGCTACTTCATCAGCAGCTCACACTGACACACCATATTCAAATGAAAGGGAAAACACCAACATAGTTTGGATGAGTATTGATGAGGACATCACCATGCTGGATACGCGCATATCATGGCCTTCCCCATGTTACAAGTCGTCACCAACTCGGTCACCGCGTTCGTCTCGGATTCAGCCGACACTCCTTCACGGTTTTGATGATATCTCCCACATCCGACGTCCAAACGAGGCGTTCTTTGATGCGTTGGAAAGAGGACGATGACGTCGTCATTTTGGTTCTGGTCCTAGCTCCAGAAGGGTCGTGAGTCATAATATGTGACCATGACAAAGTGTTGTGCCACCTATTTTGGGCCAACTTGGCCATGTATCATGTCGGGCCTTAAGCCCATGTTGTGGGCGCCCCCCCTGGTCGCCCCCAACCCTAGGACGTCTTTGTTTCCTACATAAACTCAGTAGCCGCCGTCTTTTAGTTTTGGGTTTTGTTTAGTTCAGTTTTTCAGAGAGAAACTTGATCGAATTATTGTAACTATGACGACAAGTCCTTTTACAGTAATCCAGGGCCCCTGTTCTTGTTCTACACCACTGTGGCGATTAGTCCTTTTGTGTTCAGAGCTTGAACCTTTTCTTGTGATTCGCTTCATCCATATTTGCAATTTCAGATTACGTGTTTATCTTCTCTTGCTTGTGTTCTCGATTTCGCTTGCAGGAACAATCAAGTTGTGCTTGGTGTAACGGTTGCGGGGTTGGATCTTGTCTGATTCAAGCCAGGTCATCGACGCCGAGTTCCCCTTACCTCTCGGAAGATCGGGCCATATCTACATCAAGTGGTATCAGATTTCCATGTTCCCCGTGAGGTATTATCGTGTTCTTCCCTTTAGATTCGTTTGTGTTCATCATCTTTTGTCCACGAAAAAGCCTACAAAAAAAATTCCCCACCATCTCAGACACTGTTTAGCCTTTGCATAATTTAATTTCAGAGTCCGTAGTATTGAGTTTGTGTCCTAGTCGAGTTCAGTTGCTGGTTTAAATTTGTGTTTCGATTCGGTTTGTGTTTTGATCTCCGCTGCACACCACCATCACCATCGTGTTTTCCATTGGATTCACCATCGTGTCACCCACCCACCACACCCACAATCTGTTGCCAACAAAAAAACCCTACCCGATTCGGTCCCCCCCCTCACCCCTCAAACCCTATCTTGACATACCTTCGGTAAAACAGGCATAACTTTTCGCTCGTTGCTCCGATTGGGCTGAAATTTTTACAGCAGATTCTTGACTCAAAGTTGAGGTGACCCACACTGGCTCTGCCTTGTGTGCCCTCGTCAAAAAATTCAAAAAAAATCAGGAAAAAATAGAAAAAAAATTATCAAGTCAAAAATAGCGCTTTTGGTGAAACTTTGAGATTTTGCCTACCCTTTGTTTTCCCTCTGTTTGAGTTGAAACTTCTTGTGGTTCCTTCCTTTGTGTTCCTCTATCACAGAAAGATAGTGGAAAAATCATACAAAAAAATCAAGATTTTGATTTGCACCCCCCCCCCCCCCCCCCCCCGCCGCCGCCCTGAAAATTCTAAGTCTGGGAAGGCTGTTTTGATCCTTGCTGCCTTTGCCATTGTTCTTGCTGTCACAACTGTTTTTGAACACGATTCTTTCGCCAGCAATTAGGACACTACTTTGGATATTTATTTAGTGCTACTATCTGTTATTGAATTGTGTTCCAGTGACATACATATTAGCCTTCCAAGCTATACATATTGCAGTACATGTTTCTTCCTTGCAACTATTACACCCAAGCTCAACTACAGATTGTGTCGACCTGTTTGGCTTTGGTAAGAACACTTGCAAGATTGTGATACATTGCTTATGATATTATTTTCCACTTTCTACACCCTCTGCTGCCTGCTAGTTGATAGGGCTAATCTTTTTGTTTAGTGTTGTCTTTTGCTTTTAACCATGTCAGAGAAAGGGAAAGGGACACCTGGAGAGTTGGAGTCCCCTACAGACTTCAATGATTGCGTCTCCAAGGCTGAGCTCACGAAGCTTCTTGCAGACCAGCGTACATTCATGGAAACGAAGTTTGCCGAGTTGATGGGTCACATCAACACTGTTGTCCACCGCATTGAGGATGTTGAACGACAACCTCCACCTCAACGAGCTACTGCTGATGATGATTTTGAACGTGATGCAGACCGTCTTCACCGTAATCGACACGGTATGGGAGGTAATAACAATCGTGGTAATACTGATACTTTTGTTAAGCCCACATTTAACATACCACCTTTTGCCGGTAGTGCTGACCCTGAAGCATACTTAGATTGGGAACTTGCTGTTGAACAGAAATTTAATTCTCATTTAGTTCCTGCTGAGCATAGAGTTAGACTTGCTACTAGTGAGTTTACTGGTTTTGCTCTCTTTTGGTGGAATGATCTTTGCAATACTAATGCTGCTATACCTGCCACTTGGCCTGTTTTGAAACAACACATGACATCTCGTTTTGTTCCTCCTTATTATCAATGTGATTTACGTTTGAAATTACAATCTTTAACACAAGGTACTAAAGCAGTAGAGGAATATTATCAGGAATTGCTTATTGGTTTAGCACGTTGTGATATACATGAAGATGATCTTGCAACTAGTGCTAGATTTTTTGGTGGTTTAAACCGTGATATCCAGAATATTGTTGACTATAAAGAGTGAAATAGGTTCAGCCAATTGTATCATATTGCTCTTAAGGCTGAATGAGAAGTACAGGGACGCCTTCCACAACAATCTTGTAGGTTCAACACTGAGCAATATCTCCAGCAACGCACTGGAGTAGAGAACTTGAAGAGTCATATTGCTAAGACACCAGCAACAACTTTTCCACTTGCGCCTACTTCTGCAGCGCAATCGTCTAGTGTGCAGCACCAACACCAGAAGAAGGTTACTACTTCCGGTACTAGGAGTGGCTCCTCCACCACCATAATTTGCCACCGCTGCAAGGGCATGGGACATGTAATGAAGGATTGCCCTAGTCGTCGTGCTTTCATCGCTACCGCTGATGGGTATGAAAGTTCTAGTGATGTTGAAGATGAATTTGCTCATATGCCTAACCTTGTTGCAGATTCGACGGAGGAGCAGGAGACTACCGCCATTGATTCTATTGCTGCCACCGCGGGCTTTGCTAGCCTCATTGTACAGCGTGTGTTGACCACTCGGGTGGGACAAGAGGAAGAACAACAACACAACAATTTATTCTACATGTACCTCATTGTTGCGGACCGTCGTGTTCTCACCATCATTGATACTGGGAGCTGTAACAACTTGATAAGTTCTGATTTGGTAAGCAAACTTGGCTTGACCACGTATGCACTACATCAGCCCTACCACATCAAATGGTTTAACAATAGTGGTACGACACAGGTAACTCGATCAGCACGCATACACTTTTCAGTAGGTTCTTATCAAGACTTTGCTGATTTTCATGTTGTACCTATGCAAGCATGTTCGCTTTTATTAGGCCGTCCATGGGAATATGATACAGATGCTGCCCATCATGGTAAAACAAATACATATACATTCGTGCATAAGGACAGGAATATTACTTTACGTCCGTTATTGCCTGCTGATATTAGAAATCATTTTAAACTGCTTGCTGAAAATACCGAGAATAAACATGATAACAAACAACTTTCTGATGTTAAACATAAGGCTATTCAGTTAAAGGGAGGTGCTTTTCTTGCTATGACATCTACTGTTACTGATCTTTCTAATAATCATGATGCACCTTGCTATACTATGCTTTGTCATGATATATCTTCTATTGATGGTCATGTATCTTGTACTTTGCATTCTGCTAGTATTAACCTTTTGCAGGAGATTGATGCTGAGATGGAGTCAAGGGCGACTCCAATTCAAGAAGGGGAGGATGATGAGGACATCACCATGCTGGATACACGCATATCATGGCCTTCCCCAAGTTACAAGTCGTCACCAACTCGGTCGCCGCGTTCGTCTCGGATTCAGGCGACACCCCTTCATGGTTTTGATGATATCTCCCACATCCGACGTCCAAACGAGGCGTTCTTTGATGTGTTGGAAAGAGGACGGCGACGCCGTCGTTTTGGTTCTGGTCCTAGCTGCAGAAGGATTGTGAGTCATAATATGTGACCATGACAAGGTGCTGTGCCACCTATTTTGGGCCAACTTGGCCATGTATCGTGTTGGGCCTTAAGCCCATGTTGTGGGCGCCCCCCCTGGTCGCCCCCAACCCTAGGACGTCTTTGTTTCCTACATAAACTCAGTAGCCGCCGTCTTTTAGTTTCGGGTTTTGTTTAGTTCAGTTTTCCAGAGAGAAACTTGATCGAATTATTGTAACTGTGGCGACAAGTCCTTTTACAGTAATCCAGGGCCCCTGTTCTTGTTCTATACCACTGTGGCGATTAGTCCTTTTGTGTTCAGAGCTTGAACCTTTTCTTGTGATTCGCTTCATCCATATTTGCAATTTTAGATTGTGTGTTTATCCTCTCTTGCTTGTGTTCTCGATTTTGCTTGCAGGAACAATCAAGTTGTGCTTGGTGTAACGGTTGCGGGGTTGGATCTTGTTTGATTCAAGCCGGGTCGTCGACGTCGAGTTCCCCAAATTCGAGTTTATCCCCTTACCTCTCGGAAGATCGGGCCATATCTACATCAGTATTATTAGACAACAATCCTATTGCTAAATCTCCATCCATGGTTGGCGAACACTTGCATGACCATCGTCTCGAGGGACTGATATGCCTCCTTTATTATGACAGTGTCTTCTTCACGCCTTTGTAGCTGCGCCCAATCTCGCAGCCAGTGTGTTCCCCTGAAGAGGACCTGCATATAAGTTTTCATAGGATGCTTGTCAAAAACCATATCATTCTGACTAAGCCACAGCGCCCAGCAAAGAGCGGACGCACCAACAAGATACATTCTTTTGGTCTTAATAGGAACACCGTGTAACCAATCATGAAACATATGATCTACACTAAGCGGGTTATTGACACCAAAAGTGAATTGCACCGCTCTCCACATGAACTTGGCAAAGTGGCAATCAAAAAAGAGGTGTTGTATAGTTTCATTACTAGAACAGAACACACAACATTTGGAACCATTCCAGTTCCTTCGTGCTAAATTATCTTTAGTGAGCACTACTCCTCTTTTTAGATACCACATAAAATTTTTTATCTTTAGGGGAGCCCGGAGTTTCCACAAAGTCTTGTTATGGATCACGTTGCCATTAGATATTAAAGCTGTGTATATCGAATGGACAGAAAATAACCCATGTTGATGTAAATTCCATCTAAAAGTATCCTCCCTATCATTGAGTTGAATATGAGCAATTCTACTCACTAGGTTATGCCAAAGAACTAAGTTTTGACCCACTAAACCCCGTCTAAAAGAGATGTTTAAGGGTACAGAAGAAAATACTTTAGCAACTGATGCATTTTTATGCCTCACAATGAAATAAAGAGAAGGATATTGTTGTTTCAGGGTATAATCACCCAACCACTTATCTTCCCAAAAACGGATGTTATCTCCATTATTAAGCTGTAGACTACCAAAGCTAAGAAAGTCATTCTTAATTTTCATCAGCCCCGACCAAAACTGAGAATCTCCGGGTTTCTTTTGAGCTTGGCCAATTGTTTGATTTCGCAGGTATTTCTTTCTGAGGATAGTTTGCCATAGGCCTTCCTCATTTATAAGTTTAAAAAGCCACTTGCTCAGCAGGCATTGGTTCTGAACATCAATGTTTTTAATGCCTAAAACCCCCTGTTCCTTCGGTTGATAGAGAATATTCCATTGGCTAGCCTGTACTTTTTCTTGTGTTGATCACTTTGCCAAAAAAAATCTAGATCGATAGTAATCTATCTTCTCAAGGGCTCCTCTTGGGACCTCAAAGAAAGATAGCATGAACATTACTAGGCTAGTCAAAACTGAATTAGTTAGAATCAGTCGTCCCCCCTACAGTGAGGTGTTTTCCTTTCCAACTACTCAATTTCTTTTCTATCCTTTGTTCGATAATTTTCCAGTCGGGAGTGTTTAATTTTTTGTAGTGCATTGGTATTCCCAGATACCTGAATGGATAGGACCCACTTTTGCACCCAAATAGTTGAGAATATTGATTTTCCGCATCTTTTGCCTCGCCAAAATAGAAAATTTCGCTCTTATGGAAATTAATTTTCAGCCCCGAAAGCTGCTCAAAAGCTACTAAAAGTAGCTTTAAGTTTCTAGCTTTCATTAGGTCGTGTTCCATGAAAATTATTGTATCATCCGTGTATTGCAGGATCGTTAGGCCCTCATCAACCAAATGTGGGATGACCCCACGAATATACCCTACTTCCTTTGCTCTTTTCAACAAGATAGCCAACATGTCGACCACTATGTTAAACAAGATAGGAGATAATGGATCCCCTTGTCTTAGTCCTTTCTTAGTTTGAAAGGAGGCCCCTACTTGATCATTAATCTTGATTCCCACATGCCCCCCTTGTGTGAAATTATCAACCCACTGACACCATTTTGTAGAGAAGCCTTTGATCTCTAAGATTTGTCTCACAAAAGGCCATCTAACTTTGTCGTATGCTTTCTCAAAGTCAATTTTAAATATGACTCCACTTTGCTTCTTCCTGTGAAGCTCATGTATTGTTTCATGTAATATCACTACTCCCTCCATAATATTCCTCCCTGGGATAAAGGCTGTCTGGGTGGGCTGAATTACTTTATGGGCTACTATTATTATACAATTAGTGGCCACTTTTGTAAATATTTTGAAGCTCACGTTCAACAAACAAATTGGTCTATACTGTTGGATTTTACAGGCTTCACTACATTTTGGTAATAGAATTAGTGTACCAAAATTTAGACTATATAACGGAAGGTTCCCTTTATGAAACTCATGGAACAAGGCCATCAAGTCATTTTTTATCAAGCCCTAGAAAGCCTGGTAGAACTCCGCTGGGAAGCTATCAGGACCTGGAGCTTTATTATGTTCCATTTGGAAGATTGCATGTCTTACTTCATCTTCTGTAAATTCCTGGATCAACACATTATTTTCCTCCTCCGATACCTGAGAGATATCATCAGTGCGCGATATATCAAGAGTAAAGGAGTTTTCTTGTGGTGGTCCAAATAGATTTCTATAATAAGTGGTGATATGTTTCTTTAATTCTTCATCTCCACTTATAACATGATCTCCTTCTTGAAGCTGGAATATTCTTGTCTTTCTATGTTTTCCATTCGCCACAAGTTGGAAGTATTTCATATTTGAGTCTCCCTCGAGCAGATCCTTAGTCTTTGCCCTTTGATACCACTTAATTTCTTCATCTCTTAGTAATTGTCCTAGACGTGCATGCAAACACTGTTTTAAGTCCAACTCATCATGGGACAAAAGTGTGTGTTCCGCCTTTTTGTCCAAGGAATCTAATTTGTCTAAAATATCTTTTTTTTTCTTCTTATATGCCCCACTTATATTCTTTGCCCACCCACGTAAATATTGACGAAGTCTTCTTATTTTAGACTGCCAACGTTCCATAGGTGTTTTTCCCCCACATTCACCTTGCCACACATTCCTAACTAGTTCTGGGAAATCTTCTCTTAATAACCAGCCTAATTCAAATTTGAACATAGGTTGGTATGAGCTGGACGATTTTTCGCCAGAGTTTAGTAGCAACGGTGTGTGATCTGAGATGTCCCTGGACAGAGCTATCACGGTGGATAAAGGATACTTTTGTTCCCATTCCGTAGATAAGAGTACTCTGTCTGGAGCTACCCCTGGTAAACTAAGTAAGGTCAAGAGTTGCTTATCTGCTTCATTCTCTAGATAGCCACTAGCTAAATTTTCCAGCCATGAAGGAATACTTGCTGAAATTGCCATGAGAGGTGTATGAGAAACACAACGAGACAAAGCATTCGCTACCAATCACTACCCTTCTTGTACTGAATCTTATATTGCAACCCCATCGACTTAATGAAAGCTTTATGTTGTAAGCTTGTTGTTGCTCGTTGGTCACCAAGATGCATAAGACTTCTTTGATATGTTTCTGATGATGAATTATTGTTGTTGCAATTAAGGATGCTAGTGATCCACTGCCATCAGAATAGCCAAACACTCCTTTTCATAAGCTAAGCGAGCCTAATTTGTCTAATTAAGTCCTTGACTTAGAAATGCCACTAGGTGTCCATACTGGATGAGAACTGCTCTAATGCCCACATTACAAGCGTCAGTTTCTAGAATGAAAGGCTTGGTGAGGCACAACACTAGAGCTTGAACTAAAGCTCTTTTGATGCAGTCAATGGCTTCCTGGGTGGTAGTTGACCATTGGAGTGGTATTCCCTTCTTTAACAAGTGTGTCAAGGGTTTGCACAATTCTGTAATAGCTAGCCAACCCAAGAAATCCTCTCAATTCTTTCACTATTTAGGGTTGTGGCCAATGGAGTACAGCCTCCACTTCTGCTGCATCAGTAGAAACCCATTGAGTTGTCACAATGTGTCCCAAGTACTTCGAATACTGTTGAGGAAATGAACATGTACTACGTTTGATAAAGAGTTGGTGTTCGTAAAGTATAGTGAACACTTGCTCAAAATGTGTTAAGTGATCCTCCAGAGATGTATTGCATACCAATATATCATCATGAATACCAGGGCAAACTTGCAAAGGACACACTCAGAGATGTATTGCATACCAATATATCATCATGAATACCAGGGCAAACTTGCAAAGGACACACTCTGAAACGTAGCTGGGGCACTGGTAAGCCCAAAGGGCATGACCTTGAACTGATATAATCAATGGTGTGTTCTAAAAGCACTCTTATGTACCTCACCACTAACCATTCTGATATGATGATACCCTGATTGGAGGTCCAGTTTAGTGAACCATTTGGCTCCAGCCAGTTCATCTAACAATTTATCCACTACTAGCAAAGGATGCTTATTCTTCACTATTAACTTGTTCAACCTCCTGTAATCCACACAGAATCGCCAGGACCCGTCCTTCTTCTTGATCAATAATACTGAAGAAGCAAAGGGACTTGAGCTATATTGAATTACTCCCTTACCAAGCATAGTCTGTACTTGTTTCTCTATTTCTGTTTTCTAGTGAGGAGAGTATCTGTATGGCCTGACATTAACTAGTTGTGCCCCTGGTATCCTATGTGATCCCTGTTAAGGTTATTCTCTCTCTCGAAAATCAAACCTCATAACCTTTGTCCCCCAATGGATCCACATGGGACTATGGTCCTCTAGCCAATGAGCACCCAAAATGATATTATAACACCCCAGAGGAATGACTCTAGCTCCACTCAAAAAGTGTGAACCTGGACCCACCATTGCAATTAAGGAACCACTTTTGTCGACTGCATTGGACTCCTATTAGCTGTAGTGAACTGAGCCATTGGTACAAATATCGTGGTTAGCATCAATAATTTATCCACCAATGCATCATTCGTGAAGGTGCTCACACTACCTGAGTCTACCAACAATAGGACTTGCTCCTTGCCAATGATGCCCTGCAACTTAATCGTTCGCCGCTTCTTGGGTTGATTGGTAGAAACTTCCACAATTGATCATAATTCTATCTCCTCATCAGACTCACTATGTAGTGGAGGTGTGGCTGAATCATCAACTTGCAGAATATTTAACCATTCTTCAATGACATGGATAGGAATCTGTTGCGGACAGGCATGAGTCTGAATCCATTTATCCCCACATCTGAAACACAACCCCTTTGATCTTCTATAAGCTTTCAGATTGGCCACTTTGTCTGAGTCTGCCTCCCAGGGTTTCTTCCTTCTTGACCTCCACATCAGTTCTCTTGAGTTTATCATTAGAATACCCAAATTTGGATGTAGATGACTTGGAATGATCAGCTCTTGGTAAACTTTTTCGCTTACCATTCTCATTCTCTTCTTCCTGCAACATAGTGAGAGTATACACAGTATCCATGTTCGAGGCATGATGTAAGGCAATTATAGATCCAATATCCTCCCTTAGACCTTCTGGAAACCTAGATACAAAAAACACCTGGCTAGTACTAGAATCATGGAGTAAAATTTGGTGACAAAGATCCTCAAACTTTTCTATATACTCAGTGACTAAACCTTCTTGCCTCAAGGTTAAAATCTGGCGCATAAAAGCTTGGTGTTGGTCCTTACCCCATCGGTTCATCATCAGAGGACATAATTCCTCCTAACCGTCTACCCTTCCTGTAGCTTCTATGGTTTCAAGCCACAGAGCTGATTTGTCAATAAAATTAAGAGTAGCAAAGCGAGTCCTTAAATTTGATGGCATAGAGAACACCTCAAAATAGACTTCACACTTCCTACGCCAAATCTTAGGATTGTCTCCATTGAACTTAGGAAATCAAGCTTAGGAAAATTTCTAGGGAGAGGCACAGGTAGGGTGTGACTTGAGTGTGTTCGGCAGGCTTGAGGTGATGGTAGCTGGACTCAAAATACTTGCCAAACACTGATTCTGAATGATAACTGGGAGTAACGGCACCAGAGTGAGGCATAACCATCTCTGGAGGATGTTGAGGATTCCCAAGGATCCCCTTAACACTCCCCCGGTTCCTTGTTTAGATGTGGAGGCCACTGGCCATGGACGGTGGATCCGTACGACGCTTGTCTGTTGATTGTGGCTTGCTGGATAGGGATCTGCCCGATGGCGACAGAAATGATGCCGTGGCCACCATTTATGGATCCATTGGTGAAGTTGGGGCAGGATGTTGTTGCACGGTCTTCTACTCTAATTCTTCGATCCTCCTTGAGCTTTCCGTGGTCGCCTCCTTCATCTCCTGCATTGCCTCCTTGATTTTCATCAGCATTGTGCACTGAGTAGCTACACCATCAACTAACTGTCATAGCAGATGCTCAATGCTCGTGCTCTTCTGTACCACCTTCTCCAGTGCTTCCGCCATCTTCAACTCGATCGGTGATGGTTTCTTCTTGGGTGCCATATCAGAAGGTGCATGTAGCTCTAATAACCAAATGTTACCATCCTGGATAAGATCAGGCTAGTTTCGAACAGAATCGGGTAGAACAGGAAGGGGTTGAAAGAAGAACGAAGGCAAGGGATAGGGATTAGGGTTCATCTTCTTTGATGTCTCACCCACCAACCACCTGGTGACACTATATAGTCACCCAAACATCGATCAATGAACATAGGTCTGGCCTAAGGCCCATGCACACACGCACATTACATGGTCCATGGCCCAACGAGAGGGAACCCCTAACCCAGGTTCATGACACACAACCTCGTTGCACCTTTCCATCTAGCCCCATCACCTCCTGCGACAGCTGGACACCACGACTTCGTCGTCCCTGCCTTGCACGGGGAGATGTTAGCGGTTGGGGAGGTGATCATTATGAGTGGTGGGCGATATCGCACATCGCCGTGAGATGAGTCATGTGGGCTAGATCTAAGGGAGAATACAGCCCGTGGGGTGATGATGGGAGAGGCATGGAGGCAGTGGGGAATGAGGGCGACGACTTCGGTTGTCATAGTGACGATTGCCATGATGGGGAGTGGAGGCATACGAGACCTAAGGAAGAAGAGATCCAAAGAGTTGTCGGGCGAGAGGGATGGAGGGGAGGAGTTGGAACTCTGTATCCTTTGGAATTGAAGGTAAAAATTATGTCACAGCTAGCAATTTGTTTTTGTCATAGAAAGTAAAAATTACGCTTGGGTGATGAAAATGAAATCATCACCCATCATACGTAATAAAACATGTTTCATCATGAAAGTTAGCCTATTCATCACAATTATTTTATGCCGTTCTTTTCTTCGTCATTATTTTATGAAACCAATTTTTTGTCACCATTTAATTTGAAAACGTCATCAAATCATGATATCACATATGACATGGCAAGAACTACATCTGACGTGACCACAGCAATTGTGACGATTTAATTCGTCATAAACAGTAATAGGCCCAAAAGCCCATTTCAGATTATGGGCCCAACCTATCTATCCAACCGGCAAATTGAAATGGGCCATAATGACATTGTAAAAATTTTAATTTTGGGTCCAAGCCTGTTTCAGTCTGAATTGCATTCCCACTCAGTCCAGTCTGAATTGCATCACACGGTTTACATTTCAATTCAAAATTGCAATCCTCACAAAACAGAACAATATGGCACCCGCATCTCTGCATATGTGGCATCCAGTAGCATCGGCTTGGAAGCTTCTCTTTAGGGCCACTGATACAAGGTTGACATCTTTGGTACTTTCTTCTTCTGTGTGTTCATCCACCATGGATTCCATTTGCGCCTAACAATATCAAGATAACATTATAGCACAAAACTAGCTGGCACTATTTTCCAAGGTCATCTTTCTTTTATTACAACCAAGGTCACATTAACAAGAACTCTAGAATACAGTATAACAAAAAAGTGTAAATGTGTTGTTGGTTCAAAAAGACAGGCAACCTGAGATACAAACAGACTCTCAAGAGTTCGTTATATATGGCATCAGTTAAGAATAACAGAAAAAATGATCAATTATGTGAAGGTTTCCAGATAATCATTATGCAGTGCACTAAACTAACACACGCTTGAATACTCAACTAGCCTGTCAACAATAGCTTTGGTATTTAACTATCCAAAAGAACCAGGGGTATTCATGAACAATACACAATCTTAAGGTTCAACGCTGATCAATCAGGAACCATAGGTATTCATGAGAACAATGATATATGAAAGGAATTGATGGTCTCTGGAAAACAAACACAATACTGTTGGTGTATGAAGCTATATATTATGCAGATACACGATTAATGTTTCAGCACTGACCTCTTGTTTTATGACAGGATTCAGTTGTCGAGTGGCACACCTCCATTATCTGCAATAATAGAAGGATGCTTGAGTTTAAGGTCAAAAAAATAAAAACCACAAGGATGCCAAATTCCTTGTTACTAAACAATCAAGATCAATCAGTCCAATTGTGACGAATTGCGCTAAACATTGAACAGAAGTGTCTAACCTACTATTCCTGCCCTAGTAAATCATGAGTTTAAAGCACCAGAATTTTCATGACTTGAGCATATCCGGTGCTGATAGTTTGGCACCAATAGCATATATTGTGGCAGTGTAATGATGAACACTATTAATTGATTATACTAGTCAAAAGATCAAGTACACAGCCATGATACGTACTCCCTATTTGGAAAGGTCCAAAGTAAGGCATTGATGTTATATACTTCTAGGGGTGAAAGCGGTATGGATAATTTCTGAAATCGATCCGATTTTTGAGGATATGAGGGAGCATTTGAGGTTTTTTAGCAGATATGGATAATCCGAATCCAATGACATGAGGATGTAGGATAGGTTATGGTATTGACAAAATCTGATGGATAAGGATAATCCGATAATTTAAACTGGATTATCCGAATCTCATAATAGGATTATTCGATATTTTTGTCGGCTCAAAATATATAATGTCTCACGATAGTGATGATAAGGCTTGACCGCGTCACTCAACATCCTCATGGTGGTTGTACTGAACTCGTCATATGACAAAGAAAAATAAGGATATATTTAATATTTGCTTCAGACATTTTATTTATTTTTTCATACTTATGTGATTTTTTAAATATAGAACACATATATTTTTTATATACTATGGATAATCACTTAAAAGATTGAGTTGTATGTTTTGGTTGTCCTTCTTAGTGGTTGTTACGATCATACATACACTATACAAAATTCTTAATCAACATATATTTCTCCATGTGAAGAGGTATCATGCGATAATTTAAAGTGTGCTTCCGATCCGCCTCCGGTCCGAATCCATACCATCTCCGACATCCAAAAATATCCGTATTCGCATCCGCATTTACATATTATCCGCTCTGCTCCAAATTCATAAAAAAAATATGGAGTAGGATATGGAGAAGGTATTATCCGATCCGATCCGCTTTCATCCTTATATACTTCAAACAAGAAAAAGAACTCTACCTTTCTGGATTATATACACTCATTTAAAATACTTCTGTCCTCCAGTCCTGCCACAGCAATAGATAAAAAACAGTTTTCTCACCTATATTCTTTTCAGTTCAAAGCACAAAAAATCTACAAGCACAGTATTCGAGCAACAAATAGTTTGAGCTATGCAGACTAAATAATGCAAAGCACATATTTCATCATAAGCTTAGGCTAGTATTGTGTGCCAGCACCAAATACAAACCTGCTGCTATCAGTAACAGATGCCGGACGGTTCCTCGGCACCACATCCTCCTGCTGTCTTCTATCAACTGCACCAGAAAGAACATGCCGGCCCATCCTTCCTTCGGGATCCTCCACAAAGAAGGCACAGCGCTCGAAGCCTCGAACGAAAGGGCCGGGCCGGCATAATCTGGGGCCCTGTATGAAACTCTAAAGCGAGACCGGGCCGGCATGCTTCAATTGTGGAACCACTACTACACTAGAGAAGTAAAATGTAATTATTAATTCAAATGTAATTATTAATTCTACCTTTCTGGCCTATTCGGTAGTGCTGTATTGCTGATTTTTGAACGTTTGTTCAAGTTCGAACCCTCCTTTTCCATTCTTTTATTTTTGATTTCACGGATCTTATTTTTTCCGTGAAAGTATGCGGCTCATCACTATTAGATTACTGTATACTCCCTCCGTCCAAGAATATAAGTATTTCTAGCTTTAGTCAAAGTCAAATACTTTAAACTTTGACTAATAATATCTCTAAAAATAAATAGTTATAAATCTAAAAAGTTACATATTATGATAGTTGCTTTTAAGATGAATCTAGCAACATCTTTTATATTTGATCAATCATTGTAACTTTTTCCCTATTGATAGTTGAAGTTAAAATTATTTGACTTTGACTAAATCCAGAAATACTTATATTCTTGGACAGAGGGAGTAGTATTTTGCAGGTTTACCCCATTTTTTCAAAAAAATAAAATTCCAAATAAATAAATATTTTTAGAAACATATAATCCAGAAATTTCAATGCTTTTAGAAACATAAATTGATATTTATTTTCATGGTAAAGACATGCTGAAAAATGTGACACGTGTAGTGATGACGTTATAAAATAGTCCTTATTGTATTATAATATTACCTTGAAATTAAAGAAAATCAAATATTTGACATTGCCATTAATTTTTTAAACAGAAACAATTATCCATATTGTCTAACAATATCAAATTCAACAAATGCAAAAGTTATAGGTCCAACACTTCTAAAAAAATCTTAGTGACAAAAATCTATAATTTTGACAAATTACAACTATCATAAAATTGTGACGACACTATTAGCATCACACGACATTCATATTTTGTCACAATATGCTGCTTGTTCAACTTGTGACGATTTCTAGCAATTTTTAATGACACACGTTTAATCTTCATTAGAAAAGAGAATCGAATGTCACAAAAATAGTAACTTAGCGATGTTTTTATAAATTATCATTTTAAAATCATCAACTATCATCAGATTTCTTGTAGGGAGGGACGGTTTTATCAACACGTTACTCAGCCAGTTGAGTTACTATCTAAGGTAATAGGGAAGGGAATTGAAACCCCGTTTCTATCATAAAACTCCGTTGCTATTGGTTGGCGGTAGAACCCATTTCGTTATTCATTTGTACTGTTTTTGTTAGATACGGTGCTGAAGAAAGCTGTCAGTACTACTGGTTCCATGTCGAATAGTAGCGACATGGTTCTATAAATATGTCATTAATTATGAATTAGAGACTGGTCTTCTTACCCGTCACTAATCTCGTGTCTCTGAAATCCTAATATGTGGTAGTGTGTCAACAATAATCTATAGACCATCACTTCCCAAAACTGGCTATTTGCCGTGTGTCCGATGATTTGCCGAGTGTATTTTTTCTGACACTTGACAAACATGTTCTTTATCGAGTGTTTTATCAAACATATTGATTGTTTATATGCTACAGTAAATAGTATAAGAACTATAAATAATTTTAACAGAATAAGCACTTTTAACACCATAAATATTTTAAGCATAAAATCTGTCAAACGCACTCTTAATATATAAGTGTTACAAAACAAATTATAGCTAACACCGAGTGTGAACACTTTTATGGTATCTTGACGAGCCCTATTTGATAATGAGTAGCAGTACCAATGTCACGCATTTGATAAGTTTCCTTTCACAAGTACCAATACATATCATATGATGCCAATAACTTTTTATCGCGGCTATGCTGTATGCCTAAGTACGCACGCGCTCTGTGAAATGTTTCACATGGTTGCATTAGACAAGTTGACACGGTGTATCACCAGCAGTCGCAACAGATTGCAAACTCTTTCCTTGCTTTGCCATGGCCACGCTATGTGGGTCCCCCCGTTGAGATAAACAATATTCGTTCTCAGAGTACCTGTATTTTACGATACCTTATATTTCTTACCAGAGAAGTGAAACTAAAATGGAGCGGAAAAACAGGAAATATTTCAACAGATAATTGCATAAACCACTCCATAAATTACTTTGAGTTTGAGATTTCACCCATAAATATTTTTATTGTAAATTCCCACCCACCTAATGAGTTTAGTTGTAAAAACCATCCCAATTGACACATGTTCAATTGATACTTAAAAATAAACTAAGCTCAATAAGTTTAATGTTGTTAAAGATTTTTAGTATCTAATTTCTCTTATTTTTACAAAAAATGTTTTCAAATTTTAAATTTTGTGAACACTATCCGGACTTTAATTGACATTTTTGCTATATATTCTCCATAAAAAATATGAAGAGTACACTTTCAAAATTTTGTATGTTTGATAAGAATATTGTTGACTACTCCAAATAAATAAAAATTCAACATGTGTATATTGTGATGGTTTTTGGAAGAAAACTCACTAGGTGGGTGGAGATTTGCTACAAAATGAATTATGGGTGGGAACTCCAATTGAATTATTGGGTGGTTTTTGCAATGAACCCATATTTCTTAACATAGAATACTTACTGCATGCGTCTTTTTATGGATATAGACATCCCATTACCAGGCCTATGTATACAGACATGAATGTGTATAGCAATGTACCAGAGAAAAATATTGAGCTACTATGCACCAATGAGTTATACCTAAAAACTTAAACTGATAATGAAGCTTGAACAATTTACTTATGTTTCAACACTTTCCATCACATGCAGGTTCCATGGGCCTCGGAGATGGACATAGGTGCGGCCCAATGGAGAATGTGGTCATAAGATCATGTTGAGCTACTTTGTACTGACTAGTGACACCTAAAAGCTTATGCTGATAGGAAAATATGAGTTATTCACTTCTATTTCAACACTCTACATCATGTACGATTCCCACAGGCACTATGGGAAATGCGTCATATGCCGTGTGCCAACCTCTGTGCTGTGAGCAATATATCGGGCACACGGCACAGAGCAAACTATGCCACGTGCCCGTCATATTACTTACGGCATAAATGTGGCACACGGCACAAAGGCCTGTGCCGTGGGCCGCGACCGAACACACGACACAGATAGGATTATGCCGTGTGCTGCAACTGTGACACACGGCACAGCAGCTCACCGTCGCAAACTCTAAACGGCGTTAGCTCTGTGCCGTGTGTCCATCAGTGACACACGGCACCGTTTCTTTTGTGCCGTGTGTAATACCTAGACACACGGCAACATATTTTTATTTTTTAACTCCTCTCTTCCTGAATTATTTTATTTATTATAGAGGCTATATTTGGTACCTCATGTTACAAATATGTGCATTTTTAAGAATTTTTCTATATTTGGTGTATTTATTTCATTATTGCTATTTTCTCGGGGTAATTTAAATTTGAACTGCAAGTGTTTCAAATATTGTAATATTTTATGAATTAACTTTATATAACACTGATTTGAGGCCATACACAGGTAATGAAAGGTAAATGTCGCTTGTATTATACATGAAATATTGGAAATATCGTGTTATCCAAGGGTGTTTAAATTATAGAAAATGCAAATAAAGTCCAAAAATCGTGATATTTGTACTAACATCATTATTTTAAGCATGGATGTTGTGGTAAAAGGTGGAAGATGTTTCGCATAAGTTATCACGTACATTGCTTAGAAATCTAAGAATCTCCGAAGACGTTTCAGAGTGATGAGATGGATTCCATATGATTTGGAAATAATTTGATGGTTGAATTTGATTTTGAAACTTGTCTATTTTTATATTGGTCATACATCATATAAAATGTGTGATGTCCAAGTTTGGTTAAATTTTGAATTTGTTTGATATTTTTTTTCCATATTTAGGCTTTTAGTGATTAAAATTTAAATTGAGGAGAAAATTACATGAAATAATAGATTTTTTTATCAAACCTCAGATATGATCTATTTGAAGTATTTTGGTAATTATTTTAAAAATATTTTAAAAATATAAACAACTTAACCAAATGAAACCTAAAAGTAATTTTTATTTTTCTCTGCGGTGTGAGCAGAGAGTATGGCACACGGCAGAATATGTGTGCCGTGTGTCCCTTGGTCCCGCCCCACGGCATAAATGGTCAACGATGTCTGTGCCGTGTGTGTCGTGGATCAGGACACACGGCACAAAGGAACACCAACACTTAACCAGATCTCGTCTCCTTCGTCAATTCAAATCGAGCTCATCTCTGCGCCCACGGCCTGCCCATCTCATTGCTGCCCCCATTGCTCTACGCCCCCCCTCCCCCGCCCGCCCTATGCCCGCCCATCCCCGGCAACCTCCACCTCCACCCGGCCACGCCGCCTCCGCCTCCGCCTCCACCTCTGCTGCTCCCCGCCGCCAAAGCCCGCACGCCCCCGGTCCCGCTCCTCCCCACCAGAGGCTCACCCGACGCCCGTGCGGTCGCGCGCCCCCGGCCCCGGTCCTCCCTGCCAGCGGCTCACCCGAAGCCCACGCGTTCGTGCGCCCCCGCCCCCACTTCTCCCCGCCGGCGGCTCACCCGAAGCCCGTGCAGTCGCGCGCCCCTGGCACCGGTCCTCCCTGCTGGCGGCTCGGCCGAAGCCCGCGTGTTCACGTGCCCCCGGCCCGCTCCTCCCGTCAGGGGGCGGAATCGGAGCAGCAGAAGCCTCCGGCCGCGTCACCACCATCCGCATCTCGCAAAGGTATGCACGCGCGCGCTCGTAAATGGACGATGCCACCAATTGAAACATCCCCTGCCTGCCTACCCTCCCTCCTCTCTTCATTGTGCAACTGCAACCTTTCTGGTTTCTTGTTGCTGTGACCACAGTCACCATTTCTGGAGCTTGGAGTCTGGACATCTTAGTGCAAATAGATAAATGTTCGTTCACGAGAGCTGGCACGTACATCGGCCATGCCAATCGTTTCAACCTGTATGCCCTGGTGGCTGATGCAGATCAGCACCTGGAGAGTTATATGCAGACTGCGTGCTCGTTTTCATGATATATTAAGTTGAATTGGCCACATCATTGCGTAACTTATTTTTTAGAAAGGAAGTAGAACTGATACGGTTGTACTGGTGAAAATGCTGGGTATGGAACGCATTTTTCATTAGTTAATTGCCGGCATTTCTCTCTGAAATGGATTAGAAATATTTTACAGTTGATCATTATGTATTTTCTTGTCTTCTGAAACTATGAAGACTAAAGCAATAATCATTGTAACTTTGCCATACGCTAATGGATGATGCACTTGTCAAAACGTTGTTATCTGTCTTGATCTGAATTTGACTTGAAATGAACAGGATGACTTGTATTTTATACTTGTACATGCAAAAAAAATCTAAAAGGGAACAATGCTTTTCCCTTTTAACCTATGATTCACTTAATAATGGACGACCACATGAATTGATACATTTTGTATTGTGGAGACCTTGATTAACTTTCCATTCCTTGCAGGAGGGGTGTCCGGGGAGACGGATAGGGAGAGGCTACGTGTTCCACCTTTCTCGACTTATCACCTCGCACGACCGCAAGGTTAGACATAAAGACCCCCTTTTTCCTTCATGTTTGTAGATCACGTAACCTAGTTAGTAGTCTCCTGTTTGAAAGGGATACAATTGAAGATATGCAGCTCTTTGCATATCTTTGGCCGTATCTGTTTTGAATTGTCCATGTTTTCTGGACATCCTAAGGATGCGTAAATGGGGTTAGTTTCCATGATCTACTCTGGTCGGAGACAGAGTTTTGGCAGCATCTCCCCGTTATTCTCTGGATACACAATCTTCCTTGCAGGACGTGTATTTGGAGAACAACGGGGAGGTGCTGCCAAAATTATGTCTCTGACCGAAGTGGACCTTGGAAACTAATAACCCCATCTACGCATCCTTGGGTGGGATTAGGACCTATCCTTACCTATTAGACAGTGCAAGCATTATGTTGGTAGAAGATTAATTTATCTATTATTGGTCGTTGATATGTTAAAGGATGGGTGATCATGAGTGGATGTATAAGGAGTGGGCACCTGATCACAAGTATACTGATAGATGGTTTGAGAAGACCGAGGGTTCCTTGAAACTAGCATTTGCAAAGTGTAAGAAAATGGGTGTCACTTGGTGTCCCTGTCATCCATCTTACCAGGAGACGATGTGTATATCGTGGCTCAACAGGCCACACAAGTTTAGTGAGTACACGTCAATGTCAAGGGAGGTACATGGGCCAGAGTGGGATCCAAGCACCGCGGACATTGATGGCAAGCTGGCGATGAGGCTGGGAGGAGGAAAGAAGCACGGACAGTACTACATTGGGGACAGCATCGTCGACATGACTGCTACTCCCTCTCTCTCCCAGATTCGAGCCAGCAGCATGAGTTCGAGCTCGGCTATACACACTCGGCCCAGCAATACCATGTCCCAACTGCAAGCACTCTAGGTTAGCTCACTGTCATTCGTCGTTCATTGTTTCCCACACATGTTTGTCTTGCGTCATAACAATTGGGTGAAATTTTGTAGGCCAAGCTGGGTGAAGTGACCCGCCAACGTGAGGAGGATCGACGAAGGGCCGAGGAGAACCAACAACGGTTGATCCAATGGATGGTGTCGCAAATGGGTACAACACCTCCACCAAACTTGTTCGCACCGCTCGCACCGTCTCCGGCATCTACTCCTCCTGCTTTTACTCCGGTGAGTATGAATGAGTTACTTTGCATTTTGTTCATTCTTCATTTATTAGTGATAATACCATTTCCTTCTCCATGCTTAAACAACCTAGTCATAATAGCATTCCATTATACTTGCTTCATTTAGTAGTAACAATATCATTCACATCTCACTCACTTCATTTATGTATTCATTTGTGTAGAACCTGTCGGGGGCATCAAATAAAGGGCCACAAGACCAATGCTCGCCATGGGACAAAGCCGCGGCTGATTGGCACCCCTGGGACCACTAATCTTGTATGTTTGTGATGCTTTTGTGATGACCAATGCTCGTTCATGTTTTATGACAACGATACTTCTGGAATACTTGTGTTGGTACTATGTTTAATCCATGTGATGATATTATGTGTTGTGGATGCTGGTTGTGATATTTGAATGCTGCTTGTGATGAATATTGTGCAATTTTAATGCTTATGATGAATATTTTGTTTTGGATGTTCTAGGGCTGCTAAATCCAATTTTTTGTGGCAGGTTATGGCCTCTGTGCCATGTGCCTTGGTCATGGCACATGGCACAGAGGCCATAAACTGACAACCAGGGCACAATTGTGTCATGTGTCGTGACCATGACACACGGCACAATCCTAATCTATGCCGTGTGCCTGCATCGGGCACACGACACATAACTCAAAATTGTGTCATGTATTAGATGGAGGGCACACGACACAGTTGGTTTTACGTTGACTTGTGCCGGCGTGCAGCTTTTTTGTGCCATCAGTTCCATGGCACACGGCACAGCATAGAACAACTGTGCCATGTGCCCGACTTATTACTCATGGCATAGATTTTGTGTCATCTAATTTTATGCTCAGGATTGTGCCGTGTATTGCACACGGCACAACCTGTGCCGTCGACCAGACGTCTTGTGCCGTGTGCCTCAGGCACACGGCAAACATCGAGTTTTCCGTAGTGAGGGAGAAATCACGCCGGCTAGTATTCAAAATCAAGACCTCAAGCTTTGATATCATATTAAGATACTATGCACCGATAGTTACACACAAAAGTCTTAGATGATAGAAAAGGATGGACAGTTCAATTATTCTTCAACAAAAAAATGCTACCAAATTGCATAGACATGAACTTAGTCTAATGTTTTAGTACGGTTTGGTACTCAAAGACATTTAGAATTAGATAGAGATGGTCAGGTATCCTAGATGTCTCAATAATAGTATATGGAGTGGTTCACTTATGGTTTACCTGTGTTCTCAAGGATGATTCTAGTTGAAATTGTGGATATATCAAATATACATACATTGTTTCTTTGAATTTAGTTAGTTTAAATCTGAAATGAGTCAGTTCTTACTATGTAAGAAAACATATTTAGAGACTCTGCTCAAGTCACATAGGAAACTTTATTCTTTTTGTGTTTCCAAATTCACGTCTGTGATTTGAAGTCATTGGAGACTCGGATTTTCGAGTTTGCAATGACTCCCTAATCAGAGACTCATTTTGATAAAAACGAGTCTCTAATGAGAGAGTCATTGGAGACTTTGGTTGGTAAAAAGATTTTGTATTGAATGGTCATCAAAGACTCGTTTTGACAACTAGAGTCTCCAATGATTATTCATTGTAGACTTATTCCACCAATCCAAGTCTTCAATGATATATTAAAAAATTAAGAAAAAGAAATAAAAAATATATTTTTATCCATAATATACTATAAAGTCTAGTACACATGCATTATCCACTATATGTATTACAAATACACTGTCTTGACCCTTAAAGCATCTAACATGCTTCATTGGACATACAACTGTAGCTTCACTTCAGTTGACATACCTTTTGCTAACTATAGCTTCACTTCAATGAATATAAAATATGCTACAAATTTTGTTCTTAAAGCAACTAACGTGCTGACTGTGATTCATTTCAAAGCTACTAACATCCATAGGCTAGTGAACAGTCATTAGGTGGAATAATGCAACTCAGAGTTTAACATACCCAAGTCATATGATTGGAACCTTTAAGTCATGCCAGCTTTTTCCAACACAATAATAAGCAACCCTGCTTCGTTGAGGATAAGGAAGCAAATATTACATTGTATTGAAACAAAAACTACTAAGCAAACTGAGAACAAATAGTTCCATTATTGAGGACCAGAAGTGGTGTGCACAAGAAACTCACCAAGTACTACTCTATCTTTTTAATTATTTTTCCTATTTGTCATTTCTAAAACTAGGAAAGCATGGATGTGTTCATATTGTGTTCCTTTGAATACTGGAGTCTAGTGTAGGCAGCTCCAGCTGGAATGTACACAGCCATTTAAACAACAAAGTTCAGTTCAGAAAAGCTTAAAAATTAAATTTACACAAAGCATGAATTGTATATCGTAGTATGTAATCAAAGTATTATCAAATATCATGCAAACTGGTCCTGGTAGCCTACACTTTTCTGTGAACTGAACAATGATAAAACTCCCAACTCGTACATCTAATAAGGATTACTTGGCCTAGATAGAAGCACAATTATCAACATAGCTGTAAAAGCATATGCATGTGCTAAAAGCTAAGCCAATCAATGAGTACATACCTTGATGTTGTGAAGCGTCAGAACAGGAGAGTAGTTTCTTACCTGAAAGTAAAATGGAGACATCAGACAAATCAGTACACTGTCTCAAGGAGACAACAAACCTGCACGGGAAGAAACACTGATGACTCTACTATATTATTTGTAGTACTAACCATATTTGTTCTGAAAGTGGGGTTAGAACAGAAGAATATATTTTGTATCAATTTTACTCAATTTTGTTTCGGTTGACATGGGAAATGGAGTTCTTGCAGGTCTACTCTCTTCTGACAAACAAATTTGGACATGGTCCTAATGAATGTAGCAACCATGGCATGCCCTGTGAATCTGAATCCCATCCCCAAAAGCAGAGCTCATGCTTGATTATTTTCAAACAGCTGCACAGAGTCAAAAACAGAAGCAAAACACTTACTACCAGGAAATTGTTTGTGCAAGGAAATAGTCTGCACTAGCATAAGGAAAAAATAGTTACTGAAGCTTTACAGTTAACATTTGCAAAAAAAAAAAAAAAATCATTCAGAAGGGAAACAAATTGACTAACGGACTTACACTCTTCATTGAGGTCGAAGGCGTGGTCGGTGAAATAGAATCGATTGTGGTAGATGCCGCCGTCGCCTTCCATCAGCTTGGGATTGAAGTCGAGGATGCGAGCCATGCGTTGGTGCCACCAAGCACGGCTCATCATCTTTTTCACCGCCTCAGGGTCTGTCTGCTCCTGAGCTTTGAGCTCCATCTGGCGAGCGTGCTCCAGCACTGGCTACCTCTGCCTCTTGGCCTCTGCCCCCCGCTCAGTCTTCATCATGTTGTGCTCCATCTGGTGGTCCTGGAGGCGCTCCACCGCCATCATCACCGGGTTGGCGGAAGAAGAAAGATACCGGTAGGACACCTGGCTCAATTGAATAGGCCGGGCCTAATCCTAATCCTAGGGCCTTCGTCATCGAATCTGCTGCAACTAGGGGGGCATGATGGCACGGGTCGATGATAAGGAGGGGCGAGGTGGAGAGCGGCTCCTCCGGCGAGGAAGGGAGCGGTGGCTCCGGTTTGGCGAGGAGGCTCTGGTGAGTGGTAGGGGAAGCGGAAAGGGAGCACGGGGAAAGACGAAGTGACACAACGTGGTGTGGGGAGTTCGGGTATGTCCAGACATGAGCGAGCAGCTAAGGTCATTGGATAAAATTTTTAGGTCCGACTTCACATATTAGAAGACTCGGTTTGTTGAGCTTCGTCTGCAATGAGGCGGTGCTTTGATGGGAAACTCGTTTTATCGAGCAGAGTCTTCAATTATGTTATACCAGTGATGTGTTTTGTCCAGGTCAAACACATTGGAGACTCGTTTGGTTAAAATGAGTCTCTAAGAATTGATTGGAGACTTGTTTTAAATTAGTGTCTGTAATTATGGTGTCATTTAGTTGTAAATTATTGTGCTATTAAAGAAACTTCTCATAAATATCCATTTTTACGTAGTGTCTGTAGAAATATAAATTTGCTAGTTTTAGCTGCTAGTCACATGAGCATTTTCTTATATTTTTTTCCTGTGTTATCAAAAGATCATTCATAACTATGTTTTTTTATATTATTATGGTTTTAATTTTAACAGAGAGATTGGAAATTTTATCTTCATATCTTGTACACCGTTTATCATATATATTTTATAACGGCAATATACTCTATTTTAGAACATAAATATCATATATACGTGCTAACCTCACATATTTTTATATACTCCCTCCGTCTCAAAATAATTGGCATTCTAGCGCTCCTTAGTTATCCCAGAATAATTGGCATTCTCACTACTGATACACCTTTCTTCCTTCCCAATACACCTCTATTTCTATCTCTTTTCTCCTCATTTTCTGTGCAACTACCTTTTATACTTCTTCTTAATTCCCGTGTTAAATTCCAAAATGCTAATTAAATTGGAACGGAGGGAGTAACATTCTTCTTACATTTTGCTAACAAAATCAGGTGAAATATATGACATTATGGACAAACTTGAAAAAATGTCCAGAATACATTCAACTGAGGCCACAGGTGGATCCGCTACCGGTTGGCTATCCAATACAATAGCAACTGACATAGAAATTTCCTGAAGAATTTACACGACAAGATTAACGATGAATTCATACTTTGAAGTGATCACATCGGATTCCAAGATTTAGAATATTTGAAAGACTATTCTTGAAAGAAACTCTGATATAATGGTCCACATGAAAGTTAGGAAGAATAATCCAGAAGACAAGAACTGACTCGGAGAAGGCTAGTTGGAGAATAGGTCACACACTGCCGACCAGCGTAGCGTCGATATTGTTGCCCATACAAACGTAAAACCTCTTGTACCTATTCACAGGGGCGGGTCAAGAATTTAAACCATGGGTATTCAAAACTTGAAATGACAAAAAGTTTTTTTGTGAGTCTAAATTATGAATTCATCAAACATAATTAAATATTAGATGATCTCTAATGTGTGAACTAAATAGAGGATCAAACAATAATAAGATAACAAATTTTACTTATTTTTGTTTTTCTATATGTATATTTCGAATATATTACATATAAAAATCTTTTTGTCAAAATTAATGGGTATTCATTTAAATACCCTTGACAAAAGGCAGGCTCACCCCGGCTTATTCAAATAGTTAGAGCTGACATTTAGTACAAGGGACACACTAGAAAGTGTAGATAACCGCGTATAAAACCACTAATAGGTTCAAGGTGATACTACTACAAAAACGTTTTCGGCAATGGGATGTAAATGCTCTTGGTGACAGGTATCGCTTCTACCGCTAACAAAAGTGTTGCTAAAAATAAGATTTTATATAACAGCGGACACTTTAGACCTGTTGCCTAATGCGCCACTAGAAAAATAAAAATCAAAAAACACAGCCAGTCCCACTTGACCCTCACGAGGCTGCCACCATGGAATCTGCCTGAGGCCACCACCGCTGCCGGATCTGCGGAGGATTGGGGGCCACCGGAGAGGGGAGGAGGCTTGATCCGACGAAGGTGGCACCTTCTTGTGCCTGGGGAGGGAGAGTCATAGAGAGGGGACACCAGGCTTCGCATTATTCGGGCACCAGGAGGGACTGTCGGAGAGGGGCAAGCGCTTGGGAGGGGCAGCACTGGGCGTCGCCAAATCCTGGCACATAGATGGCGCATCGGTAAGAGAGGCGGCATCGGAGAGGGGGCAAGGCTGGGAGGAGCCATGCGATGGGTAACATCGGGCTTTGCTGGATCCTGGCATGGGGTGGGGGCGTCAGGGATGAAGGCAACATCGAGATGGGGCGTTGGAGGGTGGGCAGCGCGGGGAGGGAGGCAGCATCAGTAGGGGCGTCGAGGGAGGGGCAGCACCGGGCTTTGCCAGATGCTGGCGGCACAAGGTTGGGCGTCTGGAAGGGAGGTGGAAGGTGAATGTGTGTGTGTGTGTGTGTGTGAGAGAGAGAGAGAGAGAGAGAGAGAGAGGTGGGTAGGTTAGGGTTTAAGTGTTTATTATATAGTGGGAGGTCAAAGATAGTGATGGGCATATATCAGCGTATTATTATTTGGTGTCCTCCAATATTATGTCGGGCTAAGGTTTTTGGGATCAATTTAGTTACTTGGCTTTAGATGTCCATTACTATTTGACTTTAATTTTTTGTCACTGAAAATGGTTTTTATAATAGTGTCATTGGACGTGATCACGGTGAGAAGGTAGGCCTCTCAAGCGCTGCTGTATCTTGTATCTTATACTAACCTTTTTTATTTCAGACCAGACCAGTAACTTAGGTTCTCTCTATTTGTGGATTAAAGAGAAGATATCCTTGATGATATTGACGATACTATGGTGTGCGATTTTGGATGTTTGTGATAAGCATGTGCCGGACAATGCCATAGAAATGACTCTTGATGCTGAAGGAGGACCCAATTTAAACATGTTTATAAGGACTCCTCAGTAGATGTGGCCGATTTGTCAGCAGAGAGCACGTCGTTGGAGCGTGGATATGTTGAGTTGAGTATAATAACAATAATAATTCCCGCAAAAAAACAATAATAAAAAAAAACTCCGTCACATAGGTGTGTGCGTGAGTGATCTGATCCTTGTTCCAACAGTCATCTATTTATGCCAAGCTAGGCAGCCTTATCCGTTGATGGTGTTTATTTGCCAACCATCCAAGATCAAGCTTTCAATAATAATGTGAGTATATCGACGCAGGGCGGTACCAATACCACAGTTCTTGAGGTCACTGTGCACGCGGGAAACGAAATGGAGCCCTATATTGTTTTTTACATAATACAAATAATTGAAGTGTATTTTTTCAAGTAACTGTATGTTTTTTTTTCAATTTTGAATAGTAAGAAACACAATTGCCGTTGATGCTACAAGAGTAGACTGAATCATTCTTACCCACATCGTCATCTTCTACTAAAAAACGTCACCCTGATAGCCGCGCAGCTCCAGCTGCTGGCCGAAGGATCCCTTGTACATAGCCACAGAACATTCCGCGCTTTCGAGGGGGCAACGAGTGATGAAACATTTTCCATACAACACAAAGATATATAGCTCTTCTACGTGTAAACGAGGGATGAAACCCAGATATATTAAAAATATTCAGAAAATTGTGGCTTACTCGTGAAGCTTCCTGATATGAAACGATCTGTTTGTGTAAATTTGTATGTTTAAGGCGTTCTTTCGGAGAAGTTGCCGCTGAATGCTTGTTTTTAGGTGCACATGGACCGCGTCTATAGAGTGCTAGCTCGTTGGCCAGACGGTGGGCTTTCACACCCGGAATTTTGCCTATAAAAGATGAAGAGATGTTGGAGCAAGAGGCACCCATCATCATCCATAGAATTCACAGTACCCACAAGTAACAAGGGACAATTAATTAGGATCTTGGACCATGGCCAGCCACCACCGTCTTGGCCAACCATTCAAGATCTTCTGCCGCGCTGATGAGGAGTACTGTGTGACCGTCCGTGACGATCTCGTTGTTCTCGCACCGGCAAACCCCATGGATGAGTACCAGGTAGGTGAACGCCCCCACAGGATTGTTATTTTCTTTAGGCGGTGCACACATGGCACAAATTGCTGGATCGAGATCTCATATCACTCCGACGCATACAGCACTGGTACAAGGACATGAGGCATGGGAACGAGGTGAAGGACGAGGAGGGGGTGCCGGCAATGGTCCTAGTTAACAAGGCCACCAGGCAGGCTATCAGGCACTCACATGGCCGCTCCCACCCGGTAAGCCAGCTTATATTATTAGTACCAGTGATGTTCATGTTCTCCCCTGAGTTTAATGACGATGTCGATATACTAAAAGCAAAAGGTATAGCAGACAGTATAGGCTAATTGTTAGTACACACGATTACGGTTTCGTGTTTCTGTTGGTGTGTGGCAGGTGAGGCTCAGGGCGTATGATCCTGATGACGAGGTGAACGAATCCCTTCTCTGGACCGAGAGCCAAGATGTGGGTGATGGATTCCGCTGCATCCGCATGATCAACAACATCTACCTCAACTTCGATGCCCTCGACGGCACCGAGGAGAACGGGGGCATCCGTGACGGCACGGTCCTGGGGCTCTGGGAGTGGCACGAGGGTGACAACCAGTGCTGGAAGATCCGGCCCTGGGGAAACGACGCAGCGGCCGGGACCGGCGGCACCCGTGATTTCTTGTCTTACAGCACAGGCAACCTGCCGCCCGAGCTGGCGTCGCACCGCACTATGCACATCTTCTGCAAGGCTGACGAGGAGTACAGTATTACTGCTAGGGATGGCGCAGTGTGCCTCGCGCCTTCTGACCCATCAGATGACTGCCAGCACTGGGTGAAGGACATGAGGTACGGCAACGAGATTCAGGATGAGGAAGAATACCCTGCGTTTGCTCTGGTCAACAAGGCCACCGGTGAAGCTATAAGGCACTCGCTTGGGCAAGGCGAACCTGTAAGTTGCTACCGTTCGCTACTAATAAGTTGTCAACCTCGTCATTTAAACAGTTTGTTATTTAGAAAATTTTTAATAAAAGTATTCAAGGACGTGCTAATTAAGGTATCTGGTGCTATCCGAAGGTGAGATTGGTGCCGTATGATGCTAATGAGCTTGACGAATCAGTCATGTGGACCGAGAGCAAGGACATTGGTGATGGTTTCCGCTGCATCCGCATGGTGAACAACATCTACCTCAACTTTGATGCCTTACATGGGGATGAGGACCATGGTGACATTCGTGATGGAACCGTGATTGTGCTGTGGGAGTGGTGCGAGGGTGACAACCAGAGCTGGAAGATCCGCCCATGGTGTAAGTGCTGTCCCAAGTTTTTTCCGGATTGTGCGATAATTTTGTGCATGGTTAACATTCTAATTCATCACGTATTTGGATTTGTAGGATTCGTGAATGATGAGGAGCAACCGGCTTCAATTTGAACAAGAATCAGCTTTATCACAAACTGTGCTCTTTTTATCGGTTTCATCAAATAAACCGTCGTCGTGGCGATACTATATCATCGCATGGCCGTTTTTTTGGTTGGATATGTTGTATTCCCATTTTTTTCTCAAGAATGCTGAAGTATTTTGACGGGCAATAGCTCTGGCATCGGTTAAGTCACTCTATGCATTAATTTGCCCTTGGTGCTAGTTTGCGACTGCCTTTTTTTTATCCAGGCCTGTTTACTAGTAATACACGTATGTATGGATATGTGAAGATTGTGAACAGACATGGTGTGGTTGCACTTTTTAGTCGATATAAGGCAATAAAGTATATTTTCTGTGGACTAGCAAACTCACTCTGCTGCCTCTCTAATATAATCTATTTCATTGGGATACGCTGCAGTCAGGATTCACTACGGGAAAGACCATCTTTGCCATGTGCGCTAACCTTTGCCGTGAGCATTATATCGGGCACACGGCAAAGATGCTTTGTGCCGTGAGCCACAGATAAAGCGCACGACAAACGGTCTGTCTGGCGGCACATGACAAACAACAATTGTGCCATGTGTCCAGTGGCATGGCACACGGCAAACAGACCATTAGCAGTTTGTAGCCTCATCAGCTACCCGACACTAACGGCCGTTACAGATTTGCCGTGTGCCGCGGTACTAGGCTCACGACAAAGGTGAGGTTTGCCGTGTGCCCTGCTGTGGCACACGGCAAAAAGGTACCTAGAGGTAGATACATGTGATGGTGGTAAGAAGCAGCTCACGATTCCGGTGAAAATCATACGATACCTTCCGTTCGTACCGAGGCTTCAATGTTTTTACATGACCGAGGAGACCGCAAAACAGATGACATGACACAAACAAAGACATAGATACAATCCTGAGAAGCTTGTACATCCAGCTGATGGTGAATCCTGGAAACATTTTGATAGTATTTATGAGCGCTATGTCCCTGAGCATGTGTGGCAAGTGCTGGCAGAGTTGAGTTATTTCTTTCGTCAGCTTTGTGCTAAGAAGGTTTCTCGAGCCGTGATTGCAGACATGGAAAAAATGGCACCTATGTTGCTGTGTAAGATGGAGATGATATTTCCACCGGGCTTCTTTATTTTGATGCCACATATGATTTTGCACCTATCGTATGAGGTACGAATGGGTGGGCCTGTGCAGTTCCGTTGGTGCTATCCCAATTGAGAGATGTCTAAAGGTTCTTCAAACTAAATATGGAAATAAATGCAAAATAGAAGCTTCCATGGCAGAGGCATACATTCTCGAGGAGGTGTCAAACTTCACAACAAAATACTATGCTGACAACCTCCCAAGCGTGCATAATCCACTCCCTCGTCACAATATTGGCGAAGATGAATCGAACCTTAGTCTTTTTCAAGGGCAGCTGGGAAGTTTATTTGGTGCGAGCCATAAGAAGTTAACACATGATGAGTGGTGTAACATCATGTTATATGTGTTGACCAACCTTTCTGAAGTGGAGCCGTACATTCAGTAAGTTCTTAACAATTCTTTTCTTGAGTAGTCACTCTTCTGCATCCAACCTCTTTGTTTTCTTGTTGGTATAGGAAATTTCACCAATAGTTCTGGCGTCTAACAAGGGAACCTACCCCACACGAATTTGATACCCAACAGAAATAGGGTGCAGCGAATAGAATGCCAGATTTCATTTCCTGGTTCAAACAAAAGGTACTATCCAATTTATCTCGAACTTAGTTTGACAATAGAAGTAGCAAGCAATTAATTAACTTTCCTGCTCTGACTTGCAGGGACAAATTGATACGTCCATGAGTGCCGAGTTGAGACAAGTTGCGGCTGGCTTTAGCCATAGGGTCAAGTGCTTTAACGGTTATGACGTTAACGGATACCGCTTTCACACAAGAAGCTATGAGGAGTCTCGTCCCAATCGAAGAACCACAAATACCGGAGTTTTTACACCAGGCCTTGTTGGGGGTCAGAGTATTATGGAATACTTGAAGAGATATACCAACTCTCATTTCATGGTTCCAAACCTCTTACTCCAGTCATTTTCAAATGCCATTGGTTTGACCCGCAAGTTGTGTGGCAGATGCCTCAAGTTGGGATTGTTGAAATTCAACAATCCTCTGTCTTACTCGGCAACGATGTCTATATCGTGGCTCAACAGACCACACCAGTTTATTATGTCTCATACTTGTGCCAGAAGGATAATCTCAAAGGTTGGGATGTTGTGTACAAGGTACGACCACGTGCTAAACTACCTCTCCCAAACGATGCCGATTACACCATAAACCCAAACACATAGCATGAAGGTGAGTTCTTTCAAGATGATGGGCTAGATGGAACTTTTGAGATAGACTTAACCGAAATGTTCGAAATGGAAGTAGACAATGAGGACGTTGCAGATGAGATGGATAATGAAGATGACTTACGTGAACTTGAGTGATTACATTTGGGCATTGATGACAACCATACTCCTACTAATCCCGATGTTGATATCGACATAGGGACAAGTGATGATGAGGATTATGATCCAACCGTTCCCGATGATTATGATTATTTCTAGGTGAACATGTATGAATTTTATTTGCTCATTGTTATTGTTAACATTTATAATACTTTAATATTTTAAATTCTATTTTATGTACTCTTTTATTGTATGCTGATTGTTTTCTTATTTTTCATTGCAGGTGAGTGGACAAATATGGTGGGTGGCGTCGTTGTACACGAAGGCCATGCTAGGGAAAAGAGGGAGGCCTAGTGTAGCTGGAGACTCCGGGAGCGATCAAGGGAGATGTAAACGTGGAGGCGGTCGAGGGAATAGGAAGGGTGGAGGAGGAGGCCGAGGGAGAGCGAGAGCGAGGGAGCCCTCACCTGTAGTTGAGAAGTCATCATCCTCATCGGAGGAGGAGGAGGAGGAGGAGGCGGAGGAGGAGGAGCACGAGGAGGAGGAGGAGTAGGAGGAGGGGGGGGGGGGGGGGGAGGAGCAGGAGACAGGGGGTTCCACTTCCGCTGCGTCGTGAGAGGTGTGGTTGAGAGGTCCTTCGGAGCTTCCGAAGCGACCAATACTTGTTGCCAGACGATCGCTGATTCGACCCGATCCGCCTAAGTAAGTATTTTACATGGTATGACAACTTGTTCATTTGATCCAAAGAGAAGCATAATAGAAATTACTAATTTTTCTTGATCACTTGTGCAGGAGTTGGGTGCTGCTCGCTCTAGGAGATCACGATCGCCATGTCAATGGCATCCTGGGTCTTTTGGTAAAGACCCACTTTCCAGGCATAGTTCCTTATGCCGGAGAGCGCGTGCTGGCCTATACGTGGAAGCACTACTTTTCCGCTGAGGATGAGTATGATTGGGATGGCAGGATCTATGACAACAAGGTGGAACGTGTGCTCGAGGAGCTGTGGGTAAGTCTTCCTCGCATTGCATTGCTCAATACATCTATTCATAGGACACTTTTGAAATCATGATGTAACACATCGAATCTATTTGCAGGATTTCTACAGATGCGAGATGAGATACGAGGACAAAGCAAAGGTCGTAGCTCATTGTGCATGTCCTAAGCTCATGAGGGACATGTTTTACGAGGCACATATCCAGGCTATGATTGTGTACCATGCCCATCACCTTAAAGTTAAGGTCACCAAAACTCAAGCGAGAAACATGAAGCTTACTAGAGATGAATACATATAGGTAAATATAGAATAGTAATATTAATATTTTTCTAACATTAAGTATGATTAATTTGCTCTTCTTAATTATATGCCATGTACTTGTGGATGTGTAGGTGCCTGCGTGGTGGTGTGCTACCAATAGGCCTGCCTGGGAAGCTGTTGTGGACAAGTGATGTGCGGAGGGCTGGGAGGAGACGCATAATGCTTGTCAGGAGCGTCGTTTGCTGATGCCAGGTCTAGCACACCATCAAGGGAATCTTTCCCTTAGGCAATACGCGGGGAGATGGGTATGTGAATTCATTTTTTTATTCTAACTTTCAATACTGTATAATTTCTAATCATCCTTCTATTTTGTTTCGCAGTTGGCGTCACATGATAGTCGCCCTTGCACCGAATTCAAGGCATTTGCTATGGCCCGCCAGGGCAAGGCCACGACGCCCAACGTCTAGCACAACCCGGAGGTTCCCTCCATGTCCCCTCCATGGTGTACAACAATTCCTCCATCCACAGCTGCCTCACGGAGTACACATCGATGGGAAGGGAGATCCATGGGCCTGAGTGGGATCCTAGCGCTCATGATCTTGATGGGGAAGTCATGATGAGGGTGGGAGGAGTCAGGTAGCATGGGTGGTACTGGATTGGAGAAGGTACGCTTGACACGGCGAGTACGCCCACTCTCTCCGATACGAGCGAGGAGCACGAGCTCAAGCCCGGCTATACGCCCTCGACTAAACACTACACAGCCCCAGGTGGAGGCACTTTAGGTAATTCAGTTATATTCATCATTGATTTACTGGTTTGGCACATAACTTTTTTGCATTGCAATAATGAGATCAAATGTTATAGGCCCAGCTCGCTGTAGAGAGGAAGGCAAGGGAGGACATGGAACAACATTTCGGCAGGCTCGAGCACCAGCAGCAGCAATTGACTCAGTGGATGGTATCACTTGGCCAGAGTTTAGGTACAGCCCTGCCACCGATGCCGTCGTTTGTTCTACCTTCTCGGCCACCTACTCCGGCTAGTACTCCTGTGAGTATGAACGTTTTAGTTTCTGTTTTGTCCATAGTAGAGCATTCATTACAATAAAAAAACTCAATACTAGAGACTTTCTTAGGATATTAGAGCATTCACGTAATGAAAGACTAATCAGTAATTAACATCTCTTATTTGTGCAGAATCAATCGGCAGGATCGAGTGCATGGAGTCAATGGCCTGAGGGGAATCAAGATCAGGACTTGACGCCACCTGGTAGGCAAGAATTTCGTCGTCAGTGAACTTTCTATCTTAATATTTTTTCTTGTTTGAGATTGTGAACTGTCTGAAATGTTATGTGAATGATTGTTATGTTTCAGAACCACATATATGATGGTTATTATGGAACATTTGTGTTAAGAATCTCTGAGATGATATTTGAATGTCTGTGATGATATTTGAATGCTTGTGATCATATATGTTGATATTGGTTGTTTTTTTGGTCCATGGACAACCAATTCAAATGGGTTCTTGACAGATTATTGAGCCTTTGCCGTGTGCCTTGGTATTGGCACACGGCAAAGGGGGCTGTTTCTGGTTACCTGGGAACAACCTTTCCTGTGTGCCATGACCAGGGCACACAGCAAAGGAAAATAGTTTGCCGTGTGCCGTCACCAAGTCACAGAGCAAAGGTTGAAAACTTTGCCATGTGCCAGCCAGGAGGCACATGGCAAAGCACGATGTTAATGTGGGAGAAGATAAGGGCGAATTTAATTTGCCATCGGTCACTCGAGGCGCACGACAAAGGCTTTGTCGTGTGCCCGGTAGATAGCACACGGCAAAGAGCCCTTTGCCGATGGCTATTTTGTCGTGCGATCTATGCCGTGTGTTACCCATGGCAAAGACATTGCCGTGGGTATTTCCGTCTTTGCCGTGTGCGTGGTGCGCACGGCTAATGACCTATTCCTCGTAGTGATTTAGTAACTCTGACCCAAACTTAGTTATATATTATATGTTGTTAACGTTTACTATATAACACAAACACTAAACTGTTCTTTGACATGTGAGAAAAACTTCAGTTTATTACACAATAGTGATGATCAAACAGCAATATTGGATGACATATATCAATCATTGTCTGATGAAATAATGGAACTAAGGCTAGAACTAGTAAATAGTAATCTGGTAAAAATTATCCTCAGTACTTCCAAACAGCCTAGCTAATGGCCCCGGCTAAACCATAAAAAAGGTTTGAGGTGGCCCCTTGATTCTCATATAAGCCTTATCATTGCTTTTCGACCGAACTTTTTATTAAACCTTTTCAGGAAGAAACTTTTTGATATAACTTTTCAACGAAGTTTATGACCAAACATCTTTAGGAAGAAACTTTTCATTTAGGAAAGTTTTTCATCTTGTATCTACATCCTGGTGGGCCCATGCATGGTGGGACCCATGTGGGGTGGGCCCGACCAATGATGGACCCACCGTGGTCCAATTAGAAGTTCATAGTGTTCCCCGGTCAAAAAGTTTTATGAAAAAGTTTGATAAAAAAGTTCGATAAAAAAAAGTTTCATCAAAAGTTTGTTTTTAATGTTTCAGTAAAAAGTTTTTGTCAAAAGTTTTGTCGAAAACTTTCATAGAAAGAAATGTTTGCAGGGTCGAAAACTTTCCTAAAAAGAAAATCATGGGAGACTATCAGACTTGGGCCGCAATTTCGGCTGCTGGTGCACGGGCGCTAACTAGCCGCCCCCTAGCCCACCTGTTGGGCGGGCATGCACATTTACACATTGCACACATCTTGCGCTTTCGTCCTTGCTTCATATAAAAGGTTTAACTCAGAGGTGCTATGGTGATATGGTTGGAACAACAGGGGTTATATGCTGATGCTCACCCACCTAAACATTCAATGTTGGACTAAGATCACAATTTCACTTCACTATTGGTCCTCTTGGGATGAAACTACAACGATATATTATATGCTGCTAACGAGCTGGGGTGTTATAGTCCCCCCCCCCCCCTATCCTAAAAGCTGACACCCTCAGTAGCACACCGCAAACATGAAAAGCGGATACCACTTTAACACATTGTAATCAAAGTTTGCTTACCGCCCACATAACACCGCTCTCATATTTTCGTACTCGCTCCATGTAAAAGGGTTAATCCAGAGGTGTTACACTTGGAACAATGATGATTATATTCTGATCCTCACCCATCTAAACTTCTAATTGGGACTAAACTAACAACTTAACTTTACTATTGGGTCTCTTGGGCCGAAACTACAACTACTACAGTTACTTTAACGAAGTGGAGAGGCTTGCTTGATTTTTATTATGAGGACCTTCTTCTTTAACGAAGTGGTCACGGATCCAGAAAGCTTCCTCTTTGAAGAAGATTGTTTCACAACTTCTAAGGACTCTGCTGCAACCCCGCATCTTCAGTCGTCTAGCTTGGCGGCTCTAACTGTCTTGAAGGTCGGTCGGAGGAGGCTGGGGGCTACTGATCGACCATATGAAGACACTCTTGCGTGTCATCTTCATCATTGTCTCCCCTGCTGTATTGCCATCTTCAGGGGGTGGTTATCTTCACTCGTTGCTTCGTGGTGGGTAGGATGATAGTTTAGGTAGTAGAGCCGCTTGCATCTCTGACTGGGTCGGTCTGATGCACGCCTGTATTCGCTGCTGATTTCGACCCGGCGTGGTCGGTCCGACATGGAGGCCTAGGAGCATAGTCCACTCCATCTGTGTCAGTTGGTGGGAGTGGAGGGTGAGACACATAAGTGTCAAGAGCCTGCATACAAGTATGAAGATAGTATTCATACAAATCATTCTACATAGGATAAATATTGAAGAACATATTAAAAACTAAAGCTCACTTGTGGGCTCGATGAATGCCCTTGTTTTATGCCTTTCTGATTAAGGCATGGTGTTGGGGGACGACCGACTCAAACATCTTGTTCAAGTGAGCTTGGAAAAAAGATGTGTTTGGCCGGTCGAGCATGTCTCTTGTCTCATCATCGGAGACATATAACCATCCGAGGTGACTCTACGGCTTTAGTGGCTGAACCCAGCAAATAGTGAAGCTCTTGGCGATGGTTACACCATCGATTCCCTCCTTCCTTAGCTTGGTGATTTTCCTCAACAGGTCCTGCACCTGAACATCATTCGGATCTGGCTTCTCCAACCTAGAGGGACGCGGCTGGCCTTTGTACCAGTCAAGTCAGACAGAATAGGAGGAGGATTTTCATAGTAGAACCACTCAACTCGCCAGTGCTTGTTCACTGTGGCCAGTGGAACATCAATGTACGTCACTTTTTCTTTTGCAGCTGGATGCCAACGCCACTGATTGCTTCTTGGTTGGTGACTGATGGTAGTAGATGGAGGACGAACAAATGATAGAGGAGGGAGAAATGGGGCAGAATGCCCAAGAATGCTTCACACAAGTGCACAGAGATGGCAATGTCTAGAATAGATTTGGGATTGAGATTTACTAACTCCTTTCCATAGACGAATAGGAGCCCGCGCAAAAAGTTACAGCAGGGTACTCCAAAGCCTCTCTCAAAGAAAGAGTGGAAAACTACAATCTGCTTATAAATTGGGAGAGAGTGTAATGCAGATTATGTAACCTTCTAGTTGATGCGCATCTATTATGGCAGAATGCCGTCGATGACCATGGTGTTCAGCGTGTGAGTGTTGAGGGAGCTCTTGGAGAACTTGCGTAGCTGATCCGGGATGTCCAGCTCTGACGAGGAGGATTCGATGATGGCGGTAGTGGATTCCTTCGGCCCCTTGACTAGCTTGCGCGGCATGGTGATGAACAAAGAAATGCGATGGATCTGGCGCTGTGACCCTAACCATAGCTTTCTTGCACGAGCTCGAGGGCTTGTGTGTGATTAGGATCAACAGCGGTGGCTGAAGTTGATGAACCCTAGAATAGGGGAGCGGAGGAGTCGTGAGGAAGACGAAGCGCTTGTGAAATGACGGCGTGAGATTGTGTCGTCCCGCCTGTCCCCTTTTATACCTCTGGATTGACCTAAAGGTGGGGGTCCAGGTGGGCCATCATGGGTCATACAGTGCCAAGCTTTTTATTCCTGCTAATCAAATTAAGCAATTGTACCACCCATGCCACTAAACTAGGGTTGAAATCATCAGGAACATAAACTTGTGGCATGGTTTAAACTGGAATTTGTCCAAATTTAAACCAAATTCAAGCAAATTTGAAAGGCTTTTGAACTACAAGTCCAAAAATTATAATGGAACATGCCCCCACCAAAAATATATGTTGACCACCTTGGTTAATTAAAGGAATTTCTCAGATTTTTATTCCATTAATATATGCCCCAAATAAATGGTAATAGGATAAAAAACCAGCCCTATTCATAAAATTCATATTTAAATTTTGTGGAGAACTAATGGTAGTTAGCATTTTTATAACATACAGCACATTGCTTGGAGCTCGCCCATATTTTTGGTTTGTACTCATCTGCCACTGATTAAATCCCATGAAAATAACAAATACAGGCAGTTAGCAGGTTTGGAAAATAAATAAAAAAGAAAAATTCCCCACGGGCCCAACCTGTCAGCCACCCTAAACTGACACAACCGGCTGCAGCCGCCTCGCCCGACCCGGCGCGTGCCGCGTGGCCGCCGGCGTACGGGCAACGCCCGTTGCCGCGGATCGACGCCCCCACACCGTCCCGACAGTGCGTCTTCTCCCCCCCCCCCCCCTCGGTCGGAACATGCCCTCCCCCATTTTCACTCTCTCTCACGCTCGTCTCTATTTCCTCTCTTGCTCACCCCCGCCATTGCCGCGCAGCTGTGCTCGCGACGCGTCGCCACTCCATCGTCTTCTGTCAGCGACCAAGCCCGCTCAGAGCTCCGCCGCGTAGTCCTCCCCCTTCCTGTGCCAGCTCGTTCCCTCCCTCGGCTAGAGCTCATGGGATCAAGGTCTTCTTCCCCGGCGCTGTCCACCGCGAGTCCACCGCGAGTCCACCTCGCATTCCCTCCACGGTGAGCCATCTTCTGATTGCTTCCTCCGGCGAGCTCCCCTTCCGGACTCGCACCCCTCTGACCCCTATTGGCGCCTCTTATCGCAGTCGGGCATCCGGAACACCGCTGTCGACCGCCGTCGCCCAGCCTCGCCGCTGCCGCACTAGTCTGGTGAGCCATTCCCTCTCATCTCGCATGCCGCATGTCTGCCAGGACCCACTGCCCGCCTCCCTTGCAATGCTGCCGCTGCCGCATCCCCAGCTGGTCGCCGTGCTCGCGTCGTCGCGCTCGGCCGGGAGCGCCGCTCCACACGCGTGCGCTCAGCTCGGCCTGGCCGAGCAAGCCGCTGGGCCATGCATGGCCTTGGGCCCCGACCCTGCTTGGGTCAGATCTAGCCCAGTAAGAACCCTGCCGGTTTTATCCCCCTGGGCCAAGCGGCAGATCTGTCCCAGGAAGCCGAAAAAAATGAATTTACCTATTTAATTTTTATTCCAGGAAATAGGTAGAAGTTTAAAAATACCTAGAAAAATATTTACTACGAATTTGGGGGCAACGAATATTTTGTAGGTCTTCTCTAGACATTTACTATTTAAAAAAAATATTAAATTTCCCTGCATGTTAGTGTTTTTCACCCAGACTAAATTAAATGGCCAAAACACTAATAAATATAGCTTTAATTATATATGTTTGGTAAATTCCTAATACTTGGTGAGAAATAATGTCTTGAATTATTAGACCTTCCTGTAAAACCATAAGCCCTATTTCTCTGTAATTTAGCCATAATTAACTATTTAACCTTATGAATTGTTTTAATTATTTAAAATTAATGGCTCAATGCATGTAAGTGAAACTTGGCCAATAAATCACCCCTCATATGTCCTATTTACAGTAAATCACCCATAAGCAAATGGCATCCAGAACCATACTGAATTATTTAGTTACCATAAGGGATTAATAGTTCCTAATTAATTCTATGATTATTCTCTAAGATTTTATGTCGTAATTACTACTCTTGCATAACAACATATCCAACACACTGGTAATATTATTTCAGATCTATACCCACTCCTCATGTACCTAGCATGGGTATGTCAGGCGTGAACATGCGAACACCCCGTACCTTCTATACCAAATTACCGCTCTTATTCACTGGAGTCCATAAAGGAAATACACTAAACGCGCTCACTTTATGTCTCAATTACATACGTATAGTACTGAACTAATCGACACACCCCCGTACACTTCTACATGAAATATTGTCGGTATAACATATTTGTTGAGGAAGTACCATGAATCAAAACTCATTCTCATGCATTGCATCATCCGCATCATGTAGGTCTCGAGGTGAACCACGTGGAAGTGGGACCCGAGTAGGAGCCAGAAGGACCAGGTGGTGATCCCGCTAACCAGGAACCCACTCAAGGCAAGCCTCGGTGCATCCCATCTATTTTAACTATTTTACTTTCTCACTAGTTAGGGATGTAGGCTTGCCTATGCATTAAGTCTATAGTAGTTGTTTGAAAACTTAGTATTGCAGTAGGTTCCCTTTTCCTGATAATAGCCTCAGGACATTAGTCACTCTGCTTAATTTAGGACAATTAATCATCGAGTGGTATGCAGACCACTCATAGATCAGGGAATATCATCACTTGGGGATGATGTTAGAGGAAGGAAAGATGGAATGGGATAACGAATGAAGATCGGACGGGCAACTAGGTGGAATGGGAAGGACAACTTGTCTTCAAGGAGGTAGCCCGGTCCGAGTCATCTAAGGCTACGCCTCGTGTCCTGTCCTATGAGGTCGAGTTTGAACGTACTGTTTGCATGCTGGAGTTGTGGGCCCAGTAAACCAATGTAGCTATGTCTATGACATGGTTGGAAGATACCCTACTCCCTTGTTGCGGGAAATAGGAAAGAGAGGAGGAAAGAATCCACACACGGATGGCGGCACGGGTCTCATCGTGTTGGGGGACCCTTCTCGGGGGTGCCAGGCCCGGAAGACTTGTAGTACCGTATACGAAAGGTTGCTCCATGCGGCTTCCATGAAGCGCGTATGGATTGTGCAAGCAGGTTTCTCCTGTAGGATGTAAATCGATTCGAGTTGCTACCCCTCATAGTAACGAGTACAACTTGATCGCTGCTCCAGAACAGAGTCGAAAGCCATTAAATTGTTGGAAGGGTTTAATATTGCTATTTGGAGATTCTTACTAATTGTATTGCAACCATGATTGTGGTAGTTTAGCACAAACTAAATTTATCATTTCCTATGACAACTTAACTTGATGCTAAAACTTGAAAAGTATGGACCCACTCTTAGGCTAGATTTTGGCAACATAAACCCCGCCCATAGCCTGTGCATGTCTAGGAGTCGGCTGTAGATGGCCACCTTGACAGGTCAGTCCTGATGAGTAAACTAGTTACTCAGGGCGACATTCTATGTGGTTTTCAGATGACAAGGGTGGAGACTGCCACTGTAGTGGGAGGTTCCATTGGGAAGGCCAGCGACCTGACTGCTGGAACATCGAATGGGAACACTGCACCAATGATGAGGAGGAGTAGACCATTGATTGCCGGCACGGTGTTTGGGCAAACACCTACAAAGCCCGATGTTCTGTGTGAATCATCGTGAGAGGACGAATGTATCTTATTCTGTCGAACTATTTATTATGTTAGACTTTTCGCTTCCACACTTTAAAACTCTGGGTTGTTAATTTAAATTCAGATTTATGTCAAACTCTATACTCTATCTATGTCCTTGTTGCAACTATATTATTCTGTCATGTGTTGCACTATTGGGCGCCACAGCGCGTGTCACCACCCGAGAAAGATCCTGGAATGGAGCCGTCTCCGTGGTAAGGCGGTTCTGTTACAGCGTGGTATCAGAGCTATCTCGAGAATAGTGCAACATTCAAAGACATATTTTCGAAAATCTCGTTATGAACATGTGAGGAGGTGCCCATAGGAATATTATTAGTTATAAGTCAGGTGACAAAGCTAACTATAGGAGGTTGTTTATTTATATACTTGCATCTACGACATCATCAACGAAGGTATGTGTCCCGCCCAGTGGACAGTAGCATGGGAAGCTAGCACAATGGTTTGAATGCGGGCTGATTACGGAAAATATCAGTGTCTTGCCCTAGGACAATAATAAGGGATTATTTTTGGCTTGTTTCTTTTGATTTGATGTACTGTTTCTGGAATGAATCTTCTGCAGGTACGCTAACAGCGATTCTCGTAAGAAACACGTAGTATACGACTGACTTGAGAGATCGATTGCCACCGATTATACATATAGTCCTATTCGTGGCCAATTTTATTTTGTGAGGACGTGTAGGCCAAAAGCATATGCATTCATGAAAAGATTGAATCATCAAGTCACTTTGACAAAACTGAAATTTCAGCTAGCGTATCATGCACATAAAAATCGATATCTTCTCACTCAAAAATCAAAAGCATGCAAATAAATACTTGTTGAAATCATGAACAAACTCTTTGTATATCCAGCAAGAAATTTCTGTTTAAAGATTACCGAACAATACCGTCATGGTTCGTTCGAGTCGGCACAACAGTTTGGTGTCAATCGGAAGAATTCAGATTTGTCACCTATCTTGTAAAATTCATAACTTTTTTCTCAGACCACCTATAAGGTTATATGAGTACCCCCTGAAAAGATTAGGAATTGCTCTACAACTTTAGTAGTTTAGGGTTTCGGTTTTGGGGCATGGAAAGGAAAGTTATGAGCAAACCTTCAGAGTAACCCAGTTCTGTCCAGAAAACCGGTTCAGAAAACTTACCGGTAGTGTAAATTACGTATCTTGAGATCTAAGAATTTGTTAGACACGTGAAAATATGTGTTAGAAAGATGATGCAATTCCTCATGAAGTACATAAAATAGTTTAATTGGTAACAGCACAGACAGTTAGGTTTTAGACCCATTTTTCAGACCAAACATAGCCCTGCCATGTCGGACTTTCAGATTCTGAACTATGACTTAAAAAATTCATAACTCCTACATTGCTTGTCCGATTAGGGTGTGTAAATATGCGTTGGAAAGGTGAGAGAGTCCTCTACAACTTTAGTATGAGCCTAAATAACTAGTTTTTCCCACATTAGGAGCCGATTCTGTTTTCGTGTTACCGGTGTGTAAGGTGACTGAATTGGCAGGAAGCAGAATTTCAGAACTGACACTCAACTTGAAAAATTCATATCTCCTGAATCTTTTACTAGATAAAGGTGTGTAGATACTTTTTTGAAAGGTGTTAAAGTTATCTCAAACATTGATGTTCAATGGTTTTCCATATACTGTACCTAAGTTAGCTTAAAGCTTGAGTTAGTGACTGCCGCACACTAGGACAGATTACTCATTGCCAAGAGTCAAAACTTAATCTATTTTTGGGATTAGTTTTCCTATCACCACCAGCACGATGTCAGTTATTATTGATATGCATTCTCTGCTTGTGGAACACTGTACTCACCATTGGGTTTTTGTTCCAGATGGGCGACCACAGCTTTGAGGAGCTTGCTAACGACGGGTGGCGTTACACCTCCGGTCTCCACCACCGTGGCTTTCCTACCCTTTTGTGGGATCTGCTATGTTTGCTGGGCTACAAGGAGTAGCCTTCCTACCATTGACGTGAGGTCCGCCGCCATGGTCTGACTCTCGTAGTGGTGCACATCAGCGTGTCCACCCACCCACGCGACTCCGTCATGCCGGGGATGGAGAGCACGGTGACGTGTTGGAGCCTTCGGGAGGGCTTGGAGAGATCCGCCCATCGGGCTCTCACTCACTTCTGCGGGTGCCACACTGCAACGCTCTCTGGGACCCCATTTGAGATGATTCCCATCTGGCATCAGGGCAACCCGGTCTGGCAGAGGCGCGTAAGACGCATCGCCCATGACGACTACCTGGAGTACCACGAGGGGTACCACCGCATATCACACTACGCTGAGTACCTCCTCAAGTTAGATGAGGAGACGAGCAGCCGCAGCAGGATCCTACTGGAAGATGCTGAGCAGGTATGGGTGTAGAGGAATGACCTGCAGACACAAGTTGACGCACAGTAGAGGGAGATTCAGCGGCTGACCGCTGCTCTTCAGGCAAGCGAGACTCGCATGACAGAGGTTACAGGATAGCGCGACACCCTCGCACAGGAGGTGGATAGGTGCGACATGATTATGCAGCAGCACGCCAACCATAACGAGCACCTGCAGCAGTAGTTGGCGGCTGCCCAGCAGGAGATAGAGCTTATAGGAAAGGACCTAGAGACCCTAGCCCATGAGAACCAGGGCCTATAGGAGCACCGGCGGCACCAGAGGAGGAGGACCCGGAGGAGGACATGGACGAGGAGTCCGACGTAGACTACGAGCCACCGGCACCGACGGGAGGAGACCGTCCAGGACCCTCTAGCACAGCTGGAGATAGGGCTTAGTAGATTGCAGTAGACAAGACTAGGCCGTGCAGGTAGGACAGGTTGGGTAGGTAGCTTTTGTCGATCCACGCGTGGTTGTTGTATTTTGGGGATCACCCGCGTGAAGTTCTTTTGTGACTCGATGGCCACATATTCTGAGTTTATGTACTGCAGACCATATTGACTTGTACTTGCACTTACGTTAGTTATGGATGCAAACTTTGTCAGAAAATGTTAGCTATTTCATTGTTGCTCTGTGTTGTGATATTGTATGAATTCATTTATGCAATGATGTTGTTGGAAAAGAGACTAATTGGAATCCTTATTCTCGCATTTCAGAATGGTCCGCACACGCAACACCAACGAGCTCCACGGCGAGCAGCCCGAAAGCTGCAGGGCCAGGGAGAACAACAATCAACATGAGGCTTCACCCCCACCTCCCAACCCCATGCAAATGATGGCGTAGTCCTTTGCCAGCATGATGGAGAACCACCAGCAGCAGGCAGAGTTCATGCGGGAGTTGGCACAACAAAATGTGGCCAACATAAATGCTTGGGGCAACAACGACGGTGCAGCACAGAACAACACCTACGCCGATTTCCTCGCCACCAGGCCACCTACGTTCAGCTCCACCACTGAGCCCATGGAAGTTGAGAATTTTCTACGCATGCTTGAGTCCAAGTTTGGGCTTCTCAACTGCACACCTGTGCAGAAGACATTGTTAGCGGCATAAGAGCTGCATGGTGCAGCTGGGGCATGGTGGGTTAACCATGTCGCCTCAGTTGGTGCAGACCAATAGATTACCTGGGACGAGTTCAAGACAGCATGTCACACCCACTACATTCCTGCGGGGCTCATTCGTAGGAAGGCACGGGAGTTCGCGGCTCTGAAACAAGGCAACCGCAATGTCGAAGAATACTGCAAGGAGTTCAACTGTCTGGCACTCTATGCTCCTGAACAGGTAGACACCCCCACCAAGCGCAAGGACCGTTTCTTGTAGGGACTCAGCGTAAAATTGCAGGACCGCCTCAACCTCAACATGGGTGGCACATTCGCCGAGTTCGTCAACAATGCTATCATTGCAGAGGATGGGTTCCGCAAGGTGATGGCAGAGTGGAAGAGATCCACTAGTGCTATGGGGTCATCTGGTGGGCCCTCACAGAAGTATCACATGGTGTACACAAATCCATCAGGACAGAGGTATCATTCCACCCCCGTGTCAGCACCATTTCCACGTCCACCTCAGCAGCCACAGCAGCTACCCTAGGCACCACGTCAATAGCAGAACCAAGGAGGGTATCGTCCACAACAGTAGCAGAACACCCAGAAAGGCCCTTTTCCCTGTTACAACTGCGGTTGGCTGGGACACTTCTCAAGGGAGTGTACGTACCCCAAGAAAAGCACTAGCCAGAACCCGTAGAGGAACAGCAACAGTAGCAACAACAATCGTAACAACAAGGGACCCGTCCGCACCGGCCGCGTGAACAACACCACTCTGGAGGAGATTCCGGAGGGCAGCCCCATTCTCGCTGGTATGTTCTCTATTCAAGACCACCCCGCACTTGTGCTATTTGATTCGGGGGCATCGCACAATTTTATCAGTGCGTCATATGCTAAAACTCGACAACTACCCCACCACCTTATAAAGACACAGTACAACATTAGGTCAGCACATGGGTACACTCCTGCTAAATATGAAGTTAGAAGAATACCATTAACACTAGCAGAAAGGGTGTATATAGCGGATTGCATAGTCCTTGAGGGAAGCAGCATTGATGTGATTTTAGGTATGCCATGGATGAGGTACCATAAGGCCCGTCTAGACACCGATACCTACACCATACACCTAGACGCCCCCACCCAAGGCAAAGCGAGTTTTTGAGTGAATTATCCCCGGCTGGCAACCCCTGTAGTTCACCACACCCACGCCACTAAATTAGGTGATATTCTAGTGGTTAGCGAGTTTCCAGATGTATTCCCTGATGATCTCCCTGGACTACCTCCGGATCGGGATGTCGAATTCAAAATTGAGCTTCAGCCAGGAACGACACCCATATCCAAGAGACCATATAAAATGGCACCCAAGGAACTAGCAGAGCTGAAAGAGCAGTTGAAAGAGTTGCCAGATAAGGGATTTATTCAACCAAGTTCTTCACCTTGGGGTTGTCCGGCATTGTTCATGGAGAAGAAGGATGAGACCTTGAGGCTATGTGTGGATTACCGACCACTCAATGCCATGACTATCAAGAACAAGTACCCACTGCCTCGCATTGACATTCTCTTTGATCAGTTGATTGGAGCTAAAGTCTTCTCCAAGATTGATCTACGATCCTGATATCACCAAATTAAGATCCGTGCTGAAGACATCCCCAAGATGGCATTCTCCACTCGGTACGGACTCTACAAGTATTTAGTGATGTCATTTGGGTTGATAAACGCACCAACACACTTTATGTACCTCATGAATTCGGTGTTCATGCCAGAGCTGGACAAGTTTGTAGTGGTATTTATTGATGACATTCTAGTCTACTCTAAGTCAGAAGAGGAACATGTAGAGCTTCTTCGCATTGTGCTATAGAGGTTAAGGGAACATCAGCTATATGCTAAGTTTAGCAAATGCGAATTTTGGTTGAAGCAAGTACCATTTATGGGCCATGTCATCTCGGAAGAAGGCGTAGCGGTTGATCCTAGCAAGGTAAGGATGTACTGAATTGGAAGACACCAAAAACCATATTTCATATACGCAGTTTCCTTGGATTGGTCGGGTACTACCGCCGTTTCATCCCAAATTTCTCCAAGATCGCAAAACCCATGACTGAGTTGTTGAAGAAAGAAAAGAAATTTGTGTGGGATCAAGGCTGCGAGAACGCTTTTCAAACCCTAATGAAGCATCTTACGACTGCCCTAGCATTAGCTCAACCAGACCTGGGGAAACCGTTTGATGTCTATTGTGACGCTTCGGGTATTGGATTAGGGTGTGTGCTCGTGCAGGATGGAAGAGTCATCGCGTATGGATCCAGACAACTAAGGAAGCATGAGCAAAATTATCCCGCGCATGATCTGGAACTAGCGGCAGTGGTGCTAGCATTGAAAATGTGGATGCATTACTTGCTTGAAACTCTGGTACATATCTACGCCGACCACAAAAGCTTGAAGTACATTTTCACTCAGGATCACCTGAACATAAGGCAACATCGTTGATTGGAATTGATTAAGGACTATGAGTTGGAAGTGCATTACCACCCCGGTAAAGCAAATGTCGTGGCTGATGCACTGAGCCGCAAGGCCCAATGCCACCACATTATTGTCAGCCCACAAGTGCAAGACGCTCACTACGTCCAAGTGACACCCCACGGAGCTCTCTATAACCTAGCATTAATCCCTACCCTCCAAGAAGAAATAGTAGAAGTCCAAAAGAATGATGTTGGCATGGCACACCTTAGAAGGAGAATAAAAGTGGGCGATACTAAGGTTCAGTGTTTTCAGGAAGACGCAGAAAGTGTGTTATGGTTCAAGGATCGCCTGGTTGTGCCTAAGAATCTGGAACTTCGCAAAAAGATTTTGGACAAGGCTCATGTGGTGAAGTACTCCATGCATCCAGGTAGCAACAAGATGTACCACGATTTGAAATCTAGGTATTGGTGGACTCGTATGAAGAGGGAAATAGCACGATATGTCGCAGAGTGTGATACCTGCCGTCGAGTCAAGGCCGATCATCTAAAGAAAGCGGGCCTAGTACAACCCTTGAGTGTTCCAGCTTGGAAATGGGAGGATATCACCATGGACTTCATCGTTGGTCTTCCTCGCACTTCACGCAAGTTTGACTCTATATGGGTGATTGTTGATCGGTTGACCAAAGTTGCACACTTTATCCCTGTATCATCATGGTTCACAATAGAGAGGTATGCACAATTATATATAGGTCGGATCCTATGCTTACATGGAGTGCCCAAAATGTTTGTATCCAATAGGGGCCCTCAGTTTGTTGGACGCTTTTGGGTAAAGCTACACAAGTCAGTTGACACCAAGTTAATCTGGGGTTCTGCATACCACCCCAAAATAGACGGTCAGACAGAAAGAGTTAACCAAATATTAGAGGACATGTTGAGGGCCTATGTATTGAATCATAGCAAAAGGTGGGACGAATGCTTACCCTTGGCGGAATTTGCATACAACAATAGTTATCAAGAAAGTATCAAGATGACACCATTTGAAGCTATCTATAATCGTCGTTGTTGTACACCATTGAGCTAGTCAGAGTCAGGGGAGAGAGTAATAATTAGCCTAGAATTAGTGCAACAAGCTGAGGAGAAAGTATTAGAAATCCAGTTGAATCTACGAGCAGGTAAATCCAAGTAGAAGAGTTATGTAGATAAAAGATGTCACCCATTGGAGTTTAAAGTCGGTGATATGGTCTATCTCCGAGTCTCACCAACCAAAGGGGTACAGCGATTTGGGATTCATGGGAAGTTAGCACCCCGCTACATTGGACCATACCGGATCATAGCCAGATGTGGGCCTGTAGCCTACAAATTGCAGCTACCCATGGAGCTCGCTGGAGTGCATGACACGTTCCACGTGTCCCAACTCAAGAAATGTTTAAAGACACCAGTAGACGTTCCTTTAGAGAACACGAATCAGCTACTACTCGACTTGACGTATTATGAGCGCCCGGTGAAGGTACTAGATGAGAAGGAACGGGTAACTCGCAAGAAGACGCTCAAGTTCTACAAGGTCCAATGGAGCAATCACACCGTGAAGGAGGCTACCTAGGAGACAGAGGAATTCTTACACAGTCACTACCCCGAGTTCCTACACCAACACCTAGGTATACTGACATGACCTTCCTTAATCTCGGGACGAGATTTCTTTAAGGAGGGAGGGTTGTAACACCCATGCCACTGAACTAGGGTTGAAATCATCAGGAACATAAACTTGTGGCATGATTTAAATTGGAATTTGTCCAAATTTAAACCAAATTCTAGCAAATTTGAAAGGCTTTTGAACTACAAGTCCAAAAATTATAATGGAACATGCCCCCACCAAAAATATATGTTGACCACTTTGGTTAATTAAAATTGTGAGGAATATCTCAGATTTTTATTCCATTAATATATGCCCCAAATAAATGGTAATAGGATCAGAAACCAGCCCTTTTCATAAAATTCCTGTTTAAATTTTATGGAGAACTAATGGTAGTTAGCATTTTTATAAAATACAGCACATTGCATGGAGCTCGCCCATATTTTTGGTTTGTACTCATCTGCCACCAATTAAATCCCACGAAAATAACAAATACAGGCAGTTAGCAGATTTCCAAAATAAATGAAAAAGAAAAACTCCCTGCGGGCCCGTTGCCGCGGATCGACGCCCCCACACCATCCCGACAGTGCGTCTTGTCCCCCCCCCCCCCACCCCCGGTCGGAACATGCCCCCCCTATTCCCACTCTCTCACGCTCGTTTCTGTTTCCTCTCTCGCTCACCCCCGCCATTGCCGCATGGTTGTGGTCGCGATGCGCCGCCGCTCCGCCATTTTCTGCCGGTGACCAACCCCACTCAGTCCTCCCCCTTCCTGCGCCAACTCGTTCCCTCCCTTGGCTAGAGCTCGTGGGATCGAGGTCTTCTTCCTTGGCGCCGTCCACCGCGAGTCCACCTCGCATTCCCTCCACGGTGAACAATCTTCCGATTGCTTCCTCCAGTGAGCTCCCCTTCCGGACTCGCACCCCGATGAACCCTGTTGGCGCCTCTGATCGTAGCCCGCCGTTCGGAACACCATCGCCGACCGTTGTCGCCCAGCCTCGCCGCCGCCGTATTAGTTTGGTGAGCCATTCCCTCTCCTCTCACATGCCGCATGTCCGTCGAGACCCATTGCCCGCCTCCCCGGCAATGCTGCCACCACCGCGTCCCCAGCCGGTCCCCGTGCTTGCGCCGTCGCACTCGGCCGGGAGCGCTGCCGCACGCGCATGTGCTCGGCTCGGCCTGGCCGAGCAGGCCACTGGGACACGCATGGGCTTGGGCCCTGACCCCGCTCGGGCCAGATCCAGCCCAGCAAGAACCTTGCCGATTTCATCCCCCTGGGCCAAGCGGCAGATCTAGCCCAGGAAGCCAAAAAAAATGAATTTACCTATTTAATTTTTATCCAGGAAATAGGTAGAAGTTTAAAAATACCTAGAAAATATTTACTATGAATTTGGGGGAAACAGAAACTTTGTAGGTCTTCCCTGGACATGTAGTATTTAACAAAAATATTAAAATTCCCTGCATGTCAGTATTTTCACCCATACTAAATTAAATGGCCAAAACACTAATAAATATAGCTTTAATTATATATGTTTGGTAAATTCCTAATACTTGGTGAGAAATCATGTCTTGAATTATTAGACCTTCCTGTAAAACCATAAGCCCTATTTCTCTATAATTTAGCCATAATTAATTATCTAACCTTATGCGTTGTTTTAATTATTTAAAATTAATGGTTCAATGCATGTAGGTTAAACTTGGCCAATAAATCACCCCCGATATGTCCTATTTAAAATAAATCACCCATAAGCAAATGGCGTCCAGAACCATACTAAATTATTTAGTTACCTTATGGGATTAATAGTTACTAATTAATTCTATGATTGTTCTCTAAGATTTTATGTCATAATTACTTCTCTTGCATAACAACATATCCAACACATTGATAATATTATTTCGGATCCATACCAACTCCTCATGTACCTAGCATGGGTATATCGGGCACGAACATGCAAACACCCCGTACCTTCTACACCAAATTACCGCTCTTATTCAAATGGAGTCCATGAAGGAAATACACTAAACACGCTCACTTTATGCCTCAATTACATATGTATACTACTGAACTAATCGACACACCCCCGTACACTTCTACATGAAATATTATCGTTATAACATATTTGCTGAGGAAGTACCATGAATCAAAACTCATTCTCATGCATCACATCATCCGCATCGTGTAGGTCACAAGGTGAACCACGTGGAAACGGGACCCAAGCAGGAGCCAGAAGGACCAGGTGGTGATCCCGCTAACTAGGAACCCACTCAAGGGAAGCCCCGGTGCATCCCACCTATTTTAACTATTTTATTTTGTCACTAGTTAGGGATGTAGGCTTGTCTATGCATTAAGTCCATAGGAGTTGTTTGAAAACTTAGTATTGCAGTAGGTTCCCTTTTCCTGATAATAGCCTCAGGACGTTTGTTGCTCTGCTTAATTTAGGACGATTACTCATCGAGTGGTATGGAGACCACTTGTAGATCAGGGAATAACATCACTTGGGAATGATGTTAGAGGAAGGAAAGATGGAATGGGATAACGAATGAAGACCGGACGGGCAGTTAGGTGGAAAGGGAAGGACAACTTGTCTTCAAGGAGGTAGCCCCATCCGAGTCACCTAAGGCTACGCCTCGTGTCTGGTCCTATGAGGTCAAGTTTGAACGTACTGTTTGCATGCTAGAGTTATGGGCCTAGTAAACCAATGTAGCTACGTCTATGACATGGTTGGAAGATACCCTACTCCCTTGTTGCCGGAAATAGGAAAGAGAGGAGGGATGAATCCACACACGGATGGCGGCACATGGCGTATCGCATTGGGGGACCCTTCTCGGGGGAGCCAGGCCTGGAAGACCTTGTAGTACCGTATGCGAAAGGTTGCTCCATGTGGCTTCCATGAAGCGCGTATGGATCGTGCAAGCAGGTTTCTCCTGCAGGATGTAAATCGATTCGAGTCACTGCCCCTCAAAGTAACAAGTACCACTTGATCGCTGCTCCGAAACAGTGTCGGAAGCCATTAAATTGTTGGAAGGGTTCAATATTGCTGTTTGGAAATTCTTATTAATTGTATTGCAAGCATGATTGTGGTAGTTTAGCGTAAACTAAATTTATCATTTCCCATGACAACTTAACTTGATGCTAAAACTTGAAAAGTATGGACCCACTCTTAGGCTGGCTTTTGGCAACATGAACCCCGCCCATAGCCTGTGCATGTCTAGGAGTCGGCTGTAGATGGCCACCTTGACGGGCCAGTCTTGGTGAGTAAACTAGTTACTCAAGGCGACATTCTATGTGGTTTTCAGATGACCAGGGTGGAAACTGCCACTGCGATGGGAGGTTCCACTGGGAAGGCCAGCGACCTGAGTGCTGGAATATCGAATGGGAACGATGCTTCGATGAGGAGGAGGAGTAGACCGTTGATTACCGGCATGGTGTTTGGGCAAACACCTACAAAGCCGGATGTTCTATGTGAATCGTTGTGAGAGGATGAATGTATCTTACTTATTCTGTCAAACTATTTATTATGTTAGACTTTTAGCTTCCGCACTTTAAAAACTCTGGGTTGTAAATTTAAATATGGATTTATGTCAAACTCTATACTCTATCTATGTCCTTGTTGCAACTATATTATTCTGTCATGTGTTGTACTATTGGGCGCCCTAGCACGTGTCGCTACCCGAGAACGATCCTGGAATGGATCCGTCTCTGTGGTAACCAGTTCTATTACAGCAATAATCTTTCCAAAGCTTCTATGATGTTACAACAATAATCTTTCGAAAGCAATAATCTTTGATGAGAAGTTGTGGTTAAACTATTAAATAATCCCCATATTTATGTGATTTGATGATCACGTAGCAGAGGACTTGATGGTCTTATGGGAGTAAGTTTGAAAGCTATGTTGCTGATTGAAGTTAGTTGTTAATAGCTAACATCAAACTTATTGTGTCCGAGTGGTGGTTACTTAAGCAAAGGCTATATTATGATTGATGTTATTATAGCTTTATACTGAGTTATGATTGATGTCATAAATGTTTCTTTAATTCTTTGCATGATTGATGTCATAATATCTGTCAACATGATTGATGTTGTGCAGACTGAGCTCTTGGTTTGATGACCAGGGGTCATTTAGATCAAGCTTGATGGTTTGAGTGACAATATTGTTTATGACACAGAATGTAAAGATTCAATATTATTAGACTCTTGCATTATTTGTTAATATCTAAATTATATAAGAGTTGGGGGCTACAGCTGACCAATTGCACATAGTCGGTGCACCAAATCTATCAGGAACTTTATTCAAGAGGTCTTCCTAATTTTTGGTCAATTCACATGATTAATGAGGAAAATTCACTGAGCAAGTCATAGCTCAAAAACAGAAAGCACTTGGGAGCTGTTGCGGAATACTTACCTTACCGGTATCCATAGTTGTAAGGATCGAAAACGTACTGAGGGGGGGGGGGGGGGTGAATCGGTAAGCCGCTCACGAAACCAAATACTTCAATTCACACTAGTGTTGACACAAAAATCTCCACGCGTGACCTAAGAGATCTGCTTAGCTCCAGTGCAGGCTCAATACAAGAAATCGGGGTGTGCCAGTCGATTTTCCCTGCAAATCGACAAAGATACAAACAGTTAGATTTTATGGGCCACCGGCCTAGAACAGGCCGATGAAGAAAGCCGATAATCACTGTGTGAGTGAAATCAGCCGATATCATTGCAAGAATAATTATAAGACGATATGAACTAATTCGCTGACTATATCGGCTTATCGACAAAATTATATACATAAAATATTACTCATTGTAGTGTCGATAAAGGTTTGAATTAAACACAGCAAGATCACAAGGATAAAAGAAAACATGCTGATACTTACTGAGTCAACAGCGTAGAGTCGATAGGGCAGAGTCGATAGAACTACAGTGTATGCGCAAGAAACCCACCCTGTCGATAGTGCTAAGTCGATAGATCTATTAGCTGGTATTGCAAATATGCCTTTAAATCAATGACCTATCTTATCATAACATGGGGGCAATCGATTTCTAGATATCAGAAATAATCAAGTTTAATTACCTTGAATTGAGTGAATCATGATAACCTATCGGCTAAACATTCCGATGGAACTCTGTCAATTTCACCTATAAATAGATCGGATCTAGCTCAACCGACCAAACGAGAGATCAAAGTCGATGCAGCCTTGTTGATTTGAACAGATCGAACTTAATTGAGACAGTGTCCAAACACAGCAAATATAGCTAGATTTAATCTATTTATAAATAAAATCAATAGAGTGACTTGAATAATAGATCTAAACAATACCTGCAGAACCTACTAAATTGCAGTAGATCGGACCTAACCGAGACAATACCACAATCAAAGTCGATAGAACAGATACAAGATAGATCTAATTATCGGATAACTAGCAATTCTAACGATAACAACTAGAATATCAAATCAATGAGAAAGTACTAGCTGAGATTGATAGAATTACAAAAGGTGACTAATCCAAGTCTCACGCCGAGATCAGAGCTGATGCAGCCCGTGCGAGACGAGGGTTTTGTCGAGTAGGAAAGGTTGGCGATGCGCCAAATTATATTGAACGAAGGTGTTATTTTTTCCGTGCATATCCTATCACATATTTATAACCTCATGCAAGAGGTTTTAACCCTACTCGGTCAGGACTTCTCAACAAAACAACTAGTCTTTAGAATATCAATCTAAACTAAAAATAGAAGAAACAAAATAACCCTATTGGGCCCACTTAACCTCCTTCAGCCATTGAATATCATCGACTTCGGCCGATTTCAAATTCCTGTCTCTGATTGATGGGACCGGTCAAAATCTGGTGCGAACACATGCCCCTCGAGTCCGATGTACGAAATCTTTCATGCGCCGGATTTTATCTCCTCGTTTACCCCGTGCCTTTACTGATAAGCCACCCACTGTCAAACTTCGTCTTATAGTATACCTCCCAACCACTTATGCTCTTCTTAATTGCGGCTCATCGTTTTCCTGCACGTCTCGACTGCTGGTCATCTTTTTTGACCGTCCTCATTCTTATCTTTCCTCCTCGAATCTCCCCACTTCTCGTTTCCCTCAATTAGTATAGAGGGACGTCTGGGTTCCTCAAAGGTCATGTGCACATCATATAAATAGCCCCTTCGACTAGTTCACCTCAACACCTTCAGCTATGGGTCTTCTCCTGAGATCTCTGATAGAAAAATACCATCTATCCCTGAATCTGCTAAGTTCTTCATGGCGAGTACTTCTCGCCTCTTCCATGCCTAGAGTGGTCCTTTCAAACCATGTGGATATGTGCCATGGTTTGCAATATATGTGATGAGTAATTTACTTGAGCGGATTTGGTGTTTGAGTTGAAATGCGGGAATCCGGGGATTGCATGTGTGTGTGCATAATTATGGTTTCGACTAACCGGAGTTGGTGGAGGTATTGGTGATGTTGCAGTAGTTAGGAAATGTGTTTGCTTGTCTCATGATGTGTAGGTCACTAGAGTCGATTTGGCGGTCAACGGCGAGAGGATCGGGCAAAAGTAGGGGACTTGCGGCCGGACGATCGGGATGCGAGGTGAAATCAAGGGTGATCCACACCATACACGTGCAGAGACAAGAAGCACGGATGGTTTCGCGGTTGAACCTCAAAATCGTGGTGGTGATGAAGATGGCGTGTTGACCAAGTCAAGGTGAACGAGATGCTGGTACAAGTAACAAGGGGGCCCGATGGATAGGGACTGGGAGAGACTTGCCGGTAGTCAGGATCATGGGACAAGGTGACACATGTCGACATCGAGAGGTCATGCTTTGAGAAGCGTGCAAGGCAGTTTCCCGGTTTGGGCCTCAAAACCGGTGGCGGTGGTTGGTGGTGCACATAGCACCATCACGGAGCTTGCTTCGAGACGAAGCAAAGAAATGAAGCATCCGATGGCATTCGGGCGATGAGGCAAAAGATGGACGATTATGCCCCCGGTGGTTTGTGGGTGTGTTATGTAGACCAAGGATAGTGTTGTCATGTGGGTGTTGTCATGTGAAATATGTGCCTCTCTTTCCCTTAGCCTTGCCTTAGGTCTTCATTCAAAGTGCTAGGAGAGGTCTTCATGTTTTAGAGGAGAGTAGTGGGTGTGTGAGAGACATCTCTTGCTCTTCCAAATAGTGGGAGGAAGAGGGTGGCTTCCTAGCCATGTTTCCATGTATCTTGACTTGATGAATCAATGATATGAAATTCAAATTCGTGCTCAAGTTCTTCCTCTCTCCCTAAATCCTAAATTTCTCTTTTTCCCAATTTTCGGAGCAATTTTTGTGGTGATTTTTGATCTCGATTTTGAGTGAGTTTTGGGATGGATTTTGTGAGGGATCTTGATGCTATGATGTGCTAGAACAACCCTATATAGGTCCTTGACCGAATCAAAGGCACTAGCACCTTCGATTTGAAAGACTTCTCAAGTTTCCCCTTTTTGGTGTTCTTGGCATAAGATCTGAAATTCATGATGATTCCTTGTGTTTTTTGAGTGGATCCTTTTAGAGGAGTGTCGTGATGTATTGAGAAGATGATCTGGTCCAAATTTCATGATTTTTGGAGTTAGTTTGATAGGGTTTTGGCAATTTTCTTTCCCGAATGGAGCTGCTATTTCGCCCAGGATAGAACTTCTGTGGCCAGGACAGAACTTCAGTGACCATGACGGAACTTCCGTAAAAAACCACGGAACTTCCATGAGTGATAGTTCTCCCATCGCCCGGAACTTCCATGATTGATAGAACTTCTGTCGGGGGTTTCAAAACTTCCGTTGGGCACCACGGAACTTCTGTCAGGCTTAGTTTTGAGATCTCTCAGATCTTCCTTGTTTCCCTTTTTGTTCCTCATGTGCTTCCACTGTGTGTCCTTTTGCTTTGAGTCATTCCTAGGGTTAGCACATCAGAAGTTGGTGTGTGTAATCTTGGTGACTCGGTTAGAGGTTGGTTTGGGTTGTAATTGGGACATAGGCCAAGTTCTTGAGAAGAATTTTAATTGGCTCCCATTCACCCCCCCCCCTCTGGTTGCCTTCTCAGTCCTTCAATTGGTATCAGAGCCGGTTTGATCACTAGTTGATCTTCACCGGCTTTATGATCCGAAGGCGACATGGAGAAGCGTGCGATCAAGCTCTGGATGTTTGATGGAGAGAACTTCCTCTACTGGAAGTCGCAGACTAAGGCTTATCTCCTAAGTCAAGGACGTGCTATCTGGGACATCGTTGAGCAAGAATACAACATACCTGCCGACCTCAACACCGCTCCAATAGGTGAGTTGAACAGGTATGAACACAACTCCAAAGTTGTCAACATTCTGCTCTCTACACTTGGTGGAAGTGAACATGATCACGTTGCACACCTTAACACTGCTCATGCTATTTGGGTTAAGCTTTGCACATACCATGAGGGTACCAATCAAGTCATGTCTATGCGTAAGGATTCTTACAATAGACAGTACCAAACCTTTGCACAAAGACCTGGCGAGTCACTAGATGACACCTTTCGTAGGTTTGAGGCAATTGTGTGCAACTTGCGGGCTTGTGGTATCCTTGTGTATAGTGATAATGATAGAGCTAAGCAACTGCTGTACTCACTTGATGAAAATGTTTGGGGGGTTAAAATTGCTGCTCTAGAAGAAACTGCTGACTTCAATACCTTGAACTGTGAGCAACTATATAGCAAGCTGAAATCTCATGAACTGTCTAGGAAATCTTGTCCTAATCATGTTAATCTTGCTTCTAGCATGGCTCTGCTTTCTAGCTCTCACAAGCGTAGTCACAGTGATGCTTCTTATGGAACTAACCCCTCATTTGAGAAGTCTTCTTTAGAGTTTGTTCTGTCTTCTCTTGTTGCAGCCTTTGATGACCAGATGGAGTGCATTCCAGACGAAGAGCTGTCCTTGCTCATAAGGAAGTTCAGGAAGTTCTACAACAACTGGAAGGAGAGAAGAGGATGTGGTTCAAGAACCTGCTTCGAGTGCGATGACTCGGGACACTTCATTGCTGACTGTACCAAAAAGAAGAAGAAGGCCGAGTACCACGACAAAAACACTGAAGACTTCAAGCAGAAGAAGAACCGCTTCTACAAGAAGGGCAAGAACTCCAAGAAGTTCGCCAAGGCCATTGCACGCACCTGTATTGCCGCCTTGAGCGATGTAGACCTCAAATCAAGCGAAGGCCTTACAAGCTCGGAGGAGGAGGTTGAAAATCCACGAGTGAAGAGGAAGGGTGACTTCACTAAGCTTTGCTTCATGGCAAAGGACGATCATGACACCAACTCTGGATCCGACTCTGACACAAGTGAGGTACCTCCCACTCTTGATGAGATCTCTTCTGAACTTGATCATTTGCGCGATGATCTGCTCTTGCAAGATGATAAGCTTTGCAGTGCTGTTCGTGAGAGTAGAGAACTTAATTCTAAGTTAGAGAGTGCTGATTTTGAAATTGCTTCGCTTAGGTCTAAGCTTGCTTGTGATGTCACTGTTGTAGAGTGTGAGTCATGTCAAGTTGTGATGAATGATCTGAGTTAGAGGGAGAGTGTGCATGCTCATGTTGCCAGTCAGCTTGAGAGTGCTCTCAAGGAGCTTGATGAATTCAAAGCTAGGCCAACTCTTTTGGGTGCATGTCAGAAGTGCCCCAAGCTCACAAATGAGTTGGAAGCTCAAACCCTCAAAGTCAAAGAGCTTGAGTTCAAGCTGCTTGTTGAGACTCGCTCTAAGGTCCTTCCACCACCATGTGAGGTGTGTGTATCTCTTAAGGACAAGCTTGTAATCACTAGGAAGGAAAACAAAGTCCTAGTCCAAGAAAATGACTATCTTGTTTCTAGGCTCCAAAGAACCTTAGTGAGTGAGGAGAAAATTGAGAGTGACCTAGCAAGAGTCAAAGAGAGTGCTAGTAGGTCAACCTACAACTTGGGTTTGGCATTTGAGAGGGTTGACAAAGAGAGTGAAAATGTGGGTAAGTTTGTGTCTAGATCTAGTATAAGGATGAGGAACAATCCATCAAACTCACTGACACATACTATCCATCAAACCCCAAACCATCCTTCAACCCAAAGCAAATAGAGAAGCCAAAACCCAAACCTCCTATGCAAATAAAGCCTAAACATGAGAGTGTCTACATTTGCATGTTTGTAAGGGTCATTTGGATGAGTACTGTTATAGGCGTAAGAAGATTGAGAGGATGCAAGCTGAGTTAACTAGGAATGTGCATCATGATGATTTTGATGGTTTTCAGCCTCGCTCTTTTTCTCATGCCTATTGTGGACAGGGTCATCCCTGATATGGCTTTGATTCATGAAACAGAGGCTTTGCGCAGCAGCGCTTTGGCATCCCATGTTTTCCCCATCATGGTGAGCATCACTCGCATGGATTTTGCTTTCATATAGATGATTTCTACCCTCACAACCCAAGGTTGAGTTGAGACAATTTGACAGGCCACGTTTTCCCCATCGTGGCTCTTGTCCCATGCGTTCGAATGATAAGGTGCAAAGAACTATGATGACTACTACCGGTCGTATGGTTAAGTGCTGGATTCCCAAATCCTTTTGACTAACCCTAGCACTGAGCCATCGACTTTTCCTTCTCGTTCTTTGTAGGCAGCAGGTGGAGGCCTGGAGAACAAATGGTTGATGGACTCCAGGTGTTCGCGCCACATGACCGGAAATGCAAAGTGGTTCTCCAGCCTCACTCCCTTGAAGCGCCGAGAGTATGTGACCTTTGGAGATGACAAGAGAGGGAGAGTGAAGGCAAGAGGCGCAGTAAAGGTAAATGAAAAATTCACTCTCAATGATGTTGGTTTGGTTGAGTTTCTCAAGTACAATCTCCTCTCTGTCTCTTAGCTTCTTGATGTTGGTTTGGAAGTGCGCTTTAAGTCAAATACTTCTTGTGTTCTTGATTCAAGTGGTTCTTTGGTTTGTGGGATTTCTTGCATTGGTAGAGTTTTTCAGGCTGATTTTGCTGGTTCTTCTGGTTCTCACAAGTGCTTTTATGCTCAATCTTCTTCTGAGCTCTGGAAATGATATAGGAGACTGGGTCACATGAGCTTTGACTTGTCATGTCACTTGAGTGGCCTAGACTTGATCCAAGGATTGCCTATGCTCAAATTTGATAAGGATTTGGTTTGTGCTCCTTATCGTCATGGGAAAATGATTGCTGGTTCTCATCTACCAATCAATTTGGTGATGACTGCATGCCCTGGTGAGTTGCTTCATATGGACACTGTTGGTCCATCTCTGGTTCGTTCGACAGGTGGGAAGTGGTATGTTCTTGTGATTGTTGATGACTACTCTCGCTACTCTTGGGTTTACTTTCTTGAGAGCAAGGATGAAGTGTTTCATCACTTTTGGAGCTTAGCTTTGAGGTTGTTCAAGGAACTCCCTGGTGCATTACGAGCAATCCATAGTGATAATGGCATCGAGTTCAAGAACTCCTCCTTTGATGCCTTCTGTCTTGAGCATGGTATTGAGCATCAGTTTTTAGCACCTCGTGTTTCTTGGCAGAATGGTGTGGTCAAAAGATAGAACAGAACCTTGGTGGAGATGGCCCGGACGATGCTCGATGAGCATAGGACTGCTTGTTCTGGACTGAGGTCATTAGCACTGCTTGTTGTGTTTCCAATCGGGTTTTCTTGTGCTCAATTCTTAATGTGACTTCTTATGAGCTACGATTTGGGAGGAAGCCATCTGTTTCTCATTTGCGTGCCTTTGGTTGCAAATGCTTCATTCTCAAGCGTGGTAATCTTGATAAGTTTGAGTCGAGATCTTTCGATGGCATCTTTCTTGGCTACACCCTTCATGTCCATTCCTACAGAGTTTTGAATTTGGAAAGTAACACCATCGTAGAATCCTGCGATGTAACCTTTGACGAATCAAATTCTTGTGCAAGGAATGTGATTGAGTCTGCAGGTGATAAGGAGTTGAAGGAAAGCATCTTTGTAGAAGAGTACCTATAGGGCTTTGATGATGATGACGATGATTCACTTCATTTCTCATCTGAGCTTGTTCCTGCTGCTATCACTACTCCAGCAGAGGGTCCTGAAGCTTCTACATCGACTTCAGCGGCTATCGAGCGAGCTCCAGCTGTGGTTGAGGGGGAGGTACACTCGGAGAGAGAGAGGCCCCTAGCCACATTTAGCGTCAACATCCACCTCAATAAATAATTGGTAATCTCTATAAGAGGACAACAAGGTCAAGGTCTGCACATCTCTCTTGCTTTACCAATTCTCTCCTTGTTGCAACCTTTGAACCCCAGGATGTTGGACACGCACTATCTAATGAACATTGGGTTAATGCCATGCATGAAGAGTTGGATAACTTTGAGAGAAATAAAGTGTGGACCCTAGTAGAGCCTCCTGTTGGTGTCAATGTCACAGGAACCAAATGGCTATTTAAAAACAAGCATGGGGAAGATGGCGAGGTTCTTAGAAACAAGGCCACGCTTGTTGCTCAGGGTTTTAGTCAAGTGGTGGGCTTAGACTCTGGGGAAACCTTTTCTCCTGTTGCACACATAGAGGCCATTAGGATCTTGGTTGCATTTTTGCTACCTCTAAGGGCATTAGACTCTATCAAATGGATGTCAATAGTGCTTTCCTAAATGGTTTCATAGAGGAAGGAGTTTATGTAAAACAACCACCTGGCTTTGAGCACCACAAATACCCAAACCATGTGTACAAGCTTCAGAAGGCTTTGTACGGGCTAAAGCAAGCACCTAGGGCATGGTATGCTAGGCTTAAGACTTTCTTGCTAGAGCGCATGTATGTCATGGGGTGTGTTGACAAAACCTTGTTCACTCTCAGGCATGACAATGACTTTCTAATGGTTCAGATTTACGTGGATGATATTATCTTTGGTGGTTCCTCTCATGCTCTTGTGTCCAGATTTCAGGAAGCCATGGAAAGTGAATTTCAGATGTCGATTATGGACGAGCTTACCTTCTTTCTTGGGCTTCAAATCAACCAGTGCAAGCAAGGCACTTTCATACATCAAGCCAAGTACACGAAGGATCTCTTGAAGAAGTTCGACATGGTCAATGTGAAGCCGTTACCTACACCAATGCCCACTACAACGGCACTTGACCCTGATGAAGACTGTGAAGCGGTGGACCAAAGGGAGTACAGGAGCATGATTGGCTTCCTGTTATACCTGACAGTGACAAGACCCGACATACACTTTGCAATGTGCCTTTGTGCTCTCTTTCAAGCTTCCCCAAGGGTGACTCATCGCAAGGTTGTCAAGCGCATCTTTAGGTATTTCAAATACACCCTTGAGTTCGATCTTTGGTACTCTGCATCTTCATCTCTTGATCTTATTGGGTATTCAGATGCATACTTTGCTTGGTGTAGAATTGATAAGAAGAGCACTTCTGGTACTTGTCATTTCATGGGTACTTCTTTGACCTATTGGTCTTCTCGTATACAGTCAAGTGTAGCCTAATCCACCATAGAGTCTAAGTATGTAGTTGCTGCTAGCTTCTGCTCACAAATCCTATGGGTTGTATCTACCACGAGAGACTATGGGTTAACCTTTAAGAGTGTTCCACTCATGTGTGATAACTCCAGTGCCATATGCTTAGCCAAAAGCCCAATCCAACATGGTAAGGTTAAACACATCAATGTGCGATTCCACTTCCTGAGAGTCAATATTGAGAAGGGGGATGTTGAGCTCAAATACATCGACACCAGAAACCAACTAGCTAATATCCTCACCAAGCCCCTAGATGCTACTAGACATGCTTTTCTTCGGGGGGGAACTTGGAGTGTGTCATCCTTATGGCATCATTTGAGGGGGAGTTGGTGTTCTCTTGTATATATGTATCTTACCTTTTATGCATTGCATCTCATATGTAATATATGAATTGGTAGATAAGCTTTGATTCTTATGCCTTCTTGCATTTCTCTTTGCTATGATTGAGCTTGAGCTAAGTTGTGTGGATGTGATGGTAATCTCTCATGCTTGGATTTTCTAGATGGCCTGTTATAGACTCATGTGAGCAACTTGCTAATCTTAAAGGTAAACTAAGCTTTTTGTGAACCTTATGAACCAATCTTGCTCACCACGTGTATAATTGCTTTTATCCTTGTTGAAACTTGCATTGAGGCTAGTCTAGAGGATATCTTGGCTTTGGCACCTTGTGTTTATGAAATGGAAGGCTTGGCAAATGTTTAGCTCATGATGGGACATTGTGGGAACGTGTGTTCCTTTTTGCCGCAAAGGCATGCTCTTTTGCCTTTGCTGATCATAACTACGCACCCACTTATATACCGCAAGAGGACGGTGTACGACTGTAGCACTTTTTCCCTTGAATTGAGTATTTCAAGGTTCATCGAATCCACTAGGACCTTAGGGATAATTAAATAAAGTTAACAGTAAAAGATCAAATCAAAGCTACTGTCGAATTCAGTTACATGAGGGGAGATTGGCCAGCGCAAAGGTGCGCCAGACAGCAAATCTGTCGTTGTGCCGATTGGCGCAGGTGTTGAGCCGATCGGCACACTGATGAATCATCACACCGATCGGCGTAGGTGTTGAGCTGATCGGCACACTCGTGGATCTTAGCCAAAGTGAGCTAGATACCTTGTAAGCCTAAGTTGTTAAGTGAGTAGCCAAGTATCTACTAGTGAGATCATAACCAGAAAGTCTAATCAAATAGCATCATAATGGATAATTACATGGATCAGTGAAAACCTATGATGAGTAAGACCACCCTGCTTTCGGAGCGGCTCCCGATTTATCGATGTCGAGAGGAAACCCTTAATCGCGCGAGTATCCTACCCTACTCAACTATCCAATAGTGCTGCGCAGGCTTAGTGTTGTCACCGCTAAACCACACTACTAGCATCATCAAGCAACCATAGTCAATACAATGTCCAAATACTATCCTAATCACCACGATCAAGATAATATCTACTTACATAGCCTAGAACTAAGCAATTGGAATAAGCACATGCATGACTATAGAATCAAGATAGACAAATCACCAAAACCATCAACAACATATTCAATCATCCTTGAGATATATAGAGTAAGATTTATCCCCGTCGAGATGGCCTACCTTGACGGATCAACTCTTAACACCAATGGTTCTTGAAACTCAACTAGAGATCTATTCTAACGGGGCAACCCCCGATGGCTCTAACTCACGGATCTGTTGTCCCTCTATCGCCTCTGCCCCCTCCTCTACCAAGACCAGTGTTTACAAGTATTTATAGAGGTTCTACTCGTAGAGGAATTGGTTTCTAGCAAATAAGGCGGTTGCGCCGATCGGTGCAGGATTGCGCCGATCGGCACAAGCCATGTCTTCTCGGGTTTCTCTTCCGAGTCGGTTCTTCTACCTTCCACAACTGTCATGTGGGCCTTTTCCTTCGAGATAAAGTCTTGTACTGCAAGTCGAGATCTTAAAGTTCCATTAATCTTCTAGGTAAATATCTTTAAGTGTCTGGCATAGATAAACTTCCATAAACATGTGGAATGGGCCTTGGACACTTCTATGAGCCAAAACACCCTTGCGCCGACCGGCTCATGGAATGCGCCGATCGGCACACTGGGCTTCTTCAGTGCTTTTCATCGCTTCTAGATTCCTATCCTCTCCAGCATCACTTTAATCACCAATTTTACCTGTTTCTTGAATAGAGCTCCAAAACAACGCATATACAAATATATAGGCAATATCATAGGTAAATGGCCTAAATTAGTATCAATTATGCTCTAATTGGGGTAATATTCACATGTAAAAGGGGCACTTGGGGAGTGCCAACAGTTCCCCCACACTTAAACCTTTGCTCGACCCGAGTAAAGTAAAAGAAAGAAAAATTAAAGAACATACTCCTATCATAAAAGACATCTCAAATGAGCAAATGTTGAGCATTATTCTATCATGGTGTATTTCATATTGGTATTCAGCAAAATAGTTTAAATATGGGCATAAAGCTTAAAGTTTCTCCCCAAAGCAATAAATCATGTCCAACTCACAAATTATAACTTTTCCACACATGTAAATCACTTAAAAGATTGTTGTGAACATAAAGAATCTATCTTCCAAATAATCAAAGGCAACAACTCATCTTTCAAATCACTCAACCTATATTCTACATCATAATGATCAAATAATATTTGTGTAAGGCTTATATGAGTAGCTAGGTGAGGTAGTTCAAGGATTGCAAACATAAATCAACAATATATTGTAAAGCTAGGAGATTATTCTTCATTAGAATTATAGAAACTTTATCAAGATGGCCATTAAGAATGAAAGATTTAAGAAAGGACTCACACTTTGGATATGTGGACATGCGCATCGCAAAAATTTGATCTTGGATGAAAAAGAACTCCCATTATCAGATTGCACATGGTTGGAATGATTCATGGCTATATTAGAATGAATTTCAAGAATAAGCATGTCATATACCATCGCCCCACACTTAAAATTTTGCTAGTCCCTTAGCAAACAGCAGAGCTTTCCCTCTTTTTTTATTCCCTTTTGTTTCTTCCCCTTTTTTTTTCTTTGCTGCACCGATCGGTGCAGGGTGCGCCGATCCGCTCTTAACCCGAATTCACCAACCTTTGTTGGTAATTTATTCGTCTGGCTTCAACATTTATTCAAGAATTAAATATAGCTGGAAATATTGGATGTGGTCAAGGAATGATACTCAACAAGATATTATGGGTTTATGGTACGATACTCAACAAAATTGAATTTTTGCATGAGTAATTCAAGGATAGAAAAAGATACACAAAGATTTGCCATCTTAGTAACGTTCATATCAAAAAGAATTAAATCCTGACCGAACTCAACCATCAATTTAATATTCATCTACTTATCAAAGGTTCATGAGAATTGCTCAAACTATGGCACTCGTAGGTAAGGATCTTGAAAAGAACAAATTCCAAAGTTTACAACATGAAAATTTATTTATGAAAAGATTGGTACTAAGTTATCATCACAAATTGGACAACAAATGAAGCACATGGGTACTCAAAATTGCTCCACATAAAACATATTTGCTGAATAATCGTTAAGTGTAAGTTCAAAGTTTTTATTCAATGCTCAACATTATTTGATCTTCATCGGTACTTTTCAAGAAAAAATAGATAATTCAATTCTCCTAAAAGAGCATAACTGCCACCATTATATTAAGATCGAGACTCGAATACATGGTGATGATTGTTGCATACACTTGCAAATAAATAAAATTACTACCAACTACTACTAGCACACTTGCATAAAAATAAACTTACTATTAGCTATTACTAGCACACTTGCATGAAAGTAAACACACCCGATACATGGTTTCCCAACCCGCTCACACACACATAAGCAAATAAAGAAAAATATTGCAAAAAAAAGAGAAAACACAAACCAAGAAATCGATATATGTGCCAACTCCTAGGCACTCTAGTCAAACGGAGGTGGAGACTGTGGCTGATCAAAGCCATAGCACCACGCCTTGAGTCGCTCGAACTCCTCCACCATCGCCTCGTGGTTGTTCCTCATCTAGGACGAGGCATCCTCCACGCACTCGAAGTAGTGCACGTTGTTGTCAATGTACCCCTGCATGGGCACGAAGAAGTCTGCACCGGGCACAGGAGGCACCACAGGTACACATCGTTGGTACATGTAGTGAATACCTGTGCTGAAGTAGGTCACGCCGACAGGCACATCACCTGCGCTGATCGGTGCAGAAGGCTGTGAATTGCCAGCCGCGTTGCCCCATCCCGGCTGGTACTACTGAGGGTCCTGGCGTGAATTACAGGAGTCCCACTCGCTGCCGACTGCTGTGAATGTTGCCGGTTGTCGAACCCGCCCACGGCGGTCCTTGAGAGCTCGCCCCCCCAGGAGACCTTCCTCAAGCCAATTTCCTCCCTCCAGCTTGTGATGGAGGAAAACTCCTAGCTCCGTACACGGGAGCCTGATGTTGGTGCCGCCGACATGGAAGCCGGCGCGAACACTTCCCGTGACAATATTGCTACGAGTCATATTCTCTCCGATCTCCGTCATGCACTCCCACTTGTCGTCGTGCCCTCCCGGTCTGTCGCCTTCGCAGATGAGGGCTGCTAGGCGTTGAAGATAGGCCCTGAAGGCCAACTTCTTGCTCACCTTGCCCCTCTTGTCGATCCTACCAAGCACCATCACCGACATAGGGTTGCAATACGACGGACTCATGATGGCATTGTAGAGCCACCGCAAGTCCACATCGGTGACGTTGCTAGAGTCAACCTTGTTGCCTGTGCGCGCCGCCAACCACCGATGGAAGACCTGAATGGTCGGGTTGCAGATGTTTCTGTGCTTCATCTCTTCAGCGTCAGCGTCGAAACCGAAGGCTTGAGCCGCCGTCTCCATGGTCACCGTGTAGCTGATGTCACGGACGCGGAAGTTGACGGCCTCGTTGCCGTCTTCGATGGTGCCAAGCCTCATCGTAGAGGCAACCTCGGTGATGATGTCGAGGTTGTAGTCCATGGGAAGGAGGTGGAAGTCCATCCAGCCGAGATTGTTGAGCATCCTCCTTATGTCCTCCCACATGCCGATCGTGGTGAGGAAGGTCTCGTCCAAGTCAAAGTTGGGGACGAACCTTCCCCTCACTGCGAGGTAGTGCTGCTGTTCCTCCGCACTCCAGAGGGTGAAGCCGTCCTCCACCATGAGCAGCACAAATGCCGGCGGTGGTGGTGATTTGGGAACCCCACGGCTAGCCACCATTTGGCTCCTCGTAGCTCGCCCCGTCGGAAGGGGCGCGCCGGAGACGGAGTGGCGGGCGCGGATCGCTGCCGCCAAGCCGGTGGATGCATTACCCACTAATATGCCATCATGAGTGCTGGAGTCCCCCTCTCGCCGAGGAGTTATCGCTTCACTCGCCACTACTGCTGGAACTGCTTTCCTGATGCAGCCTCTTGTCCAACTTGCCGACGGAGGAGCGGAGACGATCCATCTACGAGGAATGCATAAGGTGTGCGAGATCGTGGGTAGTGGGGAAAGTGGAGAGTTTACCGGGATGGTGTGCTGAACTGGGGGCGCCTGGCCTCCTTATTATAGTGTGGGAAACTTCCAGGAGAAGGACCCACCTTGGAATTTCAAATTTGGAGAGCGTGCCGATCGGCACGTAGCTGTTCCGATCGGCACAATTCAAATTTTGAATTCTCTAACAACTTGGCACTTGATTCCTCTCCTTTATGTCGCTTCCCGATACATCATGTTGGTTGACAGGGAACAACACGGAATCCCGACATCTTGATTGACTGCACCGATCGGCACGGCCTCGCGCTGATCAATGCGTCGTCTCTTTTTCAGCTTTTGGTCAATTCTACATCCCCACTGCACCGCACACATGCATAGCAATCATACCTGTTCTTCAAAATCAACGCCTGCCTCCTTTGTCACCCATTTGGGAACCGCATGGGTTCCTGCACCGGTCGGCGCAGTAGGGCGCCGATCGGCGCAAGTCCCTTGCACCTCGTCTTTTGGTACGGCGCTGATCCTGATACCTCATGTTCATCTCTTTCACCTAATTTTCCACTTTTCCCAATGTTCCTGTAGCATTGACACAGGTAGCGGGGCCAATCTGGTGATCGTGCCGAACGGCGCAGACGCGCGCCCATCGGCGCGACGTCTATTTTTGCTCCCGGCCCCTTACTTCTTCGCTAGATGTTGCTTTGCATCCTTTTCTATGTCATTTAACAACCAATTTGCACACAAAAATTTATTCTAAAAGATTTTTAATTACCTTGAAAATAGCTTCGTCTCTGAAAATTGTTTTGCTGGTTGATTCTTAGCACTCCTTCATTTCTAGGCATTGTCCGCCTTCTGTCCTGTTCAAGGCAATAAGGCGCTGATCGGCGCAAATGTGTGCCAATCAGTGCAAGCACTGTTCCTTCCTGTTTTTGGTTTATTCCTGCTTTGTTAGTCTACATTATGTATATACACTGTTTTGCACAAATAAACAGACAACACAAGAGCACACAAGAAGTAAGCACATACTTTTTCTATTTCTTTTATTCGGGAGATTGTCTTTATTAAAAGCAAGCAAATTATAACACCGGGTTGCCCTCCCGGTCAACACTAATTAACTAGATGAAACGGGTTGCCCTCCTGCAAGCACTAAACAACTTCTAAATCCCCCGATCATTGGGTTGCCTCCCAAGAGCGTTCTAGTTATTTAGAGGTCAAAGAGTTTGACCTCCCCGCAAACAATCAATCCTTAATATCGCTATACGGGATGTGAAGCCGCGACACTACAAGGTTCTCTTATCTCCATGATTCATATACCTCGAATGACCTATCCATACATCCCCTCCAATTACTCATGATGCCTCATTGCCACAGTGTCTTGTATCTCTTTACTTCATCAATAGTACGACACTCTTCTACCTTCAGGCGAAACTTGAAAGAGCAGGGAGTCCCACTTATATCAAAGCTTATCTCACCACTCCCAACATCAATACTTGCTTTTACTGTCCTCAAGAAAGGTCTGCCTAAGATCAATAAGGTCCTCGTCCTCTTATCCTTATCAAGCACAATAAAATCAACAGGGATGATGTGATCTCCAATTTGAACAGGCACATCCTCAATAATGCCATCAGAGAAGCGTACCGATTGGTCGGCTAACTCCAAACACATACCCGTAGGCTCCAATTCAGGCAAATTGAGACTTGTAAATATATGACGGGGCATAACACTTATGCTCGCTCCAAGATCACATAAGCACCTATCAAATATCCTTGTCCCAATCATGCTTGGTGATCCAGGGTCAGGTTTCTTCTCAAGTGCAACATCATTGATTGCCGCCGTAAGCTTCATAGTAACCTTCACAACCTCCTAAAAAGCTAGAGACTTCTTATTTTGCATCATGTCCTTGATGTACTTGGTGTAGGTGGGTACTTGAATAACACCAACAAAAGGGACATTGATGTAAAGCTTCTTCATAATATTGACGAACCTTGCAAATTGCTCGTCGTGTTGCCATGCTCTTTCTTTCTTTGTTAGAAGTTGAGTATCTAGGAACGTGGCAGGGCCATGCTCCTCTGTCTCCATGTTCATTTTCAGACTAGAGAGGTCAACATCCTCCTCGTGCCGATCGGTGGTTTCAGGGAGCCGATCGGTGCCGTCAGGACCGTCACGCCAATCGGCGCGGGGCTTCTTTGCTCCCATAGGGTGCTCGGGATCTTTTGTTTGTTTTCCGAACCTCAGAGCTATTGCCATCAATTCCTCTGCAGACTTCGTATTGCCAGGAATAGCCCCTTTGTTGCCTTGAATAGCTTGCAATAACTGTCCTATCTATTGCTCCATAATCTTGGTATGCTTCCAAATCTGCTCATTGGAGCTCCCAATTTCTATCACCTTGTCATTAATTCCCTCAAGGACACGATCAATCTCCTTAAATTTAACTTGGTTGTCCTTGTTGATCTTTTCTTGAGCTTGGAAGAACTCATGACATTAGAGACAAAGTGGGATAGAATTTTGCATGGACGAACTAGGAGAGAAAGAACCCTTTTGCTGCTGATATTGATGCTTCCATCCACTATTCTTCATATATTCTAGCATCTTCATCTCTTCAGGGCAATCTTTCTGCACATGGCCAAATTTCCCACACTAACCACAAGTGGAGCATGATTCCGCTAGTTTGAGCAGCTCTTCCTTAGGGATATGAAGGTTATTGTACAACCTCCTTTGAATAGCATCGAGGTGATCTATGATCAGGTCTTCATTGGTCGTCTCAATCACACTCTTCGCCACACCTTTTGAAGGTTGCAAATTCCTTGAACTTCTCTCACTATCCCATGATTGATTTTCAACTAACAACTTGATCAAATCCTTAGCTTGGGTGGGAGTTTTAGACATGAATGAACCCGCAGCTGAGGCATCCAAGTGTTGACGAGATGGTGGATTCAATCCTGTGTAGAACCTCTCAACAACTTCTCCAACTGTCGGACCATGATGAGGGCATGCGTCCATATATTTATTATATCTCTCCCATGCTTCTCCAATGCTCTCATCAACATTTTGTGTAAACCCAAGAATCTTGTTCTTCAAAGCTTGAGTCTTACCAGGAGGGAAGTACTTGGCCAAGAATTCAGCTGCTAATGTGTTCCACACCGTCTTCACTGGGGTTTCCAACCCATTGTACCATCGCTTAGGGCGACCAACTAGAGAGAAGGGGAATAGCCGCACACGTGCTTGGTGTCCGGTCAATCCCGCTATCTTGAATGTACTGCAAACCTCAACGAAGTGTTGCAAGTGATGATTGGGATCTTCCAAACCTGTGAACGGTTGTTGCGCCACTATTCCAACATATCTCTCCAATTGATACGGAAGTTGATCTTGAGCTTCTTGGAAATCTGTCTTGACAATCAATTAAGGCTTGAGACGATTAACCATAGGTAACTCTGCCATCTCCTCTTCTTCTTGATCTTGAACTGTGGCTTCTACTATGAATAATGCTCGAGGTGTGACGCGGACTGCTTCTCTAGCTAAATCTCCATGTGACTTGCATTTCTTCTCCGCTGTTCTCTTCTTGTGAAAGAGTCTTTCTAGATCATCGGTGCAATTAGAGGGTTTGTTTGACTTAGGACCGTCCATACCTGTTAGTTTCACTTAACAGAATATATGTACCAAAGAGACAAGTAAAGCACAATGACTAAACACTAATACATCAAACAATGTTTAAAAACCTACTATGGTCCCCGTCAACGGCACCTGAAAATATATGCTTGTTGGTCGTAACTATGCACCCACTTATATACCGCTAGAGGACGGTGTACGATTGTAGCACTTTTTCCCTTGAATTGAGTATTCCAAGGTTTATCGAATCCACTGAGACCGTAGGGATAATTAAACAAAGTTAACAATAAAAGATCAAATCAATGCTATTGTTGAATTCATTTGCATAAGGGAAGATTGGCCAGTGCAAAGGTGCGCCAGACAGCAAATCTATCATTGTGCCGATCGGCGCAGGTGTTGAGCCGATCGACACACTGATGAATCGTTGCACCGATCAACTCAGGTGTTGAGCCGATCGGCACACTGGTGGATCTAGGCCAAAGTGTGCTAGATACCTTGTAAGCCTAAGCTATTAAGTGAGTAGCCAAGTATCTACTAGTGAGATCATAACTAGAAAGTCTAATCAAATAGCATCATAATGGGTAGTTACATGGATCAGAGAAAACCTATGATGAGTAAGACCATCCTGCTTTCCGAGCGGCTCCCTATTTATCGCTACCGAGAGGAAACCCTTAATCGTGCGAGTATCTTACCCTACTCAACTATCCAATAGTGTTGCGTAGGCTTAGTGCTGTCACCGCAAAACCACACTACTAGAATCATCAAGCAACCATAATCAATACAATGTCCGAATACTATCCTAATCACCAAGATCAAGATAATATCTACTTACTTAGCCTAGAACTAAGCAATTGGAATAAGCACATGCATGACTATACAATCATGATAGACAAATCACCAAAACCATCATAAACATATTCAATCATCCTTGAGATACATAGAGTAAGATTTATCCCTGTCGAGATGGACTACCTTGACGGATCAACTCTTAACACCAATGGTTCTTGAAACTCAACTAGAGATCTATTCTAACAGGGCAAGCCCCGGTGGCTCTAACTCACGGATCTATTGTCCATCTGTCGCCTCTACCCCCTCCTCTGCGAAGACAAGGGTTTACAAGTATTTATAGAGGTTCTACTCGTAGAGGACTCGATTTCTAGCATATAAGGCGGTTGCACCAATCGGCGCAGGATTGCGTCGATCGGCGGAAGCCGTGTCTTCTTGGGTTTCTCTTCTGAGTCGGTTATTCTGCCTTTCACAGCTGCCATGTGGGCCTTTTCCTTCGAGATAAAGTCTTGTACTGCAAGTCGAGATCTTGAAGTTCCATAAATCTTCTAGGTAAATATCTTCAGTGCTTTTCATCGCTTCTGGATTCCTGTCCTCTCCAGCATCACTTTAATCACCAATTTTACCTGTTTCTACAATAGAGCTCTAAAACAATGCATATACAAATATATAGGCAATATCATAGGTAAATGGCGAAAATTAGTATCAATTATGCTCTAATTGGGGTAATATTCACATGTAAAAGGGGCAATTGGGGAGTGCCAACAGTCTTGTGAATAAACTATGGATAATCTATTAAATGCTTCTGATCAAGAATAACTGTAAAATGCTAAATCCAAACACTGTGACTTGAGGCCTTGGGGTGTTTGTCGTACCCAGTCGTGCGATCCTCCGTATGGATAAGAGGACACATGAGGATAAACAAGAAATACTTGATCAAATGAGTCTCTATTCCATATGTGAGCGTTTGTAAAGCTCATTTTCTGCGAATGCTTGTTGCCCTATTTGAGATTGAAACTGGCTAAATTCTTATGATTCACTTGATGCTTGTTTTTCCTTGGATGGGAGTACTTACACATGTGTGGTAGATTTTCTCATGATATGCAAATTTGATTCTATCTAAGCAAGTCAATCTTTCTGCTTAGCTTGTGTAGCTCTTGGTGTTTATGCCTTGCTATCTATTTTTGGTCTTTGTATGATTGTGACCAATTTCTTCTACACTTCATGGCTCTATGTTTATGATTAGCAAGGTTAAATGCTTGTTTGCATAATTATTGAAGCTCCTTAGGTTTGCATTTTCAGGCATTGTATGTTTGCTTGTTCTTTTGCCTCTTTGATGAGTTCATTACCAACAGGGGTGAAAATAGTGGGTCATGCACAAATAATGGTAAGAAACTTAAAATGATCCATGTTGCATTACAAAAGACCTACCACAACTTGAGGGGGAGCATTTCATGATTTCGAGCGTTTTCTTGCACTTTTCATATTCTTTGTGTCTCAAGTCACTTTCTTTGCCAATTCTTGGTTTTGTGATCCCTACTTTGCTAGATGGCCTGTTTTCACCTTTTCTTTGGGTTTGGCCATTTGGATGTGTTTATTCGGTTTTGCATTTCACCCTCTAATCTTTGTGCATTTGAGGTTGTCAATGTACTCATCAAGGGGGAGATTGAGAAACCAAGTGGATATGTGCCATGGTTTGCAATATATGTGATGAGTAATTGACTTGATAGATTTGGTGTTTGAGTTGTAATACGGGAATCCTAGGATTGCATGTGTGTGTGCATGATTATGGTTTCGACTAACCGGAGTTAGTGGAGGTATTGGTGATGTTGCAGGAGTTGAGAAATGTATTTGCTTGTCTCATGATATGTAGGTCACTGGAGTTGACTTGGCGGTCAACGGCGAGAGGATCGGGCACAAGTAGGGGACTTGGGGCCGGACGATCGGGATGTCGGGTGAAGTCAAGGGTGATCCACACCGTACACGTGGAGAGGCAAGAAGCGCGTACGGTTTCACGGTTGAGCCTCAAAACCGTGATGGTGATGAAGACGGCGTGTTGAGCAAGTCAAGGTGAACGCGATGCTGGTACAAGTGACAAGGGGGCACGATGGACAGGGACTGGGAGAGACTTTCCATGGTCCGGATCACGGGACAAGGTGACACGCATCAACATCAAGAAGTCACGCTTTGAGAAGCATGCAAGGCGGTTTCCCGGTTTGGGCCTCGAAACTTGTGGCGGTGGTTGGTGGTGCACGTGGCACTATCACGGAGCTTACTTCGAGATGAAGCAAAGACGTGAAGCATCCGATGGCATTCAGGCGATGAGGCAAAAGATGGACGATTATGCCCCCGATGGTAGGTGGGTGTGTTATATAGACCAAGGATAGTGTTGACATGTGTGCAGTAGACCTTGGGCCTATATAAGGAGAGGTAGGGCTGGTGGAAGAGGTGCCTCTCTTTCCCTTAGCCTTGCCTTAGGTCATCATTCAAAGTGCTAGGAGAGGTCTTCATGTTTTAGAGGAGAGTAGTGGGTATGTGAGAGACATCTCTTGCTCATCCAAATAGTGGGAGAAAGAGGGTGGCTTCCTAGCCATGTATCCATGTATCTTGACTTGATGAATCAATGATATGAGATTCAGATTCGTGCTCAAGTTCTTCCTCTCTCCCAAAATCCTGAATTTCTCTTTTTCCCTATTTTTGGAGCTATTTTGATGGTGATTTTCGATCTCTATTTTGAGTGAGTTTTGGGATGGATTTTGTGGGGGCACTAGCACCTTCGATTTGAAAGACTTCTCAAGTTTCCCCTTTTTGGTGTTCTTGGCACAAGATCTGAAATTCATGATGATTCCTTGTGTTTTTGAGTGGATCTCTTTAGAGGAGTGTCGTGATGTATTGAGGATGATCTGATCCAAATTTCGTGATTTTTGGAATTCGTTTGGTAGGGTTTTGGTAATTTTCTTTCTCGAACAGAGCTGCTGTTTTACCCAGGACAGAACTTCCATGGCTAGGACAGTAATTCCGTGACCATGATGGAACTTCCATCAAAAACCATGGAACTTCCATGAGTGACAGTTCTCCTGTCGTTCAGAACTTCCGTGATTGACAGAACTTCCGTCGGGGGCTTCGGAACTTTTGTCGGGCACCACGAAACTTTCATTAGGCTCCATTTTGTGATCTCTGGGATCTTCTTTGTTTCCCTTTTTGTTTGTCATGTGCTTCCGCTATGTGTTCTTTTGGTTTGAGTCATTCCTTGGGTTAGCACATCACAAGTTGGTGTGTGTAATCTTGGTGACTCGGTTAGCGGTTGGTTTGGGTTGTAATTGGGACAAAGGCCAAGTTCTTGAGAAGAATTTTAATTGGCTCCCATTCACCCCCCACCCCTCTGGTCGCCATCTCGGTCCTTCAAAATCAACTTACTAGTTGCCTTAGGGTGACCCAATTATGAACAATGACATCGGCGAGGCTGCTAGTTGCCTTAGGGTGACCCAATTATGAACAATGACATCGGCGAGGCTGCCCTCTCTCCCCCTTGTTCACCAGTTAATGTCTGATGACAGCGATACTCTAGTGGGTAAGAAGGGCCAAGCTGCTGAACTACCTTTGTTCTTAATTACATGTTCTTTCCTTGTACTCGGGATAATAATTACATCTTCATCCCCTAGCTATAACAGGAGAATAGGTCCCTTTAGAAATCGATTACCTACGAGTAATCAACTCATTTTTACCTTGTAGTGATGATCACTTGTAATCTTTCCTATCATCACTGAATGAATATATATCTTATCCATATTTTGTGCTCAGTAACGATACATACATATATATATATATATATATATATATATATATATATATATATATATATATATATATATATATATATTCTGCTAAGGGCGATATCTGAATATCAGCCATCTCAAGTCGATGTATCACCATTGGCTCTTATCCTTCAAGTGCGATAAAAAAAATATCGGCTGTCAATGAATGTCGAAATCATGAATCAACCTAAACACTTGGATGATATTGTTTCCAATGTTTACCATTAATTGCTCCGCCAAACTCTTTTCCATCCAATCATTGTAGAAAATATGCATTGCCAGGCGCACATCGACTCACTTTAAATGGACCTTCCCAGTTGGTGACCATTTTCCAAAACGACTATCTCTGGAACCGATGGGCATCATTAACTTCCAGACGAGGTCTCCTTCCAAAAAAACTCTTGGGCACCACCTTTTTATTATAAAACCTAGCCACCCGGGTCTTATTTTCTTGAATCTTCTCCAGGGCCTTCATCTGATGTTGCACAACGTCTTCCAGTTCATCCAACATAACTTGCTTGTAGTCATCAGCTGATAACTGGTCCTGCATCTCCACTCTTCTGGACCCTAGATTTGTTTTCTATGGTAAAACTACCTGATGCTTATAAACCAATCGATAAGGTGACACCTTAATTGACACATGACAAGCCATCCTGTATGCCCATAAAGATTCAACCAATGTTGTATGCCACTTCTTGGGCTATTCATCAATCTTCCTCTTAATCAACTTAATCAAACTCTTGTTGCATCTTGTATGCCCATAAAGATTCAGCCAATGTTGTATGCCACTTCTTGGGCTGTTCATCAATCTTCCTCTTAATCAACTTAATCAAACTCTTGTTGGATGCTTCTGCTTGACCATTGGCCTGAGCATAATATGGTGATGAATTCAAGAGCTTGATCCCCATGCTGTAAGCAAAGCTTTGAATCTCTTCTGAAGTAAACACAGAACCCTAGTCAGTAGTAATAGTTTGTGGCACACCAAACTGATATATAATATGTTCCTTCACAAAGTTGATCACATCTCCAGTAGTAACATTCTTCATAGGCACTGCTTCGACCCACTTTGTAAAGTAATCTGTAGCTGCCAGTATATACTTATGACCCTTGCTTGACACAGGAAAAATTTGACAGATCATGTCCATCCCCCATCCTCTAAAAGGCCACGTCTTAATAATTGGGTTCATAGCCGATGCTGGTGCTCTCTGTATAGCCCCAAACTTCTGATAGTCCTAACATCCCTTATAGTATTTGAAACAATCTTCCAGCATAGTCGGCCAATAGTATCTAGTCCTTTTTAACAACCACCTCATCTTATGAGCCGATTGATGTGTACCACATATTCCTTTGTGAACTTCACACATAACAACCTTGGCCTCTTCTTGATTCAAACACCTTAACAACACACCATCAACTGTTCGATAATAAAGTTTTTCTTCTAATAAAACATACCTCAGCGCCATATATTGGATTCTTCGAGACACTCGTTGAGTTGGATCTTTGAGATACTAGATGATCTTGAATCTCCAATCCTCCTCATCGACATCGGCTACATCAACAATTATCCTGCCATTGTTCTCTTGATAGCCCAATGCCTTCTGCGCCAAATCATTCGCTTCCATATTCTGTTCTCTTGGAACATGCCTGAACCATATAATCCTGAAGTGGTGCAACACACCCTGACACTTGGCATGAAACAACCTCAACACATCATCCTTGCATTCAAATTCTCCCGCCAGCTGTCTGAGCACTAGTAGCGAGTCTCCCACGATCTCAACACCATCATCTCTAGCCTCTTTCAATATTTGCAACCCCTTAAGCATAGCTCTGTATTCAACCTGGTTATTAGTTGATGCTTCAACAGTAAATGCGAACTCAAATCTTACCCCTCGAGGCGACATGATCACAAGCCCAATGCCACAACCATTTTTACAAATGGATTCATCAAAGAATAACAGCCACGACATCGGCTCGACCATCGATACTTCCGATCCACAATGCTCAACCACCAAATCAGCTAGCACTTGACCCTTAACAGCTTTAGCAGATTCATACGTGAGATCACACTCCACCAAAGCAAGCATCCACTTGCCAATTATACCCTTCAGAATAGGGGTCGATAACATATACTTAATGACATCAGCTTTGCATACCATCGTGCACTCAACCAATATTAGGTAATGCCTCAATTTACACACGAGAAATATAAACATAAACACAACTTCTCAATCTCGGCATACCTAGTTTCAGCATCAATCAATCTCCAGCTCAAATAGAACAAAACCCTTTCCTTACCATCTTATTCTTGAATCAAAGTTGAACCGATCGACTTCTTGTTATCAGCAAGATAGAGCCTAAAGGGTAACCCTTCCCTTGGTGGCACCAAGACAGGTGGCGAAACCAGATACTTCTTGATATTGTCCAAAGCTTACTGATGTTCTGACTCCTACACAAACTTCTGATTTGCCTTTAATTTTAACAACGGAGTGAACACATCAAGCTTACCAGACAGATTTGAAATGAATCTTCTGATGAAATTTACTTTGCCGATCAAAGATTGCAGCTCTGTCTTATTGATCGGTGACTCAATATCATTGATAGCTTTCATGCTCTTTGGCCCAATATTGATTCCCCTTTCATGCACAACGAAACCCAAAAACTGCCTAGCTGAGACGCCAAAAGCACACTTCTTCGGATTCATTTTCAAACCATACTTCCTAGTTCTTTCTAACACTTCTCCCGGATTGGCTATATGATCTTCTATTCTTTTAGATTTCGCTACCACATCATCAATATAAATTTCCACTAACCTGCCAACAAAATCATGGAACATGTAATTCATAGCTCTCTGATATATAGCTCCAGCATTCTTTAACTCGAATGTCATAACTACCCATTCATATCACCCGAGTGCTCCTGGACACCTGAAAGAAATTTTCGGTATGTCTTCCTCTGCCATAAAAATCTTATTGAAACCAACATTACCATCCATAAAACTGACGCTCTTATGCCCTGTTGCTGCGTCAACCAGAAGATCTACTACCGGCATGGGGTAATCATCTTTCAGAGTAGCTCTATGCAATGGCCAAAAGTTGATGCACACCCTCAGCTTGCCACATTTCTTTAACACAGGTATAATATTTGAAACCTACTCTAGATATTGGCAAGGTTTAATAAAATTTGCATCATATAATCAGGTGATCTTGGCTTTGACAGAATCATAAATTTTTGGATCAATTCTCCTTGGAGGCTGTTTATAAGGTCGATATCTAGGCTTGATGGGCAATTGATGCTCCACTATAGATCGACTCAACCCCTGCATATTAGAATAATCCTAAGCAAAGCAATCTTGATATTCCTCCAATAATTTTATTAACTCTACTTTAAAATCTTCAGCTAACTTCTTACTGATAAATGTCGGCCTTGCCTTCTATTGGTCATAACTACGCACACACTTATATACCGCAAGAGGATGGTGTACAATTGTAGCACTTTTTCCCTTGAATTGAGTATTCCATGTTTTATCGAATCCACTGGGACCTTAGGGATAATTAAACAAAGTTAACAGTAAAAGATCTAATCAAAGCTACTGTCGAATTCAGGTTGCATGAGGGAAGATTGACCAGTGCAAAGGTGCGCCAGACAGCAAATCTGTCATTGCGCTGATCGGTGCAGGTGTTGAGCCGATCGGTACACTGATGAATCGTTGCACTGATCGGCGTAGGTGTTGAGCCGATCGGCACACTAGTGGATCTAAGCCAAAATACGCCAGATACCTTGTAAGCCTAAGTTGTTAAGTGAGTAGCCAAGTATCTACTAGTGAGATCATAACCAGAAAGTCTAATCAAATAGCATCATAATGGATAATTACTTGGATCAATGAAAACCTATATTGGATAAGACCACCCTGCTTTCTGAGCGGCTCCTGATTTATCGCTGCCAAGAGGAAACCCTTAATCGCGCGAGTATCTTACCCTACTATCCAATAGTGTTACGCAGGCTTAGTGCTATCACCGCTAAACCACACTACTGGCATTATCAAGCAACCATAATCAATACAATATCCGAATACTATCCTAATCACAACGATCAAGATACTATCTACTTACTTAGTCTAGAACTAAGCAATTGGAATAAGCACATGCATGACTATAGAATCAAGATAGACAAATCACCAAAACCATCATCAACATATTCAATCATCCTTGAGATACATAGAGTAAGATTTATCCCCGTCAAGATGGCCTACCTTGACGGATCAACTCTTAACACCAATGGTTCTTGAAACTCAACTAGAGATCTATTCTAACAGGGCAAGCCCCGGTGGCTCTAACTCACGGATCTATTGTCCATCTGTCGCCTCTGCCTCTTTTCTTTGTTGAGACCAGGGTTTACAAGTATTTATAGAGGTTCTACTCGTAGAGGACTAGGTTTCTAGCAAATAAGGCGGTTGCTGTGTCTTCTCGGGTTTCTTTTCTGAGTCGGTTCTTCTGCCTTCCACAGCTACCATGTGGGCCTTTTCCTTCGAGATAAAGTCTTGTACTGCAAGTGCGCAGATAAACTTCCATAAACATGTGAAATAGGCCTTGGACACTTCTGTGGGCCAAAACACCCTTGCGCGGGGATGAATTAGTATCAATTATGCTCTAATTGGGGTAATATTCATATGTAAAACGGGCACTTGGGGAGTGCCAACACCTTATCACCATCCCCTATATCGACTTCTTGAAGTTTATCGGCCGACACAAATCCTTTTCCTAGCTTTCCCTCCTCTGCAAATTCCATTGGGGTGCCTGTCAGAGAAACAGTTTAGAATTTGATTGGTCCACTACCTCAAGACCCCGTGTAGTGATCTTAACATAGTCTCCATACCATATCTTGCCTGACAAACACGCCATATCATCAGCATGCCATGGAACTAAATCGACCGATGCAACATTGACGGTTTCATTGGCAGGGATCACCTCTACATGATCGCCAATCCATTGGGTCAACGATTGGTGCATTGTTGATGGAACACAACAGTTAGCAAGTATCCAGTCGCGACCCAATAGCAGGTTGTATGATCCCCTTCCATCAATAACAAAGAAGGTAACCGGCAAGGTTTTATTGCTGATTGTAAGATCTACATTCAGAACTCCTTTAGCCGCTGTTGTATGACCACCATAATCTCTTAGAATCATACTAGTATCAATGAAATCATCTTCAGTCTTCCCCAATTTTCTAACAGTGGTGATCGGCATGATATTCATTGCAGCGCCTTCATCAAACATCATCTTCCCCATCGACATCCCATTAACAAAACCCCTTAGGTACAAAGCCTTCAAGTGTCAATGCTTAGACTCGTCTGGTTTGTCGAACACTGCTTGCTGGGCATCGAAAACAAGCTGAGGTTCACACTTTCCAACAACAATCAGTTCTCTCTCTGCAGCCATAAATTCCTGAGGCAAAATCATCACCATATTTACAGAAGTGTTTGGCGTCTATTCTTGTGACTTCACCTTTGGCCTCTAAACTTTCTTAGGCGGCTGATCGTCTTCCTCCTCGTAATAGTATTTGCCAGCCCTTATTTGTCTGCAACGCATCCTCTGAATTCCACGCTTTTGACTCCTAGAGAATATACCAGATGGGCACCATGATCATTTTGTTCTTGCTGCTGCAAATCTCCATCGACTTCTTCGTCAAATCTGGCTTCTTCACTCCAAGTCGATCAAAAGTAGAAACCCTGGGCCGTTGTTCGGCCAAACCCACCATCGACTCTTTGAAATCATTTGTACAGTACTGGTATTGATGACTCATTGTGGCTTCCCTATACAACTTATTTGCATGCCTATTGCACCTCGGACAATTGTTGATTGATTGCAACATCATATTATTATCCCAGCAATACTGAAAGAAAGGACATTCCCATTATGGATCAACCCGTGATTCCTTCACCTCTCTTTCCCTTTTCTTCTGATACCGCTTTATAAATGTTTGTACATTGTTGATACCATCCATGTTGACATTTCTAGGGAAAGGGTGTCCATCGATCTTCATGGTACCCTTGGTGAACTTGATCTTGCCTTGCTCAATTGCCATCTGAATTTGTCTCCTGAACACTTTGCAATCATTAGTACTATGAGAAGGAGAATTATGCCAATTGCAATACCTCATCTTCTTCAATTCTTCAGTAGGGGGAATCACATGATTAGACGGCAATTGAATATGTTTCTCTTGTAACATGTCAAATATCTTGTCGGCCTTGGTGATATCAAAATCATACTTTTCCTCAGGTTCATTCTATTTCAACCACGGGCACGACAACACATTCTTGTTCCTACTCCATTCTGCCATATCGACTTCGATAACTTCTTCATTAGATTCAGAGTCATAATCATTAAAATTGATCTAGATCGGCCTTGTCCATGCCCCTCGAGTCAGGTTCTCCTAGATTGACACCTTCTATACCAACTGGGATAGGCTCTCAAATTTGATCGAAGGAAACTTCTCTCTCAATGGCGCAACTAAACCATTCAATGCTATCTCCTCCATCTAGTTATCGGTCAGTTGCAGGCTGAAACATTTGCTGTGTACATCTCTAAATCTTTGCACATAGTCATGCACAAACTCTCCAGCTTTTTCTCTCACAGCAATCAAATCAGACAATCTTAGGATGCGTTTGGCAGGGCTTATGCTTATGTTGAAAATGGCTTATGTTTTGGCTTATCTATGAAAAGTGCTTATTTGGCTTATTGTAGCATAAGCTCTCAAACCGTTTGGCAAAATAGCATGTCCATGGCTTATTCTACGGAGAGATGATCCATAAGCCCAAAAAGCTAGTGTTTGTTGGCTTTGCTATTCTAGTACAAAAAGGCAAATGGCTTATGAGGGCTTATTGCAATAAGTTCTTATGCAAAATAGCTGTTTGGCAGGGCTTATGACTTATCACACTGTAAGCCAATGCATAAGTCATTCCATAAGACCTGCCAAACACACCCATAATTCTCTAGTTTCAGTGAAGAAATAATTATGAAACTTCTGTTCGAGATCGACCCAAGTCACAATTGAGTTCGGGGGCAACCATACGAACCAAAAAATGCTAACCCAGACAAGGATAACGGAAATAGCCTAATTTTCAAAGCTTCGATGTTACCAGTCTCCCCGCACTGTACTAAAAATCAGCTTATACGCTTAACTGTAGTAGTGCTATCCTATCCTGTAAACTTGATGAATTCTGGAGGTCTGTATTGACTCAGCATCGGAATCAAATCATAGCTCGAAGGATACGGCGGTCGATACATGTACGTAATGCTTTGGTTTCAATCCAAACTGCTCGCTCATCGATAGGGCAGAGTCGATAGAACTATAGTGTATGCGCAAGAAACCCACCCTGTCGATAGTGCTAAGTCGATAGATCTATTAGCTAGTATTGCAAATATGCCTTTAAATCAATGACCTATCTTATCACAATATGGGGCAGTTGATTCCTAGATATTGTAAATAATCAAGTTTAATTACCTTGAATCAATTGAACCGTGATAACCTATCGGCTAAACATCTTGATAGAACTCTATCAATTTCACCTATAAACAGATCGGATCTAGCTCTATCGACCCAAGAAGAGATCAAAGTTGATGCAGCCTCATTGATTTGAACAGATCGAACTTAACTGAGACAGTGTCCAAATACGACAAATATAGCTAGATTTAATCTATTTATAAATAAAATAAATAGAGTGACTCAAATAATATATCTAAACAATACCTGCAGAACCTACTAAATTGCAGTAGATCGGACCTAACCGAGACAGTACCATAATCAAAGTCGATAGAACAAAAACTAGATAGATCTAATTACGTGATAACTAGCAATTCTAACGATAACAACTAGAATATCAAATCAATGAGAAAGTACTAACTGAGATTGATAGAATTACCAAAGGTGACTAATCCAAGTCTCACACCGAGATCGGAGCCGATGCAGCCCGCGCGAGACGAGGGTTTCGTCGAGTAGGAAAGGTTGGCGACACACCGAATTGTATTGAACGAAGGTGTTATTTATTTCTTACATATCATATTACATATTTATAACCTCGTGCAAGAGGTTTTAACCCAACTCGGTCAGGACTTCTAAACAAACTGACTATTCTTTAGAATATAAATCTAAACTAAAAATGGAAAGAAATAAAATAACCCTATCAGGCCCACTTAACCTCCTTTAGCTGTTAAATATCATTGACTTTGGCCCATTTCAAATTCCTGTCTCTGATTGATGGGACCGGTCAAAATCTAGTGCCAACAACAAGTTGAGTCTAACAAGCGTTGCAACCAAAACAATTCTAGTAGGCCAAAACCCTACACATGCTAGTGTTGATGATAAAAACAAGTGCGGAATCCAAACACACTAGCCTATGCAAGCCACAATTCAACCTAGTTACTAGAGCACACAATTGTAGAATAGTAAAGAGAGGGTCAAGTAATGCTCATGATTTTCTTCCTGTGGTCTCGGAAGGATGGCTCCTTCCCCTACTCCTTATTGGACCACTCCCACTGGAGTCCGGGTCCCTCCTGCCACCGATGTGGAGTTCTTGCCCACGAACCGGCAATCACTCCCAGAGTGAAAACATAGTGCCCATCTCTGCTGCCATCATGGCACAAGCTTGCCTCCCTCGAGAACTTGCCGGACTGCCCAAGCCGACACGGACGCTCACTAGCGATGCCCCTTTCACCGGCAGGCTCAAACCGGGTACAAACGTGTGACGGCCTTGACAACCGATCATGATAGGCTGGATCATCGACACTTAACCGGTCTAGGTCTCACCATAGACCAAGAGTAACAATCTAGATCACATCCTCAAGGACACCCTAGCCTTGGATGTGCAAGATGCTCAAGTTACTCTCCACCAGCACTCTCAAGATATGCAATATCTTCTCCTACTGCTCTCCTCTTTGCCTCTTGGCTCTCACCAAATGATTCAAGCAATTCCACTGGCCAAGTGTGGTCTCCAAGACCCCAGCAACGAAGTTATATAGACTACCAACCTCCTACTCGCCATTGCTCCATGAAATCAGCTTTTTGGGCCTACTGACCGGACTGTCCATTCACTGCCTGACCAGACTATCCGGTCACTGCAGTCTTCAGCTCCAACAGCTCTGACCCCTCTACTCACTTCCACTAACTGGACCATACGGTCAGCTGACCAGACCGTCCAGTCCGTTTCTCTCTCCAGTCTAGAAACATTTTAGACTTCGGCTACCTCTCTGCCCTGTGCAAATCATACTCACCAGATTCCTCACTGAGTCACTGTAGTCTCTGGACAAAAACACTTAGTGACCATACAGTCCGGTCACCTCTGACCCCTCTGTCCGATCACTTCGTCCAGAAGCTAAAACTTGTCCTCTTCCCTTCACTTCATTTCCCAGCTTCCCCGAATAGCTCATTCGCTTCTCCACTGTCACCTAGTGCCTCTAATATCACCGAGCAACCTTGCACATCACCGAATAGACATGACCTAAGAGAAATGACCTAGTCCCCCTTGATAGTCAAGTTTTTCCTATGGACTCAAAGCCCTAACAACTAGACAAGTGTTCCTAACACTTGCTCCACAGCTTGTCCTCAGCATTGATCCATCTCCATCAACCCTGTGACTCCATCAAGCTTACAAGCCTTCATGCTTGTGGTCATTGCCATCAATCGCCAAGGGAACCCTCATCCGTGTGATTTATAGTGTAGTTGAGAGATGATTCCTACATGGACAACACTCATATAGATATTAGCCCACAATTTCATAGTTGTCATCTATCACCAAAACCTTCATACCTTGGGGAATACATCAACAATGGTCATGAAGCTTACAATCTCCCCCTTTTTGGTGATTGATGACAACCACTACTTAACATAATCTTATCAATGAACAACAAGGCTAAAATAGCTACACAATGATCGAGAGGAACCTCAGGAGCATAAGCACTGTGTAAATAAGGTCCTACTCAATCAAGCATCATCAAGAGCTAAGAGGAATAAAAAAGAAGAGTACACTCTAGATGATATGCATGCATGTCATGTGAAGATTTTTAATGAAAGCCTAAGGACATGCAATGTAGGATATAAATGATGATATGCAACAGGTAGCATCATGACAATGCAAAAGAATTAAGAACAAGCAATCATCATCATGGAATCATACACAGGCATACAAGATAATTAAAGAATAAAAGGCGTTGCCTATGAAGGGAAACCAAGTGAGCTCAAAATGAGTCAAACACAAGCGAATGAAAACCATGACTCATCAAAATCCATGAACATCGAATAACTCCATCAAAATAAGATCCAAATGTATCTAGCTCCCAAAACCAACGTACAAGTATACGTAAGCTCCCCTAGATACAAGCTACTCTCAATCACACAAGATCACACTCCGACTCCCCTGACCTATGACTACCACTTCTCCCCCTGTGGCAACAAGCACGAAAAAGTAGAAAAGTGAACATCTACGTGCTCGTGGTCGAAAGAAGTGGTGTAGCAACGTCCTTTGAGGGCTCTGCTCCTAGCTGCTCCTGTGCTGGATCCTATAGTGCTCCCTAAGCCTGTGCTGCCTGAGCATCTAGCTGCTCAAAGAACTCAAGGTCTACAGGCGACCCAGACCCTCTATCCGGCTCTACTGGTGTGACTGTAGCGGTCTCCTGTGCAACTGAAGCCTGGAGAAGTGCGAGATCCGCCACATCCTGTTGTGAGAAGCCTCCACGGACTAGATCCTGTGCTACCTAAGGTGTGAGCATGCTGACTATAGCAGTGGAAGGTGGAGCTGTAGCTGAGTCTGGAGCTGGATGGGAGTCTGCACGAGTGGTATGCACTATGTTTGAAAATAGACTACTGATTGGTAGCTGGGTGGCAGACAGTTCTACCATCTGTGAAATAGAAGAGTGAGTCGATGAAGTGAACAACACCGACACTAAGAAGGCAGACAAGGAGAGAACTGAGCTGGTGAGTGAGTCTATCAGCTACCCCTGTCAGTAACATCCCTGAGAATGACAACCCGCTGGACTGAGCTGTCACCATAGCAGTGAAAGTTCCAGGGTGTCAACAGCGGCTGAAACTGTGGAAGTGAAGATTGTCCCTGCTGCTGACCAGCCTACCTCTGGGTCATCTCTGCCATCTGAGTTTTTGGGTTCCCAGGATGAGGATATTTCAATGGGTCATCAGGGTGGTCAAGATCGACATCTGCTGTCTCTAAAGCTCTGCCTATCCCCTAATGACCTCCATCATCTAATGTCTATTGTCAGTTGTGCTCCAAATGAACTCACTTAGGCGTCCTGCTAGTGCTGCCACTATGATAGCGTCCTCTGATTGTGATCCCATGGGCTGGGGAGGTGCTTCTGTACTGGCTGGATTAGGAACCAACATCTCTGGATGAGCTGCCTGCTCATGAGTAACTGGTGGTGACTCCTGCTCCTCCTCTCCCGTCTGCTTACTAGAGGTTGACTGTGATCCCCTGGGTACACGAGGAGGGTAGCTAGTGGTCATCTCAGGGAACGCCTCGTACTGCTCCTCTATCACAAGGCCCATCCTCCACATAAGATAGCAGATGTAGCGAGCATAGACCAAGTGATGTCCTACAACCCTCTCTGAAATGACCTCCTCCATCTCACCAATCAGCAGGTCTGCCAGGTCAAAGTGTTATCTCCTGAGAATAGCTGCTACAACCCACTAGTGAAGTAGTGTGAACTCCTCTCTGTAGCCAGACCTAGGAATTATAGTCCTAGTGACTATCACTCTAACTGCCTTGGCCTCTACGGTGAGTCTTGCAGGGCCTCTCTCAAAGCCTGGGGTGTGTCGTGGTGGAAAGGCGATCGACATCATGTCGTCAGAAGGTAGCTACCTTACCTATGGTCTACGAGGTGGCTCTAGGGATGGGTAGGCACTCATGTAGAGCTGAAAGTCTGAAGCAAAAAACCCCAAGCTGGCTATGAAATCCTCTCTGGTCACACGCTGTAGCTGCCCTCTGAACAAGAACCAGAACTCTGAGCGGTCTCTGGCTATCCACAGTGTGGCATAGAACTCTAGGACCATGTCCTCTCTGAACCTGTATGGAGCAGCAACTAGTCAGTGCCAGTGGCCCTCCTCATGGCCTGGTAGGTATTGTACTATTGCAGCACAAACATCTTGTCCTTGTCCTTCATTGCGAGATAGCGTCTCAGACCCTCTCCTATCCTCCTCTGGAGGCATGTCCCATACCTGTCTCCTACAGCGGGAACCCTGGGGACTGGAACCCACTGCTCAAAGGAGACTAGACGCAGTGCCTTAAGGTCCTTTGCAGGAACCTTAAGTATGTACGGCTCTCCGGCTGCCTCAACAAGTCTCTATAGCCTCCTCGTGCACATTGTATAGGTGCACTGCGGATCTCCTGCCCTATGAGCAGTCCTCTACTATTGTGGTTGTACTAGCTGCTCTGTCTCCTCCTCCTCAACCTCCTCAGACTCGTACTTTGAGCTCTCCTCAGACTCTAACTCCACCTCCTCAGACTCCTCCTGCTTCCTGGAGGATCCCTGCTTCACTGGTCTCAATGACCTCCCCACACGGGAAGTCGGAGTACTCTGCTACCAAGGTGCTAGAGTCACACCTGTAGCGAAGCCCTGTGCTGTCCTCTGCCTGGTACTCCTCCTGAGTCCCTGAGAGTCACAAGACAGCTCTAGGATAAGTCGTGTCCCTGGTGTTCTGCGTGACTTCTCCATGGCATCCATCTACTGGGCTAACCTCCTGGCCCTCTCTGACTCTAGGTCCAGTACCGATCTCTTCTTGCTCTTCGGCTTTTCTGGCTCCTTTCCCTTGCCCTTGTTCTGTCCTGATCCTGCCATCTCTGCTGCTGCAGACTGCTGTCATTGCACGCACATAGGTATAGACAGGATAAGCATGGAACCTGTATCAAACTACCAGCAAAGCACCGCTTAGGAAAGAATGCGCAATAGAAATCGTAGCATTGAATGAAGGACATGATCACTAGGCAAATAAAGCAATGTGACAATAGTGATCATCGACTATATGTGACCGGTGCGAGTCATCTAGTGTGCATTCAAATAATATGCAATAAATTTAACCACAAACTAAAGAAGGAGACAACCCTAGACATGCAATTAATAGATAAGCATGGAATTGATTGCATCTAGGTTGAGCCAATTAACTAATTAATGCAACTAAAGACTAGGCATTTATCCAATATTTCATCAATTAAAGCTAAATGCTTGAAATTCAGGGTATAAACAATGAATTGGAGAATGGCACAATACCTTGGAGGAATTGACGATGAGAACCTCCGAGAACATGCAAACGATCACCCGTGAACACTAACGAACAGTAGCCGGCAATAGAGAAAAGAGGGAAAGAAGCAATCTTTCAACCTAGCACTTACGGTGGAGCACGGCTGGGCGGCTCTGGGTGTGTGTGCGTGGGGAGCAGGGCGAAGACGGCGGTGCGAGGAAAGAAAGGGTGGCGACGGCTCTAGAGATGACGGTGCGGCACGGCTGGGGCAGCGCGGGAAGATGCGGCAGCGCTACTTGGGGTTGCACACACGTGAGGGCAGGGTGAGCGCGGGTCTGGCGAGCGATGGTACGGTGCGTGCGGTAGGGCGAGACTGGTGACAGTGGTGGATTGGGCAAGTGCGGCGACGGCGGCGGAGGGGGCGAGGCAACGGGTGCATGAACTCGGCATCGGGGGGAACAAGGAAATGACCAAAATCGATTTTGACCTAGGTAAAACGAACCATGAACGACCGAGATCAATCAAGGAATAAATCAACGATCACAGATTAAAGTGCATCTCGCATTTTCAATATGGTGACCGGACAGTATGGTCTCTGGATCGGACCGTCCGGTCAGTTTAGGGTCTGCTGGTCCTTGTGCAGACTAGATGGTACGGTCATTAGGACCGTTCTATCTGGTCTATACAACTAGACTACCCCTAGGCACTATACACAGAGCCACTAACCGGACTGTAGGGTCCAGTGATCGGACTGTACGGTCACTTCAGGAAATTTCACTGAATCAAGGAATTTCATCATTTTCCAAGTGCCCTCACTTAACAACCAAATAAGCACTGTACTTGGAATATTTAGGGAACTCTCAAACACTCTTTTTCAAATAGTGGCACTTTATGGCCTTATAATTTTCGCAAATGCCAAATAGAAGATCAAGAAAATAAGAACCAAGGCAAATAAGAGCCAAAAGGGTTTGTATGAGCCTTAGTCCATGAACCGCGTGAGTAGATTTAACCTCGCAGTTCATAAGAGCTTGCTCAATGGGCATGAAGCACAATCCTTTCATTTGATCACACTTGTGGCGGTGTAATCTTATATTGAGCATGAGGCACAAATATCTCCATGTGGGACAAGGCTCCTTTGTGTTTCCTATATGATGCATGCAACAAGCATTTTACATATGCAAAGAAAGTAAACATGCCATGTGAATGCAAGAAAAGTTAAACAAGACACAAAGGAAACCTAACAATGTCAAGTTTGAACCCCTCATAAGCTTACTCACTATAAACCATACCCTTGCCTTGAGAGAAGGCAAACCACCAACTCAAGCACTCCCTCTTGCTTATAGCTATCTTGGATGGGTTAGACATGGACTAATTTTTCTGTGTTTTTCTTTTAGTTATTTTCACATGCATGGATGCAAAGCATACTAGTCACAAAGGAGTCCTAATTATCATGCAATGCAAGAGAAGGAAAAAACACACTACAACAACCAAGAACAAACACGGTTACCTCCCTCATGAGTAGATATGTCGTTGAGGTCCATGTCACTTGTGGTAGACTTCACTTCATCTTCAAGTAACTTCATGGTCCACCACCACCACCACCATCTTCTAGGTATTGTTCTTGGGCACCCACTTGTACTTCATTAACCTCTAAAGATCAACAATTCACTTAGGCACTCATATGCTCTTGACCTTTCTCTTCTTGTTTGGTGGTCCCAAAGCCTTAGCATTCACCTTGCCATCCTTGTTCCTAAAAAGCTTGAAATTTGTGTTCTCATGGAACAAGTTAGCGTTTGGGAAAACAATGGAACTTCTCACCATAGGACAATCCTTGATGGTGTGACCATACTTGCAACACCTCTCGCAATAGTAGTTGTTGGCGAGAAGGGGTTTGATCCGTGCGGGGATGGAATCACTCGTCCCGATGATGTCGATGGCGGCGGGATATGAGCCAAGTCCCCGATGGGAGACATTGTTCACAAGGTTCCTCCCAAGAATCTCCTTGTGGATGGCTCTACCACGTGTGAGCCTCTCGAAGCCATCCATCACCATCTTCCTCTCTTCCTTGATCTTGTGATATTCCTCTAAAACAAATGGCTTAAGAGAAGAAACCTTAACCAAGGTGGTTAGTTCATCACACATAGTAGAAGCATCACTCTTAGATGAACTAAAGGAGTGAGAGGCAAGGTTATCAACATCGATGGCGTCAAAAGTAAGTTCAAGGGCCTCGTACTTCTCACGTAGCTCTACATGATCACCTTTGAGTTTGTCATAACTCTTGTTTGGGGCCCCATGAGAAGTGACAATGATGTGTACAAGGGTTCCCGATCTTCCGAAAGGTTCTGGATACGTTGATTTGGTCGGAGGCGACACACAAATTGATCCGGCTTCAGAACAACACGTTCTAAACCCCGCAATCGCAGCACAACGTCTCCTCTGGTTATCAACCGTCCTAAAATGATTGACCTCGCCGAGAAGGGTAATCCCTGCCTGAGAATCAAGAACACAAGTAAGAACAAAGAAGAATGCAACACAATTGCAGATGTATTATGAATCTCACGAAGTTGGGGTCTCACAAACCGTGATGACGGCAAAACTATTATGAACAGAATAATCTAAGCAAAACCCGAACCCTAATGGTTCGGCGGCGGCTGTATATGAAGACCCTAGAGTTGTGCAATACCCTCTGGACGTGCCCCTAATTGGGCTCAACTAGATACAAAGCCCAAAGGCCAAAAATAGGCGACGCAACACCGAAACAGATTCTGGACCCTCTCTTGTTTCGACGATTCCCGATGACTCCGGATGAATTTTGATATGAGACCGGCGGCATTGGAAAGGTTTTCTTCTTATCTTTCCGTGCATATGTAGAACATCCAAATCCGAGTCCGTATGCATCCTGGGCATCCGTTTTAGTGCAGACTGGTCCCGAGCCCCGAAACAGACTCGAAGTCGGTTTTGGTTGGGCCTCCACCTTGGCTTCCACGTACTTGCTGGTCCTCCACGTCTCCAAGTCCTTCTCCCATCATCTCCTGGTCCTCTCCATGGTTCCTAATTACAATGTAATCATTAGGTAGTAAACCATTCTCAAAAGTGACATATAATAAAGAACGTAGGAACGAGCTCACCTCTAAATTTAGTCATCGTGCACGAGCTCTAGTCATTGGACCTTGCAAGTCCAGAATTGGAGGAGTGTTGGATGTATCCTTAGGAGTGATGTCCTTGTCATCCTCCCTCTCTTGAAGTGGAGTCGTTCTCGACTCAAGCTCATTCTCTTCTCCCAAGTACGGTTTTAAATCTAAAATGTTAAAAGTAGGACTAACCCCGAACTCGGGAGACAACTAAAGTTTGTATGCATTATCATTAATCTTCTCAATTATTTTGAAAGGACCATCAGCTCTAGGCATTAATTTAGACTCTCAAATCTAGAAATCTTTCTTTTCTCAAGTGTAACCATACTAAATCTCCTACATCAAGTTTTACTTCTTTTCTACCTTTACTACCAGCAATTTTATACTTGTCATTCATCTTTTCATTGCTAAGTCTAGTGGTCTCATATATTTTCAAAATAAATTCAGCACGTTCCTTAGCATCAACATGAACTCTCTCATGAATAGGTAGAGGAAGTATATCAAGTGGAGTACGGGGATCAAAACCATACACTACCTTGGAAGGACTTAGCTTGGTAGTAGAATGTGTTGCCCGATTATATGCAGACTCAACATGAGGCAAACATTCTTCCCATTGCTTCAAATTTTTCTTCAAAATAGCTCTCAACATAGTACCCAAAGTGCGGTTCACCATCTCAGTTTGTTCATCAGTTTGTGGGTGACTAGTTGTAGAAAACAACAACTTTGTACCCAACTTATTCCAAAGCGTGCGCCAAAAGTGACTCAAGAATTTTGCATCACGATCTGAAACAATAGTAGAAGGCATACCATACAAACATACAATTTCTTTAAAAAAGAGATCATTAATATAACTAGCATCATCAGTCTTATGACATGGTATAAAGTGTGCCATCTTAGAAAATCTATCCACAACAATAAAAATACTATCACTCCCCCTCTTAGTCCTAGGCAGTTCTAAAACAAAGTCCATAGAAATATCCGCCCAAGGAATAGAAGGAACAGGAAGTGGCATGTACAAACCATGTGGATTAAAGCGAGACATAGCTTTTTGACATGTAGTGCAGCGGGTAACAAAGCGCTCAACATCTATTCTCATCTTTGTCCAAAAGAAGTGTGTGGCCAAAATATCCTCTATCTTCTTGGCACCAAAATGACCCATCAATCCACCTCCATGCGCCTCCTGTAACAACAAAAGACGAACAGAACCAACTGGAATGCATAGGCGATTAGCTCTAAACAAGAATCCATCATTCAACACAAATTTATTCCATGCACGACCTTCTTTACAATGCAGCAATACATTCTTAAAATCAACGTCAGCAGCATATTGTTCTTTAATTGCCTCAAGTCCAAAAATTCTACAATCAAGTTGAGACAATAAAGTATAGCGCCTAGATAAAGCATCAGCGATCACATTATCCTTCCCTTTCTTATGTTTAATAATGTAAAGAAAAGACTCAATAAATGTTGATGGTCCTTAAATGCAAAATATGACCGTCGTTTACCCGCAAGAATCACACAATTTGATCACCACCTTAGTGGTAGGAATTTATTGCTAATTATTTCCACAAGTTTTGGTGACTTTGTGTATGCAGGAAGCAACCCATGGAGTTTAAATAAAATTCAAGGAAATTCAAGGAGAAAGCACACTTCCGGCCAATCAGGAGCAAGCACACGGATTAAGGAGCCCACCTTCAGCGCTTAACCGATGTAACTCCCTGTAATACCGCGCAAACCGTTGTCAGGGCCCATAGGACAGCCACCTGGAGAAAGCACAGGTCAGGAGGGGCCACCCCCAGGTCGGTCGACCTGGTCAGGTCGGGCGACCTGGCCGAGCGCCCTCTCCGCCTGGGCTTCCACGTGTTGGCTCCTCAGGACTCCCTGATGGCGGTTTGGGGGGATTCCGTGGCGGTTACTCCTCTGAAACCGACGTTAGGAGGCTATAAATAGAGGGTGAGGGCCTTCACTCCAACACACACTCAAGATTGAAGATTTAGTGCTCCTCTTGCAAAGGCCAAGTGCTACTTAGCTAGTGCTTAGATTAGGAAGAGAGTGGAGTAGAGTTCGGAGGAGGCTTGGGCTTGTCTTCGCCTTCTCCACGCTTGTACTTCGATGACATTTGCCAATCATAGTAAGTGTCGAGATTTCCCCTCTTGCAGTTTCCTTTTTACTTTAATTAAGTTATAGTTCTAGCTTGTGAGCTCGTTCATCGCTCTAAGTTCTTAGGGTGCCTTAGCCTGAATATTCGTTGCTAGAAGGTTAAGGTAGTAATCGATCGCATAGACGTGGTGTCTAGGCAGGAGGTTACCTTTGATTATTCGTTAGTCTACTGGTTCGTTGAGGTAGGCGGCAGGTGGTGACAGCTCTGTCCGTCCTCTGAAATCCTCCCCGCTAGGCTAGTGCGTAGGCTATTGGCGGAAGTCGCCTGTGGATGCAGGGGTAAGTCCGTGCCCAACGCGAGCAAACTAGAGCATAGCTTAGTTAACGTAGGAACCTGACTCTTGGGACATCCTCTCTGTCCTCTGCCTATCTTAATCAATCTTTGTGTCCTTGGGTGATTTAGTCCAACGATAGACACACACGTTCCTCGTGATTCGATACCCCGGAGCACTCTGGGTGAAGTGCTACATCGGTCTTCCGTGCGCTTGCGGATTTATTCGTAGACATAAGAAAAACCAACAAGCATTTCTGGCGCCGTTGCCGGGGAACGGTTGCTGTTTTATCTGCGGACCCTAGTCACCCTCGTATCCCTTTTTATCTTTCTTTTATTTCTTTCCTTATCCCTACCATGGAGCAACCTTCTATCCAATCCTTCTCTGCTCCAAGGGGCGAGTTCTACGAGCCACCTTCATCTTCAAAACCAATCCTTTCAAATGGCTTCGAACTCCGCCCAGGCTTTATAGCCATGGTTCAGGCACAACCTTTCTCGGGGGTAGAAAACGAAAACCCACACCATCACCTGCGAGAATTTGAGCAATTGTGCTCGTGCATCCAAATCAGGGGTATGACACAAGAAACTCTCAAATGGAAATTGTTTCCCTTTTCTCTTATAGAGAGGGCGAAGCAATGGTACACTCACACGGCAGAAAGCACGAATGGTGACTGGAAAGAGCTCCGGGACAAATTTTGTCTTGCGTTCTTCCCAATGTCACGAATCGTTTCTCTCCGTAGAGAGGTCTTCAACTTCGAGCAGGCCGAGAAAGAATCCTTAGGCACAACTTGGGCTAGGTTCTCGCTTTTAGTGAAATCCGGTCCTGACTTGTCTATACCCGATCCCATGCTGCTACAGCATTTTCGGATGGGTCTCAACAAGGAATCTGCCCAATATCTCGACATAGCCGCTGGAGGTTCATTCATACACAAAACGGTCTCAGAAGGAAGAACCATCCTAGAACGCATTCTAGAAAATACCTCTTTCCTTGAGCCCACCAAACCCCCTTGCAAAGAAGCTACGCCGAGCCAGGAGACTCTCCAGCTAGCCGAATTTGACCCTGCTTCTTGCACATCTCAAGACTTAGCTAGTGAGCCTCCTCCTGAACCAGGAAATTCGGATGATGAAGAAATCCAGCCGTCCGAATTCCCTTTCATCATCGAGGATGATCTTTTCAAAGATTTCGGTAACACCTCGATGTATGCCATCCAACGAAAGCCTCAAACACCAGTTCCTTCCCCTGAACCTATAAAAGAACAATTCCTTAGGGACTCAGTGAAAGAACTAACAGCCATCATGAGTGATGAGTGGTCCCGAGAAAATGAGCAATGTTCCGAACTTGTTCAGATTAGAGGCAGAGCTGTGGATGTCTGGTATAATCCCACCGTAGGAATAAACATCGTTTCCGACTCCTTTGCCTTTGAGGTATTAGGAGACGAACCTCTGCTTCCTACGCAAAAGACCTTCAAAAGCTCTACCGGAGCCATCCTAGAAGGTTACGGGATTCTAAACAATGTGTCGATACGACACAAAGACGCTGAGGCCCTTCTGAACTTTCATGTCTTTGAGGTCCCAAGCTTTGATGTCCTCATCAGGCTTCCTCTAGAAAAACTCTTTACGGCAGCCTCATCCGGTAACCTCAGTGTCAACATCGGAGGAAAGGCTCTCTCAATCCCAATCTCCCGTTCGCGAAACACCATCGCTGAATTTCCTGATGAGAGAGACCTAACCGAAGAGGTGAAAGTGATTTCCCCTTTCGACCCTCCCGATACCCTCCTTGACCAAGACACCGATCTTTTTACAGAAGAGGAGGATGATCTACAGGAAACTCTCGAGCTTCCTGAAGATGAACCACCGACTCGACCTCCCATCGAGTTAAAAACCTTACCCCCTGGCCTACGCTACACTTTCCTACATGGTGACACGGAGTCCCCTGTCATCATTAGTGATAAGCTTTCGGAGGAGGAAACCAAGAAGCTGATCTCTGTCTTAGAGAAACATCGCTCTGTCTTTGGGTACTCCCTCCAAGACCTAAAGGGAATTAGTCCCACTCTCTGCACCCATCGCATCCCTCTTGACCCCGAGAGTACACCTTCTAGGGAATCTCAGAGGAGGTTAAATAATGCTATGCGCGAGGTTGTGAAGAAGGAAGTTCTAAAACTTCTGCATTCAGGGATCATATATCCCGTACCTCATAGTGAGTGGGTGAGCCCGGTACAAGTAGTGCCGAAGAAGGGAGGTATGACGGTCGTTAAGAACGATAAGAACGAGCTTATTCCCCAACGTACCGTCACGGGATGGAGGATGTGTATCGATTACAGAAAACTCAACAAGGCAACAAAGAAGGATCATTTCCCGCTACCCTTCATCGATGAGATGTTAGAACGGTTGGCAAACCATTCCTTCTTCTGTTTCTTTGATGGGTATTCTGGTTATCATCAGATTCCTATCCATCCCGGTGATCAGAGTAAGACCACCTTCACGTGCCCGTATGGAACATATGCCTACCGTAGGATGTCTTTTGGGTTGTGTAATGCACCCGCCTCTTTCCAACGGTGTATGATGTCCATATTCTCGGACATGATCGAGGAAATCATGGAAGTCTTCATGGATGACTTCTCAGTCTATGGGAAGACCTTCGATCACTGTCTCGAGAACTTGGACAGGGTCTTGACTCGATGCCAAGAAAAGGACCTGGTACTTAATTGGGAAAAGTGCCACTTTATGGTCCAAGAAGGCATAGTGCTAGGGCACTTAGTGTCCGAGAGAGGGATCGAGGTGGATAAGGCGAAAATAGAAGTTATCGAGCAACTTCCACCTCCGATCAACGTCAAGGGTATTCGTAGCTTTTTGGGGCATGCTGGGTTCTATCGACGATTCATCAAAGACTTTTCGAAAATCGCTAGACCCCTCACCAACCTCTTAGCTAAGGATGCGCCTTTTGACTTTGATGATGAGTGCTTGAAATCTTTTCATCTCTTGAAAAATGCACTCATCTCAGCTCCCATCATCCAACCCCCTGATTGGAAGCTGCCCTTTGAAATCATGTGCGATGCTAGTGACTATGCCGTAGGGGCCGTTCTCGGCCAAAGGACAAGAAGCATCACGCAATAGCCTACGCTAGCAAAACCTTGACAGGAGCACAGCTCAACTACGCTACCACGGAAAAGGAGCTCCTGGCTGTGGTTTTTGCTATCGATAAGTTTAGATCTTATTTAGTTGGAGCAAAGGTAATTGTTTACACTAATCATGCTGCACTAAAGTACCTGCTCGCTAAAAAAGATGCTAAACCAAGGCTCATCAGATGGATCCTCTTACTCCAAGAATTTGATCTTGAGATAAAAGATAAGAAAGGAGTAGAGAATTCCGTAGCAGATCATCTATCTCGTATGCAAGTCACTAACATGCAGGAACTACCAATCAACGACTTCCTACGAGATGATATGCTGTTAAAGGTTGCGGACTCCACACCCTGGTATGCAGATATCGTGAATTTCATGGTTACAGGGTATGTTCCGCCGGGGGAAAACCGAAAGAAGCTGGCTATGAAAGTAGGCGACACCTTTGGGACGACCCATTCCTCTACAGGGTCTGTGCTGATGGTCTGTTGCGGCGATGCATCCCCACCATTGAGGGTGCACAGATAATTGAGAAGTGCCATGCAGCTCCGTACGGAGGACACTACGGCGTGTACCGGACGCAAGCAAAAATCTGGCAAAGTGGTTTCTATTGGCCGACGATGTATGAGGACACCAAGGAGTACATCAGGAGGTGCAGGAGATGCCAGAAGCATGGAGGAATCTCATCTCGCAACGCGATGCCCTTGACATACAACCTGCAAGTCGAACTTTTCGACGTCTGGGGCATCGACTTCATGGGACCCTTCCCAAGGTCCTATGATTGCGAGTATATCCTGGTGGCAGTCGACTACATGTCAAAGTGGGTTGAAGCATTGCCATGCAGAGCTGCAGATGCAAAGAGCGCACGGAAGATGTTCTATGAGATCATTTTCCCACGCTTTGGGGTACCAAGGATGGTGATTAGTGATGGAGGTTCACACTTCACGGACAAAGGATTCCGACACTTCCTGAGGGAACTCGGTTCCGACCATAACATTACTACTCCATACCATCCCCAGACCAGCGGTCAGGCAGAGACCTCGAACAAGCAAATCAAGAACATCCTGCAGAAAACAGTGGAGGAAATGGGATCGGGATGGAAGAATAAGTTGCCAGATGCACTATGGGCATATCGCACTGCATACAAGACCCCCATAGGCATGTCTCCATTCCAGCTGGTCTACGGCAAGACTTGCCATCTGCCGGTAGAACTGGAACACAAGGCATACTGGGCAATAAAGAAGTGGAATATGGATTCCAAGGAAGCAGGAAGGCACAGGATGAAGCAAATTTCTGAGCTGGAGGAATGGAGAGAAAAGGGGTATCACAGTGCCAGGATCTATAAAGAAAAGACCAAGAAATGGCACGACAAAAGGATACAGCCAAAGGAGTTCAACCCTGGAGACAAGGTGCTACTCTTCAACTCAAGAGTGAAGCTGTTCGGCGACGGGAAGCTGCGAAGCAAATGGCTTGGGCCATATCTCGTCATCGACGTCGCGACACATGGAGCGGTCACACTCCAGGACAAGGACGGGAACACGTTTAAGGTAAACGGCCATCGACTTAAACTCTTTTACGATTCTATTAAAAGTATAGGAGTTGAGGAGGACGTAGTCAATTTAATTGACTTCCGGGCCTACCCATAGCCTTTACGGGCACCTAAACTTAGAATCAAATTAAATTGCCATACTTTTCCCCCTCCTTGGACCTCCCTTAGGCAGCCCACGAAGCAGCAGCCCCAGGGGGCCCACCACCAGGTCGGCCGACCTGGCCAGGTCGGGCGACCCCCTGGTGGCGCCGCCGCTTCCCGTTTTTCTCTCACGCGTTCCTCCAACTTCCCCCTTCGCCCTAATCGGAGATTCTCACGAAGAATCACGAATATACCGTCGGGGGACTCTCCTTTTAAGCAGAGGGGAGCGATGCTTTTCTCTCATCCCAACCCTTCCTGTGAACCTCTTCCAGAACCCCCAACTTCGTCATGGCTGCCAAAAAGAGCACTTCCCAGGCTTCCTTGACCAGCTCCGCCCTTGCCCTTAGCGGGGAAATCACCCCCGCTAACCAAATTGTCCCGACCAACCTCGATCTCACCCTTGCCGAGATCGTTGAGCCTCTCGCCATTGAGCCTCCCCTGCGCTACGAAGAGGAAAGGACAGGCTGTACACGGTTTGCTGAACGGCGCAGCCCTTCCGCCACCCGCACATCGCAGCGGGCACTTTCGCCGACCCCGGCACGCACCATGAAGACGCGGGGAACGTCTCCTGTACGGCGTCCTGCCCCCGACATCAAGAGGCCGACGACGGGCGCTCTGGTGCCCCGCAAGACGACACCCACCCATCGTCTCCACAACGGGGATCCCTCTGCTCTCCTGCCTGGGGAACACCTCGTGGAGACGCTACGGGGCAGGGATGGGTCGCCATTCGGGTACAAGTACCGGATGGACTACATCCCCACGTCGCCAGAGCGGAAGGGACGGTTCACCAGCAACGGACCGCGCACCAGACCGGGCAAGGGGAAAGTGCTCTTCCCCAAGCTCACTTCAGAGGACAAGCGGGAGATGGAGGAATCCATCGACTCCTCCCCGCGGAAGACCATCAGCCGCTTCCTCGACCCCCCGCCAATCACAGCGGAGGGCGGCCACTACAAGGACAGCGGGGACGAGGCGACAGGTCCCTCCAAGGCCAAGCTTGCGCAGGACGTTCTCCTCCTACGGGCGGAGAATAAGAGGCTGGCCAACAAGTTGGCGGAGGAGTTGGTTGATCGTGCTCAACTTGAGGATCGTGTGCAACGCCTCGAGGAGGGTATGAAAGACCTCCGCCGTGGCTTATGCGCTAAGATGGAGCGCATTTGTAGCCACATGGGAGAGCCTGACTTATATAAGGGCAAATGAATAGGCTCTCCCATATAGTTTAGGAAAATAGGCGCTTAGTTTCCCTTTTTTAGATTTTCTTCGTTTATTTCATTAAAATGAAATGCGCCTATGATAAAGAATTGAATAATGGAACTCACTGAGCCCATAAAGCTGGTAGGGTCCACCTTTGCTTTCACACTTTTTCCTTTTTGTTTGTGTCAAATAAAAAGAAGTCAGGAAACAAGTGTGGAGGAGGATTTGCGAAGTACGAACGCGCAAACGGACGGTCTACCCTGAGAAATACGTTGCACAGGGCGACGCGAAGCGACACGACGAACCAGGGGACCAGAGGAGCATCTCCCAGGTCGGGCGACCTGACCAGGTCGGCCGACCCAGGCCTGGCTCCCCTCGGACCCCCACTTGGTCCATACTCTGGTTTGCACGTTTACTTCCCAGTCCTCCCTGCCTCTCTGCTTATTTTCTCCTTGAATATGGAAAAATTAATAAATACTAAAAACCAGAATTCTCTCCATAATTCATTCTTTTTGATTTATCATCTTGCATGCCCCTTATTCCTAGAATGTTTGCCTGAATTTGCATGACTATATCTTTAGGAAAACATGCTACCTAGGACTATTGATTTATGTGATATGAATAGACTTTATGAATCTTCACTCTTATGCTTATAACTTGGGATTTTCTTTTGAAAATGATAAATTTGAAAGCCAACTCCTCAATGATAAAATTTATCCTACCAAGGCCAAATTTTGCTTATTAAAGATTGTGCTCTTTTGTGCTACTTATTAATTTATTGAGCCTTGTCAAAATTTTGAGACCCAAATTGAGATGCCTGTTATCCTTCATTTATCAAGTCTGTGTGCACATCCAACCCTATGCTAAAACTTCCACACTGGAAGTTAGCATCTCCTCCATCCTTGAAAATAAAATACTCCAGTTCTACATACTTCCCTCCGTATTTTGTTGCAAAAAGAGTTATGGGCTATCTAGTTTCCAAAAAAAAAAAGAGAAAAGAAAAGAAAGAAAGATAGCCCATGATCTCATTTCAATGAGGGAATATTCAAAGGAGTATCCATCTTCCATCTACCAAATAAATGTGCACAGACTTGACTTATGAATCATGACTTGTTTTTCTCTTTGGATCCGAATTTTGACTTAGCAAGATATGAATTATAAGTATGCCACCATTTCAATCCTATTCTTGAGCTCCACATATACCATATTTAGAGATAGGACATGAAAGGCACAATGCCTCGGTGAGGAAAATACACCTTTGAGCGACTGAGAGAATCATTTGAGGAGTATGGCTACTATTCTTTGATTGTGAAAATCTTTTCGAAAACCCAAGTTACATAAGCAGAAGGAGCTGAGTTTTCGGAGTCAAGATTCGTTCCATTCATCAATATCCAAAGAAGGCATGCTAGACACTTCAAAAGCTCATGGAGATACAAGGTAATGCCTGGAATAATTTGCATGCTAGATTTGATTTATCAAGGTTTGAATTATCACTTAGTCCTTAGTCTTTAGTCCTTTACTCGAGGACGAGCAAAGGCTAAGTGTGGAGGAGTTTGTTGACGGTCCTTAAATGCAAAATATGATCGTCGTTTACCCGCAAGAATCACACAATTTGATCACCACCTTAGTGGTAGGAATTTATTGCTAATTATTTCCACAAGTTTTGGTGACCTTGTGTATGCAGGAAGCAACCCATGGAGTTTAAATAAAATTCAAGGAAATTCAAGGAGAAAGCACACTTCCGGCCAATCAGGAGCAAGCACACGGATTAAGGAGCCCACCTTCAGCGCTTAACCGACGTAACTCCCTGTAATACCGCGCAAACCGTTGTCAGGGCCCATAGGACAGCCACCTGGAGAAAGCACAGGTCAGGAGGGGCCACCCCCAGGTCGGCCGACCTGGTCAGGTCGGGCGACCTGGCCGAGCGCCCTCTCCGCCTGGGCTTCCACGTGTTGGCTCCTCAGGACTCCCTGATGGCGGTTTGGGGGGATTCCGTGGCGGTTACTCCTCTGAAACCGACGTTAGGAGGCTATAAATAGAGGGTGAGGGCCTTCACTCCAACACACACTCAAGATTGAAGATTTAGTGCTCCTCTTGCAAAGGCCAAGTGCTACTTAGCTAGTGCTTAGATTAGGAAGAGAGTGGAGTAGAGTTCGGAGGAGGCTTGGGCTTGTCTTCGCCTTCTCCACGCTTGTACTTCGACGACATTTGCCAATCATAGTAAGTGTCGAGATTTCCCCTCTTGCAGTTTACTTTTTACTTTAATTAAGTTATAGTTCTAGCTTGTGAGCTCGTTCATCGCTCTAAGTTCTTAGGGTGCCTTAGCCTGAATATTCGTTGCTAGAAGGTTAAGGTAGTAATCGATCGCATAGACGTGGTGTCTAGGCAGGAGGTTACCTTTGATTATTCGTTAGTCTACTGGTTCGTTGAGGTAGGCGGCAGGTGGTGACAGCTCTGTCCGTCCTCTGAAATCCTCCCCGCTAGGCTAGTGCGTAGGCTCTTGGCGGAAGTCGCCTGTGGATGCAGGGGTAAGTCCGTGCCCAACGCGAGCAAACTAGAGCATAGCTTAGTTAACGTAGGAACCTGACTCTTGGGACATCCTCTCTGTCCTCTGCCTATCTTAATCAATCTTTGTGTCCTTGGGTGATTTAGTCCAACGATAGACACACACGTTCCTCGTGATTCGATACCCCGGAATACTCTGGGTGAAGTGCTACATCGGTCTTCCGTGCGCTTGCGGATTTATTCGTAGATGTAAGAAAAACCAACAATAAACTCAATCCATTTAGCATGTCTATGGTTCAAATTACATTAAGAACGAATATACTTAAGTGATTCATGATTAAAATGAATAACAAATTCTTTGGGCAACAAATAATGACGCCACGTCTCTAAACAACGTACAAGTGCATACAATTCTTTATCATACGTGGAGTAATTCAAAACAGGCCCAGTAATTTTCTTACTAAAGTATGCAATAGGTTTACTATCTTGCATCAAAACACCACCAATGCCTATACCACTAGCATCACATTCAAGCTCAAAAATCTTATCAAAACTAGGTAATTGCAGCAATGGTGCATGTGTAAGTTTATCCTTCAAAGCATCAAAAGACTCATGATGTACCTTACCCCAATGGAAAACAACACCCTTCTTTGTCAACTCATGCAAAGGTGCAACAATGGTGCTGAAATCTTTGACAAAGCAGCGGTAGAAACCTGCAAGACCAAGAAAACTCCTCACCTGTGTGATAGTTTTTGGTACAGGCCAGCTCTTTATGGCTTCAATCTTTGCCTCATCCACCTCAATTCCCTCTGGAGTCACAATATAGCCAGGAAAAGAGACTCGATCCGTGCAAAAGGTGCACTTTTCAAGGTTACCAAATAAACGTGCATCTCGTAAAGCATCAAAAATAGCACGCAAATGATTCATATGTTCATCTATGGATTGCTATAAATGAAGATATCATCAAAGTAAACTACCGCAAATTTACCAATGAAAGCTCTTAAAACCTCATTCATCAAGCGCATGAAAGTACTAGGTGCATTAGTTAAATCGAAAGGCATTACTAACCACTCATATAATCCGAATTTGGTTTTGAAAGCTGTTTTCCATTCATCTCCAAGTTTCATTCTAATTTGATGGTAGCCACTACGCAAATCAATTTTAGTGAAAATTATAACACCACATAACTCATCAAGCATGTCGTCTAGCCTAGGAATAGGATGACGGTACCTAATAGTAATATTATTAATGGCTCTACAATCTACACACATACACCAAGTACCATCTTTCTTAGGAACCAAAAGTACAGGAGCAGCACAAGGACTAAGTGATTGACGAACATACCCATGATCCAAAAGGTTTTGAACTTGTCGTTGTATCTCCTTAGTCTCCTCAGGGTTGGTCCTATAAGGAGCACGGTTTGGCAAAGTAGCACCCAGAATCAAATCAATTTGATGCTCAATCCCTCTCGAAGGTGGCAATCCCGGGGGTATCTCAGCTAGAAAAATATCCTCATACTCCTACAAAAGGTTAGTGACAGCAGGAGGGAAAGCACTAGAAGCAGTATCATCAAGCGAAAACAAAGCTTCTTTGCATATCAGAGCATAGCAAATATCATCATTATCAGAAATTTCAGCAAGCTCAGATTTTGTTGTAAGACATGAACGACCTTGTAATTTAATTCCAGCACCCATAGAACTTGAAGAATCATTAACATTACTAGGTGTAGAATTAGAATTAACATGTTGTTGAATTTTAGGATCTTTATTTTTCAAACTAGCAGCTCTTTCTAAATCAGCTTGTACAATTTCAGGAGGGGTCATTGGTAACAAAGTAATTTTAGTTCCTTTTTGCGTAAAAGTGTACTTATTACTTCTACCATGGTGTACAGCATCATTATCAAATTCCCAAGGTCTACCCAATAAAAGTGAACATGCTTGCATAGGTACGACATCACAATCAACAGAATCCACATAAGAACCAATGGAAAAAGGAACTCTGCAAGTTTGTGTTACCTTAGCTTTTCCAGAGTCGTTTAATCACTGAATATAGTACGGATATGGATGTGGACGTGTGGTCAAAGCAAGCTTGTTGACCACATCAGAACTCACTAAGTTATTGCAGCTCCCTCCATCAATGATGACACGTGCTCGGCGGCTCTTGATGACAAAAAAAATCTAGAACAAGTTGTGGCGCTGTATCATCTCGGGCTGATGAACTTGTGTGCTAAGGACACGTTGAACAATAATGTTTATGTATCCTGTGGTGTCTCCGCCTCCAAGGACGAGGTCACTGCTGGTGGCAGCGACGTCCTCCTCCTCATCCTCCACATCGGAGGTGCTCATGTAACCGCCATCGTCTGTCGCCACATATGCCCGCCTACTTGGACAATCTTTCTGCACATGACCAAGTCCATGGCAGCGGTGGCACTGAATCCCTATAGTGCGCCCCGTCGAAGCAACAGAGGAGGCACTAGTAGCCGGTACCTGCACAGAAGTTTTACCTGAGCGCATAGAAGGTGCAGGGGATGATCTTGGGGCTGCAGAAACAACACCGGTTCCCTTCGTAGTTGCTGGTGGGGGCAGCCGGAAAGATGGCCTGGGCAGCCCCGAAGTCCCCGTCGAGCGTGGTTGGTAGGAGTTCCTTGACTTGCTGTACTCCTCAAAAGCCTGGAAAAGTCCCTGTGATTCTTTCTCTACAAGCATAAAATACTGGAAACACTAGGTGAGGGCATAATATTCTTTATAATCAAGGAAATCCTGAATTTCTTTTCTTAAACCAGAATAAAAGCGACAAATCTGATCCTCTACTTTTTTAACTACAGCACAACGAATCAAACCCTTCTAAAGCTCACTAAAGTACTCCTAAATAGTTTTATCTCCTTGTTCTAAACGCTGCAGTTTATTACGAATCTCTTTATAAAAAGAAGGAGGAACAAAATGATCACGCATTGCTACCTTAAGTTCTTCCCAAGTAGTAGGCAAACCAGTTTCAACAGCTAGACCACTCCACCAAACAATAGCAAAGTCCTTAAACTCACTAGTGGCTTGTCTTACTCTATGTTGTTCAGGAACAAGGTGGGCATTAAATTTTTATTCTACAGTCATGTCCCAATCAAGATAAACATCACCATCATACTGACCCAAAAATGAAGGAATTGAACACTTAATTTTAGCATACGGGTCATTTGGAGCATAGTTACCGTGTGGACGACGATTGTAGTTATGGAAACCACCCATACCTTGAGTGTTATGTTGCAAACAACGTCGTAATCATGCGGTCCTTGTAGCTGACCTATCCACGGTGCCATCAGCCTTATACACCGTGTCTTCATCATGGACGTCTTCAACGTCGTCGTTGTTGTTATTGGTGTTCGAATTGTTGGTTTTGAGAGCGGTCTCCAACACGACAACCTGATCGGTTAACTTAGAGACCTGCTTCTCCAACCGCTCGATGCTTTCTCCAATGTGAAGCTTGCTGACCGCATCAGTAACGGCTCTGGTGATCGTCTCTGCCAAATCACTCTGAGCAGCCTGTAAAGCCTTCTGGAGCTGCTCTTGGCTCACGCACTCAGCAAATTGTGAGGGTGAAGACATCTCTCCGTCGTCACTTCTTGCCATCACAAACACCAAAATAGGAAACAAACAGTGAAGGTTATCCCTACAAAACAGCTAAGTAGTGGTGCCTCTCAACACAGCAAAAGGAAACTCCTTACAAAGCTCTTACAAAGTTTTGAAAAGCAAAACAAAGGATACCAGAGAGGTGTGTTCCACGATTGCAAGGGTCACAAAAGAACCTATGTGCTATCCAGAAGAAATATATAGAGCTAGGAAGGCCAAATATATATATATATATGAGTGGCACACAAATCAAAAACAAATAGTAAAGCTGAATAAGTGCGCAAGTAACTTGTCCCTAGTTGCTGGTCCAAATATGTCCTAGAACAGTAGTGATAGCAAAGTATAAACAAGGAGATAAAGGCACACTGGCAATAACAGGGGGCTAAGTACAAAACAGCCAAATTCAGAAATTTCAGGAGGCTAGATGTAGCACTAGTAGAAATCCCAAAGTTCTTTTTTTTTATTTTATTTTGTTGATATTTTTCTCCATCTCACTAATAATGGGGGAGAATCCACAAAAAATTTCAGCTCAAACAGAGGTAGGATGTGGCCTACAGAAAACCTTGAAGTTGCAGAAAACGTCGGATTTAAACTTAAATCAATTTTTTCTTTATCTTCCCGATTTTTTTTGAATTTTTTGATGAGGGCACACAAGGACTTTTCAACCTTGAAGTATGCTCAACTTTTAGTTAAGAATATCCTGTAAAAATTTCAGCCAAAACGGACAACCGAGCAAAATGTTATGTCCATTTTACCGAAGTGGGGTCGGAGTCGGTTTTCGAGAAACCCGAGACGGGTTAGGGGTCAGGTTTGGAATCGGGTCAGATTTTTTTTTGGCGGCGTGGATGCAGCGGAAAGTGGAATTTGTGGGGATTGGTCCGAGATGTTTGAGGGTGGGTTTAGGGTGGGATTAGGGTGGGTGTATCGATCAATCAACCCTAGCACACAAAGCCGATAGAACAGAGGATGGTGAAGGGGATGGCGGCTAGGGTTGCAAGGGAAACACTACTCATGACAAAAACACAAACTAAACCAGCGACTAAACAAGAACTAGGACACAAACTCAACACTACGGACTCTGAAATTGAAATATGCAAAGGCTAAACACATGGTTATGGGCGGAGGGAAAAATTTTTTGGGCTTTTCTGTGGACGATAGGATGAGCACAAAACGAAATTAACTAAGGGTAGTGCAAACCTGATGGTGCACCTAAAGCTCTGATACCACTTGATGTGGACAAGGGTTCCCGATCTTCCAAAAGGTTCTGGATACGTTGATTTGGTCGAAGGCGACACACAAATCGATCCGGCTTCAGAACAAAACGTTCTAAACCCCGCAATCGCATCACGATGTCTCCTCTGGTTATCAACCGTCCTAAAATGATTGACCTTGCCAAGAAGGCTAATCCCTGCCTGCGAATCAAGAACACAAGCAAGAACAAAGAAGAATGCAACACAATTGTAGATGTATTATGAATCTCACGAAGTTGGGGTCTCACAAACCGTGATGACGGTGAAACTGTTATGAGCAGCATAATCTAAGCAAAACCTGAACCCTAATGGTGCAGCGGCGGCTATATATGAAGACCCTAGGGTCATGCAAAACCCTCTGGATGCGCCCCTAATTGGGATCAACTAGATACAAAGCCCAAACGCCAAAAACAGGCGACGCAGCACCAAAACAGATTCTGGACCCTTTCTTGTTTCGGCGATTCCCGATGACTCCGGATGAATTTTGATATGAGACCATCGGCATTGGAAAGTTATTCTTCTTATATTTCTGTGCATATGTAGAACATCCAAATCCGAGTCTGTATACATCCTGGGCATCCGTTTTAGTGACATATACTGAAGAACGTAGGAACGAGCTCACCTCTAAATTTAGTCGTCGTGCACGAGCTCTAGTCATTGGACCTTACAAGTCCATAATTGGAGGAGTGTTGCATGTATCCTTAGGAGTGATGCCCTCATCAGACAAGGTCCTTCAGCTCACTCTCAAGCTCACCAATACGGTCCTTAGCCAACTTACAATCTTTTCTTACCATATCCAATATTTTGGATTTCTTAACGGTGATGTCGCGGGCTTGCTCAAGCATACTCCAAAGCTCAGCACATGAGAGCTCCTTTTCATCGCTGTCATCGATGCTCTCATCCTCACTTTCCCCAAGTTGGCTTGTAGCCATGAGGCACGTGGGAGGTGGAGGAAGAGCTTGTGGAAGTGTGGTCTTGATCATGGCTAGGCCGGCAACTTCTTCATCATCACTTAAAGAAGAGGATGTGTCACTTGAGTTGTCACTTGTCCACTCTCCAACAAGGACCTTGTGTGAGAACATCTTCTTGTGGTCTTGAGCTTTGCCTTTGCCTTTGCCTTTGTTGAAGTACTTCTTCTTCTTTTGCTTGGCCTTGGGGTCTTCTTCTTCTTCTTCGCTTGAGTTTTGGGACTTGAAAGCTTCTTTCTTTGGCTTGGGACATTCTCGAACAAAGTGGTTCTTGGACCCGCAGTTGAAGCACTTGTCCCTAGACTTGGAGGCAAACTTGTTCTTGAAGGTCTTCATCTTCTTCATGAGAAGAGCCAAATCCTCGGTCAAGTCATCTTCATCATCATCATCATCCTCTTCAACTTCAGCTTTCTTCTTGCCTTTCTTGCTCTTGATAGCCTCTTGCTTCTTGGCTTTAAGAGAAAGGTTAGATGGTTGTGGATCATTCAAACCTAGCTGGTAGCTCTCGAAATCTGTGATCTTGCCATGTACATCCTTCATGGTCTTGGTCTTGAGGTCACCTTTCAAGGTGAAGGTGATGATGGACTCATACTTGGGATCTTTGAATGGCCTCAAGAATCTTCTTATCAACTCAACAGGCTTTAGCTTTAAGTCATCCCCAAGAGCATTGATCTCCTCCACTAGTACATGAAAATGAAAATAAATAGTGTTAGCTCTCTCATGTGGCAATCTAGTGAAGTTATCATACTTGTTCGTCAGCACATAGTATCTTTCCTCTTTGACATCACTGGTGCCCTCATGGAGCCCCTGAATCTCAGTCCAGATACCATGTGATGTGGAACTAGATTCCAACCTCGCAAACACATCCTTAGAAATGCAAGCAAATAGAGCTTCTTGGCCTTAGCGTTGTTCTTAATGAAATCAGGCTCAAGTAGGTTCATATCTACATCGGACATGTGAGTGACCATTCATATCTCTGGATCAAGGGACTCCAGGTAGGCTTGCATACGAGTGTCGATGCTCAAGACCGGCAGTAAATATATAGGGCTATGTCGAGACCAAGAACTATGATGGTTACACAAGACGTCGAATTATACAGGTTCGGGCCCTCTCAATGAGAGTAAAAACCCTACGTCCTGTGTTCTATATTGTATTGATTGTTCCGAGATGTTAAGCCTAAATGCCTCTAGCTAACTCTCGACCCCCCCCCCCCCCCTCATGGGGGGTACCCTGCCGCCTTATATATCCGGTCAGTAGGGGGTACAAGCAGAGTCCTATTCATACTCTACAACGGTTCCATATGGCAAGTCTAATCTTTCTTATCTTGCACTCCAAGCCGAGTCGGTCGACTTCCTTGTTGATGAAGTACCCGGTCGGCCACCGACTTTAGCCTTGTTTGAGGATACCCATAAAGCAAGTATCCCACAGCAGCCCCCGAGTGCTTTCTGATTTTGAGCTTTGATTCTCCAAATGGTCTAAAGATCATAAATTAGGAAGACCTCATTATCGAAGTCTTTGATAGATCTGGTGCACTGGGCAGGTGCACCTGATCAGGTGTAGCCCCCTACTCTTGTATAATTTGGAGACTAACAAATAATGCAAGAGTCTAATTGTATTAGCTCTTATTAATTTGTTTATAGATATTCAAACCATCAAGTCTGAATCTTTTAGACCTCCGGTTATCCAACCTTTGGGTCTTATTGATAGTGACCACTTTCCCGACCGATCATTAGACCGGCCGAATGGCTCATATTATTCCCGAGTGATAGGTCGGTCAGATTTTTATGACTCTAGTCATATTCAATATTTAGCTAAGTGACTTTTGTCAAAATAGCTCTTCCCTAATTCGAATCACCCATTCAAGTCCAAATTAGGTAATTCTGATTTTTTGACTTTAGTCAATATCATAACCTTTGAACTTGTACCATATGACCATCAAGTCCTTTGCCACATGATCATCAAATCACATAGATATGGCAAAATAATTCTTGGGTACTTCTCATCAAAGAAGCCCCCGAGTCTTATTTTTCTGGGTTTGTAACCCTAAGTTAATATTAAGGTCGCACTACGGTACAGCCCACCCCGGCCCATGGGACCCTTAGTTCAAAAAGGCAAGAGTATAAAAGGCTACACCAGGTTGACCTTCAGTCCACGCCACATTTGCCTGCGAACTCTTCATCTTCCTTGTGCCTTCTCTGCTCTCGCGACTCCTCTGTTTTTCCGGCTAGGGTTTAGCTTTCTTGCTTCCGGCTGCCACAGATCTCACGACGTTTAGCCCCTGAGCCTTGGCGAAGTTTTTCGAACTCCTTCACCGTGTTCAATCCCGTTCGCGATGGGCCGCAAGAGGACTTCAATTTCGATCCCAGTTTCGGCCGCCGCCGTCGCCGCGTCATCCTCGTCGGAGGTCAACATCCCGGAGCAACTTCGGGAGTTCTCAAAGAGCAGCCTTTCACAGGCTGACATGAACAAGATGGTGTTGGATGGTGTCCTTCCAGAGCAAACTTGAATCGACTGGAAGGTACCCCACGAATCCTACCCCGTTCCCATTCATCAACAGATCGTAGTGTTTCGCTCATTTTTTGAGCATGGCTTTGGAGTTCCCTGCTGCAGTTTTTTGCGCAGGCTCCTTTTTTTCTTTGGAATTGAGCTTGTCAACCTCAATCCCAACTCCATTCTTCATATAGCCATCTTCGTACACTTGTGCGAAGCTTTTCTTGGCGTTCTCCCCCATTTCGATCTCTTCTGCCATCTATTTGTCCTCCGACCGCTGCCCACCACGGAAAACCAAGTGGCCATAGGCGGCGTTGGCGTCCAGTTACGCAAGAAAGAGGTCTACATCAATGTCCCACTGAAGACCAGAAACAAGAATTGGAAGGACGAGTGGTTCTATTGTGACAACCCTCCCCCTGTTCTTGCCGACTTCACTGGTGCAAAGGCTATTCCCCAAGCGCACTAGACAGAGAGGCCCGATCTAGCCAATCCTCAAGTGGTCGCCCTTCTCAAGAAAATTGCCGATCTTAAGGCTGAAGGCGTCAATGGCATCACAGTGGCCAAAAGTTTTATCATCCGACGAGTTCAGCCCCTGAAGCTTCAATGTCACCCGGCATTGGACTATGTTAACAAGGATGAAACCAGGGAGGTGCCAGATCCACCAAATGGCGAACTTCGCCGAAGACGCTTGGTGAAGATGTTTGAAGGTGAAATCCTTCAGGACCATTCTTTGGTCTCAAAGGCGTATAACAAGGGCACACTGCGAGCCCGAGTAAGCCTCAGTCTGCCTTTAGCTAGCCCTTGTTATCCTATCTTGAGATTATACTCATAGTTTTGATCTTTATGTAGGTGCTGGATACTTATGTATCTCATCCCCCGCTCCCTCAGACCGATACGGAGGGACCTGATTATGTAAACAAGGCACCGCTGACCGGCGTCGAGGGTTCAAGTTCTTCCGCAGGCGCTCGGCCAGTCAGTGTCACTCCCGTCATCACTCTGGCCTCCCCTGACAAGATCCAGAAGTGGACCATCGCACGCCGTCACCAATATGTGGGGGACCAAGACGACGATGAAGAAATAACTGTCGCAGATGCTGGTCAACCTGCTCCTGCAATCTCCAGCCGACCTTCAGACTGATCGGAGCTTCTGAGTCAAACTCAGAGGTCAACAGAAGAGGTAGTTCAGACTGGCAAGGCTAACCAGCCCTCTCAAAAGAGGAAGGAGACTGATTTTCAGTCAACTTCTTCAAAGAAGAGGCTATGCCGGATCAAACTCAAGAAGGCTCCCAGGTTTATTCTTCAAACCCTATACTCCTTATCTTCTTATTGTTGATCTCAACATCTCCTGATTTATTTATTTATTCTTGGCAGTCGGACAAGTGATTCTCAGGGCGCTCAGGGATCTGAGGATACTCGGTCTGCGCTCCCACTTCATCCGACTGGTGTGTCCCATTCAGTTGGCAAATCTTCAAACACGCCGACCGAAGTGGATAAACTGCTTGAATGGACAGTTCCTGTCTCCACTCCCGAGCCTCTGTCTTAGACCACTCTGACTAATATCTCTTTGTCTCTTGACAAAGGTAAAAGAACTCTTCCTGTAGATGTGTCTGGTCGACCTGAGGTAGAGGATGCGGAGATTTTGCACCAACACCGGGAGTCCAGCAAGGTAACTCAACATTATGCTTCTACCTTGCTTCGCTCTCATCTTTTAGCTCACTTATCTTCTGCATTTCAGAAAGTGTATGCTCTTGTGGAGCAAAAGCAGGCTAGAGTGGAATATCTTGAAGCCAAAACTTTCGGTATGTCCTTGGTTGCCTAATCTTCTTGTCTTTATGTTTTAGACTAACTTCTTATTTGTCTTGCTAGTCACCGGTCAGCAGCTCTCCAAGGCTCAAGAGGAAAACAAGAAGCTGTTGGCCGATCGACAAGAGATAAACAAGGTCTTAGACCAAGTTCGTGCAGATCTGGCTGGTATGTTTTCCTTCCATCCATATTTAAGTAATCTGCTGATCACTCTAACGTTAAAAGCTTTACTTTTAGCTCACCATCAAAAAATCACCGATCTGGAAAAGTTGACTTCCAACCAACAGAGGTTCGTTGACGCCTTGAAGGTTGAGAAGGAAAGCCTCTCCAAATTGGCTGAAGACTAGAAGACCGAGATCACTCGGCTGCAGGAGCAGCTGAAGGGGTCTGACATGAAGATAGAGGAGGCTAAGGCTGTCTCCAAATCTTTCAAATGTAAACTTGCCAGTAAGCCTTTGACTTCTTCATTCTGCTTGATTCTTCTGTTGATCATAGTGACCAATAATTATTATTTGCAGCTCTATCTTATGCCGCTCGGAAAGCAATGAACTATGTTCATGCTAACTGAGTAGAGCAGACCGGTCACTCTCTGGACTACTTGTTGGAGCATGCTTCGGAAGCCATTGCTCATAACACTCGGCGAGTGGCGACCGAAGCCGGGAGTCAAGTGCTGGCAATTTGCCAATCCTGGTCTCCTGCTCTGCCATTGGACAAGATCAAAGAGGGATTTAACCCCGTCCTGACCGACGACCAATGTCAGCTGCTCCTGGATTCCATGCTAGAGACTTCCTAGGCCTTGGTCGAAAATATAGAAATCATTCTGACCGTGCCGACTCCCCTAGCAACTCCAGAGGTCGAACTTCGGGCTAACTCTTCTTCTCCTTCAAAGGAGATATAATCCTGTAATAGTGTAAAACATTAGTAGTATTTTTGTAATGATACTTGTGTATAAACTAATTTTATGCTTTTATAGCTGTAGAAGTTTGACAAAGGTATCATTGACATGTTTCTATCAAGAGAAACAAATCGACACATGACCTCTCACACTTTTGGCTCTGGGTTTAGTGTAGTGGTAGTCTGATGTGTAGCACAAAGTATTTAACCATGATGTATAAGCGTAAGACCAAAATAATAAAGACCAAAACTCAAGATCTCAAGATCTCATGATAATAAGTCAGTCAAAAAATAGGCCAAAACCAAAATATGGTTAGACCAAGATGGGACATTATTGCTAGCCCCCTGGCTCGATTGTTTAATAGTATAAATTAAGGAATCGAGATAGATATAGAATGAAAATCATCAGAAAATCTTTCATTAAAAAAGACCGAAGTTCATTCATAAATAATGTATAAATACACAAAATAATAACTAATTATAGAAATGACGTAGCTGATTTATGTTCTAGGAGTTTGGAATAGCATCGCCGTCTTCATACATCAGTCGGTAAACCCCCGGGCGAGTGACTTCCTTCACTACGTACTCTTCCCACTTCGGAGAGAGCTTATGCTGATTCTTTGTCGATTGCACTTGGCAAAGCATTAGGTCTCCAATTTGAAAGTGGCGACTGCGAACGTTCTTATCATAATAACGACGCAAGCCTTGTTGGTAGAGTGCCGACCGAAACAGAGCGCGATCATGCAACTCCTCTGCCGCAATTAAATCAATCTCTCGGTTATCCTCAGAAAGCTTTTCATCGTATGCTTGAACTCGTGCCGAGACAAGGCTGACCTCAGTCGGCAACATAGCTTCTGAGCCATAGACCAATGAAAAAGGTGACTGTCCAGTAGCCCGACTGGTGTTTGTTCGAAGCCCCCAAAGAACTGAAGGCAACTCCTTGACCCACCGACCGGCATAAGGTTTGAGTCTGTCAAATATCCGCGGCTTTAATCCTTGAAGAATCATACCATTGGCCCATTCGACCTGTCGATTGCTTTCAGATGAGCCACTGATGTAAAGTGGATTTTTATTCCCATCTCATCGGCAAAGTCCCAGAACTCCACTGAAGTGAATTGAGTGCCATTATGGGTAATGATATCATGAGGAACTCCAAACCGAGTGAATATGTCTTTGACAAACTCGATCGCCTTCTTGGATGTAATCTTGTCGACCGGCTTCGCTTCAATCCACTTGGTGAATTTGTCGATAGCAACAAACAAGTGAGTAAACCCGCCTGGCGCTTTCTTGAAAGGACCGACAATATCAAGCCCCCAAACAGCAAAAGGCCAAGTCAATGGTATCATGTGAAGTTGCTGTGAAGACACATGTGTTTGTTGAGAGAAGAATTGACAACCCTCACACTTCCGAACAACTTGGTGTGCATCTTCGACCGTCGTGGGCCAATAAAACCCTTGCCGGAAAGCCTTGCCGACCAAAGTCCTGGAAGCTGCATGATTGCCGCATATTCCCGAATGAATCTCATCTACCAACTTCTGGCCTTCAGCAATTGAGATGCATCGCATCAAAATGTTGGAACCACCCCTTTTGTAAAGTTGGTCCCCCACCAACAAGTATCCTCGAGATCGGATCTCCAATCTTTGCTGCTCATCAGGATCCAAGGGCAGCATTCCCTTATCCAAATACTAAATGAGTGGGTCACGCCAGTCGGTCTTGGAGACATCATCGTCAACGAGATCAGCAACAATACTCATCAACACATCCGACCGGGGAGAAATTGTTGGGGAATCTAGAATATGTAGGAAAACACCTGGCGGTACCGTAGACCGAGATGATCCTATCTTGGCAAACTCATCAGCCGCCTGGTTATTATCTTGGAGAACATGTGTGAACTTCAACCCATCAAACTTGTCTTCGAGTTTTCGTACTTCTTAGCAATAAGCACTCATGTTGTCATCTACACAATTCCAATCCTTGGTAACATGATTAATGACCAAGGCTGAGTCACCAAATATGTCGATGCGCTTAATGCTGAGTGATACAGCAACGCGCAGAGCATGTAGGAGAGCTTCATATTCCACAACATTATTAGACGCGCGAAACATGATTTGAAGGACGTATCGAAGCCTTTCTCCAGTACCCGAGATAAATACAACTCCTGCACCTGCCCCTTGTAATTGAAGGGAACCATCAAAGTACATTTTCCAGTACTCGATATCTTGGGTAGCAGGAGGATTTTGAATCTCTGTCCACTCGGCAACGAATTCAGCTAACGCTTGTCCCTTTATAGCCGACCGAGGCACGAACGTAATAGTATACTGACCAAGTTCGACTGCCCCCTTGGCTATTTTTCCTTCAGCTTCTCAGTTATGGAACATCATCCCGAGTGCAAAAGATGTTTGAACTTCAATTGGATGAGCATGGAAATAGTGCTTCAACTTCCTCGAGGTGATCAATAATGCATATAACAACTTCAAGATCTGCTGGTACCTTGTCTTAGAGGCGCTAAGAACCTCACTCACAAAGTAGACCGGATGCTATACTTTTTGCACGTGTCCCTCTTCTTCTCGGTCGACTGTCAAAACAGTACTCACAACCTGGTTTGTGGCCGAGATGTAAAGCTGAAGTTTTCCCCTGGCTCCGGAGGCACCAACACTGGAATACTGCTAAGATGAATCTTTAATTCGTCTAGCGCCGACTGAGCTTCCTCAGTCCAAACAAAGTCGTCCAGCTTTTTAAGCAATCGGAAGAGTCGTAACCCCCTAACCCCCAATCGGGAAATAAAGCGACTCAAGGATGCCATGCATCCAGTCAGCTTCTGAACGTCCCATTGAGAATTAGGCGGCTTCATATCAAGGATTGCCTTGATTTTATCTGGGTTAGCCTCTATACCTCATTTCGAAATGATGTAACCGAGTAACTTTCCCGATGAAACCCCAAAAATACACTTTTTAGGATTCAGCTTCATTGAATAATGTCTCAGATTGTCAAAGGTTTCTGCCAGGTCAGAGAGAAGTTCTTCAACTTTCCAAGTCTTGACAACGCTGTCGTCAACATATGCTTCAGCATTCCGACCGATCTGAGTGGCAAGGCAACGTTGAATACCTCGTTGGTAAGTCGCGCCAGAATTTTTCAGACCAAACGGCATAGTGATATAATAATAGGCACCGAAGGGTGTTATAAAGGAAGTCTTGATCTGATCTTGGACTCTCAGGTGGGATCTGGTGATAGCCTGAATAGGCATCCAGAAAGCTTAAAAGCTCACACCCGGCTGTCGAATCTACAATCTGATCAATACGAGGAAGAGCGAAGGGGTCTTTTGAGCAGACCTTGTTGAGATCGGTATAATCAATACACATCCTCCACTCTTTATTCTGTTTAGGTACAAGGACTAGATTTGCTAACCAATCGAGATGACACACCTCCTTTATAAACTTAGCTTCTAACAATCTAACTATCTCCTTCTTCATAGCGTCCTTGCGGTCTTGCTCAATTCTTCTAAGCCTTTGGTGAACGGGGGTAGCCCCTTGAGGTACCCTTAACACGTGCTCAATCTTTTCCCTAGGAACTCCCGGCATGTTAGATGGTTTCCATGCAAAGATATCCCTATTTTCCTGGAGGAAAAGAGTGAGCGTAAGTTCCTATTTTTCATCAAGGTTTACCCCAGCATAAGTCACCTTATCGGGGTCCTCAGGATCGAGCAAAATCTCCTTGGTTTGGATGTCATCGGTCTAGATCTTGTCCTTGGTAGGTTTCTTTGTAGGAACCTCCGTTCTAGTCTGCTCCTCTATACCGACTGCCTTCTGGATCTCCTTTTGCTCTGACAACATCAACTGTTTGGTAGCCATCTCACAACTCTGTACATCACAATTAAAAGAATTCCGAAGATCAGAGTGGAGGGAGATTATTCCGTTCGGGCCTGGCATCTTGAGGGTGAGATACGGATAGTGTGGCACTGCCATAAATCTGGCCATCGCCGGTCGACCGATGATAGCATGGTATGCAGACTCAAAGTCTGCCACCTGGAAAAGGATACGCTCCATCCTAAAATTATCACGGGTGCCAAAGGTGACTGGCAGAATGATTTGTCCAATTAGGACTGATGTCTTGCCAGGCACAATCCCATGGAAGGGTGAAGAACTCGGTTGGAGGTCATTGATTGACAGACTGAGCTCTTGAAGGGTCCTGGTGAAGATTAGGTCCAAACTGCTTCCTCCATCGATGAGTACTCTGTTGAACTTCACCTCCTTCATAGTCACAGCAAGCACCAATGGGTAGCGACCTGGTTTTGGTAGATGTTTTGGATGGTCCGACCGATCAAAGGTGATTAGCATCTCAGACCACCTCATGTACTGAGGCGTAGCTGGCTCCACCGAGTTAATCTCTCGAAGCTCTAACTTTTGCTTGCGCTTGTATGTATAGGCATCCGGGCCTCCGAAGATGAAGTTTACTTCTTTGCCGGGCTCCTGGAACTCTCCCGAATCATCCTTGTCATCATTATCCTTAGGCTTGTCTTTGTTGCTGTTGTTGCGCCTCGGAGGATCTTTGGCCACCTTGAGCGCAGCTATTGCAAAACCCTTCAGATAATAGCAATCTTTCACTTTGTGGTTTGCCTTGGGATGCCAAGGGGAAATGCTACTTAGCAACTCATCAGTAGACGACTGGTTCGTCCGAGGATTCTTCTGAAACCGGTCTACTATGTTGACAGCATTGTCGGGTTTTCTCTTCTTGTCCTTCTTGGAGGACTCAGGTTTGTCCGACCGCTTTTCCTTGCCCTTTCCTCAGATATCATCAAGTGCAGATTCCCCTGATGCATACTTATCAGCACTCTTGAGCAGTGAGCTTGAGATCATGGTTCCTTCGACCGATTTCCCGGACCAGATTGTCACTGCGAATTCCACCCAGGAAGGCAGTAATGATTTGCTGATCGGGGACATTGGGGATCTCAGTTTTCTTAGTGCAAAACCGCTTGATGTAGTGACGAAGAGGCTCGTCTCCTTTCTGCTTGATCCGAGTGAGGTCGAAGTGGTTGCCCGGTCGGTTGCAAGTTGCTTGGAAACTTTCTATGAGTTTCCGGTTGAGGTCTCCCCAGTATGTGACTGACTCCTCAGGTAAAGATGTGAGCCATATCCGAACGGTAGGCTCTAAACAGACCGGAAGGTAATTAGCCATTACGTAGGAATCACCTCCAGCCGACCGGATCGCCGTGCTATAGAGTTGTAACCACTCTCAGGGATTGGTTTGTCCATCATATTTTTTGATGGGAACCGGCTTGAACCCTTTCGGCCATCGAGCAATGCAAAGCCGAGGGACGTAAGCCTTGATGCCATCGATCTCATCATCAGTCGGTGTTGGTGACCGCCTTTGTCGGTCTGGGGACGTAGTTGGGTTACGACGGTGGCGTGGGCCAACATCCTCATCATGACGACGTCGTTGATTGCCATCATTATCTTGTCGATCCCGTCGTCATGTCGACATCGGTCGTCGTGGTTGTCTCTTGGGGGACGATTCTGATGATCATCCCGTTGGTTATCCCATCAGTCTTCTCGTTGGTCGTCCCACCGGTCTTCCCGTCGGGCGTCCATCCTTTGTTCACGCCGTTCTTCCTCATAGCGTCGGTTGTCCCGAGCGCGTTCCTCATGATGAGAGTTGATGGTGTCTCATCCATCATGGAGGCTGAGAGAATTTCTCAGATCTTCGCGTCTTCGTCGACCCTAAGGAGATACATGGCTGGAACTTGCGACCGACTGAGACTTTGCAGCGTCTTGTGCCGCTGCGGCTTTGAGCATAGCCACCGCCTTCTGCATAGCAGGATTTTGATAGTGGGCATCGACCATTAAGGTGTCAAGCAATGTCTTGGCCCCGGTGATGTTGTTCTGTGGGGTGTGGTAGAACATAACACCATCCACTTCCAGGTTAGGGCCAATATCCAGTCGGCGTGCATTTCGTGACCCGTGCGACCTTCTTGGTCGACGACGGTGACCGATCGATAATTCATCCGCTGGCGGGTTATCATCCTGTCAGCCTCTTTCGACCGGCTGGTTTTGGATACCACCGTCTAGATTCCCTTCTTCTTTGGCATCCGGATCCTCCTTATGGTTTCCAGCGGCAGGATCTACTATCTCCACCATGTTGACTGTATGAGGATATGAGTAGGTCGATTCGACTGTGTCCTCCTCAAAAGACCGGTCTGGTGTCGAGTCATATCCGAATGAAGAGTCTTCCTGCTCGGATCCAAGTCGGATCAATGCAGGAATAATGTCAGACGGACTCGGTGATCATGCCATGGGGCTGGCTGCGGTCGAGTCTGATTTGTAGTCGTTCAGACCTAGGGCTCCATTGTCACCGATCATGAAGTCGAGCGATCCAAAGGAGATCTTGAAGTCCGGAGAGTATTGAATGATGGGAAGTTCGGCCATCGTAGTCAACGGAGAATCCCGGTGAGCCTTGTCCCCTACCTGGCGCGCCAACTGTCGATGCTCAAGACCGGCAGTAAATATATAGGGCTACGTCGAGACCAAGAACTACGATGGTTACACAAGACGCCGAATTATACAGGTTCGGGCCCTCTCAATGAGAGTAAAAACCCTACGTCTTGTGTTCTGTATTGTATTGATTGTTTCGAGATGTTAAGCCTAAATTGCCTCTAGCTAACTCTCGACACCCCCTCATGGGGGGTACCCTGCCGCCTTATATATCCGATCGGCAGGGGGTACAAGCAGAGTCCTATTCATACTCTACAACCGTTCCATATGGCAAGTCTAATCTTTCTTATCTTGCAATCCAAGCCGAGTCGATCGGCTTCCTTGTTGATGAAGTACCCGGTCGGCCACCGACTTTAGCCTTGTTTGAGGATACCCGTAAAGCAAGTATCCCACAGCATCCCCCGAGTGCTTTCTGATTTTGAGCTTTGATTCTCCGAATTATCTAAAGATCATAAATTAGGAAGACCTCGTTATCGAAGTCTTTGATAGATCTGGTGCACCGGGCAGGTGCACCTGATCAGGTGTAGCCCCCGACTCTTGTATAATTTGAAGACTAACAAATAATGCAAGAGTCTAATTATATTAGCTCTTATTAATTTGTTTATAGATATTCAAACCATCAAGTTTGAATCTTTTAGACCTCCGGTTATCAAACCTTTGGGTCTTATTGCTAGTGACCACTTTGGCGACCAATCATTAGACCGGCCGAGTGGCTCATATTATTCCCGAGTGATTGGTCGGTCGGATTTTTATGACTCTAGTCATATTCAATATTTAGCTAAGTGACTTTTGTCAAAATATCTCTTCCATAATTCCAATCACCCGTTCAAATCCAAATTAGGTAATTCTGATTTTTTGACTTTAGTCAATATCATAATCTTTGAACTTGTACCATACGACCATCAAGTCCTTTGCCACATGATCATCAAATCACATAGATATGGCGAAATAATTCTCGGGTACTTCTCATCAAAGAAGCCCTCGAGTCTCATTTTTCTGGGTTTGTAACCCTAATGGGCTTAAGCCCTTAATTAACCTCTAAGTTAATATTAAGGTCGCACTACGGTACGGCCCACCCTAGCCCATGGGACCCTTAGGTCAAAAAGGCAAGAGTATAAAAGGCTACACCAGGTTGACCTTCAGTCCACGACGTATTTGCCTGCGAACTCTATGTCTTCCTTACACCTTCTCTGCTCTCGCGACTCCTCTGTTTTTTTGGCTAGGGTTTAGCTTTCTTGCTTCCAGCCGCCACAGACCTCGCCACATTTGGGGTTGAGCTTGTCAACCTCAATCCCAACTCCATTCTTCATATAGCCATCTTCGTACACTTGTGCGAAGCTTTTCTTGGTGTTCTCCCCTATTTCGATCTCTTTCGCCATCTGTTTGTCTTCCGACCACTGCCCACCACGGAAAACCAAGTGGCCATGGCGGCGTTGGCGTCCAGTTACACAAGAAAGAGGTCTATATCAATGTCCCACTGATGACCGGAAACAAGAATAGGAAGGACGAGTGGTTCTATTGTGACAACCCTCCCCCTGTTCTTGCCGACTTCACTGGTGCAAAGGCTATTCCCCAAGCGCACTGGACAGAGAGGCCCGATCCGGCCAATCCTCAAGTGGTCGCCCTTCTCAAGAAAATTGATGATCTGAAGGCTGAAGGCATCGATGGCATCACAGTGGCCAAAAGTTTTATCATCCGACGAGTTCAGCCCCTGAAGCTTCAATTAGAAGAACAAGTTTTGGGACTTGAAAGCTTCTTTCTTTGACTTGGGACATTCTCGAACAAAGTGGTTCTTGGACCCGCAATTGAAGCACTTGCCCCTAGACTTGGAGGCAAATTTGTTCTTGAAGGTCTTCATCTTCTTCATGAGAAGAGCCAAATCCTCGGTCAAGTCATCTTCATCATCATCATCATCCTCTTCAACTTTAGCTTTCTTCTTGCCTTTCTTGCTCTTGATAGGCTCTTGCTTCTTGGCTTGAAGAGAAAGGTTAGATGGTTGTGGATCATCCAAACCTAGCTGGTAGCTCTTGAAATCTGTAATCTTGCCAAGTACATCCTTCATGGTCTTGGTCTTGAGGTCACCTTTCAAGGTGAAGGTGATGATGGACTCATACTTGGGATCTTTGAATGGCCTCGAGAATCTTCTTATCACCTCAATAGGCTTTAGCTTTAAGTCATCCCCAAGAGCATTGATCTCCTCCACTAGTACATGAAAATGAAAATAAATAGTGTTAGCTCTCTCATGTGGCAATCTAGTGAAGTTATCATACTTGTTTGTCAGCACATAGTATCTTTCCTCTTTGACATCACTGGTGACCTCATGGAGCCCCTGAATCTCAGTCAAAATACCATGTGATGTGGAACTAGATTCCAACCTAGCAAACACATCCTTAGAAATGCAAGCAAATAGAGTTTCTTGACCTTAGCATTGTTCATAATGAAATCAGGTTCAGGCAGGTTCATATCTGCATCGGACATGTGAGTGACCATCCATATCTCTGGATCAAGGGACTCCAGGTAGGCTTACATACGAGCCTTCCAATACCCATAGTCCTCCCCATCGAATATGGGAACACTCCTCACTTGTCCTGGCATCGTTACTCAAGGCGGTGAAGCCTCAAAGATGAGCACTCCGCTCTGATACCACTTGTAAGGACTGAAAGCGTACCAAGACAGGAGGGTGAATCTGTAAGCCGCTCACGAAACCACATACTTCAATTCACACTACTTGAGTCTAACAAGCGTTGCGACCTAAAAACTTCTAGTAGGCCAAGACCATACACATGCTAGTGTTCATGATAAAAACAAGCATGGAAGCTAAACACACTAGCCTATGCAAGCCACAATTTAACCTAGTTACTAGAGCACACAATTGCATAATAGTAAAGAGAGGGTCAAGGAATGCTCATGATTTTTCCCGAGGTCTCAGAAGGATGGCGCCTTCCCCTACTCCTTGTTGGATCACTGTTGACGGTCCTTAAATGCTAAATCTAACCGTCAAATCCTTGCATAAATAACATAAAAGAAATAAAACAACATAGCGGCGGTAGTTTATTATTAACATGTTCCATGAGTTTTGGTGAAATATGTGTTTGCAGGCATAAGAGAGACAAAATATGCAAAAAAAAGAAATGCCCCGTCGGCCAATCCTGTCGTAAAACAACCGGCCAACAGGGTCATCTAAGGTCAAAATCAGCACCCAGCCCTTATCTTTCCGACGGATCTGGGACTGGCAGGGTAATCTGCCACCCGGATCATCACCAGGCTGGGTGATCAAGGTGATCACCTAGACGAAGGCCGGAAGCCTAATCGACTGGTTGGATGACCATCTGACCAATCAGACAGGATCATCTCCCGGTCGACCCTGCAAAACACTCCAAGATAAGGCCGTTTTCCATTCCCGGACTAAGGAGGGTAAAAAGTGAAGAAGTAAAGGAGACATCCACGTGGCACAACATGGACAACTGAAAGTATGACCTGGAGGGGGTCAGCACCCAAAAGGGGTCGCCGCTCGGCACAGGCCGCCGCCCAGCCTGCCAGGCCGCCCGGCCTAACCCGCCGTTCGGCCTAGGATTTTCCTCCCGGGGTGTCCAGCCCACTCGGCCCATTATACCAACCGATGCCAAGTGGATAAGGCAGTCGGGAACCGACCCAACAACAATCATCCGGACCGAATCCGATCCATCCGAGGGAAGGCGGTAGGAAACCGTCTAAATCTAAGGGCCGCCCAGCGCTTCCTGCCGCCCGGCCTGCCATGCCACCCGGCTTGTGTGGCCGCCCAGCCAATGCCACCGCCCGGTGGGAGAATTTTTTCCCACCGACTCTCATCCACCATGAAGTACCCACCAAGCCTTCACCACCTATAAATAGAGGGGGAATTTGGCATAAACAAGAGACAACACAAGAAGAAGATTCAAAGCTCCACTCCAAAGGCTTTAGCACTGCCAAGGTGTTTAGAAAATAGGGAGAGAGTGAGAGAGAGTTAGGAGGAGGTCCGGCTTGTTGGCACCTTCTCCACAATTGTACCTCGACGGATGCTTTTCTTCTTAGTAAGTATTCATGATCTTCATTTGGTATTTAAGTTTCCTTTTTAAGTAAGTTCTTTCCTTAGTTGTTTACGGGATCATCGCTCTATTTACATAGAGTATCATAGTCTTCTTTAAGTGTGACATCGAGACAGTAGAGTGGTTAGGCTAGAGGTTACCTTTGTTTGCCATGTGCCATGTGCCCCACGGTTTGTAGACATCGAGATAGTAACTAATAGCGTAGACGTGGTGTCTAGGCTAGAGGTTACCTTTGTTTGCCATGTGCCCCACGGTTTGTAGAGGTAGTAGGTAGGTGGTGACAGCCCTATCCAGCCTTAGTAATCCTCCATGTTCGGGTATGTCGTAGAGTTGTTGGCCGGAGTCGCCTGTGGATGCAGGGGTAAGCCGGTGCCCGAAGTAAGCAGTTATAGACTGAACCTATATTATTTTAGGATCCTTGACCATAGGAATTCTCTCTACCCTCTGCCTACCATATTATTGTTGTCCTTGGACAGATTAGTTTAGAAGAACAGTACACACATGTTCCCTGTGATTCGATAACCTGAAATACTCCTAGGTGAAGTGCTACATCGGTATCCATGCGCTTATGGATTTATCTGTGATCGTAAGAAATACCAACAACCACTCCTGCCGAAGTCCCGGTCCCTTCTGCCACCGATGTAGAGTTCTTGCCCACAAGCCCGCAATCACTCCCAGAGTGAAGACACGGTGTGCATCACCGCAACCATCATGGCACAAGCTCACCTCCCTCGAGAACTTGCTGGACTCCCCGAGCCGACATGGGCGCTCACTAGCAGTTCCATTGGCCAAGAGTGGTCTCCAAGACCGCAGCAACGAAGTTATATAGGCTTCCAACCTCCAACTAGCCGTTGCTCCACGAAATCAGCTTTCTGGGTGTACTGACCGGACTCTTCGGTCACTGCCTGACCGGACCGTCCGGTCACTACAGTCTTCAGCTCCAACAGCTGTGACCCCTCTGCTGACTTCCACTATCCGGACCGTACGGTCAGCTGATCAGACCATCTAGTCCATTTCTCTCTCCTGTCCAGAAACATTTTAGACTTCGGCTTCCTCTCTGCCCTTTGCAAATCATACTGACTGGACCGTCTGGTCAGTAGACCAGAACGTCCAGTCTCTACGAACTCTTGCACAAATAGATTCCTCGCTGAGTCACTGTAGTCTTTAGACAAAACCACTTAGTGACCGTACAGTCTGATCACCTCTGACCACTCTGTCCGGTAACTTCATCCACTATCACCTAGTGCCTATGATTTCAATGAGAAACCTTGCACATCACCGACTAGACAAATGTTCCCAACACTTGCTCAATAGTTTGTCCTCAGTTTTGATCCATCTCTATCAACCCTTGGACTCCATCAAGCTCACAAGCCTCCATGCTTGCGGTCATTGTCATCAATCGCCAAGGCAACCCTCATCCATCTGATTTGTAGTGTAGTTGAGAGATGATTCCTTTATGGACAACACTCGTGTAGATATTAGCCCACAATTTCACAGTTGTCATCTATTACCAAAACATTCATACCATAGGGAATCCATCAACAATGGTCATGAAGCTTACAATAGTTATGCCATAGTCGGAAGACAATGGGATGGCCCACTAATAATAGAACTGACCGAGTCGGCTTGGAGCACAAGACAATTAGAGATAGACTTACTATGCAATAAATTGTAGACTATGTGTAGGACTCTTCATGTACCCCTACCGACCGGATATATAAGGCTGCAGAACCCCCCACTGAGGGACACATCTTCACAAAGCAATACAATCCAAAGAACACAGAATGTAGGGTTTTCACTCTCTTTAAGGGGTCCGACCCTATATAATTCGGCATATTATGTCTTAACCGTCAAGTTTTTGGTCTCGTGCATAGCCCTATAAATATATTGTCATTTTTTAGTGATGTGTTATTTTGGAAATAGGTTTGTTATAGTAGTAGAATCTTGGGCAAAGAACAAGGTAGTTTTTGCAGCCATTTAAATCTGCTGTCAGGCCCAATGGTAATCCATGAACTCGGGTCCATCAAGTTTCATTAGGCCGTTGCTGTGTAATTCGAATGGAAAGGGTCGATAGCTAGGTCAGGTGGGCTGCGTATGTCTTGTTTATTTGGTGACGCGCACCCAAACACTGGAACAATTTCAGCAATACCAAATTTACTAGTCAATAAATAAAAATTTTGTACAGTCAAAAATACATTTATTCATGTGAAGGTTGAAAATAGCCTACTCTTTTTAGAGCAATAGTTAAATATCCATTGAAATTTTCATATAATTAATGGTAAGGAGTTAGAGATAACCTAGCTAGGTGAAGATGGAAAATAAGTGCCAAATGTGTTTTCTGTAATATGGATGAGATAATTCAATATCTCCTTTTTTGACCGTGATTGCGCTAATCTTATATGAAGAGTGGTGCTTATTTCTTTCAATATACCTCAGCCGTTGAATGTTGAATGTGTCTTCATTTTTAATGGGTGGCTAAATGGGGTGGACAAAAGGATATGTAGTCAAATTTGGGCAAGTTGTATGGATATTTTTACGATAATCTGGTTAAGTAGAAATGATGTGGTGTTTAATAATGTACAAGTTTTTTTCCCTTTGAAGGTACCCTTGAGAGGGACATATTGGATCCGATGGGTGTTGTTGTAAAAGCAGGAGAAACCTCGCAGTTTTTGCGGGTTGTCGTGTGCTTGAGGCCACTTTGATGGAGATTTTTTGTTCAAATGACTGGTGTTTTAGCAATAGACTTTGTGAGACTTAGTTTTGGATCACCGCGGGAAAAGGTTCCGATGTTTGGTGCCAGCTTGGTCTTTTTGTCTTCAGATGTAATAAGAAACGACTTCATGTATTATTCGACATGGTAGCTGAAATATTAATAAATACTCCCTATTATACAAAACGGAGTTAGAGATATATGCATCTGATGCCCATGCTGAGGTTCACCAAGTCTCGATAATATATCTTCACAAAACAAGGAGATAGGAAGACTATTGCTCTGAGCTGAACCATTCTTCTAGAATGTATAGGACGAGAAATGCTGTGTTTCAAAGGTCGCATCAAAGAAAAATATGATGACAGTTTTCAGTGTTGTTTTATAAACTATTTTACGACTAGTAGGTGTTCAAATTAGATTTTTGTTGAATATAGAACTTGTAGGTTTTTCTGTGTAGATGATCATAATGTATTTACTTGCTAGCATACCCATTATAGTTTTGAAGTTATGAAAATGTTAATTGACAGTGCTGCTGGAATTAGCTTTATGCTTGTTCTATTCTATCTTTTGGCGGGCGTGGGGACATAGGAGCGTCTTATTCATGTTTGTTTGATAATTATGTATGCATTAGTGCTGAGAATTATTTATGATCAGGTGGTGACCCTTTGGAGCGTGCTTAGCTCTCTTTGATCATTGATTAATGAAGGCAAGTAAACATAGCATTGTGGCCCCTTGCTTTAACTTTGTTATTTGAATTGCCTCCACTAAATTTGAATAATTCACACTAGCCAGATGAATTGCTAAATGGGAATTTATCTCTATGTCTTGAATGTCATTTATCAAATTATGGATCCTATTCATTTTATTTTGATGTTGAAGTACATGATGAAGTGCATACGTGACAATTTTGCATTCTTGCACTTTCCATTGGATGCATAAGAAGACACCGTAGCCTGATGTTAGTGCGGTAAGTACCGGTACAGCGAGGCACATTGTAATGAGCAATATGGTTGCATCCCTCACTTCTTTTGTTGGGATTTGAGGGTAGAAGTGAAGTCAGGCATTACATTGCATCATTCGCATTTTGCATATGTATTGAAGTTCAACATTATGAAGTTACCAATATTTTATCTCTCCAATTGAAGTTATATTTTTCACCTCATATTATATTTTTGGTGCTGCTATTTAGTTTGATGCTTAAATAAACCGTGGTTCAAATAATATTGTTAAAGCCATTTACTTGTTGAGGTTTTTTGTAAACCTCATGCGCTTTCATTTTCTTCCCTAGGTGCTTGAGTTTGATGGACATGAGCATGGGACGGGAAGTAGAAGCACATATCTTTATTCTCTACATGTTTCTAGTTGTTCACATATATTCCTAATAAAGAACTTATGCTCCCTTAGTTGAAACCTATTGGTTGGAGTGGTCAAGCACTGTTTAAACTTAATAGTGTTATGGATTTTGTTGCTAGAATTATGAGTGCTAGATTGATGTTGTTGCTGTTGAGTTATATATTTATCAATGTTGTTGGATGCTTCCGCTTACTCTGTTGTTAATCATTATCTTACTCTTTTCTTTATCGACTTCTTATTAATGGTTGTATTAGCATAGTGTAGTAATACTCTAGAGTAATTTCTAGGGTGTTACAGTTGGTAATTAGAGCATAGGTTATAGGTTCTTGGCATAGCATGTTATTAAAATTTGACTCACTCTAAAACTTGACACACTTGCACATTAGGTTGAGATTGGGTTTTTATCGCTTTGATATTGTTTTATGATATTAAACTTATTTATGTTATTTTGTTGCTATTGTGGTGTTATTGATTGCTTCGATCTTGTATGGGGTTGTAGATGAATCGCGGTCCTGGTCGTGGGCGTGGGCGTGGTCGTGGTCGCGGTTGTGGTCGCGGCCGTGGGGAGGAAGAACCTGCTCCTGAAGTTGAACCAATTGGGGATATGGTAGCAGTTTTAGCGGAGATGCAAGCAATGCGGGCTGAGATGAATGCTATTCGTCAAGCCCAGGTGGAGGCTGCTACTACTCCTGTTGCTCGAAATGTTCCTTTGGGTGGTAATGTGGATGGAGCAGGGGGCATAGCGCAGCCAGGAGTGGTTCCTAGTTGTCCTATGGACTTGAGGGAATGGTGTGGTATGTCTTTGGAGATGTTTGGTGGTACTAGTGCTCCCATTGATGCTGCAAATTGGCTTTCTACGACTATAGACAAGCTTGAGGCATTTTAGATTCCACCTTTGGACTGGGTTCGTTATGCCACTCAGTTGTTGAAGGATGAGGCACTAGTATGGTGGAGAAATATGTTGTCATCTCACTCAGCTGCTTATGGTCGTTTCTCTTAGGGGGAGTTTGTTGGCCAATTTAAGAGGAGGTTTTATCCGGTTGCTTTTATGGATAAGATGAAAACCCAGCTTGAGAAGTGCCATCAAGACAAGAAGACTGTGGCTGAATATGAAACTGCCTTTAATCAGATTGTGCGCTTTGTACCTCATGTGGCGCACAATGAGTATGAGAAGGCAAGGATTTTTAGGCAGGGTTTGAAGGCTTCCATTCATTGGGTCCTTAGTGCTTTTGTTCTGGAGGACTTTTGCTCTGTTGTTGAGCGGGCTTTGGGAGATGAGGTGCAGGATGATCACTCTCATGGACAGAGGGATCATAAGGGTCAACCTGGTGGCCCTGCTCAGAAGAAGGATAAGAATCACCGTCACCATCCTTATGGCGGTAGTTCTTCACAGTCTCGTAGTTCAGGAGGTGGTAGTTCTAGAGGTGGCTCTACTGTGTTCCGACCTGTTGCTAAGCCGGTATTGGGTCTTGTATGTTTCCGTTGTGGTGATGCTTATCGCCGTGCCGATTGTCATTGGACTGGTCAGTGTTCCAGGTGTGGCAAGGACCATAAGGATGCGGTGTGTAGAAAGAATCCGAATAGTAAGGTGATTTGGGAGCCAGTGGTGAATTCTTCTTCAGGATAGCGTGGTACTACAAACATGATGACTGGTGCTCCTTTTGGGATGTAGTACACCACTCCTCCAGCGTAGCAGCTCTTGTCTGCGCCACCATCACAGCAGTACTTGCTTGCTCCACCGGTACAGCAGTTTTTGCCTACACCTTCATCGCAGCAGTTCTTACCACCTTCTATGATGACTTTGGTACCAGGTTCTTCACATGTACCTGCGCCTAGTGGTGCATATTGGCTCTATAGAGGTCCTACTACATCTTTTTCCTCGGCTTCTACACCGACTGTTTTTTCTGGACCTTCTACTTCTACTGGTGTGCCTGGGGTGTATACTTTACCCGTAGGTGATGCTAGGGATCGTGGCGACGTTGTCATAGGTACCGTATCTGTTGATTCATTTGATGCATTTGTACTATTTGATTCTCGCGCTAGCTTCTCTTTTGTCTCGGAGGCTTTTGTGGGTCGTATGGGTATCACGGTGCAGCAGAATGGGCGGTCTATTACTGTCAGTTCTGCTAAGGGTCCTATCTCTAGTACTTTTGAATGTCCCGGTTGTGTGGTTCAATTGGCGGATGAGAATTTTGTGGCTAATCTTGTGGTTATTCCGTTGGATATATTTGATGTTATTCTTGGGATGGATTGGCTATCTCAATACCAAGCTATCATCTCTTGTTTTTGGAAGACAATATCTTTGCGTGCACCTTCTAGTAGAGAGGTGATTTTTGTTGGGAGTCCTATGAAGTACTCTCTTGCCTTATTGTACCATTTATTTCCTGACCGCTGGACAAGAAAATATGAAATTCTGTTTTCTATGGTCAGAGATGCTGATGTTATTTTACGAGTGGAGGATATTCGGGTTGTTCTCAATTACCCTGATGTTTTTCCACTTGAGCTTCTAGGTATTCTGCCTGCGTAGGATGCTGTGTTTGAAATCAAGTTGATTCCTGGCACACAACCTATCTATAAGAGTCCATATCGGATGGCACCAAAGGAGCAAGTGGAGTTGAAAAGGCAGCTAGATGATCTTCTTGCTAAGGTTTTCATTAGACCAAGCAAGTCACCTTGGGCTTTTCCTATGTTGTTTGTAGAAAAGAAGGATGGTAGTAAGAGGCTATGTGTGGACTATCGTGCCCTTAATCAGGTAACCATCAAGAATAAATATCTGTTGCCTTGTATTGATGTGCTCTTTGAGTAGTTGAGAGGTGCCATGGTATTCTCTAAGATTGATTTAAATTCTGGATATCATCAATTGAGAATACGAGAGGAGGATATTGAGAAGACTGCTTTTAGCACCAGGTATGGACATTATGAGTACATTGTTATGTCTTTTGGACTAACAAATGCCCCTGCTGCTTTTATGGAAGCGATGAATAGAATGTTGCATGAGTATCTGGATGACTTCATTGTTGTTTTCCTTGATGATATTTTGATCTACTCCAAGTCTGAGGAAGAGCATGAACGACATCTTAGTATTGTTCTTGAGGCTCTTCGGAAGAATCAATTTTATGCTAAGTTGAAGAAGTGTGCCTTTTGGTTGTCTGAAGTGGCTTTCCTTGGTCACATTTTTTATCAGCATGGCATTATGGTTGATCCCAAGAATGTCGCTTCAGTGGTTGAATGGAAGAGGCCTATGAATGTCACTGAAATTCAAAGTTTCTTGGGGCTTGCGGGTTATTATCGTTGTTTTGTGCTGAATTTTTCTACTATTGCAAAGCCTATGACCAAACTTACAGAGAAGGGTGTTACATTTGAATGGACTCATGCATGTGAAGTCAGTTTTTAGACTCTAAAGAACAAATTGGTGAATGCTCCTATTTTAGCCTTGTCTGAGAGCGGCAAGCGTTTCACTGTGTATACAGATGCTTCCCGTATTAGACTTGGTTGCGTTTTGATGCAAGAGGGCAAGGTGATTGCCTATGGCTGTAGACAATTGAAGAAGCATGAGAGAAATTATCCTACTCATGATTTAGAGTTGGCTGCTGTGGTATTTGCTCTAAAATCCTGGAGACATTATCTCTATGGCGAGGCTTGTGATATCTTTACTGATCATAAGAGTCTCAAATATATTTTCACTCAGAAGGAGCTGAATTTGAGGCAGCGTAGATGGCTCGAATTGATAAAGGATTATGACCTTACAATTCAGTATCATCCAGGGAAGGCAAATGTGGTGGCCGATGCTCTCAGCAGAACCGGTGTTCCTCAGGTGGCAATGCCTTTGATTGCAGATTTGGATCGTATGGGTGTCTCCTTGTGTTATGCAGGCACTGCAAGAGAAGAGACTCAAATGCTCATTCAGTCACGCCTTGTTGAGAGGGTGCATGGTGCACAACAGCATGATCGTTTGATTCAGGAGGTTCGCAAGAGAATTGCAGCTGGTAGACCTCGTGAGTTTAGTATTGATGAGAACGACATGGTCCGTTTTAAGGGACGTCTTTGTGTACCATAGAAATCAGAGGTGAAGTTGGATATCTTGAGAGAGGCTCATAGAACTCCATATACAGTTCATCCTGGTGAGACCAAGATGTATAGAGATGTGAAGCAAAGTTTCTGGCAGAATGAAGAGGATGAGAGTCGATATTGCTAAGTATGTGGGAGCTTGCGATGTGTCCCAGAAGGTGAAGTCCAAACATAAGAGGCCTGCAGGGTTGTTACAACCTCTACAAATTCCAGAATGGAAATGGGAATATATTACTATGGATTTTGTGGTTGGTTTGCCTCTCTCTCCTCGGGGTAAGGATGCAATTTGGGTGGTTGTGGATAGGCTCACTAAGGTGGCTCACTTTATTCCAATGAAGACCACTAATTCTGCTGCAGACTTGGTTCCTTTGTATATCAAGGAGGTTGTCAGACTATATGGTGTGCCAAAATCTATTGTTTCTAACTGAGATCCTAAATTTGTTTCTAATTTTTGGATGAGTTTGCATGGCGCCTTAGGGACAAGTCTCGATATGAGTGTTGCTTTTCACCCTCAAGCGGATGGTCTATCTGAGCGTACTATACAAACTTTGGAGAATATGTTACGAGCTTGTGTACTATCTTGGAAAGATAGTTGGGAGGATCATTTAGCCTTAGCCGAATTTGCTTATAATAACAGTTACCAAGGAAGTATTAAGATGGCCCCATATGAAGCTCTGTATGGACAGAAGTGTATTTCTCCATTGTGTTGGGAAATACCAAGTGAGCGCTTGTTAGTTGGTCCAGACTGGGTACAACAGACTCATGATAAGGTACTTGAGATCCGCCAAAATATGTTGACTGCTCAGAGTCGGCAGAAGAGCTATGCAGATGTTAGGTAGAGAGATTTGGAGTTTGCAGTGGGTGATGAGGTTCTGCTCAAGGTGTCTCCGACAAAAGGTATTGTTCATTTTGGCATCAAAGGGATACTTAGCCCGAGATATATCGGACCGTATCTAATTATAGCTCGAGTTGGGTCTTCGGCATATCGCCTTCAATTACCTGAGTCTATGTCCGGAGTGCACCCAGTGTTTCATGTTTCTCTGTTAAGGAAATATTTAAAGGATCCAGAGAAGAAGATAGAGCCTGAACGAGTGGTTATTCAGCAAGATCTAACTATCGACTCTCGACCAGTACGAATATTGGAGTTCTCAGAGCATGTAATGCACAATCGTACTATCAAGTATGTAAAAATCTTATGGAGTAACCAACCTGAACGTGAAGCTACTTGGGAGCTTTAGGAGCATATGCGCAAGAAGTACCCCGACCTTTTTGAGACTGGTGAGTTTTTTTTATGTTCACTTCTCTTCAGTTGCCTTCTTATAGAAACGATTGAATTCGAGGATGAATTCTCTTTTAGGGGGGGGGGGGGGGGGGGGAGAATGTAGTGCTCCAAGTAAATAAACTTTTTGCAATTAATTCGTTTTAGGAAAAGAAAACAAAACCTGGGCTTAGTGTGCATTAAAACTTGCCTTAATTCTGACCGTTTCATAGAAGGGAAGAGAGAACACGAATAGACCAAGAAAGAATCCGATGTCCTTTGGTTTTTCCTGTTGCCGTTTCTAATTCCCCACCCATCGTGAGTCCCAGAGAAAAACAGGAGTCACCTCCTCATACTTGGCAACTTTCATTCAGCGATCCCTGCTCCTTGCAAAGCCGTACAGGAAAAGGTCTTGGCAGATTGCAGCGAGAAACAAGGTGATCCAGAATAGAGAGAGTGGAGGGAACGTGATCTCTTCTAGGTATCAAAATTTGGTTGATCTTCTATCTACGTCCAGCCCTGGATTAGTTCCGGCGGTTAGCACCTTAATCCTTTTTGGAACAGATCGTCCCTGTCGTATGGTATTATGTTAGTTGTTCATTCCAGCCAACTGATGGTTAGATCAAACCATTTTCTCGAGAATTTATGTTTGGAATCTGACTTTTGCACTATAACGAAAGTTATAGATGGTTGGATTATCTTTCTTTGGAGTACTAGAACGCTCAATTTGGTCAAGTATTGAAGGAGCTAGGCCTTGCTGAATCTCAGAGGTCGAAGTTTTCGTCAGCAGTTTTGTCAGATGGTAGTAGTAGTTCTAACCCAGTTTCCGGGGTCTTAGAGATCGCTTTGTATAAAGACTATATAACGAAAGTTGTAGAGGGTCTTCATATCTTTCCATCGAGTATTTAAACGCATTCTGTGGTCAAGTATATCAGGAGATATGTCTCTCTAAAATTGACTGTCGAAATTCCAGTTTCTGTCAGTTGCAGATCTGACAGTTTAGATTTCGTGGCTGTTTAATGCATCCTAGATCCCGAATTTGTATTTTGTGGTATGGAAGATTTTGTAGTAGATTTGTTAACCTTTCCATGGAGTATTTTATCACTGTGTTTGAATAAATATTCAGTGACTTATAGATTTTTGAAGCTCACTGTTCTACAGTACGACGACAGTTTACAGTGCTGTTTTATAAACTGTTTTACGACTAGTAGGTGTTCAAATTAGATTTTTTGTTGAATATCAACCTTGTAGGTTTTTCTGTGTAGATGATCATAATGTATTTACTTGTTAGGGTACCCATTATAGTTTTAAAGTTATAAAAATATTAATTGACAGTGCTACTGCAATTAGCTTTATGGTTGTTTTATTCTATCTTTTGGCGAGCGTGGAGACGTAGGAGCATCTTACTTATGTTTGTTTGATAATTATGTATGCATTGGTGTTGAGAATTATTTATGATCAGGTGGTGCCCCTTCGGAACGTGCTTAGCTCTCATTGATCATTGATTATTGAAGGCAAGTAAACGTAGCGTTGTGGCTCCTTGCTTTAACTTTGTTATTTGAATTGCCTCCACTAAATTTGAATAATTCACACAAGCCAGATGAATTGCTAAATGGAAATTTATCTCTATGTCTTAAATGTCATTTATCAAATTATGGATCCTCTTCATTTGATTTCGATGTTGAAGTACATGATGAAGTACATACATGACAATTTTGCATTCTTGCACTTTTTATTGGATGCATAAGAAGACACCATAGCCTGATGTTAGTGCGGAAAGTACCAGTACAGCGACGCATATTAAAATGAGCAATGTGGTTGTAGCCCTCACTTCTTTTGTTGGGATTTGAGGATAGAAGTGAAATCATGCATTGCATTGCATCATTCGTATTTTGCATATGCATTGAAGTTCAGCACTATGAAGTTACCAATATTTTATCTCTCCAACTGAAGTTATATTTTTACCTTATATTATATTTATGGTGCTGCTATTTAATTTGATGCTTAACTAAACTGTGGTTCAAATAATATTGTTAAAGCCGTTTACTTGTTGAGGTTTTTTTAAACCTCATGCGCTTTCATTTTTTTCCTCATTTTTTTCCTTATTGTTAAAACGGGAAGTAGAAGCACATATCTTCACTCTCTACATGTTTCTAAATGTTCACATATATTCCTAATAAAGAACTTATATTCCCTTAGTTAAAACCTATTGATTGGAGTGATCAAGCACTGTTTAAACTTACTAGTGTTATGGATATTGTTGCTGGAATTATGAGTGCTAGATTGACGTTGTTGCTGTTGAGTTATATATTTATCAATGTTGTTGGATGCTTCCGCTTACTCTGTTATTAATCATTGTCTAACTCTTTTCTTTATCGATTTCTTATTAATGGTCGTAGTAGCGTAGTATAGTAATAATCTGGAGTAATTTCTAGGGTGTTATGCGAATATGGTGTTTTGAAATTTGGGGCATCACACTGTTACACATAAAATGGTGATACCAAACTGGTCACTTAATGCACATCTATTTCGTAATGTTCTCCGCTTACCCAACATACAAACTAAATAAGCAAATTCTATATCCGAGAGAATGATTGTGTGAAATATTTTTCTCTGATATATCCGCCTAAGACAACCACCTTTCTCTTCCAACAAAGCGTTAGGTAGAGAGTAGAAAAAACAAGCCCGGAATTCTTAGACAGATATTAAGAGACATGCTAACAAACCGTTAGGTTCCAATTTTCTTATTATTTCATCGCTCAGTATCACCCACATTTTCCTCTTTTATGAATTTTAAATGTTTTCAAATTAAAATACAGAAAATATACTTTTGTCAAAACTTCTTTTCTCGTGATACTCATGATTGGAGACTCATCCATGCCCATCCAAAATTATTTCTACACGTTCTAACGTATTTTACATTGAAATAAACTTATCAAAAAGACGTGCCTTGTAAATTTTCGTCTATTCAAGATCTATTACATTGGGAGCTTCAAAAACTTTTGTTGTGTATCCAAATATATGATTTAATATTTTAATAACTACGTACATCCCTCAAAGTTAAAGCTCAAAGTTAAAGGTTTCCATCACCTCGTCTCTTGTGCTGCAACATGAAGTAGTTGTACTACTGCACTAGCTATTGTACTACCAGTTGCTAATTTGACCCTGCTAAACTTGAGAAAAAAATAACATATAGTAGTACGAGCTAATCTGCACTAAAGATCTTTGAACTTTTCGGGGACACTATTCTAAACAGCTCCCTTTACAGCTTTGCAGACGTTGAATCTGGACGAATTGTTGTAACGAAACCACTGCTTAATGCATAAGCAAGCTTGTCCGACGAAACTGTGTGATTACCGAGACGGTCAGGGTCAGACAGCGACTTTTGTCCGTAGGTATCGCAAGACATATCACCTTAGCTTAACATTATCTAGACCATTATTATATAAATGAGTCGTACAACTTTACAGTTTTAACAAATCCCGGTTGTGTCTGGATATACGTGCCGTCGTGTGAACGTTTGACAAAGTCACATACAAGACACACGGCATGTGATGCCATGTGGATTTGTCTGGGTTTTGACAAAAATCATTATTATTAGCGATAAGCAGAACAGTATATTTCATTATCTGCGTCGCTAAGAGTACACATGGACTTTGTCGTATTTGATATGGAAGCTATGGAATCTTCGAGTCCGATGTATATTTCACTTTTAAATTAACGGTCGTGCACGTAACTGCTTATTTCCAGATATGAGAAGATAAGAGACGAACTATCTTTGGAGAATAGATCAAACAAATTGTTGTTTATTTTCTTTATGGATTTATATAGAATATAATGAACAAATTATGGCCAGCCTGTCCTTCGCCTGAATGTGCTGCGTAAAGATGTAGCCGGAAGCAAACGACGTGCACTAGTAGACTACCTCAGAAACCTTGTCGCGTCCGATCCTAAGAAAACAAAGCATAAGCTATGGGGGTGTTCGTTTTCTAGAATATAAAGGCAAAAACTAAGATTTAGACTAAACTTTAGTTTTAAGAGAACACCAAACAGGTGGGCTAAAAGTTTGTTTTTTAGGACTAAAAGATGGGTAAAATTTGAGTCTCTCACTACAACAAAAAGGTCTAATAGCGGCGGTCCAAAAACCACTGCAGCGGCTGGTTCGCCATCTCACCGCTACACTACCGCAGGTAAAAAAGAGAGATAACAGCAGCGGGCAATCTGTGGAGGAAACAATCTGCCGTTAAAGAGATATTAGTAGCGGCGGGTGACATCTCCACCCGCCGCTACCCATATACCAGAAAAAAAAAGAACTACCAGATCTAGCGCCGCGCAGATCTGCCGTCACGGCCCTGGATCCGCCGCCTCGGCGAGGAGCGCCATGCCACCGCACAGATCCGCTGGAGCGGCCCCGTCGCGCGCCGCTGCCGAATCCGACGGTGCGCACCTTTCCTCGTGCCGCGGCCCCTTCATCACACGTAGTCACCGGATCCGCCGCCGCGGACCCTTCTTCACGCAGTAGCAATGGCAGGGGGAGGAAGGGCCGGCCAGATCCGCTGTCATGGCCCCTTCCTCGTGTCGCCCTCCTCCGGCTCCCCCTCCTCGCGCGCTGCTGCCGGATCCATCGCGTCGCCCTCCTCCACCTTGTGCCGCTCTCCTCCACATCGCGTTGCCCTCCTCCGGCTAGATCTGCCGCTAGAGGGGCACGGGGATGGGGAGGCAGTGGCCCTCGATTAGAAGGCAGGAGGCGGCGTTGCCCGACGAGAGGGGGACGAGAGGCGGGAGTGTCCGTCGGTAGGGGGGAGGCGGTGGCGCGAGACGAGAAGGGGAGGAGAGGCGCTAGTGGCCAGACGGGAAGGGGAGGAGATTCGGCGGTAGCCGACGAGAGAGGGAGGGAAGATGGGGCATAGGAGACGAGAAGTGAGGATTGGTTTAGAGTTTGTTTTTCTTTTATACTTTATTTGGGCTGATGGGCTTCTCTGGTTGATGAGCCAATAGTAACGACGGATGATAACATGGGCCGCTGCTAAATTAATAGTAGCAGCGGTCCACTTATTGAACCGCCGCTATTAATTTATATTAGTGGTGGTTCGTCTTAAAATCATGTTTCTTGGTACTATAGCATGCTGTAGCGGCGGGGAAGATTCGTGCGCCGCTAATAAAAAATTGTCTTCGCTGCTATAGTAGCCTTTTGTGGTAGTGTCTAAAGAGATGCTGGAATGGACTAAATTTTTTTTCCTCCATCCTGGACGCCACCTACTCTCTAACCTTCGCTGCATTGTTTGCATGAACATCCCTAGAACTAAACTTTAAGGACCAAATAAATTTAGCCTGCGCTAAATTTAGGGGCTAAAGTTTAGCTTATAAAGAAAACTAACAACCCCTAAATTGAGCAAATGTTTTCCACGTAAATCTTTCTTGGTTAACTGCACGGCTCCTGAAATTTGATGCACACTACTAAAAAACCATTTCTAGCAACTGGCTATAACTGGCCATTGTAACGGACATTAGATCCGTTAGTGTGGAAGTGTTACCAAAATAAATATTTTTCAAAACTGGCCCTGTGCCTTTGTATTCCAACAAGCTGTTTTACCGTAGTCCATGTTACTTTTCTTACATCCAAGATGTAAGATAAGAAATAAATCACAATTATTGCCCTTTTTTCAAAATAAAACAATTAACTAAAAAAGGAATTCTCGTCTGCTTCCTCTGCTCGCCACTGTAGTATTCGCTTTCCACTTCTGATCTCCTCCCTGTGTATGGTAGCTGGGCCTGCACGGCGAGTAAGCTCGGCACAGCTCAGATCAGGTCGAAGGTGAACCGAGCTAGCTCCACTACTACAATTAAGCTCTGTTGTAGCGGACCAAAAGGAGCAGTAGTGGCGGATAATAGAATTGACATTGAGCCTTTGTCACTACTTACTTACATACTTAGTTACGGTCCAGAGGCTGCTAGTGGCTAGGCTATACATAAGTTAAGAAAGGCGTCAGTAGCAGTCTAAGAACCACTACTGATGCCATAATATACTACAAAATAAAAGGGCATCAGGTGCGCCAGATGCACCGCACGCTGTCCCAACGATGCTGGTGTTTTGTCTTCTTCGCCATGGAGGTGGAGGAGAGGAGGCAGCCGGTGGCAGAGGAGGATGGCCGGCAGCGGAGGACGAACCCTCTACCTAATAGGCGGCGGTGCGGCGTGCGCGGAAGTGATATGGCCACGCCGCACTGCCCCCTTTTTATAGAAGGTTGCGGCTGGTAGTAGCGGGTCTTGTTGTCAGGCCCGCAACTAATTGGGCCTTAGGCCTTAGTTGTGGGGATAATAGAAACTGCAATGTGTTGACAGTCGTTAAGTATCAATTTCAACAGTCAATATACCTATAAAAATAGAAAGACATAGCATTTCATACTTGCATGTTAGTTAGGAATAATAAGATTCCACTTGTCCTTGAAGAATTATGTGCATGCAGGGATTTGGTATATTATATGTGGAGAAATGGAGCATAATCCAGGGAAACACCATTTCGCCCAATGAGACGGTGTGAACTGGACTTCTCTCAGATTGCATACGTGGCTGCACAGGATTTCTCCGGAGAACACTGCCTTAAAACAGAAGAGGACCCACCTGTCAGTCGCCTCGAGAAATCACATGGCAGGAGGCCCCACTCCTGGTCGACCCACCAAGGGGGAGGTCGACCGACCTAGTCCTCAGGCGGTTTGGCCTCCCCTTCCACGTGTCGCCTCCTCAGCCTTTTGGCAACATCGGTGGTCCGAAGTTCCGCGGTGGTTACTCGCGAGAACCGACCTTTGAACACTATAAATAGAAGAGGAGGGCTTCACTTCAACACACACACACTCAAGAGTATTCATTTCCCTCATTCACATAGTAGTTTTCTAGTCCTAGTGGAGTTTAGTGTAGGAGGAGCCTTGCTCAAGTCTCCAAGTCATAGGAGTATTGGTATGGCTCTTGTATCTCTACCTTTATTATTCTTTATATTATTATGACTTTGCTCTATTTCATTAATATAGTTCTTCCATATAGTTATGCTTATGATATGTGTTCCTTATTTTGTTATATAGCATATTCATATTATAGTACTTTATGCTTTCATGATGATATAGACTTGCTACCTTGTTGTCATGCTTGGCATATACCTTGACTATAGTCTAAATGTTATAATGCTAGTTGTACTTTAGTCTAGTTGTGATGATTCAATATGGGTTTGATATCCAATTAGGATTGCAATTGCTTAGCTCATGACTTGTTAATCCGTAGGGTTAAAGTTATGTATGCTTTAGTACATGTTAATCTAAACATTGATTCTAGTGTTTGATCAATGCTAGGATTCTACTTAAATGTGCAAGCGTGGTGCTTAAACGGCTAGGTAGTATTGATCACCTCGTAATCCATGGTTTATAGAGGTAGGCAGTAGGTGGTGATAGTCCTATCTGTCCATTGTAGAGTTGCCTTGTATATGATGGGCTTGAATCCGTACACGAAGTGTTGAATGTTTTAAACTATGACTAGTATAATCATGCATATAATTATTTGACTAAGTAACTATATAGGTAGACTAACATTAGATATCCAAATTTGCTTACCTTACTAAAACTCCCTAGTGACTTAGGACTTTATTTATCTTTTGGAATGATTGCTCTGTGGTGTCACACTACCCCAATCCATAATTATATACTTACCCCTGTGTGAGCTCTGATTATTCATACCAATCTTTATGACTACATTACTATTAACAATTATATATTTATGATGTAGCCTTCCTTTGATAGAACTATAAATGACAAGCTATTGAAACAATCCAATAGTGAAATGCTACAATGGTATTATCCATACGCTTGTGGATCTTACTATATCGACACTGAAGTGCACATTTATAATTATGTCTGGTGCGACGTTAAAAAGTGTCACAAGCATTTTTGGCGCCTAGCTGGGGGTGATTACATCGATGTAACTTAGTAAATGTTAGCAAGTGTCAACAAGCATTTCTGGCGTTGTTGCTGGGGAAGGCTTAGACAAATATATATATATATATATATATATATATATATATATATATATATATATGAGACATTTTTTTCCTACTCCCAGAAGTAGCTACTCCCACATGTATATCTCACAATCTAGAGAGTATTATTATATACTTGAGGTTTGTAAATATAGTATATAGTCATACTAGATGGTATGTGGATATATTCACTTTTTTTTGTTGTGATACATGAAGTATGAAGACATACTTACTTTTATATAGCAGTAAATACGATATATGTTCATGTGTTTATAATATAAAGACCCTTTAAAAACAATTATGGTTATCACTCACAAAAATCATGTTTTAAGTATGTGTATATACTCAAAATGATAAGTGGGTATGAACACATACCCAAGGTGATTTTCTGAACGTGGGAGTAACTACACTTTGGGAGTAGTATAGAATTATCCTCTCTCTCTCTCTCTCTCTATATATATATATATATATATATATATATATATATAGGGACGTGCTATTTAACGCGCAGCACGTTAAATAGCTATTTAGCACCACGACCCGGCAACCGTAATTGTTTATCACTTGACCATAAAATTCACACCCCATAACCATGAATATTTCCCACAACCATAAATGTTTTTTGTTGTAATCATAAAAACCTTGTAGACCATCCCCACACCCATAAATGTTTTACTCATAACCATAATTTTTCTACTTCTGTAACCATAAAGTTATAGCTATCAAATAACTTATTTAACATGTAGCGTGTTAAATAGAAGTTCTATATATATATATATATATATATTACTAATTGTATGGTAGTCAGTGTTTATGCATGCTAACCTTGTACGTTTTCGATGTGCCTGAGAAGTTCATTGAGAATCCAGAAAAAAGTTTTAAGGAAAATTAGGCGTAACGTCTCTTCTCCTTGACACTCTTAGCCAGCATATCAACCAGTCATCACCGCACCACCAAGATTCGAGCCAATGGCTGAGAAGGCTCTCAAGGACTACTCTGCTCCCTCTGCCAGTAACGTGCTTACGGGCCCATGATTGACATCAGGTACGGAAACTTTGAGATCAAGACCAGTCTGATCACGATGGTGCAGGCAAGCCCATTTTGTAGGAATTCCAATGAGGATGCCAGCGCTCACTTGCAATAGTTTTTGGAGTTGTGCAACACCTTTACCATAAGGAATGTGACTCCGGATGCCATTAGGCCCCATCTGCTCCCGCTCTTGCTGCTAGGCAAGGCCAAGCAGTGGTTCTACACCAACAAGGAGGCTGCCAACACCTAGGAGAATTACTCCACTCTGTTCCTCGTGAAGTTGTTCCAGGTAAAACCAACTCCTTACAAGGAAGAATTTCAAGTTTCCAGCAGGAGGCTGGAGAAACAATACCGGAAGCATGGGAAAGGCTTCAGAAGTACATCCTGGTCTGTCCCCAACATGGAATGGATAAATGGCTTATTATCCAGAACTTCTACAAGTGACTCACAGCCTCAAGCCGTCAGCACATTGACGGCACTGCTAGAGGAACCTTCTTCTCACTAACCGTCAAGCTGGCAACTGACTTAATTGAGAAGATGGTCTCCAATCAAGGATAGAATGATGAGAGACTCTAGCCACGTGTGCAAGGCATGCACACCGTCAAGGAGACGGATATGCTCGCCACCAAAGTGGACCTTATCTTGAAGCGGTTCGACATCCATGAAGACCCCAGCCTCTCTAGCCACGTGTGCAAGGCATGCACACCGTCAAGGAGACGGATTTGCTCGCCACCAAAGTGGACCTTATCTTGAAGCGGCTCGACATCCATGAAGACCCCAGCCTGAAGGGCACAATACAAGCTCTGGACCATTGCATGATGTGCGAGGTCTATGACAACATAGAACATTCGGGCAATGACTGCCTAGAGACTCATGAGGAGGCTATGTTCGTGAACAACAGGTATCACCCTCAAGAAGGTCAGGGGTGGCAACCACACCCCAATCAAGGAGGTAACTACAGTAATAATTCTTTTAATCCTAACTAACCTTCCTTGAAAGATCTTGTTTTAAGCCAAACTAATATAAATGAAAATTATAGTAAAAAGTTTGCCTCCTCTAAGAGGATATTATAAAGAATTAATGCTAAGATAGAAGGGCTTTCTGCTCCTTATAAGAGCCAGCTAAGCTTTAACAAAATGTTTGAAACTCAACTAGGTCAAATAGCAGTTGCTCTGCCTACTCTAGACTATGGGAAAATTCCGAGGCAACCCAAATCTACCACAAAAAATGTGAATGCGGTGATGCTTGCGGATAATCCCTCTCGCCACCCGCCATATATTAACCATGGAGGAAATGATCAAGAGGATGAGTTGAACTTCATCCCAGTGATCCAAGGTGATCCAAGGAGCCTGATGATCTATGTTGAATTGGGACAGAATTTTTTGAGCAAGCATTGTGCGACCTTGGAGCCAGTGTCACATCATGCCAAGAGTTATCTTCAACAAGCTAAACCTCGCAGGCCTAGTCCCAACTCAAATAAGGATTCATCTTGCCGACTCAACAATGCAGTACCCCACAGGAATTGTTGAGGAAGTTTTGGTTGAGATCCGCGGATGCCTTATCCCTGAGCCCGCAATCACTCCCGGAGTGAAGACACGGGCACTCACTATCGATGTCCCTTTCAAGGGTGGGCTTAAACCATATACAAACGTGTGACGGCCTTCATAACCAATCATGATTGGCTCAATCACCGACACCTAACTGGTCTAGATCTCACCATAGACCAGGGGTAATAGGCTAGATCACACCCTCAAGGACACCCTAGCCTTAGTATGGTCACTGCCTAACCGGACCATCCAGTCACTCCTTTAATGGCTTCTCCAGAGTTGTTGGCTTATCTGTCTCTACTGACATCATACTAATCATACCATCGAGTCTCTTCGCCTTTGACGATTCCAGAGAGCATTCACTTTGCTTTCTCTCTGCCCCGCTTCCATCCACATAGACTAGACCATCTGGTCTCTATGGGCCTTCGCGCTGACAGATTCCTCGCAACAAGTCTTCTCTAGTTTTCCTTCCCCTCTGATGACCATACAGTCTGGTCTCGCTAGACCCGCTAGACCGTTCTATTTGGTCACTTTGTTTAGAAGCTGAAACTCCTCGTCCTTACTTGACTTTGTTTCCCGGCTTCTTCCAACATCTCCTTGGCTTCTCCACTATCACCTAGTCCCTGTGATTTTCCTGAGCATTTATGCACATCACCAACTAGAGTGACATAAAGAGACATGACCTAGATACTTTATAGTCCGGTTTTTATATGGACTCAAAGCCCTAACAACTAGACAAGTGCTCCAAACACTTGCTACCAGCATGTCCTTAGCCTTGATCCATATCCATCAACCCTTGGACTCGATCAAGCTCACCAAGCTCCATTCTTGTGGTCATTGTCATCAACCGCCAAGGCAATCATCATCAATAAGATTTGTAGTTAAGTTTAGAGATGATTCCTGCATAGACAACACTCATATTGATATTGGCCCACAATTTCATGGTTGTCATTAATCACCAAAACATCCATACCTTGGGGATCTAATCATCAATGGTCGTGAAGCTTACACTGTGACTGTGCTTGGAGGTCACTGTAACTTATGGTGGTACGTTATGGTGGACATTTCTACTGGTTCACAGTTTTTTGACAATTTCTAGTGGATTGGTTGAAGCCTATATATAGTTATTGCTGGGGTCTTGGAGACCTCTCTCGGCCATTTGAATAGCTGAGAAATCTGTAGAGGGCCAAGAGGAGAAGAGAAGATAGTTGGGCAAAGATTGGAGAGCTATCTTTGACTATCTTGGAGAGTAACAAGGGCATTCCTTCATCTCTAGCCTAGGATGGTTGTAGAGAGTGATTAGTGCTGTTACTCTTGGTCTATGGTAAGGCCTAGATCGGCTAGGTGTCGGTGATTGAGCCTATCAAGTGTGATTGGTTGTGAAGGCTGTCACATGTTTGTACAAGGTTGTTGTTCCCCCTCGAAAGGTGCATCAACAAGAGAGCGAATGTGTGTGCACTCAGAGAGAGCGCCTGTGTGTACAAGGTTGTTGTTCCCCTTCGTCAAGCTCATGCTAGAGGTGCAGTGGTCGTGCAACCATGCCGTCACTCTAGGAGTGATGCGAGCTTGTGTGCCATGACTCCACCGTTGAGCGGCTAGAGGGATCAATACTCCGGTAGGACTTGATCCAACAAGGACTAGGAGAAGGGCCCATCCTTTTGATACCCTGGCATAAAATCCATAAGCATTCTCTAAATCCTCTCTTTACTTATTGTTCTTAATTCTGCACTTGTGTGTAAGTAGTAATAGGAGTATCATGGGCTTTCATGCTTGTTGATCGGTCTAGCCCCGCTTGGATTGCATCATACTACTAGTATTGCTAGGATTTTGGTTCGATAGAATTATAATGTACTTACTATCGGGAAGTATGTGGAATTGGCAAAGTGAAGTATTGAGTTGATGATTCACATAACAAGTCCAATTTACCCTGCCCCCGCCCTCTTGGTTTTTCTCGATCCTTACAAGTGGTATTAGAGCCAAGTGCTCAAAATAAGGCTCAACCATCTTGAGTAGGATGCCAGGAGAGATGGGGAACATCTTTCATGGTGAGGACTACTCTTATTGGAAGGTTCATAGGTATGCCTTCCTTGAGTCCATTGATCCACAAGGACGGCAAGCGACCATTGGTGAAGCTCAAGAAAATGAAGTCGATGATGCCAACTTTGTTAAGAACACGCGTGAGCCAAAAATGTCATTTCTCTTGAATTTCTAAGAATGTGTTTGCTCGCTTAGATTCTACCACTCTTGGTAGGGGGACTTCGGCTCAAATCAGAAATATTCATGAGGGGTCTCAAGGTGCCAAAGAAGAGAAATTCTATGTACTTAAGAATAGACTTTATTGCTTCAAGATGCTACCTAATAAGAAAGCTAACACAACTTACTCTTCCTTTCATGCTTTTGTGAAGTAAATCAATGCACTTGGCTCGGACTTCAAGCTCAAAGATGCTGATGTCAAGAGGAAGTTCGTGTGGCTTCTCCAAAGCAACTATGAGACAATTGTCACACTCCTCACCAACAATGATTTGAAGAGCAAGACAATGGATGAGATTCTTGGTAAGCTCACATCCTTTGAGAACTACAAGGCATGGATGATGCTCAGCCTTCTAAGCTCACATCTAGTTGAAGATGTTCAACCCAACAAGTGCATCAAGAAGGAAAAGATGAAGCAACTCTTGGAGGATGAAAATCTTGAGCTTGATTAAGATTATCTTACTCTTGTCAAGAAGAGGATGAATATCAGTGGAAGAAGCTAAAAGAGAGGAAGTGGTTGCTTCAATTGTGGGAAGAGTAGGCATTTCTTCAAAGATTGCCCAAAACCCAAGAAAGACAAGAGGAGACAATCACACTCCTCAAGTAAAGATGAAGATGAGAAGTCAAATCCATGTAGTACAAGAATAAGCACTCCCGCAATGGGAATGACAATTGGAGTCTTTTTTTTTAGCTGGTCAATATAACATAGGAAAACAGGAGAGTAGTGAAATTGATACTATATAGGGGCGTTCAAGTTGTTATTATTTTTTTTAAAAAAGCAACCAAGCAACAACCATAGAGAAAAGGCAGCCACGGGTACATACCCACCTACTTCAAAGTTGTAAAACAGAGACAATATAAAGTAGAATAGCAAGTTAAAAAAATCAAGCTGTTACTAGGTTAACTTTGTGCTGAGGACACAAGAAGCATCATTTATGAGTCACTAGGTGTCATACGCCCTTGTTTTTACTGACCCCTCAAAAATATGATTGCAATGTTACAATATCAAAATTGGTTTTAGACCATTAAAAATTCTTCAGGAAAAATTAGAATAAATTGTACACCTGATGCAAATACTCAGAGAATATCAGAATCACCAACACAAAATTCATCATGGAAATTAGCATGATGCAATGGACCTGATTGTGATGGCATTTACTATATTTATACCTGCACTACCACAAAACAGCCTAGTACCGGCGCAACCTAAATCACGTAGCGGTGGCCCAATGAGAAACCGCCACTACAACCAGTAATCAAATTGTGGTGGCAGCCCACATAATCATCCACCTTTATTAAATCCATTTTAGTGGCGGCCCACTTAACTATCTACCGCTACTCTTCATTTTAGCGGTGGCCCACTTTACGGCCCACTACTACAGAGGTAGCCCAAGGCCTAGTTATCCCATTCCATTATAAATGAAATTCTAACCCTTCATCCATCCCTCATGCCCCTACTCACTTCACACTGTGCATCACCCTACCAATCTCCCTCTCCACACCACGCATTGCCTTGCCTTCCTATTTTCTACCCATCGTCCCTTGCCTCCCTCTCTTCATGGTGTGGCTAGGGCTCAAGGTAGTGTGGCTTGGATCTGGGCCCCTCGAGGCTCGGTATTGGCAGGGCAGCACGTAGTACCCGGGGCCATGATAGGTGTGGATGGGGATCTGGAGCCATGACGGGGCTGCAGACCGACACCCCCTTTTTCTGGTAGCCCGACGCCCCTCCTCCTACAATGGCCCCATGTGGGGTGGATCTGGTGCAACATACCCTTCCTCTGTTGGCTCTGTGCCACCCCCTCCTCTGGTGGCCCCCTCCTCTAGACAGCTGGCGCCTGGCACCCCTCCTCCTCCGATGGCCCCATGTGTAGTGGATCTGGTGAGGTGGCCCCATGTGGTCCCCTCCTCCAGCAACTCGATGCCCCTCCTCTGGTCATCAGATGTAGCCTCCTTCTAGGCGACATAGTGGATCTACCCATCTAGCTTTCCTTGCTTGCGGTGGATCTGGCCTGAGCTATTTTTTTATATTTTGTCAAGATGTTGGTAGCAATGGGCGACATCACCCGCCACTTTTTTTATTTTTTTAGCTATGACTGTGTAGCAGCCTGTGGCCATACTGTCGCTACAATGCTTTTTCAACCACCTCTGTATATTGTTTTTGTATTAGTTATAAGAGTGATACATGTCTCAGTCTCTACTAGAGATGATTATCTTATGGTTGTAATAACAAAATATTTGATTTGGAGTTTTTAATGCTCGGTCATTTCAAATTCCACTTAAAATAAAGTACAAAAAAGGTGGCCTTGGAAATACTTATGTTCTCCTGAAACACTGTGAATTAGTCTCCCTGGAAAGATATACATCAATATTTGGTTGTATTTTCTTATAGCAACATAGAATTAACACTCAAGATACCATAGAAAAGAAGAGCATCCACTACGAGAAATTCCCAAATTGCCATGTACCAAGAACATTGCCGTGCACATTATATCGAGCACATGGCAAAGATAATATATGCCTTGTGCCACGATGATGGTACACGGTAAAGATATCACACATGGCAATCAAACCCTTTGCCGTGTGTCTCCAGGAGGGCACACAGCAAAGGTCACATTTGTCGAGTGTTGCCGCACAGACACATGGCCAATCCTTCAATAGTTTCTTATTTGCAAAAAACAACACAAACAACAATTTCATAGAAAGGGTACATGGATGCAAGGAGGTAATAAATAAATGGCATATAAGCTATTGCCGAATTTTTAATTCCCAAGCACGCCATAGCAAAAACCTGAAGTGGAACAAGAAAGCTTTTAATGTAAGCTTCATGACCATTGATGATTGGATCCCCAAGGTATGAATGTTTTGGTGATAGATGACAACTGTAAAATTGTGGGCTAATATCTACATGAGTGTTATTTCTACAGAAATCATCTCTAAACTTTATTACAAATCATATGGATGATGGTTGCCTTGGTGATTGATGATGATGACCACAAGCATGGAGGCTTGTGAACTTGATGGATTCCAAGGGTTGATGAAGATGGATCAAAGCAGAGAACAAGCTATGATGCAAGTGTTTGATAAACTTGTCTAGGTCATTCTCTTAGGTCAAGTCTAGTCGGTGATGTGCAAGGTTGCTCGGCGAAGTCACAGGCACTAGGTGACAGTGGAGAAGCCAAGGAGCTATTCAGAGAAGCCAGGAAACGAAGTCAAGCGAGGATGACAAGTTTCAGCTTCTGGACATAGAGACTGGACAGAGGGGTCAATGGTGACCGGACTTTACGGTCACTATGGGGAGTTGTCTGGGACTTTCAACAAGGAGTGAGGAATCTGTCTGTGCCAGAGTCTGTATAGACCGGACGATCTGATCTACTGACCGGATGGTCCAGTCAGTAGGACTTGCACAGGGCAGAGAGGAAGCTGTTGCGCGAAATGTTTTTGGACTAGAGAGAGAAATGGACCGGACGGTCCGGTCAGGTGACCGTACGGTCCAGTCAGCAGAGGAATCAACAGAGGTCAGAGCCGTTGGTGCAATGCGTTGCAGTGATCGGACTATTCGATCAGGCACTGACCAGACTATACGGTCAGTAGGCCAAGAAAGCTGATTTCATGGAGCAACGGCTAGTTTGAGGTTAGGAGCCCATATAACTTTGTTGCTGGGGTCTTTGTGACCTCTCTTGGCCACTGGAATACCTGAGAGCATTTGGTAAGGTCCAAGAGGAAAAGAGGAGAGCACTAGGAGGAGATATTGCATATCTTGAGAGTGCTAGTGGAGAGTAACTTGAGCATCTTGCACATCTAAGGCAAGGATGCCCTTGAGGGTATGATCTAGATTGTTACTCTTGGTCTATGGTGAGACCTAGACTAGTTAGGTGTCGGTGATCGAGCCTATCGTGATTGATTGTGAAGGTCGTCACACATTTGTACATGGTTTGAGCCCCCCGTTGAAAGGGGCATCGCTAGTGGGCGCCCATGTTGTCTTTGGGAGTCCGGCAAGTTCTCTAGGGAGGTGAGCTTGTGCTTTGTGCAGTGGAGATGCACACCATGTCTTCACTCTAGCAGTGATTGCGAGCTCGTGGGCGAGAACTCCACTTGGTGGCGGGAGGGACCGGAACTCCGACGGGAGTGGTCCAACGAGGAGTAGAGGAAGGCGCCATCCTTATGAGACCTCGGGAAAAATCATGAGCATTCCTTGACCCTCTATTTACTATACCGCAATTGTGTGCTCTAGTAACTAGGTTGAATTATAGCTTACATAGGCTAGTGTGTTTAGCTTCCGCGCTTTCTCTTACCATGAACACTAGCATGTGTAGGGTCTTGGCCTACTAGAATTGTTTAGGTTGCTTCTCTTGTTAGAATCAAGTAGTGTAAATTGAAGTAATTGGGTTTGTGAGTGTCTTACCGATTCACCACCCCCCCCCCCCTCTCGGTATGCCTTCAGTCCTTATAAGTGGTATCAGAGCCAAGTGCTCATCTTTGAGGCTTCATCGCCTTGAGTAAGGATGCCGGGACAGACGGAGAATGTTCCCATATTCAATGGGGAGGACTATGCTTATTGGAAGGCTCGCATTCAAGCCTACCTACAGTCGCTTGATCCAGAGATAGGGATGGTCACTCACGAGTCCGATGCGGATGTGAACCTACTTGTGCCTGATTTTATTAAGTGCAATGCTAAGGCCAAGAATGCTCTATTTGCTTGCATCTCTAAGGATGTTTTTGCTCAGTTGGATGCTAGTTCCATAACATGTGGTATCTGGATTGAGATTCAGGGGCTCCATGAGGGCACTAGTGATGTCAAAGAGGAAAGATACTATGTGCTGAAGAACAAATATGATAACTTCACTAGATTGCCACATGAGAGAGCTAACACTATCTATTCTCGTTTTCATGTACTAGTGGAGGAGAACAATGCACTTGGGGATGATTTTAAGAAGAAGCCCGTTGAGGTGATAAGAAGATTCTTGAGGCTATTCAAGGATCCCAAGTATGAGTTCATCATCACCTTCATCTTGCAAGGTGACCTCAAGACCAAGACCATGAAAGATGTACATGGCAAGATCACTGCCTTCAAGAGCTACCAGTTGGGGATGGATGATCCTCAACCATCCAACCTTGCTCTACCGGCTGACAAGCAAGAATCTAGCAAGACCAAGAAGAACAAGAAGAAGGTGATCATTGAGGATAGTGATGAAGAATATGATGATGAATGTGACTAGATCGAGGATTTGGCTCTTCTCATGAAGAAGATGAAGACTTTCAAGAACAAGTTTGCTTCCAAGTCAAGGGGCCGGTGCTTCAATTGTGGCTCAAAGAATCACTTTGTACGAGAGTGTCCAAAGCCCAAGAAAGAAGCATTCAAGTCACAAGATTCAAGTGAAGAAGAAGAAGAAGACCCCAAGGCCAAGCAAAAGAAGAAGAGACACTTCAACAAGGGCAAGAGAAAAGGAAAAGGCAAAGCTCAAGACTACAAGAAGAAGTTCTCTCGCAAGGCCCTTGTTAGAGAGTGGACAAATGATAATTCAAGTGATGAGTCCTCTTCCTCAAGTGATGAAGAAGTGGCCAGCCTAGCCATGATCAAGACTACACTTCCACGAGTTCTTCCTCCACCTCCCACATGCCTCATGGTCGCGAGCCAACTTGGGGAGTGAGGATGAGAGCAGTGATGATAGCAATGAGGGGCACACGTGTGCCAAGTTATGGTGTATGCTTGAGCAAGCCCACGATATCGCCATCAAGAAATCCAAAATGTTGGAAGTGGTAAGAAAATAGTGTAAGTTGGCTAAGGACCGTGTTGTTAACCTTAAGAGTGAGCTCAAGGACCTTGTCACATCTCATGAGGCCCTAAATAAGAGTTATGACAAACTCAAGGGTGCTCATGTAGAGCTTCATGAGAAGTACAAGGCCCTTGAGATTACTTACGAGGCCATCAATGTTGAGAACCTTGCCTCTCCCTCCTCTACTTCATCTAAGAATGATGCTTCTACTATGTGTGATGAACTAACAACCTCAATTGAGGTTTCTTCTCTTGAGCCATTTGTTCTAGAGGAATATCACAAGCTCAAGAAAGAGAATAAGATAGTGATGGATAGTTTCGAGATGCTCACACGTGGTAGAGCCATTCACAAGGAGATTCTTGGGAGGAACCTTGTGAACCATGTCTCCTACCGGGGCTTGGCTCATATCTCGCCGCCATCGACATCATAGGGACGAGTGATTCCATCCCCGTATGGATCAAACCCCTTCTCACCGAAGACTACTATTGAGAGACATGTTGCAAGGATGGCCATGCCACCAAGGATTGTCTTATGGTAAGAAGTTCCATTGTTTTGTCTAACGCTAACTTGTTCCATGAGAATACACATTTCAAGCTTTTTAGGAACAAGGATGGCAAGGTGAAAGCTAAGGCCTTGGGACCACCAAACAAGAAGAGAAAGGTCAAGATCATATGGGTGCCTAAGTGCATTGTCGATCTTGAAAGATCGGCTACATACAAGTGGGTGCCCAAGAACAAGACCTAGATGGTGGTAGTGGTGGACCGAGCGCTTTCATGAAGATCATGTGAAGACCAACACAAGTGACATGGACCTCAACGACCTATCTACTCATGAGGGAGGTAGCCGTGTTTGTTCTTGGTAGTTATAGTGTGTTTATCTTTCTCTTGCATTACATGGTAATTAGGACTCCTTTGTGACTAGTATGCTTTGCATCCATGCATGTGTAAATAACTAAAATAAAAACACATAAAAATTAGACAATGTCTAACCCATCCAAAATAGCTATAAGCAAGGGAGAGTGCTTGAGATGGTGGTTTGACTTCTTTCAAGGCAAGGGTATGGCTTATAGTGAGTAAGCTTGGGAGGGGTTCAAACTTGACATTGTTAGGTTTCTTTTGTGTCTTGTTTTTAATATTGCTTGCATTTACATGGCATGTTTACTTTCGTTGCATATGTAAAATGCTTGTTGCATGCATCATATAGGAAACACAAAGGAGGCTTGTCCCACTTGGAGATATTTGTGTCTTATGCTCCATATGAGATTACATCTCTGTAAGTGTGACCAAAGGAAAGGATTGTGCTTCATGCCCATTGAGCAAGCTCTTATGAACTCCGAGGTTAAATCCACTCGCGTGGTTCATGGACTAAGGCTCATACATATCCATTTGTTTCTTATTTGCTCGATTCTTCATTTGGCTTGTGCAAAAATTATAAGGCCATAGAGTGCAACTATTGGAAAATGAGTGTTTGAGAGTTCCCTCTATATTCCAGGTGCAGTGCTTATTTGAGTCTTTAGCGAGGGCACTTGGAAAATAGAGAAATTCCTTGATTCAACAAAAACCTGGTAGTGACCATACGGTCTGGTCATTAGACCATACAATCCGGTCTCCCCGTCATCGACGCCTCCACCTCACCATCGCTGACCAGCGCCACCGTGTGCCCGTGCTGCTCCTGCTTGCCGTCGCCACTGCACGTGTCCATGCCATCACACCCGCAGCCCCCCCCCCTCCCCGCTTTAGTCTCGCTGCCGCGCGCCCATGCAAAGCATCGCTGCCATCACCTGTCGCCACCAACAACCCAGTGCTGCAGCCTCAGCTCCTCCCCCCCCCCCTCACGCACGTGTGCATAGTCTTCCCCTTCTCTACCGATTGCCAGGGAAAAGGTTCCCCCCTTTCTCCCTCCATCGCCATTGCCAGCAAGCCGCAAAAGTACACTCTTTGAGGTGATTGGCTAGGAGCTCTTCAGCGTTTGACTTCGACACTTCTCCTAGGGTATTGTACCATTCAGCTATTCAACATCTTATGCCCTAACTTCGAGCAATTCGGTTAATTGATGCAATTAGTACTATTTCCTATCACTAGTTGTATTAATTAATTAATTGGCTCAACCTAGATGCAAGTGATTCATTGATTATCTATTAATTGCATGTCTAGGGTTTGTCTCTAGTTTAGTCTGCAGTTAGATTAATTGCCTATTATTTGACTGCACACTAGATGACTCGCACCAGCCACTTATAATCGATAATAACTGTTGCTACTTTGCATATTTTCCTAGTGATCATGTCCTTCATTTAGTGCTAGGATTTCTATTGTGCATTCTTTCCTAGCGGTGCTTTGCTTATAGATGTATTAGGGTCTATGCTCATCATGTCTATACCTTCGTGCATGTAGTGACAGTAGTTTGCAGCAGAAGTGATGACAGGGTCAGAACAGGACAAGGGCAAAGGAAAGATGCCTGAGAAGCCAAAGAGCAAGAAAAGACAGAGGTTGGATCCAAAGTGAGAGAGAGCCAGGAGGGTTGCTAGGCACCTAGATGCCATGGAGCAAGGACACCGGGAACACGGCTGATCCTAGAGCAGTCTCGTGACACACAGGGACTCAGGAGGAGCACCTGACAGAGGACTGCACCTCTTGCAGTTGGAGTTGTACCACCGCCGTGGCCGTAGCATACTCTGACTTCTTGTCAGAAGAGGTCGTCAAGAACTGTGGAGCAGGGATCATCCAGGCATCAGCAGGAGGAGTCAGAGGAGGATGAGCTTGATGAGACTGAGCAGACCGTTCCCCAGAGGACAACTCACCGGGCAGGAGATCTGTAGTACACCGGTGTAGTGTGCATGAGGAGGCTATGAAGACTAGTTCAGGCAGCCGAAGAGCCAGACATACTTAAGGTTCCTGCAAAGGACCTTAAGGCGCTTCGCTTGGTTCCTTTCGAGCAGTGGGTTCCAGTCCCTAGAGACCCCGCTGCTAGAGAGAGGTACTGGACTGGCCTCCAGAGGAGGATTGGAGAGGGTCCTGAGACACTATCTTGGCCTGAAGGGCAAGGATAGACTCTTTGTGTCACAGCAGTACATGACTTACGAGGCCTTGAGGAGAGCCACCAGCATAGAGATGGAGCAGTAATTCACATACTTGCTAGGTCTAGCAGAGCTAGTTACTGCTCCACACAGGTATAGTGAGAACGTGGTGCTAGAGTTCTACGCCACATTGTGGGTTGCCAGATATCACTCAGAGATCTGGTTTCTGTTCAGAGGGCAGCCACAGTGGGTCATGAGACAGGATCTGATAGCTAACCTAGGACTCCTCGCTTGAGACTTCCAGCTTTATAGGAGCGCCTATGGTACACTTGCATCAGCCCGTAGACCTCAGGGAGGGAAGCTACCTTCAGACGACATGGTGTCAATTGCTTTCCCACCCCTACACACACCAGGCTTTGAGAGAGGCCCTGCAAGACTCACCGTAGAGGCCAAGGTGGTGAGAGTGATAGTCACCAGGACTATCATCCCTAGGTCTGGATACAGAGAGCAGTTCATACTTCTACACCAGTGGGCAGTCGTAGCGATTTTGAGTAGACAACAGTTTGACTTGGTAGATCTTCTGATTGGAGAGATGTAGGAGGTTATCTTTGAAAGAGTGGGAGGACGTCACTTGGTCTACGACCCCTATATCTGCTATCTCTTGAGGAGGATGGGTCTGGTGACAGAGGAGCAGTACGAGGCATTTCTTGAGGCGACCACCAGCTATGCACCTCGAGTCCCTAGGGATCATAGTCAGCCTCCAGCCAGCAGATAGGGGAGGAGGAGCAGGAGTCACCACCAGTACCTCACGTGCAGGCAGCTCAGCCAGAGACGGTGGTTCTTGAGTCAGCCAGTACAAGAGCATCTCCCTAGCCGTCGGGTACACAGTCAGAGGACTCTCTCACTATAGCAGCACTTGCAGGGCGTCTGAATGAGTTCATTCGGAGCACAGCTGAGGACAGGCGTCAGATGATGGAGGTCATCAGGGGATAGGCAGATCTTCAGAGACAGCAGTTGATGGTGATGTCCACCCTGATGGCTCAGATGATGGAGATGACACAGAGCCAAGCAAGACAGTAGCCAGGATAGCAAACAGTGTTTCCCCAACTTCAGCAGCCGCAGACCCAACTAGGACCCTTCACTACCTTGATGATGGCTCAGTCCAGTGGACTGTCACTTTTAGGGGTCCTACCGACAGGGGGAGCAGGACACACTCTTTCCTCTGCTCAGCTCTCCTCCGTATCAGCTTTCTTAGTATCTGCATTACTTGTTTCTCCTTCACACACTTCGACTTCGCAGATAGCATGACCCTCCACTTCTCAGCACTTACCAGTCAGAAGCTTATTCTCAAAGATTGTTCACGCCACTCGTGCAGACTCCCAGCCAGCTCCAGAGTGAGTTACAGCTACAACTCCACCTCTCACTACCACAATTACCACTCTTACTCCTCAAGTAGCAGAGGATCTTATCCGTGGAGGTTTCTCGTAGCAGGACGTGGCAAATCTCATTCTTTTCTAGACTTGAGCTCAGGAGACTACCACGGTCACACTAGCAGCACGGGACAGAGGGACTGAGTCGCCTGTGGACCTTGACTTCTTCGAGCAGATGGATGCTCTGGCGGCACAGGCTCAGGGACCATAGTAGGATCCAACACAGGAGGAGCCCGGAGCAGAGTCTTCAAAGGACGTTGCTGCACCACTTTCTTCGACCATGAGTGCTTAGATGTTCATCTTTTCCCACTTTTTGGTGCATGTTTCCAAAGGGGGAGAAGAGTCCTAGGTCTAGGGGGAGTGGGAGTGTGATCCTGCGTGATCGAGAGTAGCATGTATCTAGGGGGAGCGTTCATGGTATATAGGAGTTAGATACATTTGGATCTTCTTTTGATGGAGTTATTCGATGTTCAAGGATTTTGATGAGTCATGATTTTCATTCGCTTGTGTTTGACTCATTTTAATCTCACTTGGTTTACTCTCAAATGTTGTGCCTTGTATTCTTTAATTATCCTGTATGCCTGTGTATGATGCCATGATGATGATTACTTGTTCTTAATTCTTATGCATAGTCATGCTAACATGTTTCTCATCATTCATGCCTTGCATTGCATGTCTTTATGCTTTCCTTTAATATATTGCCAAGACATGCATGCATTATCATCTAGAGTATAATTTTCTCTCTTTTCCTTGTATCTCTAGATGATATTTCATTGAGTAGGACCTTATGCGTTTCTCTCCTATGTTGTTATGGTTCCTGTCGATCTTTGTGTAGCTCTTTTAGCTTGGTTGTTTATTGATTAAGTTTTTGATTAAGTAGTGGTTGTCATCAATCACCAAAAAGGGGGAGATTATAAGCTTCATGACCATTGATGATTGGATCCCCAAGGTATAAATGTTTTGGCGATAGATGACAACTATGAAATTGTGGGCTAATATCTACATAACTGTTGTTTCTAGAGGAATCATCTCTAAACTCTATTACAAATCATATGAATGATGGTTGCCTTGGCGACTGATGACGATGACCACAAGCATGGAGGCTTGTGAACTTGATGGAGTCTAAGGGTTGATGAAGATGGATCAAAGCGGAGAACAAGTTATGATGCAAGTGTTTGATACACTTGTCTAGTTGTTAGGGCTTTGAGTCCATAGGAAAAACCGGACTATAAAGGGGGTCTAGGTCATTCTCTTAGGTCATGTCTAGTCGGTGATGTACAAGGTTGCTCGGTGAAATCACATGCACTAGGTGATAGTGGAGAAGCCAAGGAGCTGTTCGGAGAAGCCGAGAAATGAAGTCAAGCGAGGACAACAAGTTTCAGCTTCTGGACATAGAGACCGGACAGAGGGGTCAGTGGTGACCGGATTGTAGGTCACTATGGGGAGTTGTCTGGGACTTTCAATGAGGAGCAAGGAATCTATCTGTGCCAGAGTCTGTACAGACCAGACGGTCCGGTCTACTGACTGGACGGTCTGATCAGTAGGATTTGCACAGGGCAGAGAGGAAGCTGTTGCATGAAATGTTTCTGAACTAGAGAGAGAAACGGACCGGACGGTCCGGTCTGTGTCTTCACTCTAGGAGTGATTGCTGGCTCGTGGGCGAGAACTCCACTTGGTGGCGGGAGGGACGAGAACTCCGGCGGGAGTGGTCCAACAAGGAGTAGGGGAAGGCGCCATCCTTCCGAGACCTCAAGAAAAAATATGAGCATTCCTTGACCCTCTCTTTACTATTCTGCAATTGTGTGCTCTAGTAACTAGGTTGAATTATGGCTTGCATAGGCTACTGTGTTTGGCTTTCGCGCTTTCTCTTATCATGAACATTAGCATGTGTAGGGTCTTGGCCTGCTAGAATTGTTTAGGTTGCTTCTCTTGTTAGAGTCGAGTAGTGTAAATTTATGTAATTGGGTTTGTGAGTGGCTTACCGATTCACCCCCCCCCCCTCTCGGTATGCCTTCGGTCCTTACGAAAACAAATGATACATCTGGCATCATATAATGCAAGTACAATGCTTTATTTCAAGAAAACAAGTAAAGTGGATGGGCTCCAGCTACACTTCCCAGCTCAGGAATAATCCCATGAGTCATTAAAATGATGATTTTTTAGGGGCAATTGTGTTCTTACCCCCACTCTCAATTCTAATTGTGATTTTACCCTCACTTTTCTAACTTTGTGACTTTGCCCTTACTTTTTTCAAAATGAAGCCTTCATTTGTCCCTACTAGGGATAAAATCACAATAAGAATATTATGATTTTACCCCCAGTAGGGGTAAAATCACACTTCACCTTGAAAAAGAAAGGGTAAAATCACAAAGTTGAAAAAAAAGGGTAAAATCACAATTAGAATTGAATGTGAGGGTAAAAACACAATGGTCCCTTTTTTATTAGAATCTGAAAGACCGACTATCACCATATAATAGATGAACTTTGGCCACAAGCTTTCCCAAGAGACCTAGAGCAAGAGTTCTTACACCATGGGAGGATCATCTATCCAGCTCTGGTTTTCACCCCCACACCACTTCCAGAGCACAACCAGAGTACCATCTTCTATATCGCCATCATGTAAGGCATCAAAGATTAGGTTGACGTCATTCGTCATTCAGATGCAGTGGAAGCCATCGCCAACGTCGTTACTCTCTGTCCACAAGACTGACTCATCAATTCCATTTGCTTCATAGGGCACCAACTTCACCTAATCAAATTGATAACATCATGGTGAATCATATAAGGCTTTATTCATAATTCTTTTAACAAACGTAATATTTACGGGATCACATTGCCCTAGAGAGTGCTCGATGGCTTCACCAGTGGTCTTGTTCACCATGGCAAATGCAGGTGATCCTTCCTCATCCTGCATTTCAGCACCATATCTTGTGTCTTTGAGCCGGTGCAATAGAAAAAATAATTAAAAAATATTTAGTTTACAGAAAATAAAGTAATGATGACCTCTTGATGAACAAATACTGCACATCCATAACTATCTATGTCTATAGGCTATCGCTATCTACCTGATTATCGTCAGAGGGTTTAGTAGGAGCGAGGCACACCATGTCATCTCTCACGATCATGCTGCACTCTTCGCTGGCATTGCAGAAGATGCGGACAGCATTTTGTTCTGCCAATTCAGCGTGCAGGTGACTCAGCCCATCAGATGTCAGCTGGGCGTACGACATCCTTCTTCATCTTCTAGCACTGGTTGTCGTTGCCGTGCCACTCTCAGAGTCCCACAATGGTACCATCCTGAATGCCTCCATGTTGCTCAACTCATAGAGTGCATCAAAACCAAGGTTTATATTGCTCACCATAGAGATACACCTAAAACCATCAACGTAGTTGTTGCTCTCCGACCACAGTATGGACTCTCATATCATACATGTGCATGATGAGCATGCACAAACATTCATATCATATAATAAAAAATTGTGTTGTGATGCATTGTTCATACAAATGCATGCCAAAGTAATGTTGATCGTCTTATTTTTTCTTTGTGCTTCGAATGCTACATCCCCGGAATACCAGCATGACTGTAGGCAGCTACGGCCTAATGCTCTGGAGGGAACATTCCCATAAAGCCAGGGGCAGCATGACCCGATGCTAGGCAACTGTAGCCTAATGTTCTCGAGGGAACATTCCTTGAAAGCCGGGGGCAGCACGACCCTATGCTAAGCAACTACGGCCTAATGCTCTGGGAAAAACAATCCTAGAAAGCCGACATAGCCGGATAGCTTTGATGCATCTATGTTAGGCAACTACAGCCTAATGCTCTCTGAAATACCATATCTTAGGGTTCAAAAACTTCAGAAAAAGTTCTAAAATGTTTCATCCCTCGGCACTATGTCATCAAACAACCTGTCTCACACCCGGTCCCAAAGATTTGTCTCGCCCTCCGACACGTCGTTTTCCAAAACAAGAACCAGCCCTTCGGAAACAACTTGAAATCTTCATCTATGTTAGGGAGGGGAGTAGTCCTCTAGGGGATAACTTGAAATCTTCATCTATTCTAGGGAGGATGTAACCCCCAACCCTGAGTTGATACACAATTTTTATCTGTACAAGGGAGGGGTGTAACTCTGACCCTAAGATGATATGGAGTTTACATTCGCTCCACGGAGGGGTGTGCATCTTAAGTAATTTGTCACATCCCCTTGACAACAGTCAAAATGGTGGAGGAGTATGATAGAGATCTTATTTTGCGAAAGGGCCTTTACCTCACTGGTAAGGTGCCTGAGTAGCATATCCCAGGTCCCAGGTTCGACTCCCAGTAGGAGCAAATTTGTGATTTGGGTTAAAAAAATCCCCTCGCCTCTCCCCGCACCAAAGCATTTGGTTAAGGCCTCGCCTCTGGAAGCAACGACGCCCATGGTGGCCCCGGCCCAGGTTCTCACAAGGCTGGTGGCCCCAATGTAAGGGGTGGAGGGGGGTTTGGGGGTTTTCTTGATCTACGCGAGAGGATCTTCTCCTTAAATGCAATGCCCGGGGGCCGTCATACCCCCCGCAGGTCAAGTTTTTTTTTGATAGAGATCTTATTTTGTCCCTGAGGCCTCAAAAGTATTTGACTATTGTATGGAGCGGTGATATTGCTCGCCTCTCCTTTGGACCTACATACTTAACATGAGTAGATTTGCGTTTCAGAAGTCATTTCAATCGGAAATTCTAAAAGATATGCATTCTTCAGAGCATCAAGTCAAAACATGCAAGTTTTGTTGGAAGTACTGAAGGCATTGGCCACTTCTTCAACCCAACTATTATTGCCAAGAATGGTTCCTTCCTTAAGCATAATTCCAAGTTCTGAAGAAAGGATGTCACATCTTCGATCAAGCTCTTGCTTCTAGAGAGAAGTTACACACCTTCAACTCAACTTCTACTCCTGAAGAGAGGCTCCCACCTTCTACCTTGCTCTAATTCTCAAAGTTTTGATAGAAGAACCCCATGATTGCACTAATCAATTAATTTGTGCTCAAACATTTGAAATGTCAATGAATGTGAGCAATATTTATCTGTAGTAGAGTACTCAATTTAATTTACTTAGCTGCTAATACTGATGCATTGACATTATAGGTTAATTCTTTGTAAATTATCAAATTGCAATTTCATAAGAACTTCTCCTTGATTAGAAAGGTAATAAAGATAAAAATATGAATGTATGTTTACTCAATTTATCCTATCATGTTGAGCATTATCTTACTAAATGCAAAGTCACCTTTATTATTGAATAATCTTGCTCATTGTCATGTTACACCCTAACATAACTAATTAATTATGCATGTTAACAAAAGGTTTATCAAAAAAATGATGTGCATCTTTTCTTTTGTCCCAAGTCCTATGGGGTAGATAACGACACCCTAATGATCATCTTAGCCCAAAGTTAATATTAATCATTTAGTTAATTGTATGTCTCATCCTACACTTCTTAAGTCGCTTGCATCATTGTTATTTGCACTCCATAACTGTCGAACTTTGAGATCGGCAGTAAAATGTATAGGGCTACGTCGAGACTAAGAGCTACGGTAGTAACACAAGACACCGAGTTATACAGGTTCGGGCCCTCTCGATGAGAGTAAAAACCCTACGTCCTGTGTTCTGCGTGTTGTATTGATGTTATGGAAAAACCTCTTTCTACTTGTCCCTCGATGAGGGGTACCCTACCACCTTATATATCCGGTCGGCAGGGGAGTACATGAAGAGTTCTAGTCGTAACCCCTTAGGATTTACATAGAAAGTCTATCTCTATATGCCTTGTGCTCCAAGTTGAGTGGGTCAGTTTCCTTGTTGATAAAGTACCCGGTCGGCTACCGACTTAGTCTTGTATGAGGATACCCGTAAGGCAAGTATCCCACAGCAGCCCCCGAGTGCTTCCTGATTTTGAGCTTCAACTCTCAAAATGATCTTCAATATAGATCATAAATTAGGAAGACCTCTTTATCGAAGTTCCTGATAGATCTAGTGCACCAGTTAGGTGCACCTGATCAGGTGTAGCCCCCGACTCTTGTATAATTTGGAGACTAACAAATAATGCAAGAGTCTAATTATATTAGCTCTTATTATTTTGTATGTATTTTATTCAAACCATCAAGCTTGAGTCTAACAGACCTCTGGTCATCAAACCAGCAAGTTAACCTGCAAAGCTTCAGCCTTGTCGATCGATTATTAAATAGGCCGAGTGGCATTTACCATGTCCGAGTGACTGGTCGGTCTAAATTTTATGATATCAATCATACTCAATTCATGTGGACCAATATGACATCAATCATATAATGGTACTAAGCTAGATGACATCAATCATAACATAGCCTTTCCCTAATAATTAGTCACTCTAGTTATCTATAAGTCTAATTTTGATAAGTTGGTTATTGACTTCAATCAACACCATAACCTTTGAACTTATATCCATATGACCATCAAGTCCTTTGCTACATGATCATCAAATCATATAGATATGGTTAATTTTTTTTCAAATGCTTCTCATCAAAGATGCCCCCGAGCTTTATTTCTCAAGGTCTTAGACCTTAATCATATTTTAAGGCCCTTAATTGATCTTCGCTTGAGCAAAAAATCGTCATCACTGTATGGCCCACCTCGGCCCATGGGACCCTTAGGTCAAAAAGATGGAGTATAAAAGGCAGCGTCACATTGACTCTCAGTCCATGCCGCATTTGCGCACGAACCCTTCATCTTCCTTGCGCCTCCTCTGTTCTCAGTGACTCCTCAGCTTTCCAGCTAGGGTTAACACCTTCACTTTTGGCCTTCGTAGATCTCGCCGCGCTTAGCCCCCAAGCCTCTGCTAGGGTTCAGCATTTGATCTACCACGCCCAAAACAATCATCGCCATGGGTCGTAAGAAGGTTTCCACTTCGATCCCTAGCACTTCCACTGCCGCCGATGCATCCTCCTCATCGAAGATCGACATCCCGGAGCAGCTTCGGGAGTTCTCGAAGAGCAACCTCTCCCAAGTCGATATGAATCAGCTGGTTGTCGATGGCATCCTTCCAGAGCAAGTGCGGATCGACTAGAAGGTACCCCGTGAATCTTGCCCCATCCCTATTTATAAACAGATAGTTGTATTCTGCTCATTCTTTGAGCACGGCTTTGGAGTCCCCTGCTGCAGCTTCTTGCGCGGGCTCCTTTTCTTTTATGGGATTGAGCTTGTCAACCTCAATCCCAATTCCATTCTTCACATCACCATCTTCGTGCACATGTGCGAAGCATTTCTGGGAATCCTTCCCCATTTCAATTTATTCCGCCATCTGTTTGTCCTTCGTCCACTGCCGACCAAGGACAATCAAGTAGCTATAGGCGGCATTGACTTCCAGTTGCGCAAGAAGGAGGCCTATATTAATGTGCCATTGAAGACCGGGAACAAGAACTGGAAGGATGAGTGGTTCTACTGTGACAACCCTCCCCCTGTTCTTGCTGACTTCACCGGTGCCAAGGCGATTCCCCTGGCGCAATGGACGGAGAAGCCTCATCCGACCGACCCTCAGGTGGTCACTCTGCTGAAGAAGATAGCCGATTTGAAGGCTGAAAGCTTTGACGGAATTACCATTGCCAAAAGTTTCATAGTACGCACAGTGCAGCCCCTGAAGCTGCAGAGTCACCCGACATGGAACTATGTCAATAATGACGAAACTAGGGAGGTGCCTGACCCGCCGAATGGTGAACTCCGTAAGAAATGCCTGTCAAAAATGTTTGAAGGAGATATCCTTCAGGATGACTCGCTGATCAAGAAGGCATATAACAAAGGCACTATGCAGGCCCGAGTAAGCCTCAGTCTGCTTTGAGCAATCCTTTATGTTCTTGTCTTGATGCCCTGCTTGATATTTTAATTCTTGTGCAGGTTTTGGATACTTATATTTCTCATCATCCGCTCCCTCTGACCGATTTTGAGGGACCGGACTATGTTGAGAAGACGCAACAGACCGGCACTGGAGGCTCGAGCTCTTCTACAGGCACTCGTCCTAACCCGATCACCACCCTGCCTCCCCCTAGTCGGCGAGTAAAGCAGACCGTTGGGCGTTGACGGTAATATATAGGAGATCAGGATGATGACGAAGAGTTGCCACCTGCTGACACTGATCACCTCACCCCCATTCCCTCCGACCAACCTTCAAGCCAGTCGGAGCCCCCGAGCCAAACTCAGAGTGATGCTGGGAGGGTGGATCAGACCGACAAGGCAGGAAAATCTTCCTAGAAGAGGAAGGAGACTGATTCTCCGTCGACTTCTTCAAAGAAGAGGTTGTGCCAGATCAAGCTCAAGAAGGCTCCTAGGTTAATTCTTTAAGCTTATGCTCCTTGTCTCTTATTACCATCCGTAACATATTTTAATCTCTTCCATCTTTGTTTTGACAGTAGTCGGACGAGTGATTCTCAGAGTGCCCAAGAGTCCGGAGACACTCGGTCTGGACCTCGTCCTCGTCCGACTGATCTGCCCAAGTCAGTCGGCAAGTCATCAAATACGCCGACCGAGATGGATAAGCCAGCTGACAAGGCAATTCCGGCCCCCATTCCGGTGCCTATACCCCAACCTGCTCCTGCCGTCGTCCCTTCACCTCTTGACAAAGGTAAGGTGACATTATCTGCAGATTTACTCGGTCGGCCTGAGGTGGAGGATGTGAAAATTATGCATCAACATTGAGAAGCTAGCAAGGTATACACAAAATGTATGCTCTCGTAGAGAGGAAACAGGCTAGGGTGGAATACCTTGAAGCCGAGACTTTTGGTATGCCCTAAAATCTTTGGTCTTCAAGTCTTTAAGTAAGACTAACACTTTACTGGTGTTTTGCTAGTTACCGATCAGCAGCTGGCCAAAGCACAGAAGGAGATTGAAAAGCTGCAGATCGACCAAAGAGAAATGACCAAAGCCTTAAACCAAGGACGTGAAGATTTAGCTGGTAAGATCACTCACCATCTTGTTTAAATAACCAACCAATCACTCTAATGCTAAAGATTCAAATGTTTGTCTTTTAGCTCGTGACCAGAAGGTTGCCGACCTAGAGAAGTTGACTTCCAATCAGCAAAAGTTTGTCAATGCCTTGAATACTGAGAATGAAAACCTCTCCAAGTCGGTTGAGGACTAGAAGGCCGAGATCACTCGGCTGCAGAAGGAGCTAAAGGACGCTGACGCCAAGATAGAGGAAGCTAAGAGCACTTCTAAATCCTTCAAATGTAAATACTGACCAAAAATTATTATTCGTAGCTCTATCTTATGCCGCTCGAAAGGTAATGGACTATGTTCATGCCGACCGAGTAGAGCATGCTGGCCATTCCTTGGAGTACTTGCTGGAGCATGCGTTGGAAGATATTGCTCATAACACTCGATGAGTGGTGACAGAAGCCGGGAGTCAGGTTCTAGCTATTTGCCAATCTTGGTCTCCTGCTCTGTCATTGGACAAAATCAAGGTGGGCTTCAACCTAGACTTGACTGACGACCAATGTCAGTTGCTCTTGGATTCCATGCTAGAGACTTCCCGAGCTTTGGTCAAAAATATAGAGATCAATCTGACCGTGCCTACTCCTCCAGCAACTCCTGAGGTTGAGCTACGAGCTGAATCTTCCTCTCCTTCAAAGGAGCTGTAAATCCTGTAATATTAGAGATCATTAGCAGTATCTATGTAATGAAATAATCTTACATGTATTGTAAACTAGTTTCATGCTTATCAACTTTGAAAGATTGATAAAAATGTCATAAGTATGTTTTTGTCATTGAGAATCTCAAATTGTATCGGTCTACCTTAACATTTTAGGTTGTCACTCGTAACCATGTAACAAGCAGAGTCGACCAATCGACACATGACCTCTCACACTTTGGCTCTAGGTTTAGTGTAGTGGTAGTCTGATGTGCAGTGTAAAGTATATAACCATAATGTATAGACGTTAGACCAAGAAAATCAAGACTGTATTCAAAGAGAACAAATGGGTCAGAAAGTAGTCCAAAACTAAAATACGGTTAGACTGAGGTGGGACATTATTACTAGCCCCCTGGCTCGATTGTTTAATAAAATAAATTAAGGAATCGAGACAATATAGAATGAAAATCATCAAAAAATCTTTCATCAAAAAGACCGAAGTTTCATTCATGAATAATATATATGTATATAAAGGAATAATTAAGTATAGAAACGACGTAGCTGATTTATGTTCCATGAATTTGGTATATCATCACTGTCTTCATACATCAGTCGGTAAGCCCCTGGGCGAGTGAGTTCCTTCACAACATATGGTCCTTCCCACTTTGGAGAAAGCTTATGCTGGTTCTTCATTGACTGCACTTGGCGAAGCACTAAATCTCCAACTTGGAAGTGATGATTGCGTATGTTTTTATCATAATAACAACTTGTTGGTAAAGTGCCGACCGAAACAGAGCACGATCACGCAAGTCCTCTGCTGCAATCAAATCAATCTCTCGATTCTCCTCAGAAAGCTGTTCATCATACACCTGAACCCGAGCCAAAACAAGGCTGACTTCGGTCAGCAGCATAGCCTCTAACCCGTAGACCAATGAGAAAAGTGACTAACCAGTTGCCCGATTGGTATTTGTGTGAAGCCCTCAAAGAATTGAAGGTAATTCTTTGACCCACTGACCGGCATAAGGCTTAAGCCTGTCGAATATCCGCGGTTTTAATCCTTGAAGAATCATACCATTGGCCCGTTTGACCTGCCCATTTCTTTGAGGATGAGCCACTGATGCAAAGTGGATTTTTATTCCCATCTCATCGGCAGAGTTACGGAATTCCACTAATGTGAATTGAGTGCCATTATCGGTGATGATATCATGGGGAACCCCGAACCGAGTGAAGACATCCTTGACAAACTCGATAGCCTTCTTCGATGTAATCTTGCCGACCAACTTTGCTTCAATCCACTTGGTGAATTTGTCAATAGCAACAAATAGATAAGTGAACCCGCCTGGCGCCTTCTTGAAAGGACCGACAATATCGAGCCCCCAAACAGCAAAGGGCCAAGTCAAAGGTATCATCTGAAGTTGCTGTGAAGGCACATGTGTTTGTTGAGCGAAAAATTGACAACCTTCACACGTCTGAACGACCCGGTGTGCATCTTCAACCGCCATGGGCCAATAAAACCCTTGCCGAAAAGCTTTGCCGACCAAAGTCTTGGAAGCTGCATAATTGTCACATATCCCAAAATGAATTTCTTCTACCAACTTCTGGCCTTCTGGTATCGAGATGCATCTTATCAAGATATTTTGAACCTCCTCTTTTATAGAGTTGGTCTCCCACTAACAAATACCCTCGACATCGGGTCTCCAACCTCCGTTGCTCATTAGGATCCGAAGGCAGTGTTCCCTTATCCAAATATTGGATGAGCGGGTCACGCCAATCGGTCTCCATATTGTTATCACTAACGAGATCAGTAACAATACTCATTAATACATCCTACCGAGGAGAAATCGTGGGGGAATCCAGAGTGTGTAAGAAAACACCTAGCGGGACCACAGATCGGGATGATCCCATTTTGGCCAATTCATCAGCCGCTTGGTTATTGACTCGAAGAACATGTGTGAACTTCAATCCATCGAATTTGTCTTTGAGCTTCCTTACTTCTTGATAGTAAGCACTCATATTGTCATGCACACAGTTCCAATCCTTAGTGACCTGATTAATGATCAAAGCCGAGTCACCAAAGACGTCAAGGCGCTTGATGCCGAGTGACGCGGCAATGCGCAGACTATGTAGAAGGGCTTCATATTCCACAACATTGTTGGACGCGCGAAACATCACCTGAAGGACATATCAAAGCTTCTCTCTAGTGGGTGAGATAAAAACGACTCCCGCACTAGCTCTGTGTAATTGAAGAGACCCATCGAAGTACATTTTCCAATACTCGATGTCTTGTGCAGTAGGTGGGTTTTGAATCTTTGTCCACTCAGCAACGAAATCAGCTAGCGCTTGTCGATTTTCCACAACATCGAAGTACATTTTCCAATACTCGATGTCTTGTGCAGGCGCGAACGTGATGGTTAATTGACCAAGTTCGACTACACACTTGGCGATTTTGCCTTCGGCTTCTCAGTTGTGTAGCACTATGCCGAGTGCGAAGGAGGTCTGGACTTCGATCGGATGAGCTTGAAAATAATGCGTCAACTTCCTGGAGGTGACCAACAATGCATACAACAACTTCAAGATCTGTTGGTATTTTACCTTAGAGGTGCCAAGGACCTCACTCACAAAATAGACCGGGTGTTGTATTTTTTGTATGTGCCCCTCTTCTTCTCAGTCGACCATTAAAACAATACTCACAACCTGAGTTGTGGCCGATATGTAAAGCTGAAGTTTTTCTCCTAGCTCCGGAGGCACCAATACTAGAATGCTGCTGAGGTAAACCTTCAACTCGTCCAATGCCTACTGCGCCTCTTCGGTCCAAACGAAGTCTTCCTGCTTTTTAAGCAGTCTAAAAAGTGGCAACCCTCTAACCCCCAGTCGGGAGATAAAGCGACTCAAGGACGCCATGCATCCGGTCAGCTTCTGTACATCCCTTTGAGAATTAGGTGGCCCCATACCAAGGATCGCCTTGATTTTATCCGGGTTGGCCTCTATACCTCGTTTTGAAATGATGTAGCCGAGTAGCTTTCCCAAAGGAACCCCAAAAACACACTTCTTAGGATTCAGCTTTATTGAATAATGCCTCAGATTGTCAAAGGTTTCTGCCAGGTCAGAAATAAGCCCTTCGATGTTCCGGGTCTTGATGACGATGTCGTCGACATATGATTCTGCGTTCTGACCGATCTGAGTAGCAAGGCAGCGTTGGATACCTTGTTGGTAAGTCGCGCCAGCGTTCTTCAGACACAAAGGCATTATGATATAGCAATAGGTGCCGAAGGGTGTTATAAAGGAAGTTTTAATCTGATCTTCGACCTTCAGTGGGATCTGGTGATAGCCTGAATAGGCATCCAGAAAGCTCAAGAGCTCACACCCGGCTGTCGAGTCTACAATCTGATCAATATGAGGAAGAGCGAAGGGGTCTTTAGGACAGACCTTGTTGAGATCAGTATAATCAACACACATCCTCTATTTCTTTATTCTTCTTGGGTACAAGGACTGGATTTGCCAACCAGTCGAGATGATAAACCTCATTTATAAACTTAGCATCTAATAGTCTAACTATCTCCTTCTTCATGTCGTCCTTGCGATCTTGCGTAAATCTTCTAAGCCTGTGCTGAACGGGGGTAGCTCCAGGAGGTACCCTTAAATTGTGCTCAATCTTTTCCCTAGGAACTCCCAGCATGTCAGATGGTTTCTATGCAAATATGTCCCTATTTTCCTAGAGAAAAAGAGTGAGTGTGAGTTACTATTTCTCGTCGAGGTTAGCCCTAGCATAAGTTACCTTATTGGGGTCCTCAGGTTGGAGCATGATTTCCTTGGTTTGGATGTCTACGGTCTGAATCTTGTCTTTGGTAGGCTTCTTTGTTGGAACCGCTGCTCCAGTCTGCTCCTCCGTGTCGACTGCCTGCTGGATCTCCTTCTAGTCAGACAGCATCAACTGTTTACTAGCCATCTCACAACTCTGTACATTGCAATCAAAAGAATTCTGAAGATCAGAGTGGAGGGAGATTATTTCGTTTGGGCCTGGCATCTTGAGGGTGAGATATGGATAATGCAGGATAGCCATGAATTTAGCCATAGCAGGTCGACCGATGATAGCATGATATGTTGAGTCAAAATCCGCCACCTGGAAGAGAATGCGCTCGGTCCTAAAATTCTCACGGGTCCCGAAGGTGACCAGCAGACTGATCTGTCCAATAGGAACTGAAGTCTTGCCAGGTACAATCCCGTAGAAAGGTGAAGAACTCGACTAAAGATCATTGATTGACAGACCGAGCTCTTTGAGAGTCTTGGTGAAGATTAAGTCCAAACTGCTTCCTCCATCAATGAGTACTTTGTTGAACTTAACCTCCTTCATTGTAGTAGCAAGCACCAGCGGGTATCGACCCGGCTTCGGGATGTGCTTGGGGTGATCTGACCGATCAAAGGTGATTCGCATCTCAGACCACCTCATGAATTGAGGTGCGGTCGGTTCCACACATAGGCATCCGGGCCACCGAAGATGAAGTTGACTTCCTTGCGGGGCTCCTGGAACTCTCCTGAGTCATCCATGTCGCCATCGTCATTGGTCTTGTCTTTGCTATTGCGCCTCGGGGGATCTTTGGCCACCTTGAGCGCAGCCGTTGCAAAACCCTTCAGTCGATAGCAATCCTTTGCTTTGTGGTTTCCTTTCAGGTGCCAAAGGCATGGGCCACTCAGCAGCTCGTCTGTGGATGGTTGGCTTGTTCGAGGGTTCTTCTGAAGTCGGTCCACCGTGTGAACCACATTATCAGGCTTCCTCTTGTTGTCCTTCTTGGAGGACTCGGGCTTGTCCGTCCGCTTCTCTTTGCCTTTTCCCCGGATGTCATCCAACACCGACACACCAGACACAAACTTGTCAGCGATCTCAAAGCACTCTTGAGCGGTCAGCTTGAGGTCATGATTCCTCTGACCGATCTCATGAACCAAATCATCGCTACGGATCCCTCCTTGGAAGGCGGCAATGATTTGTTGGTTTGGGACATTGGGGATCTCAGTCTTCTTAGCATAGAATCGCTTGATGTAGTCACGAAGAGGTTCGTCGGTCTTCTGCTTGATCAGGGTGAGATCGAAGTGGTTGCCCGGTCGATTGCAGGTAGCTTGGAAACTTTCTATGAGCTTCATGTTGGGGTCTCCCCAAGATGTGATAGACTCCTCTGGAAGAGATGTGAGCCATATCCGAACAGCTAGATCCAGTTAGACCGGGAGGTAATTAGCCATTACATAGGAATCACCTCTAGCCGATTGAATCGTCGTGCTGTAAAGCTGCAGCCACTCTCGAGGATTGGTCTGACCATCATATTTTTCGATGGGGACCAGCTTGAATCCTTTTGGCCATCAAGCTATGTGAAGCCTAGGGATGTAAGCTTTGATGCCATCGATCTCATCATCGGTCGGCGTCATCGACCGCCTATGCCAGTCTGGGGATGGAGTTGCACGGCAGCCGTGTCGCGGACCAACATCGTCATCATGATAACGACCATCGTATCATCATCATGACGACGACACTGATGGTTGTTATCATCATTATTGCGCCGATCCCGATCGTCACATCGATGTCGGCCGTTGCGGTTGTGCCTTGGAGGAGGATCTTGACGGTCCTCCCGTCGGCCGTCCTGTCGGCCGTACGTTCTCCAATCATGGCATTCTTCCTCGTAGCATCGGTTATCCCGAGCATGTTCTTCATAGTGAGAGTTGATGGTATCTCGTCCATCACGAAGGCTGAGAGAATTTCTCAGATCTTCACGCCTATGCTGACCTCGCAAAAATACGTGACTAGAGCTTGTGACCGACTGAGATTTTGCGGCCTCCTGAGCCGCAGCGGCCTTAAGCATAGCCACTGCCTTCTGCATCGCAGGGGTCTGATAATTCGCGTTGACCATTAGAGTGTTGAGCAAAGTTTTGGCGCCTATGATGTTATTCTGAGGACTGTGGTAGACCTTGACACCATCCACTTTGAGTTCTAGACCAAGATCCAATCAGCGTGCGTTGCGTGAGTCACGCGACCCTCTTGGTCGACGGCGGTGTCTGACCGATAAGTCATCAGCTGGACGGTCCTCCTCCTGTTGACCTCCTTTGGTTAGTTGATTCGGGTGGCCATCAACGGGGTTACCTTCATGTTCACCGTCTTGGTTACCATCTTGGTCTCCATCCGCGGGATCTTCTATATCCACCATGTTGACAGTATGGGGATATGGGTAAGCGGATCCGACCGAGTCCTCATCAAAAGACCGATCCGATTTTGAATCATTCCCGAAGGAAGGAGCTTCTTCCTCAGATCCGAGTGGAACCAACGCGGGGATCATGCCAGACGAACTCGGTGATCACGCCATGGAAACGGCTGTGGCCGAGTCGGATCTGTGGTTTTCTTAACCTAGGGCTCCGTTGTCACCGACTGTGAAGTCAAGTGATCCAAAGGAGATCTTGAAGTTCGGTGAATACTGGATGATGGGAATTTCAGCCATCGTAGTCGATGGAGAATCCCAGCGAGCCTTGTTCCCTTCTTGGCGTGCCAACTGTCAAAGCTTGAGATCAGTAGTAAAATGTATAGGGCTACGTCGAGACTAAGAACTATGATGGTAACACAAGACACCGAGTTATACATATTCGGGCCCTCTCGATGAGAGTAAAAACCCTACGTCCTGTGTTCTGTGTGTTGTATTGATGTTGTGGAAAAACCTCTGTCTACTTGTCCCTCGATAAGGGGTACCCTGCCGCCTTATATATCCGGTCGGCAGGGGGGTACATGAAGAGTGCTAGTCGTAACCCCTTAGGATTTACATATAAAGTCTATCTCTACATGCCTTGTGCTCCAAGTTGAGTCGGTCGGCTTTCTTGTTGATGAAGTACCCGGTCGGTTACCGACTTAGTCTTGTATGAGGATACCCGTAAGGCAAGTATCCCACAATAACTAGTCTTGCATGACAAGAAGAAAATATGTATAGTAAAATAATTTAATACTTAATGGTAACACTAAATATCTACTCACATGCATTATTTGACTGCATCCACTGATTAAGGCAGTTATATGAGCTTCCTTATCATGTCACGTTCTTGACTTGCATGGTGCCTCATCTTACTAGGAAATGAGTCGGTAACGAGGACGAGAAGATTGGTGCTGCAGAGATAGATGATGGTTTGGCTATAACCTTGTATAAGCTAACATTGCTCAAACCCAAGGCAAGCCCCGGTGCCTCCTATGTTTCAAATCTTTTATTTTGTATCACTTGTATGTGTGTCATGTGTTGCGCATTACGTGTAGGAAAATGATTGAAGCCTAGTTGCATGTAGGCGAAACAAAATTCTATGGGTATGAGTCTACTTGTACAACCATTTGTTAGATTATGTTATGCTTAATATCAAGTCATCAGTAGTAAAAATCGAGTGGTATGGATACTGCTCGATATAGGATGCTTCAAAAATTTATTACTAGTTAAACTTCCACATAAAGACGGATTAATTGAAGACCGAACGGGGAATTACATGTGTAGGTTGAGGTGAAAAGGTTAGTCCTTATTTGCCATAGCCCTATTTGTGTCAATTAAGAACCAAATTCGAGTGTGGCCCTATTGAGCAAGTTTTGAACAGTACCAAGTGCATGCTAGTGATATGGGCACTATAAACTGATGTAGCTTGATTATTGTAGTAGTTGGATGGTCCTTCATTGCTCTTTGGGAATGATCATAAGTGCATGGTGGTATTTAGGTGGTATGAGTGGTGGAAGGGTGCATGGTCTAACCACGGATACCAAATATCGCATGGAGGACATGTACCTGGGAGCAGTGAAACCCGGCCCAGGTCTATGGTGTCTCGTGAAAGGCTGTCGCACGTGACTCTGGGAGTGTGCGTGCGACGTGTATTTTGGGTTTCTCCTGCAGGATATAAATTGATTCGAGTCACCGTCCCTCTCGATTATTGAGTATCACTTGTGATCATTGTCACATCGAAGAAAAATGAAATGATGATGATAATGATACTTGCTGGATTTCTATTAATTGTATTACAACCATGTTTGCTATAGTGTAGTTGCAAAACATTTATTTTTATGCAAGAACCCTATTAATATGGCTAAAATATGAAAATAAGGATCAATTATTAGTGTTATTTTTGCAATTATTCCAACAACCTTAGGTCTGCCCCTGCATACTAGGTCTCAACCTTAGCGTGCCATTTTGACGGGTAAGTCTTGTTGAGTATTAGTTGCTTAGTGTTTTGCTCTATGTTATTTTATGCAGGTGCTCTTCTTGATAATGAGACACATCTACGGACTTGATATGCTTCATGCTAGGATTCTAACACAAGATATATTGCTTCCGCTATTTATGTTATCAAATTTCAAACTTGTTTATATACTCAAATCTGAACCAAAGTTTTAATAATTAACTATAACATTTCACAGTATTCTCTTATGCTCATATGTGTGTACTTTTAGACTCTTGCTTCGTCAAGATGTCACCCGATATTCGATCCTTCGACTATTCCTCCTTATTCGTGGTGCGGCGAAGTCACAGTATGGCCCCGTCGTTGTTGATGATTCTGCTTCTAAACCCTGTAGTACTCAATGCAGACGAAGTCTGGTACAAATGTTTCGAATTAGTATAATTGAATCATGAGTAATAAGCTACTAAGTACCTTTCGTACGGTCAAAAAAGAAACTTACTCCAATGTCGGTGCATCTGCTGGCTCTACTTCTACGTTGTGTGGTTGGCGTAGCTGTAGAGACGCTTCATTTACACGGCCTTTCAGTCCATGTATCTGACCAAATTTATAGATATGACCCGTTACTCAGGCGTTGTAGATTCGTGTATATTCTTTGTTGAAAAAGACACTTCTTTTAATTTGTCGTACCTCTTTCTTCAAGTTATTGTTCTCCTGACAAATAATATTGATTTTGTGTTGTAGCTCCACATTCTCGTTGTTTACCAGGCTCGCCTATATCAAATAACAAGGTCACATCTGTATGAATAAACATATTTTCTCTTGAATATCTGGATAGTCACAGAAAAGCATGACATCAACGAACCTTCTTGTTATATTTTTCCATGTGCTCAAGCATTATTTGTTCCTGGAAAAAGAATTGTTAACAACAGTATACTGCTGCCACTGAAATCTTTTAGCATCTATATTGCTTACCTTTTTCAGTCGAACATTAGTGAGGCTCGCATCAACCTGGCCCTCTAGTGTTTGCAGATCTTTCCATTCCAGGCCAGAAAGATGATGTCCAAGTAATTGGCTGCAGTAGCTTGCCGTTGGTAAGAAGTCAGTGACCTTTGCACCACTTCGACACACACTTTCGTGTTATATTCAGCGCCATATACAGCAGGACATATAACGTCCCCATGATATGATATACTGAAGCTAGACTGATGTAATTTCTGCCACCGTAATTGTACATGCTCCCATGCAAACGTCTGGATCTTCCCATGGTTACGATTCATTGCTTCCATCAATATAATTCTTGTTTCGTTCAATTTGTGGCTTTCATTATTTTAATCTTTTTAACAGGTATTTCTCATGTCATACGCCCATCAGAAATAAGGACAGAACTTATCAGGAATATAGGAGGTGCAATATTATCTCACTAGAGCGCTAGAGCCAGATGAACCAAGTTCTCATGAGTGAACCTGAATGGCTCTTTGAGAATATAAATTTTGAATATCTACGTATTACTTTGAACATATTTAGTGCTCGTCGAATATGCTAAAGTTATATCAATGGAGCGTATGTATAATCAATAGGAGTGATTGTTCTAACTGTTTCAACAAATAATTTTCATACCTTTGATTCTGTTGTAAGTTGTGTAGCTGCTGCCTCAAGCTTTCAGCTTCCTCGTGCCAAAACTGTGCGTTGATCAACAAATAAATATACTCACATTTCAAGTAGTCGAAGCTTCAAAAAAAATTAATTTTTTGCTCTATCACTTCAAGATACAAACCCAAGAACAAGTTTATAATTTTTTATCTAAATAACTATAGGTTAGTGAATAGGCATACCTGCTATGGATTAAATGAATCCGTTTGAGGATAACTACATCTAGAGTTATATCTAGCTCAGTTTTATGGTTTATAGATTGATGGAAGCTCTAAAAGAGGGCAAAGGTCTGCTGGAGTTAGTGAATTTGGTCGAGATTTATTCGGAGGTGGAGGAGAAAGTACCTAACACTACAAACAAAGTATCTAATGTAGCATACACTCCTGCAATCAGGCATTTCACCTAGCGACGACTCAGTGCGTAGTACGTAGATGGTAAGCCAACAATAAGTTATGCTCCTTCCAAGATTTTGAACCGTTGGCCGCCTCTTGCCACATGCAGATGCCTTTGTTTGTGCTGTTTCCACCCCAAACGATGCCAACATCAAAATTTGTTGAGTTCTTACCTCAGATCTCATTCGCATGGAATGCATTAATTGTAGCGGTCAGCAGCAAGTGTGTCTATGGATGATAGTGGAACAACCAATAACATTGACCATATGAGACTATTTGCGAGGAAATAATAATTGTAATGCCAGTCCATAGGGTCATGGCAATTATAGGTATTGGAGATCAAACACCAGCCGTACAATAGTGAGAGTTTACTGTTCAAAACGTAGGAAACAGATTAGATCTATTATTGTTTCTATCTAAGACGTCAGCCTGTTAGTAACCTTAGTAGTTGTGGTTTTGGCCCAAGTCCAAGTGAAGTTATGGCATTAGTCCCACTTGGACTGTTTTGATATAAGAACCCATGATGATCCAACAATAATACCTTTGGGTTAACCCTTTTTAGACCAACAAAGAAATGAAGCATAAGAGCTGTACGATATTGAATGATACGCCTGGGTGGTCCACATTGGACACTGATTGAATTGTATAGTGCTATCAAAGTATCAGCTCTCATTATGTGATGTACGAATGTCAGCTCTGAAGGATCGTTTTAGCCCATAAGGCCTAGGCCCGAATGTGTTATTAAGGTAGGTGAGTATCCATAAAGCCTTTGTGTTCCAACCACAGGCCCTCTGTGTTACCGCTTTTGCATAAAGTGAGCACGCAAGCCACAGTGCCGTGGTATGTGAAAAAGCATGCCCACACTCTAGAAAAGAAGATTTTTGACCTGGGGCATTACACTCTAGATAAGTCATGCTCATGCATAGATTGTCTTTGTATCTATAGAAGCATGGACCTACACCATTCCTTCTGCATGGATCCAAAGCATGGCCCCACGAATGACACTTGCAAAATTCTTGGTGTGCTTGCCTGCTTGGCATTACAAAGCCCAAGGAGAAGTGTAATCAGCGAGCCTACCAGAGCAGCATATTTTGTAACGTCGGATAGGAAGGAAGCCCTAATTGTGGCCACAACCAAAGACAAGCAAGAAAGACTGGGATTATTAAACGAGTGATCTCTTGTATAATGTTGATCATAGAAGAATCAAAGTTTCTTGGAAAATTAGAGGAAAAGGACTTATCCACACTACTACAAAAAAATTTAGCAATGGGCCATGAATGGCTTTAGTGCCAGACAACACATACGCCACTAACAAAATGTTACAAAGGTTTTTTTTATTGTAATAGGTCGTTCCTCCTTCACTAAGGCCGGCATTAGTTACACAAAATATGGTGCAATAGTGATGGGCCACACAACCAGCCAACACAAAAAATAAGAGATCCGCACCAAAAGGTGTTGGGGCCCACCTAAACCCCATGTCAACACCACCGCTAATTCATTGATGGCTGCTGTCTTCGCCGTATTATTGACACGGGCCGCAGCCGCATGGACAGTCGCCGCCGAGGCCAGCGTCACCTTCCTACCATCCTCATGGGCCATCACAAATGGCGTAGCCTCTACCGCAGGAAAAGCTATCGCATGGGCCAAATTGGTGACCACCTCGGCCATAGCCGCCACCACTGCTGCCACCACTTCCTTGGTCATGGACTCCGCCATGGACAGATCTGCCATCGTTGAGGATTTCTTCGGCGTGGAGGTGGAACAAGCAAGGTACTAACTTTGTCGCTATAGCCAGGATCGTCATCATGGTGGCGCGTCATGGGCGGTAGCCGCCAGACCTGACCGCCGGTGCCTTGCACTTATTCGTGCAGGCCACCTCGGTCGGTCGGCAGGAAGTGACGACCAAAGGCCTGGGCCCGATGATGACACGCCAAGATCTGACGCATCCGCCCGATGATGGGACAAAGGTGGTATTAGGCAGTCATGATGACGAGCGATGGCGGTGGTAGAGAAGGGGAGCGGGGGAGGGGAGGCGAAGGAGAAGTGGCAGCGGAAGGGGCATGGAAGGGGAGTAGGTATAGTTGTGCCCCTTCTTATATAGGAGGTGGCGCAACTTAGTATACAGCCTGCCACTATGCTGCCCCACCTCTAATAGTGGCAGGCGCAGATGGGTCTGTGACTAAGTTCCACTAATTAGTGAAGGATAGGTCTCCCCCGATCCATTAGGCAATAAAATGCCTGCTACTAATCGCCAAAACTCATTCGTTGCTAAAAACATTTTTTCGTAGTGGTATCATTTATTAGTTAATAGGACAAATAATGTACCATGTTTTTCATGATTAAACCAACGAGGTCATAGTGGGTTTGCCGGGGGCATCCATCACCAAACTCTCCCACGGTTCCTACAGCTAGATTGTTAATTCTCTCCATATTGACAACACCTTTCAGTGTGGAACATTTAATGGTTCATGAACCTAAAAGCTTGTTAATTACGTGAGTATGGCATCATATTCTATGTGGAAAAGCAAACACCAGAATGAATTTATAAAACAAAGAATCATTAGTTGAAGGTTCCTTCATGGTCGAGCAAAACTCATTTTAAGCAGAATCATTTACATGACAGAACTTCTTAGTAAACAATAGACTGTTTACTATTCACACCACTATGTGAGCTTGTTACAGGCTCTTGTGGAATGAAAAGCCAAATTTTTCTTTCCAATTAGGTGGTTTAATGCCCTATTCAGATCCAGTTCAGATTCATAAAATCTGATTTTTATCCTAAGATTTTAGAATCTGGATTTTGAATAAATTCTGAGTGGTGGTGTTTAGATACCGATCAAATTCTTAAAATGAAGGGATGTGAATCTTTTGGCATATAAAATCTGGTTCTTGCTGGGTATAATGAGATTTAAGGATTCCTAAAATCTGGGATCTAGATTTTAGAATCCGGGAAAGAAATCTATCATGTTTGGAGGCCTCGCAGATTCTTTAAATCTCAGTGGATCCAAACAGGGCCAAAGTAGTCTAACTAGGTGGTGCAATTGGCTATGCTATGACCAAATAATTGCACTGGCGCCTCACATGCTCTTTTCTATAGGAAGAGTTGTCTAACTAGAACGAAGTAAAGAGGAAAGATAGCACAACATCCCCATGTTTTTCACCCAATAGGGGTTGAGTCAGTTAAGACATGGCACCTTGTAATGTTGTGTGAACGAGTCTTGAGAATTAAACCGTACTCATGATGTCTATAGTTCCAACACTCAAGAGTTCTTCATCCCAAAAGGCACCTGGTGCCTTTGGGATTAATAATACCCTTCTTTTATTGGTTTTTATAGCAACCCAAATGTTGATCAAGAAATCATATTCACATTTAGGAATCCTAGTCCTGTAATGGTATAACCTTAAAGTTGACCTCCCTGTCTAACCATTGTCGTTTAAGATTTTCATCATCTATAGGCCAAAGCAAATCATTTTGCCAACTTTTTTTGTCGCCTAAGCTCATGAAGAATCTATGCAGTTCAATATCATTACTATTTGTGAAAGCATGAAACATATCAAGTGTTGCAGTGGCCCAGCTAGACTAAGATGAGACCTTTGACACTAGGCTTGGAGGCTATAGAGCTAGCGCTAGTTCACACTGAGATAATAGAGGTATTTAGTCATTGTCATCAGTCAACAAGATCAGTCAACAAGATTGTACTCATAGATCTCAATCTCTATCGATAAGTGATTTCAATTTGGAAGTTGTCCTTGAAGTGTTTGTCACATAACCCAACCAATATGCTAGCTATACACCTATTGCGTTAACTATGGCTGATCAAACATTGTCTTTGATGAGGTACTGAGAGTTTGTTTTTAGAAGCATAATGTCAATTACAGCTAGAGTTGACTCATGAAAAACATAATGCCCAACATTGTCCGACCATTTGATAGATCTAGCCTAGATACATGGATGTAGCAAGCCATTGCAGCTAGTGACTTGCCTAGGAGGAGTCACTGAGTTTCTAACTTAGTCATATGCGTGTATTTTCCGTGCCGTAAATCTTTATTGGATTGGTTTGGATGAAGAGACTACAAAGAATCTCCTGATTGCAACAAACATGATACATATTTTTTGTCCAAAAGTACCAGCTTTTATATGCACTAGCGGTAGTATACTAGGGCATTATAGTGATTGTTAACAGTGTGGACCAATGAAATAATGTGGTGTATTTAGTTTTAGATATTTTTCTCTCTCCAGCTAGTTGAAGAAAAATACTCTATACGTTCAGGATACATACGAAGGATGTGTATACCTAATGGATACAGAACATCTCAATACTATAAGAAACAAATATTTATGGCATCATACCTTTGCCTCAGTACTTGCGGTAACATGTTGCTGCTGGCCCTCTTTGACATGGCGGTACCTTTTGATTATAGATCTCATGCTGTCAAACAATAAACAATTTAGAGTACAATTTGTAATCTTTTAATTTAAAACATAAAGATGTTGATTAATCAAAATAATCATCATGCTAAACGAATTATTACCCTTGTTCAACAAAAGACTTCAACCAAGGCTTCGTCATAACAACACTTTGACTATATTTGCATATCATATCATTTAAGGTCATCGGGGTACTGGTCTCATTAGAGTTGCAATACAGCTGTACTGGTGTCATTAGAGTCATCGGGGCATTAGCACACATATGCACGACAGAACTTTACATGTGATCATTTTGTTAGTTTTGCTCAGATCGTTAATGTCAGGTTGTGGAAAAAAGGTGGGTTGCAGTAGCATTTATTTCTAGTTATAAAAAAAATCTGAAGAATACTGAAAACACATAAAGGAAACATATATGATAAATAAAAATATTTACTTTGACAAGTATCAAGAATGTTTGAAATGAGAATTGAATAATCTTTGCATTGTACAATTTAGTTTCGCAAGCGTCTGGGTCAATTAAACATGTTTGAGATTCAGAACGGAAGCTAACTAATAACCTTGGCTATTATCATACATACAAGCTAGCCGGAATAATAGATATGGCTAACAACAGGAAATATTAAAACTATGGTCTGACTATAATGTTTTACTAAAAGTGTGCACAAATATGCGTGAGGAATTAGAAGCTAAGGAATGCAAATAAGCATGATCTGTGATACATGCAAAAAAGAACAGGTAATATTTTGGGATTTTCTTCATGATGATTCAATCATAAATTAATTCATCCTTACAACATAAGGAATTATTAACCAAAACTCCCATTTTCAGTAAATATGCACAACACGCACTTTTCTTTTAGCTGTTTCCTGAGTTATATTTCCGTTCCCAATAAAAATTATAAAGTACTATCGTTTGCAAAAGATGCTTCTCAATGTCTTCCCGGAGGAAAAGGTCGTAGCCATACGTGAGTGTACAAACCTCCATATCTGCCTAATAAAGTTTCTAACCAATATGTATGTTACGTCTCTAGTGGGGAAGTAGTAGGTTCAGTATTTTGTGATAATAAGTTGCCTCAAACACATCAGTACACATTACAGAAAACACGATGCATGAACAGACAGTGGGTAGTTTCACATCTTCAGTGCTATATAGGGTGACTTAAGTACCTCACAAGTCACAACCTGGTAATCCCTCAAGGGTGATTTAATGATTTTTTGCGGTGGTTTTTGAATCAGCGTATCCTTTCTTGAGTCGCAAAGTTTCTAAAGGCACCATGCATTGGTGTTTCTAAAAAATTGTAGTGGTTATGTGAGATTGATCATCTAATTAACGATGATATTTTTTGTTAATTTAATTCTTCCTGTCCTGAAGATAATAGAAATTAAGATTATAATATGGCTTGTTACTACCCCATATTATGGATCATTACCCCGTTTAATCTTAAAAGCTACGATATAATATGGCTTGTTACTACCCATATTAATTTCAAATTTAATAGTTCTCTTGTATCCAGTGCATACGAGAATAATGGTTTGCAGACTGTGGGGGAGGAGGGGAATCAAGATCTAGTTTGCATTAATAATATAAAAATGGAAAGCCACTAGGATATTAGTCCTATCAGAGAGCGCTAGATCTAAAAAACTATAGAAAATTATGAATCCAAACCCCTTGTATTTAACAATTGCTAAAGATATATTTAAAGTAATAACAGGCAGGAGCAATCACCATGGAAAACAGACAATCGGAAGAAAAAATTTCAAACGAAATACACAAATTACCTGCAGCTGGAGAAGTCGTAGAGCTGGCCAGTGTTGGTGAAGACTATAACACCGATCTGGGCATCGCAGAGGATTGCCAGCTCCTTTGCCTTCTTGAACATGCCAGCCCTCCTCTTGGAGAAGGTCACCAGCCTGCTTGTTTCGTTCTCGATCCTCTTCAGGACGGTCTTCCCCCGTACCATCACGCTGGGCAGCAGGTCACCGGTCGCCGGCAAGAAGAGAGAGAGAGAGAGAGACGACCCAGCGAGGAAGATGGAGAGATGGGCTGTCTGTTTGCCTTTCGGAGATTGTTTATGACACCAGGTTTGGAAAAATACCACTAGGTAGCAGCTGCTCTCCTTTTAAAGCTGGGTGCCGCTTCCATTTGCGTTACTACGGAACTTTGTAGGAACACACGAGAGCTGTGATATGCATGGCTTCTTATCTGCTGATGAGAGCGGTCGATACGTGCGTGAGAGGAGGAAACTTGTCATTGGTGTGCTACAGGAAATCAATGAAACGATAGCATCTTTTTCCTTTTGATAATAATTGGACGAACACACTTTTGTACGAGTCTTAGAAGTACAACCTGAGTCCCAGCTGGTCGCCACGTATTTCCAATTCCTTTGTTTCAGTTCAAACTTCAAAGTAACTATGAATAGTCAACTCTACGTTACATTTGTAAAACTGGAGGTTGGCAGTACTCAGATGAAGTGGACTCCATGCGTATAATGTCTTTTTTTGAGAAAATAATGATTTGTTCCCTGTTTGTTAACTTCTGGTGGTTGCAACCATAGCACTTATATATACTTACTAGCAAAGTGACCGTGCGTTGTTACGGGTTTTGATGTAGATATAGCCCGATCTTCCGAGAGGTAAGGGGATAAACTCGAATTTAGGAAACTCGGCGTCGACGACCCGGCTTGAATCAGTCACGATCCAACCCCGCAACCGTTACACTAAGCATAACTTGATTGTTCCTGTAAGCAAAATCCAGAACACAAGCAAGAGAGGATAAACACGCAATCTGAAATTACAAATATGGATGAAGCAAATCACAAGAAAAGATTCAAGCTCTGAATACAAAAGGACTAATCGCCACAGTGGTGTAGAACAAGAACAGGGGCTCTGGATTACTGTAAAAGGACTTGTCGCCACAGTTACAATAATTTGATCAAGTTTCTCTCTGGAAAGCTGAACTAAATAAAATCCCAAACTAAAAGACGGCGGCTACTGAGTTTATATAGGAAACAAGGATGTCCTAGGGTTGGGGGCGACCAGAGGGGGGCGCCCACAACATGGGCTTAAGGCCCGATACGATATATGGCCAAGTTGGCCCAAAATAGGTGGCATAGCACCTTGTCATGATCATATATTATGACTCACGACCCTTCTGGAGCTAGGACCAGAACCAAAACGACGGCGTCGTCGTCCCCTTTCCAACGCATCAAAGAACGCCTCGTTTGGACGTCAGATGTGGGAGATATCATCAAAACCATGAAGGAGTGTCGGTTGAATCCGAGACGAACGCGGCGACCTAGTTGGTGACGACTTGTAACTTGGGGAAGGCCATGATATACGTGTATCCAGCATGGTGATGTCCTCATCATCCTCCCCTTCTTGAATTGGAGTCACCCTCGACTTCATCTCAGCATCAATCTCCTGCAAAAGGTTAGTACTAGCAGAATACAAAGTACAAGATACATGATCATCGATAGAAGATATATCATGACAAAGCATAGTATAGCAAGGTGCATCATGATTATTAGAAAGATCAGTAACAGTAGATGTCATAGCAAGAAAAGCACCTCCCTTTAACTGAATAGCCTTATATTTAATATCAGAAAGTTGTTTGTTATCATGTTTATTCTCAGTATTTTCAGCAAGCAGTTTAAAATGATTTTTAATATCAGCAGGCAATAACGGACGCAAAGTAATATTCCTGTTCCTATGCACGAATGTATATGTATTAGTTCTACCATGGTGGGCAGCATCCGTATCATATTTCCATGGACGGCCTAATAAAAGCGAACATGCTTGCATAGGTACAACATAAAAATCAGCAAAGTCTTGATAAGAACCTACTGAAAAGTGTATACATACTGATCGAGTTACCTGTACCGTACCACTATTGTTGAACCATTTGATGTGGTAGGGCTGATGTAGTGCATGCGTGATCAAGCCAAGTTTGCTTACCAAATCAGAACTTACCAAGTTGTTACAGCTCCCAGTATCAATGATGGTGAGAACACGGTGGTCCGCAACAATGAGGTACATGTAGAATAAATTATAGCGTTGTTGTTCTTCCTCTTGTCCCACCTGAGTGGTCAACACACGCTGTACAATGAGGCTAGGAAAACCCACGGTGGTAGCAATAGAATCAATGACGGTAGTCTCCTGCTCCTCCGTCGAATCTGCAACAAGGTTAGGCATACGAGCAAATTCATCTTCAACATCACTAGAACTTTCATACCCATCAGCGGTAGCGATGAAAGCACGACGACTAGGGCAATCCTTTATGACATGTCCCATGCCCTTGCAGCGGTGGCAAATAATGGTTGTGGAGGAGCCACTCCTAGTACCGGAAGAAGTAACCTTCTTCTGGTGTTGGTGCTGCACACTAGACGATTGCGCTGCAGAAATAGGCGCAAGTGAAAAAGTTGTTGCTGGTGTCTTAGCAACATGACTCTTCAAGTTCTCTACTCCAGTGCGTTGCTGGAGATATTGCTCAGTGTTGGACCTGCAAGATTGTTGTGGAAGGCGTCCCTGTACTTCCCGTTCAGCCTTAAGAGCAATATGATACAATTGGCTGAACCTATTCCACTCTTTATAGTCAACAATATTCTGGATATCATGGTTCAAACCACCAAAAAATCTAGCACTAGTTTCAACATCATCTTCATGTATATCACAACGTGCTAAACCAATAAGCAATTCGTGATAATATTCCTCTATTGTGTTACTACCTTGTGTTAAAGATTGTTATTTTAAATGTAAATCACGTTGGTAATAAGGAGGAACAAAACGAGATTTCATGCGTTGTTTTGAAACAGGCCAAGTGGCAGGTATAGCAGCATTAGTATTGCAAAGATCATTCCACCAAAAGAGAGCAAAACCTGTAAACTCACTAGTAGCAAGTCTAACTCTATGCTCAGCAGAAACTAAATGAGAATTAAATTTCTATTCAACAGCAAGTTCCCAATCCAAGTATGCTTCAGGATCAGCACTACCAGCAAAAGGTGGTATGTGAAATTTGGGCTTAACAAAAGTATCAATATTACCATAATTGTTATTACCTCCTATACCGTGTCGATTACGGTGAAGACGGTCTGCATCACGGTCAAAATCATCATTAGCAGCAGCTCGTTGAGGTGGAGGTCGTCGTTCAACATCCTCAATGCGGTGGCCAACAGTGTAGATGTGACCCATCAACTCGGCAAACTTCGTTTCCATGAATGTACGCTGGTCCGCAAAAAGCTTCATGAGCTCGGCCTTGGAGACGCAATCATTGAAGTCTGGAGGGGACTCCAACTCTCCAGGTGTCCCTTTCCCTTTCTATGTCATGGTTAAAAGCAAAAGACAAGACTAAACAAAAAGATTAGCCCTATCAACTAGCAGGCAGCAAAGGGTGTAGAAAGTGGAAAATAATATCAGAAGCAATGTATCACAATCTTGTAAGTGTTCTTACCAAAGCCAAACAGGTCGACACAATCTGTAGTTGAGCTTGGGTGTAATAGTTGCAAGGAAGAAACCTGTGCTGCAATATGTATAGCTTGGAAGGCTAATATGTATGTCAATGAAACACAGTTCAATAACAGATAGTAGCACTGAATAAATATCCAAAGCAGTGTCCTAATTGCTGGCAAGAATCATGTTCAAAAACAGTTATGACAGCAAGCACAATGACAAAGAACAATGGCAAAGGCAGCAAGGATCAAAACGGACTTCACAGACTTAGAATTTTCAGGGCGTGGGGGAGGGGGGGGGTGCAAATCAAAATCTTGATTTTTTTGTATGATTTTTCCACTATTTTTCTGTTATAGAGGAACACAAAGGAAGGAACTACAAGAAGTTTCAACTCAAACAGAGGAAAAACAAAGGGTAGGCAAAATCTCAAAGTTTCACCGAAAGCGCTATTTTTTACTTCACAATTTTTTTTCTATTTATTTCCGATTTTTTTTAATTTTTTGACAAGAGCACACAGGGCGGAGCCGAGTGTGGGTCACCTCAACATTGAGTCAAGAATCTGCTGTAAAAATTTCAGCCCAATCGGAGCAACGAGCGAAAAGTTATGCCTGTTTTACCGAAGGTATGTCAAGATAGGGTTTGAGGGGTGAGGGGAGGGAACCGAATCGGGTAGGTTTTTTTGTTGGCAACAGATTGTGGGTGTGGTGGGTGGGTGACACGATAGTGAATTCAATGGAAAACACGATGGTGATGGTGGTGTGCAGTGGAGATCAAAACACAAACCGAATCGAAACACAAATTCAAACCAGCAACTGAACTCGACTAGGACACAAACTCAACACTACGGACTCTAAAATTAAATTATGCAAAGGCTAAACAATGTCTGGGGTAATGGGAAAATATTTTTTTATAGGCTTTTTCATGGACAAAAGGTGATGAACACAAACGAATCTAATGGGATGAACACGATAATACCTCACGGGGAACCTAGAATCTGATACTTGATGTAGATATGGCCCGATCTTCCGAGAGGTAAGGGGATAAACTCGAATTTAGGGAACTCGACGTCGACGACCCGACTTGACTCAGTCACGATCCAACCCTGCAACCATTACACCAAGCACAACTTGATTGTTCCTGCAAGTGAAATCGAGAACACAAGCAAGAGAGAATAAACACGCAATCTGAAATTGTAAATATGGATAAAACAAATCACAAGAAAAGGTTCAAGCTCTGAACATAAAAGGACTAATCGCCACAGTGGTGTAGAACAAGAACAGGGACCCTGGATTACGATAAAAGGACTTGTCGCCACAGTTACAATAATTTGATCAAGTTTCTCTCTAAAAAACTGAACAAAACAAAACCCCAAACTAAAAGACGGCGGCTACTGAGTTTATGTAGGAAACAAGGATGTCTTAGGGTTGGGGGCGACCAGGGGGGCGCCCACAACATGGGCTTAAGGCCCGACACGATACATGGCCAAGTTGGCCCAAAATAGGTGGCACAATACCTTATCATGGTCATATATTATGACTCACGATCCTTCTGGAGTTAGAACCAGAACCAAAACGACGGCGTCGTCGTCCCCTTTCCAACACATCAAAGAACGCCTCGTTTGGACGTCGGATGTAGGAGATATCATCAAAACCGTGAAGGGGTGTCGGCTGAATCCGAGACGAACGCGACGACCTAGTTGGTGACGACTTGTAACTTGGGGAAGGCCATGATATGCGCGTATCCAGCATGGTGATATCCTCATCAGTTTAAAAAAACAAAACACTCTTTATGATTTATAAACATAAATTATTTACACAATATAATTGTTGATATTTTTTATATGAAAAATTATATTTATATTATTGTTGCTATTTTTTAGTGTGTCATTTTATATGTCATAAGTAATAATTTTCTACCTTTTTTATTATATTATTGTCATAAATATTTTTTTTATCTCTAATGTTATTGATTTTCACATATAGTGTCGTTTGAGTGCTATATTGCAAAATTAAGTTAAATGACATTTAAAAAATGCTCAAGTATGAGAAGTACCGATATGAAGCATAATTCGTCATGTAAAAAGGGATTCTCACAAGCTTATGATATAAGATACCACTAGATCTCTATGAAGCCTAACATACAAGACCAAGATCTTGACCCAATGCCTAAAAATTTATCGAAGCTTTATCCGATAGAAAAAATCAATTCACGTATAATAGAAATAACACTATATTATGACACGATTTTTAACTTTAAAACATGCTCTAATAAAAAAGTTAAAATATAAAAGTTGTATATTTTGTCGAGACATTTTCGTAATATATGTGGATCATATTATTTGGAGTTTGGAGGTAGGAGATATAGGCCCCGCACAAAGACCTGTATAGAGGAGTCTGAATCTGAATAAATATTTTTGCATTGTAAATTTAAAAAACAAAACGGCAGAATCTTGATTTCCATTGAATATCAAAGTTGTAGAACTTTTTGAGGACTACGAGATAGAGTCTGAGTTTGCCTCATTTGAACTCCGGATGAGGGATTTATGATTTTTTAAATTCGATGCTTGATGGAAGGTACAAAACTGATTTGGATTCAATCTCTAACTTTGTGGGCGTACGGAACATATTCACCTAAATTAATAGATAGTAGAGATTAATCAAGTGGTTTGTCCGAGCCTGTTGCAACCATCAGATTCCCCATAAATAAAAGAAAACTAATCAAGGTCCTATTTTGTTTTAAGCTATATACAGGCTAAGGTTAGACATCTTTGATTAGCTTCGCCATCTATCTGACTAATTTGTATAAATTCTTGTAATATTTGTTTCCAATTAAACTGGTGTCCTATAATTAATGATTCAAACAACTTAGGTGAGTTTAGCAAGTTGTTCTTAGACTTGTTGAATTGTTGCGATGTATTTGAACATCGGACTTTGTTATGTCGGCTGCTTTATGTAACCTAACAGAAAAGTACGTTTTTTTATTGCATAAATGTATAGAATACTAGCCAAGAAAAATAGTTAATTTGTATGCCTAGTAAGGCTAATACTGTAATCTTCATTTGGGAGAACGAAGCCACGACTACACAAATGAGAATGACAAGCACGTGGCAGGCCCTACGTTGATTGACCATTTCATTAATATCTATGTCATGTACCATTTACAATGGTTTGGCACGAATGATGAGATGTTGAAGTCAATATATAAATAAAAAGTTATCCTAGCAATCATATATTTTTAAATATGTAGATATTATTTGAAACATTACAGTTACATACATTATTTACAAATCCACTTAATAATTTGGGGTAAAAAAATATTATTTCAGGATCTCTTGAAATGCTTTTAAGCGGATGGATAAGAGCAAGACGCTAGAATTCGGGATAAAAAAATATTATTACAGTTACATACATGTACGATGCATGTCAAACTGATTAAACAACATGCAACCTTGTCATCTAAAATCTCAATAATATACTCAGTTCTATTAAGTTTTCCCATAACACGTCAGGATTATCTGGAAGTGTGTAGGGGACAATAAATATTATATTATTCACCTCGGAAATATGAGTGAAGCCAAATCTGATGTCGTCTAGACTATTTTTTTCGTGTTCAGATATGTTCGTAACGTTGTCGTATTCAGTTTGTATCCTACAATGATTCACCAATCTGTTTGAGTTGTTTTTTAACCATTTTTAATCCTTTGTTAGATTGGATTCCGATTTCAATTCAATATTTCATACTAATAACAATTAATCAACTATTACTTTATGATTTATATCATATTTTGAATAAAAACTAATAACAAGAATTCCAATAATAACACACTCCAAAATTATTATAATAATAAATATTCTTAGGTAAAATAAAATAAAAATAGAGAAAATGCTCAGGCCAAAAAATTGATTAATTAAAAATCTTTTACAGTTATAAAAAATATTCTAACCATAAAATTTTTTAACAAAGACCCGTGGCAATGCACGGTTATTTTGCTAGTAACTTATTAATTGACGTGAGATCGTCTAGACCATTTTTTCGTGTCCAGATATGTCTGTAACATTGTCGTATTCAGTTTATATCCTATAATGATCCACCAATCAGTTTGAGTTATTTTTGAACCATTTTCTAATCCTTTGTTGAATTGGACTTTGATTTTAATTCGATATTTCATACTAACAACAATTAATCATATATTGTTTTAATATCATATTTTGGATGAAAACTAATAACAAGAATTCTAGTAATAACTCACTCCAAAATTATTATAATGAATATTATTTTTAAAACTCAAAAAGGTAAAGCAAAATAAAAATAGAGCATATTCTCAAGCCAAAAAAATTGATTAATTGATAACTTTTTACAGTTAAAAAAAATATTATAACTATACATTTTTTTAATAAAAAATCATAGCAACGCACTGGTATTTTGCTAGTTCACCTATAAAGCAACATACTAGGTCATCCAGATATGGAAATAAAAAATTGGAGCTCTGCTCGTCAATGAAACTGCACTGATCTGGGTGTTCATGAGAAGTGATTTTACTGTGCTTCGGTTGAAATACAGGGAAAAGAAACCGATTAGGTCAAGAAAAGGAAAGTTTCAATATGACAATCTTCTGACGACTAAATAGCCTTGTATGGTCACCATCAAGGATTGGAAAGGTTTGAAAACTATGTACCTAATGTTAATGCCTTGAGTGTTAGTAAAAGAAAGTTGAACTTCAGCCCCCCTCTCTTCCAAAGTCTCACTTTTATTTCTATTAACAAATGGTTCTACTTTAATTTAAGATGTTAACATCCACAAACTGTTAGTAATCCAGGATGCTCTACAAGGAGATATTGTTAGTTACATCAGTTCTGACAGTTGTCTTAGTGCTGAATCTTAGTTTGTGGGACACTCAGTAAATAAATTCAACAGCACAGAAGAATAATCCAAAATATGACACCTGTTAGAAAATTAGGCATTTTCAGGTTGAATTTAATCCATGTTATTAGCAGCGTATAGGTGATGACAAGTTTTACAAATTCATTATTACTAGTTAAGATCACAACTAAACTAGTGAACACAAGGAGAATAAGAGTGTACCTCGTGGAGGGACCAGTGCCGGAGGCACTGGCGGCTCCATTCGTACCAGTGGTCATGGTATGTTGCTTGAAGTAGTCGAACTAAGTTGATGCGTGTAGAACATTGTTGCCGTGCAGTCCCTCAAATGGCGCCTGGAGGAAGTGGAGTCGTGGATCGGGGATGCGCCGGGAAGAAGTCGACGAGGTTTTGAGTAGTCGCGCCGTCAAGCGCTCCCCAAAAACCTGATCGCCCGCACACCCGAGCAGGTGTCGCCTTACAGGAGAGGTTCCGGAGGCCTGCTCTCCCGAAGCTCTATGTACGCGGATCACCGGGACAGGGAAGACTCGGAAGGAAACTCGACAGAGAATAGGAATGTGTTTCGCGCATAGGGGCAGTGCCGGGATGCACGTATATATAGCCTCAGTGGTTTGGAAACTGCAGGGGAGGAAATAGGAAACTGCAGACAATGAAACGGGAAACTGACGCATGCAACAATTAATGCAGAATTTTGATTTCCTCGAATCTTGCCTTTCTGTTTCCACGCTGCAAAACTTCCAAACACGCGCGTGCGGCAAGCAGGCACGGCACGGCACGGCTCGGCTCGCTCGCTCGAACGCACGCCACACCATGCCATGCCACGGCTCGGCTCGCTCGCACGCACGCACGCACGCACGCCACGCCACGACTCGGCTCGGTGGCAGCGGCGGCACGCGTGCGCGCGTGTGACTCGCCTCTAGCCCCTCTCAACTTCTCTAATAGGTGTAGCAAAAGTCCACCTATTAAGTCGAGTCAACAAGCAATAAATACTCCATGTGATATTAAACCATTATATTTAATATAGGTCTAAACTTTAATATTATTAAATAAAATATGGGCCAACCCATATTATATCTAACAATCCCCACCAAGTCTAGAGTTCATACGAAATGTTCTTGCATTCTCTTCTGTCGTTTGATATACCAGTGTTTCGATGGAGACTGTTAAGTTGAACATCCACCAAAAGTAGAAGCTACGCCTTTTCACAACTGAACAATAGACTATGCCTTGAATTGACAGTTTTGTGCGAACAAGGTTTCAGCAAGACTCTTTACTGATACTAGGTTGCCAAGAGCATCCCCTCTGGTTGGAACGTATAAGTCATACTCCTGGCCCTTTCATGAGCATCTAGAGATTCCCACCATCCCATGGACTGTGACTAACAGTCGGACTCACATAGGTGCATTCCTCGGGGGATATCCTATAGATTGATATCTTTGCTTCTCATAAGCCATTGGAACACATTAAGGTAAAGGAAAACCAGCCTATCATACAGCATAGGAAAGAAGTATATCTGAGACAGACCAATAAAGGGTCTTTCCTCTCAAACTAGTTACAGCTTGTTTCGTCATTCCACTCCACGGGATCTCCGATCAAATAGAACAGGTTGCCACTGAAATAGTTTATCGGTCTCATGCCCGTCTCACTCGATGCACTATCTATCATATTACGTGACAACCCATTTGTGAATTGATCTGCTAGATTTTTAGATGTATGGACATAGTCCAATGCTATTACTCCGGAGTTTCTCATTTTCCTGATAGATTTCAGCCGCCTTTTAACATGCCTGGATGACTTCATCTTGTCCTTAGAACTATTTACCTTGACTATCACAGTCTGGTTATCACAGTTCATGGAAATAGCTGGTATAGGTTTTTTAACCACCGGTAAATCCAAAAGGAACTCACGAAGCCATTCAGCCTCAATTGTGGCGGTGTCTAATGTTGTTAGTTCTACTTCCATGGTTGACCTTGTTAAGATCGTCTGCTTGCAAGACCTCCAGGAAACAGCGCCACCTCCAAGTAGAAACACATATCCACTTATGGCGTACATCTCATCAGCATCATATATCCAGTTGGCATCACAATAACCTTCTAGTACCCTTGGATACCCGTTATAGTGAATGCCATAGCTCATTGTACCCTTTAGGTAACACATCACTCTCTCAAGAGCATGCCAATGATCATCTCTCGGGTTTGATACAAACCGACTCAATTTGCTCACAGTAAAAGAGATGTCAGGCCTCGTAGCGTTAGCTAAGTACATGAGTGAACCTATGATTTGGGAGTATCTTAATTGATCCGTTGCTATTCTTTGATTTTTCCTTAATAGAACACTAGGGTCATAAGGTGTTGGAGCAGGTTGACAATCGCTAAACCCGAAGCGACTCAAGACCTTCTCCACATAGTGGGACTGCACCAATGTGACCCCACCATTACCTTCTCTAATCAGCTTGATGTTAAGTATAACATCAGTTTCTCCTAATTTCTTCATCTCAAAATTATTAGACAAAAAATCTTTTACCTCCTTAATCATATTAAGGTTGGTCCCAAAGATTAGAATGTCATCAACATATAAACACAAGATAACTCCCTCGCCCCCACCATACCGATAATATACACATTTATCAGCTTCATTTACAGCAAAGCCGGCCGGTATCAAAGTTCTTTCAAACTTCTCATGCCATTGCTTAGGTGCTTGTTTTAGGCCGTATAGGGATTTCAACAATTTACACACGAGTCCTTTTTGACCATCAATTACAAACCCATCAGGCTGATCCATATAGATCTCCTCCTCTAACTCTCCATGTAGGAAAGCTGTCTTAACGTCTATTTGGTAGACGAGAAGACCATGTGAGGCTGCCAGGGAAAGTAATACTCGAATTATGGTCAAACGAGCGATAGGTGAATAGGTGTCGAAATAATCTTCACCTTCCTTTTGTGAATATCCCTTTACCACGAGCCTTGCCTTGTACCGCTCGACGGCACCATCAGGCCTTAGCTTCTTCTTAAATACACATTTGCATCCTATAGGTTTACAACCATAGGGGCGCTCAATGATTTCCCAAGTACCATTAGACATAATAGAATCCATCTTGCTCCTTACTGCTTCCTTCCATAAGTCAGCATCAGGAGAGGAATATGCCTCCTCAGTAGTATTAGGAGTGTCATCCATAAGGTACACAATGAAGTCATCACCAAAGAATTTTGTAACCCTATGTTGATGAGGACATCACCATGCTGGTTACATGCATATCATGACCGTCCCCAAGTTACAAGTCGTCACCAACTCGGTCGCCGCGTTCGTCTCGGATTCAGCCGACACCCCTTTACGGTTTTGATGATATCTCCCACATCCGACGTCCAAACGAGGCGTTCTTTGATGCATTGGAAAAGGGACGATGACACCATCATTTTGGTTCCAGTCCTAGCTCCAGAAGGGTCGTGAGTCATAATATGTGACCATGACAAGGTGTTGTGCCACCTATTTTGGGCCAACTTGGCCATGTATCATGTCGGGCCTTAGGCCCATGTTGTGGGAGCCCCCCTGGTCGCCCCAACCCTAGGACATCTTTGTTTCCTACATAAACTCAGTAGCCGCCGTCTTTTAGTTTCAGGTTTTGTTTAGTTCAGTTTTCCGGAGAGAAACTTGATCGAATTATTGTAACTATGGCGACAAGTCCTTTTACAGTAATCCAGGGCCCCTGTTCTTGTTCTACACCACTGTGGCAATTAGTCCTTTTATATTCAGAGCTTGAACCTTTTCTTGTGATTCGCTTCATCCATATTTGCAATATCAGATTGCGTGTTTATCCTCTCTTGCTTGTGTTCTCGATTTCGCTTGCAGGAACAATCAAGTTGTGCTTGGTGTAATGGTTGCGGGGTTGGATCATGTCTGATTCAAGCCGGGTCGTCGACGCCGAGTTCCCCAAATTCGAGTTTATCCCCTTACCTCTCGAAAGATCGGGCCATATCTACATCATATGTCTCTTACTCTTTCGAGTGACTCCATTGTCATCCTCCTTAGGATTACTCACATGGGGTTGTTCACTATGTATAACCGGTGTAAAAATCTCATGGAGAATTATAGAATCATGACTAGAAATGTTATGTTCATTCTTCATTGGAAAATTACTCTAAAAAAATGTTGCATCTCTGGACTCAAAAATTATACCGACTTCCATGTTAGGTACTCTAGATTTAACAACTAAGAATCTATAACCCACGTTGTTAAATGCATAACCTAGAAAAACACAATCAACAGTTATAGGTCCTAGTTTGCACTTTTTGTTAATTGGCACGTTCACCATGGCCAAACAACCCCAAGTACGCAAGTATGAAAGATTTAATTTCCTCTTAAACCATTCCTCGAATGGTGTAATTTCTTTGTTCTTTATTGGCACTCTATTCAGGACATGACACACTGTCAAAATCGCCTCACCCCACCATTCCTTAGATAGTCCCGCGGTCTCTAACATGGCATCAACCAAATCAGTTAGAGTGCGGTTCTTTCGTTCGACGATCCCATTGGATTTAGGTGAGTAAGGGAGTGTCCTCTCATGAATAATTCCATGCTCAGTACAGAAGTCAGAAAATTTATTGGAAAAATATTCTCCACCGCGATCAGACCTTAACCGTTTGATTTTCCTCTCAAGTTGGTTTTCTACTTCAGCATTATAGATCTTAAAGTAATGCAATGCTTCATCTTTTGTTTTCAACAAATAAATATAGCAATAACAGGAACAATCATCTATAAGAGTCATGAAGTATCTTTTGCCGCCTTTAGTCAATTCGTCGTTCATTTCGCAAAAATCGGTATGAACAAGTTCTAATGTCTGCCTTGTGAGGCTTACGAGATTTCTTAGATTGCACGCATGCATGACATTTGGAACTTTTGACTAAGTTAAATTTAGGAATTAAATTCAAATTTTCTAACCGCGTCACAACCAAAGTTAATATGACAAAGCCGTGAATGCCAAATATTCGACACATCCGAAATCAAGACATTGTTCACAACATTATTACAGACATTGTCATTCAAAGAGAAGCGGAACAAGCCTCCGCAATCATAGCCTTTTCTAACAAATGTCCCGTACTTAGAAAGTACGCATTTATTTGACTCAAGAACAATCTTGAAACCATCTCCACATAGTAGAGAGCCACTAACTAGATTTTTCTTGATGGAGGGGACATATTGGACGTTCTTCAAAAGCACGGTCTTTCCCGAAGTAAGATTGAGAGTGACCGTACCAACACCAAGAACACGCGCATGCGATCTGTTCCCCATCAACAAAGCTCCAGTCACGTTGGCCTGATAAGAAGAAAACAAAAAAATATCAGCACATACATGTACATTAGGTCCAGTGTCCATCCACCACTCAGGCGAATGACAAACTGAGAGAACAATAGGTAAGAAATTACCATACTCCGATGTTCCCGTAGTCTCGCTAATTACCTCATTTGCTTATTTCTTTGGCTGAATGAATTTGCGGTCCGGGCATGCACTTGCCCAATGCTCAGTGCTACCGCAAACAAAACAGCCCTCAAGCTTTTCTTTTCCCTTTTTCTTCTTGAAAGTGGTAGTTTGCTTTGGCTTCTCTTTCTTGTCTTGCTTCTTCTTCTTGTTGTGAGACGCATTAGAATTATTTTTCTTCTGCACCACATTGGCGCTAGAAGACTCAACTCCTTTTCCACACGTGTCTTTTGCTCTCGCTCTCTCCTCAACATCAAGAGTCCCAATGAGGTCAGCCACGCTGAACTCTTGCCTCTTGTGTTTTAGAGAGGTAGCAAAATCCTTCTAAGAAGGTGGTAACTTGGAGATAATACCTCCAACCACAAACTTGTCAGGCAACACATATGGAAATTGTTCCAGTTCCTTTGCCAGTGCTTGTATCTCATGAGCTTGTTCGACCACGGAACGGTCCTCGACCATTTTGAAGTCAAACAATTGTTCCATGAGATACAACTCACTCCCAGCATCAGAAACACCGAACTTAGCGTTCAATGCATCCGACAACTCTTTGGCAGTTTTACATGTGATGTAGGAGTCAATATACTTGTCAGCGAGAGCGCTAATCACACCGCCTCGAAACAGGTTATCGGCAGCCTCGAACACTTTCTCCTCTTCAGGAGTAAATTGTCCGGGCTTCCCCTGTGTGACGTGATAGCAATTCATCGCTGTCAACCATAGTATCATCCGTGCACGCCACCTCTTCTAAAACATACCATCAAAACTATCGGATTTCAACGCAGCAGCAAATCCTCTAACAGAAAAATGCCTATCAGGTTTTTGGATTGTTAGAAAATTAGGCATTTTCAGGTTGAATTTAATCCATGTTATTAGCAGCATATAGGTGATGACAAGTTTCACAAATTTGCTATTACTAGTTAAGATCGCAACTAAACTAGTGAGCACAAGGAGAATAAGAGTGTACCCCGCGGAGGGACCAGTGCCGGAGGCACCGACGGCTCCATTCGTACCAGTCGTCATGGTACGTTGCTTGAAGTAGTCGAACTAAGTTGATGCGGGTAGAACGTTGTTGTCGTGCGCGCCGGAAAGAAGTCGACGAGGTTTTGAGTAGTCGCGCCGTCAAGCGCTCCCAAAAAAACCTGATCGCCCGCACACCCGAGCAGGTGTCGCCTTACGGGAGAGGTTTCGGAGGCCTGCTCTCCCGAAGCTCGCCGAGACGGGGAAGACTCGGAAGGCAACTCGACAGAGAATAGGAATGTGTTTTGCGCATAGGGGCAGTGCCGGGATGCACATATATATAGCCTCAACGGTTTGGAAACTGCAGGCGATGAAATGGGAAACTGACGTATGCAACAATTAATGCAGGATTTTGGTTTCCTCGAATCTTGCCTTTCCGTTTCCACGCTGCAAAACTTCTAAATGCGCGCACGGGGCAGGAATGCTAGGCTCGGCTCGGCGGCGGTGGCGTACGCGCGCGTGTGGCTCGCTTCTAGTCCCTCTCAACTTCTCTAATAGGTGTAGCAAAAGTCCACCTATTAAGTCGAGTCAACAAGCAGTAAATACTTCATGTGGTATTAAACCATTACATTTAATATGGGCCTAGACTTTAATATTATTAAATAAAATATAGGCCAGCCCATATTATATCTAACAACACCTTTTCTCTAACGAATACAAAATTTACTATGTATTGTGAAACAAGTAAAATCTACGTTTAGGATTATGACAATATTTGTATGTAATGCGGCTTGTGGTGAATTATAGCCTGTACTACTTATCGCCACTCGTTTGATATGGTTCGCATTTACCACCTTATAATCATTAGAAGCACTTATACACGCCACAGTTATCATATACAGAAGCGGCAAATATACGGAAAAAGAGAAATCTGGAGCCCTAAACGATTTCACGTTGATACATCTCAAAAGACCCGCTGGTCTCTTTTCTCGTACTCCATACAATCCAGGTCTAGAATTTGGTCAAAAACCGCCTTAGCAATAGAGACCGGCCTAGGCCGCCTAGTACAGAAACAGATGTGCCTCAACGTGACACCACGTGTGACCCACTAAGTACCAACTGGTACTGATAGGCTGCCATAATAAAAATAAAAAAGAAGAAAAGAGCAAGCAGGCATTTGCCACGACAAACCTTGTTGAGATCTCTACTAACAACTTGGCATGTGAGGTCGTCAGCTGTCCATCTTATCTATTTGATACATGCACATCTAAAGTCAGGACTGGTTATAAGTCGATAAGTGGGTTGCTGGTGGGAACAACATCGATCCAATGCCCCACAAACATGCATGTGCTCCAATATGGAACTAGCTATTCGATATCTCAAAAAGCAAGCATGGCAAACTACACTTACAGGCTACAGCAATGTCAAGGGCAAAATGAATAGCCGTCTTTCTGCAGTGGGCCAGCAACTACATCAACACCTGCCGTAGGAAGGAAAGGATGAGGCCGAATCATCAGGCCACTTATGCCCTGGGTGACACAGTTATAATTGACGGGACAAAGGGTCGTGATCTCACGAGGGTGACCTAACTCCAAAAACTCATCCTCATCAGTTCGGATTGCAGGCTGCAACTCGCCCGCATGAAGAAGGAATCGCTAGTAATCACTGGTTAGCCATAGGGCGGTGAAGACTGGCAATGGAAGCACTCAAGATGCGGCAGTGCTGCCAGGGTAGATGAACAAGCCCCCTAACGCCGGCAAGGACGAAGATAGAATCTATTATTGTCTCATGTGGCCACAAAACAATGGCAATTGCCAAGAAGCCTGTGTCATCCACTTTATTGTTGTGATGTGGCCTGCAACCCTATATGTTTTTTCTTGATTCTTTGTAACACCCTAGAAATTCCAAAGCATTACTACACTACGATACTACTACAATTCAAAGGAGACCAAGACTACTACTCCCTCCGTCCCTTAGAAAGTGTCGCTCTACCTAATTTCATAGAGCCCAAAGCAAAGGTGAAATTACTCTGTTGCCCCCATTAACCACCGCATGTCTCAACGCCACCACGCCTCGTCCTCTAGGCTCTCACCATTACCGCAATGCCACCCCTCCCCAACCACCGCGGTGGCCCAGCAAGGCAGTTCCAGAGCACCCCAAGGCCATCGCGACGCCGCCATCCTCCGAGTATCCGATACCCCACCATGGTTGCTTGCCTTTCTACTCATCGGCTATCCATGGAGCTCCGCAACCGCGCGCTGCCGCTCCTCGTGAAGCTCCACGTTAATGTGTGTTTGTTCCTCGTCGAGCTTGATGCATGGCTACTACTCCTGAGTCATGAGTCGTGACAACCTTGGCACAAGGCCCGTCCAGCGGCATGGTGGCGAGGATGGAAACGAGGTCGTCCTCGGCAATTTTGGAGGGGCGAATGAGGGGGGCGGATGGAGGAACACATCTGCACCGTCTTCCATGGATTTGGGCATTTGGCTGAAGATTCCTTCCTAGGGGAGCTCGAGTAGGATGGGGATGAGAGGCGAAGGTGAGATCTGGTGCTTGGTGGTGGGTGAGGACCATGGTTCACAATCCCGACCGGATCCCGGCCGGTTTCCACGGAATCCGGGGATCCCGGTCCAAGCCGGGTTTATTGGGAAACCGGGATCCCGGTAGTTTGAAATTCAAATTTTTGAATTTTTGAAGGAATTTATAAAAAACAAATATGTAAAAAAACTAGATGAAAAATGAAGATTTATGGTCAAATCAAATCATAAAAATAATCAAATTTGAGATAGGAAAAAAATTGATGAAAGACAAAGGTGAATAAGAAATAGGAAAAAAAGGGAAAAAAACCCCTTATCCACTCCAACCCTCTCCCCATTCATGACCCCCCCCCCCTCCCACAGCCGTAGGTGCAATCCCTCCCCCCGCGACAGCACCTCCATGCCACCTCTCCCTCCTCCGACCGTCGCCGCCGGTGAGGCGCCGCCGCGAGTGGGCGTCCCGGCCCCCGAGCTCGGGATCCCGGCCGGGATTTGCGGGAACCGACCGGGAGCTCCGGGACGGGTGCCCCGTGCAGCTGCCGCGTGCCCGGGCGATGGTGGGCACTCGGGATTCCGGTCGGCATTGGTGGGAAGCCGCCTGGCAGGGGCGGGATCCCGACCCTCAGCAATCCAGCGAATCCCCTCTCCCCCCTCTCCTAAAATCCGAATTTAGTTTTGAAGGTTAGCATCGTTGGATTTGTTTCTATTTGTAGCTATTAATTTTTGTTATCATGTTGTGAATATTATGCATATTTAGAATATGTAATGAATGAAATATGTAGTGAATCAAATGATTGATGTGTATGTTTATGTTCATTGGCTTAGTAATTTATTCATAATTTGTGTTTGTGCAGTGAGCAATGTCGGATCGTGATTGGGAATTAAGTTGGAACCAATATAGAGCATAAATATTGGCTAACAAACAAATTTAACTCATATCAAGCAAGGAATACAATCACGCAATGTACAATTCCTTTAACGAGTGATGGTCTTGATTTCATGTTCATATGTCATATTATATATATCATGTACTTATTAGATGTGGACTTGATTTATATGCTTGTAATTTGTATACTTGAACTATGTGTGATTTGTGAACTTGAACTATGTGTGATTTGTGGACTTGTAATTACTGATGTTTCATGTCTTGTCTCATGAATTTGTCATTTTACTTCAGCTTTTGTCATATTTCATTTGATTATTTATGTCACAAATGATATAACAAATATTCTACAAAAGTTATGCCAAAATTTCTAATTTTTACACACATTTTTTGAGTTTTTTTTTCAACAATCAATTTTGGAGCCTCGGGAACAGAATCCCGGTCATCCCGGCCGGAATCCCGGTCATCCCGACCGGGATCACGGTTGCTCCCGACCGTCCGTCCAAATCAAATTTTGCCTGGGATCCCGGCCCGTATTACCGGAAACCACGGTTTCCGGCGTCCTGGTCTCGACCGGGATCACCGGGTCATTCGGGATTGTAAACCCTGGTGAGGACGAGTGGATGAGATCGGTCAAACAGCAATTCTTTTGATTTTTTTTATGCCAGCAAAAGTTGTGAATCCCGTAAACAATGGCAGAGCGACACTCTTTCCGGGGACAGTTTTTGAATCGCAGAACGGCAGTTTTACGGGGACGGGGGGAGTATATCAATAGAGTACGAATAAGCCTTAGACATGATAAATGAAAACCAGTACTGCATGATGGACGTAAATAAATCAACATCATCCAAGTATTAACGTCTTTAAGGTAATTTGGATATAAAACAGGACCCAAATAGTCGTGCGTTATTATGATAGCTCATAGTTCAAGTGAAAAGTTTAACATGGAATGTGTACAAGTGTTACTACTCTCATCTCAAGTTCGCACACCCTCCAAGTCAAGAATATAAGATGATATGTGCGTATGAGGTTTATGAAAAAGCTCAATACGTAAACTAGTTTAACAAAGTTATTCAATCCAAGTTGAATTAAACATCAAATTTAAATAGTGACATCAGAACATTTCATCAACTGAAATAGAATTTCAAGTACTAAATACTCCCCCACTATAAGCATGGGCATCGAACTTGTAGTGGAGATTTCTTGTAGTGAATAAAGCACTCAAGATGGAGATTTACAAACCAACATAGCGGAGGCTAATCGGCCTGGAACAAAAGTTGTTATCACGCGAACAAAAGTGCATAGGGATTTACTCTTCATGAAACCCAGCTCTCACTATCACAAAAACGTACTATAGCGACGGTTGAAACATTGCTATAGTGACACGCAGGTCCATTTGCCGCAATGCAAACGCAGCTATAAATAAGAGTTTGTAGCGACATGTGGTCTTAGATAGAAACAAACCGCCGCTGCAAAAACCTTTTTAGCGGTGATTGAAGATATCAACCACCGCTATTGCTATAGATCATTAGCCGGGATTGAAAACTTCAACTGCCGCTATATTGCTCAAGTAGACCTGTCGCTACAAACTCTTATTTATAGCGGCAGGAGTAGCTACTCCCACGTGTGTATCTTATAAACTAGAAAGTATCACTACATACTTGAGGTTTATAAATTAAGTATGTAGTCATACTAGAGGGTATGTGGACATACTCATTTTTTGTTGGGATCAATAAGTATAAGGACATACTCATTTTTATATAGTACTAAATGCGATATATGTTCATATGCTTATAACTAGAAAACCATTCAAAAAAATTTATAGTTATCACTCTCAGAAATCTTTTTTTAAGTATATGTACATACTCAAAATGATAAATGGGTATAAACACATACCCAAGATGGATTTTTCAACATGGAAGTAACTACACCTGGGAGTAGAATGAATTTTCCCTATATATAAATATATAAAGAAAATCATTCTGTAATTACATATATATATATATATATATATATATATATATATATATATAACATTTCATCACAATCACAACCTTCACAAGATATATTTAAACATTTTATCATAGTCATCAATATGTACATAACAGTTGTCCAATGCATCAAACTCACAAATGCATATGTAATTACAAAATGATTTATATGAACTTTAATACATAGTCATCATCTTCCTTTGGCTCTTTGGGCTCATATGGTTGTTTTGAACCAGTGCACTCACAAAGTGTCATATGCTTTGTTGCTAGTAAATTATTTGAATCAAAACACTTATCCATATGGTGTATCTTGGAACAAATCCCCTCCGAACCAAGTGTGATTTGATTACATATGTATCCGTCCATAGCTTCTGGTTCTTGCAATGCTGAATTTACAAGTTGAGTATAAATAGAGAGAAAGAAAACAATTACAAGCAATTTGATATGAGTTCCTTCTCAAAACGTTCTTCCAACCATTCATCTTTCTCAAGCCATCTCTCCCTGAAATGGCAGAGGTCGGCGACGCTAAGACGTGGAATATAGAGGAACAAAGGATTCAGATTACCCCCAGCGCGCTGGGCTGGGCACAGAAAATCGTCCAACGTCTGGACATGTTTGGTGGAATAGCTTCTCATAGTATAACAAGGGCGGTGAATCATCCGAGACACATTTCATCAAAGCGGATGGGTCCTGGAGTGATTTGGGGGCGACGTGTATAACATGCACAATTTACAGTAATTTGTTTCATGTCTTCATTCGTGATTGAGTTTTCTTTCAGAGGTCACATTTCATTAGGGCTGGGTGTTCGGTTCAATTTCAATTTGGTTCTTTTTAAAAAAAAAATCAGCTATGAGAAAACCAAAACCAAAACCAAAATTGTTCACAAAATACCATCAACGGCGCATTCCGGTTTTTGGTGTTTTCACCGAACAACCCAAGGTATTGAAGATGGTTCACATCTCATCGTCACCCGCTCGCTTGCCCGTGTGGTACACCGCTGTTACCAGCCTCTGTGCCGATTGTTACCTCCTCGCCTATACTCCATCCGATCTTTTTTTGGGTCGTCGGCTAATACAAACTTGCACTAGCTAGCGACAAAAAAGAAACCTAGTACTAGCCTGCAGCTTGAGCTGCTCCGCTGTGCACGGCTGAGCACGCCCGTCGCCCCCGTTTCTCCCCAAGCGTCACCCGGAGAGATGGAGTGGGAGAGGAGAGGGAGGCTGTGTTGCAGAGAAACTTGACGTGGGCTGATATTAGATAAGTTTGGTGGGCCTCCCTCGGTGTTAGCTGTGGGCGTATTGAGCGTTGTTTTTATTAGGCCTTCTGGTATTGTGGGCTGAATTAAACACGGTTAACCATAGTAGAGGAATAAAAAAAACCAAGTAAAAAATCAAAGGTAGTTAACCGCACATTTCCATTTGGTTAGGTGAATTTCGGATTACGGTTTCTCGGTTAAGCTTACCCAGCCCTAACATGCCACATGCACAGGACCACCTATACATAGGCCAGCTACCCACACTACTAGAAAACCTGTAGTTGTCAAGTGTAGGTTACCTCGGGCACTCGGCAAAGAATCTTTTTGCTGAGTTTTTAAAGAGAAACATTCGACAAAGGTTAGACACACGGCAAGAGGACCCTTTATCGAGTGTCCGAAGAAGAACACTCGATAAAATAGAACAAAACACTCGGCATATAAACTGTACTCGGTAAACACCACTCACTTGACAAACACGCGCGCGGCTTCCGTTACTTTCGTTTTTTTCGTCATCCTTTGCCGAGTGTCGAGGGAACACACTCGGTGTAGTGTTGTTGTTGTCGAGTGTCTTGGGATACACTCGGCGATGCTTTTTTGCCGAGAGCTTTGCGAGTGTCGCGGAAAGACACTCGGCAAATTGCTCGTTTCCGAACGTCTCCTGAATCTCGGCAAAATGTTTGCCGAGTACGCAACGTAAGATACTCGGCAAAGTACCGTTTGCCGAGTGATTTTTTGCCGAGCGGCCTTTACCGAGTACAACACTCGGTAAACACTTTACCGAGTTTTTTTCTGATGTTGCCGAGTGTACTTTGCACTCGGCAACTGTTAATTTTCCGGTAGTGCCATTAGGTACAATGACCCATTATCATTAATATAAAAATTTTATTTACCATTTTTATTTGTTATATTTATTATTTTATATGTGTATTTTCAGTAGTGGAACAATTGATTTTTATTATCAATTGTCCAGATTTTTAGTATCAATTGTTCTCATGATGAATACTTAAACTCAAAACTCATGAATACTTAAGACTTTTGTAATGTTTAATAATTGATTTCAGTCAGAACAATTGATATTAATTGCTAAGCAATTCAAAAGTTTTAAAACTAAAGTTCTAAAAATACTTGACCAACTGATATTCACTACTGGATCAATTATTTTTAATTGCCAGAGCAATTCACAAAATTATATTTTAAATTCGTAAAAAATAAAATTTCTATTCATGGGAATCTTATTTTTGCATTAATTCCAAAGAAATATGAAGGTTAAAATGAAATGCAAAATGCAGTTAAGGATTGATAGAAAAATAATTGGAAATTTTGAATCTAACTCATCTATCTAACGGAAAGAGGCCATATGTCACATCACTGCTCCACCTCTTAGCAACATGCTACAAGATATAGAAATCTAGACATGCATGTGTCCTCCATTTGCATTTTACATGAAACTAACAATTTAGACCACCATGAGCTAATTTATCTGCCCTGCCCCTGGACCTCCTTAATAAATTGCATCAGGTCATGGGCCTCCGCGTAGCACGCTTCTCAAATAAGTACAGACCCATTACGCATAAGGACGAGCGCTAGCTTGGGCCTTGGATACGGGTTAGACTAGCTCTAGTACACATGCATGTTGATAAAAGAAATTTTATTGATACCTATTATTTTAGGAAATTATAGTATTTTTCTCCTGGCCTTTATTTATCATTTTCATATGTATTTTACAATCATGCAATATATATCTTGTACATCATGAATTAATCACAATACCTAGAAGAAGGAATTATAGACAAAACCCAAAATGTGAGCTAACATCTCCCACGAGATTAGCCAAGCTTTTCTATGGTGGGCTTGTCTTGTGCATCACTGAGCTTGTGTCACAGTGGCATCTCTAGCAGTTGACTGGTTTCCCATCCAAGTTCGATCCTTGCTTAAAATTTGACTAAGGTATCAGAATGGGAAACTAAAGTCTCGAATAAATTTCAAGTGTTATCTTTCAATGTATGGTGCTACAACTTTGGAGGTACCATCACATACACAGAAGACACAATATTGAAGACTGTGAGTGAGTGCCGAAGTTATAAAATGTGTGAATGTGTACGTATATGAATAAATACTAAAAATATACTCGATATGTGAGGCTTTGAAAAAAAATTTGAGATCTCCAATTTGAGGAATGAGGACTGACAAGTCCAAGATATTTTGGTAACAGTGTTTAAGTTTAATCAAAATTTCAATCATAGTTAGTGGAATTGAGCATGTTAGAGACGGATAGCTTTGCATCAACTCTTGATTAAATTATTATCTCTTGTCATGAAGTTTTGATAGCTTCACATCAATATCATGTTCAAACTAATAATGGTTCCTTGTTATGAAGTTCTGATATTTCTTTTATTCGATGTGTAGCAATATGACTTGTGGTTAGTGAGAAGGCAGCTTTCTTGTTATCCTTCTTGATTTTTTCTCATATTTCCCACTTTAACCAACAAAAAATCAAAATGAATTTCAATTTGGCAAATACGTATCCAGGCAAACTTGTTCGAGTCGAAGACTCAATTATATCTAGGTTTCGGCACGGCGGTGGCGCAGGCCTCATTGGCGGCAGTGGCTGTTCTTCACGTTGCTCCTCCTCGAGGGCGGTGGCGCTGACGTGATGCAAAGAGGATGGAGAAGTGAGGTCTGTTGTGCTGACGCAATGTAGAAGAGGAAGGGGGAGGACCGCGGTGGCGTGATATGGAGATTAGGGCGAGAACGAGAGGCAATGACCAATGTGTTGGTGCAATGTCGAGGAGGAAAAGGTGACGGCGGCGACGTTGACGCGATGCGTAGGGAGTGGTGATGCAATATGGAGAGGTGGGAGAGGCGAGCGAGGTGTTGGAGGGAGAGACAAGGACGGCGATGGCAGCAGCAGATTTGGTGGCGCGTGGTCATGCTCGTGTTGAGAAAGAAGGTGAAGAGGCAAGGGTGAGGGCGTAGCAAGGCATGGAGCTCAGAACTGAGAACACTAGGGTTGGGGATTTATCCCAATCGGCCGTAACTGGTCATGCCAAACACCACGGGCTGATTGGGCCAAAACAATGGGCCAATTGGGTCGTGCTAAATAGGTTGGGCTCATGCTAGATTGATGGGCCTACAGCTAGGCCCAAGGACGGCCTATCATGGTCTTCATGCCAGCACGGCCCATTTGCCTCTATTCCAGGCCTTGCACACACAAGACCAAAATGGTTAGGCCTCGTGCCAGTCCATTTAGCATGGCCAAAGTACCCAGCTATAGACCCACTACTATAACATTAGTCTACAATAATAGTGGTAAAGGGACACTAGTGGCAGGTAAAGGCCCCGCCACTGGGTCTCATAGGGGAATTTCACTGGTAACTCAAACCCATCATAACTAGGAAGGAATTAAAAAAAATACTAGACCAAATTCATTGCACCAGGACCAATTTGGGGCCTAGGTCCCCTGCACACTACCACAACAGTGAACTCTAGTGGCGCCATAGCATAGCCCCATCCACGGGGACAAGGGGTGAGGGAGGAATGGTGCGGGGCCTATGATAAGAAAAGAGGGAGGGAGCCAAACCTTAGAACATTTTATATCAAGGCCCAAATTCAGGTTGAAAGTGAGCATGCGAGCCGCCTATTTAGAGGGCTAATGGGCCTAGAAGACATAGTGGCAGCCTACTAACTCCAACAAACTAACACAGATGTTGATTTCCCACTCTCGGTTTTTACTAATCTCAATAATAAGTAACTTCTGTTGATTTTCATTGGCGGTGCATAACCCGGTGTGTGTGTGGTGTGTGTATGTGTGGGGGGGGTGGGGGGGAGGGGGAGGTTGTGTACTTGACAAAAAAAAAATAGGACATGTGTCATTAAAGGCTCGATTTAAAGTAGCGACTGTCAATTTCCTCACCATTCGCCATGGCGTTGTTTTTCTAAAACTATAACTAATCATAAATGCTTATGTGTTAAAATTTCTCAACATGGATATTAATGAATAGCAAATAATCAAATGTTTGCTGATTGTTTCAAAAGACGATAAAATGACATAGTTGAACTAGAGGTACTGATTGGTGAAAGCTACCTGCCAGATTCCCCCCAACACACACTCAAATAGGAATCTTCCCCTATATAATGGCTACAAGCAACACTGGCTGGTTCTCACTCCACGGCCACAAGTGGAAGCTTTCGTCTGATAATACTCCATGGAGCTGCTTCCTCTTCTTCTTGCCTGCTCCCTGCTGTTCGCAGTTGTAGCTCCTGCCAGGGACATCACGGACGCCTGCGCCTCGCAAATCAATGGTACAAAAACCCATCACAACTCTGTTTTGTTGGCAACTTTTTTTTTGTCTCGTGTTAAGCAGTAAGGCTAGAATTGTCCAGTGTTGAGAAGGATCAGGACTCTTGAACCATGGCGATTTACAATAGGTTGAAATAATAGGAAGAATTTACATCTTGGGTTGTAATAATCTTTTCTCCGTAACACTAATTCTGCACCAGCCACCATATATATACAGCTTTTGCCGGTTTTGTAGTAGTAAAAAATTCAAAGCTTACACTTTTTTAAAAAAAATATTCTAAAGCTTAGATAGCAGGTAGATGGCGCGTCAAATGTCGCTAGGTCCACTTAGTTTAGTTTCCTTATGTAGTACCGATTAATTATGACTCACTTTATCTTCCTCTTTGACATGCCATTATAATTGAGACGATCATTACTCTGGATTTATGTTCTTTCTTATCCACTGGGCATCCAAATGTACAACACGTCCTATAAAATGGTAAAGGGAGCTGCGACCAAATACTATTAATAGAAAAAAAAGCAGTTAGTGACCTAAACACATGACTTCGTCGTTAGCACCAGCTGTGTGCCATATTGCTAATAATGTCTTGTAATGTTGGTGTTTAGGACAGCAAAAATGAACTAGCTACAAGCTAATTTGGTTGTCTGAAACATCATCATTTTCAGAACAGAGGAGTACCTTCAAGTTGTAGATAACTAAACAAGCCATCAACCAACCAGCATGTATGATTAAATCCAGTTATTCGGCTGCTTCTCTTCCGCCATGCAGAGGGGGAAACCGAGCGAGATGGTCTGCTGAAAAAAGTGTTTGACCAATTAAAGAAAAGTACCAAGCATTATCAGTGATGATAGTATATAAAGTCAGTTCAGTTGTCTTCTGAAGCCTGTAACTATCAACCTTGAATACTCTTCTTTGACGTGTTTCTTTTGGTTGGACCGTTTTCGATCGGACTGCGTGTCTGCACGTCAGGGAAGACAAGTGACGAGTCACCTAATGCACCAATTAATATAATTAGTCACCTATCGTGCATGTACCGGCACGGCTAGCATGTAACCTCCTAGTTATCTTCAGTTAACATGTGCTTATAGTCCTGGCTAATTAACGTTTACCCAAATCACTTTGACTTAACAAGAAAAGCTACGTCGTCAGATAGGATAGAGTCAAAACTAATATTCTAACGTGATAGAAAGCCTCCTCAAATGGAACAGGTTCCCCTTGCCGTACTGCCACTCGCAGCCAAGTGGGGCTAGGGCCCACGCGCCAGTGACCTCAAGGCACGGGCAGTATGGTAGTGGATTCGGTTCCCTCAAATGGCCCCTATATAGAGGCAGGAAAGAGTAGTAGCGTTAGTGTACGACTGGTGCTACGTACCTAAACAATATGTACATTTCGATGACGCAAATCAGTTGGCGTAACACGCACTAGCAACAAACGGATTAGTCATTGGGCCGGACACAACCCACAATCAAAATAATTATACTCTCTCTATATATGCAATATATCACTGCCGTGGTTTAGTTTCAGTGCCGCACGCATCGGATCTCCTTGGTAGTATGTCTCTCTCTCTCTCTCGTGTCAAGATCAATGTGTGGATAGAGATAGAAAAAACCAAAATGTTAGGCAACAATTATATGATCGGCAGGCAGCGGCGCACGGCACGTAGGTTGGCTTGTTATTGGTATCTTGCACCGCGCGCTCAGTGCTAAGTGCCACTTGCTTGTTGGTAAATTGTGTACCTTAGGCTGGGGCAATCATAGGTTGATCAGGTATCCCTTTCTTGTGAAAAGGTCTTCGGTGAGTGAGTAGTGTCACCAAACTATATGAAGATTCTGTAGTGAGCAATTAGTCACCGAAAGATTCGTGGCACAACAGTATTAATTCATCGTTTCTCAAATAATCAATTTAATTTTGTAATATATGACGCTTTGATAAAGATTTTGTTGCAATTTAGGCTATCGGTTGCTTTCAACAAAAAAAAATTGACTGGAAACATATAAAATGCCTGCGTAGAATTTGACATGAAAAAAAGTACATTCATCATCACAATATATAATGGTGGTAAAATTACGCGATAAGAATACTAAAAAATATTCTTGTCTGGAAGCACATAAAATTCACATGACCTCGAAAGTACTATGCGATAAGAATATTCATGAGATGGTAAAAGTATGTTTTTCATAACTGGTTGCCGGAATGCATTTGGCACGGAATTAAGTAACTCGAGACGAACACGTATTCTGTATGCAGATTTCCAGCAGCTCAACAGCTCGGGCCTGCACTTGACCCTGCACCACCCGCAGAGCCCCTGCTCGCCGGCGCCGCTCCCGTCCGACTTCCCCTTCTCCACCGTGCTCACCCACGACGATGCCCGGGTCACCCACCTCGCCTCCCGCCTCGCAGGTAACTCTCTATCCAGCCACCCGACTTCTCTCCGCAACAAGAAGAGCCTCATCGCGGGCTCGCTGGCCGCCACCACCGTGCCACTGACTCCGGGCGCGTCGATGGGCGTGGGCAACTACATCACCAGCCTGGGCCTGGGAACTCCATCCACCACCTACGCCATGGTCGTCGACACGGGCTCCTCCCTCACATGGCTGCAATGCTCCCCGTGCATCGTGTCGTGCCACCGCCAGTCCGGCCCGGTCTTCAACCCCAAGGCCTCGTCCACCTACGCCACCGTGCCGTGCTCCGCACCGCAGTGCGACGAGCTGCAGGCCGCCACGCTGAACCCGTCCGCCTGCTCCGTCTCCAACGTCTGCGTCTACCAGGCCAGCTACGGGGACCAGTCCTTCTCCGTGGGCTACCTCAGCAAGGACACGGTCTCCTTCGGCTCCGCGGGGCAGAAATTCCCCGGGTTCTACTACGGGTGCGGCCAAGACAACGAGGGCCTCTTCGGCCGGTCCGCCGGGCTCATCGGCCTCGCCCGTAACAAGCTCTCCCTCCTCTACCAGCTCGCGCCCAGCCTCGGCAGCTACTCCTTCGCGTACTGCCTGCCGACTTCAGCTTCATCAGGCTACCTCACCATCGGATCGTACAACCCGGGCCAGTACTCGTTCACGCCCATGGCCTCAGGCACTTCAGACGAGTCGCTCTACTTCGTCAGCCTGGCCGGGATGTCGGTCGCGGGCAACCCGCTCCCAGTCGCATCGTCGGAGTACGGCAGCCTGCCCACGATCATCGACTCCGGTACGGTGATCACGCGGCTGCCGACGACCGTGTACGCGGCGCTGAGCCAGGCCGTGACGGCGGCCATGGGCGGAACGCCGCGCGCGGAGGCGTACTCGATCCTGGACACGTGCTTCCAGGGCCAGGCGTCGCGGCTGAGCGTGCCGGCCGTGACCATGGCGTTCGCGGGCGGCGCGACGGTGAGGCTCGCCGCGCAGAACGTGCTCATCGACGTGGACGACGCCACCACGTGCCTTGCGTTCGCGGCCACCGACAGCACGGCCATCGTCGGGAACACGCAGCAGCAGACGTTCAGCGTCGTGTACGACGTGGCACAGTCCAGAATCGGATTCGCGCCCGGCGGTTGCAGCTGAAGGCTGCTCTGTCTGAGCCATGCATGATTGTCAAGCTTGCATTAACGATTACAATTCTTCATCAACATGTGAAGAAATGAAGACAAGATTGTTACATGTGACAGCATTTGTACCTGTTATTACGAACGACGGTCCGGGCAAACTGTACATCATTTATTTATAGGTATAAATTGAAGTGTTTTGTTTTCTGCAAATTTCTGGAAGCTCTTCAGCATTATTGTAAGGTTCTACAGAATATTGTGCTTATATGCTTCAACAATTGAAAGGTACGGTCAAAGTATAGAAATATAATGGCTTCACAATTGGTCTCAATTTTATGGACAATCATTATAAACTGACGTCTGAGCAAACTGAAAATAAGAATAATGATTGGAGACTGACATCCGAGCAGACCAAAAATAATCGGACACCAACTGCCCAAACACCCTGTCACTTCAACATGAGAATGGCATCACAACTGTAACTGACAATAATGGGCGGGTATCCTGGTTCCCAACCTCAACCATAGATTCCAAAAAGTTCCACCACGTTAGTACGTTACATTGTACTACATTTGTGCATGTCACGCCCTTGGTAAACTCTACATCATTTATTTATTTGGTAACTGGATTGTTTCAGTTTTAACAACTTACTGGAATGTCTTCAACATCATTTTAAGGTTTTGCAGCATATTATGTGTATAAATTTGGATGATTGGAAAGCCAAAAAAAAAAAACCCCAGAAATGCGATGGCTTCACAATCGGCACCAATGATTTATGTTATTCCTCATGGATGCTCTTTGTTCATTTAGAATCACATCCATTATTGAATGAATTCATCTCGCTTAGATAGGGAATCTGGGTCAAAATTCCATTTTATGGATAATAATTCTAGCCGCCTGACGTTCGAGGAAACTAAAAATAAGCATAATGATTGGGAATTGACATCCGAGCCAATTATAAATAATCGGACACCAACTGCCAAAAAACTCCCACCACAACATTGAGAATATGGCATCGCAACATGTCTTATTTTTTCAACCTTGAAAATACACTACCATAAAAACGGTTTATAGCGATGAACTAAAAGCCATTGTAGCAACGATTTGGACACCCTGCAGCTACATCCCCATAGATAAAAAAAAAGTGGGTTGAAAATATACAGCAGGCTGTGGTCCAGTGACGGGAGGTGGCTGGATCTACCGGCAAGGAAGGAAGGGAGTGGGGGCTGCCAGCAAAGAGAGGGAGGTGGTTGGCGTGGAGAGGAGAGGAAGAGGAGGGGCGCTGTGAGCGAAGAGGATAGGGAGATGAGCAGGTGGTGCGGCAAGGGGAGGGAGAGGAGGGACTCCACAGGTGGGGAGTAGAGGGAGAGGATGCGGTGGCACCGGGAAAAAGCAGGGATAGGAGGGGCAGCGGGAGAGACAGAACGGGGAGGATGGGGGTGGGGCGGCGAGTTACGGTTAGGATCCGATTTATACACAATAGAGTATAAGTTGGCCTTAAGGCTTTAAGGTTGCGACGGGTTATTAAAGGGAGCTACCACTACAAATGGATAATAGCGGCAGGTTATTTAGTGGAGCTGTGGTTCATTGTTGGGCAGCCCCTAATGCATTTTTGTTGCTGCCTCTATAGTGTGTTTTTATGATAGTGATAGTTTCCAAAAAGTTCCACTGCAATATTAAAAATCAAAACATACTTGCGGTTGTGTATGTCCCACGCCATGAATTTGAAATTCCTATAAGAACATGAAAATTTCGCTGCAATAAATGAAATCATATGAATTTAAATATTGAAACATAAGAATCACTAGTTATGTCATGTTGAAAAATAAAATTGCTTGCACTGAAGAGGAGTATCATTTTTTAAGAAAAAATGTTTCTTTCAACATAGAACAATGTTACTGTAACGTCTCTCTTGAAATTAAATGGCGCCGCACTATTGGGGTTGCTGAATCGTTCCTCGCACTACCACAAAATAGGCCTGTAGCGGCGGCAGCCTAAATGCCGTAGCAGCACGGCCCAAAGTGAGCCGCTGCTACAAAGCTTAGGGGGCCTGCCGCGGTTTGGGCTGCCGCTATAGAGCACCCTATAGCGGCAGTTAACATTGTCAATCGCCGCTATAAATGGCCTAGGTTTATAGCAGCGGTTGATAATGTCAATCGCCGCTATTTAGTGCGTATTAGCGGTGGTTTATTATTCCAACTGTCGCTATAAAGTGTTTAACCTATAAATATCGCGCTCCAACAGCTCCCCTGTTCACTCGAACAGTGACAGCCCAAAATTTTGGGCAAATCACGAAAATCAAGGGGCGGAAGGTTTTGAGTTCGCCTTTTTTTTTTTTGCAGAAATTTGATCTTTGAGGTAAGGGGAACTCATCCCATTTGTTTTTTTGTGTTCTCATTTTGAAATCAAGTAGAATTTTGGGTTTTAAGTTTGTTAGATTTTCATCAATTTTTAGCTAAATTCGTTTGATTTGGATGGTTTTATTTGGCTATAGTTGAAGTTTATGAAGTCATATATCATCTCCTTTCGTCACTACATAAAAAAATTATTATATCTAGCTTGTTTTATTAAATAATATATAGAATAATTTGATATTTGTTTTATTTTACCTTGTATAATATTTCTCACTTTATGAATATTATATTTTAATGTTTATATATTTAGTGAATATTTTAAATTTTTGTTTCACATAATTAATTAATTAATTTCTAATATTTTTTTTTGGATAGATTATGATAAAAATTAAATAATATATAAAATAATTTGATGCTTGTTTGATTATACCTTGCATAATATTTTTCACTTCATGTATATTATATTTCAATGTTTATATATTTAGTGAATATTTGAATTTTATGTTATTAATTAATTTTTGGGTTTCCGTTCAAGGTCGTTCGCGATGGATAGATCTTGGATGTACAAGGCACCAAGTTCAGGTCCAATATTTTTATGAGAAGTTTCTAAATTCATTAAAGCGGCCGCACAACATGCTCTACATTAACGGACAACTCATATATATTATCCGTGTTTTGATTGCAAGAATCAGAAGCTGTGGAATGATATAGAAGTATTAAAGTCACACTTAGTGCGGAGGGGTTTTGTTGAGGGGTATACGAGATGGATAAAACATGGTGAGAACAGTGTGGTCGATATGGAATTTGATGAGCATATTGAAGTTGAAGTCGAGGCTGTCAATTCGCCTAGTGCGGATGCGATGGATTCGTCTGGTAAAGCTAATTTTGATGTTGAGGAGTTGTTGTGTCACATTGAGCCGCAGGTGTTGATCAATGCCGGTACAACTAAAGAGCTTGATAATTTTCATAGAATAGAGAAGGCATCAAAGGATCCATTATATTATGAATCTAAGGGATGTGGTAAAGAGTTCACCGTGTTGTGTACTGTACTTGAGATGATGAAGTTGAAGGCCATGTATGGCTGGTCAGATGCTAGTTTCACGGATTTGTTCGAACTTATTTTCGATGCGCTGTCGAAGCCCAACTTGTTGCCAAGGACAACATACCTTGCTAAGAAGCTGATTTCTCCACTTTTGTTGGGCGTTCAAAAAATTCACGCATGTCCAAATCATTGCATATTGTATCGAAAGGAGCATCAGGACGTTGCGAGATGCCCAAGGTGCAAACACTGTCGTTACAAGAGGAACAACAATTGTGACACCGATGGAGGCGTGAAGAATACAACTAAGGGGAGAAAGACGAAAAGAAGTTCTATTGTTGATGGCAGTGACGATAGTAAGGTTCCTGCCTTAGTCATGTGGTACTTACCCGTGGTCGATCGCATCAGACACTTGTTCACCAACCCTAGGGATGCGGCAATGGTGACATGGCATGCACACGAGGGAGATGGTAAGCTCAGGCATCCCGTAGATGGAACACAATAGAAAAAGTTTGATAAGGATCATCGAAACTTCTATAATGAGAAAAGGAACCTATGGTTTGCATTGAGTACAGACGGGATGAACCTATTCGGTCAAACGAGGAATCCGCATAGCACTTGGCCAGTGATACTAGCAATGTACAACATTCCACCATGGTTATGCCATAAGCGTAAGTACCTACTGCTGACCACTCTTATATCTGGGCCTAAAGAACCAGGTAACAACATAGACGTGTTCTTAGTACCATTATTCGAAGACCTACAGAAACTATTGTTGGAGGGGGTCCGTATATGGGATGAGTATCTAAGAGAGTACTTCACGCTAAGAGCAATTATTTTTTGCACCATAAGTGATTCCCCGGCACTAAGGGTGCTATCGGGGCAGGTCAAAGGAAAGGCGACATGTTTCATATGCGTTGATGATACATCCAATGTGTACCTTCCAGCATCCCAAAAGCTAGTGTATATGCGAAGCCGCCGATTCTTACTAGGAAAACATAGGTATCGCGTGATGGCTAGACACTTTGATGGCAAAGTTGAGAACGACATAGAATCTCACCGTTGTACTGGCAGGGTCGTGTTGGACCTTGTTAAAAACATCAGTGTTGTTTTGGGAAAGCTGGTAAAGGGAGTCAAAAAGGCAAAAGGTCTCATGCCATTTAGGAAGAAATCCATTTTCTTTGTTTATTTCAATTATTGTAAAGAATTGGAAGTGAATCATGCCTTCGACTGGATGCATATTGAGAAGGGTGTATTTGACAGTAGTAGCAGACTTACACTCGACCAACCCGGTAAGACAAAGGATGGACTCAGCGCACGTAGAAATCTTGTAGTGATGGGAATAATATCAGAGCTCCATCCGCAGGAAAGAGCAAATGGAAATTACTTTCTCCCCCCGACAGCCTACACACATATGATTGAGGAGAAAACAATATTCTGTAAGTGCCTCAGTGGGATTAAAGTACCGACGGGTTTCTCATCGAATATCAAGAATCTTGTAAACATGGAAGAGTTAAATATAAGTAGGTACAACACTCACGATTGCCACATAATACTTTCGGTGTTTCTCCCTATTGCTATCAGAGCTGTTAAATCACCATGGCTGAAGTTGATTGTAACTCGCCTTTGCTACTTCTTTAACGTGGTATCGAAGAAGGTCATAACTAAAGACGAGTTAAATGACCTATGGACCCACATGAAGAAAACAATGTGCATACTGAGATGGTCTTCCCTCCATCCTTTTTCGATACAATGGAACACTTCATGATTGATATTGTTGACCAGATCTCAGCATTAGACCCCGTCTACCTGCATCAGATGTTTCCATTTGAGAGGTTCATGTATGTATTAAAACGCTATGTACATACTCGTTCACATCTAGAGGGTTCTATGATCGTGTGGTATATATATATAGCAGGTATACCTCACCACTCGAATATATTGCTGAGTGGACCGGGGTCCAATAAAGATAAAGCCTATGAAGATAACTACTCGGATTATTACTTGGAGTAGACGACAAGTCAATACTAGAGATAGAAAGTTAGAGATGAATCCTAATCGAAAATCATGTTGTAACCGACTAGGAGACTTACCATGTAACCCTAACCCCCAGATTTATAAGGAGGGACAGGGGCTCTTTTATTGATACCCACATAATACACCACAGAATACAGGATGTAGGATTGTTATCCTTCAAGAGGCCTGAACCTGTCTAAACCTTGCATCTTGTGTGCCCATCCTCAGTTGTACACGTTAGCATGTCTGCGTGATTTCTTTTATCAGCTATCTGAACATTCATCAGGAATCTTATGGTTATCATAATATTTACCGGTTATCAGGATATTCTGTTTTTATCAATATTTAGGATATTCATCCGGATCTTGGTTATTCAACAATGAGTATATTATCTAGAGCATTTATGTCATGAAGATATTTAACTGGAATTTTATTGATCAGTTATTCTTGGAATATATTTACTTGGATTTTTTAATCACTCAGACATCTGGATCTCTAATTTTGATGTACCCAGTTCAAACAACATGAGTATTGAGAATATTTTCTTTACTGGTAGCTCTAATGCAGCAGCATTGGAATTATTTTCTTATAATGCTCTAGCTATCTATTTGCTATGAGGAAAGCTGTGTTGTTGGTTTTCTCTCGAAGCAGCGGTATATGAACAGATCATTGAAATGGATAATGGTTTTGTTTAGCTGGGAGCCTTCATGCAGAACCTTTTCTTTTTCATTTCGTTTTTATCATATTTTACTTTATATTATATGCTAAGTTACACGGGATGAAATACTAACCATGCATATATTTGCTTTTGCATGTATACACATCTATTTGATGACGCATGTGCGTGAGCCAGTGATACATGTGCAACAAGCGTCATCAAGCCTTACGTCCTTCGGACTTGGCAACTCAGCAACTAGACAACACATAGCTGATCAACAAATTCTGGCTACCATATGGCCACTCAGCGACACGACGTGAAATCGATCAGTTAACTTGAGGCGGTGAAGAATCAATCTTGGTTTCGTAAATAACTAGGAGAATCTTGGCTTCGCGTATTCCTGCACATGATCAAGCATCAAAGTCATCATTCATATTGTTCAAGAGCTCGCCGAGTTGTGTGAAAATTGATGGAGTTCGGATTGTATACATACATCACGACAGGGGAGTTTGTTTCCATTTTTTACTCTCTTATTTCATTACATATAAATTCTAATAATCAGATTGATTAGCTGAATCTCATCATGGCGATTTCTTTTGCATGAACCTGAGGGCATGGAGTCCGTATATCAGCTCATGTCAGAGACTTGGAGTATATCAGCTCATGTCGGAGACTTGGAGCATGAATCATAGTTTTGATGGTTTAGCAGGACTCGACAACTCTATTGATGACTCGGCCATTCAATTGGTTGACATGTTCACTTGTCATTGTTACGTGGCATCTGGATCATTCAGAGGTTCACCGGCTTGAGAGCTTCTGCAATCCACCACAAGTTGCAACATGCTCGGGGGCTCGTCTTTGGCTCGCTAGATATTAAGCAGCTAAGTATTTTTATAATTTTAGTTTTATTCATCTAGTGAAAGGCCGTAGATTCTTAAACTTAGGAATGATTTCTTTTTGCATAATATTGATGCATTAGATTCTCGGTATCACCTTAACTCGCATATGATAGACCGAGGGAGTTCTTAGTCTCCATAGTTCATGTCGTTTGTTGAGGACCAAGGCGGCATTTTACCTTGATTCACATGTTCATCCGAGTGAGTTCTTAGTCTCCATGCTTTATGTTGAACGTTAAGGAAGTCGTGTAGTAGTATTGGTACCTGATATTTACTGGTTGTGAGAGTTAGGCTCGAGTTCATATAGTACCTAATCACCCAATACAACCCAAGCATCTATTGCATTTCTGGCAATGGATCAAGTTTGTTATTTTATATATGTATTACCTATTGAATACATTGTTTGTTTCATCAATGTATTATCTCTTGAATATATTGTTTGTTTTATTAGTGTATTACCTGTTGAATATATTATTTGTTTTATCAATGTATTATCTTTTGAGTATATTGTTTGTTTTATATATGTATTACTTATTGAATATATTATTTCTTTGATTAATGTATTGTTTATTGAATATATTATTTTTATGGATTATAGTAGCTATACCAATAGGAGCTACTTTATTGACATCACCCGGTTTTGTTATCCCGAGTCATTAGATTATTTGGCTATATTATTGGATCACTTAGTCATGGAACATCGAGTCATTGGATCACTCGACCATGATCAACTACTCATGATTTCACTTGGAATTATTTCCAGAAGGGCTATCATGACCGTGGTTCATGATTTTACTCAATATTGGAGAGCCCTGCAAGAGTTGCTATTCTTCACTCGGATCACACCCGGGGGCTGCTATGCTTGATATACCTGGTCAAGTATCACTTGGATTCATTAGCACCAATGATTCCTTTTATTAGTTGGGGGAGTGGTAGAACCAATCTTGGGGGCTACCGTATTAAAACTCCTCATCGAATCAGTTGGGAAGAGTGCAAGAACCAATCTTAGAAATTATAATACCAAGTATCCTAGTCGATCCATTGGAGGAAGTGATATATCCAGATTTATATATGGTATTCCCATCTTTGACTCACAAGATATTTTGCGATCTAAATACCTTCTGAGTCAGGGGTTATACGTACACCTAGTAGGTGGATTTTTTTTCCCGCATCTGGATATTATTTGACGTACAATCCTTTTTGAAGATTCTTAGAGACCTTTACAAGTTTGTTGTTGTACATAAAAAAGTTAATCATATTCAAGCGAATCATTAGTGAATCAATTGAAGATCAACAACCAACATGCAAATCTCTCGGGGGCTACTATGGTATATATATACCAGGTATACCTCACCAGTCAGATATATTTCTGAGTGAGCCAGGGTTCAATAAAGATAAAGCCTATGAAGATAGCTACTCGGATTATTACTTGGAGTAGACGACAAGTCAATACTAGAGATAGAAAGTTAGAGATGAATCCTAGTCGGAAATCATGTTGTAACCGACTAGGAGACTTGTCATGTAACCCTACCTCCCGGATATATAAGGAGGGGCAGGGACTCTCTCATTGATACCCGCATATTACACTACAGAACACAGAACGTAGGGTTGTTATCCTTCGGGAAGCCCGGACCTATCTAAACCTTGCGTCTTGTGTGTCCATCGATTCTTACCGTAGCCGCAGAATGCCAGCACGGCAACGCAGGACAGACGACACGCCACTGCCTCACGTCACCGACCTGACTGTATGCGATGACAGCCTCAAGCAGCCAGATGGGTATGTGTGCTGGGCGCCTAACGCGACAGCCAAGAGCCGTTTTTGTCCGTCGCTCGTCGGAGCCTATCAACTAAAGAGGAGAACAACGGTGGCCACCAATCGAATTCCATTAGCATCGTCCCACATGGGTCGGGGATTCGCTAAAGCCGAAGCTGGGCCCTATCATGGGTGCTTCTTCATGGATCCTGGCGACGGGCCACAAATAAAGCCGGACTTCATACATGGTACCCGTCAAGCCTACGCGAGGCTCCTGACTTGCCGGACAACGCTACCTCCGGGTGCAGCCTCGCCTCCTTTGCGAACTCGATGCGGCCGTCGCCTCTGCGAACCTAGCGCCATCGGTGCACAGAACCCTAATCACTACCACAAAAATACACAAAAGAGACAGCATATTAGCGATGCCAAATGGAAGAACGTCACTAATAACCCTATTAGTGACCGCTATACAGAAACGTGTCACTAATATTACTCAAAATACCCTAATTGTGGCATTAATTGTGATGCAGAAAGCAAAACCTGTCACTAATAGTACAGGTCAAAAGTCAGTGACGGATTTCAGAAAACACGTCACGATTTGACACAACTTTAGTGAGTTTAGTTATTAGCGACGTTATATGATTAACCATCGCTATTACCTTATATTTAGTGACGTTATGAATAAATCCGTCACTGATAACCTTAACAATAGTGACGGGCTGTATTTATTGGCGACGGTATGAAAAAATCCTTTGCAGTTACTCTTTTTTAGTGACGGTGTGTAGAAATCCTTCAAAGAAAGCCTGTGACGGTTGTTTTAAGCTGGGTTGCTAAAAATTTATAGCGACGTGCATTGTAAACCGTGTCACTAATAGATGATACAGATTCTTTTATAGTTTAACTGATTGTTAGTGATTTTTTGCTATCTGAAAATATTATTATTTTACCAGTTTGCATAAAAATTTGTTGGTATTAAAAAAACCTACCTAATACAAGTAGAACATAGAACATCATGTTTGTAGCAAAATTACTTGAAAAAAAATAAAATGCTGGTCATAGGTATCGAAAACTCAACCTCAGGTTTGAAGGTGGAACAAACTAACCAGCGAGCCACCATTCGATTTGTGTTTTGTTATCTTGAAATAATAATTTTAAACCAAGTATCAAGAAAGCAATAATTGCAGATCGACAATAGGTTTCTTCTCTGTTCCGTTTTCCGCTCATACTACAGAAAGACTCAAGAAAAGGGCTGTGGCGTTGCCCCTCATCGTCCGGGCAGTGCTCGCGCTGCTCCGGCTTCCGCCACATCCCCTCCGCCCCAGCGCCGCCCACTCCCCTGCTTCTCATCTATTGTGAGTTATTCTCTCCTATTCTTGTCAGTTTTTAGACTGATGTAGGCTAACTTTGAGTTTTTATCAGTTTATACAGGAAGCGACATACCCAGGATTTCCCCCACAAACCTGTCCAAGGAGGAAGGGAAACATAACCTAATTCTGGTCCTAGCCCTAAGCAGCTTGCTCGGGGAATTACTCCTGCCCATCGCGTTATCATCGTAGCCTTGGTCACAATACATCACGACCGGAATGATTGGGACGCACGAGTAGCCTCAGGGTCACCGTTTATTCAATTCAATCCATTCCGCCACGAGCCAGAAAGCCCAGGACAATGTCCGCTGGTCCTACGTGACATTCATTAGCGTCAACTTCTTATCCCAGGACAAAGCACATCCCGGAAGAGCGGCATCAACGGCTCAACCGTGGTACCTGCTTCACGTTATGCTTCAACTGCTGACTATGCATCGTGCGACGCTTGCCAACGACACGCATTGCCGCTAGCAAGCGCGCACATCGTGGATTTTTACATCTTCATGCATAGCAGGTTTGATCATAATCTCTGAATTGGCTCCACGATTCACTTTAGATTCAATCTCCACCTTAACTGTTTTCATACACTTCTAAATAAGAACAGTATAATAAATCCAAGATATCAGGCTAAATAGATGTCCACGTCACAAAAATCCAACCTGAAGGAGAGAGAATCAAAGAGAGAAGAGTCGGGCTGAATCGCTTGAGTGAAGCAGGCTGCAGCGCTTAGAGCAATTCCAACAATTCCCTAATCTCATCTGCAACAGCAAAAAACAAACTATCATATTAGAGATGAGACGGTAAAAAAAATGCTCTAGCAGTTCTCCGTTCCATTCACGATAGTTATCCATCCCCAAGAAACATCCTTCCATCCCTACAATAGTGGGGATCTCCTATCTATCCCCATTAGGTGGGCCCCACTATTATTTTCATCGATGCTAAGAGGTTTTTTTCTTGTGCGTGTTGCTCCCTCTTGTGCGATGGGCCAAGGCAAAGGTCTCTAATTAAATAGGCCCTGAGCGAGCAAAACAACTAAGTACTAAAACTTACTTAAAAAGGAAACTAGTAACTAGAGAAGAATCATGAAGACTTACTTAAATAGGCAAGCATCCATCGAGGTACAAGTGTGGAGAAGGGGTTGGATAGGATCGAACCTCCTCTCCAGGACACCTCCTCACTCTCTCCCAATTTTCTAAGAACTATGGTTATAGAAATGAAGTGCTAAACTATATGTTGAAGTGTGTGTAGAAGTGAAGCCTTGCCCTTTCTTTTAGAGCACCCCAAAGGCAGTTCATAGGTCAGTAACTCCCGTCCTAAGGTGGAAAACCGACGTAAGAAAGGTAGTGGGGAACCACCAGTAGGATGGGCCCCACTAGGCCCGCTCCACCTTGCATCGAAGATGGGCCTTCTGAACATGAGTAGGGCCCAGTGGCCCCCTCCTTGCTCTAGGTCACTGGGTGGCGGTCCCTCTTGACCTCTGACACTGTGAGACAGTGGGTCAAGTCGGTTTCCTACTATAGGTGGGCCATTTGATCCTTGTACTTGGTTGTGATTGATCGGAGTTGTACTTTCTCCCTTGATGATGTGCATTTTCCATTAATTTCATAGAATAATCACCTGTAATAAATATTTACCAATACTTGTGGAATTTGTTAGTAATAAACTCCTACCACCATAATGGTTGTTCTTTTAATTGCGTTTATGCATATAATTCACGGTCAAATTTAGGTATTTAGTGATCGTTAGCAGGCGCTGGATAGTCTTTACTATGACAAGAAGTTGTGCAACCACATTCTAAAACTAATAGATTGGTAAGAAAAATTACTTCGTGTATTTATGATTTGATGATGTTAATATAATCTATGATATGCTTTTGTTGATAGTTCAATGCTTACGAGAAATATGTTAAAAGCGGAAGGGCCATGCCATCCTAGACGGAAAAAGAACATGTACTTGCGTTATAGATTTTGGATAAGATTTATATGCATCTCATATAAGTCATTATCATACTATCCATCCATATAATTTTCCTAAGTGTAATTAAGTTATGCTCCCTATTTTATAGTGTTATAGGCAAATATAAGGAAGTATATGCGTTCTCGTCTAGCACTTCAACTTAATCCATGTCATTGAGGAGTCCAATTAAGAGATAAGTCAATTGTCTATTTTACTTTATTAATGATTTTTTTATATCTTATATTAACATACTCTACTCCATGTGATACAGAAAGCCGTAAGGAAAAAAGGCAGAATGGACAGCAAAGATGAAAATGATTGAAGAGATAAAAAAAAAAGGGTATAATTTCTAAAAAAAGAGTTCACTTAAGTACAAATGATATGTATAAAGTTGTAGTTTAAAAAAGGTAATTAGTTATTTAGGAAAGTGTTTTGTTTCCAAGGGTCTACTAGCAACAAAGCCTAGAAGGATTTGTGAGTGGGCTAGTTCAAAACAAACATATGAGCCTAAAGAGCCGGAGCAAGTTGATGACTATAGTTTGAAGTTTACATAAAACATTTGTAATAAGATTGTATGGATGTTGGAATGTACTGCATATGTATTCTGGTCTCTGAATTTGGATGCTGAAATGTGGTGTTGGACTACTGTAAATATTGTGATTTCTTTTTACTAAAATACTGTAAATATCATATTTGTTTTGGAAGAAATAATTAGTAGCGGTTCACATCTTCAACCGCTACTGTTGAGTAACGTGGTGTGACACCCATGTTGTCACCTTCGCACCTTATTCAACCAAGAGAAATAAATCAAAGGGAAAAAAGTTCAAATTTAAAACTTTAGTTTGAATTTATTTAATTTTGGTTCAAATCTAACTTGAGCTAGAAGTTTACATTTTCTAGTGTAAGTGACCCAATTAAATGTTATAATCTTGATCTATGACTCAAATAAGAATTTTGGAGAAGTCATGGTGATTTTCTCTCATTTGTAAATAGACCAAATAAATCAAACAAATCTCAGAAATAGGGTTAATTTAAAAATTGAAGTTTCAAATTTCATAAGGAACCATTAAACCAGATCATTTCCATATTTGAGATCCGATCTTTATGAACAACATATAATTTTGGGTTGATTTAATAAAGTCAGGAAGAGTTACTTTTGGAATTTTTTACTAAAAATCACCTTTCTAAGCAGATTTTAGCCTTGTTATTTAAGCAACTTTGAAATTAAATAACTCCTACATAAGTTCATTTCAACGACATCATCAATTTTTAGTTGCTACAAACCTTTTTCTTCAATTTTAACCTCATTTGATGCTCCAAATTGAATTTACAATCTGCTTAAGTGTTAAGCAAATTCAGGTTCGTGGACATTTAATAGCTTTCAAAATTTATTAACTCCCAACGTGTTGCTTTTGTTGTACTACGTCATACATGGTATTGTCCTACATCTACTGCTCTTCATGTCTGCAAAGTCCCTTGCTCTTTTGGCCATGTTTGATGCCTCAATTTGATTCACAAAATACCTAAGTTTTCAGCTTATCGAGAGTTGTCTCCCTAATCAATGAGCCACTTTCTAAATTGATTATCTCATAGATCTGACCAGACCATTCGCCATTATCTTCCCCTCATGTTGATCTAGAATGGTACAATTTGTTTTCCTTCAAAAATTCATCTAATACTTGAAATTGTTGCTTCAAATTGCCCAAACGTTCTGTTTTTCTGGAGATTTTAAACCCCTGGACCCACCTGTCATTGACTCTGAGGAAACACACACATTTGCTGCCCACCCTGCCCAAAGCCGGCCGTCGCCGCGTGGCCGACGTCGATCGGCCAGGGGGCACCTGGTCAGATCGATGTGTCTCCTCTCCTTCGCACTCCATCCTTTTCGCACGTCTCGCTGGGTCCCCTCCTCTCTCCTCGCCGCCATGGCCCCAAGCGAGACCTCGCGTCGCCCGACCGCCCTGGCGACTCCCCGCCTCAGCTGAGCACTCCCTCCGCTCCGCCCAGATACCCTCCTCCCCTCTACTCAACGCCTGCCCCCCTGCCATGCTCCGACAAGCTGGATTTGAGCTCTTTCCTTGTGCAATGAAGCTCGGCTTGATTCCTCTCGCCGGCATCCTCCCCATCACTCCTATCTTTCGTTTGCACCCTGTCAGTTCTGTTTATTGCCGCGGTTCGCGGAAAACATCTGCTCCACCGCCGTCGTTCGCCCGGTTCCGCCCGTGGCCGCCCTCCCGCGTCGCATCGTGCCCCCTGCCACCTCACCACCTTTTCCCGCACACCGCGGCGCCATCGCGTTCCTCCGGTGCCGCCCAAGGTGGCTGGAGAGCCGGCGGCCTCGCCGTCGCCTGGCGCCGAGAGCGCGCGTCTCGCGCTGCGCCATGGCCTGGCTGGCCAGCCCGCCCGGCTGGGCCATCTTAGCTTTGGGCCGCACCTGCCTAGGCTGGATCTGGCCCAGGAAGCTGCCCCCTCTGCGTAGGCCTAGTCGCCGAGGTATTGAGGCCCAAATCGCCAGGTATTCTTTTGATTCTTTAAAAAACAACAAAATAATTGTTTCTGGCTTTCAAAATGCTAACAAAATTTTTACTTGAAGGATAAATGCAATAAATTATGTGCTGTACTCCTACGGAATTCCATATTTTAATAAAATGCTAAAACAGAGCAACCCCATATAATTAATTGTACATGCTAATTTTAAGCAAAGAAAATGGTGGTAACTTCATATATTAATACAGAAAAATATACTCATAGAAAATTAAAAATAAATATTTTTTTATCTCCTCTGAATATTTAATATTTTAATCAATTGTTAAATCACACTGACACTTCATATTTATTCATGAGTGCATATAATGAGCAAAATAACAAATAAAATCATAACTCCTTGTCGGTGCATGTTTAACTTCTCAATTCTTGCATGCGTATTTCCTAGGTTGCAGGTAAGTCATATGTGAACTAATCTACTCATGTCATGTAATCAAATTAAATGTTATGCATTTATCTTTGCTTAGGGCTGTTTAAATGCTAGAGTAATAAATAGTCATGATATGATGCTTATTCATGTTTAGTAAATCATATATGCATTGTACTATGCTTCTGTGCATTGAAACAAAATTCTTCTACTAGGCATATACATGAAATGAATTTTTTTTGCTTCAGACATGCTTATATTGTGATTTTCATAGTAATTAATTGGCGCATGTTCACATGCCATGAATTTTGGTATTTAAATCCCATATCATTCCCCCTGGAACATATAAATCACCTACTTGCGTATGTCTCCAGAGCTATATTAAATCTTAGTAGCCTGTTCACCTCGAGCTAGTGGCATAATCGTGAATACTAGTAATTTGAGCTTATTTACTTTAATTGCAATCACATGTATCCTTTGCTTTCTATTAGTTAGGTTTTATTTAAATTAGTTTACTCTGATCATATCCATGCTCATCTAGTGGAATAATTATGCAAAAGTAGATTAACTCATCTTATCATGCCTTGTTGAGTATTCTCTTGCTAAGTGCCTAGTTACCTTTGTTGTTAAACAATCTTGTACTAATATGTTGTCCTGCTTACACCCTAGCATCTTTAGTTGGATCATGCATGTTAACAAAAGGCTTATCAAGAAATGGGAAGTGTATGTTTTCATAAACAAGATGATGACATTATCTCATTACCTTAACATATTGCTAGTATCAATTATTTATTTTATTGTGATATCTTGCTTCTGTTCAAGTTGCTCGCATCATTGTTAGTTATACTGCATAACCAATCTTGCATGTCAAGGAAGGAAATATGTTTAGTAAAATATTTTAACACCATGGTAACACTAAATATCTACTCACATACATCATGTCATTGCACCCATTAATAAAGAAAGTTCCGTGAATTTTCTTATCACATTATTCTTGACTTGCATTATGCATCATTTTACTAGGAAACGAACTGGTAATAAGGACGAGGAGGTTGGTGCTGCAGAGATGGATAATGCATTGGATATAACTTTGTGTATGCTAACATTTCTCGACCCGAAGGCAAGCCCCGGTGCACTTCTATCTTTTAAAAGTTTTACTTTGTATCATATGTATGCATGTCATGTATGTGTAGGAATTTGAATGTAGACAAAACAAAATCCTATGGGTATGTGTTTAGTTTGCACAAGCCCCGTTAGAAATGCTAGGCTTAATTGTGAGTCTCGATAACAAGCATCGAGTAGTCCGGGGATTACTCGGTATATGGTAGTTGATCACTATTACCCCTCTTGTGCTTATGTTGAGAAAGAAAAATTAAAATGAGATTAACGGGAAAGTGTATGTATAAGTTGAGGTGACAAGGTTGGCCCTTATTTTCCATAGACCTGGTTGTGTCGATTAAGGACCTATTCAAGTGTGGCCCCGTTGAACAAGTTTAAACAGTGCCAAGTGCATGCTAGTGATATGGGCACTAGTAAACTAACATAGCTTGATTTCTGTAGTGGTTGGACGATACCACACTCTTATTTTGGTGATGAAGAGGGTTATGGTGGAATGTGGGTATGTCTTGGAAGGGAGAATGCATGGGCTACCCATGGATGACTTCAACGGAAGCATCATATGGGGTGACGTGTACTCGGAAAAAAGTGGGACCTGGACCGACCCTGTTGTATCTCATGAAATATCATCGTACATGACTCCTCAGAGTGTGTGTGCACCGTATATTTGGTTTCTCCTGTAGAATATAAATCAAATGGAGTCATTGTCCCTCGCGGTTATTGAGTATCACTTGTGATCACTGTCACATCATTGTAAGAAAGTGAAACGATGTTGATGATAATACATGTTGTATTTCTATTAAATTGTATTTACAACCATATTTTCCCTAGTATAGTTGCACAATATTTATCTTACGCAAGAATCCTATTAACTTGGCTAAAATATGAAAATAAGGATTAATTACTAGTGCTATTTTTTTGCAATTATTTCAGCAACCCTTGATCAGCCCCGGCATACTAGAAGTCGGCCTTAGCATGCCATTTTGTCAGCCCCCTGCATACTAAAAAAGAATTCAATTCTCCAGATCCGGGTGGGTCTCATGTGAAGTTGGTTGTTAACTTTGTTATGTAAAAGGAGAGTGGTAGGGGAGTATTATACGGTTGGGTAGAAAAGCAAACAAAAATCATAGCATCTGCTTGCGGTATGCACGTTCCTGGTCAGAGAGAGGGAGGTGGCGGCCACGTTTCTGATTGACTCAGGTACTCCACCTTAAACCCCTTCTTCACTTATATAGACCCCACTAATAGGCCTCCATGGGTCAATCTATTAGTGGTCTAATACCTCACGGATCAAAATCCATATTGTTCTCACATAGGGATCAAATTCGTATTGTCTTCTAGGTATATCTCCAACAATCTCCCACCTATACTATAATAGACAAGTTAGGATCTGTTTGACATAGGTCCACTCCAAAACTCTAAAGGGGAGCTGTCTGGAGCCAGCCAAACATCCCTGCTCGAAACTCTATAGAGCAGCAGCTCCATTTGGAGTTGAAGGAGCTCTAGTTCATTTTGGTGGAGTACATGTTTTTTAACTTTAGGAGCTATGAAGTTGTATGTCCTTATAGAGTTGGGATAAAATTACCCACCTTAGTCACTGGTTATAGAAGCAAACCTTTTTTTTTCTTTTTCCCTCAACTCCTGGCGGTCGTCCCCGCGAATCGATCCTGCTCCTACCTGTGACTCTCTAGATGTCGCTCCCATTTGCCCGCCCATGGCCGCCAGTGACACTCAGCTCCCGCGTGCCCCACCCCTGACTGCGGGGGACACCCAGCTCCTGTGCGCCCCACCACGGCGACTGCCCCCGACCTCCAATGACTCATAGCTCCGGCACGCCCACCCCTGGCCACCCCTACCCACCCTGCATTGAACGGAGCTGGAGCTCGGGTCCCTGCCTAGACCACCTTCCTTTTCCCTAGACCCGCCTTGTGTCTCCTCCACCCAGCCCTGCTGTCGAAAGCCCAATGCGACCAGCTGTGCAGCGTTGCACCAGCCCATGAGACAAGGCACTGATGCCAGTCCTTTTCCCGATTCAAGCCTCTACACCACCCCCAACCCATCATGTCCACTCGTGCTCCATGGACTGAAGATTGAAGAAGGGCCTCTGCTTCTCGCCGGCGGTTGTCTTGATGCTTGTCAACACGGAGCCTCAAGCTTGTTGATTCTTTTCCCCTTCACACGCAGAGTGACCAATCATGCAGTTCGATGCCCCATTGAGCTGAGCAACGATGCTGATTTTTAGTTTGAGTTAATTTAGTTGTTGTATGGTTAAAATAGTTGTATTATTTTATTACTCTTGTTGAGAGATATTCTTGACAATAGATATATGTATGCGTATGAGTGTAGAAATTGATAGAGACAAGACACATGGTTTATATAGGTTCTGGCCTTTGTGAGGATAATAATCCTACTTCTTGTTTGGTGTATTGTATTACTAGCGTTTGCACTAGTGTTAGGGTTTCCCAATGCGAGTTCTTCTGATAACCCTCCTTATATATCCAAAGGGCAGTGGTTATGTAATAATTATCTAGTCGGTTACAATAGATTATATCTATAAGCTATATCACTAATATTAACTTGCTGCCTACTCCATGTAATAACCCAAGTAGTTATTCTTTTGGGCTTTTATCTTCAATGCCATGCGAACAGATCCTGACCCACTCGTTAATATATCCGAGTGGTTAAGTATCCTAGATATACTTATCCCACAACTCTCAATAATAATACAGTCACCAAAGATAAGGGAAAAGTGAAAATCTATTTTGCAAATCTTCTTTTCTAGAGTTGATGTCACCTCTTTGCCAAACAGCCCACCAGACAACTCCAACTCCACCACAGAGCAACTCCATAGGAGAGTTTTGGAGTGGAGCTGCTCTGCCATGGAGTAGAGCCATGCCAAACAGGTTCTTAAATGATGTTCAAACCCGTTAAGTGTGTGAGCCGTTAGGCTCACATTCACCTGACAATGATATGAAAACCCTTTTAAAGAAACCAGTGCGACACCTAGTACCACATGTTAACTCCCATGCACACATAAAGATCATATTGGCTGAACCTTTGACATATGCAAGCTCTGATCTCTTTGCCTCACGATATCTGTCAAGATCAAGGTGAGATAGGTGTCATGCATGCGTGTGATAGCTCGACCAATTACTCGAACAACTAGTGGACTTATCATGACTAATTTTTAGTCATCATGATTAACTATTTAATAACATTGGCATGACCAAGCACTTCCAAATTCATCTAATTCGAGGGGGGCCAAGAGATATATCTCCTTTTATTAGTAGGAGCGAATTCCATCTTAACCGCTCACACCTCATGACATGTTTTGTAGCATACACAATATTGTGATTTTCCCCTTCAATCATAAGCTTATTCATTGGGGTTAGTTGTATGGCAGGTGATTAAACATAGGGTTTGCTTTTGTCGAAATTCGCTTTTGTCTAACTCCAAATCAACAGCCAAGATTGTGCTAAATCACTCCTTGGAGCCCCTCCCAGATCGCGTATTTAGCACCACAATCGGTACCTACATGTGTTGTGCAATGCGTATCCAACTGCCTTTCCATGCTCTTCCTAACTTCATCCCAAAGTCCAAGCAAAAGATCACTAAGAAACTTCAAAAATCCAGACTTCCTAAGCTCCTAACCTATCAGAAATTGTCATTCCGACAACTGAAATAACCTACTTGATATCATGCACCTGAGACTAGGCGGCTTACTCAATTTTCTAAATCATACATGTTTTATCATTTATGTACCATCATAGAATAGTATTATCAGATGCCACATGGTATATGCGAAGTGATTGAAACACCAACAGACGTTGACACAATAGAAGATATAGAACTTCATCTTTGGAAAATCGAAGATTGGTGTGTATTGCCTCTGTTTTGGAGTTGCAACTCTAAGTTTGGTTCCTCCATAAATTTTGTGTCATGATAGAGTAGATATCTATAAAAGAGACCAACTTGAATGCACTTGTAACACCTGTCGGTAGGAATTATATCAATGGTCCTTGGATGTGGACCGTGTATAGCGCTATATAATGCAAGAGAAGGTGGATTAGGACTCAGATGATGATAATGTCCTTGACATTGATGGGCTGGTTCAAGGGTTAGATGAAGCCAACACTCTTATGCTTGGATTTTTTTAGTTCATAGTAGCTTAACATGGTATCGAGTCAGAGGTCTTGAGTTCAAGTCCTTGTGACCGCAATATCTACTGCGTTGGTCCTATTTCCACATTTGCACCTGAGGGAGTTGCATGTGAGGGAGAGTGTTCAATCATAATTGAATTGCCCACCATTGAGGAGTGTTAAGCCATAAGTGAATTGCCCATCCTTTCTAATCAGCTTAACCTTTTGGGTGCAACTGATCGGTACATAGTAGCTTAACATGGTCATCTTCTTGCATTTGAACACTACTTTTTGTAGCAGACCATTGGGATAGCTGGAAGGTTCAATACATGGGTAGTCCCAGGTGTAGTTACTCCCACATTGAAAAATCAATTATGCTCTAAGGTGTAGTTACTCCCACGTCAAAAAATCCACTTTGGATATGTCTTCATACCCATTTATCATTTTGAGTATCATACCTAAAACTAGATTTTTTAGAGTAATAACCATAAAACTTTTTGAAGGGTTTTTTTAATTATAAGCATATGAGCATATATCACATTTACTGCTCTATAAAAGTGAGTATGTCCCCATACTTCATGTATCTCAACAAAAAAAAAGTGAGTATGTCCACACATCCTCTAATATGACTATATACTTAATGTACAAACCTCAAGTATGTAATGATACTCTATAGATTGTGAGATATACACGTGAAAATATCTATTCCTGGGAGTAGGAAAAATGTATCATGATTACTCCTGCTATTATGACATTTTGATTACTAGCACAAAGGAGTGGAAATAGCTACTCCATATGATGCCGGATAATCCCAAGCTACTATTGATTGCTAGCACAAAGGAGTGGTGTGAGATTCATCCAAACAGCCAAATCCGGCTAGCAGCGCTTCATCCTCTCCGGTCAGACAACGATGAGCCGATAACGATGACTTCGATAACCCAGGTGGATCAAATGAAGAAGACTGCCATCGTGACTTGTATAAGTCTGGTTCCAGAATTTGAACTTTTGCGGCAGTTTTTCTTACCATCTCGATGGGGTGGCATGTTAAGCCTCCAGACCTCCTCTGAACCTGGACGACACTCGCTTGCAAGGTATCGAATTCATTTTTTTTCTCTAGAGTCCAGACAGAGAGAAGATTAATTTTAATTTTTTGCTTGCCTAGGATGGCAGGAAGGCCTGCCAGCGATCACTAGGCTGCTGCTAATTACCAGCAATACAAATGTCTTTTATTTTTCTAGATCTAATAATGCTTCCTTTTTTTAGAGATTACCGATCACCTATTGAGGTAGATGTCGATGCTTAATGTGGTGAGGAGCCTATCTCTTAGAGCATACCTCCCCCTCAACCACAGCTGGAGCTGGCTCAATAGCTGCTGAGGTGGATGTAGAAGATTCTGGACCCTCTGTTGGAGTAGTGGATGTAGCAGGAACAGACTCGAACGTAGGATGTGTTGACTCATCATTATCATTATCCAAGCACTATAGGTCCTTTTCTACAAAGATACTCTCCTCCATCTCCCTGTTACTTGCAGTCTCAACCGCATTGCTTGCACAAGAGATTGATTCATCAACGGTTACATCGCAGGACTCTACGATGGTATTAGTTTCCAAATTCAAAACTCTGTATGAATGGCCATGAATAGTGTAACCAAGAAAGATGCTATCAGAAGATCTCGACTCAAACTTATCAAGTTTGCTACGCTTGAGAATAAAGCACTTACAACCAAAGACACACAAATGAGAAACAGATGGCTTCCTCCCAAAGCGTAGCTCATAGGAAGTCACATTAAGAATTGACTGCAAGAAAACCCGATGGAAAATATAGCAAGCAGTGCTAATGGCCTCAGCCCAGAACCGCCTCGTAGTCCTATGCTCATTGATCATCGTCTGGGTCATTTCCACCAAGGTTCTATTCTTTCTTTCGACCACACTATTCTGCTGATAAACATGAGGTGTTGAAAATTGGTGCTCAATACCATAATCAAGACAGATGGCATCAAAGGAGGAGTGCTTGAAGTTGGTGCCATTATCACTATGGATTGCTCGTAATGCACCAGGGAGTTCCTTGAACCACCTCAAAGCTAAGATCCAAAAGTGATGAAACACTTCATCCTTCCTCTAAACAAAGTAAACTCAAGAGTAGCGAGAAAAGTCATCAACAATCACAAGAACATACCATTTCTCACCCGTCGAACGATCTCGAGAAGGACCAACAGTGTCCATATAAAGCAGCGCTCCAGGGCGTCACTACAAGAAATCCTTTGCTTTTTGACATTCTATTATGTCATAATATATGGTATTTATGTCACAAATTGGATTTTATGACATCTTGTTGACGAAAATGTAAACGTCAAAAAGCTGCCATCACAAATTCATTATGTGACATCCTTAAATATAATGTCACAACTCTATGACATTAGTTCTTGTGTCATATAATAGTATGCCATTAGTTTTAGTGTCATATAATATTCTAGACCTTGCCACATAGGATGAAAGCTGATGTGGCACTGAGATGACATAGGTAAAAAATGTCACAAAATTATGTTGTTTCAATAATTTCATTTTCTTTTTGCCAATTCCATATTTTCCATTTTCTTTTTACCAATTCAAATCACCACAATTCAGCACCATTACATACATTTGAAATCAGATTCAAATTTTGGTTCCAATATCAAACAATCCACAATTATCATAATATGCCTTACAACCCATAATACACTGAATTTCAGCAAATTCCAACCAATAATACACAGTTTTCTTAACTAAGCAAAGGAGCAGTGACGAATCAAGCATCCCCTAAATAACTAGTGAATCTAACTAACCACATGCATGAACCAGCAAGGGATCTTCGCTATTCCTTGTTGCAGCTGACCTCATATGATCCTCAACCATGAGAAGGGCTTCATTGCTGTATTTGATCCTCCAATACTTTTATCTTCTTCCTGCAGTTTTACAATGCAACAAAAAAAAAAGATGAACTAGTACTGAAAAGAATTCACAAAATGGGTTCACAGAAATAAAATATAAGAAATGAACTAGTACCGAGATTTACCGATCAGAATCTTCACTGCATATTGGATTTTGTGAAGCATCTAAGACACCATGGTTAGTTCTGTAGCAGACTACACTGAGAATGTACATGCGCAGGCAAAGAATGGCAATACTGAAAACGAAGAAAACTATATGTTTTCAACAAGGTGTAAGATCAAAATATGGTGTCTATCAAGAGACTAAAGCATCTAACTATTGAGTAACACTAAGATGTGACAATAATAGTTAAGTACTAGTTAGATGCCCGAGCTTTGCCACAGTAACATTAGAACCTTAATAGCAGGAACTTCACAATGCCTGATTTGCTATCAGGACATTGCTCCATTGTTTATTATACCAAAATCACACCAACAATGTACACGTCAAATTGTACCAATGATATTTAACACAAAGTCCAATCAATAGACCACAATACATGTCCAAGAGCATGTCACGGATGACAAATAATGTCTACAAGCATGACATAAAAAACAAGAAATGAAATGATAACCAATTAGAATCATTATGCTTTCTGCTAACTGAGCTAGATACAACTGATTACATATAAAACACTAGAGAAGCTATAAAAAAATTACGTAATCTAATCCTACCACAAAAGAAAAGGTGGCCTGGTGGTAGAAACGGCTTCTAACCTATAGGTATAGGGTTCGAACCCTATGTTTAACATTTTTCCCAGGCCGGTTGACCTGGCACCCGGCACCCGCCGTCGAGAGTGACTTGCAACAATGACAATATTTATTTGGCAGCAAGCAAGCTTATAATCTTTACTACTATTATTAATTCTAGCACCAAGTTTTTTCTGCCCTCTGCCCCATATCGTGAATTTGGTGGAGTCTTCTGCGTCATGGTCTATTTGATCGCTTGCCCTACTCCCTCGATCACATTTATATTGTGGGGCGTGACCGTCCTCCACCGAGTCTCTTACACCATTTCGTTACCCTGACTTAGCGACAAGCCGCAGCTCCAGCAGTCCCCATCTCGCCGACACCGACATGTTGCGACTAGGTGACGCGAGACGAAGCGATCCTGTCTAACACACCACCGATGCTACCGATCAGACGTTAGCATTCACTTATTTTGTCATCAACACAACACACGAAAGAGAAGCTGCCATACTCGATCACAACGTTCGGCCCGAATGCCCATGCCGCCCCCCCCCCCCCCCACACACACACAGATGTTGTGTTCATTGACTGACCGTCAAAGGCTTTGGTGAGATCTGGCAAATTCTATGTACATGTCTAACTTGAAGACGGAGTTATTCTAGCCTTCCCGTGCCTATTAGCCGCCGAGAACCACAAGGAGAAGGGACGAAGCCATGGAGCTGACGTCCGATGCAGTGATCCAGTTCAACGTCGTTTACCCTCTAGCCATTGAGCTTTATCCTATTCATCGCCTTGTTCCATCGTCCTTTCCATGGTCTGCAGCATATTATTGAAACTCAGATCAAACCCATGGTGCTGGTTACCTGGAACGTTGTCATTGCCATCCTCTGCGTTATCGCGTGTACAGCTGAAGCCATCGTTGTCGCTGTGATGAAGATCGTCGTCGTTTATACTTTTCTGTTGAGCTTGACTCAGAGCCTCCATACGATCGTGAATCTCCATCATGAATTGCCTCTTGTAGCTGAAATTTGTATTCAGATCTTGCGCAGAAACATCAGAACGCTGCCCTTGCCACCAGTTGTTTCGCTGTGTTCGAGTGCCAGGAGTGCAGCACAGCCGTCTGCCCTGTCTAGCGCCGCCCGGACCTGGAGTTCCTCGACAACGCCACACGGTGAGCACGCATATCCCCTCCGCACCGACCCTTCCGTTATTAGTAGAGAATTTAGTTCTCCGATCTCCATGATCAACAATTGTGTTCTCTTCAATTCACAAGAGCGCTTGACTTGTTCATGAGCAGAATACGTTCGTGTTTGTCTGTGTGAAGCTAGCAGCGGCTGCTCCAATTAAATCTCTTTTCCTTCCACTGAGTTCTCCTTATATGTTATCAATCTTTCCTCGTAAAATAAAAAAACTTTCCTGCTAGCACTTAGCTTTTGGCCTCTCATATTATCTGTTGCTCACATGCTAAATGCTAAGAAGGAAAAATAGTAGCCTCTTTTGACTGGCTTGCATCGTGAATACTGAAGCACAATTTCATACAACTCCTTTGGTTATTATTTCTCATGCTGTAAGCTATTCATTGAGAGCCAGCTTGCACTTGTGAAGCAATTATTTACTCAGAGAATTGGCTAATCTTTATGCTATAGTGAGCATGTATTTTTGTTTCATTCTTTGAGCATATCATTGAGTGTATGAAAATTGGATTTATTTATTGTAGGCTATTAGCTTCATCTTTGCTCTGTGGTTGCCGCATGGTAGTGCGCTTAGCTTCCATAAATACATGGTATAAATTAAACTTATTTCAGTTGGAGCTTGATTGCATTTATTTGTATGAGAACCCTTCGATGGAGTTAAAGATTTTAAATTAATTAAAATTGCTTTGGGATAGCTGGGTAACTCGAGTGTGAGTACTTTGTTTCAGTTGGAGTATGAATATTTACTCAATTGCATTTATCTCTATGGCAATTCACGATGCAGATTTTGCTGGGCCGACCTAGCGGCCCAGTATCCAAAATAGAAAAAAATGGATAATTAGCTCACTGGGCCGACCCATGAAAGCTATGGGTAGTGCTGGACTGACCCAGTGGGTCAGTGGGCCCAGCGTACAAATCTTCGATCTCGCGTTCCTGCGATTCGGCGGCGGCGCATCTCTTCTATCTCATCCATGCGGCGACCAGTGAGAGGAGCGGGCACAGCAGCGCATCTCCTCGATCTCATCCGTGCCTTGCCATGGAGTAGGTGAGGAGTCGGCACAGCGACTCATCCATTGCTCGACTCTCGTGTCACCGCCCTCAAGCACCCGACGCCGTGTATTGCAGACCACCTCTCCGGCCCAGTGCTCCTCGACCTACTGCTCCAGGCAACGTGTCGTCTCCCTCTGGCCATCTACTCCGAGAAGATGGATCTTCCTTTGTTTTGTTTTTCTTTTTTGAGGAAGAATCGATCTTAATTTTCAGCGGAGACATTGGCCCTGTTTTTTGGTAGATTGCCGAGCGCTCTTCTACTGGCTAACTAAGGTCGTCGGCGACGCGACATGCAAGCCGCTCGTGCTCTGCCTCAACGGAGGTCAGTGCCCCCCGCCATTACAATTTCACCATACGTTCCATCTTGTTGTACTGTACTGTTATCTGTGCATGCTTGCAAACTCCATCCTTCAGTGCTGCTATCATCTTTCTTTTCATGCTGGAGTAGCATCTAGCTATCTGTTCAAACTTCTTGTCACTTGCCTAGCTTAGCTAACTAACGGAAAGCGCCAATCTTTTTCTTTTCAGTACATCCAAAATGAAGCGACTTTCAAGCTTCTCCAAGAATGATCGCCTCTGCAGGCTATTATGCGCCATCAAAGTGAAGTTCTAACTGCATGCTTAATTTCATTTACTATAGGTGCCGGCTCAGAACTGCAAGTGTCTGGAGAAGGAGAACTGGAGAAGAACACTATGTGAGCAAGGTGTGTTGTGGGTCAGTTTGGTTCTGGTTCATTTGGTTGATAAACTGTTCCGTTTTGGAGTTCACACTATCATGAGTGACCTGTTTCTGATAATTACCTTCTTAAGTTGCTTGTCCTGGCCACTTGATAGATGCTTTTCTTTCCTGAACAAACTCACTGTTTGTTTTTGTAAATTATTGAACAGATATAGCTAGTTCTAATTTCGGTTTCCTCTGTTTTGCAGTTCCTTGTCTGCTGCTTTTTGTTAGTGGTTTGGTTTGGTTGAGAAACTGATAGGTTTTGGACTAGAAGTGTTTTTTTGTTAATTGGCAGAGTTTTGGTCAGGTTGTTTTCGGGTCATTTGACTGATAAACAGAACTGAATACTTGAGTACAAATTGTTTCAATATATGAATAGTTTGTGAATATATTTCTGGTCATCAAAACACATTTATAGGCATACTAGATAATATGCAGAAAGTGAATATGCAAAATGTCGCTATTTCTTGTACTTGTTAATTGTTTCATTTATTTGTCTTAAATTCACGGTAGTATTTGCTTCCTAAAGAATGAGTAGAGTTTTTCATCTCCATCAGTGTGTTATGCGATGGCGGCGGCGGCGCATCTCTTCGATCTCGTTCATGCGGCGATTATAGTATATGCCCTTATGTTGAGCAGTTGCCGGACTTATAGGCTAGCAAATACTGATGCTACTTATACATTTATTTTAAACTAGAAATAGTATGCAGATGAATTGATTTCTGGTTACATGATCTATCTTAGGAATAAGGAGTGAAATTGTAGACCTCTGGTTCCTTGACATCATCATTCTACATGCCATCACCCGAAGCTACACCTATCCAACTTATCTAAGCTGTGTATAGCTAGGCTTGAATACCTGACTTTGGGATTCCAGTTTTTCACAACTTTCAGTTCATGCTCTCTCATGGTAGTTATGGATTCGTTTAACTGACAGCTACTCTTGTGTAATGTTGCTTTCATGTTAGCTTTGGTAAGAAAATATTCATTTGTCTGATGTTTGACCCTTACATCAAAAAGGGCTAGTGGAGTGATGGTGATGGCTGCTTGTAAAATATACTCAATTTTGTGCGTAGAAAAGTCAAACCCTTGTCATGTGACCCATTCATGTAAATGGAAGAACGAAGATATGTATGATTTGATGAAAAGTTGATGAGTGAAAATTTTGTGTTTGTCAAGAGATACTTGAGTGAAACAGTGAGCTGTGTTCTCTTGAAATCGTTGCTCTTAGTGTGTTCTGACAGGTGTTGATGGGTAAGTATCAGAGTATGAGTATGCAGTGCTCTGCGTAGTGCTGGCTAATTTGCAATCTGAAAATACTTGACACACCTGTATTTCCATTGATTTTCAAAACATGATTTTTATTTGTATCAGCACTTTCAAACTGATGTGGTCGATATTCATGAATTCGCCTTAGACACGTGATATTTTAGGAAAATAATCCTGATGCCAGCATTTTCAGTTTAGTGAAAAAAGCTTCCAGCTTCTGTGTTGAAGTTTGAGAAAATAACCCTGCTGCACTCCTGCTTAGCGCTCGCCGCGCTCACGCCGCTCTTCAACCTGCCGGTCTCCTATGTCCTATCGCAGATGCCACAGCCCGCAGCACAATGCTACAATACATATTTTTGGGTCAAGTGGGTTTCGTGGGTCAGTGCTCATGGTGGGTCAAGTCAGCCCATGACCCACGCTAATGAAGCTGGGTCGCATGGGTCAGCAGTTGGGTCGACCCAACCTGACCCACCTGCATCCCTAATGGCAACCCTGATAGAATTTTGACTTATAGTGTGAAGAGTTAACATAGGATGTCATGTGTCTCCCCACTCTAACAGGTTCTAGACATGCAATGTGAAGTTAATACATGAAAAAATTGTCGCACATTGTTGTTGTTCTTAAATATTTTGAACTTTAGAGTAGAAGATAGCTCCAGGTGCTGAGATGAATGTATATCTACTTCCATTTCTCCTTTCTATTTTGTTTGTAGGACTAAATTCTGCTTATTCATGAGACAGATTGCTTTTTTGTAAACGAAATTACCTTTGTGTTGCAAATTTTTCACATTGGTTCTCTGAATATTTATTGGCCTGTAGTATAGATTTATGCCCTATAAATATATTAACTGAAAACTATGCTACATCTTGATGGCTGAACATGCTACTACTCTGCACGATGCATATGTCAAGAATGCATGATTGATTTTGTACACTGTATTATTCATACTATTGTATCTATTTTTTAATTTTTATAAACAATATATATTATGATCTACGCCCGTAGCAACGAACTGGCACTTTGCTAGTATATGATTAGATTATGTTACCCTTAATTGCCACAATATCCTAGATAGTTCAGTGGTTTGATCACAGCTATCTGAATAAAGGTTGTGGTTTCAAGTCCACATCTACACTTTTCTTTTTTTTTTGCCACATGGCAGTAGGGATGTGTTTTCAAAAAAATAAATAAAATAATTTTGTGACATACAACTTGTGTCATATGTTTTATGACATTCAAAATACGTCTGATGGCATAGCAATTATCGTCATTTGGTGATATTTGAGTACATGTATGACATTTGTTATGATATATGGTTTTTTAGTCATTAAATAAAATTGGGTAATACATAATATCATAAAATGAATGATATAGGGACATTATGCTCTGTTGTCATACTAAATACATCAAAAAGTCACACATTTCTTGTAGTACGTTCAATCATCACCAAATTAATTTATGGATGAGAAGCGGCAATCATTTTCCCATGACGACAAGGAGCACAAACCAAATCCTTATCAAATTTGGGCTTAGTCAATCCTCGTATCAAACCTAGGTTACTCAAGTGACAAAGCAAGTCAAAACTCATGTGGCCTAGTCTCCTATGCTATTTCCAGAGCTCAGAAGAAGATTGAGCAAATACGCAGTTGTGAAAACCAGGAGAGACAACAAAGTCAACTTGAAAAACTCTCCCAATGCTAGAAATCCCACAAACCAAAGACCATTCAAATCAAGCACACAAGAAGCATTATTCTTAAGGCGCACTTCCAAACCAACATCAAGCAGCTGAGAAATAGAGAGAAGATTGTACTTGAGATGCTTAACCAAACCAACATCCTTGAGAGTGAATTTTTTATTTATCTTTACCGCACCCCTTGCCTTCACTTTCCCTCTCTTGTCATCTCTAAAGGTCACATACTCCTGATGCTTCAAGGGAGTGAGGCTAGAGAGCCACTTTGCATCTTCGGTCATGTGGTGCAAACACCCGGAGTCCATTAGCCACTTGTTGTCTAGGCCTCCACCTGCCTCCTACAAAGAACAAGAAGGAAAGATCAATGGCTCAGAGCTGGGGTTAGTCAACAAGCTTTTGGGGATCCAGCACTTTACCACACGACCGATAGTAGTCATCACAGTTCTTTGCACATTATGATTCGGACGCGTGGGATGAGAACCACGATGGAGAAAACATGGTCTGTCAAAGCGTCTCGACTCAAACCTTGCATTGTGAGGATAGAAATGATCTGTGTAAAAACTAAATCCACGCGAGCGATGCTCACCACGATAGGAAAAATGTGGGGCACCAAAGCGCTAATGCGCAAAGCCTTTGTTTTATGAACCAAAGCCATATGAGGGATGACCCTGTCCACGATAGGCACAAGAAAAAAAGCGAGACTGAAAGTCAGCAAAATCATCATGATGCATATTTCTAGTTAACTCAACTTGCATCCACTCAATCCTCTTATGCCTATAACAGAATTCATCCAAGTGGCCCTTACAACCATAAAACATGCAAATGTAGACACTCTCATGTTTAGGCTTCGCTTGCATAGGAGGTTTGGTTATGGTTTCTCAGCTTGTTTTGGGTTGAATGAAGGATTTTGGATTAGGTGGATAGTATATGTTAGTGGGTTTGATGGATTGTTCCTCATCCTTGTAGCTAGAGCTAGGCACACACTACCCACATTTTCACTCTCTTTGTCACACCTCTCAAATCCCAAGCCCAAGTTGTAGGTTGACCTACTAGCACTCTCTTTGACTCTTGCCAAGTCACTCTCAATCTTCTCCTTACTCACTAGGGTTCTTTGGAGACGAGAGATGAGGTAGTCATTTTCTTGAACAAGGTTCTTGTTTTCCTCTATAGTTATTGCAAGCTTATCCTTAAGAGAGCCACAAACTACACATGGTGGTGGAAGAACTTTTGAGCAAGTCTCATTTAGCAACTTGGACTCGAGGTCTTTGAGTTTGAGGGTTTTAGCTTCTAACTCACTTGTGAGCTTGGGGTACTTTTAACATGCACCAAAAAGACTTAGTCTAGCCTTGAATTCATCAAGCTCTTTAAGGGCACTCTCAAGCTGACTCGCAACTTGAGCATGCACACTTTCCCTCTGTGCAAGATCATTCATCACAACTTGACAAGACTCACACTCTACAACAAAGTCATCTTTGGAAAGCTTAGACCTAAGCGAAGTGATATCATACTCAGCACTCTCCAACTTAGGCTTAAGCTCTCTACCCTCATAAACAGCGCTACGAAGCTAAGCTTATCATCTTCCATGAGAAAAATATCAAACAAATGATCAAGTTCAAAAGAGAGCTCATCAAGAGTGGGAGGTACCGCACTTGTGTCGGAGTTGAAGCTAGAGTCGGTGTCATGATCATTCTTTGCCGTGGAGCAAAGCCCGGTGAAGTCATCCTTCCTCTTGACTTATGGCTTCTTAACCTCCTCCTCCGAGCTTGTAAGGCTATCGCTTGATGTGAGGTCGACGTCACTCAAAGCAGCAATGCAGGCGCATGCAACAGCCTTGGCAAACTTCTTGGAGTTCTTGCTTCTCTTGTAGAAGTGGTTCTTCTTCTTCTTCTTGAAGTCTTCAGTGTTGTTGTCGTGGTACCTGACCTTCTTCTTCTTTGGGCAATCAACAATGAAGTGTCCAGGGCCACCACACTAGAAGCAGGTTCTTGAACCACCTCCTCTTCTCTCCTAGCGTCTGTTGTAGAACTTCGTGAACATCCTTGTGAGCAAGGACAGCACCTCATTCAGGAACGCACTCCATCTGTTCATCGAAAGCTGCAACAAGAGAAGACAGAGCAAACTCCAAGGAAGACTTGTCAAGTGAGGGGATAGTTCCATAAGAAACACCACTGTGACTACCCTTCTGAGAGCTAGAAAGCAAAGCCTTTGTAGAAGTAGGATTAACATGATTAGGACGAGATTTCCTAGATAGTTCATGAGATTTCAGCTTGCTATACAGTTGTTGATAGTTCAGGGTATTGAAATTAGCAGTTTCCTCTAGAGCAGCAATTTTAACCCCCCAAACATTTTTCATCAAGTGAATATAGTAGTTGCTTAGCTCTATCATTATCATTGTACACAAGGTTACCACAAGCCCTCAAGTTGCAGACTATTGTCTCAAACCTATGAAAGGTTTCATCTAGTGACTCGCCAGGTTTTGTGCAAAGGTTTGGTACAGTTTGTTGTAAGAATCCTTATGCATAGGCTTGACTTGATTGGTACAATCATGGTACGTGAAAAGCTTTTCCCAAGTTGCATGAGCGGTGTCAAGATGTGCAACACGATCATGTTCACTCCTGCCTAGAGCAGCAAGCAGAATATTGACAGCTTTGGAGTTGCTTTCATACCTGTTTACCTCACCAATGGGTGCAGTGTTGAGGTCGCCAGGTATGTTATATTCTTGCTCGATGATGTCCCAGATAGCATGTCCTTAACTCAGGAGGTAAGCCTTGGTCCGTGACTTCCAATACAGAAAGTATTCTCCATCGAACATCCAAAGCTTGATCACACGCTTCTCTATGTCACCTTCGGATCACAAAGCTGGTGAAGGTCAACTAGTGATCAAACCGGCTCTGATATCAATTGAAAGACCGAGAAGGTGACAAGAGGGGGGGGGGGGGTTGAATGGGAGCCAATAAAAAATCTTTACAAGAACTGGGCCTATGTCCTAATTTCAATCCAAGCCAATCTCAAAATAGATCACCAAGATTACACACACCAACTTGTGATGTGCTAATCCTAGGAGTGATCAAACAACCGCAGTGGAACACATCGGAAACAAAAGAGAACAACAAAGACTCGACATGGTCAAAGAACAAACTCAAAACAGGTCACTGGATGATCATTGGCAGTGCCGATCACAGGCATTGGTAATGCCGATTGGCACTATCGACAGTGCCGATCATGTCCATTGGCAGTGCTAATGCAGGGTTCGGACCCAAGCCATTGGCAGTGCCGATCCAGGTTCTGACCCACTAGCAGTGCCGGTCCAAGCGATCGGCAGTTCTGATCAACCCCCAACGGAACATAAAACTGTCAAGATTTTCCCCCAAATCTCTCCAAAACTCAACCAATTGATCTCCAAAATGTGCGATTTTTGGACCAGATAATCCTCAACACATTAGGACCCTACTCTAACAAGATACACTCAAATAGCACAAGGAATCATCACAAATTTCAGATCTTGTTCCAAGAACACCAAAAGGAGGAAACTTGAGAAATCTTTCAAATCAAAGATGCTAGAGCTCTTGATTGGGTCAAGGACCTATAGAGGTTTGTTCTAGCTCATCATAGAACCATGTTTCCCATGTAATCCGCCCCAAAAACTCAACCAATAGTGATATAAAAAATTCCCATGAAAATAGCTTCGAAATAAGAGAAAATGGGAACTTCAGGATTTAAGGAGAGGGGAAGATCTTGAGCATGAAATTGAATCTCATATCGTTGATCCTTGCATACAAGATTCATCGATACATGGCTAGGAAGCCACCCTCTTCATCCCACTATTTTGAAGAGCAAGAGATGTCTCTCACACATCCACTACTCTCCTCTAATACATGAAAACCTCTCCTAGCACTTTGTATGAAGACCTAAGGCAAGGCTAAGAGAAAGAGAGGCACCTCTTCCAACAGCCCTACCTCTCCTTATATAGGCCTAGGGGTTGTCCTAAAGACCATCCTACCCCTCACCTACATTACACTACCACCTACCACTAGGGGCATAACCGTCCATCTTTTTCCTCAACGCCCGAACACCATCGAGCCCTTCACGACTTTGCTTCGCCTCAATGCAAGCTCTGGGATGGTGCCACGTGCACATCCAATCGACGCCACCGGTTTTGAGGCCCAAATTAAGAAACCACCTTGCACACTCCTCAAAGTACAACTTCTCGATGTTGATGCGTGTCACCTTGTCCCGCAATCCTGACCATCGGCAAGTCTCTTCTAGTCCCTGTCCATCGGACCCCCTTGTCATTTGAACCAGAATCCCATTCGCCTTGACTTGGTCAACACACTGTCTTCATCACCTCCACGGTTTTGAGGCTCAACCATGAAACCGTCCGCGTTTCTGCATCTCCACGTGTACGGTATGGATCACCCTTGACTTCACCCGGCCTCGCAATCATTCAGCTACAATTCACCTACTTGTGCCCGATCCACGCGCCATTGACCGCCAAGTCGACTCCATTGACCTACACATCATGGGACAAGCAAACACATTTCCCATCTCTTGCAAACTCTCCAACATCTCCACCAACTATGGTTAGTCATTATCATAACCATGCACAACTCATACAATCTCTAGATTCCCGTATTTCAACTCAAACACAAACTCAACCAATGTCAATTACTCTTCACATATTGCAAACTAGGCACTTATTCACATGGTTTCTTAAATTTATTATAGCCTTAAAGCATTAATCTAGTTTCTCTAAATGTGTAGAAAATACTATGAGCCATTATAAGATCTGTTGGTCTGTAGGTAAATGCTACCGTGGGATCAATGCAAATGAGTCTAAAGTGATTGTCATGTGCCTTGCACAAAGGCAGCCATATGATTGTTGGATGAGAGCACGCGGCAATTGGCACTAGGAAGATTATGTGAATCAATATGTATTTTCAATCAATATGAATGTATTATATAGTAAAATGATAAACATACTTCTTTTTGTCTTGACTGACATTCTGCTATGAGAGCTTGATGTAACTCTGTCAATAGATATATAGATGTTTTGTCATTGTGAAGATAAAACTTGATTAGCAAGATTATAAATGTCATACATTTTAGTCTCATAAAAAATGTTATGTTCTTTTGTAAAACTTCATCCCTTATAATTTCAAATTGTGTTCAAGCACAATATTTTTTTAGTTAAGGTACTTGGTTACATAATATTTTGTTCTTGCATAATAATATTTGCTCATATGCTAATTTAGTAGCAAATAGTCAAGGTTTTATAGTTCACCACCTTCATTCAAGATTGACAGGTTGCAAAAGTTGAATTTGCGATAGAAACATGTCATTAGCACTAGGATGATTATGTCAATCAAGAGGTATTTTCAATAAAGATGAATGAATTATGGTGAAATGACAAATCATTTTTTTTCATGATAGACATTATGCTAAGAGAGCTTGAAGTAACTCTGTCATTGGATTTCTTTGTCATTGTAAAGAGTAAACTGATTGGTAAGATTATAAACGGGTCATACATTTTAGTCTCACAAAAAAATGTTATGTTCTTTTGCAAAACTTCATCCCTTATTATTTAAAATTATGTTCAAGAACAATATTTTTGGGTTAACATGCTTGGTTACATAATATTATGGTCTCGAATAATAATATTTGCTCTCAGGCTAATCTAGGATTGATAAATTGTAAGAGTAAGTGAAATTTGAGACAAAAAGTACCATTATTATGTGAACTCTAATATTTAGTATATCAGGATAACCTAGTAGCACATAGTTGTAAGGATCATGACCCTTGAGATCACCCCAAGATATGATGTTTTGGTGATGAATGACAAACACAAAATGTGACTAATGTCTACACGAGTGTTGTTCGTGTAGGAAACCTTTTCTTCCTTATGATGATTGTAGACGGCGGCCTTGGCAATTGATGACAATGACCACAAGCATGGAGGCTTGATGAGCTTGATGGAGTACTCCAAGGGTTGATGGAGATGGATCAAGGCTAAGGACAAGCTATGGACCAAGTGTTGGGAACACTTGTCTAGTTGTTAGGGCTTTAAGTCCATAGGAAAAACCAAAATATCAAGAGGGTCTAGGTCATTTCTTTTAGGTCATGTCTAGTCGGTGATATGCATGGATGCTCAGTGAAACCATATGCACTATGTGACAGTGGAGAAGCCAAGGAGTTGTTCGTAGAAGCTGGGAAATGAGGTCAAACGAGGACGAGGAATTTCAGCTTCTGGACAAAGTGACCAAACAAAGGGGTCAGTGGTGACCGGACTGTATGGTCGCTAAGAAGTTTCATTTGGAACTTACAGAGAGCAGCAAGGAATTTGTCAAGTCTAGAAACCCTAGAGACCAGATGGTACGGTCTAGTGACCGGACGTTCCGGTCAGTAGGGTTGAGATTTGGGCAGAGAGGAAGTAGCACGCGAAATGTTTCTGGACTGGAGAGAGAAATGGACCGGACGGTCCGGTCAACTGTACGGTCCAGTCAGTATGAAGATCAGCAAGGGCAGAGCCATTGGAGCTAGAGTTTCCAGTGACCTGAAGGTCCAGTCAGGCAGTGACCGGACAGTCCGGACAGTAGCCCTAGAAAGCTAATTTCATGGAGCAACAACTAGTTGAAGGTTGGAAGCCTATATAAGTTCATTGATGGGGTCTTGGAGACCTCTCTTGGCTAGTGGAATTGCTTGGAGCATTTGGTGAGAGCCAAGAGGATAAGAGGAGAGCACTAGGAGGAGATATTGCATGTCTTGAGAGTGCTAGTGAGAGTAACTTGAGCATTGATGCACATCTAAGGCTAGGGTGTCCTGAAGGGTGTGATCTAGATTGTTACTCTTAGTCTATGGTGGGACCTACACTGGTTAGATATTGGTGATTGAGCCTATCATGATCGGTTGTGAAGGCCGTCACACGTTTGTACACGGTTTGAGCCCACCGGTGAAAGGGGCATCGCTAGTGGGCGCCCGTGTTGGCTCAGGGAGTCCGGCAAGTTCTCGAGGGAGGCAAGCTTGTGCCTTGGTGGCAGCGGTGATGCACACCGTGTCTTCACTTTGGGAGTGATTGCGGGCTTGTGGGCGAGAACTCCACATTGGTGGTGGGAGGGATCGGGACTCCGATGAGAGTGGGCCCACGAGAAGTAGGGGAAGGCGCCATCCTTCCGAGACCTCAGGAAAAAAAATCATGAACCATCTCTTACTCTACTCCTTACTATGATGCATTGCATACTTTCCGCATTTACATACAATGCTATTCATGCTTGTGTGGTTACCTAGCTTTAGTTGATTACTTGTAGACTTGCATGAATAGGCTTCTCTACTTGCTAGTTGTGCTTAGCTTTCACTTGATAAATAGCATGTGTAGGAGTTGCATTGGTTTGATTACTCACCCTAGTATGTATAGTGCTACTCATGCTTGTGTGCTTACCTTGTACTTGATGATCTAGTAGCTTTGCATGAGTAGGCTCCCTTGCTAGCTTGTTGTGTGCTTCCACGCATTCTTTGATTACTACCGTGCATATGAGTTGTATGCCTCATGTGTGATCCACTAGTACACTTAGGTTGCCTTTCCTTTCATAGGATCTTCTTGTTAGTGTGTTCACAACTAGAATTGCATAGGAGTTGTTTTGAGTGGTCGGTTTTAGTATTTGGCGAAATAGGTATATAGTTTGAGTTCCCGATTCACCCCCCTTCCCCTCTCGGTCACTTGATCCTTTCAAGTGGTATCAGAGCCAAGTGCTCACCATAGGGCATAACCGCCTTGAGTAGTGACTGTATTGAGTTGGGATGTCATCCCATTTGGGGCCGGATCATGGCTCATGGAAGGATCACTTGAAAAGCTACCTAAATGCCATGATTCAGATGAGTTGATGGATACTCTTGTGGACTTTCCTAATACCTTTACTGATAATCATGTGTATGATGATAGTGATGATTGTGTGGATGTGCCTAGTTCTATTGGTTGCCTAGATTCTTCTAGTGTTGACTTGATAGGTTGCTCTACTAGTTTGCCTAATGTAATGATCGATGATGTGTATCTTCATCTTGCTTGTGCCGCTAGCATAACTAGGATTGATGATGATTATGAGCTCTTTATTGACCATGCTAGTGATTCACTTGTTGAGGAGTTCTTTGATTTTCGTGCTAATGAGTATGAGGATTTACTTGACTCTCTTATTCGCTTGCGAGGTACCATGGACAGAATCGCAACGACTACTTTCGAGCTTCCCAAGATATTGATTGTCGAGATGATCCTCACCTTGCTCCCTAGCAGCAAGCTCCTCTACATCACTCTCGATCTCATCATGGACAAGAATATTTCTATTGATCATGTGATTGGGCTACTCTTCAAGGATGAGGAGATCACCACAACCTTGGTGGGAAAGAAGAAATTCAAGGCGAATAGTGAAGCACCTTCAAGCAAAGGGAAAGCAGTAGCTTCGAGCTCAAACTTTTTTGATCCCTCCATAAAATTTCCTTGCAACAGCTTCTACAAGCCCTTTGAATCAAGACCTTCATTAAGCTCACCATCAAGCGCTTCGTCAAGCTCTACCTCAAGTGTCATGCCAAGTTCTACTCCAAGCACTTCAGGTGGACCACACATTGGTGTGAGGGGAGCGCCAACTACATTGCTCGCCCGATCATTTGAGATGATCGATCTCACCTCTACGGCTTCAGCGCCTCCACCTCCCCCACCACAAGATCGACTCTGGCGCATGCATCGAGCTCGACAACAGGAGTTCTTGTTTCAATTTGATAAAGTTGTGAGAAATCTGAATGATGACCTTTGTGAGACTTTCTTGAGGATTTATGATATTGTGTGCAGAATAAACTCCTTCAGAGGTCTTGGAAGGATAGCTCCACTTGAAGTGATTGACAAGCTCCTCCAACAAATCATAGTTCTTGAGAGGGGTTTCTTACTTGAAGAGATAGTTGACATAAGGCATGAGCTCTCAATTGAGGAGGCCATGGAGATAATACTTGTCCTCCACTCACAAGTGGGACACGTGCTTGGGTATGTCACTGGTCTCTATGATCCTCTCCACACTACATCGACCTCGATGACATACACATGGGGGATCGTCATGGTCAATGGAGGTATCATGCCCCACACTATCCTATAAGGAGAGGACTTCAAGAAGGGATTGCAAGAATCCCTAATTATGAGGATCGTCTCATGACTCGTCATGATGAGGTTAGTGAAAGTCAATCAAGTAATGCTTTAAATACTAACCCCTCTTCCTCTAGTGCTTGTCTTATGGCTACCACTAGAGTCAACTACAAGAGTGGAGGTACTCATTGGATTCTTGACAGTGGATGCACTCAACACATGACCGGGAAGCCAACCATGTTCACCACCATTGATGAAGACGACAATGAGAAGGTAACTTTTAGGGATAACTCAAAGGGGAGAGTTAGAGGATCAGGCAAGGTGGCCATTACTAAGGACCTCCATCTCTCCAAGTTCTTTCTTGTGGAAACCCTCAACTTCAACCTCCTGTCTATTGGCCAACTTTGTGACATGTACATGGATTTCAAGTGCACATTTGATGAGGATGGTGCAATGATTGAAGATGCAAAGAAGGGACTAGTATTTCATGGAGTGAGGCATGGAAATATGTATGTAACGGACTTCAAATGAACCACCAAGCACTTGCCTCTTCACTAAGGCAACAAAGGGATGGTTGTGGCATAGAAGACTAGAACATTTTGGAATGAATCAACTCAGAAAAGTGGTCAAGAGGAATCTATTGAAGGAATCAATGATGTCACCTTTAAGAAGGACAAATTGTGTAGTGCTTGTCAGGCTGGGAAGCAAGTTGCATCATCTCATCCCACCAAGTCATTCATGTCTACATTTCATTCTCTATAGCTGTTGCACATGGACTTGTTTGGGCCAACACATTACAAGAGTCTGGGAGGGAATCTATATTGCTTGGTGATTGTGAATGACTTCACAAGATACACTTGGACTTTCTTTCTTGTGGACATGTCTCAAGCAAGTGACATCTTTAGAAAGTTTGCGGGGAGAGCAAAGGATGAATTCAAGGCTAACATTGTGAAGATAAGAAGTGACAATGGGACATAGTTCAAGAATACAACAGTGGAAGAATATTGTGATAAGAAGGGAATCAAGCATGAATTCTCCGCTACAGATACTCCCGAGCAGAATGGAGTAGTGGAGAGGAAGAATAGGACACTCATCATCCTTGCTCGTGCCATGTTGGATGAGTATGGAACTCATGAGAGGTTTTGGGCTGAAGAAATCAACACAACATGCTACACGTCCAACTGTGTCTACCTCCACCGGTTGTTCAAGAAGACACCCTATGAGCTATTGGTTGGACGAAAGTCAAATGTTTCCTATTTTCGGGTCTTTGGCTGCACTTGCTACATTCTCAAGAAGAGGAGGAAGCCCGGGAAATTTGAGAGCAAAACTAATGAAGGCATTCTTGTTGGGTATTCAGGGACTTCCAAAGCATATCGGTTCTATAACTGAGCCACAGGATGTGTGGAAGAATCTTATGATGTACAATTTGATGAGTCAAATGATTCTAAAAAAGGAGATGAGTTTCATGAAGTAAACATTGGAGATAAGCCTATGAGGAAAGCCTTGAGAAACATGTAGGTGGGCGAGGTTTTACCCCACGAGGCCAATATTGATGGGCCCTCAACTCCACCACCTCAACTAACCTCTTCCTTTGATGTGCAAGAACCAAACCAAGATGCCATTGCCTCTCCCCCTAGCTCCTCTAAAGATTTATTGGGAGTTCACCCACCAAGTGATGAGGGAAACACAAGTGAGAAGTGAGCCACAAACCTCACGACATACTTCACCACAAGCCACTTCTCCAAGCTATTCACAAGATACCTTCCCATCCACCTCAAGCTCTAAGTCCAAAACAAGAAAGCACAAGAGTGATTTCTCCACTTCTCTTAGAATCCAAGACACTCATATATCAAAAGAGCAAGCAACCCATGATACACAAGATACATCACCTAGACCCCCTCCCACTCAACAAGAACATTATCCTAGACCCAAAGCCATAAACAAGGATCATTCCCGTGACTTGATCATTTGGAGCCCATCTCAAGGAGTGAGTACAAGGAGAAATAAATACAAGCCCAACTATGTGAATGAAGGAAATGATGAGGAGGCAAATGTTGCAATTGAGAACTTCTCTTTTGTCTCGATGATTGAACCCACTACCACTGATGAAGTAATGGATGACAAGTGGGTAATGGCTATGCAAGAAGAATTAAATAACTTCAAGAGATGCAAAGTATGGAAATTGGTTGAGAGACCCAAGAATCACAATGTGGTTGGCACCAAGTGGGTCCTCAAAAACAAGCAAAATAAGAAAGGGGCAATTGTAAAGAACAAGGCTCATCTAGTGGCTAAGGGATATTCTCAAGTGTCGGGTATTGACTTTGAAGAAGCATTTGCTCCCGTGGCCTGTCTTGAAGCGATTCAGATCTTACTCACATATGCATCACATAATGGCTTCAAGCTCTATCAAATGGATGTCAAAAGCGCCTTCTTGAATGGAGAGATCAATGAGAAAGTCTACGTGGGGTTTGAGGACCCTAAACATCCAAGACATGTGTACAAATTTAAGAAAGCTCTCTATGGCCTCAAGCAAGCACCAAGGGCATGGTATGAACATTTGAGGAACTTCCTACTCAAGAATGGATTCACCATTGGAAGCATTAACAACACATTTTTCAAAAGGCATGTTGGGAAGGACCACTTTGTGTGCCAAATCTATGTGGATGATATCATCTATGGGTCAACCAATGAGAAGTTCAATGAGGAGTTTCGGGAGATGATGGCTAGAGAATTCCAAATGTCAATGATTGCAGAGTTGCATGTGTTCCTTGGTTTTCAAGTCAAACAATTGAGAGGAGGGAACTTCATCTTTGAGAGAAGTATACCAAGAACCTTCTCAAGAGATTCAACATGAAGAATTGCAAGCCTTTGCACACACCTATGGCAACAAGCAAACCCTTAGATGATGATGTGAAAGGGAAATCCGTGAACCCCAAGCTCTATAGATCTATGATTGGCTCTTTACTCTATCTCACCGCTTTGAGACCGTACATCATGTTTAGTGTGTGCTTATGTGCACGTTACCAAGCAAATCCAAAGGAGTCACACTTGAAGGCGGTAAAGAGGATACTGAGATACCTCAAGTACACACCTACCATGGGTTTATGGTTGTTGGTCGTAGTATCGCACCCACTTATATACCGCAAGAGGACGGTGTACAGTTGTAGCTCTTTTTCCCTCAGAGTATTCCAAGGTTATCAAATCAACAAGGAATGAGTGAAACTATTACTATTAAAGGATTACTAACAAATTGCAATGTGTTGGTTGGTGTGAATGGTGACGGTGAGAGAGTGAAGGGTGAATGTTATTGAAGAGGTAATAGGATAAAGAAGGATTCTCTCCTTAGGATTGGTTCACTAGCATGCAACCTTGTTCTTATCAACTCGAGTGATGATTCTAATATTCTAAAAGACATGGTGGTATCGTTCACCCCGGCTGTCACTATAGAGGTTATTAGCTCCCCACTGGTTTCTTGCACTAAGTGATGGGCAAAAGTGTATTGGCCGATACACTAATGAAAGAGATAAATAGATATGTAATCAAGTTCATCACATAGATTAAATTCATCGAGAGAGTATCAATAAGCATGAGAGTTACATGATCAGATCCCCGCACCAGAGAAGAGAATATGAGACTACTCACTCATCCTTCCGCAAGACATAGCAGAGGGATGAGAAATAGCGCTGGAATGTGCACGAGCCGATCGGCACCAAGCATCACGCCGATCGGCACGACCTCCCTTCTGGTGGATCTAGTCGGTGTTGACCGTCCTTCCACTGCCAATATCCTAGAACCCTAGTTCTAATGACTGGTTCTCACGATTGCCGTCTCCGTGGTTGTTGTCCATCTCTAGATAATTATCTTCCTTTTATAACCAACAGGATTAGGTCAACTTCCATCGTCTTTGACTCATTCTAGGCTGGGCCTTCCTCTTCCTCGGACTGGGTCATGTTTTCATCATCTTTTCCTTCTTGTGTCGATCGGCGTAGGCCCGCGCCAATCGGTGTGGCCTCCATATCTGGCCCACCTTCATTGCTCTTTAGTCCTTTATCCATAATTGCCCTATTTTACAACTGTTTCCTGCAATTATATCCAAAACAGAACAACTACAAATATATGCAAATATGGGGTTAATTGTTAGTACAAACCACCAAATTAAGACGTAAAACATCCCTTTTTGGTAGATAAAATGGGCATCTAGAAACCACCAACAGTTCCCCCACACTCAAATCATTGCTAGTCCTCGAGCAATACGAAAGCAAATATGTAACAAGAATATTTACACCATCTCTCATGCAATCAATCTCAATCATCATTTTTACTTGTTATCCCTCCACAAAGATTTTCTCTCATCTCCTTTTAAACAATCGGCACATCAGACTTGAACTTAATCAAATCACCACAAAACCTTTTCAAAAACAATTTTAGTTCTCCTTGACTCATCTTTAGCATCAAACATCAAGCATTTGGTCTTCTCTAAATCTCTCAAGTGTATTTCCTTCCCTCTCCTATTTAATCAAGGATTGTATGTGTATCTAGGAGGGCTATAGAACTCAATTAAATGATAAGATTAACCATGTCAACAACATGCTTAATCATGCCCTCTAAGAAAGAATTTTCTTGAAAAAGAACTTTAATGGAGAAAAGGAATTAGAAGATCTAAATAAAGAAAAATGTTTCAATGAGAATGATGGCAAAGAATTGGGAAAAATCAGAAAGCTGCTTTCTTTGATCAGGCAATACATTTTCTCTTTATCTCTCATTTTTTAATATATATATTTTTCTTTCTTGCAACGACACTGATCGGCGCAGCAGTGTGCCGGTCGGCACGGTCTATTTTTTTCCTTTCTCTCTCTCTTTTTCTTTTTCTTTCACTCTTTTTTTTTCTATTCCCGATATAATCAGCAACTTCTATCTGGTACCAGCAACAAAGGTTTTTTGAATTCCCTTTTTATTGAGAATATAGGTTGTATCAAGGAGGCGGGAGAAACAAAGATGTATGGTTTCCATAATAGCAAGGAATTTGAATTGATATAAATGGATAGAAATACAGAGATAAACAAATAGATCATCCTTTTCTAACTTGGTCGAAATCATGAGCAAAAAGTTGACAAAGTTACTCACAATCCAATTAGTTCAAATGTGTAGCTTGCTCCCGCAGTTTGAGTTCCTTCACCATTGCGACTTCGTCCACCTCCCACTGCATTACCATTAACTCTTGAAGTTCCTGCTACCCTGCCATTACTGTATTCTACAAGTATTCCCCAATTTTCAAACTTAGGGCTACCAAAGCTTCTTCGCATATCAGAATCATCACCAAAATATCTGGACATACTAGGATCACCACTCTCCAAAGTTTCTGAACAACAAAATGGATCAAGGTCGCTATCCCATTTAGAATACTTTTGAATTGGCTTACTCGATAGTCTAGCGGATCTACGAACCTCTGGTGTAGCCTTACACTTCTTTGCAACAGGCTCTTCATCTTCACTTGGTAGAGCCGCCAGATCAACAAATTCAGCCGTCTTCAGGTCGTGTTGATTAGCTCCAGTGTTGCGCTGATCGGCACAGCTGACATCTTCCTTCATATACTCAGCTAACTGCTCTAGATTACGCTCACGGATCACCTTATTTTGCTGCCTTCGTAAAATCTCATCGTTAATATCCTTAGGCGTCCGCCCTCCAAGAATTGCATGATAGCCATCATCATATATTATATCTCTAGGTATGAAAGTTGGATCTTCCGCCAATTGGAGGTCAACCTTGTGTTGAAGATCTTTAGCACAAAAGAAACACTGGCAACCCTCAATACGACTGTCCTTATGAATCTTACTTTCTTGAAAACATTCCCAATCGTTAAGAATCATGGGAGAGGATTCATCCCTTTAAGCTTGAAGATCCTTTTTCGCATCCAGCTCATACATGGCTTTAGTTCATACTTGGCGGCAATGTCGTGTTCACTATAAAGTCGGCTCCTATGGATTGTGAGAAAGCTCTCCTAATCTAGCTCTTCCTTCTCTTGCTTAGTCAATGATTTTTTGAAAGATAGGAAATCCTCATACGACAAGGACTTAGCAAGATCAAGAAGACTTTCCATTGTATACCTTTGAGAAACAGCTTCACCTTTAATAGGTTCTACATATTTTCCCTTGCACACCAATACTCTCTTCATCATCTGCCAAAGTTCATTATCCATCTTCACCTTTTCGGTGATCCACGCGTCAGCTTTGCTTTTCTTCATAAATTTCTTCCGCAGGTTCAACCAAACAAGAGGATCATCTGGTGTTGGCGTTAGCACTTCGTCGACTTCTTCCCAGGACCAATTTGTAGAGGACTACGGGAATCTGCCACCGAGCCGATCAACGCGTGGATCGTGCCGATCGGCACTGGCGTCGCGTCGATCAGTGCCGCCTTGGTTGCTGCCTGATGCACCACCTACGATCGCTTCTGCTATTAGGGTTTTGTTCTGGTGACGATATAATGCGAGTTGATCTGTGGGGTTACTATCCTCTTATATTTATATCCCTTGATTTCCAACTGGACTAGGACTCTATCTCTTTTTGTGGAATTTAACGAGTCTTAAAAAGGCAAGGTCCAAAACCAACTCCGAAACCCCAAAGACTCCTCCTTGCCGATCGGCTCAGGGCTGCACCGATCAACGCGCAACGCGCCAATCGGCATGGTACACTAAATTACCAAATCAGAAACAAAAAAATTACAAAAATAAAAAATACATACAGAGCTTTTGTTTTACATCGTTGAGCTTGACATATGGGGCACTAAGCAGTGAAATACACATCAAAAGATTTCAATTCAAATGTGTCAGGTTCTAGATATACCTTTAGACGTTGTCCATTCACCGTGTACTTGTTTCTTTTGCCATCCATTATGATTACAACTTCCAAAGGTAACACCATATTCACAAGATAAGGTCCCTCCCATTTGCTTCGCAGTTTGCCTTTGCCAAATAATCTGAATCACAAATTAAATAGGAGCACTCGATCTCCTTCCTTGAATTCCTTCTTCAAAAGCTTCTTATCATACCACTTCTTTGTCTTCTCTTTGTATATGGCCGCATTTTCATATGCACGCAACCGCATCTCTTTCAATTTGCTTATTTGCATCTTCCTTTTCACCCCGGCAGCATCAAGATCCAAATTCATTTCCTTGATAGTCCAATAAGACTTATGCTCTAATTCCACCGGTAGGCGATACGATTTCCTATAGACGAATTGATGTTTTGAACGCCGTCCTATATGCCCATAATGCTCCATTAAGCTTCGTGGCCCAATCTTTTCCTTCCTTTATAACAATCTTCTGCAGAATTCCCTTTAATTGCTTATTTGACATTTTTGCTTGTCCATTTGTCTGGGGATGGTAGGCCGTTCCAATTCTATGTTCAACTCCAGATTTAGCTAAAAAGCTAGTAAATTCTCCTCCTGTAAAATGAGATCCTCCATCTATAATTATTATCCTTGGTACTCCATACCTAGGAAATATCTGCTCCTGAAGTATACTCCTTGATTCTCTTGTAGTATTGGCCTTGCATGCGATTGCTTTGACCCACTTGGAGACATAATCAACGGTGACCAATATATACTCAAAACCATGAGAATTCACAAAGGGTCCCATAAAATCCATATCCCAAACATCAAAGATATCAACTTAAAGATTATACTTAAGAGGCATTGCATTCCTACTGTTAGCATTCCCTATTCGTTGGCATTGAGCACATGTTGCAACATACCACTTTGCATCTTCATGCATAGTAGGCCAATAGAATCCACTTGCCCATAACATTTCCTGTGTTCTGAAGTAACCATAATGTCCCCCATAATCCGAACAATGACATTTTGCTAAAATGCTCGCTCTTTCTTCTCTGGGTACACATCTCTGTACTGCTCCATCCTCGCAATACCTATACAAGTATGAGTCGGCCCATATAAATTTTCTCATTTCACTCTTAACTCTTCTCCTCGTGTTCTTATTCATGATATCTGTTTGTCCCTTGAAACCTTTGATAATATCCATTATCCAGTTCTCTCTGCGATCAAAGGCGGCAAACAACTGCTCTTGTTGCATTTCATCTCTTATTGACTCAGTTGATGATGATTCAAGGCGAGATAAATGATCTGCTACAGAATTTTCTACTCCTTTCTTATCTCTTATCTCCAAATCAAATTCTTGCAGCATCAATACCCATCGCATTAACCGAGGCTTAGACTTGTTCTTTGAAACCAAGTATCTTATAGCAGCATGATTAATATATACAATCACCTTAGAATTTAGAATGTAGGATCTAAACTTCTCAAAGCAAATATAACAGCTAACATCTCTTTCTCAGTTATTGTATAATTGATTTGCGCCTCATTCAAAGTTTTGCTAGCATAATAAATAGCATGCACTTTACCTTCCTTCTGTTGTCCAAGAACAGCTCCAACTGTATAGTCACTTGCATCACACATAATTTCAAAAGGTAAACTCCAATCAGGTGGCTGCATAATGGGTGCAGAGCATAGAGCTTCCTTCAAACTTCTGAAGGCAAAGAGTCTTTCATCGTTCATGACAAATTATGTATCTTGCTTCAGCAATTCTGTCAGGGGCTTAGCAATCTTCGAATAATTCATAACTAATCTGCGATAGAAGTTGGCATGTCCAAGAAAACTCCTCAAAGTTGTTAGATCAGTAGGGGGAGGTAATTTCTCAACTGTAAATACCTTCGCTTTATCAACCACAATCCCTCTATTAGATACAACATGACCAAGTACTATCCCTTCTGTTACCATGAAGTGACACTTCTCCTAATTAAGAACTAAGTCACATTCAACACATCTTTTCAAAACCTTCTCCAAATTCTCCGAACAACCATCAAAATCAGCACCATGCACGGAGAAGTCATCCATAAATACCTCCATAATATATTCTATGAATTTGGCAAACATCGCATTCATGCATCTTTGAAATATGGCGGGCACGTTGCAAAGACCAAATGGCATCCTTCTATATGCATATGTCCCAAAAGGGCAAGTGAAAGTAGTTTTCTGCTGATCCTGTGGTCTTACAGGTATTTGAAAGAAACCACTATATCCATCTAAATAACAAAAGTATGAATTCTTTGCTAACCTTTCAAGCATCTTGTCAATGAATGGAAGAGGATAGTGATCTTTCTTCGTCACCTTGTTCAAACTCCTATAATCTATGCACATTCTCCATCCAGTTACAGTCCTTTGAGGGATCAACTCATTGTTCTCATTAGGCACTACTGTCAATCCTCCTTTTTTGGGCACACAATGTACTGGACTAACCCATTCACTATCAGCAATAGGGTAGATCATACCTATATTAAGCAGCTTCAAAATCTCCTTTTTAACCACTGGCTTCATTTATTCCTTCAACCTTCGCATCCCTTCAACTACTTGTTTAGCATTCTCCTCCAAGTTAATCTTGTGGGTGCAAAATGCAGGGCAGATTACCTTGATGTCATCCAATGTGTAACCAATGGCTTTCTTATACCTTTTGAGCACAGCGAGTAGCTTCTCTATTTCTTCTTTCGTTAGGGCGTCGTTCACAATAATTGGATATGTTCTATTCTTCCCTACATATTCATAGCTGTCACACCCCATATTTTCTGAATTTGGGTTGTGAGTCTTTCTGACACTCAAAAGGCATAACCCTCATAATATTCTCAGCCGAACCTTTCCACACGTCACATTTTCCCATAACCTTATGATTATTCAAACACTGAGTGGCACTTTTTTCCCTACACTATGATTTTCCTAGCTTTTCTTAATATCTCTTCCCATCAAGCGTAAACTAACCTAACGATCAATAGCCAGCTCAAAACCTTGTCCGACATGTTGTCCCAATCGAACTCGCACACTACAAAAACTTGTTCGTGAATACATCCATCCTTGTGAGTCTATGAGTCTTCTCTTCTTCTTGGTCTTGCTCATACCAAGTCCAACAAAATCTAGACTATGCTAGTATTCCAACTACACCTAATGTCCAACTTGACAACATCATGTTCATTCACTTCCTCTCGATGCTTTCATTTGTTCCCATGGGTCATGCACCAAACTAGGCTCATGCTAGTGGTCAAATAAACATCACCCACATACCATTTAATGAGGAATTTTCGTTGGTCACTAGCTCATCTATCAATCCCCACCAAAAAGGAGATGAAACAATCAACATGATGGCCACCATTCATGGCTGGTAGTTTTGTGTGCCTCTTGGCCCCACCCCTCCCTTCCCTACCCTTTCCTCTCCCCATCCTAGGCCTCTAAAGTTACCCCTGGACGCCCCTTGGCCTGGCTCACGAGCTCCCTTGCCCCCTCACCTTCATTCCCATCCATAAGCATCAAGTTCAACTCTTGCCATCGGTCAGTCCAGCCACAACGCCCCAAATTCCAATCCACATACCTGTTGATCCAGCCAACAAATCATCACTAAATTTTACCAGGAGATGCACCTTGATGCAGCCTACAACATATCCAAAATTCATGGCCATAGGAGCAGTGATGTGAGCAGGATCATGTTTTGAATGACGACTGCTCTCTGTTCTGGGCGCATCCAGCACGTGCATCGGAACTTCCCCTTCTATTTCTCCCAATTCTGATGCGTCCTTGATACATAATCATATCCTCAATGTGTTCCAGGAAGTCACGATCATCTTCACCAAAGCATATGTTAAGATCTGTCCTGATGCTTCCAGGAACGCGTTTGGCCCACCATCTATCGCGTCGTGAGCTTGCCTGTTTTCCCCCCTGCGATCTCCAGATCAGGTGAGCTAACAAAGACACCAGATTACTAGTATTGTGTCCCACAACTTATTCAACATATAGATTCAAGTTGTAGCTCGATTAGTATAGCCAATCAGCGGGAACACACAAGTCTTTCATCGTGCCGTTCTGTCCACAGCAGCAGCCCACTGCCTACCCAGTCCCGGTCCGTCATGGACCTATGAACCAGTGCCCCAGAGCCGGTCCATGAACCCATGAACTCGGTCCACCTGTTTTAAGATTTATTTTAATTCAAATAAATCTAGGAAAATGGCTGTTTTGCACCTAAGCCACTCTGTTTTGTCCTAATTAGTTTTTAAACCTGATTTCTTCACATAAGCTTTAGTTATTTCTGTTTTAGCTCTAATATTTTTATAAATATTATTTTAATGCTAAAATTTTGTAGAAACACCCCTCCACTTAATTTTAGTTATATTTTAGTCCTGTCTTTTTACACTTTGGTCCCTGAGCTTATTATAAATTACATTTTAGTCCCTAAACTTTTTATAAACTATATTTTCATCCTATTATATTACAATTTACTCCCTAGACTTTTCTAAAATTAGTTTTAGGTCCCTAAACCTATTTGTTTTTACTATTTTAACCATACACCTTCAAACCTTCGTAACTTTTTACTCGTAACTCCGATTTAGATGATTCTTGCGCTCACGCGATCGTAGAAATGCGTACCATCTTTTGTGATTGATTTTATAGTACTTTATTATTGTTTGGTGTACTATTCCTTAGTTTATTTATATGATTGTGTGCAGGTCGTGCCTACGTGATGTTAATTAGAGAACGTGTTGATCCTGGAATCGCAAGAGCGTGAATTGGAGACCTGAGCAGCAACATCCATTTTCAGGAAAGTGTCCTTGATGCATCTTGTACCTATTATAACATTTATTGTAGAAATGCATGCTTGTGTTAATTGAATGGGTACCTATTGTTAGGGTTTCCCTAGTATTGCTTTATCCGTTTCCTTGTCGCCTTGAACTAGTTGGTTGGTTATGGGTAGATAATGCTTAGGTTGCTTGTGAGATGTTGGGTTAATATTAACCTTAATTAATGAACTATGTCACTTCATGGATGGAACGGTAATTTCTGTTAGCAACATGGACTTAGGGATCTATGCAAGCCAGATGGAATGGATGTGATGCCGTGGGCACATGGTTGGTGGTGGTAGGCTTGTTGTAGATCCTAGGAACCGGTTCTTGGAGCGGTAACCCAGGACAACAGTGCCATCACAAGGCTGCTATGGAACAACTTGCCTGATTAATTAGGAGTTCTCCCAGTGTCGGTGCAGTATTTTGGTAGAGCGGGGAATGGAAGTCAAGAGGACTGTCCTTGTATCCGAATGGCTCAAGAGGGGGCTCCTAGGGTGATGAGCTGCTTGTTGACGGGCTATCACTTATGGACGGCGGTGGAACCTTAGTGGCTAGTATGTACTGGGAGACCCTTTGTAAAAGCCTTGTAGTGATCTCCTAGCCGCACACCTAAGGAAGTGTGCTAGTGCTTGGCCGGCATGGAAACATGGAGACTCTAGTCCACCTGGCAACAGGGGACGAAATCATGACTTGTGGGTAAAGTGGTACAAACTCTGCAGAGTATCAAACTATCATGATAGCCGTGCTCACGGTCAAGAGCGGCATGGAATCCTCACAAGATTAGTTGGTTATGGGTTGTGGTTTGGAATGGTTGGGAATGGTTGGTTGGTGGATGAAATTTGACTTGGTTTGGATACTACCCTATGGGTTAATGGTTGGGATAACCCCACTTAGTAATTAGGATGCATAGGGAATTAAAAGCTCATGCAACAAACCCACTTTAAAGCCTTCCTTGTCTTTAGCCCCATGTCATCTTTTCCCTGACTTGCTGAGTACGACACGTACTCACCCTTGCTATATCCCACATTGCTGCCCAGCTACAGGAGAATGAAGGTACAACTATGTAGACGATGGAGGGGTCTAGGCATGCGGTCTTCCGGTCGACTTCCTGTGGGAGCGGAAGGATGCCAATGCACTGCAATGTAATCTTTTTCTTTTTGACCTACGGGTCACTATTGTAATAATATTATCATTTTAATAAAGATATTGTTCTTTTATCACAATAATTGTCATGTGTGTGTGAAAACTTGATCCTGGGCACGCATAGAGATGCATTCGGTTTCGGTCATTGGAACCGGGTGTGACAAGTGGTATCAGAGCTATATCGACCGTCGGATGCAAGCCTAGATAGAATGATCGTGCCATAGGTTCTATTTTCAAAACTAGTATTTGAAAAAAAAACTTTTATCTCTACAAAACTCTTTTATCTTCTATCCTCTCTTCTTATTTTCTCATTACTTGTCTATTCTGAAATGTTTGACCAAATTCTACAAGCTGGTTCTACTCAATATGAAGATGAAGAATGGACAATCAAACTTGAAGACTCTTCACAACACTAAGGACATTGGTCATCACTACATAGGAAGAAAGATTTCGTAACGAATCATGATGTAGGATCCTTCCCATCATAGGAGAATAATCGCTAGATAGAACGACACTACTAATTATATGCTTGTGTTGCTTGTGGTGTGCTATGTTTGAGTTGGATCTTTGATTGAGTGTTGGTGTGCTTGCAAAGCATTTAGCTTTGTTATCACATCATTAGTTAGACCTAGTTTAGTTTAGTTGGGGTAACATGCCCTCTATTCTTTGCTATCTTATCTTCACTCTATTCTATTCTAGTCAATTATAACCCAACTTGTTCGAGGAGATGTTGAACTCAACCACTGGTCTATGGAGGTAGCCCCAACAAGATGATGTCAGTACCCAGAATAGTTCATCCTTATCTCTGCCAGCTCTAATTAGAAATCCCAAGATTTGGATCTTCTAACAGGAAGAGGCGACACACGACTACTAGCTTCAAGCAAACGACTTCCCTCGTGACAACAATGGAAGAGTAAGATCAAGAGACGTACAAAAAAAAGGATGTCAAGTTTCCTATGGAGAAGTTGCAAGAGTAAACAAAAGAAGTCAACCAAGTGAATTGTGTTCAAGATGGAGAATGAAACTTGAACCTACCCCTAACCTTTTCTTGCTAACCACGTATAATCTCGGGGCGAGATTCCTGTGAAGAGGGGTAGTATTGTCACACCCCAAAATTTCAAATTTTGGTTTGTGACCCAATTCCACTAAACTTCAACATTTTTTTATAATAGATTAAAATTTTATTTTAAATTAATTAGATAATTAGAGAATATAATTTATTTTAGGTAAAAGTGCTATTTTCTAAATTAAACAAATTAATTTAGGTTATTAATATTTTGTATGTTGACTCCAAAACTTGTTTCCGTTTGATCAAATCACCACCACGAAGGTCATCATCACGACAACAAGAGCAATAAGACAAGGCACTAAAGACTTTCAATAAGAGAAGTGAAGTACTTCAGACACGAAGCAATGGATGTCAGCGTAGACTTTTGTTTGAAGAGTAATGAGTGAATGTGTGTTATGATTATTTTAGGTTGTTTGAGCCTATCTTTCCTTGGCCAAAATTTTATCCTCGAACCCTATCTATAATCCTTGATGCATATACTGTGGTCCTATTTCCATGTTCATAATTGTTCAGTTCATCATTCATTGCCTCTTCCATTATTTCCTTTTGATCTTCCAAAATTATTTCCATCTATGTTCAAACTCCTGAGCCCCACTATCTCTGAATCTTGGGACGAGATTCCTTTTAAGGGGGGTAGTTTGTCACACCCCATATTTTCTGAATTTGGGTTGTGAGTCTTTCTGACACTCAAAGGGCATAACCCTCATAATATTCTCAGTTGAACCCTTCCACATGTCACTTTTTCCCATAACCTTATGATTATTCAAACACTGAGTGGCATTTTTTCACCACACCATGATTTTCCTAGCTTTGCTTAATATCTCTTCCCATCAAGCGTAAACTAACCTAACAATCAATAGCCAGCTCAAAACCTTGTCCGACATGTTGTCCCAATCGAACCCGCAGACTACAAAAACTTGTTCGTGAATACATCCATCCTTGTGAGTCTATGAGTCTTCTTTTCTTCTTGGTCTTGCTCATACCAAGTCCAACAAAATCTAGACTATGCTAGTATTCCAACTACACCCAATGTCCAACTTGACAACATCATGTTCATTCACTTCCTCTCGATGCTTTCATTTGTTCCCATGGGTCATGCACCAAACTAGGCTCATGCTAGTGGTCAAATAAACATCACCCACATACCATTTAATGAGGAATTTTCGTTGGTCACTAGCTCATCTATCAATCCCCACCAAAAAGGAGATGAAACAATCAACATGATGGCCACCATTCATGGCTGGTAGTTTTGTGTGCCTCTTGGCCCCACCCCTCCCTTCCCTACCCTTTCCTCTCCCCATCCTAGGCCTCTAAAGTTACCCCTGGACGCCCCTTGCCTGGCTCACGAGCTCCCTTGCCCCCTCACCTTCATTCCCATCCATAAGCATCAAGCTCAACTCTTGCCATCGGTCAGTCCAGCCACAACGCCCCAAATTCCAATCCACGTACCTGTTGATCCAGCCAACAAAACATCACTAAATTTTACCAGGAGATGCACCTTGATGCAGCCTACAACATATCCAAAATTCATGGCCATAGGAGCAGTGATGTGAGCAGGATCATGTTTTGAATGACGACTGCTCTCTGTTCTGGGCGCATCCAGCACGTGCATTGGAAATTCCCCTTCTGTTTCTCCCAATTCTGATGCGTCCTTGATACATAATCATATCCTCAATGTGTTCCAGGAAGTCACGATCATCTTCACCAAAGCATATGTTAAGATCTGTCCTGATGCTTCCAGGAACGCGTTTGGCCCACCATCTATCGCGTCGTGAGCTTGCCTGTTTTCCCCCCTGTGATCTCCAGATCAGGTGAGCTAACAAAGACACCAGATTACTAGTATTGTATCCCACAACTTATTCAACATATAGATTCAAGTTGTAGCTCGATTAGTATAGCCAATCAGCGGGAACACACAAGTCTTTCATCGTGCCGTTCTGTCCACAGCAGCAGCCCACTGCCTACCCAGTCCCGGTCCGCCATGGACCTATGAACCAGTGCCCCAGAGCCGGTCCATGAACCCATGAACTCGGACCACCTGTTTTAAGATTTATTTTAATTCAAATAAATCCAGGAAAATGGTTATTTTGCACCTAAGCCCCTCTGTTTCGTCCTAATTAGTTTTTAAACCTGATTTCTTCACATAAGCTTTAGTTATTTCTGTTTTAGCCCTAATATTTTTATAAATATTATTTTAACCCTATAATTTTGTAGAAACACCCCTCCACTTAATTTTAATTATATTTTAGTCCTGTCTTTTTACACTTTGGTCCCTAAGCTTATTATAAATTATATTTTAGTCCCTAAACTTTTTATAAACTATATTTTCATCCTGTTATTTTACAATTTAGTCCCTATGCTTTTCTAAAATTACTTTTAGGTCCCTAAACCTATTTTTTTTACTATTTTAACCATACACCTTTAAACCTTCGTAACTTTTTACTCGTAACTCCGATTTAGGTGATTCTTGTGCTCACGCGATTATAGAAATGCGTACCATCTTTTGTGATTGATTTTAAAGTATTTTATTATTGTGTTGGTGTACTGTTTCTTTATTTGTTTATATGATTGTGTGCATGTCATGCCTGCGTGACTTTAATTAGAGAACGTGTTGATCCTGGAATCGCAAGAGCGTGAATTGAAGACCTGAGCAGCAACATCCATTTTCAGGAAAGTGTCCTTGATGCATCTTGTACCTATTATAACATTTATTATAGAAATGCATGCTTGTGTCAATTGAATGGGTACCTATTGTTAGAGTTTCCCTAGTATTGCTTTATCCGTTTCCTTGTCGCCTTGAACTAGTTGGTTGGTTGTGGGTAGATAATGCTTAGGTTGCTTGTGGGATGTTGGGTTAATATTAACCTTGATTAATGAACTATGTTACTTCATGGATGGAATGGTAATTTCTGTTAGCAACATGGACTTAGGGATCTATGCAAGCCGGATGGAATGTATGTGGTACCGTGGGCACATGGATGGTGGTGGTAGGCTTGTTGTAGATCCTAGGAACCGGTTCTTGGAGTGGTAACCCAGGACAACAGTGCCATCACAAGGCTGCTATGGAACAGCTTGCCTGATTAATTAGGAGTTCTCCCAGTGTCGGTGCAGCATTTTGGTGGAGCGGGGAATGGAAGTCAAGAGGACTGTCCTTGTATCCGAATGGCTCAAGAGGGGGCTCCTGGGGTGATGGGCTTCTTGTTGATGGGCTATCACTTATGGACGGGAGTGGAACCTTAGTGGCTAGTATGTACTGGGAGACCCTTTGTAAAAGCCTCGTAGTGATCTCCTGGCTGCACACCTAAGGAAGTGTGCTAGTGCTTGGCCGGCATGGCAACATGGAGACTATAGTCCACCTGGCAACAGGGATGAAATCACGACTTGTGGGTAAAGTGGTACAAACTCTGCAGAGTATCAAACTATCATGATAGTCGTGCTCACGGTCAAGAGCGGCCTGAAATCCTCACAAGGTTAGTTGGTTATGGGTTGTGGTTTGGAATGGTTGGGAATGGTTGGTTGGTGGATGGGATTGGACTTGGTTTGGATACTACCCTATGGGTTAATGGTTGGGATGACCCCACTTAGTAATTAGGATGCATAGGAAATTAAAAGCTCATGCAACAAACCCCCTTTAAAGCCTTCCTTGTCTTTAGCCCTATGTCATCTTTTCCCTCACTTGCTGAGTACGACACGTACTCACCCTTGCTATATCCCACATTGCTGCTCAGCTATAGGAGAATGAAGGTACAACTATGAAGATGATGGAGGAGTCTTGGCATGCGGTCTTACGGTCGAAGGACGCCAATGCTTAGTTTATTCCGCTGCAATGTAATCTTTTTCTTTTTGACCTACGAGTCACTGTTGTAATAATATTATCATTTTAATAAAGATATTGTTCTTTTATCACAATTATTGTCATGTGTGCATGAAAACTTGATCCTGGGCACGCATATAGATGCATTCGGTTTTGGTCGTTGGAACCAGGTGTGACAATAGCGTAGTTCCTTCAGAAGTTCCTTCTATCCTACTTCTGGCGCTTCATCTAGATCCAGCTCCCCGAGAGGATTAAAATCAGGATTTCCTTGGTTGAGCCGATCGGCGTAGGTGTCACGCCGATTGGCGGGATTTTCCTGGTTGAGCCGATCGGCGCAGGTGTCGCACCGATTGGTGCTGGCAGTATGCTTGTCAGTTCCATGCAGGATGTGGTCCAGTGGGTCTCCCATATCCATCCCTATCTTCTCGTCCTCCTTTGGGTAAAATTCCTGACTGTAAGAAGGGTCTTGACGAGACGGATCATTAAACTAAAACTGCACTTCTTTCTCTCCTAGGAGTAGCGTAATTTGACCTTTCCCAGCATCTAGAACAGCTTGTACTAATCTTAAGAATGGCCTTCCCAGAATGATATCTTCAACACCAGATTCTTTATTGTCTAGAATGAAGAAATCTATCGGTATTGTTTTCGAGTTGATCTCAATTTCAACATTCTTGATCACTCCTAGTGGCTTGGTCTTCCCACCATTCGCCATGATGAGCTCAAGTTCGGTCCCCATCAGCTGCTGTTGAGTTTTATAAGTCATGCTCATGAATGCATCGTAAGTCATCAAGTTGACACGGGAACCAAAGTCACACAAGGCTTTTGAAAATTTCTTCCCTGATATCTCACATGGTATGTACGGTTCTTCTTCTTCCTCCTCAGCGAGACCCACAACACACACACCACATAATCCTTTGTAGGGAGATGGCTCAAAGCAAGTGTCTAGCAATCTCTTTGCTTGTTTCACCTCCGTTCCATCAAGCTCTATATCATCCATGTAAAGCTTCCCTAAAACTCTCCCAATAATCTCTTGATCGAAAATTTTAGACTTAAGGCAATTACTTGGGAAATTATACTCAATTTCGGCTTTGGAAGCATCTTGCGGGTTGAAGGATCTTCTCATATTGAGCAACTCATGCGAAAAATCAATAGGAATTCAGTTCATCGGCTTAAATTCATCAAGTGGTTTAGCATTTGCCAATATTCTATCCCCCTTTGGTTTAGCAAAGTTGCCTTGAAATTCCTTCAGGTGGTTGTCCAGAATCACAGATTCCATCTTGGTATATTCCTTGCAACTCGACGGAGTCGTCACGGTGATCGGTTCTCCTGTTCTCGGGACTGTGCCAATTGGCGCGCATGTCAGATCCATAGAAGTGGGTCTGACAGGCTCTATTTCTTCGAATTTATGATCTGAAGTAATCATTGCTCTACTCTCGGACATCAAGATCTGTTCGACCGGTGACTCTTCCTTCTGCATAACTTCTGGGTATTGCCAATTTGGTTCCAGATATTCTTCCCAATGCTTGTGCAAAGCTTCATTTTTGGCAATTTTACCTAACAATTCGATCCCTGCCGTGGCTGTCAATCTCAGAAAACTTCTTTCGATCGATCCATCCAAATGCATCCTCGATGCCTTATTTATGTCCATGTAGAAAGTTTGAGCACACATATTCTCATCAATGCCGAGGTTAGGTTCTTGTTTCAATAATGTTTGAAAACGTGTCCAGGCTTATGTGAGAGATTCTTCATCTTTTTATAAGAAATTCACCACCTCTCTTCTCAACTTCTGCACCTTTGGCAAAGGAAAATAGTGGAGACAAAAATTTCCAACTAGCTCACTCCACTTACCTTTTGCTTCTCGAGATGCTGCTTTGTGCCACTCTTTGGCTTTTCCTCCCAAAGAGAATGGGAAAAGAAGCCACCTGTAATGATCCTGAGGCACTCCTTCATGATGGATTGTTTGGCAAAGTGACTCCAAATCTTGTAAGTGAGTATACAGGGTCTCCTCCTTCGCTCCAAAGAACTTGTTTGCTTCAGCCATGCTAATGATGATGGGGCTCAACACATACGAGGAGGCCGTGACCTTCTCATCTAAGGATTGAGGTACCAGCACGTCTGGAGATGGTAGAGAAAGCTCCCTAAGCGTCGGAAAAGGTTCTGTCGTATTCATCCTGAAAATTCACACAAAACACAAAAACAAAAACAACTAGAAAAGAGAGGATTAGACGTTAGTAAAGTATTAGTAGTAAAAGAACTGGCTTGTTCCCTGGCAACGGCGCTACAAAAAAGGTAGCTTGTTGGTCGTAGTTACGCACCCACTTATATACCACAAAAGGATGGTGTATAGTTGTAGCTCTTTTTCCCTCAGAGTATTCCAAGGTTATCGAACCCACAAGGAATGAGCTGAACTATTACTATTAAAGGATTACTAACAAATTGCAATGTATTGGTTGGTGTGAATGGTGACAGAGAGAGAGTGAAGGGTGAATGTTATTGAAGAGGTAATAGGATAATGAAGGATTCTCTCCTTAGGATTGGTTCACTAGCATGCAACCTTATTCTTATCAACTCAAGTGATGATTATAATATTCTATAAAAACTGGTGGTTTCATTCACCCCGGCTATCACTACAGAGGTTATTAGCTCCCCACTGGTTTCTTGCACTATGTGATGGGCAAAAGTGTATTGGCCGATACACTAATGAAAGGGATAAATAGATATGTAATCAAGTTCATCACATAGATTAAATTCATCGAGAGAGTATCAATAATCATGAGAGTTACATGACCAGATCCCCGCACCAGAGAAGAGAATATGAGACTATTCACTCATCCTTCCGCTAGACATAGCAGAGGGATGAGAAATAGCGCTGGAACGCGCACGAGCCGATTGGCGCAAGCGTTGCGCCGATCGGCGCGACCTCCCTTCTGGTGGATCTCATCGGTGTTGACCGTCCTTCCGCCGCCAATATCCTAGAATCTTAGTTCCAATGACTGGTTCTCGTGATTGCCTTCTCCGTGGTTGTTGTCCGTCTCTTGATAATTATCTTCCTTTTATAATCGACAGGATTAGGTCAACTTCCATCGACTCAGACTCATTCTGGGCTGGGCCTTCCTCTTCCTCGAACTGGGTCGTGTTTTCATCATCTTTTCCTTCTTGTGCCAATCGGCGTAGGCCCGCGCCGATCGGCGCGGCCTCCATATCTGGCCCACCTTCATTGCTCTTTAGTCCTTTATCCATAATTGCCCTATTTTACACCTATTTCCTGCAATTACATCTAAAACAAAACAACTACAAATTTTTGCAAATATGGGGTTAATTGTTAGTCCAAACCACCAAATTAAGACACAAAACATCCCTCTTTTGTAGCTAAAATGAACATCTAGAAACCACCAACAATGGTATCCTAGAGGAACAAGCTTTGAGTTACTTGGGTATTCGGATTCGAACTTCGTAGGATGCAAAATGAATAGAAAGAGTACATCGGGAGGTTGTCAATTTCTTGGAAGATCCCTAGTATCTTGGAGCTCAAAGAAGCAAAAATCAATAGCTCTATCTACAGCCGAAGCGGAGTACATGGCGGCGGGGGCGTGTTGTGCCCAACTTCTCTATATGAGGCAAACACTCCCGGATTATGGCCTCAACTACACTCAAATGCCCTTATATCGTGATAGTGAGGCGGCAATCAAGATGGCTCTCAAAATTGGAGATCATGGTCATGCAAAGCATATTCATGTCAAGCATCATTTCATAAGAGACCATGTTGAGAAGAAGGATATTGAGTTGGTGAGTGTGCGGCTCATGAAAAATTTGCGGATATCTTCACCAAGCCACTCGACGAGAAGACCTTCAATAAGCTAAGGGGAGAACTCAATGTTCTCGACCTTTCAAACATCACATGAGTAACCCTAAAGCTTGTCTCTTGTAAATATGTATAGCCTTGTTTGTTTTGTTTGTTGTTTGTGCTTTTGTTTTGTGCTTGTTTCCCTTTGCTTTTAGGTCAATTTTGGACCTCCTTGACATAGCAGTGGACATGTGTTAAGCTTGGAATAGTGGTTCATGGTGCACCCAAGGCTTTGAAGAATGGTCCATTGTGAGTAAGCTTGAGAAGGGAACAACTCGTCATTGGCACTTTGGTTTGTAGCTTTTCTCTCTCTTTCCTTTAGCATCGCATCATGCTGTACTTGTTGCATTTTCATTTGCATTCTTGCATCGTGATACCTAACATGCTTCCAAGCATGTTTCTAGGGGGAGTCATATTTGAGAAAATATTTTTGTTGAGTCATGTGTGTAGGGGGAGCTTTGGTGGAATATCATCATGATCAAGAAGGAGCACCATGAAAGGGAGAGTTTTCCTAACTAATGCCATTTATTATTTGCTAGTTGGTTGTCTTGTGTTTTTGCCTTTTGTTTTTGGTGATAGGTGACAAAGGGGGAGAAGGACATGAAGATCCAAAAGCCAAGTATAGTAGGGGAGAAGAAGAAATAGAAGAACATGAAGATACAAGGAAGATATGAGGTGAGAAAGAGAAGAACATGAAGATCAATTGGAGATGATCAAGGAAATGGTGAAGACAAATTGGAGATGATCAAGGAAATGGTGCATGTTCACTTGGAGCACACATGAAGATCATATCAAGATGAACATCTACATCGACATTGAGCAGAATAACAATGAACATCCATGCCAACATGAACATTTACGTCTATGGTGCATATCTACGTCTACAAGATCAACTACCACGACACCATAACATGCACAAAATTCAACTCAAGCTCAACTTCTAGTGCTCTACATGATTGGGTAGTTCTCCCTCAACACCTAGCACATTGCAAGGGGGAGACTACTTCCAAGGTAAGGACCAAGGTAATCCTTTCATTCCTTTCTTTTCCTTTGGTTCCTTATTGCTCGTCCGTTTTGGATCATCATATGTAGTGGTTGTCATCCATCACCAAAAAGGGGGAGATTGTAAGAATCATGACCATTGAGGTCACCCAAAGGTATGATGTTTTTGTGATGAATGACAAACATAAAATATGACAAATGTATACACGAGTGTTGTTCGTGTAGGAAACCTTTTCTACCTTATGATGATTATAGATGGTGACCTTGGAAATTAATGACAATGACCACAAGCATAGAGGCTTGATGAGCTTGATGGAATCCAAGGTTTGATGGAGATGGATCAAGGCTAAGGACAAGCTATGGAGCAAGTGTTGGGAACACTTGTCTAGTTTTTAGGTATTTGAGCCCATAGGAAAAGCCGGACTATCAAGGGAGTCTAGGTCATTGCTCTTAGGTCATGTCTAGTCAGGGATGTGCATGGATGCTCAGTGAAATCACAAGCACTAGGTGATAGTTGAGAAGCCAAGGAGCTATTCGAAGAAGCCGAGAAATGAAGTCAAGCGAGGACGAGGAGTTTTAGCTTCTATACGAAGTGACTGAATGGAGGGATCTGACCGGACTGTACGATCACTAAGAGGTTTTGTCTGGAACTTATAGCAAACAGTGGGGAATCTATGAAGTCTGGAAACCCTAGAGACTAGACGGTCCGGTCTAGTAGGGTTGAGATTTGGATAGAGAGGAAGAAACGCGTGAAATGTTTCTGGACTAGAGAGAGAAAAGGACTAGATGGTCTGGTCAATGACTGTACAGTCTGGTCAGTACAAAGATCAGCAAGGGTAGAGCTGTTGGAGCTAGAGTTTGCAGTGACCGGACATTCCGCTTAGGCAGTGACCGGACAGTCCGGTCAGTAGTCCCAGAAAGCTGATTTTGTGGAGCAATGGCTAGTTGGAGGTTGGAAGCCTATATAACTTCATTGCTGGAGTCTTGGAGACCTCACATGGCCAGTGGAATTACTTGGAGCATTTGGTGAGAGCCAAGAGGAAAAGAGGAGAGCACTAGGAGTAGATATTGCATATCTTGAGAGTGCTAGTGAGAGTAACTTGAGCATTGATGCACATCTAAGGCTAGGGTTTACTTGACGTTGTGATCTAGATTGTTACTCTTGGTCTATGGTGAGACCGAGACCGGTTAGGTGTCGGTGATCGAGCCTATCATGATCGGTTATGAAGGCCGTCACATGTTTGTACACAGTTTGAGCCCGCCGGTGAAAGGGGCATCACTAGTGAGTGCCCGTGTCGGCTTGGGGAGTCCGGCAAGTTCTCCAGGGAGTTGAGCTTGTGCCTTGGTGGCAGCGGGGTGACGCACACTGTGTCTTCACTCCGGGAGTGATTGCGGGCTCGTGGGCGAGAACTCCACATTGGTGGCAGGAGGGATCAGGACTCCAGCGGGAGTGGTCCAATGAGGAGTAGGGGAAGGCGCCATCCTTCCGAGACCTTAGGAAAAAAATCATGAGCCATCTGTTACTCTACTCCTTACTATAATTCATTACTTTCCGCATTTATATACCGTGCTATTCATGCTTGTGTGGTTACCTTGCTCTAGTTGATTACTTGTAGACTTCCATGAATAGGCTTCTCTACTTGCTAGTTGTGCTTAGATTTCACTTGATCACTAGCATGTGTAGGAGTTGCATTGGTTGAATTACTCACCCTAGTATGTATAGTGCAACTCATGCTTGTGTGCTTACCTTGTACTTGATGATCTAGTAGCTTTGCATGAGTAGGATCCCTTGCTAACTTGTTGTGTGCTTCCGCGTATTCTTTGATTTCTAGCTTCCATAGGAGTTGTGTGCCTCGTGTGTGATCCACTAGTATGCTTAGGTTGTCTTTCCTTTCATAGGATGATCTTGTTAGTGTGATCACCACTAAAATTACATAGGAGTTGTTTTGAGTGGGCGATTTTAGTATTTGGTGAAATAGGTACATAGTTTGAGTTCCCGATTCACCCCCCCCCCTCTCGGTCACTCGATCCTTTCAATAGTCCAGATTAAATTTTATGGTTATACACAATAGTATTTACTATCAGACTAATTGTTTAGATGCAGTAATGTGGTTGATTACCCTAGTAAATATGAACTATTTTAGCCTTGATCACATATTTGAGAAATCATAAGAGTACAATGGATTTTGCATTAAAACTATGTAACTATGTATTAAAGTAGACAAACCCAACATTAGCTACTGCTATCAAACGAGTTAATTTCATTCACTTAATAAAGGGATCAGTTTTGTATGCACGAACATGATTTCAAATGTATATTACATACATCAATTTTAAAGATTCTATGGTAAAACATGTTTACATTTTCTCCTCACAAGGGTAAGTTATATTCACGTCGTACATCCAATCATCAAAACTGTCCATTTTTATAATGCCTTTTATATAGTATTTACATTGCATTGTCCTTTCGGTGAACCTATCATTATCGACCTTCCAAAAGAATCTCCGAAGAAGGAAATAGAGAAGTATTGGTTGACTTTCCTACCATGGAACAACATTAGCAATTAAGCGTACTTGGATTTTGTGATCAATAGAGTTGGATATATCCAGATGTTACAATCATAAAGTTTCTAAAGAATATGCTCCCACTTGTCTTTTTTCCCACTGAAATGTCAAAGTAGTAAGTTCTAATCGCAAAGATTAAATATACTCTAAACAAACCTGCTTAATTAGATTTCATGATTAGGGGATTTCCTACACTTCTACACAATGTCATAATCGCAAAGATTGAATATACTCCTATTTCATACTCATTGGAATTAGTTCTATATATAATCTATAATAAATAGTTTACAAATTATAGATCTTGCTATCTGAAGCACTTGGATTTCTACGCACAATGCTCAAAGTAGTATAGTTCATGAGATGGCCTTGTTACATTTCATCCTGGCAAAAGTATGTTTTGTGCACACATCATCAATGCGAGATTTGTAACTAATTTGTGATCAAACGTGATTCTACACTAGGTAAACATCACCAAGGTGTGTGGCAATCAGTAAATAGCGGTTCTACTCCTTTGGAGTGTTGGCAAAATAAAATAAGAAGAGTTAGATGTTATCTTAAGGGGTGGGCTAAGAATTTAGTGTCCCAAACCAAGGCTAGAAAGGTTAAACTCCTTAGAGATCTTGATTGTCTAGATAGGAAGGCTGCGAGCTCGGTGCTTTCACCAGCTAGGATTTAGAATAGATTGAGGTTTAGACAAGAGTTAAACAAAATCCTTAGAGATGAAGAGTTATACTGGCTACAACGATCCAAAGCAACTAAGTTGTTGCAAGGAGACGACAACACCAAGTATTTCCAGCTTCTAGCAAATGGGAGACATAGGAAGATGCAGATATTCCAGTTAGAGCAAGAGGAGAGTATTATAGTTGGTCATGATAACATTAAAAATTGTGTGATTAATTTTTACAAAGGATTGTTCAGCCCACATATCGATAATGAATTTAGGATGGATGAGTCGAATCGTGATGATATACTGCAGGTCTCGGTGCAAGAAAATGAGTTTCTCACATCTCCTTTTTAGAGGCAGAGATCAAAGAGGCTGTTTTCCAATTAGAACACAATAAGGCACTAGGACCAGATGGTTTCTCAACTGAATTTTATCAATTCTTTTAGGAAATTGTTAAGGGGGATTTGCTTAATTTGTTTAATGCATTCCACACTGGTCAGCTTGCCTATTCACAATCTTAATGTTGGGCTAATTACTTTGTTGCCCAAAAAGGAAAATGCTACGTGCATTCAACAATATCATCCTATTTGTCTCTTAAATGTTAGTTTCGAAATATTCACAAAGGTGTTGAATAACAGACTTGTCCAAATAGCAGACTCATATCTCTCGCATTCCCAGTCAGCCTTCATTCCTGGGCAGTTCATACTAGATGGGGTTGTCACACTTCATGAGACTTTACACAAGCTTCACAGGAAGAAGAGTGATGTCGTCATTCTCAAGTTAGCTTTTGAGAAAGCTAACGGTAAAATTAAGTGGCCGCTTCTTCAACAAGCTCTTAGAATTAATGGATTTTCAACTAAGTGGTGTGATTGGATTCGTTCGGTGGTAGAAAAAGGGGTTAAATGTAATGATGATGTAGGTAAGTTCTTTCAAACCAAGAAAGGGGTTCATTAAGGGGACCCGTTGTCCCCCATGCAGTTTAATCTTATCGCGCACCATCTGCCTATTCTTTTAAATAGAGCACGAGAGGACGGTCAATTCAGTGGAGTTGTTCCTCACCTTGTAGATGACACTCTGTCAATCCTCCAATATGCGGATGATACAATTCTCCTCTTAGATCATAATCTAGATAATGCTAGGAATATCAAACTTTTTCTTAGTGCATTCGAGCAATTATCTGGTCTTAAGATCAACATTCATAAGAGTGAACTTTTTTGTTATGGAGAAGCTGAAACCTAGCAGAGTGAATACACCCAAATTTTTGGTTGCGGGCTAGGTGCCTTGCCATTTAGATATTTGGGGATTCCTATGCTCCACAAGAGAATTAACAATTCAGATTGGCGTCACATTGAGGAACATTTTCAAAAAAGGTTAAGTTGTTGGAAAAGTAAAATTCTTTCTATTGGGGGAAGGCTAATGTTAATTAACTATGTGCTAAGCAACTTACCAATTTTTATGTTCTGTTTCTTTGAGGTGCCTAAAGGAATCCTAGAGAGGTTAGATTACTATAGATCAAGGTTCTATTGGCAGAATGAGGGTCATAACAAAAAAATATAGATTGACTAAATGGAGTATTCTATGTACTCCAAATAACCAAGGAGGGATGGGTATCCTTAATTTAGATATCCAAAACAAATTTTTGTTAAGTAAATGACTCTTCAGATTGTTTAATAGTGATGGCTTGTGGCAAACCATCATTAGAAGGAAATATTTAAATTCCAAGACGTTGACTCAAATATAGAGAAAACCAGGTGACTCTCATTTTTGGAGTAGCTTAATGGGGTGAAAAGAGATTTTCTTCGCCTCGGTAGGATTCATCTTGGTGATGGAACTGGGGTCATATTTTGGGAGGATCATTGGATAGGGGAAGGTCCGTTAATGGACCAATTCCCTAATTTGTATAGTATTGTGAGGAAGAAGAGCTGCACGATTGCTTATATGGCTAATTCAAACAACCCCTTAACCAATATCTTTAGAAGAACTCTAGTTGGATAGATTAGTGGATTGCAACCGATTAGTGGGATCTTTATCTAATGTGGTTTTGAACGATCAAAAAGATAAATTTGTATGGGGGCTGCATCAAAATGGAATTTTCTTGGTGAAATCAATGTATTTGGCTTTATCCACTACTCTTGCTTTGCCCATTAATACGAACCTTTGGAAAATTAAAGTACCTCCTAAAATCAATATTTTTATGTGGTATCTATTCAAAAGTGTGACTCTAACCAAAGATAGTTTAGCTAGGAGAACTGGAATTGATAGAGGGAAAACCTGGGGGTTGGCCCAATCTTCACCGCAGTAGGTAAGATGAAGGATAACTTTCTAAAATTCAGCAGGGGTAACTATCTTTATCCCTGACAAAGGTTGGTGATGTGGCCAAGTCACGGGGAGAGAGGCACTGAAACCTTGAAGACTTCGACTTGATCTCTGAACAACCACAAAACCACAAACCGGAACAAATCCACACAAAACATCACATCCAAACTGGCAACCATATAGCACAAACTAGGGGGCTCTAGAGGAACCTTTGCATATACCGGCAAAACGGACTCTCACAAGTCTATATAGAACAAGCAAAAAATTTGGGGTAAGCCACTCAGCTCTTGGCTGGAACACCATGTGGTGGATTTCTAAATTCATAATAGTCTGAGTTTAGCTTGGATACAACAGGTAGTTATACTAGGAAAACCCCTCCTAGATATAACAGGTAGTTATACTAGGAAAACTCATCTCCTCTTGTCCGGTAGCACATTCTTCATGTGTAAACCTTAGCATTAGCAAGACAAATGTAGCACACTTAGATAGTATAAAATTCTCATTTATATTTGATGCAAATTTAGTAGGGAGGGAGTTCACCTCTTGTTGTAGTTTCATTGCATAATCGGTCCTCGTTGTGGCGTAACTGATTCTTCTCTTGGTACAACAGTTCCATGGCTTATACCATCGTTTATATTAATACTTCGATCGTTTATAGCAGTGATTGCATGATCAAGCTCTTGATTTACATTATGTTGGCCGTCATTTACATGTGTGGCCAGGATGTCCTCATCATCTTCCCCCTCTTGAATAGGAGTTGTCCTCAACTCTACAGCTTGAGAGGGCGTGTAAACTATTGTTGTTTTGATGTGCACATCATCTTCCCCCTCTTGAAAAGGAGTCGACCTCGACTCTTTGTGAAGTGTAGTTTGTTTCTTCCATGTTCCTATAGTAATGCCTTAACCTTTCCCTTCTCTTTTCATGGATATGTGTTTCCATGGTCTTTTATCTTTAGAAATTGCTATCTTTAACCTATAATCATATAGACCAAGTAAAAGTTTTGCCTTATGTAAACAATTATTAATAATGTTAAGCATAGCGTTCAACTTTGGTTGATTCTTAAAGTGAACAGTTCATGTCGATGTCCATGTGTGGCGTGCATCGTCATCCCATACAAAGGAAAACCATAGTTGTTCATGTAGTACATGTACATGTATGGACATTTATATAAGTCACTCTTCTTTTGTGAACCTGTAAATAATTTAGTAGTTGGGAGAACAAAAATTTCTTTGAGACCACATAATTAATTTAAGATATCAAATTTTATTTTATCAATTTCAATGACTCCAAATATTGGAGAAAAGGTAAACACTACATTTTTGAATGCTCTATTCAAATGACCAAATGGGAGGTATTCTAGATCATCTATTTGCAAAGTTTTGGACAAAGATTCAAACAACCAAGCTGCATTATCAATTAACACATTGCATGGAACACATGGTCCAGTTTCTCGCAACCCAGTAAGAAAGAAATAATCATTTATTTGTGATAAATCATGTTTATAGAGGTCTTTCTAAAAATGTATCTTGTCCAACTTCGAATCAACAAGATTATCACAAGTAACATAAATTACATAAACTTTGAAATTGTTGTTAACATGATGTCCAACCAAATAGAATGTAAACATGCAATTATGTGGACTTGTCTTGAAAAACCTAGATGGTATTTTAGAAAATTTTTCAAGCACTTGATCTAGTTCAACATATTTACCAAGCATGATAAAACACAAATAATTCGTATGGTATATCTTAGCGAGTAGTTCAGAATATGTAATTAGTTTCACATGGTCAAATTGATGAGCAATTGAGCTCTCAAAAGGATAAGTAACATCATAAGTATCAAACGTAAAGCATTGGTATTCTGCTTGCATATTTTCAGTGGACATATGTATACAAGTTCGATTCAGTGCAGCAACATCATTATTTGATAAATCATGAAAAGAACAATCAATCTTATCTTTTGAGTAATGTAACACCCCAATTTTTTACAATGTAAAACTTGATTCAACGTTAATATTAATTCCAGTTTTTTTAATTTAAAATTTGCCTAAGGTTAAACTTGCATTATCTTGCTTGCTGCTGCATATGTATGGAAAATATATTTTTAAATTTGATAGAAAATTGTATAAAGATTGGGAGAATTGGAGTTGACTTCCAATGAACTTTATTGCTGCCCTACGTAATGTGATTATTTCATAGAAGCCAGCAACCGAGCCCAAGACTTGCACCCAAAGAACTACTCTGTAGCCTGTTCCTATATAAACCAGCGATTAACCCTAACTTGCCTATCACCCTGCCCAGAAAAACCTCACGCCGCCGCCGCCTTGGTAAGTCGCCGCTTTTCGCGTTTCTCTCGTCGAACCGCTGCCGGCGTAGCTGATCATAGCCTTCGGTACTGCAGGGCAGCCGGGACCTCACGAAGGTGATCTCCATCGTCTTGCCACCTCCGAAACCCCACCCTCGTTGACCTCTGCCTGGACGCCGAAGGTCGCTGCCAATCATCATCCACCATCGCCACTGCAAGTCAACTCTGAACTATCTTCTCCTCTCACGAAGCCCCTTGGTGAGAGATGCAAACTGGTTTCGTTTCATAAAGTTTCGTAGAACGTAGGAGTGCTTGGAGTCATGGTGTCACTGTCGCAATACGTTGTTACTGCCAGCCGCTTGCTAATTTCTTCTTGCGACCTGATCAGGTGGTAGAGCAAGCCAGCAGGATATTTATTCCTTATTCAAACAGGATCGCATGCAAGCTGTAGCTTATGACCTGTACTAATGTATATTAGAGCTGACTTAGATTAGTTTATTGCTTAGCATCAACGTGACGTTCTGCTGGCGTAGCAAGGTGTTTTCCGTATAAACAATCACAATCACGCAAGCTAGTAACTTTTCAGAACCTTTGAAGCTTCTAACAATTGTTACTTTTTCTCACGAGCTCCGATTTATACAATTCTTGCGCTCAAGTGATAGTTATGATGTAGAATTTTTAATGATATATTCTATTTATTGTGATGCTATGATTTGGAGTGTTTCTTAGTGTGTTTATTGATTTCTTGTCGGTATAATTACGTGAAATAGAGCCGGATCAAGAAGTTGTGTACAATCTTCAAGACCAAGTGTTTGAGTAGCAACCGAAGAAGGCAAGTGCCCGTTGATCATTTTGAACCCTCTTCTTTAGATCTCTTCTTTTACAAATTACATGCATGTCAATATGAATCCTATGTTATGGTTTACTAGTTTTTTCATATTATTCCTTGAAACCATTTGATGGGTAGCGTGTCTATGGTTTTGGGTAGGTTAATGCTTAGCTTGTTGTCATGTGGATGGGGACCAGTTGATTAATTTGACTACTGCTCTACTTAATCATCTTGGATTGGTAATTTTTAGCAACATGGAGCATGGGAATCTGGACTGGCAGGATGGTTTGGTATGGTGCCGAGTGTACGAGATTTTGGTATGTGCTAGTTGCCAGTCTAGGTTCTTAGGACCGGTTCGTGGACATGTAACCCGGCTGAACAGCGCAACCACGAGGCTTAAATGGGTGCGGCTTAGCTAATTAAATAGTTGTTCTCTTATTTACTGTATCACCATCTGGCTCTTATGTGGTGCAAGAGGGGGCTATGCGGTGGAGGGATAATAGACTCCCCTGTTTTAGCGAATCCTTAGCGGGTGTTTACAGGGTAGGAGGCGCTATTGAAAGGCTATTCAATGTGAACCTGGCTGCACACCATGGAAGTGTGAAGCGTAATTGAGATCATTGACTCATGGTGAATGTGTGCAAACCTTGCAAGGATAAAACTGTTATGACAGCCGTGCTCACGGTCAAGAGAGAGCTTGGACTTCTTCACAATTAGAGGGATGGTTGGTCAGTGGGTGGTCTTGGTAGCCAAGTGATGGATACTTGGTGAATCGGTAGTCGGATTTGGGAAATCCGATGAGCTTATGTCATCCTTGTTGGTTCTATTTGGAGTTTGGAGATTACAGTAAATAGGTTGATTTTATAATTATGTCCTGCATAGTGCATTAAACATGAGTCAAGCCTTTCTTGATATTAGCCCGCATATCATTTATTTCCCCCACTTGTTGAGTATGACAAGTACTCACCCTAGCTATATTCTGTTGTTGTTTGATATACTCGCTGCTCAGACCTTGGAGGACAAGAGGACTTCAATGATGATGAAGATTTCGACCCGGATGCATCGTACTAGGCCTGTGTTCTGCCGGACAACTCCTATGGCGAATGGAAGTCCTGCTCCGCTAGTTAATCGTTTGCTACTATTATGTTATTTTCTTTAGACCATTGAGTTAATATTGTAATAATATTATAACATTCACTTGGCTGTTATTAATAATGATACATTATTTTATCGCTGCATGTATGGTTTTGATCCTGACATACATGTGGAGTGCATCTGGTTTTGCTTTAATAAAACTGGGTGTGACAAGTAAGTATTGTACAAAGTACCTTTGAATTCCATTGAGGGTGCCAAACTCATGGAGGAAACATTTGAATTCTTATCTTAGTTGTCGTTGTGGTAGGTGCAGTTTTTTAAAATGAGAGGTTCATTTATAAGGGCTACCTTCTCAGCATTCTCATCAAGTTTAATGGTGAAAGTTTGAAACATCACTTCATCATCCTCTCCCTCTTGAAGAAGAGCCGTCCCTGACTCTATTTGTTTTGGAAGAGGATCCAAGTCACAATCCTGCATGATGCGAGACACAACACTAGAGATAGAATTAGAATGTTAGTCTCCAAATAATCCTCGCATGGCATGTTTTCATCCTCTCTTTTTTTGTGTCGTGTATCTCTCATGCTCTCAATGAAGTAGCACTCATATTCACAATTTGTAGAATCACACAACTCACTTTTACTTTTACTTTCACTCTCACTTTCACTCTCACCCTCACTCTCACTCTCACTCAATATGGCTATGTGGCGCTCAATCTTACTTGGGTTTTATAGCACATCCACATGGTCGGTTTGTGGAATCCCTTGCTCACAATTTTCCGCATCCACAAGAACCTCCATTGACCTTGCTGCAACAACTTGAGGCTTTATTTCAGCATAACATGGAACTTCTTCAGGATAGACATCATATATTGGATCACCCTTTGATTCCCAATCAAGACTTGCATCACATTCCCCCTTTCCATGGTCAATATTTTGCTGAAATATATCATTATCAAAGCACATACTGGGGTGAAAGCCACGCCCATGACCTTCTCCTCCATGATGCAGCCTGCCATGGGTAGCACGTCCACCATGGATAGCGGCAAAATGGCTAGCATCAATATTGTTCACTGAATATTCAGCACCAAACTTGTGATGAGACTTGGCTGTGATATGGTGTTCTGAAGTATGTCCTCTTGCAGGAGGGAGACATTCATAGAATATTCTCTCCATGTCAGCCAAAAGGAAGTCTCTAAATTGGCATAGTTCAGTTTGCGTTACGGGTGTTGCTGCATCTTTGTCATATTTTCTCCCATGAACACTCATATATGATATTGCCATGTTAAAGAAATCCAAGAAATATATGGAAAAAATATTTTGTGAAATCTCAAAATCTCACCTCTTACTCACAAAAGTTCTTACAAGTTCTCAAGGACTTATGAGTGTGCTAGTGTAGGATCGAAGGACCCCGGCTAGAGGGGGGGGGGGTGAATAGCCGAATTAAAAATTTAAAAGCTAACTATCCAACTAATTGCGGAATTTAAAGACAATTGGATAAAAGCAAGAAATTGACAACTAAACCTAGGTTTGAGCTAAAGTAGGTTAACAATCCTAGGTGACATACATCAATCAATTTCTAGTATGTACACAATATATGAAAATACAAGTCAAGAGACAAAGGATATTTTCCCGTGGTCTCGGTGATTTGCCGATCACCCCTAATCCACGTTGAGGTGGATCCAAGCGTATGATGTGCTACTCTCCTCAAGTATCCACTTCTCCACCACCAAGAAGTGCTCACAAAGAACAACTTGAGATATAACACAATCAATACCTTGAACCTCTCTAAACCTCGATTCCACTAGGGTTGCTCTTCACCACTCCGGCGAGGCGAGCACCGCACCTCTCACAAGAGTCCGGGCCTCCTTCACACACTTCTTGAAGGGCTCACGGATTTGACTCCTCCAAGCCGTCTAGGAGGCGGCAACCTCCAAGAGTAACAAGTCGATGACGCTTGCTTGAGGATCCCAAGTGCCACAATGCTCAAAACACTCTAGATTAGGGCACTCACACTCACACACTTGCAATCTTTCCACTAAAGCTTTGTGTGAGATGGGAATGAGCTCCAAAGGGTGTACAATGCTTTTCTAATGGCCAAGAGCTCTACTATGCACGGGATGGAGGAGGTATAAATAGCCCATTCTTTGAAAACTAGCCGTTACAGCTTTCTGTGCGCTGGACGGTCTGACCGTGACTCCACACGGTCGGACCGTCGTACAACCCAACGGCTAGTTTGACTTTCAAACTTGCTCTGACACGAGCCTGACGGTCAGACCGTAATTACCCACGGTCAGACCGTCGGGACACTTTCAATTTTCACCCGAGAACAAATTCTCTGTTGACACCAGACAAGTGCTGACGGTCAGACCGTGGCTTGGGACGGTCAGACCGTCGGGCCACCAACCGAGAACAAAGTCTCTGTTGACACCAGACAAGTGCTGACGGTCAGACCGTGGCTTGGGACGGTCAGACCGTCGGGCCATTACCCTAGCAACCAGAGAGGCTACTCCTCTGGCCGTCTCTGAAGTGCACGGCGGTCAGACCGCGGGTCCTGGCGGTCTGACCACCATGAGTGACCTGCCAGCCCCCCCTTCTTTTACTCTTTGCTTTCCTGAAAGATATGGGCACACTCAACTCACATAGAACCACTCACAAAGATAGGAATTGAGCATTTGTGGCAACCATGGATACTCAAGGTCATCTCATCGACCCCTCTTGATAGTACGGCATTTAACCTATAATCCGGTCACTCAACTCTAATCTCCTTGTGACCGGCAAAACAGAAAAACCCTATCAAGATACCTTTGCCTTGAGCCATCCATATGTATATCACTTCGTCCATCATTCCATTCCTTATTATGACTATAACCACAATTATCTCAACAACGTAGTTAGTCAAAAATAAGGGTCGTCATTAATTACCAAAACATTAAAGCGGGCCTAGATGCTTCAATCTCCCCCTTTTTGGTAATTGATGACAACATAAGAAGTGATATAGAGCCGATAAAGACAATAAAGAAAAAACTCTAAGGTGAGTCACAAGATAATGATCACATGCTATAGACTTTTCAATACACGTACATGTGAAAAAGTTAATTAACTCACCAAATGGTAAAACTCCCCCTAAATTGGTGCATTGATCATAATATATCAAACATGGCAATGCGTATTTTCAAAAGACCAAATTGGTAGAGTTTACCTTGTACCATTGGATGCGAGGAGGCAAAGAATAACCAATGTATAGCAATATTGAACATTACAAGTAAGAACACCCTCATCATCCACACATTTGAACCATTAAGATGAGATGAGCACAGATAAAAGAGCAAATGGTTCAAGGTGCATAAAGAAATTACAATCCAACAAAGTTACATAGTTCAACAAACACAAATAAGTTCAAATGTGCATGAAAGTAAGATATGAGATGCACATGCAAATGCAACAAGATAGATAGATCAAGAATCATGGCTTGCATCTTTGTTTCCTTTTCTCTCCCCCTGACTCTAGCATCTCATCATAGCATCACTTCTTCATGTTACTTCTTCATGTTCTCCCCCTTTGGCATCAATTGACCAAAAAATGGTCAAGACTTCAATCATCTTGAGGAGGAGGTGGAGGGGCATACCATGGTGGCTGGAAAAACTCTGGAGGTGGCACTGGTGCAGGAAAGTAGCTATAAATGTGTGAAGATAGAGCATCATAGTTAGACTCTAAACCCTGCATCCGAGTGGTGAAACTGAGGTGTGGGTGAGTCTGGATCCTGAGAATAAGCCACTTTCTGTCTGGCTTTATAGTATTCATGTGATGCCCACTGTTTCTTTTCTCCAGTATACTCTGTGGGGTCAAACAGCAGATCATCTCCTTGTGCCTCATCCATTTCTACCTCATTGGTGGACTGACCAAACTCAGAAGCATCGGCAGTAGCACTTTGAGAGGGTGAGTAATCATCATCAGAACGGGGTGCCCTTCTCTTCTTAGTTGAACCGGCTTTGAACATGGACGCCACCACTTTTCTTACGGCACGGCGATTACTGAAAATGATCGAACAATAATCATGTATAAGCAATCCAACAATTAAGAGTCATAAGCATTTGACTGAACATGTCTCTGTCCTGCCCTGGCGGTCTGACCGTGAGATTGGCGGTCAGACCGTCGGGTGAGGGTTGGCTGCCACAAAACTGCACATGGAATTTCTAGCCAAATCCTCAATATGTGCCAACAATTCTTCTCATATAAGTTTAAATAAGTACTATGAAGTTTTTCCATCCATTAATTTCACGAATCCACGGCCATAAGCAAGAATCCCCAAAATGTAACCCTAGCATCAATGTTCATGAGAGCCACCAAATCAATCCTTAAAACTTTGCATAGTTGTTGTTATTTGGTCTAGGACTCACTTTCCAATCATCAAACAATAAATCCATGTCTCAAATATTCTATCCCTAGCAACAGCCCTTGAGAGAGAACCAATGGAAACCATGGGGAGAGAGGAGAAAACGATGAAATACCGGTCACTCATGGCGGAGAAGTCCTCGGTGAGACCGGATCCGCTCTCGGTTGGACCGAGGAGCCTAGGGATGGAGTTCTTCCAATGGAGGTCCTTGGAGGAGGGAGGAGAGCTCTTTGGAGGAGTCACTTTCGGGTTTGGAAGAGTTGGAGACGAAGGGGTATGAGGAAATAAGAGAGTCACAAGGGACAGGTGGGTTTTGACTCGGCCGACGCTGGCGGTCTGACCGTGGGCGGACGGTCTGACCGCTGGGACAAGAAGCAGCAAACAGACGAGTTCTGGTGCTCTGTTGGCTGACTGGCGGTCTGACCGTGACTGCCGACGGTCTGACCGTGAAAGTGCTTTCAGATTGTTGACAGCTGCTTTCAAGTTTCTCATCCAAATCAATTCAAACCTTCTCCAATCATTCCATACTTTGTTCAAAACGATAGCTTAATGAATTCCATCATATCCAAGATAACTTCAATTCTTCAAGAAATATAACCACGATTCTTGATCATCCATGATATGAATTATGCATGTATGAATGAAACAAAAATAAAAACAAGCAAAATTGCAATAACTTGCACAAGTGTCCAAAAAGATGGAATGAGGATATTTTTGAGAATGTATGAGTCACATAAGCATTTTGGAACCAATATATATGAAGATATACGATCCAATATGCTAAACTCACAAGATGCCATATTAGGTTAGAAAGGTGACCAAAAGAGGTTTTCATGACGAATTTCAAACCCAAATTTCTCTTAATCAATGGATCATCTCAACAAGTTGTGAATACCAATTATGTTTATGATCACCATCACTACAAGTTTTGTAAAAGTACTTTTCTCAAAAAAAAGATTCGATAAGAAATTGAGAGAATAGGTGAGAAAAGGCAAAAGAGGATCTTCAAAAGAGCTCAACCTCATTTTGGTGATAAGAGAAGAAAAAAAAAGGGAAGAAAAAAAAAGAGAAGATACTTCCAAAACATAACCAAGAGGCATAAAAGTATTTTGGAACAATAACACCATTTTTCAACCAATAGAACCCAAAAATTTGACTTTTTGAACAAAATGAGCAAAAGCAAGACTAGTATGGCATCTTTGTTGATTTGTCCACATTGTGAGGGTAGCAAGACACATGAGTGGTATAGTGCTCCCCCTAAATGTGTGAACTAACTTTCAATGCAAAAACATGGCATAAATGGCATGGTAAGATATACAAAATAGGTAGGCATGCATATATGAAGAGTATGACATAAAGCAACAAAACAAGGATCTAGGAGATATGTGAGAGGTCAAGAATATTTAGCTCACTCCGTAGCTTGCAAAACCGAGCTTCTTCTAGAGGCTTGGTGAAGATATCCGCCAATTGATCATCGGTCCTCACACTTTCTATGACTATATCACCTTTGCTCACATGATCTCTTAGAAAATGATGCCGAATATCAATATGCTTGGTCCTCTTGTGTTGAACTGGATTTGTAGCAATCTTCACGACACTTTCATTATCACACAAGAGAGGTATGCAATCAAAGTTAACCCCATAGTCCATTAGAGTTTGCTTCATCCACAATAATTGGGCACAACAATTTCCCGCGGAGACATATTCGGCCTCGGCGGTTGATAAAGCTACCGAATTTTGCTTCTTGGATGACCACGAGACTAGAGAAGTTCCAAGCAATTGACAAGTACCGGAGGTACTCTTTCTATCGATTTTGCAACCGGCATAATCCGAATCCGAATATCCAATGAGAATAAATTGACCATCATTTGGGAACCACAAACCCATATCTTGAGTTTGCTTCAAATATCTCAATATTCTCTTGACGGCAATCATGTGGCTTTCTTTAGGTGCGGCTTGAAACCTTGCACACATGCAAACACTAAACATAATGTCCGGCCTAGATGCGGTGAGGTATAGCAAGCTTCCAATCATAGACCTATATATCTTTTGATCAACCGGTTTGCCTTCTTCATCAAGATCAAGATGTGCATTCTTTCCCATAGGAGTAGACATTGATTTTGCACTTTCCATTCCAAATCTCTTGAGAAGATCATTCGTATATTTGCTTTGATAGATGAATGTCCTATTATTGATTTGCTTCACTTGTAGACCAAGGAAGAAACTCAATTCACCAATCATGGACATTTCAAATTCTCGGGACATCATTTCACCAAATTCTTCACAAAATTCTTGATTGGTTGATCCGAAGATAATATCATCCACATAGATTTGGCATATAAAGAAATCTTTGCCCATTTTCTTGGTGAATAGAGTGGTGTCCACCTTTCCAATTTTGAAGCCCTTTGAGACAAGAAAATCCCTTAATCTCTCATACCAAGCACGAGGTGCTTGCTTGAGTCCATATAAGGCCTTGGACAACTTGTAAACATGATTTGGCTTTCTTGGGTCTTCGAAACCCGGTGGTTGCTCCACAAAGACAAGCTCACTAATTGTGCCATTCAAGAAGGCACTTTTCACATCCATTTGATATAGCTTGATCTTGTGATTAGTTGCATATGCAAGTAAAATTCTAATTGCCTCAAGTCTAGCCACGGGAGCAAATGTTTCATCAAAATCCAATCCCTCAACTTGAGTATAGCCTTGTGCAACCAATCTTGCTTTGTTTCTCACAACTATTCTATTCTCATCTTGTTTGTTCTTGTAAATCCATTTTGTGCCAATAACATTGTGATCTTGTGGCCTTTTGACTAACTCCCAAACTTCATTTCGTGCAAAGTTGTTCAATTCTTCATGCATAGCATTTACCCAATCTGGGTCTCTCAAAGCTTCTTCTACCCGAGTTGGTTCACCACAAGACACAAAAGAGAAGTGTTCACAAAATGAAGCAAGTCTTGATCTAGTTTGAACACCTTGGCTTAGGTCACCAACAATTTGATCTACCGGATGATCTTTTGCAATGGCATGGTGAATTGTTCTAGCATGGTGTGATGGAGTGGAGGTTGAGCCATTTTCCGGTGGAAGATTTGACTCACCACCATCACTAGCTTGAGCTTGAGCACTAGAGGTTGATGAATCTTGGTTCACTTGAAAGAGAGGGGAAGAGGTCACATTTGAGTCATCTTCATCCTTAGGCCTCACATCACCAATTATCATGTTCTTCATAGCATTTCTCAATTCTTCATTTCCCACATCATCCAAATTTTCTTGCTCATCTTGTGATCCATTTGTTTCATCAAATTCCACATCATATACTTCCTCTACTAGTCCCAAATTTTGATTGTACACCCTATATGCCTTGCTATTTGAGGAATACCCAAGGAGAAATCCTTCATCACACTTGCTTTGGAATTTTGATAATCTTGCTCCTTTCTTCAAGATATAGCATTTGCATCCAAAGACACGAAAATAGGAGATGTTGGGCTTTCTTCCAATAAGCAATTCATAAGGTGTCTTTTTCAACAACCGGTGGCAATATAATCTATTTGATGCATGACAAGCGGTGTTGATTGCCTCGGCCCAAAAACTATCCGATACATTGTACTCGGAGAGCATTGATCTTGCCATTTCAATCAAAGTTCTATTCTTCCTCTCAACAACTCCATTTTGCTCTGGGGTGTACTTGGTTGAGAATTCGTGTTTGACTCCCTTTTCATCACAATAATCTTCAATTCTTGTATTCTTGAATTCGGAGCCATTATCACTTCTAATCTTCTTGATATTGAATTCATATTCATTTTCGGTTCTTTTGGCAAACCCTTTGAATATGGTGAATATAATTGATTTGTCACTAAGGAAGTACACCCATGTATATCTTGAGAAGTCATCAACAATGACAAGGCAATAGCTATTTCCACCAATGCTTTGATATTTGGTAGGGCCAAATAAATCCATATGCAACAATTCCAAAGGCCTTGAAGTTGACATGACACTCTTGGTAGGATGAGTATTAGCCACTTGCTTCCCGGCTTGGCAAGCACTACATAATTTATCCTTTTCAAACAAGACATCATCCTTTATACCAACAACCAAGTTGTGCTTCACTAATTTCTTGAGTTGGTTCATTCCAACATGGGCAAGTCTTCTATGCCATAACCAACCTTTGGATGACTTGGTGAATAAACAAGTGCTCAAGCTTGCATCACTAGAAGAGAAATCCACAAGATAAAGATTGCCATGACGAAATCCCTTGAAGATAAGACTATCATCCTTCACACTTGTAATCACAACACCACTTGATGAGAATTTGCAAATAAGATTAAGATCACACAATTGAGCCACGGATAGCAAGTTGTAGCTCAAAGATTCAACTAGCAATACATTTGAGATTGAGAGGTCATTTGAGATAGCAATCTTTCCCATTCCTCTTACTTTTCCTTTGCTATTATCACCAAAGGTGATCCTTTCATAATCCGAACTTCCTTCTTCAATTGAGGTGAACCTTTTCCCATTTCCGGTCATATGTTGAGTGCATCCACTATCAAGCACCCAATGCCTTCCTCCGGACTTGTAGTTCACCTACAAAACAAGTTTAGTTGTTCTTAGGTACCCAAATTTGCTTGGGTCCTTGTAGATTAGTCACCAACACCTTTGGCACCCAAATGGACCTTTTCTTCATTCCATTTCCAAATGTGCCATTCATGTTTGTCCTAGTATGAACATTATTTTTACCAACAAACTTAGCATGCACAACACCATTGGATGATTTAACAAGCATGTAAGAAGCATCCATAGCAACATTAGCAATTCTCTTACCGATACAATCTTTTGCAAGATGTCCGGTATTCTTGCACATAGAGCAATACAAGCCACTTTCTTTAACAAATGTGGACTTTTTAGCAACAAAGGCATTTTTGTTTTTCTTGGGGATATATCCAAGACCTTCATGCTTGAGAGTGAACCGTTGACACTTCCACATTTTATTAAAAATATTTTCACCCTTATGACACTTAGCAAGAGCATCAACAAGGTGATCAACGGTATCCCTTAATTCATGATTTTCAACAATAAGCAAGGGATCACAAGCATTCACATTATTCATGCAAGTATCAATCTTAGAAGGGCATGGTATAGTAAGTAAATCATCACATGAAGTAGATATGCTAGAAGATGTAACACGAGCAATAGGCATATCATCAATCAAATTGCAAAACACACCGGCATCAATTTGGACCTTGTTGGTGTGTTGGGCTACATAAATCTTATGAGTTTCCTCAAGCTTCTCATGAGTTTCTTTTAGATCCTCATGAGATGACTTTAGCTCATCATAAGCTTCTTGGAGAGAAGAGTGCTTTCTCTTCAAGTCCTTGTACTTGCTCTTTATGCCACCCAACACATCATCAAGTTCACTAAGCATTTCAACTAGTTCATCATAAGAAGGCTCATAGTCATCATTGCATACCTTGGATTCACCTTTTGCCATGAAGCAATAATGTGAATCGAATAGGGATGGAGCTTCCTTGATAGCAATGCCGGCAAGACCCTTCTTGGAAGGCTTGTCATCTTCATCATCGGAATCGGTATCCGAACTAGCATCGGAATCCCATTCAACATAATAAGCCTTGCCATTTTTCTTATTGGAGAACTTCTTGAGAAACTTCTTCTTTACAAATCTCTTGTTCTTTCTTGGCTCATCATCATCATCATCACTATGATTCTTCTTCTTGCAATTTGTAGAGATATGGCCAAATTCTCCACACTCATAGCATTTCTTGTTTGCAAATGGATTCTTCTTGGATGACTTGTAATTTTTGTTGAATCCACTATACTTGCCTTTCTTCATGAATTTCTTGAACTTCCTCACCATCAAGGCTACATTCTCATCATCATCATTGGAGTCACTCTCTTCATAATTATCATCATCATCATTGTGAGAGCCACTAGCCTTGAAAGCAACACTCTTCTTCTTCATATCAATTTGATCATCCCTAGACGCCACTTGAGATTGCTTGAAGATATCATGAGTGAGAACTTCACCCAAGATTTCCGAAGGAGTTGTTTCTTCCAAATTTGATCTCACAAGCATGGTAACAATTGTTTCATACTTGGATGGCAAGGCTCTAAGGAACTTATGAGATATATCAACATCGGAAACTTCATGACCAAGATCCTTGAGATCATTCACCATGTTGTTCAACCTTGCAAAGGCGGCCTTCAACTCTTCATTGGGCAACAATGTAAATCCTTCAAACTTGCCCTTGCAAATAAACAACTTGGCACTCTTGACCATCTTGGTGCCCTCATGAGCTTCCAATAGAGTTTTCCACATCTCATATGCGGTCTTGAGCTTGCACACTCTATGATATTCCTCCTTGCACAGGTATCGAATGAGAATGTTCTTGGCTTGAGCATTGGCCTTGATATTTTCCTTGTCGGCGGGTGTGGGATGTGCCGGATCAAGAACCACATAACCTTCTTCCACAATGTTCAACACGGTCTCCCCCACGGCCTCAAGATGAATCAACATACATGTCTTCCAATAATCAAAGTCTTGACCATCGAAGAATGGCGCGTGACCAACGTTCACCGTGTTACTAGCCATAATCCTTCTCCCGGAAGATGAATTCCAATCAATTTAGGGAGAACCTGCTCTGATACCACTTGTAGGATCGAAGGACCCCGGCTAGAGGGGGGGGGGGGGTGAATAGCCGAATTAAAAATTTAAAAGCTAACTATCCAACTAGTTGCGGAATTTAAAGACAATTGGATAAAAGCAAGAAATTGACAACTAAACCTAGGTTTGAGCTAAAGTAGGTTAACAATCCTAGGTGACATACATCAATCAATTTCTAGTATGTACACAATATATGAAAATACAAGTCAAGAGACAAAGGATATTTTCCCGTGGTCTCGGTGATTTGCCGATCACCCCTAATCCACGTTGAGGTGGATCCAAGCGTATGATGTGCTACTCTCCTCAAGTATCCACTTCTCCACCACCAAGAAGTGCTCACAAAGAACAACTTGAGATATAACACAATCAATACCTTGAACCTCTCTAAACCTCGATTCCACTAGGGTTGCTCTTCACCACTCCGGCGAGGCGAGCACCGCACCTCTCACAAGAGTCCGGGCCTCCTTCACACACTTCTTGAAGGGCTCACGGATTTGACTCCTCCAAGCCGTCTAGGAGGCGGCAACCTCCAAGAGTAACAAGTCGATGACGCTTGCTTGAGGATCCCAAGTGCCACAATGCTCAAAACACTCTAGATTAGGGCACTCACACTCACACACTTGCAATCTTTCCACTAAAGCTTTGTGTGAGATGGGAATGAGCTCCAAAGGGTGTACAATGCTTTTCTAATGGCCAAGAGCTCTACTATGCACGGGATGGAGGAGGTATAAATAGCCCATTCTTTGAAAACTAGCCGTTACAGCTTTCTGTGCGCTGGACGGTCTGACCGTGACTCCACACGGTCGGACCGTCGTACAACCCAACGGCTAGTTTGACTTTCAAACTTGCTCTGACACGAGCCTGACGGTCAGACCGTAATTACCCACGGTCAGACCGTCGGGACACTTTCAATTTTCACCCGAGAACAAATTCTCTGTTGACACCAGACAAGTGCTGACGGTCAGACCGTGGCTTGGGACGGTCAGACCGTCGGGCCACCAACCGAGAACAAAGTCTCTGTTGACACCAGACAAGTGCTGACGGTCAGACCGTGGCTTGGGACGGTCAGACCGTCGGACCATTACCCGAGCAACCAGAGAGGCTACTCCTCTGGCCGTCTCTGAAGTGCACGGCGGTCAGACCGCGGGTCCTGGCGGTCTGACCGCCATGAGTGACCTGCCAGCCCCCCCTTCTTTTACTCTTTGCTTTCCTGAAAGATATGGGCACACTCAACTCACATAGAACCACTCACAAAGATAGGAATTGAGCATTTGTGGCAACCATGGATACTCAAGGTCATCTCATCGACCCCTCTTGATAGTACGGCATTTAACCTATAATCCGGTCACTCAACTCTAATCTCCTTGTGACCGGCAAAACAGAAAAACCCTATCAAGATACCTTTGCCTTGAGCCATCCATATGTATATCACTTCGTCCATCATTCCATTCCTTATTATGACTATAACCACAATTATCTCAACAACGTAGTTAGTCAAAAATAAGGGTCGTCATTAATTACCAAAACATTAAAGCGGGCCTAGATGCTTCAGCTAGTGCAGCAGTACCACAGTTGTGATTAAGTTGATGAACGGTTTACGAGTCAAGAGATCCGGTTTACGGTATATGGTGAAGCTTAGATGGCTGACAAGGAAGGCTTGTAACACTGATAATTAAGTGTTGTAAACCCACAAAATAATGTGTAAATGTTGCTAACTTGATCACCAAAATATATTCTGAAAATTGCAGCAATGATAACAACCACACAACCATTGTTCTTTCTCTCTTTTGGTTTTTTTCTTTCTTTTATAGTTCTTATCTTGCTATAATTTCACTTCTTTTAAATTTTTTTAATGACAACACCAGGGTGGGGAACTACTGAAACACAAGCTAACGAAAATGGTGATCAACAACACAATGGAGAAAACAACACAAAACAGTAGTACTACCAAAGTTTGGGTTCTTTTCATGGCTGTTTTATGGACAGCAGGTAGGGAACAAATAACACGTGATGGAGAGCAATAAAATGGTGATAAACTAGGGGATAATATGAGTATGGTACCTACCGTGGCAACCTGAAATCTGATACCAAATGATAGGGGGAAAACCCGGGGGTTGGCCCAATTTTCACGATAGTAGGTATGATGAAGGATACTATCTTTATACCTGACAAAGGTTGGGTATGTGGCCAAGTGACGGGGAGAGAGGCACCAAAACATTGAAGGACTTTGAGTTGATCTCCGAACGACCGCAGAACCACAAACCAGAACTAATCCACACAAAACGGTGCAACCAAACTGGCAACCATAGAGCATGAACTAGGGGGCTAAAGAGGAACCTTTGCATATACCGGCAAAATGGTCTCTCACAAGTCTACGTAGAACAAGCAAGAAATTTGGGGTAAGTCACTCAGCTCTTGGCTGGAACACCATATGGTAGATTTCTTAATTCATAACAGTCTGAGTTTAGCTTAGATACAACATATATTTATACTAGGAACACCCCTCCTAGCTAGGTGTGGATGAGAAGTAACTTATTCATAAATGAAAGAAGTTCAATGGTGTGAAAACTGCCAATCCCGAACGGTCTCGCGTGTCCTTACCCTTCCTGACAGTCTTTAGTAAAATGGTCATTACTCCTTGATGGGAAGTCAAAATGACAAGCCGTTTGTTGGAGGTGAAAGTGGACTTTAGTACCTTTTCATGAATATGCATCATGAAAGGTGAAACCCAAGAGTCTGGTGTGTGAAGCTTCTAGAACTTGACCCTTCTGTCAACAATTAGGATGTTGGTTCAGCTTCGGTGTAACACATGCCCTGGTTGGTGTAACTCATCTCCTCATCCCATAGCACATTCTTCATGTGTAAAACTTAGCAAGACAAATGTAGCACAATTATATAGTATAAAATCCTCATTTATATTTGATGCAAATTCAGTAAGGAGAGAGTTCACCTCTTGTTGTAGTTTCATTGCATAATCGGTCCTGTTGTGGCGTAACCAATTCTTCTCTTGATACAACAGCTCCATCGCTTATACCATCATTTACATGAACACTTCCATTATTTTATAGCAGTGATTGCATGATCAAGCTCTTGATTTACGTTATGTTGGTCATCGTTTACATGTGTGGCCAGGATGTCCTCATCAGGAATGGTAGTATTAAGTGTTGTTTTTTCAATCTGAGTGAAATCATTCAACACTTGTTATTTTATTGTCCTTTAGCTAGGTTCCTATGGAGGATAATTCATTCCATGTTCAATAACCCCCCTGCCCCATAACTTTCAGCATATGTTTTCTGATAGGCTTGGGGACACGAAACAAAGCACCAAAAGGCTTATTTGAGGGGGGGGGGGGGGTATCTAGACTGTGTTGGGCTTTGTGGATAAGTCGCAATGATGTGGTTTTTGATAAAACGTCAATTCCTTCTTTTATACAGGTGATCTTTCGAGGCCCTTACTGGGTGAGTTTCTGCGTTTGCTGCTAAAACAGGAGGAGAGACCACTTGTGAATACGGGTTGTAGGTTGCTTGAAACTGTAACCATGGAGATCCTCAGTAATAATTGGCGGCGATTTATAATCCGTTTATCACTATAGTAGTTTCGTCATGGAGTCAAACTTTGTGTTCTTAATCCTGTGGTGCCTTAGATGTTTGTTGGTTCTGCTGGTTACTGTGGTTGTAATAAGTAACTTTTGCTATATACACCGGTTGTTACAGAGGTTGGAATAGTAATATATTCCCTTTTTCTAAAAAAAATGTAAACATCACCAATAATGAATGCAATTGTCTTCTGCATTCGGACTTAGTCAATTTTTGTGCTTATAGGGGTCGGTTTTAAACACAGATGATTTTCAAATTCAAGAATATGAGAATATGATATTTATATCCGCAGCTTACCACGTGTCATGTCAGGATACAATCGTAAGGTCCACACATTCTATGTTATTTATCCTTAAAAATGTCGGTATTCTACAAGATTTTGTGGTCATGTGTACTTATATTTATTACTCTAGTCAGATGCACAAAGTAGTCTAGCTTTTGCGAGCAAATACTACTAGTTTTTACCCTCACGGAAGGATGGTTGTAGTCATTTGTTCACGTGACCTTTCTTTCTTCCATTATTTTATTGTATTCCGATCTTAAATCTTGGCCCAATTTGTTGGTGTGCGTGATTAATCTGCATGCAGCAACTGTCGGCTCAATCAGTGGAGGAAAAGATGTGGGCTCGTGGTCCAGTTGAGAAATAAACGTTTGGTTTATTCAGGCGTGGGTGCGCACTGGACCCGCAGCCCTTGCGGCCTATTTGGTGTGGGGTGTGATATAATATATAATTGTGATTTAGCGCCGACATATTTACTCTTATATATTTATCTCATAATCAAGTATGAAGTGATATTCTCTAGAATGTGAGATACACTTGTAGGAGTAGCTACTCATAGGAGTAGCAAAAATTGTTAAAGACCTTTTTGCTTAAAGAAAATACTGTTGTTGCACCATTTATTTTCCTTTTGTGATGAGCTGTTTTATAGTAACCTCAGATATATGTGCAGCCCCTCACAACGTAAGAAAAGCTTGCGGGTGGAGAGAAAAGACCTTAATGGTGACATGTTTTTTTTTTCTGTAAATAGACTGGTGAGTCCGCTGACATGCTTTTTCTGCAAACAGGTGACGGGCAACATCTCACATATATTAAACGAGATCACAACACTTTTCTTAAACTAAGACCATAACTTCCTGATACATAAATAACATTATTAATCCGATATTTTATACCACACGTACGTCGACACATCACATACTTTCCAGAGATCTAACATAAACGCAGGAGCACATCCCTTTCTACTGGGCTTCAGAAGCACCTCCCTGCTTGTCGTCTGCTGGAACCCAAACGATGTTGAGCTTTGAAAGGAAATGGCACGCCGCCGCGTCCCCTGGCTTGAGATTGTGAACGAGGAAGAACGGGTGCTTGGGGCTCCACAGCGACGTGTCAAGATGGCACACGGCAACCACCTCCATGGGAGTGAGTCAGCGATGTGGCGGGGCAATAGGGCTGGCAGCGAGGTGGTTGGCGGAATGGTCGGTGTCATCAGAGATCCTGGCCGTAGGGCGTCATGAAAGAAGAAAACATCTGCCAGCATTTTCCTTCCATTGTTGTCGCTGTGAATATGGGCATGCCTGTCCCCTGAAACAAATTTGAGGGCACAAATTGTTCATTTAAGAAACCCTCATGGATCTATTAGAATCATATGTGCAACGTTAGGGACACGAAATGCATTTATTAAGTGTTCTTCTAGTAAATAATGAGATCTATGACTTTAATAAAATGGTCCGAATTAATTATTTTCTATTGAGTAAGAATTAGGTAATAAAAGATCTCCCATAAGTGATAAGTTTCTCTTTAGGGGTCATTCATGGCTGATGTCATAAATTAACAATCTGTTTTAGCTTCAATATGCATATCGTCACATGATTCAATATGATATTCATATTCGACAGAAAAAACAAAACGACAGAATATGTTCATAAACATACATGCAAAAAGGTTAATAAAAAAACTGAAATACAATATTATGGTATTGTACATTATATTAAATTACCTTTACTTGGTTCATCAACTCGGTACCCATATGACAATGTGACCTTCTTTGGACCCTTTCCATCTTGAGACCTATATGACAATGTGAGCTTCTTTGGATCCTCATTTTTAGACATGTATGTCATTGGGGGCTTCTTTGGATCCTCCTCACCTTCAGACATATATGACACTTTGATATTCTTTAGATCCTGAATAACTTGGGATCCATATGACACTTTGATGTTCTTTGGATCCATATCATCACTAGACCTATATGACATTGAGATTTTGTTTGAATCCTCTTCATCTTTAGACCTATATGAAAGTGTGGTTTTCTTTGGATCCTCCTCATCTTTAGACCTACATGAGACTGAAATCTTCTTTAGATCCCTCACAACTTGGGAGCCATATGACAATTTGACCTTATTTGGATCCTCCTCATCTTGAGACTTGTATATCACTATGATCTTTTTTGGATCCTCAACAACTTGGGACCCATATGATACTGTGACCTTTTTTGAATCCTCCTCGTGTTGAGACCTATATGACACTGAAATCTTCTTCAGATCTTCCATAAGTTGAGAACCGTATGAAAATTTGATCTTCTTTGGATCCTCCTCATCTTGAGACTTGCATGACACTGTGATCTTCATTGGATCCCCAATAACTTGGGACCCATATGACAGTGTGGCCTTTTTTGAATCCCCCTCCTCTCGAGACCTATATGACACTGAAATCTTCTTCAGATCCTCCATAAGTTGAGAACCGTATGAAGATTTGATCTTGTTTGGATCTTCCTTATTTTGAGACTTGCATGACACTGTGATCTTCATTGGATCCTCAATAACTTGGGACCCATATGACAGTGTAGTCTTTTTGGAATCCTCCTCGTCTTGAGACCTATATGACACTGAAATTTTCTTCAGATCGTCCATAACTTGGGAGCCATATGACAATGTAGTCTTTTTGGAATCCTCCTCATCCTGAGACTTATATGACACTGAAATCTTCTTCAGATCCTCCATAACTTGGGAGCCATATGAAAATTTAATCTTCTTTGGATCCTCCTCCATCTTGAGACCTTTCATCTCTTGAATCATACTCCCCTCATAACTAAGGGTATGCTCTAATGCATGCATAAGAAATATATGAATAAGTACTGCATAATTAGAATTTCAAAGATATGGTCATAATTAACTTTCATATGCATTGATTTTTCACCAATTTATACATTTGTATAAGGTAGGCTAGATAAACAATTATTTCAAAATTACCTTTATTTAGTTTTTATGAATAGTGTCATAGGAATGAACCATACCTGACAAATAATTGAAGTCAAATTGGAATATACTCCCTCCATTCGAGAATATAGCTAGTTCTAGATTTGTCCTAAGTTAAATTTTATAACTTTGACCATTCATAGCAAAAGATTTATAAACATTGACTACATAATAGTTATATATTATGATAGTTTGATTAATAACCAATCAAATAGTAGTATCTTTGTATTGTTAACTATTATTATTTTTTTGTTATGACTGGTCAAAGTTAAAAAAGTTTGACATAGGACAAACTCAGAACTAGCTATATTCTGAGACGGTGGGAGCATTATATATTGACTCATTTATGTCATAAACCAAAGTTAGATATTTATTTAAATATGTATATGCTCCTAACCTTTATTCCATTTGTGTTTCGTATGTGGTCAGTTGGCACCATTTATCCCTTTTTTTGTTGGTTCCTAGAACTATGATAATTTTCCAAACAAGTGCTGTTTTACTCATAGCAAATGATAAATTTAACAGCACTGTTGTGCTCTTTTCAAAATAATGTCGTGTAAAACAGGGCAAATACATTTTTAATTGCATGATAAAGCGCGTCCGGTAAAAGAACCAGCCAGCTAGATCAGCTGGCGTAGGAAAGACATCTCTTATACTCATTTTATTATTTTTATTTTACAGAAATGTGTAAAGAGATATGAGGGAAGGGATCTATACAGACCTGCAGACTGGATTACAATATCGTGTATGGCCACGGGCATCGAGGTCCCGGGAAGCATTGCTTGCCAATACACATTCGGCGCCATGGTCCTCGACGGCGTCACGGCAACCGCAGCCGCTGTGTTTGCGTGGCCTCCGTCGCTGATAACCTGCATTCGAGCATCACGCAGCCGTCAAGCATAGTGCAGTTACCCACTACTGCAGATAAACTTGGATTGATTGTTCGACCGCGAGAACGAATGACCGCCTAGAATTCATGAAGGAACTAATGCAGAACTATTATATTATTCAAAACTCACGAGGAGGAGCGAGAGGAGTAACACAATGGCTTCCATATTAGGGCTTTCCATTAGTTTGCTTTGCCTCTTGAGGCCCAGTAGCTTTGCTATTTATAGACCAAAACATTATTTTGTGTTTGTACCATGTGGTCCAGATGTCGCAAGTTGGCTTATTCAAAATTTATTTTTGTTGATGTAGGATCAGCTGAAATACTTTAATAATTGTATCCCAAATAAAATTATTCAGCATGTGGAACACGTTCATCATTTTATAATCCATGGAAATGATTGAAACGTTTCCGTAGAATCAGCCAAAAAGGTACGTGCTTCTGAGGCCACTATTTGCCAAATTAAAAGTGGTCAGCTGCACCATCAGCTGCAAGTTCTCGCACTTGAGAATTGTTAAACATATAAGCCTTCAAAGATAATCCCTCATGATGACTCCATGAAGCACATACATACTGGAATTGAAATTATATATTGGTTGTTTGGCGATTCTATCGTGCTACTCTCCCTTTGTTCCAGGGAAAATATATTTTTCATGGCTTGAACTAGGAAAACCTCAAAAGAGAAAAACGGGTAAGAAAACTGAACAATGAACTAAGAGATATTTTTGAAGTACATTCAGTTGTCTAGAATATATTTGGTACTTTTGAGTATATATGTATTGTAGACTGTTATATGTATCAAAAAGTTATCTTGATCCCCAAGTCTTGTATTCTCATATCTCATATGGTATTAGAGCAGGTTAGGTCCTTGCTACACGCCTTACAAAAGAACGATCTCCTCTATTTACACTCACGCGCGCTTTGTTGTCTGTCCATCCCGGGAGCCCATGCTCCTCCAAGTTGGGGCACCATTGCAGCACTAGGAGCTGCAGTTGCACGCTAGATTGGGAGGGGACTGCCTATATGTCGAACCCCCGAAAATGCATCAGGGTTGACGGCCCACTAGTGGCACATCAAGGTCATCCTCCTCACACTACTATAATTGGGCTCTATAATATTTTTGCCTAAATAGCGGGCTATTGAAGAACCCACAACTAAGTGCAGAATAGTAGTCGTTACAACTACAATTACAAACATAGTTGCGGGCATAACAGGCCTGCAACTATGGATCAAAGAGCCCCCTACTAAACTGAAAAACATAGTTGCTGTTTCTGTCTGGCCCGCAACTAAGGTCTAGAGGCCATTTAGCTGGGGGTCTAATAAACAAGTCCGTTACTACCGACCAGATGATTCTATAAGGGTGTGTTAGGTTGGACTATGGCTTTTGAAAAAGCTGCTACGAGCTGTGAGTTATGGAAAAGCAGGTGTGAGAAAGCAGCTGTGGGAAAAGCAGAAGACCGTTTGGTTAATTGGCTGTGTCTTTTATAACAACTATTAAATAGACCCCACATGTCAGCCACATTACTCACCATTCAACTCTTTCTTTCTCTCACTAACGAGTGGACCCTACTCATCAGCTCCACCTTCCTCCTTTGAATATCTCTCTCTCTCTCTCTCTCTCTCTCTCTCTCTCTCTCTCTCTTTGTCGATCTCATCGGAATCCCCCCGTCGCTGCCTCTGCCTGCCGTCCCCACCGCCGCCAGCCCTGCCCTTGCGCAAGTTCGCTGCCGCCTGCCCAGCCCACGTGCGAGTCCGCCGCCGCCTACCCTGCCCACGTGCAAGTCCGCCTCCGCCACTTCCTGCCCTGTCGTCACGCGAGCCCACCGCTGCCTACCCTACCATCGTGCAAACCCGTCGCCACCGCCAACCCTACCCTGCCCTGTGTGAGTCCGCCGTCGTCGCCAGCCCTACCCCGCGCGAGTCTGTCAGGCGGGTGAGGAAGAAAAGAAGAAAAGATGACAACAAATCATTTTTTTCTCATAACTAGTGGTATGGCTGTAAATAACTCAAACTTACCCACCTCAAAAGCCGGTGAAAGCAGGGGAGATGGTGCTTTTGGATTTGTACTACAATGAAATCTGCTTTGAGGCAAAAGCATCCCTAGCTTTTGAGGCCTTTGGTTGGCTTTTGGCTTTTGCAAAAGCAAAAGCAGGTTGGAAAGCCGAACCAAAGGGAGCCTAAAAAGGGGGCAGTGCGGCGCGGTAGTGTCACTTCCCTGCACGCCGCACCACCACCTAGGGTTACGGTTCCCGCCACCGTCTCCTCCACCACCGCCTCCACCTCCTCCTCTCCTCCACCTCCTCGTCCTCTTAAGATGCCAACGACGATGATGCCCTGGTGCCGTTGGGGGCGCGTAGGGAGCGTCTGGCGCACTGGAGGCTATGAGTCGTGCGGATGGGTGGACGAAGATAGACATACTGACATGTGGGTCTAGGGCAGGCGGTGCATGGGTGTAGGCGGCGACTTGACTAGGGCAGGTCTCAACACTAGCTGGGACCCACCATTTTATTTTCTAGTATATGAGTGCATCAGCGATGATCCATAGACCGTCGCTGATGCCTTTTTAACTTAAGTACTACCTAGGATAGTAGCAGCCTCTAGACCGCTACTAAGTTTGTAATTAAGTAGTGACAAAGGCCAAGTGGTGATTTTGTTATCCATCAATGAGGCTTCTTTTGGCCCGTTACTATGGAGCGTGATTGTAGTAGTGTCATCCGAAGTTTGCTCCCCAACATCCCCACTCCTCCATCTTTCCCTGATGTCATCCTAGCTTTGGGTCCATAGCTGCTCCCTCCGATGAGCTAGCTCATTGCTGTAAAACTTCCCCATCACCTTCCTTGCATTCCCACAACCTTCTACTACCCTCGGCTACAGCGGTGATCTATCGCATTGCCAAGTCATCATCCCAGAACTCTTTCCCTATGGTCTGAGGATAATAGAGCTTGCTGGAACCCTAACCCTCGCCGTCCACCTCTGCCACTTTGACAACAGGGGACCGTAACCCTACCAGCAATAAGTCCAAGACACAATGACACCATTGGTTGCATTATCGTGCTCCGCAAATGACCATCTAGCCACTTGCTCATTCACATGTGAGGGGATGAGGAAGAATGGATCAAAGGCATAGATGTCACTTGGCGAGCATGGTGCATGAACCTCAAATTAGTTTGGTGCGCAAGTTAAAACCGAACACGCAATGTAAAGGAAATGCCCATCGGAAGGGATTTGGGGGTAGAGCCAATCATTGTCATCGTGCAGTCTGTTTACATGGGCCATGGATTAGGAACAATGTTGATCGTGGAGCCAGGGCGGACATAGCGGGTATTGGCTATAAATGGCCAATGGGTCGTGCCAGTATGTGTTCATATTGGGTTGGCATGGCCTGAGCCAATTAACTAGTCGGAATGTGCTAGCATGACGGGCCTGAGGAAAAGCCCAAGCATAGCTCGGTCGGTTTTACATGGACCGAGCCATGCCATTGGGCCCGTTCATGATGTCCCAGCCCAAAGCATGTCGAGGACACGGTGGAGATGAACAGCTCGGATAGATGGGATCTTGGTAGGGGCCAAGGCTGTGGCCTCAAAGGGGATCCGAAGGCAGCTCGGTCGGAGGAGGAAGTCGAGCGTGCATCCTCAGGGTTCGATGCGATGATCTTGGCGACTAGAGGAGGGTGGTGAGGGCACGACCTAGGAGGGGATCTTGGCGACCGCTTTCTCCTCCTTCCTCCTAAACAGTGGCGGCAATGGAGGCGAGTTGGAGGAGATTGGGAAGAGGGCAAGTGTGGCGAGCCCGTAGGAAGGGATCAAGGGTAGTGTGCTTTGCACACCTACAAGCTACCAGGCTACAAGAAGGGAAGGAACAGGGGCGACATGCGGTGTGCCTGTGCCTTGCAAGAAGGGAGGGAGCAAGAGCAAGGGTGTTGAGCCCGAAGGAAGGGAGCAGTGTCAGCGAGTAGCACGCCTGTGAGGCTGCGAGGAGGGAGGGACCAAGGAGCAGGGGCGGGGAGATGATGACTCAGACGTGGTCCACATGGGTCATGCCGGAGCAGAGCAGGGGCAGGGACATAAGTAGGCTACATAAGCAGGTTGAGAAGTGGAATTGTGCCCATGCCGAGCTGTGATCCATGTGCTGCCACGGCCCATGGTGCGAGCCGACCGGACCACATTAATCAGGTCATGCTCGGCCGGCATGTTGTTCTTGCACCTTAGCCGAAGCATGGCCGATTGCAAGCTTCGGGCTGCATGACCCACATAACCTTCATGCCGGGCTGTGCCCATGCCGGGAAACTGCTGGACCAGGGGTCAGTGTTGCACTAAAATCTAGCAGAGCCTAGCTATCAGTGACTGAAGGTCAATGCCGGCAGTGAGGGATGTTGGTATTTCTTAACGTCGTATCAAGAATATCACTATTCCTGGTACGATGCCAGAAATATTTGTTGGCATTTGTTATGCTTTAAGAATAATGTGAATTAATCCGCAAGCGCACAGAACAACATTGTAGCATTTCACCCGGGAGTATTCCAAGGTATCGTATTTATATCCACAGGGAAGCTAGGCATAAGATTATCTCGACTTAACAAAGATATGACTAAAGAATAATTCAAACCAACCAAAATTGGGAATAAGGATAATCAATAATAGAGTGGGGTAGTAACATTGGAAAAATCGACACTAAGATAAATAAAGTGAACGGTTAAGGCAGCCGGGAGGACAGCGAGTCTAAGTCTAAGATTCCTGAAAAGTATACCTTCCTAATACATCTAAGTCAAGCGTCAAATCCTAGTTACTCAGGTTAAGTGCTTACACCAATTACTTGGTACAGTCTCGAGTCTTTCACCTGTTAGCTCACTTTGGGGCATGAAAACATTCTAGTGATATGGGCCGGTAACTAGATTCTGTACTAGTGGGTACGCTATCGCTAGACAACCCTGACTAAGACGTCCCAAACATGGTGGATTACTAAAGGAACGGACAGGGTTGTCACCACCTGCCGCCTACCACACAGCCCGTGGGGACGAATGCAAATCCAACTAGCGTTAACTTAGGCACTATGCCTACGCCTTCACTAGATATTCTTCCGTTGATCGAGCAGAAGAACAACCGAGAAATAACCAAGTCTAAGTCTCAGAAAGAAGTAAAGTTAATTAAATCCTAGCCGGAAAAACCATGAACTACGCAACAATGTTTGTTCCCGATAATTGTAACTTGAGGAAATGACTAAATTAAAATAAATACTTGATAAGATATAAAGGAGAAAATAATTATATTGATAATGGATAAGTCTTGCAAAAGAGAAAAGATACAAGAGGGCTCATACCAAAAGACTCTGAGATGATTCCGAAATCCCGAGCGATGCTCTCAACTACACTCTAACTCCCGACTAACTAACCTATTCTATATTGTCACACAAGTAGTGGGAAATGAACTCCTTGATGTGTTGTTTTTTTCTCATCCTCTTTTCTACTGAATTCCCCCTCTATTTATAGGTGGCATAGGTCCGGGGGGTATTTGTAGGTGAAGGAGGGTCAGTTGGCCAAAGTCGGTCCGCCGGGTGGCGGGCCGCGCCGGGCGGCCGGGCATGCCGGGCGGCAGCCCGGGCCGGGCGACCGTAGGATTGTGTCGGTTGTCGATCGACTCGTTTTGGTTGGCTTAGATCATGTCTTGATGGCGGTTATTTGGTCAGTTCGCACCGACTTCTCCGTTTTGGGGCCAGTAGGCGTATTGGGCCTCATGGGCTGGAAACCTGCGGGTGGCAACCCAGGCCAGGCGGCAAGCCAGGCCGGGCGGCATGCTAGGCCGGGCGGCGACCTTGGCTAGGTGTCGACCACCTCCAGGTCGCCTTGTGACTTCTCCCGGTTAGAGCTTGACCCTTCTGTCAACAATTAGGATGTTGGTTCAGCTTCGGTGTAACACATCCCCTTGTTGGTGTAACTCATCTCCTCATCCCGTAGCACATTCTTTATGTGTAAACCTTAGCAAGACAAATGTAGCACAATTATATAGTATAAAATGCTCATTTATATTTGATGTAAATTTAGTAAGGAGAGAGTTCACCTCTTATTGTAGTTTCATTGCATAATCGGTCCTTATTGTGCCGTAACCGATTCTTCTCTTGGTACAACAGCTCCATGGCTTATACCATTATTTACATGAACACTTCCATCATTTATAGCAGTGATTGCATGATCAAGCTCTTGATTTACGTTATGTTGGTCACCGTTTACATGTGTGGCCAGGATGTCCTCATCAGGAATGGTAGTATTAAGTGTTGTTTTCGCAATCTGAATGAAATCAGTCAACACTTGTCCTTTAGCTAGGTTCCTATGGAGGATAATTCATTCCATGTTCAATACCCCCCCCCCCCCCCCGCCCCATAACTTTCAGCATATGTTTTCTGATAGGCTTGGGGACACGAAACAAAGCACCAAAAGGCTTATTTGGGCGGGGGTCTCTAGACTGTGTTGGGCTTTGTGGATAAGTCGCAATGATGTGGTTTTTGATGAAGCGTCAATTCCTTCTTTTATACTGGTGATCTTTCGAGGCCCTTACTGGGTGAGTTTTTGTGTTTGCTGCTAAAGCAGGAGGAGAGACCACTTGTAAAGACGGATTGCAGGTTGCTTGAAACTGTAACCATGGAGATCCTCAGCAATAATTGGTGGCGATTTATAATCAGTTTATCACTATAGTAGTTTCGTCATGGAGTCAAACTTTGTGTTCTTAATCCTGTGGTGCCTTAGATGTTTGCTGGTTCTGCTGATTACTGTGGTTGTAATAAGTAAATTTTGCTATATACACCGGTCGTTACAGAGGTTGGAATAGTAATGCATTCCCTTTTTTTTAAAAAAATATAAACATCACCAATAATGAATGCAATTGTCTTCTGCATTCGGACTTAGTCAATTTTTGTGCTTAAAGGGGTCGGTTTTAAACACAGATGATTTTCAAATTCAAGAATATAAGAATATGATATTTATATCCGCAGCTTACCATGTGTCACGTCAGGACACAATCCTAAGGTTTGCACATTCTGTGTTATTTATGCTTAAAGATGTCGGTATTCTAAAAGATTTTGTGATCATGCATATTTATATTTATTACTCTAGTCTGATGCACAAAGTAGTCTAGCTTTTGCGAGCAAATACTACTAGTTTTTACCCTCACGGAAGGATGGCTGTAGTCATTTGTTCACGTGACGTTTCTTTCTTCCATTATTTTATTGTATTCCGATCTTAAATCTTGGCCCAATCTGTTGGTGTGCGTGATTAATCTGCTTGCAGCAACTGTCGGCTCAATCAGTGGAGGAAAAGATGTGGGCTTGTGGTCCAGTTGAGAAATAAACGTTTGGTTTATTCAGGCGTGGGTGCGCACTGGACCTGCAGCCCTTGCAGCCTATTTGGTGTGGGGTGTGATATAATATATAACACCTAATATGATTAAGTGTCGACCTATTTACTACTCTTATATATTTATCTCATAATCAAGTATGAAGTGATATTCTCTAGAATATGAGATACACTTATAGGAGTAGCTACTCATAGGAGTAGCAAAAATTATTAAAGGCCTTTTTGCTTAAAAAAAATACTGTTGTTGCACCATTTATTTTCCTTTTGTGATGAGCTGTTTTATAGTAACCTCAGATATATGTGCACCCCCTCACAACGTAAGAAAAGCTTGCGGGTGGAGAGAAAAGACCTTAGCGACATGGTTTTTTTTTCCTGTAAATAGGCTGGTGAGTCCGCTGACATGCTTTTTCTGCAAACAGGTGACGGGCAACATCTCACATATATTAAACAAGATCACAACACTTTTCTTAAACTAAGACCATAACTTCCTGATACATAAATAACATTATTAATCCGATATATATTTTATACCACACGCACGTCGACACATCACATACTTTCTAGAGATCTAACATAAACGCAGGAGCACATCCCTTTCTACTGGGCTTCAGAAGCACCTCCCTGCTTGTCGTCTGCTGGAACCCAAACGATGTTGAGCTTTGAAAGGAAATGGCACGCCGCCGCGTCCCCTGGCTTGAGATTGTGAACGAGGAAGAACGGGTGCTTGGGGCTCCACAGCGACGTGTCAAGATGGCACACGGCAACCACCTCCATGGGAGTGAGTCAGCGATGTGGCGGGGCAATAGGGCTGGCAGCGAGGTGGTTGGCGGAATGGTCGGTGTCATCAGAGATCCTGGCCGTAGGGCGTCATGAAAGAAGAAAACATCTGCCAGCATTTTCCTTCCATTGTTGTCGCTGTGAATATGGGCATGCCTGTCCCCTGAAACAAATTTGAGGGCACAAATTGTTCATTTAAGAAACTCTCATGGATCTATTAGAATCATATGTGCAACGTTAGGGACACGAAATGCATTTATTAAGTGTTCTTCTAGTAAATAATGAGATCTATGACTTTAATAAAATGGTCTCCCATAAGTGATAAGTGTTCATTTTCTATTGAGTAAGAATTAGGTAATAAAAGATCTCCCATAAGTGATAAGTTTCTCTTTAGGGGTCATTCATGGCTGATGTCATAAATTAACAATCTGTTTTAGCTTCGATATGCATATCGTCACATGATTCAATATGATATTCATATTCGACAGAAAAAACAAAACGACAGAATATGTTCATAAACATACATGCAACAAGATTAATAAAAAACTGAAATACAATATTATGGTATTGTACATTATATTAGATTACCTTTACTTGGTTCATCAACTCGGACCCATATGACAATGTGATCTTCTTTGGACCCTTTCCATCTTGAGATCTATATGACAATGTGAGCTTCTTTGGATCCTCATTTTTAGACATGTATGTCATGGGGGGCTTCTTTGGATCCTCCTCACCTTCAGACATATATGACACTTTGATATTCTTTGGATCCAGAATAACTTGGTGTCGAAGCTTGAGATCGACAGTAAATATATAGGGCTACATCGAGACTAAGAACTACGATGGTAACACAAGACGCCGAGTTATACAGGTTCGGGCCCTCTCGATGAGAGTAAAAACCCTACGTCCTGTGTTATGTGTATTGTATTGATGTTGGGGAAAACTTGTCTCCTGTTGCTACTGCTGATTTCCTCCCTCGATGGGGGGTACCCTGCCGCCTTATATTTCCAGTCGGCAGGAGGATACATGAAGAGTCCTAGTCGTAACCACAAGGGTTTATATAGAAAGTTTATCTGTACATGCCTTGTGCTCCAAGCCGAGTCGGTCGACTTCCTTGTTGATGAAGTACCCGGTCGGCTACCAACTTAGTCTTGTATGAGGATACCCGTAAAGCAAGTATGCCACAGCAGCCCCCGAGTGCTTCTTGATTTTGAGCTTTGTTTCTCAGAGTGATCTTTAGTGTTGATCATAAATTATGAAGACCTCTTTATTGAAGTTCCTGATAGATCTGGTGCACCGGTCAGGTGCACCTGATCAGGTGTAGCCCCCAACTCTTGTATAATTTGGAGACTGATAAATAATGCAAGAGTCTAATCATATTAGCTCTTATTATTTTCTAGGTATTTTACTCAAACCATCAAGTCTGAGTCTAACAGACCTCTGGTCATTAAACCATTGGCTCACTTTGCAAGGTTTCAACCTTGCCTACCGATTATCAAAAAGGTCGAGTGATATACACTATGTCCGAGTGACTAGTCGGTTTGAATTTTATGATATCAATCATATTCAATTCATGTGAACCAATATAACATCAATCATATAATGGTATTAAGCTAAATGACATCAATCATAATATAGCCTTTTCCTAATAATTAGTTACTCTATCTATTCATGAGTCCAATTTTGGCAATTTGGTTATTGAGTTCAATCAATACTATAACCTTTGAACTTATATCCATATGACCATCAAGTCCTTTGCTACATGATCATCAAATCATATAGATATGGTTAAACATTTTTCAAATGCTTCTCATCAAAGAAGCTGTTGGCACTTCCTAAGTGCCCCTTTTATATGTGAATATCACCCCAATTAGAGTATAATTAATACTAATTTAAACCATTTACCTATGATATTACCTATATATTTGTATATGCGTTGTTTCAGAACTTTATTGCAGAAACAGGTAAAATTGGCTATTAAACTGATGCTGGACAAGACAGGAGTCCAGAACCGACGAAAAGCACTGAAGAAGTCCAGTGCGCCGATCGGCGCCAGCACATGAGCCGATCGGCACAAGGGTATTTTAGCCCACAGAAGTGACTGAGGCCCATTCCGATGGAAGTTTATCTGATGTTTATGGAAGTTTATCTGCGCAAGACACTTGAAAATATTTGCTTAGAAGATTTATGGAACTTCAAGATCTCGACGTGCAGTACAAGACTTTATCTCGAAGGAAAAGACCCACGTGGCAGCTGTGCAAGACAGAAGGAACCAACTCAGAGCAAAAACCAGAGAGAACACGGCTTGCGCCGATCGGTGCAATCCTACGCTGATCGGCGCAACCGACTTATTTGGTAGAAACCGAGTCCTTCACGAGTAGAACCCCTATATATACTTGTAACCCCTAGCCACGATCAGTACACCCCAAGGAGGAGGTAACAGAGGGACAACAGATTCGTGAGTTAGAGCCACCGGGGCTTGCCCCGTTAGAATAGACCTCTAGTTGAGTTTCAGGAACCATTGGTGTAAGAGTTGATCCGTTAAGGTAGGCCATCTCGACGGTGATGAATCTTACTCTATGTATCTCAAGGATGATTGAATATATTGATGATGGTTTTGGTGATTTGTCTATCTTGATTCTATAATCATACATGTGCTTATTGTCATTGCTTAGTTCTAGGCTAAGTAAGTTGATATTATCTTAATCGTGGTGATTAGGATAGTATTCAGACATTGTATTGATTATGGTTGCTTGATGATGCCGGTAGTGTGGTTTAGCGGTGACAGCACTAAACCTACGCAACACTATTGGATAGTTGAGTAGGGTAAGATACTCGCGTGATTAAGGATTTCCTCTCGGCAGCGATAAATCAGGAGCCGCTCGGAAAGCAGGATGGTCTTATTCATTATAGGTTTTCATTGATCCATGTAATTATCCATTATGATGTTGTTTAATTAGACTATTTGGTTACGATCTCACTAGTAGATATCTGGCTACTCACCGAATAGTTTTAGCTTTGGCTTTGACTTGCACTCTAGTTCAACTTCGCTGGTGAACCGATCGGCTCAACACTTGCGCCGATGGGCTCAACGACTTAGATCCGCAACAGTGCCGATTGGCTCAACACTGCGCCAATCGGTGCAATGACAGAATTACCGTCTGGCGCACCTTTCCGCTGGCCAGTCTCCCCTTCATACAACATAAACTTAACAGTAGCCTTGATTAGATCTTTTACTGTTAACTTTGTTTAATTATCCGTAAGGTCTCAGTGGTTCGATAATACCTTGGAATACTCTAAGGAAAAAGTGCTACAACTGTACATCGTTCTCTTGCAGTATATAAGTGGGTGCGTAGTAACAACCAACAAGCACATTTTTCTGGCGCCATTGCCGGGGACAATAGCAGGTTTTTAAACATTGTTTGATGTATTAGTGTTTAGTCATTGTGCTTTACTTGTCTTTTTAGTACATATATGTTGTTTAGTGAAATTAACAGGTATGAATGGTCCTAAGTCAAACAAACCCTCTAATTACACCGATGATCCAAAAAAGCTCTTACGCAAGAAGAGAATAGCGGAAAAGAGGAGCAAGTTACTTGGAGATTTACCTGGAGAACCAGTTCGTGCCAGCCCTCGAGTATTATTCACAATTGCAGATCTAGAAGCAGGAGCAATGGCAGACCAACCCTTGGTTAACAGTTTGAAGCCTCAATTGGATAAGGTTGTCAAGACAGATTTTCAAGAAGCTCAAGATCATGCTCCATATCAACTAGAGAGGTACGTTGGATTAGTGGCACAATAACCATTCACAGGTTTGGAAGATCCCAATCAGCATCTACAACGCTTCCTTGAAGTCTGTAGTACATTCAAAGTAGCAGGATTGACCGAAGATCAAGCACGTGTGCGGCTGTTCCCCTTCTCTCTAGTTGGATGGCCTAAGCAATGGTACAATAGCTTGGAAAATGCAGTAAAGACTACATGGGAAACCTTAGCAGTTGCATTCTTAGCCAAATACTTCCCTCCTGGTAAGACTCAAGCTTTGAAGAATAAAATTCATGGATTTACGCAGAATATTGATGAGAGCATTGGAGAAGCGTGGGAAAGATACAATGAATATATGGATGCATGCCCTCATCATGGTCTTATAGTTGGTGAAACTGTTGAGAGATTCTACATGGGATTGAATATCCCCTCCCGTCAACACTTAGATGCTTCAGCTGTGGGTTCATTCATGTCAAAGACTCCCACTCAAGCTAAGGAATTGATCAAATTACTAGTTGAAAATCAATCATGGGATTGTGAGAGAAGTTTAAGGAACCTATAACCTTCTAAAGGAGTAGCAAAGAGCGTGATTGAGAAGACTCATGAAGACTTGGTTACGGATCGCCTTGATGCTATTCAAGAAGGTTGGACAATAATTCTCATATCCCTAAGGAAGAGTCACTCAGGCTAGTAGAATCACGCTCCACTTGTGATGAGTGTGGAGAATTCGGCCATGTGCAGAAAGATTGCCCTAAAGAGATGAAGATGCTAGAATATATAAAGAATAGTGGATACAAACCCAATATCAGCAACAAAGGAGTTCTTTCTCTCCTAGTTCGTCCATGCAAAACTCTATCCCGCTTTGTCTCCAATTTTCTGAGTTCTTTCAAGCTCAAGAAAAGATCAACAAGGACAATCAAGCAAAATTCAAGGAGGTTGATCGTGTTCTTGAAGGAATTAATGACAAGGTGATAGAAATTGGGAGCTCCGATGAGCAGATTTTGAAACATACCAAGATTATGGAGCAACAAATAGGACTGTTATCACAGGCCATTCAAGGCAACAAAGGGGTTATTCCTGATAATACAATGTCTGCAGAGTAGTTAAAGGCAATAGCTACACAGTCAGGAAAGCAAACAGAAGATACAGAGCACTCTGCGGGAGCAAGGAAGACCCACGCCAATCGGCTCACCACTGGCACCGATCGGCGCGATGGTACTGTTAGCACCGATCGACTCACTCATTGCACCGATCGGCGTGAGAAAGAGACTGACCTATCTGGACTAAAAATAGGTATGGAAATAGAGGAGCATGGCCCTAGCACATTCTTGGATACTCAACTGCTGACAAAGACAGAAAGAGTGCGGCAACACGACGAGCAATTTGCAAGGTTCGTCGATGTTATGAAGAAGCTTTACATCAATATCCCTTTTGTTGATGCTATTCAAGTACCTACCTATGCCAAGTACATTAAGGACATGATGAAAAACAAGAAGTCTCTAGCTTCTGAAGAGGTTGTGAAGGACACTAAGGAACTTAGGGTTTTTTGGGGGGAGGGGGGGGGGGTGAGTGGGAAATGGAATCAGGTGGGGTGTTTTCTTTGGCAACGGATTGTGGGTGTGGTGGGTGGGGAACACGATGGTGAATCCCTTGGAAAACACGATGGTGATGGTGGTATGCAGCGAAAATCAAAACACAAACCAAATCGAAACATAAATTCAAACCAGCAACTACTAAACTCGACTAGGACACAAACTCAACATCACGGACTCTGAAATTAAATTATGCAAAGGCTAAACAATGTTTGGGATGGTAGGGAAATTTTTTTTGTTGGCTTTCTCGTGGACAATAGGTGATGAACACAAACAAATCTAAAGGGAAAAACACGATAATACCTCACGGGGAACCTAGGAATCTGATACCACTTGACGTAGATGAGGATCGATCTTCTGAGAGATAGGGGGGATAAACTTGAATTTGGAGACTCAGTGTCGACGAGTTGACTTGAATCAGACACGATCCAACCCCGCAACCGTTACACCAAGCACCATGTGATTGTTCCTGCAAGCGAATCGAGAACACAAGCAAGAAAGAATAAATACGCAATCTAAAATTACAAATATGGATGAAGCAAATCACAAGAAAAGGTTCAAGCTCTGAACACAAAAGGACTAATCACCACAGTGGTGTAGAACAAGAACAGGGGCCCAGGATTTGTCACCAAAGTTACAATAATTCGAACAAGTTTCTCTCTAGAAAACTGAACTAAACAAAACCCGAGACTAAATGACGGTGGCTACTGAGTTTATGAAGGAACCAGGGGAGTCCTAGGGTTGGGGCGACAAGAGGGGGGGGGGGGGCACAACATGAGCTTAAGGCCCGACTCGATACAGGGCCAAGGTTACCCAAAATAGATGGCGCAACATGTTGTCATGGTCAGACAACATGACTCATGAACCTTTTGGAGCTAGGACCAGAAGAAAAACGACCGCGTCATTGTCCCCTTTCCAATGCATCAAAGAATGACTTGTTTGGATGTCGGATGTGGGAGATATCATCAAGGCCGTGAAGGGGTATCGGCTGAATCCGAGACGAATACGGTGACCGAATTGGTGATGACATGTAACTTGGGGAAGGCCATGATATGTGCGTATCCAGCATGGTGATGTCCTCATCAATATCTATGTACACACGCGCAGCCCCCCCCATTGAGTGGTGAAACATGGACTTTAGCAGTCGAATGCACGGGAAGAAACAGGGAACATCGAACCTACCGGGGTCATCTGGACGAGGATCGACTGACATTTCATGGCCTTATGTCAGTGAAATCCAATCTTGGTTATAGTGTGCGGGACTACTTCCACTACAAGAAGAGAAGTGGAAATAGCTCAGCTAGTCTCGAGGCATTTGATTTCCCACATGCTTTGGAAAAGTTAATTGATTGCATCTGTACTGAGAAGAAAGTTAGGATGTAATTGACAACATTTGATGAATCAGCTAATGGAGACTTTAGCATTACACCACTGAAATGAGTGAGTGAATCGAGCCTGATGATGATGATGATGATGATGGTGGTGGTGATAGTCTTGGTGACGAGAATGTTGATGCTTACAAAGATTGGCTTCAGAAGCAAGGATCCGATACTTCAGAAACCACATGTGAAGTATATTTTTCTCCTATTTGACATAGTCCTATTGTTGGTATCTTGAAGGTCTTTGCGATGTAGACCGGGATGGTTCAATCGCAGCATACACTGCATGGCTGAAGGAGAAAGGCCTCCTGAGAGACATCAGTAACTCTTTTCTCATTCTGACTTCTTGTTCTGTAAACATGTTTTCTTCTTTAACTAAGACATCAGTATTTGCAATGTTTTAGTGTGTTATAACAATTATGTGATCCTACACATGTATATGGTGAGGGCACTGGTTGTAGCGGATCAGGAGGAAAAGAATAGCCAATTCATGCTAGGAGAAAAAAGAAGGCGAAAGGTTATATATATATATATATATATATATATATATATATATATATATATATATATAAAGTAAGTAGATATTATCTTGATCGTGGTGATTAGGATAGTATTCGGACATTGTATTGGTTATGGTTGCTTGATGATGCTAGTAGTGTGGTTTAGCGGTGACAACACTAAACCTGCGCAGCACTATTGGATAGATGAGTAGGGTAAGGTACTCGCGTGATTAAGGGTTTCCTCTCGGCAGCGATAAATCGGGAGCCGCTCAGAAAGCAGGGTGGTCTTATTTATTATAGGTTTTTATTGATCCATGTAATTACCCATTATGATGCTATTCGATTAGACTTTCTGGTTACGATCTCACTAGTAGATACTTGGCTACTCACTTAACAGCTTAAGCCTACAAGGTATCTGGCGTACTTTGGCTTAGATCCACCAGTGCACCGATCGGCTCAACATCTGCTGATCGACACGATGATAGATTCACCAGTGTGTCGATCGGCTCAACACCTGCGCCGATCGGCGCAATGACAGATTTGCTGTCTGGCACACCTTTGCATGGGCCAGTCTTCCCTCATGCAACCTAAATTTGACAATAGCTTTGACTAGATCTTTTACTGTTAACTTTGTTTAATTATCCCTAAGGTCCCAGTGGATTCGATAAACCTTGGAATACTCAATTCAAGGGAAAATAAGTGCTACAATCATACACCGTCCTCTTGCGGTATATAAGTGGGTGCGTAGTTATGACCAACAAGCTACCTATTTTTTGGTGCCGTTGCCGGGGACCATAGCAGGTTTTTAAACATTGATTGATGTATTAGTGTTTAGTCATTGTGCTTTACTTATCTCTTTAGTACATATATTCTGTTAAGTGAAACTAACAGGTATGGATGGTCCTAAGTCAAACAAACCCTCCAATTACACCGATAATCCAGAAAGACTCTTTTGCAAGAAGCGAACAGCGGAGAAGAGAAGCAAGTCACTTGGAGATTTAGCTAGAGAAGCAGTCCGCATCACACCTTAAGCATTATTCATAGTAGAAACCGCAGTTCAAGATAAAGAAAAGAGGAGATGGTAGATTTACCTATGGTTAATCATCTCAAGCCTCAATTGACTAATGTTGTCAAGACAGATTTCCAAGAAGCTCAAGATCAACTTCCATATCAATTGGAGAGATATGTTGGAATAGTGGCACAACAACCATTCATTGGTTCGGAAGATCCCAATCATCACTTGCAACACTTCGTTGAGGTTTGTAGTACATTCAAGATAGCGGGATTGACCGGAGACCAAGCACGTGTGCGGCTGTTCCCCTTCTCTCTAGTTGGTCGCCCCAAGCGATGGTACAATGGATTGGAAAACCCAGTAAAGACGGTGTGGGACACGTTAGCAACTGAATTCTTGTCCAAGTACTTCCCTCCTGGTAAGACTCAAGCTTTGAAGAATAAGATTCTTGGGTATACACATAATGTTGATGAGAGCATTGGAGAAGCATGGGAGAGATACAATGAATATATGGATGCATGCCCTCATCATTGTATGATAGTTGGAGAAGTTGTTGAGAGGTTCTACATAGGACTAAATCAACCATCTTGTCAACACTTGGATGCCTCAGCTGCAGGTTCATTCATGTCAAAAACTCCCACCCAAGCTAAGGATTTGATCAAGTTGCTAGTTGAAAATCAATCATGGGATAGTGAGAGAAGTTCAAGAAATTTGCAACCTTCAAAAAGAGTGGCAAAGAGTGTGATTGAGAGGAGCAATGAAGTCTTAATTATAGATTGCCTCGACGCTAATCAAAGGAGGTTGGACAATAACCTTCATATCCCTAAGCAAGAGCCGCTCAAGCTAGCAGAATCACGCTCCACTTGTGGTGAGTGTGGAGAATTTGGTCATGTGCAGAAAGATTGCCCTAAAGAGATGAAGATGCTAGAATATATGAATAATAGTGGATGGAAGCCCCAGTATCAGCACCAAAGGAGTTCTTTCTCTCCTAGTTCGTCCATGCAAAATTCTATCCCACTTCGTCTCCAATGTCATGAGTTCTTCCAAGCCCAAGAGAAGATCAACAAGGACAATCAAGCTAAATTCAAGGAGATTGATTGTGTCCTTGGAGGAATTAATAACAAGGTGATAGAAATTGGGAGCTCCAATGAGCAGATCTTGAAGCATACCAAGATTATGGAGCAACAGATGGGACAGTTATGCAAGCCATTCAAGGCAACAAAGCATACCAAGTTTGTAGAGCAATTAAAGGAAATAGCTACGAGGTCAAGGAAACAAACAGAAGATCTAGGGTACCCCGCGGGAGCAAACAAGCCCCACGCCGATCGGCGCACACATGGCGTCGATCGGCGTGACGGTCCTGACGGTACTGATTGGCTCCCTGAAAGTGCCGATCGGTGTGAGGAGGATGTTGACCTCTCTGGTCTGAAAATGGGCATGGAGACAGAGGAGCATGGCCCTGCCACGTTCCAAGATACCCAACTACTGACAAAGATAGAAAGGGCGCGACAACACGACGAGTAATTTGCAAGGTTCGTCGATGTTATAAAGAAGCTTTACATCAATGTCCCTTTTGTTGATGCAATTCAAGTACCCACCTATGCCAAGTACATCAAGGACATGATGCAAAACAAGAAGTCTCTAGCATCTAAGGAGGTTGTGAAGGTGACTAAGGAGCTTACGGCGACAATCAATGATGTTGCACTTGAGAAGAAACCCAACCCTGGATCACCAAGCATCAAATGCATTATTGGAACAAGGATATTTGATAGGTGCTTGTGCGATCTTGGAGGAAGCGTAAGTGTTATGCCCCATCATATATTCACAAGTCTCAATTTGCCTGAATTGGAGCCTACGGGTATGTGTTTGGAGTTAGCCGATCAATCAATACGCTTCCATGATGGAATTGCTATGGATGTGCCTGTTCGAATTGGAGATCATATCATCCCTGTTGATTTTATTGTGCTTGATATGGATAAGAGGGCGAGGACACTGTTGATCTTAGGCAGACCTTTCTTGAGGACAACAAAAGCAAGTATTGATGTTGGCAGTGGTGAGATAAGCTTCAATAAAAGTGGGACTCCCTACTCTTACAAGTTTCGCCCGAATGTAGAAGAGTGTCGTACTGTTGATGAAGTGAAGAGATACAAGACACCATGACATCGAAAGTAATTAGAGGGGATGTATGGATAGGTTGTCCAAGCTATATGAGCCATGGAGATAAGAGAACCTTGTAGTGTCGTGGCCTTACATCCCGCACCACGACACTAAGGATTGCTTGTTTGCGGGGAGGTCAAGCTCTTTGACCTCTAAATAACTAGAGCACTCTTGGGAGGCAACCCAATAATCGGGGGATTTAGGAGTTGTTTAGTGCTTGCGGGAGGGCAACCGTTTCATCTAGTTAATTAGTGCTAGACAGGAGGGCAACCCGATGTTTTTAATTTGCTTGCTTATAATAAAAACAATCTCTCGGATAAAAGAAATAGAAAAAGTGTGTGCTTAATTCTTGTGTGCTCTTGCTTGTCTATTTATTTGTGCAAAACTGTGTATATACATACTGTAAGACTAACAACATAGGAATAAAACAAAAAAAGACCTAAAACAGAAAGGAATAGTGCTTGTGCCGATCGGCGCGTTATTGCCCAGGTCAGGACAGAAGGCTGACGACGCCCAAAATTGAAGGGGTGCTAAAAATCAACCAGCACAATAATTTTCAGAGATGGAGCTACTTTTAAGGTAATTAAAAATCCTTTTAAATTAATTTTTGTGTGCAAAATGGTTGCTAAATGATGCAAGAATGGACGTTGCGCTGATCGACGCGTGTCAGCGTCGTTCGACGTGGACACCAGACTGGCCCCACTACGTATGTCAATGCTACAGGAACATTGGGAAAGATGGAAAAATTAGGTAAAAGAGATAAACACGAGACATCAGGATCAGCGCCGGGCTAAAAGACGAGGTGCAAGGGAGTTGCGCTGTTTGGCGCTGTACTGCGCCAATCGGCGCAGGTACCCATGCGGTTCCCAAATGGGCAACAAAGGAGGCAGGCGTTGATTTTGAAGAACAGGTATAATTGCTATGTAGGTGTGTGGTGCTGAAGGGACACAGAATTGACCAAAAGCTGAAAAAGAGACGGCGGACCGATTGACGTGGGCCTGTGACCGATGCTGTCAATCGAGACGTCAGGATTTCATGCTATTTCCCTACCAAACAACATAATGTACTAGGAAGCAATATAAAGGAGGGTAATCAAGCGCTAAGTTGTCAGAGCATTCAAAATTTGAATTGTGCTGATCGGCATGTTCTCAAATTTTAAAATTTCAAGGCGGGTCCTTCTCCTGGAAGTTTCCCACACTATAAAAGGGAGGCCAGGCACCCCCAGTTCGACACACCATCCTGGTAATCTCTCCACCTTCCCCACTATCCACGATCTCACACACGTTCCGCATTTCTCACAGATGGATCATCTCCGCTCCTCCGTCGGCAAATTAGGCAAGAGGTTGCGCCGGGGAAGCTGTTCCAACGGTAGCAGCGAGTCGAGCGGTGAATCCTCCATGAGGGGGAGCTTTGGCGCTCACAACGACATGTTGGTGGGTGGTGCATCCACCGGCTTGGCGGCAGAGATCCGCGCCCACCACTCCGTCTCTAGCGCGCCCCTTCCAATGGGGCGTGCTACGAGGAGCTAAACGGCGGCAAGCCGTGGGGTTCCCAGATCACCACCACCGCGGGCATTCGTGCCGTGCATGGTGGAGGAGGGCTTCACCCTCTGTAGCACAGAGGAACAGCAACACTACAATGTGGTGAGGGGAAGGTTCATCCCCAACTTCGACTTGGACAAGACCTTCCTCACCACGATCGGCATGTGGGAGGACATAAGGAGGATGCTCAACAATCTCGGCTGGGCGGACTTCCACCTCCTCCCCATGGACAACAACCTCAACATCGTCACCGAGGTTGCCTTTACGATGAGGCTTGGCACCATCGAAGACGGCAACGAGGCCATCAACTTCCGCGTCCGCGACATCAGCTACATGATGACCATGGAGGCGACGGCTCAAGCCTTCAGCTTCGACACTGACATCACCGGCATCTTGGGACTTGGGGAGTTAGACTCATTTTGGAGGCGGCTCTCGCTCGCGGAAGAGATGAAGCGTGGCAACATCCGCAACCTGACCATTCAAGTCTTCCATCGATGGTTGGCGGCGTGCACGGGCGACAATGTCGACTCCAGCAACATCACCGATGTGGACTTGCGGTGGCTCTACAATGCCATCATGAGTCCGTCTCATTGCAACCCTATGTTGGTGATGGTGCGGGGTTGGATCGACAAGAGGGCGAAGGCTAGCAAGAAGTTGGCCTTCGGGGCCTATCTTCAACACCTAGTAGCCCTCATCTATGAAGGCGATGGACCGGGAGTGCGCGACGACAAGTGGGAGTGCGCGACGGAGATCGTCGATAATATGACTCGTGGCAATATTGTCACGGGAAGTGTTCGTGCCGGCTTCCATGTCGGCGGCACCAACATCAGGCTCCCGTGTGCGGAGCTGGGAGTTTTCCTCCATCACAAGCTGGAGGGAGGAAATTGGCTTGAGGAAGGTCTCCTGGAGGGGGGCCGAGCTCTCAAGGACCGCCGTGGGCGAGTTCGATAACCGGTGAAATTTACAGCAGCCGGCAGTGAGTGGGACTCCTAGAATTCACGTCAGGACCCTCAGCAGTACCAGCCAGGGTAGGGCGACGCAGCGGGCGGTTCACAACCCTCTGTGCTGGTTGGTGTAGGCTACGCATTGGTCGGCGTGACCTACTATAGCATAGGTATTGACTATAAGTACCAAGGACGTGTACCTGTGGTGCCTCCTGTGCCCGGTGCAGACTTCTTCGTGCCCATGCAGGGGTACATCGACAACAACATGCACTACATCGAGCGCGTGGAGGACACCATGTCCCTAATGTGGTACAACCACGAGGCGATGGTGGACGAATTCGAGCGACTCAAGGTGCAATGCTATGGCTACGATCAGCCACCGCCTCCACCTCCGTTTAACTAGAGTGCCTAGGAGTTGGCACATGTATCGGTTTCCCGGTTTGCGTCTTTTTCTTTATTTGCTTATGTGTGTGTGAGAAGGTTGGGAAACCATGTATCGGGTGTGTTTACTTTCATGCAAGTGTGCTAGTAGTAGCTAGTAGTAAGTTTATTTTATGCAAGTGTGTTAGTGGTAGTTAGCAGTAGTTTTATTTTTATGCAAGTGTGTGCAAAAATCATCACCATGTATTTGAGTCTCGATTTTAATATAATGGTGGTGGTTATGCTCTTTTAGGAGAATTGAATTATTTATTCTTTCTTGAAAAGTACCGATGAGGACCAAATAATGTTGAGCATTGAATAAAATTTTCGAACTTACACTTAATGATTATTCGGCAAATATGTCTTATGTGGAGCAATTTTGAGTACCCATGTGCTTCATTTGTATTGTCCAAATTTTGATGATAACTTAGTACCAATCTTTTCATAAATAAATTTTCATGTTGTGAACTTTGGAATTTATTCTTTTCAATATCCTTACTTACCAATGTCATATTTTGAGCAATTCTCATGAACCTTTGATAAGTAGATGAACATTAAATTGATGGTTGAGTTTGGTTAGGATTTAATTCATTTTGGTATGAACTTTACTAAGATGGCAAATCTTTGTGTACCTTTTTCTAGCCTTGAATTACTCATGCAAAAATTCAATTCCGCTGAGTATCCTACCATAAACCCAAAATATCTTGTTGAGTATCATTCCTTGACCATATCCTATATTTCTGGCTATATTTAATTCTTAAATAAATGTTGAAGCTAGAGGAATCAAATACCAACAAATACTGGTGAATTCGGTTTGAGAGGAGATCGGCGCACCCTGCATCGATGGGCGTAGCAGAGAGCAAACTAAAAAAAGGGGGAGAAACAAAAAGTGATAAAAAGAAAACAGAAGAAGAAAAAGAAAAAAGGGGGAAAGCTCTGCTGTTTTCTAAGGACTATGAAAGTTTTAAGTGTGGGGGGATGGTATATGACATGCTTATTCTCAAAATTCATCCTAATATAGCCATGAATCATTCCAATCATGTGCTATCTGATAATGGGAGTTCTTTTTCTTCCAAGATCAAATTTTTGCTATGCGCATGTCCACATATCCAAAGTGTGAGTCCTTTCTTAAAATTTTTCTTTGTTAATGGCCATCTTGATAAAGTTTCTATAATTCCAACAAAGAATAATCTCCTAGCTTTACAATATATTGTTGATTTATGTTTGCAGTCCTTGAATTACCTCACCTAGCTACTCATATAAGCCTTAGACAAATATTATATGATCGTTATGATGTAGAATACAGGTTGAGTGATTTGAAAGATGAGTTGTTGCCTTGGATTATTTGGAAGATATATTCTTTATGTTCACAACAATCTTTTAAGTGATTTACTAGAGTGGAAAAGTTATAATTTGTGAGTTGGACATGATTTATTGCTTGGGGAGAAACTTTAAGCTTTATGCCCATATTTGAACTATTTTGTTGAATACCAATATGAAATATATCACAATAGAACAATGCTCAATATTTGCTGATTTGAGATATCTTTTATGATAGAAAGAGTATGTTCTTTGATTTTCTTTCTTTTACTTTACTCGGAACGAGCAAAGGTTTAAGTGTGGGGGAATTGTTGGCACTCCCCAAGTGCCCCTTTTATATGTGAATATTACCCCAATTAGAGCATGATTGATACTAATTTAGGCCATTTACCTATCATATTGCCTATATATTTGTACATGCGTTGTTTTGGAGCTCCATTGCAGAAACAGGTAAAATCGGCAATTAAAGTGATGCTTGAGAGGACATGAATCAAGAACCGATGAAAACCACTAAAGAAGCCCAATGCGCCGATCGACGCAGTCCATGACCCGGTTGGCGCAAGGGTGTTTTGGCCCATAGAAGTGACCGAGGCCCATTCCACATGTTTATGGAAGTTTATCTGCACAAGACACTTGAAGATATTTGCCTAGAAGATTTATGGAACTTCAAGATCTCGACGTGCAGTACAAGACTTTATCTCGAAGGAAAAGACCCACATGGCAGCTATGAAAGGCAGAGGAACTGACTCGGAGGAGAAACAAAAGAAGACAACGCTTGTGCCGATTGGCGCAATCCTACGCCGATTGGCGCAACTGTCTTGTTTGCTAGAAATTGAGTCCTCTACGAGTAGAACCTCTATAGATACTTGTAAACCCTGGTCTCGGCAGAGGCAGAGGCGACAGAGGGACAACAGATCCGTGAGTTAGAGCCACCGAGGCTTGCCCCATTAGAATAGAGCTCTAGTTGAGTTTCAAGAACCATTGGTGTTAAGAGTTTATCCATCAAGGTAGGCCATCTCGACGGGGATGAATCTTACTCTATGTATCTCAAGGATGATTGAATATGTTGATGATGGTTTTTGTGATTTGTCTATCTTGATTCTATAATCATGCATGTGCTTAGTCCAATTTCTTAGTTCTAGGCTAAGTAAGTAGATATTATCTTGATCATGGTGATTAGGATTGTATTCGGACATTATATTGATTATGGTTGCTTGATGATGCTAGTAGTGTGGTTTAGCGGTGATATCACTAAACCTACGCAGCACTATTGGATAGTTGAGTAGGGTAAGATACTCGCGTGATTAAGGGTTTTCTCTCGGCAACGATAAATCGATAGCCGCTCGAAAAGCACGGTGGTTTTATTTATTATAGGTTTTTATTGATCCATGTAATTACCCATTATGATGTTATTCGATTAGACTTTTTGATTACAATCTCACTAGTAGATACTTGGCTACTCACATAACAGCTTAGGCCTACAAGGTATCTAGCACACTTTGGCTTAGATCCACCAGTGCACCGATCGGCTCAATATCTACGCCGATCGGCGCAACGATAGATTCACCAGTGTGCCGATCGGCTCAACATCTGTGCCGATCGGCACAATGACAGTTTTGCTGTCTAGCACACCTTTGCGCTGGCCAATCTTCCCTCATGCAACCTGAATTCGACAACAACTTTGACTAGATATTTTACTGTTAACTTTGTTTAATTATCCTAAGGTCCTAGTGGATTCGATAAACCTTGGAATACTCAATTCAAGGGAAAAATAAGTGCTACAATCGTACACCGTCCTCTTGCGGTATATAAGTGGGTGTGTAGTTACGACCAACACACTATTTAATCAAGTACTTTGGAACTTCAAAGTTCAAGGTAACATAGTGTTCATTTCTTGTAGTCCAAATGCTCCAAGGTAACTTGTGAGTCTTTTTCTCAATTGTTTGAACAAGTGGGATGAAATCCTCTAATCTTGGTTTTGTGGTAAATAGTGGCAATCATAGGTATATGAATGGCAAATTTCCCACATTACACCCAATTGTGTTTGCCAGGACCTCCATTATGTCATTGCCGACATTTAGTACATCTATGATTGATTTGTTGTGATCTATTACTATCTGCACTACAAGAATAATGCACTCTAGACACGATTGTGTAGTTATGTATTTATAAACGTCTTTACATCAAGACTTAAAGACACTTTTTAACATGATTTTAAAAATGTGTCAATGTGATAAGATGAGATGGTTAGACTAGGTTGTCAAAGACAAAGAGGTGATAAAGAATAATATTTCAAAACATTATATACAATGTCTCTACAAGCTTTTGACACCGCACGTGCGGAGAAGCCTCCAACAATTTTTTTTCTAGTAGGGCGAAAGCCAGTTAATTCAGCAAATGCGTGTAGTAGGGCTTTCAGAGTTGTCATCTTGGGAGACTTCCATTACCAAGAGCGTATCATTTTGTGTTGCTAATTTCTTGATTCCCAAACTACCTTGTTTTTTTGGCCTTGTAACCATGCATGTCCCAAGCTGGCAGGGATGAAAGTGTGTTGTATTGTCCATTATTAGGAGCGTATCATCTGCATATTGAACTACTGGAAAGTCCTGACCTTCTATGTTTTGCAGTGGTAGTTTAAGTTTCCTAACTGTAATTGTTAACTTTCTGTAGAAGATCAGCAACCAGAACTCTCCGAATCGTAAGGAAATGAAAAATATGCATGTGATGGGTTCAAAGCCTTTCTCTCAGTGTAGTTGCTAAATGGTAAACACTGTCATGAATGTTCTCTGCTTGTAACACATTAATCTGACATATTAGTGATGTGTACGCTTGCATTTGTAGAGAGATATAGAAAGTGGTGCTGAGCCAGGTCCTATGAAACTGTTTAAGGTTACTCACACGAAGCATGGACAATGGTCAAATGAGATGTCTGAAAGTATTTATGTGAGTGCTATAAACTTTGTGAACTAATTTACATTTTGTCACAACATTACGTACATTGATCACATACATTTGTTTCTTTTCCTCAGAGCAATGCAGTCAGGAGATTGCATATGGCGGAATCATCTGAATTGGGTTGTGACGAAGCAAGAAGTAACCCATCTGCATGTGGTAAAGAGGGCCTTATTGTCCAACAATCGTACATGGAAACAACCGGGCGCCAAATCAAGCAGGTTATGTGGCCAAGGTTACATGCGTAATCCAAATAAAAAGCAACTACTTAAGGAAAGAGTCCAAGACAAGCTCTTGAGATTGAGCACCGAAAAGCGCTTCTTGCAAAGCAAGCTACCGACAAGGAAGAAGAGGAGGAGCGACTCATGGACAAACTTCAAAAAAAATTGTTGCAAGAGTTTCCAGCAATGTTTCCACAAAACTGCAATCCAGAGGTAATTAACACTCTCATACCCACCCTCAGATCTGAAAGATACATCTATTTTTTTTATTTGCATCTCTTTTTGGCATTTTTTCCTTTGGCCCAGCCAAACCAGCCCGATAGCATTTGGCCCAACCTAGAGCTTGGGCCTAGCTCCACCACTGCCAAGCTCTGTTGCCAATTAAAGATTCGTAATGCTCGTGAAAGTTTCTGAAATTGCTCACATAGATTATAGTCGAAATCTCAACTGCTTTTAAATTTGTCATATTACATAATTTGTTCTCTGTTTATAGTTTGCAGGCTGCTACCAATAAAACCAACATTGCATTAGGGACCACTAAAGGCATAATTATAGAGGAGACCAATAAAGTGACAAACAATGTAATAAGCTGCAATACAACCGAACATGAAGCTAGGAACACTGAGGACAACATTGATGCAACACCAGTGCATAACACTGTTCGAACACTGAGGGCTCGGGTCAGTAGTTTGATCTAACAATATAGATTTCATAAGCTAAAATTATAACTACTGGCCAGTAGTTTCTCAATTTGAGGGCAATATCAAAAAAATAAGAGTTGTAGATTTATAGAAATTATTTTATTATTATAAATAAAGTTATATTAACAATCTAATTAATAACTATTTTTTATTTTTTTAAAGATAAACTAATGTTTTAATAATTTGGTAGACTTAATATTCTATCGTAAAAAGAAACATCAATTTATTAATTAATAGTGCAATTATGAAATTACCCTCAAACTACTGACCAGTAGTTTTTGAAAACTACTTGCCAGTATTTTGGATAGTAAAACTCCTGTTTTTTTTTGCATCTGTTTTTGGCATTTTTTCCTTTGGCCTAGCCAAACCAGCCCGATAGCATTTGGCCCAATCTAGAGCTTGGGCCTAGCTCTGCCACTGCCAAGCTCTGTTGCCAATTAAAGATTCGTAATGCTCATGAAAGTTTTTGAAATCACTCACATAGATTATAGTTGAAATCTTGACTGCTTTTAAATTTGTCATACTACATAATTTGTTCTTTGTTTTGTAATATGTAGGATGCTACAAATGAAACCAACATTGCATTAGGGACCACTGAGGAAAACATTGAAACAACACCAATGCATAAAACTGTTCGAACACTCGAGCCGGAGCAGGTAATGGTTTTGAACAAGTATGGCAATCATGATCATGTGGTTCTTGGATTATAGTTAACAATATTCCAACATCTTTATACCAGATTGAGACAAGAAGCATTATCACAACACAAAAAGAAAATGTTCCAGCTCGTAAACCAAAACCTACCAAGCTGTCAAAGAATTTGGTGAAGGAATATCGTGATCATGTGCCATCAAAAAGTTTCAGCTCTCGAAATGAGCTAATAGTTCTAAGTAGAACGGGAGGAGGCAAAAGAAATCAACATATAAGTATTGGAAATAGACCTTCATTCATAATTGCCTTAATTTTTATCAATACATTTCTATATAACTCCACAAGTTGTAATTCTCATCTCACTAGAAACCCTATATGTCTTTTATTTGGGCAGGAACATTGAGATTTGGCGGGGCGATATACAAGGTTCAAGATTGCTTAGTACCTAGGTGCGAAGCAACCTTAATTCTCCCTTCATTGTTATCATTTCAGCATGCAAAAATTTCTGTGAATTCAATTGCAGTTCTGGATTTGAATGGGTTGTATGAGTGAATTCTTGATTAATGTAAGCAATAATAATATTGGATTGATGTACTCTATTCATTTTGTTGTGATACACTAAACGCAGATTGCCATGGCTCATATATTGATGCAATACCCTCTATCTATATAGCAGCGACTATTATTCCGATGCAATACCCTTTGAACCTATAGCAATGACAGGTACATCGTCGCGATTCCCTTTGGCAGTGTAGCAATGATACATTCGCCGTTGCGACTCCCTTTGAGCATTTAGCAATGGCATGTTAGTCGTTGCGATTCCAATTGATCGTATAGCAACGACATGTCCTTCCGATCCGTTGTGATTGCAGGTGAGCATATAGCAACGACACGACAGGCGTCGCGATTCTGTTTGGGTGTATAACAACGGCACGTCCATTGCAATTGCGGCATTTGCTACACCTCAAGAGTGTTGCAATATTGCGTATTTGCAACTAGGCAACATTGATGCAATAGCCATTATAGCAACAATGGGTGTAGTTGTGAATCCGTCCTACTGCAACGCAGCCGTCATTGCCATATCATCTATACGCAACACCCCATGTCATTGCAACAAGGCACAACTACAACAATGATACAAAAAATTGATACAATGTGCTATCGCACCGCGACTACTTGCGATGTCTCCTAACATCATGACATTGTTGCAATAGTTTATTATCACAACAAAAATACCCATATAGCAATGTTTTCAGGGCCTTGTGACAGACCTGAAACCTTGTAGTGACATGAATAAATTTTAGAGCACCTTCTTAGAGCACATGAACAAATTTTAGGGCACATTCTCAGAGCACATGAACTATATGCTTTAGCACATGAACAAATTTTAGGGAATTAACTTGTAGTGAACTTCTTCATACGCTTCAGCACAACTTTGCCTGTCTTCTTTCTTGTCGGATCGCTGGCCACAAAGGTTGAGTAAGCCCTACATTCAAAGTATAGTATGTTTCAACAGCAAGTAGTGACATTTGGAGAAAAATGAGGAAAAAACTAAAGGAAATAGGAGAGACTCACTTATCAAGCAGTTTTTTTGGACAGGGGAAATGTCATGGCTGGCTTGAAAGATTGAATATAGGTACCAGACGATGCCCCACTTAATGTTGATGACAACAACTATCCAATGTCCAACAGTGTACAATGAAAATAAGACGAAGTCTTTTTTGGTCATTGAACAGTAGAACATTACTCTTGCCACATAGTTAGGAACATCTCCTCCAGTATCAGTTTTAACAACAACCAATGCCAACATCTGAGGATCTAGAATGGCCACAGGCAACTTTCTGGTTCTAGCCTCTTTGACCATATACCTGTGATTATTAGTAGAGTGAGACATTACTTAAACTACTACTTAAAATGCATAATCAATAGATAACATAATAATCTAGTGTAGCCTAAAGCATACTCACAATGAGAAAACCCTTAGAATGCTCATGTCTAAGGCATCCAACGTGAAAAGATCGTACAAGTTTGCATACTCAACAATGAATTTGTCATCTTCCTTTTTGAGAAAGTGTTGACACTTGATGTACGCGATGAAGTCCCTTTTCTTGTCCTTACAGCCTTACAAATATACGACATGAAGTTGGCCGGTGAGAGGCCCGGCCATGTTTTAGTCCTCGTGGCTCATTAGTGGCATCCCAAGCTTGAATTTGGTGTGGGGCTTTGTCCAAACTGATGATTCAGGAGCCATATTTTGAGAATCAACCTTAATATCCCCGGTGGCAGATTTTGTATTAGCGGGCTTGACCTTGCCCAGATCAATGCTCTTCAAGGTGCCTTGCTCACTAGTGCTCCTAAAGGGACCCTTGACCTTGCCCAGATCAGTGCTCCTCAAAGGGCCTTGGTCACTAGTGCTTTTCAAGGGGCCTTGCTCACCACTGCTCTTTGTTTTCTTAGCATTCTTAGGGTGTGTTTGTTTTGCTGGATTGGATTGGATAGCCTTGGACAGGATCATCGAGTCCAGTGTTTGTTTCACGATCAGACTGGATAGGGATGGACTGGAAGAGGAATATTCTCTTAATATGCTGGATGAGTCTGTCTCACAAAAATGACCGGATGTGTCTGTCCAAGTTGTGTAATGATGACGATTAGTAAAGCAATTAGACATTATTAGTGTGGTTTAATAATAAATAATATATATTACTATGATATTATAATTGATAAACAATAAGATATTGATTAGTATCTGATGAGAGCTTGATCATACTAGGATTAATAATAATTAACATATTTATTATTAATTATAAATTATAATGATGAGATTAAAATCATTATTACTATAAATCATACTAATTAGTGTATAGTTAATTATTATTACTTAATAATAAAGATCTATAATTTGATTATATGATCTTGTCCTATCCATCTTTATCCATCCAACCAAACACGAAACTAGATCATCCTATCCACTCAATTAAACACATAACTTGGATCATCCTATCCAGAAAAACCTGGATGACCATATCCCATCCAACCTTGCCCTCAAAACAAACACACCCTTAGGCACTTCCAAGGATTGTTCATACTTCTGGGGATCTGAGGGTTTCTTCACAGGTCTTGGAGGTTTGGGAGGACAAGGGATTGGTGTGATTTCCATTGGGGCAGGGTTGAGCACAATAAGACCCTTCCTCTACTGAACCCAGTGTAGAAGGGCTTCGATCAGTGTTGTCACCTCCCCGTTTGGTGGAACTTCAAGTACAAAGCTTTGGAGTTTGCTATGGACATGTTGGACAAGCACCACCACACAGCCGTAATGTACATCGATATTGTGCAAGTCGTTCTAGACAAACCTCTCCTCTAGCAACCTCGACCTGATAGCCACTAGTAGTACCCAGAAGAGAGCATGATGTAGGCTCCAAGAGTTGGGATATAGAACTAGGCTCCAGATCCGAAACCGTGTGATGCAACTCATGCTGCTCGGCCTTTTTGTCACCATTTTCCTACTCGGTCTGTTTGTCACCAACCTGCTGCTCAGCATGCTGCTCTGGATGCAGCTCATCATTTAAGTGCATCATATCACCATAGAGATCCTGCTCCACCCTTGTAGCAGCACCTTCTATGGATGAAAAGCTGGACCTCCATGCATCTGCTGGGCTTTGTTGGTTTGGAGTGTGGCCAATAGGCACAATCTTGAGACCTTAGGCATCAAGGATGTTGGGGATGTTTGCAACAATATCTTGTGTCACTTTTTTGAATATATTCAGATAATTGATCCATTTCCTCTTCACTTATCTTCCTCCTCTTGTTGTACCCTGGCATTCCTAATTTCCAGCCAACAAAACTTGATATTCCTCGCACACGACCTACAAAGTATAAGGAACACATATACTGAAGTATTAGAACTGTGTCCCCACTTATCATGAATGAGACATTAGAACTGATTCATGAAGAAAAATATGTTGCATGAACAACTAACCGGGGTGCTCAGCATTTCCCAAAGCCTTGGTGAGTGCATCTTGTCCATTGACTCAAGTATCAACATCACTAAATTGTTTAATTTTTTTGGCGACATCCTGAGTTGCATCACTGTTGAAACTAATCTCACCCGAGTCAGTGAGCTTGCCTCTTGGCCACAACCAATTCTTGGTCTGTACATTGGGGAACCGCTTCCATTGGTTTGGCCGACCCTCCTCTTCTAGCCTTCGATCTTCTTCTGTCCAAGCCAACTGCTTGCCTTCATACCCACCAGTTCCCAAATGATGGTTGTGTTTGTTCCTTGCATGTAGCTCCCTGTACCTATTCCTTGCATTGAGAAATTCTTCTGTTCTCTTGATCTTGACAAATGCTTTGTAATGTTCATTTTTGAGATGCTTCAACCTTTCGTATGGGGATTTCTCTTTCAACATGAAATCACTGACAAGAGTGCTCTTGTAGCTCCTCTAGCACTTTGCAATTGCTTTCAATGCCCTCTTCATACCTTTTTCCTTGATGTCATCGTTGTAGTGGAGGTAAGGCATGATATTGTCATCAAACAAGGCCTCTTTTCTACTGATTCCCATGTCCGTAAATCTTCGATGAAGCAAAGAAACTTTCTACCGAGAAGTGAGCCTAGCCAGCAGCCCTAGCCTTAGCTTTTCCTTCCTAGGAATAGGCATACCATCTTCACCAATTTCAGTGACCAAAATCGTGTCACTTGGCCAATGCGCTTCAGCCCTCATTTTTCTGCTTTTGCTCTCTTGTTGTGGATCAGTGATCCTATTGGGAGATTCCTCTTCAGCAGATGTAGATTGAGCCACTTCCTCCTCATAGTCCCAGTCTTCCGAACTCCTTCCTTCCTCAACAGACATCTACAAAACAAGAAGAGAAGAAAATTACCTGCACAGATAACAAACTAAGAGAGAAAGCACACCAAACTTGATCTATTAGTCTATAATATTTGCAAATTAGGTAAGTCTAAAGAAAAAATACAGTCATAAGAGGGTATTGAAAGAGTGTGAGTGTCGGGAGTTGAATCCGTATCTTCTCCTTGTTCAGGAGATCTTGTACCATTTAACTACAGTCACTATAATTTCAGCAATTTACCTAAGAGATAAGCTACATCAACTTACTATAATTTCAACAATCAACAAACTGCATAGCAATTTGCCTAACCATGTTTATTTTGACATAAACAACATGCATGCTCACATTCATGAGTACACAAATCACAAATCAAGCATGATGAACACAGGAATGATCATCATCCATTGTTAAAACACAAGAGAAATCAAGCATCCATATTAAACAAGGTTTGCCAATCTAATTAATAATAAGGTGGAAGAGATCAGCAATAATATCATTACGGCACCAAGCTACTAGCAAGCAATGCACACAAACAATGAGAGACTTGATTCTGATCGGCCTATTATTATTAGCAACTAGCAGCACACCCTAGTGCATCTAAACCTAAACCAGAGTGCGCCGGCCTCCTTGATCAGAGGCACATGCATGAACATCATAGGCTCACAGGAGTGATGACCTACACCAACTTACTATAAGTTCAGCAATAAACTAACTGCATAGCAATTTACCTAAGCATGTTTATTCTGACATAAACAACATGCATGTTCACATTGATGAGTACACAGTTTACAAATCAAGCATCTAAACACAAACAATGAGAGAATTGGTTCTGAAGTGCCTCTAAACATAAACAGAAGTGCATCTAGGTAGGAGAGCAGGAAATTAGGGTTACGCACTGTAATGTGAGGCACCTCTACATGAAGCCGAGCACCCTTGCCGCAGCCACGAGGACGCCAAGGAGCAATCCGCCGCCACGGCGGTCAGAGACATGGATGGGCTTAGGGTTGGGGTCGGAGACGGGGATGCCGCGCTCGGACATGTGGACAGGCCCGGGGTCAGGGTCGGAGGCGCCATCATCGCGGTCGGAGACGTGGATGGGATCGGGATCGGGGACGCCTCGGTCAGAGACATGAACGGGCAAGTGGTCGGGGTCAGAGGCGCTGCCGCCATGGTCGGAGACGTGGATGGGCTTGGGGTCCGGGTTGGAGGCGCTGTCACCACGGTCGGAGACGTGGACGGGCTCAAGGCTAGGGTCGGAGACGTGGATGGGCTCGGGGCCAAGGTCGGGGACGGGGACCTGCGGAGGTGCCACAGCCGTCGTGTGGGGGCTAGGGTTCGGGAGCTAGGGTTCGGGGAATGGTATACACCGGGAGGGTTGAAGTCACACTCACACCACATAGGGAGGGTTATATTTACTTGTGGGCAAAATATGAACTTTCTGGCCCAATATGCTGGGGAACCAACGTTGGCTCACCTTTGTTAGTACCATATCGGCTGCCGACCACAGCATTGCCATCTTAAAAATCTTCTCACGAGACGGTTCATCAAACTCACTATTACTTCTTCATCCATCTCCAATCTTGTGGCTGTGGGCCGCTCGAATTGTTTGTTGGCACTGGAACACATTCGGCTTATGAACGCCTTGGCTCGATCTAGTTCTGGCCTGTTGTGAATGAGCCGAGAGCTAGTAATGGTTGACGGCAGTAGGGTGCTCATACATTTCGAGGGCTGGGGCTGACGGCCTCCTTTTTTTTTCAGGCGCAGATTTGCTCAGGCCCACATGTCAATGGGTGTGGGAAAATCTTCATTGGTGTGTGGAAGGCGAAGAGACCACCTCAAACCATGTGGGAAAGAGAATAGTATCGCTCAGCCCCACATGTCAGTGGGTGTGGGCAAATATTCATCAGTGGAGTGGAAAGCAAAGGGACTGCCTCAACCACGTGTGAATGGCACAGTTTCACTTGGGCCCACACGTCCCTGGATGTGGGCCAATCTTCATTGGTGCAATGGAAGGTGAAGGGACCGCCTCAACCACGTGTGAAACAGAATAGTATCGCTCAGGCCCACATGTCAGTGGGCGGGGGCAAATCTTCATCGTGGGGTCGGACTTGATCGGGCCACACATCAGTGGGTGTGGGCAAAACATGATGTGTGCAGTGGAAGACGAAAGGGCGCGAAGCTGAGCGGAGTGTGTTGGGCAACGGCCCAGCACAGGGGCATTGTTGAGCCCACCAACTCTGCGCTCACTGACACGTGGGTGCCAGCTTCTCCGGGCCTGCTGAATCAGCGACTAAGGGTGTATCTGACTCCGTGCCCATGAAGAAGAAGGGACTCAGTCACCATATAATCAAGCACGTGACTCTGCAGCTCAGTCGCCTCCTCCACTCTCCTCGCCTCCTCTGCTCTTCGTTTCCCGTGCTCCTCGCCTTCGCTCTCCTCATCTCCTCCGCATGGTGCTCCTCGGCGATGACATGGTGCCGATAACCAGAGCCCGGGCCAGGCGCACCACGGGAGCGGCCGCGTCAGTAGCTTTCATTGGCTAGGGCCAGGGCACTGAGGCGATCCACGGCAACGGACTAATCAACATGTCTGATGGCGACAACAGCAGTTTCCATGGCGACAACGGCTTGTCTGACGGTGACAACAGCGGCTCCGACAGCAAGGCCTATTCCTTTCGCTCTGTAAGTTTCAAATACCCCTTTTGGTTTATCACAAAATCTTGATGCACGATCATGTTTGAAATTTGCTAGAAAGATACTCTATTTTTGCTTTGTTAAGTATTAGCATTTGCTAGAAAAATAGTTTAACTATCACAAAATATTGATGTATTTGTAGTCCTTTTTTTACAGCTAGAAAATAGTCCTGTTTTATGTATTTGTAGTCCTGTTTTTTACAGCTAGAAAATAGTCTTGTTTTATGTATTTGTAGTCCTGTTTTATGTATTTGTAGTCCTATTTTAGTTTAATTTTCAATCTCCTCTTTGCTACTCGTGTCGGTGCAGTAGCTCTGTGGAGGCATCTTCATCTTCTCTCTGTTGTTCAGAAGGTGCTGGTGCTGTGATTTTATTCAACCAAATAAGTCCCTTAGTTTAAATTCCGTCATTATTTTGAGCTCGTTTAGCCTATTGGAGGTAGCTGCATAGACATATCCTAAATAGTGAACATTTATTGATTGTCCTCATAATTGCTGGCCTAGACAAAAAAAAAATTATCCTTGCTTTTCAGCTTGATATTGCTAGAACGAATTGGCTCTGTGTTTGCTCTGTTTTAGCTATTTGTAGTACTTTTAGTCCTATTTGAAAATAGTAGGCCTGCTTTCCCTCAAAAAAAAAAAAATAGTAGACATGCATGTTATTGTATTTGCTCTGTTTTATGATATGAAACTGAACAGCAGTGATTATGCTAACATGATGTGCTTTGTGATGCAATTAGCTTTGTAGATTGTGATGCAATTGACTTGCTCTTGGTGTAGGTGTCCTCCCTGTCCAACTCTCTGCCCCCTGAGCTCACTAAGGAGCTGTACTGGTCCAGCGTGGATTCGGGAGGTTGCTATTTCCACCATGACATCCATGCTGTCAAGAAGGTAGCATATGGCGGCAAAGACTGTGGCCGCCGCTTCTTTGGCTGTGCTTTAGAGGTATATATTTAGTAATCAAATGTTCTGTTCTTTACTGTTTTAATGTTTAGTTGTTTTTGCTTCTCCAATTGCATTGTTCATTGTTTAAAGCAATCATTTTCATTGTAGGAGGACAGGAACCAATGCTGATATGTGGAGTACAAGGATCCTCCATATTTCAAGAGGTTGTAGAGGTTTATTAAGAATATATTAACAATGGGCCTGTTGGCAATGAGGCTGAAAAAACAAGTCGATGAAAATCAGGATAAAGCTAAGCAGGCCACGCACAATGCTGTGGTGGAGAAATAAGAAATGGAAAAGATTGTGAGGCAGAAGGATGTTAAATGCAAGGCAGCCAAGGAGGCCATGCGTCTGGCAATTCTAGAATGCATCTTGGCAATGTTCACCATTGTCGTGATGCTGCTGGTGTGGTCCTCAAGAAGTGATGGTGAAGGTGGGTGCAAGGTGCTATTATATATAGTCTGGCTGGTTATGCGTAGTATGGTAGGTGATGGCCTTTTGATGAAGTTGTAAGAGGTTTAGTGAACTTGTATTGGTCGCTAAAGGACATTATGCTTAACTATATAATTGTGGCAGAACTTACTAATGCCTTGTGTGTTTTTGTGGTTTAAACTTGTGAAGAGGATTTTGCCTTTGTTGTTTTGGTTCTGAACTTGAACATCAAACAATGTTCAGTTAGCAGAACAAAGAATACAAGGAGCAGAACATGAGCTGCTCTGTTATTTTTTTTGGTTTCAAATTCTGTTCGAATATTTGTTCTGAGCAACATCAAACAGACAGAGCTTCAGAAGCAGATGGAGCTTCAAGGATGGGGAGTAACATATAGAGACGGCTTCGCAAAAAGATATAGGGACACGTGGGAGAAAAACCGTTGCTATAAATATCTACAGTCGGGGAAGTATTATATAGAGACGGCGTAACCAAATAGATAATAGGACGGAGTCTTAAACACCCTTCTGTATAAATTGTTTCAGATCATCCCCGAATGCAGAGTATTCAGATGATGAGCACACAGTTCACAAATGAGCACACAGTTCACAAATGAGACAACACATTTCACAAATTGTGTGTGCAGACATACTCACAGTTCACAAAAGTGTTCATACTATCTTTATTACAAATATTTCAAACAAATGTATATACAACACTAATGCTCCAAATTGTGCTGGTCCTTGGCCCTTGCTCCAAACTGTTGCAAAGAAGAAAAAAGGGATAAGTCACATCATTAATACTATAGATATAATATGCAATAACAAAACTATGTGCGTACCTATTGATTTTTATTGGCAACTTTTTTCCAACATTGCGGCACCCGGACTCCTTCATTATGGTCCTTACGTAGGTAGAGAGTTTCATGGCCTGCTGCCACTATAGATATATCTGGAGAACAAAGTGAAGGGGGACTTCATCAAACTGATTGTACTCATCCTCATCCACAACATTTTCCACTCCAACAATCCTTTTTTTCCAGGGAGTACAACAACACGCTTGTTTTTCATGGTGTCCATGACATAGAAAACTTGTTGTACATGCTTGGCAAGCACGAACGGTTCCGTCTTGTATCCAAGATGGTTCAGGTCAACTGTGTTGAACCCAAAGCAATCTTTTTGGACATGATTTGTGCCTTGACCACAACGGCACTTAAATATGGTCACCTTGTAGGTTCCATAACTCAGCTCCCAAATTTCATCAATTTGCCCATGAAGATGCATCTAGGATTTCCTAGTGGGTTTTGGTGTACGATGATAAAAGATTAAAATTATGCTAACATTTTCATCAAGTAAATGTGCAGATAATCAATTTGCTATCCAATCCCACATTTGCAAGATGGTTGTTACTCCCAAAAAGAAGAAAAGAAAAATGGACTCAAGTGCTTCAATGTGTAGCTTTTTTATTTTGATTGAGTCATAGGTATGCCGATCTACGAAGGGGGGTAAACTAATATAGCTAAGAAGGGAATTTATGTGCTCAAGCCAACCAATAAGATCTATGAAAGATTAGCCTCTAGAAGCCAAAAAGAACCAGCCTTTTCTGAGCCAAACAAAGAGTGACGGAAGTTCCATCAGTAGCAGTTTCCTCGGTTCAGCCAACCCTAGAGTGATGGAAGTTCCGTCACCCTTTAACGAAAATTCCGTCAATGCATCTGCCTTGTAACCAGGCTCGTGCAATGACTATTTTTGAAATGATGGAAGTTCCGTGGGTTCTCATAGAAGTTCCATTAGACACAAAAAACATTCTAATGGCTAGTTTTTGAGAGAGCTCCATATATATATCTTACCCGTTCCCCCATGGGAAGGGTTGGACACTTTGGCATTTCACTCATTCCTCAGCTAAAGCTCCCCCACTCACTCCTAGACTTTTTCTTGACATTCCAAGAAAAGTGAGAGAGATCCAACCACAAAAAGATTAAATCCATCCAGTCAAAAGCTTGAGCACATCTTTGCCTCCTCAATCAAGATTTGATTTGCTTGTTACTCTTGGAGACATGGTCTCCTAGACGGCTAGGCGTCACCTTTAAGCTCCCAACTTGTTGTGGTGAGACGAAGACGTTTGTGAATGTGTGATTCGCCTCCGGAGGAAAAGAATTAAGTGGAGAAAGAAATCCGAGCATGATCTTTGTGATTGCTGGTAGGGAAAAGGGTCGAGAGAGACTCGACCACTTTGTGTGGCTCCTCAACGAGGATGTAGGAACTACTTAGTGTGGTTGCCGAACCTCGGGTTAATTGCTTGTGTCTCTCTTTACATTCCCGCATTTCTATTTGTGCTTGTGCATTTCTTTCATATTATTGTGCTCAATTCACTTGTTAATTGTGTTGCTAGCTATCCATCAAAGAACCCTAGGTGTGCATTGCTATAGCTTCACTACTATCAAGTATTGTATCTCTTTCTCTTAGTTATCTGTGTTTCAATAAGTTTTAGAGAAAGGATTGGTGAAGTTCTATCATTTGACAGAACTTCCGTGGTGACGGAAGTTCCATCATTTCTGATGGAATTCCCATCATTCTCTGTATTTGAATAAAGCTTTGAGCCTTTTTAGGTTTAGTTTTTAGATTGCCAATTCACACCCCCCACCCTCTAGGCAACTTTCAATTGGTACCAGAGCAGGAATCTTCTACAAGGCTTAAAAGCTTGAAGATTAAAAGATGTCTAAACTAGGAGAAGATAATACAACCAAGGATATTGGCTTCGTGGGTGGCAAAGGCCATGACTTGCACACCGCAATTCCGTTCAACAATAGTGATGTGGCAAATATTCACGGAAGTTGAAGTGGAAGTGGAAGATGTACTTGATGTCTATCGGTCCTCCAATTTGGGAAATTGTTGAGAAAGGATACACTTTGGAGAATGTGGAAAATCCCACAACAGTGGATCAGCTCAACATACATTGCAATGCTCAAGCGGTGTCGACCATTCTCTCTTTCTTGAATCCCAAGGAGTACTCAAGAGTATCCGAAATTAAGAATGCCCGTGAAATTTGGGAGTAACTCATATGTGCTCAAGACTTCGAGTTCTCAAAAATCAATTCAACTTCTTTGTGATGAACAAGGGAGAAGAGTCTCAACAAACACATGATAGGCTCATGCATATTGTCAATGAGAGAAGGTCTTATGGAGACAACATCAAGGATGAAGCGGTAAACTAAATGCTACTCATGGCTCTTAGAATGTGGAACCCAACCCTATGCACCACTATTGAGGAGAAGGATGGGTTGGAGAGTTTCACAACCGATGAAGTGATTGGGAGAATCAATGCCCGTAAGAGTCGAGATGATGAGGGCAAAAGAGTAAATGTGCTCATTGGTGATGAAAGCACAAGCAAAAAGGACTTGGCACTTAAGGCCAAGAAAACTCAAGATAACAATGATGATGATGATGATGAAGACAATGAATAATTTGCTCTATTTGTCAAGAAATTTGGTAAATACATGATCAAGAATGGTTTCAATAAGAAGATCATTGACAAGGCCAATGCTAGAAGAACAAATAGAAGATGTTATGAGTGTCATGAACAAGGGTAGATGATAGCCAATTGTCCAAAGCTAAATGGCAAGGGTAACAAGAATGAAAAGTACAACAAGAAGAACAAGCCCAACAAGAAGCCATACAAGGGGCAAGCTCACATTGGCCAAGAATACATATCTAATTATAATGAGCAAGATGATGAGGGTGGCATTGCCAACATTGCTATTGGTCTCCCACTAGCCAAGAAGACACTCTTTGACAACCTCACCGATGATGAGGACGATACTCCCCGGTGCTTCATGGCTAAGGAAAACAAGGTACCTCCTAAACCCGAGCTCAATACGTGCTATTGTAGTGATGAAGAGGACGATTTGGTCCCCTCTATGCAAGATATGATGAAAATGCTAGGTAAAATCAATGAGGAGATTGAGGACCAAGAGAGAATCCCCTAAAGGCAAGAGGAGCTGCTCATTGAGGAAAAAGAGAAAAACCGATAACTCATAAAGCAACTTGAGCAAGAGAAGGAGAAGAATGAGAACTTGACTAAGGACTTTACAAAGGTCAATGAGTCAAGTGAATCATGGACCTCAACCAAAAAGAAGCTTCAAGAGAGGTGTGCCTCATTTGTAGATGAGAACAAAGCCCTTGTGAAGTCAATTGAGGATCTCTAGTTGAGTTCACGTTCTTTGTTGAGGAGATTGGAATCCGACTTCAACAAGCAAAGGTTGTGCAAGGTGCCACAACATTGACATTGATATGATTGCCAAGCAAGATGCAATCATTGAGAAGCTAACCAACCAAGTCAATGAGCACATGAAGAAGGCTCAAGTTGAAACACCAAGGAAAATTGTTGGTGAGCCAAGAGCCTCTCATGCCGAGAGAGGATTGGGGTAGAACAAGAATGCACCCAAGAAGAGCTACAACAAGAGACCCAACTTTGTGCTCGAAGGCAAGGCAAAGCAAGTGGCACAAAAGATGGTCAACAAGCCAAAGAACAATGCTCCTCACGTCAACAAGAACAACAAGACATCTACCATATCCTTTTATGATTTTGATGCCTCTTATGTGCTAACCCATAATGCTTAAGATAGAGTAGTTGCTTAGTTTGTTGGGCCACATGATGCAAGGTGGAAGCCTTGTGTGTGGGTGCCCAAAGTTCTCATATCTAGTGTTAAGGGACCCAAACCAACTTGGGTGCCTAAAACACATACTTGATTTCCTTTGTAGGAATACTCCTCCGGTGGCGCAATATGGGTGCTTGATAGCGGGTGCTCAAATCATATGACTGGAGAGAGATTGGTGTTCTCCACAATTGATCATGACAACCTACCAAGTGCATCTCATATGGAAATGACAACAAATGAAAGGTAATTGGTGTTGGACAGATTGACGTCATCCATGACCTTTCAATTGGTAATGCTTATCAAGTGAATGGTCTACGGTACAACTTGATGTCCGTGTCACAACTTTGTGAAATGGGTATTAGTTGTCTCTTTGATGATGATGGCATGACCATGTTTAGGAAGAAGGACTCTTCAATAGCTTTCAAAGGGTATTTAGAGGATAAAATCTATCTTATTGACTTCACCAACAAAGAGGGATCTAACCTAAATGCTTGTTTGATTGCTAAAACCACCTTGGGTTGCCTATGACATTGTCGGCTAGCTCATGTTGGGTTGAGGAATCTTTCCAAACTTCTAAAAGGTGGTCATGTTGTTGGACTAAAGGATGTTTCTTTTGAGAAGGATAAAATATGGAGTGCATGCCAGGCCGGAAAGCAAGTTGGAGCGTCACATCAATCCAAAACAATGATGACTACAACGAGGCCATTGGAGATGCTACACATGGACATATTTGGAGCAGTCTCCTATATATAAGCATTGGTGGTAACAAATATGGTCTTGTAATTGTTGATGATTATTATCATTTCACTTGGGTATTCTTTTTGAAGGACAAAAGTGAAACACGAGATATCCTAAAAGGTTTTTAAGGAGAGCACAAAATGAACATGAAGTGAAGATCAAGATGATAAGGAGTGACAATGGAACCGAATTCAAGAACACTCAAGATGATCAAGCATGAATTCTCACTCCACAACAAAATGGTGAAGCCAAAGAAAGAACCACACACTCAAAGAGATGGCAAGAACAATGCTTGATGAGTATAAGACACCGAACACCTTTTGAGCTGAAGCCATCAACACCGCATGCCATGCAATGGATAGATTATATCTTCACAATATTTTGATGAAAACACCTTATGAGCTTCTCACCAGTAACCTTCCCAATGTCTCATATTTTTGGGTTATTGGGGGCAAATGTTTCATTCTTAACAAGAAACCCAAATCCTCTAAGTTTGCTCCCAAGACTCATGAAGGTTTCCTCCATGGTTATGGAACTAATGTTTGTGCATATTGTGTCTTTAACAAAGACACCGGAGTAGTTGAAATAACCTTGGATGTGCAATTTGATGAATCTAATGGCTCTCAAGAAGAGCAAGTTAATCCAAGTGATGTAGGTGATGAAACTACTTGTAATGCAATAAGGAACTTGGCTATTGGTAAAATAAGGCCACAAGGCCTAGGCTCAAGTCAAGATGAACCATCTTCCTGCAACCAAGATGAGTCTCCTCCACAAGATCCACAAGATGAACAAGATCAAGGAGCTGGCCAAGCTCATGGTGATGATCATGTTCAAGGCTATGACCTAGGTGGTGATGTGAATGATACTCAAGACATGAACAATCAATAAGAAGAAGATGCATCTAGACCCACATTCCCATGACTTAGACAAAGCATTCAAAAGGATCACCCCGTTGACAACATTCTTGGTGATATCCAAAGAGGGGTAACTACTTGATCTCGAAGGGCTATGTTTTGTCATTACTACTCGTTCGTTTTCCTCTATGGAACCAATTAGGGTGGAACAAGCATTACAAGACTCAGATTGGGTGGTGGCTATGCAAGAAGAGTTGCACAACTTTGAAAGAAACAAGGTGTGGTCATTGGTGGAAAGACCCAAGCAAAATGTTGTAGGCACAAAATGGGTGTTCTGCAACAAGCAAGATGTGTATGGTGTGGTGGTGAGAAACAAGGCAAGACTTGTTGCAAAAGGCTACTCACAAGTTTAAGGTTTGGACTTTGGTTAAACTTATGCACCCGTAGCTAGGCTTGAGTCAATTTGTATACTGCCTGCCTATGCTACTCACCATGGTTTTAAGCTTTTTCAAATGGACATGACAACTGCATTTCTTAATGGCCCCATTCAAGAAGAGGTATATGTAGAACAACCTCGGTGGTTTGAAGACCCAAAGAAACCAAACCATGTGTACAAGCTTAACAAAGCTCTCTACGTCCTTAAGCAAGCTCCAAGAGCTTGGTATGAACACCTCAAGGGATACTTGATCAAGAAAGGCTTCACAATTGGCAAGGCCGATCCTACTCTCTTCATAAGAAAAGTTGATAATGATTTATTTGTGTGCCAAATATATGTCGATGACATTATATTTGGTTCTGCTAATCAATCTTTTTGTGATGAGTTGGCCAAGATTATGAGTTGGAAATTTGAGATGTCCATGATGGGGGAGTTGAAGTTTTTTCTAGGTTTTCAAGTAAAGCAACTTGAAGAAGGAACATTCATAAGTCAAACCAAATACACTCAAGACATACTCAATAAGTTTTACATGGAGCATGCAAAGCCAAACAAGACTCCTATGAACACAAATGGACACCTCAAACTAGATGTAAACGGTAAGCCCGTGGATAAAAAGGTATATCGATCAATAATTGGCTCTTTGCTTTACCTTTGTGCATATAGGCCTGATATCATGCTTAGTGTGTGCATGTGTGCAAGGTTCCAAGCGGATCCAAAGGAAAGTCACTTAGTGGCTGTCAAAAGGATATTGAGATATTTAGTTCACACACTCAACCTAGGTTTGTGGTATCCAAAGGGCTCCAAGTTCAAGTTAGTCCGTTATTCTGATGTCGACTACGCTTGATGTAAGGTGGATAGGAAGAGTACCTCCGGGACTTGCCAATTCTTGGGTAGGTCCCTTGTGTCATGGTTATGATAAGGACATCACTCCTAAGGATACATGCAACACTCCTCCAATTCTGGACTTGCATGTTCCAATGATTAGAGCTCGTGCACGACGACTAAATTTAGAGGTGAGCTCGTTCCTACGTTCTTCATTATATGTCACTTTTGAGAATGGTTTGCTACCTAATTATTATATTGTAATTAGGAACCATGGAGAGGACCAGGAGATAATGGAAGAAGGACTTGGAGACATGGAGGACCAGCAAGGACGTAAAAGCCAAGGTGGAGGCCCAACCAAAACCGACTTCGAGTCTGTTTCGGGGCTCAGGACCAGTCTGCACTAAAACTGAGGCCCAGGGCGTATACGGACTCGGATTTGGACGTTCTACATATGCACAGAAAGATAAGAAGAAGAACTTTCCAATGCCACCAGTCTCATATCAAAATTCATCCGGAGTCATCAGGAATCGTCGAAACAAGAGAGCATCCAGAATCTGTTTCGGTGCTGCATCGCCTGTTTTTGGCCTTTGGGCTTTGTATCTAGTTGAACCCAATTAGGGGCGCATCCAGAGGGTCTTGCACGACCCTAGGATCTTCATATACAGCCGCCACCACACCATTAGGGTTCGGGTTTTGCTTAGATTATTCTGTTCATCACGGTTTGTGAGACCCCAACTACGTGAGATTCACAATACATCTGCAATTGTGTTGCATTCTTCTTTGTTCTTGCTTGTATTCTTGATTCGTAGGCAGGGATTAGCCTTCTTGGCGTGGTCAATCATTTTAGGACGGTTGATAACCAGAGGAGACGTCGTGCTACGATTGCGGGGTCTAGAACATGCTGTTCTGAAGACGGATCGATTTGTGTGTCGCCTTCGACCAAATCAACGCATCCAGAACCTTTCGGAAGATCGGGAACCCTTATCCACATCAAGTGGTATCAGAACTTCAGGTGCACCGTTAGGTTCGCACTACCCTTAGTTAATTTCATTTTGTGTTCATCCTATCGTCCACAGAAAAGCCCAAAAAAAAATTCTCTCCGCCCATAACCACGTGTTTAGCCTTTGCATATTTCAATTTCAGAGTCCGTAGTGTTGAGTTTGTGCCCTATTTCTTGTTTAATCGCTGGTTTAGTTTGTGCTTTTATCATCAGTAGTGTTTCCCTTGCAACCCTAGCCGCCATCCCCTTCACCATCCTCTGTTTTGTTGGCTTTTTGTGCTAGGGTTGATTGATCGACACACCTAGCCTAGTCCCACCCTAATCCCATCCTATACACCGTCAACACCCCGGACCAATCCCCACAAATTCCACTTTCCGCTGCATCCACGCCGCCAAAAAAAAAATCCTACCCGATTCCAAACCCGACCCCAAACCCGACTCGGGTTTCTGAAAAACCGACTCCGACCCCCCTTCGGTAAAACGGGCATAACTTTTCGCTCGGTTGTCCGTTTTGGCTGAAATATTTACAGGAGATTCTTGACTCAAAGTTCGGCATACCCACACCGGGCTATGCTCTGTGTGCCCTCATCAAAAAATTCAAAAAAATGGGAAGATAAAGAAAAAATTGATTTAAGTTTAAACCCGACATTTTCCGCAACTTCAAGATTTTCTATAGGCCACATACTACCTCTATTTGAGCTAAAATTTTCTGTGGATTCTCCTCCATTGTTAGTGAGTTGGAGAAAAATATTAAAAAAATAAAATCAAAAAAAAAGAAATTTTGGATTTCTACTAGTGCTACATCTAGCCCCCTGAAATTTGTGGATTTGACTGTTTTGCACTTAGCCCCCTGTTATCGCCAGTTGTGCCTTTGTATCCTTGTTTCTACTTTTCTATGACTACTGTTCTAGGACATACTTAGACCAGCAACTAGGGACTAGTTACTTGGGCACTTATTCAGCTTTACTATCTATTTTTGATTTGTGTGCCACTCACATATATATATATTTGGCCTTCCTAGCTCTTCATATTTCTTCTGGACAGCACATAGGTTATTTTGTGACCCTTGCAATCGTGGAACACATCTCTCTGGTATCCTTTGCTTTGCTTTTCAGAACTTTGTAAGAGCTTTGTAAGGAGTCTCCTTTTGCTGTGTTGAGAGGCACCACTGCTTAGCTGTTTTGTAGGGATAACCTTCACAATTTGTTTCTTGTTTTGGTGTTTGTGATGGCAGGAAGTGATGACAGAGAGTTGGCTTCACCCTCACAATTTGCTGAGTGCGTGAGCCAAGAGCAGCTCCAGAAGGCTTTGCAGGCTGCTCAGAGTGATTTGGTAGAGACGATCACCAGAGCCGTTACTGATGCAGTCAGCAAGCTTCATATTGGAGAAAGCATCGAGCGGTTGTAGAAGCGGGTCTCTAAGTTAACCGATCAGGTTGTCATGTTGGAGACCGCTCCCAAAACCAACGATACAAACACCAATAACAACAACAACGACGTTAAAGACATCCATGATGAAGACACGGTGTGTAAGGCTGATGGCACCGTGGATAGGTCAGCTACAAGGACCGCACAATTACGACGTTGTTTGCAACATAATACTCAAGGTATGGGTGGTTTCCATAACTTCAATCGTCGTCCACACGGTAACTATGCTCCAGATGACCCGTATGCTAAAATTAAGTTTTCAATTCCTTTGTTTTTGGGTCAGTATGATGGTGATGTTTATCTTGATTGGAAGATGACTGTAGAACAAAAATTTAATGCCCACCTTGTTCCTGAACAACATAGAGTTAGACAAGCTACTAGTGAGTTTAAGGACTTTGCTATTGTTTGGTAGAGTGGTCTAGCTGCTGAAACTGATTTGCCTACTACTTGAGAAGAACTTAAGGTAGCAATGTGTGATCGTTTTGTTCATCCTTCTTTTTATAGAGAGATTCGTAATAAACTACAGCGTTTAGAACAAGGAGATAAAACTGTTCAGGAGTACTTTAGTGAGCTTTAGAAGGGTTTGATTCGTTGTGCTGTAGTTGAAAAAGTAGAGGATCAGATTTGTTGCTTTTATTCTGGTTTAAGAAAAGAAATTCAGGACATCCTTGATTATAAAGAATATTATACCCTCACCAAGTGTTTCCAGTATGCTATGCTTGTAGAGAAAGAATCACAGAGACTTTTCCAGGCTTTTGAGGAGTACAACAAGTCAAGGGACTCCTACCCCCCACGCTTGACGGGGACTTCAGGGCTGCCCAGGCCATCTTTCCGGCCGCCCCCACCAGCAGCTACCAAGGGAACCAGTGTTGTTTATGCAGCCCCAAGATCAGCCCCTGCACCTTCTACGCGCTCAGGTAAAACTTCTATGCTTGTACCAGCTAGTAGTGCCTCCTATGTTGCTTCGACGGGGCGCACTACAGGGATTGAGTGCCACCGCTGCCATGGACTTGGTCATGTGCAGAAAGATTGTCCAAGTAGGCGGGCACATGTGGCGATAGATGATGGTGGTTACATGACCACCTCCGATGTGGAGGATGAGGAGGAGGACGTCGCTGCCACCAGCAGTGACCTCGTCCTTGGAGGCGGAGACACTACGGGATACATGAACATTATTGTTCAATGTGTCCTTAGCACACAAGTTCATCAGCCCGAGATGATGCAGCACCACAGCTTGTTCCAGATTTTCTTCATCATCAAGAACCACCGAGCATGTGTCATCATTGATGGAGGGAGCTGCAACAACTTGGTGAGTTTTGATGTGGTCAACAAGCTTGCTTTGACCACACGTCCACATCCACATCCGTACTACATTCAATGGTTAAACGACTCTGGCAAAGCTAAGGTAATACAAACTTGCAGAGTTCCTTTTTCTATTAGTTCTTATGTGGATTCTGTTGATTGTGATGTCGTACCCATGCAAGCATGTTCACTTTTATTGGGTGGACCTTGGGAATTTGATAATGATGTTGTACACCATGGTAGAATTAATAAGTATACTTTTATGCATAAAGGAACTAAAATTACTTTGTTACCAATGACCCCTGCTGAAATTATACAAGCTGATTTAGAAAGAGCTACTAGTTTGAAAAATAAAGGTCCTAACATTCAACAACCTGTTAATTCTAATTCTACACCTAGTAATGTTAATGATTCTTCAAGTTCTAAGGGTGCTGGAATTAAATTACAAGGTCGTTCATGTCTTGCAACAAAATCGGAGCTTGCTGAAATTTCTGATAATGATGATATCTGCTATGCTTTGATATGCAAAGAAGCTTTGTTTTCGCTTGATGATATTGCTTCTAGTGCTTTGTCTCCTGCTGTCACTAACCTTTTGCAGGAGTATGAGGATGTTTTTCCAGCTGAGATACCCCCGGGATTGCCACCTTTGAGAGGGATTGAGCATCAAATTGATTTGATTCCGGGTGCTACTTTGCCAAACCCTGCTGCTTATAGGACCAACCCTGAGGAGACTAAGGAGATACAACTACAAGTTCAAGACCTTTTGGATCGTGGGTATGTTCATCAATCACTTAGTCCTTGTGTTGTTCCTATACTTTTGGTTCCTAAGAAAGATGGTACTTGGCGTATGTGTGTAGATTGTAGAGCCATTAATAATATTACTATTAGGTATTGTCATCCTATTTCTAGGCTAGACGACATGCTTGATGAGTTATGTGGTGCTATAGTTTTCACTAAAACTGATTTGCGTAGTGGCTACCATCAAATTAGAATGAAACTTGGAGACGAATGGAAAACAGCTTTCAAAACCAAATTTGGATTATATGAGTGGTTAGTAATGCCTTTTGGTTTAACTAATGCACCTAGTACTTTCATGCGCTTGATGAATGAGGTTTTAAGAGCTTTCATTGGCAAATTTGTGGTAGTTTACTTTGATGATATCTTGATTTATAGCAAATCCATAGATGAACATATGAATCATTTGCGTGCTATTTTTGATGCTTTACGAGATGCACGTTTATTTTGTAATCTTGAGAAGTGCACCTTTTGCACGGAACGAGTCTCTTTTCTTGGCTATGTTGTGACTCCATAGGGAATTGAGGTCGATGAGGTGAAGATTGAAGCCATAAAGAGCTGGCCTGTATCAAAAGCTATCACACAGGTGAGGAGTTTTCTTGGTCTTGCAGGTTTCTACTGCCGCTTTGTCAAAGATTTCAGCACCATTGCTGCACCTTTGCATGAGTTGACAAAGAAGGGCGTTGATTTCCATTGGGGTAAGGTATATCATGAGTCTTTTGATGCTTTGAAGGATAAACTTACACATGCACCATTGCTGCAATTACCTAATTTTGATAAGATTTTTGAGCTTGAATGTGATGCTAGTGGTATAGGCATTGGTGGTGTTTTGATGCAAGATAGTAAACCTGTTGCATACTTTAGTGAGAAAATTACTGGGCCTGTTTTGGATTACTTTGTTGCTCGCTGCACTATATGTCAAAAAGCTAAGTATCGCTTGAATCCACATGGTTTATACATGCCACTTCCTGTTCCTTCTATTCCTTGGGCGAATATTTCTATGGACTTTATTTTAGGACTGCCTAGGACTAAGAGGGGGAGTGATAGTATTTTTGTTGTTGTGGATAGATTTTCTAAGATGGCACACTTTATACCATGTCAAATGACTGATGATGCTAGTTATATTGCTGATCTCTTTTTCAAAGATATTGTACGTTTGCATGGTATGCCTTCTACTATTGTTGTAGATCGTGATGCAAAATTCTTAAGTCACTTTTGGCGCACGCTTTGGAATAAGTTGGATACAAAGTTGTTGTTTTCTACAACTTGTCACCCACAAACTGATGAACAAACTGAGGTGGTGAACCGCACTTTGGGTACTATGTTGAGAGCTATTTTGAAGAAAAATTTGAAGCAATGGGAAGAATGTTTGCCTCATGTTGAGTTTGCATATAATCGGGCAACACATTCTACTACCAAGGTAAGTCCTTTCAAGGTAGTGTATGGTTTTGATCCCCGTACTCCACTTGATATATTTCCTCTACCTATTCATGAGAGAGTTCATGTTGATGCTATGGAGCGTGCTGAATTTATTTTGAAAATGCATGAGACCACTAGACTTAGCATTGAAAAGATGAATAAAAAGTATAAAATTGCTGGTAGTAAAGGTAGAAAAGAAGTAAAACTTGATGTAGGAGATTTAGTATGGTTACACTTGAGAAAGGATAGATTTCCAGATTTGAGAAAGTCTAAATTAATGCCTAGAGCTGATGGTCCTTTCAAAATAATTGAGAAGATTAATGATAATGCATACAAACTTGAGTTGCCTCCCGAGTTCGGGGTTAGTCCTTCTTTTAACATTTCAGATTTGAAACCATACTTGGGAGAAGAAAATGACCTTGAGTCACGGATGACACCACTTCAAGAGGGGGAGGATGATGAGGACATCACTCCTAAGGATACATGCAACACTCCTCCAATTCTAGACTTGCAAGGTCCAATGACTAGAGCTCGTGCACGATGACTAAGTTTAGAGATGAGCTCGTTACTACGTTCTTCATTATATGTCACTTTTGAGAATGGTTTGCTACCTAATGATTATATTGTAATTAGGAACCATGGAGAGGACCAGGAGATGATGGGAGAAGGACTTGGAGACGTGTAGGACCAGCAAGGATGTAAAAGCCAAGGTGGAGGCCCAACCAAAATCGATTTCGAGTCTGTTTCGGGGCTCAGGACCAGTCTACACTAAAACGGAGGCCCAGGACGCATACGGACTCGGATTTGGATGTTCTACATATGCATGGAAAGATAAGAATAATACCTTTCAAATGCCTCCTGTCTCATATCAAAATTCATCCGGAGTCATCGGGAATCGTCGAAACAAGAGAGCATCCAGAATCTGTTTCGGTGCTGCGTCGCCTGTTTTTGGCCTTTGGACTTTGTATCTAGTTGAGCCCAATTAGGGGCATGTCCAGAGCGTCTTGCACAATCCTAGGGTCTTCATATACAGCCGCCGCCACACCATTAAGGTTTGGGTTTTGCTTAGATTATTCTGTTCATAACAGTTTTGCCATCATCACGGTTTGTGAGACCCCAACTTCGTGAGATTCATAATACATCTGCAATTGTGTTGCCTTCTTCTTTGTTCTTGCTTGTGTTCTTGATTCGCAGGCAGGGATTAGCCTTCTCGGCGAGGTCAATCGTTTTAGGATGGTTGATAACCAGAGGAGACGTCGTGTTGCGATTGCGGGGTTTAGAACGTGCTGTTCTGAAGCCGGATCGATTTGTGTATCGCCTCCGACCAAATCAACATATCCAGAACCTTTCGGAAGATCGGGAATCCTTGTCCACATTAGGTTATCCAAGAAACAAAACCTCATTGCCCTATCCATAGCCCAAGCGGAGTATGTCGTAGCCGGAAGTTGTTGTGCTCACTACTTTGGATGCGACAAACTTTAATGGACTTTGGATACACTATGACCAAAGTTCCTCTCCTATGTGACAATGAGAGTGCCATCCTGAATGCATATAACCCCATTGATCATAATAGGACTAAGCATATAGATAACTGGCACCACTTTTTAAGAGATCATTCCATAAAGGGGGATATTGAGATTAGCTATGTGAGAACCGATAAACAATTAGCCGATATATTTACCAAACCCCTAGATGAGAAGTGGTTTTGTGAGCTTAGGAGTGAGCTGAATATCTTGGATTCATCCAATGTGGACCTTGTGCATTGCTTGATGTATTGTTGCTCATGCAAAAGATCTTGAAACCCAAATTTCTTACAAAGGTCTTTTGATTTCAAAACAAATGATGATTTTGATCAATAGATCATATTGTTAGAACTTGTGAATATTGCTTGGAATGGTTGATTGTCAAAATTCACAAGTTTGGAACAATTATATTTCCTTATATATCTTCAATTTGTCCAAAAGTTCTTAGTTGAAAGAGGCAGTTTTATGTTCCAAACAGAGAATGACGGAACTTCCGTTATCCCCTATAAATGGAACCCGAGGGTCATGGAAGTTCTGTGATAACTTCTTTGAAAATCAAACCATTTTTTGCTCAAACCCGAGACCGATGGAACTTCCATCACCCATTGACTGAAATTCCATCACTCCTATGTTGAGTGGCCCGAGCCCCTCCTTCTTCCTTACCCAACCGGCCATTATCTCTTTTCTTCTTCTCTCTCCTCTCCTCAAATCCTAAGTGGTGATTTGCGGCGATCTAGGGATTCAACCGGTGATTTCTTTGGATTTGGTTGAGATTTAACTCTTCCCCCACAAAAGTTCCGCGATCTCCATCAAGTTTTTCACCTCCATTGCCCTAGGTATGAGATTTGACCTCAAACTCTTGTTTTAGGTCAAAAGTTCAAATGTCCTCACTTCCTTTGGATAGATTGACTCCTCTAGGGCTAGTCTATCTCTTGTTAGAGGCATTTGTGTTGTCGCAGTAGGATTTAGGAGCTAGATTGAATTTGGTGCAAACTACAAGTGATGGAAGTTCTGTCAGAACTTCCATCATGACGGAACTTCCATGTTCTATCATGGAACTTCTGTCGTCTGTAGTTTAGTACACTGAATTCTGCTGGCCTCTCTATTCTTGGGTGTTACTAGTACCTAATCCATTGCTCCTTGTTTCCTTCCTTAGCAGTAGGAAATGGAGAGGATCAAGCGTGCCGCCAATGCACCAAGTCGTCAAAGTGAATCAAGTGAGGAAGAACAGAACATGGAGTCTCCCTCAAGCGAGGACCTAGTGCCTATAGTGTAGAGACGGAAGGCAGTGCTCAAGAGGAGGAGAGAATCAAGCAGTGGTGCTCAGACTATCACAGTGGAGCAAGGATGCTCTCTTCCTCCTAGGAGAGCCGCTGACAAGGGCAAAGCTCCAATCAAGAAAAAGGGGACAAAACATCGAAAGAGCTAGAGTCAAGGAGATGAATCCTTGAACATTGTGAGGGACCTTCGAGTCCATGCTCTATTGTATCCACCTCATGATGTTTTTGAGGATTACAAGAAGGATGTCGAGGCACTATGTGAGGAGAGAAGGCAAAATCAGTATCTTGTAGCAGACAAAGAGGCAAGTGATTACTGGTTTCTCACATGGTTTCAGCAGGACTACTACATGTCCATGCTCATTGACATGAACAGGAAAACCGGTTGGCCAGTCATCAGTTGATTGATTGGAAGTACATGGAAGAGAAGGATGACACTATCTTCAAGGAAATTGTTGTAGCTTGCAAGGCTAGAAATGTCTATGACCTCATGGGGTTCAGTTATGACTGGAATGAGGAGGTCATCTGTCTGTTTTACTCCACCCTCTACATTGATGGCAAGGTTATTTCTACTGGATGACTCAGCGTGTACAATATGTGATATCTCCTTCTCGCCTAGCAACTTTCTTCTTCCAAGATGATGATGATGACTATAGAGACAACTTTCTTATGAGACGGTTTTGAAGGATGTAGAGTTGACCTTCATGTATGAGGATCACCATCCGAAGTATCGAGGTACGACTCATGGAATGCACAACTTCTACTTCACATTTAATTGAATGCTCCGAGTCACCATATCTCCAAAGGCAGGGTATGTCACTTCTCTTGTTGAGCACTCAAGGAACATTCTTGCTAGATTCAGAGATAGAGCTGCTCCCTTCAGTGTAATGGGCTTTATTGTCTAATAGATTTACTCTTCATCCCTGAACATGAGGAAAGTTCTTCCTTTGCACCATATCTCATGAGGATGATTGAGTCTAAGACCGGACTGGTATTTGAGAAGGAATGGAAGCATCAACCCTTGCGATCCCGTGTGCCAAACATGACTCGCCCTTACAATGAAATAGTTTGGGTGGAGATAGCAGCAGAAAAGGCAGCAACAGTAGAGGCAGTAGCATGGCGTGCATCATCTTCAGCTCCAACACCTCCAGCAACTCCTCAGTGTCCTTCCTCTCCCATTGCCTGCTTCCTTAAAAGCATCTTCACTGCTTGTTGTTTCAATGCCAAGGAAAATTAGGAGAACAAGAGGAGAATCAAGAAGCAAGTCAGTCACTACAAGAGGGACCAACAGGCACAAGGTCTTGAGGTGTCTCCGGATGGCTTTGAGTGTGAGCCCGATGGTGAGCCACCTGTTTTTGAGGATCACTTTGCCGGATATGATTGGGATAACCTTTCCACTGGCCCATCCACCGCTCCTCCTCCACAAGCCCATGAAGATGAAGAAGAAAGTAACCAAGATGATGAAAGCACCAAGGATGATGACGACGAGTGATTCTTTTCTTAGCATAGCTCTCTTCCTTTTCATTCCTTTTTGGTGCTTTGATTCCAAAGGGGGAGAGATGTGATGGAAAAGGATGTTTTTCCAAGTTTGTGTGCTTTCCCTCTATTGTAATAGGTTTGTGAACCTATGGACAAGATGATGAGGACATCACTTCTACGGATACACACAACACTTCTCCATTTCTGGACTTGCAAGGTTCAATGACTAGAGCTCATGCATGATGACTAAATTTAGAGGTGAGCTCATTCCTTCATTCTTCATTATATGTCACTTTTGAGAATATTTTCCTACCTAATGATTATATTATGTTTTGGAACCATGGAGAGGACCAGAAGATGATAGGGGAAGGACTTGGGGACGTGGAGGACCAGCAAGGGCGTGGAAGCCAAGGTGGACGCCCAATCAAAACCGACTTCGAGTCTGTTTTGGGCCCCAGGACCAGTCTGGATTAAAACGGACACCCACGATGTATATGGACTCAGATTTGGACGTTCTACATATGCATGGAAAGATAAGGAGCAGACCTTTCCAATGCCACCGGTTGCATGTCAAAATTCATCCAGAGTCATCAAGAATCATTGAAACAATAGAGGGTCCAGAATCTGTTTTGGTGTTGCATCACCCGTTTTGGGCCTTTGGGCATTGTATCTAGTTGAGCCCAATTAGGGGAGCGTCCAGTGGATCTTGCATGACCCTAGGATCTTCATTAACAGCCGCCACCACACCATCTGGTTTTGGGTTTTTCTTAGATTACTCTGCTCATAACAGTTTTGCCGTCATAACGGTTTGTGAGACCCCAACTTCATGAGATTCATAATACATGTGCAATTGTGTTGCATTCTTCGTTGTTCTTGCTTGTGTTATTGATTCACAGACAGGGATTAGCCTACTTGGCGAGGTCAATTGTTGTTTAACAGTTGATACCCAGAGGAGACGTCGTGCTATGATTGCGGGGTTTAGACAGTGTTGTTCTTAAGCCGGATCGATTTGTGTGTCGCCTCCGAACAAATCAACTTTTCTAGAACCTTTCAGAAGATCAAGAACCCTTGTTCACATCAAAATATTATCTTTCGAAGTTCTTGAAAACTATTTGTGAACTTCATTGTAATATTCACCTTGCTTTATGTTATTGTCTGGCGCCTTTTTATTGCTTATTGCTTAGATATCATGATTGTGGTAAGTGTGTTGTTGGTCTTTTGCTGTATCACTATGTTGCACACTTGCACCTTTTTCTTTAGGCACCCACTTATTGCAAAATATAGGGGGAGGTCCTTCACATGTTTTTTGTGATTCACGCATATCTTTAGGGGGTGCCTCACTATATTTTGTTGTTGTTTCGTTTGATTGTCTCTTTTATATCCTCTTTTAATCTATTATCGTCAATCACCAAAAAGGGGGAAATTGAAGATGCATCTAGTGTGGAATACTTACCCTCTGGGTATCCATAGTAAGACCTAAAGTCGGTAGATGGTCGGGTGGCCCACCATAAGGGAACCGACCGAGTCGGCTTAGGCAAATGGAGATAGACTTTCTATGTAAATCCTTATAGACTACAAGTAGGACTCTTCATATAGCCCCTTGCCGATCGGATATATAAGGCGGCTAGGACCTCCCCATAGAGGGCATCTAATTCATTGTAATACAACCACAGAACACATGACATGGGGTTTTAACTCTCATCGAGAGGGCCCAAACCTGTATAACTCGACGTCTTTTGTCTCAACCATTGTAGTTCTTAATCCTGACGTAGCCCAATAAATATATTGCCGAGAATAAGTTTTGACAGTTGGCGCGCCAGTAAGGGGACAAGGCTCACCAGGATTCTCCGTCGACTACGATGGCCGAAATTCCCATCATCAAGTACTCACAGGACTTCATGATTTCCTTCGGATCGCTTGACTATATAGTCGGCGACAATGGATGATGTGGACAAGGGTTCCCGATCTTCCGAAAGGTTCTGGATACGTTGATTTGGTCGGAGGCGACACACAAATCGATCCGGCTTCAGAACAGCACGCTCTAAACCCCGCAATCGCAGCACGACGTCTCCTCTGGTTATCAACCGTCCTAAAACGATTGACCTCGCCGAGAAGGCTAATCCCTGCCTGCGAATCAAGAACACAAGCAAGAACAAAGAAGAAAGCAACACAATTGCAGATGTATTATGAATCTCACGAAGTTGGGGTCTCACAGACCATGATGACGGTGAAACTGTTATGAACAGAATAATCTAAGTAAAACCCGAACCCTAATGGTGCGACGGCGGCTGTATATGAAGACCCTAGGGTCGTGCAAGACCCTCTGGATGCACCCCTACTTGGGCTCAACTAGATACAAAGCCCAATGGCCAAAAACAGACGACACAGCACCGAAACAGATTCTGGACTCTCTCTTGTTTTGATGATTCCCGATGACTCCGGCCTAATTTTGATACGATACTGGCGGCATTGGAAAGGTCTTCTTCTTATCTTTCCGTGCATATGTAGAACGTCCAAATCCGAGTTTGTATGCATCTTGGGCATCCATTTTAGTGCAGACTGGTCCTGAGCCCCAAAACAGACTCGAAGTCAATTTTGGTTGGGCCGCCACCTTGGCTTCCACATCCTTGCTGGTCCTCCACGTCTCCAAGTCCTTCTCCCATCATCTCCTGGTCCTCTGCACGGTTCCTAATAACAATATAATCATTAGGTAGCAAACCATTCTCAAAAGTGACATATAATGAAGAATGTAGGAACGAGCTCACCTCTAAATTTAGTCGTCGTGCACGAGCTCTAGTCATTGGACCTTGCAAGTCCAAAATTGGAGGAGTGTTTCATGTATCCTTAGGAGTGATGTCCTCATCATCCTCCTCCTCTTGAAGTGGAGTCGTCCTCGACTCAAGCTCATTCTCTTCTCCCAAGTATGGTTTCAAATCTGAAATGTTAAAAGTAGGACTAACCCCGAACTCGGGAGGCAACTCAAGTTTGTATGCATTATCACTAATCTTCTCAATTATTTTGGAAGGACCATCAGCTCTAGGCATTAATTTAGACTTTCTCAAATATGGAAATCTATCTTTTCTCAAGTGTAACCATACTAAATCTCCTACATCAAGTTTTACTTCTTTTCTACCTTTACTACCAGCAATTTTATACTTGTCATTCATCTTTTCAATGCTAAGTCTAGTGGTCTCATGCATTTTTAAAATAAATTCAGCATGTTCCTTAGCATCAACATGAACTCTCTCATGAATAGGTAGAGGAAGTATATCAAGTAGAGTACGGTGATCAAAACCATACACTACCTTGAAAGGACTTACCTTGGTAGTAGAATGTATTGCCCGATTATATGCAAACTCAACACGAGGCAAATATTCTTCCCATTGCTTCAAATTTTTCTTCAAAATAGCTCTCAACATAGTACCCAAAGTGCGGTTCACCACCTCAGTTTGTCCATCAGTTTGTGGGTGACAAGTTGTAGAAAACAACAACTTTGTACCCAACTTATTCCAAAGCGTGCGCCAAAAGTGACTCAAGAATTTTGCATCACGATCTGAAACAATAGTAGAAGGCATACCATGCAAACGAACAATTTCTTTGAAAAAGAGGTCAGCAATATAACTAGCATCATCAGTCTTATGACATGGTATAAAGTGTGTCATCTTAGAAAATCTATCCACAACAACAAAAATACTATCACTCCCCCTCTTAGTCCTAGGCAGTCCTAAAACAAACTCCATAGAAATATCCGCCCAAGGAATAGAAGGAACAGGAAGTGGCATGTATAAACCATGTGGATTCAAGCGAGACTTAGCTTTTTGACATGTAGTGCAGCGAGCAACAAAGCGCTCAGCATCTTTCCTCATCCTTGGCCAAAAGAAGTGTGTGGCCAAAATATCCTCCGTCTTCTTGGCACCAAAATGACCCATCAATCCACCTCCATGCGCCTCCTGTAACAACAAAAGACAAACGGAACCAAGTGGAATGCATAGGTGGTTAGCTCTAAACAAGAATCCATCATTTAACACAAATTTATTCCATGCACGACCTTCTTTACAATGTAGCAATACATCCTTAAAATCAACATCAGCAGCATATTGTTCTTTAATTGCCTCAAGTCCAAAAATTCTACAATCAAGTTGAGACAATAAAGTATAGCGCCTAGATAAAGCATCAGCGATCACATTATCTTTCCCTTTCTTATGTTTAATAATGTAAGGAAAAGACTCAATAAATTCAATCCATTTAGCATGTCTACGGTTCAAATTACATTGAGAACGAATATACTTAAGTGATTCATGATCAGAATGAATAACAAATTCTTTGGGCAACAAATAATGATGCCACGTCTCTAAACAACGTACAAGTGCATACAATTCCTTATCATACGTGGAGTAATTCAAAACAGGCCCAGTAATTTTCTCACTAAAGTATGCAATAGGTTTACTATCTTGCATCAAAATACCACCAATGCCTATACCACTAGCATCACATTCAAGCTCAAAAATCTTATCAAAATTAGGTAATTGCAGCAATGGTGCATGTGTAAGTTTATCCTTCAAAGCATCAAAAGACTCATGATGTACCTTACCCCAATGGAATTCAATGCCCTTCTTTGTCAACTCATGTAAAGGTGCAGCAATGGTGCTGAAATCTTTGACAAAGCGGCGGTAGAAACCTGCAAGACCAAGAAAACTCCTCACCTGTGTGATAGTTTTTGGTACAGGCCAGCTCTTTATGGCTTCAATCTTCGCCTCATCCACCTCAATTTCCTGTGGAGTCAGAACATAGCCAAGAAAAGAGACTCGATCCGTGCAAAAGATGCACTTCTCAAGGTTACCAAATAAACGTGCATCTCGTAAAGCATCAAAAACATCACGCAAACGATTCATATGTTCATCTATAGATTTGCTATAAATCAAGATATCATCAAAGTAAACTACCACAAATTTGCCAATGAAAGCTCTTAAAACCTCATTCATCAAGCGCATGAAAGTACTAGGTGCATTAGTTAACCCAAAAGGCATTACTAACCACTCATATAATCCAAATTTGGTTTTGAAAGCTGTTTTCCATTCGTCTCCAAGTTTCATTCTAATTTGATGGTAGCCACTACGCAAATCAATTTTAGTGAAAATTATAGCACCACATAACTCATCAAGCATGTCTTCTAGCCTAGGAATAGGATGACGATACCTAATAGTAATATTATTAACGGCTCTACAATCTACACACATACGCCAAGTACCATCTTTCTTAGGAACCAAAAGTACAGGTTCAGCACAAGGACTAAGTGATTGACAAACATACCCACGATCCAAAAGGTCTTGAACTTGTCATTGTATCTCCTTAGTCTCCTCAGGGTTGGTCCTATAAGCAGCACGGTTTGGCAAAGTAGCACCCAGAATCAAATCAATTTGATGCTCAATCCCTCTCAAAGGTGGCAATCGCGGGGGTATCTCAGCTGGAAAAACATCCTCATACTCCTGCAAAAGGTTAGTGACAGCAGGAGACACAGCACTAGAAGCAATATCATCAAGCGAAAACAAAGCTTCTTTGCATATCAAAGCATAGCAAATATCATCATTATCAGAAATTTCAGCAAGCTCAGATTTTGTTGCAAGACATGAATGACCTTGTAATTTAATTCCAGCACCCTTAGAACTTGAAGAATCATTAACATTACTAGGTGTAGAATTAGAATTAACAGGTTGCTGAATTTCAGGATCTTTATTTTTCAAACTAGCAGCTCTTTCTAAATCAGCTTGTACAATTTTAGCAGGGGTCATTGGTAACAAAGTAATTTTAGTTCCTTTATGCATAAAAGTGTACTTATTACTTCTACCATGGTGTACAGCATCATTATCAAATTCCCAAGGTCTACCCAATAAAAGTGAACATGCTTGCATAGGTACGACATCACAATCAACAGAATCCACATAAGAACCAATGGAAAAAGGAACTCTACAAGTTTGTATTACCTTAGCTTTGCCAGAGTCGTTTAACCACTGAATGTAGTACGGATGTGGATGTGGACGTGTGGTCAAAGCAAGCTTGTTGACCACATCAGAACTCACCAAGTTATTGCAGCTCCCTCCATCAATGATGACACGTGCTCGGCGATTCTTGATGACGAAGAAAATCTGGAACAAGTTGTGGCGCTGCATCGTCTCGGGCTCATGAACTTGTGTGCTAAGGACACGTTGAACAATAATGTTCATGTATCCTGTGGTGTCTCCGCCTCCAAGGACGAGGTCACTGCCGGTGGCAGCGATGTCCTCCTCCTCATCCTCCACATCGGAGGTGCTCATGTAAACCGCCATCGTCTGTCGCCACATATGCCCGCCTACTTGGACAATCTTTCTGCACATGACCAAGTCCATGGCAGCGGTGGCACTGAATCCCTGTAGTGCGCCCTGTCGAAGCAACAGAGGAGGCACTACTAGCTGGTACCTGCACAGAAAGTTTACCTGAGCGTGTAGAAGGTGCAGGGGCTGATCTTGGGGCTGCAGAAACAACACTGGTTCCCTTGATAGCTGCTGGTGGGGGCGGCCGGAAAGATGGCCTGGGCAGCCCCGAAGTCCCCGTCGAGCGTGGGGGGTAGGAGCTCCTTGACTTGCTGTACTCCTCAAAAGCCTGGAAAAGTCCCTGTGATTCTTTCTCTACAAGCATAGCATACTGGAAACACTGGGTGAGGGTATAATATTCTTTATAATCAAGGATGTCCTGAATTTCTTTTCTTAAACCAGAATAAAAGCGACAAATTTGATCCTCTACTTTTTCAACTACAGCACAACGAATCAAACCCTTCTGAAGCTCACTAAAATACTCCTGAACAGTTTTATCTCCTTGGTCTAAACGTTGCAGTTTATTACGAATCTCTCTATAAAAAGAAGGGGGAACAAAACGATCACGCATTGCTACCTTAAGTTCCTCCCAAGTAGTAGGCAAATCAGTTTAAGCAGCTAGACCACTCCACCAAACAATAGCAAAGTCCTTAAACTCACTAGTAGCTTGTCTAACTCTATGTTGTTCAGGAACAAGGTGGGTATTAAATTTTTGTTCTACAGTCATCTCCCAATCAAGATAAACATCACCATCATACTGACCCAAAAACGAAGGAATTGAAAACTTAATTTTAGCATACGGGTCATCTGGAGCATAGTTACCGTGTGGACGACGGTTGTAGTTATGGAAACCACCCATACCTTGAGTATTATGTTGCAAACAACGTCGTAATCGTGCGGTCCTTGTAGCTGACCTATCCACGGTGCCATCAGCCTTATACACCGTGTCTTCATCATGGACGTCTTCAACATCGTTGTTGTTGTTATTGGTGTTCGTATTATTGGTTTTAGGAGTGGTCTCCAACGCGACAACCTGATCGGTTAACTTAGAGACCCGCTTCTCTAACCGCTCGATGCTTTCTCCAATGTGAAGCTTGCTAACCGTATCAGTAATGGCTCTGGTGATCGTCTATGCCAAATCACTCTGAGCAGCCTGCAAAGCCTTCTGGAGCTGCTCTTGGCTCATGCACTCAGCAAATTGTGAGGGTGAAGCCATCTCTCCATCGTCACTTCCTGCCATCACAAACACCAAAACAGGAAACAAACAGTGAAGGTTATCCCTATAAAACAGCTAAGTAGTGGTGCCTCTCAACACAACAAAAGGAAACTCCTTACAAAGCTCTTACAAAGTTCTAAAAAGCAAAGCAAAGGATACCAGAGAGATGTGTTCCACGATTGCAAGGGTCACAAAATAACCTGTGTGCTGTCCAGAAGAAATATGTAGAGCTAGGAAGGCCAAATATATATATATGTGAGTGGCACACAAATCAAAAACAGATAGTAAAGCAGAATAAGTGCCCAAGTAACTTGTCCCTAGTTGCTGGTCTAAGTATGTTCTAGAACAGTAGTGATAGCAAAGTAGAAACAAGGAGACAAAGGCACAACAGGCGATAACAGGGGGCTAAGTGCAAAACAGCCAAATCCGGAAATTTCAGGGGGCTAGATGTAGCACTAGTAGAAATCCCAAATTTCTTTTTTTTATTTTATTTTTTTGATATTTTTCACCAACTCACTAGCAATGGAGGAGAATCCACAAAAAATTTCAGCTCAAACATAGGTAGGATGTGGCCTACAGGAAATCTTGAAGTTGTAGAAAACGTCGGGTTTAAACTTAAATTAATTTTTTCTTTATCTTCCCCATTTTTTTAGAATTTTTTGACGAGGGCACACAAGGCAAAGCCTGGTGTGGGTACCCTCATCTATGAGTCAAGAATCTCCTATAAAAATTTCAGCCAAAACGGACAACCGAGCAAAAAGTTATGCCCGTTTTACCGAAGGGGGGTCAGAGTCGGTTTTTCAGAAACCCGAGTCGGGTTAGGGGTCGGGTTTGGAATCGGGTAAGATTTTTTTTGGCGGCGTGGATGTAGCGGAAAGTGGAATTTGTGGGGATTGGTCTCAGGTGTTTGAGGGTGGGATTAGGGTGGGTGTATCGATCAATCAACCCTATCACACAAAGTCGATAGAACAGAGGATGGTGAAGGGGATGGCGGCTAGGGTTGCAAGGGAAACACTACTGATGACAAAAACACAAACTAAAACCAGCGACTAAATAAAAACTAGGGCACAAACTCAACACTACGGACTCTGAAATTGAAATATGCAAAGGCTAAACACGTGGTTATGGGCGGAGGAGAAATTTTTTTTTTGGCTTTTCTGTGGATGATAGGATGAACACAAAACGAAATTAACTAAGGGTAGTGTGAACCTGATGGTGCACCTGAAGCTCTGATTACCACTTGATGTGGACAAGGGTTCCCGATCTTCCGAAAGGTTCTGGATACGTTGATTTGGTCGGAGACGACACACAAATCGATCCGGCTTCAGAACAGCACGCTCTAAACCCCGCAATCGCAGCACGACGTCTCCTCTGGTTATCAACCGTCCTAAAACGATTGACCTTGCCGAGAAGGTTAATCCCTGCCTGCGAATCAAGAACACAAGTAAGAACAAAGAAGAAAGCAACACAATTGCAGATAAGAAGAAGACCTTTCAAAACCGTGATGACGGCAAAACTGTTATGAATAGAATAATCTAAGCAAAATCCGAACCCTAATAGTGCGACAGCGGCTGTATATGAAGACCCTAGGGTCGTGCAAGACCCTCTGGATGCACCTCTACTTGGGCTCAACTAGATACAAAGCCAAAAGGCCAAAAACAGGCGACAGAGCACCAAAACAGATTCTGGACTCTCTCTTGTTTTGACGATTCCCGATGACTCCGGACGAATTTTGATATGAGACTGGCGGAATTTGAAAGGTCTTCTTCTTATCTTTCCGTGCATATGTAGAACGTCCAAATCCGAGTCCGTATGTGTCTTGGGCATCCGTTTTAGTGCAGACTGGTCTTCAGCCCCAAAACAGACTCGAAGTCGGTTTTGGTTGGGCCGCCACCTTGGCTTCCACGTCCTTGCTGTTCCTTCACGTCTTCAAGTCCTTCTCCCATCATCTCCTGGTCCTCTCCATGGTTCCTAATAACAATATAATCATTAGGTAGCAAACCATTCTCAAAAGTGACATATAATGAAGAATGTAGGAACGAGCTCACCTCTAAATTTAGTCGTCGTGCACGAGCTCTAGTCATTGGACCTTGCAAGTCCAAAATTGGAGGAGTGTTGCATGTATCCTTAGGAGTGATGTCCTCATCAATGGAGACCTAGGTCTGGAAAACTACCAATTTGACTCGACAGTAGCTGGTTCCATGGTGTGATCACCGAGCTCATCGGATCTGATCCCTGTGTTGGCTCCACTCGGACTCGGCGACCTAGATATACCCACTAGGTGTGATTCCAAGTCGATCTGTTCCTTTGATGAGGATTCAGATCGGTCTGGTCGTTTTTACCCTTTGACCGTTAATGTTGTCGTGGTAGATTAGAACCCATATGGAGACAACAACTCGTCGGCGGGAAAACCCCCAAGATGGTCGTGCAGAGGATGGCCGTAGGGAGAAAAATCCCCAAGACAGCGACTCGTCGATGGGTCACCGTTGCCGAGCGAGAGGATCATGTGGATCTCGCCTCACGCACCGACTGGATCTCGGGCAGCTCGAGATCAAGGTGGACGGCCTCAAGGTCTATGATACCCTGCAGAACAACATGACAGGGGCAAAGACGCTACTCGACAGCTTGATGGCTGATGAGGCGTATCAGACCTCTGCGATGCGTAAGGTGGTGGCCTTGCTCAAAGCTACTGCTGTCCAAGATACAGTGCGGGATGAACCACTATCGGTGGCCAGCTCTAGTCACGCGACCTCACGAGGCGGACGAAGACATGATGACTTGAGAAACTCTCTTAGCGTCTACGATGGTTGGGATACCATCAACTCTCATCATGAAGAGCGAGCCAGGGATGACCAACGCCATGAGGAAGAGCACCGTGATGGGAGGACTGACAACCGACGGGACGACCAACGCGATTCACCTCCAAGAAACAATCGGCGGGTTGACCGACCTGACCACCGACATGATCCGCCTCCAAGAGATAATCGCGATGACCGACATCAATGAGACGATCGGGATTGGTGCGAAAACCAACATGTTGACAATAGGTGCCGTTGTCATGATGATGACATCAACCCTTGTCTTAATCGCCATAGGTCTCCATCTCCCGATCACCATAGGAGGTCAACCACCCCTAGTGATGAGGAGTTCGACGGAATCAAAGCCTACATGCCTGAGCTTCGCATGGCTCAGTTGCCAAAGGGGTTCGAGCTGGTTCCCATCGAGAAATACATTGGCCAGACAAATCCCCGAGAATGGGTTCAGCTGTGCAGCACGGCAATTCAGTCGACGGGGGGCGACACCTTCGTAATGGCCAATTATCTTTCGATCTGCCTCGACCCCGCCAGTCGGATTTGGCTCACCTCTCTTTCGAAGAAGTCAGTCACCTCTTGGGGAGACCTCAACAGGAAGCTCATAGAGAGTTTCCAAGCTACATACAATCGTCCAGGCAAACACTTTGACCTTACTCAGATCAATCAAAAGTCTGATGAGCCACTCCGCGACTACATCAAGCGTTTCTGTGCAAAGAAGGCCGAGATCCCCAATGTTCCAGATCAGCAGATCATTACCACTTTCCAAGGAGGCATGCAGAGCGATGACTTGGTCCGGGAGATTGGTCGAAGGAATCATGAACTCAAGTTGACCGCTAGGGAGTACTTTGAGATCGCTGACAAGTTCATGTCCGGGGAGTCGGCTCTGTATGACATCCGTGGGAAGGGTAAGGAGTAGCGTTTCGACAAGCTGGAGTCCTCCAAGAAGAACAAGAAAAGGAAACAAGACAACATGGTCGCTGCGATAGACCAATCTAAGAAGAACCCTAGGATGAACCAGCAGACCATGGATGATTTGATAACCGGCCCGTGTCTTTGGCATCCAAAGGGGAACCACAATGCAAAAGATTATTACCGTCTGAAGGGCTTCGTGACTGCTGCGCTGAAGGTGGCCAAAGATCCGCCAGGACGTAAGGATAAGGCTAACGATGGTGATGACAAGGACGAGAAAGGAGAGTTCCAGGAGCCCTGGAAGGAAGTAAACTTCATCTTCGAAGGCCCGGATGCCTACTTGTCCAAGCGCAAGCAAAAGCTGGAGCTACGAGAAATAAATTCCATAGAGCCTGCTGCTCCCGAGTACATGAGGTGGTCTGAGATACCAATTACTTTTGATCGGTTGGATCACCCTAGGCACCTGCCCAAGCTAGGTCGCTACCCGCTGGTACTCGCGGCAACAATGAAAGGGGTCAAGTTTAACAAAGTACTCATTGATGGAGGAAGGAGTCTAGACCTGATCTTCACCAATACGCTCACGGAGTTGGGCTTGTCGGTCGAAGACCTTCAGCCGAGTTCCTCGCCCTTTCATGGGATTGTACCGAGCAAGAACTTTGTTCCTATTGGACAGATCGCTCTACTGGTTACCTTTGGAACCCGTGAGAACTTCAGGACTGAGTGAGTTGTCTTCTAGGTGGTCGATTTCGAGTTAGCCTACAATGCCATCCTTGGCAGATCGGTGATGGCGAAGTTCATGGCGGTCCCACATTGCCCATACCTCACTCTCAATATGCTAGGCCTAGAAGGAATAATCTCCCTCCATTCTGATCTTTGGAGTTCTTTCGATTGCGATGTACGGAGTTGTGAGATGGCCGACCAACAGTTGATGTTGTCTGATCGAGTTATGATCCAGAAGGCTGCTGGTGAGGAGGTGCAGAACAATGCAAAAGTTCCCATGAAGAAGCCCGCCAAGGATAAGATGCAGATAGAGGACGTCCCCACCAAGGAGGTCATGCTCGACTCAGAGGACCCTGCTTAGATCACTTATGTAGGGGCCAACCTCGATGAAAAATAGGAACTCACGCTCACTCTTTTCCTCCAGGAAAATAGGGACATCTTTGCATGGAAGCCTTCTGACATGCTGGGAGTTCCTAGGAAAAAGATTGAGCATGAACTGAGGGTACCTCCTGGGGCTACCCCTGTCAAGCAAAGACTTAGAAGATTTGCGCAAGACCGCAAGGATGCCATGAAGAATGAGATAGCTCGACTATTAGACGCTAAGTTTATAAAGGAAGTGTACCATCCCGACTGGTTAGCAAACCTAGTACTTGTTCCCAAGAAGAATAAGGAGTGGTGGATGTGCATTGATTATACCAATTTGAACAAGGTCTACCCTAAAGACCCTTTCGCTCTGCCATGTATTGATCAGATCATAGACTCAATAGCTAGGAGTGAACTTTTAAGATTTCTAGATGCCTATTCAGGCTATCACCAGAACCCACTGAAAGTCAAAGATCAAATCAAGACTTCCTTTATAACTCCCTTCGGCACCTATTGCTATATTACAATGTCAATCAGTCTAAAAAATATTGGCACGACGTACCAACACGGTATTCAATGCTGCCTCAAATCTCAGATCGGCCGGAATGCAGAAGCATATGTTGATGACATCGTGGTAAAAACCCGAAAGGTTGAAGAACTTGTCTCTGAATTGGCAGAGATATTCGACAATCAAAGGAGTTACTCGATGAAATTGAATCCTAAAAAGTGTGTTTTTGGTGTTCCCTTGTGAAAGCTACTCGGTTACATCGTTTAAGAACAAGATATAGAAGCTAACCGGATAAAATCAAGGCGATCCTTGATATTGGGCTGCCTAATTCTCAACGGGATGTTCAGAAGCTGACCGGATGTATGGCATCCTTGAGTCTCTTTATCTCCCGACCGGATGTTCAGAAGCTGACGGGATGTTCAGGGGTTTTCCATTCTTTAAACTGCTCAAGAAGCAGGATGACTTCATTTGGACGATGGTTGTGTAGTCAGCATTGGAGGAGTTAAAAGCTCACCTAAGTAACATTCTAGTCTTAGTGCCTCCAGAGCCGCAAGATATGCTTCAACTCCACATATCGGCTACAACTCAAGTTGTGAGTACCGTTTTAACGGTCGACCGGGAGGGAGAAGGGCATGTACAAAAAGTACAACACCTGGTGTATTTCGTTAGTGATGTCCTTAGTGCCTCCAAAACACGGTATCACCAGATATTGAAGTTGCTCTCCTGATCACCTCGAGGAAGTTGAAGCACTATTTTCAAGCTCATCCTATTGAGGTACAAACAACCTTCGTGCTTGGACAAGTCCTTCATAATCAGGAAGCCGAAGGAAAGATTGTTAAGTGGGCAGTAGAACTCGGTCAGTACACAATTATGTTCATTCCACGTTCGACAATCAAAGGACAAGCATTGGTTGACTTTTTTCTGAGTAGACAGAGATTCAAATGCCGCCCGCGCCATATGATATTGAGTACTAGAAGATGTACTTTGACAGGTCCCTTCAGTTACCCGGAGCAGATGCAAGAGTTGTGCTTATCTTGCCTCAAGGAGAGAAGTTGTGATATGTCCTTCTGATCATGTTTCGCGCGTCTAATAACACTGCAGAATATGAAGCTCTTTTACATGTTTTGCGCATTGTTGTCTTGCTCAGCATTTAGCGTCTGGACATCTTTGGTGACTCGGCTCTGATTATCAACCAGGTTATTAGAGATTGGAACTGTGTGGATGATAATATGGCTGCTTATTGCTAAGAAGTAAGGAAGCTCGAAGATAAATTTGATGGACTCAAGTTCACGCATGTCCTTCGAGACAATAATCAAGCGGCTAATGAGTTAGACAAGATGGGATCGTCTCGATCGATTGTCCCACCCGTTGTCTTTTTACACACCTTGGATTCTCTCACTATTTCTCCTCAATCTGATGTCTTAACAATCGATGTTGCTGAGCTGGTAGGTGATATCAGTACAAAAACCGACTTGCGCGACCCGATCATTCAATTTCTGACTAAGGGGACGCTGCCTACGGATCATAATGAGCATCAGAGGTTAAAAGCATGATGTCGAGGGAACTTAATTGTCTACGACCTACTCTATAAACAAGGAGGGTTGAATATCTTGATGTGATGCAACATGATTCCTGAGGGCAAAGAGTTAATGGAAGAAATCCATTTAGGCGTTTGTGGCAGTCATGCGGCTTCCAAGATATTGGTCGGCAAAGCTTTCCAGCAAGGGTTTTATTAGCCTATGGCGGTTGAAGATGCACATCAAGTCGTTCGGAAGTGCGAAGCTTATCAATTCTTCCCTCAACAAACACAGGTGCCTTCACTGCAACTTCAGATGATACCTATGACTTGGCCATTTGCAGTCTGGGGGCTTGATATCATCGGACCTTTCAAGAAAGCGCTAGGTGGGTTCACTTATTTATTTGTTGCTATTGAGAAATTCACCAAATGGATTGAAGTGAAGCTGGTCGACAAGATAACTTCAAAGAAGGCGATCGAGTTTGTCAGAGAGGTCTTTACTCGATTTGGAGTTCCTCATGATAACATCACCGACAATGGTACTCAGTTTACATCTGAGGAGTTCCGTGACTTTACCGATAATATGGGAATTAAAATCCACTTTGCATTAGTGGCTCATCCTCAAAGCAACGGGCAGGTCGAACGGGCCAATGGTATGATTCTTTAGGGGTTGAAGCCCTAGATCTTCGACAGACTAAAGCCTTATGTCGGTCGGTGCGTTCGAGAGTTGCCTTTGGTTCTCTGGGGGCTACGTACTAATGTCAGTCGGGCTACTGGCCAGTCACCCATCTCGTTGGTCTATGGCTCCGAGGCTATGCTGCCGACTGAGGTGAACCTTGTATCAGCATGAGTCAAGGGATATGACGAGAAGCTCTCTGAGGAAAACCAAGAGATTGAGTTGATTGTGACAGAGGAGTTGCGTGATCGTGCTCTGTTTTGGTCGGTAGTATATCAGCAGGGCTTACGACGTTACTATGATAAGAACGTATGCAGTCGACAATTCCATGTTGGAGACTTATTACTGTGTTGAGTGCAATCAACCAAGAATCAGCACAAATTATCCCCTACATGGGGAGGACCTTATGTGGTCAAAGAAGTCACTCGGTCGGGGGCTTATCGATTGATGTACGAAGACGGCAAGATGTACCAAATTCATGGAACATTAATCAGCTACGTAGCGCTTTTATACTTAGTCTATTTCTATATTTACATACATCATTATTGAATGAAACTTCAGTCTTTTCGATGAAAGATTTATTGATGACTTTCATTCTTATTTGTCTCGATTCCGTAATTTATAACATTAATCAATTGAGCCAGGGGCTAGTAATAATGTCCCACTACTCGTTAACCTTGACAAATTTTGGTTTTGGATTTTTCTAACTGATTTCTCATGATTGATACGATCTTATGATTTTTTGTCTAACGCTGCAACATCATGGTTATACAATTTATGCTGCACAACAGACTACCACGACACTAAACCCAGAGCCAAAGAGTGAGAGGTCATGTGTCGAATGGTTGACTCTGCTTGTTACGCGGCTATAAATTACAACCTAATATGCTTAGGCAGACTGATGCCACTTCTGTTTTAATCTCTAAAGAATTATGGTGAAAAATTTTAAGTGCTAAAGTGCGAGAACAGTGCTAAGTGCCGACTGATTTGCTTTAAGTAACACGAGATTGCTTCTTTGACTATTTAGTCGAGTTTCTAACTTGTTTAAGCAAGCAAAAGAACAATATTTATTTACAAGGAACATAATTTTTTCTTGCTTCAATAATACTAATGTATATGATTACATACATCACAGCCCTGGTGAGGGAGAATATGCATCATCTTCTATTGCTAGAGAAGCAGGAGGAGTTGGCACAGAAGGATCGACATCAATGTTCTCAACCAATGCTTGAGAGGTTTCTACCATGGAGTCTAATAGCAACTGACATTGGTCGACTATCAAAGAAGGGTTGAAGCCCTCCTTAATCTTGTCCAATGGCAGTTCTGGAGACCAAGATTGGCAAATAGCCAATACCTGACTTTCGACTTCAGTTGCAACTCTCCGGGTATGATTGACGATTGCCTCCGAAGCATCCGCCAGCAAGTACTCAAGGGAATCCCTAGTCTTCTCCACTTGTTTTGTGTGGATTTAGTCTAAAGCCTTCCGAGCGCCATATGACAATACTACAGACCGATATTCAAGTGAGAAGATGAAGTTTGTAAAGAAGACTTATAAGTGGAAAACAAGAAGGGCTTACTGGTCAGTTTACATTTGTATTGGTTAGCACGGGATTTGGCCTCCTTCAAGTATTCCTCGATCTCCTGCAGTTTCTTCTTCAGCTGAGAAAGTTCAATGTCTCGCTTGCCAAGAGTCTTGGATAGGTCATCCTTCTCAGTCTTGAGGACATCCAGATACTTTTGTTGATTGCATATGACCTTCTCCAGCTCTGCAATAATTTCTTCATAAAGGCTTACAAACCAATGGATAAAGCATGAAAAATTGGAAGGTTTGAAGATCTTTTACCTATGAGATCAAGACGACTTCGTTCTAAAGAAGCATAAGCTTCCCTGTAACCAGTCTGCAGCTTCTCTTGTTGTTGTTGGGCTTTGACCAACTACTGACCGGTAACTTTGGACAACAACAAGTTAGAGATTTATCAAGATATTTTTATTAACAAAGAAGTTCCAGTACATATGTCAAGAGATATTCTCGATAGTAGAACAAAGTATGCGTATGAGTATGAAAGATCGATGGACACAAGACACAGGGTTTATACAGGTTCGGGCCTCCCAAAGGATAACAACCCTACGTCCTGTTTGGTGTTTCTGTATTGCTAGGGTTCACACTGGAATTAGGGTTGCAATACGAGTCTCCCTTTTATCGATGACCCTCTGCCCTCCTTATATATCCGAAGGGCCGAGGTTTACATGGTAATCTTTTAGTCGGTTACAACAGATTCTATCTATCAACATATCTGCTAACCTAACTTGCTGCTTACTCAAACAAATATCTAAGTAAATATCTCCTGGACCAAATACATCATAACCGAGCCCCCGGCCCACTCGGCCATATAGCCAAGTGGTTAGGTATCCCAGGTACATATGTCCCACAGTAGCACCCAAGAACTTTCCAATCTTAGAAATGTCGATTGGATTCATCTCGACATCTTTTGAAATTGGAAAGTGCTTCTTTTGTTGTAGCTGATAACTTTTCTTTACGTACACCTGAAAAAAAGGCACACGCTATGATTACAGCTCCCAACTCAGAAGGTGTTGAATCTTTACCGAAGCAACTTGTGAGTCCTTTGAAAAATAAATATCCGATATCTAGATTGAATCATAATAATCCTCAAAGCTTAATTACACAGTCTTCAGATAAATAGCCATCATAAACCAAGTGATGCATCATCAATTTTCAAAGTACAATCCCAATATTGATGTTACCTCCATTCGAGTGATTTATTGCAAAATTGAAATTCCATAGCCCCCAAGATTAGTGATGATTCAGATGGAGTATTTTAGCACACAAAAATACAGCCCCCAAGATTTGTGCTGAGATAATCCGAGTGGTTGATCATAAAATCTCGAAAGGTACGACTTCCAAGGTTGAAACCTTAACACACCGAGTGATTTGTCACAAAATCTCGAAAGGTACAACTTCCAAGGTTGAAACCATAACAATCCGAGTGATTTATCACTAACATCAAGACCCACAACGTCCAAGGTTAACACTAAAATGATTGTCAATAGCACAATAAAGGCACCTTCCAATTCACGAAACTGGAATACCGGGTTATGAGAACCCGTGACCTGTTTGGTTATCCTTCCTTTATAAAGGTGCCACTAAAACAGTCGCATCCCTTCGTCTTCATTTTGCAGCCGCCGCTACCAAAGACACTGAAACCCTAGATCTCAAAGCTCCATTTCCCCCAACATCTCTACACAGCTACTTGCTTGCCTTAATGGCACCAAAGCGAACCCGCCAAAGCACCAGAGCCCAGTCCAAGAAGCAATCATCTCCTGAGAAAGGCGAGGAAGAAGCCGTGTACGACATCCCCGCCGTGATCCAAGAATTCCCGGCATTGGCTATGGATGCGGAAAAGATCACAGGATGGTGATTGATGGAGTGCTTCAAGATCAACAAACCGGCGGATGGATTGAAGTTATAGGTCAGAAATTTCCCCAACCTCCTATCGACCAAATCACTGTTTTCTCCTCCTTTTTCTACCGCGGATTTGGAATTCTCTGTTGTGACTTCTTTCGTGGTTTGCTCTTCTTTTATGGCATCAACCTCATCAACCTAAACCCTAACTCAATCCTGCATATTGCCATTTTTATCAATATTTGTAAGGTATTCCTGGGGATTCATCCCCATTTTGATATTAATTGTTTGTCTTGAAATCGAATTACAACAGTGTGATCGGAGGGGCTGGCTTCCAGTTAAGGAATAAATCCAAGTAGATCGAAGTACCCCTCCCCTCCACAAACAAAGGTTGGCATGCAGACTAGTTCTATCACGGGAACCATGCCCCGCCTCTGTCAAAAACGACAGCTAAAGCCTCTACGCCACGTGCCGAGTGGTCAGAAAAAGCCGCTCCAAACAAGCAATCTCAAGTGGATGCCATACTGAAGGAAACTGCATCCCCAAGGCCGACTAGCCCCCCACCAAAGGTGTCAGGCTTAAAATTTAAACACCGCCCAAGGTAAGCAAAGAAGGATAACTTGATTCTTAGTCTTCTAGTAGCTGTCTGTCTAACCCTTATTTGTTTAGTAGGTCAACAGGGACATCATCATCTCATGAAACCCCGTCTCAAAGCTCAGTTCCTGAAAAAGACCAGGCTACTCTGTCTGACAAGACATCTAGAGATGATGTTCCAGAGCACTCAGCAAAGAAGCTGAGTGATTCGAGGAATGCTCCAATGTATACTCAACCGGAGGCCAGCCATTCTAAGACCCCCACTGTTCTAGACCTAAATTCTCCGGAGATGGCCACTACTGCTAGTACTCCTGCTTCCACCGAACCAGAAGAACCATCGTTGGTATTTGAGATTATGCCAGAAGCTGCCTACGAATATCCCATCGGTCCGGAGGAAAACATCACGCCTACTCCCATTCACCGAGTGGTGAAAGAAGGTATTCTAGAAGAAGCCCCGCCTGCTAGGTCGATATACCATATCGGTAAATTCGCAATTGCAGGATTTGATGTGTCGGCGGAACTAGCCGAGTAGATGACCTTTGAGGAGTACACCAAAAAGGCTTATCACTCGTTCTAGGTATGCTTTTCTTCTTAGAGAAAATTAAGCATAGTTATTGTTTATCACATCTTCATCCTAATGTTGCTGCAGGCCTTGAAATCCCATATGGCTAGCAAGAACAAGCTGTTGCAGCTTGTCGAAAGACATTGTGCAGAGGCAGTGGATCTAGAGGATCAACATGCGAAGGAAAGGCTTGAAGTGGGTCGCCTCTCGGGTGATCTGAAAACCCGTTCATCCAAGGTGGATGAACATCAATTTAAACTGCATGGTACGAAAACTAGAAATTCCGAACCATACATTCTATTTGTCAGCCACAATTATCTGACCTTTCCATTACAGAGGTATCACAAGCGTTGATGCAAAAACATAAAGAAGACACCGACTCAGCCACAAAGATCGCAAAAATGCAGGAACACATAAAGGAGATGGGGTCATTTGCTGTGGCTATCGAAGCTTTAAAAAATGAAAATCAAAGCTTAAAAAAGTAGCTCCAGGGCTCGGAAGAAGTCAAAAACAACTTTGCAAAGCTTAAAGATAGCTTCAAAACTATGCAAGAATCCCAAGCTGATGAGAACATCACACCTATGGATACACGCAACACTCCTCCAACAAAGATGAATGTTCATGTGCATCACCTGAATTTACAGGTGACTTCGTTTCTAATGTTTTGTTTATGTAATTTTGAGAATAGATTGCTACCTAATGATTTAATTATTGTTAGGAACCATGGAGATGATGATGATATAGATGAGGAGGTGATTGGAGGCGTGATGGGCCAGCAAGGACGTCCAAGCCAAGGTGGAAGCCCAATCGAAAACCGACTTCGAGTCTGTTTTGGAGCCCAGGACCAGTCTGCACTAAAACGGAATCCCAGGATGCATACGGACTCGGATTTGGACGTTCTACATATTCCTGGAAACATAACGAAAAGATCTTTCCAACCCAACTGGTCCCATATCAAAATTCGTCTTGAGCCATCGGCAATCATCAAAACAAGTTAATGTACAAAATCTGTCCTGGTGCTGCGACACCGTGATCGGTCTTTGGGCCATGTATCGAGTTGAGCCCACTTAGGGCTGCATCCAGGGGGTCTTGCATGACCCTAGGGTCCTCATATACAGCCGCCGCCTCTTCATTAGGGTTTGGGTTTTGCTTAGATTATTCTGTTGATAACAGTTTTGCTGTTTGATCGGTTTGTGAGACCCCAACTTGTGAGATTTATCATATACTTGCAAATTTGGTTGCATTCTTCTTTGTTCTTGCTTGTGTTCTTGATTTGCAGGCAAGGATAAGCCTTCTCGGTGAGGTTAATCATTCTTGAACGGTTGATAACCAGAGGAGACGTTGTGCTGCGGGGTTCAGAACGTGTCGTTCGGAAGCCGGATCGATTTGTGTATCGCCTCCGCCTTAATCAAGATTATCAGAACCTATCGGAAGATCGGGAACCCTTGTCCACATCAAGTGGTAATCAGAGCTTTAGGTACACCGTTAGGTTCACCCTTATCTCTGTTATTTTGTTCAGTCCTAAACTCCAGAAAGCTACCCTACAAAAATATTTGTTCGTCGTGTTTCCACTGTGCTATATCCCCCTTGTGCTATGCAATTTTCAGTTTAGTTTGCTTCTCTGAATTTTAGTCCCTACAAGGTCATTGTATTGCTGGTCTAGTGCTTGTTCTTTGGTGTTGCTTGAGTGGTGCATGTCCTTGTTCATAGAGAATCAAGAGAAAAAAAAATTCAGTTTGTTGCACACATTGAGAGTTTTGGAATAATATATTATCTATCTCTGTGACTATCATATTCAGATCATAATATTGCTTATGCTAAAATATATTTTCCTTTTTCTTTCTAGTACTAATACCTTGCTGCAGTTCTTATTCACAAGAAAAGAAAAGAAAAAGACAAAAGTGCACAAGAGGAAAAAGCCGCACAAAAAAGAGAAGTAGAAAAAGGCAAAGATAAAAATTCAGAATTGCTTGCAGCCTTTGCATTCTTTGTTAAGTCATTCGGTTGCTTGCTTGAACTAGGTCCGAGACAAGTTTAGGCCGGTGACATAGACTAGCTTGGGACTATTATTCAGTTTTGCAATTTCTGAATTGAGATTTTGCTAATCCTTGCTACCTAATATTGCCTATCCAAGCTCCATATATATCCTTCTGAACAGGCACAAATTTTTGACTCTCGTAATTGTCAGTTCACACTCTCTAAGGTATCCTTTACTTGCTGTAATTAAGAACTTTGTAAGGGTTTGGTGAGATGCTTCCATTTTCTTGTTGAGAGTTTCCACCGTTATTACATAGTAGTGATAGGAAAATATACTCTTGTGTGTTTTCATGTTTGCTACTAACAATGACAGGTTCCAATACTCATGGGAATGAATTGATGGCATCTCATGATGATAAGAGTGTTGTAGCACAACGAGTGTTCAGTTCTCAAATGGAGAAGGTAGAGCAAAATCAATTGAACAATTTATTCCAGACTCACTTTGTTGTGAAGGATCAGCGTTGTCGTGTCATCATTGATGGAGAGAGTAGTCACAACATTGCAAGCTTGGAGTTGGTCGAGAACCTTGGCTTGACCACACAACCACACCCATGTCCATACTACATCCAATGGGTAAATTCTTATGGTAAGATAAAGGTAGATCAAATTGCACGCATTGAATTTTTTATTGGTTCTTACAAGGATAGTGCAGAATTTGATATAGTACCTATTCAAGCATGTCATTTGTTATTAGGTAAACCTTGAATTTCTACAAATAATATTTTACATAATTCCATTGCTAATAGCTACTCATTTAAATACAATGGTAGAAGGGTTACTCTTAAACCTATGACTGCTGCTGAAATTTTAGAAGAGGACCAACAAAGATTTGAGAGAAGAAAGAATGAACCATTTAGGATAGAATGGGCTATTTCAAATGTTGCAACACTTCCATGAAAATCTGAATTACTAGAGGATGAACATATTTCTTTGCCTCTTGTTACAATTAATACATTTGAACATCTACATAAAGAAGATGATAGTGGGAAAGATAAAGAACAGGTTGTTGCTTCAGGTAAAAGCTTTTTTGATGTGATGAATTGTTCCAATAATCTTGCTGTATTGGAACCTTATGATGATGTTTCTTTGTTACAAGTTGATTTATCTATTGGTCCTTGTGATAAGGAGGAGTTGTGTGCCAATGCTTCACTTATACCTTTGCCACGACAAATGAATGAGCTTGATGCTTTTGCTTATGATTCACCTAATGGCGCTGAAATAAAACATTTGATTTTAGTTACATGTGAAAAGGATGAGCAGAAATTGTTGACTTCTCTAAACACTTTGGGTTATATTGAATTTGATGTTCTTTGTGATCTAAATGCCGTTGAGAATAAAATCTTTTCTCAAACTGAATTTCCTTTATTGACAAGAAATAATGTTCATGCTATTGGCTATTATGATCATAGAGGTTTGTTTATGGTGCATAGAGTTTACATTTCTTCAACATTGAAACCTCCTTGTGTTGTGCAACTCAATGAGACACCAGAAAACTGCAATAAAAATTGTCATGTCATGTCAAGTTTTTCTACTATTTCTAAGATCACATATTTTCTAAATTGTCATAAGAGTGAGGATGATGTTCATACTGCTGGCCAATTTTTCAAAGATGTTGTTCAGTTGTGTGACATGCCTTCTACTGTAGTTTCACATTCTAATGATAATTTTTATAACGCATATAAACATGAGGTGCATCCCAAGTTTGGGAATAATTCTATATTTCATATTTCAGATTTGAGACAAATATTCGGAGACAGAGATGGGATCAAGACGTGGACGACTCTAATTCAGAAGGGGGAGAATGATGAGAACATCACACCTTTGGATACATGCAATACTCCTCCAACTAAGATGAAAGTTCATGTGCATCACCTGAATTTACAGGTGACTTCGTTTCTAATGTTTTGTTTATGTGATTTTGAGAATAGATTGCTACCTAATGATTTAATTATTGTTAGAAACCATGGAGATGATGATGATATAGCTGAGGAGGTGATTGGAGGCGTGATGGGCCAGCAAGGATGTCCAAGCCAAGGTGGAAGCCCAATCCAAAACCGACTTCGAGTCTGTTTTGGAGCCCAGGACCAGTCTGCACTAAAACGGAAGCCCAGGAAGCATACGGACTCGGATTTGGACGTTCTACATATGCCTGGAAACATAACGAAAAGATCTTTCCAACCCAACTGGTCCCATATCAAAATTCATCTTGAGCCGTCGGCAATCATCAAAACAAGTCAATGTACAGAATCTGTCCTGGTGCTGCGAGACCGTAATCGGTCTTTGGGCCATGTATCGAGTTGAGCCCACTTAGGGCTGCGTCCAGGGGGTCTTGCACGACCCTAGGGTCCTCATATACAGCCGCCGCCTCTTCATTAGGGTCTGAGTTTTTCTTAGATTATTCTGTTGATAACAGTTTTGTCGTTTGATCGGTTTGTGAGACCCCAACTTGTGATATTCATCATATACTTGCAAATTTGGTTGCATTCTTCTTTGTTCTTTCTTGTGTTCTTGATTTGCAGGCAAGAATAAGCCTTCTCGGCAAGGTCAATCATTCTTGAACGGTTGATAACCAGAGGAGACGTTGTGCCGCGATTGCGGGGTGTTGAACGTGTCGTTCGGAAGCCGGATCGATTTGTGTGTCGCCTCCGGCTTAATCAAGATTATCAGAACCTATCGGAAGATTGGGAATCCTTGTCCATATCACAAGCCTATTGGAAAAAGAGAACAGAAGGAAAAAACTGATATACCTATACACATGGGGATTATTCTATAAACTGACATGTTTATAAATGACAGAGGCTGAAGGGACAATAAAGGCTCATAGGGAGCGAAATACAAGGCTAGAGGCCGAGCTATCCAAAGTCGAAGGAATTTTTAGAAAGGCAGTAGATGAGCTGAACAAATTCCAACATACTTTCAAAGAAGTTGAGAAGCTCAAGGAAGATTACAAGGCAAAGGTTGCCACCCTCGAAGCCGAAAAATTAGATGTGGAGAAGCGTCTAAGAGGTAAATATTGTTTTCATAATACCTCTATGGCTGATTTCATATGTGCCTGGACATATGTGATTATAGCATTTCTGTATGGTCAAAAAGGTCCTATGAGCTTTTGCAGAACAAATTTATTGAGGGTGATGAAAACCTTCGATGGTCTCTTACAGCTATGCAGAAAGATACGGAGGTAGTCGCTCAGTACATCTTCCCCGACGAAAAACCCCTCGGTGCCGAGATCTGCTGACTCGATTGCAGGAGGCTCCGGACCGAGTGAGAGAACATGTGTGACATGTTGCGGAACTAGCCGGCGCTCAAGTGCTGGCTATAGCAAAATCTCACATCCCCAGCATAGATCTGGATGTGGTTGCAGAAGGTTTCCATGAAGACCTTTCTGGTGAGCAATGCGGATCTCTTGTGGCCGAGGCACAAAAAACTGCTCACGTATTAGCTGACCAGATAGAGTTAGATCCCTTACCAAAGGTGTAAGGATTTGTAAAACTTCGCTGGATATTATATTGCACTACCAATATTGTAGTATAACTCAGTTTAGTAGACCGCTAGAGCCTAGATTCATTACCAGTGTTGTAATGAATTCTTGGGTCGCGATGCTTTGTTTATGTATTGTATGAACTCATGTTAAACACTCACAACCAATACACAACTCATGTCAGCCCTCTAAACAATGCTCCCAATAACCGATATGAACCATGGGGACTAAGAACCCACTCGGTCAAGCATATGCGAACCGAGAGAATTGCCTTGGTCCGCAATAGACGACATGAACCCTGGGGACTAAGTAACCCACTTGGTCGACATGTACGAGTTGCGGTGATACCAAGTGTCAGTATTGGAGTCATGATTGATACAATATCATCAATTATGTCATAGAAATCATAAATTCAAAACATCATGACCATGATATATATATATATATATATATATATATATGTAAATGATATAAAATGAACGTATTACAATAAACTATGAAAAGTAAACATAGAAATGACGTAGCTGTGATATGTTCCATGAACTCTGAAGGTCTGACCCATCCTCGCGCATCAATCGGTATGCACCTGGCCGAGTGACTTCCTTTACAATAAAAGGTCCTTCCCATGGGGCCGACAGCTTGTGCTTACCAACCGTACATTGGACTTGTTTCAGAACTAAATCGCCGACCGAAAAACCCCGTGATTGAACATTCTTGTTATGATAACACCTCAGGCTTTGTTGATATTTCGCCGACCGAACCAAAGTGGCGTCTCGTTGTTCTTCTAGAAATAGAAGGTCATCACGCCTATGGCTGTTGGAGGTTTGTTCTTCATATGCTACCACACGTGGGGAGGCGAATAACACCTCAGTTGGTAACATTGCTTCTGAACCATAAACCAAAGAGAAGGGAGAGTGTCCTGTGACGCGACTTACATGGTAACTCCTGAACCCAACGCCGAGCATATGTTTCCAATCGATCAAATATACAAGGTTTAATTCTAAACCACAGGAGGCCATTTGCCCTCTCAACCTAGCCATTACTCTGTGGATGGGTAGCCGAAGCGTAACTGATTTTGAAGCCCACCCAGTCCGCGAACTCTTTAAACTCTTCTGCCGTGAATTGACTACCATTGTTAGTAATGATCTTGTATGGGGCGCCGAACTGAGTGACTATTTTGGTCATAAATTTGATGGCCTTCTTCACCGAAATTTTGCCGATTGGTTTTGCTTCAATCCATTTAGAAAATTTGTCCACCACCACGAATAGGTGAGTGAAGCCTCCTTGAGCCTTCAGGAAAGGTCCAACAATATCCAAACCCCATACTGAAAACGGCCAGGTTATTGGTATGTTTTGAAGCTCAGTGGTGGGTACATGCATCTGGCGGGCGAAGAACTGGCAGCCCTCACACTTCTGGACGATGTCTTTGGCGTCAGTGCAAGTGGTCGGTCAATAAAATCCTTGCCTCATTGCTTTGGCCGCAATCATAGATGGGCCCACGTGATTCCCACATATACCGACATGAATTTCTCCTAGTATAGCTATGCCCTCATCTCGTGAGAAGCATATCATCAATATCCCATGTGGGCTTTGCTTGTACAGGAGGTGGTCAACCATGCAGTATGACCGGGACTTACGAATAACTCGGAGGGCTTCGTCTTTATCAGTCGGTAACGTACCGGTGTCTAGATATTCAGTAAATGGAGTGCGCCAATCTACTTGGATGACAGCTACTTGAGATGTTGCTCCTTGCTTTGGTGTCGACTGCACCACAGTTTGCTGGGGTAGTACAGATGGCTTGTATAAATCATCGAGGAATACTCCATTAGGTATTTTAGATCTGCTGGACCCAAGCTTGGCCAGTTCATCTGCCTCTTCATTATATTTGTGGAGGACATGTTTATACTCGATGCCATCAAACTTATCTTCTAGCTTCCGAACTTCAGTGTAGTAGGCTGTCATGCTCTTATGGGAACAACACCACTCCTTTGTGACTTGGTTAATTACAAATGCCGAATCACCAGAGACACTTAATCTTTGGACACCGATTGACACAGCTGTCCGAAGCCCGTGTAACAAGGCTTCATACTCTGTAGTGTTGTTAGACGCACGAAAGTGCATTCGGAGAACGTACCATAACTTAGCACTGTCAAGGGATGTCAATACGACCCTTGCTCCGGCACCTTCCAGTTGTAAGGAACCGTCAAACGTCATTGTCCAATAGCTTAGTTCTTGCGGGGTGGGTGGTAATTCACATTCTGTCCACTCAGTGATAAAGTCAGATAGAGCCTGACCTTTGATCGCGTCACGAGGTTTGAAGGTAATATCGTATGATCCAAGCTCAACGGCTCACTTGGCTATTTTTCCGGTTGCTTCTTGGTTGTGGAGCAACTCACCCAAACCGAATGATGTATGGACCTCGATTGGATGGTCCTCAAAGTAGTGCTTCAACTTCCTAGATGTCATCAGTAATGCATAAACTAAATTCTGAAGCTGAAAATACCATACCTTGGATTCCGATAAGACCTCGCTGACGAAGTAAACCGGCCGTTCCATGTTTTGAGCCTTGCCATCTTCCGCCCATTCCACTGCCAGCATGGTGCTGACCACGTGTATGGCTGCGGAGATGTACAACTGCAAAGGTTCCTTTGGCTCTGGGGGGTTAAAACCAAAGGACCGCTGATGTAGGCCTTAAAGTCATCCAAAGCCTTCTGTGCGTCATTGTTCCAAACGAATGATTCTTGTTTCCTGAGTAGCCGGAAGAAAGATAGTCCCCGGACGCCGAGTCGTGACACGAACCGAATTAGTGCAGCCATGCAGCCGGTTAGCTTTTGAATGTCCTTTTGCGAATATGGGGGTCACATTTGTAATATGGCGTTTACCTTTTCTGGATTTGGTTCCATCCCAGTATGTGAGACTAGAAAACAGAGTAATTTTACCGACGAGACGCCGAAGACACAGTTTTCTAGATTAAGCTTCATGTTGTATTTGCAAAGGTTCTCGAATGTTTCGTCCAAGTCAGATATCAAGTCGGAGGGGAGCCGGCTTTTGACCACCACGTCGTCCACATAGGCCTCGATGTTTCTTCCTATCTGGCTGTCCAGGCATCGTTGCATGGTTCACTGGTAGATGGCACCAGCGTTTTCTAGACCAAAGGGCATTGTTGTGTAACAAAAAGCCTCGAATGGTGTAATGAACGAAGTTTTAAGTTGGTCGGATTGACTTAAGGGGATCTGATGGTACCCTGAATTAGCGTCTAAGAAACACAATAAAGCGCATCCAGCCGTTGAATCGACCACCTGAACAATACGAGGGAGGGTGAACGGATTTTTCGGGTAGGCTTGGTTAGGGCCGCTGTAATCCACACACATCCGCCACTCCTTATTCTTCTTTCGCACCAGGACTGGGTTGGCTAACTAGTTGGGGTGAAAGACTTCCTTAATAAAACTGGCTGCCAGCAGTCGACCGATTTCTTTTCTAATCGCGTCCTTTCGGTCCTGCGAAAATTGTCTAAGTCATTGCCTTACGGGCTTGGCGTTTTCTCGAACGTGAAGTTTGTGCTCAGCCTTTTTCCTTGGAACACCGGGCATATCAGAGGGTTTCCATGTAAATATGTCTTTATTATCTCTAAGGAAAAGGATGAGCGCACTTTCCTATTTGTCACCTAAATTAACCCTAATATTGGTGGTCTTGGATACATCAATATCATCTAGCTGAATCTTCATAGAATCCACGGCATCCGTCTGCACCATAGCCTTTAGTGCCTTCTTGGGGGGTGGGTCGAGCATGGCCTCCTCTGTTGTTGCGATTGCTGCCTTCAACGCGGCCAGCTCTGATGCCACCACCTTCTTCTCTGTCAACTCACAACTGTCGTTGTCATAGTCGTATGATGTCCGGACATCCGAACGAAGTGAAATGACTCCATTCAGTCCTGGCAGCTTCATCATCATATATGGGTAATGAGGTATCGCCATGAACTTGATGATGGCTGGCCGCCCTATGATGGCGTGGTATGTAGAATCGAGGTCGGCAACCTCAAAGGTGATGCGCTCCATCCTGTAATTCACCCGAGTGCTGAAAGTCACTGGCAGAGTGATTTGTCCCAGGGGAACTGTCTGCATGTCAAGGATGACACCATGGAACGGCAATCGGCTAGGCTTGAGGTCAGTCAAAGGTATGCCGAGCTCCTTGAAAGTTTTCATGAAGAGGATGTCCAAACTGCTGCCGCCGTCCACCAGGACCCTATTCACCCGAACTCGGTTGATAGTCAGCGTCAGTACTAAGGGGTATTTCCCGGGCCTGGGGATACAATCTGGGTGGACTGACCGATCGAAGGTAATTGGTACCTCAGACCAGCGTAAGTAATGAGGGACCGCTGGTGAGACCGAATGGACCTCTCTGTATAGGATCTTCTGCTGGCGCTTTGAATCTGCCGTGGACCTGCCGTAGATATAATTGACCTCATGTTTGGGATCCTGAAATTTCTTCTTTATCCTCATCTTGGTTGTCCTTATCCGAATCTTTTCTACCGCCCTTGGGGATCCAGGGGTGGTCTTTGCAGACTTTCAAGGCATGACGTGCGAAGTTCTTCAGCTTAAAGAACTCCCTGGCTTTGTGAGCGCCGTCATGTAACAGACAAGGACCATCAAGCATTTTGTCGAAGTCATCCTGAGTGACATGTTTCTTCCTGGTGGGGCGCTCGGTGTTGGCCACCGTCTGGTCTTGCTTGCGCTTCCTGTCGCCTCCCATGTTTTGGTCAGACGGTCCCAGCTGATTACGGCTCCGGGGTGCCTCATCCTTGTATTGGCGGACTTGGAACAAAGCCGAGTTGCCAACCGCATATCTGTCAGCCATGGTGAAGATTTCCTTGGCCGACAACCCTCCAGCAGCATCCAACCTGCTGATCTTATTGATCAAGTCGTCATCACGAAGTCCACCTTGAAAGGCGGCAACGACATGAGCATATGAGATATTGGGGATGGTATTCTTGACTCGGCAGAAGCGTTGGATGTACTGTCGCAATGGCTCCTGGTCTCGCTGCTTGATCCGGGCGAGTTCCCAATGATTCCCCGGCCTGTTGAAGGTAGCTTGAAAGTTGGCGGTGAACTGCCAACAAAGCTCTGCCCAAGAACTTATCGAATTGTCGGGCAGATTAGTGAGCCAGGTTCTGGCTGCTGGAGCCAGACATACATGCAAATAGTTGGCCATGACAAAACTATCGCCGCCGAGTGCACGTATGGTGGTTGAGTAGACGTGAAGCCAGTCACGCAGATACGTCTTGCCGTCATACTTTTTGATGCCGACTGGCTTGAAACCGACTGGCCAACTGACGGTCCAAAGCTCCCGAGTGAAGGCTCAAATGCCAGCCTCATCGTCGTAGTCTTCGATGATGGGGGTTCGCTCCCGCTCGCGACCAGCTTCTCAGTGGAATCTATCCTCGTGGTGACCCTCGTCCCATCGATCATGGTACCGATCGTCTCTGGGCAGCTCTCTTCTATTATTGCACTCATAGTACCGATCATCAACGAAACCGCAACGGCGTCGTTCATCCTCATATTGTCGGCGGGCCGCATCGTCCCTCTCTTGGTATCAGCTATCCAGTTGAACCCGCGCGTCACGTGGCGGTATACCATTGCGTAGGTCAGCGTCCGGATGCCGATCATGGTAGTCCGCAATGGGCCTTTGCCTTGATGCGGTCGACGGAGTTGCTTGCCGATTAGTGCGCTGCCGGTCCCTTCTTTTCTGGCTGGGTACCGAACTAGCAGCCCCGGATATTGTCTTGCTCGGTGTTGATTGCGCTACATGCATCTCGAGTACTGCCGCGGCCCTGATGTGTGCTTTTAACTGGTTGACCTGAGGTGCCAATTCTGGAGTGACTTGGAGCAAGGGCTCTATAGAGCTCAAGAGGGCCGCCGCAGCTGTGATGTTGTGCTGTGGAGTTGTAAAGACATCTTCGCCATCGAATTTTAAGGTGACATCACCCATGTCTAGATTCTGCACAACCCAGGAGCCCTGTTGAGTGTCCGGCCGTTGGAGCGGGGGAGTGGTGGCGTCGGGTCATCGTCCTCGGGACCAGTTTCCTGTCCATCGCGGGGCTGTGCATTTGCTTGTGCAGCGGTTGCCGCCGATGTTTCACCATTAGTGCCTCCTTGGGCGGCAGGTGCCACCATGAACACCTCATGATAATCCGACGTGCAGCTTTCTGAATCACTCGGCTCTTCGATGAAGTCCAGAACTGACTCGTTTTCAAGGCCGATTGTTTCTACTAATCTTGATTCATAGAAAAAATTTGGATCTTCATCCGACTGATTCGTAGGAAAAGCCGGGAGATCGACCGTAGTGAGATCCGAGTCAGCCAAGGTTGCCGATCGGTTTGTTGTGAGCAACGTTGAGCAAGGGCTCGGGAGGGTTTCCCTTTGCAGAGTCATTGCCGCGTTGTTAAGGCCAAGTGGGAACCGATCGGCCGAATAGGTTCGATTGACCGCTGAAGCTTTGCTGACGCCTGGATCTGATGACGCGACGACCGCCGGGAGGGTCGTTTAATCTTGCTTGACGAGGTCCCCGCTTTGATCTGCCACAAAGCTGATGGTGCCAAAGTGGATCTTTTCTCCCGGTGGAACTTGATGTCGACTAAAGCCATCGATTTCAATGGAGTGGAACTCAGCGCTGCCCCTACCTGGCGCGCCAACTATCGAGAGATATTCTCGATAGTAGAACTAGGTATGCGTATAAGTATGAAAGATCGATGGACACAAGACACAGGGTTTATACAGGTTCGGGCCTCCCGAAGGATAACAACCCCATGTCCTATTTGATGTTTCTGTATTGCTAGGGTTTGCACTGGAATAAGGGTTCCAATACGAGTCTCCCTGTTGTCGATGACCCTCTGGTCTCCTTATATATCCGAAGGGCAGAGGTTTACATGGTAATCTTTTAGTCGGTTACAACAGATTCTATCTATCAACATATCTGCTAACCTAACTTGCTGCTTACTCAAACAAATATCTAAGTAAATATCTCCTGGACCAAATACATCATAACCGAGCCCCCAGCCCACTCAGCCATATAGCCGAGTGGTTAGGTATCCCAGCTACATATGTCCCACAACATACCAAACCCTTCAGCTTCGAGGTACTCTATCCTTTCCTGTTTTTTCTCCACCAGGGCATATATTTTCTGGATAGGGAGAAATTGTTAAGGTTAGAAGGAACAATGATATGAGAAAGAAGGCCTAGGTATTGATGTACCTTAGTCGCCTCTCGGTGGTGGTGAAGAATCTCCAAGTCTTCGACTTCAGGCTGGCCTGAAGGTTTCTCGACTGACATGACCTTGTCCTTGATGGGAGAAGGCACAGTGCCAGTCGGAACAGAAGAGGTGGTTTACGGAGACGGCCTTAGAGCATCTGGGATTTTCTTTGCTTGGGTCTTAGCGCTTGATGGTGTTGAAACAGACTGAAGCGGGTCGGTTGTCTAAGGAGTAGGAGTCGACCGAGTGTCTCTAGACACGGGGATGCTTTGAGTCTCAGACGACCGAGTGCTATGATCACTACATGACAAGATATCAAGAATTGAGCACATTTTTGTACACTTGATAATGATTGGACGACGAGAAGAAACTTACCCAAAGGCGTGCTTGATCTTGATTCGATTGAGTGTAAGCTTCATGACCATTGATGATTGGATTCCTAAGGTATGAATATTTTGGTAATAGATGATAACTTTGAAATTCCGGGCTAATATCTACATGAGTGTTGTCTATGTAGGAATCATCTCCAAACTCTATTATAAATCATATGGATGATGGTTGCCCTGGCGATAGATGACAATGACCACAAGCATGGAGGCTTGTGAACTTGATGGAGTCTAAGGGTTGACGGAGATGGATCAAAGTGGAGAACAAGCTATGATGCAAGTTTTGGGTACACATGACTAGTAGTGAGGGCTTTGAGTCCATAGGAAAAACTGGACTATCAAGGGGGTCTAGGTCATTCTCTTAGGTCATGTCTACTCGGTGATGTGCAAAGTTGCTTGGTGAAATCACAGGCATTAGGTCACAGTGGAGAAGTCAAGGAGCTGTTTAGAGAAGCCGAGAAATGAAGTCAAGCGAGGACGACAAGTTTCAGCTTCTGGACATAGAGATCGGATAGAGGAGTCAGTGGAGACCGGACTGTATGGTCACTATGGGAAGTTGTTTGGGGCTTCTAGCGAGGTGCGAGGAATCTGACTGTGCAGGAGCTATAGAGACCGGACCGTATGGTCAGGTGACCAGACCGTACAGTTAGTTTAGTTGAGGAACAGTGCAGAGAGGAAGCCAATGTTCTGGAGTCCGACGATGATAGTAGTACAGACCAGACAGTCCGGTCTACTGACCAGACAGTCTGGTTAGTATGAGGAAATCGCCTGCACACAGTGAAGCCAACAGCTAGGTGTCACACCCTAAAATTTCAAATTTTGGTTTGTCACCCAATTCCACTAAATTTAAACATTTTTTTTATAATAGATTAAAATTTTATTATAAATTAATTAGATAATTTGAGAATTATAATTTATTTTCGGCAAAAAGTACTATTTTCTAAATTAAATAAATTAATTTAGGCTGTAATTATTGTATGTGTTGCATTCATGCTGGTTAAGTTCATTAGGTTTTTGTCATGTGAAAAAGTATTTAAAAAAATATATTTTTAATTAAGTTTATTTGGATTTAGAAATTAGAAAGGAAATAGAAATAGAGAAAGAAAGGACCCAGACCTCTTTGGGCCAAAACTCTCCAAACGAAGCCCACCCGCACCCCCTCTCTTTCCCTCTCCTCCCTCTCTCTCGGCTTGGGCCGATTCTCTCCCCGCTCAGCCCACTCCCCCTCTCTTCTCCTCCCCCTCCCGCTTGGGCCGGAACGCCTCGCCTCGGCCCAGCCAGCCGGCTTGGCCTAGATCGCAAGCGTGCGGCCCAGCTCGCGGACCACTCATCGGCGTAGCACCCAGCCCAGCCCCCGCCCTCACTCACTGACACCCCAGACCCACCTGTCATCCCTCTCCTCTCGCCTCTCTCTCTTCCCCCATCGACGCCGGGAGTTGCCGCCGTCGATCCGCCTGCCTCCCGCCTCCCTAATTCCCAAACCAACGCCCTGAGCTCCCGAACAGACGTGATTACTCTGCTCCCCCACTCCCAGCCTTAAATTGCGCATTCACCCGTGCTAATGGCCATCAATGGCCACCGTCGGCCATTGATCTTCGGCCACCCCTGCGCCGCTCGGTTTTCCCTCTCCCCGGCCCTATAAAAGCGACCCCGAGCATCACACTTTCCCGCCGCTTCCTCCCATCACCTCCCCCTTGACCCATGACCCCTGGAGCACCCTTCCCACCGAGATCCGAAGATTGCCGCCATCTCCTTTCGCCGCCGACCACCTCCGAGCCCTCATCGACCCGTGCGACACACTACTAGAAAACACCCCCTATAGATACGCTTTATTTTGGGTTTAGATATGCTTATATCGTCTTTATCAAAATATAGATATGTTTTCATAATTCATGTCTGAGGCGTCTCCACACGTACTGTGTCAGAGCTTGGTTGATATACTTTTTGAAAACGTGTCTACCAACAAACAAGATGTGTTGCTTGAGATGCTATAAATGATACATATGTTTGTAGATACGTTTTCATAAATGTGTTTATATGACATAGGTATTAGAGTAGACACGTTTTGTGATGTGTTAAAAAGTTTAGACACAATTTATTGATATGTTTCTATTGTGTTGTTACTAGCATATTATTGTTTTAGAACCTCTTCTAAGTGATTGATTTTTTTACGTAGTTAGCAAGAGTCGAACCTGGGACCTCCTTGTTTTTGACATGCTCATCTAACCAGCTCACCTTTAAAGGAAACTTGATTAGATTGAGATATTCATTCTTTTATACCCATATTTTCTTAGTGTTTTGGTGTTCCTAGGGTTTTATATAGCGTGCCAAAAATGTCTCTAGAGAGGATTGATACAATCAAAACGTGTCTAATATTATCTCATGTTTTATATGTTTTCAATAACATCTCAAGAAGAATGTTTGATATGCCTAGATACGATTAAAGCGTATCTAAATTTCTGATGTCTTTAGAAACATGTCAAACTGTGTCTTTTTTGTGGCTACCAACGGTTCAAAGTGTGTCTAAAATCGTAACACTTTGTGATGTTTTAAAAAGAGTGTAAAAAAAACATGTTTATTATATTCTTGACATTAAAGCGTATCTAAAATCATATCATATTGATATGTTCTTAAAATCGTATTGAAGTGTGTCTCTAGCTATTAATGTAGAGACGTTTATAAAAACGTAGCAATATAACTATGTCTAGAAGATATTTTTGTTGTAGCGACACCTTGGTGAGCACCCCCCTCATCCCCCTCTCTGTCCCCATCCTCTCATGGTGAGAAGAGGACCACCATAGCCCCGCCCCGGCCTTGCTCCGGCAAAGATGCCACCGCCGCCACCGTGTAGCTCGCCACCGACTGCCGCTTGCCTCGCCTAGTCCTTCTCGGAGCCACTCGATCAAGATCCAATGGCTCGAATTTAACACCCCCCAAGGGGAATGCGCCCGGTCCATGGTGGACCCATAGACCCGGGTCAAACCCCGGTCAACGACTGCTATAGACTCGGTCCACCAGTTCATGAAGTAATTTAATTCTCAAAATTCCAGGAAAATGGCAATTTCGCACCAAGGCCCCTGAGCTTTCTCCTAATTAGGTTTTAATCCAAATTTTTCTGCAGAACTATTAGTCATTTATATTTTAGCCCCTAAACTTTTCAAAAATAATATTTTGGCACTGGAATTTTTATAGAAACACCACTGAGCTTATATTTAATTATATTTTAGTCCTGCCTTTTTGCACTTAGGCCCCTGCCTAACTTTTCTATAGAATCCTTTATTTATATTTAAGCCCCTGAACTTGTTTATAATTATTTTAAGCACTATATTTTTATAGAAAAGCCCATGTACCTTTTTGAATTAATATTTTAGCCTTGTATTTTTGTAGAAACACTCCTAGACTTGTTTTAAATTATCTTTTTGTCCAGTCTTTTTACACTTTAGTCCCTAAGCTTATTATAAATTACATTTTAGTCCCTAAACTTTTCATAACCTATATTTTCACCCTATTATTTTAAATTAAGTCCCTATACTTTTCTAAAATTACTTTTATGTCTCTAACCCTATGTGTTTGTACTGTTTTAGCCCTAAAACTTCAAACCTTCAAAACTTTTCAACCGTAACCCGGATTTAAGTAATTCTTGCGCCAACGCGATCGTAGTAATTACTATTATTTATTTGTATTGTCTTACAGAAATTTGCTAATCTTACTATTTTAACCCTCTACCTTCAAACCTTTGTAACTTTTTACTCGTAACTTCGATTTAGATGATTCTTGCGCTCACTCCATCATAGAAATGCGTACTATGTTTTGAGATTGATTTTAAAGTATTTTATTATTGTCTGGTGTACTGTTTCTTAGTTTGTTTATATGATTATGTGCATGTCGTGCCTGCGTGACATTAATTAGAGAACGTGTTGATCCTGGAATCGCAAGAGCGTGAATTGAAGACCTGAGGAGCAACATCCATTTCAGGCAAGTGTCCTTGATGCATTTTGATCCTATTATGAATATTATTTTAGAATTGCATGCTTGAGTCAACTGAATGCGTACCTATTGTTAGGTTTTCTCCCTAGTACTGTTTTATCCTTTTCCTTATCGCCTTGAACTAGTTGGTTGATTGGTTATGGGTAGATAATGCTTAAGTTGCTTGTGGGATGTTGGGTCAATATTAATCTTGATTACTGAACTATGTCACTTCATAGGTGGAATGGTAATTTACGTTAGCAACATGGACTTAGGGATCTATGTAAGTCGGATGGAATGGATGTGGTGCCGTGGGCACATGGTTGGTGGTGGTAGGCTTATTGTACATCCTAGGAACTGGTTCTTGGAGCGGTAATCTAGGACAACAGTGCCATCACAAGGCTGCTATGGAACAGCTTGGCTGATTAATTAGGAGTTCTCCTAGTGCCGGTGCAACATTTTGGTGGAGTGGGGAATGGAAGTCAAGAGGACTGTCCTTGTATCCGAATGGCTCAAGAGGGGGCTCCTGGGGTCATGAGCTGCTTATTGAGGGGCTATCACTTATGGACGAGAGTGGAACCTTAGTGGCTAGTATGTACTGGGAGACTCGTTGTAAAAGCCTCGTAGTGATCTCCTGGCCGCACACCTAAGGAAGTGTGCTAGTGCTTGGCCGGCATGGCAACATGGAGACTCTAGTCCACCTGGCAATAGGGGACGAAATCATGACTTGTGGGTAAAGTGGTACAAACTCTACAGAGTATCAAACTATCATGATAGCCGTGCTCACGGTCAAGAGCGGCCTGGAATCCTCACAAGATTAGTTGGTTATGGGTTGTGGTTTGGAATGTTTGGAATGGTTGGGAATGGCTGGTTGGTTGGATGGTTCGGACTTAGATTGGACAGTACCATGTGGGTTGAGGGTTGGGATGACCCCACCAAGTAATTAGGATGCCTTAGGGCATTAAAAGCTCATGGTATAATCCCATTAAGCCTTCCTTGTCTATAGCCCCATGTCATCTTTTCCCCCACTTACTGAGTACGACATGTACTCACCCTTGCTATATACCACATTGCTGCTCAGCTACAGGAGATTGAAGGTACAACTATGAAGACGATGGAAGAGTCTAGGCATGCGGTCTTCCAGTCGACTTCTTGTGGGAGCTGAAGGATGCCAACGCTTAGTTTATTCCGCAGCAATGTAATCTTTTCCTTTTGACCATTGGGTCACCGTTGTAATAATCTTATTGATTTAATAAAGATATTGTTCTTTTATCATAGTAACTGTCCTGTGTGCGTGAAAACTTGTTCCTGGGCACGCATATAGATGCATTCGGTTTCGGTCGCTGGAACCGGGTGTGACACTAGGAGAGCCGTTACAGAAGTGACCGGACAGTCCGGTCAAGCAGAGACCAGACAGTCCGTTTAGTGCATCCATAAAGGTGATTTCGTAGAGCAACGACTAGTTTGAGGTTGGGAGCCTATATAACTTTGTCGCTGGGGTCTTTGTGTCCTCTCTTGGCCAGTGGAATACCTGAGAGTATTTGGTAAGGTCCAAGAGGAAAAGAGGAGAGCACTAGGAGGAGATATTGCATATCTTGAGAGTGCTAGAGGAGAGTAACTTGAGCATCTTGCACATCTAAGGCTAGGGTGTCCTTGAGGGTGTGATCTAGATTGTTACTCTTGGTCAATGGTGAGACCTAGATCGGTTAGGTGTCGGTGATCGAGCCTATCGTGATCGGTTATGAAGGCCATAACACGTTTGTACATAGTTTGAGCCCGCCGATGAAAGGGGCATCGCTAGTGAGTGTCCGTGTCGGCTCGGGGAGTTCGGCAAGTTCTCTTGGGAGGCAAGTTTGTGCTTTGTGCAGTGGTGACAAACACCATGTCTTCACTCTAGGAATGACTACGGGCTCGTGGGCGAGAACTCCACTTGGTGGCGGGAGGGACCGTGACTCCGGCAGGAGTGGTCCAACGAGGATTAGGGGAAGGTGCCATCCTTCAGAGACCTCGAGAAAAATCATGATCATTCCTTGACCCTCTCTTCACTATTCTGCTATTGTGTCCTCTAGTGACTAGGGTGAATTGTGGCTTGCATAGGCTAGCGTGTTTGGCTTCCGCACTTTATCTTATCATGAACACTAGCATGTGTAGGATCTTGGCCTACTAGAATTGGTTAGGTTACTTCTCTTGCTAGACTCAAGTAGTGGAATTGAAGTAGCTGGATTCATGAGCGGTTTACCAATTCACCCCCCCCCCCCACCCCGCTCTCGTTACGCCTTCTGTGCTTACAAGTGGTATCAGAGCCAAGTGCTCAATTTTGAGGCCTCACTACCTTGAGTAAGGATGCCGGGACAGGCGGATAATGTTCCCATATTCAATGAGGAGGACTATGCTTATTGGAAGGCTCGCATGCAAGCCTACCTGCAGTCCCTTGATCTAGAGATATGAATGGTCACTCACGAGTCCGATGCGGATGTGAACCTACTTGAGCCTGATTATATTAAGTTTAATGCTAAGTCCAAGAATGCTCTATTTGCTTGCATCTCTAAGGATGTTTTTGCTCAGCTAGATGCTAGTTCCATAGCACATGGTATCTGGACTGAAATTCAGGGGCTCCATGAGGGCACCAGTGATGTCAAAGAGAAAAGATATTATGTGCTGAAGAACAAGTATGATAACTTCACTAGAGTGCCACATGAGAGAGCTAACACTTTCTATTCTCGTTTGCATGTACTAGTGAAGGAGATCAATGCACTTGGGGATGATTTCAAGATGAAGCCTGTTAAGGTGATAAGATGATTCTTGAGGCTATTCAAGGACCCCAAGTATGGGTCCATCATCACCTTCATCTTGTAAGATGACCTCAAGACCAAGACCATGAAGGATGTACTTTGCAAGATCACTGCCTTTGAGAGCTACCAATTGGGTATGGATGATCCTCAACCATCCAACCTTGCTCTATCCGACTGACAAGCAAGAATCTAGCAAGAGCAAGAAGAACAAGAAGAAGGTGATCATTGAGGAGGGTGATGAAGAAGATGATGATGAATGTGACTTAACCAAGGACTTGGCTCTTCTCATGAAGAAGATGAAGACTTTCAATAACAAATTTGCTTCCATGTCAAGAGGCAAGTGCTTCAATTGTGGCTCAAAGAATCACTTTGTTCGAGAGTGCCCAAAGCCCAAGAAAGAAGCACTCAAGTCACAAGACTCAAGTGAAGAAGAAGAAGAAGATCCCAAGGCCAAGCAGAAGAAGAAGAGACACTTCAACAAGGACAAGAGCAAGGGCAAAGGCAAAGCTCAAGACTATAAGAAGAAGTTCACTCACAAGACCCTTATTGGGGAGTGGACAAGTGATAACTCAAGTGATGAGTCCTCTTCCTCAAGTGATGAATAAGTGGCCGGCCTAGCCATGATCAAGACCACACTTCCACGAGCTCTTCCTCCACCTCCCACGTGCCTCATGGCCATGAGCCAACTTGGGGAGAGTGAGGGTGAGAGCAACGATGATAGCGATGATGAGGAGCACACGTGTGCTGAGTTGTAGAGTATGCTTGAGCAAGCCTGTGACATCGCCATCAAGAAATCAAAAATGTTGGAAGTGGTAAGAAAAGAGTGTAAGTTGGCTAAGGACCGTGTTGGTGACCTTGAGAGTGAGCTCAAGGACCTTGTCACATCTAATGAGGCCCTAAACAAGAGTTATGACAAACTCAAGGGTGATCATGTAGAGCTTCATGAGAAGTACAAGGCCCTTGAGATTACTTATGAGGCCATCAATGTTGAGAACCTTGCCTCTCTCTCCTCTAGTTCATCTTAGAGTGATGCTTCTACTATGTGTGATGAACTAACCACCTCAGTCGAGGTTTCTTCTCTTGAGCCACTTGTATTGAAGGAATATCACAAGCTCAAGGAAGAGAGGACGGTGGTGATGGACGGCTTTGAGAGGCTCACACGCAGTAGAGCCATCCACAAGGAGATTCTTGGGAGGAACCTTGTGAACAATGTCTCCCACCGGGGACTTGGCTCATATCCCGCCGCCATCAACAACATAGGGACGAGTGATTCCATCCCCGCATGGATCAAACCCCTCCTTGCCACGCCACCAAGGATTGTCCCATGGTGAGAAGTTCCATTGTTTTACCTAATGCTAACTTGTTCCATGAGAACACACATTTCAAGCTTTTTAGGAACAAGGATGGCAAGGTGAAAGCTAAGGCCTTAGGACCATCCAACAAGAAGAGGAAGGTCAAGAGCATATGGGTGCCTAAGTGCATTGTCGATCTTGAAAGGTCGGCTACGTACAAGTGGGTGCCCAAGAACAAGACCTAGATGGTGGTGGTGGTGGACCGAGCGCTTTCATGAAGATCATGTAAAGTCCACCACAAGTGACATGGACATCAATGACCTATCTACTCATGAGGGAGGTAGCCGTGTTTGTTCTTGGTAGTTGTAGTGTGTTTTCCTTTCTCTTGCATTGCATGGTAATTAGGACTACTTTGTGACTAGTATGCTTTGCATCCATGCATGTGTAAATAACTAAAAGAAAAAACACATAAAAATTAGTCAATGCCTAACCCATCCAAGATAGCTATAAGCAAGGGGGAGTGCTTGAGATGGTGGGTTGACTTCTCTCAAGGCAAGGGCATGGCTTATAGTGAGTAAGCATGGGAGGGGTTCAAATTTAACATTGTTAGGTTTCCTTTGTGTCCTGTTTTTAATATTTCTTGCACTCACATGGCATGTTTACTTTCATTGCATATGTAATATGCTTGTTGCATGCATCATATAGGATACACAAAGGAGGCTTGACACATTGGGAGATATTTGTGCCTCATGCTCTATATGAGATTACTTCTCCGTAAGTGTGACCAAAGGAAAGCATTGTGCTTCATGCCCATTGAGCAAGCTCTTATGAAATCCGAGGTTAAATCTACTCGTGCGGTTCATGGACTAAGGCTCATACATAGCATTTTTGTTCTTATTTGCTCGATCCTTCATTTGGCATTTGCAAAAATTATAAGGCCATAGAGTGCCACTATTTGAAAAGGAGTGTTTAAGAGTTCCTTCTATATTCCAGGTGTAGTGTTTATTTGAGTGTTTAGCGAGGACACTTGGAAAATGGAGAAGTTCCTTGTTTCAGCGAAGTTCCCATAGTGACCGTACGGTCCGGTCATATGACCGTACAGTCCGGTCTGTGTAGCAATGCATAGTGCTCCGGGAAATTGGAAATGGAGACCGGATGGTTCTCTCAGTAGAGACCGAACAGTCCGGTATGTCTGAGTTCTGTTCACCCAGAACATCGATTTCCAGTAACCCGAATAGACCGGACGGTACAGTGATAAGAGTGGATGGTTTGGTCATTATACTTGATCGCGCGGTATTGTTCCGATCTGAGCCGTTGATTCGCTCCTTGATTGAATCACGACCGCCAGTGTCTATTTGACCTAGGTCCAAATCAGTCAGACCTTCTTTGGTCTTATCTCTGTTCTTCTCGACCGAGCCAAGTTCGTGTCCTCGCCGCCGCCTCGCCCCCGTTGCCGACATTGCCTCTGCCTCGCCGACCCGCACCATTGCGCTCACACCAGCAGCCGCGCACCGCCGCTCACACCCGCGTGCAGCCACGCCCGCGTTCAGAGCCGCCACAGCGCACCAGAGACCCGTCGTGCCGCCTCGACTTCACCGCCGTGCCACCAGTTGCCGCCGTTTGCCCCTCCACAACTAATGATCGAGCGCCGCCTCCTCTGCTTCCACAACCCGCGTGCGCACAAGCCCATGACAGCAGCCCCCTCCGCCTCTATCGTTTGCCAGGGAAAGGAGTTCCCCTTTTTCCTCCTCGCTCTCCACTACCGGCAAAGTTCAAAACTTAATCTTTTCGGTGATCGGAGCGCGTTCTGCGGTGTTCTTTGTTCTCGGCACGTCGACTTTTCTCCTAGGGTATTGGACTCATCTTCCATTCATCGAATCATACCGTAATTTCAAGAAATTTTCTTAAATTGATGCAATTTGGATTAACTGCCATGTTTAGTTGCATTAATTAGGAATTTTGGCTCAACCTAGTCTACAATTAATACATTGATGATCTATTAATTGCATATCTAGGGTTATCTCCTTTCTAGTCTACAGTTATATTTTATTGCCATTAATTCATTGTACACTAGATGACTCGCACCAGCCACTCATAGTCAATGATCACCGTTGTTACTTTGCATATTTGCCTAGTGATCATGACCGTCATTTCAGTGCTAGGATTTCCATTGCGTATTCTTTCCTAGCGGTGCTTTGCTAGTAGTTTTATATAGGATTCTATGCTTATCCTATCTACACCTACGGCATGCAGTGACAGCAGAGCAATCAACAGAGATGGCAGGTTCAAGTCAGGACAAGGGAAAGGGGAAGATGCCTGAGAAGCCAAAGAGCAAGAAGAGATAGAGACTGGACCCGGAGTCTGAGAGAGCCAGGAGGGTTGCCAGGCACCTAGAAGCCATGGAGCAGTCACGCAGGACACCTGGCTCACATTTGAGGATCAGTCAGCCTCCAGCCAGTAGGTAGGGGAGGAGGAGCAAGAGTCACCACTAGTACTTCACGAGCAGGCAGCTCAGCCAGAGACAGTGGTTCCTTAGTCAGCTAGTATAGGAGCACCTCCCCCGCCAACAGCTTCACAGTCAGAGGACGCTGTCACTATGACAGTGCTCGTAGGACGCCTGGGTGAGTTTATCCAGAGTGTAGCTGAGAACAGACGTCATATGATGGACGTCATCAGGAGCCAGGCAGACGTTCAGAGGCAGCAGACTGCATTTCTTACAGCTAGATGACTCAGATGACAGAGTTGACCTAGAGGCAGGCCGGTCAGCAGCCAGGACCTTCAGTGTTCCCTCAATACCAGCAGCTGTAGACTCAGCCAGGACCTTTCACTGCTTTGATGACAGCTGAGTCTAGCGGATTGTCACTTTTAGGAGTCTTACTGATAGGGGGAGCAGGACAGACCTTCTCTTCAGCTCAGTTCTCCCTTGTGTCTGCCTTCTCAGTATCTATGTTGTTTCTCTCACCTTCACATTCTTCGACATCGCAAATGGCAGGACCCTCCACTACCCAGCACTTACCTGTCAGGAGCCTATTCTTAGAGATTGTACACACTACATATTCAGACTCCCAGCCAGCTCCAGAGTCAGTGATAGCTAAAACTCCACCTATTACTGCCACAGTTACCACTCTTACTCCTCAGGCAACAGAGGATCTTGTCCGTGGAGGCTTCTCACAGCAGGACGTGGCAGATCTCATTCTTCTCTAGACTTTAGCTCAGGAGACTGCCACAGTCACACTAGCAGCATAGGACAGAGGGTTTGAGTTGCTTGTAGACCTTGACTTCTTCGAGCAGATGGATGCTCAGGCGGCACAGGCTCAGGGAGCACAGTAGGATCTACCACAGGAACAGCCCGGAGCAGAGCCTTCAGAGGTCGTCGCTGCACCACCTCCTTCGACCATGAGCGTGTAGATATTCATCTTTTTCACTTTTTGGTGCTTGTTGCCAAAGGGGGAGAAGATCCTAGGTCTAGGGGGAGTGGGAATGTGATCCTGTGTGATCGAGAGTAGCTTGTATCTAGGGGGAGCATATGAGGTTTTTGGGAGTTAGATACATTTGGATGTTATTTCGATGGAGTTATTTGTTATTCATGGATTTTGATGAGTCATGGTTTTCTTTCACTTGTGTTTGACTCATTTTAATCTCACTTGGTTTATTCTCATATGCAGTGCCTTGTATTCATTAATTAACTTGTATGCATGTGTATGATATCATGATGATGACTGCTTGTTCTTATCTCATTCATGTCTTGCATTGCATGTCTTTATGCTTTCCTTTAATATATTGCCATGACATGCATGCATTTTCATCTAAAGTATGCCTTTCACTCTTTTCCTTGTATCTCTAGATGACGTTTGATTGAGTAGGACCTTATGCATTTCTCTCATATGGTGTTATGGTTCCTCTCGATCTTTGTGTAGTCCTTTTAGCCCAGTTATGTATTGATCAAGTTTTTGATTAAGTAGTAGTTGTCATCAATCACCAAAAAGGGCGAGATTGTAAGCTTCATGACCATTGATGATTGAATTCCCAAGGTATGAATATTTTGGTGATAGATGACAACTATGAAATTGTGGGCTAATATCTACATGAGTGTTGCCTATGTAGGAATCATCTATAAACTCTATTATAAATCATATGGATGATGGTTGCCTTGGCGATAGATGACACTGATCAAAAGTATGGAGGCTTGTGAACTTGATGGAGTCCAAGGGTTGATGGAGATGGATCAAAGCGGAGAACAAGCTATGGCGCAAGTGTTGGGTACACTTGACTAGTTCCTAGGGCTTTGAGTCCATAGGAAAAACCGGACTATCAAGGGGTTCTAGACTATTCTCTTAGGTCAGCTTTAGTCGGTGATGTGCAAGGTTGCTCGGTGAAATCACAGGCACTAGGTGACATTCGAGAAGCCAAGGAGCTATTTGAAGAAGCCGAGAAACGAAGTCAAGCGAGGACGACAAGTTTCAGCTTCTGGACATACCGGACAGAGGGGTCAGTGGAGACCGGACTGTATAGTCACTATTGGGAGTTCGCTGGGGCTTCCAGCGAGGAGCGAGGAATATGACTCTGCAGGAGCTATAGAGATCGGACGGTACGGTCAGGTGACCAGACCGTACGGTCAGTTTAGTTGAGGAACAGTGTAGAGAGGAAGCCAATGTTCTGGAGTCCGACGATGATAGTTGTATAGACCGGACAGTCCGGTCTACTGACCAGACAGTCCGGTCAGTATGAGGAAATCACCTATGCACAGTGAAGCCAACGGCTAGGAGAGCCGTTACAGGAGTGACCGGACGGTCCAGTTAGGCAGAGACCAGACAGTGCGATCAGTGCATCCAGAAAGGTGATATCGTGGAGCAACGGCTAGTTTGAGGTTAGGAGCCTATATAACTTTGTTGCTGGGGTCTTTGGAACCTCTCTTGGCTAGTGGAATACCTAAGAGCATTTGATAAGGTGCAAGAGGAAAAGAGGAGAGCACTAGGAGGATATATTGCATATATTGAGAGTGCTATAGGAGAGTAAAATGATCATCTTGCACATCTATGGCTAAGGTGTCCTTGAGGGTGTGCTCTAGATTGTTACTCTTGGTCTATGGTGATACCTAAACCAGTTAGGTGTCGGTGATCGAGCCTATCATGATCGGTTGTGAAGTCCGTCACACGTTTATACACGGTTTGAGCCCGTCGGTGAAAGGGGCATTGCTAGTGAGTGCCCATGTTAGCTCGGGGAGTTCGACAAGTTCTCGAGGGAGGCGAGCCTGTGCTTTGTGCAGCGATGACGCACACCGTGTCTTCATTCTAGGAGTTATTGCGGGCTCCTGGGCGAGAACTCCACTTTGTGGTGGGAGGGACCGGGACTCCGGCTGGAGTGGTCCAACGAGGATTAGGGGAAGGCACCATCCTTCCGAGGCCTCGGGAAAAATCATGAGCATTCCTTGACCCTCTCTTCACTATTCAGCAATTGTGTGCTCTTGTGACTAGGGTGAATTGTGGCTTGCATAGGCTAGTGTGTTTGGCTTCCGCACTTTATCTTATCATGAACACTAGCATGTATAGTGTCTTGGCCTACTAGAATTGTTTAGGTTGCTTCTCTTTCTAGACTCAAGTAGTGGAATTGAACTAGTTGGATTCGTGAGTGGCTTACCGATTCACCCCCTCTGTCTAGGGCTCCAACCGGTCTGATGGTCGATCGAAGGGTGCAGGGGAGTATTGAGCGATTTTTTGAGGATGTTCTTCCTCATCATCATCATCATTATCTCCAAGACATTGCCTTTGGTGATAGGCAAGCTTCTTCACCTGTTGACTGGTTTGTGGGAGATCAGGGGTAGCATCAGCCTAGTGGCCAGCAGTGGCTGATTTAGTCGGACACACGCCTACTAATGAACTTGACCCTCCGGCACCGGTCAAAGGCAGCTTTTCAACATAATTCATTCCCTCAGTATCGGTTCTAGGGAGCGGGGGGGGGGGGGGGGTGACACAAAAGTGTCTAGAACCTGCAAAAGCACCAAGACATCACATATTGTGATTATTCAAAAAGACGTCAGAATTATTCATGATGACCGAAGGCTTACTCGGGCTCACTGAGTGCCCACGTTGTATGCCTTCGCAATTAATATATGATCCTAGATGATGTCTCCTTCAAACATCTTCAACAAATGAGACCGGCGAAGGGTAGAGTTTGGAGGATCGGGCACTTCCCTTGTCTCGTCATCGGTGCCATATTTCCAGGCAGGGTGGCTCTATTGCTTCAGGGGCTGCATTCGGCGCACTATGAAGCTCGTAGCTATAGTAATGTCGTCAATCCTCTCTTTCTTCAAGTCAGCAATCTTCTCTAGTAGAGTGACCACCTAAGGGTTAGAGGGGTCTAGTTTCTCCTACCATCTTGCCTAGGGAACTACTTTTGCACCAGAGAAGTCGGCAAGGACTGGAGGAGGATTGTCGCAGTAAAACCACTCATCCTTCTAGTTTTTGTTCCTGATCTTCTGTGGCACATGGATGTAGGCCTCCTTCTTGGGCAACTAGAAACCAACTCCACCTAAGGTGACTTGGTTGTCCTTGGTTGGCAAATGGGGGAGATTGCCCAGAAAAGCTTCGCACAGTGCACAAAGATGGCAATATGGAGGATAGAGTTGGGATTGAGGTTGACGAGCTCAATCCCATAGAAGAAAAGGAGCCCGCGTAGAAAACTGCAGCAGGGAACTCCAAAGTCATGCTAGAAGACCAAGCAAAACACTATGATCTGCATATGGATTGGAAGGGGGCGAGGTTCTTTCAGTACCTTCCAGTTGATACGAGCTTGCTCTGGAAGAATGCCGTCCATCACCATCTTGTCCAGATCAATGGTGGAGATGTTACTCTTCAAGAACTCACGGAGCTGGTCTGGGATCTCCAGTTCTAAGGAGGAGGATTCAGCAGCAGCGACGGCCTTCTTGGACAACTTGCGAGTCATCTTCGAGGAATGGAGAAATACGGTGGATCTAGACCCTAGCTGAGGCGCGGAGGCTTGACGGTGATGAAGATTTGCAGCGGCGATGGGTGAAAGCGCTAACCTAGCTCTAGGAGCAGAGGAGTCGCAAGAACAGGGGAGGCGTCACGAAGACGAAGCGCTGTGCGTGTGGATGGCAGCGTATAGTTGAGTCAACAACCCTCTGCCCCTTTTATACATTCGCCTTTTGACCTAGTCTCAGGGTCCCATGGGTTGGATGGGCCACACAGTGATAGGCGTTTTCGCTTAGTGAAACTGAAGATGTAAAGGGCTTAATTCTTTAAAAAGAATCAAAGCTATTAACCTTAAGAAATAATCTCGGGGGCTTTTTTGATGAGAATCAGTGGCAAATCCACTTAAAAATAATTGCCATACCTATGTGATTTGATGATCATATAGCAAAGGACTTGATGGTCATACGCATATGAGTTTACAAAACATAAATTGCTGATTGATGTTAGTAATTTAATATTAAAGTGAACTTATTATAATTTGGGTGATAATTTATCAAGGAAAGGCTATTTCATGATTGATGTCATTATAGCTTAGTACTATCTTATGATTGACGTCATACGATTTATATAAATCATAACATGATTGATGCCATGGTAAAATCAATAGATCACTCAGAACAGAGTGTTTATCACATGGCCTTATAAGCCATCGGTCGGCATGTTAGATCGATCCTCTAATTTGATAATTACGGGTTCAAAAAGCTCATACTTGATGGTGTGAGCATGTTACATATATATCAAAATGTAAAGAGCTAATAACATTAGACTCTTGCATTATTTGTTAGTCTCCAAATTATACAAGAGTCGGGGGCTACACCTGAACAGGTGCACCTAGTCGGCGCACCAGACCAATCAGAAACTTCAATCAAGAGGTCTTCCTAATTTGTGACCTATTCACGTGTATATTGAAGATCACTCGACAAGTGACAGCTCAAAATCAGAAAGCACTCGGGGGCTGCTGTGAAATACTTACCCTCCGGGTATCCATAGTAAGACCTAAAGTCGGTAGACTATCGGCTGGCCCACCATAAGGGAACCGACCGAGTCAGCTTGGAGCACAAGGCAAATAGAGATAGACTTTCTATGTAAACCCTTATAGACTACGAGTAGGACTCTTCATGTACCCTCTTACCGACCGGTTATATAAGGTGGCAAGGACCTCCCTATAGAGGGCACCTAATTCATTGCAACACAACCGCAAAACACAGGACATAGGGTTTTTACTCTCATCGAGAGGGCCCGAACCTGTATAACTCGACATCTTGTGTCTCAACCATCATAGTTCTTAATAATGACATAGCCCTATAAATATATTGCCGAGAATAAGTCTCGACATCTAGGATCCCCTAGTGGGTTTTGGTGTATGATGATGAAAGATTAAAATATTGCTAACATGTTCATCAAGTAATTGTGCAGATAATACATTTGCTATCCAATCCCACATTTGGAAGATGGTTGTTACTCCCAAAAAGAAGAAAAGAAAAATGAACTCAAGTGCTTCAATGTGTAGCCTTTTATTTTGATTGAGTCATAGGTATGCTGAACTATCAAGGGTGGTAAACTAATCTAGCTAAGAAGGGAATTTATGTGCTCAAGCCAACCAATAAGATGAGTAAAAGATTAGCCTCCAAAAGCCAAAAAGAACCAACCTTTTCTAAGCCAAATAGAGAGTGGCGGAAATTCCATCAGTAGCAGTTTCCTTGGTTTAGCCAACCCGAGAGTGACGGAAGTTCCGTCACTCTTTGACGGATGTTCCGTCACAAGAATTTCTGTGGCTCTCATGGAAGTTGTATGAGGCTTCAATCCTTGGCCACTCGAGAGTGATGGAAGTTCCGTCAATGCATTTGCCTTGTAACCAGGCTCACACAACGGCTATTTTTTGAAATAAAGGAAGTTCCTTGGGTTCTCATGGAAGTTCCATCAGGCATAGAAAACTTCCTAACGACTACTTGTTGAGAGAGAGCTCTATATATATCTTACCCCTTCCCCCATGGGAAGATTTGGACACTTTGGCATTTCACTCATTCCTCAGCTAGAGCTTCCCCCTCTCACCCAAACCCTAATGAAGAGGCGATGGCTGTATATGAGGACCCTAGGTTCATGCATGACCCCCTGGACGAAACCCTATGTTGGCTTAATTCGATCCATGGCCCAAAGACCGATTACGGTGTCGCGGCAGCAGGACAGATTCTGGATGTCAAATTGTTTTGGCGTTTGCTGATGGCTCGGGATGAATTTTGACATGGGACCAATTGGGTCGGAAATGTCTTTTCCTTATCTTTCGAGGCATATGTAGAACATCCAAATCCGAGTACATATGCATCATGGGCATCCGTTTTAGTGCAGACTGGTCCTGCACCCCGAAACGGACTCGAAGTCGGTTTTGATTGGGCGTCTACCTTGTCCTGGACGTCCTTGCTGGCTCATTACGCCTCTAATCACCTCCCCAGATATATCATCATTATATCCATGGTTCCTAACAATTATTAAATCATTAGGTAGCAATCTATTCTCAAAACCACGTAAACAAAACATTGGAAACGAGCTCACATTTAAATTTAGGTGATGCGCATGAATTTTCATCTTAGTTGGAGGAGTGTTGTGTGTATCCATAAGTGTGATGTCCTCATCATTCTCCCCCTTTTGATTTAGAGTCATCCTTGACTCGATCCCATCTTATTCTCTCAATAGTTGTCTCAAATCTGAAATATGAAATATAGAACTGTTCCCAAACTTGGGATACACCTCATGTTTATTTGTATTGTGAAAATTATCATCACAATATGAAAATACAATAGAAGTAATGTCATACCAATGAACAACCTCTTTGAAAAATTGGGCAGTAGTATGAACATCATCCTCACTCTTATGATAATTTAGAAAATGTGTGATCTTACAAACACTAGAAAAACATGACATGACATGGTTATTGTTACTACAATTTTCAAGTTGATCATTTAATTTTATAACACAAGGAGGTTTCAATTTTGAACAAATATAAACTCTATGCACCATAAACAAACCTCTATGATCGTAATAGCCAATTGCATGAAAATTGTTTCTTGCCAATAAAGGCAATTCAGTTTGACAAAATATTTGCTTCTCCATGGTATTTAGATCACAAAGAATATCAATTTCAATAAAACCCAAAGTATTCACGGAAGACAATAGTTTCTGCTCATCCGTTTCACATGTAACTAAAATGAAATGTTTAATTTCAGCACTAGAGGCTGAATCATTAACCAAAGCATCAAGCTCATTAATTTGTTTTGGCAAAGTTATAAGTAAAGCATTGGCACACAACTCTCTTTATCATAAGGACCAGTAGATAAATCAACTTGTGACAAAGGAACATCATCATAAGGTTCCAATATAGCAATATTATTGGAACAATTCATCACATCATAAAAGCTCTTACCTAAAGCAACAACCTGTTCTTTATCTTTCCCACTATCATCTTCTTTGTGTATATGATGAAATGTATTAGTCGTTGTTGTTGCGAAAATCATCACGCATGACCTGGGAGTTTTGCATAACTCCAGTGCAAGCTCAATACAAGAAACCGGGGCGTGCCAGTCGATTTTCCCTGCAAATCGACAAAGATAGTATTGCAATCAGAGTCGATAGAACAAGCATCAAGAAAATCTAATTATTGGATAACTAGCAATTCTAACGATAGCAACTAGAATATCAAATTAATGAGAAAGTTCTAGTTGAAATTTATAGAATAACCGTGGTTGACTAATCCAAGTTACTCTCCGAGATCGGAGCCGATGCAGCCCGCGCGAGACGAGGATTACGCCGAGTAGGAAAGGTTGGCGATGTGCTGAATTGTATTGAACGAAAGTGTTGTTTTTCTCATACAGATCCTATTACGTATTTATAACCTCATGCAAGAGGTTCTAACCCGACTCGGTCAGAACTTCTAAACAAACCGACTTGGTTTATTTTCTAAATAAATCTAATACTAATATAAATATACAAAAAGATAAAATAACCCCATAGGGGTCCACTCTTCCTCTTTTCGGCCATTGGGTTTGTTGACTCCGGCCGACTCCAACTCCAGCATCTGATTACTGGGCCTAGTCAAATTCCGGTGCCAACACATGCCCCCTGAGTCTGGTGTACAAAATTTCATGCGCCAAATTTATCTCCTTGTTTCCCGTGTGCTTTTATCGCACCTGTAGTTACCCATGAGCCATCCACCGTTAAATTTTGTCTTTTAGTATACTTTCCAACCATTCATGCCCTTCTTAATTGTGGCTCACTGTCTTCTTCACCGCCTCGACTGCTGGCCTTCACTTTTTGACCATCTTTGTTCTTATCCTTTCTCCTCAAATCTCATTGATTCCAATTCTCCTAATCAATGCAGAGCGGTGTTTGGATTCTTTAACGGTCAAGTCCAGACTCTATAAATAGCTCCTTCTGCCAGTTTCTTCTTCTCATCTTCACACCTTCGACCATGGGTCTTCTACTGAGAGCCTTGATGGAAAAATACCATCTATCTCCAAATCTGCTATGTTTATTATGGCGAATACTCTTCGCCTCTTCTGTCCCCAGAGTGATCCTTTCAATCCAAAGTCCGCAGCTGCCCTCGCCCAGAAATCCACTTACTAGTTTCCTTTAGAAGGCGACTCAAGCATGAAGAATGGCATCGGCGAGGCGATCCTCTCTTCCCCTGGTCCGTCGGGTAATGTCTGATGTCACAGTTACACTTCCAGGGAAGAAGAGGAAGCTGCTAAAGTATCTTTTTCCCAAATTATGTACCCTTTTCTTGTATTCGAGATGATAATAATCACATCTTCATCCCCTTGTCATTGTAGAAGAATAGATCACCACCGAACATGATTACCTGTGAGTAATCATCTTGTCCTCATCCTTTAATTTTTTTTATAATCGATGAGAACCCTTGTGGCTATATATTTCATATTCATAAGCTTTCTACTAAGGGCAATATCCCCGATATCGGCCATCTCAAGTTGATGCAACACCATCGGCTCCCGCTGTCTTAAGCACGATACTTAAAATATCGGCCATTGATTGGCAGCAAAATTATGAATAAATACAAACACTCGGATGACATCTTTTCATATATTTACCATTAATTGCACTTCCAAACTCTTCTCCATCCAATCCCTATAAAAAATATGCGTTGCCTAGTGCACATCGCCTCACTTTGAACGGACCCTCCCATGTTGGCGACCATTTTCCAAAACAATTATCTCTAGAGCCGATGGGCATAATTAGTTTCCAAACAAGATCTCCTTCCAAAAAATTCTTGGGCACCACCTTTTTATTTTAAAATCTCGACACACGGGCTTTATTCTCCTGAATCTTTTCCAGGGCCTTCATCCGATGTTGCACGACATCTTCCAACTCATCATGCATCTCTTGTCGATACTCATCGGCTAACAACTGATCTTGCAATTCTATTTTTCTAGACCCTAAATGTATCTCCCATGGCAAAACTGTCTCATGCCCATAAACTAGCTGATAAGGTGGCACTTTAATTGATCCATGGCAAGCCATCTTGTATGCCCATAAAGATTCAGCCAACATTGTCGGTACTACTATTGGTAGTGGATCATAGGGCTACCCATGATCCTTATTAATCGGTAAAGGCATGCACGAGACCGAGAGTCGAGGGACACACTAGAAGCAAGGTTTAGATAGGTTCAGGCCTCTTGAAGGATAACAACCCTACGTCCTGTGTTCTGTGGTGTATTATGTGGGGTCTATGAAAGAGCCCCTGTCCCTCCTTATATATCCGGGGGGCAGGGTTACATGGCAAGTCTCCTAGTCGGTTACAACATGATTTCTGAGTAGGACTCTATCTCCAACTTTCTACCTCTAGTATTGACTTGTCGTCTACTCCAAGTAACAATCCGAGCTTATTATAAATTTTATTTATACTGGCTTATAGTAATTTGATAATTTTACTATTCTAACCTTACACCTTCAAACCTTCGTAACTTTTTACTCGTAACTCCGATTTAGATGATTCTTGCGCTCACGCGATCGTTGAAATGCATACTATCTTTTGAGATTGCTTTTATAGTACTTTATTATTGTTTCATGTACTGATTCTTAGTTTGTTTATATGATTATGTGCATGTTGTGCATGCGTGACGTTAATTAGAGAACGGGTTGTTCCTGGAATCGTAAAAGCATGGCTTGAAGACCTGAGTAGCAACACCTATTCCCAGGCAAGTGTTCTTGATGCATCTTGTACCTATTATAATGTTTACTGTAGAATTGCATGCTTGTGTCAATTGATTGGAAACCTATTGTTATGGTTTTCCTAGTATTGTTTTATCCCTTTTCCTTGTCACCTTGAACTAGTTGGTTGGTTGTGGGTAGATAATGCTTAGGTTGCTTGTGTGAGGTTGGGTTGATATAAATGTTGTTTAATGAACTATGTAACTTCATGGGTGGAATGATAATTTATGTTAGCAACATGGACTTAGGGATCTATGCAAGCCGGATGGAGTGGATGTGGTGCCGTGGGCACATGGTTGGTGGTGGTAGGCTTGTAATAGATCCTAGGAACCGGTTCTTGGAGCGGTAACCTAGGATAACACTGCCATCACAAGGCTGCTATGGAATAGCTTGGCTGATTAATTAGGAGTTCTCCCAGTGTCGTTGTAGCATTTTGGTGGAGCGGTGAATGGAAGTCAAGAGGATTGTACTTGTATCCGAATGGCTCAAGAGGGGGCTCCTGGGGTGATGAGCTTCTCGTTGAGGGGCTATCACTTATGGACGGGAGTGGAACCTTAGTGGCTAGCATGTACTGGGAGACCCTTTGGAAAAGCCTTGTAGTGATCTCCTAGCCGCACACCTAAGGAAGTGTGCTAGTGCTTGGCCGCCATGGCAACATGGAGACTCTAGTCCACCTGGCAATAGGGGACGAAATCACGACTTGTGGGTAAAGTGGTACAAACTCTGCAGAGTATCAAACTATCATGATAGCCGTGCTCATGGTCAAGAGCGGCCTGGAATCCTCACATGATTAGTTGGTTATGGGTTGGAATGGTTAGGAAGGTTCAGACTTGGATTGGATAGTACCATGTGGGTTGAGGGATGGGATGACCCCACCTAGTAATTAGGATGCTTAGTAAATTAAAAGCTCATGCTATAAACCCCATTAAGCCCTCCTTGTCTTTAGCCCCATGTCATCTTTTCCCCCACTTGCTGAGTACGACACGTACTTACCCTTGCTATATACCACATTGCTACTCAGCTATAGGACAATGAAGGTACAACTATAAAGGCGATGGAGGAGTCTAGGCATGCGGTCTTCCGGTCGACTTCCTATGGGAGCTGAAGGACGCCAACGCTTAGTTTATTCCGCTGCAATGTAATCTTTTTCTTTTTGACCTATGGATCACTGTTGCAACAATATTATTGATTTAGTAAAGATATTGTTCTTTTATCACAATAATTGTCATGTGTGCGTGAAAACTTGATCCTGGGCACGTATACAGACACATTTAGTTTCGGTCATTGGAACCAGGTTTAATAAATCCTTGACACAACACTGGATTGTCAAGATGGCGAATCGCCGAGTGATTCATTGGCTCACTCATCAAATGGTGAGTCGCTAAGTTACCGTGCCGAGTGATTCGCCCAGCCGCCAAGTCTCCTCAATAGTCAAAGACGATCCTCTGAGCGCGCCGCTAGGCATCGAACTGGCAATAGAGTCACTGAGTGGTTTGGTTGCTACACGGACTCACAAGTGTCGACAATTGCACATGCATGCATGCAATCTTTATGGAACCATGCTTTAATATCCGACTGTCGCCAATGCAACTCGCCATGGGATTCAGCAACGAGAGTGCCATACGCTCATACCCTTGATTCATGCGACACATGAGTGTCTTGGAGTACTCGTTGAGTAATAACTCATTCATTCACAAGACAAAAAGAATCCAAACGCCTGGTGAGTTTTATATTAATCATGTTGATTATAAAAAAAAACAATGCAGAAAGTGCAAAGAAGGAAAGAAACTTCTGCTATTTGGCACATGCGCGACTAGTCGGAAGGGCCAAGTATGTGTGAAATTAGGACTCGATGATATTGTCCCCGCTTCTGGATTTGCTACGGACTCATCGAGTTCTTGATCTTCAGCCAAAAAAAATGGCCAAGTCATCTAACTCGTCGAGTCATCGAGCACATTGAACCATTGATCAGATGAATGATGGTGTTGTCCGGTGGTCAAGCTGCCACCAAGTCATTATTGGCTTCATAGTTGAACTTGTCGACTTCATGAAGACAGGATCGAAGTCAATGACAATACCGACCTCTGTGCAACAACTCTCGTACATGCCGAAAAGTTGATCATGTGATTAGTATTTTCCACTAATTCAATTGATTAGCGTATAGGCAATAAAAATAACATGGAAGGAATACAAAAGGATAAAAACTTCTTTGTGATAGCCTGCCTGGTAGGATTCCTTGATCAGCAATTGGTTAGTATTTTCCATAAACTTGGAACTCCCTCCTCCATGTTGCCAATGATGAGCTGACCTTTGATCACCAAGCAGCTCAAGTCCATACCAAAAATTATCACATGATGGGATTTCACTGTTTTCTAGTTCACGTACGACTCGGATCGAATTAGGATCCTCGTACATACACCAGCACTTTCATCCACAACACGCCGAGTTGGATAGCTTGTCGTTGATTAATTCCAACTTCTTGTGTACCGATCGAAGGCAAACAACACAACACCACGTTGCATGTCCATCATGCGCGCATGCATGCCGTCTCGCTGGATGGAGTTATTGCCTTGGCGGGATCAGATACGATCGCTGCCATCATGAGCACTGGACGAAACTTACCAACAACAAAGCGATGTCACAACCGATGAAGATCTATCTTTCCCAAATTGTTTGGCCATTGAACTCGACAAGTCGATCATCGTGTTGTCCCTACCTGGCGCACCAACTGTCGATACTACTATCAGTAGTGAATCATAGGGCTACCCATGGTCCTTATTTATCAGTGAAGGAATGCACGAGACCGAGAGTCGATGGACACACAAGACGCAAGATTTAGACAGGTTCGGGCCTCCCGAAGGATAACAACCCTACGTCCTGTGTTCTATGGTGTATTATGTGGTGCCTATGAAAGAGCCCCTATCCCTCCTTATATATCCGGGGGCAGGGTTACATGGCAAGTCTCCTAGTCGGTTACAACATGATTTTCAATTAGGACTCTATCTGTAACTTTCTATCTCTAGTATTGACTTGTCGTCTACTCCAAGTAATAATCCGAGTAGTTATCTTCATGGGCTTTATCTCTTAGGCTGCTCATCTATCTTCCTCTTAATCAACTTAATCAAACTTTTATTAGATGCTTCTGCTTGACCATTGGCCCACGCATAATAAGGTGATGAATTTAAAAGCATAATCCCCATACTATCAGCAAAGCTTTGGAATTCTTCTGAAGTGAATACAGAACCTTGGTCGGTTGTAATTGTGTGAGGTACACCAAATCTGTATATAATATGCTCCTTCACAAAATTGATTACATCACCAGTAGTAACATTTTTCATAGGCACCACTTCAACCCATTTGGTGACATAATCTGTAGCTGCCAAAATATATTTATGACCTTTGTTTGATGCTGGATAAATTTGGCCAATCATATCCATACCCCCAACCTCTAAAAGGCAACGGCTTAATAATTGGATTCATAAACGATGCCGGTGCTCTCTGTATTGCCCCGAATTTCTGACAATCTTGGCAACCTTTACAATACTTAAAGCAATCTTCTAACATAGTTGGCCAATAATATCTAGTCCTCTTGAACAACCACCTCATCTTTTAGGTTGATTGATGTGTACCACGTATACCACCTCATCTTCTAACGACTTTGGCTTCCTCTTGATTCAAACATCTCAATAACACACCATCAATTGTCCGATAATAAAGTTGTTCTTCTATCAAAACATACCTTAGTGCCATGTATTGAATTCTTCGAGGTACACGTTGAGTCGGATCACTTAGATATTGAATAATTTTAAATCTCCAATTTCTTCATCGACATTAGCTATATCAACAATAACCCGCTATGGTTCAACTGATAACCCGATACCTTCTGTGCCAAATCATTGGCTTCGATATTTTGTTCTCTTGGGACATGCTTAAACCTTACCATCTTGAAGTGTTGCATCACATCTTGACACTCGGCATAAAATATCCTCAACATATTATCCTTGCATTCCAACTCTCCCGCCAGTTGCCCTTATATGGACAAGGGTTCTCGGTCTTCCGATAGGTTCTGATAATCTTGATTAAGGCGGAGGCGATACACAAATCAATCCGGCTTCCGAACGACATATTCTGAACCCCGCAATCGCAGCACAACATCTCCTCTGGTTATCACCCATTCAAGAACGATTGACCTCACCGAGAAGGCTTATCTTTGCCTGCAAATCAAGAACACAAGCAAGAACAAAGAAGAATGCAACCAAATTTGCAAGTATACGATGAATCTCACAAGTTGGGGTCTCACAAATCAATCAAACGGCAAAACTGTTATCAACAGAAAAATCTAAGCAAAACCCAAACCCTAATGAAGAGGCGGCAGCTGTATATGAGGACCCTAGGGTCGTGCAAGACCCCCTGGACGCAGCCCTAAGTGGGCTCAACTCGATACATGGCCCAAAGACCGATTACGGTGTCGCAGCACCAGGACAGATTCTATACATCGACTTGTTTTGACGATTGCCGACGGCTCGTGACGAATTATGATATGGGACCAGTTGGGTTGGAAAGATCTTTTTGTTATGTTTCCAGGCATATGTAGAACGTCTATATACGAGTTCGTATGCCTCTTGGGGGTCCGTTTTAGTGCAGACTGATCCTGGGCTCCGAAACAGACTCAAAGTCGGTTTTGGATTGGGCTTCCACCTTGGTTTGGATTTCTTTGCTGGCCCATCACGCCTCCAATCACCTCCTCAGCTATATCATCATCATCTCCATGGTTCCTAACAATAATTAAATCATTAGGTAGAAATCTATTCTCAAAATCACATAAACAAAACATTAGAAACGAAGTCACCTGTATATTCAGGTGATGCACATGAACTTTCATCTTAGTTGGAGGAGTGTTGCGTGTATCCATAGGTGTGATGTTCTCATCATTCTCCCCCTTTTGAATTACAGTCGTCCTCGACTCGATCCCATCTATTTCTCCGAATATTTGTCTCAAATCTAAAATATGAAATATAGAACTATTCCCAAACTTGGAATGCACCTCATGTTTATATGCATTATAAAAATTATCATTAGAATGTGAAACTACAGTAGAAGACATGTCACACAACTGAACAACATCTTTGAAAAATTGGCCAGCAGTATGAACATCATCCTCACTCTTATGACAAGTTAGAAAATGTGTAATCTTAGAAACAGTAGAAAAACTTGACATGACATGACAATTTTTATTGCAGTTTTCTAGTGTCTCATTGAGTTGCACAACACAAGGAGGTTTCAATGTTGAAAATATATAAACTCTATGCACCATAAACAAACCTCTATGATCATAATAGCCAGTAGCATGAAAATTATTTCTTGTCAATAAAGGAAATTTAGTTTGAGAAAAGATTTTCTTCTCAACGGCATTTAGATCACAAAGAACATCAAATTCAATATAACCCAAAGTGTTTAGAGAAGTCAACAATTTCTGCTCATCCTTTTTACATGTAACTAAAATCAAATGTTTTATTTCAGCACCATTAGGTGAATCATAAGCAAAAGCATCAAGCTCATTCTTTTGTTGTGGCAAAGGTATAAGTGAAGCATTGGCACACAACTCCTCTTTATCACAAGGACCAATAGATAAATCAACTTGTAACAAAGAAACATCATCATAAGGTTCCAATACAGCAAGATTATTGGAACAATTCATCACATCAAGAAAGCTTTTACCTGAAGCAACAACCTGTTCTTTATCTTTTCCACTATCGTCTTCTTTATGTAGATGTTCAAATGTATTAGTTGCAACAAGAGGCAAAGAAATATGTTCATCCTCTAGTAATTCAGATTTTGATGGAAGTGTTGCAACATTTGAAATAGCCCATTCTATCCTAAATGGTTCATTCTTTCTTCTCTCAAATCTTTGTTGGTCCTCTTCTAAAATTTCATCAGCAGTCATAGGTTTAAGAGTAACCCTTCTATCATTGTATTTAAATGAGTAGCTATTAGCAATGGCATTATGTGAAACATTATTTGTAGAAATCCAAGGTTTACCTAATAACAAATGACATGCTTGCAGAGGTACTATATCAAATTCTGCACTATCCTTGTAAGAACCAATAAAAAATTCAATGCGTGCAATTTGATCTACCTTTATCTTACCACAAGAGTTTACCCATTGGATGTAGTATGGACATGGGTGTGGTTGTGTGGTCAAGCCAAGCTTCTTGACCAACTCCAAGCTTGCAATGTTGTGGTTACTCTCTCCATCAATGATGACACGACAACGTCGATCCTTCACAACAAAGTGAGTCTGGAATAAATTGTTCAATTGATTTTGCTCTACCTTCTCCATTTGAGAACTGAACACTCGTTGTGCTACAACACTGTTATCATCATGAGATGCCATCAATTCATTCCCATGAGTATTGGAACCTGTCATTGTTAGTAGCAAACAACAAAACACACAAAAGTATATTTTCCTATCACTACTATGTAATAACGGTGGAAACTCTCAACAAGAAAATGGAAGCATCTCACCAAGCCTTTACAAAGTTCTTAATTATAGCAAGCAAAGGATACCATGGAGAGTGTGAACTGACAATTGCGAGAGTCAAAAATTTGTACCTGTTCAAAAGGATATATATGGAGCTTGGATAGGCAATATTAGGTAGCAAGGATTAGCAAAATCTCAATTCAGAAATTGCAAAACTAAATAATAGTCCCAAGCTAGTCTATGTCACCGGCCTAAACTTGTCTTGGACCTAGTTCAAGCAAGCAAGCGAATGACTTAACAAACAATGCAAAGGCTGCAAGCAATTCTGAATTTTTATCTTCGCCTTTTTCTACTTCTCTTTTTTGTGCGCCTTTTTCCTCGTGTGAACTTTTGCCTTTTTCTTTTCTTTTCTTGTGAATCAGAACTGCAGCAAGGTATTAGTACTAGAAAGAAAAGGGAAAATATATTCTAGCATAAGCAATATTATGATCTGAATATGATAGTCGCAGAGATAGATAATATATTATTCCAAAACTCTCAATGTGTGCAACAAACAGAATTTTTTTTTCTCTTGATTCTCTATGAACAAGGACATGCACCACTCAAACAAGACCAAAGAACAAGCACTAGACCAGCAATACAATGACCTTGTAGGGACTAAAATTTAGAGAAGCAAACTAAACTGAAAATTGCATAGCACAAGGGGGATATAGGACAGCGGAAACACGACGAACAAATATTTTTGTAGGGTAGTTTTCTGGAGTTTAGGACTGAACAAAATAAGAGAGATAAGGGTGAACCTAACGGTTTACCTAAAGCTCTGATACCACTTGATATGGACAAGAGTTCCCGATCTTTCGATAGGTTCTAATAATCTTGATTAAGGCGGAGGCGATACACAAATCGATCCGGCTGCCGAACGACACGTTCTGAACCCCGTAATCGTAGCACAACGTCTCCTCTGGTTATCAACCGTTCAAGAACAATTGACCTTGCTGAGAAGTCTTATCCTTGCCTGCAAATCAAGAACACAAGCAAGAACAAAGAAGAATGCAACCAAATTTGCAAGTATACGATGAATCTCACAAGTTGGGGTCTCACAAACCGATCAAACGACAAAACTGTTATCAATAGAATAATCTAAGTAAAACCCAAACCCTAATGAAGAGGCGACGGCTGTATATGAGGACCCTAGGGTCGTGCAAGACCCCCTGGACGCAGCCCTAAGTGGGCTCAACTCGATACGTGGCCTAAAGACCGATTACGATGTTGCAGCACCAGAACAGATTAGTGTACATTGACTTGTTTTGACGATTGCCGATGACTCGCGACGAATTTTGATATGGGACCAGTTGGGTTGGAAAGATCTTTTCATCATGTTTCCAGGAATATATAGAACATCCAAATCTGAGTCCGTATGCATCTTGGGCGTCTGTTTTAGTGCAGACTGGTCCTGGGCTCCGAAACAAACTCAAAGTCGGTTTTGGATTGGGCTTCCACCTTGGCTTGGACGTCCTTGCTGGCCCATCACGCCTCCAATCACCTCCTCAGCTATATCATTATCATACCCATAGTTTCTAACAATAATTAAATCATTAGGTAGTAATCTATTCTCAAAATCACATAAACAAAATATTAGAAATGAAGTCACCTGTAAATTCAGGTGATGCATATGAACTTTCATCTTAGTTGGAGGAGTGTTGCGTGTATCCATAGGTGTGATGTTCTCATCATGCCCGAGCACCAGTAATGGATCTCCCACAACTTCAACACAATCGACTCCAGCTTCCTTCAATATCTACAATCCCTTAAGCATAGCTCTATACTCAACTTAATTATTAGTCGATATCTTGATAGCAAACGCAAACTCAAATCATGCCTCCCGAGGTGATATGATCACAAGCCCGATACCACATCCACTTTTCCAAACAGAACCATCAAAGAATAATAACCACGGTACCGGCTCTACCACTGACACTTCGGATCCGCAATGCTCAACGGCCAAATCAGCCAGAACTTGACCCTTAACAGCCTTAGCAGATTCATAAGTTAAATCATATTCGGCTAGACCAACCATCCACTTACCAATTCTTCCTTTTAAAATAGGAGCCGACATCATATATTTAATGACACCGGCTTTGCATATCACCACACAACAATTTGATAATAGATAATGCCTCAACTTCGGCTCAAGTAAAACACGACACTTTTTATCTTGTTCTTGAATCAGAGTAGACCCGATCGACTTCTTATTGGACATAAGGTAAAGCTTGAATGGCAATTCTTCTCTTGGTGGCACCAACACATGCGGAAAAACCAAATACTTCTTGATATCATCGAAAGCTTTCTGATGTTTTGGCTCCCATATAAACCTCTGATCCTCCTTTAATTTTAATAATGGGGTAAACACATCAAGCTTCCCGGATAGATTCGAAATAAATCTCCTGATGAAATTTACTTTGCCAATCAAAGATTGCAGCTCTGTCTTATTGACCGGTAGCTCAATGTCATTAATAGCTTTCATGCTCTTCGACCCAATTTTAATTCCTCTCTTGTGTAGAATGAAACCTAAAAACTGCCTAGGCGACACTTCCTTGGATCCATCTTCAAATCAAACTTCCTGGTCCTCTCAAGCACTTCCCACAGATCCTCTATATGATCTTCTATTTTCTTAGATTTGACTACCACATCATCAATATAAATTTCTACTAACCTACCGATCAGATCATGGAATATGTAATTCACGGCCTTCTGATATGTGGCCCTAGCATTCTTCAATGCAATCGTCATAACTACCCATTCGTACAATCCAATCGCTCTCGGACACCTGAAAGCAGTCTTCGGTATGTCTTCTTCTGCCATGAAAAATCTGATTATAACCAGCATTACAATCCATAAAACTAACAATCTGATGCCCAGCTGTTGCATCAACTAGAAGATCTGCTCTCGGCATTGGGTAGTCGTCCTTTGGAATAGCTCTATTCAACAGGCATAAGTTGATACAAACTCTCAACTTGCCGCACTTCTTGAAAATAGGTACAATATTTGAAACCCACACTGGATATTGGCAAGGCCTAATAAACTTAGCATCATTGTAAGGATCATGACCATTGAGGTCACCCCGAGGTATGGAGTTTTGGTGATGCATGACAAACATGAAATGTGACTAATATCTACACGAGTGTTGTTCGTGTAGGAAATCCTTTCTATCTTATGATGGTTGTCTACAGCGTCCTTGGCAATGGATGACAATGACCGCAAGCATGGAGGCTTGTGAACTTGATGGAGTCCAAGGGTTGATGGAGATGGATCAAAGCAGAGAACAAGCTATAGTGCAAGTGTTTGGAACACTTGAGTAGTTGTTAGGGCTTTGAGTCCATAGGAAAAACCGGACTATCAAGGGGGTCTAGGTCATTCTCTTAGGTCATGTCTAGTCGGTGATGTGCAAGGTTGCTCGGAGAAATCACAGGCACTAGGTGATAGTGGAGAAGCCAAGGAGCTATTCAGAGAAGTCGGGAAACCAAGTCAAGCGAGGATGACAAGTTTCAACTTCTGGACATAGAGACTGGACAGAGGGGTCAGTGGAGACTAGACTATACGGTCACTATAGGAGTTTTCTAGGACTTGGCGCAAGGAGCAAGGATTCTGTCTACAGGAGACTCCATACAGACCGAACGGTCCGGTCTGCTGACCGGATGGTCCGGTCAGTAATGTGTAGGAACGGCAGAGAGGATGCAGTTTGTGAACCTTCCTAGATTGGAGAGAGAAAGTGGACCGGACGGTCCGGTCCAGTGACCAGACAGTCCGGTCAGTACAGGATCTTGCCTGGATAGGGGAGCCAACGGCTGGGAGAATCGTTACCAGAGTGACCGGACAATCCGGTCAGGCAGTGACTGGACAGTCTGGTCAGTGTATCCAGAAAGGCAATTTCGTGGAGCAACGGCTACTTTGAGGTTGGGAGCCTATATAACTTTGTTGCTGGGGTCTTGGAGACCTCTCTTGGCCAGTGGAATACCTGAGAGCATTCGGTAAGGTCCAAGAGGAAAAGAGGAGAGCACTAGGAGGAGATATTGCATATCTTAAGAGTGCTAGAGAAGAGTAGCTTGATCATCTTGCACATCTAAGGCTAGGGTGTCCTTGAGGGTGTGATCTAGATTTTTACTCTTGGTCTATGGTGAGACCTAGATCGGTTAGGTGTCAGTGATCGAGCCTATCGTGATCGGTTGTGAAGGCCATCACACGTTTGTACACGGTTGGAGCCCGCCGTTGGAAGGGGCATTGCTAGTGAGTGCCCGTGCCGGCTCGGGGAGTCCGGCAAGTTCTCAAGGGAGGCGAGCTTGTGCTTTGTGCAGCGGTGACGCACACCGTGTCTTCACTTGAGGAGTGATTGCAGGCTCGTGGGCGAGAACTCCACTTGGTGGCGGGAGGGACCAGGACTCCGGAGGGAGTGGTCCAACGAGAATTAGGGGAAGGCGCCATCCTTCCGAGACCTCGGGAAAAAATTATGAGCCAACCCTTACTGTACTCCTTATTATGATGCTTTACTTTCCGTATTTACATACCGTGCTATTCATGCTTGTGTGCTTACCTTGCTCTAGTTGACTACCTTGTAGGCTTGCATGGATAGACTTCTTTACTTGGTAGTAGTGCTTAGCCTTCATACTTGATCACTAGCAGGTATAGGAGTTGCTTTAGCAAGATTGATCACCCTAGTATGTATTGTACTACTCATGCTTGTATGCTTTCTATATGCTAGTTGATCTAGTAGCTTTGATTGAGTAGAACTCCTTGCTAGCTAGTTCTTTGCTTCCACGTATATTTGATAACTAGCTTGCATAGGAGTTATATTGCGTTTGTGTGATCCACTAGTATGCTTAGGTTGTTGTTCATTTCATAGGTTCATTATCTTGCTAGTGTGATCACCACTAGGATTGTGTAGGAGTTGTTTTGAGTGGTCGGTTTTAGGAATTGGCGAATTTGGTTCATAGTGTGAGTTCCCGATTCACCCCCCCCCCCCCCCCCTCTTTGTCACTCGGTCCTTTCAAGTGGTATCAGAGCCAAGTGCTCATTATAAGGCTTAACCGCCTTGAGTAGTGATCATATTGAGTTGGGATGTCATCCCATTCAGGGCAGGGTCATGACTCATGGAAGGATCAACTTAAGAGCTACCTAAATGCCATGATTCCGGATGAGTTGATGGACACTCTTGTGGACTTTGCCAATACTTTTACCGATAATCATGTGTATGATGATTGTGATGACTTGATAGGTTGCTCTACTAGTATGCCTAACATGATGATTGATAATGATGTGTCTCTTGATCTTGCTTGCTCTACTAGCATTGATGATGTTTGTGAGTCTCCTATTGATCATGCTAGTAGTTCTATTGTTGAGGAGTTCTTTGCTTTTCATGCTAATGATAATGAGGACTTACTTGACTCTCTTATTTGCTTGCGAGATATTGTGGACAGGATTGGGGCAACTTCTTTTGAGCTTCCCAAGATCGTGATAGTGGAGAAGATCGTCTCCTTGGTTCCGAGTAGCAAGCTCTTGTACGTCGCACTTGACCTTCTCATGGAGAAGAGTCTCTCAGTAGAAGATGTGATTGAGTTACTCTTCAAGGATGAGGAGATTGCCGCAAGCATGGCATGGAAGAGGACATTCAAGGCAACTCATGAAGCATCCTCGAGCAAAGGGAAAGGAGTAGCTTCAAGCTCAAACTTCTTTGATCCCTCCACAAGATTGTCTTGCACCAACTTCTACAGCCCCTTTGGAGCAAGACATACATCGGGCGCTTCATCAAGCTCTACCTCAAGTGTCATTTCAAGTCCTACTCCAAGCACTTTGAGTGGACCGAGCATTGGCGTAGGGGGAGCACCAACAACAATGCTCTCTCGACCATTTGAGATGATCAATCTTGCGGCTTCGGCTCTGACGCCTCCACCTCCTTCGCTCCCTCCACCATAAGATCATCTTTGGCATCTTCATCGAGCTCACCAACAAGACCTCCTCTTTGAACTCGGTGAATTTGTGAGAAATCTGAATAATGACCTTTGTGAGAATCTATTGAGCATCTATGATCTGGTGTGTAGGATTAACTCTTTCAGGGAACTTTGGAAGATTGCACCACATGAAGTGATTGACAAGCTCGTCCAACAAATCACAACTCCTGAGAGGAGTTTCTTATTTGAGGAGGTAGTCAACAGGAGACATGAACTCTCAATTGAGAGAGAAATGGAGATGATACTTGTGCTCCACTCTCAAGTGGGACATGTGTTTGAGCACATCACTGGACTCTATGATCCTCCCCATTACTACATCAACCTTGACAATGTGCACATGGGGGATATCATGGACATTGGAGATATCATGCTCCTCACTATTGGATGGGATTGCAAGAAACCCTATCTATGAGGATGGTCTCATTGCTCGACATCATGAGGTTAGTGCTAGTCAATCAAGTAATGCTTTGGATACTAACACCTCTTCCTCTAGTGCTTGTCTTATGGCTACTACTAGGGTCAACTACAAGAGTGGAGGCACTCATTGGATTCTTGATAGTGGGTGTACTCAACATATGACCGGGAAACCAACCATATTCACCATAATTGATGAAGACGAAGAGAGTGAGAAGGTGACTTTTTGGGATAACTCAAAGGGGAGAGTTAGAGGCTCAAGAGGGGGCTCCTGGGGCGATGAGCTGCTTGTTGAGGGGCTATCACTTATGGACGAGAGTGGAACCTTAGTGGCTAGCATGTACTGGGAGACCCTTTGTAAAAGCCTCGTAGTGATCTCCTGGCCACACACCTAAGGAAGTGTGCTAGTGCTTGGCCGGCATGGCAACATGGAGGCTCTAGTCCACCCGGTAACAGGGGACGAAATCATGACTTGTGGGTAAAGTGGTACAAACTCTGCAGAGTATCAAACTATCATGATAGTCGTGCTCACGGTCAATAGCGGCCTGGAATCCTCACAAGATTAGTTGGTTATGGGTTGTGGTTTGGAATGTTTAGAATGGTTGGGAATGGTTGGTTGGTTGGATGGATCGGACTTGGATTGGATAGTACCATGTGGGTTGAGGGTTGGGATGACCCCACCAAGTAATTAGGATGCTTTAAGGAATTTAAAGCTCATGCTATAACCCCATTTAGCCTTCCTTGTCTATAGCCCCATGTCATCTTTTCCCCCACTTGCTGAGTACGACATGTACTCACCCTTGCTATATACCACATTGCTGCTCAGCTACAGGAGATTGAAGGTACAACTATAAAGACGATGGAGGAGTCTAGGCATGCGGTCTTCCGGTCGACTTCCAGTGGGAGCTGAAGGATGCCACGGCTTAGTTTATTCCGCTGCAATGTAATCTTTTCCTTTTGACCTATGGGTCACCATTGTAATAATCTTGTTGATATAATAAAGATATTGTTCTTTTATCACAGTAATTGTCCTGTGTGCGTGAAACCGGGTGTGACACTAGGAGAGCCGTTACAGGAGTGACCGGACGGTCCGGTCAAGCAGAGACCAGGCAGTCTGTTCAGTGCGTCCAGAAAGGTGATTTCATGGAGCAATGACTAGTTTGAGGTTGGGAGCCTATATAACTTTGTCGCTGGGGTCTTTGGGTCCTCTCTTGGCCAGTGGAATACCTGAGAGCATTTGGTAAGGTCCAAGAGGAAAAGAGGAGAGCACTAGGAGGAGATATTGCATATCTTGAGAGTGCTAGAGGAGAGTAACTTGAGCATCTTGCACATCTAAGGCTAGGGTGCCCTTGTGATGAGGACATCACTCCTAAGGATACATGCAACACTCCTCCAATTTTGGACTTGCAAGGTCCAATGACTAGAGCTCGTGCACAACGACTAAATTTAGAGGTGAGCTCGTTCCTACATTCTTCATTATATGTCACTTTTGAGAATGGTTTGCTACCTAATGATTATATTGTAATTAGGAACCATGGAGAGGACCAGGAGATGATGGGAGAAGGACTTGGAGACGTGGAGGACCAGCAAGGACGTGGAAGCCAAGGTGGAGGCCCAACCAAAACCGACTTCGAGTATGTTTCGGGGCTCAGGACCAGTCTGCACTAAAACGGATGCCCAAGACGCATACGGACTCGGATTTGGACATTCTACATATGCACGGAAAGATAAGAAGAAGACATTTCCAATGCCGCCGGTCTCATATCAAAATTCGTCCGGAGTCATCGGAATGACTGCGAGCTCGTGGGCGAGAACTCCACTTGGGGGTGGGAGGGACCGTGACTCCGGTGGGAGTGGACCAACGAGGATTAACGGAAGGCGCCATCCTTCAGAGACCTCGGGAAAAATCATGAGCATTCCTTGACCCTCTCTTCACTATTCTGCTATTGTGTGCTCTAGTGACTAGGATGAATTATGGCTTGCATAGGCTAGCGTGTTTGGCTTCCGCACTTTATCTTATCATGAACACTAGCATGTGTAGGGTCTTGGCCTACTAGAATTGGTTAGGTTGCTTCTCTTGCTAGACACAAGTAGTGGAATTGGAGTAGTTGGATTCATGAGCGGTTTACCAATTCACCCCTCCCCCCCACCCCGCTCTCGTTATGCCTTCTATGCTTACAAGTGGTATCAGAGCCAAGTGCTCAATTTGGAGGCCTCACTGCCTTGAGTAAGGATGTCGAGACAGGCGGGGAATGTTCCCATATTCAATGAGGAGGACTATGCTTATTGGAAGGCTCGCATGCAAGCCTACCTGCAGTCCCTTGATCTAGAGATATGGATGGTCACTCACGAGTCCGATGCGGATGTGAACCTACTTGAGCCTGATTATATTAATTTTAATGCTAAGGCCAAGAATGCTCTATTTGCTTGCATCTCTAAGAATGTTTTTGCTCAGCTAGATGCTAGTTCCATACCACATGGTATCTGGACTGAAATTCAGGGGCTCCATGAGGGCACCAGTGATCTCAAAGAGAAAAGATACTATGTGTTGAAGAACAAGTATGATAACTTCACTAGAGTGCCACATGAGAGAGCTAACACTGTCTATTCTCGTTTGCATGTACTAGTGAAGGAGATCAATGCACGTGGGGATGATTTCAAGATGAAGCCCGTTGAGGTGATAAGAGGATTCTTGAGGCTATTCAAGGACCCCAAGTATGGGTCCATCATCACCTTTATCTTGTAAGGTGACCTCAAGACCAAGACCATGAAGGATGTACTTCGCAAGATCACTGCCTTCAAGAGCTACCAATTGGGTATGGATGATCCTCAACCATCCAACCTTGCTCTACCGACTGACAAGCAAGAATCTAGCAAGAGCAAGAAGAACAAGAAGAAGGTGATCATTAAGGAGGATGATGAAGAAGATGATGATGAATGTGACTTAACCAAGGACTTGGCTCTTCTCATAAAGAAGATGAAGACTTTCAATAACAAATTTTCTTCCAAGTCAAGAGGCAAGTGCTTCAATTGTGGCTCAAAGAATCACTTTGTTCGAGAGTGCCCAAAGCCCAAGAAGGAAGCACTCAAGTCACAAGACTCAAGTGAAGCAGAAGAAGAAGATCCCAAGGCCAAGCACAAGAAGAAGAGACACTTCAACAAGGACAAGAGCAAGGGCAAAGGCAAAGCTCAAGACTACAAGAAGAAGTTCACTCGCAAGACCCTTATTAGAGAGTGGACAAGTGATAACTCAAGTGATGAGTCCTCTTCCTCAAGTGACGAATAAGTGGTTGGCCTAGCCATGATCAAGACCACACTTCCATGAGCTCTTTCTCCACCTCCCACGTGCCTCATGGCCATGAGCCAACTTGGGGAGAGTGAGGATGAGAGCAACGATGATAGCGATGATGAGGAGCACACGTGTGCCGAGTTGTAAAGTATGCTTGAGCAAGCCTGTGACATCGCCATCAAGAAATCCAAAATGTTGGAAGTGGTAAGAAAAGAGTGTAAATTGGCTAAGGACTGTGTTGGTGACCTTGAGAGTGAGCTCAAGGACCTTGTCACATCTAATGAGGCCCTAAACAAGAGTTATGACAAACTCAAGGGTGATCATGTTGAGCTTCATGAGAAGTACAAGGCCATTGAGATTACTTACGAGGCCATCAATGTTGAGAACCTTGCCTCTCTCTCCTCTAGTTCATGTAAGAGTGATGCTTCTACTATGTGTGATGAACTAACCACCTCAGTCGAGGTTTCTTCTCTTGAGCCACTTGTATTGAAGGAATATCACAAGCTCAAAGAAGAGAGGAAGGTGGTGATGGACGGCTTTGAGAGGCTCACACGCGGTAGAGCCATCCACAAGGAGGTTCTTGGGAGGAACCTTGTGAACATTGTCTCCCACCGGGGACTTGGCTCATATCCCGCCGCCGTCGACATCATAGGGACGAGTGATTCCATCCCCGCATGGATCAAACCCCTCCTCGCTGACGACTACTATTGCGAGAGGTGTTGCAAGGATGGCCACGCCACCAAGAATTGTCCCATGGTGAGAAGTTCCATTGTTTTACCTAATGCTAACTTGTTCCATAAGAACACACATTTCAAGCTTTTTAGGAACAAGGATGGCAAGGTGAAAGCTAAGGCCTTGGGACCACCCAACAAGAAGAGGAAGGTCAAGAGCATATGGGTGCCTAAGTGCATTGTCGATCTTGAAAGGTCGGCTACGTACAAGGGGGTGCCCAAGAACAAGACCTAGATGGTGGTGGTGGTGGACCGAGTGCTTTCATGAAGATCATGTAAAGTCCACCACAAGTGACATGGTCCTCAATGACCTATCTACTCATGAGGGAGGTAACCGTGTTTGTTGTTGGTAGTTGTAGTGTGTTTTCCTTTCTCTTGCATTGCATGGTAATTAGGACTACTTTGTGACTAGTATGCTTTGCATCCATGCATGTGTAAATAACTAAAAGAAAAAACACATAAAAATTAGTCAATGCCTAACCCATCCAAGATAGCTATAAGCAAGGGGGAGTGCTTGAGATGGTGGGTTGACTTCTCTCAAGGCAAGGGCATGGCTTATAGTGAGTAAGCTTGGGAGGGGTTCAAACTTAACATTGTTAGGTTTCCTTTGTGTCTTGTTTTTAATATTTCTTGCACTCACATGGCATGTTTACTTTCATTGCATATGTAATATGCTTGTTGCATGCATCATATAGGAAACACAAAGGAGGATTGTCCCACTTGGAGGTATTTGTGCCTCAAGCTATATATGATATTACAGCTCCATAAGTGTGACCAACAGAAAGGATTGTGCTTCATGTCCATTGAGCAAGCCTTATGAACTCCGAGGTTAAATCTACTCGTGCAGTTCAAGGACTAAGGCTTATACATACCATTTTGGTTCTTATTTGCCTTGGTTCTTATTTGCTCGATCCTTCATTTGGCATTTGCAAAAATTATAAGACCATAGAGTGCCACTATTTGAAAAGGAGTGTTTGAGAGTTCCTTCTGTATTCTAGGTGCAGTGTTTATTTGAGTGTTTAGCGAGGACACTTGGAAAATGGAGAAGTTCCTTGTTTCAGCGAAGTTCCCATAGTGACCATACGGTCCGGTCATATGACTGTACAGTCCGGTCTGTGTAGCAATGCATAGTGCTCCGGGAAATTGGAAATGGAGACCGGATGGTTCTCTCGGTAGAGACCGGTCAGTCCGGTGTGTCTGAGTTCTGTTCACCCAGAACATCGATTTCCAGTAACTCAAAAAGACCGGATGGTACAGTGATAAGAGCGGACGGTTTGGTCGTTATACTTGATCATGCGGTATTGTTCCGATCTGAGCCGTTGAATCGCTCCTTGATTGAATCACGACCGCCAGTTTCTATTTGACCTAGGTCCAAATCGGTCAGACCTTCTTTGGTCTTATCTCTGTTCTTCTCGACCGGGCCAAGTTCGTGTCCTCGCCGCCGCCTCGCCCCTGTTTCTGACATCGCCTCTGCCTCGCCAACCCGCACTGTTGCGCTCACACCAGCAGCCGCGCACCGCCGCTCACACCCGCGTGCAGCCGCGCCCGCGTTCAGAGCCGCTGCCGCGCACCAGAGACCCGCCGCGCCGCCTCGACTTCACTGCCACGCCACCAGTTGCCGTCGCTTGCCCCTCCACCGCTGATGATCGACCGCCGCCTCCTCTGCTTCCACAACCCGCGCGCACACAAGCCCACGACAGCCGCCCCCTCCCCCTCTGTCGTTTGCCAAGGAAAGGAGTTCCCCTTTTTCCTCCTCGCTCTCCATTACCGGCAAAGTTGAAAACTTAATCTTTTCAGTGATTGGAGCGCGTTCTGCGGTGTTCTTTGTTCTCGGCACGTCGAATTTTCTCCTAGGGTATTGGACTCATCTTCCATTCATCGAATCATACCCTAATTTCAATAAATTTTCTTAAATTGATGCAATTTGGATTAACTGCCATGTTTAGTTGCATTAATTAGGAATTTTAGCTCAACCTAGTTTGCAATTAATACATTGATGATCTATTAATTGCATATCTAGGGTTATCTCCTGTCTAGTCTGCAGTTATATTTTATTACCATTATTTGATTGTACACTAGATGACTCGCACTAGCCACTCATAGTCAATGATCACCGTTGTTACCATTATTTGCCTAGTGATCATCACCTTCATTTTAGTGCTAGGATTTCCATTGCGCATTCTTTCCTAGCGGTGCTTTGCTAGTAGTTTTATATAGGATTCTATGCTTATCCTATCTACACCTACGTGCATGCAGTGACAGTAGAGCAATCAACAGAGATGGCAGGTTCAGGTCAGGACAAGGGAAAGGGGAAGATGCCTGAGAAGCCAAAGAGCAAGAAGAGACAGAGACTGGACCCGGAGTCTAAGAGAGACAGGATAGTAGCCAGGCACCTAGAAGCCATGGAGCAGTCACGCAGGACACCTGGCTCACATCTAAGGATCAGTCAGCCTCCAGCCAATAGGTAGGGGAGGAGGAGCAAGACTCACCACTAGTACTTCACGAGCAGGCAGCTCAGCCAGAGATAGTGGTTCCTTAGTCAGCTAGTATAGGAGCACCTCCCCCGCCAACAGGTTCACAGTCAGAGGACGCTGTCACTATGACAGTGCTCGTAGGACGCCTGGGTGAGTTCATCCAGAGTGTAGCTGAGGACAGACGTCATATGATGGACGTCATCAGGAGCCAGGTGGAGGTTCAGAGGTAGCAGACTGCATTTCTTACAGCCCAGATGACTCCGATGACGGAGTTGACCCAGAGGCAGGCCGGTCAGCAGCCAGGACCTTCAGTGTTCCCTCAATACCAGCAGCTGTAGACTTAGTCAGGACCCTTCACTGCTTTGATGATAGCTGAGTCTTGCGGACAGTCACTTTTAGGAGTCTTACCAATAGGGGGAGCAGGACAGACCTTCTCTTCAGCTCAGTTCTACCCCGTGTCTGCCTTCTCAGTATCTATGTTGTTTCTCTCACCTTCACATTCTTCGACATCGCAAATGGCAGGACCCTCCACTACCGAGAACTTACCTGTCAGGAGCCTATTCTCAGAGATTGTACACACTACCTGTTCAGACTCCCAGCCAGCTCCAGAGTCAGTGATAGCTACAACTCCACCTCTTATAGCCATAGTTACCACTCTTACTCCTCAAGCAGCAGAGGATCTTGTCCATGGAGGCTTCTCATAATAGGACGTGGCAGATCTCATTCTTCTCCAGACTTCAGCTCAGGAGACTGCCACATTCACACTAGCAGCACAAGACAGAGGGTCTGAGTTGCCTGTAGACCTTGACTTCTTCGAGCAGATGGATGCTCAAGCGGCACAGGCTCAGGGAGCACAGTAGGATCTACCACAGGAGCAGCCCAGAGCAGAGCCTTCAGAGGTCGTCGCTGCACCACCTCCTTTGACCACGAGCGTGTAGATGTTCATCTTTTTCACTTTTTGGTGCTTGTTGCCAAAGGGGGAGAAGATCCTAGGTCTAGGGGGAGTGGAAATGTGATCCTGTGTGATCAAGAGTAGCTTGTATCTAGGGGGAGCATATGAGGTTTTTGGGAGTTAGATATATTTGAATCTTATTTTGATGGAGTTATTCGTTATTCATGGATTTTGATGAGTCATGGTTTTCTTTCACTTGTGTTTGACTTATTTTAATCTCACTTGGTTTATTCTCATATGCAGTGCCTTGTATTCGTTAATTAACTTGTATGCATGTGTATGATATCATGATGATGATTGCCCTTTCTTATCTCATATGCATAGTCATGCTAATTTGTTGCATCTCATCATTCATGTCTTGCATTGCATGTCTTTATGCTTTTCTTTAATATATTGCCATGACATGCATGCATTTTCATCTAGAGTATGCCTTTCACTCTTTTCCTTGTATCTCTAGATGACGTTTGATTGAGTAGGACCTTATGCATTTCTCTCATATGGTGTTATGGTTCCTCTCGATTTTTGTGTAGTCCTTTTAGCCCAGTTATGTATTGATCAAGTTTTTGATTAAGTAGTAGTTGTCATCAATCACCAAAAAGGGCGAGATTGTAAGCTTCATGACCATTGATGATTGGATTCCCAAGGTATTAATGTTTTGGTGATAGATGACAACTATGAAATTGTGGGCTAATATCTACATGAGTGTTGCCTATGTAGGAATCATCTCTAAACTCTATTATAAATCATATGGATGATGGTTGCCTTGGCGATAGATGACAATGACCAAAAGTATGGAGGCTTGTGAACTTGATGGAGTCCAAGGGTTGATGGAGATGGATCAAAGCGGAGAACAAGCTATGGTGCAAGTGTTGGGTACACTTGACTAGTTCCTAGGACTTTGAGTCCATAGGAAAAATCGGACTATCAAGGGGTTCTAGAATATTCTCTTAGGTCAGCTTTAGTCGGTGATGTGCAAGGTTGCTCGGTGAAATCACATGCACTAGGTGATAGTGGAGAAGCTAAGGAGCTATTTGGAGAAGCCGAGAAATGAAGTCAAGCAAGGACGACAAGTTTCAGCTTCTGGACATACCGGACAGAGGGGTCAGTAGAGACCGGCCTGTACGGTCACTATGGGGAGTTGTCTAGGGCTTCCAGCGAGGAGCGAGGAATATGACTCTGCAGGAGCTATAGAGACTGGATGGTACGGTCAGGTGACCGGACCGTATGGTCAGTTCAGCTGAGGAACAGTGTAGAGAGGAAGCCAATGTTCTGGAGTCCGACGATGATAGTTGTACAGACCGGACGGTCCGGTCAACTAACCAGACAGTCCGGTCAGTATGAGGAAATCGCCTATGCACAGTGAAGCCAATGGCTAGGAGAGCCGTTACAGGAGTGATCGAATGGTCCAGTTAGGCAGAGACCAGACAGTCCGGTCAGTGCGTCCAGAAAGGTGATATCATGGAGCAATGGCTAGTTTGAGGTTAGGAGCCTATATAACTTTGTTGCTGGGGTCTTTGGAACCTCTCTTGTCTAGTGGAATACCTAAGAGCATTTGATAAGGTCCAAGAGGAAAAGAGGATAGCACTAGGAGGATATATTGCATATATTGAGAGTGCTATAGGAGAGTAAAATGAGCATCTTGCACATCTAAGGCTAGGGTGTCCTTGAGGGTGTGATCTAGATTGTTACTCTTGGTCTATGGTGAGACCTAAACCGGTTAAGTGTCGGTGATCGAGCCTATCATGATCGGTTGTGAAGTCCGTCACACGTTTGTACACGGTTTGAGCCCGTCGGTGAAAGGGGCATCGCTAGTGAGTGCCCATGTTAGCTCGGGGAGTCCAGCAAGTTCTCGAGGGAGGCGAGCCTGTGCTTTGTGCAGCGATGATGCACACCGTGTCTTCACTCTAGGAGTGATTGTGGGCTCGTGGGCGAGAACTCCACTTGGTGGTGGGAGGGACCGGGACTCCGGCTGGAATGGTCCAACGAGGATTAGGGGAAGGCGCCTTCCTTCTGAGGCCTCGGGAAAAATCATGAGCATTCCTTGACCCTCTCTTCACTATTTTGCAATTGTGTGCTCTAGTGACTAGGGTGAATTGTAGCTTGCATAGGCTAGTGTGTTTGGCTTCCGCACTTTATCTTATCATGAACACTAGCATGTGTAGGGTCTTGGCCTACTAGAATTGTTTAGGTTGCTTCTCTTTCTGGACTCAAGTAGTGGAATTGAAGTAGTTGGATTCGTGAGTGGCTTACCGATTCACCCCCTCCCTCTCGGTACACCTTTGGTCCTTACGCTAAGTTTCTTCTTCTTTGAAGTAGTCTATGAATCTGTTCGTTACCTTTTTGCAGCCTTATCAGTTTTCTTCACCGCTCCTACATCTTACGCCACCTGACTCAGGGGCTCTGACTGGTCTGATGGTCTGTCGGATGGTGCAGGGGAGTGTTGACCGATGTTTTGAGGATGTTCTTCTTCATCATCATCATCATTATCTCCAAGACATTGCCTTCGGTGATAGGCAAGCTTCTTCACCTGTTGACTGGTCTGCGGGTGATCAGGGGTAGCATCAGCCTAGTGGCCAGCAGTGGCTGATTTAGTCGGACACACGCCTACTGATGAACTTGACCCTCCGGCACCGGTCAATGGCAGCTTTTCAACATAATTCATTCCCTCGGTATCGGTTGGAGGGAGCGGGGGGGGGGGGGGGTGACACAAAAGTGTCTAGAACCTGCAAAAGCACCAAGACTTCACATATTGTGATTATTCAAAAAGACGTCAGAATTATTCATGATGACCGAAGGCTTACTTGGGCTCGCAGAGTGCCCATGTTGTATGCCTTCGCAACTAATATATGATCCTAGATGATGTCTCCTTCAAACATCTTCAACAAATGAGACCGGCGAAGGGTAGAGTTCGGAGGATCGGGCACTTCCCTTGTCTCGTCATCGGTGCCATATTTCCAGGCAGGGTGGCTCTATTGCTTCAGGGGCTGCATTCGGCGCACTATGAAGCTCATAGCTATAGTAATGTCATCAATCCTCTCTTTCTTCAAGTCAGTAATCTTCGCTAGTAGAGTGACCACCTAAGGGTTAGAGGGGTATAGTTTCTCCTACCATCTTGCCTGGGGAACTACTTTTGCACCAGAGAAGTCGGCAAGGACTAGAGGAGGATTGTCGCAGTAAAACCATTCATCCTTCTAGTTTTTGTTCCCGGTCTTCTATGGCACATGGATGTAGGCCTCCTTCTTGGGCAACTAGAAACCAACTCCACCTATGGTGACTTGGTTGTCCTTGGTTGGCAAATGGGGGAGAATGCCCAGAAAAGCTTCGCACAGTGCACAAAGACGGCAATATGGAGGATAGAGTTGGGATTGAGGTTGACGAGCTCAATCCCATAGAAGAAAAGGAGCCCTCGTAGAAAACTACAGTAGGGAACTCCGAAGCCATGCTAGAAGACCAAGCAAAACACTATGATCTACATATGGATTGGAAGGGGGCGAGGTTCTTTCAGTACCTTCCAGTTGATGCGAGCTTGCTCCGGAAGAATGTCGTCCATCACCATCATGTCCAGATCGATGGTGGAGATGTTGCTCTTCGAGAACTCACGGAGCTGGTCTGGGATCTCTAGTTCTGAGGAATAGGATTCAGCACCAGTGATGGCCTTCTTGGACAACTTGCGAGTCATCTTCGAGGAATGGACAAATGCGGTGGATCTAGACCCTAGCTGAGGCGTGGAGGCTTGACGGTGATGAAGATTTGCGGCGGCGATGGGTGAAAGCGCTAACCGAGCTCTAGGAGCAGAGGAGTCACAAGAACAGGGGAGGCGTAAGGAAGACGAAGCGCTGTGCGTGTGGATGGCGGCGTATACATGAGTCAACAACCCTCTGCCCCTTTTATACCTCCGCCTTTTGACCTAGTCTCAGTGTCCCATGGGCTGGAATGGGCCGCATAGTGACAGGCATTTCCGCTTAGTGAAACTAAAGACGTAAAGGGCTTAATTCTATAAAAAGAATCAAAGCTATTAACCTTAAGAAATAATCTCGGGGGCTTTTTTGATGAGAATCAGTGGCAAATCCACTTAAAAATAATTGCCATACCTATGTGATTTGATGATCATATAGCAAAGGACTTGATGGTCATACGCATATGAGTTTACAAAATATAAATTGCTGATTGATGTTAGTAATTTAATATTAAAAGTGAACTTATTATAATTCGGGTGATAATTTATCAAGGAAAGGCTATTTCATGATTGATGTCATTATAGCTTAGTACTATCTTATGATTGACGTCATATGATTCATATAAATCATAACATGATTGATGCCATGGTAAAATCAATAGATCACTCAGAACAGAGTGTTTATCACACGACCTTATAAGCCATCGGTCAGCATGTTAGATCGATCCTCCAATTTGATAATTAGGGGTTAAAAAAGCTCATACTTGATGGTCTGAGCAAGTTACATATATATCAAAATATTAAGAGCTAATAACATTAGACTCTTGCATTATTTGTTAGTCTCCAAATTATATAAGAGTCGGGGGCTACACCTGAACCGGTGCACCTAGTCGGCGCACCAGATCAATCAGAAACTTCAATCAAGAGGTCTTCCTAATTTGTGGCCTGTTCACGTGTATATTGAAGATCACTCGACAAGTCACAGCTCAAAATCAGAAAGCACTCGGGGGCTGCTGTGGAATACTTACCCTCCGGGTATCCATAGTAAGACCTAAAGTCGGTAGACTATCGGGTGGCCCACCATAAGGGAACCGACTGAGTCAGCTTGGAGCACAAGGCAAATAGAGATAGACTTTGTATGTAGACCCTTATAGACTATGAGTAGGACTCTTCATGTACCCTCTTGCCGACCGGTTCTATAAGGCGGCAAGGACCTCCCTATAGAGGGCACCTAATTCATTGCAATACTACCACAAAACACAGGACATAGGGTTTTTACTCTCATCGAGAGGGCCCAAACCTGTATAACTCGACGTCTTGTGTCTCAACCCTCGTAGTTCTTAATAATGACATAGCCCTATAAATATATTGCCAAGAATAAGTCTCGACATCTAGGATCCCCTAGTGGGTTTTGGTGTATGATGATGAAAGATTAAAATATTGCTAACATGTTCATCAAGTAATTGTGCAGATAATCAATTTGCAATCCAATCCCACATTTGCAAGATGGTTGTTACTCCCAAAAAGAAGAAGAGAAAAATGAACTCAAGTGCTTCAATGTGTAGCCTTTTATTTTGATTGAGTCATAGGTATGCCGAACTATCAAGGGTGGTAAACTAATCTAGCTAAGAAGGGAATTTATGTGCTCAAGCCAACCAATAAGATGAGTAGAAGATTAGCCTCCAAAATCCAAAAAGAACCAACCTTTTCTAAGCCAAATAGAGAGTGGCGGAAATTCCATCAGTAGCAGTTTCCTTGGTTCAGCCAACCCGAGAGTGACGGAAGTTCCGTCACAAGAATTTCTGTGGCTCTCATGGAAGTTCTGTGAGGCTTCAATCCTTGGCCACTCGAGAGTGATGGAAGTTCCGTCAATGCATCTGCCTTGTAACCAGGCTCGCACAATGGCTATTTTTTGAAATGAAGGAAGTTCCTTGGGTTCTCATGGAAGTACCATCAGACATAGAAAACTTCCTAACGACTACTTTTTGAGAGAGAGCTCTATATATATCTTACCCCTTCCCCCATGGGAAGATTTGGACAATTTGGCATTTCACTCATTCCTCAGCTAGAGCTCCCCCCTCTCACTCCTAGACATGTTCTTGACATTCCAAGAAAAGTGAGAGAGATCCAACCACAAAAAGATTAAATCCATCCCGTCAAAAGCTTGAGCACATCTTTTCCTCCCGAAACAAGATTTGATTTGCTTGTTACTCTTGGAGACTTGGTCTCCTAGATGGCTAGGTATCGCCCATGAGATCCCAACTTGTTCTGGTGAGACAGGGATGTTTGTGAAGTTGTGATTCGCCTTCGGAGGAAAAGAATTAAGTGGAGAAAGAAATCCAAGCATCATCTTTGTGATTGCTTGGCGAGGAAAAGGGTTGAGAGAGACCCGACCACTTTGTGTGGCTCCTCAACGAGGATGTAGGAACTACTTAGTGTGATTGCCGAACCTCGGGTTAATTGCTTGTGTCTCTCTTTACAATCCCGCATTTCTATTTGTGCTTGTGTATTTCTTTCATATTATCATGCTCGATTCACTTGATAATTGTGTTGCTAGCTATCCATCAAAGAACCCTAGGTGTGCATTGATATAGCTTCACTACTATCAAGTATTGTATCTCTTTCTCTTAGTTATCCGCGTTTCAATAAGTTTTAGAGAAAGGATTGGTGAAGTTTTGTCATTTGACAGAACTTCCATGGTGACAGAAAGTTCCGTCATTTTTATGGAAGTTCCGTCATTCTCTGTATTTGATTAAAGCTTTGAGCCTTTTCAACATTAATTTTTAGATTGCCTATTCACCCCCCCCCCCCCCCGCCCCCCTAATGAGAACAAGGGTACCCGATCTTTTGATAGGTTCTAATAATCTTGATTAAGGCGGAGGCGATACACAAATCGATCCGGCTTCCGAACGACATGTTCTGAACCCCGCAATCACAACCCAACGTCTCCTTTATCAACCGATGTTGCATGGCTGACCTCAGTGAGAAGGCTTATCCTTGCTTGCAAATCAAGAACACAAGCAAGAACAAAGAAGAGTGCATCCAAATTAGCAAGTATATGATGAATCTCACAAGTTGGGGACTATTCTTAACACAAACCGGTCAAATGGCAAAACTGTTCTTAACAGAATAATCTAAGCAAAACCCAAACCCTAATAAAGAGGCGATGGCTGTATATGAGGACCCTAGGTTCATGCATGACCCCCTGGACAAAACCCTATGTTGGCTTAACCCGATCCATGGCCCAAAGACCGATTAGGGTGTCGCGACAGCAGGACAGATTCTAGATGTCAAATTGTTTAGACGTTTGCTGACGGCTCGGGATGAATTTTGACATGGGACCGGTTGGGTTGGAAATGTCTTTTCCTTATCTTTCGAGGCATATGTAGAACGTCCAAGTACGAGTACGTATGCGTCATGGGCATCCGTTTTAGTGTAGACTGGTCCTGCGCCCCGAAACAGACTCGATGTCGGTTTTGATTGGGCGTCCACCTTGTCCTGGACGTCCTTGCTGGCTCATTATGCCTCTAATCACCTCCCCAGATATATCATCATTATATCCATGGTTCCTAACAATTATTAAATCATTAGGTAGCAATTTATTCTCAAAACCACATAAACAAAACATTAGAAACGAGCTCATACGTAAATTCAGGTGATGCGCATGAATTTTCATCTTAGTTGGAGAAGTGTTGTGTGTATCCATAGGTGTGATGTCCTCATCATTCTCCCCCTTTTTATTTAGAGTCATCCTTGACTCGATCCCATCTCATTCTCCTAATAGTTGTCTCAAATCTAAAATATGAAATATAGAATTGTTCCCAAACTTGGGATACACCTCATGTTTATTTGTGTTGTGAAAATTATCATCACAATATGAAAATACAATAGAAGTAATGTCATACCAATGAACAACCTCTTTGAAAAATTGGACAGTAGTATGAACATCATCCTCACTCTTATCATAATTTAGAAAATGTGTGATCTTACAAACACTAGAAAAACTTCACATGACATGGTTATTGTTACTACGATTTTCAAGTTGATCATTTAATTTTATAACACAAGGAGGTTTCAATTTTGAACAAATATAAACTCTATGCACCATAAACAAACCTCTATGATCGTAATAGCCAATTGCATGAAAATTGTTTCTTGCCAATAAAGGCAATTCAGTTTGACAAAATATTTGCTTCTCCATGGTATTTAGATCACAAAGAATATCAAATTCAATAAAACCCAAAGTATTCAGGGAAGACAACAGTTTCTGCTCATCCATTTCACATGTAACTAAAATAAAATGTTTAATTTCAGCACTAGAGGTTGAATCATTAACCAAAGCATCAAGCTCATTAATTTGTTTTGGCAAAGTTATAAGTAAAGCATTGGCACACAACTCCTCTTTATCATAAGGACCAGTAGATAAATCAACTTGTAACAAAGGAACATCATCATAAGGTTCCAATACAGCAATATTATTGGAACAGAGTCGATGAGTTCTACAGTAATGTGCGGAGACTTGTTTTGTCGATAACGCTAAGTCGATAGATCTATTAGCTAGTATTGCAAATATGCCTTAAAATCAATGATCTATCTTATTGTAATATGGGGGCAAATGATTGCTAGCATGATAACAAAATCCAATTACGCGCTTTAAAGTCGATTGAACCATTATAACTTATCGGCTAAACGCTTCAATCGAACCCTATCGACTTTACTTATAAATGGATCGGATCTAACCCTATCAACCCAACAAGAGGTCAGAGTCGATGCAGCCTCACTGATTCAAACAGATCAAACTTAATCAAGATAGTGTTCAAACATAGCAAATAGAGCTAGATTTAATCTATTTATAAATAGAATCGATCGGGTGACTCGAATAACAAATCTAAATAATACTTATAGAACCTACCAAAATTACAATAGATCGGCTTTAACCAAGATAGTATTGCAATTAGAGTCGATAGAACAAGCATCAAGAAAATCTAATTACTGGATGACTAGCAATTCTAACGATAGCAACTAATTAATAAGAAAGTACTAGTTGAAATTTATAGAATAACCAAGGTTGACTAATCCAAGTCGCTCGCCGAGATCGGAGCCGATGCAGCCCGCGCGAGACGAGGATTACGCCGAGTAGGAAAGGTTGGCGATGTGCTGAATTGTATTGAACGAAAGTGTTATTTTTCTCATACAGATCCTATTACATATTTATAACCTCATGCAAGAGGTTCTAACCCGACTCAGTAAGAACTTCTAAACAAACTGATTTGGTTTATTTTCTAAATAAATCTAATACTAATATAAATATACAAAAAGATAAAATAACCCCATAGGGGTCCACACTTCCTCTTTTCGGCCATTGGGTTTGTTGACTCTGGCCGACTCCAACTACAGCAGCTGATTACTGGGCCCAGTCAAATTCCGCTGCCAACACATGCCCCCTGAGTCTGGTGTACAAAATTTCATGCGCCAAATTTATCTCCTTATTTCCCGTGCACTTTTATCGCACCTGTAGTTACCCGTGAGCCATCTACTGTTAAATTTTGTCTTGTAGTATACTTTCCAACCATTCATGCCCTTCTTAATTGTGGCTCACTGTCTTCCTACGCCGCCTCGACTGCTGGCCTTCACTTTTTTACCATCTTTGTTCTTATCCTTTCTCCTCAAATCTCATCGATTCCAATTCTCCTAATCAATGTAGAGCGGTGTTTGGATTCTTTAACAGTCAAGTCCAGACTCTATAAATAGCTCCTTCTGCCAGTTTCTTCTTCTCATCTTCACACCTTCGACCATGTGTCTTCTACTGAGAGCCTTGATGGAAAAATACCATCTATCTCCAAATCTGCTAAGTTTATTACGGCGAATACTCTTCGCCTCTTCTGTCCCCAGAGTGATCCTTTAAATCCAAAGTCCGCAGCTGCCCTCGCCCAGAAATCCACTTACTAGTTTCCTTTAGAAGGTGACTCAAGCATCAAGAATGGCGTCGGCGAGGCGACCCTCTCTTCCCCTGGTCCATCGGGTAATGTCTGATGACACAGTTACTCTTCCAGGGAAGAAGAGGAAGCTGCTAAAGTATCTTTTTCCCAAATTATGTACCCTTTTCTTGTATTCGGGATGATAATAATCACATCTTCATCCCCTTGTCATTGTAGAAGAATAGATCACCACCGAACTTGATTACCTGCGAGTAATCATCTTGTCCTCATCCTTTAATTTTTTTTATAATCGATGAGAACCCTTATGGCTATATATTTCATATTGATAAGCTTTCTACTAAGGGCGATATCCCCGATATCGGCCATCTCAAGTCGATGCAACACCATCGGCTCCCGCTGTCTTAAGCACGATACTTAAAATATCGGCTATTGATCGGCAGCAAAATTATGAATAAATCCAAACACTCGGATGATATGTTTTCGTATATTTACCATTAATTGCTCTTCCAAACTCTTCTCCATCCAATCCCTATAAAAAATATGTGTTGCCTGGCGCACATCGCCTCACTTTGAACGCACCCTCCCATGTTGGCGACCATTTTGCAAAACGATTATCTCTAGAGCCGATGGGCATAATCAGTTTCCAAACAAGATCTCCTTCCAAAAAATTCTTGAGCCCCACCTTTTTATTTTAAAATCTCGACACACGGGCTTTATTCTCCTGAATCTTTTCCAGGGCCTTCATCTGATGTTGCATGACATCTTCCAACTCATCATGCATCGCTTGTCGATACTCATCGGCTAATAACTGATCTTGCAATTCTATTTTTCTAGACCCTAAATTTATCTCCCATGGTAAAACTGCCTCATGCCCATAAACTAGCTGATAAGGTGGCACTTTAATTGATCCATGGCAAGCCATCTTGTATGCCCATAAAGATTCAGCCAACATTGTCGGTACTACTATTGGTAGTGGATCATAGAGCTACCCATGATCCTTATTAATCGGTAAAGGCATGCACGAGACCGAGAGTCGAGGGACACACTAGAAGCAAGGTTTAGAGAGGTTCAGGCCTCTTGAAGGATAACAACCCTACGTCCTGTGTTCTGTGGTGTATTATGTGGGGTCTATGAAAGAGCCCCTGCCCCTCCTTATATATCCGGGGGGCAGGGTTACATGGCAAGTCTCCTAGTCGGTTACAACATGATTTCTAAGTAGGACTCTATCTCCAACTTTCTACCTCTAGTATTGACTTGTCGTCTACTCCAAGTAATAATCCGAGTTGTTATCTTCATGGGCTTTATCTTTATTGGATCCCGGCAGTAGCCCTCGAGAGCTTTGCAAGTTAGTTGTTGATCTTTAGTTGATTGACTAATGCTTCGCCATGAATATAATTAACCTTTTTCATGTACAACAACAAACTTGTAAAGGTCTACAGGAATCTTCAAAAAGGATTCTGCGCTGAATAATATCGAGATGTGACGAATAAATCCACCTACTAGGTGTAGGTATAGCCCCCAACTCAGAAGGTATTTTAGATTACAAAATATCTTGTGAGTCAAAAATAATGACACCATATATAAATCTTGATCTACCACTTTTCCCGACTGATTCAACGAGGAGTTTTAATACGGTAGCCCCCAAGATTGGTTCTACCCCTCCCCTAACTAAAAAAAGGAACCATTGGTACTAACGAATCCGAGTGATGCTTGATCAAATATACCAAGCATAGAAGTCATCAAAATATCTAGATGATACTTGATCAAATATAACAAGTAAAATAGCCATAAAAAAATATCTGGGTAATACTTGATCAAATATAACAAGTATAGCAGCCCCCGGGCGTGATTCCAAACAAAAAATAGCAATTCTTGCAGGGCTCTCCAATATTGAGTAAATTCATGAACCATGGTCATGATTGCCCTTTTGGAAATAATTCTAAATAAAATCATGAGTAGTTGATCATGGTCGAGTGATCCAGTAACTCAGCGCTCCGTGACCAAGTGATCTATTGACTCGGCATAACAAAACCGAGTGATGTCAATGAAGTAGCTCCAGTTGATATAGCTACTATAATACATGAAAATAACAAATTTAATAAATAATACATTAGTAAAACAAATAAGGTATTCAATAAGTAATACATTTATAAAATGAACAATGTATTCAATAGATAATATATTGATAGGACAAGCAATGTATTCAATAGGTAATACACTAATAAAACAAACAAACATGATCCATTGCCAGAAATGCAATAGATGCTTGGGTTGTATTGGGTGATTAAGTACTGTATGAATTCAAGCTTAACTCTCACAACCAGTAAATATCATTTACGAATGCTAATAAACGACTTCCTTAACATTCAACATGAAGCATGGACACTAAGAACTCCCTCGGTCAAACATATGAGTTAAGGTAAAAAGCCGCCTCGATCCTCAACAAACGACATGAACCATGGAGATTAAGAACTCACTCGGTCAAGCATATACGAGTTAAGGTAATACCGAGAGTCTAATGCATCAAGATTATGCAAAAAGAAATCATCCCTGAGTTTAAGAACATATGGTCTTTCACTAGATGAATAAACTGAAATAATAAAAAAATACTTAGCTGCTTAATAGCCAGCGAGCCAAAGATGAGCCCCCGATATAACAGCTCAAAAGGTCTGAGGCATCAAAACTCCAGAAATCATGAATAGTTGATCATGATCGATTGATCGAATGAGTCGGTGCTCCGTGATCACGTGATCCAATGACTTGACGGTCCATGACCGAGTGACATCGAAGAGATAACTGTAATACAAGAACACAAATAATATAGTCATATGTAAAATTAATATAAAGTATTGATGAAACAACGTCTTTAATATCTAAGGTCATTGGATTTATGTTATTCGTCTAAGGCTTATGTTTGCTTAGAGTATTGGTAAAAATACGATCATTCAACCAACAGACAAAAAAAACAAACAAGGTTCATTAGAAAAACGATATGCATGACGATTTCGACAAAAGACATGAGCCATGGAGCTAGACTGACCAACTTGGGTAATGAGAGTCAGACGGGCAACTAAGCAAAATAGCTGAACTCCTCCTAATACCACTTATGTACTGCTAAAACTTAGTCGACCAAACATGTACGAGTCGAAATCAACCAAGAAAACTTATTAACCAATATTGTCAAGGCAAAAAGAGGAGTTCAAAAAAAAAAGAAAAAATGCAAAGCTATCACTATAAGTCTAAGAACCTATGGCACCAGCAAATATGAATAAATAATAATAATAAGTAAAGTGACTTAGCTCTGCAATGACTGACGATATGTCGAGGAATCCTGTCACACCCCAAAATTTCCAATTTTGGTTTGTGACCAAATTCCACTAAATTTCAACATTTTTTTAATAATAGATTAAAACTTATTATAAATTAATTAATTATAGAATTATAATTTATTTTAGGCAATTGAACTATTTTTAAAATTAAATAAACTAATTTAGGTTATTATTATTTTGATTGTTGCATTCATTCTGAATTAGATGCACTAGGTTTTTATTGTGTTCAAAATGTATTTTTTAAAAGTCAATTTTGTTTTGGTTTGGATAGAAAATAGAAGAGGAAAGAAAGAAAAGAGAAAGGAGAAAAGAAACCCCCTGGGCCAAAACCTCTCCAACCAGGCCCACCTCGCATCTCTCCCCATCCCCCTCTCGGCCTGCCACGGCCATGGGCTGGATTTCTCCCCCGCGTGGCCAACTCCCCCTCTTCCCCTCCTTCTCTTCCCCCTCCCGCCGGGGCCTTTCCCCACGCGGCCCAGCTGATGAGAACATCACACCTATGGATATACGCAACACTCCTCCAACTAAGATGAAAGTTCATGTGCATCACCTCAATTTTTTTTTTCTCTTGATTCTCTATGAACAAGGACATGCACCACTCAAACAAGACCAAAGAACAAGCACTAGACCAGAAATACAATGACCTTGTAGGGACTAAAATTCAGAGAAGCAAACTAAACTGAAAACTGCATAGCACAAGGGGGATATAGGACAGCGGAAACACGACGAACTAATATTTTTGTAGGGTAGTTTTCTGGAGTTTAGGACTGAACAAAATAAAGAGATAAGGGTGAACCTAACGGTGTACCTGAAGCTCTGATACCACTTGATGTGGACAAGGGTTTTTGATCTTCTGATAAGTTCTGATAATCTTGATTAAGGCGGAGGCGATACACAAATCAATCCGGCTTCCGAACGAAACGTTCTGAACCCCCCCCAATCGCAGCACAACGTCTCCTCTGGTTATCAACCGTTCAAGAACGATTGACCTCGCTGAGAAGGCTTATCCTTGCTTGCAAATTAAGAACACAAGCAAGAACAAAGAAGAATGCAACCAAATTTGCAAGTATACGATGAATCTCACAAGTTGGGGTCTCACAAACCGATCAAACGGCAAAACTATTATCAACAAAATAATCTAAGCAGAACTCAAACCCTAATGAAGAGGCGGCGGCTGTATATGAGGACCCTAGGGTCGTGCAAGACCCCCTGGACATAGCCCTAAGTGGGCTCAACTCGATACATGGCCCAAAGACCGATTACGGTATCGCAACACCAGGACAGATTCTGTACATCTACTTGTTTCCACGATTGCCGACAGCTGGCGACGAATTTTGATATGGGACTAGTTGGGTTCGAAAGATCCTTTCGTTATGTTTCCAGGCATATGTAGAACGTCCAAATCCGAGTCCGTATGCGTCCTGGGCGTCCGTTTTAGTGCAGACTGGTCCTGGGCTCCAAAACAGACTCGAAGTCGGTTTTGGATTGGGCTTCCACCTTGGCTTGGACGTCCTTGCTGACTTCATTTCATTAGACATCATTTCTAATGTTTTGTTTATGTGATTTTGAGAATAGATTGCTACCTAATGATTTAATTATTGTTAGGAACCATGGAGATGAGGATGATATAGCTGAGGAGGTGATTGGAGACGTGATGGGTCAGCAAGGACGTCCAAGCCAAGGTGGAAGCCCAATCTAAAACCGACTTCGAGTCTGTTTTGGAGCCCAGGACCAGTCTGTACTAAAACGGACGCCCAGGACGCATACGGACTCGGATTTGAATGTTCTACATATCCTGGAAACATAACGAAAAGATCTTTCCAACCCAACTGGTCCCATATCAAAATTCGTCGTGAGCCATCGGTAATCGTGGAAAAAAGCGATGTACTGAATCTGTTCTGGTGCTGCGACACCGTAATCGGTCTTTGGGCCATGTATCGAGTTGAGCCTACTTAGGGCTATGTCCAGGGGGTCTTGCACGACCCTAGGGTCCTCATATACAGCCACCGCCTCTTCATTAGGGTTTGGGTTTTGCTTAGATTATTCTGTAGATAACAGTTTTGCCGTTTGATCGGTTTGTGAGACCCCAACTTGTGAGATTCATCATATACTTGCAAATTTGGTTGCATTCTTCTTCGTTCTTGCTTGTGTTCTTGATTTGCAGGCAAGGATAAGCCTTCTCGACGAGGTCAATCATTCTTGAACGGTTGATAACCAGAGGAGATGTTGTGTTGTGATTGCGAGGTTCAGAACGTGTCATTCGGAAGCCGGATCGATTTGTGTATCGCCTCCGCCTTAATCAAGATTATCAGAACCTATCAGAAGATCGGGAACCCTTGTCCACATCACCAGCCACCTCGAACGAGCCGGCCCACTCCCGCGCACCCCGGCCCACGCCGCGCCTGTCCCCGCCGCGGCCCAGCCCCACCTACGCGCCTCCCTCCCCCAAACCCTAGCCGGCCACGGCGTGCGTGCCATGCTGCCCTAGGGCTCCACGCCTATAAAAGGCAGGACCCGTGTGCCCCGGGTCCCCTTTCCCCACCCGACCACATAGCACCCCGCCAGCCACCGTCGCCCGTGAATCGCCGCCACCATCGCCGAAGCCTGCCGTCGATCGCCGCCGACACCCGCTCGATTCCGGCCTCCCCGCGCCTGCGCAAGCCCCCAGGTGAGCCCGCCTCTTGCCGCCGCCTCCCCTCGACCCCTTCCCGTCGTCGTGCGTGCGCCGGAGCGTCTCGCCTTCGAGCTCCGGCCGGGCTTCCGATGGCCGCCGCCGCCAGTCCATGATGGACCCATGGACCCACGGGTCAACGCCGGTCCACAGATCCGTAGACCCGGTCCACGGGGTTTTAGATTTAAATTAATTTATTTATTTCCTGGTTAATGTTAGCAGTTTTGCAATAGGCCCCTGGACTTTGTTTAATGTAGAAACTAGTCCCTATTTCGTTGCAGAACCTTTAGAAAATTGTTTTTAAGCCCCTGAACTTCATAATAATTATTTTGGCACTGTATTTTAATAGAAACACCCCTGTACTTTATTAAAATTATTATTTTGGCCATGTAATTTTACAAAAACACCCCTACACTTATTTTAAATTATATTTTAGTCCTATCTTTTTGCACTTTAGTCCCTGAGCTTATTATAAATTTCATTTTAGTCACTAAACTTTATATAAATTACATTTTCACCCTGTTATTTTACAATTAAGTCCCTGTACTTTTCTAAAATTACTTTTCGGTCCTTAAACCTATCTGTTTTTACTACTTTAGCACTAAAACTTCACACCTTTATAACTTTTCAACCGTAACCCAGATTTAAGTAATTCTTGTGCCAATGCGATCATAGATATTAATATTATTTATTTATACTAGCTTATAATAATTTGATAATTTTACTATTTTAACCCTACACCTTCAAACCTTTGTAACTTTTTACTCGTAACTCCAATTTAGATGATTCTTACGCTCACGCGGTCGTTGAAATGCGTACTATCTTTTGAGATTGCTTTTATAGTACTTTATTATTGTTTGGTGTATTGTTTCTTAGTTTGTTTATATGATTGTGTGCATGTTGTGCATGTGTGACGTTAATTAGAGAACGGGTTGTTCCTGGAATTGCAAAAGCATGACATGAAGACCTGAGCAGCAACACCTATTCCCAGGCAAGTGTCCTTGATGCATCTTGTACCTATTATAATGTTTACTGTAGAATTGCATGCTTGTGTCAATTGATTGGGAACCTATTGTTAGGGTTTTCCTAGTATTGTTTTATCCCTTTTCCTTGTTGCCTTGAAATAGTTGGTTGGTTGTGGGTAGATAATGCTTAGGTTGCTTGCGGGAGGTTGGGTTGATATAAATATTGATTAATGAACTATGTAACTTCATGGGTGGAATGATAATTTATGTTAGCAACATGGACTTAGGGATCTATGCAAGCCAGATGATACATCCGGCCCAGGTGGGGTGGAACGAAGCCTGACACACCAATCCAGATTCCCTGAATCCCGTAATCTTAGCACCACAACTCCTGCGAAATCCCGACACACCGATCCGATTCTAGGTCCACGACCCGAATCCGCAGTCTTAGCACCGCAACTCCGACGCCCCCACTCAGGGAAAGGCCCAATCTCCCTAAAAGACTAGTCTGATAGGGGAAGGGTGGCTCTCTGTTTTAAGGTGGCTTCCACCTCCCAAGCTAAGCAAGGTGGGATTATTCAGAGGCTCACACGATCGCCACCCCAACGGGTAATAGTGGAGGATGTCCTCATCATTCTCCCCATCTTAACAAGGGCCCAGCTCTGATACCAAATGATACATCCAGCCCAGGTGGGGTGGAACGAAGCCCGACACACCGATCCGGATTCCCTGAATCCCGTAATTTTAGCACCACAACTCCTACCGAAAGCCCGATATACCGATCTGATTCTAGGTCCACGACCCGAATCCGCAATCTTAGCACCGCAACTCCGACGCCCCCACTCAGGGAAAGGCCCAATCTCCCTAAAAGACTAGTCTGATAGGGGAAGGGTGGCTCTCCATTTTAAGGTGGCTTCCACCTCCCAAGCTAAGCAAGGTGGGGTTATTCAGAGGCTCACACGATCGCCGCCCCAGCGGGTAATAGTGGAGGATGTCCTCATCACCGGATGGAGTGGATGTGGTGTCGTGGGCACATGGTTGGTGGTGGTAGGCTTGTTATAGATCCTAGGAACCGGTTCTTGGAGCGGTAACCCAGGACAACAGTGCCATCACAAGGCTGCTATGGAATAGCTTGGCTGATTAATTAGGAGTTCTCCCAGTGTTGGTGCAGCATTTTGGTGGAGCGATGAATGGAAGTCAAGAGGACTGTCCTTGTATCCGAATGGCTCAAGAAGGGGCTCCTAGGGTGATGAGCTGCTTGTTGAGGGGCTATCACTTATGGACGGGAGTGGAACCTTAGTGGCTAGCATATACTGGGAGACCCTTTGGAAAAGCCTTGTAGTGATCTCCTAGCCGCACACCTAAGGAAGTGTGCTAGTGCTTGGTCGGCATGGCAACATAGAGACTCTAGTCCACTTGGCAATAGGGGATGAAATCACGACTTATGGGTAAAGTGGTACAAACTCTACAGAGTATCAAACTATCATGATAGATGTGCTCATGACCAAGAGGGGCCTGGAATCCTCACATGATTAGTTGGTTATGGGTTGGAATGGTTGGGATGGTTTGGACTTGGATTGGATGGAATCATGTGGGTTGAGGGATGGGATGACCCCACCTAGTAATTAGGATGGTTAGTAAATTAAAAGCTCATGCTATAAACCCCATTAAGCCCTCCTTGTCTTTAGCCCCATGTCATCTTTTCCCCCACTTGCTGAGTATGACACGTACTCACCCTTGCTATATACCACAGTGCTGCTCAGCTACAGGACAATGAAGGTACAACTATAAAGGCGATGGAGGAGTCTAGGCATGCGGTCTTTCGGTCGACTTCCTGTGGGAGCCGAAGGACGCCAACGCTTAGTTTATTCCGCTGCAATGTAATCTTTTTCTTTTTGACCTATGGATCGTTGTTGTAACAATATTATTGATTTAGTAAAGATATTTTTCTTTTATCACAATAATTGTCATCTGTGTGTGAAAGCTTGATCCTGGTCACGCATATAGATGCATTTGGTTTCGGTCATTGGAACCGGGTTTGACAAATCCTCGACACAACACTGGATCGTCAAGATGGTGAATCACCGAGTGATTCACTGGCTCACTCATCAAATGGCGAGTCGCTAAGTTACCGTGCTGAGTGATTCGCCCAGCCGCCAAGTCTCCTCAATAGTCGAAGACGATCCTCTGAGCACGCCGCTAGGCATCGAACTGGCAATAGAGTCACCGAGTGGTCTAGTTGCTACACGGACTCACAAGTGCCGAGAATTGCACATGCATGCATGCAATCTTTATGGAACCACGCTTTAATATCCGACTGCCGCCAAAGCAACTTGCCATGGGATTCAGCAACGAGAGTGCCATACGCTCATACCCTTGATTCATGCGACACATGAGTGTCTTGGAGTACTCATTGAGTAATAACTCATTCATTCACAAGACAAAAAGAATCCAAATGCATGGTGAGTTTTCTATTAATCATGTTGATTATAAAATAAAAACAATGCAGAAAGTGCAAAGCAGGAAAGAAACTTCTGCTATTTGGCACATGCACGACTAGTCGGAAGGGGCAAGTATGTGTGAAATTAGGACTCGATGATATTGTCCCCGCTTCTGGATTTGCTATGGACTCATCGAGTTCTTGATCTTCAGCTAGAAAAAATGGCCAAGTCATCTAACTCGTCGAGTCATCGAGCGTGTTGAACCATTGATCAGATGAATGATGGTGTTGTCCGGTGGTCAAGCTGCCACCGAGTCATGATTGGCTTCATAGTTGAATTCGTCAACTTCATGAAGACAGGATCGAAGTCAATGACAATACCGACCTCAGTGCAACAACTCTCGTACATGCCGGAAAGTTGATCATGTGATTAGTATTTTCCACTAATTCAATTGATTAGCGTATAGGCAATAAAAATAACATGGAAGGAATAGAAAAGGATAAAAACTTCTTTGTGATAGCCTGCCTGGTGGGATTCCTTGATCGGCAATTGATTAGTATTTTCCATAAACTTGCAACTCCCTGCTCCAAGTTGCCAATGACGAGCGGACCTTCGATCACCAAGCAGCTCAAGTCCATACGAAAAATTATCACATGATGGGATTTCACTGTTTTCTAGTTCACGTACGACTCGGATCCAATTAGGATCCTTGTACATACGCCAGTACTTTCATCCACAACACGCCGAGTTGGATAGCTTGTCGATGATTAATTCCAACTTCTTGTGTACCAATCGAAGGCAAACAACACAACGCCACATTGCATGTCCATCATATGTGCATGCATGTCGTCTCGCTGGATGGAGTTATTGCCTTGGCGGGATCAGATATGATCGCTGCCATCACAAGCACTGGACGAAACTTACCAACAACAAAGCGATGTCACAACCGATGAAGATCTATCTTTCCCAAATTGTTTGGCCATCGAACTCGACAAGCCGATCATCGTGTTGTCCCTACCTGGCGCACCAACTGTCGATACTACTATCAGAAGTGGATCATAGGGCTACCCATGATTCTTATTTATCAGTAAAGGCATGCACGAGACCGAAAGTCGATGGACACACAAGACGCAAGATTTAGACAGGTTCGGGCCTCCCAAAGGATAACAACTCTACGTCCTGTGTTCTATGGTGTATTATGCGGTGCCTATGAAAGAGCCCCTGTCCCTCCTTATATATCCGGGGGCAGGGTTACGTGGCAAGTCTCCTAGTCGGTTACAACATGATTTTCGACTAGGACTCTATCTGTAACTTTCTATCTCTAGTATTGACTTGTCGTCTACTCCAAGTAATAATCCGAGTAGTTATCTTCATGGGCTTTATCTCTTAGGCTGCTCATCTATCTTCCTCTTAATCAACTTAATCAAACTTCTATTAGATGCTTCTGCTTGACCATTAGCCTACGCATAATAAGGTGATGAATTTAAAAGCATAACCCCCATACTATCAGCAAAGCTTTGGAATTCTTCCGAAGTGAATACAGAACCTTGGTCGGTTGTAATAGTGTGAGGTACACCAAATTTGTATATAATATGCTCCTTCACAAAATTGATCACATCACCAGTAGTAACATTTTTCATAGGCACCACTTCAACCCATTTGGTGAAGTAATCTGTAGCTGCCAAAATATATTTATGACCTTTGTTTGATGCTGGATAAATTTGGCCAATCATATCCATTCCCCAACCTCTAAAAGGCAACGGCTTAATAATTGGATTCATAGACAATGCCGGTGCTCTCTGTATTGCCCCGAATTTCTGACAATCTTGGCAACCTTTATAATACTTAAAGCAATCTTCTAACATAGTTGGCCAATAATATCTAGTCCTCTTGAACAACCACCTCATCTTTTGGGTTGATTGATGTGTACCACGTATACCTTCGTAAATTTCACACATAACGACTTTGGCTTCCTCTTGATTCAAAAATCTCAATAACACACCATCAATTGTCCGATAATAAAGTTGTTCTTCTATCAAAACATACCTCAGTGCCATGTATCGAATTCTTCGAGGTACACATTGAGTCGGATCACTTAGATATTGAATAATTTTAGATCTCCAATTTCTTCATCGACATTAGCTATATCAACAATAACCCGCTATGGTTCAACTGATAACCCGATACCTTCCGTGCCAGATCATTGGCTTCGATATTTTGTTCTCTTGGGACATGCTTAAACCTTACCATCTTGAAGTGTTGCATCACATCTTGACACTCGGCATAAAATATCTTCATCATATTATCCTTGCATTCCAACTCTTCTGCCAGTTGCCCGAGCACCAGTAATGGATCTCCCACAACTTCAACACAATCGACTCCAGCTTCCTTCAATATCTGCAATCCCTTAAGCACAGCTCTATACTCAACTTAATTATTAGTCGATATCTCGATAGCAAACGCAAACTCAAATCATGCCCCCCGAGGCAATATGATCACAAGCCCGATACCACATCCACTTTTGTAAACAGAACCATCAAAGAATAATAACCACGGTACCGGCTTTACCACCGACACCTCGATCCGCAATGCTCAACGACCAAATCAGCGAGAACTTGACCCTTAACAGCCTTAGCAGATTCATAAGTTAAATCATATTCGGCTAGAGCAACCATCCAATTACCAATTCTTCCTTTTAAAATAGGAGTCGACATCATATATTTAATGACACCGGCGTTGCATATCACCACACACCAATTTGATAATAGATAATGCCTCAACTTTGGCTCAAATAAAACACGACCCTTCCTATCTTGTTCTTGAATCAAAGTTGACCCGATCGACTTCTTATTGGACACAAGGTAAAGCTTGAATGGCAATTCTTCTCTTGGTGGCACCAACACAGGCGGAAAAACCAAATACTTCTTGATATCATCGAAAGCTTTCTGATGTTTTGGCTCCCATATAAACCTCTAATCCTCCTTTAATTTTAATAATGGGGTAAACACATCAAGCTTCCCGGATAGATTTGAAATAAATCTCCTGATTAAATTTACTTTGCCAATCAAAGATTGCAGCTCTGTCTTATTGACCGGTAGCTGAATGTCATTAATAGCTTTCATGCTCTTTGACCCAATTTTAATTCCTCTCTTGTGTAGAATGAAACCTAAAAACCGCCCAGGCGACACATCGAAAGCACACTTCTTTGGATCCATCTTCAAACCAAACTTCCTGGTCCTCTCAAACACTTCCCGCAGATCCTCTATATGATCTTCTATTTTCTTAGATTTGACTACCACATCATCAATATAAATTTCTACTAACCTACCGATTAGATCATGGAATATGTAATTCATGGCCTTCTGATATGTGGCCCTAGCATTCTTCAATGCAATCGTCATAACCACCCATTCATACTACCCAATCGCTCCCGGACACCTGAAAGCAGTCTTCGGTATGTCTTCTTCTGCCATGAAAAATCTGATTATAACCAGCATTACAATCCATAAAACTAACAATCTTATGCCCAGCTGCTGCATCAACTAGAAGATCTGCTCTCGACATTGGGTAGCTCTATTCAATAGGCATAAGTTGATACAAACTCTCAACTTGTCACACTTCTTGAAAACAAGTACAATATTTGAAACTCACTCTTGATATTGGCAAGGCCTAATAAACTTAGCATCATTGTAAGGATCATGACCATTGAGGTCACCCCGAGGTATGGAGTTTTGGTGATGCATGACAAACATGAAATGTGACTAATATCTACACAAGTGTTGTTCATAAAGGAAATCCTTTCTATCTTATGATGATTGTCTACAGCGTCCTTGGCAATGGATGACAATGACCGCAAGCATGGAGGCTTGTGAACTTGATGGAGTCCAAGGGTTGATAGAGATGGATCAAAGCGGAGAACAAGCTATGGTGTAAGTGTTTGGAACACTTATGTAGTTGTTAGGGCTTTGAGTCCATAGGAAAAACCGGACTATCAAGGGGGTCTAGGTCATTCTCTTAGGTCATGTCTAGTCGGTGATGTGCAAGGTTGCTTGGTGAAATCACAGGCACTAGGTCATAGTGGAGAAGCCAAGGAGCCATTCAGAGAAGTCGGGAAACCAAGTCAAGCGAGGATGACAAGTTTCAGCTTCTGGACATAGAGATCGGACAGAGGGGACAGTGGAGACTAGACTGTACTGTCACCATAGGAGTTTTATAGGACTTAGCGCAAGGAGCAAGGACTCTGTCTGCAGGAGACTCCATACAGACCGGACGGTCCGGTCTGCTGATCGAACGGTCCGGTCAGTAATGTGCAGGAATGGCAAAGAGGATGCAGTTTGTGAACCTTCCTGGAATGGAGAGAGAAAGTGGACAGGACGGTCCGGTCCAGTGACCAGACAGTCCGGTCAGTACAGGATATTGCCTGGACAGGGAAGCCAACGGCTGGGAGAACCGTTACCAGAGTGACCGGACAATCCGGTCAGGCAGTGACTGGACAGTCTGGTCAGTGTATCCAAAAAGGCAATTTCGTGGAGCAAAGGCTAGTTTGAGGTTGGGAGCCTATATAACTTCGTCGCTGGGGTCTTGGAGACCTCTCTTGGCCAGTGGAATACCTGAGAGCATTCGGTAAGGTCCAAGAGGAAAAGAGGAGAGTACTAGGAGGAGATATTGCATATCTTGAGATTGCTAGAGAAGAGTAGCGTGATCATCTTTCACATCTAAGGCTAGGGTGTCCTTGAGGCTATGATCTAGATTGTTACTCTTGGTCTATGGTGAGACCTAGACCAGTTAGGTGTTGGAGATCGAGCCTATCATGATCGGTTGTGAAGGCCGTCACACATTTGTACACGATTGGAGCCCGCCGTTGGAAGGGGCATCGCTAGTGAGTGCCCGTGCCGGCTCGGGGAGTCCTGCAAGTTCTCGAGGGAGGCGAGCTTGTGCTTTGTGCAGCGATGATGCACACCGTGTCTTCATTTGAGGAGTGATTGCAGGCTCGTGTGCGAGAACTCCACTTGGTGGCCGGAGGGACCGGGACTCCGGCGGGAGTGGTCCAACGAGAATTAGGGGAAGGCGCCATCCTTTCGAGACCTCGGGAAAAAATTGTGAGCCAACCCTTACTCTACTCCTTACTATGATGCTTTACTTTCCGCATTTACATACCATGATATTCATGCTTGTGTGCTTACCTTGCTCTAGTTGACTACCTTGTAGACTTGCATGGATAGGCTTCTTTACTTGCTAGTATTGCTTAGCCTTCATACTTGATCACTAGCAGGTATAGGAGTTGCTTTGGCAAGATTGATCACCCTAGTATGTATTGTGCTACTCATGCTTGTATGCTTTCTATATGCTAGTTGATCTAGTAGCTTTGATTGAGTAGATCTCCTTGCTAGCTAGTTGTTTGCTTTTGCGTATATTTGGTAACTAGCTTGCATAGGAGTTGTATTGCGTTTGTGTGATCCACTAGTATGCTTAGGTTGTTGTTCGTTTCATAGGTTCATTATCTTGCTAGTGTGATCACCACTAGGATTGTGTAGGAGTTGTTTTGAGTGGTCGGTTTTAGGAATTGGTAAATTTGGTTCATAGTGTGAGTTCCCGATTCACCCCCCCCCCCTCTTGGTCACTCGGTCCTTTCAAGTGGTATCAGAGCCAATTTCTCATTATAAGACTTAACTGCCTTAAGTAGTGATCATATTGAGTTGGGATGTTATCCCATTCGGGGCTGGGTCATGACTCATGGAAGGATCAACTTAAGAGCTACCTAAATGGCATGATTCTGGATGAGTTGATGGACACTCTTGTGGACTTTGCCAATACTTTTACCGATAATCATGTGTATGATGATTGTGATGACTTGATAGGTTGCTCTACTAGTATGCCTAACATGATGATTGATAATGATGTGTCTCTTGATCTTGCTTGCTCTACTAGCATTGATGATGTTTGTGAGTCTCCTATTGATCATGCTAGTAGTTCTATTGTTGAGGAGTTCTTTGCTTTTCATGATAATGATAATGAGGACTTACTTGACTCTCTTATTCGCTTGCGAGGTATTGTGGACAGGATTGGGGCAACTTCTTTTGAGCTTCCCAAGATCGTGATAGTGGAGAAGATCCTCTCCTTGGTTCTGAGTAGCAAGCTCTTCTACGTCGCACTTGACCTTCTCATGGAGAAGTGTCTCTCCGTAGAAGATGTGATTCAGCTACTCTTCAAGGATGAGGAGATTGCCGCAAGCATGGCATGGAAGAGGACATTCAGGGCAACTCATGAAGCATCCTCGAGCAAAGGGAGAGGAGTAGCTTCGAGCTCAAACTTCTTTGATCCCTCCACAAGATTGTCTTGCAACAACTTCTACAGCCCCTTTGGAGCAATACATACATCGGGCGGTTCATCAAGCTCTACCTCAAGTGTCATTCCAAGTCCTACTCCAAGCACTTTGAGTGGACCGATCATTGGCGTAGGGGGAGCACCAACAACAATACTCGCTCGACCATTTGAGATTATCAATCTTGCGGCTTCGGCTCTGACGCCTCTACCTCCTTCGCTCCCTCCACCACAAGATCATCTTTGGCATCTTCATCAAGCTCACCAACAAGACCTCCTCTTTGAACTCGGTGAATTTGTGAGAAATCCGAATAATGACCTTTGTGAGAATCTATTGAGCATCTATGATCTTGTGTGTAGGATTAACTCTTTCAGGGGACTTTGGAAGATTGCACCACATGAAGTGGTTGACAAGCTCGTCCAACAAATCACAACTCCTGAGAGGAGATTCTTATTTGAGGAGGTAGTAAACAGGAGACATGAACTCTCAATTGAGAGAGCAATGGAGATGATACTTGTGCTCCACTCTCAAGTGGGACATGTGTTTGAGCACATCACTGAACTCTATGATCCTCCCCATTACTACATCAACCTTGACAATGTGCACATAGGGGATATCATGGACATTGGAGATATCATGCTCCTCACTATTGGATGGGATTGCAAGAAACCCTATCTATGAGGATGGTCTCATTGCTCGACATCATGAGGTTAGTGCTAGTCAATCAAGTAATGCTTTGGATACTAACACCTCTTCCTCTAGTGCTTGTCTTATGGCTACTACTAGGGTCAACTACAAGAGTGGAGGCACTCATTGGATTCTTGATAGTGGGTGCACTCATCATATGACCGGAAAACCAACCATGTTCACCACCATTGATGAAGACGAAGAGAGTGAGAAGGTGACTTTTGGGGATAACTCAAAAGGGAGAGTTAGAGGCTCGGGCAAGGTGGCCATCACACATGACCTCCATCTCTCCAAGGTCTTCCTTGTGGAAACCCTCAACTTCAACCTTCTATCTATTGGTCAACTTTGTGACATGGGTTTCAAGTGCACGTTTGATGAGGATGGTGCAACAATTGAGAATGCCAAGAGAGGGCTAGTATTTCATAGAGTGAGGTATGGGAACTTGTATGTCACGGACTTCAAGTCAAGCAATATGCCACCAAGCACTTGCTTATTTACTAAGGCATCCAAGGGATACTTGTGGCATAGAAGACTAGCACATGTTGGAATGAATCAGCTCAAGAAGATTGTCAAGAGGAATCTAGTTGAAGGAATCGAGGATGTGACCTTTGAGAAGGATAGATTGTGCAGCGCTTGTCAGGCAGGGAAACAAGTTGAATCTTCACATCCCACCAAGTCATTCATGTCTACATCTCTTCCTCTAGAGCTCTTGCACATGGACTTGTTTGGGCCAACACACTACAAGAGTCTAGGAGGCAATCTATATTGCTTGGTGATTGTTGATGATTTCATGAGATACACTTGGACCTTTTTTCTTTTGGACAAATCCCAAGCCAGTGGTATCTTCAGAAAGTTTTCCAAGAGGGCAAAGAATGAGTTCAATGCTAGCATTGTGAAGATAAGGAGTGACAGTGGGAGGGAATTCAAAAACACCACAATGGAGGAATATTGTGACAAGAAGGGGATCAAACATGAATTCTCTGCTACATATACTCCCGAGCAAAATGGAGTAGTGGAGAGCAAGAACAAGACACTCATCACTCTTGCTCGTGCCATGTTGGATGAGTATGGAACTCATGAGAGGTTTTGGGCTGAGGCAATCAACACGGCTTGTTACACCTCCAACCGTGTCTATTTCCATCGATTGTTGAAGAAGACTCCATATGGACTATTGGTGGGACAGAAACCCAATGTTTCCTATCTCTGAGTCTTTGGATGCAAGTGCTATATTCTTAAGAAGAGGAGAAAGCCCAGAAAGTTTGAGAGCAGAACTTATGAAGGCATTCTTGTTGGGTACTCTGGGACTTCTAAAACATATTGGGTCTACAACTCGACCATAGGATGTGTGGAAGAATCCTATGATGTGCAATTTGATGAGTCAAATGGGTCCCAAAGGGAGGATGAATTTCATGAAGTGAACATTGGAGATGAGCCTATGAGAGAAGCCTTGAGAAACATGCTCGTGGGCGAGGTGAGAAGTGAACCACAAACCTCCCCTCATACTTCATCACAAACCACTTCTCCTAGCTCTTCACAAGACACCCTCCCATCCACCTCAAGCTCAAAGTCCAAAACAAGAAAGCATAAAAGTGACTCCTCCACCTCTCTTAGGATACAAGACACTCATATATCAAGAGAGCAAACAATTCATGATGCACAAGACATTTCACCTAGAGCCTCTCCCACTCAAAGAAAGCACCACCCTAGACCCATGGGCATCAACAAAGATCATTCACAAGACTTGATCATTGGGAATCCATCTCAAGGAATAAAGACAAGGAGGAATTAATACAAGCCCAACTATGTGAGTGAAGAAAATCATGATGAGGTCAATGTTGAGATTGAGAACTTCTCTTTCATCTCTATGATTGAGCCCACTACCATTGATGAAGCTATGGATAATAACAAGTGGGTAATTGCCATGCAAGATGAGTTGAACAACTTCAAGAGGTGCAAAGTATGAAAATTGGTTGAAAGACCCAAGAATCATAATATGGTTGGCACCAAGTGGCTCTTCAAGAACAAGCAAGATGAGAAAGGAGCAATTGTCAAGAACAAGGCTTGCCTAGTGGCTAAGAGATATTCTCAAGTGGCGGGGGTTGACATTGAATATACCTTTGCTCCCGTGGCCCGTCTTGATGGTATTCGGATCTTACTTGCCAATGCATCACATAATGGCTTCAAGCTCTTTCAAATGGATGTCAGGAGTGCCTTCTTGAATGGAGAAATCAATGAAAAAGTCTATGTCGAACAACCCCCGGGGTTTGAGGACCCAAAACATCCAAGACATGTATACAAATTGAAGAAAGCTCTCTATGATCTCAAGCAAGCACCAAGGGCATGGTATGAACACTTGAGGAACTTCCTACTCAAGAATGGATTCACCATTGGAAGCATTGATAGCACCTTGTTCATGAGGCATGTTGGGAAGGATCTCTTTGTGTGCCAAATCTATGTGGATGATATCATCTATGGGTCAACCAATGAGAAGTTCAATGAAGAGTTTTGGGAGATGATGACTAGGGAATTCCAAATGTCAATGATAGGAGAGTTGCACATGTTCCTTGAATTTCAAGTCAAGCAATTGAGAGAGGGAAACTTCATTTATCAAGAAAAATATACCAAGGACCTTCTCAAAAGATTCAACATGGAGAATTGCAAGCCCTTGCACACACCTATGGCTACAAGAAAACCCTTTGATGATGATGTGAAAGGGAAACCGGTGAACCCCAAGCTATATAGATCAATCATTGGGTCTTTGCTCTATCTCACCGCTTCGAGACCGGACATTATGTTTAGTGTGTGCTTATGTGCACGCTAGCAAGCAAATCCAAAGGAGTCACACTTGAAGGCCATGAAGAGAATAATGAGATACCTCAAGTACACACCTACCATGGGCTTATGGTATCCTAGAGGATCAAACTTTGACTTACTTAGGTATTCGGATTCCGACTTCGCGGGTTGCAAATTGAATAGAAAGAGTACATCGGGTGGTTGTCAATTTCTTGGAAGATCTCTAGTTTCTTGGAGCTCAAAGAAGTAAAACTCGGTGGCTCTATCTACCGCCAAAGCGGAATATATGGCGGCGGGAGCTTGTTGTGCACAAGTTCTCTACATGAGGCAAACACTCTCGGACTATGGCCTTAACTACACCCAAATGCCACTATATTGTGATAGTGAGGCGGCAATCAAGATGGGTCTCAAGACGGGAGATCATGGCCATGCGAAGCATATTCAAGTGAGACATCAGTTCATAAGAGACCATGTTGAGAAGAAGGACATCGAGTTGGTGAGCGTGCGAACTCATGAACAATTGGCGGACATCTTCACCAAGCCACTTGATGAGAAGACCTTCAACAAGCTAAGGGGAGAACTCAATGTTCTCGACCTCTCCAACTTCACATGAGTAACCCTTGAGCTTGTCCTTTGTACATATGTATAGTGCTTTGTTTGTTCTTGTTTGTGTCTTTGTTTGTGCTCGTTTCTCTTCTTTTGTAGGTTGACTTTGGACCTTCTTGAGATAGCAATGGACATGGGTTAAGCTTGGGAAGGTGGTTTATGGTGTACCCAAGGCTTTGAAGAATGGTCCATTGTGAGCAAGCTTGAGAAGGGAACAACTCGTTGTTGACACTTCGGTTTGTAGTGGTCCTCTCTCTTTTCTTTACCATCGCATCATGCATTCTATACTTGTTGCATTTGCACTCTTTGCATTTTTGCATCCTTGCATTATGATATCATACATGCTCCCAAGCATGTGTCTAGGGGGAGTTGCTCATTTAGAATATGAGTACATGATTCTCTAGATGATCAAATAGTGATATTTGTGCTTCATGCCCATTGAGTCATGTTCGACCAAGCTCTGAGGTTAAAGCTACTCGCACGGCTCAAAGACAAGTGGCTCATACATTCCCACCTCCCTAATGACTAACTCTTGCACATTTGAGAAAATCTTTTGTTGAGTCATAAGTGTAGGGGGAGCTACAATGGAACATCACTACAACCAAGAAGGAGCACCATGAAAGGGGGAGTTATTCTAACTCTTGCCAATTATCTTATGCCTCTTGGTTTTTGTTATGTTTTTGCGTGGTTTTTGGTGATAGGTGACAAAGGGGGAGAGAAAACATGAAGATCCAAAAGCCAAGTCATCTAGGTCAAAGAGGGAGAAGAAACATGAAGACGGCAGTTGATAACACAAAGGGGGGAGAGGAGAACATGAAGATTCAAAAGACAAACCCGTGAAGAATGGAACATGAAGATCACATCAAGATGAACATGAACATGAAGATAACAACGACGGTGCGTGTCTACAGCGACAATGAACACCTTCACCGACATGAGCATCTACAACCGTGGTACGTGTTTACATCAACAAGATCGACTACCACGACACCAAGGCGGGCGCAAATTCGGCTCAAGCTCAATATCTAGTGCCCTACATAATTAGGTAGTCCTCCCTCAACACCTAGCACATCTCAAGGGGGAGACTACTTCCAAGGTAAGGACCAAGGTATGCCCTTCAATCTTTTCTTTTCCTTTGGTTCTTTCTTGCTCGTCCATTTTTGGATCATCATAAGTAGTGGTAGTCATCCATCACCAAAAAGGGGGAGATTGTAAGGATCATGACCATCGAGATCACCCCAAGGTATGGAGTTTTGGTGATGCATGACAAACATGAAATGTGACTAATATCTACATGAGTGTTGTTCGTGTAGGAAACCCTTTCTATCTTATGATGATTGTCTACGCGTCCTTGGCAATGGATGACAATGACCGCAAGCATGGAGGCTTGTGAACTTGATGGAGTCCAAGGGTTGATGAAGATGGATCAAAGCGGAGAACAAGCTATGGTGCAAGTGTTTGGAACACTTGAGTAGTTGTTAGGGCTTTGAGTCCATAGGAAAAATCGGACTATCAAGGGGGTTTAGGTCATTCTCTTAGGTCATGTCTAGTCGGTAATGTGCAAGGTTGCTCGGTGAAATCACAGGCACTAGGTGACAGTGGAGAAGCCAAGGAGCTATTTGAAGAAGCCGGGAAACCAAGTCAAGCGAGGATGACAAATTTCAGCTTTTGTACATAGAGACAGGACAGAGGGGTCAGTGGAGACCAGACTGTACGGTCACTATGGGAGTTTTCTAGGACTTCGCACGAGGAGCAAGGACTTTGTCTGTAGGAGACTCCATACAGACCAGACGGTCCGGTCTGTTGACCGGACGGTCCGGTCAGTGGGAGTGCAGGAATGGCAGAGAGGATGCAGTTTGCAGACCTTCCTGGAATGGAGAGAGAAAGTGGACCGGACGGTCCGGTCTAGTGACCAGACAGTCTGGTCAGTACAGGATATTACCTGGATAGGGGAGCCAACGACTGGGAGAGTCGTTCCCAGAGTGACCAGACAATCCGGTCAGGCAGTGACCGGACACTTCGGTCAGTGTGTCTAGAAAGGCAATTTCGTGAGCAACGGCTAGTTTGAGGTTGGGAGCCTATATAACTTCGTTGCTGGGGTCTTGCAGACCTCTCTTGGCTAGTGGAATACCTGAGAGCATTTGGTAAGGTCCAAGAGGAAAAGAGAAGAGCACTAGAAGGAGATATTGCATATCTTGAAAGTGCTAGAGAAGAGTAGCTTGAGCATCATGCACATCTAAGGCCGTTACACTTTTGTACACGGTTTGAGCCCGTCATTGGAAGGGGCATCGCTAGTGAGCGCCCGTGCCGGCTCGGGGAGTCCGGCAAGTTCTTGAGGGAGGCGAGCTTGTGCTTTGTGCAGCGGTGAGGCACACCATGTCTTCATTCACGGAGTGATTGCGGGCTCGTGGGCGAGAACTCCACTTGGTGGCGGGAGGGACCGGGACTCCGGCGGGAGTGGTCCAACGAGGATTAGGGGAAGGCGCCATCCTTTCAAGACCTCGGGAAAAAATCATGAGCCAACCCTTACTCTACTCCTTACTATGATGCTTTACTTTCCACATTTACATACCGTGCTATTCATGCTTGTGTGCTTACCTTGCTCTAGTTGACTACCTTGTAGACTTGCATGGATAGGCTTCTTTACTTGCTAGTAGTGCTTAGCCTTCATACTCGATCACTAGCACGTATAGGAGTTGTTTTGGCTTGATTGATCACCCTAGTATGTATTGTGTTACTCATGCTTGTATGCTTTCTATATGCTAGTTGATCTAGTAGCTTTGATTGAGTAGAACTCCTTGCTAGCTAGTTGTTTGCTTTCACGTATATTTAGTAACTAGCTTGCATAGAAATTGTATTGCGTTTGTGTGATCCACTAGTATGCTTAGGTTGTTGTTCCTTTCATAGGTTCATTATCTTGCTAGTGTGATCACCACTAGGATTGTGTAGGAGTTGTTTTGAGTGGTCGGTTTTTGGAATTGGCGAATTTGGTTCATAGTGCGAGTTCCCGATTCACCCCCCCCCCCTCCTCGATCACTCGGTCCTTTCAATTATATAACTTGGTAATCTCAGTCTTGACACCATCATAAATTTTCGGATCAATTATTCTCGGTGGTTGCTTATAAGGTCGATATCCAGGTTTGATGGGCAACTTATGTTCGACTATGGATCGGCTCAGACCGGGCATCTCAGAATAATCCCAAGCAAAACAATTCTGATACTCTTTTAATACCTTTATTAATTCAACTTTAAAATCTTTATCTAACTTCTTACTGATAAATGTCTACCTTAGTTTGTCACAATCTCCTATATCGACTTCCTATAGCTCATTGTCCGACATAAATCCTTTTCCCAACTTCCCATCTTCTGCAAATTCCATTAGGGTGCCTGTCAGAAAAACAATTTAGAATTTGCCTGATCCACTACCTGAAGACCCTGTGTAGTAATCTTAACATAATCCCCATCCCAGATCTTACCAGACAAACACTCCATATCATCCGCATGCCATGGTACTAAATCGGCCGATGCAACATTGACAATTTCATCGGCAGGGATTACCTCCACTTGTTCGCCAATCCATTGAGCCAGAGACTAGTGCATTGTCCATGGAACACTTCAATTAGCATGTATCCAATCACAACCCAACAGAAGGTTGTAGGTTCCCTTATCATCAATGACGAAGAAAGTAACCGGCAAAGTTTTACTGCCGATTGTGAGCTCCACGTTTAACACTCCCTTGGCTGTTGTTGTCGCATAATCCCTAAGGATCATATTTGTATCGATCAAATCTTCCTTAATCTTCCCCAATTTCCTGACCGTAGTGATCGGCATGATATTTACTGCAGCACCTCCATCAACCATCATCTTTCCCAGCGGCATCCCATTGACGAATCCCTTCAAGTACAAAGCCTTCAAGTGCCAATGTCTAGACTCATCGGGTTTATCAAATATTGCTTGCTGAGAATCAAATATAAGTTGTGGTTCACTTCCTCCAACATCAAACAATCCTTCTTCTACAGCCATAAATTCTTGGGGCAACATCATCACCATACTCACTGAAGCACTTGGCGTCTGTACTTGTGACTTCACTTTCGGTTTCTAGACCTTCTTTGGTGGCTGATCATCATCTTCATCATAATAATACTTACCAGCCTTTATTTGCCTACAACGCATCCTCTGTATCATGCCTTTCTGACTCTTAGAGAAAATACCAGATGGAGACCATTGATCGGCTTGCTCTTGTCCTTCCTACATTTCCTCATTGACTTCCTTGTCAAATTTGAGCTCATTGCTTGTACTTTTAGTTCCAAGCTGATCAAACACAAAAACTTTTTCCTGTCTATCGACTGATCCCACCATCGACTCTCTAGTTTCATCATATCGATGCTGGTGTTGATGAGTATTTGGGGCCTCCCTATACATCTGACCAGTGTGCTTACTGCATCCGGGACAATTGTTGATCGATGGCAGCTTCATATCATGATCCCAGTAGTACTGAAAGAATGGGCACTCCCGATATGGATCAAACTGTGACTCCTTCACTTCCCTGTCCCTCTTTTTTTGGTACCATTTAATGAGTGCCTCCACATTATCGATACCAGCCATGTTGACATTTGCAGGGAAAGGTCTTCATAGAGCCTTTAGTGAATTTGATCTTGCCCTACACAATTGCCATCTGAATTTGTCTCATGAACACCTTGCAATCATTAGTACTATAAGAAGGCAAATTATGCCACTTACAGTACCTCATCTTCTTCAATTCTTTAGTAGGAGGTATCACATGATTGCATGACAACTGAATGTGCTTCCCTTGCAACATCATATCGAATATATTATCGGCCTTGGTGATATGAAAATCATACTTCTCCTCTGGTTCATTCTGTTTCACCCATGGGCTCGATAACACATTCTTGTTTCTAGTCCATTCAGCAATATTGACTTCTTCAGCATCTTCATTAGACTCAGATTCATAATCATTGTAATTGACTTGAATCGGCCTTGATCGTGCCCCTCGAGTCAAGTTCGCTTGAATAGACACCTTTTGCACTAACTGGGACATGCTTTCAAACTCGATCGAGTGGAACTTTTCCCTTAGAGGTGCAACTAAACCATTGAATGCTATTTCTGCCATCTGATTTTTAGTTAACTGAAGGTTGAAACACTTGCTGTGCACATCTCTAAATCTCTACACATAATCATGTATAGACTCTCTAGCCTTCTGCCTTACAACAATCAAGTCGGACAACCTCAACTCTCTAGTTTTGGTGAAGAAGTATTTGTGGAATTTTTATTCGAGATCGGCCTAAGTAATAATTGAATTTGGGGGCAACGATGCGAACCAAGAAAATGCTAAACCAGATAAGGACAATGGAAACAACCTGATTTTCAATGCTTCAGTATTACCAGCTTCTCCACATTGCACTGAAAATTGGCTGATATGCTCAGCTGTCGTAGTATTGTCTTGTCCAATAAATTTGGTGAACTCTGGTGGCCTGTATCGACTCGGCATAGGGATCAAATCATAGTTGGAATATGGAGGTCGATACATATACCTCTGCTGATTTGGCTTCAACCCAAATTGTTCTCTCATCACTTCAGCAATCTTTATAGCCCAGTCATCAGTCAATACATTGATATTTGGAACAATCGATGTAGGACCGGATGACGGCATTCTTGGAGTCCTCTGTGATCCAAAGTTGACAACTATATGTTGGCCTCCTAACTCTCATGGTAACGCAGATGATGATGGTATCCCAAACATACTTGGTTCCACATTAGGTGCAATATTGTATGTCACTTTTGGCTCTGTGGTCTCCTGTCTGTAGTGCTGCTGCTGCGTCTGTGGAGTAGTCCTTTGCAATATTATCTTGCGAGGTGTCTTTCTATTGTACCACTATCAGCATTCTTTGGAGGTGGAAAAACCTCGGAGGGCAACGGGTCTAAACCTAAGACAGGATGCATCATGCTCGCACCAGGTTGCTATGAATTAGGTGCCTCAATTGCAGACCGAGGAACATTCCCAGATACACGGAAATATATCGGCCCATGAGCTAGATCATCGTATATGCAACCTTCCACAGTCTGAATAATCAAGGCCCTTAATGTGTTAACCAATATGGATGACTGGTTAATTAATGCGTGATGTATAGCCGTATGAATCATTCTGTTCAAAGTTCCCTCATCGATAACCTCCATTGGCTTGTTTGTAAGTAACTCCTCTGTTCCATCTTCAATCAAGGGAGGAACTGGTAATTTTTCTTTCTGAACAATCTTGCCATGCCTTGTCTTGCTGAAAGTTCCTAACAGAAGGTTTTCGAACTCGGCCATTCTCTGTTCAATTTGTGCTTTTGGTTCATCATTCAGCTCATCTTTATTAATAGGGAGCATATGTTCATCCTTCAATTCCATGCTAACATTGTCCTTCAGCTATGATGCTTCAGGTTCATATGGAATTCCAAGTCCAGACATGATGCAAAGCTTGAAGTTCTTTGTCCCACCGGGCATGCCAAAAAGCGTGTTGATGCGAAAATCATCACGCGTGACCTGGGAGATTTGCTTAACTCCAGTGCAGGCTCAATACAAGAAACCGGGGCGTGCCAGGCAATTTTTCCTGCCAACCGACAAAGATACAAACGATTAAATTTCATGGGTCACCGGCCTAGGATAGGCCGATAATCACTATTCGTGAAATCAGCCGATATTAATATATGAGTAATTATAAGATGATATAGACTAATCGACTGATTGTATCAGCTTATTGGCAAATTAAATAGGATTATAAGATGATATAGACTAATGACGCATAATTAATGTCAATAGGATTTAAGTCAATAGAGTAGAGTTGATAAGATAAAAGAAGCATGTCAAGACTTGCTCGGTTGACAGTACTAAGTCAATAGAACAGAGTCAATGAGTTCTACAGTAATGTGCGGAGACTCGTACTGTCGATAACACTAAGTCGATAGATCTAGTAGCTGATATTGCAAATATGCCTCAAAATCAATGATCTATCTTATTGTAATATGGGAGTAAAGGACTGCCAGCATGATAAACAAAATCCAATTACGCGCTTGAAAGTCAATTGAACCATGATAACTTATTGGCTAAACGTTTCGATAGAACCATATCAACTTTACTTATAAATGGATCAGATCTAACCCTATCAACCCAGAAAGAGATTAGAGTCGATACAGCCTCACTGATTCAAACAGATCAAACTTAATCGAGACAGTGTTAAACATGACAAATAAAGCTAGATTTAATGTATTTATAAATAGAAGCGATAGAGTGACTCGAATAACAGATCTAAATAATACTTATAGAACCTACCAAAATTACAATAGATCAGCTTCAACCAAGATAGTATTGCAATCAGAGTCGATAGAACAAGTATCAAGAAAATCAAATTACCGGATTACAAGCAATTCCAACGATAACAACTAGAATATCAAGTTAATGAGAATGTACTAGTTGAAATTGATAGAATAACCGAGGTTGACTAATCAAAGTCTCTCGCCGAGATCAGAGCCGATGCAGCCCGTGCGAGACGAGGATTTCGTCGAGTAGGAAGGTTTGGCGATGCGCCAAATTATATTGAACAAAAGTGTTATTTTTCTCGTACAGATCCTATTACATATTTATAACCTCATGCAAGAGGTTCTGACCCGACTCGGTCAGGACTTTTAAACAAACCGACTTGGTTATTTTCTAAATAAATCTAATAATAATATAAATATAGAAAAGATAAAATAACCCCACAGGGATCCACTCTTCCTCTTTTTAGCCATTGGGTTAGTTGACTCCGACTGACACCAACTCCACGCAGCTGATCACTGGGCCCGGTCAAATTTCGGTGCCAACAGTCATAACAAGAGCCAAAGAAATATGTTCATTCTCTAGTAATTTAGATTTTGATGGAAGTGTTGCAATATTTGAAATAGCCCATTCTATCCTAAATGGTTCATTTTTTCTTCTCTCAAATCTTTGTTGATCCTCTTCTAAAATTTTAGCAGTGGTCATAGGTTTAAGACTAACCCTTCTACCATTGTATTTAAATAAGTAACTATTAGCAATGTTATTGTGCAAAACATTATTTGTATAAATCCGAGGTTTACCCAATAACAAATGACATGCTTACATAGGTACTATATCAAAATCTGCACTATCCTTGTAAGAACCAATAAAAAATCCTATGCGTGCAATTTGATCTACCTTTATCTTACCACGAGAATTTACCCACTGGATGTAGTATGGAAATGGATGTGGTTGTGTGGTCAAATCAAGCTTCTCGACTAACTCCAAACTTGCAATATTGCAGTTACTCTCTCCATCAATGATGACACGACAACGACGATCCTTCACAATAAAATAAGTCTGGAACAAGTTGTTTATTTGATTTTGCTCTACCTTCTCCATTTGAGATCTGAGCACTCATTGTGCTACAAAACTCCTATGAACCTCATTTTATGCCATCGAGTCACCACCATTGGTATTGTAACCTGTCATTGTAAGTAGAAAACAAGAAAACACACATGAGTATATATGTTCCTATCACTACTATCTAATCACAATGGAAACTCTCAACAAGCAAATGGAAGCATCTTACCAAGCTCTTACAATCTTCATAATAACAAAAGGCGAAGGGTACCAGGAAGAGAGTGATCTGACAATTGGGAGAGTCCAAAAATTGGTGCCTGTTTAGAAGGATATATATGGAGCTAGGTAGGCAATTTATAGTAGCAAGGATTAGCAATAATAGATTTGTTGAAGCACAAGGAAATGATCTTGTTCAAAATCCTGAAGTTTAGGGGTTAGTGCCTTCTTTCCAAGGGTGCCTTTTCCACTAAGCCTTCCCTCATGTGCGGATTTTGGTACACCAATTAGATTTTCTAGGTCAATGTAATTAGCACACCACTCAAGTACCTCCTTTATGGAGTAACCCTGCACAATACTACCCTCAGGCGTAGATCGATTCCTAACATAGGACTTCAAAATTCCAAGGAACCTCTCATAGGGAAACATCTGATGCAAGTACAAAGGCCCAAGGTAGTAAATCTCTTTCACAAGATGGATTGTGAGGTGCACCATGATATCAAAGAATGATGGTGGGAAAAACATCTCTAGATCACAAAGAGTCTTTATGAGATTCTTCTCTAGATCCTCTAAAGATGATGGATATATGACCTTCTGAGTAATTGCATTGAAAAAGACGCAAAGACTCATGATAGCTTCTCGAACTGGCACGGGTATGATGTTTCTAATCGCTACCAGAAGCAATGTTGTCAAAATGATATGACAAGTGTGAGACTTCAATTTACCAACCACTTTTAGATCAGTCATCGAGAATTGGCTTGCAATGTTGGTAGAGTAGTCGGATGGTGCCTTCACACTTTTGAAAAACTCACATAGTTCTTTTTGCCCATTACGTGATAGAGTGATGTAACATGGGGGTAGATCATCACCCTCGGGATAAAGCTCGGGCCTCAATCCCATTTCCATCAAGTCTGCTCGTCCATTTTTGTGGTCTTTGCTCTTTCCTTTCATATTCAGCAATGTGCAAACAATAGCTCCACAAATATTCTTTACAATATGCATGAGATCAATGCAATGACATACAGCCATGTACTTCCAGTACTGGAGCTCAAAGAATATGGATTCCTTCTTACACAAATCATTTTCATTATTCTTAGGACGTTTCCTTTTTCCAAGAACTGATGAAGCAATTCTCTTCTGGTCCTCATAAACTTGTTCGCCAGTAAAATTCCTTGGGCCTGAGCCTTTCTCTATAGTGCCATCAAACTGATCACTCACTTTATGATATGGGCGCTTCCTCAAAAGGAACCGCCAAGTCCTCATGTACACTAGTTTCTTTGAGTTTCAAAGCCACACACTCTCGGTGTCATACAAGCACTGAGGGCAACCTTTGCCTCCTGCCTTACTCTGTCCTGGCACAGAATATAATGATGGGAGGTCCTATATCGTCCAGAAGAGCATAGCATGCATGCAAAAGTACTCTCTCTTGAATTGGTCTCACACCTCAACACTATTGGAACAGACAGTTTTGAGATCGTCTATTAGTGGCCTCAAGTACAGATCAATGTTAACATCAGGTTGTTTCTTACTGCTGATCAACACTGACAACACAAGATACTACTTTCTTTTGTGACAGAGTCAAGGTGGAAGGTTGTAGATGCACAGAACAACTGGCCATGTGCTGTCGGCAACACTCATGTCGCCAAATGGATTCATCCCATCCGTGCTCAAAGGAAACCGGATGTTTCTCACTTCTTTAGGGAAATCCCTATACCTTTGGTCAATGTTCTTCCACTAAACCAAATTTGTAGGATGCCAATTTTTGCCATCATTCTTCCAGGCCTTGCTATTCTCATCCTCGCTCCGTGCATGCCAACTAAGGAGCTCAACCTCCTTTCTGTTCATGAACAAATGCTTCAAACGAGAAATGATAAGAAAATACCACATCACCTTTTAAGGAGCTCCATTCCTTTTGCTAGGTACCTCCGGATCACACCCATCTTTTCTGCACTTGTACCGGGGAGTTCCACAAACAGGACACCGAGTCAGATCAGCATAACCTTTGCCATGATACAAAATGCAATGCAGCTTACATGCATGTATCTTCTCAACTTCTAATCCTAGTGGACATATTATCTTCTTGACCTCATAAGTGCTTAAGGGTAGAACATTCCCTTTCGGAAGCATCTCCTCTAACAGCTATAGCAAGGCGATGAAGCTCCGATCTGACTAGCAATTGCTTGCCTTTAGCTTTACAAGTTTCAACATGGTATCCAACAAGGACAAGGGGCAACCATCATATAATGGCTTTTTAGAATCTCACACAAGATCTTGAAATTTTGCAAACTCCTTTTCAATGTACTCAGCTTCATTGTTTACCTTGGCATCATTCATCATCTGGTCGATGTTATCAACAAGATCAACATAGTCATCATCAATACATAGAATTTCATCATCTCCCAGTTGTTCATCTCCCTCATTATTGGTGCTAGAGGGGCCCTGGTAACTAGTGCCATCCACAAATCCCTCAGGTGGCTCACCAGGATTAATCCCTTCTTCACCATATTTGTTCCAGATTTTGTAGTTGCTTTTTAATCCATGCATAATCAGGTGCGCATGTAGGTGCATTGAGTGTGAAAAATTATTCTCGTTCTTGCAATCAATGCATGGACAATGCATCACACTCTTCTTCATATGTTTCATGCCATCCATAGCAACATCAATAAAATCTGAGACCCCCTTCGAGTACTAATGGGAAGTGCAATTCTCAAGATACATCCAAGCACGTTTACCCATCGCTGAAATTATAAATATATCAACATTTTTTATTATTATCACTAGAATTAAAGAAAGCCTACAAATTTAGTAGATATACTAGATGAGGGAACATTACTAACCTACCAAGTGCTTCAGCTCAGCTCCCCAGCCCACGGATAGTGCGTTGCCCCAGAGCAGAGCAGCACCACGAACCCATGACATCAAGAGAGCAGCAGGTCGGACGACGACAACGCTCGGCAAGGGACTACTCCGATGAACCCATTGCCGCTTGGGTCATCGCTGTCATCTGGCAGCGTGCAGAGGAAAGTGAAGCAGCAACGCTAATCCATGGTGAGGACCTGTGCACATCGAGAGAGCAGCAAGCGAACCTACGGCGAGGACTGGTGCATGCCATCAAGAGCAGCAGGCGAGCCCACGTCATCCAGAGCAGCAGGTGAGACCACGCCGTCGAGAGCGCAGGAGACAAAAGATTGTGATCTATCTGACCTAGGCGCACACCGAGCGAGTAGGGACGGGTGACAAAAACCCATCACTGTAACCCAGGAAATAGGGACGGTTGAAAAAAAATGTTGCTACAAAGAGCAAAATAGGGACGGCAAAATGGAAGCCGTCGCTGTATATATACCATGTAGGGACAGTTTGTTGAAAACCGTCGCTAAGTCCTGAACGTATAAGAGAATCCCGTCCCTATAGCCCAGACCTATAGGGACGGTGGGGCTTAAGCCGTCCCTATAAGTTCTGCTACAGATGGTTTTCTACTAAGCCATCGCTGCTTGGGTCACGCCGATGAATAGGGGAGACGGTTTTTTGTACAACCCTCGCTATAAGGTTTTCAGTGGCATGACCTTTCTAGCTGTCGCTAAAAGCGCATCGTTAAAAGTCGTTTCCGTGGTAGTGTATGCGGGGAAGTTGGAGCAAAAACCATTCACATTCCGACAGGAGCCAAGCTTTATGTTTATGATGCTGCCGTGGTTAGTTCACTAACTCGAGATTCTTTTTCTATACATTTGTATACAATGATGGTTAGACAACTCTACTGCAGTTTACTTAATCTTTTATCAACTAGTTTCAATAAATTTTCAATATTGATACAATTTATTTTTGGATATATTTTCATTCTCATTTTTCTATCCTTATAGGTACAAAACTGATGGGCATGATACAATTGTGTTGGCTGGTGCCGAGTACGGAACTGGAAGTCAAGCGACTGGGATGCAAAAGGCACTAAGCTGTCGGTATGGGGTGTATGCTATCAAAGTCATGCTTCATGGATTGTGCTATTGTCTCGTATGTAGCTAATGCAGTAATACAAATTCATTACAGGGAGTTAAAGCTGTGATTGCTAAGAGTTTTGACAGAATTCATCGGAGCAACTTAGTTGGAATGGGAATAATTCCTTTGTGCTTTAAGCCTGGAGAAGATATGGAGACACTTGGTTTAACTGACCATGAGCAGTATACCATTCATCTTCCAACTATAATGTGTCTGAAATGCAACCTGGACAGGATATTGATGTTATCACAAGCATTGGAAAGTCATTCACATGCACACATCGCTTTGATACAGAGGTAAATGAAGTTTATACTTCTGATAACTTCGAATACAATGCTTTAGCAGACTTGTATAACCTAAGGGCAGTTGCTGCCTTTTTCAGTCAGGTTTCTAATAAAAATTGATTTACATGTTTGCCAACCTGATAAGTATCCATTGCATGATACGTTATTTTGAAATAATTGTGTACTGACATTCTGTTGAAGGTTTCCTTTTTATTTGTAACTACTAAGAGTCAGAAGAAACTGTGTTTGGCGGATATGCACAGTTTGTCCACACGAGAGATTGGATATCCTAGTTTCCTCGTGCAATGGCACCTTGGAATTTTGTTTGAGGAGTTCTCTTATATTATTTTGTAGCTGGAGTTGGCTTATTTCGATCATGGGGGATATTGCATTATGTTGTTCGGAAGCTCATTAGTTCAGAATGTTAAATGTAAACACCTAGTTTGTTCAGAAAAGAATGTTATAACTTCAGATATGACCTGATAGTTCGGCTATCATTTATGTTTGTTGTATGTATTGTGTGTCCTATATTGTGAATTACATGATACTTTCCCTCTGTTTCAAATGATATATAGGAATGTAGCTAGGAATTTTCCAATGTAGACGATATTAGGTTACATACAAGATAATATTGACACAGTTGCCTTTAGGACCCAAATAACTAATCTTACCCTTTATTTGACAACTCTTTTGACTCTTCAACTTTGAATTTGATCAACGTTTATATAGTTAATATATTTTCTCATTAGGAATCAGTTGTGCATCATGTTTATACTGTGCATTTAAAGTACTCCCTCAGTTTCAAAATAACTGGCACTTTAGCTATATTCAATTTTCCCAAAGTAATTGACATTCTCACTTTTCGATGTAACTTTCTCTTTTCTCAATACACCTCTATATCTATCTCTTTCCTTCATGTGTTTCTGTGCACCTACCTTTCACACTTCTCCTTAATTCCCGTGGTACACTTCAAAGTGCCAATTAAAATGGGACGGAGCGAGTAGTCAACATAGGTCATAAAATCAGGGCAAAACATGCCCATCATATCTGTTTCATTCCTGAATCAAGCATGAGCGTTTGCCCAAAAACTTTTAAGACACCACAAATGATGGTTTGTAACAGTTCTTATACAACCATCACATTGGGGAAAAACAATAGACCTCTACTGATAATTATAAGAGCATAGGAACTAGATAAAATAGAGTTAGCAATGCTGTAATTGCTTCGATATATATCATGCAAACAAGGAATCATTGTCTTGCAGCAATGTTACCTTGGTTACCTCTTGACCACATGAAGTAAAATCATCTAGGATGGAGACACTCGTGCTGCTGACAGTAGTTTTGAAAAGACAAGCATGCACTGTTCATCCTTGATTATAAAAAGTTGCTCGCCTGCAGGCTACAGCAGAATGTACGACTCATTATTCCTCCTTCGAACACGCAAACGATTTGCGCGTCTAGTCCTGTTCTGGAGCCTTAACATTGAGGTCAATGTTCAAAGGCTTGCGCTGATCATCATCATCAGCCACTGGAGTCACCACCGGTGGTGTGCTGTCCTTCTTTCTGACGAAGTGCAGCTTCATGTGTCCTCCTGGTCCCTGCCTAGACATCCAACCCATGTTGGATGCCACTGATAACTTCTCGACCCGCATGCGCTTGCTCGACAGCGACAGACCTGCGCGCCAGGATTCGTCGTCGCCTTTCGCTTGCTTCCCTTTCTTACTTTCGCTGACCAAACTTTGATGTGCCTGAGACGTTTCCTCCTTATTCAGAGCCGGGATCTTCTTCTCCCTGTGGTGCCCGGCCATGTGGCCACCCAGGGCCTGGTGTGTGGGGAACTCTGCCTTGCAATGCTTGCACATGTAGGGACGCTTCTCCTTCGTGACTGTCAGAAGCTTCAACTTCCTTTTTGCCTCCCTATCTTCCTTGGAGATGCTCCGTCTCCTCTTCTTCGGTATTTTCACAATGGAACCGTCAAGATTATCACAAAGCAACGCATTGCCGATTTCAGGGCCTGGATCTTCCTTTTTGACTTCAGCAGCTACGTTGCTCGTGACCAATCCCCCAATTGCAACTTCAGTTTGTTCAAACGCACCAAGGTTTCCCTCGGTAAAGGATGGTGGTGGTGCGACTTTCTGTTCTGACTGGTTGTCTCTGCACCCGAGCGTGAGCATGATGCAGGCGCAGAATATCTCAAACGGGGTTAGCTGAGGATCTCGTCGGCTGCACTGACCTGAAGATCCCTCGATATCATCTTGCGATGCCGAAGCAAGTGATCCAGCATCATTATCCGTGCCTGGTGATGACAGCTTCGGCTTCTTCTCAGGTGGGGTAGCGCCTTTGTAGCCTCTGTTCGGGTGGCTCCGGAGGTGGCCGAACATGGACTTGTCGTTCCTGAAGAACTTGCCGCACTCGGGACACTCCACATCGCCTCCACTGCCAAGCTCTCCCGAGCTCTCCTTCCCTCCACCATCAACAGCATCGCGCCATGGCGACAAGTTCTCTTCTTCCTCTTCATCTCCAGGCCATGGCGTACCTCCATCATCGCTCGCGTACTCGTCTCCGCTGATGAGCACTTGGTCATCGTCGAGCTCACTGGAGAAGATCGAATCGGACTTGGCGCCGTCGAAAACATCACCAGGACCAGGGCTCAGCATCAGGCACGATCTTCGGATTGGATCTTGGCACAGCAAGAATACGTATTCTCCAATCGGCTGGCCTCGGGTCAGCCGACTACTGCTGCTGCTCGCGATCAGGGATAGATGCAGAACAATGCAGGATTGCAGCAGGATCAATGCGCAGAGCAAGGTGATCTTACTCATGTAGAGCAGCAGAAGGGGAGAAGGGAGTGGGGGAGCTGACCAGTTGGTTGGAGCGGACGACGGCGGCCGGCCTGGCTGCCTGCCTGCAGCGGCAGCGGCAGCGGCACTAGCGTGGCGTCTGTATTGTTTCCAAGCTTCGCGGCCGATTGATAATGGTGAAAATCCTGAGCAGCCTGCTCCTATGGAAAGCCCGGGGCGAGGATCTTTGTGGCCATGGAAACAGGCTTGTCTGTTTTGATCTGGTTCGATATGTTTCCTTGTGTTTCTGACGGATGGTTTCTTCAGGAGCGAGGTGGGCAGTTGGGCGGGGAAGCCGAAGGGTCTCTCGCTCTCCCTCTCTCTCTGGTTCGTGGAGTCGTGGTCGTGGGTTTCGGAAGACCGCGAGGCAATCTGAACGTGGCCATGGGGCAGTTTAAAACAGCAAGAAGCAGAGGCGTGTGGCCTGGAGATTATTAATGCACTGCATTTGTTGTTTCCAAATATTAGCAGCAGGACTCCAAGACAAAGGGGATGGATGGTATCAGCAAGGCGCTACGCTTGCAAATTTTATAATAGTTTATGGGTCTAAATGAAAATGTGTAGTGTTGAAAACATGTCTACATCTTAATAATGTAATATAAAAAAATTTGGAATCTTTTCTAGAAAATATAGACATCGTGTGGGCTGGCTTGGTTGGTACATGGAAGCACAATTGTCTCGGTAGTTTGTCGTGTGTGCAAAATCTGGTGGTGCGCTGCTGCCTCTTCGCCAGGTCACATCAATATTTATCAAGTTTTCGAATTCCTTCGAGCAAAAAGATCAGGTGACAAAAGGTTTGCATTCATGTATCTCGGACGTGTGCGTGTATCATCTGATAATCATAGACTATAGGTTCACTGGGTAGGATCATTTCCTTTCATAAGTTTATTACTATACCCGTAGTCCAGCAAAAGCCTAAAAAAACCCAACCTTTTGATTTTGCATCTGAATTGTAGTTCGCTTTATAAAACTTTCGGCCCATCACCCATGCAGGTGGCATTTTATACCTATATAAGGCAAGAAGGAGACGTTAGGGTAAGCAATGTGATATTCCTGTCCCACGAATGAGACAGTTAGTCGAACGATCGAACATCGGGTGACATCTTGATGAAGCAAGAGACTAAAAGTACACACATATGAGCATAAAAGAATAGTGTGGAATATTAAAATTTAATTATTACAAGTTTAGTTCAGATTTGAGTCAGTAAACAAATTTAAAATTTGGTAATATAAATAGCGGAAGCAATATATCTCACTTTAGAATCTTATCATGAAGCATATCAAGCCCGTATACATGCTCCATTATCAAGAAGAACAGCTGCACAAAACCACATAGAGCAAAGCCCTGAGCAACTAATACTTAGCAAGATTTACCCGCTAAAATGGCACGCTAAGGCCGACATCTAGTATGCAGGGGGCTGATCAAATGTTGTTAGAATAATTGTCAAAAACAACACTAATAGTTGATCTTGGTTTTCATATTTTAGCAAAGTTAAGAGGGTACTTGCATAAAATAAATGTTGAGTAGCTATACTATAGCAAACATGGTTGTAATTCAGTTAATAGAAATACAACAAGTATAATCATCATCATCATTATTTCACTTTACTTTGATGTGACAGCGATCACAAGTGGTACTTAATAACCGCGAGGGACGACAACTCGAATCAATTTATATCCTATAGGAGAAACCCAAATACACAGTGCATGCACACTCCGAGGAGTCACGTACGACAACCTTTCACGAGATACAACATGGTCGGTCCGGGTCCCACATTTCCCGAGTACACATCAACCCATGTGATGCTCCCATCGAAGCCATCCATAGGTAGCCCATGCACTCTCCCTTCCAACACATATCCAGATTCCATCATAACCCTCTTCATCACCAAAAGATTAGTGGAGTATCATCCAACCACTGTAGAAATCAAGCTACATTGTTTTACTAGTGCACATACCATTAGCATGCACTTGATACTATTCAAACTTGCTCAACGGGGCACACTCGAAATGGTTCTTAACCGACACAAACGGGCCGGTGGCAAGCAAGGGCCGACCTTGTCACCTCAACCTACACATGCACTTTCCCGTTCGGTCTCATTTAATTTCTTTCTCGTCATAAGCTCAAGAGGGGTAATACTAATGAACTATCATATACCGAGTAATCTCTGTACTACTCAATACTTGCTATCGAGACTCCCAATTAAGTTTAGCATTTCTAACAAAGCTTACGAGCTCCTCCGGAACTATCTCCACCCCCACATTCCCATCTTTTGAATCCCATTGGATGAAATGCAATACAAGTAAGGATAAAGAGGATTTATGGCACTTCCCCAACAAATGCATGCAATGACATAATGGATGTATAAGAATAAGGGGGGGGGGGGGTGCAGTGGGGAACGATAGTTATCATTTCTTATCTTTTTCTTATTTAATTTTGCAAGAACGAAAACAAGCTCACTACTAATAACAGTGCAATGGAGAGACAAATTTTAGACTAATCAAAAAGAAACTACATGATGATCAGGGGTATCATAACTTAAATAAATTCTAAAATGCTTGCTTGTTAATATATGTGTTCAAGTTACTAGTATTTATGAAATTGCCATTATTAAGGATAAAGCAAAGCTATTAAGGTTAAGCATGGTTCTGGTATATAAATTCCAGTGCAGAAAATACATGATGTGTGGGACACTGAGCAAGATTTTGTACCAAAACTCATGGAAATAATATGCACCAATATTTCTAATTAATTAAAATTGTGATAACACTAAACTATTCATTACAGAAAAAAAATATTTGGAATTTACATATGCCACTTGGTGAGATGCATGGTAATAATGCAATAAAAATGCGTGAAAAAAGTGGAGATTTATTTTGTGGTCTGATAATTAGTTATGATTTAATGTCTATTTTCAATCATTAAATACATGCATAAATAAATAAGTACTTTTAGGGTGATTTATCATTTTGTTAAAATACTAAACAGTACAGGGATCCCAAAAAGTATTTTTGTGCATTTTTATACCAAGCAATCCTTTTGGTGTCGATTTTTTAAGTTCCACATATTTACTTGACTACATTTTTAATTAAAAACAAATTTTCTCTGGTCTTTGGGCCAGCACATGCATTGGCCAGCAGATCCGGCGGGGCAAAACCCTTTCCTGGGCCAGATCTGGTCCTGACGGGGTCAAGGCCCGCTGTCACTTCAGACCAGCTAGCATTAAGCCTTGCTATAGGCTATGGCATGGCCATGGCGTGTGCGGCGCCGGTGGCGCGACCATAGCGGCTAGATGGCGACTACCCGGGGTTCCGGCGACCAGTGGCGGATGGACCAGTATGCGGCGTGCTGAGAACGGGGAAAGGGGCTCACCGGGGTGGCTGCGTGAGGGGAAGGAGGCGGACCGAGGCGACCGATGGCGGATGTCCACGGCATTCCGACGGACAAGCTGCAAAAATAGGAAGCAGAGTTGGCTGAATAGGTGTTCTAGGAGGACAAGGGAACTCAGGTGAAAGGGATTGGAGAATGCCTCACCACGGAGGAATAACAGGGCGGTGGAGTGGCTGTCGGCAACGAGGAAGAAAAGTCTCGATTCGCTCCGCTCCAGGCGAGAGTGTGACACCCAGGGTATCAAAAATACCAACCAAGAAAATCCGGCATTCTCTCTAACCCATCATGAACCCACCTTGAAAGTTTGAAGTCATTTGAATGCCATTTGCATGAAATTTGGCTAAATTTTCACCATATTTGAACTACAAGTCAAACATTCGTAACATAACTAGGACCCACCACAAATATATGTTATAGCTTCGAAAAAATTAGAATTTTGAAGAATTTATCAGAATTTTATCCCTTACTTTAATCACCCAAATAAATGCCCAAATAGTCAAAAATTACCCCTCTTTATAAAATTCATTTTGAAATTTAATTATCAACTATTGAGCATTAACATTTTTATAAATTGGAGCACATCATTGCGGACAGACCTCTATTTTTAGAATTTTAATAGGATCTATAATTTTAAAGGTATAAAATTATTAAGGCGGTGTTGTTTTGAAAACAAACAAAAAAGAAGAGTCGCTGGACCCACCTATCAGCCTCCGTTGTGTCTTCTACTTCCCGCATGGGCCCGGACTGCTGGCGCCAACACACCACGTCGTGCCCGTACACCGGCGGGGAGTCTGCCACGGTCAGCCCGACCGGGAGTAACCCGAGGGCCGGTCTCCCCCCGTTCGGGGCATTCGCTTTTTCCATTTTGGGCCTTTCCTGTTTTGGTGAGAAAACACAAACCCACCACCACCTCCATTGGTGCCAATAAGACCTTGCTGAGCCACCACTCTGGCCCCCCTCGTCGTAGATCCAGCGGCTCAATTGGAGCTCCTAGAACTCCTCCGCCACCTCCACCCCTTGCCATTCCACGAGACCCCACCGTTCGGCCGCATTAATTTGAAAACTGCAGCACTTCCCCGTGCCAAGTTCAGACTACCTCCACATGTCGGGGACCCCTCCAGTGGATGAGCATCAAGCTACTCTTCACGTACGTATTCTTTTTGAGATTTGTGGTCATTTGACCCGTTTTTGGTGAGCCGCGGCGCCTTCAGCGGGCTCCTGTCCGACATGGCCAAGCTGCGGATCAACCTGGGTCAGGGATGAGACACCCCAGGTGTCACCTTATCGCCTTAGTAAGCCAAGGGAGATAAACCAAAGAGAGAATAACAAATTAAAAAATTCAAGTTTGAATTTATTTGAATTTGGTTCAAATCTGACTTGAACTAGAGCTGCAACTTATCACATGTAAGTGACCCAAACAAATTTCATAACCTTGATCTATGCGTAGAATAAGAATTTTGGAGAATTTTTGGTGATTTTATCTCCTTGGTATATAGTCCAGATAATTCAAACTATGCTCAGAAACGATGTCACTTTAAAAATTCAAATTTCAAATTTTCTAAAGATCCACTGAACCAGATCATACTCATAATTAAGATACAATCTTTAGGGGCAACATATAATTTAGAGTTGATTTAATAATGTCAAGAACTGCTACTTTGGAATTTTTGCCAAATGTCAATTTCCTGGGTAAATTTCAGCCTTGTCAGTCAATCAAGTTTGAAATTAAATAAGTCCTACAAACATTTATCTTCCAGAATTATATCTTTATCTTTTAGCTACTACAAGCATTGCTCTTCATGGATTTGGAACCCGTTTCAAATTTGGTATCTATTTGATGTCCCAATTTGAATTTAGCTACTACAAGTGTTAAGAATTTCCGTGTCACTATATTTCTCCAAATTTCCTAAGCAGCAAGCCATTTTCAAAATTCCATATCTCAGTGATTTCCCAATGCATGTCCTGCATGTCTGGATCTCCTTGATCTACAAAGTTTACTTTTGAAGATGGTACTTTTAGTTTGCCCGAAACAATCATGTTAGTACTCCAAATCTTTGATCGAAAATACCTAAGCACTATTGTTTTCTGGCATTTTAAATAAAATGGGGCCCGTCTGTCAGCCTCACCGCGCGCTGGCACTGTGTGCCGCCCGCGGCGCCATGATGCTGCCCGCCGTGTGGCCTTCGATCATCAGCCAAAGACCCCCCGATGGTCGGGTCTTTGTCCGAAAGCCTCCACCCAGTCGCCCTTATCCCCTCCTTCACTCAGTCACTCGCCCTCGTCCCTCCCTTTCGCACCCGCAATCCACCATTGCCGAGCAGAGCTCAGGCTCCCGTCGCCCCACCCCTCTGCTGCCTCCGATCGTCAATCGCCCCGCCACAAGCTTTGACTACACCTCCTCCCCCGGCCTGCTCATTTTTGCTATCCGTCTCGCCAACATCGCCGTGAATTGGAGCCTCTCCCCTAAAGCCAGTGTCGTTGCCTCTCCTCTGATTCCCGCCCCCACGGAGCGTACTTCTTCCATTACTCTCGTCGGTGAACTCTCTAGCTCCAGGCGCACCAGTTCAACCCAGCTCGGCTTGGGTTCTCGTAGCTTTGTGCCAGGAACGCGGCCGCCACAACTGTTAGCTGCGCGGCCTCGTCCGTCCCGAGGCCTATTAGGCTCTGACCTATGCCAATTCGCGGATGTGCTCCTCCCACCCCCCTCCCCCCTCTCCTTCTTCCTCGAGCCAGACTCCTCCTTTTTCTTTATTGACGGCCGTCATCCCCGCCCTAGCGTCTCCCCGCCCCACGCGGCTCCGACGCCGTACCCGGCATCGTCGCCGCCCGCCGCCCGACCCTAACCTCCGCCCGCCACCATCACCGGTGGCCGGCGGCGCCATGCCGCCTCACCGAACTGCCCGCACCCGTCGCCGCCGCGCGTCATGCCGCCGCCGTCGCCGCGCCGCCGCCACACTAACCTGTCGGCGATGTGACGCCCCCACCGTCAATCCCGGCCCACCACCCTCCTGCCGCCTGCAGTTCCGGTGGTGCCGCCGCCGCCCCCGACCGACCGGCCCTCCTCTATGTCCGGGGAGCGCAAAGGTCTCACCCCCGGCAACCCGGACCCCCTAACGGATCCTCCGAGCCGCCGGTGAGGTGGAAGAGGGAGGGAGGAGCGAGGAAGAAGAAGGGCAGGGGGTGGGCGGAGGGCAATTTTTCTTTGACCTGGGTGGAGGGGAAGATTGGCGGCCCGTCCCCGCCTCCCCACATCGCGCAACCACCACAGTGCCCTAACCGACCTCCTATAGCGCGCCTCCCCTCCTCTCAGCCTCCCTACTCTCACCTGCGGTGAACCGAGCCCGCACCGACGTCTCCTCCGGCTACCGAAGCCGCGCTGCCGCCGCCGCACGCGCGTGCACCGCACACAGGCCTTGGCTTGGCTCGGCTGGGCCTTGCCCACTTGGTCTATTTTCGCTGACTGGGCTAGTGGCCTCGGGCTGATGCCACGCCTGTCCCGAATCTGGCGCAGGGGAGGCTTGCCCGCTGCGCCAGGTCTTCTGGGCCTTGTTGCTTTCGGCCCAGGTTGCCAGGTAGAAGTCCTTTGGTATTTTAAACAAGCAGAATAATGTTCTCAACTTTAGAAATCCACCAAACAAGGTTTACTTCGAATAGAAATACAGAAAAAAAAAGTGTTCTGGACTACTAAAAAAAATGTTGTCCATCTTACAAAAAAAAAACTAAATCACAGCAAAGCCATATATTTTTATGCATGATTTTAAGGTGCAAAGGAAAATGGTTTTAACTTTAAAAATCCACACAGAAATATCTACTTCATAGAATATTGCAAATAAATACTTTTTGGATTCCCCTGAATATGTCCTATTTTATTCAATTGGTAAAACACACCAAAGGTTCATATTTATTTATGAAGGAGTTTAATAAACAACAATACAAATAAATCAAAACTAATTATGAGAGCACTATTAAATGTCCCAGTCTTGCATGCATGTTTATTTCACTGTTGTGATGCATCCTACCAAGTTACATATTTAATTTCTGAGTATTTTCTCTGTAATTGTATTTTTGCTCTTTGCACTATTTTAATCATTAGGAAATAATATTACATGTTCTTGTCATAAACTTTGGTATATAATTATCATGTAATGTCCCCTGTAACATATAATTTAGCCACTAGTATATGTCATGCAGAACCATATTAAACAAATTAAAATACAAGTATGCTTAGAATAACTATTTTAAGTGCATAATTATTACCTTAAGTACTTAATCAACTATTTTGCGCTCAAACACTTAAATGTCAATGAATGTTAACAATACTTGTCTATAGTATAGTGCTTAATTTAGTCTATTTAGTTGCTAATATTGATACTTTTACGTGATCGGTTATTTAGATGATAATTTATTTGTAGGTTATTTGAATGATGTCTAAAAACTTCTCTTTGTAATTGGAGTCAATAAAAGAAATGGACAAATACATATTAACTCACCTAATTATGTCATGATAAGTATGCCTAGTCACCTTTCTTATTATTTAATCTCATACTCATGTCATTATGTTACACCCTCATCTAATTAGTTTGATCATGCATGTTAACTAAAGGTTATCAAGAAATAAGATTGCATCTTTTCTTTTCTACCATTAAACAAGATCATTGCAGTACCTTAGCATTGCTAGTATCAATTATTCACTACTCGAGTTGCTCACATCATTGTTAGCTGCATTGCAAAACAAATCTCGCATGTCAAGGAAGTAAATATGTTTAGTGAAGTGATTTAACACGTAATGATAACACTAAATATCTATTTGCATGCATCATGTCATTGCATCCATTTAATAAGGAAATTCCATGAATTTCCTCAGCATATTCTTGACTTGCATAGTGCATCATCTTACTAGGGAACGAGCCGGTGACGAGGACAAGGAGATTGGTGCTGCAGAGATACATGATGGATTGATTTCAATTTTGAGTATACTAACATTGCTCGGACCAAAGGCAAGCCCCAGTGCACTCCTATGTTTTCAAATTTTTATTTTGTATCACATATATATGTGTCATGATTGTGCATTATATGTAGGAATTGATTGGAACCCTAGTTGCATGTAGGAAAGAATAAATCCTATGGGTATAGGTCTATTTGGGCAGCCATTCGATAGATATTCTATGCTTAATATCGAGTCATCGGTAGCAAAAATCGAGTGGTATGGAGACTACTTGATGTAGGTTCGTCTGAGATTTTATTACTTCTAACTCTCACATGATAATGATGAATCAATTTGAGACCGATTGGGGAAGTGAATGTGTAGGTTGAGGTGACAAGGTTAGACCTTGTTTGCCATAGCCCCATTTGTGTCGATTAAGAACCCTCTTCGAGTGTGGCCCCGGCAAGTTTGAACAGTACCTTTATATGGGAAATGGGAAACCGATGTAACTTGATTATCGTATTGTTGGACAGCAACCCAACCTCTCTTCTGATGATGAAGCGGGTTATGGTGGAATTGGAGTATGTGTTAGAAGGGAGAGTGCATGGGCTACCCATGGATGGTTACCGATGGGAGCATCGCATGGGATGACGTGTACTCGGGAGAGATTGGCCCTGGACCAGCTCTATGGTGTCTCATGAAAGGTGGTCGTACGTGGCTCCTCATGAGTGTGCGTGCGTCATGTGCTTGGGTTTCTTCTGCAGGATGTAAATCAATTTGAGTTACCGTCCCTCACGGTTATTGAGTACCACTTGTGATCGCTGTCACATTGAAGTACAAAGTGAAATGATGATGATGATATTGTATTTCTGTAAATTGTATTGCAACCATGTTTGTTATAGTATAGCTCCACAACATTTATTTTTGTAAGAACCTTGTTAATTTGGCTAAAATATAAAAATAAGGATCAATTATTAGTGCTGTTTTTATAATTATTCCAACAACCTGAGGTCAGCCCCCTACATACTAGGTGTCGGCCTTAGCGTGCCATTTTAACGGGTAAGTCTTGCTGAGTATTAGTTGCTCAAGGTTTTGCTCTATGTGGTTTGTGTAGGTGTTCTTCTTGATAATGAGGCATGTCTACGGGCTTGATGTGCTTCATGATAGGATTCTAACGTGAGATATATTGCTTCTGCTAATTATGTTACCGAATTTCAAATTTGTTTACATATCCAAATCTGAACTCAAGTTGTAATAATTCAGTTTTAACATTTCACAATAATCTTTTATGCTCATATATGTGTACTTTTGGACTCTTGCTTTATCAAGATGTCATCCGACGTTCGATCCTTCGACTACCCCCTCATTCGTGGGGCGGGGATGTCACAAGGGACGCCCGGATCTGTTGCGCCACTGTGTGTGGGCCTCCCAGTGGCACGAATCTGATTGGCTGACAAAATTTTTCCTTTTTCTGCATTTAAATAAATCACTAGGATTAACTGTTTCATAGTAAAATGGCTAAGTAAATTATTACTACGAGTTATGGGGCAAACTAAATTTCTCCGGATTCATCGAGTTATGTACTATTTTAGTAAAATGCTAACACCTCATGCGTGTTTATATTCTTCTCTGAGCTAAAATAAATAGTAAATTGACAAATAAAATCATTTTGGGGCCACTATAACTCATATAATCTTCGAACTCAGTGTGTGTCCCCCTTTAACCACCCCTGGTTACCATGAAAAATCTCACATTGTAGTTCCCATTATTTATATCATAAATACTTATTTAGCGTTGCTACCAAATTAAATATTTAAATTAATTGACTCATTGTATGTCAATGTCAATTCGTTCAAAAATCACCCCTGGTATGTTCTACTTGTAGTAAATTGCCCATAGACATATGACCGTCAGAAAGTATTAATATTTTCCCTAACTATATAGTCATCTCACTTATGGTTTATCTCACATATAAGCTTTTCATGACAATCAGTTGCTCAGAACACTGAAAATACTATTGGTCACATATCCACTGTCTTGTATCTATCGTGATCGGCAACCATGTAACCGTGCTTTTATACATAGAATCAATGAAGGAAATTCATCGGTACATCAACCCTATGTCACTAAACCGCCTTCTAATACATTAACCCCCATACATCTTATGTTGTTAAATCATTTCTAAATAGACTTCCATGAATCTTCTCTCATGCACAACATCACATTTGGATCATGTAGATAACAAAGGTCAACCACGTGGAGGCTGGACGGAGAAGGAGCTAGAAGGACCGGGTGGTGATTCCGTTTACCAGGAGTAGGCTCAAAGCAAGCCCCGGTGCTTCCCACAACATTTTAACCTTTTTATTTTATCACTAGTTAGTGAGATGTAGACTTGTCTGTGCATTAAGTTTAAGGGAGTTGTTTCAAAACCTAGTATTGCAGTAGGTCTTCAAGGAGGTAGCACTATCCGAGTCATGTAAGGCTCTATTGCATGTCCGGTCCTATGGGGTCAAGTTTGAATGTATTGTTTGAATACAGGAGTTATGGGCCCAATAAACTGATGTAGCTACGACTACAGTCTAATCGGAAGGTACCCTACTCCTTGAGGTGGAACTGGGGCTAAGGGAGGGACCAATCCACCCACGGATGGCTGTACGGGATGTATCATGTTAGGGGACCCTTTCTAGGGGAGTTAGGCACATAATACCTTGTCATACCTTATGCAAAAATTTGCTCCATGCGGCTTCCATGAAGCGCATGTGGGTTGTGCAAGCAGGTTTCTCCTGCAAGTTGTAAATTAATTCGAGTCGCTGCCCCTGTGGTATGCATACATATGGGATACTTAACCACTCGGCAATATGGCCGAGTGGGCTGAAGGCTGGGTAATGAAGCACTGCAAATCAAGGCCCAGAAGATAACTACTCAGATATTTGTTTAGAGTAGGATACAAGTTAGGTCAAGGGATATGGTGTATAGATAGAATAAAATGTAACCGAATGATAGATTACCATGTAAACTGCTGTCCTTCATCTATATAAGGAGGGTAGAGGGTCTTTATGAATCACCAGAACTCGTATCGGGAAGCTTTGCCCAGTACGAACCCTAGAAATACAAGAACACCAAACGGGACATAGGGTTTTTATCCGCAAGGAGGCCCGAACCTATTTAAACCCTGTGTCCTGTGTCCATTGATTTTCATACTTATACGCATACCTAGAATTACTATCAAGATTATCTCTCGATAGTTGGCACGCCAGGAAGGGGCAGCGTTGAGTTTAACTTTGTGAAAAACGATGGTGTTCTCGACATCAAGTTCCACATAGGAGACAAGATCCGCTTCGACACCTTCAGCTTCATCGCTGATAAGAACGGGAGCCTCGTAAGGCAATGATTGGCGGACCTTCCAGTATCCATAAGGTCCCGCTCGACCTCAAGGTTCCGGCGAAGCCCTATCGGCCAACCACGAGATTGGCCCGATCTGTCGGCTCCCGCTCGGCTTCAACAACATAGCAACGCTTCTCTAGGCGGAAACCCTCCCGGGTTCCCTCTCAGCATTGCCCACAATGGACCGATCAGTAAGCTTGGCCGACTCAGATCCAACTGTGGTTGATCTCCCGACTCAGATCCAACTGTGGTTGATCTCCTTACATAGAAGAGTCGGATGAAGATCCCAAATTTTTTCTCAGGTCAAGATTAGTAGCTACAATTGGCGTCAACCACGAGTCAATCCTGGACTGGATCGAGGAGCCGAGTGATTCTAAAAGCTGCTCATTGGATTATTACAAGGTCTTCATGGTGACACAAGCAGCCCCAGGAGGAGACATTGTCGAGGCAACATCCGTGGCAGGCGCCGCACGAGAGGCAGTAGACGCAAATCCTCGGGACGGGCAGGAGACTGACCTTGAAGACGATGATCCAGCAGCCGAGACTCCTCCACTCCGACAACCAGGCGCTCGTCAAAATAGATCTCGGACTGTGCAGAACTTAGACATGGGCAACCTTACCTTACAACTGGACGGTGAAGAAGTTTTCAAGACCTCGTAGCACAACATCACAGTCACGATAGCCCTGTTGAACTTGTTAGAGCCCAAGCGTCAAGTAAGCCCAGAGTTGACACCATAGGTCAACTAGCTGAAAGTGCACATTAAGGCGGCAGCCATACTAGAGATGCACAACGCGCGTTCCACGCCGAGTAAATTGGCGTCAGGCACTACCAACTTAGTGCCCAGTTAGGAAAGGAGAGATCGGCAACAAACCGATCGACAGGTGACCCAGCAGACTGAACCATGGCGGCGGTCTATCACGGACTTCCATGATCAGGACCTGCATGCTGATCTTCGTAGTGGCATACCACCGCGTGACACCCAGGTCCGGCTAGACAACAGGCATCAAGAGCAGGACAATGCAGCCTGCCGAGAATACGAAGACGAGCGACGTGGTCGTGGCTTCGTTGACGACCAGTACTACGAGCATAATGAGAGGATAGACTCGCCTTGAGACGATCGATATCATGATCGATGGTACGATGGGCAATGCCAGGACAGACATCACCAAGAAGCCGATCACGAGCGGGAGCGAACCCCCATCTTTGATGATTATGATGGTGAGACTGGCATCAGGGCTTTCACCCGAGAATTGTGAACTGTCATCTGGGCCTACTGGCTTCAAACTAGTCGACATTGAGAAAAATGATGGAAAAATAGATCCACGTGATTGGCTCCATGTCTACACGATGGCCATCCGAGCACTCAGTGGCGACAAATTTGTTATGGCCAATTATTTACATGTGTGTTTGGCCCCAGCAGCCAGAACTTTGCTCACTAATCTGCCTACCAATTCCATCAGTTCCTGGGCAGAGTTGTGCAGGAAGTTCATGACCAACTTTCAGGCAACATTTGATAGACCAGGGAATCACTCGAAGCTCGACAGGATCAAGCAACGGGACCGAGAGTCATTGTGGGAATACATCCAGCGCTTCCACCGAGTGAAGAACACCATCCCCAACATCTTAGATGCTCAGTTTGTCACTACCTTCTAGGGCGGGCTTCATGATGATGTCTTAATCAACATAATCAGGAGATTGGATGCTGCTGGAAGTCTGACAGCCAAGGAACTATTCACAATGGCCGATAAGTACGCAGCTGGCAATTCGGCCCTCTTCCAAGTTCATCAATACAAGGAGGAGGTGCCCCGAAATCACCCGTCAGTCAGGCCCGTCCAACTATAACAAGGATGGCGACAGGAAGCGCAAGCAGGACAAAACGGTTGCCAACACTGACCGTCCCAACTGGAAGACACAGGTCACTCAGGATGACTTTGACAAAATGCTTGAAGGCCCTTGTTTGCTGCACGATGGTGCTCACAAGGCCAAATAATGCTTCAAGATGAAGAGTTTCGTGCACCATGCTCTGAAGGTTTGCAAAGAGCGTCCCTGGATTCCCTAGGGCAGCAAAAAGGATGCGGGTAAGGAAGATGAAAAGAATGAAGAGTTTCAAGACCCTGAGCGTGAGGTAAATTACATCTGTGGAAGGTCTATGACTTACTCAAAGCACCAGCAGAAGATCCTTTACCGAGAGGTTCACTCGGTATCGCCAGCAATCCCGCACTACCTTCGATGGTCTGAGGTCCCAATAACTTTCAATCGATTAGACCATCTGGATCACATCCCCAGACCAGGAAGATACCCACTAGTATTGTCGCCGACTGTTAATAGAGTTCGGCTCCATAGAGTACTGGTAGACGGTGGAAGCAGCATGGACATCCTTTTCCTGAAGACCTTCAAGGAGCTCGGCATATCCTTGACCGACTTCAAGCCCAGCAGGTCACCCTTTCACGGTGTTGTAACATCCTGAATTTTAAATTTGGGATGTGAATAAAGTTTCACTAAATCTTAAAAAAAATTTAATAGATTTAAATTCGACTTTAAGTAATTATTGTGCTATCATTATCTTTAGGTAAAAGTTATATTTTCTAAAATAAATAAATAAATCTAGGTTATTATTTTTGTTTGTTGCATTCATGTGGAGTAGTATACATTAGGGCTTTTCATTGTGTGAAAAAATGTATTTGAAATTCGAGTAGATATTGTTTTTGAATTAGAATAGCATTAGAAAAAGAAAGACAATCTCACGTGTTCTATTAGGCCAATTCTTATAACTGCAGCGCAGTTTTCTCCCATTTTTCCTCCCTCCTCTAATTGACCTACTTGGCCCGGTAACCTGCTCGGCTCGACCTGCCAGCCACGCCGCCTCTTTCTTCTTCCCCTCGCATGAACGCAATCGGAAGGAAAAATGAACGCCACCTCTATTGGCCATGGCCGAACGTCCCATGCTCGCCCTAATGAGCCATCAAACCTCATTAATGCCCACTGAGAATCAAAACCGTTGCCCACTACCCCCTCCCATTGATTCCCACCAACAGAAGACAAAACCGTCGCCATTCTGATCCTCAATACAGTCCCTATTCATGGCTGGCAGTTTTGCCTGCCTTTTGGCCTTTCCCCTCCCTTTCCTACTCTTTCATCTCCCCACCATATGGCCTTTTAAGGTCATCCCTGGACGCCACTTGGCCTGGCTGATGACCTCCCTTGCCCCTTCCGCTTCACTTCCCATCAGTTTTCATCAATAAGAGTGGAAACTGCCAATTATAATGGCCAATGCATCAACTCCACCTTGGCTGATTGATTCAGTTCATTCCCTGTCCTTTCCCCTTCCTCCCTTAGCCTATAAAACAAGACATGGGCTCTCCTTTGTGCACCAGATGAAACCCCCTGCCTCCCCATTATCTAGCCTAACTTCTGGAGTTTTCCTCTTCGTTTTTCCATGCTGCCATTCGCGACCAGACAACATGCCCCGCATTCTAATCGATGTTCCCAGCGTTCTACCCAATTGAACTTGATCAAACTTCACCATAAGATGCATCTGGAACTCCTCTACAACATATCAAGAGCTCACGCCAATTGGAGGCCCGAGGCGACCAGGATCTTGTCTGCCATGGCCGATGTTCTCTGTCAGTTTACCGTTTATGCGTGACATGGCAATATCCAGTCTTTCTTTGATCAATTTCAAAGGTTATATGCTGCCTACCTTGATTCATGTCATGTTCGAGGAAGTCATCCTCATGTTCACACAATCCCTCGCCAAGATCTACCCGCATGACTCCAGGAACGCATTCGGCCCGCCAACTAGTGCTTTGCGACCTTGTCTGATTTTTGCTCTATGATCTCTAGATGAGGTAAGCAAACATCAAAACCAGTTTACTAGTATTGTGTTCCACAAACAATGAAACGTGTAGGTTCAAGTTGTAGATTAATTGGTGTAATAATACTCGGGAGCGCACATGCCTTTGGCCATGCTATTCAATTCACAGTAGCAGCCGAGCTGCCTGCCGGCCTCACGACCTTTCCGATGACCCTGCCCCTATAAAAATGGCCCCTAAACATCCCCATCATCATCCTTTACTCTAAAAGAATCCCAAGCCACACCTGTGCATCAGTTTGGCCCTTGACCATTGTTTTCCACGGAGCCGTCTAACGACGTTGACGTGAGTCGCAAGGAGAGAAGTCATCCCGTTCGTAGCCGACGACTTACTAGAGGAACTGGAGATGAACCGCGCCCTTTGAAGCAGCAGCGTCGAGTTTGCTCACCCAAAGCCAATCCACGATGCTGCTAATTGTTTGCCATCAACCATGTCATCGAGTCCCTCACCCGGGTCACCTACGCGATGCCTCTGTGAGAGCCCCTTTTTCCCTCCTGTTCGGTTTAGGGTAGACCTTGAAGCTTCTAGACCTCTAGTGCGCCGCCTTAGAGAGCTCTCATGTCAACTCCCATCACGTCGCCACCTTGCTCTGCACCTTGCAGTCACTGACAGGCGGGCCCCACTAGTCTTCTTCCTCCTCACGCTATGTCCAGCTTGCCGCCGAAAACTACCGCTGCCCTCTCAGATCCCCGCGGTCCCTCATCATTTTGCCGACCCAAAGGCACCATTGCGACACCCCGCTTCGCCTCCCCCACTCCCGGTCATCAATGGCCATTAATTGTGCACTTAGGCGCACTAATGTGCATCAATGCACCACCCGCCATTGATGGCCAACGAGTTTGAGCTGCTCTGTTTCCCCATCCTTTCCCTCTATAAAATCAATCTCGTTGAGTCGCCTTAATCCATTGATGCTACCCTTTTTGCACACCCTATCCTCAATTCGGAGAGCCCAGTCGCCACCGAGCTTCACCAACCCGCCGCCGATACCTCCCATCGTCATCGCCTGCCTTCGAGCCTTTCCAACCCCGCGCAAGCCACAAGTAAGGACTTCTTGCTGCCTCTCATCCTTTTGCCCCTTCTAGCATAGAGAATGGAGCACTAGAGCACCTATATGGCGAGCTCCGCCGCTGCCGCCCATGACGCCACCACTTGGTCAATGCCGACCGCCGTCCAGTTCGCTAACGCCTTTCTTAGCCGTCGATTTCTTGATTTGTGGCCAAGATTAGAACCCAATGAAAGGTTATGAACCCAGTCCACTATGGACCATAGACCACAACCTAGCCTCGATACATAGACCCTATCAACCCAGTATCTAGTTTTTATTCTAATTCGTGTAAGTTCTGGTAAATGCCTCTTTTGTGCTTAGGTCATTGATTTGAAGGAAAATACAATTTAGGTCCTTCATTTTACATCAAAGCACCCATACTTTTTATAAATTATAACTTAGCCCTTATGTTTTACACTTTGTTTCCTAAAGTTATATTTAACTCCCTAGCCTTTACTATTTAAGTCAAATACATGTTTTCTAAAATAAAATCTATTTTGATAGCACCTTTGCTTAATAAAAATAATTTTTATTTGCTTTAGGATTTATAAAACTAATTAAATAATTAATTTTTCTGAATAGTTAATTTTGCTAAAGACCCTTAGTCTCTAAACCTTCATAACTTTTAGCTCGTAAATCTGATTTAGCTAATTTTTGCGCTCACGAAATCGTAGAAACGAGTACTATCTTCTGGTAGTGTTTTCATAGTCATTAGGAACTATTTGGTGTAATGTTTCTTATTTGTTTATGTATGCTTTTGCGGTATTTATCAATATTAGAGGCCGAGCAAGAAGAGAACTTTCAAGACTATTGAGCAGCAGTTAGCAGGAAAACAGGCAAGTGTCCTTGACCATATTGTACCTATTAAGGATTAGTTTATTTTTATGCATGTTTGTCTAAATTTGAATACCGTGTCATTTATCCTTCCTTATTATTCCTTGTCGCCTGGGTTATGGTATAGTGTACGAAATTTTGGGTATGTCATGCTAGTGCAGTACTTTGGGGGATTAAAATTGAATAATAATAAACTTGACTAATATTCACTTGAACCTAATTATCATTTGGGTAATTTAGATGGCCCAAGCAGGAGGATGTTGAAGATGGTGTGGGTATGCACAAGTACAGGTAATGTACTGTTTAGTTTGTGGTAGTGCCTGCTTGTGGTCATAAAAACCAAATTCATAGAGCGGCCACCCAGGGAAAGAGCGCAAAGCACATGGCTGATATGGGTAGGCGTGTTTAGTATTAGATGTCTTCCCAGTTTTGCGGGCGTTAGAGGAAGGAGGACGAGAGGGTTACTTTCGTCCTCAGGTGATGAAGGGTTACTTCTAGCCACGGCGCTAGAGGGGGCTTCTGTAGGGATGGTTAATCCCACATCGGTGAAACCTTAACATGGATGTTTTGTAAGCTGGGAAGCGCTTTAAAAGACCATGTGGTGATCTCTTGGCCTCACACCTACGGTAGTGTGTTGGCAATAGGGAGACTTTAGTCACCGACGGGTGATGGAATCACCAACCTGTGGGTAAAGTTGTGCAACCTCTACAGAGTGTAAAACTGTTATAATAGCCCTGCTCACGGTCAAGAGCGGCCTGGATCCTCACATGATTAGATGGATGATTGGTTGAATCTGGTGGGTAACCAGATTTGGGTGGTACTGCAGGTGGGTAACCTGTAGTATTCTGGTATGAGTGGGTAACTCATAGTTTTGCTATCGGTGGGTAACCGATAGTGTTGGACAGGCGGTTAACCTGTTGGGTTACTTTTCACCTAGTAAATAGGATACTTGTATAATTGAGTCATAGGATGCATAGTGCAGTAAACCCGTGTCAAGCCTATTTCTTGTTTTACCCTGCATGTCATTACTTTCCCCCACTTGCTGAGTACTTTATGTACGCACGTGTTTTAGTTTCCCTATGTTGTTGCTATATTACAGTTGCTCAGACAACACTGGCGAGATGGACTACGTGGATGATGACTACTACGATTAGGCGTGCGACCCCCGGTGGACTGCCTATGGTGTTATGGAGTCTTCCGCTATTTTTTTTTATCTTCTTGATGTATTTCAGACTATGTAACAATTGTATGATATAATAATAATGATATTGGTTATTTACTATTACTTCACTTTTGTCTTCTATGTGTCAAAACTTGATCCTGGGCACGTATACAGAAGCATTGGTTTTGGCCTTAAAACCGGGTGTGACAGGTGTGATCCCTGGCATGCAGACAGTCCCACTCGGACAAAACACTCTGCTAGTAACGTTTGGCACCTGGGAGAACTACAGGATGGAGCGCATCACCTTCGAGGTTGCGGATTTAGACTCCACTTACCACACCATTATTGGGCGGCCAGCCATGGCCAAATTTATGCCATGCCACATTATTCGTACGTGATGACGAAGCTGCCAGGGCCAAATAAAGTCATCTCACTACACTCGGATGTACGAACCTCCTATGACTACGACAAATAGAGTTGCGAGTTGGCGGAAAAGATGGTAATGGCATCGGAGCTCACAGAGATAAAGCTGGTGGTTGCAAACACGAAAGAGACCAACCTTGATGCCCCTCCGAAGAAGGTGCTGAAGGCCACGGTGCAGGTAGAGATTGTGGAGTCAAAAAAGATTTAGCAAGATGATAGTGATGTATCCAAGACCACCAACATTGGGGTCAATTTAGATACTAATTAGGAAACCGCACTCATCCTTTTCCTTCGATGTAATAAAGACATATTCGCATGGAAACCCTCTGACATGCCGAGTGTCCCAAGGGAAAAGGCTGAGCATAGACTACATGTTTGACCGAGCGCTAAGCCCGTGCAGCAATGTCTTCGATGATTTTTGCAGAATCGTAAGGACACAATTCATAAAGAAATCGGCTGATTACTGGCGGCTGGTTTTATCAAAGAAGTGTTTCATCCCAACAGGTTAGCTAACCCAGTATTAGTGCGGAAAAAGAACAAGGAGTGGCGAATGTGCGTGGATTACACCGGCCTTAACCAAGCCTGTCCCAACAATCCATTCACCCTCCCTCGTATCGATCCAGTGGTTGACTCAACGGCTGGTTGCACTTTATTGTGCTTCTTAGACGCCTATTCAGGGTACCATCAGATCTCCCTAAATGAGTCCGACCAGCTAAAAACATCGTTCATTATGCCCTTAGAAGCTTTTTGTTATACAACAATGGCTTTTGGGCTAAAGAACATGGGTGCCACATACCAGCGGACAATGTAACAATGCTTGGATAGCCAGATCCGAAGGAAAGCCAAGGCCTATATAGATGACATGGTGGTCAAAAGCTGACTCGCCATCGACTTAATACAAGACCTGGCCGAGACATTTGACAACCTTCGAAAGTACAACATGAAGTTGAACCCCGAGAAATGCGTTTTCGGTGTTCCATCAGGGAAGTTACTCGGTTTCTTGGTCTCACATCAAGGAATCGAGGAAAAATCCAGAGAAAGTAAATGCCATAGTGCGGATGGGTTGTCCGCACTCTCAGAAGGACATCCAGAATTTGACTGGCTGCATGGCGACACTTAGCTGATTTGTGTCACGACTCGGCAATAGGGGACTACCTTTCTTCCGACTGCTCAACCAATAGGATTCATTTGCCTGGAATGATGAAGCCCGGCAAGCCTTGGAAGAATTCAAGGCCTACATCAGTGGCCCACTGGTGTTGACACCCCCTGAACCAAAGGAAACTTTGGAGCTGTACATCTCTACAACCACACAAGTTGTCAGCACAGTGCTCGTGGTTGAACGGGTGGAAGATGGCAAGGCTCAAAAGGTGCAGCGTCCGGTTTACTTCATCAGTGAAGTTTTATTAGATTCTAAAATATGGTACTTTTAGCTCCAAAAGCTAGTGTACGCACTCCTGATGATGTCTCGTAAGTTAAAGTATTACTTCGAAGTTCACACATCCTTCAGGCTGGGTGAACTGCTACACAACCGAGATGCAACCGGGATAATAGCCAAATGGGTCGTTGATCTTGGATCATATCAGATCACCTTCAAGCCTCGTGATGCAATCAAAGGCCAGGCGTTGTCAGATTTTATCACCGAATGGACTAAGTCCAAATTACCTCCGACACCGCACGAAACAAGTTACTGGACCATGTTGTTCGACGGCTACTTACAACTGGAGGGGGTCGGTGCAAGGGTAGTACTAGTATCCCCAGAAGGAGTCAAGACGTGCTATGTCCTTCAAATGCATTTTCACGCATCTAACAATGCAGCGGAGTACGAGGCTCTCCTACATTGGTTGCAAAAGGCCATATCACTCGGCGTTAAACGAATAAGTATCTCCGGTGACTTGATGCTGGTAATCAATCAAGTGACCAAAGAATGGTATTGTTCTGATGAAAGCATGACAGCATACTGCTGAAGTTCGGAAGCTAGAAGACAAGTTTGATGGCATCGAGTACAAGCACGTGATCCAAAAATTCAATGAGGATGCAGATGTACTGGCCAAGCTTGGGTCCAGCAGAGCTAAAATACCCAAGGGGGTATTTCTCGATGATCTACACAAGCCATCTGTACTGACCTAGCAAACTGTGGTGCAGGCTGTCCAAGGCAAAGAGGTAACACCGCAAGTCATTTTAATAGAAATAGACTAGAGAACCCCGTTCCTCGAGTATTTGAACAATGGAACATTGCCCGCTGACAAGGAGGAAGCCCTTCGCATCGTCCATAAGTCAAGACTGTGTTGTGCCGTCGATCACCTCTTGTACAAACAGAGCTCATACGGGGTACTGTTGAAATGCTTATCACAAGAGGAGAGCATCGCCATCCTGAGGGAAATCCACGCTGGCATATGTGGTAACCATGTGGGTCCCTCAATGATAGCAACTAAAGCAATGAGACAGGGGTTTTATTGGTCAACTGCGGTTGCTGACACCAAGGATATCGTCTAAAAATATGAAGGCTGCCAATTCTTCGCCCGCCAGATGCATGTGCCCGCCACCAAACTTCAGAATATCCCAATAACATGGCCATTTTCAGTATGTGGCTTAGATATTTTTGGTCCTTTTCAAAATGCTCAAGGGGTCATTACTCATTTGTTCATGGCGGTGGACAAGTTTTCTAAATGGATCGAGGTGAAACCAGTTAGGAAAATTTCTGCAAAAAAAGGTCACCGAATTCATGATAGAGATAGTAACTCGGTTTGGTGCTTCACAGAAGATCATCACTGATAATGGCAGTTAGATCATGGCACAGGAATTTCAGGACTTTGTGGCCAGGGTAGGCTTCAAGATCGGTTATGCTTCCATCGCCCATCCACAAAGTAATGGCCAGGTCGAGCGTGCAAATGGCCTCTTGTTATCTAGAATTAAGCCCTGTATATTTGATAGGCTAGAAAAATATGCTCGACACAGGTTTGAGAGTTACCGTTAGTATTGTGGGGGCTTTAGACCAATATCAGTCGAGCCATAGGGCACTCACCATTTTCTTTAGTTTACGGATCCGAAGCAATGCTGCGGACTGAAGTTTTGTTTGCTTCCCCGCGTACAGTGGCATATGAGGAAATGATATCCAATGAGCACCGGTGTGATGACCTCCTATTGTTGGAAGAAAAACGAGACACCACTTTGATTCGGTCGGCCAAGTATCGGCAAAGCTTGCGGCAATATCATGACAAAAACATCAGGTCACGGGATTTTGCAATTGGTGGTATGGTCCTAAAGCAAGTTTAGTCAACAGTTGGCAAACACAAGCTATCGGCTCCATGGGAAGGACGTTTTATTGTGAAGGAGGTCACTCGGCCAGGTGCATATCAGTTGATGCACGAGGATGGGTCAAACCTTCCTAGTTCTTAGAACATATCTTAGCTACGTCATTTCTATGCTTAGCTTTAGCAGTTTTTTTATATTTGTATACATCTATTCTTTTTAATAAACATATATATCTTGCGGTCAAGATATTTTGTCATACAATTTACAATTCCTGTGAAATACTCTCTTACCTTGTTAAGTATAGTCATGACTCAAATTTTCATTCTTGGTATTACCATAACTCGCACATGTTGACCAAGTGGGTTCTTAGTCCCTAGGGTTCATGTCATCTATTCTAGACCGAGGCAACTTTCCTAATTCGCATATGCTTGACCGAGTGGGTTCTTAGTCTCCATGGTTTATATCAGTTATTGGGAATGTTGTTTAGAATGCTGACGTGCGTTGTGTATTGGTTGTGAGCATTTAACATGAGTTCATACAATACATAAACAAAGCAGCATGGCCCAAGAATTTATCATAATACTGGTGATGGATCTAGATCCTAAGGGTCTACTAAATTACATTTCATTATTACTAGTTGTGAAACTCTATCTGACAAAAACGATACAAACCATTACACTTTTGGTAATGGATCTAGTTCTATCTGGTTAATCAAGATGCTCGCAGTTCCCTATGCTTCTGTTACCAGATCTTCACATTGTTTGTTGGATAGGTCTTCATGGAAACCTTCAGCAATCACATCTAGATTAATTTCCGGAATATGTGATTTGGCGATAGCCAAAACTTGAGCGCCTACCGGTCCCGAAATATGCCAAGCATGCTCTTTCACTCGGCTTGGGGCTTCTTGTAGATGAGTGAGAAGATCTCAACATCGGGGTGGTTTTTCTTCCGGCACGATGTATTGGGCTACCACCTCCGCGTCTTTTTGTAGAGCTGAAGAGACCAGCGAAGACTTTTATCACCTTCAATAAATTTCTTTTGTAAAAGCTCATAAGTCTTTTTTGACTCTACAGGAACACTATTATCACACATTTCCATGGGAATATAGCTCAACCGCGCTGGTAATGTAGGGACAAAAACTTACCTCTCAGACGTTTCTTGGTGTCTGCCTTTTCTGACTCAAGAGTGGGTGCCTTTGCCTTGTACTCTTGTTTGAGCTTTTCCACCTCTTTTAAAGTTCCTCGAAATTTATTTAAGTCATCTATGGCCATCTTGAATATTTTTTTAGCTTCGGCCAGCCCGGTTTCCAGCTGAGCATTTCTTTTATTTTGAATCTTGATTTTTTCTTCAGCATCTGTTACACAAGCAGAGTAGGTCGGAAGTTGGAGTTTAAAATGTAAGGGCATGACATGTTCTTCCTTCAGCCTTTTTTTTCTAGTAAGCCCGAGATTCTTCCATGGTTTTGAAGCCATCCTTTAATTTTTTAAAATTGCTTTTGATTTCACCTGAAGCTTGGAGTTGTTTTTTCAGTTCTTGATTTTGACTCTTCAACTCGTAGATAATACTAGAGGATGATTCTAGAGATTTCAAATAGTCTTTCAACTTAGCAATCATTATTGCCGAGTCAGCCTCATTTTTGCATTTAGAAGCACTTAAGATAACTATGCGACAAGGAAATCAGAAAAATACAGTGCAATAATAGGTCATTGCGTTTTTGTCATGTAAATTATTGTCAATGTACTTGACAGTTTAAATTGAAGTTCATCCATCTGGGATGAGCTTGTCTTCAACTCGAGGAATAAACATCTGACTTCCAGCCTCTCTTTGGCAAGTTGATCTTCGGTCTCCATTGCTTTGGCACAGGTCCATTCCACAAGTTGCAGAAGTTTGCTCTTATTAGCCATGTGTGACTTCAAGCGCTGCAATAAAAGTATAGGACAAAGAGATATGTCATTACTTTGAGTGATAATCGAAGGTAAGCATACATCCAACTTCTTACCTGGAACGAGTGGTAAGCTTTCTCGATGAAGCCCTCGAATGTTTTCAGTTCTTCTTGCTCATCAGATTCATCAAAGCCCGCAATAGCATATTTGCTAGTATGATACAATGTCCTGGTGGGGATAGTTTCTTCTGAGGATCCTTCTTTCACCACACAGTGAATTGGAAGTGGCGTGAGCTCTTCTTCGGGGCTGATCAGATAATCATATGTTGCTTTTGGCAACTTTTCAAATACTAAGGAAGGCTCTTCTACACTGACTGGTGAAGAGGTGCCAGGGGTTGTCGTTCCTGGTACATTTAGATCTGGCACAGAAGGGGTCTTGGACCTGTTAGTTTCTTTTATTGTCTGGGGGGGGGGGGGTGTTGGAGAAACATTAACGTCATCAGAGGACTCATCCTTGGATGTCCTGTTCTTCATTTTCGATTGATCTTCTTCAGGAACGGTGCTTTGTGTCGTGTTGCCCGAAGAAGTGTTATCAGATGATCTACATGACATACAACCATCAACATAGTTGTTTTTTAACAAATTAGAATTATGGTCATTAGACACGCTTAACGTGGCTGACGTTTAAACTTCAATCCTAATAGTTTCGGTGGCGGACTAGATGGCCTCGCATCCTTTGCAACATCAGGGGTCTCTTTAGTTGTGGAATGCTTCGTATTCTTTTCCTTCGGGTGCTTTTGCTCTTTCAAAGACTTGGCTTCTGCATCTCCTCTAGATCCTTGCTGAGTGGTTGATGACTCAGCTGTAGATTTTTTCTTTGCCTCTTGTTAAAGTCTATCCAATCTTTTAGCCAAAGACTCTTCTTCATCAGATTCTTCAATTTGAGCTTTCCGATGCTTGTGAGCTGGCTGTCGACTTGGTGATTCTTCTCGTGACACAGGAGGCAATGAGGGGCTTGAGGAATACATATCCAGTTTCTGCAACTTATATTACATGTTTTTTATATTCAATATTCAAATAAATATTAGGATTAACAGGACTGGCAGTGGTTACTTACTTCATTCCTGGCGGTCTTGGAATGATGTCCTACTCTTGCAGACCCTCGGGTCCAATCAAGCAAGCATGAAAAAATATTCTCAAGCCAGAGCGTTAATTCCTGTTCTGATAACTCTCCAGGCACTTCCATGGTTGAATCAATGTTAAGATTGAACTTCCAACCACGGACATGGCTTTTTTCGATGGGTTGGACTCAGAGATATATGAAGCTCAAAGCAATATCTACTCCACTATATCCCTTTGATTTCAACACAACAATCTGATTTAAGATTGCATCGACCTGAGCCTTTTTGTTCAGGGATGCCTTCGCGGACCATTCAAACCGAGGCACAGGAGCCTCAGCAGTGAACTTCGACAAAGGTGGTATATGGTTTCCATGGTAAAATCAATCTGCGTGCCACCCTTTGTTCATCGAACGAAGAGGAACTTTGATATATTTTGACTTATTCCTCAATTGGAATCCTGCGCCTCCCATTACATTGTTGCTATTTGATTTTAGGACAAACATTTCTTTGAAAGTATTGAAATGGGGGGGCGAGTCCCAGGAATACCTTGCGCATATGAATAATGATAGAGATATGGAGAATCGAGTTTGGATATAGATTCACAAGGTTGATGCCATAGAAGAACAGCAGCCCTCGGAAGAAATCACTACATGAAATCCCAAATCCACGATAGAAAAAAGATGCAAATACAATGATATGATCTACTGGGGGTTGCGGGATCTTCTGACCTATCGCTTCAATCCAATCCCTAGTTTGTTGATCTTGGAGCACTCCATTAATCATGAGCCCGTTGATCATCTCTGCATCCATGGCGGTGATTGGGAACTCCTTGATTCCGATGGGATGTCAAAAACTACCTCATCTTCGGTCTTGCCAGGGGGAAGCTTGATCCTTTAACTGGGATTTACTGCTTTGGCGAGTGCGCTTGGGTGCACGTATGACCATAAAGGTTTTACCTCCACAACTATAAACTTTGTATCCACAACCATAAGACTTTAACTCACAACCATAAATTTTCACTCACAACCACAAGATTTTCACTTACAACCATAAATGTATTCACATACAAATGTATAAAAATAATAATTCATTCTCATAACCATATATATATATATATATATATATATATATATATATATATATATATATATCACTCCCTAGTCACTTTGCACTGAAACACCGAACCAGCCTGCACTCCACTGACCGAGCCACATGTAATGCATGCATACGTGCAATGCTCATTACTTTGAATCTTCATTATTTAAATGCCTCCATCAGTATATGTATTAAATGGTAGCCATAATTCACGTGAGACTTCATTCCTTCCTTTTTATAGCCATCGGTAGCATCACTATTCTCTCCATTTCTTCCAGTTCCTCCCTCCCTTGCATGCAGGAAGACAACAGCTCTTGAGAGTTGAGATGCACCGGAGGCTTGAATCCGGACGGCAGCATGCGGCGCCACACGAATGTGCCAACATAACGTGTGCCAATCACTACGGTGAAGCTATGGTCTGCCCTGTGCCTAATACAAACGGCAAAACCCGAAAAATTCTGAAAAAGCGTGCACAGTAAAAATATTTGGGCGCCCAAGAAACCACCCCCCAAGTCGCAAGTCACAACATTTTTTCACGCGCTAAACCATAAGGCTTTAACTCACAACCATAAATTTTCACTCACAACCACAAGATTTTCACTTACAACCATAAATGTATTCACATACAAATGTATAAAAATAATAATTCATTCTCATAACCATATATATATATATATATATCACTCCCTAGTCACTTTGCACTGAAACACCGAACCAGCCTGCACTCCACTGACCGAGCCACATGTAATGCATGCATACGTGCAATGCTCATTACTTTGAATCTTCATTATTTAAATGCCTCCATCAGTATATGTATTAAATGGTAGCCATAATTCACGTGAGACTTCATTCCTTCCTTTTTATAGCCATCGGTAGCATCACTATTCTCTCCATTTCTTCCAGTTCCTCCCTCCCTTGCATGCAGGAAGACAACAGCTCTTGAGAGTTGAGATGCACCGGAGGCTTGAATCCGGACGGCAGCATGCGGCGCCACACGAATGTGCCAACATAACGTGTGCCAATCACTACGGTGAAGCTATGGTCTGCCCTGTGCCTAATACAAACGGCAAAACCTGAAAAATTCTGAAAAAGCGTGCACAGTAAAAATATTTGGGCGCCCAAGAAACCAACCCCCCCCCCCAAGTCGCAAGTCACGACATTTTTTCACGCGCTACGTGCAAAGTGCGCCTGTCAAGATTCGAACTCGTAACCTCACCTTCGCGCGTAGCCTCCCCTACCATTGCCCCATACACTTAATTGTGACTACATCCTGTATTCACTCTTTTTATATTTTACCTCTTTGCCATGTGCTTTATATCGGACATATGACAAAGGCCATCTTTGCCGTGTGCTTTATATCGGGCACACGACAAAGACCATCTTTGCCGTGTGCTTTATATATGGCACATGGCAAAGACCTATTTATATATTTTATAACATATTTTTTGTTAACTAAATTATTTCCAATAAAAAAGTGTTGAACTACGAAGTTGTATAACTTATTAAGGTCTATAACTTTTGTTTTAGTCATTTGTTTATTTGACAAAGTGGTAGTAACATTATTCCCGAATTCTTATATGTCTCATTGAATATTTCATAAAACTATATGAGACTATTAGATTTTATGAACAATATTTTTGATTAAATTGAGTAATGAATAAATAACCAAAATAAAAGTTGTAAGTCTTCAAAAGTTATACAACTTTGTAGTTCAATTTTTTTTTATTTGAATTAATTTATGGTTTTAAATATAATTTGAATTTATATTTTGTCGAGTGTTAGGTAAAAAACACTCGGCAAAGAGGGTGTTTGCTGTGTGTCAAATAAAATGCATGGTAAACATCATCTTTGCCGTGTGTCAATCTTTTTTTACATACGGTAAAGATTTTAAGATGTGTTTTAATTTAGCATACGGCAAACACCATCTTTGCCGTGGGCCCAAAATAAAACACACGACAAAGAAGGGGGCACATGGCAAAGATTAATTTTCCCGTAGTGAATGTCCTCTATGTCCAGTTTTTTCTATAACAAATTCAATTTGCTCAAAGTTTAATACTTCTGATTTCTTTTCTGCTTCTCTCGGATTGAATCTGCAGGTTGTTCTTGCAACGGCGGTGCATCAGAGCAACGTCAAGACCATCGTTATGTACCAGCACAGAAGGACATGGCACCAACAGCAGCCAAGTATCCAAATATTGTGATTATAAATTCAATTTTCTGGTAGGTTTAATAGCTTTTATTCTTTTTATGTTTATCTCAGATTTTGCATGCAGGTCCAAATGATCTGCCTGCCCGATGGAGTGTACAAGAAAATATCCCAATTAGTGAGTCGAGAATGGAACAGACAAAATGTACAAGCAAAATGTTCATGGTCAAGGGAATAGCAAAATGTATTGTCTTTGTGAACACAATCATGTACTCGGTTTTATTAGCCACTCAAATAACGAGACAGGCTCATTTTATGTTACTTAAATTTTGAAAGATGAGAGCACCAAGAAACAGAGGGATGTTGTTAGCTTGGAGGCCAAAGATGTGTAAAATGAGATTAGTTGTGAGCATAAAATTACTTTATATGTAATCACAATAAAGTGGTAGAATGGATGAAAATTGCAAAATGATACCAGTTTGTGACCATAAAATCAGTTTTCATATAATCACAATATTCAGTCAAATCCAATGTGGAGGTTCTGATGGCAAAACAAACATTTCATAACATTTATTGACCACAAACTTGTTTCCATTGGGTGAAAGGGAATCAAAATTATATTTCACTAGTACTAGTAGAGCCAGCAAAAGTATATTTGTTGAGATAGCAAAAGTCACCATGCATTGTCTTTTTCTATTTGCTGAATAGCACTTCACAAAACAAGCTGCTTCCGTCGACACTAATGTTTGTTTGGCGAATGCATATCTACCTGCTTTGTTTAACTAAGATCAATTCTGTGTATCACAAAATAGTTTCGTGTTCCTGCAATCATAAACTAACCAACTCATAAGTGTAAAAACTCAACCCACACTGACGCCTCAAAGAAAAAAATCGCAAAAACCAAGAAACATGAGTGGAAAAAAATAGACATAAAAGTATTTCTTTTATTCACCCATATAACTATTTATGCTTCACGCGATCAACAAAATTTACAAGTTGACTTAGTTGTACTATCAACAAGACTTTACTATGACCATAAATTAAGATCTAAGAATGCATGCAATTAATATCCCTAATTAAGCGTGCATGGTCCATGCATGTTTAGCCCGAAGGTGCATGCTCTAATTTAGAGAGGGACTGCCTGCATGTAACCTTATGGTCAGGTGGTCTCAAATTAGTCTGAAATTAATTACGATCCAGGTGGCCTTGTAAAATAGGAATTAACAAATAATAAATAACAGAAATTAAGAGCAGAGCATGCATGCAAGGTATACGGTGGGAATAATTAATGGGTTTAATTTCCTATTATGTGAAGGCTATCAAGAAAATGCAGGCATGCGTGTCTGGTCAGGAGGGTCCCAAGTTTTCTTCCAAATATGTTCATCTCAACTTAAACATATTGTACCGTATTCATTTTTCAAAATGTGTCATTGTTGCGCTTAGTAAATGAACTTATATTCAGAGCCCATACTTTGAATTTTATTTTCAGACGGCCTTATTTGCAACCAGGAATTGTGGTAGCAAAATTTACAATAATTTATGTTTTACCAGCTTCAACCATACATGCCCTACATGTTAACTTGGATTTTGCATTCACGCACATAATTGTTTGTGACTACAAATCTAAGCAATTGACAAACTAAACAATATTTGTAGTCCAGCTAATTTCTGTGCAAATGGCAGTGGTTTTACATCCAATTTTGCAGCAAAATGATCATAATTTATTTGTAGCATGAGTCCAGCACACATGTATGTGTGTTCACTCTGTATTTTTCACAATCCAGAAGTATAAAAATATGGCCAGTTGAATTGTAGAATCGTAAATATTCTTGGCTCCATGATCACAGAGAAGTACCCAATTGTAAATACATGTTAATGAAATAGCAAAACATACTCAAATTCCTACCATTAAAATTCTCATCAAGTAGCAAAATATACTTGTGTTTCTAATTCTATAGGAATTTATTTGCAATTTAAGTACGTTGTATGGACGACCAGATTTTTGAATATTTATGGGCTGCTAATTTACAGCGTGAGTTCCACTCAAATGCTGTCCTGTTAACTCCACATTTTCTTTACAACCAGGACACATAAAATTTTCTTTGGTGAAATAGCAAATAGTTTATTTGTTGCATGATGAGATATAGGAAATAGTTGGCGTACTTGTCATCATAAAACTTGATAAAAAATTTTATGATAAAAGAAACTTTTTGCTATGAATTGTGTGGGTTCTTATAGTTTCTTATAATTGTCTGGGCTTTTGTGATCACGTGAATCAGATCTACTACGAGCTTTCCATTCTGAGATGCCATCTAAAATGAGAATTAATAAAAATAATTAATGACTATGATTAAAAGCTCTAGTGTGCGCATACATGCAATTAGTAGGAACAACTAAGAGCTGCATGGTTGGTGAAACATGCATGCGTGGTAAGTATCAGGCGGGTGGATAGGGTGGCTAGAGTGTCACTTAATATACCACACCCTGGGTGTGAATATATATATATATATATACACACGCTAATAGGTAAATCTAGCAGGTAGGAATGGTATGCGGGTTGTCACATTTATTAAAGGCAGTGGTGATACTGTTTACAACATTTATTACGTAGCAAAAATTGGGTTCTTGGTGATATAATATTGAAATCACTCGCCTATAACTGGGGGCTGTAATGCCTTATGTTTTGTGATTTATCATTGAAATCACTCGGATAATAGGTAAGTCCCGTAGCTGGGGCTGTAATGCCTTTTTGTTTTGTGATTTATTATTAAGATCATTCGGATGTCTAATTATTCTAAGCTTAGGGGTTACAGTACATATGGTTGGCGTTAAGCTTTATCAATCACTTGGAGGGAGTGGTAGCATCAGTCTCGGGGGTTATGGTTCTTAATTTTTAACATATCACTCGGAGGAAATGATATTTTTTAATCCTGATGGACGATTGAGATTGTTTAATTCGAACTCACAAGGCATTTTAAATCAAGTTTCAATACCTTATGAGTTGGGGGCTATGCTTATGGAATATGCCTTTTTAACTAGCTATCACGAAAGGAGATTTTTTGTTTGTAGCAAGAGAAGCACTTTTCAATTTTGAGAAGTATCAAGATAAGTTGAAGATTTGTATTAAAAATTGAAAGTTCTTGCGGGCTACTATGGTATATAAACATACGGGATACTTAACCACTCGACAATATGACCGAGTGGGCCGAAGGCTGGGTAACGAAGCACTGCAGATCAAGGCCTAGAATATAACTACTCAGATATTTGTTTAGAGTAGGCTACAAGTTAGGTCAAGAGATATGGTGTATAGATAGAATCAAATGTAACCAAATGATAGATTTCCATGTAAACTGCTGCCCTTCATTTATATAAGGAGGGCCGGGGACTTTAGAAATCATCAGAACTCGTATTAGGAATCTTTGCCTAGTACGAACCCTAGAAATACAAGAACACCAAACAGGACGTAGGGTTTTTATCCGCAAGGAGGCCCGAACCTGTATAAACCCTATGTCCTGTGTCCATCAGTTTTCATACTCATATGCATACCTAGAATTACAATCGAGATTATCTCTCGACAGCTCCTCACAATAACGGGTACCACTTAATCACTGCTCCGCAATGTAGTTGCAAGATATTAATACGATGAATGGGTTCAATACTACTGTTTGAAATTATTAATATTTGTATTGCAACAATGATTGTTGTAGCTATAGTGCAAATTAAATTTATTATTCTGCATGACAACTTAACTTGATGCTAAAACTTGAGAAATAAGGATTTACTCTTAGGCTAGCTTTGTGGCAACATAAACCCTACCCTTACCCTATGCATGTCTAGGAGTCGTTTGTAGTTGCCTATTTTGTCAGGTCAGTCTTGCTGAGTATTAGTTGCTCAGGGCGTAGCTCTTTGTGGTTTTTCAAATGATTAGGGTGATAGTTTCCCGACATCTAGAATGCTGAGTGGGAACCCTACAATCCATAGGAGAAGTAGCAAGTTGATTCCCGGTACAATGTTGTGGGCACGACACTTATCAAGACCGGACCTACTTCTATGTATCATCATGAGAGAACAATTATATCTTATGTTTTTCACCGAACTATTTTATCTATTGTTGAACTATTCCATTTTTACACTTTGAAAACTCTGATTTTTAATTTAAATTTGAATTTATGTAAAACTCTATACTCTATGTTTGTTCTTGTTGCAACTATATTATTCTTTCATGTGTGTAGTATTTGATGGCACAGCGCGTGTCGCCACCCGAGTAAGATCCTGCAACGGAATCGTCTCCGTGGTAAGGCAATTCTATTATAGTATGGTATCAGAGCAATCTCAGCAATAGTACAACATTCAAAGACATATTTTCAAAGACCCCGTTACATACTTGTGAGGACGTGCCCATTAAGGTCTATAATAGTCATGAACAGGTGGCAAGCTAACTTCTGACTACAACCTAGGCATAGATTTACATTAATGCAAAACTTACTATTCTATAACAACGCATCTATGCTCAGGTAAGAAGGTAAGTTGCAAAATGCTTGTACTCTCCGGTTAGCGGAGTGGCACAAGGCGTCCCTACCCAAGTGGGTTGAATGAGAGTCCTTATTTTTTGGAATGCATGGGATTGTCTGTCACTGATGCCATAGTGAACTTCCTGCCACATGATTTCGATCGTGGATGCTTTCTCCAGGAAGTGGCCTACCTAGGCGTATGGAATGATATGAGGTGTATTTAAATTCTTGTCAAATATATTATCTATCTATCTATCTATCTATCTTTTCTCTTGGTTCCTTGTTTTCGTTGTAAGAACCAAGGTAATCCATTCAAACCTATCTTTTCTTTAGGTTCCTTGTTTTCATTTGAGTCTTTTGTTCCTTCCTTCTTATTCTTTTGGGACTCGTTTTTGGATTATCATAAGTAGTGGTTGTCATCCATCACCGAAAAGGGGGAGATTGTAAGGTTCATGACCATTGAGGTCACCCAAGGTATGATTGTTTTGGTGATGAATGACAAACATGAAATATGACTAATGTCTACATGAGTATTGTTCATGTAGGAAACCTTATATATCTTATGATGATCATTGATGGTTGCCTTGGCGATTGATGATAATGACCGTAAGCATGGAGGCTTATGAGCTTGTTGGAGTACAAGGGTTGATGGAGATGGATCAAAGCTGAGGACAAGCTATGGAGCAAGTGTTGGGAACACTTGTCTAGTTGTTAGGGCTTTGAGTCCATAGGAAAAACCGGACTATCAAGGGGGTCTAGGTCATTTATCTTAAGTCATGTCTAGTCAGTGATGTGCATGGATGCTCGGTGAAATCACAGGCAATAGGTGACAGTGAAGAAGCCAAGGACCGGTTGAAAGAAGCCAGGAAACAAAGTCAAGAGGAGACGAGGAGTTTCAGCTTCTGCAGGTAAAGACCGGACAGAGAGGTCTTGGAGACCGGACGGTCCGGTGATCAGAGGAAAATTCTCAACAGAGAAGATGTTGGATGCGAGGAATTCTGTTGGTGAAAGAACCATAGAGACTGGACAGTCCGGTGTGTAAACCGAATGGTCCGGTTTGCATAGATATGGTTTTGACAAAAGAGGATGCATCGACAACGTCTCTGTTTGGAGAAAGGAGAGAAGAGACCGGACAGTCCGGTGTGAAGACCGGACTATATGGTCATCAGGGGAGGCGATAGAACACAAAGAAGAAGTTTCTGTTGGGACCCAGATTTATGAAGGCAGGATGGTCCGGTCTGTAGACCGGACTGTCCGGTTAGTATGGAGGAAACAGCGGATAGAGAGCAATGGCTCTGGCGGAGCCGTCCGGTGGAGACCGGACAATCCGGTCTGGACAATGACCTGATTGTCTGGTCAGTACATCCTGAAGGTTGTTTCATGGAGCAATGACTAGTTTGAGGTTGGAAGCCTATATAAACTCGTTGTTGGGGTTTTGGAGACTGTCTTTGGCCATTGGGATTGCTGGGAGCACCTATTGGGAGCCAAAGGGCCAAGAGAGGAGCACTAGGAGAGGATATTGGATATCTTGAGAGTGCTAGTGAGAGTAACATGAGCATTTATGCACATCTAAGGCTAGGGTGCCCTTGAGAGTGTGATCTAGGTTGTTACTCTTGGTCTATGGTGAGACCTAGACCGGTTAGGTGTCATTGATCGAGCCTATCGTGATTGGTTGTGAAGGCCGTCACACGTTTGTACACGGTTTGAGCACGCCGGTGAAAGGGGCATCAATAGTGAGCGCCCGTGTCGGCTCTGGGAGTCCGACAAGTTCTCGAGGGAGGCAAGCTTGTGCTTTGTGCAGCGGTGATGCACATTGTGTCTTCACTCGAGGAGTGATTGCAGGCTCATGGGTAAGAACTCCACTTGGTGGCGGGAGGGACCAGGACTCTGGTGGGAGTGGTCCAATGAGGAGTAGGGGAAGGCGCCATCCTTTCGAGACCTCAGAAAAAAAATCATGAGCCATCTTTTACTGTACTCATTACTATGATGCTTTACTTTCCGCATTTACATACCGGGTTATTCGTGCTTACCTTGCTCTAGTTGACTACCTTGTAGACTTGCATGAATAGACTTCTTTACTTGCTAGTAGTGCTTAGCCTTCATACTTGATCACTAGCATGTATAGGAGTAGCTTTGGCTTAATTGATCATCCTAGTATGTATTGTGCTACTCATGCTTGTATGCTTTCTATATGCTTGTTGATATAGTAGCTTTGCTTAAGTAGAATTCCTTGCTAGCTAGTTGTTTGCTTCCGCATATCTTTGGTAACTAGCTTGCATAGGACTTGTATTGCATTTGTATGATCCACTAGTATGCTTAGCTTGTTGTTCCTTCTAGAGGAATATTATCTTGCTAGTGTGATGACCACTAGGATTCCATAGGAGTTGTATTGCCTTGTGTGATCCACTAGTATGCTTAGGTTGTTGTTCCTTTCATAGGTTCATTATCTTGCTAGTGTGATCACCACTAGGTTTGTGTAGGAGTTATTTTGAGTGGTCGGTTTTAGGAATTGGTGAATTTGGTATATAGTGCGAGTTCCCGATTCACCCCTCCCCCTCTCGGTCACTCGGTCCTTTCATCGTCCCTCATTGCTTCACCCCTATTACCCTCCCATGTGCGCCACACAAAACCCAAATTGTCCTCTGGCGCGCAGGATCGAATCCTGCCACCGCCTCCCGTGCAGGTCCGAATTGCACCATCACGTCTTGCACGGAGGTTCACCCCGCACCTCACCTCTCGCCCTTCCCCTATCACTTTATATTGCCGCCTTCACGCACTCTCCGCCGCCTATCGCATCATAGCCTACACCCTCCCTGGTCGGCCTGAAGCCTATGTTGTCATCAATGCTGCAACCAAGCTGATGACGTTGTGCTCCACAACCTTGTCGACTCCAAAACAAAGAGTAGGTCCCAAGAAAATGCTAAGATGTTGTTGAATCCCAGGCTAGATTACCAGAATAGCACGATGCACGAATGAGTTGTGAAGGTGTGACTAGGAGCAACGAAATATAGTGAATTGGTTTGGCTTGCTCAACACAGCAGCGCCCACGGATCGCAGGGGATGCATAGATGCAAAATTGTATGGATTTTTCCTTTTGCACATTTTTACATCCTTGATTTCTCATGCTTGGTTGATGAGATCACTTTGTTGTGGTGCTATCCAGATAAAGGGTATCGCCGCGTGCGACCTTAATTATGTGCAGGTGTAGAGTAGGCTCGTCATGCAGAAGAGGAAATGGAGCGTGTATCTTTTCATGGAGGCTACTTGTTTGTGGTTGCCGTTCTTTTAGCCTGAGGTTGTGTAACACCCCAGCCCATTAGCAGCCTGTATTAGTAGTAGTTTCGACCCAAGTGGCCCATGAAGTGAAGTGGAGGTGGGATGAGTCCCAGATTGGAAGTTTAGGTGGGTGAGGGTTAGCCTATAACCCTCGTTGTTCCAACCATAGCACCATTGGGTTAACCCTTTTACATGAAGCGAGGAACAAAGCGTAAGAGCGGTGCTATACATGAATACGCATGCCCGCCCCTATGGGAGGGCTGGGCGATAAGTGGACTTTGGACACGGGGCGTTACAGTTGGTAATCAGAGCCTAGGTTATAAGTTCTATTTATAATGAAGCTTAAATTGACACACATGCACTTGTAGGATGGGTAGTTGCGAATTTATTTCCTAATGTTTGTTTGGCTTGTTCTTTGAAGTTCGCATGTTGTTTCTTGAGATTAATGTAGTATTATTTGTGTGTTGTGGTGGCTGTAGTGATGCCGCCTAAGAACGGAAAGCGTGGTCGTCTAGGCCATAATACTAATATTGTGGCTAATAATGAAACCGCTAATAATCAAGATCTTAGTCTAGCGGTGATTGTTGTTGCAATTCAGGCAATGCAGCGAGAGATGACAACTTTGAGGCAGCCTATTCCCAATGCCTCTGCTAGTGCCACTGCTACTACTACTACCGCTACGGGTAGTGTCCCTGCTCATGCTCGTCGGGAGGCAGTCCCAGTTAGTGGGATTTCTTTGATGCGGTGGATGGGTATGAAGCTGGATTTATTTGATGGTAGTGGCTCTCCAGTTGATGCTGTAGATTGGCTGACTTATGCGGAGGATAAGATGGAGGTATTTGAGGTGGTCTATGTAATCGTGTTCGCTATGGAACACAATTGCTGAAGGGAGAGGCCCAGACTTGGTGCAAAGGTGTGCAGAGGGCTAATTCTCATGCACCTGGCACATTGACTTGGCATGTCTTTGTCATGCAATTTGAGAGGAGGTTCTACCCTGCCATATTCCTTGAGAAGAAGAAGATAGACCTGCAAAGCTATAAGTAGGAAAAGAAGACAATGGCTGAATATGAGGTGTTGTTTAACAAGATTATGTGCTTTGTTCCACATGTGGATAATAATGAGTTAGAGAAGGTGGCCCAATTTTGTCAGGGTTTGAGACCTTCAATTTCGCACTACCGTGGAGCAAGCTTTAGGTGTGGAGATGCAGCATCAGTACACATGAGGTGAAACCTTTAGGTAGTGATCAGCCTCGCAGTCAGGATGATAAGAAGGGTTGGTCAAGTGGCCCTAGTCAAAAGAAGGGGAAGTTTCAGCGTCATCATCCATATTGCGGGAAGCCCGCTCAGTCTAGTTCTTCAAGAGGATGAGGTTCAGCGTAGTATCGGGGTATCCCTAAGCCTGGTATGGATATGGTGTGCTTTAGGTGTGGCGATGCGCATAGTCGAGCGAGTGGTACTTGTTCTATTTGTGGCCAGGATCATAAGGACATTGTATGCAGGAAGAATCCTAATGGGAAGTTGCGTTGGGACCCAGTTTCTTCTTCACCTATGAGTGGCACACCTAATGTGTTAGCCTCTACACAACAACGGTTTCTAGCGCCACCTACTCAACAGCAGTTTCTAGCACCACCTACTTAGCAGTACTTGTCCGCACCATTCTACCCTCATAACTTGACAACGCCTTCTACACCGACCGTCCCTTCGCCATCACAGTTTGGTGCCCCTCGGCTACCCCAAGCTATTGTTCCTTCAGTGCCTTCACTTCCTTGGACTTCTAGTGGCTTTACACATGGTGCTTCTTCTTTTGCTGGTGTTCCTAGAGCTTACTCTTTGCCCTCTACAGATGGTAGAGACCGTGGAGATGTGGTGACAGGTACTATCTTAGTTGATTCATTTGATGCATATGTTCTTTTTGACTCCGGTGCTAGTTTCTCATTTGTGTCAGAGGGTTTTGTGGCTCATGCTAGACTTTCTATGCAGAGAATTAGAAAATCCATTATGGTCAGTTCTGCTAAAGGTATTATATCTAGTTGTTTAGTTTGCCCGGGTTGTTCTATTTTTCTTGCTGATGAGACCTTTGTTGCTAATCTGGTGGTTATTCCTCTGGAATATTTTGATGTCATTTTGGGTATGGATTGGTTTTCCAAGTATTGGTCTGTTATATCTTGTTTCTGGAAGACAATGTCTTTACAGGCACCATCTGGGAGAGAGGTGATCTTTATTGGTAGTGCACTAGTGTTATGAAGTATTCTCTTGCCTTGATGTATCAGTTGTTCCCTGTTGGACGAGGAAATCTAGAATTCTTTTTACGATGATGGATGGTAGTGAGGTTATCTTGTGAGTGGAGGACATCAGAATGGTGTGAAATTATCCAAATGTGTTTCTGCTGAGCTTCCAGGTATTCCGCCTGAGCGTGAGGTAGTTTTTGAGATAAAATTAATTCCTGGTACACAACCTATCCATAAGTCTCCGTATCAAATGGCTTCTAAGGAGCAAGTGGAATTGAAGCGACAGTTGGATGACTTCTTGCTAAGGGATTCATTAAACCTAGCAAAGTCACCTTGGGCATTCCCGGTGTTATTTGTGGAGAAGAGGGATAAAACTAAGAGGCTATGTGTGGACTATTGTGCCCTTAATTAGGTTAGTACCAAGAATAAGTACCCTTTGCCTCGTATTGATGTGCTCTTGGAGCAACTGAAAGGTGCTACGGTATTCTCTAAGATTGATTCGAATTCTGGCTATCATCAACTAAGGATACGGGAGGAGGATATTGAGAAGATGGCTTTTAGCACCAGGTATGGGCATTATGAATATATTGTTATGTCTTTTGGACTAACGAATTCCCCTGCTGCTTTTATGGAATTGATGAATCGGATGTTGCATGAGTACTTGGACGACTTTGTTGTTATCTTCCTTGATGATATCTTGATCTACTCAAAGATCGAGGAGGAGCATGAGAGACATCTTAGTCCAGTTCTGAATGCTTTGAGGAAGAATAAGTTCTATGGCAAATTGAAGAAGTGTGCATTTTGGCTTTCTGAAGTATATTTTCTTGGTCATGTGATTAATCAACATGGCATTTCTATTGATCCCAAGAATGTGGCTTCAGTGGTTGAGTGGGCGAGACGTACTAGTGTTACCGAGATGCATAGTTTCTTGGGTCTTGCTGGTTATTATTGGCGTTTTGCACAGAACTTCTCCAGCATTGCAAAGCCGTTGATTAAATTGACAGAGAAACATGTTACCTTTGAATGGACAGATGCCTGCGAGGTCAGCTTTCATACTTTGAAGCATAAGCTAGTGAATGCTCCTGTTTTGACCTTAACTGACAGTGGAAAGCACTACACAGTGTATACAGATGCTTCTCGTATTGGCCTTGGTTGTGTGTTGATGCATGATGGTAAAGTGATTGCTTATGGCTCTAGGCAAGTGAAGAAACATGGGAGGCTTTATCTACCCATGATCTAGAGTTGGCAGCTGTAGTATTTGCATAGAAGTCTTAGAGGCATTATCTATATGGTGAGTCTTGTGATACTTTTACTGATCACAACATTTTGGATCGTATGGCAGCCATAAGCAATTATGATCTTACAAGGAGTTGAACTTGAGGCAGTAGAGATGGCTTGAGTTGATAAGCGATTATGATCTTACAAATCAGTATGACCCTGGAAAGGCAAATGTGGTGGCGGATGCCCTTAGTAGGACCGGTGTTCCTAAAGTGGCAATGCCCTTGATTGCAGATTTGGATCGTATGGGTGATGCTTTGTGCTATGCAGGCATAGCTAGAGAGGAGACTCGGATGCTCATTCAGTCTTCGATTGTTGAGAAGGTGCACGAGGCACAACATCATGATCTCTTGATTCAGGAGGCTCGTAAGAGGATAGGTGATGGTAAACCTCAGGAATTCAGTATAGGTGAGAATGACGTTGTCCTCTTTAGGGGACGTCTTTGTGTGCCCTAGAAATCAGAAGTGAAGATGGACATTTGAAGAGAGGCTTATAGAACTCCTTATACCATTCATCCTGGTGAGAGCAAGATGTACAAAGATCTGAACCAAAATTTTTGGTGGAAGAGGATGAAGGTTGATGTTGCTAAGTATGTTGCAGCTTGTGATGTGTGCCAACGTGTGAAGGCTAAGCACAAGAGGCCTGCAGATTTATTAAAGCCTTTGGAGATCCCAAAATGGAAATGGGAGCATATCACTATGTATTTTGTGATTGGTTTACCTTGTTCTCCTCGAGGTAGGGATTCTATATGGGTTGTGGTTGATCGACTCACCAAGTCGGGCCCACTTCATTCCAATGAAGACAACTAATACAGCCCATGAATTGGTTCCTTTATATATGAAGGAAGTGATACGACTTCAAGGTGTGCCTAAGTCTGTTGTTTCAGATAGGAACTCCAAGTTTGTTTCTAAATTTTGGGAGAGTCTTCACACTGCTTTAGGTACCACACTTTCTCTCAGTGTTGCTTTCCATCTGCAGACCGATGGTCAGTCAGAGCGTAACATTCAAACTTTAGAGGACATGCTCCGGGCTTGTGTCCTTTCTTGGAAGGGTAGTTGGGAGGATCATTTACCATTGGTTGAGTTTGCTTATAATAACAATTATCACACTAGTATAAAGATGACACCATATGAGGCTTTGTATGGTAGACGATGCGTGTCTTCGTTGTATTGGGAATCTTCACAGAGATCATTGGTTGGTCCAGATTGGATTCATGAGACAGTTGGGAAGGTAGAGGAGATACGGCAGAATATGTTAACCGCTCACAGCCGCCAGAAGAGTTATGCTAATAAGAGGAGACGAGACCTCAAGTTTGCAATGGACGATCAAGTCCTTCTCAAAGTATCACCCACTAACTTAGTCCACGGTATATTGGACCTTTTGATATCATAGCCCGAGTTGGCAGTTTGGCTTAGTGCTTGCAGTTGCCTGAGTCAATGAAAGGAGTTCACAATGTCTTCCATGTCTCTATGTTGAGAAAGTATATTTGGGATCCAGAGCAGAAGGTTGAGTTAGAGCCGATTGTGGTGCAAAAGGATTTTACTTTGGAGTGTCGTCCTATGCGTATTCTTGAAATATCGGAGCGTGTTATCAGGAGAAGGACCATCAAATATGTGAGGGTTCTATGGACCAATCAGTTTGAGTGTGAGGCTACTTGGGAGCTCGAGAAGCATATGCGCAAGAAGTATCCGGAACTCTTAGAGACTGGTCAGTGATTCTTGTTTCATTTATCTTTTTGGTTTTTATTATACAAACTGCCAAATTCGATGGTGAATTCTTTTAAGAGGGTTAGAATGTAATACTCCAAATGAATAAAGTAAAACAAAATCCTTTCTTTTAGGGCAGTCTGGGCCCAGAAACCAACAATAGTTAAGCCCAATTTCTGAGTGGACATAGAGCCTAAAACGAAACTCAATTGAAACTCTACTCTCTCATGTGACCTAACTAAGCATTGATCTCTTTCCCACTCCGTTTGCCTCATTCATGTGCCGCCTTCCTGTTGTCTTCCTTCCAGCCACGAGAAAAACCATTGTTGGAAGGTCCTGCCTTGTCCAAGCATCACATACGTTGGAAGAGGTGAGAGCAACTCAGTCTAGTTTTGTTTTGCCATGTTCTACTTGCCACTGTTTTCCTGGTCCTCATGGTGCAGCGCCTCACAGAAGGGAAAACGGGAAGAGAGAAGGAAGCATCGTGAGCTCTCTCAGGTAATGGGACCAATGGGTTTTGGCTTCTCCCCTCCTACAATATTGGTTAGGATCAGTTAACCATTAACCATCAGTGGTGTTTTATCGAATCTGCTGAGTGCGGGGCTCTTTTGAGGCCTTTAAAACCGAATCTTGAAACTACACTAACATAAAAGTTGTAGATCGTTTAAATACCTTTCGAACGAGTATTTAAACACATTTTTTCGTTGAGAATTGAGGGAGTTACAGCTTTCTGAATCTGACTGTCGACTTCAGTTTCAGTTTAGACCAGAATGTGTGTCAGTTACAATGATCAGTTTTGAGTGGCTATTTAAAATTCTTTAGGGACCGAATTACTCCAGCATTACTGTAGTATATTTTAGCCCTATGCGCCTCTTTCCATAGAGTATTTATATGCATGATTTGGCTCACTAGTTTGGGAGATATGATTTTTCAAAGTGAGCGTCGTGCTGCTGTTTGATAGGTTCTGTCAGTCACATTGTCGAGCCATTTAGAAATAGTAAACGTCAAAATTAAATTTTGAAATGAATACCAAAGTTATAAGCTTTATTTTATAGTTTCCAAATATATATTTATTTGTTATCATTGCTGTTATAGTTTTAGCGCTACAAAAAAGACAAGCAGCACTGCTGCTAGTGATCAATTTGTTGATTTTGATGATTGTGGGTCTGGGCGTAGGATCGCTTTGTATATTATTTCTAAATGATCTATGGAGTATTTGTAGTAAGATATTTGTTCTAAAAAAGGTGGTAGTGCTCCGGTACATGCCTAGTACATTTTATTCATTATCAGAGGCAAGTGAACGTAGGGTTGGTTTGCTACCGTTTTGTCTTGTTAATTTTATCACCTACACTTTAATATTCAGAATCATACCACTTTCATTATAATCTGAATATTTATGTTAAATGAAGGTTATTTATGTCATGTTGCTTATTTATTCTCTTGAGGCTTAATTTCATTTTCTATTATAACTGAACTTGAAGTTGCAGAGGTTTTATTTCTCATTTATGAGACATATGAGGCATATCATGAGCAAATCATCTCAATTGTATTGAAGTTTATTGCAATCCTATGGTTTCAATTGTACCGGTATACATCGTATGTTGCCAGAGGAGGGTGCGATGTAAAAGTGGTCATGGCATTGCATTTATATGGATTCATTGAAGTTATTAACATATATATGTTAATAAAGAAGTGAAGTGATCTTTTATGCTTTTGGAGGCCTTTAATTAATCAATCATTATTATTGTGGTTTATGATGAAGTATTGGCTTTGTCATATTGATATCTTTAAATCATTGCTTAATTGAACTTGTGGTTTAAATAGCTTGACAAAACAAAATTGTTTGCTGAGATTTTTATCTCACCCTTGCTCTACTCTCTCCAGGTGTTCGGTGATTGCTAGGAGGAGAAAAGGGATTAGCTGCACGCCACCCACTTCATCGCTTATTAGACTCTTTACTTTAGTCTTAATAATAAAACTTTGGATAATGTAGTCCATAGGTTAATGTTTAAAGGTTGTTGGATGATAAACCTTTGCTTTGGGTTCAGTTATATAACTTTGCTAGGATGCTCTTGATAATTCTAGTGTGGTGTTTCTTTAGTATTATTTATCTATATGCTTATTCTTCCGTGATGTTTGTATTTACAAAGGAGATGCTGTCAAAATATGTATTTCTTTATTCAGCTATTTAGTTGTGTGGATTTAGTGACATCCTGGAGTGTTTGTGAATTCCGGGGTGTTACAGTTGGTATCAGAGCATCAACTCTTGTTTCATCGAGAGGAGGTCTTGGATATCCACTTGCCTATTATATATCGTATTCTACCAAGGGCGTCAGTCCTTAGGGGGGGTGACTGTAACATCCTAGCCCGTTAGCAGCTTGTATTAGTAGTAGTTTCAGCCCAAGTGGCCCATGAAGTAAAGTGGAGGTGGGATCAGTCCCACATTGGAAGTTTAGGTGTGAGAGGGTCAGCATATAACCCTCGTTGTTCCAACCATAGCATCATCGGGTTAACCCTTTTACACGAAGTAAGTACAAAAGCGTAAGAGTGGTGCTATGCATGAATATGCGTGCCCACCCCTATAGGAGGGCTGGGCGGTAAGCGGACTTTGGACACGGGACGTTATAGTGGTATCAGAGCATCAACTCCCGTTTCGTCAAGGGGAGGTCTTGGGTATCCGCTTGCCAATTATATATGAAATGCTGCCGAGGGCGTCAGCCCTTAAGGGGGGTGACTGTAATACCCCAGCCTGTTAGCAGCCTGTAGTAGTAGTAGTTTCGGCCCAAGTGGCCCATCAGGTGAAGAGGTGGGATTAGTCCTACATTGGAAGTTTAGGTAGGTGAGGGTCAGCATATAACCCTCGTTGTTCCAACCATAGCACCATCGGGTTAACCCTTTTACATGAAGCGGGAACAAAAGCATAAGAGTGGTGCTATGCATGAATATGCGTGCCTGCCCCTACGGGAGGGCTGGGCGGTAAGTGGACTTTGGACGCGGGGCGTTACAGGTTGTGTTTAACATTATGTAGGAACTTGTTAAGCAGAGGAATGATGCATCGATAAGGCAGGCACAAATCTTTATGGTACATTTTTTAACATGGACACTTGCTTGCATTCTATTATGACCAGGAAATATTCATATTAATGTAGGCATCATACTGTTTAAGGGTGGCTTGTGATTCAGCTAGGGTGTGAGTCCAATGTCTAGTTCAGCTAGGGTTTGAGATGAGTGCATAAATAGTGACTTTTCAAACACAGTATTACTAGTGACGAAAAGGTTCAGATCGTTGTCTATACAATGACCATGATTTGTACTCTTCAATTCAAGAGTGAAATACGTAGCATGTCCTTAAACTATTTAGAAATGGTCATCTAGGTCCACGAACTCTCAAAGTGACCATCTAGGTCCTCAAACTATTTAGAAATGATCATCCAGGTCAAGAATTTTATAGTGACCCCATAGATCCATGATCTATTTATTTTCTATCAACTAGGTCCTCACCGTCATCACCCATCTGCTCTCCAAGCGCAACGCCATCTTCGAACCGCTCTCTATGCGTGATATCACCATTGTACAACTGCCTTGAAGGTGGCACTACCGACCCTACGCGATGATGACAACTAATAGAAGGTGTGCTCTGCCCATCGTGGCCTCACTCTCCCCATCGAGGCCTATGGCTACCAACCAGGGGAATTCCCGTCTGCCCACCAGGCGGTGATGACGGCGAGATGCCACGTATGAAGGGCACCATGCACTGAAGGCAGACCGTCGTCACAGGTATCGGGCAAACTATCTTCATGGTTAACAAGTAACGACTATGGGAAGATGAGGTAGCAATGGGAAGAACGAGGCCATATGGATGGGCACGGCCGCAACAGGCAGAGTGCAGCAGCTGGTAGCTAGTGTTGTCGTGGAGTATCGACAATGCTCGCGTGGATACCGGTTGTGCGGTGGTGGCGACGCGCGTGTAGAGCTTATAGTGGAGATGTTGTGGACCTTGTTAACACAATATAAATATATAGATCATGGACTTTGGGGGAGTCACTATAAAGTTCTTGGACCTGGATGATCATCTAGGAATAGTTTAGCAACCCAAATGGTTACCTTTAAAGTTCATGGACCTATATGAGTATTCCAAAATAGTTTAACGAACTATGATGCACTTCACTCTAAATTCAATTATTAATGAACATGGTCCATCATGTTTTAACATCAAAGGCATTTCATCAAACATCCTAGGTGCAACACGATACCAATCATTCATTCACAGCATGTGTAATCCTAGTCCTAGGCACTAGCGCAAATTGCTAGCATTCCTTCACATCATGTTCTGAGTCACGTAGAAGTGACGTGCACAATATTTACAGGCAATGTGATGACCGATCAAAGACCTGCACGCATGGATGCTAATTACCGCTGGCCATCACCGACAAAGAGGGGGCACACTTTAGGCTAGCGGACAGGGAGCCGCCTCACGTCACTGAGGGTGATGAACACTGCTTGGTGACAGGACGGTCCACGCATTTTCTGCTTGTGAGCTTGTCTCTAACACCCTTGGATCTCAACTGATGGCACCCGACGTTGGAGCTTTGCCCACATGAATAGTCAGTCACAACAATCATCTCCGCCTCATCTGGTCGAAGCACCACAGTAGTTGTGCCTGCTCGTGGTATGCAGATGTCTTAGGGTTTCATGGAGAGAGAGGGAGGTAGCGGCCAGGGTTTCTGACTGACTCAAGTACTACGCCTTAACCTCTCCTCCACTTATATAGACCCTACTAATGGACCTCCATGGGTCGACCCATTGGTGGTTTAATTCTTCATGAATCAAATCCATATTGCCCTCACATATAGATCAAACCCGTATTCTTTCCTGGATATATCTCCAATAATCTCCCACCTGTACTAGAGACAATCACATAGGAAAGTTAAATGACGCTCAAACCTGTTAAGTGTATGTGATCCTTTGAAATCAATAGGAGACCTAGGACCACATATTCACTCCCGTCCACGCATAAAGATCATATCGGTGGAGCCTTCGACATACACATGCATTGATCTCTTTGCCTTACGATATAAGTCAATCTCAAGGGAAGATACGTCCCATGCATGTGATAGCTCGATCAATCACTCCAACAAATAGTGGATTTATCATATTAGCATGGCCAGGAACTTCCCAATTCATCTAATTTGAGGGGGCTCGGAGATATCTCTCCTGTTATCAAGAGGGTCAAATTCCATCTTGACCGCTCACCCCTCAGGACATGTTTCATAGCATACCCAGTGTTATAATTTTCCCCCTTCAATTATAAGCTTATTCATTGGGGTTTGCTGTATGATAGGTGATTAAAAATAGGATTTGTTTTGGTCAAAGTTCTCTTTTGTCCGACCCCAAATCAACCAAGATTGTGCTAAATCACTCCTTTCAGCCCCTGAAAGACACTCGCGTCTTTAGCACCACAACAGGTACCTGCTTGTGCCATGTATTACCTATCCAACTGTCTTTCCAAGCCCTTCCTGACTTTCTGCCAAAGTCCAAGCAAAAGATCAATAAAAAACTTCAAAACCAAGAATTCTTAAGCTCCTAGCCTATCAGAACTTGTTGCTACCGGCGACTGAAACCTGCTTGATTTTCAGCCACGTGAGACAAGGCAGTTTACTCAATTTTCTAAATCATTCATGTTTTATCATTTATTTACCATCATAGAATAGTATTATCAGATGCCAGAAGGTAGATATGAAATGATTGAAACATCAACAGGCGTCGACACAATAGAAGATATAGAACTTCATCTTTGGAAAATCAAAGATCGGTGTGGATTGTGCCTCTGTTTTGGACTTGCAACTCCGACTTTGGTTCCTCCATGAATTTGGTGGCACAATAGAGTAGATAACTATGCACATGACCAACTTGAATTCACTTGCGACACATGTCAGTAGGAATTATATCAATGGTCCTTGGATGTGGACTATGTATAGCGCTATATAAAGCAGGAGAAGGTGGAATGGGACTCGAACGGTGATAATGTCCTTGACATTCATGGATTAGTTCAAGGGTTATGTTAGCAAATAATGCATAAATAAGATCAAAACACCATACAGATTTAATATGGAAAACCCTTGCGGAAAAAAACCACAGGCGCAGACTGGTAATCTTCACTATTGGAGGATAGTTACAAAAGCAGGGAAAATATAATAAGTGTCTCTCTCTCTTCCTATGTAATACAAGATGTACATATAAGGGTGAAAACTAGAGATAAACTCTCTAAACAATACGATCCGTAACATGAGAGGATTCTACCTCTCTCACACCTCCTAGACGTCTCTAGCGAGGTCTCTAATTCGGATCACATTCCAACAAACTCCACCTTAAAAAATTCCATCTTGTAGCAAATGAGAAATCATCAGCGAACTTCCTTCAATAATAAATAACACCAGAAGCCAATGAGTCACTAGGACTCAAACGGTAGCACCATCAAGCTTGAGTATTGCTCAAACTTCATAACTACACTTCCAACAGAGTGCCTAATACTTTTTGATGAAGAGTACATTAGAACTGCTGCTTTGAGCAAAAGCAACAGAGCCATAACCATTATTGGTCTAAATAACAAACTGTTATTACAGTGTTGTAACGGAATATAAGATTTGATAGAAATCATGTCAAAGAAAACCAGCAACATTAAATCTGCAGTTTCACTGAAATACTTCGGATGCATGAAGCAAAATCTGTACACTCATAGATATGGTAGCATCTATATCTAGCAAACAAACCAGAACCCAGCTTCCTAGTCTTCGTTTGCGCTTTAGCAACTACCAACTTTGCATGCCCACCACAGTCATGTTCCAAATCTCCTGGTACGATACTTATGTGATTTAAGCAATTTTGGTGAAAACCCAACTCTACTCACACATAGGATGAACTGCTCGTCGGGACTTGGATCAAAGCAATAGCGATGGATTCTCTCAATGCTAGGCAACAGAGAACCAACGGTGACTTGATCATGCAGAAGTAGGATCACAGCGGAAGACAAGGAGCACCAGAAAAATCTTCCAATAAACAGGAGCGCCGTAACGATTTATGGAGATAGATAACCTTGATGTTGAGGGATCCAACTCAACTTTAATCTGGTTTGGACAGTAAACATGAGTTCAAGACAAAAAATTTTCGTCAATTTGAACAACAGTAAGGAACTTGAGAAAAACGTCCTGGCACAAGAACCTGTGTGCGTGTAGCAAAAATCTCCAAATCTTTGGAGCATAATAGAATTCAAGGAACCTGTGGGACATATGTACCCGGGATACCTAACCACTCGGCTATATGACCGAGTGGGCCGGAGGCTCGATTATGATGTATTTGGCCTAGGAGATATTTACTTAGATATTTGTTTGAGTAAGCGGCAAGCTATGTTAGCAGATATGTTGATAGATAGGATCTATTGTAACCTACTAAAAGATTACCATGTAAACCTCTGCCCTTCGGATATATAAGGAGGACAGAGGGCCTTCGTCAAGGCAGAGACTCGTATTAGAACCCTAATTTTAGTGCGAACCCTAGCAATACAGAAACACCAAACAGGACATAGGGTTGTTATTATTTGGGAGGCCCGAACCTGTATAAACCCTGTGTCTTTTATCCATCGATCTTTCATACTCATACGCATACCTAGATCTACTATCAAGAATATCTCTCGACAGTTGGTGCGCCAGGAAGGGCCAGCATTGAGTCCTACTCCATTGAAATCAATGGCTTTCATCGACATCAAGATCCGCCCGAGAGAAAAGATCCGCTTTCTCACCATCAGTTTCGTGGCTGATCAAAGCGGGGACCTCGTCAAGCAAGATCAGGCGACCCTCTCGGTGGTGGTTGTGCCTTCAGATCTAGGCGTCAGCAGAGCTTTGGCAGCCAATCGGACCTATTCGGCCGATCGGTTCCCGCTCGGCCTCAACAACACGACGATGACTCTCCAATGGGAAACCCTCCCGGGCCCTTGCTCAACGTTGCTCACAACAAACTGATCAGCAACCTTGGTCGACTCGGACCTCACTACTGTCGATCTCTCGGCTTTTCTGAAGCCTTTTTCCTTGCTTCTTCTTGAAGTCTAGCTGTCCTTTCAGCTAGAGACTCTTCTTCATCAGAATCTTCAATGTGTGCCTTGTGACGCTTGGGGGCTGATGGCCGTGTAGGTGATTTTCCTTGAGGCGTCGAAGGCAAGGGTGGATTGGACACATAAACATCATGGTTCTGGAATACATACAAAATATTAATCATCGCCAAAGATAGAGGATATAGTATCAACTATCGAAGAGGTGAACAGATAACTTACTAGACTCCGGTCAGTTTCGGAATGATGTCCGCATTTGGCGTTCCCTGAAGTCCAACCAAGTAGCGAGGAAAATATGTTCTCCAACCGCAAAGTCAATTCTCTTTCTGATAATTTTTCTGGCACCTCCATCATGGGATCTGAACCCATTTGAAATTTCCACCCTGGAATATGTCTTTTCTTAATGGGCTACACGCGATGATATATGAAGCTTGCGGCAACAAGTACTCTAGTATATCCATTTGAGTTTAGAAATGTAATATGCTCTAGTATGGCATCAACCTAGGCTTTTTTATTGGGATATGCTTTCGCTGACCACTCAGGTCATGGTTTGGGGGTTTCGGCTGTGGTCTCTGTCAGAGGCGGAGCATCGTTTCCATGATAGAACCAGTCAGCATGCCAACCTTTGTTTGTTGAGGGAAGTGGCACTTCAATGTATTTTGATTTATTCCTCAGTTGGAATCCAGCCCCTCCTATGACACTATTGATGTTTGATTTCAACACAAACAGCTCTTTGAAAGTATCAAAATGGGGATAAATTCCCAAGAATACCTCGCACAGATGGATAAAAATGGCAATATGTAATAAGGAGTTTGGGTTCAGATTGACGAGGTTTATGCAATAGAAAAAAAGCAGACCTCAAAAGAGGTCGCAACAAGGGATCCCAAATCCACGGTAGAAAAAGGAGGAAAAAAACAGTGATCTGGTCCACTGGAGGTTGGGGAAATCTCTGACCTATAGCTTCGACCCATCCTCCGGTTTGTTGATCCTATAGCACTCCGTCAATCACCAGCCTGTTGATTTTCTCTGAGTCCATGGCCGAAGCAGGGAACTCCTTGATGGCGGCGGGGATGTCGAAGATTGCTTCTTCCTCGCCCTTTCCGGGAGAAGATTGCTTCTGGAATTGAACTTTGGTGCTTTGGCGGGTTCATTTCGGGGCCATCGCTTTTGTTTTCAAGGAGTGGAAAGTAGTCACGAAGAACTTTTGGGTGGAAGTGAAAACTCGAGATCTAGGGTTTGTATGTGCGAGATGGTGGCGGCTACGAAATGAAGACGAAGGGATGCGACTGTTTCAGTGGCAGCTGCGAAATGAAGATGAAGGGATGCAACTATTTTGGCGACACCTTTATAAGGGGAGGATAACCTAACGGTCATGGGTTCTCATAACCCGATAGTCCAGTCTAATGAATCGGTAGGTGCATTTATTGTGCTATTAAGAATCATTTCAGTATTAACCTTGGACGCTATGGGTCTCGATGTTAGTGATAAATCCCTGGGATTGTTACGGCATTGATTTAGGAATCTAAATTTTTTTGATAAATCACTCAGATTGTTACGATTTCAACCTTGGAAGTTGTACCTTTCGAGATTTCGTGATAAATCACTCGGATTGTTCCGATTTCATCCTTTCGAGATTTTGTGATAAATCACTCGGATTGTTACGGTTTCAACCTTGGAAGTTATACCTTTCGAGATTTCATGATAAATCACTCGGATTGTTACGGTTTCAACCTTGGAAGTAGTACCTTTCGAGATTTTGTGATAAATCACTCGGATTGTTAGGGTTTCAACCTTGGAAGTTGTATCCTTCGAGATTTCATGATAAATCACTCGGATTATCTTCGCACCAATCTTGGGGGCTATGGAATTTGTATTTCGTGATAACTCACTCGGATGGAGGTTGCATCAATATTGGGATTGTAGTTTGTAAATTGATGATGCATCACTTGGCTTATGATGGCAATTTATCTGAAGACTATACAATTGAGCATATGCTGGGGATGTGAAACTTCGCTATATCCAGCACTTGACCGCCAGCCAGTTCACCAACATGTCGTGCGTGCTCTCTCACTCGGTCCGGAGCCTCTTGCAATCGAGTCAGCAGATCTCGGCACCAAGGTGGTTTTTCATCGGGGAAGATGTACTGAGCAACCACTTCCACATCTTTCTGCATAGCTGGTAGAGACCATCGAAGGTTTTCATCACCCTCAATAAATTTCTTCGGCAAAAGCTCATAGGACCTTTTGGACCCTACAGAAACGCTATAATCACATATGTCCAGGCACATATGAATTGGCCATAAAGGTACATGAGAGCAATATTTACCTCTTAGACATTGAGAAACCATGTGGATATGTGCCATGGTTTGCTATATTTGTGATGAGTTATTGACTTGAGTGGATTTGGTGTTTGAGTTGAAATGTGGGAATCCAGGGATTGCATGGGTTTGCATATCATGGTTATGACTAACCGGAGTTGGTGGAGATATTGGTGATGTTGCAGGAGATGGGAAATGTGTTTGCTTGTCTCATGATGTCTAGGTCACTGGAGTCGACTTGGCGGTCAACGGCGAGAGGATCGGGCACAAGTAGGGGACTTGGGGCCAGACGATTGGGATGCCGGGTGAAGTCAAGGGTGATCCACACCGTACACTTGGAGAGGCAAGAAGCACGGACAGTTTCACGGTTGAGCCTCAAAACCGTTGTGGTGATAAAGATGGCGTGGTGACGAAGTCAGGGCAAATAGGATGCCGATGCAAGTGACATGGGGGCCCGATAGACAGGGACTGGGAGAGACTTGCCGGTGGTCAGGATCGCGGGACAAGGTGACACGCGTCGACATCGAGAAGTCGCGCTTTGAGAAGCGTGCAAGACGGTTTCCCGGTTTGGGCCTCAAAACCGGTGGCGGTGGTTGGTGATGCACGTGGCACCATCACGGAGCTTGCTTCAAGATGAAGCAAAGACGTGAAGCGTCCGATGGCATTCGGGCAATGAGGGAAAAGATGGACGGTTATGCCCCTGATGGTAGGTGGGTGTGTTATGTAGGTCAAGGGTAGAGTGGTCATGTGGACAATAGACCCTAGGCCTATATAATGAGAGGTGTGGCTAGTGGGAGAGGTGCCTCTCTTCCCATTAGCCTTGTGTTAGGACTCTATTCAAAGTGCTAGGAGAGGACTTCATGTTTTAGAGGAGAGGAAAGGGTGTGTGAGAGACATCTCTTGCTCTTCCAAATAGTGGGTGGAAGAGGGTGGCTTCCTAGCCTTGTATCTATGGATCTTGTAAGCACCTTTCTATGATATGAGAAGTATTTTCGTGCACAAGATCTCCCTCTTCACTTGAATCCCGAAATTCCCCTTTTCCTATTTTCGAAGCTATTTTCGTGGTGGTTTTCGATCTCGATTTTGAGTGAGTTTTGGGATGGATTTTGTGGGGGATCTTGGTGCTATGATGTGCTAGAACAATCCCATATAGGTCTTTGACCGAATCAAAGGCACGAGCACCTTCGATTTCAACGTTTTCTCAAGTTTCCCCTTTTTTGGTGTTCTTGGCACAAGATCTGAAATTCATAATGATTTCTTGTGTTTCTGGAGTGAATCTCTTTAGAGGAGGGTCGTGATGTATTGAGGATCATCTGGTCCAAATTTCGTGATTTTTGGAGTTCGTTTGATAGGGTTTTGGTAATTTTCTTTCCCGAACAGAGCTGCTGTTTTGACCATGACGGAACTTCCATGACTGTGACGGAACTTCCGTGGGTGACAGTGTTCCCGTCGCCCGGAACTTTTGTAATTGATGGAACTTCCGTCGGGCACCATGGAACTTCCGTCAGGCTCTGTTCTGTGACCTTTCGGACCTTCCTTTTTTTGATTTTTGGTTCTTTTGTGCTTCCACTATATATCTTTTTGGTTTGAGTCATTCCTAGGGTTAACACATCACAAGTTGGTGTGTGTAATCTTGGTGACTTGGTTAGAGGTTGGTTCGGGTTGTAGTTGGGACATCAGCCAAGTTCTTAAGAAGAATTTTAATTGGCTCCCATTCACCCCCCCTCTGGTCGCCTTCTCGGTCCTTCAACTGGTATCAGAGCCAGTTTGATCACTAGTTGACCTTCACCGGCTTTGTGATCCGAAGGCGACATGGAGAAGCGTGTTGTCAAGCTGTGGATGTTCGATGGAGAGGACTTTCCCTACTGGAAGTCACGGACCAAGGTGTATCTGTTGAGTCAAGGACATGCAATTTAGGAGATTGTTGATCAAGAGTATGCTATACCACAAGACCTGAACACTGCTTCTGCATGTGAGTTAGTCAGGTATGAGAACAACTCCAAAGCTATCAATATTCTGCTCTCTGCACTTGGTAGGAGTGAACATAATAGGGTTGCACACCTTGACACTACTCATGCTATTTGGGTTAAGCTCTGCACTTACCATGAGGGTACCAACCAGGTCAAGTCTATGTGTAAAGATTCTTACAATAGACAGTACCAAACCTTTGTACAGAAATCGGGCGAGTCACTAGATGACACTTTTCGTAGGTTTGAGGCAATTGTGTGCAACTTGCGGGCTTGTGGTACCCTTGTGTACAATGACAATGATAGAGCTAAGCAATTGTTGTACTCACTTGATGAAAATGTTTGGCGGGGGGGGGGGGGGGGGGGGGGGGTAAAATTGCTGCTCTAGAAGAAACTGCTGACTTCAACACCTTGAACTGTGAGCAACTATATAGAAGCTGAAATCTCATGAACTATCTAGGAAATCTCGTCCTAATCTTGCTATTCCTGCTTCTAGCATGGCTTTGCTTTCTAGCTCTTAGAAGGTTAGTCACAGTGATGCTTCTTATATAACTAACCCCTCGCTTGACAAGTCTTCCTTGGAGTTTGCTTTGTCTTCTCTTGTTGCAGCTTCCAATGAACAGATGGAGTGCATTCCTGACGAGGAGCTGTCCTTGCTCACAAGGAAGTTCAGGAGGTTCTACAACAACCGGAAGGAGAGAAGAGGAGGTGATTCAAGAACCTGCTTCGAGTGCGGTGACCCGGGACACTTCATCGCTGATTGTCCCAAGAAGAAGAAGAAGGCCGGGTACCATGACAACAACACTGAAGACTTCAACCAGAAGAAGAACCGCTTCTATAAGAAGGGCAAGAACTCCAAGAAGTTCACCAAGGCCATTGCACGCGCCTGCATTGCCGTCTTGAGCGATGTTGACCTCACATCAAGCGAAGGCCTTACAAGCTTGGAGGAGGAGGTTGAAAAGCCATGAGTCAAGAAGAAGTTTGACTTCACCGGGCTTTGCTTCATGGCAAAGAACGACCACGACACCGACTCTGGATCCAACTCCAACACAAGCGAGGTACCTCCTACTCTTGATGAGCTCTCTTCTGAACTTGATCATTTGCGCGATGTTCTGCTTTTGCAAGATGATAAGCTTCGCAGTGCTGTTCGTGAGAGTAGAGAGCTTAAGTCTAAGTTGGAGAGTGCCGATTTTGAAATTGCTTCGCTTAGGTCCAAGCTTGCTCATGAGGACATTGATGTTGAGTGTGAGTCTTGTCAAGTTGTGATGAGTGATCTTGCACAGAGGGAGAGTGTGCATGCTCAAGTTTCCAGTCAGCTTCAGAGTGCTCTCAAGGAGCTTGATGAGTTCAAAGCTAGACCAACTTGTTTGGGTGCATGTCAGAAGTGCCCCAAGCTCACAGATGAGTTGGAAGCTCAATCCCTCAAAGTCAAAAAGCTTGAGTCCAAGTTGCTTCATGAGACTCGCTCTAAGGTCCTTCCACCACTTTGTGAGGTGTGTGTCTCTCTTAAGGACAAGCTTGTAATCACTAGGGAGGAAAACAAAGCCCTAGTTTAGGAAAATTACTATCTTGTGTCTAGGCTCCAGAGAACCCTAGTGAGTGAAGAGAAGATTGAGTGATTCGGCAAGAGTGAAGGAGAGTGCTTCTAGATCAACCTATAACTTGGGTTTGGGATTTGAGAGGTGTGACAAGGAGAGTGAGAATGTGGGTAAGTTTGTACCTAGCTCCAGCTCCAAGGATAAGGAAAACACCATTAAACCCACCGACACATACTATCCACCCAATCCAAAACCCTCCCTCAACCCAAAGCAAACAAAGAAGCCAAAACCCAAACCTGCAATGCAAACCAAGCCTAATCCTAAGGGTGTCTACATTTGCATGTTTTGTGGTCGCAAGGGCCACTTGGATGAATTCTGTTTTAGGCGTAAGAGAATTGAGAGGAAGCAAGCTGAGTTAACTAGGGATGCTTTTTATGATGATTTTGTTGACTTTCAGTCTTGCTCTTTTTCTCGTGCCTATCGTGGACAGGGTCATCCCCCATATGGCTTTGATGCACGAGACAGAGGCTTTGCGCAGCAGTGCTTTGGCGCCCCACGTTTTCCCCATCGTGGTGAGCGTCACTCGCGTGGATTTGGCTTTCACACAGATAATTTCTATCCTCACAACCCAAGGTTTGAGTCAAGACGCTTTGACAGGCCACGTTTTCCCCATCGTGGTTCTCATCCCATGCGTTCGAATGATAAAGTGCAAAGAACTATGATGACTACTACCGGTCATATTGTTAAGTGTTGGATTCCCAAATGCTTTTTGACTAACCCCAGCACTGAGCCATCGACTTTGACTTCTCGTTCTTTGTAGGCAGCAGGTGGAGGCTTGGAGAACAAGTGGTTGATGGATTCCGGGTATTCGCGCCACATGACCGGAAATGCAAAGTGGTTCTCCAGCCTCACTCCCTTGAAGCATCGGGAGTATGTGACCTTTGGAGATGACAAGAGACGAAGAGTGAAGGAAAGGGGCACGGTAAAGGTAAATGAGAACTTCACTCTCAATGATGTTGGTTTGGCTGAGTTTCTCAAGTACAATCTCCTCTCTGTCTCTCAGCTTCTTGATGTTGGTTTGGAAGTGCGTTTTAAGTCGAATGCTTCTTGTGTTCTTGATTCGAGTGGTTCCTTGGTTTGTGGGATTTCTCGCATTGGTAGAGTTTTTTAGGCTAATTTTGTTGGTTCTCCTGGTTCTCACAAGTGCTTATTTGCTCAATCTTCTTCTGAGCTCTGGAAATGGCATAGGAGACTGGGTCACATGAGCTTTGACTTGTTATGTCGCTTGACTGGCCTAGGTTTGATCCGAGGATTGCCTAAGATCAAAGTTGATAAGGATTTGGTTTGTGCTCCTTGTCGTCATGGGAAAATGATTGCCGCTTCTCATCCACCAATTAATTTGGTGATGACTGGACGCCCTGGAGAGTTGCTTCATATGGACACTGCTGGTCCTTCTCGGGTTCGTTCGGCGGGTGGGAAGTGGTATTTTCTTGTGATTGTTGACGACTATTCTCGCAACTCTTGGATTTACTTCCTTGAGATCAAGGATGAAGTGTTTCATCACTTTCGGAGCTTAGCTTTGAGGTTGTTCAAGGAACTCCCTAGTGCATTATGAACAATTCATAGTGATAATGGCACCGAGTTCAAGAACTCCTCCTTTGATGCCTTCTATCTTGAGCATGGTATTGAGCATCAATTTTCAGCACCTCAGGTTCCCCTGCAGAACGGTGTGGTTGAAAGAAAGAATAGAACCTTAGTAGAGATGGCCCGGACGATGCTCGATGAGCATAGGACTCTGAGGCGGTTCTGGGCTGAGGCTATTAGCACTGCTTGCTATGTTTTCAATCGGATTTTCTTGCGCTCAATTCTTAATGTGACTTCTTATGAGCTGAATTTTGGGAGAAAGCCCTCGCTTTCTCATTTGCGTGCATTTGCTTGCAAGTGCTTTATTCTCAAGCGTGGCAATCTTGATAAGTTTGAGTCAAGGTCTTCTGATGGAATTGTTGACTTTTGCTAAGCCATATTAATAAATCATTCCCGGCACGGGGCCAGAAACGGTTCACTAATATGTCCCAGAGTCAAGTAGGTAAAATCCGCAAGCGCACGGAGAATACCGCTGTAGCATTTCACCCAGAAGTATTCAGGGTGTCGTATTTGTTTATCCCAAAGGAAGGGTATGATCAAGAAGTGTTACTAACATATAAGATCATGTTAACAATTAGCAAGGATATCTTAACCAAGACAGGCGGGTACATGATAATAACCGGGTAGTGTGACACACACAGAAGATTCCTACTAAATAAATAAAGTCTAGTGGAGGAAAGACTAGGCTAAGCTACTCCTACTATACATTCCTATACAGTTGCATAGCCTAAGTAGAATACATACAGACCCACACTCAGGTTCAGCAGTCAATAATATAGCACTTCAGGCACGGACTTACCCCTGCATCCACAGGCGACTTCCGCCAAGAGCCTACGCACTAGCCTAGCGGGGAGGATTTCAAAGGACGGACAGGGCTGTCACCACCTGCCGCCTACCTCAACGAACCAGTAGACTAACGAATAATTGATGCAAATCAGTCACCCAAATACCATAGTTGCATGACCAAAGAGCACTCTGCCCCTCCACGATTACTATTAACGAGGCAGAGCTACCGTACGAATACGATCACCAAACCCATGCTATACTTTATCAGCTAAAACTAAGCATAGAGACTATAACATATAAACTAGACTATAGTGACGGTATATAACTAGCATGACAATAGTAGTATAATAAATATAAACTACTATCACACAAGTAGACTATACTATCACATATGTGGATCACAATATCAAACAAGAAACTCATGACCCAAGCACAACTATATAGAAAAGATATATATATTGATAAGAGCAAAGTCTTACAAAAGGGAAAAGATACAAGAGCCATACCAATTCCAAGTGAAGACTTGGGACTAGAGAGCTCTAGACTCAGCCTAACTCCACTAAAACTCCAAGAACTACTACTAGCAAGAGAGAAATGCTTCTTGTGGTGTGTGTTGAGTGTGAAGGCACACCCTCCTATTTATAGCCTCAATAGGTCGGCAACGGAGAGTAACCGCCACGGAAGGCATCTCAAACCGTCATCAGGAGTCGCGGAGGAGCCAACACGTGGAAGCCCAGGCGGAGAGGGCGCCCGGCCGGGTCGGCCGACCTGGGGGTGGCCCCTCCTGGCCTGTGCTTTCTCCAGGTGGCTGTCCTGTGGGCCCTGACGTCGGGTTGCGCGGTATTACAGGGAGTGACGTCGGTTAAGTGCTGAAAATGGGCCCTTCAATCCGTGTGACGTCCATGTGGCACTCTCTGATTGGTCGAAAGTGTGTTTTCTTGCCTTTTGAGGTGTTTCCTTCACATTTCCTCCTGCATGCACAAAGTTCTCCATGTACAAGTGGAACTATATTATTGTGCTAAAGCATGCGTGTATGAAATGCCAAATTCTCCTTTATTTGAGTATAGTTGACGGTAAAAAATGGTACTTAACAGCCGTCAACAAACTCCCCCAAGCTTACCGTTTGCTCGTCCCGAAGCAAAGATAAACTTAAGCTGTTGATCAGGAGTTGCTACAATGTCCTACTCCTCAATAATACTATGCGCATAACAAAGTACTCTTCCTAGAGTTAAATATGTTGGCACATAACTTACCCATTTACCTCGATCCATGGGGCTTTTACACCTCATTGTCTTGGGCGGTTGAGAGATAGAACAATTGCAGGGCACCAATCACTTGCTCTAGATTCCGCTATGTTATTCCGGAGGTTTTCAAAAGATTTTGAAAATAAAAACCAAGTTCCTCAAATGATTCTCTCGGATCACTCAATATGTGTATGATTCCTCACCAAGGCAAAGTGTTGCCTATAATCACCTATTTCTAAATAAGGCTTTATGTGGAGCTCAAGGTAGGGATATATGAGGCACTCATGTTCACATAATATTGCTATGTCAAAAGACCGGATCCAAGAAAAACATCAATTCAAACAATCTTGATCAAGATGTGCAAGTGTGTGGGAGAACGGAGGAATGGTGGATGGGAAGAAATAACTCCTTTTTGAATTTTTCTTCTCTCTTTTGGAGTTTCTAGGCTATGGCTATCTTTTGCTTGCTCTCTTTTTTGAGCATTTTTTTTTCTTTTCTTTTTGCATAGCCATAGTCCTAGTTTGCAATGAATACTTTGAGAGAGGAATTTTGTAATGGATATATGGAGTGTTTCTTTGGATGGATGGATGGATAGTGACTTTCTTCCGGTGTAGAAGAATAGCTCACGGTGGATATGGTGGATATGGTGGATGCTATCTTCTTGATTTAGAAGGATAGCTCATGGCGGTGGATGTGTGTATATGATCTTGATCAAGAAAGCATGAAAAGAGTTCTACTAGGGTCACATCAATTTTGACTAAGCTCAATGTGAAACAAGCAGCATATGTGTAAAGGTTTTCAAATGTAAACACTACATATGGCTGTGGTGGGAATTTCATCATTGAGGAACTTGTCAATTTGTCATTTTGAAAAATAAAACTCCGAAATTCAAGCTTTATGTTGAGCAAGATCATAGCAGCCCTATCTATCATATCATACCTCTCAACAACTTAGTACTAGAGAATGCATATGCTACCCACAAGATTCAAGTTCAAGGCAAGATTTACCAACAAACCTAACTCTTGAGAGAGTACTAAGTTGTAAACTAGCATTAGAGAGGAATAAAGGACAGAGCAACTATTCATCATCTCAACATAGGAAAATTATACACATTCGTACCGCGCATGAAAAAGGGAAATATTTTTGTTCTTTTTATGTTTTGCAAATTTTTATGGATTTTCAGATTTAGCAAATGCAAGAAATAAAGGGAAGGGGAAAGATACAAGTTACCGTGAGAAGGGGGGTCCTCCCCCAAGCTTGTTCTTGCTCATATCTGCTGGTTCGGGTCGTAGCCTTGGGAGCGGAAGAAGGCATCCCAATTGTTCTGATTCTGAGCCATCATCGCGTTCAGCTGGCGGAATTGGTTGTCGCTGAAATTCTGCCATTGCTGGGTGTCGGTGACATGTTGCGTGAGAGTTTGTTGCATGCTCTCGGTGCGCAAATCAATGTCGTTCACCCTCCTTGTCAACTCGGCCATCCCATAGTTGAGTTCACGGAACCCACGGGATGAGAATGACCGAGTGGCAAAGGATGGCGGTCCGCTTGAACTTGATGACGTCTGCATGGGGTAATCGTACTGAGATTCCCATGCTCCGGCCTGCCATGTTGATGCACCCGCCTCGTCCTGTGGCGGGGGCTGCTCCCATACCGGATCTCCGGTCGGAGTGTGAAACTCCGGTGTAGGCTCCATATGCCTACGGGAACATGTCGGTCGCCCTGAAACACTATGCCTGCGAACTTCTCCCACTGGCTCAAGTGGGAGGGTTAGTGCCCGATAGTGATACAAACGAAGACCCGGGTTAGGTAACGGGAATTCATTTGTATACCCGGGAAAGTGATAGATCAAGGTATTATTTGGACCATGTTTCAAAGTATGTCCTTGCACAAAATAGTCCTCGCCTAGAAATTCTCTATCTACCGTCAAATATTCAACATGAACATTCTCAAGCAGACCACACTTCTGCGCAATGCGAGTAACTAAAGAGGTGCACTCAATTGGTCCTGTCAACTTTATATTGTCTAACCATTGATCAATCATGCATTCCGCGAGTGACACCCTAATTTTCTTAACCATGGCATAAAGTATTTTCAATTCATCTTGCCGGACAACCCTAATGTCACCTCGAGGAAACAAGGTCATAGCCAACCACACATGCATAAATCTAAGTGTAGGATTATGGATGGCACTTGTTCTAGGCTTGGGACCCCACTCGTTTCCGGAAATCTTTTTCCAAAAACTTTCTTTATGGAACCCCTTTAGCGCTTTATCTAAGTCTAGCCTACATTTAGGATTTAGACCTAGCATAGCATGAAGATCACCCCATGTGACCAAGCGCTTTTGCCCAAACAAGCGAAAAGAAATGCCTTCATCATACTTTCTAAGGGTGCATAAAAACTGCATAGTAAGCAAACGAGAACCCGGCTCATCTACTTCTACGAAATTTAGCCAACCCATAGTGCGAAAAATAGAGGCAAATTCTTCTCTCATACCTATTTTCTCGAGGAAGTCCGGATCGAAGCGTCGGGTGTGGGCGAATGGCCGTTCTCTCATGAGCGTGATGGCTTGGCCCTCGCGGTCATCCTTGATGTCGAGATGCTCCTCGGTGATGAGCAAGGCCGGCCTTTCCTCCGGAATTTCAGCTTCGGGGTCACCATGCCCCGGACTTGGTGTGAGCTCGACGGAGGATGCTTGACTCGTGCTTGCACGAGTGCTTTTTCTCCGCTTGATTCCGGCGACTTGCTTCATTCGTTTGAACATGGCTGCACACAAGAACAAACACAAGACAAGAACAAAAACAAGATCGAACAAGTGTTCGGGTGAGCGTTAGTGAAAACGACAAACCCGAGCTTCTCCGAAATTGGTTTTCTTCTCACAACAACTTGCAAATGCACTAAAATAGAGGGGAAATATTTTTTTGGGTTTTGGGGGCTGTAGTAAAGTTGAAGAACACGAAATTTTGGGAGAGCAACAAGTGAGCAAAGGAGGGGAGTCAAAGATGAGCTTGGAATGGTGAAGCTCCTCCTCCTGGGCGGTTTTTTATAGCAAGATGGCCGTTAGAAAGGGACAGAGCAACGGCCATATAGCCGTTTGGAGAAAGGAGCACAGGAAAAGGTGGGGCCAGGGGGTCGGCCGACCTCACCTGGTCGGCCGACCTGGCAGGTGGGCCTCCTGGCAGCCCCCTTTTTCCTATGTGTTCCCCAACGGCTAGGGGATTTGTCCCCTGCTGCCTTTTTGCTCAAAAAGCTTGACAAAAAATCTTTTCAAAATGGAAAGCCCAAAAACCTATTTTCTAAATTTTCAGAAATGCAAATGAGTTTTGAAAAATTTCAAGGTGGCTGGAAAAATTCAAAAATGCAGAAATGCAGTGGTCGGAAAAAATCAAAATGTGGTGGAAAGCAAATATGCAATTAAAAGAGCAAATATGGATAACTACCGGTTTAACCTCCCGGCGAGGACTCACCTTTTAAAGTCCGACGAGCGGGACTTTTCTCCGGCGTTCAGCTCGATGAAGCGTTGTCCGGTCCCGGAGATGAAGACACGGATGATGCTTCTTGTTTTACTCGCCACACCTTCTTGGTCTTTGTTGCGGCTGGTGGCTTCTCGGGCTTCGGAGGCTGCGGTTTTGCAGGCTTCACAGCCTGTTTCTTTGCAGACCTCGGAGGTTGCTGCCTTGTGGACTTCGGAGGCTGTTGCTTAATGTGTGACTTTTGCCCCCTTGTCTTCATCAGTTGTTGCTGTGCAACCTTTTCCTTCTCAAGGAAGTTCTTCATGAATGTGATGAGGCTGTCCTTCTTCGGCGGAGTGACCTCCACTTCCTTGATGTTGCTTGGGTTTGGCCCGTACTTGATACGGATCATGTTGCACTGTTCTTTCCGTGGCTGAAAGTCAAACTTCTCCTCCTTGCCATTGATGTGGAAGCGGATTTCTCCGGCTCCTACATCGATGCGAGCATCCGCAGTGCTGAGAAATGGGCGTCCCAGGATGAGCGGTGTGCTCTTCCCGACGTCCATGTCAAGCACTACGAAGTCGACGGGGATGAAGCAATCCCGGATTTACACCGGAATATCTTCGGCGATCCCTGCCGGATAGCGGACCGTTGAATCGGCCAGCTGCAGCTGCATCGGCGTGGGGGATAGTGTGGTGTAGTTGAGCTTGTCGAAGACATCCTTCGGCATGACGCTCACACTTGCCCCAAGATCACATAAGGCATGGTCGAAGTTCTGTGTCCCGATCGAGCAGGTGATCGTGGGACACCCCGGATCTTTCTTCTTCTCAGGAAGCCGGTTGAGTATAGCAGCGCTACACTCTTCCGTCAGCTTGACAATTTCTGTGGTCGGTAGTGGGCGCTTGTTGCTGATAAGATCCTTGAGGTAGCGAGCGTACGTGGGTACTTGTATCGCATCCAGCAAGGGCACGTTGATGTGCAGCTTCTGGATCACCTCAACGAAGCGTGTGAACTACTCGTCCACGGTGGGCTTCCTTCTTCTTTCAGGAAACGGCATGAGGTTCGTGTCATAGAACTCATGTGGGGCCGTTTTCCTGGGCGGCAGTTCTTCTTCTTCTGCCGGCTTCTCAGCTGATGTGTCCTTTCCTGCATGGTTAGGGTATGGCGGATCCCGAGTGGACTTACCTCCTCTCGTGGTAACCGCATTAACATTTTCTAAGGAGGTCTCGGGTTGCCCCGGGATTTTCCCCGACTCAGCAGTAGGAACAGCAGCAGCTAACTGAGCTAATTGGGTTTCTATCATTTTATTAAAGCTCAGCTGATTCTTGAGAGCAGAGGAAACACCCTCTATCTTAGTGTGCATGCTCTCAAGAGTCCTATCAGTGGTGGCAAGCTTTTTACTGATATTATCATTAACCTTAGCTTGACCAAGCACAAGATCTTTCAAGGAGGGCTGATTATAACCGGAATTAAAACCAGAGAAGTTGCCAGAGTTACCTCCTTGGTAGTTGGGACGTGGTGGACCCCAACTTTGACCTCCTTGTGGACGGTAGCCGTTGTTGTTGTTGTTGCCCATGAACATTGCGTCCTCACGGGTCTCAGGGCAGTCATTGCCCGAGTGTCCCGTGTTGCCACAGACCTCGCAAGTCATATGAGCGTCTAGGGCTTTCACTTCTCCATTGGCTTGTTCGTCCATCTTCTTCATGAGAAGGTCAATCTTGGCGGCGAGCATGTCAACCTTCTTGACGGAGTGCATGCCTCACTGGCGAGGTTGGAGGCGCTCTTCATTCCAACCTTGGTTGGACACCATCTTCTCGATCAAATCTTTTGCCTTGCTCACAGTGAGCGAGAAGAAGGCTCCACCAGCAGCAGCGTCGAGGTGGTCGCGGGCCGACGGAGTAAGCCCATTGTAGAAGTTCTGGATGATCAGCCAATCATCCATCCCGTGGTGGGGACATGCCAGGATGTACTCCTGGAGCCTCTCCCATGCCTCAGGAATCGACTCCTTCGACTCCTGCTGGAAGCTTGAGATCTTTCCGCGGAGGGCATTGGTCTTGCCCAGCGGGAAGAACTTTGCAAGGAACGCAGCTGAACACTTCTCCCAAGTGTTCACAGCTTCAGGGTTTGCGTAGAACCACTGTCTCGCTCTCCCAAGGAGAGAGAACGGGAACAGTCGAAGGCGAACAGCGTCGGGGGTGACGTCCTTCATTTTGAACGTGTTGCAAATCTCCAGGAATTGCTGGAGATGAGCACTAGCGTCGTCATTGGCTTTCCCACAGAATGGGCTAGCCTGCACCATGGTGATGAGACCGGTCTTGATCTCGAAGTTCGCATCTCCCACATTGCCAGCTGGTCCCGTAGGGATGTTGGCAGCGGAGGGAGCGGAGAACTCGCGGAGGGTCTTGTCGGCCATTTGCTCAGAGCTTGATGGTGCGGGAATGACAGGTTCGATTGGCCGAGTCTCCTTATGAGGAGGGGTGAGCCTAGCTCGTGTCCTTCTCAGGAGTGACTTAGGATCTTCAGTGAAGTTTGTCGGCAAGTCAAAACCAGTCATACACTACCCTGTTTTCATACAAAATGCAGAAAACAAAGCAAGGTTAACCTGCTTAGGAGATAGCCTTAATAATTGCAACACTACTATATACATTAGTAATTTTTCTTGAATCATACGCCTTCCCCGGCAACGGCGCCAGAAATGCTTGTTGACTTTTGCTAAGCCATATTAATAAATCATCCCCGGCAACGGCGCCAGAAATGCTTGTTGACTTTTGCTAAGCCATATTAATAAATCATTCCCGGCACGGGGCCAGAAACGGTTCACTAATATGTTCCAGAGTCAAGTAGGTAAAATCCGCAAGCGCACGGAGAATACCGCTGTAGCATTTCACCCGGAAGTATTCAGGGTATCGTATTTGTTTATCCCAAAGGAAGGGTATGATCAAGAAGCGTTACTAACATATAAGATCATGTTAACAATTAGCAAGGATATCTTAACCAAGACAGGCGGGTACATGATAATAACCGGGTAGTGTGACACACACAGAAGATTCCTACTAAATAAATAAAGTCTAGTGGAGGAAAGACTAGGCTAAGCTACTCCTACTATACATTCCTATACAGTTGCATAGCCTAAGTAGAATACATACAGACCCACACTCAGGTTCAGCAGTCAATAATATAGCACTTCAGGCACGGACTTACCCCTGCATCCACAGGCGACTTCCGCCAAGAGCCTACGCACTAGCCTAGCGGGGAGGATTTCAAAGGACGGACAGGGCTGTCACCACCTGCCGCCTACCTCAACGAACCAGTAGACTAACGAATAATTGATGCAAATCAGTCACCCAAATACCATACTTGCATGACCAAAGAGCACTCTGCCCGTCCGCGATTACTATTAACGAGGCAGAGCTACCGTACGAATACGATCACCAAACCCATGCTATACTTTATCAGCTAAAACTAAGCATAGAGACTATAACATATAAACTAGACTATAGTGACGGTATATAACTAGCATGACAATAGTAGTATAATAAATATAAACTACTATCACACAAGTAGACTATACTATCACATATATGGATCACAATATCAAACAAGAAACTCATGACCCAAGCACAACTATATAGAAAAGATATATATATTGATAAGAGCAAAGTCTTACAAAAGGGAAAAGATACAAGAGCCATACCAATTCCAAGTGAAGACTTGGGACTAGAGAGCTCTAGACTCAGCCTAACTCCACTAAAACTCCAAGAACTACTACTAGCAAGAGAGAAATGCTTCTTGTGGTGTGTGTTGAGTGTGAAGGCACACCCTCCTATTTATAGCCTCAATAGGTCGGCAACGGAGAGTAACCGCCACGGAAGGCATCTCAAACCGTCATCAGGAGTCGCGGAGGAGCCAACACGTGGAAGCCCAGGCGGAGAGGGCGCCCGGCCGGGTCGGCCGACCTGGGGGTGGCCCCTCCTGGCCTGTGCTTTCTCCAGGTGGCTGTCCTGTGGGCCCTGACGTCGGGTTGCGCTGTATTACAGGGAGTGACGTCGGTTAAGTGCTGAAAATGGGCCCTTCAATCCGTGTGACGTCCATGTGGCACTCTCTGATTGGTCGAAAGTGTGTTTTCTTGCCTTTTGAGGTGTTTCCTTCACATTTCCTCCTGCATGCACAAAGTTCTCCAAGTACAAGTGGAACTATATTATTGTGCTAAAGCATGCGTGTATGAAATGCCAAATTCTCCTTTATTTGAGTATAGTTGACGGTAAAAAATGGTACTTAACAGCCGTCAACAGGAATCTTTCTTAGTTACTCTCTTCATGGTTATTCCTACAGAGTTTTGAATTTGGAGACTAACACCATCGTAGAATCCTGCGATGTAACCTTTGATGAATCAAACTCTTGTACAAGGAATATGATTGAGTCTGCAGGTGACAATGAGATGAAGGAGAGCATCTTTGTAGAAGAGGACCTACAGGGCTTTGATGATGACGTTGATGATTCACTTCATCTCTCATCTGAGCTTGTTCCTGCTGCTACCACTACTCCAGCAGAGGGTCCAGAAGCTTCTACATCAACTTCGGCAGCTGTCGAGCAAGCTCCAGCTGTGGTTAAGGGGGAGGTACACTCTGAGAGAGAGGCTCCTCACAACATTCAACATCGACACCCAGCTCAACAGATGATCGGTAATCTCTATGAGAGGACAACAAGGTCAAGGTCTGCATATCTTGCTTGCTTTACCAATTCTCTCTTTGTTGCAACCTTTGAACCCCGGGATATTGGACACACACTATCTGATGAACATTGGTTTAATGCCATGCATGAGGAGTTGGAAAACTTTGAGAGAAACAAAGTCTGAACCCTTGTAGAGCCTCCCAAAAATGTCAATGTCATAGGAACCAAGTGGGTGTTCAAAAACAAACATGGGGAGGATGGTGAGGTTGTGAGAAACAAGGCTAGGCTAGTTGCTCAAGGTTTTAGCCAAGTGGAGGGCTTAGATTATGGTGAAACCTTTGCTCCTGTTGCTCGCATAGAAGCCATTAGGATCTTGCTTGCATTTGCTGCCTCCAAGGGCATTAGACTCTATCAAATGGATGTCAAGAGTACTTTCCTAAATGGTTTCATAGAGGAAGAAGTGTATGTGAGGCAACCCCTGGCTTTGAGCACCACAAATACCCAAACCGTGTGTATAAGCTTCAAAAGGCTTTGTACGGGCTAAAGCAAGCACCTAGGGCATGGTATGCTAGGCTTAAGACCTTCTTGCTAAAGCGTGGGTATGTCATGGGGTGTGTTGATAAAACCTTGTTCACTCTCAAGCATGGCAATGACTTTCTAATGGTTCAGATTTACGTGGATGATATCATCTTTGGTGGTTCCTCTCATGCTCTTGTGTCCAGGTTTCAGGAAGCTATGGAAAGTGAATTTCAGATGTCGATGATGGGAGAGCTCACCTTCTTTCCTGGGCTTCAAATCAAGCAGTGCAAGCAAGACACTTTCATACATCAAGCCAAGTACATGAAGGATCTCCTGAAGAAGTTCGACATGGTCAATGTGAAGTCGTTGTCTACACCAATGTCCACTACAATGGCTCCTGACCCTGATGAAGACTGTGAAGCGGTGGATCAAAGGGAGTACAGGAGCATGATTGGCTCCCTCTTGTACCTGACAGCAACAAGACCTGACATACACTTTGCGGTGTGTCTTTGTGCTCGCTTTCAAGCTTCCCCAAGGGTGACTCATCGCAAGGCTGTCAAGCGCATCTTCAGGTATCTCAAATACACCCTTGAGTTTGGTCTTTGGTACTCTGCATCTTCATCTCTTGATCTCATTGGGTATTCGGATGCGGACTTTGCTGGGTGTAGAATTGATAGGAAGAGCACTTCTGGTACTTGTCATTTCTTGGGTACTTCTTTGATTTGTTGGTCTTCTCATAAGCAGTTGAGTGTTGCCCAATCCACCACAGAGGCTGAGTATGTAGCTGCTGCTAGCTGCTGCTCACAAATCCTATGGATTGTATCTACCATGAGAGACTATGGGTTGATTTTTAAGGGTGTTCCACTCATGTGTGATAACTCCAGTGCCATATGCTTAGCCAAAAACCCAGTCCAATATGGTAAGGTCAAACACATTAATGTGCGATTCCACTTCCTGAGAGACAATGTTGAGAAGGGGATGTTGAGCTCAAATACATTGATACCAAAAACCAACTAGCTGATATCCTCACCAAGCCCCTAGATGCTTCGAGACATGCTTTTCTTCGGGGGGAACTTGGTGTTTGTCATCCCTATGGCATCATTTGAGGGGGAGTTGGTTTTCTCTTGTATATATGTATCTTACCACTTTTTCTTTGCATCTCATATGTAATATATGCATTGGTAGATGAGCTTTGATTCTTATGCTTTCTTGTATTTCTCTTTGCTATGATTGAGCTTGAGCTAAGTTGTGAGGATGTGATGGTAATCTCTTATGCTTAGATTTTCTAGATGGCCTGTTATAAACTCATGTGAGCAACTTTCTAATCTTAAAGGTAAACTGAGCTTCTTGTGAACCTTATGATCTAATCTTGCTAAAACTTGCTCACCATGTGTATAATTGCTTTTATCCTTGTTAAAACTTGCATTGAGGCTAGTCTAGAGGATGTCTTGGCTTTGGCACCTTGTGTTTGTGAAATGGAAGGCTTTGCAAATGTTTAGCTCATGATGAAACATTGTGGGAACGTGTGTTCCTTTTGCCGCAAAGGCATGCTCTTTTGTCTTGTGCATAATCTTGAAAAATCTGCTAAGTGCTTTGATCAAGAACTACTCAATAATGCTAAATCCAAACATTGTGACTTGAAGCCTCGGGGTGTTTGCCGTACCCAGTCGTGCAACCCTCCGTATGGATAAGAGGACACGTGAGGATAAACTATAATCACTTGATCAACTGAGTCTCTGTTTCATATATGAGCGTTTATAGAGCTCATTTTCTGCGAGTGCTTGTTGCCCTTGTTGAGATTGAACCTGACTAGATTCTTATGATTCACTTGGTGCTTGTTTTGCCTTGGATAAGAGTACTTACACATATGGTGGCAGATTTTCTCATGGTAAGCAAAATTTGATTCTATCTAAGCTAGTCAATCTTTCTACTTAGCCTGTATAGCTCATGGTGTTTATGTCTTGCTATCTATTTTTGATCTTTGCATGATTGGGAGCTATTGCCTTTACACTTCATGGCACTATGGTTATGGTTAGCAAAGTTAAATGCTTGTTTTCATAATTGTTGAAGCTCCTTAGGTTTCCATTTTCATGCATTGCATGTTTGCTTGTTCTTTTGCCTCTTTGATGAGTTCATTGCCAAAGGAGGAGAAAATTTTGGGGTCATGCACAAATAATGCTAAGAAACTCATATGATCCGTTTTGCACTACATGAGACCTACGACAACTTGAGGGGGGGCATATCATGATCTTGAGCGGTTTCTTGCACTTTTCACATTCTTTGCGTCTCAAGTCGCTTTCTTTGCCAACTCTTGGTTTTGTGATCCCTACTTGCTAGATGGCTTGTTTTCACCTTTTCTTTGGGTTTGGCCATTTGGATGTGCTTATTTGGCTTCGTATTTCAATCTCTAATCTTTGTGCATTTGGTGTTGTCAATGTACTCATCAAGGGGGAGATTGAGAAACCATGTGGATATGTGCCATGGTTTGCTATATTTACGATGAGTAATTGACTTGAGCGGATTTGGTGTTTGAGTTGAAATGCGGGAATCCAGGGATTGCATGGGTTTACATATCATGGTTATGACTAACCGGAGTTGGCGGAGATATTGGTGATGTTGCAGGAGATGGGAAATGTGTTTGCTTGTCTCATGATGTGTAGGGCACTAGAGTCGACTTGGCGGTCAACGGCGAGAGGATCGGACACAAGTAGGGGACTTGGGGCCAGACGATCGAGATGCCGGGTGAAGTCAAGGGTGATCCACATCATACACGTGGAGAGGCAAGAAGCACGGACGGATTCGCGGTTGAGTCTCAAAACCGTGGTGGTGATGAAGACGGCATGTTGACCAAGTCAAGGCGAATGGGATGCCGGTGGAAGTGACAAGGGGACCCGATGGACAGGGACTGGGAGAGACTTGCCGGTGGTCAGGATCGCGGGACAAGGTGACACGTGTCAACATGGAGAAGTCATGCTTTGAGAAGCGTGCAAGGTAGTTTCCCGGTTTGGGCCTCAAAACCGGTGGCGGTGGTTGGTGGTGCACGTGGCACCATCACGGAGCTTGCTTCAAGATGAAGCAAAGACATGAAGCGTCCGATGGCATTCGGGCGATGAGGAAAAACATGAATGGTTATGCCCCCGGTGGTAGGTGGGTGTGTTATGTAGGTCAAGGGTAGAGTGGTCATGTGGACAATAGACCCTAGGCCTATATAAGGAGAGGTGTGGCTAGTGGGATAGGTGCCTCTCTTCCCATTAGCCTTGTGTTAAGACTCTATTCAAAGTGCTAGGAGAGGACTTCATGTTTTAGAGGAGAGGAAAGAGTGTGTGAGAGACATCTCTTGCTCTTCCAAATAGTGGGAGGAAGAGGGTGGCTTCCTAGCCTTGTATCTATGGATCTTATAAGCACCTTTCTATGATATGAGAAGTATTTTTCATGCTCAAGATCTCCCTCTTCACTTGAATCCCGAAATTCCCCTTTTCCTATTTTTGGAGCTATTTTCATGGTGGTTTTCGATCTTGATTTTGAGTGAGTTTTGGGATGGATTTTGTGGGGGATCTTGGTGCTATGATGTACTAGGACAATCCCATATAGGTCTTTGACTGAATCATAGGTACGAGCACCTTCGATTCAACGTTTTCTCAAGTTTCCCCTTTTTTGGTGTTCTTGGCACAAGATCTAAAATGCATGATGATTCCTTGTGTTTTTGGAGTGGATCTCTTTAGAGGAGGGTCGTGATGTATTGAGGATCATCTGGTCCAAATTTCGTGATTTTTGGAGTTCGTTTGATAGGGTTTTGGTAATTTTCTTTCCCGAACGGAGCTGCTGTTTTGACCATGACGGAACTTCCGTGACCGTGACGGAACTTCCGTCAAGAACCACGGAACTTTCATGGGTGACAGTGTTCCCGTCGCCCGGAACTTCCATAATTGACGGAACTTCCGTCGGGCACCACGGAACTTCCGTCGGGTACCACGGAACTTCCGTCAGGCTCTGTTCTGTGACCTTTCGGACCTTCCTTGTTTTGATTTTTGGTTCTTTTGTGCTTCCACTATGTGTCTTTTTGGTTTGAGTCATTCCTAGGGTTAACACATCATAAGTTGGTGTATGTAATCTTGGTGACTTGGTTAGAGGTTGGTTCGGGTTGTAGTTGGGACATAGGCCAAGTTCTTGAGAAGAATTTTAATTAACTCCCATTCACCCCCCCCCCCCCCCCCTCTGGTCGCCTTCTCGGTCCGTCAGACGTTTCTCTACATCTAATTTTTCAGCCTCGAGGGTGGTAACCTTTGCCTTGTAATCTTCCTTGAGCTTCTCAACTTCTTTGAATGTATGTTGGAATTTGTTCAGCTCATCTACGACCTTTTTGAAAATTTCTTCGGCTTTGGATAGCTCGGCCTCTAGCTTTGTATTTCGCTCCCTCTAAGTCTTTATTGTCCCTTCAGCCTCTGTCATTTATAAACATGTCAGTTTACATAATAATCCCCATGTGTATAGGTATTTTAGCTTTTACCTTCTGCTTTCTTTTTCCAATGGGCTTGGGATTTTTGCATAGTTTTGAAGCCATCTTTAAGCTTTGCAAAGTTGTTTTTGACTTCTTCCGAGTCCTGGAGCTGCTTTTTTAAGCCTTGATTTTTGCTTTTTAAAACCTCGATAGCCAAAGCTGATGACTCCAGCTCCTTTATACATTCCTGCAATTTTGCGATCTTTGTGGCCGAGTTGGCGTCTTCTGTACACTTTTGCATCAACGCCTGTGATACCTCTGTAAGGGAGAGGTCAAATAATTGTGGCTGACAAATAGAATGTATGGTTCGGAATTTCCAGTTTTTGTACCATGAAGCTTAAATTGAAGATCATCTATCTGGGATGAACGGGTTTTCAGATCACCCGAGAGGCGACCCACTTCAAGCCTTTCCTTAGCAAGTTGGTCCTCTAGATCCACAGCCTTTGCACAATGTCTTTCAACAAGCTACAAAAGCTTGCTCTTGCTAGCCATATGGGATTTCAAGGCCTGTAGCAACATTAGGATGAAGATGTGTTAAATGATAACACTGCTTAATTCTCTCCAAGAAAGAAAGCATACCTAGAACGAATGGTAAGCTTTTTCAGTATATTCCTCAAAGGTCTTCAACTCGGCTTGTTCCACCGACTCATCAAATCCTGCAATTGTGAACTTATCGATATGGTATACCGACCTAGCAAGGGGGCTTCTTCTGGAACACCCTCTTTTATCACTCGGTGAATGGGAGTCGGCGGGATGTTTTCCTCCGGACCAATAGGATATTCATATGCAGGTTCTGGCATCCTGTCAAAAATCAAAGATGGTTCCTCGGGTTCGGGGGAAGCATGCGTACCAGCAGCTATGGACATTTCAGGAACGTTTAGGTTCGGCACAGTTGAGGCTTTGGAATGGCTGGCCTCTTGCTGAGTAGATTTGGGAGCATTCTTTGGATCACTCGGTTCCTTTGTCGAGTGACCTGGGACATCATTTCTAGATGTCTGGTCAGTTGAACCAGCCTGGTCCTTTTCAGGAGCTGAGCTTTGTGGTGGGGCTTCCTAAGATGATGATGTCCCTGACGACCTATCAAGCAAACAATATTTACATGAACTGCCATTACAAAATTAGGAATCATGATTATTTTGATTTGGTTACCTTGAGCGGCGTTTGAATTTCAAGCCTAACACCTTGGGTGGGGGGCTAGTTGACCTTGGACCATCTGTTGCGCCAGTGGTCTCTTCAGCTATGCCTTCCTTGCTTGTTTGTTCACTCGGACGGACTTGTTCTTTTACAGGTTCTGCCTTATTATCTTCTTTCGTGGTCCACCGAGTGGTGGAAGTCTTTTCTGAAGCCTTTTTCCTTGCTTCTTCTTAAAGTCTAGCTGTCCTTTCAGCTAGAGACTCTTCTTCATCAGAATCTTCAATATGTGCCATGTGACGCTTGGAGGCTGATGGCCGTGTAGGTGATTTTCCTTGAGGCGTCAGAGGCAAGGGTGGATTGGACACATAAACATCAAGGTTCTGGAATATATACAAAATATTAATCACTGCTAAAGATAGAGGATATAGTATCAACTATCGAAGAGGTGAACAGATAACTTACTGGACTCTGGTCAGTTTCGAAATGATGTCCGCATTTGGCGTTCCCTGAAGTCCAACCATGTAGCGAGGAAAATATGTTCTCCAACCGCAAAGTCAATTCTCTTTCTGATAATTTTTCTGGCACCTCCATCGTGGGATCTGAACCCATTTGAAATTTCCACCCTGGAATATGTCTTTTCTTAATGGGCTGCACGCGATAATATATATGAAGCTTGCAGCAACATGTACTCTAGTATATCCTTTTGACTTTAGAAATGTAATATGCTCCAGTATGGCATCAACCTGGGCTTTTTTATTGGGATCTGCTTTCGCTGACCACTCGGGTCATGGTTTGGGGGTTTCGGCTGTGGTCTCTAACAGAGGCGGAGCATGGTTTCCATGATAGAACCAGTCAGCATGCCAATCTTTGTTTGTTGAGGGAAGTGGCAGTTCAATGTATTTTGATTTATTCCTCAGTTGGGATCCAGCCCCTCCTATGACACTATTGCTGTTTGATTTCAACACAAACAACTCTTTGAAAGTATCAAAATGGGGATAAATTCCCAAGAATACCTCGCACAGATAGATAAAAATGGCAATATGTAATATGGAGTTTGTGCTCAGATTTGATGAGGTTATGCAATAGAAAAAAAGCAGACCACAAAAGAAGTCACAACAAGGGATCCCAAATCCACGGTAGAAAAAGGAGGAAGAAACAGTGATCTGGTCCACTGGAGGTTGGGGAAATCTCTGACCTATAGCTTCGATCCATCCTTCGGTTTGTTGATCCTGCAGCACTCCGTCAATCACCAGCCTGTTGATTTTCTCTGAGTCCATGGCCGAAGCAGGGAACTCCTTGATGGCGGCGGGGATGTCAAAGATTGCTTCTTCCTCTCCCTTTCCGGGAGAAGATTGCTTCTGGAATTGAGCTTTGGTGCTTTGGCGGGTTCGTTTTGGGGCCATTGCTTTTGTTTTCAAGGAGTGGAAAGCAGTCGCGAAGAACTTTTGGGTGGAAGTGAAAACTCGAGATCTAGGGTTTGTATGTGCGGGACAGTGGCGGCTGTGAAATGAAGACGAAGGGATGCGACTTTTTCGGCGGCACCTTTATAAGGGAAGGATAACCTAATGGGAATCTAGATCTAATTTGTTTACTAGAAGAGAGAGAAAGTGTTTGGGCAAGAGGAATATGAACTTTTATTAATTCTTGATAAAAATTAAATAATATATAGAATAATTTGAGGCAGTTTAACTTCTGCTTCAAGGCCTCCTTGACTTGGTTTACCATTGTTTTACAAATCCTAAAATATAATGTTGCTAAAATCATCAGTAAACTCCCTTCAATAATAAATAACACCAGAAGCCAATGAGTCATTAGGACTCAAACGATAGCACCATCAAGCTTGAGCATTGTTCAAACTTCATAACTCCACTTCCAACGGAGTGCCTAATACTTTGTGATGAAGAGTACATTAGAACTGCTGCTTTGAGCAAAAGCAACAGAGCCATAACCATTATTGATCTAAATAACGAACTGTTATTACAGTGTTGTAACGGAATATAAGACTTGATAGAAATCATGTCAAAGAAAATCAACAACATTAAATCTGCAGCTTCACTGAAATGCTTCGGATGCATGAAGCAAAATCTGCAGACTCATAGATATGGTAGCATCTATATCTAGCAAACAAACCAGAACCCAGCTTCCTAGTCTTCGTGTGCGCTTTAGCAACTACCAACTTTGCATGCCCACCGCAGTCATGTTCCTAATCTCCTGGTACGATACTTATGTGATTGAAGCAATTTCGGTGAAAATCCAACTCTACTCACGCGCAGGATGAACTGCTCGTCGGGACTTGGATCAAAGCAATAGCGGTGGATTCTCTCAATGCTAGGCAACAGAGAACCAACGGTGACTTGATCACGCAGAAGTAGGATCACAGCGGAAGACAGGGAGCACCAGAAAAATCTTCCAATAAACAGGAGCGCCGTAACGATTTGTAGAGATAGATAACCTTGATGTTGGGGGATCCAACTCGACTTTAATCTGGTTTGGACGGTAAACATGAGTTCAAGACAAAAAATTTCCGTCGATTTGAACAACAGTAAGGAACTTGAGAAAAACGTCCTGGCACAAGAACCTGTGTGCGTGTAACAAAAATCTACAAATCTTTGGAGCATAATAGAATTCAAGGAACCTCTACCTCGAAACTTGAAAGAACAGAAATCGAAGAACTCCAAGTAACGTCACACGAATCCAATTGATCTGCTTGGTTAAACCAGCAACTTGATGACTCCGCACCGTTTGGACTGGAGAAGCGCTGAGAACGCAGCGCCCGGGTTGCACGACACGGGATTGAATCCCGTCCTCAAACTCTACCGCGCACAAGGGCACACGTGGCAGCAAACAGATCACCAAAGCGTAGATGGCGGCACAAACACGCGGATCAGTGCCAGATGATGGGGGCACAAAGAACAGATCGGTTCCAACAGTCCTATGTAGCAGATCCTTACCTTGTAAAACCAAACTGGTAACAGCCAATTTCTCTCTGTCCTCAACGATCATGCTAAATCATAGCAGAGAAGCGCCGGCTACAGTGTGAAGGTGAAAATCCGCCGTGGCAATGAGACAGGCAATAGAACCCTAATATTTTTTTTATAATATATGTCATATCTAGTTCTGATATCACTTGTTAGTAAATAATGTATAAAAAAGCTAAATACGATACAGATTTAACGTGGACGTCGATCGGCAATTTTTACTATTGGAGGAGAGTTACAAAAGCAAAGGAAATACAATGAGTCTCTCTCTCTCTCTTCCTATGTAATACAAGATGTATATATAAGGCTGGAAACTAGAGATAAACTTCTCAAACAAACAATCCATAACACCACATGACTCTTTCTCTCTCACACCTCCTAGACGTCTCTAGCGAGGTCTTTAACGGGATCATATTCCGACAGGTTAGACGAAGCCAACACTCTTACACTTAGATTTCATCCTTATTACAAAAGTGTTAAACCATAAGTAAATTATCTATCCTTCCTCATCAGTTTAGACCTTAATAGGTGGCATGCTTTTTTTTCTATAAATAGGCTGGTGAGTCTGCTGACATGCTTTTTCTGCAAACAGGTGACGGGCAATATCTCACATTTATTAAACGAGACCGCAACACTTTTGTTAAATTAAGACCATAACCTGATACATTAATAACATTATTAACCCGATATATATTTTATACCACACGTACGTAGACACATCACAAACTTTCAAGAGAGCTGATATAAACGCAGGAGCGCATCGCGTTCTACTGGGCTTCAGATGCACCTCCCTGCTTGGCGTCTGCTGGAACCCAAACGATGCTGAGCTTTGAAAGGAAATGGCACGCCGCCGTGTCCCCTGGCTTGAGATTGTGCACGACGAAGAATGGGTGCTTCTGGCTCCACAGCGACGTGTCAAGATGGCATACGGCAACCACCTCCATGGCAGATGGTGCAGTGCCTTCCACGGCCGCCTCCAGTGTCACCGCGTACGTGACGGCCGAGTTGGTAGTGTGGCAGAAGAACACGGCATACGGGTACGTGAGGTCGTGGCACGTCGCGATCTCCGGTGACTCGGAGAGCTTCCGCACCGCTGTGATCTTGTACATTCCACGACGTGCCGGCGTGCCTGTTGGATCAGCGGGCATGTCGGCGGAGAAAGCTTGGACATTGCGTGTCCTCAGAAGAGCCATGGATAGGTCGATGAGGGACTCAAGTGAACTGGCGCAGCCGGCCTTCTCGCCTGGGAGTGGCCGCGGGTTCTTGCAGGTGTCCAAGGTCCACCTGATCTCGCTGGCCATGCCGAGGGATGCTGGCTTGAACATTGCGATGATGTCAGCAAAGCGGTCGGTGGAGAATGGGAGTGAGTCAGCGATGTGGCGGGGCAATAGGGCTGGCAGCGAGGTGGTTGGCGGAATGGTCGGTGTGATCACAGATCCTTGCCGTAGGATGTCATGAAAGAAGAAAACATCTGCCAGCATATTCCTTCTGGTGTTGTCGCTGTGAATATGGGCATGCCTGTCCCCTGAAACAGATTTGAGGGCACAAATTGTTCATTTAAAAAACTCATGGATCTAGAGAAATCACATGTGCAACGTTAGGGACACGAAATGCATATATTAGGTATTCTTCTAGTAAATAATGAGATCTATGACTTTAATAAAATGGTCTAAATTAATTAATTTTTGTTGAGTAAGAATTAGGTAAAAGGCCTCCCCTAAATGATAAGTTTCTCTTTAGTGGTCATTCATGGCTGATGCTGTCAATCGACAATCTGTTTTAGCTTCAGTATGCATATCGTCACATGATTCAATGTGATATTCATATTCGACAAAAAAACCAAAATGGAAGAATATGTTTATAAACATATGTGCAAAAAGATTAATATAAAAACTGAAATACAGTATTATGGTATTGTACATTATATTATCTTACCTTTACTTGGTTCATCAACTCGGGACCCATAAGACAATGTGACCTTCTTTGGATCCTTCCCATCTTGAGACTTGTATGACAATGTGACCTTCTTTGGATCCTCCTCATTTTTAGACATGTATGTCATTGTGGTCTTCTTTGGATCCTCCACATCTTCAAACATATATGACACTTTAATATTCTTTGGATCTTCCTCACCGTTAGACTTGTATGCCATTGTGGTCTTCTTTGGATCCTCCTCATCTTCAGACATATATGACTTTTTGATATTCTTTGGATCCTCAATACCTTGGGACCCATATGACATCGTGACCTTCTTTGGATCCTTCCTATCTCGAGACTTGTACGACAATGTGGTCTTATTTGGATCCTCCTCATCTTTAGACTTGTATGTCATTGTGGTCTTCTTTGGATCCTCCGCATCTTCAGACATATATGACACTTTGATATTCTTTGGATTCTCCTCATCTTTAGAGATGTATGTCATTGTGGTCTTCTTTGGATCCTCCTCATCTTCAGATATATATGTCACTTTGATATTCTTTGGATCCTCCTCATCTTTAAACTTGTATGTCATTGTGGTCTTCTTTGGATCCTCCTCATCTTCAGACATATATGACACTTCAGTATTCTTTGGATCCTCCTCATCATTAGACATATATGACAATGTGGTTTTCTTTAGATTCTCTTCATCTTTAGACCTATATGACAGTGTGGTTTTCTTTGGATCCTCCTCATCTTCAGACATATATGACACTTTGATATTCTTTGGATCCTCAATAACTTGGGACCCATATGACACTGTGACCTTCTTTGGATCCTTCTCATCTTGAAACTTATAGGAGAATATCAACTTCTTTCGATCCTCCTCACATTTAGACCTATATGTCATTGTGGTCTTGTTTGGATCCTCCTCATCTTCAGACATATATGACACTTTCTTCCATAGGTTAGGGTTTTGTCCTATTTTCCGTGGTATTTTGACCAAATCTAGCTTCCGTGAATGGCACTTCTCCATAGGACCTTTCATCTCTTGAACCATACTCCCCTCATAACTAAGGGTATGCTCTAATGCAAGCATAAGAATTATATGAATAAGTATTTCATGATTACAATTGCAAATATTTGGTACAAAATCACATAATTAACTTTCATATGCATTGAGTTTGGACCAATTTATACATATATATGTAGTAGGCTAGATAAATGATTATTTCGAAATTACCTTTATTTAGTTGTTATGAATAGTGTCATAGGAATGAACCATACCCGACAAACAATTGAAGTCAAATTGGAATATACTATGTATTTACTCGTTTATGTCATAAACCACAGTTAAATATTTATTTAAATATATATACGCACCTAACTTTTAGTCCATTTGTGTTTAGTATGTGGTCAGTTCCCACCATTTATTCCTTTTTTTTTTGTTGGTTCCTAGAACTATGACAATTTTCCAAACAAGTGGTGTTTTACTTATAGCAAATGATAAATTTAGAGCAATTTTACTATGCATATTACCACCAGTAATTACCGGTGATAATGCTTAGGGATAATAATATAGTTTACTAACATATTTATTTATTTACCCACATTGCCATCAGGAGTAAAGAGGTCATTTCTAAGCATCCTAAACCCATTCGTCGATCCAAAATTCAGCTTCGTTAGAGTAGAAAGAAAAAAGACACTTAGGTCTAATTAACAAAATAAATTCTAAGATTACCATTTTTATCTTTCTAATAATGCCCCAATAAAACTAGTAATTACTGCTCTACCACCAGTAATTACTATATTACCACTAGTAATTACTGCATTACTACTAGTAATTACTGGAATTAATATACATAGTAAAACTGCTTAATTTAACAGCACAGTTGTGCACTTTTCAAAATAATGTTGTGTAAAAAAAGGAAAATACATCATTAATTGCATGATAAAGAAAAGAACCCGAGTAAGCTAGATCAGCTGGGCGGAGGAAGGAGATCTCTTACACTCATTTTTTATTTTTATTTTACAGAAATGTGTAAAGAGACATGAGTGAAGGGATCTATACAGACCTGCAGACTGGATTACAATGTCGTGTATGGCCACGGGCATCGAGGTCCCGGGAAGCACTGTTTGCCAATACACATTCGGCGCCATGGTCCTCGATGGCGTCACGGCAACTGCATCCTCCGGGTTTGCATGGCTGCGTCCTCCGGCTCCGATAACCTGCATTCGAGCATCACACAGCCGTCAAGTTTAGTACATTTACCCGCTACTGCAGATAAAACCTTGATCGATTGTTCGACCCCGAGAACCAAATGGCCGCCTAGAAGGCATGAAAGAATGCTCACTAATGCAGAACTATTATCTTATTCAAAACTCACGAGGAGGAGCGAGAGGAGTAACACAATGGCTTCCATATTGGGGCGTTGCATTGTATTAGTTTCCTCTGCCTCTTGAGGCCCAGTAGCTTTGCTATTTATAGACCAAAAACATTATTGTGTGATTGTACCAGGTGGTCCAGATGTCGCAAGTTGGGCATGTATCGCAAATAAAATTATTCAGCATGTCGAACACGTTCATCATTTTATAATCCATGGAAATGGTTGAAGCGATTTCGTAGAATCTGCCAAAAAGGTACGTGCTTCTGAGGCGATTATTTTCCAAATTAAAAGAGATCAGATGCGCCATCAGCTGCAAGTTCTCGCACTTGAGAATTGTTAAACATACAAACCCTCAAAAATGATCCCTCATGATGAATCTATAATGCACATACATACTGAAATTGAAATTGTATAGTGGTTGTTTCGCGATTCTATCGTACTTCTCACCCTCTGTTCCAGGGAAAAAATATTTTGCATGGTTTGAACTATGAAAACCTCAAAAGAGAAAAACGGGTAAAAAACCTGAAAAAAATGAACTAAGAGATATTTTGAAGTATATCAGTGAAAACATTCGGCAAAGGATTTGTCGAGTGCCGGCAAAGCGTTTTTGCCGAGTATTTTTTATCGGGCACTCAGCAAAGGCTTTACCGTCTCGGCACACTGCAAAAACAAATTGCCGTTTGACGGTAACGGTGGGAAATTTTTTTTTGCCGAGCAAAGCCTCCTCTCTTTAACATATTCAAGAAAATACCTTTAAATGAAATAAACAAATTAAATATTACAAACAGACCCAAAAATTTTCCAAGATCATACATTAAGTACTTCGTAGTGTAAGAGTATAGAGGAAAAAGATTCAAGGGCAAAAAAGCAAAAAACAATGTCAAGTGTCCGACAGTAACACACGGCAAAGGGTGCATTTCGGCAAACCGTTAACGGCCGATAGTTAACGGCCCGATCCGCCTATGTATGTGTCACATGACCATCTTTGCCGAGAGTTATTTCTTTGCCGAGTATTTTCTAAGTAGCACTCGGCAAAGGGTATTTTGTCACTTCTACAATCATGCTCTATACTAGCAGAAGCATTTTTTTGCCTCAATAGCGAGCCGTTGAAGAGCACGCAACTAAGTGTAGAACAGTTACCTGACCACAACTACACTACAAAAATAGTTGCGGGCATAGCAAGCCCACAACAACTCACCAAGGAGAGCGCTACTAAACTGAAGAAATTAGTTGTGGTTTCTGTCAGAACCGCAACTAACACCTAAAGCCTTAGTTGTCGGCCTGACAACATGGTCTGCAACTGACAACCGTATCTATCTATAAAAAGGTGAGGATGCGGTGCGGCATTATCACTTCCACATGTACTGCACCGCCCCCTTTTAGGGTTATGGTTTCAATTCCATGCCACCCTTCGTCCTCCTCTGCCTCTGCCCGGCCTCGATCTCCTCCACCTCCTCCTCTACTCCACTAAGCATGGCAAAGACGACGAAGAGACGTCATAGTTAGGGCCACGTGCGGGGCGTCTAGCGCACCTAGACTCTAGCGCACCTAGTGCCGGTGCGCCGCCATCGTTGCCAACACGCTGCCTCCTCCTACTCTGTCTCCTGACCGCCGTCATGCTCCACCGTGACGGCCCGCGGGTGGATCTAGCGATGTTTGCCGCCAGATGGACCCCCAAGGGGGTGATGGCGGCGCCTCGGGCGGGGGTGCATCGATAGTGATAGCGGTGACCACGGCGCCTAGAGGGGGGCGCACCTCCATGAGCACACTCTTCGTACTTCTTCACCGGCTCCGGTGGTGGCCGTGATGTAATAGGCGGAAGGCGAATGGGCACGTAGCTAGGGCGTCGGTGACGATGTGTCCGATGATGCGTCTCTAGTGTGGGTCCCAGCAATAGCTAGGACCCGCCCTTTTATTTTGTAGTCTATTAGGGTGTTAGTAGCGGTCCTTAGACCGCTACTAACGCCTTTTTTCAACTAAGCTGTAACCTAGGGCAGTAGCGGTCCATAGACCACTACTAAGGTTGTAAATAAGTAGTGACAAAGGCCCAATTGCGGTTTCGTTGTCCGCCACTGAGCCCCCTTTTTGCCCATGACAACAGAGCTTCATTGCAGTAGTGTGTGATGAGTATCCATCCTTTGTTGTGTGTTTCGATGTGGACACTCGGCAAAATGGTGGTTGATCGAGTGCTTGATATATTGCTCTTGGCAAACCCTAGGGCACTCGGCAAACACGAGTTTTCCCATAGTGATGTATTGTAGACTGTTATATGTATCAGAAAGTCGTCTTGATCCCCAGGTCTTGTATTCTCATATCTCATGTGGTATTAGAGCAGGTTAGATCCGTGAACTAACCCTAACCGTTGCTTTTCCTTCACACGCCTTACAATAGATCGATCTCAACTATTTACATGCCTTTTTATGTATCTGATCTGCTTCAAGCGATCCTATCGCTGCCGCAATCTAACTGCTTCATGGATGCAACTAGTGTGCAAATCACTCTGCCACATGCGCTTTGTTGGCTATCCATCCCGGAAGCACGTGCTCCTCCAAGTTGGGGCATCACTGCAGCACTGGGAGCTGCACTTGCATGCTAGATCTGGAGGGGGCGCCTATATGTCGAACCATCAAAAAATGCTTCATCGATGATGGCCCACTAGTGGCACATCAAGGTCATCCTCCTCATTCGGAGTTCGCTCCCCTATATCACCACTCCTCCGTCTGTCCTGGATGCCATCTCTGCTTTGGGTCCATAGCTGCTCCCACTAATGAGCTAACCCATTGCCGTCGAACTTCCCCATCGCCTTCCTTGCATTCCCACAACCTTCTGCTGCCCTTGGCTATAGCGGTGTCCCGCATTGCAAAGTTATTGCCCTAGAACTATTTCAATATGGTCGGAGGATAATGGAGCTCGCTGGAACCCTAACCCTCACCGTCCACCTCCACCACTTTGACAACAGGGGACCCTAACCCTACCGGCGATAAGTGCCAGCCACAGTGACACCATTGCATGCATTGTCTTGCTTCGCAAAGGGCCATCGGGCCACTTGTCCATTCACATGTGACGGGGAAGGAAAATAGAGGCTTAGGCATTAAATGTCACTTGGAGAATGTGGTGCACGATTATGAAAGTAGTTCAGCGCAAAAGCTAAAACCGAACACTCAATGTAAACGCCCATCATAAGGGATAAGGGGTAGAGCAAATCATTGTTGTTGTGTAGTCTATTTACGTGGACCAAGGATCAAGATCCTGTTGATCATGGAGCCAGGGTGGACCTAGGGGCTATGGCCTATATTCCATGACCATAGTCGGCCAACAGGTCATGTTGGGACGCTTCCATAATAGGTCGGCACGTCCTGAGATGACTAGCTGGCCGGATCGTGTCGACGTGATGGGCATGAGGCCAAGCCAAAGAACAACACGACCAGTTTTACACTGACCGGACCATGCCACTAGACCCATTCGTGATGGGCTAACCCAAAGCTCATTGAGGATGTGGTGGAGACGAACAACTCAGACGGGGGGATATCGGTGGCGGCTGAGGGTGCGACCTCGATGGGGATCCAAAAGCAGCTCAGCCGGAGGAGGGGGCCGAGCACTTGTCCTCAGAGCTCGATGCGGAGCCTAGAGTGGGTCACCTCAACTTTGAGTCAAGAATCTACTGTAAAAATTTCAGCCCAATCGGAGCAACGAGCGAAACGTTATGCCTGTTTTACCGAAGGTATGTCAAGATAGGGTTTGAGGGGTGAGGGGGGGAACAGAATCGGGTACGGTTTTTTTGTTGGCAACGGATTGTGAGTATGGTGGGTGGGTGACACGATGGTGAATCCAATAGAAAACACGATGGTGACGGTGGTGTGCAGCGGAGATCAAAACACAAACCAAATCAAAACACAAATTCAAAGCAGCAACTGAACTCAACCAGGACACAAACTCAACACTACGGACTCTGAAATTAAATTATGCAAAGGCTAAACAATGTCTGGGATGGTGGGGAAATATTTTTTTTAGGCTTTTTCATGGACAAAAGGTGATGAACACAAACGAATCTAATAGGAAGAATACGATAATACCTCACGGGGAACCTAGAATCTGATACCACTTGATGTAGATATGGTCCGATCTTCTGAGAGGTAAGGGGATAAACTCGAATTTGGGGAACTCGGCATTGACAACCCGGCTTGAATTAGACACGATCCAACCCCGCAACCGTTACACCAAGCACAACTTGATTGTTTCTGCAAGCGAAATCGAGAACACAAGTAAGAGAGAATAAACACGCAATCTAAAATTGCAAATATGGATGAAGCGAATCACAAGAAAAGGTTCAAGCTCTGAACATAAAAGGACTAATCGCCATAGTGGTGTAGAACAAGAACATGGGCCCTGGATTACTGTAAAAGGACTTGTTGCCATAGTTACAATAATTTGATCAAGTTTCTCTCTGGAAAACTGAACTAAACAAAACCCCCAAACTAAAAGACGGCGGCTACTGAGTTTATGTAGGAACCAAGGACGTCCTAGGGTTGGGGGCGACCAGGGGGGGGGGCGCCCACAACATGGGCTTAAGGCCCGACACGATACATGGCCAAGTTGGCCCAAAATAGGTGGTGCAGCACCTTGTCATGGTCACATATTATGACTCACGTCCCTTCTGGAGCTAGGACCAGAAACAAAAAGATGGCATCGTCGTCCCCTTTCCGACGCATCAAAGAATGCCTCGTTTGGACGTCGGATGTGGGAGATATCATCAAAACCATGAAAGAGTGTCGGCTGAATCCGAGACGAACACGGCGACTGATTTGGTGACGACTTGTAACTTGGGGAAGGCTATGATATGCGCGTATCCAGCATGGTGATGTCCTCATCATAACTCATTGCCGTCGAACTTCCCCATCGCCTTCCTTGCATTCCCACAACCTTCTGCTACCCTTGGCTATAGCGGTGTCCCGCATTGCAAAGTTACTGCCCTAGAACTATTTCAATATGGTCAGAGGATAATGGAGCTCACTAGAACCCTAACCCTCACCGTCCACCTCCACCACTTTGACAATAGGGGACCCTAACCCTATCGGCGATAAGTGCTAGCCACAGTGACACCATTGCATGCATTGTCTTGCTTCGCAAAGGGCCATCGGGCCACTTGTCCATTCACATGTGACGGGGAAGGAAAATAGAGGCTTAGGCATTAAATGTCACTTGGAGAATGTGGTGCACGATTATGAAAGTAGTTCAGCGCAAAAGCTAAAACCGAACACTCAATGTAAACACCCATCATAAGGGATAAGGGGTAGAGCAAATCATTGATGTTGTGTAGTCTATTTACGTGGACCAAGGATCAAGATCCCCATTGATCATGGAGCCAGGGCGGACCTAGGGGCTATGGCCTATATGCCACAACTATAGTTGGCCAAAAGGTCATGTTGGGACGCTTCCATAACAGGTCAGCACGGCATGAGATGACTAGCTCGCCGGATCGTGTCAACATGATGGGCATGAGGCCAACCCAAAGAACAACACGACCGGTTTTACACTGACCGGACCATGCCACTAGACCCATTCGTGATGGGCTAATCCAAAGCACGTTGAGGATGTGGTGGAGACGAACAACTCAGACCGAAGTATATTGGCGGGGGCTGAGGGTGCGACCTCGATGGGGATCCGAAAGCAGCTCGGCCAGAAGAGGGGGCCAAGTGCTTGTCCTCAGAGCTCGACGTAACAATCTTGGCCACCGGAGGTGGGAGGAAAGGGTGCGGCCTACGAGGGGATCTTAGCGACTGCTTTCTCCTCCTTTGTCCTCAACGGCGGCAGCCATGGAAGCGAGATGGAGGAGATTAGGTAAGAGGGCGAGGGCGGCAAGCCCGGAGGAAGGGAGCAGTGGCGACAAGTGATGCGCGTCTACAAGCTACGAGGCTGCAAGGAGGGAGGGAGCTGGGGTGGTGTGTGGTGCGCCTGTACCCTACGAGGAGGGAGGGAGCAGGGGCAACAACATCGAGCCTAGAGAGAGGGAGCAGGGTCAGTGGGTGGTGCACCTGCGAGGAGGGAGGGACCGAGGAGCAGAGGCGGAGATATGACAACTCGATCACGGCCACATGGGCCGTGCCCGAACAGGGTGACATGAATAGCCTGCTTAAGCTGGCCAAGAAGTAGGTTGTACCCTGCTGGGCCGCAATCTGCGTCCTTCCACGGCCCGTGGTGTGTGCTGTCTGGGCCACATTATTTAGGCCATGCTTGGGCCGGCATGATGGGTTTGCGCCTAAGTCCAAGCATGGCCCATGCCGGGCTTCGGGCTGCATGTCCTACATAACCTTCGTGCCGGGTAAAAACTTCTGGGCCATGGGTCGGCTCATATAACCGATTCCAGATGGCTAGCTATAGCCACGACATCGAACCCCAGGTTTAGATCAATATTAGCAAATATAGTATAGCGTTGGTACAAAAGGAATATTTTGTTTACTCAAATCATGCAAACGACCGTAGCTCAACTAGTTTATCAATCAAAAGGTTAGTTCAAATAGATAGAGATCATGAGTTCAATTACTGATAATAATATTTTTTATACAATTTTTTTACAACATACTCTAGGATAAAAGGCTAGTTGCGCTGATTGTTTATTCTTCTTCGCTTCTGTCGCGTGCGCGGGAAAGAGAAGTGGAAACAGAGTAAGGTGGACGCCATGGCTACATGCGCCCATTAATCTACAACAGGAGATTTCATCCTACTGTTGTTGCAAGTATTTTCTTCAACTGGTCACTGACTGGGGTTGCGTTGTCCTGCTGTTCGTCGGTGCTTGATGTATACCCTCCTGAACGACGAGGTTGTTACGTGGTCTTCAAACTTCGATGATGACAATACTAGTGGTCAAGATATTTTCATCGGAATTGTTGCTTATCACATCTTGTCGTGATAGCGCCATCTTGCTATCACGGTAAGATGGCGCCACCCATGCCTCATTTCATCAGGTGTCTCACGGTCCGAGTCAGTTCACGGCCACCACGTATACCTTAATGAGTTGAAATAGGTTGCAGCTCATTTATATGCCCGAGCGTCCCATCTCCCTCGTCATTAAGTGATTACACATCTAGTGAGTTCTCAATCTGGACAACACTGAACTTTATGTATCCGTCCGCTCGCCTTGCCAATTTTAGGGCAGCATCCTCCTCCACAGCTAAAGCCACATTCCACCTCGACCTCAACATCAAGAGAATGTCATCCTTATGAGATATTCAGCATGTTTTCTCTCTAGTGGCAGTACTACATCGACACAACAAGTGCAGGGACGTTGGAGAAACAGGCAAGAGTGAAGACGGACACGAAGTAACAGCTGTGCAGGAGTTGTGGCAGCGTCGGGTGACCGAGTGTTTCCGGATAACATCATGGTAGCAGAAAACAAGCGAGATCGTTTAGGTTTTTTTTTTTTTTGGTGTGGCCGTCAGTTCAGGGGTTTCAAATATGGGCTGAATAATTGGGTGAAAACGAATCCATTCAACAACCTGATACTTGGTGAAATCCTGTCGTAATGGAGAAACAAATTAGGTCCAAACTAAAAACCCAAACAAATCATCAAACGGAAGCTTCGTGCACCTCGTTGATCGAGACTTGTGTCATAAATCATAGTACTTCGATACAGACGCGATTGCATCCCGTAGTTCTTTGTTTCATCAAAAGAAGAGAAATAGCAAAATCAACCACGCATGGCACGTGCAAACAGTCTGAAAGGAACCTTGCACCGCACGTTGATGGAGAAACGTGACTTGCTAATAAAGTGTCTTGCATGCAGTGATTGTACCATGTGGTCCAGATGTCGCAGGTTGGCTAATTCAAAATTTATTGATGTTGATATAGGATCAGCTGAAATACTTCAACTGTATGGCAAATAAAATTATTCAGCATGTGGAAAACATTCATCATTTTATAACCTTTACTACTTCAAAAGTTTGAAGTAAATTCTATCTTACACCTCCGTACTTTGGCCGACCCCTGTGTCTTCCCTTCCTGTGATCCCGTATTCCCGTCCGCCCACTCCTCACATCACCATGCCACTATTTCCTCCTCGTTGCGAGTCTGTCATTGCCAGCGGCACATCCCACCTTGCAATCAGTTGTTCGCCATCTCGGCACACCCGACATCACCGCCAAATCTTCATCTCCCACGCATGTCTTGCTCCTGCATCTGCAATGCCCCAGCACTACCACAAAACAGCTCTATAGCGGCGTCACCAATAAACCCGTAGCAGCGCAACACAACTTGAGCCGCTATTAAAGAGACGTAGGGGCCTGCCCTGAAACAAACCGCCGCTAAATACCCCCCCCCCCCCCTAGCTATGGTTGACACTGTCAGTCGCCACTAGAAATAGTACTCATTTATAGCAGCGTTGATAATGCCAACTGCCGCTACAAAGGACACTATAGCGGTGGTTTGCAATGCCAACCACCACTACAAAGTGCCCAGACTATAAAAGACACGTTCGGTCAGCTCACTTCCTCACTTGAACAGTGACGGCCAAAAATTTGGGCAGCTCACAAAAACCAAGGGAGGAAGGTTTTGAGTTTGTTTTTTTTTTTGCAAGAATTTGCTCTCTGAGATAAGGGGAACTTATCCCATATTTTTTTTCTATGCTCTTATTTTTAAATCAAGTTAAATTTTGTATTTTAAGTTTGTTAGGTTTTCATAAAATTTTAGCTAAATTTATTTGATTTGTATGGTTCTATTGGGGTTTAGTTGAAGTTTATGAAGTCATACATCATCTATTTTCATCACAACACAAATAAATTACTAAATCTAGCTTCTTTTATGTCAATGGGAATCTAGATCTAGTTTGTTTACTAGAAGAGAGAGAAAGTGTTTGGGCAAGAGGAATATGAACTTTTATTAATTCTTGATAAAAATTAAATAATATATAGAATAATTTGAGGCAGTTTAACTTCTGCTTCAAGGCCTCCTTGACTTGGTTTACCATTGTTTTACAAATCCTAAAATATAATGTTGCTAAAATCATCAGTAAACTCCCTTCAATAATAAATAACACCAGAAGCCAATGAGTCATTAGGACTCAAACGATAGCACCATCAAGCTTGAGCATTGTTCAAACTTCATAACTCCACTTCCAACGGAGTGCCTAATACTTTGTGATGAAGAGTACATTAGAACTGCTGCTTTGAGCAAAAGCAACAGAGCCATAACCATTATTGATCTAAATAACGAACTGTTATTACAGTGTTGTAACGGAATATAAGACTTGATAGAAATCATGTCAAAGAAAATCAACAACATTAAATCTGCAGCTTCACTGAAATGCTTCGGATGCATGAAGCAAAATCTGCAGACTCATAGATATGGTAGCATCTATATCTAGCAAACAAACCAGAACCCAGCTTCCTAGTCTTCGTGTGCGCTTTAGCAACTACCAACTTTGCATGCCCACCGCAGTCATGTTCCTAATCTCCTGGTACGATACTTATGTGATTGAAGCAATTTCGGTGAAAATCCAACTCTACTCACGCGCAGGATGAACTGCTCGTCGGGACTTGGATCAAAGCAATAGCGGTGGATTCTCTCAATGCTAGGCAACAGAGAACCAACGGTGACTTGATCACGCAGAAGTAGGATCACAGCGGAAGACAGGGAGCACCAGAAAAATCTTCCAATAAACAGGAGCGCCGTAACGATTTGTAGAGATAGATAACCTTGATGTTGGGGGATCCAACTCGACTTTAATCTGGTTTGGACGGTAAACATGAGTTCAAGACAAAAAATTTCCGTCGATTTGAACAACAGTAAGGAACTTGAGAAAAACGTCCTGGCACAAGAACCTGTGTGCGTGTAACAAAAATCTACAAATCTTTGGAGCATAATAGAATTCAAGGAACCTCTACCTCGAAACTTGAAAGAACAGAAATCGAAGAACTCCAAGTAACGTCACACGAATCCAATTGATCTGCTTGGTTAAACCAGCAACTTGATGACTCCGCACCGTTTGGACTGGAGAAGCGCTGAGAACGCAGCGCCTGGGTTGCACGACACGGGATTGAATCCCGTCCTCAAACTCTACCGCGCACAAGGGCACACGTGGCAGCAAACAGATCACCAAAGCGTAGATGGCGGCACAAACACGCGGATCAGTGCCAGATGATGGGGGCACAAAGAACAGATCGGTTCCAACAGTCCTATGTAGCAGATCCTTACCTTGTAAAACCAAACTGGTAACAGCCAATTTCTCTCTGTCCTCAACGATCATGCTAAATCATAGCAGAGAAGCGCCGGCTACAGTGTGAAGGTGAAAATCCGCCGTGGCAATGAGACAGGCAATAGAACCCTAATATTTTTTTTATAATATATGTCATATCTAGTTCTGATATCACTTGTTAGTAAATAATGTATAAAAAAGCTAAATACGATACAGATTTAACGTGGACGTCGATCGGCAATTTTTACTATTGGAGGAGAGTTACAAAAGCAAAGGAAATACAATGAGTCTCTCTCTCTCTCTTCCTATGTAATACAAGATGTATATATAAGGCTGGAAACTAGAGATAAACTTCTCAAACAAACAATCCATAACACCACATGACTCTTTCTCTCTCACACCTCCTAGACGTCTCTAGCGAGGTCTTTAACGGGATCATATTCCGACAGGTTAGACGAAGCCAACACTCTTACACTTAGATTTCATCCTTATTACAAAAGTGTTAAACCATAAGTAAATTATCTATCCTTCCTCATCAGTTTAGACCTTAATAGGTGGCATGCTTTTTTTTCTATAAATAGGCTGGTGAGTCTGCTGACATGCTTTTTCTGCAAACAGGTGACGGGCAATATCTCACATTTATTAAACGAGACCGCAACACTTTTGTTAAATTAAGACCATAACCTGATACATTAATAACATTATTAACCCGATATATATTTTATACCACACGTACGTAGACACATCACAAACTTTCAAGAGAGCTGATATAAACGCAGGAGCGCATCGCGTTCTACTGGGCTTCAGATGCACCTCCCTGCTTGGCGTCTGCTGGAACCCAAACGATGCTGAGCTTTGAAAGGAAATGGCACGCCGCCGTGTCCCCTGGCTTGAGATTGTGCACGACGAAGAATGGGTGCTTCTGGCTCCACAGCGACGTGTCAAGATGGCATGCGGCAACCACCTCCATGGCAGATGGTGCAGTGCCTTCCACGGCCGCCTCCAGTGTCACCGCGTACGTGACGGCCGAGTTGGTAGTGTGGCAGAAGAACACGGCATACGGGTACGTGAGGTCGTGGCACGTCGCGATCTCCGGTGACTCGGAGAGCTTCCGCACCGCTGTGATCTTGTACATTCCACGACGTGCCGGCGTGCCTGTTGGATCAGCGGGCATGTCGGCGGAGAAAGCTTGGACATTGCGTGTCCTCAGAAGAGCCATGGATAGGTCGATGAGGGACTCAAGTGAACTGGCGCAGCCGGCCTTCTCGCCTGGGAGTGGCCGCGGGTTCTTGCAGGTGTCCAAGGTCCACCTGATCTCGCTGGCCATGCCGAGGGATGCTGGCTTGAACATTGCGATGATGTCAGCAAAGCGGTCGGTGGAGAATGGGAGTGAGTCAGCGATGTGGCGGGGCAATAGGGCTGGCAGCGAGGTGGTTGGCGGAATGGTCGGTGTGATCACAGATCCTTGCCGTAGGATGTCATGAAAGAAGAAAACATCTGCCAGCATATTCCTTCTGGTGTTGTCGCTGTGAATATGGGCATGCCTGTCCCCTGAAACAGATTTGAGGGCACAAATTGTTCATTTAAAAAACTCATGGATCTAGAGAAATCACATGTGCAACGTTAGGGACACGAAATGCATATATTAGGTATTCTTCTAGTAAATAATGAGATCTATGACTTTAATAAAATGGTCTAAATTAATTAATTTTTGTTGAGTAAGAATTAGGTAAAAGGCCTCCCCTAAATGATAAGTTTCTCTTTAGTGGTCATTCATGGCTGATGCTGTCAATCGACAATCTGTTTTAGCTTCAGTATGCATATCGTCACATGATTCAATGTGATATTCATATTCGACAAAAAAACCAAAATGGAAGAATATGTTTATAAACATATGTGCAAAAAGATTAATATAAAAACTGAAATACAGTATTATGGTATTGTACATTATATTATCTTACCTTTACTTGGTTCATCAACTCGGGACCCATAAGACAATGTGACCTTCTTTGGATCCTTCCCATCTTGAGACTTGTATGACAATGTGACCTTCTTTGGATCCTCCTCATTTTTAGACATGTATGTCATTGTGGTCTTCTTTGGATCCTCCACATCTTCAAACATATATGACACTTTAATATTCTTTGGATCTTCCTCACCGTTAGACTTGTATGCCATTGTGGTCTTCTTTGGATCCTCCTCATCTTCAGACATATATGACTTTTTGATATTCTTTGGATCCTCAATACCTTGGGACCCATATGACATCGTGACCTTCTTTGGATCCTTCCTATCTCGAGACTTGTACGACAATGTGGTCTTATTTGGATCCTCCTCATCTTTAGACTTGTATGTCATTGTGGTCTTCTTTGGATCCTCCGCATCTTCAGACATATATGACACTTTGATATTCTTTGGATTCTCCTCATCTTTAGAGATGTATGTCATTGTGGTCTTCTTTGGATCCTCCTCATCTTCAGATATATATGTCACTTTGATATTCTTTGGATCCTCCTCATCTTTAAACTTGTATGTCATTGTGGTCTTCTTTGGATCCTCCTCATCTTCAGACATATATGACACTTCAGTATTCTTTGGATCCTCCTCATCATTAGACATATATGACAATGTGGTTTTCTTTAGATTCTCTTCATCTTTAGACCTATATGACAGTGTGGTTTTCTTTGGATCCTCCTCATCTTCAGACATATATGACACTTTGATATTCTTTGGATCCTCAATAACTTGGGACCCATATGACACTGTGACCTTCTTTGGATCCTTCTCATCTTGAAACTTATAGGAGAATATCAACTTCTTTCGATCCTCCTCACATTTAGACCTATATGTCATTGTGGTCTTGTTTGGATCCTCCTCATCTTCAGACATATATGACACTTTCTTCCATAGGTTAGGGTTTTGTCCTATTTTCCGTGGTATTTTGACCAAATCTAGCTTCCGTGAATGGCACTTCTCCATAGGACCTTTCATCTCTTGAACCATACTCCCCTCATAACTAAGGGTATGCTCTAATGCAAGCATAAGAATTATATGAATAAGTATTTCATGATTACAATTGCAAATATTTGGTACAAAATCACATAATTAACTTTCATATGCATTGAGTTTGGACCAATTTATACATATATATGTAGTAGGCTAGATAAATGATTATTTCGAAATTACCTTTATTTAGTTGTTATGAATAGTGTCATAGGAATGAACCATACCCGACAAACAATTGAAGTCAAATTGGAATATACTATGTATTTACTCGTTTATGTCATAAACCACAGTTAAATATTTATTTAAATATATATACGCACCTAACTTTTAGTCCATTTGTGTTTAGTATGTGGTCAGTTCCCACCATTTATTCCTTTTTTTTTTGTTGGTTCCTAGAACTATGACAATTTTCCAAACAAGTGGTGTTTTACTTATAGCAAATGATAAATTTAGAGCAATTTTACTATGCATATTACCACCAGTAATTACCGGTGATAATGCTTAGGGATAATAATATAGTTTACTAACATATTTATTTATTTACCCACATTGCCATCAGGAGTAAAGAGGTCATTTCTAAGCATCCTAAACCCATTCGTCGATCCAAAATTCAGCTTCGTTAGAGTAGAAAGAAAAAAGACACTTAGGTCTAATTAACAAAATAAATTCTAAGATTACCATTTTTATCTTTCTAATAATGCCCCAATAAAACTAGTAATTACTGCTCTACCACCAGTAATTACTATATTACCACTAGTAATTACTGCATTACTACTAGTAATTACTGGAATTAATATACATAGTAAAACTGCTTAATTTAACAGCACAGTTGTGCACTTTTCAAAATAATGTTGTGTAAAAAAAGGAAAATACATCATTAATTGCATGATAAAGAAAAGAACCCGAGTAAGCTAGATCAGCTGGGCGGAGGAAGGAGATCTCTTACACTCATTTTTTATTTTTATTTTACAGAAATGTGTAAAGAGACATGAGTGAAGGGATCTATACAGACCTGCAGACTGGATTACAATGTCGTGTATGGCCACGGGCATCGAGGTCCCGGGAAGCACTGTTTGCCAATACACATTCGGCGCCATGGTCCTCGATGGCGTCACGGCAACTGCATCCTCCGGGTTTGCATGGCTGCGTCCTCCGGCTCCGATAACCTGCATTCGAGCATCACACAGCCGTCAAGTTTAGTACATTTACCCGCTACTGCAGATAAAACCTTGATCGATTGTTCGACCCCGAGAACCAAATGGCCGCCTAGAAGGCATGAAAGAATGCTCACTAATGCAGAACTATTATCTTATTCAAAACTCACGAGGAGGAGCGAGAGGAGTAACACAATGGCTTCCATATTGGGGCGTTGCATTGTATTAGTTTCCTCTGCCTCTTGAGGCCCAGTAGCTTTGCTATTTATAGACCAAAAACATTATTGTGTGATTGTACCAGGTGGTCCAGATGTCGCAAGTTGGGCATGTATCGCAAATAAAATTATTCAGCATGTCGAACACGTTCATCATTTTATAATCCATGGAAATGGTTGAAGCGATTTCGTAGAATCTGCCAAAAAGGTACGTGCTTCTGAGGCGATTATTTTCCAAATTAAAAGAGATCAGATGCGCCATCAGCTGCAAGTTCTCGCACTTGAGAATTGTTAAACATACAAACCCTCAAAAATGATCCCTCATGATGAATCTATAATGCACATACATACTGAAATTGAAATTGTATAGTGGTTGTTTCGCGATTCTATCGTACTTCTCACCCTCTGTTCCAGGGAAAAAATATTTTGCATGGTTTGAACTATGAAAACCTCAAAAGAGAAAAACGGGTAAAAAACCTGAAAAAAATGAACTAAGAGATATTTTGAAGTATATCAGTGAAAACATTCGGCAAAGGATTTGTCGAGTGCCGGCAAAGCGTTTTTGCCGAGTATTTTTTATCGGGCACTCAGCAAAGGCTTTACCGTCTCGGCACACTGCAAAAACAAATTGCCGTTTGACGGTAACGGTGGGAAATTTTTTTTTGCCGAGCAAAGCCTCCTCTCTTTAACATATTCAAGAAAATACCTTTAAATGAAATAAACAAATTAAATATTACAAACAGACCCAAAAATTTTCCAAGATCATACATTAAGTACTTCGTAGTGTAAGAGTATAGAGGAAAAAGATTCAAGGGCAAAAAAGCAAAAAACAATGTCAAGTGTCCGACAGTAACACACGGCAAAGGGTGCATTTCGGCAAACCGTTAACGGCCGATAGTTAACGGCCCGATCCGCCTATGTATGTGTCACATGACCATCTTTGCCGAGAGTTATTTCTTTGCCGAGTATTTTCTAAGTAGCACTCGGCAAAGGGTATTTTGTCACTTCTACAATCATGCTCTATACTAGCAGAAGCATTTTTTTGCCTCAATAGCGAGCCGTTGAAGAGCACGCAACTAAGTGTAGAACAGTTACCTGACCACAACTACACTACAAAAATAGTTGCGGGCATAGCAAGCCCACAACAACTCACCAAGGAGAGCGCTACTAAACTGAAGAAATTAGTTGTGGTTTCTGTCAGAACCGCAACTAACACCTAAAGCCTTAGTTGTCGGCCTGACAACATGGTCTGCAACTGACAACCGTATCTATCTATAAAAAGGTGAGGATGCGGTGCGGCATTATCACTTCCACATGTACTGCACCGCCCCCTTTTAGGGTTATGGTTTCAATTCCATGCCACCCTTCGTCCTCCTCTGCCTCTGCCCGGCCTCGATCTCCTCCACCTCCTCCTCTACTCCACTAAGCATGGCAAAGACGACGAAGAGACGTCATAGTTAGGGCCACGTGCGGGGCGTCTAGCGCACCTAGACTCTAGCGCACCTAGTGCCGGTGCGCCGCCATCGTTGCCAACACGCTGCCTCCTCCTACTCTGTCTCCTGACCGCCGTCATGCTCCACCGTGACGGCCCGCGGGTGGATCTAGCGATGTTTGCCGCCAGATGGACCCCCAAGGGGGTGATGGCGGCGCCTCGGGCGGGGGTGCATCGATAGTGATAGCGGTGACCACGGCGCCTAGAGGGGGGCGCACCTCCATGAGCACACTCTTCGTACTTCTTCACCGGCTCCGGTGGTGGCCGTGATGTAATAGGCGGAAGGCGAATGGGCACGTAGCTAGGGCGTCGGTGACGATGTGTCCGATGATGCGTCTCTAGTGTGGGTCCCAGCAATAGCTAGGACCCGCCCTTTTATTTTGTAGTCTATTAGGGTGTTAGTAGCGGTCCTTAGACCGCTACTAACGCCTTTTTTCAACTAAGCTGTAACCTAGGGCAGTAGCGGTCCATAGACCACTACTAAGGTTGTAAATAAGTAGTGACAAAGGCCCAATTGCGGTTTCGTTGTCCGCCACTGAGCCCCCTTTTTGCCCATGACAACAGAGCTTCATTGTAGTAGTGTGTGATGAGTATCCATCCTTTGTTGTGTGTTTCGATGTGGACACTCGGCAAAATGGTGGTTGATCGAGTGCTTGATATATTGCTCTTGGCAAACCCTAGGGCACTCGGCAAACACGAGTTTTCCCATAGTGATGTATTGTAGACTGTTATATGTATCAGAAAGTCGTCTTGATCCCCAGGTCTTGTATTCTCATATCTCATGTGGTATTAGAGCAGGTTAGATCCGTGAACTAACCCTAACCGTTGCTTTTCCTTCACACGCCTTACAATAGATCGATCTCAACTATTTACATGCCTTTTTATGTATCTGATCTGCTTCAAGCGATCCTATCGCTGCCGCAATCTAACTGCTTCATGGATGCAACTAGTGTGCAAATCACTCTGCCACATGCGCTTTGTTGGCTATCCATCCCGGAAGCACGTGCTCCTCCAAGTTGGGGCATCACTGCAGCACTGGGAGCTGCACTTGCATGCTAGATCTGGAGGGGGCGCCTATATGTCGAACCATCAAAAAATGCTTCATCGATGATGGCCCACTAGTGGCACATCAAGGTCATCCTCCTCATTCGGAGTTCGCTCCCCTATATCACCACTCCTCCGTCTGTCCTGGATGCCATCTCTGCTTTGGGTCCATAGCTGCTCCCACTAATGAGCTAACCCATTGCCGTCGAACTTCCCCATCGCCTTCCTTGCATTCCCACAACCTTCTGCTGCCCTTGGCTATAGCGGTGTCCCGCATTGCAAAGTTATTGCCCTAGAACTATTTCAATATGGTCGGAGGATAATGGAGCTCGCTGGAACCCTAACCCTCACCGTCCACCTCCACCACTTTGACAACAGGGGACCCTAACCCTACCGGCGATAAGTGCCAGCCACAGTGACACCATTGCATGCATTGTCTTGCTTCGCAAAGGGCCATCGGGCCACTTGTCCATTCACATGTGACGGGGAAGGAAAATAGAGGCTTAGGCATTAAATGTCACTTGGAGAATGTGGTGCACGATTATGAAAGTAGTTCAGCGCAAAAGCTAAAACCGAACACTCAATGTAAACGCCCATCATAAGGGATAAGGGGTAGAGCAAATCATTGTTGTTGTGTAGTCTATTTACGTGGACCAAGGATCAAGATCCTGTTGATCATGGAGCCAGGGTGGACCTAGGGGCTATGGCCTATATTCCATGACCATAGTCGGCCAACAGGTCATGTTGGGACGCTTCCATAATAGGTCGGCACGTCCTGAGATGACTAGCTGGCCGGATCGTGTCGACGTGATGGGCATGAGGCCAAGCCAAAGAACAACACGACCAGTTTTACACTGACCGGACCATGCCACTAGACCCATTCGTGATGGGCTAACCCAAAGCTCATTGAGGATGTGGTGGAGACGAACAACTCAGACGGGGGGATATCGGTGGCGGCTGAGGGTGCGACCTCGATGGGGATCCAAAAGCAGCTCAGCCGGAGGAGGGGGCCGAGCACTTGTCCTCAGAGCTCGATGCGGAGCCTAGAGTGGGTCACCTCAACTTTGAGTCAAGAATCTACTGTAAAAATTTCAGCCCAATCGGAGCAACGAGCGAAACGTTATGCCTGTTTTACCGAAGGTATGTCAAGATAGGGTTTGAGGGGTGAGGGGGGGAACAGAATCGGGTACGGTTTTTTTGTTGGCAACGGATTGTGAGTATGGTGGGTGGGTGACACGATGGTGAATCCAATAGAAAACACGATGGTGACGGTGGTGTGCAGCGGAGATCAAAACACAAACCAAATCAAAACACAAATTCAAAGCAGCAACTGAACTCAACCAGGACACAAACTCAACACTACGGACTCTGAAATTAAATTATGCAAAGGCTAAACAATGTCTGGGATGGTGGGGAAATATTTTTTTTAGGCTTTTTCATGGACAAAAGGTGATGAACACAAACGAATCTAATAGGAAGAATACGATAATACCTCACGGGGAACCTAGAATCTGATACCACTTGATGTAGATATGGTCCGATCTTCTGAGAGGTAAGGGGATAAACTCGAATTTGGGGAACTCGGCATTGACAACCCGGCTTGAATTAGACACGATCCAACCCCGCAACCGTTACACCAAGCACAACTTGATTGTTTCTGCAAGCGAAATCGAGAACACAAGTAAGAGAGAATAAACACGCAATCTAAAATTGCAAATATGGATGAAGCGAATCACAAGAAAAGGTTCAAGCTCTGAACATAAAAGGACTAATCGCCATAGTGGTGTAGAACAAGAACAGGGGCCCTGGATTACTGTAAAAGGACTTGTTGCCATAGTTACAATAATTTGATCAAGTTTCTCTCTGGAAAACTGAACTAAACAAAACCCCCAAACTAAAAGACGGCGGCTACTGAGTTTATGTAGGAACCAAGGACGTCCTAGGGTTGGGGGCGACCAGGGGGGGGGGGCGCCCACAACATGGGCTTAAGGCCCGACACGATACATGGCCAAGTTGGCCCAAAATAGGTGGTGCAGCACCTTGTCATGGTCACATATTATGACTCACGTCCCTTCTGGAGCTAGGACCAGAAACAAAAAGATGGCATCGTCGTCCCCTTTCCGACGCATCAAAGAATGCCTCGTTTGGACGTCGGATGTGGGAGATATCATCAAAACCATGAAAGAGTGTCGGCTGAATCCGAGACGAACACGGCGACTGATTTGGTGACGACTTGTAACTTGGGGAAGGCTATGATATGCGCGTATCCAGCATGGTGATGTCCTCATCATAACTCATTGCCGTCGAACTTCCCCATCGCCTTCCTTGCATTCCCACAACCTTCTGCTACCCTTGGCTATAGCGGTGTCCCGCATTGCAAAGTTACTGCCCTAGAACTATTTCAATATGGTCAGAGGATAATGGAGCTCACTAGAACCCTAACCCTCACCGTCCACCTCCACCACTTTGACAATAGGGGACCCTAACCCTATCGGCGATAAGTGCTAGCCACAGTGACACCATTGCATGCATTGTCTTGCTTCGCAAAGGGCCATCGGGCCACTTGTCCATTCACATGTGACGGGGAAGGAAAATAGAGGCTTAGGCATTAAATGTCACTTGGAGAATGTGGTGCACGATTATGAAAGTAGTTCAGCGCAAAAGCTAAAACCGAACACTCAATGTAAACACCCATCATAAGGGATAAGGGGTAGAGCAAATCATTGATGTTGTGTAGTCTATTTACGTGGACCAAGGATCAAGATCCCCATTGATCATGGAGCCAGGGCGGACCTAGGGGCTATGGCCTATATGCCACAACTATAGTTGGCCAAAAGGTCATGTTGGGACGCTTCCATAACAGGTCAGCACGGCATGAGATGACTAGCTCGCCGGATCGTGTCAACATGATGGGCATGAGGCCAACCCAAAGAACAACACGACCGGTTTTACACTGACCGGACCATGCCACTAGACCCATTCGTGATGGGCTAATCCAAAGCACGTTGAGGATGTGGTGGAGACGAACAACTCAGACCGAAGTATATTGGCGGGGGCTGAGGGTGCGACCTCGATGGGGATCCGAAAGCAGCTCGGCCAGAAGAGGGGGCCAAGTGCTTGTCCTCAGAGCTCGACGTAACAATCTTGGCCACCGGAGGTGGGAGGAAAGGGTGCGGCCTACGAGGGGATCTTAGCGACTGCTTTCTCCTCCTTTGTCCTCAACGGCGGCAGCCATGGAAGCGAGATGGAGGAGATTAGGTAAGAGGGCGAGGGCGGCAAGCCCGGAGGAAGGGAGCAGTGGCGACAAGTGATGCGCGTCTACAAGCTACGAGGCTGCAAGGAGGGAGGGAGCTGGGGTGGTGTGTGGTGCGCCTGTACCCTACGAGGAGGGAGGGAGCAGGGGCAACAACATCGAGCCTAGAGAGAGGGAGCAGGGTCAGTGGGTGGTGCACCTGCGAGGAGGGAGGGACCGAGGAGCAGAGGCGGAGATATGACAACTCGATCACGGCCACATGGGCCGTGCCCGAACAGGGTGACATGAATAGCCTGCTTAAGCTGGCCAAGAAGTAGGTTGTACCCTGCTGGGCCGCAATCTGCGTCCTTCCACGGCCCGTGGTGTGTGCTGTCTGGGCCACATTATTTAGGCCATGCTTGGGCCGGCATGATGGGTTTGCGCCTAAGTCCAAGCATGGCCCATGCCGGGCTTCGGGCTGCATGTCCTACATAACCTTCGTGCCGGGTAAAAACTTCTGGGCCATGGGTCGGCTCATATAACCGATTCCAGATGGCTAGCTATAGCCACGACATCGAACCCCAGGTTTAGATCAATATTAGCAAATATAGTATAGCGTTGGTACAAAAGGAATATTTTGTTTACTCAAATCATGCAAACGACCGTAGCTCAACTAGTTTATCAATCAAAAGGTTAGTTCAAATAGATAGAGATCATGAGTTCAATTACTGATAATAATATTTTTTATACAATTTTTTTACAACATACTCTAGGATAAAAGGCTAGTTGCGCTGATTGTTTATTCTTCTTCGCTTCTGTCGCGTGCGCGGGAAAGAGAAGTGGAAACAGAGTAAGGTGGACGCCATGGCTACATGCGCCCATTAATCTACAACAGGAGATTTCATCCTACTGTTGTTGCAAGTATTTTCTTCAACTGGTCACTGACTGGGGTTGCGTTGTCCTGCTGTTCGTCGGTGCTTGATGTATACCCTCCTGAACGACGAGGTTGTTACGTGGTCTTCAAACTTCGATGATGACAATACTAGTGGTCAAGATATTTTCATCGGAATTGTTGCTTATCACATCTTGTCGTGATAGCGCCATCTTGCTATCACGGTAAGATGGCGCCACCCATGCCTCATTTCATCAGGTGTCTCACGGTCCGAGTCAGTTCACGGCCACCACGTATACCTTAATGAGTTGAAATAGGTTGCAGCTCATTTATATGCCCGAGCGTCCCATCTCCCTCGTCATTAAGTGATTACACATCTAGTGAGTTCTCAATCTGGACAACACTGAACTTTATGTATCCGTCCGCTCGCCTTGCCAATTTTAGGGCAGCATCCTCCTCCACAGCTAAAGCCACATTCCACCTCGACCTCAACATCAAGAGAATGTCATCCTTATGAGATATTCAGCATGTTTTCTCTCTAGTGGCAGTACTACATCGACACAACAAGTGCAGGGACGTTGGAGAAACAGGCAAGAGTGAAGACGGACACGAAGTAACAGCTGTGCAGGAGTTGTGGCAGCGTCGGGTGACCGAGTGTTTCCGGATAACATCATGGTAGCAGAAAACAAGCGAGATCGTTTAGGTTTTTTTTTTTTTTTGGTGTGGCCGTCAGTTCAGGGGTTTCAAATATGGGCTGAATAATTGGGTGAAAACGAATCCATTCAACAACCTGATACTTGGTGAAATCCTGTCGTAATGGAGAAACAAATTAGGTCCAAACTAAAAACCCAAACAAATCATCAAACGGAAGCTTCGTGCACCTCGTTGATCGAGACTTGTGTCATAAATCATAGTACTTCGATACAGACGCGATTGCATCCCGTAGTTCTTTGTTTCATCAAAAGAAGAGAAATAGCAAAATCAACCACGCATGGCACGTGCAAACAGTCTGAAAGGAACCTTGCACCGCACGTTGATGGAGAAACGTGACTTGCTAATAAAGTGTCTTGCATGCAGTGATTGTACCATGTGGTCCAGATGTCGCAGGTTGGCTAATTCAAAATTTATTGATGTTGATATAGGATCAGCTGAAATACTTCAACTGTATGGCAAATAAAATTATTCAGCATGTGGAAAACATTCATCATTTTATAACCTTTACTACTTCAAAAGTTTGAAGTAAATTCTATCTTACACCTCCGTACTTTGGCCGACCCCTGTGTCTTCCCTTCCTGTGATCCCGTATTCCCGTCCGCCCACTCCTCACATCACCATGCCACTATTTCCTCCTCGTTGCGAGTCTGTCATTGCCAGCGGCACATCCCACCTTGCAATCAGTTGTTCGCCATCTCGGCACACCCGACATCACCGCCAAATCTTCATCTCCCACGCATGTCTTGCTCCTGCATCTGCAATGCCCCAGCACTACCACAAAACAGCTCTATAGCGGCGTCACCAATAAACCCGTAGCAGCGCAACACAACTTGAGCCGCTATTAAAGAGACGTAGGGGCCTGCCCTGAAACAAACCGCCGCTAAATACCCCCCCCCCCCCCCCCTAGCTATGGTTGACACTGTCAGTCGCCACTAGAAATAGTACTCATTTATAGCAGCGTTGATAATGCCAACTGCCGCTACAAAGGACACTATAGCGGTGGTTTGCAATGCCAACCACCACTACAAAGTGCCCAGACTATAAAAGACACGTTCGGTCAGCTCACTTCCTCACTTGAACAGTGACGGCCAAAAATTTGGGCAGCTCACAAAAACCAAGGGAGGAAGGTTTTGAGTTTGTTTTTTTTTTTGCAAGAATTTGCTCTCTGAGATAAGGGGAACTTATCCCATATTTTTTTTCTATGCTCTTATTTTTAAATCAAGTTAAATTTTGTATTTTAAGTTTGTTAGGTTTTCATAAAATTTTAGCTAAATTTATTTGATTTGTATGGTTCTATTGGGGTTTAGTTGAAGTTTATGAAGTCATACATCATCTATTTTCATCACAACACAAATAAATTACTAAATCTAGCTTCTTTTATGTCAATGGGAATCTAGATCTAGTTTGTTTACTAGAAGAGAGAGAAAGTGTTTGGGCAAGAGGAATATGAACTTTTATTAATTCTTGATAAAAATTAAATAATATATAGAATAATTTGAGGCAGTTTAACTTCTGCTTCAAGGCCTCCTTGACTTGGTTTACCATTGTTTTACAAATCCTAAAATATAATGTTGCTAAAATCATCAGTAAACTCCCTTCAATAATAAATAACACCAGAAGCCAATGAGTCATTAGGACTCAAACGATAGCACCATCAAGCTTGAGCATTGTTCAAACTTCATAACTCCACTTCCAACGGAGTGCCTAATACTTTGTGATGAAGAGTACATTAGAACTGCTGCTTTGAGCAAAAGCAACAGAGCCATAACCATTATTGATCTAAATAACGAACTGTTATTACAGTGTTGTAACGGAATATAAGACTTGATAGAAATCATGTCAAAGAAAATCAACAACATTAAATCTGCAGCTTCACTGAAATGCTTCGGATGCATGAAGCAAAATCTGCAGACTCATAGATATGGTAGCATCTATATCTAGCAAACAAACCAGAACCCAGCTTCCTAGTCTTCGTGTGCGCTTTAGCAACTACCAACTTTGCATGCCCACCGCAGTCATGTTCCTAATCTCCTGGTACGATACTTATGTGATTGAAGCAATTTCGGTGAAAATCCAACTCTACTCACGCGCAGGATCAAAGCAATAGCGGTGGATTCTCTCAATGCTAGGCAACAGAGAACCAACGGTGACTTGATCACGCAGAAGTAGGATCACAGCGGAAGACAGGGAGCACCAGAAAAATCTTCCAATAAACAGGAGCGCCGTAACGATTTGTAGAGATAGATAACCTTGATGTTGGGGGATCCAACTCGACTTTAATCTGGTTTGGACGGTAAACATGAGTTCAAGACAAAAAATTTCCGTCGATTTGAACAACAGTAAGGAACTTGAGAAAAACGTCCTGGCACAAGAACCTGTGTGCGTGTAACAAAAATCTACAAATCTTTGGAGCATAATAGAATTCAAGGAACCTCTACCTCGAAACTTGAAAGAACAGAAATCGAAGAACTCCAAGTAACGTCACACGAATCCAATTGATCTGCTTGGTTAAACCAGCAACTTGATGACTCCGCACCGTTTGGACTGGAGAAGCGCTGAGAACGCAGCGCCTGGGTTGCACGACACGGGATTGAATCCCGTCCTCAAACTCTACCGCGCACAAGGGCACACGTGGCAGCAAACAGATCACCAAAGCGTAGATGGCGGCACAAACACGCGGATCAGCGCCAGATGATGGGGGCACAAAGAACAGATCGGTTCCAACAGTCCTATGTAGCAGATCCTTACCTTGTAAAACCAAACTGGTAACAGCCAATTTCTCTCTGTCCTCAACGATCATGCTAAATCATAGCAGAGAAGCGCCGGCTACAGTGTGAAGGTGAAAATCCGCCGTGGCAATGAGACAGGCAATAGAACCCTAATATTTTTTTTATAATATATGTCATATCTAGTTCTGATATCACTTGTTAGTAAATAATGTATAAAAAAGCTAAATACGATACAGATTTAACGTGGACGTCGATCGGTGATTTTTACTATTGGAGGAGAGTTACAAAAGCAAAGGAAATACAATGAGTCTCTCTCTCTCTTCCTATGTAATACAAGATGTATATATAAGGCTGGAAACTAGAGATAAACTTCTCAAACAAACAATCCATAACACCACATGACTCTTTCTCTCTCACACCTCCTAGACGTCTCTAGCGAGGTCTTTAACGGGATCATATTCCGACAGGTTAGACGAAGCCAACACTCTTACACTTAGATTTCATCCTTATTACAAAAGTGTTAAACCATAAGTAAATTATCTATCCTTCCTCATCAGTTTAGACCTTAATAGGTGACATGCTTTTTTTTCTATAAATAGGCTGGTGAGTCTGCTGACATGCTTTTTCTGCAAACAGGTGACGGGCAATATCTCACATTTATTAAACGAGACCGCAACACTTTTGTTAAATTAAGACCATAACCTGATACATTAATAACATTATTAACCCGATATATATTTTATACCACACGTACGTAGACACATCACAAACTTTCAAGAGAGCTGATATAAACGCAGGAGCGCATCGCGTTCTACTGGGCTTCAGATGCACCTCCCTGCTTGGCGTCTGCTGGAACCCAAACGATGCTGAGCTTTGAAAGGAAATGGCACGCCGCCGTGTCCCCTGGCTTGAGATTGTGCACGACGAAGAATGGGTGCTTCTGGCTCCACAGCGACGTGTCAAGATGGCATACGGCAACCACCTCCATGGCAGATGGTGCAGTGCCTTCCACGGCCGCCTCCAGTGTCACCGCGTACGTGACGGCCGAGTTGGTAGTGTGGCAGAAGAACACGGCATACGGGTACGTGAGGTCGTGGCACGTCGCGATCTCCGGTGACTCGGAGAGCTTCCGCACCGCTGTGATCTTGTACATTCCACGACGTGCCGGCGTGCCTGTTGGATCAGCGGGCATGTCGGCGGAGAAAGCTTGGACATTGCGTGTCCTCAGAAGAGCCATGGATAGGTCGATGAGGGACTCAAGTGAACTGGCGCAGCCGGCCTTCTCGCCTGGGAGTGGCCGCGGGTTCTTGCAGGTGTCCAAGGTCCACCTGATCTCGCTGGCCATGCCGAGGGATGCTGGCTTGAACATTGCGATGATGTCAGCAAAGCGGTCGGTGGAGAATGGGAGTGAGTCAGCGATGTGGCGGGGCAATAGGGCTGGCAGCGAGGTGGTTGGCGGAATGGTCGGTGTGATCACAGATCCTTGCCGTAGGATGTCATGAAAGAAGAAAACATCTGCCAGCATATTCCTTCTGGTGTTGTCGCTGTGAATATGGGCATGCCTGTCCCCTGAAACAGATTTGAGGGCACAAATTGTTCATTTAAAAAACTCATGGATCTAGAGAAATCACATGTGCAACGTTAGGGACACGAAATGCATATATTAAGTATTCTTCTAGTAAATAATGAGATCTATGACTTTAATAAAATGGTCTAAATTAATTAATTTTTGTTGAGTAAGAATTAGGTAAAAGGCCTCCCCTAAATGATAAGTTTCTCTTTAGGGGTCATTCATGGCTGATGCCCTCAATCGACAATCTGTTTTAGCTTCAGTATGCATATCGTCACATGATTCAATGTGATATTCATATTCGACAAAAAAACCAAAATGGAAGAATATGTTTATAAACATATGTGCAAAAAGATTAATATAAAAACTGAAATACATTATTATGGTATTGTACATTATATTATCTTACCTTTACTTGGTTCATCAACTCGGGACCCATAAGACAATGTGACCTTCTTTGGATCCTTCCCATCTTGAGACTTGTATGACAATGTGACCTTCTTTGGATCCTCCTCATCTTTAGACATGTATGTCATTGTGGTCTTCTTTGGATCCTCCTCATCTTCAAACATATATGACACTTTAATATTCTTCGGATCCTTAATAACTTGGGATTTATATGACACTGTGGTCATCTTTGGATCCTTCTCATCATTAGACATATATGACAATGTGGTTTTCTTTGGATCCTCTTCATCTTTAGACCTATATGACAGTGTGGTTTTCTTTGGATCCTCCTCATCTTCAGACATATATGACACTTTGATATTCTTTGGATCCTCCATAACTTGGGACCCATATGACACTGTGACCTTCTTTGGATCCTTCTCATCTCGAGACTTATAGGACAATGTGACCTTCTTTGAATCCTCCTCATCTTTAGACATGTATGTCATTGTGGTCTTCTTTGGATCCTCCTCATCTTCAGACATATATGACACTTTGATATTCTTTGGATCTTCCTCACCTTTAGACTTGTGTGCCATTGTGGTCTTCTTTGGATCCCCCTCATCTTCAGACATATATGACACTTTGATATTCTTTGGATCCTCAATACCTTGGGACCCATATGACATTGTGACCTTCTTTAGATCCTTCCCATCTCGAGACTTGTATGACAATGTGGTCTTATTTGGATCCTCCTCATCTTTAGACTTGTATGTCAATGTGGTCTTCTTTGGATCCTCCGCATCTTCAGACATATATGACACTTTGATATTCTTTGGATTCTCCTCATCTTTAGAGATGTATGTCATTGTGGTCTTCTTTGGATAATCCTCATCTTCAGATATATATGTCACTTTGATATTCTTTGGATCCTCCTCATCTTTAGACTTGTATGTCATTGTGGTCTTCTTTGGATCCTCCTCATCTTCAGACATATATGACACTTCAGTATTCTTTGGATCCTGAATAACTTGGGATCTATTTGACACTGTGGTCATCTTTGGATCTTCCTCGTCATTAGACATATATGACAATGTGGTTTTCTTTGGATCCTCTTCATCTTTAGACCTATATGACAGTGTGGTTTTCTTTGGATCCTCCTCATCTTCAGACATATATGACACTTTGATATTCTTTGGATCCTTAATAACTTGGGACCCATATGACACTGTGACCTTCTTTGGATCCTTCTCGTCTCGAGACTTATAGGACAATATGATCTTCTTTCGATCCTCCTCATCTTCAGACCTGTATGTCATTGTGGTCTTGTTTGGATCCTCCTCATCTTCAGACATATATGACACTTTCTTCCATAGGTTAGAGTTTTGTCCTATTTTCCGTGGTATTTTGACCAAATCTGGCTTCCGTGAATGGCACTTCTCCATAGGACCTTTCATCTCTTGAACCATACTCCCCTCATAACTAAGGGTATGCTCTAATGCAAGCATAAGAATTATATGAATAAGTATTTCATGATTACAATTGCAAAGATTTGGTACAAAATCACATAATTAACTTTCATATGCATTGAGTTTGCACCAATTTATACATATATATGTAGTAGGCTAGATAAATGATTATTTCAAAATTACCTTTATTTAGTTGTTATGAATAGTGTCATAGGAATGAACCATACCCGACAAACAATTGAAGTCAAATTGGAATATACTATGTATTGACTCGTTTATGTCATAAACCAAAGTTAAATATATATTTAAATATATATACGCTCCTAACTTTTAGTCCATTTGTGTTTAGTATGTGGTCAGTTCCCACCATTTATTCCTTTTTTTTGTTGGTTCCTAGAACTATGATAATTTTCCAAACAAGTGGTGTTTTACTTATAGCAAATAATAAATTTAGAGCAATTTTACTATGCATATTACCACCAGTAATTACTGGTGATAATGCTTAGGGATAATAATGTAAGTTACTGACATATTTATTTATTTACCCACATTGCCATCATGGGTAAAGAGGTCATTTTTAAGCATCCCAAACTCATTCGCCGATCCGAAATTCAGCTTCGTTAGAGTAGAAAGCAAAAAAGATACTTAGGTCTAATTAACAAAATAAATTATAAGTTTACCATTTTTATCTTTCCAATAATGCTCTAATAAAACTAATAATTACTGCTCTACCACCAATAATTACTGCATTACCACTAGTAATTACTGTATTACTATCAGTAATTACTAAAAGTAATATACATAGTAAAACTGCTCTAAATTTAACAGCACTGTTGTGCACTTTTCAAAATAATGTTGTGTAAAAAAAAGGAAAATACATCATTAATTGCATGATAAGGCACGTCCGGTAAAAGAACCAGAATAAGCTAGATCAGCTGGTGTAGGAAGGAGATCTCTTACACTCATTTTTTATTTTTATTTTACAGAAATGTGTAAAGAGACATGAGTGAAGGGATCTATACAGACCTGCAGACTGGATTACAATGTCGTGTATGGCCACGGGCATCGAGGTCCCGGGAAGCACTGTTTGCCAATACACATTCGGCGCCATGGTCCTCGATGGCGTCACGGCAACTGCATCCTCCGGGTTTGCATGGCTGCGTCCTCCGGCTCCGATAACCTGCATTCGAGCATCACACAGCCGTCAAGCTTAGTACATTTACCCGCTACTGCAGATAAAACCTTGATCGATTGTTCGACCGCGAGAACCAAATGGCCGCCTAGAAGGCATGAAAGAATGCTCACTAATGCAGAACTATTATCTTATTCAAAACTCACGAGGAGGAGCGAGAGGAGTAACACAATGGCTTCCATATTGGGGCGTTGCATTGTATTAGTTTGCTCTGCCTCTTGAGGCCCAGTAGCTTTGCTATTTATAGACCAAAACATTATTGTGTGATTGTACCAGGTGGTCCAGATGTCGCAAGTTGGGCATGCATCGCAAATAAAATTATTCAGCATGTCGAACACGTTCATCATTTTATAATCCATGGAAATGGTTGAAGCGATTACGTAGAATCTGCCAAAAAGGTACGTGCTTCTGAGGCGATTATTTTCCAAATTAAAAGAGATCAGGTGCACCATCAGCTGCAAGTTCTCGCACTTAAGAATTGTTAAACATACAAGCCCTCAAAAATGATCCCTCATGATGAATCTATAATGCACATACATACTGAAATTGAAATTGTATAGTGGTTGTTTGGCGATTCTATCGTACTTCTCACCCTCTGTTCCAGGGAAAAAATATTTTGCATGGTTTGAACTAGGAAAACCTCAAAAGAGAAAAACGGGTTAAAAACCTGAAAAAATGAACTAAGAGATATTTTGAAGTACATCAGTGAAAACATTTGGCAAAGGATTTGTCGAGTGCCAGCAAAGCATCTTTGCCGAGTATTTTTTATCGGGCACTCAGCAAATGCTTTACCGAGTGCCTTCTCGGCACACTGCAAAAACAAATTGCCGTTTGACAGTAATGGTGGGAAAAAAAATTTTGCCGAGCAAAGCCTTAACATATTCAAGAAAATACCTTTAAATGAAATAAACAAATTAAATATTACAAACAGAAAAAATTTTCCAAGATCATACATTAAGTACTTCGTAGTGTAAGAGTGTAGAGGAAAAGGATTCAAGGGCAAAAAACCAAAAAACAATGTCAAGTGTCCGACAGTAACACTCGGCAAAGGGTGCATTTCGGCAAACCGTTAACGGCCGATAGTTATTTCTTTGCCGAGTGTTTTCTAAGTAGCACTCGGCAAAGGGTATTTTATCACTACTACAATCATGTTCTATACTAGCAGAAACATTTTTTTGCCTCAATAGCGAGCCGTTGAAGAGCACGCAACTAAGTGCAGAACAGTTACCTGACCACAACTACACTACAAAAATAGTTGCGGGCATAGCAAGCCCACAACAACTCACCAAGGAGAGCGCTACTAGACTGAAGAAATTAGTTGTGGTTTCTGTCAGACCCGCAACTAACACCTAAAGCCCATTTAGTTGTTGGCTTGACAACATGGTCTGCAACTGACAACCTGACAACCGCATCTATCTATAAAAAGGTGAGGATGCGGTGCGGCATTATCACTTCCACATGTGCTGCACCGCCCCCTTTTAGGGTTATGGTTTCAATTCCATGCCACCCTTCGTCCTCCTCTGCCTCTGCCCGGCCTCGATCTCCTCCACCTCCTCGTCTACTCCACTGAGCATGGCAAAGACGACGAAGAGCCGTCACAGTTAGGGCCGCATGCGGGGCGTCTAGCGCACCAAGACTCTAGCGCACCTGGTGCTGGCGCGCCGTCGTCGTTGCCAACACGCTGCCTCCTCCTACTCTGTCTCCTGACCGCCGTCATGCTCCGTCGTGTCAGCCCGCGGGTGGATCTAGCGATGTTTGCCGCCAGATGGACCCCCAAGGGGGTGATGGCGGCGCCTCGGGCGGGGGTGCATCGACGGTGACAGCAGCGACCGCAGCGCCTAGAGGGGGGCGCACCTCCACGAGCACACTCTCCGTCCTACTTCGCCGGCTCCGGTGGTGGCCGTGATGTAACGGGAGAAAGGCGAATGGGCACGTAGCTAGGGCGTTGATGACGATGTGTTCGATGATGCGTCTCTAGTGCGGGTCCCAGCAATAGCTGGGACCCGCCCTTTTATTTTGTAGTCTATCAGGGTGTCAGTAGCGGTCCTTAAACCGCTACTAACGCCTTTTTTCAACTAAGCTGTAACCTAGGGCAGTAGCGGTCCATAGACCACTACTAAGGTTGTAAATAAGTTGTAACAAAGGCCCAATGGTGGTTTTGTTGTCCGCCACTGAGCCCCCTTTTTGCCCATGACAACAGAACTTCATTGCAGTAGTGTGTGATGAGTATCCATCCTTTGCTGTGTGTTTCGATGTGGACACTCGGCAAAATGGTGGTTGGCCGAGTGCTTGATATATTGCTCTCGGCAAACCCTAGGGCACTCGGCAAACACGAGTTTTCCCATAGTGATGTATTGTAGACTATTATATGTATCAGAAAGTCATCTTGATCCCCAGGTCTTGTATTCTCATATCTCATGTGGTATTAGAGCAGGTTAGATCCGTGAACTAACCCTAACCGTTGCTTTTCCTTCACACGCCTTACAATAGATTGATCTCAACTATTTACATGCCTTTTTATGTATCTGATCTGCTTCAAGCGATCCTGTTGCTGCCGCAATCTAACTGCTTCATGGATGCAACTGGTGTGCAAATCACTCTGCCACATGCGCTTTGTTGGCTGTCCATCCCGGGAGCACGTGCTCCTCCAAGTTGGGGCATCACCGCAACACTGGGAGCTGCACTTGCATGCTAGATCTGGAGGGGGCGCCTATATGTCGAACCACCAAAAAATGCTTCGTCGTCGATGGCCCACTAGTGGCACATCAAGGTCATCCTCCTCATTCAGAGTTCACTCCCCTATATCACCACTCCTCCGTCTGTCCTGGATGCCATCCCTGCTTTGGGTCCATAGCTGCTCCCACTAATGAGCTAACCCATTGCCGTGGAACTTCCCCATCGCCTTCCTTGCATTCCCACAACCTTCTGCTGCCCTTGGCTATAGCGGTGTCCCGCATTGCAAAGTTACTGCCCCAGAACTATTTCAATATGGTCGGAGGATAATGGAGCTTGCTGGAACCCTAACCCTCACCGTCCACCTCCACCACTTTGACAATAGGGGACCCTAACCCTACCAGCGATAAGTGCCAGCCACAGCGACACCATTGCATGCATTGTCTTGCTTCGCAAAGGGCCATCAGGCCACATGCCCATTCACATGTGACGGGGAAGGAAAATAGAGGCTTAGGCATTAAATGTCACTTGGAGAATGTGGTGCACGATTATGAAAGTAGTTCAGCGCAAAAGCTAAAACCGAACACTCAATGTAAACGCCCATCATAAGGGATAAGGGGTAGAGAAAATCATTGTTGTTGTGTAGTCTATTTACGTGGACCAAGGATCAAGATCCCCATTGATCATGGAGCCAGGGTGGACCTAGGGGCTATGGCCTATATGCCATGACTATAGTTGGCCAACAGGTCATGTTGGGACGCTTCCGTAACAGGTCAGCACGGCCTGAGATGACTAGCTGGCCGGATCGTGTCGACGTGATGGGCATGAGGCCAAGCCAAAGACCAACACGACCGGTTTTACACTGACCGGACCATGCCACTAGACCCATTCGTGATGGGCTAACCCAAAGCACGTTGAGGATGTGGTGGAGACGAACAACTCAGACGGGGGGATATCGGTGGTGGCTGAGGGTGCGACCTCGATGGAGATCCAAAGGCAGCTCGGCCGGAGGAGGGGAGCGCTCGTCCTCAGAGCTCGATGTGACAATCTTGGCCACCGGAGGTGGGAGGAAAGGCACGGCCTACGAGGGGATCTTAGCGACTGCTTGCTCCTCCTTTGTCCTCAACGGTGGCGGCCATGGAAGCAAGATGGAGGAGATTAGGTAAGAGGGCGAGGGCGAGGGCGGCAAGCCCGAAGGAAGGGAGCAGGGGTGACAAGTGATGCGCGTCTACAAGCTATGAGGCTGCGAGGAGGGAGGGAGCTGGGGTGGCGTGTGGTGCGCCTGTACCCTACGAGGAGGGAGGGAGCAGGGGCAACAACATCGAGCCTAGAGAGAGGGAGCAGGGTCGGTGGGTGGTGCACCTGCGAGGAGGGAGGGACCGAGGAGCAGAGGCGAAGATATGACAACTCGAACATGGCTGAATGGGCCGTGCCCGAACAGGGTGACATGAATAGCCTGCTTAAGCTGGCCGAGAAGTAGGTTGTACCCAGCCGGGCTGCAATCTGCGTCCTTCCATGGCCCATGGTGTGTGCTGTCCGGGCCACATTATTCAGGCCATGCTTGGGCTGGCATGATGGGTTTGTGCCTGAGCCCAAGCATGGCCCATGTCGGGCTTCGGGCTGCATGTCCTACATAACTTTCATGCCGGGTAAAAACTTCTGGGCCATGGCTCGGCTCATATAACACGTTCCAGATGGCTAGCTATAGCCACGACATCGAATCCTAGGTTTAGATAAATATTAGCAAATATAGTATAACGTTGGTACAAAAAGAATATTTTGTTTACTTAAATCATGCAAACGACCGAGCTCAACTAGTTTATCAATCAAAAGGTTAGTTCAAATAGATAGAGATCATGAGTTCAATTACTAATAATAACATTTTTTATACAATTTTTTTACGACATACTCTAGGATAAAAGGCTAGTTCCGCTGATTGTTTATTCTTCTTTGCTTCTGTCGCGTGCGCGGGACAGAGAAGTGGAAACAGAGTAAGGTGGACGCCATGACTACATGCGCCCATTAATCTACAACAGGAGATTTCATCCTACTGTTGTTGCAAGTATTTTCTTCAACTGGTCACTGACTGGGGTTGCGTTGTCCTGCTGTTCGTCGGTGCTTGATGTATACCCTCCTGAACGACGAGGTTGTTACGTGGTCTTCAAACTTCGATGATGACAATACTAGTGGTCAAGATATTTTCATCGGAATTGTTGCTTATCACATCTTGTCGTGATAGCGCCATCTTGCTATCACGGTAAGATGGCGCCACCCATGCCTCATTTCATCAGGTGTCTCACGGTCCGAGTCAGTTCACGGCCACCACGTATACCTTAATGAGTTGAAATAGGTTGCAGCTCATTTATATGCCCGAGCGTCCCATCTCCCTCGTCATTAAGTGATTACACATCTAGTGAGTTCTCAATCTGGACAACACTGAACTTTATGTATCCGTCCGCTCGCCTTGCTAATTTTAGGGCAGCATCCTCCTCCACAGCTAAAGCCACATTCCACCTCGACCTCAACATCAAGAGAATGTCATCCTTATGAGATATTCAGCATGTTTTCTCTCTAGTGGCAGTACTACATCGACACAACAAGTGCAGGGACGTTGGAGAAACAGGCAAGAGTGAAGACGGACACGAAGTAACAGCTGTGCAGGAGTTGTGGCAGCGTCGGGTGACCGAGTGTTTCCGGATAACATCATGGTAGCAGAAAACAAGCGAGATCGTTTAGGTTTTTTTTTTTTTTTGGTGTGGCCGTCAGTTCAGGGGTTTCAAATATGGGCTGAATAATTGGGTGAAAACGAATCCATTCAACAACCTGATACTTGGTGAAATCCTGTCGTAATGGAGAAACAAATTAGGTCCAAACTAAAAACCCAAACAAATCATCAAACGGAAGCTTCGTGCACCTCGTTGATCGAGACTTGTGTCATAAATCATAGTACTTCGATACAGACGCGATTGCATCCCGTAGTTCTTTGTTTCATCAAAAGAAGAGAAATAGCAAAATCAACCACGCATGGCACGTGCAAACAGTCTGAAAGGAACCTTGCACCGCACGTTGATGGAGAAACGTGACTTGCTAATAAAGTGTCTTGCATGCAGTGATTGTACCATGTGGTCCACATGTCGCTGGTTGGCTAATTCAATATTTATTGATGTTGATATAGGATCAGCTGAAATACTTCAACTGTATGGCAAATAAAATTATTCAGCATGTGGAAGACATTCATCATTTTATAATCTTTACTACTTCAAAAGTTTGAAGTAAATTCTATCTTACACCTCGGTACTTTGGCCGACCCCTGTGTCTTCCCTTCCTGTGATCCCGTATTTCCGTCCGCCCACTCCTCCCATCGCCATGCCACTATTTCCTCCTCGCCGCGGGTCTGTCATTGCCAGCGGCACATCCCACCTTGCAATCAGTTGTTCGCCATCTCGGCGCACCCGACCTCGCCGCCAAATCTTCATCTCCCACGCACGTCTTGCCCCCGCATCTGCAATGCCCCAGCACTGCCACAAAACAGCTCTATAGCGGCGCCACCAAAAAACCCGTAGCAGCGCAACACAACTTGAGCCGCTATTAAAGAGCCATAGGGGCCTGCCCTAAAACAAAACGCCGCTAAATAACACCCCCCCCCCCTAGCTGTGGTTGAAATAGTACTCATTTATAGCAGCGGTTGATAATGCCAACCACCGCTATAAAGAACACTATAGCGGTGGTTTGCAATGCCAACCATTGCTACAAAGTGCCCAGACGCGCTCGGTCAGCTCACTTCCTCACTCGAACAGTGGCGGCCAAAAATTCGGGCAGCTCACGAAAACCAAGGGAGGAAGGTTTTGAGTTTGTTTTTTTTTCCAAGAATTTGCTCTCCGAGGTAAGGGGAACTTATCCCATATATTTTTTCTATGCTCTTATTTTCAAATCACGTTGAATTTTGCATTTTAAGTTTGTTAGGTTTCATAAAATTTTAGCTAACTTCATTTGATTTGTATGGTTCTATTGGGATTTAGTTGATGTTTATGAAGTCATACATCATCTATTTTCATCACAACACAAAAAATTACTAAATCTAGCATCTTTTATGTCAATGGAAATCTAGATCTAGTTTGATTACTAGAAGAGAGAGAAAGTGTTAAGGCAAGAGGGATATAAGCTTTTATTAATTCTTGATAAAAGTTAAATAATATATAGTATAATTTGAGGCAGTCTAACTTCTGCTTCAAGGCCTCCTTGCCTTGGTTTACCATTGTTAGACAAATCCTTAAATATAATATTGCTAAAATCTAGGTATTTCATGATGTTGGATATTCCAGAGCTAAAATCTCGGCCTGAATTTTCATTAACACTACCACAAGTAGGGCCTGTAGTGGCGGTAGCCAAAACAGCATAGCGGCACAAGCCAACATCGATCGCCACTACAAAGCCCATGGGTACTGCCCCAACTCAAACCGTCGCTGAAGTGTCCTCCTATAGCAGCGGTTGACAAATGTCAACCACCATTATAAATTGCTGTTGTTTATTGCAGCAGTTGACAATGCCAACCATTGCTATTCAGTGGGTAATAGTGGCAGTTTGCGATTCCAACCACCGCTATAAAGTGTCCAGGCTATAAAAGTCGCGTTCGGACAGCTCCGACCCTCACTCAAACAGTGGCGGCCCAAAAGTATTCTATGGGTAATAGCGGTGGTTTGCAATTCCAACCACCGCTATAAAGTGTCCAGGCTATAAAAGTCATGTTCGGACAGCTCCGACCCTCACTCAAACAGTGGCGGCCCAAAAATTTAGGCAAATCATAAAAATCGAGGGGAAGGTTTTGAGTTCATTTTTTTTAGGAATTTCCTCTCTAAGGTAAGAGGAACTCATACTTAGGGTAATTTTGTTCTACTCTCAAGTGTAGTTACTCTCACATTCAAAAAACCACCTTGGGTATGTGTTCATACCCATTTATCATTTGAGTATGTACATATACTTAAAAACGATTTTTAAGAGTGATAACCATAATTGATTCTAAAAAAAGAGTGATAACCACAAATTTTTTTGAATGGTTTTCTAGTAATAAGCATAAGAACATATATCGCATTTACTACTATATAAAAGTGAATATATACTTATACTTCATGTATCCTAACAAAAAGGATTGAGTATGTCCACATACCCTCTAGTATGACTACATACTTAATTTACAAACCTCAAGTATGTAGTGATACTCTCTAGTTTATGAGATATACACGTGATAGTAGCTACTCCTGGAAGTAGGAAAAAGGCTTCCTAGGGTAATTTCATTCTACTCCCAAGTGTAGTTACTCTCACGTTGAAAAATCAATCTTGTGTATGTGTTCATACTCATTTATTATTTTGAGTATGTACACATACTTAAAAACAAGATTTTTGAGAGTGATAATCATAAATAATGTGAAGGGTCTTCTAGTTATAAGCATATGAAGATATGTCGTATTTACTACTATATAAAAGTGAGTATGTCCCCCATACTTCATGTATACCAACAAAAAAAAAGTGAGTATGTCCACATACCCTCTAGTATAACTTATTAGTGAATGTTTAAATTTTTTGTTACACATAATTAATTAATTAATTTAAAATATTTTTTTGGTTCTCGTTCAAGGTCATTCACGATGGATAGATCTTGGATGTACGAGGAACTAAAACCAGGTCCAATATTTTTATGAGAAGTCTCTAAATTCATCGAATGGGCTGCACAACATGCTTGGTGTAAAGGCACGACTGATATAGTCTGTGCTATGATTGCAAGAATGAGAAGTTAGGGAAGGATATAGAAGTAATCAAATCACACTTGGTGCGGAGGGATTTTGTTGCAGGGTACATGACATGGATTTTGTTGATATGGAATTTGATGAGTCTATTGAAGTTGAAGTCGAGTCTGTGCATTCGCCTAGTGCAGTTGCGCGGAGTCACGTGGTGAAGCTGTTTTGATGTTGAGGAGTTGTTATGCCACATTGAGCCCCATGTGTTGATCAATCCCGGTACAACTAAAGGGCTTAATAATTTTCATACAATAGAGAAGGCATTAAAGAATCCACTATATGAGGAATCTAAGAGATGTGGGAAAGAGTTTAGTTTGTTGCATACTGTACATGAGCTAATCAAGCTAAAGGCCATGCATGGCTGGTCAGACGCTAGTTTCACGAGTTTGTTGGAACTTATTTCCGATGCGCTGCCGAAACCCAACTTGTTGCCAAGGACCATATTACTTGCTAAGAAGTTGATTTCCCAAGGTGCAAACAAAGTCGTTACAAGTGGAACAAGTATGATGCCGATGGTGGCGTGGAGAATACCAAAAAGGGGAGAAAAAAGAAAAGAAGTTCTATTGTCAATGATAGTGATTATAGTAAGGTTCCTGCCTTAGTCATGTGTTACTTACCCATGGTCGGTTGCATGAGGCACTTGTTCGCCAACCCTAGGGATGTGGCAATGATGTCATGGCAAGCACGCAAGGGGGACGGTAAGCTCAGACATTCCACCGATGGAACATAGTGGAAAAAGTTCGATGAGAATCATCGAGACTTCTCTAATGAGGAAAGGAAACTATGGTTTGTATTGAGTACAAACGGGATGAACCCTTTCGGTCAAAGGAGGAATCCGCATAGCATTTGGCCAGAGATACTAGCAATGTACAACATTCCAGCATGGTTATGCCATAAGCGTAACTACCTACTGCTGACCACTCTCATGTTTGGGCCCAAAGAACCTGGAAACGACATAAACTAAGGTTGGAGGAGGTTCGTATATGGAATGAGTATCGAAGAGAGTACATCACTCTCAGAGCAATTATTTTTTGCATGACAAGTGATTTCCCGGCACTAAGGGCGGTATCATGGCAGGTCAAAGGAAAGGCAACATGTTTCGTATGCAGTGATGATACATCCCATGTGTACCTTCCAGCATCCTAGAAGCTAGTGTATACGCAAAACTGCTTATTCTTACTAGCAAACCACAGGTATCACGCGATGGCTTGACACTTTGAAGCCAAAGTTGAGAACAACATAAAACCTCGATGTTCGACTGGCAGGGTCGTATTTGACCTTGTTGAAAACATAAGTGTTGTTTTGGAAAGGCAGTGAAGGGAGTTAAAAAGCAAAAGGTCTCACGTCATTTAAGAAGAAATCCATTTTCTTCGTATATTTCAATTATTGGAAAGACTTGGAAGTGAATCATGCCTTCAACTAGATGCATATTGGAATTGGTAAATTTGATAGTAGTAGCGGACATAATTGACCAACCTAGTAAAACAATGGATGGACTCAGCACACGTAGAGATCTTGTAGAGTCGGGAATAAGACCAGAGCTCCATCCGCAAGAAAGAGCAAATGGAAAGTACTTTCTCTCCCCAGCAGTTTACACAATTATGATTGACGAGAAAACAACATTCTGTAAGTGCCTCAATGGGATTAAAGTACTGACGGGTTTCTCATCGAATATCAAGAATCTTGTAAATATGGAAGAGTTAAAGATAAGTGGTACAACACTAATGATTGCCACATAATTCCTTTGGTGTTTCTCCCTATTGCTATCAGAGCTGTTAAATCACCATGGCTGAAGTTGGCTGTAACTCGCCTTTGCTACTTCTTTAATGCGGTATCAAAGAAGGTGATAACTGAAGATGAGTTGAATGACCTATGGACCCACATAAAGGATATAATGTGCATACTTGAGATGGGCTTTCCTCCATCCTTTTTGGAGACAATGGAACACTTCATGATTCATATTATTGACTAGATCTCTACGTTGGGCCCCATCTACATGCATCTGATGTTTTTGTTTGAGAGGTGCATGTATGCATTGAAATGCTATGTACGTACTCGTTCACATCCAGAGGGTTCTATGATCGACAATTAGGGAGATCATCGAATGTTGCTCAAATTACATTAATGATGGTAGCAGATCAATTGGTCTCTTCATGTCTCATCATGAGGGTAGATTATCTGGAAAAGGTACCAAAGGACGTAGATCGTTCATTGACAGTGACTTCAAATGAATGGACCAAGCACATTTCGGTGTATTGCAATAGATGGAGATTGTGGGACCGTAGTTTGAGAAACATCGGTTAGAGCTCCACCGAAACAACAAGAATACGACGAATGAACGGATCATAGACGAGCACAAGCGCTCTTTCACATCATGGTTTAGCTCCCTAGACCTTCCAAGTGATGCGTCTGTGGAATAGAAAATGTTGAGAAAGTTAGCTAACTACCCGAGAAGAACTCTAGTTACCTTTCAGGCATATGACATCAATGGTTTTACCTTCTAGACCCAACAGAAGGATAAGAAGAGTAAGTGTCAAAACAGTGGTGTTTGAGTAAAAGCCAACGATGAAGAGGACCATGAGACCTCGTATTATGGGTACATTGAGGAAACATGGGAACTAGATTATAGTGCAAATTTACATGTTCCCATATTTAAATGCAAATGGGTGAAGCACCCTAATGGCATGTAGGTGGATGAGTACGGTTTCATAATCATTGATTTTAACAATGTTGGTCACAAAGATTAGCCTTGGATACTGGCAAAGATCTTGGAACGGGTGTTTTATTTACTTGTTCCAAAGGACGAAAAGAAATACATTGTTGTTCTAGGTAAACAAAGAATCGTTAGAGTGGAGAATATGGAGGATCGGATGACTACAATCAATATAATGAGGTGTCATTTTTCATAGATCCAACAAAGTTTAAACTCTTAGAAGCAAGACCCTCCTTTATTGGTGGAACGCCCTACATGTGCACCAATCATTGCCAAGCAAAAGTCGTTCAAGACTAACTCAAGCATCATGTAATTATATTTTGATAAGTATCTTTTATATATTATGTTCTATGTAATTTATGTTTATTTGAGTATAAAGATTGTGTAACTTAATTAAATAGAAAGGTGTTATTCAAACGGTAAGAGGAGACAAAAATTTAAGATGCAATCAAACAAAAGTACATGTCCTAACAAACGTGTGAGTGCAAGAATGGCTTGAAACAGACTTACGGTTGAGAAAATGTGATTTCTTTAAATGTAGGGGATTAGTTGTAATTGTACAAAATTTTTAGGGATATTTTTCTAATTATGAATGGTATATTGGGGCCACAAAAAATATGAGGACTGAAAATGTAATTTTGAAAAAGAAGAGAGGTGTTTCTGCAAAAATCAGGACCAAAACAAAATTTTGTTACTTCTTGGATTTTTCTACAAAAGAACAAGGCTCTCCTATACCTCTTTAGCGGCGGTTGGTGTCTTGAGCCGCCGATAAAGAGACCAAGTTGGTGGTTTCTAGCTACCCATTTTGTCTACCAAAAGGGAACATTTTACGTCGTTATTTAGTGGTTTCACGAAGGATTGTTTGGTGTGTATGTTGTAGGAGTCACCGACGAAGAAGAAGAAGAACCATACATACCACGCGAGATATCAGGGAAGAAATTTCTGAAAGCTTTGTGTGACTTTGGTTCCCGTGTCAGCTTGATGACTTACGATGCATTTATGAGCATGCTTTATGGAACTCAACAGCAGCTGATAGGGACTGAACTTGAACTCATCATGGCGGATGGAAGGAAGACCAAGCCTCTGGGGTGATAAAAAATGTTGAAGTTGAGATCAGCTCAAAAACAATACCGGTGGATTTCTTCGTTCTAAGTAATGAAGAAACCGGGGTTGAAGACATCATTTTGGGAAGGCCGTTCTTGAGATTAGTACAAGCTGTTCTGGATGCTGGGAAAGGTCAAATTACACTGCACCTAAGAGGTGAAGAAGTGTAATTTCAATTTAACGATCCATCTCATCAAGACCCTTCTTGCTATCAGGAATTCTACCCAAAAGAAGACGAGAAGACAAGGATGCATATGGGAGACCCACTTGACCACATCATGCGTGAAACTGACAAGGATACTACTGACACTGATTGGCTCAACTAGGAGAATCCTGATTTTGAACCTCTGGGGGAGCTGGATCTAGATGAAGCACCAGAAGTGGAGCAGAAGGAACTTTTGAAGGCGCTATGCTATGAATATCTAGGGAAGAATAAAACATAACCAATTATCATGAACGACGCCCTAACGAATGAAGAAAAAAAGAAGCTGCTTACTGTGCTCAAAAGGTATAAGAAGGCTATTGGTTACACACTGGACGACATCAAGGGAATCAGCCCCGCATTCTGCACTCACAAGATTAACCTGAAGGAGAATGCTAAACCAATGGTTGAAGGGATGCGAAGGTTGAAGGAGTCAATGAAGCCAGTGGTTAGAAAGGAGATTCTAAAGCTGCTTAATGCGGGTATGATCTATCCTTTTGCTGATAGTGAATGGATTCATCCAATATATTGTGTGCCCAAGAAAGGAGGGTTGACGGTAGTGCCTAATGAGAACAATGAGTTGATCCCTCAAAGGACTATAACTGGATGGAGAATATGCATAGATTATAGAAGTTTGAACAAGGTGACGAAGAAGGATCACTATCCTCTTCTGTTCATCGATGAGATGCTTGAAAGACTAGCAAGGAATTCATACTTTTGTTATTTGGATGGATTTAGTGGTTTCATTCAAATACCAGTAAGACCAGAGGATCAGCAGAAAACTACTTTTACTTGCCCTTTCGGGACATATGCATATAGAAGGATGCCATTTGGTCTTTGCAATGCGCCTGCCACATTTCAAAGATGCATGAATGCAATATTCGCTAAATTCATAGACGATATTATGGAAGTATTTATGGATGACTTCTCCGTACATGGTACTGATTTTGATAGTTGCCTGGAGAATTTGGAGAAGGTTTTTAGAAGGTGCGTTGAATGCGACTTAGTTCTTAATTGGGAGAAGTGTCATTTCATGGTAACAGAAGGGATAGTACTTGGTCATGTCATATCTAACAGAGGGATAAAGGTTGATAAAGCAAAGATATCTACAGTTGAGAAATTACCTCCCCCTACTAGTCTTACAACCTTGAGGAATTTTCTTGGACATGCCAATTTTTATCACAGATTTATTAAGAATTATTCAAAGATTGCTAAGCCCTTGACAGAATTGTTAAATCAAGGTACAGAATTTGTCATGGATGATGAACGATTCTTTGCCTTCAGGACATTAAAGGAAGCTCTATGCTCTGCACCCATTATGCAGCCACCTGATTGGAGTCTACCTTTTGAAATTATGTGTGATGCAAGTGACTATGCAGTTGGAGTTGTTCTTGGACAACGAAAGGGATGTAAAGTGCAAGCTATTATTACACTAGCAAAACTTTGAATGAGGCACAGATCAATTATACAACAACTAAGAAAGAGATATTAGCTGTTATATTTGCTTTTGAGAAGTTTAGATCCTACATTCTGAATTCTAAGGTGATTGTATATACTGATCATGCTGCTACAAGATACTTGGTTTCAAACAAAGAATCTAAGCCTCGGTTAATGCGATGGGTATTGATGCTGCAAGAATTTGATTTGGAGATAAGAGATAAGAAAGGGGTAGAAAATCCTACAGCAGATCATTTGTCCCGTCTTGAATCATCATCAACTGAGCCGATAAAAGATGAAATGTAACAAGAGCAGTTGTTTGCCACATTTGATCGTAGAGAGAGTTGGATGATGGATATTATCAAAGGTTTCAAGGGACAGACTGATATGATGAACAAAAATACAAAGAAAAGAGTTAGGAGTGAAATGAGAAAATTTATATGGGCCGACCCATACTTGTATAGGTATTGCCAGGACGGAGCAGTGCGAAGATGTGTACCCAGAGAAGAAAGAGCAAGCATTTTGGCAAAATGTCACTCTTCAGATTATGGGGGACATTATGGCTACTTCAGAACACAGGCAAATGTATGGGCGAGTGATTTCTATTGGCCTACTCTGCATGAAGATGCAAAAAGGTATGTTGCAACATGTGGTCAATGCCAACAAATAGGGAATGTTAATAGTAGGAATGCAATGCCTCTTAAGAATAATCTTCAAGTTGATATCTTTAATGTTTGGGGTATGGACTTCATGGGACCATTCGTGAATTCTCATGGTTGCGAGCATATATTGGTTGCCATTGATTATGTCTCCAAGTGGGTCGAAGCAATGGCATGCAAGGCCAATACCATAAGAGAATCGAGAAGTATACTTCAAGAGCAGATATTCCCTAGGTATGGAGTACCAAGGATAATAATTACAGATGGAGGATCCCATTTTACAGGAGGAGACTTTACGAGGTTTTTGGCTAAATCTAGGGTTGAACATAGAATTGGGACAGCCTATCATCCCCAAACAAATAGATAAGTAGAAACATCAAATAAGCAATTAAAAGGGATTTTGCAGAAGATTGTTACAAAGGAAGGAAAAGATTGGGCCACAAAGCTTAATGGGGCATTATGGGCATATAGGATGGCATTCAAGACGCCAGTTGGCATGACACCGTATCAATTTGTATATGGAAAATCATGTCACCGACCGGTGGTATTGGAACATAAGGCTTATTGGGCAATAAAAGAGATGAGCTTGGATCTTGATGCCACCAGCGTGAAAAGGAAAATACAAATAAGTGAATTAGAAGAGATGTGATTGTGTGCATATGAAAATGCAGCAATATATAAGGAAAGGACAAAGAAGTGGTATGATAAGAAGCTTTTGAGGAAGGAATTCATGGAAGGAGATCGGGTACTCTTATTTAATTCATGATTCAGATTATTCGGTAAAGGCAAACTGCAAAGTAAATGGGAAGGGCCTTATCTTGTAAACACGGTGTTACCTTCGGGGGCTATAATCATAATGGATGGCAAACGAAACAAGTACACGGTGAATGAACAACGTCTGAAGATATATCTACTCCCGACACATTTGAATTAAAATCTTTTGATGTGTACTTCACTGCTTAGTGCCATGTATGGTCGAGCTTAACGACGTAAAACAAAAGCTCTGTATGTGTTTTTGATTTTCATAATTTTTCTATTTCTGATTGGCTAAATTAGTGTACCGCACCGATCGGCGATGTTGTGCCGATCGGTGCAGTCCTGCACCGATCGGTGTGGCAGAGTCTTTTTGGTTTTTGAGTTGTTTTCGGACCTTGCCTTGTTAAGACTCGTTGAATTCCGCAAATAAGAGATAGAGTCCTAGTCCAATTGGAAATCAAGGGATATAAATATTAGAGGGCGGCAATACCTCGAATTATCTAGCATCACAAGTAGTCACCGGAACAAACCCTAAGGGCAGAAGCAATGGAAGGCGGCGTCGATCGGCGCGACTCTAGCGCCGATTGATGCAACTCTGAAGCCGATCGGCTCGGCGACGGTTTTTCGCAGATCTCTGCCGTTTGGTCCTGGGGTGAAGTAGATGTGGTGTTGACACCAACACAAGATGATCCTATCATCTGGTCGAATCTGAGGAAGAGATTTATGATGAAAAGTGAAGATGACGTATGGAATGCAGAAAAGGTGAAGATGGACAACGAACTTCAGCAGATGATGAAGAGAGTATTGGTGCGCAAGGGAAAATCTATAGCACCTATTAAAAGTGAAGTTGTTTCTCAAAGGTACACCATAGAAGGCCTTCTTGATCTTGCTAAGCCCTTGTCATATGAAGATTTCCTATCTTTCAAAAATTCATTGACTGAGCAAGAGAAGGAGGAACTAGATGAAGAGAGCGCTCTCAAAATCCATAAGTGTCGGCTTTACAGTGAACATGATATTGCCGCCAAGTATGAACTCAAGTTGTAGGAGGAAGCCGAAGAAGCCATGAACCAGCTAAATGTGGAAAAGGATCTTCAGGCTAGAAAGGATGGGGCCTCTCCCAGGGTTCTTTCCGATTGGGAGGGTTTTCAAGAAAACAAGATTCATAGGAATAGTTGCATTGAAGGTTGCAAGTGTTTCTTTTGTGCTAAAGATCTACAACGTAAGTTGAACTCCAATTGGCGGAAGACCCAACCTTCATACCTAGAGATGTTTTATATGATGATGGCTATTGCGCAGTCCCAGGAGGAAAGACGCCTAAGGAAATTAATGATGAGATTTTGCAAAGGCAGAAGAACAAGGCGATGCGTGAGCGTAATCTGGAATAGTTGGCTACGTATATGGAGGAAGCTGCCGGCTGTGCCGATCGGCGCAACGTTGGAGCCGATCGGCACGACATCAGAGCCGATCGGCGTGACACAGAGGCCGATCGATGAGATCTGAAGATGGCTGAATTCATTGATCTAACAGCTCTGCCAAGTGTTGATGAAGAACCTACTGCAAAGAAGCGTAAGACTACACCAGAGGTTCAAAGATCCACTAGACTATTGGGTAAGCCAATTCGAAAGTATTCTGAATGGGATAGCGACTTTGATTCATTATATTGTTTGGAAACTTTGGAAAGTGACCCTAGTATGTCTGGATATTTGGAGGATGATTCTGATATGCGAAGAAGCTTTTGTAGTCCTAAGATTGAGAGTTGGGGAACACCTATAGAATGTAACAATGATGGGGCAGCAGGAACTTCAACAGGAGTTAATGGTAATACAGAGAGGAATGGAGGCACTCGCAGTGATGAAAGAACACCACCTTGTCGATCGGCTCAGTCATTGCGTCGATCAGCTCAGAAGAGTTTGAATAGTGTCTCTCCGGTTGAAAATCATAATCTGCAACCACCCGTTTACTGTCATGTCTACCGAAGGAATATTGAGCACTTGTATCTAGATAGGGATCATGCCTACAGGCATCAAAGGGACGTGGATCGGAGAATCCAGGATGCAATCAAGATGAATAAAGCAGACTACACTTTTCTCATAAGGAATATAAGACGGATTTTCCGAGTCTTGAACAGGCATGGTTTGAATGATTAGTGTGTTGAGTTTCTTCTCTTGCAATAAGGACATTGCAAATTTTGAGTGTGGGGAAAGGGCTCTGCCATTAGTCATAGTTTTTAAAGTTTTTAAGTGTTTTGGAGTCTAGTTTCTTTTTTATTTTTCATATGAGTGCTTATTTTCAATTTGTGTGTGCTTAAGAGAGTCATGAGTCAATTGAGAGTTGCTTCAAGGTCTTTTATGTAGTTTGAATTATTGCATTGTCTCTAATAAAGTTAGTGTCGATTGTCAAATTGAAAGTGCCCCATACTATTTATTTTGTCTTTTTGATGATCGGTTGGTTGATTACTTGAATTAGTTGGTTACCACTTAACTTTTGAGCTTTGTATTTATGAAAAATTCTTTCGACTCATCATAAGCTAAAGCAAAAGCAAGGTCTAAATATGCCTACAATGGTCGAGTGAATGAGAACAAGCTACATATTTGAACTAGTTAGATTGTAAGTAACTTTGTCAACCTTTTGCTCATGATTTCGACCAAGTTAGGAAAGGATGATCTGTTTGTTTATCCCTGTATTTCTAGCCATTCTCATCCATTTAAATTCCTTGCTATCATGGAAACCATACATCTTTGTTTCTCCCTCCTCCTTGATACAACCTATATTCTCAATAAAGGGGAATTTAGAAAACTTTCGCTGCTGGTACAAGACAGAAATTGCTAATTATATCAGGAATAGAAAAAGAGAGAAAGAAAGAAAATAATAATAGACCACGCCGATTGGCGCGATGCTTGCGCCGATCAACGCCGTAAAAAAAAGGGAAAAAGAGATAAAGAGAAAAAGAAAAAATATTCCCTGAGAAGCAGTAAGGTCATTAAAGAGAGCAGCTTTCTGATTATTTCCAATTCTTTATCATTGTTCTCATTGAAACATCTTCCTATAACTCCTCTTCTCCATTAAAGTTCTTTTGCAAGAAAATTCTTTCTTAGCAGGCATGATTGAGCATATTGTTGACATGGTTAACCTTATGGTTTAATATAGTTATATAGCCCTCCAAGATCCACATATAATCCTTGATTAGATAGGAGAGGGAAGGAAATACACTTGAGAGATCTAGAGAAGACCAAATGCTTGATGTTTGATGCTAAAGATGAGTCAAGGAGAACTAAAATTGTTTTTGAAAAGGTTTTGTGGTAATTTGATCAAATTCAAGTATGAAATGTTGATTGGTTAAAAATAAGATGAGAGAAAAATCTTTGTGGTGGAATAACAAGTAAAAATGATGATTGAGATTGATTGCACGAGAGATCATGTGAAGATTCTTGCTACATATTTGATTTTGTATTGCTCGAGGACTAGCAATGATTTGAGTGTGGAGGAACTGTTGGTGGTTTCTAGCTACCTATTTTATCTACCAAAAAGGGATGTTTTACACTGTTATTTGGTGGTTTAGACTAACAATTAACCCCATATTTGCATATATTTGTAGTTGTCTTGTTTGGATGTAATTGCAGAAAACTGGTGTAAAACAGGGCAATTATGGATAAGGAACCAAAGAGCAACGAAGTTGGGCCAGATGCAGGGTCACGCCGATCGGCTCCAATGCCGCGCCGATTGGCACAGGAGAAAAACATGACGAAGACAAGACCAAGACCAGCAAAGACAAAGGCCCGGCCCAATATGAGTTAGAGTCGGTGAAAGTTGACCTAATCCCGTCGAGTACAAAAGGAAGATAACTATCAAGAGCCAAGGGGCAACCGGAGAGACGGCAATCGCAACATTGAGTTGTTAGAGCTAGGGTTCCAGAATATTGGCGGTGGAGGTGGGTCAACACCGACGAGAACCACCAGAAGGGAGGTCGCGCCGATCGGCTCATGCTCGTTCCAGCGCTATCTCTCATCCCTCTGCTATGTCTAGCGGAAGGATGAGTGAGTAGTCTCATATTCTCTTCTCTGGTGTGGGGATCTGGTCATGTAACTCTCATACTCATTGATACTCTCTTGATGAATTTAATCTATGTGATGAACTTAATTGCGCATCTATTTCCATTAGTGTATAGGCCAATACACTTCTGCCCATTGCATAGTGCACGAAACCAGTGGGGAGCTAATAGCCTCTATAGTGACAGCCGGGGTGAACGAAACCACCATGTCCTGTAGAATATTAGAGTCCTCACTCGAGATGATGAGAATAAGGTTGCATGCTAGTGAACCAATCCGAAGGAGAGAATCCTTCATTATCCTATTACATCTTCAATAACATTCATACACCACTCTCTCACCGTCACCATTCACACCAACCCAATCATTGCAATCTATTAGTAATCCTTTAACAGTAATAGTTCTGCTCGTTCCTTGTGGATTCGATAACGTTAGAATACTCTGAGGGAAAAAGAGCTACAATTGTACACCATCCTCTTGCAGTATATAAGTGGGTACGTAACTACGACCAACAGACCACCCCTATATAACCGAGGGCACTGTGGGACCCAAACCCTAACCCCTTGGTGCTATTCATGACACCGTAAGGCTGCCTAGCCGCCACCGCCCTTCGCCTCCCCAAGCGCCGCCATGGGCTCCTCCCTCACCATGCGCCACCACATCAAGCCACTGTCCTCCATCTCCCCTTGCTCCCCGAGCGCCGCTGCGGGCTCCCTTCTCCATCGCTGAGCACCACCGTGGGCTCCCTCCTCCGCCACCAAGCATCGCCACTGCGGGCTCCCTCCTTCATCCCCGAGCGCCATAGCCATGGGCCCTCCTCCACGTCCCTGAGTGCCGCCGCCTTCTACCCCTCATCAACGATGAGCGCACGGGTCCCCCTCCTCTATCCTTGAGCACCAGCGTCGTGGGTCCCCCTCCTTAATCCCTAGCACCACAACGTGGTCTTCCTCCTCCTGTCCTTGTCGACGGCTGCTGTGTGGCCTCCCTTCCCAACCCTGGCCACCGCATGGGCCTCCTTCTCCTTGCCTTGTTGATGACCACCACCTCCTCCCCTCTGGTTCCTCGAGCGCCATCGCCTCCCCTCTGGCTCCTCGAGCGTGCGGGCCTCCCCTCTGGCTCCTCGAGCGCCATCGCCTCATACCCTCCTCCCCTCTGGTTCCCCGAGCGCCACCGGGTAGGCTCCCTGACGCCTCCCCGAGCACCGTCATGCAGGCTCCCCGATGCCTCCCCGACTCCTCTGCGCTGTCCCCGAGCACTGCCTCCCCAACTCCTCTGTGCCATCCCCGAACACGGGCTCCTGTCTTCCTCTCCGTCCGTCTCATCAACGGCATCCATGCAGGCCACTCTCCTCTATCTAGGCCTCCGACGAGCTCTGGCCAGGTGCACTTGTTCCCCTCTCCCTCTCTCCCTCCTTCTACCCCTCTGATCAATGGTGCTCACTGAGTTGTGTTCACTGTTACTCATTGTGTCCTCATTGTTACCCTCCTCTATTGTGATCACTGTTACTCACTGTGCGCTCAATGTTACAGTTGAAATAGTCAGTAAATTCCAGCCTTGAGATATGTCTCAATAAGGGATGCCTAGACAAGGTAGACTTTGATAGAACAAAACTGATTCAATAGTGCAAGAAATATAGTACATAGATGAGAAATCTAGTGGTTGCTGCAAATAGATCAGTATGACATTGCTAGGTGTGAATTGTGATGGAAAAAATTGAGTAGTATAACTTGAGCTTTCACTACTATGTGAAGCATGAATAAGTTTCATATAACCTAGTTTTATTCTCTACCTGAAAGTGAATAGCATGATTATGTCGCCCCGATGACCCAATGTGAAATGACAAGTTAATCGAACAACATTTCTGCTTCTGCAGATCAATTTTTTCTTAAGTTCATCATATACAGGGCAAAAACACTTGAACTAGGCAAACATAGCATAGATGAGAAACCCAGGAAGTACTCTGTATATTGTCAGTTTTTACTAGTATCTGCTTACTTCTTTCCAAGAAGCAACTATGCCATAGTTGTCACAGCCATAGCTATGATTGATCTTGTGATTTCTCTTATGATAGCTGTCACTGCCATAGTTGGTTGCCATGTGATTATTTTGCTGTCATATGGTGGTTTACATGTCCATATAATTATTTTTCTGCCATAAGCTTGCTCCTCTGGTTTTACATGCTATTCCCATGTATTTCATGCCCTACATGCTCATCGACTGCTTGTTAGGTTCATGTGCTCTCGGTATGATCTAGGTATTCTTGTTAGGTTCATGTGCTCTCGGTATGCTCACTGTTTGCTGCCATTTTTTTGCTGCCATATGCTAGGATCTGAGAAATGGTATATTTTTTTGCGGCCAAACTTGTAGTTTACTTGGTGCCATACTTCTACTCATACTTGCTGCCGTACTATAGATTCTTAGTATTTTTTGTTGCAATATACTGTTCTGGACATGGTTTATTTTCCTGCTATATATGGCATTGTTATCGGTGTTGTTGATCTTTAGCTTGCTGCTATTGTTGATATCCGTTAGTGATATATATGGTTAATTTTGCACTTACCCTTACCTGCCACTGAATATGCTTGCTGCTGCTGTTGATATCCAACTTTTCAATCTTTTGCTGCTGCTGTTCTAGACATGGTAAACTTTGCTTGCTTCCTGCCATAGTTGTGATTGCTCTTATGATAGTTGTCATTGTCTTAGTTGCTTACCATTTGATTATTTTGCTGTCATATTGTGGTTTACATGTCCATACAATTATTTTTCTGCCATATGCTTGCTCCTCTGATTATTCATGTTATTCTCATGTATTTCATGCCCTATATGCTTAGTAATTGTCCGCTGGCAACCATATATTTATGTTCATAGTCTTATGGTTGTCGTTGTGATTGCTCTTATGATAGTCCTATGCCATATTACTTGTGACTTATAATATATTTGCTTATGATACATATGTGATGAATGGTACATATAGTTGATTGACACATGCTCAATGATGAAAGTGGGCTAAGTGAGACTAGTCCAGCGACATGGACCATATCCTAGGATATCGGATACAAGTTGTTGTATAGGTCAAGAATCTTAGAGCGTTGGAAGGTCATTGATTCGGCAACCCCCACTGAGAGCAAATTTTGATTTTTATATTCTTCTCCATGTCTCTCTGTACTACTTATCTATTCTACATAGGCAATCGACCCATGCTCAATTGTGAAAGTAGGCTAAGTGAGACTAAACCAGTGACATGAACCATATCCTTGGATATCGGATACATGTTGTTGTACAGGTCAAGGATCTCAGAGCGTTGGAAGGTCGTTGATTCGACAACCCGCACTGAGAGCAAATATTGGACCATATCCAAATCTCTCTGCAATATTTATATATTATACTCCTTGTTTTCTAAACTAGTTGTCATATCTAATATAAGGTGTCAAAGTCTTCTCATCATGGCAGACATGTTGCCCCCTCAAGGTGCCCTCGAAAGGGGGGTCATCTTCAGACGATGAAGAATCAAGCAAACACTAGGAAGAAGCAGAAGAGCTGCATCCTCCACAACCGAAGGAACATCAATTAGGGAGCCCAGACCCTTATTACGTGCCTGAACATGAGGTATCTTGTGAAAGATAATTTCCTCATTTCTTCAACTAATTTGTTATAGAGATTATGTTCACTAAAATCTACTATTTATATCCTAGGGCCCTCAACAAAGTGCCCGTCTGCTATTTGTAGCAGAGGTTGTGGCAGATGAGGCCCTCGAGCAGCAAATGGAAGAGATGCCTGCCCAAGTGTCCACACATAAATGCAAGCATGGTCAGCGCTCCACGAACAAGGCAGAGGGCATCTGTGAGGTTACAACACTAGACCCCAAAGATAGAAAACCGATTGAACCCACTGGTGTCAATGCAAAATGGTGGAACCGTTGCGGCAATGTGGTGAGGGACCATTGCAAAGTCACGTGGCAAGATTGGTGCAAAGTCCCGGATAGCAAAAAAGATGATATGTGGGATGACATCATGGCAACCATCCAGTTCCAGCCAGTAGATATCGAGATTGCCAAGAAGGCCTCGATGTACATACTCAATCACATCTTTTGAGATTACAAGTCTATGCTCAACTGCCAATACGTCAAGAAAAATTGAACCCAATTCGACAAGCATGGAAATTTAAGTCAGCAGGAATAGGATGAGTTTTATTGAGTACAAGATGAGCAGTGCTTTGAAGGAGCTCAGTGAAAAGATGGTTAAGCTCAACAAGTGGAACAAGTACAAACTGTGGTTAGGTCCGGGCGGATAAAAAAAGAAGATTCCAATTTGGAGAGCGAAGGAAGCCAAGCTCCGTGCTGAAGGAAAACCTGATCCTTTGCCAAACACCAATGAGCGTATCAGGAATTGGGTATATGGTCTCTCTGACTTAACCGAAGAAGGGGAGATTATTGTGAAGGATCCTGTGAGAGTTGAAATCATGCCAGCCTTGAAAGGTCCCATCGCGTCATAGACGGAGGCTGGTATGTTTACACCTGAATATCACAAGGACGAGCTAACGAAGGCTATTGGGACCAAGGAACATGGTGGTCAGGTATGTGGAGTGTCATCATCGTCAACATGGAAAGAAGGTTTCTCCGGAACATCCTCACACCTGTACAAAAAGCATATCTTGCACAAGAAAGATCAAGAAGAGAAATCCAAGGAAGATTGGAGGCAACAACTTGTTCAGTTCGCTATTAATGAAGAAAGCGGTCATTTGAACCCCAACCTGTAGGCTGTTATGGATTCCTTTTTACGTGGTTCATCTACATCCACGTAGCCATATCAGAAATGGAGCATCACTGAAGATACTCCTTATGAGTTGCATGTGCCATTTGGTTACAAGGGGAAGACGATGAAGGTTGCATCCGGCGTGGCATTTTCAGGACAGACGCTCCATAATAGGGATACCCCCTGGTTACGTGTGTGTCACCGTGTTAGAAATAGTACCTGGCTATGAGGACAATGAGATCGAATGCTTGATACTTGAGACGGGCATAGAAACTTTCCAAGATGCACTCGACTCTTTCATAATTTCAAAACGACATGATGTTATACTCTCCAAACGAGTTTCTCCACCCCCTTTGTCTAGGCATGGGTTCTTTCACGCGAGCCAGCCACTCACGACAGGTGGACAGCCGTCACCTATGTCTGCAGCAGCTTCGGGCAACAAGCCCCAATCTCCTCATGTGGAAGCCGACTCGACTCAAAGTCCTATAATCTATAATGAACACGAGCCTCTTCCGATCATTATTTAAGGTTCCATACAGGCTACGACTATTCAAGTTGAACCTTCGCCTGTTGTTGTCAAGCCGCCATCAACAGCTGTTGTGACGGTTGAAGTTGAGGCTCCAGTAATTCAAGTAAAACCTGCGCTAGTTGTCATCAAGGCTCCGGTAATCCCAAAGACGATTAGCGGTTTTGACAAAGAGCCAGGGGACCCAAAAGCAAAAAATGTTGTTGATAAGTACTTGGCTGTATTGAAAAAATGTCTTGTAACCATCGGTAAGCTCGTCCTACAAGAACAAGATCCTCAACATATATTGTCGTACCATGATCTCATTTTAGATAACCCGGAAGATGATGTGGACTACCAGGAATTCAAATTCGGTAAGCCCTATTTATCGAAAAATATGTACAAGAACCTATCATGGGAGATGCGGAAGTTGCACGACTGTTATATGATGGCGTCGAAGGAAGGGTCACCGCAATCACTTGTAAGATTCCAAATATGGTGTTTAATGAAGGGGGCAATTAACAAATCTTAGCTCTATTTTGGGAGGATGTCCACTTAATATTTCGCCTAGGCAAGATGCACGTCACCTTCATCACCAATGTGGTGCATGTAAGTGTCATGTTCGATCTACTTTGTATTTCAAGCACAATTCAATATATTATCTTATGCCCTTTTTTTAGCATGAACTCCTTTTTCCAAAGAAAGAGGGATGATAGAAAAGATTGGTGGGTGGCCTATGTCAACCCCAACCGCATCAACCAAAGCATGATCAACCCAACGGTAAATCCGAAAAACCACCCGGATAAGACACCTAGCTGCAATGAAGGCAGTCCTGACAAAGGAAGCAAGGACTCAGTTACAAATTATTTATACAACTACTACTTGAAGTGGCAAGGTAGAGAATGCATTTTGGCCCCCTACAACTTCAAGTAAGTTGGACCACTACTACCTTTATCATCTATTGTATGTTAAAGTTAAATCCAATCATAATTAACTTGTTGACAACATTGTTGTAGAGATCATTGGATCTGTATTAAGATAATTCCTAAAAATAGGTATGTTATGGCGCTGGATAGTCTGGACTACGACAAGAAGTTGTATAACGATATTCTGGAACTCGTAGATATGTAGCAATTAGTCTATATATGTATGATTTGTAATGTTAATATCATTAAATGATACGCTTTTGACGATCGTTTAGTGCTTATAAGAAATATGTCAAAGGGAGAGGCCAATATCATCCAAGACAGAAAAAGAAGATGTACTTCCGTCATAAATTTTAGGTAAGATTTATATGCATTGCATACATGTCTTTATCCTAGTATCCATCATATAAAATGTAACTAACTTGTGTTCTCTATTACATAGTGCCATAAGCAAGTACAAGGAAGTGTGCATTGTGGCTACTACACATGTGTGTTTGCGTCTAGCTCAACAATTTACCGGGAACATATCGTTGAGGAGTCCGATGAAGACGTAAGTTGATTTTGTTTATGTCCATTTGACTTTATTCTACAGTGGATTTTTAAGATCTTATATTAACATACTCTACTCATGTGACACAGAAAGCCATAAGGGAAAAGGCACTATGGAAAGCAAAGATGAAAAGGAACTACAAGATCAGAAAGGGTATAATTCCTAAAGAGTGTCAATTGAGTACAAATGCCATGTATCTACTAGTAGCTTCTCTTTGTTATTTTCTTTTGAGAAAGATAATTAGTCCATAAGGGAAATATTTGATTCAAACGGTTAACTAGCAACAAAACATAGGTCGCTTTGTGAGTGGGCTGGTTCAAAAGCACCATATGAGCCTAATAAGCCAAAGAAATATGATGACTATGCATTAGGGTTCATATAAGATATTTTATAATATGCATTGAACAACTAGTGTGTACACATATTGTGACTTTGATGAGATATTGTATATATTATATAATGACATGTTGTAAATTTCTGTGATGAGATATTATAAATATTCTGTGTATGCAGATTCTGTGATTTTTGTGTATATATCATAATTTTATTTATTTATTTTTTTGCAAAAAACAAGTAGCAGCGGTTGAAGATATCAACCGTCGCTACTGCTTGAGCAAAGTAGCGGTAGTTGACATCTTCAACCGCTACTACAAAGGAATCTGTAGCAGTGGTTTGTTTTGCCGATAGACCACTCATCGCTATAAACGCTTATTTGTAACTGTGTTAGGAGCGGAGTAGCCTGTCCGCCGCTATAGTGCTTTTCGAACCGCCGCTAAAGGCCTTTTTTGCTAGTGTTAGCAACTGAGTTCAGTTGTTGTAAACCCTTTTTTATCACATAGTGCTATGATCTCGACCTTGCACGCCATTGCATCCAAACGTTGTTCACTCGCCAAATAAAGTTGAAACTAGAATGGCATTGTAAGGCTCGTGGTTTTAAATTGAGTCATACATTAATCATTATTATTTCTTTTAAAGTATATTGATTTTTCATTCCGTGTAACAATCTTAGTTTACAATCAAGGGTGTTGTCATGCATTTTCATATAAGTACTCCCTCGGTTTATATTTACATGTCATTCTAAGGTTTTCAACTTTTCTATAATTACATGTCATTCTTGTTTTCTAATGCACCTTTCTCTCTTCCCAATACAATATTCTCTTTTCCCACTACATCTCTATCTCTATCTCTCTCCTTCTCGTTTTCAGTGTATCCATCTTTTTACTTCTCCTTATTTCCCGTGCCCAACTCCAAAACGACATCTAAATATGAATGGAGGGAGTACTGCATTGTAGTGTGTTCAATTTAAATATCTGTGATGGGCACCCGTACCCTGCGATCCCCCACACAGATCGGACCTATGTGTCGCCGCCTCTCCCACGAGCAGCAGGATCGTCGTTGCCCCAAGGCATTTCACCTCGCCACCGGATGACAGCGGCTGAAAACACCCAAAAAAAAAAGAACCGTGGGTGCCAATTTTGCCGCCTTCTAGGCGTTCACCCGGTATACGACATATGTGATCAACGTGGGGAGATTAACCGCAGTCTTCAGTGAGTGCAAGGTCTGCCGTGGGAAAACAATTTCCGGCAACTGCAACATATGCTGTGCCGCAACCCCTCCATAGACATCCCGTGCTCCTCCAATTGAGGATGTCCTTCACCTCACTGTTCCTCCCCAACGGAACTTCCTTCTGTCTTTTAGCAACCATGGGAAACAATTAAAAACAGATGGCTGCTTTTTTTGTTCGTCCATTCCTAATAAAATGAGTTGTTTTTTGCTAGCTGTGGAATTCTTTGGGTGTACAGGAATAGTTATCTACTTCTATTGGAGAGGGCAGTTTTCTATGCATGTAGTTGTCATTGTTGCCACATCAGAATATGAGTAAGTTGTCATCATTGCCGAACAATGCAGTTCATTACTATTGCTATAGATTAGTACGTTCTCTATTTTCAGGTTTATTAAACAACAAATAAGAGTCCTGATCAGGCCACTGTCATCACCACAAAACATTGAATTAATCACGGTCCTATGTTGCGAGCCATCAATGAAGGGACGACCTTAAGACAAGTGTAGCAGCGAGCCAAAAGGGGTCCTAGTGGCAGACAGATATTTTGCCACTGGACTTCTGTCACTACTTAATTACATATTTACTAGCGGGCTAGTGCCCCCTACAGTGCTAAGTGCCATGAAACTAAAAAAAAGGCATCAGCGGCGGTCCATACACCGCAGCTCACGCCCTAGAACCCTAACCCAAAATATGGCGGGATAGAGGAAGAGAAGATGAGAAAGAAGAAGAAGAAGATGTTAGGTCTTCTTCTTCTTCTTTCTGGTGCAATCCTCAAGTGAGGGCCATCACCACCGAAGGTGGTGAGGCTCTCATGATGACGTCACGGAGGAGGTCCGCAAGCACCACTGCTGTCGTGCCCCACATAGGAACGGCGACCGCCCTCGGGCCGCCGCCCGACGAGCTGTCAATGTCTCTGTCCAGCTGGATCTAGCAGCATGGCGACCTAGCTCCTGCCGGTGTGGTAGTGGCGCGAAGCAGTGGAGGTGCCATGTGGCGGAGGGGCGAAGCACCCCCCCCCCCCCTCCCGCCTCGCCACAGCGGGGTGGAGCAGGTGCGGCTTTGCCATCGTGTTGAGCCCCATCGTCGGAGAGGAGGTGGTGGCGGCCAGTGAGGAGGCGAATCTGCCAGAGGAGGAACCAGTGGCATAGAGGAGGTGGCGGTGGAGGCGGAAGGCGGAGGAGGCAGAGGCAGAGGCGGAGACGGAGAGGAGGCCAGAGGCAGAGGCAGAGGAGGAGGCGGTGTGGCGTGCGGTGGAGGGTGGTGCGGCGCGCAAGCGGAGGAAGTGCGGCTAGGGTTGTGAGGGGCTGCCTATTTATAACAGAGTGGAGGCAGCTATGGCGGACCTGTCTATCAGGCCCACAGCTAAATTGGCCCACATGCCGTAGCTGCGGGCCTGATCATGCCCCCACTGTCATTCATGAGGTAGCGGCAGGCTCTGTCTTCATAGTCGTGGTCACTTTGTCCCGCCATTACTTTTCTATGATTAGTTGCAGGCTATACAGTAAGATCATGCGTAGTTGTCGTCCTTTCTAATACCCGCTGCTGAGGAATATAGCTGTCTGCCACTGTAGAGACCTTTTGTAGTAGTGATGGTTATCTTAGAAAAAGCAATAGTCAAATCGAATGTTTTTGCACTTCCTACCAAAGGTTGTGACTGATTCTGTTAAGTTAGCATGGTAAGGCGTAAGGGTGATTTCAACCCTGCCATATGATTGGCTTTTGATTAGCATGTTAGTGGTACAACTCGAAATGCTTTGCTTTGTACCGATGGCATGATCATGGAAAAGAGGAGTATTTGGGACATATGTGTAGCTATCAGAGTTTTAGACTGGAAAATCACTGCAGCCGGGTCAAATGGCATGATCGGACACAACAGTCGGACCTATGGTATTTCCCTTTTTGCAACACATCAGCATGCAGCTATTTGTTATAAAAATTTTTAATCCTGTTGCAACACACGGGCATATAACTAGTCCATGGAAATGATTGAAACGATTCAGTATAATCTTCCAAAATGGTATGTGCTTCTGAGGCCACTATTCCAAATTAAATGAGGTCAGGTGCACCATCAGCTGTAAGTTCTCGCACTTGACAATTGTTAAACCTAGAAGCCCTCAAAAAATGATCCCTCGTGATGACTTGATAGGGCACACACATACTGAAATTGAAATTGTATAGTGTGCGTAGGATCCAAGGAAGACATCAAAGGAGAAAAACAGGTAAGGAAACATAAAATGAACCAAGAGATATTTATGAAGTATATGCAGTTGTGCAGAGTATATTTCGTACTTTGAATATATGCATCGTAGACTGCTATATGTATCAGAAAGTCATTTTGATCCTCAAATCCTGTATTCTCATATATACTGGCCGAGAGGTTTAATGTAATACAAAACATCCATATATTTCTCCCTTATATGGTATTAGAGGAGGTTACAATTCAATGACCTAACCCTAACCGTCGCTTTCATTTCACGCAACTTACATAAGATCAATCTCCATGATCTACATCAGCGACAATGCTCTTGTTTTGCATTCGATCCAATATATCCATCCATCATAGTCACTTTCGTGTCATTCGTAGCATGGTAGGAAGTTTCTGTGTCTCCTTTTATGGATCTGATCTGCTTTGGGTGATCCTATCATCATCGCAATCGAAATGGTTCATTATGCAACTAGCGTGCAAATCGCTCTGCCAGACTTACGTTGTCGCATGTCCGTCCTGGGTGCCCTTGCTTCTCAAAGCCGGAGAATCACTAGAGCACTGAGTGGTGCACCACCATGTGCATTGGGAGGGAATTGCCTATATGTTGAACCACCAAAATGCTTCGGGGTCGACAACCCATCAATCATCAAGGCCGTCTTCCTCTTGTGCACAGCAACTCCAACGTTGAATCTTGCTCCTCCCACTACCACAAAAGTGCCTTGTAGCGGTGGTTAAAAAGGTACTATAGCGGCGGGTAGGGCGTCTCGCAGCTACACTACCGCAGCTAAAAATGAAATACAACAGCGGTGGATGTTCTCAGAACGAAGTCAACCGTGGCTACAAAGAGATTAGTAGCGGCGGCTGACATCTTCACCCGCCGCTACTCTTGCATCTAAAAAACAAAAAAAGCATGACTGGCCCGCGCCAGACCCGCTGTGGAGGTCCAGCCTGGGCCAGACTAGTTGTGGATCTGCCGCTGCTCGACTTGGGCTGCCGTGGACGAGGGAGGAGGAGGCAGTCAGATCTACACAGGCCGTCGTGGTGGAGGGAGGAGGAGGCTAGGTGCACTAGCGCCGGATCTATGGCGCAGAGGAGCCCGCCATCGCCGCGCCATCAGGGAGGGGGTGTGCCTTTGGACGGGAGGGGGCGCTGGATCCGCGGGCTAGAGGATCCTGCCACCACCATGTCATCGGGGGCGGGGGCGCATTGGCAGGCCCGGCCCTGAGCTAGTGCCAACGGGGCGACGGCACTGGGCCTCAGAAAATTAGGGGCCTCCAAATTCAGATACCAGTAATATATATGTTTGGCCTGCTAGCTGTTGCACTAGTATTTTTTTGTTCTCCAGCGAACAGTGCACCACGCACAGGCCTGCACAGCTGCACGCAAGGTTGAAGCCCACCTGTAAGGCTGGCCTCCTTTCCAATAGCAGGTTACGTACGAAGGAAACCTGGACCTGCGACAACTCCTCGTCTCCTGACTTCTCGCGGGACGCCGCCGCAGATCGCCGGACGCCGGCCTGCTCGATCGCCGGACGCTACCGCAGATTTGCCATCACCGGATCAAGGTTCAAAATCTTCTTCGATCATATTCATTTCTCTATTTTTTCCCAACAGTTAGACATACTGAGTTATTTCAATTTTATATTACTGATTGTTTTCTTTTTAGTTTGTAGGCAGGATAGACTCTATCATCACTGATTTTGCATCTATAACTGTTAGAAGAAATTGTTTAAAATGATCTAGAGATATTTGTGATTTGTCTTTTGTATTTTAAACTTATTAGTGTGAGATTTCATTACTGACAATGAGTTTTTTTAATATAGTTACAATTCATATATATTATCTTGTTTTTCTTTATGGTGAATTGGGCCTCCATTTTTTGTTCCAGCACCAGGCCACCAAAAAGTCAGGGCCGGCCCTACGCATTGGAGAGGGGAGGGGCACCGGATCCGCGGCCCAGAGGAGCCTGCTGATGCTGCACCGCAGAGGAGCCCACCGACAGGGAGGGGAAGGGGTGCCATCAAGGAGGGGAAGGAGCGTCGTATCTGCCTCAATGGAGCCCGCCATCACCGTCCTTGCATTTCCCTTTCACCACCGCCGCTCGCGAGGAGGTGGAGAACAGGGGTGGGCCGTCGCCGCTCGCGAGGAGGTGGAGGGGAGGGGAGCCGCAAGGAGAAGGTGGAGGGGAGGGGTGGGGAGGTGGCACGAGCAGGTCGAGGGGAGGAGCGGTGGCGCTGTCGCTGGAGGCGCCGTGAGAGGGAGGCGGGTGGGGAGAGATAGGCATGGGGAATGAGTGAGAGGAGGAGGGGATATTTATTGAAGGGTGTTAGGGTTTAGGGGAAAATGGGCTTGAAAAACAAATTGAGCCTCTTACCTTTATAGCGGTGATTGACATTGTCAACCGCCTCTAAAAATCAATTTTTAGTTGCGGTTGATATTGTCAACCACCACTAAAAATAGGGCCAATTTTTAGAGGCGAATGACACCGCTAAAAATTGGGCCAATTTTTAGAGGCGGTTGACACCGCTAAAAATCAATTTTTAGAGATGGTTGACACCGCTAAAAATCAATTTTTAGAGGCGGTTGACATTATCAACCACCGCTATAAAATATTTTACAACTGTAGCGGCGGATTTCTTTATACCCGCTGTTACGATATTTTTGATGACGCCGCTAAAAAGCCTTTCTGTTGTAGTTTCCTCCTCCCCACTCCTCCGGTTGTTCCTGGTGGTGTAATATGTTAGTAACTGACTGCCATCCAAAAACATCGATTCACACCTGCACTAACTCGTAGCTGTCCCCTCCCCCTCCCCTGCGCTAACTCACCATCATTGACCTCCCTATCAGCTTCCCTGCCCGCCATCCTTCTGCCACCCACGGCTACAGCGTTACCCTACCGTGCGGCCGTCCTAGAACCCTTTGGAGGATAATGGAGCTCGTTGAAACCTCAACCCCTGCCACCCACTTTCACTAACTCTGACAACCCAGGAACCCTAAACCCTGCGAGTGATAACTGTCGACGTGCCGCATGCATTGCAGTGCTCCGCAACTGGCTGTCCGGCCACCTGCTCGTTCGTGCGTGACGAGGGAGTCCGTTCACGTGGCCGAAGGATCAGGATCCCCGTTGATCGTCTGGTCATCCAGTGAATTCTCAATCTGGACAACTCTAATTTTTGTACATCCGTCCGCTCGCCTTGATGACTTTGGAGCACCAGCCTCCTCCACAGCTAAAACCACGTCCATCTCGATCTCGGTATCAAGGAACTATCACCTGCATAAGGTACTCACCGATGATTTTCTCTTTAGTCGCATCACTACCACGATACTACAACTGCGGGGACTTTGGAGAAACTGGAAAGAGTGAAGACCGACACGAAGTAATAGCTATGCAGGGCCTTGCGGCAGCATCAGATGACCGAATGTTTCCGGATAACATCACAGCAACAGAAGACAAGAAAGATCGTTTAGGGTTTTTTTCTGTCGCCGTCAATACAGGGGTTTCCGACACCATTTAATATGGGCTGAATAGTTGGGTGAAAACGATCCATTCAACAACCTGATGATACTTGGTGGAATCCTGTAGACATAGAGAAATAAATAAATAAATAAATAAATAAATAAGGTCGAAAAAACCTCAAACAAATCAAATGGAAGCTCCGTGTACCTCGTTGATCGAGACTTGCGGCATAATGCTTCGATAGAGACACGCGATTGCTTTTTCTTCGTTTCGTCAGAAGAAGGGAAATAAACTCAACCACGCATGGCACGTGCAAAAAGTCTGAAAGGAACCATGCACCACACGTTGATGGAGAAATGTGACTTGCGAACACTCGGGGGAGGGGGGTACAATATTTACATCAGCATGTATAATATATGTGGCATACAGTGAGCATATGTACTCTTTGCGTGTAAATCCTACATAACCATGATCAATTCTTAATCTAGCAAACATCCTCTCGTCTTGACACCAGGACCCTCGTGACACCCTACATCGAACCATACGTGTTCCCCACTCCATTTCTGTGCCGTGACATAGCTGATTCCATCCAAATGTCCACAAACAATTTCACGGACATCATGCGAATGTTCGCAGTCATGTGTCTTGCCATGGCCAGCAAGATAAGCTCACCCGTTGGGAAGGCGAAGAAACATTCACGCGTCATGCCGATCGAGCTTGCCGCGTCCGTGCACGGGACGCCTGACCTCCGGGCCTTATCCTTGGCCGCGTCCGGGCTCGAGGTAGTAGGTGGTGTGGGCGGTCACTTCTGCAGGCAATAAGGCGACGTTTCCCTACGCAGTGCTCTACTGCCACGCAGTGAACCCGACGAGGGTAAGCACGGATCAGCAGGATGACTCAGTGGAGATGACGATGACGCTGGATGGGAAGAAGACGTGCAGGCGCTCGCCATGTGCCATCATTCTTCATGGCGCGAGATCTCAAACCAGGGGATGCGGCGGTGAGACACTTCCTCAGCAGGGACAGGCGGACAACGTCCTCTGGGGTGCCCACGGCATTGGACGCACGGACACGGACAGGTCGCAGCCCAATAGAGGCAGGGCCGGCTCTATGATTTGGAAGGCCCCAGGGTGAACTCTGATGAGCCCAGGGCCGGCCCTGGAGGGGGGCAAAGGGGGCGGCCGCCCTGGGCCCCCAAAACCGAAATGCCTCGATCCATAGCATATGCATATATATGTACACGCAAATTTAATTCATATGTTGAGTTCAAGCAGAATAGTTATAGGGACTAGGTTCGAGTTTGATTGATTCTTTGTATAATTGATTTAAAATTTATGATCAAACGAGAAGGTTGTTTGACTAATTATTTTATAATTTTTATTCAATTCATGTCAAGTAGAAAATATCTATCTGGGCATGAGAAAAGGAGAAAGAAGAAAAAAAGTAGAGTTCTTGAAATCTCATAAAGGAGCCATGGACAAATCATGTCAACTAGAAAATATCCTAATATTTCTATTGCATATCGAATCTTATTTACTGTGTATGTGACTGTGGCATCAGCTGAAAGAAACCTTTCAGTTGAAATTGTTGAAGAACTATTTAAGGCCCATAATGTCTCAAGAAAGATTGAATGATTTAGCCACTTTATATATGGAGAAGAAATTATTTGACGAAGTTGATAGTGATACTATCATTAGTGACTTTGCCGCTAGAAATATTCGCACAAACTTTTAAGATAATATACAATCATTTTTATATAAATTTGACTTTGTTTTAATTACTAATAATATTTTCATTAAGTTGGTAAAATTTAAGTGCATATATACATGAAAGGCCCCGACTTTTAGCCTCGCCCCGGGTCTCAAAATACACAGGACAGGCCCTGGACAAGCCCCTTATGCCTATATACTTTTCTTTTCTAAAGTCTATATCTTTTTGGAGTCAATACGCCTATACATTTGTACTCAACATTCAACATATGTATAATAGAAAAAGTTGTTTCCTTGCTCCTATCTTGGACTCCCAGAAAATTACCCAAAAGCGTTATCCAACCAGTTGTCTAGAAAATCGTTGGCCTTTCGAGGCACTACGGGAAAAACCAAAAATGCCAAGTGACTGTATGTTTACCGAGTGCTTTATCTCAGGCACTCGGCAAAAGATTATTTGCCAAGTGTATGCCCACTAATACTCGACAAATAGGAAGCATGGCAAAGAACAATGTTTGCCAAGTGCGACACTCATCAAAAACACAACACTCGGCAAATAACCATGTTTATCGAGTGTGACAGCTAGGCACTCGGCAAACAAGATACCATGTGTCATGTCTGTTACCATTTCTCTGCCGCCGTTAGGTGTTAGCCAAGTGTCACAGAAAGACACTCGGCAAATAACACTCTTTGCCCAGTGCTTTCTCCGTCACTTGGCAAAGGGTGCTATTTGCTGAGTGTATTTTTCAGGCACTTGGCAAACTACTTTTTTTTTCTCTCTCCCTCGCCCTCCAAACTTTCTTTCCTTTCTACTTACACTCACTACCGAAACCGGCATTTTGCCGTGTGCCGCAAGCTTTGCCATGAGCTAAAGATCAGGCACACGGCAAAACCGCCATCTGCCGTGTGCCAACCGACCAACACACGGCGCACAACTGACACATGGCAAAACTATCCTTTACCGTGTGCCAGAAGAACGACACACGGCAAAATGCCCCTTTGCCGTGTGCTACGTAGGTGACACACGGCAAACATTCTACCGTTAGCTAAACCCCACCGTTACTGTTTGCCATGTGCCACCATCTAGCACACAGTAAAGAGGACTCTGACCCTTTGCCGTGTTTCCATCTTTGGGCACACGGCAAACATATTCAAAAATTCATCCATCCTCCCTCAAATTTTTTTCTTTACTTCACAAATAATTACTATTACCCTATGTTTCTATTTGGGTAATTTTTTGCTCTATTTATTATATTTAATAAATAAATTTTATTTAGATGATTTATTTTGTATAAATGAAATTTGCACTACAAGTGCATGAAATAATAGGATATAGTGAGTCAATAAATGATATTCCTTATTTTCATACTAGATTGAGACCTTACACAGTAGTTCACATGAAATTTTTAAAATCGTATGCACGAAACATTAACATGAATGTCATATTAAATAGTATTTAAATTGTATAAAATTCAAATGAAGTCTAAAGTTCATCGGATTTGTCCGTTTATCCTTTTATCAGTAACCAAGCATGTGATAAATAGTTGAGCTTGTTTTTAATATTTTATCACATATAATGCTTGTAGATGGAATGTTGCGAGAAAGTTCTATAGACATGAGAGAGAGGACGTGGTCAAGTTCGTAGATGCAATAACCTTCGAAATAGAATTTGAATTCAGTATTTTTTTCTACATAAAATAGAATGCACAAAATGCTTCATCTTAATTTTTAGTATTTTCTCGGATTCGTATGGTAATTTTTTTGAATTAACTGCAACTATATGTAATTCTAATTTGTACAAAATGAAATGTTCATAAAACTACATGAAATAATAGAATTTTGTTTGTGTGAATTTTTATTCAATTAAATAAGGACATATTTGTGCTTAAATAAACAAAAAAATAGTATATAAGTAATAATAATAAGGTAGGAAATATATTCTAAAAACATTTTTGCCGTGTGCCTGTCAGTTCAGCAAACGGCAAAGAGTTTTTTTGTTTTTTTTTTAAATAATTTCAGCACTGGTAAGAGTCGTGTAAAAAATTGATTGATTTTCATAAAAAAAAAACATCTTCGCCTTGTGCCTTGGCTCTGGTCACACGGCAAAGATGTCATGTTCGTCGTGTGCCCCAGATCTTGGCACATGGCAAATGCGAGGGTACTTAGCCATTTTTGACGTCGTCTCTCTCTCACTCAACACTCTATCTCTCACTCCCGTCGCAACCCTGCTCCGTCGGAGCGCCCGCCGCCCCCCCCCCCCCCCCCCCCGCTGGAGCTCGCCCCACCGCGACCCCTCCCCCGAACGGATCCCGCCCCGCCCCGTCACGGCCCCGCCCCTCCGCGACCCTGCCCTACCCGCCGTGACCCCGTTGCCCCGCCCCCGGGCGGCACTCGCCCCGGCGCGACCCCGCCCCCGGCCAGAAGTCTCCCCGCCCCGCCCCGCCACAAGCCTGCCCCCGGCCGGCGCTCGCCCCGGTGCGACCCCGCCCCGGTCCAGAAATCGCCCCGCCCCGTCGCGAGCCTACCCCCGGCCGCGCGACCCTGCCCCCGGCCGGCGCTCGCCCCAGCGCGACCCCGTCTGGCCAGACCTCGCCCTACGGCTAGGCCGCGCCCATCGTCGCTCCTCCTCTCCGGCTGGCCGGCGGCCGAGGTCACCCTGCCTCGTCCCGGCCCTTCCCTAGCACCGTCTGCCCCCGAGCCTGACCACAGCACCGTCTCCCTCGCGTTCGGGCAAGGCTCCGCTCCGACCCTCGCGTTAATAAGGCTGTTGTAGAATTTCACTCCAGTCGGATTAATAGGTGTTTTTGATATTTTGCAGAGACAGGCTCGGTTCTTGGCTCGTCACTTCGCAACGTTGCAAGGTGAGACATACAAAACTCCTCTTTTCATATCATGTTTGTAGGTCACGTAACCTTAGGCGTCTCCCGTTCAAAAGAGATACGGTTGAAACTATGCAGATGTTTGCATATGTACAACCGTATCTGTTTTGAATTGTCCACATTTTTTGGACAGCCCATGAATGTGTAGTTGGGGTTGGATTCCATGCTCCACACTATCCGAGACTGAGTTTTAGCATCACCTCCATGTTGTTCTCTTAATACATAATCTCCTTGATAGGACGTGTATTTGGAGAACAGCGGGGAGGTGCTACCGAAATTCTGGCTCGAATACGTGTGGAGCATGGAATCTGACCCCAACTACACATCCGTGGGTGGGATTAGGACCTATCTTCACCTTAGACCATGATAGGGATCATGTAGATGGAATTGATATTTATGACACCTACTCGAATGTTAAAGGATGGATGACCGTGACTGGATATATACGGGCTGGCGGGGTAAGCATGATTACACCACAGAATTCATTTACAAGGTTGATGATTTCTTGAAGAAGGCCTTTGAATCAGGACAGAATAAAGCAGTGTGCCCCTGTTCGAGATGTGAGAACAAACTATTTCAAACAAAGTTAAGAATGGGTCAACACATTTGCAACAATGGGTTTGTGGCTAACTATACCGATGGATCTGCCATGGTGAAACCCATCGTGCTAGAGAGGAGGTCGTGAGGCAACGCATCAAGGATTATGAATCTGATGCTGGATGCGGAGACATGTTAGCTGACTTTCACGAAGCACACTTCAATGAAGGACCTAGTCATGATGGGGAGGAGTAGTCAAAGCCAACCGCAAAGGCATATTACGACATGTTGTCTTTGGCACAGAAACCGTTTCATGACCACATGAATGTTTCTCAATTGGATGCTGTCAGCCGCATAATAGCGTTGAAATCTCAGCTTGGCATCAGTCGAGATGGCTTTGATAATATGTTGACAGTATTTGGTAGCCTGCTTCCTGCTGGTCACAATCTGCCACACAACATGTACGAGTCACAGAAACTCCTTTGTGCACTTAAGATGCCATACGAGCAGATACATGTCTGTCCTAAGGGATGCGTCTTGTATAGGAAGGAGCACGTGGATGCAAAGTACTATCCTAAATGTGAGTCATCTAGGTACCTGGAGGTAGACTGTGGTGAAGGTCAGAAAAGGCAGCTTGAAATCCCTGTGAAAATCCTACGGTACCTTCCGTTCATTCCGAGGATCCAACACCTTTACATAACCAAAGAAACCGCAAAACAGATGACATGGCACAAAGAAGACAAATGATACCATCCTGAGAATATGGTACATCCAGCCGATGGTGAATCATGGAAGTACTTTGACAGCAAGCATCCTGATGAAGCTGATGATCCTCATAATGTACGTGTCACGCTGGCGACAGATGGGTTCAATCCTTATGGAATGGGGGCTGTCTCATACAGTTGTTGGCCCGTGTTCGTTATCCCTCTAAATCTTCCTCCGGGAATCATATTTCAACGACAACACATATTCTTGTCGTTGATAATTCCTGAACACCCTGGGGATAATATGAGTATGTACATGGACCCTTTGATTGATGATTTGGAACATGCTTGGAATGATGGGGTGTGGACATACGACCGAGCTACAAAGAGGAACTTCAAAATGAAAGTGTGGTACATGTACTCCATGCATGACCATCCGGCATTTGGGATATTTTCAGGTTGGTGTGTCCATGGAAAGTTCCCATGCCCAGTATGCAAGTCAGCTGTCAAGTTCTTCTGGTTGGCGAAGGGTGGCAAGTATGTTGCGTTCGATCAGCACCGACAATTTCTCCCTATGAACCATCCTTTTAGACAGGACAAGAAGAACTTTACAAAAGGTGTGGTGATTGAAGACCGCCACCGCAGTATTTGACAGGTGCCGCTATTCTCAAGCAGTTAGAATCGCTGCAAACAGATGAACAAGGTCGATTTGTGGGATATGGGGTGCTTCATGCGTGGACTCAGAAGTGTGGCCTGTGGAGGCTATCCTACATGAAAGACATTATTCTTTCGCATGTTATTGATATGATGCACATGAAAAGAATGTCGGCGAGGCAAGCTTCTGTACAATCATGGACATTCCACAAAAGACAAAGGATAACGTTAAGGCTAGGCTGGATCAAGAAAAGATATGTGATAGACCGAAGCTAAACATGATGCCTCCTAGAGAGGGCACGAAGACATGGAAGAAGCCTAAGGCCGATTTCGTGTTGACGAGGCCTCAAAGGAGGGAAGTATTAGAATGGTTCAAAACATTCATGTTTCCTGATGGGTATGCAGCGAATTTGAGAAGAGGGGTGAACATGGAAACTATGCGAATCAATGGGCTCAAGAGTCATGACTACCACATATGGATTGAGCGGCTTCTTCCCGTGATGGTTTGTGGCTATCTCCCAGACAATGTGTGGCTAATGCTGGTGGAGTTAAGCTATTTCTTCCGCACCCTTTGTGCTAAGGAGTTACCTCAAAAGTTGATTGAACAAATGGAAGAAATGGCTCCTGTGTTGATTTGTAATTTGGAGAAGATCTTTCCTCCTAGTTTTTTCAATCCAATGGAGCATATGATTCTGCATCTCCCGTATGAGGCACGAATGTGTGGACCTGTGCATGGCCGTTGGTGCTATTCAATTGAGAGACAACAAAAGATTCTTCAAACTAAGTGTAAAAACAAGTGCAAAATTGAGGCATCCATGGCAGAGGCTCACCTAACGGAGGAGGTGTCAAATTTCACAACAAAATATTATGCTGACACCCTCCAAAGCGTGCATAATCCACCACCTAGTTACAATGCCAATGAAAATGAATCCAACCTCAGCCTATTCGTTGGGCAACTTGGAAGCGCAAGTGGTGGGACTGCTAAGACCTTGCAACATGTTGATTTCCGCACTATCATGATGTATGTGTTGACCAACCTTTGTGAAGTGCAGCCATACTTTGAGGAATTTACTCAACAATTCTGGCGGAGAAATAGGGCACTGACTCCTCAGCAAGTTGATACCCTTCTTAAAAAGGGTGCTGGAGATGGCTTGCCCCATTTCATTTCTTGGTTCAAATAGAAGAGCCAAAATGATGCGTCCATGACTCCTGAGTTGAGGCAGATTGCCAATGGATGTGCCTATAGGGTAATGTCATACTCGTCCTATGATGTCAATGGCTATCGGTTTCACACAAAAAGTCATGATGAAAGTCGGCCTAATCGGACAACCACAAATTATGGAGTTTGTACTACATCTCAAGATGGGGTCGAGTACTATGGAATAATTGAAAAAATATATGAACTCACATTTACTGGTGCCAAACCTCTTAAGCCTGTCGTATTCAAATGCCATTGGTTTGATCCTAACCAAGTGCGGCGGACCCCTAATATTGGACTAGTTGAAATTCGACAATCATCAGTCTATGCAGGAGACCATGTCTACATTATGGCTCAACAAGCGACACAAGATTATTATGTGTCATACCCGTGCAAAACCGACAAACGTATTCAGGGTTGGGATGTTGTGTACACGGTATCGCCACACAGTAGACTACCTGTCCCAAACAATGAAGATTACAATATAGACCCAAACACATATGATGGAGAGTTCTTTCAAGAAGATGGGTTACAAGGGTCTTTTCATATAGATTAACTGGAGCAATGGAAATGGAAGTAGATGACGATGATGAAAGGGTTGATGACGAGGATGCTGGAGATGAGGTTGACAATGCCCGGGACTTACTACTACTTGAGCGATTACAATTAGGGTTTGATGAGGACGTTCCTCCGGCGGAGCATGTGCCTGATTGTGATCTTGACTTGTATGATAGTGATGATGAGACAAATGATCCAACTATTCCTGATCATGATGATTATTTCTAATAGATGTAAGATGTAGCTAATTCATTAATATTTGTAATATCATGTTAATTTCAAATAATGTCTTCTTTACATGTGTTGATAATTTTACTATTTCTATTTGCAGGTGAACAAACAAAGATGGTGGGCAGCAGAGTCGTGCGAAAATGCACGTCGGTTTGGAGAAGAGTAATGCCAAGGAACGATCAACCATTGGGGTCTAGTCGAAACCAGGGTCGGGGGAAGGGTGGTCCCAAGGGTCGAGGGACGGCTAGCGGCAGGGGTCAGAGGACTAGATCTACGGCTCCACCTACCCCTGAGGAGTCAGAGGTGGAGCAGGAGTAGCAGGTAGAGATGATTTAGAAACTTACAATGATTTAGAGACTTAGACATTCACTTAGAAACTTGTAGTCTTACAATCATTTCATATTATATTTACTGAGAGACATTAACTTTCTACAGAATCAATCGGCGGCATCAAATCCGCCAGACGTGTCGGCGGGCATGTCACCGACATTCCCCCCACAGCAGTTGTTCTCGTCTGTGCCATAGCTCAACCCTTCTACGCCGCCTTTCGACACACCTTAGTGACTTTGTGTAATAAAAGATTGTACTACTTGTGAATGATGATGTTTGTGGATTTCTTTCGGTTTTATGGCGATGTGCGTGATATATTGTGGTATGTGATGTGATATATTGTGGTATGTGATGTGATATATTGTGATAATATGATGTGATATATTATGGTAATGTGATGTGATGTGATATATTTTTGTGCAGTACTTTTGATGTTGAAACAGTTAAAAAATAGAAAAAAAAACAGAAATAATTTGGCCACTTTGCCGTGTGCCAGTATGGAGGCACACGGCAAAGAGGCTGGGGCTGCCAACGCCAGACCGTGGGGCACACGGCAAAGGGCTAAAATGTTGCCATATGCCAGAACTTAGGGCACACGGAACCCCCCCCCCCCCCGGGGTTGGCAGATTCACACTGCCATTAACAGCCATCGTTTGCCGTGTGTCCTGCCGTTGGCCTACGGAAAAAATGTTTGTTGTGTGCCCGACCCTTGGCACACGGCAAATAGGTGTTCGCCGTCGGCCTAGTTTGCCATCCGACCGTTGCCGTGGGCCGCACACGGCAAAGCCTTTACCGTGTGTATAACGTCCTTTGCCGTGTGCCATAGGCACACGGCAAAATAGCGGTTTTCGGTAATGACTAAGTGGTACTTAATGTTGAAATTTAGTATATTTTTTGATCTATTTGCTATTTTTAATTAGTTTATTTAATTTAAAGGTATTTTTCATATAAGTCTAATTTAAACTGCAAGTGGGTGAAATAATGATATAGAATGAGTTCAAAAATGATATTCATGATATTGAGTCCTTATACATGAAATGAAAGAAACTTGGACACGGTCAGTACTCCCACACTGTCGTAGATTCAAGCACAGAGCATGAGTGTTAACCCAGCTATACGCCCACGACTGATCACTACACACTTCGTGATGCAGGCACTCCAGGTTAGTTCTGTTTTATTCATTGTTCGTTCATTTTCAACATTGGGATGTAACCACTCTGGGTTAACATTAGATGAAATATTGTAGTCCCAGCTGAAAGAAGAGAGACAGAGATGGCAGAAGCTGAAGGAGAGGATGCAGTAGATGGCAGCCGAGCAACAAATATGGAATGCGGAGCAGCAGGCACAGCAGATGCAATAATTCTATAACTACATACAAAGTTTTTCTGTGCATTTTAGTTATCCTCTGCCACCAATGGCCTAGGCTCCATCAGTTCCTCCCTTTTCTCAAGTTATTGGTACTTAGAGTTTTTATTACTGGAACTTAGACAACTTTAGTTTGTTAGTTACAGAACTTAGATAAACTTAGAGAACTTAGATAAACTTAGAGAACTTAGAAAATTTTAGTTTGGTACTTACAAAACTAAGACAACCTTAGTTTATTACTTAGAGAATATATTTCTGACATAAATCTTGTATCACACATGCAATCCGCTTTCTTTTTTTGCAGAATCCTCCAAATAATGTTCATGACGACCAAGATCTGTCGAGCTATCACGGTAATCTATTCTCCACACCTCTGCAGTAATTTTTATACTATTTGTTTTTGTGATTTGTGGACTTATGTGCTGTCAAACTATTTATGCTTGTGACCTGTGAGTTGCAAATTATTATGTATTGTTGAATTATTTGTGATGCTTAATTATGGATTTATGATTGCGAATTTATCTATATGATCCAGTTTTGGATTTAATGGTTGTAAAACTGTTTGTGATCTATATTGTCATGTATATGAATTGACTGTGATGTTATTTGATGTATATGAATTGTCTGTGATTTTGGTTGAAGCGACCGAGGAAACAATTCCTACTAGAAGCTCACTTTGCCAAGTGCAATGACCAAGTGATGTGAACAAGGGTTTCGATCTTTCGAAAGGTTCTGGCAAACTTGATTAAGGCGGAGGCGAAACACAATTTAATCCAGCTTCTAAACAACATGTTCAAAAATTACAGTACAACGTCTCCTCTGGTTATCAACCGTCCTAAAATGATTGACCTCGCCGAGAAGGCTAATCTCTGACTGCAAATTAAGAATATAAGTAAGAACAAAGAAGAATGCAACATAATTGCAGAAATATTATGAATCTCACGAAGTTGGGATCTCACAAACCAAAGTGACGATGGAACTGTTATGAATAGAATAATCTAAGCAAAACCTAAATCCTAATAGTGTAGCGGTAGTTGTATATGAAGATCCTAGGATCCTACAAGACCCTCTGGACCCGCCCCTAATTGGACTCAACTGGATACAAAACCCTAAGGCCAAAAACACGACGCAGCACCGACACAGATTCTGGACCCTCTCTTATTTCGATGATTCGTGATGACTCTGGGTAAATATTGACATGAGCCTAGCGGCATTAGAAAGTTCTTCTCCTTATCTTTCCGTGCATATGTGGAACGTTCAAATCTAAGTCCATATGCATTCTGGACATCCATTTTAGTGTGGACTGGTCCTAGGCCCAAAACAGACTCGAAGTCGATTTTGATTGGACCTCCATCTTGGCTTTTATGTCCTTGTTGGTCCTCCATGTCCTCAAGTCCTTCTTCCATCATTTTCTTGCCCTCTTCATGGTTCCTAATTATAATATAATTATTAGGTATCAAATTATTTTCAAAGTAACATATAATCAAGAACATAGGAACGAGCTCACCTCTAAATTTAGTCGTTATGCACGACCTCTAGTCATTGGACCTTGCAAGTCCAAAATTAGAGGAGTGTTACATGTATCCGTAGGAGTGATGTCCTCATCGCCAAGGCACTTGACAAAGAAGGAGCCCTTTGCCTTGTGCAATTACCAAGGCACTCAGCGAAGGACTCCTTCTTTGCTCAGTGCAGTGACCAAGGCACTCGACAAAGAACTTTATTCTTTACTGAGTGTGTTGACCAAGGCACTTAGCAAAGCTGCCGTCACCATCACCTCTCCCCGTCAGGCCATCGTCACCCTCTTTTTTTTCGTAGTGGACACTCAGCAAAGCGGTCTTTGCTGATTCCATATTTACTGAGTGTGCTTAGCTTTGCCGAGTGTCTAGGACACTCGGCAACTAAGGGCTTTCCTGTAGTGTCATTAGCACTCGTCAATTCTATGATATGGAATAAAAAGTAATGTTGTGGACCGGTGCCTATATGGGAGAATTGGTCTATAGCATCGAAAGAACGTTGTATCTGAAAAATACCATCAAAAGTTTGATGCTCCGTAAAATAGCAGCGAAAGAATGCAATGTTACCTGGAAATAGCATTTTATCACTTTCGCAGCAAACGTCTTTCACTCCGTCAGCTCCCGGTCTCTGATACTCCAATGTCTACCATTTGCCTTTCTCCCTTCCTCTCCCGTCGTGCCAAGCAGCTCCAGGAGTTGTCCCATCGAGCACGGGCCCATCAAGCAACAGACGCGGCTAAATCTACGCTGGCGCTGGCTGGAGCAATCGTATGACGGGGGAGTTGTCCCCAGCCCTGGGTGGAGCGATGGCGCAGGCCGACTTGGCGATGCGGCATTGCAGCCTCCCGAGATCGGATACGGCATGGTGCGGGCGAGGCCACAGATGGACAAGGCGGTGCAGGGGGTCGATATCGGCGCCCTGCCTAACATCCGGCCGCCAGTGCAGGACCCGTACGGCAGCATGCACAGCTGGGGAAATGAACGGAGAGAGAGAGGGAGAGGGCGGCGAGTGGCCTGGCCCATCCACTCCGTCCTTAGCGGGTTCAACTGGACTACTGGAGCAGCGTGCTCACCTGTCGCCACAGCAAGGAGAAACGGTTCAATTCAAAACAAAAAAAAAAAGGAAACGGTTGACGAGTGGACGGAGTTTACTGCAAACAAGACAGAATGCTATTTTTAGGTAACATTGTATTCTTTCAATGCTATTTTACGGAGCCGTGAACATTTAATGGTATTTTTCGGATATGATATTCAATGTTATAAGACCAATTCTCCCTAATAATATCTGTATAGTCTAACATGGGAAGGACTACGTGAAAACAAAAACAGTAAACATTAGGGCATGTACAACAGCATTAATTAAGTTGTCTGTATCACGCCACGTTAGCCTGATTATCTTACATGGAGGTGACTAAATGAAGACAGAAGAGCCTGTCGTTGCCTCACAAAACAACGGAAATGGCTCGTGCTCCCAGGGAGTCGACGCCAGTTGTACGTGTTGCTCCCAGCCATTGATGACTTTGTCCGATTTGCTATGACGAGCATCGTTTTGGCGGGAAAAATCAGCAAATACGTTGCCGCGTAAGCTCCTGAATGCAGTGGTGACACGGGAGCAGATGCGGATGGTCACAGTCATGAGCTTGTGGAAAGACGTGTGCGGCGCGGGGCCTCGACGCCGAGGCTAGATGCTTGGCCAAGGACATGCAGTGACCCGAAGCTCAGCTCTAATAGGTGGAGACGGGGAGTTTTGCCTGTGGCAACCTAGAGTTGGGCCGTGGTGTGTGAAGGCGACAGCTTAGTGAACGACAAGAGCTCGACCAGCAGGTCTCCAAGGTGGGGAGCTCGCTCCCGGTGACCAAGGAGCCCAATGTCGTGAGCTACCGATAGTACGTCACTACGGGAAGCAGGACATTTGCTGTATGCCCATCACACATGACAAAGCACGAAATACTCACAGTAAAGTCTTTACTGTAGGTTGCACATGATATAGCTCGCATGATAAAAAAAAAGTCATCGGCAAAACCAACTTTATCATGAGCCTTCTGTCAGATACACAACAAAGGCTTTGCCGTGTGCCCCTGTTGACCCACGGTAAAAAAAAAAAGCGTTGTCACTTGACAGAACGGTGATGGCGCGCTTGCCATTTGCCCGACAGCTGGCACATGGCAATGCCGACTCTCCTTTGTCGTGTGCCCTGGCCATGGCACACGGCAAGCTTCCAGCTTTCTAGGGTACCTTGGTTATGGTCAGACGACAAGGTTTCTAACTTTGTCGTGTGCGGCACGTGAGCCTGTTTGTCATGTGTCAGATCAGTCAACACACGGCAAAGTGCCTGCCTCGTGGAACATAGCAAAGTCTATATTTACCATGAGCCATATCTTTGTCGTGTCTTTCACCTGGCACATGGCACAAAGTCTCTTTATCATGTGTCCGAGATAAGACACATGGAAAAGATGCTGGCGGATGGCTAAAGTGTCGTTTCCCATAGTGCATCCACTTCTCTCGCTGCTTGTGCTTGGAGATCAAACTGAACTTGTCGAGAACCTAATCTTAGGTCAAGCTTCTATGATTATCAACGAATGGATAAGAATAAAAGCTGATTGAAGTGTTGGAATTCTATTAAGTGGATGCACATCAAAATGGTCTACAAATATCAAATATACTTGACAAGTAGGATTTATATGTCCATTCATGAGTTAAATGATATATAGACAGTCTTAATATACCACCCACTGTATGAACTGATCTTTTTGTTGTCTGTTTACGACATTCAAAGCATTTACATACGGCTGCCGTCTAAACTGTTGTACATGCCCTTAGAGGGGCGGTGAGGTCTTGTTTAGCGTTTAGGTTGTTTAGACGGTGTTTAACCTAAATGAAATAAACTTGAGATAATGTAGAATCGGAATCGTTTTCTAGTAATATTAAATACTATTTCAATGATCTTTCTTGAAGTAAATTTGAGTCCTTCAGTGTCCTCACAATTAGAATTAAACTAGATGAATTCCTCACGCATAATGCTGCGGGACCTTGGGACAACCTTCAGATAAATTGTATCGTGTGACTACGAAAATTAGATAAAATATTGTTCAGGGAAGAAAGACAACAACATGATAGACAAACAAAGGAGTGAACATTTTGCAACCTATTCTCCCTTTCTGAAGAGGAATGTCACTTCTTGCTATGTAGCAAACAGAATTACCTTGGTTTGACATGCTGCAAGAAGTTAAGAATGAACATGTTCTAAAATCAAACAAAAAAGATACCAAAAAAAAGGAAAGTAAGAGGGAAATAATATATGCATTTGCATTCATCCATATGTAAAGGAGCATTCATCTATATGTAAACGAGTGTCGTTCTTCTCAAAATAGTAGGTAGCGGTGGAGAAAGGAGGATAACATGAGGTAAGTGAATGATCTGAAGTGTGTTGTAGTATAAGATGATCCATGACACTGCATATATACCACTGTGTGAAATGGGAATACATGGCTGGAGGAAATAGAAAGGAGAACTGTCTCTTCTCCTGATGATGGAGAATTGGAGCGACTCGCGAGCTTTGCATTTGTACGCTTGGTGGAGGGGAATTTACCATCGCACAGGGAGAGGAAAATAAAGCAGAGACAACAGAAAACGGCATTGACTATGATTTGTGTAATGAACCATGCACCATGTGATAGCTCTGTTGGAGAAAATTGCGGGAGGACAATTGAAGGCTATAATTTTTATTTCTATTTTATTTTATTTTTGAAGAGAGACATTACTCGATCTTTATTGAAGGTCAAAATAAGTGGTATACAAGCGTTACTAGGGTTACCAGTGAAATAGAGAAAACAGCACTTCGAAAGAACAAAGTGAGGCTACCACCTATTACATTTGAACTAAATCTGAGATGCAGCTCGGAATAGCTGGTTCAGAGCATATTTTAGCCATCAGCTTCGAGACCACCTTGTCCATGAACTCCACATCCTTCGTCTTCAACAGGATCTTCCATTTCTGCAAGAACATTATTCCAGAGAAAATTGCATCAGTCACCTTCGGGAACTTCTTCTCAATAGAAATCTTGTTCCTAATTTTCCATATGGCCCAACTGATTTCTGCAAACAAAAAAAATACCCAATTTGTGTGGTATATTAAGCAACTTAGGAATCCAGTTTTCCAGAAGTCTTCAACAGAGTGTGGACACCTTTCCAAGTTAAAGGTATCTCTAATGATGCACCACGCAAATCTAGCGTGGGGACAAGTAAACAGAATATGGTTGGTGGATTATTTGCCTCTGCACATAGCACAAAGTTCACTGCCTTTCCACCCCTTTTGCTTTAGATTAACCCTAGATTGGAGTCTGTCATGTCTCATTTGCAAATTAAAGATTTTAATTTTAAGGGGATCTTGGCATTCCAAACCTTTGAGATAATCTTATCAGATACGCCTCTAAAAGTTAGGAATCTGTATAAAGATCTGGTGGTGTAATTTTGACTCTTGTCAATCGCCCAAGAGATCTCATCCTTATTGTCATCCAAGGTCAGGTTTTGAGTCAGGTTGGTTAGCTGATTCCATTCAGCTTGTTCTAATTCACCAAAATGCCTTCTGAAGTCAATATTCAAGGCTCCTTGGATGAAACAGTCATGAACTTTAATTTCAGGATCTCTACAGATTCTATAAATCTGTGGAAATATGATCCTTGGTGGAACATTGGCAATCCACACATTCTGCCAAAACTTGGTCGACTTACCATCACCCACCTTATGTATTGCACCCCACTAGAAGAGATGTTTGACCTTATGGAGCCCTTGCCAAAATTGCGAAGTGCCTTTGAACCTAGAGGAGAAGATATCTTTGGCATATATTTTGCCTTTAAAATACGACACCATAAATCTTGACTACCCAAGCAAATTTTATAGATCCACTTTGTTAGCAGGAAATCATTCATAATTCTGGTGTTGATGATCCCTAATCCTCCAAAATCTTTCGGTCTAGTTACTGTGTCCCATCTCATCATATGGTATTTAGATTTGTTATTGGCACCTTGACAAAAGAAATTAGCCCTGATATTGTCCATCTTCTGATGAATCCCATCTCTGAGGTGGTAAAAGCCCATTGTGTAGATTGGTAGCCTGCTCAAACAAGTATTGGTTAAAATCAACTTACCACCTGATGAGTTATGTTTTCCTTTCCAAAGGTCTAGTCTATTCCTCATTTTTGAAACTAAGAAATCAAAACTTGAAGATTGTAAACTATGATCTGCAATTGGTAGGCCTAAATACATAATTGGTAACTGACCAATTTGACAATTCAGCATGTTTGCCCAGGTCTCACATTCCTGCCGAGGAGCGGAGCACCAAAGGCATATACCTCACTTACATGGAAATTGATCTTCAGTCCTAACGGATATTCAAAGCAGTAAAGAATCGTTTTGAGATTTCTGATATTTTCCACAGTTGGGTCTACCATGACTATTGTATCATCAGCATACTGAATATGAGTTAATCCTTCAGGGATTAAGTGTGGAATTAATCCCTTATTATGCCTTTCTGTTTTGCTTTGTCCATTATTGTACCAAAAGCATCGGCAATTAAATTGAAAAGGAACGGAGACAAGGGGTCTCCTTGTTTGAGACCTTGGAAGGTTCTGAAATATTTACTTCTTTGTCCATTTACATTAATGCAGACTCATCCTCCTTGGACCGACTGCATAATCCAATTGATCAACCTTTGAGGGAATCCTTTCCTGTTCATAACTTCTTCCAAAAAAACTCCATTTCACTTTGTCATGAGCCTTCTCAAAATTGATTTTCAACACTAAACAATGCAGTTTTCTCCTTTTAAGTTCATGAACAACTTCATGTAGAATTATCACTCTTTCCAAAATGTTTCTGCCTTTGGTAAAGGCAGTCTGTATCTCACTGATTAGGTATTTGGATAAAGGAGCTAGTCTAGTGTTTAGACCTTTGGTGAATATTTTATAGTCCACATTCACCAAGCAGATTGGTCTGCATTGTTTTATAGTGTTGGCCTCCTTGACTTTAGGTATCAAGTTGATGACACCATAATTTAGTCTCTTGATATCTAATTGTCCTTTGTGCCAGTCAGAAATCATCTCCATGAATTCCTGTTTGATTGTTTCCCATAAGCTCTTGAAAAACTGAACCCCAAAACCATTGGGGCCTGGAGCAGATTCAGATTTCATATCAAATATTGTTGTTTTTATTTCCTCCATGGGAAATGGTTTTGTCAAATCCTCTTTCATGCTCTCAGATATTTGCTCTTGTGCATTCCAAAAATCAGCTTTCAGCTTTAGTCATTTATCTTCAGATCTGCCAAGCAACTGTTTATAAAAATTTGAAATATGCTCCACTGGATTAGTTTGCTCAGTTATAACCCCATGTTCTGACTCCAAGCTTCTGATGGTGGATTTCCTTCTCCTTCCATTGGCACATAATTGAAAGAATTTTGTATTAGAATCACCTTTCAGTATCCAATTGATTCCACCCCTTTGCTGCCAATAAATGGCCTCTTTAGTGTAAATATTTCCTAGTTCATTTTCAATCTTGCTTCTTTCCTGCCACTCTTCAGCTGTTAGCTCCCTGGTTTCTGCCATGATATCTAAATTTTGTAGCTGATCTAAAAGAGATTCCATATACTTTTTCTGACCCCCCTTGACCTGTTTATCCCATCCTCTTATCATTTGCCTAGTTTTAGTCATACAAGAATGTCATTTATCCATCGAGTAGCATGAAGAGGGTGTCTTTTCTCTGGTTTGTGTAATTGAAGGCTATAATTGTGGTGTCCATGTGATATTATTATTATTGAATAATTTTTTCAGCAGGGCAAGGGGTTGGGTATTAGTTTGTTCCCTATTGTACACTTTTGGGGGCAGCAAGCAAGGTAATTTGCGGCCAGATGAGTGTCAAATATGATGATCTAGTGGCACAGATTTTCTAAGTGACGTGGCTACCTGAGTATTGAGAGATAGAAAATAATGACCTATAGTGGATAGTGGCAGAGCCAGGATTTGGACATAAGGGGGCCAACTCACCGATGTCGGTAACCCTCGGAAAACATTATGATCATGATATAAACGTGTGTATATTAAAATATAAATGTTTGTATATTAGGAGAAACAATATAGTATATTCTTGCTAATGTAAAAGCTACAACTCCATTAACTTCAACTTAGCTCTACGAGGACCAGCTAAGTCAAAAGCCTTGATGATATCAGAAGTACTGATCTTTGTTGCTAGTTCCTTTTCAATATAAATCACCATGTAACTTCGTAAAATGTCATCTCCCATCTTATTCTGAAGACATGTCTTGACAAGTTTAATAGCTGAAAATGCTCTCTCGGTGGTCGTAGTTGACACCGGAAGAGTGATAACCAACCGTAACAATCTATCGACCATCGGATAAATAGAATTTTTACCCACTTTAACCAATCCCTTAGTTAGATCAGCAAGAGATGACGATATCTTTAGGACTGGATGATTGCATACATCAAGTTGAAAATGTGGTAGTTGGCATTCCAATTGGACTCTTTCTTGACTAGAAAAGTCTGCAGGATAGTATTTTTCCACTAGAGTGCATATCTTTGACCTATCAAATTTTCATGTCTTGGATCCAATGTGGCACAGAGAGATAGGACTTCTGTTGCTTGAGAGCTAAATCTATCCTCTAACTCAATCAATTTGTTGATCTATTGCAACATTAAAAACATCTACTTTGTAATGGCGAAGAGCTATGGTGTTATCATGCTTGTTCTGAGATTTCATAACATCAACATAACCTATGTATTTCAAATATGTAAAAAATAAAGATTTATATCATAAACTAGAATAGAACTATTATAGTATAACAACAGAAGCTAAATTGTTTAGAAGAAGGAACATACTTGCGATTTAGATCTGGGATCTCAATCTCATGTTTGACACAAAAAGATTGGACCTCCTGAAGAAAAGGTTCCCAACCATCATTTCTCAAGTCATCGAGTAATAACTTTGTGTTAGAAACTGAATCTACCGCATTCACAATATCTATAGATTTCTTCTGGAGTATTTGGCATAGCACATCAGTGATCTTCATTATCTTTTCCATCAGGAGCAGAATAAATACAAAATCAAATTTGACTATAATCTTCAGAGCACCTACAGCATCACCTCGGGAATACTTTGATACTTGTCGATCATTTGAAACACTCTATAGGACTAAAACTGTGACAGCAAACATCTTTTTCAAGCTCAAAATTGATTTGTAATGTGAACTCCATCTAGTGTCTCCCGGCCTCCGTAGACTATACCTATCTGATTAGCCCCTCTTCCTGTATCAAGCTCTCCCAATTCAATTTCATGAATAATTTCCTCAGCTTGGTTAGCTAGTAACTCATCATTGCGCTTAGGAGAGGCACTAACAGTATTTACAATGAAATTTGCATCCTGAAAAAATTATGAACCTCATGTACCTCCCTTGATGCTGCAACGAGGGCCAATTGAGCTGATGAGCCATGCAGTGAATGTAATATGCATAAGGGCATTTGTTAAGAATTAGTGCCTTCAGTCCGTTCCATTCAAGTTATTGACTTGCTCCATCATAACCTTGGCCTCTAATGTCTTGCACACTCAAGTTATTGTCTGCTAGGACAGCACAAACTGAGTTCTTAAGAGTCAATGCAGAAGTGTCTTTAACATGAGTAATATCGAGAAAATGCCTCTTTGTAAGTCCTTTGTTCAAATCGAAGTACAATTTCCATTTGTTCCTTTATAGATTCACCTCGAGACTCATCAACCATTATGCAGAACTTACTATTTCCAATTTCTTCTCCAATTGAATACTGCACTTTCCGAGCTTATATCTTAAGAAATTCAGTTTGGACTTCATGTGAAGTATAGTTTGTATTTCTTGGAGCATTTTCTAAAACAATTGCTTTCACTTATTTGTTATAAGAGGCTACAAGTTTCATCAGCTCAAGAAAATTGCCTTGATTTATCGAATCTATAGACTCATTATGGCCTCTGAATGGACATGCTTGAAATGTTAACCACCTAATAATTATAAATAAATACATAATTATCAGTTGTCATGTAACAAAACTTAAATTATTGTTGTCACAATGATAGCAAAATACAAGAAAACATCATTACCTAATACAATCAATTGAAGTTACAAGACTAAGTCTCACATCTACGACAACCTTCTCTTTTTGCTTAACAATCACATTGTCAACATGAGCCTTTCTATTCTTTAGATTATTCTAGCATTCCATGGAATAATTATGAGCCGAGCTAGCATCCTGACCCATACGAGTAAAAAAAACATAGTTCTCTTATTCATTAACCTTCTTCTAGTCTAGTTATTAAATCCCGTGACTGTGAAAATATCTGACCCACATTTTCCAGTTGGCTTTCTAAAAGAAATAGAAAACAACATATGCAATAAGCACGATCAGTGTGCGGTGAATACTCTAGCCACCAAAATTTATTTAAACCAGATGCTACAAAATCAAGAATGATGTTTGATCGATTTGTTAAATGGCTTATCTACCAAGATTGGTTGATACGGGCCTTCTAATATTTTTGTTAAATGGGTTATCTACCAAGATTGGTTGATACGGGCCTTCTAATATTTAAAACCATAGAGCATCATCTTTGTTGCACAGGTGGATGGTCCCTTTCAAATGGAATAGTTCTTTCCTGTTGAGTTGTATCTTGTTGTGCAGAAACATTTGAATCTGGCATTTGCACATCAATTGGCTCTACAGCTTGATCATTGGTTGCAGGCTGGTTGATTGAGCTAGGATTTTCATCTTCAACAGCAGCAGTACCACCGGAGGCTGAACCAACAACTGGCTTATAAAAACTATCGATCATCCTAGTCATCTTCATGCTGAAATTAAAATCAATTCGGCAGGGATGTTAGATTAACAATCAATCTTTTTCTCATCTAATCCTAATGGCTAATACAATTGGAGATTACATAAGTATAAGAAAATTAGATTAACATTCAGCCTCACCTGGCAACTTCAAAGCGTAGAGCAGAGAGGAGCGATAGGGATCGAATTATGGCAGGGTGGAAGTTGGAGCGATCTGCTGTTTGGGGTGCTTCTAACATGGGCACAATCTGATTGCCGTAAAGGCCTATTCTTTTTGTTGGGTTATTGGGGCTCTTGCTCTAGTACGACTGGGCTCAAATCATTAGAGGGGACCAAATCAGACTAAGCATGTAATCTCTACTCATTATTTGTGGTGAAAATGTTCATACCATGAAAATTCTGCCATACACCCACTTTTTTAAGTAAAGTCCAGCTCAGGGTAGAAATCTGATACACACCTGCGTACGTCCTAAACATTGTATGTTTTTTAGTGTTTCTTCCATGTACGTGTTCCATATGAGTCCATCGTGAATTTAGATAGATACAAGCCCATCATGAAATTAGATAAAGCTAATGAAAAAAGACTCTGAATCCAGAACGAGTAAGCGAAAGAGATATCCTATCGTTCCTCAGACACGGTGGCCCTTGTGATGATCGGTTTTGCTGTATGACGGTGGCTGCGCTTGCTCTGCCACCCGCCGATGAGAAGAATATCTTCGGTGACCTTCTCTGCAGTAGTTGATGCTTGATCGAACTCCCCTTCCCCTACGGCCTCCCAGCCATGGAGATTGTCCTCCGTTTTTTGGTTTTTTATTTTGCCATAGAAGAGGTGTTCTGTTGGCTGGAGGTTGAAAACAAGTTAATACTGGGTTTCTATGCCAGCTGGGACTAAGCTTAACAAATGGACCACGTACATTAGATGATCACCACATCTACTGAGCCCATAATTCCAAGTCCCAAGAAGGAACAACCAAAATGAAACACATTACATTGCAGTCCAAGAAAGTACCTAAGGCCTGTCTAGCCCTTTGTCAATTGCATCGTATTTTACCCATGTGAGGAGGTCCTTTGGTGGTGTAAAACCATGTTTTAAAAGCAGTTTGTGTAAAACCAAATTTTTTTGGTGAAATATTGTGTAAAACCAATTAATAGTGTCTATCAAAAATAATTTAATGCCAAAGCATTTGGATTATAATTGGTAAATGAAAAGGTATGAGAATCATCATACTTAGTAAAATATGTTGGAGCCAAAAATAATTTAGTGATATGGCATTCTGTTTATCTTCTAATGACTATATTAAGCAACAATTACTTGCATAAGGATGTATTTCAAACATATATGCAACTCTAGTTTATTGTGTTATTTTAAAGGTCATAGCAACGGGCCAATGGGGCTTCTAAATAGGGGCCCTATACTAAAATTTAGGAGCCCAGCAAAAATTTCAACTCCAGTTGGGCTTCTAAACTGACTCTTATTTTCCATGTCCTTCCAAATTTTGATTTCAGCCCCCCCCCCCCCCCCCAACAATAGGAGCCTCCTATCCCCCTCCTCAACATGTGGGTCCCACTATTTTTTCATTTTTCTATTTTTTTCTCTCTTTTTCCTCTCTTCTCTCCTTTTTCTCTCTTCTCCAACCGCCCGACCGCCCAACTGCGCCGCCTCCCTCCCCCGCCGCTGGCGTAGGTCGGAGCATAGGTGCCGGCGTAGGGCGGCCCGGGGACCGGGCACCGACGGAGGCCGACCCGAGCGCGGGCGGCGTTGATGGAGTGTCTCGTGGAGCCGGCCACCTTCCTCCTCTTGAGCAGTGGAGGTGGGCTGGCACCAAAACAGTGCCCGTGAGCGGGCGGTGGCAGGATGGCGCAGAGATGCACTGCACGGCAGCAGCGGCGGGTGTGCATCAGAGCAGCGCCCACAAGCGACGGCGGCGGGCTGGAGCAGAGGCATGCGACTTGTGCAGTGGAGATCTTTTGATTTTTTTTTCTGACATATGGGTCCCATGGCAAATAGGAGCCTGGATACCTACTTTCACTGGAGTTGTTGGGCTGCGCGACAGGGTGGTCAATTAGTGCTGGACTACACATTGGCGCACCGATGAGCACTAACATGGCAATGCTAAGTTAGAGAGATTCAAGACATAACCTAATTTAGCATTTGAAGTTTTAAATCCATTTTATGGACCGCATTTGCATTTGTTATCTATTAAACAATTGCCATAGGCTCACACCTCGATGCAAACACCGTTATATGCACATGCTTGTATGACCTTGGCTACGTACTCCACAAGAGATGAAAATGCATCAACAACTAAGATCTCACAGACGAGCAAGTGATGGCTTGAGATGCAAACACAGATTATCACTACCGCCTGATTTGCCGAGTTTGATATATAATGAGAGCATGGGATATAGTAGTCACTACCGGAATCCCGACATAGGCCAGAAAACACACGGCGAAGAGGTTGGCCTACGGCGAAGGCCCGATGGCGACTAGGGTAGACGGCGAAGGCCGCTTCGCCGTGTGCCTTTTGGCGCCCACATCCTGGGCACACACGGCGAAGAGGTATATGAAAAAAAAATACACAGCAGGGATACACATACAGAATAATATTACACACAAACACACTGAGACAAGATATCTTGAATGGAGACCTCATAAAACAAGTGGAGACACACTACCACTGATTGTCATGCATATCAAATGAAAGCAAAAATAAACTATAAACACTTGGTTACTCCATGTACATTACCAACCAAGGGAAGCTAAATTGTGGAACGTATAAACTTATAAACAAGCTATGTCATGGAACCATAATTTGCAAGCAAGAAAGTAGTGCTTAATTCTGTCCAGAAAACTGAGAACAGACCTGTCCAAGTATGAGATCACGCACATAAACACCCATAGTTGTCTCACGTTGATTAGATCCAGGGGTGAATTTCTGCAACAAGGACAACACAGACTGCTTCAGCTACTTTCTTGCTAAATCATCAGATACGCTAACTGATAACATAGATTTCAGAGAAGGAAGAGAATCATCACAGCTAAAGGAACAAAAACTTTGATGAGCTAAGCTCCAAGAGCATATTAGCGATTTCATGAGTTACCAACCAAACGTAGAAGGCCCAGAAAAAAATCATCCGGTAAAATCAATTCAGCTGCATTTCTCCGAAAATGGGAACCGATACAACTTGATAAAGTAAGCTAGAACTATACTTTGCCGATTTGTTTGCCACGATCAACCAAGAACGCGAAAACTATTAGACATCAGAGCATGTCAGAACCAGCAGGGGAAGTCAAATTGGAACTCACCTCGTGTAGGGGCACTGCGGCGGCGCGGTAGCTTGCTGACGAGCTGGTAGTCCCTGTCGCCCCCCTCCAGCGCTGCCACGCTCTCCCACCGCACCGCCTGCTTCTTCATCTTCTTCGCCTTCTCCACCGCGCTACCACTGCCGCTGACGGAGGTCCCGCGACTCTCCCCCGACGAGGACTCCGCGTCGGCGCCGGGAAGTAGGCTAGTAGCACGCGCCGCGGCCGTCGATCCACCCCAGCGGCGCCTTCTCGGCAGTGTCGACGTCGATCCGCGCCATTCGCAGGAAGTCGAAGAGGAACGCCCGGCCCCCGACGGCGACCTCCGCGAGCACCCGCCGGTCCCGGAACGCCGTGCGCAACTCCTCGGCCGCCTCGTGGTCCATGCCGGCCCACCTCCCAGTGGAGGCCGCCTGGATCCACGCTGGGGCAGGGGGCATCGGGGGAGGGACTGGGGCAGGCGGCGGGCGGACGCGCGGAGCGGCGCGACGGCGGTGGCCCCTGGCGGCACGGGAGGAGGAGGCGGCTGGCTAGGATGCTGGAGATTTGGGAGGTAGGGGGAACGGGGAAGAGTTGCTTTGGATAAGAAAAGGGAAAATTCCTTCTATACCACCGTCATAAACCGTCATAAACTGTAATCCCGCAGCTGCCATCGAAAAAAAATCAAATGCCACATGTGCCAGTGCAGTTAAACTTTTTAACCTATCAGTGCCACTATAGACGGTTCTCTTCCAGCATTGCCCCAGGGCCGGCCCTAGGGGAGGGCAAAAGGGGCGACCGCTCTGGACGCCCTAACTCATAACATGTATATATATATATATATCCAATAAAATTAAGGCTATTTGTTATGATCTGTAGGTCTTAATCTATGAGAAAAATCCAGTAGCTTAATATATTTATACGTTAGTCCAGTTAAGAGAATAAACATCGTATATGATCTTATATATTTTAGTAGAAAACAATGTTGACATCAATATGGATAACGATAATTTCAATACATCTCCTACATATTCTATTGATATTGATCAACAACATATTTTTACTACGGATATTTATGATCTAAAAATTAAGATAGTCTTGATAACAAAACTAGAAATATATTAATGGAGAAAGGTCCTATAAAAAAATTTAAATGCTTATTATTTATTACTAATAATATTTTAAATGATATATATATAAAAGGGCTCCGCCTTCTAACTTCGCCCCAGACCCTAAAATACACAGGACGGACTGGTATTGATTGCCCCTCCCTTTCTGCTACACCCGGTCGGCAAAAACATAGTCGACAGAGGACGGCAGGTGGCGGCTGAAACGCGAACGAGGTAGAGCTGAGTGGCGCTATGGCCGGTGCGGTGCGGGAGGCCATGCACTGCGTGGAAGGATAGGATGCCGCTCGTGAGGATGTTGAAGAGCAAGGACACGGCGGCGCCGACTAACACGCAGGATGGTGGGTCCTCCGGTTCCGACAGGGGTGAGGGCGACGACGTGCAGGATGGCAGGTCGAGTACTCCGGCAGCTAATTAAGGTGCTCGGCAGCCGTGGGTCCTTGTTTATGGCCCTCACGACTTCTTCGATTCAGTCTAGAGATGGGATGGGATTATTGGATTCAACCGAGCTTGAGGCAACAATTTTGTGGAACCATATCAGAGCCGCCACCGACAAACCTTATTTGTTGCCGTCACTGGACTTTGGCTGCCCGTTGCCCCATCTTACCATCTCTCCTCGATCTGATGCTTTGATTCATGGGAGGTCCAATTTATTCATGGCAATAGGCCAACAACAACTAAAGGAGGCTGATTGGACGGCGAAACTCAGGCACGCGAACAACATACGGACCCCTTAACGTGATTACGCGAGCATGCGTGCCGCATAGGAATCTTGCACCGCAATTCCGACCTCGTCGTCCATCCGCAATCCACACCAGAATTTGTTGATGCACAAGGGCAGGACTGGAATTGAGAAGTTTCATTCACGCTGGGACAAGGAGCGGATAAAATTTTAAGGTCACTGGTATTTACGGAAAGCAATATTTCTCGGTCGTAGATACAAGATTAATGTTTAAGACAATGGCACATAGAGGATTTTTCCATAAGAAAAAGGATGCGTCGCGAGGAAGATACCAAGATAGAGAGTCAAAAACAAGTTATTTGCCGTGTGCTCAGACCTGGAGCACATGGCAAATCGGCTCTTCGCCTTGTGTCCAACTCTGTAGCACACGGTAAAATTGTCCTTCACCGTGTGTTAGTTTTAAGACACACGGCAAATAGAATATTAAAATATTTTAATTATTTAATATACTTCTAGACTTTTGCTTGAAATTTTTTTAAACTCAAGATAATACCTTAATCAAGTAAATATAAATTTGACAACCATAAAATTATATTATTTTATGTACTTATAGGTGAAAATTTAATTTATAAATATTACAATGATAGAATTCTATTAAATCCATCAAAATTATCAAACCGTAAAACTACCAAAAATTAAGATGAAGCATTCCATATTACATATTGTATAAAGAAGAAAATTTGAAGTAAAATTCTAATTCGAACATTATTGTATCTACAAAACTAACCCCATCTTAAAACTACCAAAAATTAAGACGAAGCATTCCATATTACATATTATATAAAAAAAGAAAATTTGAAGTAAAATTCTAATTCAAACATTATTACATCTACGAAACTAACCCCATCTTATATATTCTTTATAAACTTCTTCAGAAACATTTCGTTTATAAGCATCGTACATGAAAACTTATAAAAAACCAGCTCAACTATTTATCGCATGAAACATTTATGATAAAAGGATATACAGACAAATCTCATGATTTTGTAACATCATTTGAATTTTATATAATTTAAATACTACTCGACGCGATGTTGACATTAACATTTCGTGAATACGATTAATAAAATTTTATTTCAACCACTACAAAGGGTCTTATACTAGCCTCAACATCATGAATATTATTTTTTGACTTATTTTATTCTATTATTTTATGCACTTGGAGTTCAAATTTAACTTAGAGCAAAAAAATCTTTTAAGTGAAATAAAATTTGCAAATATAGTAAATAGAGGGAAAAATACCCCAAATTGGAACATAGGGTACCGAGCAATATGAGTTGAGTGGAAAAAAAATTGAGGTAAAATGAAGAAGTTTTTTTTTCCTGATTTGCCGTGTGCCACTCGTTAGCACACGACAAATAGGGGTCTTTGCCGTGTGCCAAGGAAGGGGCACACGGCGAAGATGGGTCTTTGCCGTGTGCCAGAAAGAGGGCACACGGTGAAGCATTGGGGCACACGACAAATCAAGGTTTTGCCGTGTGTTGTCTCTTTGCCGTATGTCCTTATAAAGACACACGGCAAAGGTCCTTTTCGCCATGTGTCTGAATAAAAGCACACAACGAAGGTTGCGGCACACGGCGAATTTCAGATTTCCGGTAGTGAGTACTAATAAACTATGACAGCTGGGATCCAAACACCACAAACCCTACTATAGTTTTTTTTTTAGAGTAATGGGTAGCTTTCATTCATTAACACTGATCATTACAGAGTGTCTGCCAGATAAAGTCTAGAGGTACATTAAACCAGATCGATTCTGAAAGTTGATTGGCAGATTTAGCTAAAACATGGGCTACCACATTACAACACCTACTAACATGGATAAAAGCACGCGTAGCCATCTTGATGTCTTCAATTACAATCCCTGTATGTGAGCGATCCGGTGTCCCTATATGAAGCTTGTTTATAAGAGAGAGACAGTCAGATGCCATCATCACCTATTTGTATGAAAGTTCCATCGCAAACAGAATTGCCCTCCTGAAAGCAATAGTCTCCGCCATCTCTGGGTTTGTGATCTTGTCTATGCCCTGTCTGCATGCAGCCAAGAAATCTCCGTTATGGTCTCTGACCACCAAACCCACACCCATACGATTTGCATCCTCAAAAGTAGCAGCATCCACATTAATCATTATCCATCCTTCCGGTGGTGGAACCCAATGATTAGGCTTAGTGAGCTCACACCTAGTTGTCTAAGACGCGACCACACAAACAAAAAATAGTACAAAGCATGAAACATATTCAGATCCTAGCCTGCCATTAAATAGTAAGGAGCTTATTCATAGAAAAGCATCTCAACGACAAGATAATATTATTGCACAGAAGTCGTGTTGTCTATTTGCCTATCATCTCCCCCTGCATTGCAATTACTACACCACCTTCGCATTCCATCTCTTGAATAAGTTGCAACAGTCTTGGACTTTGCCCAACGATGAACCCAAACAACTTTCCTGAGGGAAGTCTCTTGCTTTCATCACTCTGTGCATAATTTGCTTGTAATACATTGCCATTGGTGGCACTCACCATTGCTTCACCGCTGCACATAGCACGATGCAGCACATCTTTTTGTCTTTCTTTGTCGAGAACTTTGGGTTCAAAACCCATGTTTGGCATTGTAACTCTATATGTGTTCTTAGTAGGAAGATCTTCGTTCTTAGATGGTGTGGCAGTTTTTGTAAACATTGTTTCCTGATCTTGTTTCTCATCTTGATTGATTGAGAAATAGTGTGCTTCTTTCTCTACTTCCACCTGTGCGTGGCGTCCAATCACATTTGATGGTTCCACAACTTTAACACCTTTATCTTCTTTATGCTTGAATACTCCCCATAGATAATGTTTTCGTTTAAACGCTGCATAAATATATGAAAATATGATTAGCAACAAACCAAAGAACACTACTCACAACAATAAATCCTTACAGGTTTTTTGAAAAGTACTTCACATACTCTTATATTGTTCTGGAAGTAGAATAGAAGGGAATATCAACATCTGAGCTTCACCAACAATAGCTCGCAGGACCAAGTCATTCTCTATGACTTCTTTAAGTAGTTCATCCAGTTCTTCATTTGGCCTGAGGGTTTTATTAAAAAAAATGTTTAGATATATATGTAAATGGAGGTAGAATAATATTTGAAAAATAGTGCAAAAGGTTTAATAAGACACCTCATTTCATGTGGGAAGAAGTATAAGCCAATGTTGCCACCACTAGTTTTAATGCCTCCCAACCCTTAGGCCAAACATCGGACCTAGAAAGCTTTGTCGTTTCAACAACGAGCAACAATGATCTTGACAATTTCCAGACTTTCTCGCCGTATTTTGTCAATAGATGCCCAGCCAATGAAAGATATTTTTGACCTATCTTGAAGATTCCTCTATTGACATAAACATCCAAAAACATTAGCATGTAAAGAAGGCCAAAAGATACATCAATTTGTCAAAATAAACTATACCTCCATGTAGGCTCATCAATGGGCTTTGAGCAACAATAGCTTTTTTGCTCGACGTGTATGGGGCCTTTAACATTATACTTGATAGCCATAAGACTTTGATCTCCAAAACAATCATCATCACTATCAAGTATTACTTTACGACGTCTATGTTTCTTCATTTGATGGGGAGTTTCCTTGCCTACTTGCACACCAATGTCACTATGGTCGTCATCAGCCTTATGATTTCCTTCCAACAATGATTCTCTCTGTCTCTTTCCATTGTTGGTTCTAGCATTGCAATTTGACACTTGTTTTGTATTATCAAACTTCTCATGATTTGTTTCCTTCAGCTCTATTTGATTGTTTGAAAGGTCCTTGCCAAATATATGGGGCAAGAACTTCTGGCCATTCAAGGAATCCAATATCTTAACTCTATCATATGTAGTTGCGATGACATGACTAGTATTTGATCCTTCCTTTACTCCATTGAAATTATTTTCCTTGTGAATCAACCCTGCCATAGCCTTGCATTGAGCTGGCTTTGAACTTTCAAACCATTTTTCTGAAGTGGAATCTCTATTTTTTAGGACCCTAAGCGCTGAACATTGTTATCTTCTAAACAATACATTGCTTGTGAGCCAAGGTCATTTCCAGGTCTTTGCATATGTGCTCGAGTAGTCTGTAATTCTTTACAAGATTTTTTCATGATGTTAGATTTTCTTGTTCCAGTTGGCTTTCGTGCTGGACCAAATTCTGACATGCTGCTGATGGCAAATATAGACTAGTCTCTTATATATCAAATGTAAGAGCTATCTAGAAATACCTATAAAAACATTTGATTTTAAAATGCCTAAAAATTGACTTTACAAGAAATAGGTGCACTAGAAGTGAAATAGAAGATAAATATGATGTTTAAAACAAAAAGATTGGTTATGATTGGAAGTGCCTATGGCAGCTGTGGCAGTAACTGGGCTGTTGATTGCTACATCCACAACCAACAAGCCGAAGTGATTGGAGCCAATCAGAGATTTGCTTTTTGAGATTCTCATGTTTTGATTTAAAAAATTATCTTCCACCCAAGAAATATACACTACAAGGCAAAGACATAGAAACCCCATTTGTAAAGATTATGTAAATGTGAATAAAATGAGCTAAGCAAAGGTAAAGTGAGATGATATTGGGAGAATTATCTTCTATGGATCATGCACTGAATTTCCTCTTCAAGTTGATGAAGAAATTGGTTGGCATTAAAATAAGAATGCCTAGGATTTAGACCAAACTCCGGCTTTTCACCATAAATTGCTTCCGTAGAAGCGCAAGTTTTCCAACTCAATCTTTCTTGTCCAGCGACCTTACCAGACTGATGAATTGATCTAAAGCATCTCCTTCTTAGCCAATTCCTAGGGACAGATCAACCAAGGTCAACCCAACCCTACCGGATCCGCTAACAGATCCTTAAGCAAACACGAAACAAAAAGAGCAAACACGCAAGCACATGCAATTGCAAGAACCCAAGGCACGATCGATTCAACAAGAACTAGCCAATCTTATTAATGTAGTCAAACTTAGTGAAACACTCGGAGAGATGCCGCATGCGTACCTTACTCTTGTTGGTAGAAAAACTCCGGCGCAAAGAAGAATCCAAGGCGATATACTGAAGCAGAGAGGACCCGATTGACCGTCTCGAGACCCCCGCAGCAAACGCGTCGATCGTCTTCCGCGAATCCCAAATCGACGAGACTGCTAGGGACGAAATCCAAAGGCCGCAGAGGGAGAAAAGAGAAACCTGTAGCACTACAGGAAACAGCTCCTTTGCCGTGTGCGCCAGCCACACGGTAAGAGTCGAAATACGCAGGGCAAAGTTATTATCGTGGATAATATGGTAAAAGTTGCATGGTAAAATATTTGTCGGTAAATATTTTGAATATATCTTTTTTAAAAATGCTTAAGTATATTATAAGTTAACGAAATTTGAACATGGCACAATTCATATTATATATTGCCAAAAAAAATTGGTTAAAATCAAAATTTATTTCAAACATTATTTTGATTCAATATCCATTAGATATCACATCAACACATTGATTGTTTTAATTGGATTCTACGATTTGTGAGCAACATTCATGATGATTTGTGCAAAATATTTTATCTACTTTTCATGAAAGTATCTACATATGATTTAACACTGCTAGAACAATTCTCATATTTTTAAAACTATATAGGTATTTTAAAAAATAAAATTTGTATTAAACCATATGGTGTTCATTATATTTCATGTAGAATATGAATGATTCTTTTTGTTATTTCAAGGATACAGAGTCAAATGGGACCATTAGTATGTAATATCAAATTTGAATCCACTGTATTGCATTATTCGAATCACTTACGGTTCAAATTTGAATTTTCTTAAAATAATTGAATTAAAGAAATAAATTAATTAAATATAAAAAACACAGATGAAAATTTCATCAAACAAAATTTTACAAGTACCATGCAATGATATAAACTAAAAAAAAGAATTGAAACAAAAATATGAATAAAAAATTTGAACCCATCTTTACCGTGTATCTGGGATAAACACACGGCAAAGAGCAACACGTGCCATCTTTGTCATGTGTCTAGGGTAGCACATGGCAAAGCTCTTCTTTGCCGTGTGCCTAACTCACCCAGCACACGGCAAAGACTAACGACTGTGAACCTCTGTCGGGGGCTAACGGCTGACGGCCTCTTTACCGGCACACGGTAAAGGTTGGTTTTGCCGTGTACTTAGCATTTGACACACAACAAAAGTTGTTGTTGCCATGTGCCTTGATTTTATCGTGTATTTTTTATGAGACACACGATATAAATCGTGTTTATCGTGTGTCTGAAAAAAGACTCACGACAAAAACTTAGACACACGTCAAGTTTCCCATAGTGTACGGAGCAGAGCGGAGCGGTGCGCTATGCGACCAAAACCGCGGGGGGAGGGGGGGGGCGCTGGATTTATAGGCGCTTCGAAGCAGATTTGGAAACGGAAAGCGGCGGTAACGGAAAGTTAGCTACTTGCCCGGCGAAAACGGCGGGAACGGCCAGATACGTTACCATATTATACTAATTTGTAAATTTCTTTGCACTTTGTTATTGCGTGAATATCGACGCCCCTATGTATACGAGTTATTATTATTACTAATTTTACATGATTCTAAAGTTCAATCAAATAAAATCTTTCACTTCATGGTGAGTTATTTCATATTTTTTATTTTTTTTATAGAATTATATCAATAATTATAAATTATTAAATTTAGATTCAATAATTTAAAAAATTGATTGAAAGAAACACCAACTTTCAGCTAAAAATTAACAAGCGTACTAATTTTAATAATAATATATATGCATTCAATCCGTGTGGCTATGTTACTTCACTGTGATGGACCATAATTATTTAGATCAGAAACTAGCAATGAGAGAATGTTATGATACTAATTTTAACTGGCACTTTATAATTCGGCACATGAATTAAAGAGAACTGTAAAAGGTAGTTGTACAAAAAATAAGGAGGAAAGAAATAAAAATAGAGATAGAGGTGTATTGAAAAGAGAAAAAATTACATTAAAAAGTGAGAATATTAAATATTTTAGAAAACTGAAAAAGGCTAAAATGCTAATTATTTTAGAACGGAGGGAATACTATACAACATAGGCTTTTATTCTGAAGCAAAACAGCAGCTAGTGGCCTGGACCACAACAAATCTACAGCTTCATAAAAGCTTTTAGTATTTTTTGTTTCTCTCTACATACTCACATCGGCTGCGGCTTCCCTGTGCCCAGCTTATATGCCCATCCGTGTGCCAGTCCACGTGTACGACATCTAGCGCATCTTCACGTCCTGGTCTGGGCCTACATTTGTTTCCCCTTCCTGTCTAACGCCGCAACTCAGAAATAAACGATGCCAAAATTGGATTGAATCGATCGGAGGCCATGAAGTATATACAAGTTGCTTGTGTTGCGACGAATAACTGCAGAAGGGATTGATGAATACGTCGCCGCCGCCACTTATGAACGACGGGATGCCGGTTAGTGCCGTGCGTGTGTTGTCGCTAGCGCTCCTGGCTCTTCTAGCCTGCAAATGTCGTGCATGACGAGGACACTGTCGCGGCGGACCGGCCACTCTCTACGGCGACGGGAAGCTCTCGTATCCCGGGGCGGCAAGTTCATCTTGGGGTTCTCCAGCCAGGTAACTACGTATGTTTGCCATTCTGCACCACCTGCTGGGCTGCGTGTGATCTATATTTCTTCGATCACCTAAATCGAGGTTTTAGCTGTCAAACATAAGCTTTCTTCATGTCATAATTTCTATGGGAAAGTTGTAGTCATGTAAGTAGAGAAAATGAGAGGAGAAAACTGGATGATGATACTGTAGTTCAGCAGTCATATATTAGACTTTGACGAAAAAAATACCGTGTCCCGATTTGCTTGACTAGGGAGCGTTAGATGTCGTACAGGTGGACCAGCACACGGATGGGCATATAAGCTGGGCACAGGGAAGCCGCAGCCACATCTAATAGGTCTGCTCTGCCTCTCCGATAATAGTATTTTTCTTTGAGGATCTTGTGACCTCTTTTATTGCAAATCTCTTGAGCTGCTCTCAGATTATTGTGATCAATAATAGTATTCCTCTCTCCTCCACGCGAGCACAAAATCGACGTGGATCTGACAAACGCTATGCAGAGAACACCAATGGACGGGTCTTAAGCATACCAGAACTAGATTACGAGGCAAGATCGACTAATCAGCATTTCCCGCTTAATGAACTAAGATATTCTTTTTTCTTCCATTGCCTTTTTTCCTTTTGAATTTTCTTCCATTGGCTTGATAAACATATACTACCACAAAAAGGCTCTTTAGCGGCAGTAACAAAAATGCCGTAGCGGCGAATGCAAAGAAATCCACCGTTACAGTTATGAAATGATTTTTAACGGCAGTTTATAATAACAACCGTTGCTAAAAATTAATTTTTAACGGCGGTTGATAATTTAAGCCGCCGTTAAAAATTAGCACTATTTTTAGCAGGCGTTTACAACATCAACCGCCAAAATTGATTTTTAGTGACAGTTGACAAAGTGGGCCGCCGCTATTAAGATATAAGGCCCAGTTTTATTTTTCTGCTCATTTGGCCCAACAGATTAATATAAAAACACAACAAACCCTAGACTCATCATCCACCTCTCTCTTTCCACCCCTCTCAGCCGTCGCCGCTTCTCTCTTTCCTCCCTCCCTCTCTCTCCTCCCGACGGCCTCCCCCGGCGCCCCGACGTGGCCTCCCCGATGGCCTCCCCCGATGCCCCGACGACCTCCCCAATGGCCTCCTCCGGCGCCCCGATGTGACCTCCCGGACGGCCTCCCCAATGCCCCTACTCACCCTCCCTGACGGCCTCCCTGACGGCCTCCCCTAGCGCCCCGACGCGGCGTCCCCGACGGCCTCCCCCGGCACCCTGATGTGCCCTCTCGGACGGCCTCAAGGCGCAGATCTAGGTGATGGCGGCTGATCTGGGAGGCGGTGACGACCACGAGGTGCAGATCTGGGCAACGGTGGCGGCCATGCGTGCGCGGGGGACGGCGGCGGCCACACATGCGCGGGCAAGGGCGATGGCGGCGACCACGCGTGCGTGGGCAAGGGCGACGGTGGCGGCCACGCGTTCTGGGGCAATGGCGGTGCAGATCTGGATCTGGCGACCCCCTAGCATGGATTTGGTCATGGGCTTTTGCGGGCCATGGGCTCTTTTTTTTTGTTTTTAGGTTTTTAGAGTAGCGGTAGGTGAAGTTGTCACTCATCGCTACTAATATCTTTATAGTTGTGGGTTGTTTTCTCTTTAGGATGTTCACCGCTATAGCTGTTCTTTTTTAGCTGTGGTAGTGTAGCGGCGGATTGGTCAACCCACAACTACAGTGCTTTTTAGACCGCCGTTAGAAGCTGTTTTTGTGGTAGTGATAGCACGTCCCACTTACAATATCTATTTGGTGTTGTCTTAGCATGGCCTAGGAGTCAGAAAGCAGAAAAGACAAGTATTCTTGGCTGATATACACATACACTTGATCGTTCTTTGGTAATGCGTTAGATTGAAGATACAACCAGTTTTTTTTATGCTCAAGACTATTCTCTATATTTTTAAACTAGTAAAGTGTTTGTGCGTTGCTATAGGTTTAAAAAAAAAAGAGAGAATTTGTTCCTAAGCACTGAGACATTAATTCATGGATTTATTGCGACTGGCAACAAGATGACCGAAATCAGGGAAACGATGTCATCCGGTTATGTTGTGCGGGTTATGTAGTGCGGGAGTGTCCTATAGTCGTGACGATGTCGAAGGTGGCTGTCGTCAGTAGGCGATGTGGCATCAAGCAGCCTTGGACAACGAGCAGTCGTCAACGTATTCATTCCTACGTGCAGTTGTTGTTGGAGGCGGTGAATGGTATGGCTACCGGTTATGTAGTGTCAACTGTCAAACGAGGGCATCTTACAGTCACGACGGCGTCGAAGGCTGTTGTCATCAGTAGGTGATGTGGCATTATCGTTTGCTGCAAGCGGTCGTGGACAACGAGTAGGCGAGTAGCCATCGACATATTTTCATGGACAACGAGTAGCCATCGACATATTTGTTCCTACTTTTAGTTGGTGGTGGATGCCGTGAATGGTATGGTTACCGAAAGTTAAGCGTACTGCTAGGTCATATGCAATAGACTACATAGCTGGATCATGGACTGCTTGTGTTGCTTTTGGACCATATTCAATCTTGGTCAAAGACGTCTCGAAGAAGTTGTGGCTTTCAGAGTGTAGAGGCTGGTTCTTTGCAACATACATTCACAGAATAGTGCATTTGCAGCTGCAAGAAGAGCCTCGCCTGAGCCAGAATGTGAAATACACCTGACCTGAGAAATATCAATCAGAAATCAGACTAGACAACTGATTGATTGTATGTCCTGTTTTGAGAAAAAGACACCAGCGTGGGTCATAGTGACCATGGCCAGTTTGCGAAACCAGTTCGTCGCAACGTTCGTCCACATGGCCCACGACATGTGGACAACCCTGACAGCGAGCAACAAGTGATCCAGCTTGCGGTGTCCGCGCTCGTCACCGCCAACCTCCGCGGCCTTCTCCCATGACATGGCATCAGAGGACAGAGGGTGTCACAACACGGAGAGGAGGCGAGGACACCCACCCATCCCACTAAGTGCCACGCGTGCGTTCACTCCCGCAATGACGACGTAAGCCATGGTGCACGTATAATGCTTTTGTTCCATTTGTACTGTTCAAGGGCGTGCTCGCTGTCAACTGTATCTTGTGGCACCCATATGCTCTCTCATCTCACAAAAGGAGGTCACAATGACGAGGCCCGAGCGACTGTTTACCAAAAACAGACTTCACAAAGTCGTAAGAGCTATTTTGACCCTCTTTTTACCATCTCGCATTTATCGTTCAGCTTTTATCTTGTTGCAAGTTCTTTAGCTTGTACAGGTTTTTGCTCCTGATCGTAGCTCTTATTGCGGTAACTCTTTTATCATTGCACCATGTTTGCATCTCATTCTCGCTTGCCTATATGCTATCTCCTGTGTAGTATGAACAAGTTTCCCTCGTTCCGTTTTATCTATTGATCTTCGATTGCTAATCCTAAAGTTGCTTCTCATGTTTGTTTTGTATACTGAATGTGGAGCGCGTCTCATAATTAGAGCTCTATCCAGTCACGAAATGTTGTCGTTTGAGACAAGCAGAAATGACCAGCGGCTGCTTGTCCGAACGACAGTAATAGAAAAGTAGAGCACTTTCGGTGGACGGAGGCAGCTATAATGCAAAGATGTAACCACACAAACAGCATAGACACTTCAACTGTCAGAAAGTTCATATACATCTCCGTATACCGAAAAACTTCCAGGCCCCTGAAAATTCGAATCTAAGCAAAATATGACGAAGAGGAGGATGTATCTCGGAGCACCTGCATATTCACAAGAGAGTGGAACTGTGAGAAACATACCAATCTCTGCCGCAAATACAACCAAATTGTGGAATGCCACAGCTTTACCTTCAGTTGGTCTTCTGTGAACGCTTCCTTTTGGGTGATCCATGTATCAGCGTGTGTCCGCTTAAACTCTGCGACGGCTTTTGTGACGGTTGATCTTATGGGGGGAGGCTCACGGATGAAGCCGGCGAGCAGTGTCACGTGAGCAGGAAGCCAGCTGGAAGAGAAGGAAATGCCACATATCCCGTCAAGATTGAACATTGTGGATGGAAACCAGAATGATAGCAAGGACACCCGCATGATTGAGCAAGCAGCGTCATGTGAGGAGGAAGTCATAAGATAAAGAATGAGTACCTAGGCATGTCGTACGGAACAGAAAGGACCGATGCTGTCAAAGCAAGGACTGCACCATGGATGGTAGCAACAGAGTGACCTGACTTTGAATTTCTGTAATCAAAACAGGTGTAGGCCTATTGTCTGTTAGATACTTGAAGAAAGAAATGGCAGGGGCCATCGCAATATTAGGATGATAGTAACCTTCTCCTTGCATCAAGGATACGCTGGGCTTGTGCATATGACCTCTCACGGAAATCCTTTGACAAATCTTTATCTTCACCCTTCATCAAGCTTGCAAGGACACCCGCAGCGTGCTCCCTAACCTGAATATAAAAAAGAATCAAACTTTATCACATTTGAGAACAGATGCCTTCTTTCAGATACTAGATATTCATTGTCCGCATTACATCTTGATCTTTTTAGCTGGCGCAAGCTGATTGAAAATATTTTCATGAACAAACACAGAAAGGGGAGGGGGGTATGACAAATAAACATAAATACTTTCCTCTACTTGGTTGTCTGCAAGTAACTTTTCGATTGTTTGCCAAATCTGTGATTTCTCTGAGCCAGAAAGAATGAATGTGTGCCTGTGAGAACAGTAAATTAGTAGATTGACATTCCATTAGCTCAATGACAAATGAAGAGGCATAATTGTACAAGATTAAACAGAGAAGAGAGGGAAATAGCTACAGCTTGGCTAAACGGCCTGTAATTTTCTATTTTAGCCACCCAGCTCTTTTGCAGGGACATTTTCTCTGTTGCCTTTACAGGTCACACCCTTTGTACAGTTTTACTTTTTTTTTTAATACATATACACCACACTAGGGGCTTCCCCTACTGTGGGTTGTCAAATATTAGACATCTGAAAACTACAAGAGCAGGTAACGTTTCTGGTGGCCTTACTGGTAATACATGTAACAGTAACAGGTCACGAGTCTTAGGCAGACTACTATAGAGAAAGTCAAAACAGTGTGTTGTTTGACAGCCTCCCTCTCTCTTTGGATCTCCATGGCGAAGCCGAGCACCTCCGCCTCCATACCCCAGAACTCCCCATTCTCCCAAGCACCCCCTGCCCCCTCCAGCACTTGCTCTCCAATGCGGCCCGAGGGCTTGATGGCAACCCAGGTTAGAATTGTTGAGTTTGGACTGGGCACTGGTCTCTCCTTTCCCGGCTATAGAATTTGTGGGCAGGTCACCTGGTGGTGAGAGAGGGTGAGGCACCGACACGGAGGTGGCAGGAGGGTGGCTTCCCCTTGATGGAGACTAACGGAGAAGACAGCGCCGTTAAGTGGCATGGCCACTATGAGCGCTAGGATCCTGATCCGACAGCTCTTGGTGTATGGAGCGCGGGAGCCATGGAACACCAAATCCGCTGTCTTTGGCATTCATGGTGCATTGCTAGCTAATCTTTTCATACTGAGCAAGGGAAGCGCCATTCGTTGTGGACCAAAACCATTATTGACTATCCACATCACCTCTTAACTCCAATTTTTAACATCATAGAGAAAACATGGGTACACTGGGAAAATAAAATAAAATGAACCTGTATGTGAAGGTCCTGAGATATGATAGCAATGCAGATCTGCTCCTCCAGTTAGGATCACTAACTGATGAAAGAATAGCTGCAATAGCATTTTCAAGAAAAGGACGATGTAGAATCCTCCACTTCAGCAGCTCAAATGCCGACTTAGCCAGCAAAGACAGATCCTTGTTTGATGTTTCCTACAGATATAAAACATGGAACACAAACTTATTTCAATGCAAAAGAATTGTTAATTGTACAAAAAGAATATCACTATCCCTTCCCACAAACAATGACCATGAACATGTCCTTTTGGACAAAATGAATGAATAAATTATGAAATTCTACGAGCCTGGGTCAACATGAACATACCATCAAACTATGGTAATCAAACTGCCTGATGAAATTAAAAAAAAAAGCACTTTTATTATGCATTTAAGGCTACAAGGAAGGGTAAAAAGAGTTTATTTCACCTTCAAGGCTTCAACATTTTTGTTTTCATTAAGAGAAACACCAGAGTGAAGATGATGTGAAAAAAGCAATTTTTTAAAGTGAAAAAAGCAACTGAGCAAGCAAAGTTAACCTTTCACTTGAATAAGTCATGGCAAAGTACCAGATTGTTTACCTGTAGTGACAGAACAGGATACACAAACCCGATAATAAGATCTAGTAGAACAGAAGCTCTCCCAGACTTCAGAGATGCTATCATGAAATGAAAGATCTGCAAAGAATAAAACGAAAAACCATAAGGCTGAATGAAGAAAGTGATTAATATGCCTTAAACTTCGAGAAAGGCAATGTACCGTTTCCATTCTTTTAGCATTAGCCTCCTCTATATGATCACCATTGTCATTAGCTGAATCAGATGTAGACTCCAGTTGCTTTGATTGAGTACTATTTTGTATACTTATAGATAATTCATTAGCTCCATCTGTCAACCGGTTAGACCAATATTCACTTCCTGTTTGTTCAGTCATGCTCACATCCCTGGAAACTTCTTTGGGAGAACCTCCAGGGCTAAATGACCCAGACAGTCTCAGATTTGAGCATGCAACACACATGGCAACACCAATTGCTTCTCTTACCTGAACTCATAAAATAGAAAACCAAATCGATTAGTTCTGTTTCCACTCCAGTACAGTTAATATTTCCTTACAAATATTGGTACAATTTGAAGTAACTTATCAACAGCTTAATGTATAAAGGTATATTCAAATTATGTCAGATCCAAAGTGTTGACTTATTCTACACAAACTTCAATGCCTCATTACAACCGTTGTGCTTAACTTGGTTATTCAAGCAATGAACAAAAGAACTAGAAATGCCTAACTACAAGCTGTTGGAATTATCCTTTTGGGCTGATATGGATTAGGGTACAGCAGTATAGCAAGATGAAACCAGCTAGTCACCCTCTCTTGGAGGCTCTGACTGCTCTTTAGATTTCTTCTTGCATAATTATAAAAGATGATACTGTTAGGAATGATGGATAATTGTATTATCCACGGGGCAAGGCCCATATATATGTACAGGAGGGAAATATGCACAAAGGTCCCTCATACACTGGGGACTCACACACACAGCTAATATAGCTATACATACACCTAACAGATACGGCTGGGCTTTTTAAATTATAATCTCTCCCTAGTAAACAAACAAGTTAACTGATATTCCTAAATCCTAACTTATAATCTCTATATAATTTGCCAACTAACTAAAATATAAAAATGCTAACAAACCAACAAACTAAATCCTTATCTGCTACACATGCGTGATCACTGGATGATTAAGAATTACCTGCGCAGATGAGTGACTCATGTTGTCAAGTAGTTCATCAAGAATTTGAACATGGTATTGCTCCTCCGCTGGGGACATTTTAGGTGGAGAAATTTCTATCAGAGCAATAGATAGAAAAGAATATCTCTTGGCAAGTACGCTAGTCCCCACGGATTGAGGAACAGGACTACATAAGCAATCTAATACTTTTTGTCTGAGAAAAGGAGCACGAGTCCCAGATCTTTCTTTTCCGGTAACAGCATATCGAATGCAAGCTGCCCATTCAGGAACTGATTCCACAGATGGTGTTAACAGAATCTTCTGCAGTTGATTCATCAACCAATTGTTCCCAGGCTCCAAGTTCCCAGTGATATCTGAGTGAAGCATCCCTGCCATGGCTTCAGCAGCTACACATTGTCTTGACCTCTCTTTTGAATTCACAAATTCTTCCAATGCAGTCTGCAGAGACGACATTACTGGCATTCCACATTGTTGTATAAGCCTTTTGAATATCCTAGCAAAGCTGGAATAGAACGTGTCACCACCCACTAAAGAAATCCAACTAGGAGTACGTGGCCATGAAGCAGAGAAGTCAAAATAGAAATAAGTGATTGCTTTGTCAGAACCACTTTGAAAAGATGAAGCACCATAACTCCCTTTTGATGAGTTATCATTGTCAGAAGTTATATGCACGTGTGATAAGCTGTTCAGTGTCTCAGTCATGAATCCATCCTGCTGGATTATCTCATTCAAAATTTGTCCTGTCAATGAAATATTGCATTCTTCATGGTGATCTAATGATTGCTGTGAATCCTGTGAAGATATCTTATGAGGTGATCCTTGCAACAGTGTGTTGAGAGCAGATATTGCAAGCATCCTCGAGTGGGGTAGTTGACTCTTCAAATTCCTTAAGAAGTGACCTAACATAAAAATTTGATCTCAAACAAATAAGCATATGTGAAAAGGTTGAAATTGGTCTTTAAAACATGAAGATAGAAATGAAATCTATTTCCATATTAAGAAGAAAAATCCAAAAATATGGAGGCATCTGCTCCGTACCAGCAGTTTCTGCCAGGATTTGTGAATATATGCTTTCACTTCTTGAAGCCAAAATTAGCAAGAGGAGTACTCTGTTGGCCATCAAATTGTACCTGAAATTACACAACTTGCAAATTTAAGCACATATATGTATGTTAGTGACTGAGACAGCAAAATTCTATCAGAGGAACAATGACAGTGGATGAAGCAGGAATATTGTATTTTGGTGTCTTTGACTTTGTGGAAGTGCTATTTTGTGTACTCTTTCTGAGGTGACAGACGGTATTCTGTACATCATGAATGTCCTGGTTTTTATGCAGTGAGCATATCTAACATACATATACAAAAAGAATGGCCCTAAGGGGAAAGGCCTCCCCCAAGGTAGTGCAACTAAGAAGCACCACCCAAAACTGGGGCCAAGAAATAACAGAGGTAGTCATTGTTGATGGGATTATACCAATGATAACTGGAAAAAATAGATAACTGAGAAAGATCAAAATACTCCCTCCACACTTTTTGGTTGATGTCCAGACAGCACACTTAGTTCAAATTCAGCTCAACACTGCTGTCTGGACATCAACAACACAAATACGGAGGTTATAATAAATTACTATGTAAAGGTGGACAATCAGAATGTCCCAACACTCAGAATAGTTGCCAGGATAATGGGCTAGAATCCAACAAGTGCAATTAGTTTCTGGAAACTACTAGAGATGTTTTTGTTTTGAGGGCAAAACCACTACGAGATATTTCTCTGAACAGAAATACTTAGTTTTGAGGTTAACTAAACATTGGTATTTCCTGCTAGAAACTTTAGTTATAATCGCATACTACACAGGGTTCTTTCCTCATTATTGCCTCCATCTTGCAGTTATTTTTAAATCTGATACATTTGAGACCTTACTGGTACTCTGAACTATTGTTAATGTGGACAAGTGGTCTACATTTGGTCATCCACAATCAACAAAGTTTGAAGAGCCCTATGTTCTTATTTGGTGGTGGTGGTGTGTTATGTGGGGCCGGCAGTACTCCAGAAGGAATAAGATTGCCGGTACACAAGAGTAAGCCGTAAGGCTATTGCTTGCCAAGTTTAGTTGTCAGTTTAGTTCGGCCGGGATTCTCAGGTTTAGAGATAAATTTAGTTTCTAAAAGTAGAAGTTGTAATCGGTTTTGGTTGAGTCTGTAGTCGGTTACCTCTCTATATAAGGAGAGGAGAACTATGAATAAAGGCAAGCAAGGATTATTAAACAAATCTCTCTATCTCTATCGCCTGAATCTCTTAAGCTCCAGGGAGCATAAGCCCGAACTCTATCTACCTACAACATGGTGCTGTATCATGTGAGCAAAAACAGTCAAAAAGCATTAGACGAGAAAATAAATAAATAAGAAAACCAACCATAAATGTTTGTTTTCACATAAAAGCATGAAAGTTTTATTGGACAACTCAACTCACCATTTTACAAATGCTGTGAGATTTTATTTTATTTTCTATATTTAAAGAAATAGTTAAACATGAGATGGAATTAATTAAAAAAAATATATGGGAAAAAACTGGCATTAGAAAAAGTTGGGACGTGGTAAATTAGTCAATGAACAACTCCATACTTCTGTTGATCTCAGTAGAGAAATCATCCATTCCAAAACTAGAGGACAGCAGAGAAGAAAGACGGAATAAATGGTTTAACATATTTGTATCAGATTAAAGAAATCTTAAACATTCCCTGATCATAAAAAATATATAACAGCCATTTATCACTAGAGGTGTACGTTTTTGTCAAATATACAAACTGCTTACCTCCAATGTAGGCTGTTAGTCTCAAAGCCCAAAGCATTAATTTGAGAAATTAGACTGAGAAATCCTGGCTTTTCGTCTTGCCTTTCAGAACTTTTGAAGAAACTCTTTGAGATCCCAGAGAACCGTATATTATACTTTACAAAAAGCTGTATACATCATTTACAAAATTCTTCAGTGACAATTTGCATGTTCAATTTTATTCAGCTTTTTTATATTTATTTTAGAGAGATTAAGGTTTTTTATTGGACTGTACCTCAGTAATAGCTTTCTGACACTTCAATGACTCGTGATGAGAACTGTACAGAAGAAATAGATTAGAGTTAGCTAATATATCAAACATCTGCGTTGTTTCGAATTAAACAAGTTGTATGCTTGTCCATTCCCTATTTATTATCAAATGCCAACCAATTGATTGCTCAAAATTATTAGAATTACAAGTAGAAGAAAGCTAGAGTTTACCTTGCCAAAATGCCCATGATAAACGAAGAAAGGGAAACAGGATCCTGCATGGAATAATGATGTTAATATGATTAGCATTAATGATTTAGCTTAGTTCAAAAATGTATAGGCTGCACAATAGACATACAGTTGTCAGGTGTCTCAAAACAGTCAATGACGAAAGAATGCTGCAAGAACCAAGCACCGCATGTTCAGGAGCTTTTGGGTTGCGGAAATTTTCAGTAAGTATGAGAACACAGTTAGAAATTAGAGAAGGCCAGCGCTTCAACATTTTTGTTAGGGATCTTCCAGCATATCTGTGTCGAAAAAATGTGCAGAAACAAAAGATGGTCATTGTTTGAAGAAAATGATAAGCCGTAATTGTGTACTATTCATATTCCATATGCATAGATAAAAAATGTGTGCAATCTTTTTTCTGATAAGAACACAGGCCAACAAAAGCATACACAAAATAGCTTCTCAAATTTAAATGTGTTGAAAATGTTCATGGCAACATTCAACTGCATTGGTTCTGTGTCTGAGGGGGAGAGAACTTACAAGCGAACAGTTTCATAGTTGTGTAAGGAGAGATCTAAGAGGTCAGTCATCAAATTGACCATGAGCTCAGATGGACACACATCAGCATTGGTTCTGTATCTGTGATACGATGATTGTGAACACCTCCATGTATTATGCAAGTGTGCTTTATCGGCAAGCGCCCATCTTGGTCTAATGAAAACAAAATAAGAGCTTCAAACACAATTCATATAGTGGAATCAGATTCCTCAGATTCAGACAGGCATACCTCTTTTTTCCTTGAGCATGGAATGGAATAATGAAGTTGCATGGAGGCTCAATTATGGCAGCAGACTCTAGATTCCAAGCTTGCACATGACCCGACCATTCATCATATTCCAAGCTACCTACACCAGTTTACTGTCACATAAATAGGCAAAGGTACTCATCTCGAATCTTTGAGCCTAGATAACATACCATAGTTTATCAAAGCATCAATGACACGCACAACAAGTGCTAGGAGAATACTGTCATCAGCCCGTTCCTTCAATAAGTACCTGTTGATAGAAATCCCGATGGTGAGACTATAAATATTATTCTTAGTGAAAACCAATGTATTACAAAAAAAATCTTCACCTGCAAGCAATGTGCACAAATTCTGCGGCCTTCTCACGCATTTCTGAACTGCCAACGGTACTACCAGCAGATCCTGCAATGAAGAACATTGGCTCCACTTGATTGGAGCTCCCATATTTATATGATGGGCGTATTTCTGGCAAGCAGGACATTACACCATGCAATGCAGAGTTAATGCGTAACAGGGTTACTTTTAGGTGCTCCTTCTCATCTCCTGTTAAGAGAAACAAAAATAATTATCAAACAGATACCTAGAGAAACTTGAGCAGGTAACTTAGTTACAAACTATTTTTTTATGAGAACACAATTTACTAACTTAACTAATAACTATTTTGAGAACACAATCCAGCACCACAAAAAAAAAGTCACAATCAGCTCCGGGTTTTTCAATCAAGATATATTAAGATATAGACTTCAATGTACTTAAACATGAATGAATGTAGTAATTTTTATTTAAAAAAAGAATACTCCCTCCCGTTATATTTAGTAGCCTCCAATTAAGCGACCAAGTAAAAAAATGTACAGGATAGTTTACATTGCACAGAATTAGCATATCTACCTGTCTCCAAATGAATTCTTGTTTGACAAATAGTCAAAAGATCTTCTAAAGCTGACTGAAAATGGAATTGTAGTAATTCATTTGCAAAAGATAGTTCATCTTGACTGGGCTCATGCCACTTTGCAGGGAAATTAAGCATTTCAGATTCCCTGTCCTGATGAGCTTTCGAACAGCCCCATGGTTCAATTATTTTAGAAATAGGTTGACAATTGAATGGCCTACAAAATAAATTGGGATCAAATATTGGCAACTAAATAACACTTCAAAAAACAAAAGAAAGAAACCGGCAAGATATATTTGATTGAAGCATACTTGTACTGATCAATTGGATAATATGAAACTAGATTTCCCAGAAGAGAGCGAAGGAGATGATCCCCTGCTCCGTTGACCTAGTCAGTCCAAACAAAAAGAAAATCAGACATCTAAATAAAATAGTGTAATATATAGTGTGGATGCCATCTGTTACTGTCAGAATGTATATGTATAAAAACTAAAGAAACGAATAACCTTCCATGAAGGGGCCTGAAATGCAGACGTTATGATGTGCATTAATTCTTCCCTGTACTTGAGTAATACAGGACCAGCATAACTGATGGCTAGAGCCAAAACCCTCAGATAGTAGTCTAATGCAGTTTCAAGAGCAGGAGAAAGTGCAGCCTGCATATACATCAAAACCAAGGAGTGTGTAACATGTAACAGATGTAATAGCATTCAAGTAATAATGATTATATTGAACGAACCTTTTTATATGTTTTGTCAGGAGCTACTCTTCCAATATAACCTGTTGTCGGAGTGCCCTCAAAGGAGGACATGATTGTCATTAAGATAGGTTTTAGAAGGTTGACCGAAGCCGCCTCAGGATTTGAATGAACACAGGCACAACAAAGAAGTCCAACTTCTGAAGTCGCACCAGGGAGGATATTTGCATTAACAAACTTGGCAATTCTCTTCAGGGACTGACAATGAAAAAAGAAGAAACCAAATGTGTGAAAGAAATTCAAATGACTAGTGACACATAACTGCAGCAGCATTTTAACAATAGTGCAATACCTGAATAAATAAAGGTTTTGATAACTTCCCCAGAAGAATTTCAAGCATGCAAAAGTAATACGGGCTGTCTTCAACAAGAAAAGTCCCTGACATGAATGAGGTTTGGTAGCCCTCATTGCTGCAATATCCAAATGAAGATAATATCACTTACCAAACTGAGCTAATTTCAGTTGTAAAAGAACTCAAATACATAATGTTACCAATCACAGCTTACATGGGACTACTTGATTCCAAATTCTGAAGCACAGAAAACAGCCTAGAAAAAAATTCATCTAGCCAATTTGATAGAGTGGTAGCTTGGAGGAACGCAGGCACATCATCAGTACCACCAACTGTAGCTAGCTATATACATAAAATGGTATTAGAATATCATAATGCAAACATGTATTGCAAAAGAGAGTCAAAAGAAAAACCTACGTTTGAAAATATTGAACCAATTAACTGCATTGTAGCTATAGTTTTGGGTGGATCATTGGCATCCATGCCAAGTAATGCATTTGAAAGGGAAGCAACAATAAGATCACTGAATGAATCAACAACACTACTGTCATCAAATTGTGATGAAGATAATGAACACAGAAGAAGTGCCCGTCCAGAAAATGCGACAGATGTGACAGCACTCTTTAACTGGTGGGTAGCTGTAGTCTGTCAGAAAATGAATACAACAATTAGTTTGGTTTGAAGTAAAATAATTATGCCTTTGAACAGAGTGCACTAACAGAAACAAAGTCCTGACCACAGAAAACATCTACACATCAATAGGAAGTACAATGCATACTTATTGTTAAACTTACTGTCTCTAAGGCTAGTTGGAAATTTGTTGCAACAAACGGAAGCACGAGGGCTGGCTCAACATAAGACAGGATTGAAGTTGCAATGGAAACTGTTTCAGCAAGAGAATCATTCTTGCTATACTGACCACGATCCAGTAATTTCAAGATAGCTTTGACAAATGCAGCCCTTTCTTCCTTTCCAAGATAAAACTGATCATGTTTCTCATTCACTGACTCACTACAGTGTAGATATAAAACAGATGGAAATGCAGTCAATGAGATGAAGATAGTTTTAAGATGCTCATGTAATTGAAGATTGATCGCTTACAATTGCTCATGTTGAAGGCGTTTCTCAAAGTAAACAACAAGATACCGCAGGAACCGCTCCAACGAATAGGTCCAACGGCCCCCATTTGATGGATGATAGAACCTGTATAAACCGTACAGAAGTTAAAACAAAATAAAGAGCCACCACAGAAAGCTGAAAAAGACCAAAGTCAGAAGACAAACTGTTCCAAAAAGTTAATGAGCTTCTCAAAATACTCGAGTGCCAAACTTTTAGGCCTTAAAAGGTATACCTGCAAAAGAAATAAAAACAAAATCAGCTGTGACAACTCTAGTTAAACAGTGCAACAGCATTTAACACTAATAAAGCAACATGAATGCATCATCTCCATCTCTCCTCTGAGTTGATCCCACATAAATATCAGGAACAGTAACAGCTTTATTCCTGGAGTATCCAAAGTGTTACTGCCTAGTCAACATGACAACTAAATTGAAATCATTACTCCCTCCGTTCAGCTTTTGTTGTAGTTTTGGACAACGAATTTGCATTATCCACCAGTCAAAATGTGTGGTCCGAACGTCAACAAATCAAGAACAGAGGAGTATTAATTAAATTAATTTTTCCCCTAGCAAGGAGCTAGAGATTCAAAGGAATCTCAATAGTACAGATCAAGACGAATGGAAATTAAAGGATATGAAAAACTTACAATGGACTTAGCAATTGCCTTGGAGGGTGTTCTGGTCTTACTGGAAAATAAAAATCTTGTGTTCCTAGGAACCTCCACCGGAAAGGGATATGACCCGTTCCCACCAGATATTGGGACCTGGACATAGAGAGAGAAATATATAAATGAATCCACAATATAATTGGATACAGCAGCTTTTTACATAGCTAGTAATTACCATCACAAGATAATTCTACTTTTAAACTCCAATAACTGAAAATCATAAGATGCACATATAGACAAGTGTCAGATCCACTGGCGAAGCTATGTAGAGCGGGTTAAGTGGCGCCATGGCACCACCATAAATTAAGATTTCTCTACTAATTAGTATATTTGACCATGAATTTATTCTATAGATTTAGTTTGTCCACTGCATGGCACCACCTTGAATTTTAGTCTAGATTCGCCACTACTCAGATCATTGAATAAGAATTATTCATACATACAATCCAATACACTATTAGCCATTTGTAACTGGTAGTTTTATTCAAGTTGGCAAATTCGATGAACTCCAGGAAAGAAATGTATCCATCTCAGTGTTTCAAGAAACGACTTTGTTGTGGTTACAAGTCCAGAACAAACAATTGATGGGCTAGCCGAGGGCTGGACTGGCCGAAGGCCCCTCGGACAAGCTATGACAGGAAGGAACAAAGCCAAGCTACACCGCTAGTGCCGAAGGGCTCATACTGGTGCCCTTCGGCTAACGAACTCTGTATTATCTGGTCAGAATCGTACAGGAAGGTTCTGGTGGCAGAGGCACGTCCTGTCTCGCTCACAGGTGCAGGTGAGCATTTATAGATCTACGCTCACCTACCCTCCGGGCATATTTACAGATTTGCCCCGGACCTTACATTACACATCTTACTACTTGACCTAAGGGTATTCTAGTACTTCAATCTTCATCTGGTACACGCCCCCCGGCTGTCATCCTCTAGCGTCTGCGCCCGGGGCCCGCCACGCCGTACGGCCTTCGGACGCCTGCTGGGCCGAAGGCCTTCTGGGCCGCCAGTCCAGCTGGACCTTGCTTTTTATTGCTGGGCTGTCTTCTGAGCTTGGGGAGACTATGGGGTGGGCATTCCCCCAACAAACTTAAGAGTGCTTGTTTGCAGACAAGGTGTGATTATTCTATCGCTCTTTTGAAATGCTCGCTACAACAGCCCACTGTGCAAGTGCTTCATCACAAAAACTGTCAACTAGCTTATTTGCCCGTGCGTTGCTACGGCTTTAAAAATAAATAATTATAAAATTAAAAATTAAAACATTATTGAAGGATGCTAATTGCTAACTAAATATAATAATATACTTAGTGTGGCATAAGATATTTATTCACAATTTATATTGAGATATGCATATTTACTAAGTTGAAATATGTTTCAACAATGATGAACAAAATCATTAATCATTCTTGAAGGGACTGAAAAAAAATTGAAATACCTGTTTACTACAGTTTTAGATAGCAACACTAATACCTTTTTATGTATTTATGGTTCATGGTACACATATACTCTACTCTGACCACCCTCAGCTCTTGAGCTAGTCAGTAAACTGAAGTTTACTAATATCTTGAGTGAATATCATTATATAAAAATATCTTGAGTGAATATGTAATATATTGCTCTACTAATAACTAATATAATGATAAACTTTTAATTAAATTGATTTTTAACTGTTATTTACTTGACTTTGGCCAATAGAAACGTGTACGTTGTGGTCAACTCGAACCATTGTTCCCTGAAGCACGGGGCCATAGCTCTAACTAAACAGTATTAGGACTGTAGGAGTCGTCTTTTTTCTACAGTTCCTCTCGTCCTCTCCTATTTCTCTATCCTTCTCTGTCTCGAAGGTGCTTGTCCTGCTCTTGCTCGTGACTTTGCGAAGGCAGCACCGGGCCGTGAGGGCGGAATCAATTATGAAGTTGCTCGAGCAGGGCTTTGTTATTCGTGCATTATCCGATTTTGCCATGTTCTTCCCCAGCTTCCTCGTGGGCTGATCTGAGCTGAGGGATGTGCGCCTTTATTGGCCGGATCTGGCAGCCACATGCCACATGTTAGATGTATATGTATTCTTGTAGTTTCCCCAATGTATAAGGGGTTTTGTGCATATTTACCAACACCTATACATGTATATATTCGGGTCTAGTACTCTCATTATGAATACAAGTGCTATTCATAACATGGTATTAGAGCTAAGGTTAGGTTTTTTTTCTGTCTCCTAGCCGTCCATACGAGCACTTGCGTACGAGTGCCCTGAGTTCTTCGTCACCGCCGTTCCTCCTCTTCGGGACGAGCTGCTCGAACTCGCCGCCGCTAGAGCTCTTCTCGCCGCCACCGGAGATCTTCTCGTCGCCACCGGAGCCCTTTTCGCCACCGTCGGAGATCTTCTCGCCGCCACCGGAGCCCTTCTCTCCATTGTCGGGGCTCTTCTTGCTGCCGGGAGTCAACGCCGCCGTGGCCGGGAGCTGCCGCCGCCATCGGGAATCCGGATTGATTACTCGATTTGTTTTTCTCTGTCGTTGGCTCATTTTGGTTCTGAGTCGGTCTTCGGCTCGGCCTGATTTCTGCTCACCTTCGGTTGGCTCGGCTTAGGCTCGCGGTAAAAAAAAAAAGGACTGTTGTTTTGTTCTGTTGGTTTTTATGCGACTTGTCTTGTTGTCGTTCTAACTGCCAGGAGCTTTTCAGTAGGGTACTTCAAAAAAAAAACTGCTGCTTGCGCCGCCTTCCTCTGCGCTCTCGCCGTTGCTCGCCGCTGCTCCTTTTGCGCTCTCGCCATCGACATGGCTCCTCCATCGTCCAGTGGGGTTGCTATTCTTCGCTGTTTGGTGCTTTTCAATGGCACCAACTATTGGGACTGGGTTCCTTGTCTTTGGATTCATATGCGTGGTTTGTGTCTTTGGGAGTTTCTTACTGACGAGCTTTCCTACCCGCCTCGTCCTACGGCTCCTACATCGCCTGTGCTTTCAGTTGCACCTGTTCTTTCGCCGACGGCCACTGATGCTGAGAAGACGGTGTATAACAAGACGCTTGCTGATTTTGATGCTGCAGTGGAGAAGCTACATGGTGATTATGAGGATCGTATGGCATCTTATGAGTCTCAATATGCTGCATACAGGACATGGGTTGATGCGGATGCTCGAGCTGCTGCTATTCTTGTTGCTAGCATGGAGGATCAGTTCTTTGCGGATATTGTTGAGTTTGAGTATACACATCAGATGTGGGCTTTTTTCGTGAGAGATATGAGCCCTCTAGACAGTCTACCTTTCTTGCTGTCGTTCGTTAGGAGCAGCTTCTTCGACAGGGTGACTCCACAGTTGATGAGTTCTATGGTCAGATATCTGCGATTTGGCGTCAGCTTGACAATCTTGGTCCTCAATTGTCTCCTAGTACGTGTGAGTCCTGCCTGAGTCAGAAGAAGGCACTGGAGTTTCGTCGTACTTATGACTTCTTGACTCGCCTTCGTGATGAGTACGAGTCATGTCGTGCTCAGCTACTTACTCGTCACCCTTGTGTCTCTTTGATGGATGCTCTTGCTAATATTCGTAATGAGGAGATTTGTCTTCGTGAGGTTGGACTACTACCATCTCCTTCAGTGTTGGCTGCTCGTTCTTCAGCTACTGCCCCTTCTTCAGCTGCTCCTCCCGTGGTGCCTTCTTCAGGGAGTCGAGGTGGCTCTAGTTCTTTTCAGTGTGACTATTGTGGTAAGGAGGATCATGTGGAGTCTTATTGCTTCAGGAAGAAGAGGGAGAAGAAGGCTCAGACTCGTCGTTCTTCACAGGGTACTTCACAGGGTACTGGTAGTGTTAGTGCTGGAGGCTCTCAGAGGGGGATTCTACTGGTTCGGACACATAGGAGATCCTCTCACCTTGCACCTCTACACCATCAGGAGCTGTTGGTTATGTGACTCAGTCTTCTGCACTCACGGGTTCTGCTACTGCTTCTCAGTCTTCCACTGAGGGACCTCGTTCCTCTTCTACTCCAGGTACTTGTCCATGGATTCTTAACTCTGGTGCTTCTTTCCATATGACTCCATACCGCACTTGTCTTTCTTCCATGGTTTCTCCACCTCCTTCTTTTGTTCATACAGCCAATGGTTCTCCTCTTTCTGTTATAGAACAGGACGCTCTTTTATCTGATTCTTTCTCTGTTCCTAATGTTTCTTGTGTACCTAATCTCATCATGCAGCTTATGTCAGCTTTTTGTGTTTTTCTTGGTGGTTCTCTCATTGCTTGGAAAACTAAGAAGCAGACAGCAGTTTCTCGTTCGAGTGCAGAGGCTGAGTTACGTGCTATGGCTCTTGTGACAGCAGAGGTTACTTGGTTACGGTGGTTGCTTGAGGATTTTGGTGTTTCTGTTTCTATGCCGAGTTCTCTTTTTTCTGACAATACATGTGCTATTAGTATGGCTCTTGATCCTATGAAGCATGAACTCGGTAAACATGTTGGTGTTGATGCTTTTTATACACGAGCTCAGGTACAGGATGGTATTGTTGCTCCTCAGTATGTGCCTTCCGAGATTTAGTTGGCTGATTTGTTTACCAAGGCACAGACTGGAGCACAGGTTTTATCTCTCCAAACTCAGTGTTCTTGATCCTAATCAGCTCAGGATAGACATGGCTATTCTTGCTCACCAGTACAGGGTTAAACTCATCCCTGTTCAGAAGGAATCGAGCAGGAAAAATAGGTTATCCTTTTTCCAACGACGACGAGTCACTCAAGCTTCAAACCCGCACCGCAGTGTGTGATGCGGGTCGATGGCACGCTTCTGGACCCACATGTCGGCACGAGTGGGAGTGACGAACGACAACGACCAACCACCACCATATATATATATATATATATATATATATATTGAGAAGCCCAACAGCGCAGTTAATCCATTCAGCAAATTGTGCTTCATTCCTCTTAATGGTTAACAAAAGATGGGACTATAGATAAGACATGGTCCAGCATATGTCATGTATTTACCGCTGCTACCTACTGTAGAAACACCTTGCCAATGTAATTCCACTATCACTGTTTAAATAAAACCTTGGTATAAAACCTGACATACAAATTCCAAGAAATACCAACCTAATGCCAATATCACTTTACAATGAAAAGTATCCTTCAGAAATTTGAGTGATGAAAACATAGTTGTGTGCCAAGAAATGTAAAAGATTGATTGCAAATTATTTCAATAGATATTGTCTACTCTCTTTTATAAGACACCCAAGGTGAGTAGTAACTACTAACTCCAGAGTTTTTTATGATAGTATCATAAAGAAAAAAGTATCAAGGTGTATGGATAAAATTGAAAGAAGCAACATACCTCAAACATGTTCAAGTATCTTGTGAACAGCAACGGAAGAAAATCATTCCAGTTCAGTGAACTGGAATATTTTATACAACGTGCTATGATGGAAGCCCATTGGATATCCCAGAAGTTACAATTTGTAATAGAATTCCATAAGTCAAGACATTGTACAATCCAATCACTACAACAATGAAAAGATTAGTTGAAGGATAAAGTAACTAAGCTACAAAAAAATGGACCTGATCAATTATATATCTGATTACATTGTAAAGTGACTCTGATTCCTTGAGTTTGCAGGAAGAAACAGCCTGAGAAATCCAACACCTTCAAATGCTGAGTTATGCCATGGATTTTGCAGCAAGGGCCTGTAGTTTCAATACAGTATGTGGTAAGGCATTTCAATGTTGGTAGCATGTCAAGTAGTTTCCAGTAATGTTGGTGAGAAAATCAACGATATGTTTGGTGCTATTTTTTCAAATGCTCACAACAATAATAGTACAGAATGAAAAGTAGAGCAAGAAATGGAAAGGTGCAAACATAACAGTAAAACTGTTTGCAGAATGTTATTATGTGTTACGAATGCCTAATCTTCCACAGGTTTGCAAGTACAATACATTAAAGGTCTACATGTTTGCACAATGTTGGCACTTGAGTGCACAAGTTAAGAATCCCTATTCTTCCATTTTGATGCTGTGGATCATCGGACTTACATGGATGTGAATCTTAGCTCTGAAAATTGCAGTGGTAAGCTAGTGTATCATGCTTCTAGTCATAAGAAAAAAGAACGGTGGGAGTACTCCACAAGATGTGGCAAGATACATTTGCATAGGTCGAATAAACAGATCTATGGAATTTTACAGTGTGTTTGTTTTTCATTATATATGATTCATCTGTTATAAACTGAACTGTAACTCTCATTGAGAGAGGATGACACTAGGAGATGGGGCAATTTTCTGGTTTATTTCTCACACAACTCACACAATGCCATACCAACCCAAGGGGTTGTGGATACATATTTATAGCTGGCCAAGGGCCAGCATATGCTAATATGCTGGTCTAAGATGCTAGTCTAAAAGCATAAAGCAAGTGCAGTCTAGATGATCTAATGTAGTCCTAGATGCTGTCCTAACTACTGTCCTATATAGGACCAAGATGCTGTCCTATACAAGGACTAATATGCTGTCCTGGACAGGACCAGCAGTCAAACAAAGACCAAGACCAAACAGTACAAGACTTATTCCATCATTCTCCCCCTAAGTCTTGTGCGTTGTCTTGTGAGGAGGTTGAACCATCCCAATCCTGGAGCAGAGTTCAAGGAACTTGATCCTCCCAAGGGGCTTGGTGAGCAGATCCGCAAGCTGGTCATTGGTGTTGATGTAGCTTGCCTTGATGCTTCCTTCCTTCAGGCAGTCACGGATTAAGTGGTACCTCACCCGGATGTGCCTACTCCGTTCGTGGAAAACGGGGTTCTTTGCTAGAGCCAAAGCGGACATGCTGTCCACTCGAAGTTCCACTGCTTCAGTGTCTCTGCCGAGAAGGTCACCAAGCAGCCGAGCAAGCCAGAGCGCCTGAGTCGAGGCGGTGGAAGCCGCGACGTACTCGGCCTCGCAGCTGGACATAGCAACCACCGGTTGCTTGACTGACTGCCAACTAACAAGACACTTGCCGAGGAAGAAGAGTATCCCGCTGGTGCTCTTGCTAGTGTCGATGTCGCCGGCGTGGTCGCTGTCGCTGTACCCGATGAAGTGTGCCTCTCCACGACACCTCGGGTAGTAGATACCGTGGTCGAGAGTCCCCGCAACATAGCGGATGATCCTCTTCACAGCTTGCTGGTGCTCCGTCGTCGGTCGCTGCATGAACCGACTAACATAACCAACGGAGAATGCCAAGTCCGGCCGTGTGTGGGCGAGGTAGCGGAGGCTCCCCACAAGACGCCGGTACTGTGTAGCATCCACCTCCTTTGCCGTGTTGTGGCGACTCAACTTCAACTTCTCCTCCATCGGAGTGAGTGCTGGGTTGCAGTCGGTGAGCCCGGCCAACTCAACGTGTTGTGGCGGTCTGTCGAAGCGTGATCCCGGAGTCATCCTGGTGCACCTCGATCCCCAAGTAGAAGGAGAGAGGCCCCAGGTCGCTCATTTGGAAAGTGGCCTTCATGTCTTCCTTGAATGCCGCCACCTCCGCATCCTTGGTGCCGGTGATCACCAAGTCGTCGACGTAGACACCCACCAGCAGGGCATTGCCTCCATTGCCCCGCCGGTAGATGGCCGCCTCGTGCGGGCTTTGCTCAAAGCCCATCCCCTTTAGCGTGGAGTCCAGTTTGGCGTTCCACGCCCTCGGTGCTTGCCGCAAGCCGTAGAGAGCCTTGCGCAAACGCAGCACCTTGTCCTCCTTGCCGGGGATCACAAATCCCGGTGGCTGGTGCACGTAAACCTCCTCCTTCAAGTCGCCGTTGAGGAACGCCGACTTGACGTCCATGTGATGGACGCACCAGCCCTCTTGGGCAGCTAGTGCAAGGAGAAGTCGCACGGACTCCATCCGTGCTACAGGGGCGAAGGCATCGTCGAAGTCGATCCCCTCCTGCTGCACGAAGCCACGAGCTACCAAGCGGGCCTTGTGCTTGACGATGGCACCAGCTTCATCCCTCTTCAGCTTGAAGACCCATTTAAGGGTGATCGCACGTTGCCCATGAGGGAGGTCAGCAACCTCCCAAGTGCGGTTCTCCGCAACGGCGTCCATCTCCGACTGCATCGCGGCACGCCATGCGCCGTCTCTCTCGGCCTCTGCAAAAGACCGAGGTTCACCATCATCGCACGCAAGGTGCAACTGTGCCTTCAGGTCACGAAGCGCTGGTCCCGGCACTGGTTGATCGCCGAGGATGTCTTCCATCGTACGATACCGCAACGGCTCGCTGTCGTAGTACGCGTCGATACGCTCCTCGTCGCGGGAGAGCGGAGTAGCAAACTCCACCGGGCTTTGCTCGACATGAGCTTGTGTTGGAGTAGACGTGCCCGACGGAGTGGCTGTCGGTGCTGGAGTGCGCGGGGACGCCGGTTGTGGCAGTGTCGACGAAGAGCTAGTCGATGTAGTGAGCGCTGGAGTCGGTGGAGGCTCGGGAACGCTTGGTGAGGGGGAGCTGCCTGCTCCCCCAGCTTCCTCGAAGTGAACATACTCGATGGTGAAGTCGTACGTCGGAGTCGAGCCGTCATCCACCGCCTTGTCCCATGCCCATCCTTGCCCTTCGTCGAACACTACGTCGCGCGTCGTGCGCACACATTGTGTCTTCGGGTCGAGAATGCGATAGGCCTTCGAGCCCTCCGCGTAGCCAATGAACACTCCTGGAGTGCTCCTGTCGTCGAGCTTGCCGATGTGGCCGAGCTCCTTGGCGAACGCGAGACAGCCGAAAGTCCGCAGGTGGAAGACCGTCGGCTTGCGCCCGTGCCAAGCCTCGTACGGCGTCTTACCATCAAGAGCCTTGGTGGGCGAACGGTTGAGGATGTAGACAGCGGTCACCACCGCCTCTCCCCAGAAGACAGCCGGCATCCCCCTCTGCTTGAGGAGGGCCCGAGCCATCCCTACAACCGTCTGGTTGCGCCGCTCGACGACGCCATTCTGCTGTGGACTGTACGGCGCGGAGTAGTGGCGCTGAATGCCCTCTTCCGCGCAGTACGCCGCGAATTCAGCCGCCGTGAACTCGCCGCCATTGTCTGTGCGTAGCACGCGCAGCTTGCGGCCGCACTCCGCCTCTGCAGCAGCCTGCGCACGCCTGATGGCGTCTGCAGCCTCTCCCTTGCTACCGAGGACCATCACCCACATGTAGCGGGAGAGGTCATCGACGAGCAGCAGGAAGTAGCGCCGTCCTCCTGGTGTGGCCGGAGTCACCGGGCCACACAAGTCCCCGTGCACGAGTTCGAGCCGCTCCTTGGCTCGGAAGCTCGTCTGCTGAGGGAAAGGAAACCGCCTCTGCTTCGTCAGCACGCAGACGTCGCATAACTGCTCCACGTGGTCGATGTGCGGCAGATCCCGTACCATCTCCTTGACACCGAGTTGCTTCAGGGCCTCAAAATTGAGGTGCCCAAAACGCTCGTGCCACCTCCACGCGTCGTCGTCCCGTCTTGCTGCAAGACAGAGTGGCTGTGCTACCTCGACGTGAAGGATGTAGAGGTGGTTGCTCCCCCTCTTTACCTTGGCGAGAAGACGGCCCCGGGGGTCCCAGACCCGTAGGAGGCCATTCTCAATCTCCATACGCGAGCCGTTCTTGTCCAGCTGTCCCAAGCTGATGATGGAGTTCCTCAACGCGGGGATGTAGTAGACTCCGGTGAGGAGCCTATGCTCACCGGACTTGGCGGTGAAAAGAATGGAGCCGACACCCTTGATCTCCACCCCGGAGGCGTCCCCAAACTTGACAGAGCCTCGGATGCTCGTGTCAAGGTCGGAGAAGTACTCCTGCCGTCCGGTCATGTGATGGGTGGCGCCGGTGTCGAGGCACCACCCGTCACACTTGTCGTCGTTGGAGCCATCGCCGAGGAAGGCGCTTGCCTTTGACTCGTCGATGTGGAGAAGAGCTGTTGCTGCTGGAGGTAGCTCGATGCTCGCGTGTGCCAGAAGCAGAGCTGGCTCCTCCTCCACACGTGCGACGTGGGCCTGAGCCTGAGCCTGAGCCTGGCCGCGTCGTGGCTGCCGACACTCCCTAGCCCAATGGCCAGTCTTACCACAGTTGTGGCAGATGTCGTCTCGTGCCGGCTTTTGTTTGCCGGTGGCGCCGCCCTGGGCGCCTCCGCCCTGAGCGCCTCCACGGGGCTTGCCCGGCTTGCCACGCCTATGGCCGCCTGTCGAGGAGGAATACTCCCCCTTCTTCTCGTCACGCTGGCAAGCCTCCCACTGCTCCCGAGTGAGATGAAGCTTCCCGCCGATGGTGATAGGCCCCGAGTGAGGCCGTGGCTCGTCGTTGTCGACGACCTTGAGACGACCTATCGCCTCTTCGATCGACATCGTGGAGAGGTCCAACATTGACTCGACCGAGCGAGCAATCTGCTTGTACCTCTCGGGGACGCAGCGGAGGAGCTTCTCTACAGCTCTCTCTTCGTCGTAGGTGTCATCGCCGAACTGCACCATCTTGTGCAGCAAAGTGTTGAGACGAAAAGCAAAATCATCATGGTCCTCACCTGGTTTGAAGGCCAGGTTCTCCCACTCCTTGCGAAATGCCTGCAGTGTGGACCTACGGGCACGGTCGCTGCCGATGCGTGCCGCAGCAATGGCGTCCCAGGCTGCCTTGGCTGTCCGCTTCTTGGAAAGCGTGAACTGCATCTCAGCCGGGACAGCGGCAATGAGGGCATCCAGTGCCCGTCGATCGTCGTCGTAGTCAACATCGCCGTACCGGACTGCATCCCACATGTGCCGCACCTGGAGCCTCACCCTCATCACCGCAGCCCACTCGACGTAGTTGGTCTTGGTGAGGGTAGGCCACCCGCCACCGGAACCGACTTCCCTGATGATAGCCTGGACCCCGTGGTGTCCACAGCACCGGTCCGGGGAGGGAGAGTCGCGCTGCCTGTGAGAGCCACGATCTCCGTCGACCCGACCACCACTAGGAGTGCGACCGCCGCACGCGTCCCCTCCAGAAACGCTGCCCGCGCGTCCACGCCCGTTTGGGCTGCCGCCACCACGCCCGTGGGGGTGCGCAGCCACCCACCGCGCCGCCCGCTCCTGTGCGGCCTCCTGCTCCCGCACCGCCTCTAGCTCCCTGAGCTCTTCGTCGATGTTGCCATCAGCAACAGAGCCGCCAACGCTGCCACCACGCAGAGCCTCAAGGTCTGCCGCGGCCGCACGCGCTGCATCCGCCGCCGCCACTGCCGCCGCCTCCGCCCTTGCTACTGCCAGCTCCGCCGCTGCCAGCCTTGACGCCCTCGCCGCCACCGCAGCGGCTGCTGCCGCTGCACGCTCGCGCTCCTCTGCTGCGGCGAGCTCGGCCTCCTGCCGAAGTCGCTCGCTCGAGGCGACCGAACGCCGAGAATGTTCTGCGGACATGGCACGCTACTAGGGGGCTGCTGCGTGGGGAAGAGGCTGCCCCTGACGAGCTGCTGCTGCTCTGAGCAGGGGAAGGAAGATGTGCAGGGACAGCAGATGTTCCTGCTGCTGACTGAGAGGCTGGGGAGGGAGATGAGCAGGAGATGTTTAGGTTACAAGACAACACGGCTCTGATACCAGATGTTATAAACTGAACTGTAACTCTCATTGAGAGAGGATGACACTAGGAGATGGGGCAATTTTCTGGTTTATTTCTCACACAACTCACACAATGCCATACCAACCCAAGGGGTTGTGGATACATATTTATAGCTGGCCAAGGGCCAGCATATGCTAATATGCTGGTCTAAGATGCTAGTCTAAAAGCATAAAGCAAGTGCAGTCTAGATGATCTAATGTAGTCCTAGATGCTGTCCTAACTACTGTCCTATATAGGACCAAGATGCTGTCCTATACAAGGACTAATATGCTGTCCTGGACAGGACCAGCAGTCAAACAAAGACCAAGACCAAACAGTACAAGACTTATTCCATCATCATCTTCCTTTGTTTAGGCTCTACTGTTCCAAATTGAACAACAACTACCAATATGTAATATTTTAATATTATTCACCTATTTGCATAGCCAAATGGTCAAATTGCACCCTCCTATCACTGCTGTTAGGTATGGTTACATTGAGGAAGCACATATTTCCTCCCAGACCAAGTTTGGAGGGCCTTTGTATTCTACACGTTTGGTACCTAGTGCACCCAACATGCATATGGAAACTAACATGGGCTACAACATAGCACATCAGACTTACTACCGCTAGCTATGGATTAGAGATGAACTTACCTAAGGAAGATTAGTACAGGAAAATAAGAGCCACAATGATGAGGACCACCAGAATTCAGATCAGAAATGTACAGATCAGTTTTGAGATATCGTTTGTTGTTGTTCTCATACCGAAAGGGACATAATATTCTTTTGATGTCAATTAGAATACAGCCAAATCATTCTGTCTGAAACTGTTCATGCGATGATTAGTGCTGGAAGGAAGAAAATGGTCGCATGGGGCTTGACAAAGGTGTCAAATACCACCAAACTGTGTGATTAGATACCCCTATTATTTCTATATCATTTTTTTTTTGTATTGCACTACTAGCTCATATAATGGACGTGAAATAAACATATCAGAAGCATATGCTTACCCAGCTAAACACTAAACCAGAATATAGGATGGGCCATTGATAAAATGGGTTATTGAAAGGGGCATTTGCAAATCTGCCCTTATTTTCAAGTCCAATTCTGATTTTGGACCTCTTTTCGAGACTTTGCAAAATTGGACCTGTTTCACTTAGATTGTTGCACAATTGCCCCTATTTTGATGGCAAAACTATAATTTTTTTCATCAAAATAGGGGCAATTGTGCAACAACTTGGGTGCAAACAGGTCCAATTTTGCAAAGTCTCAAAAAGAGGTCCAAAATCAGAATTAAGGTTCAAAGTAAGGGCACTCAAAAAGAGGTCCAAAATCTGAATAAAATCGGTAAAGCAGCAAGAAAAAAGGGGATGAGCTGGAAGCAAGAAGCATTCATGCTGAATAAGCGAAGAAGAAGCTGCCAAACCTGAATTCTGACCAAATCTCAGCAGCTGCACCTTCAGGAAAGAAATTTCTAGATGCACGCACCAAGGATGTTACAGTCTCAAAGTGTTGCTGTCTTACTTTCCAGCCCTCAGGCCCCATGTTTCTGAAACACACATGGCATTGGTTCAGCTATTTCTATTAATTCATGGCTGTAAAAATATTCGGTCAAACTTCACCTCTTGAAATGGGTCCTTATCAACGTATCATACAGTGGCCTCCATTGCACACCAAGTGAAAGCCTCTTCCCATGCTTTCTCAAAATCCTAACGAGCAAACCTCCCCATTTAATCTGACAACCATTCATTTACCACCAGAAGAATAGATCACCAAAGAGCAAACAGATTTGAACTATAAACAGATAAATAATTCATTAGTGAGTGTTACCTGGACAACAAACTTGTCCTGTGATGCATTAAATATTTCCAATCCAAGCTCTACAAGAGCTTGTACATCCTCCAGAGCAACATCACTCTTCGCTTTAATGAACCTAAATGAATTGAAAATAAAACCACATTATTTATGAAATCCAAAGAACTGGGAGCAAGCATATTAAATGAACCAATGTTTATCAATCACACATTCAATTGGTTTGTCAGTTGTCCTGTGTCACATCAACTAAGCAATGAGGTACAGGTACTAATATCTGATGTCATCATTTGGGACACAGGATACTAGGTGAGGTTAGATGAATCTGAGTCAAACGGGTGTAAGACTGAGAAATATTTGCAATCCCCTAAAACCTCAATAATGATTTATGATGAATTCCACTTCCCCGCATCCCTTTCACTCAGATCCATAAAACACCCATAATGGTGCACATTATTTTTTTTGTCTCTATTTTAGAACCCAAAAAGAGGTTGCATAAGTAACTAAGTATGTCAAAAGGAAAAAACTATTATACTCAAATGAGTACATTGTTATCGTCCACGTGTGTTCTTATCTCTGTAAGAACCCAAAGAGGGGGTTGCATAAGGTACTAAGTACATCAAACTGAAGTTAACTAATCCACGACAACAAGAATCCTTTTCCCAGAAAAACTATATAATCAAATGATTGCACTGTTATCAATGCTACAGCTAATGGTCAACAATTGCCACCACAAAAGTGAAAGGTTGGCATGGGTTATTATGGGTTTGTTTTCATCTTCAGAACCAGTGTCCCCTTTCATGGTTTTCTTCATGCAAATTATTCAGAAAATGGTATAGGTGTATTCTATAACTCCAGCAACCATGACAGGGTGCAGGGCTAGGGCTCTCTGTGACATGCATGCAGCACCTACAGACTCCACATCTGCATGCAGCCAATGCATTTTCATCAAAACAGAAATGCAGCAAATGACAAGTTGTATGTTTTGTGCTTTTGCGGTGATAGAAAGGCAGCTGGTGGTCGCTTGAATCACGCCACTGTTACTGCCAAACCTTCAGCCGACGGACAACTGGAAAGTCATCGCACAGTACTATGGTGCTGCCTAGTACCTCGATGATGGAGACCTCTGCTCACAAATAAAAAGTAGTGAAGAAAGGCTGGTCAACTAGAACAAGTAGTTTTTGTCCGTTTCGATCACATTCCACGGGCCACCTGGATCTTAGAGTGACCTGCCCATATAAATTCAGTTCAGATTTGGGACTACTTTCAGCCATGGATGGAGTCATTCCGCATAGACAAGCTTGCTACAGATACAGAACCATGAAACTGAGTCATGTTCGGCACCTGGGTTGGAAAGGGGGCCTAGGGAAGTTGTGGATATTTCACAAGGAAAACGGTGGGAATTCTGATTGTGGAAAAAAATATAGAAGAACTAACATATCATCACCTTCCTGGTTGCATTTTACTGATCGAATTCTTGCATTACATAGGAAAGTAGTACAATCTATTGCCTGCAATATTTTATTAAAAGAAAAGAAAAGAAAATTCAAACGTATTCAGCAAACATAATCCGACAATGCTGTGAATCAGAACTCCCAGTTCCATCAAAATTACACTTGGCAGAGCATACATCAGAAACAGTTCTCTGAACTCACTTATCTGCTGCCACAATTCTCCGTGTGAACCACAGTTCTAAAAATCAAAAGAAGCATACCACAGATACACACAATAAAACGCACTTGCAGCATACCTGTAAGCAACTTCACTGAAATAACCGGACACTAAGAAGTAAGAAGTATCGACTAGCAAGTAGTAACAACACTAACAAGCACCTGAGTACTGCTGACACGGCGATTGCCACAGCCCACAGCTCCCCAACTGAAGCGCGATCACAACGAGCGAACACTCGACACGCGGCCACACATAACGAACACGGCAAGCCGAATTCCGCACTCCCATTCCGCTACTCCCCGGAAACACGAATTGCAACAACACCAAATCGAAACACCACCAATATCCAGAGCGCACGCACGCCGAGCGCCAACGAGACCTCAAAATTGAATCGAACAGAAGCAGGGAGAGAGTGGGGTCGGGACGAGGCGATTACAGGTCGAAGACGGAGATCCACTTGAGCGTCGCGTAGGCAGAGTCAGGGTCCCCAGGCTGCCACGCCGCCGCGGCCGCCCGCACGGCCCCCGCGAACGCCACCGCCTCCCCGCGCGCGGCCTCCACCACTGGCGGTGGCAGCCACGCGTTGTAGAGGTGCATCCCTCCCCGGTCGGTCCTCCTCCTTTCTGAGCGCCGCGAGTCGAGTCGAGTCGAGTAAGTCAAGGCGGGAGTGGATGGGCGGTGGAGTAATAAGTTTCGGGGAGGTTTAGATGGCGAGAGGATATATATAGGCGGCCGGATTCTTTCTTCGCCTCCAAGACGAGGGGGAAGGGGTGGAGACGACGGCGACGACCAGCGGAAGGGAGGGCGACTAGACGTGCGGCGGCCGGTGAGGGGTGCCGTTACCGGTGACGCACACGCTTTGGTGTGAGGGCGAGGGTGGTGGGGATGGATGGGCCCGTTGCACAGTGGACGGGCCCTGGGAGCTGATGAGGCTGACACGACGGTTAGGCTTGTTGGGCCTGGAGTCGCCGGGATCACGAGGATCTTCTTTGGACGGGATGACGCGGTGCACGTGTCCATGGCGTCCATGTGCGTGACGGGCCGGATGGCCGTGGGACCACATGGAAACTTGTCAAAGAGAACGAAGTGATTTCGTTTCATCGTTTGTCTTAGCAATAAAAAAAAGCTGAATTGTTTATATTTAGTAATTAATTAATCTAGAATCTTAATAACAGTAATTGTATGAAAATAATTATAAAAAAATTAAGGAGCCGATAATTTTGAAACTTTGTTACATTGTACAATAGGCAATACTTAGAGATTACACCCATCCCACCGCTCTGCATCAATTTTGATCTGCAACACGCTGTGGACATTGACCTTTAGGGTTGAATGCTGTTTTTCTCAACGGCGTCCTTCTCAGTTTTAAAAGTATCTGAACACATTATTATTATTAAGATTTGATTTAACTACTTACTAGTTTTCTGTACGTGCAACACGTATGTACCATTGTTTTACAATACTATTATATACCAAACAAAAACATGTGTTAAAGTGTATGAAAATCAGAATCATGTGTTAAAATACTTCCAATTCAGTACATGAAGACAAGATTAACACTTCACAATAGGCACAACCTTGCATTTCGAAAATAAATTGAAAACTCAAGTTGAAAGGCTAGAATTTTCACAAATACATGACCAAATTACAAAGGATGAGAAATAAAACAACAGCGATTGGAAACAAACCTTGACAAGCTAGAACAGTAAAAACTTTTAGAGCGCAACATAACCTGGACAAGAAAAGATCCCCAAGAGAACAAGCAGTAATACTCACATCCTAGGTTTCATCTCCTCTTTTTTAGCAGAACCATTATGCACATCCAACATGAATGGAGGCAATAACCAGACATCGACTCCCCGTCGTCCCTCATCAACAAAAGATCATTATGTGCACTTGATCAACCCAGTATAAGTTCATCCAATTGCCCATGACTCCACACCAAATAACCTACAAACAATACCATACTCCATTATTGAAACACTTAGTTCGTCCCAGATCACACATTCCAGTAATCGTACACAATGGAATGTGGTATCTCATTCTTCTTTAGTAGATCTTGCAGTTAATCTTTTAAGCCTGATTTTATTCTGAATCAAAACATATGTACATGTACAATGGCATATCTGAATTACCAAAGATAGCGCCTACTTAATTTGATCCATAAACCTCAACTTCAAGCGTAGCACACAAGTAGTATAAATCCACAGATAGGAAAAATGAACAATGCAAGGCAATCCGATATTTTTTTAAAAAAAAAACATTTGAAGCCAAATACAAATGACAGGAGATATCTTAGCCCAAGAATGCAACTTACAATTATTTTCTTTTAAGGGGCATGAAAAATATGGTTGTATGAACAACTTCACCCGCAGATATTTTAGATTGGGCCAAATCAATGCAATAAAAATAAGCTATGATTGGTCAGAAAATATTTCTAAATTAATCTATTGAAGACCACCTGAGTGTCAGGTATATGTATCAAATGACTATTGTACCATGTTAATTTTTGTTATGAGCGCAACAATTTTGACAGGTAAAAAAATGTGGGTTGTGAGTACTTATAACCTTCTACATACATAGAGGTAGACCAGCTCACTCTGTCGACAATCTTCAGACATTTTTCAGTGTAAACCAAAGAAAAGCAAGTAATTTAAATTCATTTTAAAAAATCTAGGCATTTTTTCAGTGCAAACAAGAGATGCCAGAGTTACACCAATAGAAAATATCAATCATGAAAATAGGAGCCCATTGACATGTAGTAAGTAAATAAGAAGCAGTTGTCAACAAGAAATAGTTGCATAAAAAGTGACTCTATAGAGAAAATAATGGATTTTTGCCTGCATAAGCTATAGAAATGTAGAAGTAAATTTGAGGTATGAATATCAAAACTGATAAGGGCTTCAAATCAAAGATATCAACAGAAAAGGATGTCATATGGTTAAATAAGGATGTTATAGGATATTATCTTGACTATAACCACGCGTGTGGAAAAAAAAAAGCTTAGATGCTTTTAGTGGTATTTGCAATAGTAGTAGAAGTGAGAAATAAAGCAGTGGACATGCTCGATGAATGTGTTCTTGTTTTAAGAGGAGTAACAAACAAAAGATAAGCTCTCATGGTAGCGTGCAAGCACTCTGGCTTAACTTGCCAACTATTGCACATATAAAGTGGCAAGTAAAAAGAGTATTCCCTCAGTATTTTCGTCCTTAATGTTCAGCAAGGATCTTTAGTTCATCTTTAGTACAATTTGTTGTCTGAAGTGTCAATAATCCATAACTGGAGGTAGTAGTAGTACATTATTCATCCGATGATTGCTCTTATGGGTGATCCAGCAAAAGCTATTTTGAAGTTATTTTTACCTTTGCATGGTTACTGAGAAAAAAGAGGAGACTCACAATTCCTAGCAAGTACCAGATAACCTTAAAAGTACAAAATGAAGCTACAGGAAGGAAGAAGGTTATATGTAAAGCATCATAGAACAGATCAAGTTCCATGCCTACCTTGCTGAGCATCATAGAACAAGCCAATTAGTACGTCACCATGCAATTTTCAACTAATGTCTTTCTGTGCTGCAGGTTACCATTTGCTAAGGTAACAAAATTTATCTACATGGTCAGTTCAGGTAGCAAACCCCAATATCTTGCAATTTATGCAACTGTTGTATAACTAAAGGAGAACAAAACACCAACTGATTACTAACCTGAACGCTGAGAGACTGAAGTGGAGGATTTAAATTCCAGCTAATCTTAATAGTGTATTTAAGCATATGCAGTGTCAACAATCTTCCTGCTTTGGAAAACAACTGAAAATGATGTAATGTGTGGGTCTGTTATTGATCGTAGGATCAAGTTTAAACACAGCAAAAAATGAAGGGTACAGATTGAATGGGTAGATTGATCGCAGGGTGACTAAAAGGTCACAGAAAATATAATCTTTATAGTATAGACTAATTAAAAATTGGATAAAAAATAATTGAAGTGATATTTCTTCCCTCTAATCTAAAAAAATGGTGTCAATATCTATTGAAAAGTGTGTAATTGGTAGTTTCTTTGGTGATTGGTGAATTATGGCTGCAAGTAACTTTGAAAAAGCATCAATTATAGGTACCATGGTGTGGTAATTCGTAGATAGGATCTGAGTGGATGATTGGTACATCTGATAACAGTATCAATTATAGGTAGCATGGTATGGGAAATCATAGATTGCATATACCACGTATAAAAGGTAAGGCTAGAACAACAATTTCATTATATAGACAGACATTATATATATCATTAATGAATTAGGGCATACATACGCATATTGTTTCTATTATAATATGCATTTGCACTTGATAGATGTTACTGTCATAATTTACACATAATATTACCTGAAAAGATAATTTACACAAACAAATGCTTATTAACACACTACATATTTTCTTGATTAATGTAAGCAAATAATGTGTAGTTATGGAAGAAAAGTCCAGATTCTTTCATGCCAGTCACATCCCGTTTGAATCATCTCTGTTGTATTTATACAATCCATGGTCAAGCATATGACAATTTCATTCCTTTTACCAAGTCCAACTATGTTAAATTCTCAAGTGGAAGAAATCTTTCTGCAAGACATAAAAAATCTTGTTCTTCTATTTTTTTCAATTTCTCATGTAATTTAAATATCATTTCGAGATGAAAAACATATGGAAATAACACAATGCTAAACGAGATGAAGGTTTAACCTAGTGGGGAAAGTTTGGCCCAAATAGGTTCACTTCAGGAGGAGACACACAAGCCTAGCTCGGGAAGGAGACCAAGAAAGGAAGAAATCTCGGATATCTCTCTCAACTAGATCCTTTGATTATAAAACTGGTTATCCAGACCTTTATCATTTTAAAATCATTTATTTCTTTTTTTTTCTTCTTAGGTGGCTTTGAGAATGATTTTATCTGATGTGAGTCTCTTAGTATCACGTCAGATGAAACTATCCTCAAAACCAACTAAGAGTAAAATCACAATGAGGTTCTGGTTAAAAAAAAAACAACTAAGAGGAAAAGAAACGGTTTAAACAGTTTGAGAGAGTCTAGATACCTAATTTTGTAATTGAGAGATCGAAAATATGACTATCGTGATTGTTGTGGGGCAGAGCAAATAGTACTTCTTCCATAAAAAAGCACTAGGAAAAAGTTTAGAAACACAAAGAATTTCTTGAATCCAGAATCAAACAAACATTTTATTCACTATTTTAAACAATTTCATGCTTCAAATGGCCAAAATAATATCCTCCCATAGATGCATTATGTGAACAAAACTGCTATATCAAATTATTAGTTTTATTAATTTAAAAGGTACAAATGCACAAAGATGTCAATCTGGGCCAAGGTTGAAATAACCATTGCAACTGGTCGACTCAGTTCAGTGAAAACCGGCCAGTTAACTGGAGAAACTGACCAGTTAACCAAATTATTACAATACTAACTCCTTTTTTTTATAATTAACTGGTCAATTAGAACGATCGGTCAGAACTAATTTTCCAGTTAATCGGGATAAGCAGACCAGTTATTCAAACCTTGATCTGCGCCCTTGTCAAGTCTCCAACAAAGCCCATGGCTTGCTATTGCCGCGCCACTTCTCCGGGCCCACGGATAAGGCAACGTCCACTACGGCACCACCTCGCTCCCGTTTCCCACGTGCGACTTCCTGCTCCCGGTCGCCGCCGCGAACGGAGAAATTGCCTAGCAGCGCCAAACTACCAACGACTTCCGCACGCTCCCTTCCGGCCGCCTCCGCACGACCACACCTCCCTTCCGCGCTCGGACAGAATTCGCTCTTCCAACATACCGTAGACGCGAGCGGCATGGTGACGGCTATGGCACAGATCCGCGGGTCGGCGGCGCCAGCGACGGCCAGGCGGTCGGCGGTTTCGCCCGGCGCCCGGCTCCACCGGTTCGCACCTCTGGCCACGGCTGCCGTCCCGGCGCCGCTTCGCCGAGGGGCGTTCCGCAGCCTTGCCGCTGATGTGGCATCCAAGGTGAATTTCCTGCTTCTGTTTTTTTTTTTTTGAAGTTTTCTCCCTACTGTGCTGGGCCGCTACCTGGATCCAGATATTGGAAATGTTCATTCATTGATGGTTTGCATTGTTGCTAGAACCAGGGGATGATGGTGCATCTCTTAGGACCAAATGGTTTAGGAAAAATTTTAAGTGCTTGAGAAATGGTTTAGATTTAGGAAGATCTGGCTGGTGACAAAGAAAGCATTGGACATCATCTCGAAAATTTGCATTGCGAGGGAAGGGCAAATAACTAGTACAGGTCATGATAGATGATGCATGTGTTTCAGAGAAATCGTAAATTGGGTTGCGCTGTTCACTTAACCCGCCCTAGGAAACGAACAAGTAAAATGTTGTATAGCCCATTTTTGTTTGGGAACAGTTATTTCGCTGCAATCATTGCTAGCAGACGCTTTTGTTGCCTCATGTTAGAGCGCTTGTCCAGCCTGATAAGTCTTTTTCTTTTACCTTCGTTTTTCGTTTAATGTTGCTACGTTTATAAGTTTATTATACAAGAACTTCTCAACTTTATAGGCTCGATTTGCTTACTATGATGCAATGCTCGAGAAACTATTAATGTGAGCGAGTTATATCTTAATGTCAAAATTTCAGGTGGTCCATCTAGGGTCAGCATCAATATTGGTGGGTTCAGTTAGACAGTTTCTGAATCCTTTATGTGCTGTTTGACCAGAGCTGGTTATATTCATGTGATAGTTCTTCTCATTGTGTGTTGTAGTACTCTATTAGATATCATTACTTCAAATCTTGAATTTTTTTAACTAGAAACATAGCGCTAGAGTTTTGTTTTCACAATACAATCCTACTGTTATGTAACTCATTGGTAAATATTAGCTATTACATGATTGCTTTTGCTTGTGGTTTGATCTGCCTTTGTAGCTCTTAAGTAGATACTCCTTCCATCCCAACATATAAGCATTATTTTTTTTACTTTTAGACATCACGTTTGACCATTCATCTTATATGCTATTTCTCTACCCTATATAGCTGGAACAAGATCCCAATGTCTAAACGAACTGGATTTTTGTTTTTTTTCTGGACTAAATTGACAGACCACGGCCCTACTACATTTGTGTCATCATATATTGAAAGGGCATATTTCTGAAAAAAAACTATTTTTTTAATCCCATGAATACATGCATATGAATATGATTCCATACAACTTAGCATTCTTCCTTTTGGGAGGAGTTGCATCTTTTTTCCTTTAGCAACAAGTTAGGGCAGGCCTACTATTCCTTAGTTTCTTCATTTTGTGCTCACAATATCTGTGGGAATTTTTCCTCCTGTGATGGCATACCTTTTGGCCCTGCAGTCATGGACCACCACCATGTGTGTGAAGGCGGACTATACCGGTCCTGTTGATCCTATCACCAGTGCAGAGAAAACCAGTGATGAAATTCAAGAGCCAGCCATTGTGGCACCGACTATTGAAGAGACAAGTATAGAGCAGGAGGTTGCTCCTCAACAAAAGTGTGCAATGATACATGACTTTTGCCTCGGGATCCCTTTTGGTATGATTCCAATTCATTTCTAACAAGTTTTAGCAGGCATTCTACCTTCACGTAGGAGTAATCATTAACTATCTTTTATTAATGTAGCAACATGATATCTTCCTTTTACTTGTGTATGATGTATTCAGTTGCTTCTATCCTCGCATATCATGAACCTCATGCTAGGGGTAATTCAGAACTTTTGGATATTTATCAGTAGATCTAATAGGGAAATATTTATATACCACACTTTTTTTATAGTAACATATTAATGGCATTATCCTTGTCCTTCTAGGTTCAGTGTTGTTACTTATAAAAGGATTTCTTACAAGTATTAATAACGTGCAATTTCCCTCATTCAGGTGGTTTTCTATTTTCAATGGGCCTTATTGGATTTCTATTTTGGAGGAGCCCTATGAGCATTACTTTCGGTGTTGCACCTGGCCTTGCTATATTGGTCCTTGGTGTGCTTAGCCTTAAGGTCTGGAGGAGTGGCAAGTCCAGCTTGCCGTTCATACTGGCGCAAGCAGGTACATTTTTTTACCACCATAACACCTTAGCAAATACTTTTTTCCACTGAATCAGAGAGAAGAGTCTTCTGTAGGGCAAATTGATTATCTGATTCTCATATCTGAAAGATCCCCAAGTGTTCTCAGCAGGCAATGCTACAACCTATATGCAAATATTTGGTCTTTCTGGACAAAGAAAGTCACACAATCTATTTTCCTGCATGTGGAAAATCATGAGAACTAATCTGTGATGCTCATCATTTTCAGCTCTTGCTGCTGCGGTGGCATGGAAGAACTCTCAGGCGTACATTACTGTAAGTAAGACCGTAATTTTGTTGTCAAGGACCACTTTATGCACTTTCTGATAAGCTCTTTGTAACAGACGAAAAAACTGCTTCCCTGGGGTTTCTATGTTGCACTTAGGTATTATCCCAATTCTTCACCTGTCTCTAATTTTCAAGAGTTCATTGCCTCCTCCTCTGCACTTCTGACCATCTCTTATTTCACCAGTACCGCCATGATTTGCTTCTACTCCTACGTTCTGCTTGCTGGCGGGAATCCACCTCCAAAGAAGGCGGCCACGACTTGATTTGACATGTTGACCTCTCGCGGTTGTACTAATGTTGATGATAGTGTTGCATTTTTTTTTTCTGTTGGTGAACACTGGACACAGAGTTGTGATGTAGCTCCTGTTACAAAGTTTAAAGATCCAAAGTAGGTAAGACTTGCCCGCATTCTACATAACTCTTATTTCTTTTATATGACAATAAAATCACTTTTTTACTTCCGATACCTTTGTTCATGAAAAAAAAAAGTCCTTCTGTTTTCCAAATCATTTTTGGGCTATGTAACTTGAGAACATTTGTTTTCCGCTCTTCAAACAAGGCACTATTTTAGGAACGGCAGACATTCCTCGTGGATTTGATCGCATGACGAGGAAGAACAAGCAGTACAAATTCAGTTACTCTACTAGGATGAAAGAGCAAATCTTGCAAACATGAAACTACTGCATTTCCATAGGCTAAAAAAAGGAAAAATCTATTTTACTCCTCTGAACAATTCACTTTGTCTAATTTACTCACAAAACAAAATTTTGACTTAATTTACTTTCTTAAACAATTTAAATTGGTGCGATCTGCCCCTTCACACCATTTGTCTTTTTTGTTTCTCTTTGTACAATTTAAATTTGATTCTCAAATTTTGCATGATGAAAGATTATAACAATCGCTATGTAAAAAAATTATTTTTTATAAATTATATATATATAAATTTTAGACCTCTATAGTTAAGATAATATTATATATTATTAAATAATAAAAAATATGTGTTAAATTTATTATATATATTTTTAACTTAAAGTTCTATGAAAACTATCACTATGTAAAATTTCATCATTAAATTTATATTGTACAAGGAGAAATAAAAAAGACAAATTAGAACAGTGGGTACATTATTACATCGATTTGAATTGTTTGAGAGAGTAAAATAAACTTTTCCCTGAAAACAAATTAGCACATGTTTTGTAAGCACGTGGATGTAATACCTTCTCATGAAACAGAGCGAACATAATCGGATATTTGACAAAATAGAAGACTTTAAATCTGGCACATCTCATGAAACAGAAGCATATTTCGTATGCTCCGAACATCTGTACAAAAACAACGGCTGAATTGTATTTTATATGCTCTAGTAAATACTGGGGCAGATGGTGCTAAGGGACGGCGCAAACGAGTGACACTTACTTTTTGCAGTTTATGCACATCCTTATCGTCCTGGTAACCTGGTTATTATGCTTCATGACTTCACGTCCTCGTTATACCAAACTCATAAGTGAAGGATAGTACAGTACAGTTCAGTCCAGAGTACTGAGCAGTGAGCATGATTCCAATCATGTAAATTGAGTTGATGAGTATATGATCCTGTGATTTGAAAGCCAGGGAACGTACACATCTCAAAAGATCTCGTCAAAGAAAAACTCACCCGGGGAAAGGAACTTGCTAAAGAAATGACACAGTCAATAAAAAAATCTCCATATTTTGTGAAATCTTCAAATCATCACAAAGTTGATTCAAGATCCGAGCTGATTTGACAAGGTACCAGAAAACGAAGGTGAAAAAGGCAAAATCAAAATAATCCTGCAGACTTTGAAATCTTCAAATCATCACACACTTGTCAAGTTTGGCTTGAAAATTGAATCATCTTTATGATGATTTAAAGATTCGTGATTGACTTGTACTGCCCTTCCTTCCTGAAGAGTTTGGTATACAATGGATGTGAAGCATGACAACCAAGAAAAACCAGGGGGCATAAGTTTTCCATGAATTGTCCCCTACTGACGACAGCACATTAAGGCTAGGAGGATGAACCTTTCACATGCGTACAGACAAGAGAAAACCAAAAGAGAGTGCATCATCTAATTAGAATTACTTAGTGAGAATGACATTAATCGTAAAGTTGGTATAATTGTCTTTTTTAGACACCAATACATGTATCTCAACTTTGTAGCTAACGCTGTTAGCATGTCGATGTGCCTACATGTTTGGACTTTGGAGAGACTATGGCGAAACACAAAATTGATAGAACACACGCTCCGAGTGTCTTACCGTTGGCATTGGCAAACGCGTGAAGTAGCACAAAAAACGCGAGAAATGACTTGCTTCTTGACCGAAGTAAAACTCCATTGTCCTCTTTTTGTACACCCTTTCTTCTCCTTTACGGTGTTGGACGTGCGTTCGTTAATCATCATTGCCATTTTAGCTCCGTCAGTCCGTCTGGTAAGTCGTAAAGTCATCGCCCATATATCATAAAAAAAGTCATCGCCCATCTTTAGCTCATAAGCTTGAAGCTACCACATTTCATGGGCTGAAAATTTACTAGTACATACTTTTTAGGTACCAAATGCACTACCTTCTCATAGAATCAGCGCATATTAATGAAAGTCTGTAACAATAGAAGACTAAGACCCGATTCATGCCATGAGACACAACATCACAGAAACGAGAGCATAATTCTATTTTACATGTTGTTGGTAAATATTGGTGAGATAATGTTTAATAATATTAAATCATAAGTGAATTATCTATCTATCAGTTTAATCATTTAGATATAATTGATTAGTACATAGTAATAACTTAACATGATATTGAGTTTAAGTCTTGCTTTTTTGGGGGGGGAGGGGGGGGAGGGGAGGGGCATTTGTCTAAAACACACCAACAAAAGCCCTCGCCCAGTCGTCATAGTCGAGTCAAATGCAAAGCCTTTTTGTTTTAACAATAGTAACGGTAGCTCTTCTATCGCTACACTATACTTTCCGCTTTTGTCACCAGCAGGCAGGCAGGCTTGACCAGAAGCATGATACTGATGAGAAAGTATCTAGTGCTCTCAAGGCTTGTGGTGTTTCCGTACTCCCACATGTTATAATGCAAAAACTATGCAATAAAAAATTATAATAAAAATATAATAGATAGTATATATAATCTTATACCATCATATAAAAAATTAGGTGCAACCAAAACTTGTGTAATGAAAACAAAAATATGAAATTAGCATTTGAACAATAACAATTAACGGGTTTGACGTGAACAGTAAAACCCACAACTATTTAGTGCTAAATTTCACATTTTTATTTTTCATTAGACAAGTTTCAGTTACTTACTAATTTTTGCATAATAATAAAAGATTGTATGTACTATTTATTTATATTTATTTATAATTTTTCATTACATAGTTTTTACGTTATAATGTGTGGGAGCACGGCGAGCACCACAAGCGTTAGGAACACAAGATACTTCCGCTTTGATACTGATGCCTTCGAGAGACACGGCCGGCCTTCGCCCTTCCCTTCCAGGAAATCTTTTCTGGCTTTCTACCTCTGTCCTGGGCAACCACGACAGCACGACTCACGGAAACGTTACGATATACGTGGATGCCAGTCATTGGCAGAGACACGCCATTGACACATCTAGTCCGTCCACTACCCTCGCGGCCACGTCCACCAGCACGCGCGTAACTCCCTTCCGCTGCCACGTACTATCTATCTCCCAGAGTTCCACCACCGTCCGATGCCAATGAGGCTTCATCCGACGTGGTAGACCAGGCCTAGCCGCCGCCACATCCGCACACGTCACGATGCGTCGTCACACACCCCCGGAACTCTTGTTTCTACTACTCAACAACAAAAAAAAAAAACAGAGAGGAAGAAAAAGGTAAACAGAAAAAGAAAATAAAGGAAATTCCACATCGCAGTCGATCGCGCGCGGCGGGCTCGCGGCTTATCCCCATCACATCCACCTTGATTGAATCGAAGTCCCTCACCTTCCGACATGGCGGCGTCCCCGTCGAATCTCTCTTAGCGCCGACGCCTCCAAGCCCGCGTCCATCGGTCCTCGGGTAAGCGAGCCGCTGCCGGAATCGTCGCGCCACGTGCTCTGGATCTGATGCCGAGCGCGGTCCGATCACCTCTAGGGTTTCGATTCGCGCGCTGCTCCTCGGTTTTAACAAGATCATGTGCTGATTTTGGGTCGCGTATGTCCCAGGTGATCCGGTGGTGTTGGTGCCGGTAGATTTTTTCATCGGTGGCGGTTCGCGGCAGCTGCGTCGGAGATGATCCGGCTTCAGACGTACGCGGCGTTCAGCCTGCTGGCGACTGCGTCGGCGATGTACTACGCCTTCAGCAGCCGGGAGCAGTTCTACCCGGCGATGGTCTACCTCTCCACCTCCAAGATCTGCTTCGTGCTGCTCCTCAACACGGGCCTCGTCGCCATGTGCGCCGCCTGGCAGCTCGTCAAGCGCGTCTTCCTCGGCTCGCTTCGGGAGGCCGAGGTCGAGCGCCTCAACGAGCAGTCCTGGCGGGAGGTCGTCGAGATCCTCTTCGCCGTCACCATCTTCCGACAGGACTTCTCCGTCGCCTTCCTCACCATGGTCGCCGCGCTGCTTCTAGTCAAGGCGCTGCACTGGCTCGCGCAGAAGCGGGTCGAGTACATCGAGACCACCCCCTCCGTGCCCCTGCTCTCGCATGTCAGGATCGTCTCCTTCATGGCCTTCCTGCTCGTCGTCGACTGCCTCTTCCTCTCTAACTCGCTCAGGTCCCTCATACAGAAGCGAGAGGCATCCGTTGCAATCTTCTTCTCCTTTGAGTAAGATTATTGTTGACTTTCCTCTGTATGTTGCTTCTATCCTGTCCACTCTGAAATGCTTTACTGAATGATACTGTATGTGCTCTAAGCCTTCGATTCAGTGGTATTTCGTGCAACGTGCTTGAAATCAAGGGAGGCGCTTAATTTCTAGAAAAAACATTCATGTAGAAGTGACTAGACTATATGTACCTATGATTTGGCATGCAGTAACTTTATCTTCTCTATAATAACATCATTAAAGTAGGTAAACAAAGAGTCAAAATTCTATAGAAGTTACACTCTTGATCTTCACTGCTGATTGTGAAATTTCATTCCCCACAGATGGACAAATATTTATGTCAATTTCTATGCGAAGTATGTTGTTTTAGGCTTATAGCTCAATGATAAGTTTGCCGACCAAGATCTTCTGTTATTGTTAGTAACATAATATTTTTTTTTCTATTTGTATACATTTCTTTGCACTGGACCTTATTGAATAGCAGATTTTCAGCTATTTCTTTTATTAATTCACCCGCTTCATACACTAAGCTGTGAATATATCTTAGTCTATTACATCTTATGTACTTCAACTCAGGCATGCTAAGCCTGTTGATATTGTACAACACACCTGATGAAACTTTACTTGTTTCCATTTAGCAATGTAAGTGAATAGTGCTGCAGAACATTTATACTCAAGTGTGGGTAACATTTTTTTCTTTGCCAATTACTTTTCAATCGTGGGTAACATTCATATTCACTAATCTAATAATTGCCTGAAGTTATGATCTTCTGATTTCTAAATATCTTGAAATGATTTACTTGTGTTTAAGATTCCAATCCTCATAGTAGCTCAAATCATGTTTCAGGTATATGATCCTAGCAACATCTACGGTATCAACATTTGTTAAGTATGTATTCTATGTCAGTGATATGCTAATGGAAGGTCAATGGGAGAAAAAGGCAGTGTACACCTTTTATTTGGAGCTCATCAGTGACCTTGTTCACTTGTCTTTATATATGCTATTCTTCATAGCTATCTTCCTGTAAGTTCTTTCAATGTGATCCTATTCCTCAGGAAACTGTAGAGTGAATTACGGAGGTTGATCTCTTGTACTGATTTCAGGAACTATGGTGTCCCGCTACACCTGATTCGTGAGTTGTATGAGACCTTCCGCAACTTCAGAATTCGCATTGCAGATTATGTACGCTACAGAAAAATTACTTCCAACATGAATGAACGTTTTCCAGATGCTACAGCAGATGAACTTACTGCGTGAGTGTTATATAGTTGCATTGACACTGATTAAGTTTCAGTTCGTTCAATCATCAAAGCTGTTTGTAATTTACATTCTCGTGTTCAGGAGTGATGCAACATGTATTATTTGCCGCGAGGAGATGACTTCAGCAAAGAAACTACTGTGTGGGCACCTGTTTCATGTGCATTGTCTAAGGTCCTGGCTAGAGCGACAACACACTTGCCCTACATGTCGAGCTCCAATCATTCCCCCGGATAATGGACGTGCTGCAGTACAACAACGTGGAGCTCAACCTGGAGTTCAGCCTGGTAAGCTGAAATTTTGATTGGATTTTATTTTTTCTGTCACATACTTCCTCTTCAATGTTTCATATCAGTGAATAGTGTATCATGCAAGCTGTACTATATATGATTTCTGATTTGTGAGAGAAAGCAGCTGCAGGCACCAGAACTCCAGCCTCGGAGGGAGTGCCGGGTGACAATGTGAGCAGACGCCAAGCAAAACTTGAAGCAGCTGCATCAGCTGCTTCCATATATGGAAGATCTTTTGCATATCCTCCAGCAAACACTTTGAACAGGTAAAATTTGTATAACAGTCTAAATGCAATGCTTTTCATGATTCTGCTTAGAATGAGAAATTATGAATATGTCATGCCCCTTTTAATTTGGTTCATCTTGGATAAAAGTGCCAAGTAATTTTCTGGAAGATTCTGAATGCAAAGTTCATTATTCTGCTAATTTTTTAGATATAATCAGAAATCCTGATTTTTGCTTTGCCCTTTCCTGTGTTTTGTGGATGTTTGTTGATTTTTCTGGGTAAAAGTGCAGAACCATTTCTCCATTTGGTTAACTAGTATGGTCTTTTTCGTTTACTGCCTTGGCGCCTTCAATTTGATTATTCTGGATAAAAGTGTTGGCATTATAACAATTTACTTAACATTGAACTATCATGCTTTATTGAAGACTACCTTTTTTCTCCTCCGATAATAAGCTATGATTTTTTCTTACCTATCACCTGCCTGGACTTGGTGGTTAACAATGCCTGTCTATTCTGATTGGGTTGATTGTCTATTTCCATTATTATTTCTATCGATATGATAAGAAAGATTGGGTTTTTTTTTATGGTTCTCAGTTGTATAGTACTAATAAGCACCCCACATTCAACTATCAGGTATTCAGATCCTCCAGAGTCTACACCAAACACCTCACAATCAGGAGAAGGAAGTAGTTCCAATCAATCTCAGAAAGACCAAGCCCTAGAGTTTCAAAATGCCAATGATTCTTCGACACCTCTTCCTCCGAATGTACATGGTGCGGTTGGTTCAGGAGCCAGCACCAAAGATCTTGAAAATTCACTACAACTGGCACAGGAAAACTTTATAAGGAGCCAGATAGAGGTAACAGAGAATCTTAATTTCCAAAGCACTTCAGTTATATGTTGCGTGTTACCATGTCCATGTACCTAATGAATCTATATGATTCAACTCAACCAATTTTTTATAATCTAATTGTTTGCATGACTGTGCACATAGATGAATTGGTGTCACTGACTATGTTTTCAAATGTTTTTTTATTCTTTTTTGCCTATATTCACATAGGCTACTGGTATTGATCAACTTGTTTTTGGTGGGTATTATCGTCAACTTAGCAGTCTGCTTATCATGATGTCTTTTTAACAACAGTTACCCTTGATTCGTGGTTAATAATATGTAGTTCTCAAGTATCTCAACTAGCATTTTTTTTCTTCAAGGATCTATTGGCATTTATGCTCAGAATTTCACTGTAGACCCTGAAAATGTAACTGCTCAAAGCTTTGCTCCAGCTTACATAATCGCAAATTTATTTATGATATGTAAATGGTCTTCTAATAAGTAGATCATACTAGGCTGCTGTAGTCATGTATGTCTGGTAATCACTGTTTCAGTCGTAAAAAATGCTCGACACTTAATGCATAGCTTTTTTTTTTGCTGAGTTTGTCAGTCTATAGCTAAAATAATTAATAAGTTTCTGCCTCTTCTTCCAGATGTTGCAAATCCAACTGCAAATGGTACAACGTGGTGCCGGTGCATCGGCAACTAACAATGGGAATGCTGAGCATACAAAAAATGACTGAGGTTGTATATAAGCTGAGGGCGGGACAAACAAGACATATAGATGAGATTTGGTGATACCTGAGGAGGAGCTCTTGCATGATGCCTTACCTTAATTTTGGTAGGCTTGTTCATTTGTTCATCCCTGATAGTGGTCTGTTGTCGACATCAGATGTTTCTTTTTATGTCATGACTTGCTTAGCCATTAATCGTTGTCAAGGCTGTACAATACCTTTGATAGATAGAGGCGGTGGTGTTGTAACTATGAATAGTTTCGTTGTAGCTGTGAGATCAAACAAAATCCATCTGCTGAGAACAGAAAAAGGAAAGGACGGTTTGCTTCTTTTCTGTGCATTGGTTCTATGCTGTTAGAATCAAATGATAGATTGACTTTCAGCCCTCGACTTATGGATCTTAAATTGAGTGCAAATTTATTTTGGTCGTACAACAGTGTTATTTCTATTAGTTATTAGGAACATGATAAATAACATTATCTCATAAAATTTGATATGCATAGACATTGTCAAAGCCGGTTGTAATTTTTGGGTCTTGTTTACATGACTCTGCTCCCATGCCGATTGTAAAATTGGGTTGGTAGTTCACAAGTATTGCCAGTGTCCCGGGCGGAGATAGTCAGATAGGAGTGCAGTTTCGACTTGCAAGTTCCAACCAAATCCACCGAGCAATCAGATTGTCGAAAATTCAGCGTCTTTTAAGAATCCTTAGGGGAAGCTAAATGACCCTGAAACTCTGCTCTGTAGACCTCAATCAGCGGTCTACATCGATACCTGAAACTCTGCTCATAGCTTCTCCATCGAGGTCTACATCGCGGTACGGTACCCCATGTTGTAGCTTTTCAATGTGCACCTAGAATTAGTGGCAGTGCGCATTCAACGCTACTTTCAAATGTGTGTGCGCACCCATATATACAAGTACCAGCATTGTTCATATAAACATGCACAGGCAAACCCTATTGATATGAGCACAAAGGCTAGATCAACTGATCTTGAGATCCATAAATTTATAAGAAAAAGTCTATTTTACTCCCCAGAATAATTCACTTTATCCAATTTCAGGGGCAGAGCCAGAAATTTTACATAGCAGGGGCCGACCAATTAGACTTATCAATATAAGGATTTTTTATATGTTTCACTAAATTTTCACAACTCATGGATGTATTTTTTCATATAAAAATCTACAATCCCATTAAAAAAATGGTAGACAAAAAAAAAGAAGAACTAATCTTATTTATTTTAGTAGTACACTTAACATATCACATCCCTTTTCATTCTTCTTTTATTTATATTGCAAGCTGACTATATATTTCATCATCAAACTCATAATTCTACTTTTAAAAATATTATTTTAGTTTTTGTTTCTTGACCAGAAGCTTCAAGAGAAATAGTCCAATAACTCTGAGAAGAGTATCTATGGTGGTTAGCTACAAGAAATAATTTAGAGCTACAATATTACAAACAGTTTATTTGCTACTAAACTGGGCACTAATCAAGGTCGTATGATTAGTAATCGTTTACTTAAGGCCATAAGCCATGCATTAAACATTTTTTTGTTTTGGTATTAGGGGGGGCCATGGCCCTTGCTGGCCTCCCCCTGGCTCCGCCACTGTCCAATTTACTTTCTGAGCAAAATATTGGTTTAATTTACTCTCTCAAACAATTCAATTCGGTGCAATTTACTTCTTGTTATAATTTATTTTTTTTGTTTCTCTCTCTACAATTTAAATTTTATGCTCAAATTGTGTATTATAAAATATTATAACAATCACTATGTTAAAATATATTTTTCTATTTTTTAATAAATATTTTGTATATAATTTTAGAACTCTATAGTTAAGATTTTTATTAACATGAAACACAGCGAGGGAGGTCCCACTGTGAATTTTATTATCAAACAAACCAAAAAGACTAACTATGACAAAACAATAAGGAAAGAAAAATGAGAAGAACAAAGAGAAAACTGTACAAAGAAGAGCCACGAGTTAATGACAATCTAAGGGAACCAAACTAAAGACAATCTACCCAGCTCGGGAAAGTAGTCTTGTCTTCATTTTAGAGCCTATAAGACTGAAGAGTACAGTTTTTCTTGAAACCAATTTCCCAAGCAAACAAGTTGGATAACAAAGGCTCAAAGATTTTGTTACTTTGCTTTCAAATGTTCCAGGTAGCAATGGTAACCACATGTATGAAGAATTATGGTTGAAATGTCTGCTTGGCCTGCATGACCATGGTAAAGAAGGATAATTGAGTGTCCTAGTTAATTCCAATCCTTTCCCAACAACTTTAGCTGAAATTGCATTTGAAGAATAAATGCATAGGAGTTTCTTCCACACATCATCAACATAAGACACAACTATAGTCATTGTTCTCAATTTTGTGATTTTCCTTCTCAAAATTAGGGTTTTAAGTTTGTTGCTGCATTTAGAGTCTCAAAGCCAAGTGAAAGGGGTTGGAGGAATTGGTATATGGTAGATCATAAACTTTTTTCATGGAGTAGGTAATTGGACTCCATACGTATATGAGTATATCTATTTATCAAGCTTTTGGTTGTTTATTTGTGTGTTCTGAACGATAGCTATTAGAGTCTGAAATTCATGAAAGGCTTCATCAGAAAGAGGTGTATGAAAATGTTCCTCCGGTCTTGTTGACTGCAGGAATTTATCCACTAAGATGTGTTAGCAAATAATACGTAAAACAAGATCAAATGAGACATAGATTTAACGTGGAATATCCTTATAGAAAAAAATCACGGACACCAACTGACAATCTTCACTATTGAAGGAGAGTTACAACATAAAAGATATAATGAATTGCTCTCTCTCTTTCTCAACTCTTCCTATACAGTATAAGATATATATATATATATATATATATATAAGGGTGAAAACTAGAGATAAACTCTCTAAACAATACGACCCGTAATATGATAGGACTTCGCCTCTCAAATCGTCTAGACATCTCTAGCAAAGGACTCTATAATTTGGATCATATTCCAACAAACTCCACTTTGAAACGAATTTTATCTTGTAGCAAATGAAGAATCATCAACGAACTCCCTTCAATAACAATAACGTCAGACGCCAACAAGTCACTAGGACTCAAACGATAAGACCAATAAAGCTTGAGCATCGCTAAAACTTCATAACTCCACTTTCAATGAAGTACTTGGTACTCTTTATGATCAAGAGCACATTAGAACTGTAGCTTTGAGCAAAAGCAACAGAGTCATAACTATCACTGGTCCAAATAATGAACCGTTATCACGGTCTTGCAGCGAAATATAAGACTTGGTAGAAACCATATCGAAGAACAAATTCAGGCAATAAAATCTGCAGCAACTTTTAAATGCTTCGGGTGTACGAAGCAAAATTTACAGATTCATAAAACACATGAGTGTACCTCCACCAAAGATCAGAAACCAATAACTTGATATCCAAGTCAACTATGTATAGCAATTTCGGTTGAAACCAATTTTACATATACGCATAATAATTACACATAGATAAGAATGTCATGAATATCCTAATCCAGGAATAGCGATGGGTCTCCGCCAAGAACACCATCAAGGAACTTTAGAAAAATAAACTCCTAATAGAAGAACGAGCGTACACTTTCATGTATGTCTAGCAAAAAATCAGAAAGAAATCACCTGGTAGTGTGTTTATTTGGAGGGTAAAGTTGGATTGGATATGGTCATCTATATTTTTTTGGATGGAATGATCCAAGTTATGTGTTTGATTAGATGGATGAAATGATCCGGTTTCGCATTTGGTTGGATGGATAATAATGGATTGGATAAAGTCAAATAATGAAATTATATTTCTTATTATTAATTAATAATAATTAACTATATACTAATTAATATATTCTAACATTTATTAATCTTAATATTATCATAATATTTTATTATCAATAGCAAAAAATACTAATAGTCATTAATCATAGTATGATTGAGTTTCCATAATACACTAATCAACACCTTAATGCTTATCATTTATAATATTATAATAATAATAATTATTTAATATTAAATTATGTTAATAATATCTAATTATTTTAGTAAGTATCATCGTGACATAACGTGAACAGATTCATTCAGCCATTTTTAACGAATGAGCTCATCCAGTATTTTAAGAGAATATTCTCTTCTCAATCAAGTCCTATCCATCCTGATCGTGAATCAAACACTGGATTGGATGATCCTATCCAAATCTATCCAATCCAATCTATTGAAACAAACATATCCCTCGTGTGCGTGTAGCAATCTGGGCCAAAAGTGGACTAATCCGTATGCATTGGATATCTTCGTTTGAAACAGCAGCAAGGAAAAAACGATCATCAGATCGAAGAATTCTTTTGCACAACAGGATCAACGGCCAAACGAAAAACACTGGAAATCACCTCCAGCAGAAACAGCCTCCAGCAGAAACAGCCATAGACCTTGTTGGATTTATCTGCAGCACAGTGTCCTGCAGCTTTTGTAGGCTGTTGAAAAAACATAGACGTGCTCCAGGGCAGAAAAACAACAGGAATCACCAAAGCTGTCTCGTGATTAGCACAGCGATCGGTGGCTTGAAACTCCAGCTAAGGAACAACGGTGAATTCTGTCCACAACGCTAGGCAAAAGCCTTTGGAGCGGCAGAGAGCAATAATGAAGTTTGCGTCAAAACTCAACGCCGCACACTTGTGTCCGGAGCCTGAGGCTTTATTTGGCTAATCTTAATTTATATAAATTAGAGTAGATTGAGGTGCAAGATGAACTGAATTCCCCACCAATCTCTCTCAATCCATATGAATTAGAGTGGATTATTTAGTATCTAAACAAAGCCTGAATAGGAGAAGCCAGGCGTCCTTTTGTAGAACGATTCGACGACTACGACACGGACGCGACTTCGCCTTTGAACTTGCCGAGAATATAGTGTGGAGAAACAGAGTCTGATCAGACACGCACAGAGATAAAAAAACTCCAGTCTGAATAGATCTGCAGCACGGCGCGCTACAGCTTGTAGAATAAACTCGACGACTTGAACACGGAAACAGCTTTCGGCTTCCACCTTGACTTGACGTAGGAGGATAACTCACCGAGAGAACACAGTGGCTTGATTAGAAGCATCACACGGGATCAGATCCCGTCCTTCAAACGGCAGCCCCTCTCGGCAATAGAAACCAAACTGGTATAACCAATTTCTCTCAATTACAGAGATACGCTGGCTAAAGCGCGAAAGTGAAAATCAGCGACGGCAATGAAACAAGGAATAAAACCCTAATTTTTTTAAATAAATCTTGTGTCTGACTCTAATATCACTTGTTAGCTAATAATGCATAAAACAACATCAAACGAGACACAGATTTAACATGAAAAACTCTTGCGAAAAAAACCACGGACGCCAACCGGTAATCTTCACTATTGGACGAGAATTACAACATAGGAGATATAATAAATTCCTCTCTCTCTTACTCAACTCTTCCTATACAGTACAAGATGTATATATAAGGGTGGAAATTAGAGATAAACTCTCTAAATAATACGACCCATAACACAAGAGGACTCGACCTCTCAAACCTTCTAGACATCTCTAGTAAAAACTCTATAATTCAGATCATATTCTAATAAGATGTTCTTGTTTTCAGTATAAGAGAATAATCTAGGAAGTTGAGTTTGCAGGTGACGATCATTCCAAATATCAAACCAGAACAACACCGTATTTCCTTTTCCAATATTGCACTTTGCAATTTCTGTATAAACATCACTTAGTCTAAGCACATCCTTCCATGAGAAAGATCTTTTTTTTTTTCTCTTGTAGCATGTGGAACCACACCATTAGCATAATAGGTAATCCAAACCAGTTTGACCGGAGGAAGATCCTTGTTGTTATAGAACTTATTATGCTAATGGTGTTTTTTTTTTGCTCTGTGAGAAGTTATTTTTTTAGGTTGCCTCAGAAGTTGGTTTGGAGTGGCTATTTGACGTTAGGTTTAGGCCTTCTAGAGAAGCAAAAGCACATCCAGACGGAGCTCACTCAATGACTCAAACAGCGCCTAACTCTCAGCTTTGTAAAGGATATAACCAAGCCCCGATCACATAGATATAAGCATTTGAGAAGTTGGTGAACCTCACAATCATTTATTTTCTGATTTTCCTTCACGCCACCCTCACTAGCCACGATAAGGAAGCAGTAGTCGTATAGATAGAAGGAAAAAAGAAAGCAATTAGTTACATGCATGCAACCTTGCATTTTTTACGGTGGAGAGAGTTGTTATACATGTAAAGCTTTTCTATCATGAAAGAATAATCAAAGGTAGCAGAGTTATTTTACCTTTTTTTTATATTCTCTTTCACATCTTTTGAATGGTTATATATTGGGATGGAGAAAGAAGAACAGACAAGGTTACGAGCTGGCCAAAAGGGAGACAATGCTTGGGATGGCAATAGGTAAAAACCCACCGAATTTTAGTATCTCATACCCATACTCATTATAAGTAATCAAATCTATACTCATATCCATACCCGTACCCGTCGAGTAATCGGGTACCCACAGGTTTTCTATTCCCGTGATATTTTAAAAAATTCTTAATACTTTGATAAATTTAATTAATTTTGATGAGAATTTTTTGTTCAGCACATGTACAAAATAAGATTGTATGTTAGTCTAGTCTATTTTGATAAAGTTAATAGAGGTAGAGTTAGCAAAAAGTAATAAATCTATATTATAAATCATAAATTACACATAAATATTAGGTTTGTGGGTACACGGGTATGGGTTTCTGGTTCCCATACCCAAACCCATGTATCCATCAGATGCAAGATTTAACCTATTTACGTATCTACGGGTATAATTTATGTCCTATACCCATTCCCTAATAGGGGCTTACCCATTGATTTCGGGTATCGGGTACCTATTGCCATCCCTAGACAATGCAGCAGGCTAGCAGCAAGCAACAAAACAATAGGCATCACCTTCTAGAAGCCTGATGGCTTGATGGCCACACTAACAAGAGTATACCTGGCCAACGGGCCGTGCCGGGCCAGAACGGCCCGAGCCCGTCATGTGTCGGGCCACTTATTTAGCGGGCCGGCACGACCCGTCTGGTTAACCGGGTCGTGCCGTGCTGGCACGGCGGGCCTTCACCCAAGCCCAAGCATGGCACGACTCGTCTTACACGTGTCGTGCTGGCCTGTTCGGCCCGACGGGCTATCCGGGCCGGGCTGGCCCAAAGCCCGTTGAATTTTATATATTTTATTTTTTCTCTAAAAAATAATTATATATATAAAAATATATTTTTATATCTAAATTTAAACTAAAAAATATGATTTCTTATATAAATATTAAATTATTAATGATTTTATAATATTTTATATGCCGGGTCAGGCCGTGCTTCACGGGCCAAGTCTACGGGCCAACCGGGCCATTTTAATGGGACCGTGCTCGGACCAGCATGTCGGGCTTGTGTTAAAGCCCAAGCACGGCCCGTGCTGGGCTCTAGGCCGGCACGGCGCGTGAAGCCTTCGTGCCGGGCCAAAACTGACAGGCCTCGGGCCGGCCCTTTTAGCCCGGCCCAGATGGCCACCTATAAACAGGAGCTGGAGAGTGGATCCCACCCAGCTGAATATCCAGGTGGGCCCATCTGAAGTGCGCCTCACCCAAACACAACCGCAGGAAGTGACACGACAACGGGACCATGAGTGGCCCCACCTCAGGTCTTCTAGAAAAAAAGCGACGCCCCATCTCGTGCTTAGTGCCGCGCGCAGTCCTCCTGAGTCATGAGAAACGCTGCAGGTGGGCCAACACCCGCCTCATTTCAGAATCTTTCGGTAATTCTTCCGATCCTAGTACAAAATCTGCAGCGTTCACGCTCTTGTTGTGATAGACTGATAGTGATTCATCTAGCCGATCTAAGTAGAGGTAGAGTGACATCACTCTCATCAAAATAGGCGTTTGGTCATTTGCATATCAAAAGTGGGTTCCCTGCCGATTGTGGGGTCAAGATTGTAACAGTCAGAGGGCAATAGCCGTATGTTGGTTTGATTATAGCTTATAAAGACAAGACAAAAAGCTCTCGCTGATAGTCTCAGTTAAAACCTGGGATGGAGGCATAAAACTAGCGATAGTTACATCTATGCAGCGGACATAAGAGGTCCATTCATCCAACATCCAAGACCAATGAATGCACAATGCAACTTGGTACCTTGTCGCAAAAGACCAATTTACACAGACACCTACCAGCATGCTAACTACAGGTAGTACTCAGCCTGACAGGGCGCAATGTATCACCTTTTTCTTTTGTTTAATTTTCTATTCAAAGTTTTATATGTACAAAGATGCTAAGCCCGGAATGTGCTTCACTTATGGCTCATCAGCACCGCGGTGATCACATGCAGGATCAAGCGGATGTTCTGCTCGTCCGATGCACTAGTGGTTGGCAGCGAGCGCTGGCGTACCAAGACGCCATAGACTTGTTCGAATATTGGCCTCACGTGCATCGTAATTATTGTATCTGTTGGATTGATTGCCACAGCAACATGCGTCATCCATTGGAGCTTCCGGGATGTGTCGTTGGAAATGTCGCATGCTAACTGCTGAAAAAGGGCTAGGAGGACCCCTTGGTTGAGAGGAATAGGAACTGCTCTACATAACGCTTGCAAATTGACCTGAAATAAAAAAAAAAGGCACACGATTGAACATACAGACAGTTGCGCTAGCAAGACGAAGAAATTTCAAAAAAGAAATGTCGAAATGACTACTCTTAATTCACAAACACAAGATTCAGGATGGTGTGTGGTAGAGGGAGAAAAAAAAATTAGACAGCAAACTTTGCATGGATTTACCTGAGAGCACAACCAAGAAACTATGGAGACGTCACTTCTTTGAAGGGCCAACGTAAATGCTTCGTCAAATTTTTGCTCTGTGATCAGTTTGCCAAGCTCTTTCACAGGGTCCAACGGGGCATCAACCTGTAACAGTAATGTAAGTAAAATCATTACTTATAATACATTGCAAGGAGCACTATTCAATTAGTAGATCATCTAAAATGGAATAATGATCATATCATGAAATGTAAAAAATGGGAAATTCGAACTATCTTAAGTACCTCAGGAAGATTAGCCACGGGTCCATTAGTAGGCTGTGAAGCACCAGTGCTATGCGGTGTAGGGCTGCCTGATGTAACCAGTGACAAAAGCTTGCGTTGGCCATCAAGCAACTCAGATGTCAGACCATGGGTTATTGATGATGCTGAAGTGATTGTTTCCTGAAGAATTCAAATAGATAGAAGGCATGTCAAGTCACCATAAGAGAAGCAAACAAATACAAGGAAAACATTTTAGTTTTAATGTTTCATCTTTCTGCTGTCCATGAATTGTTTACAAAATGGACTTTGCAAACTTACCCTAAGAGTTTGTGCCAATGGAGTATGTCCTGCAACAACCTGCTGTTGGATAGCAGTGCTGTGCTCAGACATGCCCTTCTGAAATGCACCATTTATTTGCTCGAATATTGTCTTACATGATTGTTCAAAAGATGGAATAATCGATGATTCAAAGCTAGAGCAAAAAGCATCCTGCAGGGATGGAATCAAAAGCAATCAGCTGCATAGTACAAACTTAATAAAAATAAGGCATGATGGTTGTTAAGTTTCTTCATGGAATTGATCCCGTATGATTCTACCACCGTTTTGTGATTGTTGAAATCAAGACAAAGAAAGTGAAAAGAAAAGAAACTACACTCCTTGTCTCAAAGGTCAACAATTACAGAATGGAGGGAGGATAATACATATTACTACAATATAAGCAACAGATTCCAAATACATAAATGAGAGGTGCTTGATACTAAAATAAACGGACATTCTGTATGTGCATGGATGAGTTCGTTCAGGTAACCAAAAAACCTCCATGAAGTGGCCGTTAGGGAAAACAACAAGCCATGGAAGAAAATAAACATACTTAGACCCCGTTTCAAATTAAAATCTTCACTGATATTGATCATATGGAAAAATAAGTACCAAGGAGATACCTGAAGTGTCTGCTTGGTGGATGTTTGGAATTGTGTTTGGATCTGCTTAGCAACATTAGCTTCAAGTTTAGAGCTTATAGACTTGTCAAGCTGATTAACAACCTTGTCACTCAGCACTTTCTGAAACAGGAGGTCAATGAGAGAGATGACAAAGAAAAAAAAAAGGGCAGAGGTATTAAGAAAGCAACAACAATCACAACCTGAAGTGAATCAGAAACAGCAGAAGATACACATTTCTCAATGATAGGTGCTGTTGTCCTAGCAACAGCAGGCCCAAGTGAAGATATTTCTTTCTTCAGTGACTTCTCCAGCATAACCGGAATATCCTTGTTTACAGAAGCTGAAACTAGATTGGCCATCTGCTGCATTCGGTCTCTTTCAGTCTTTTCATGCCTTGTATTTTCGTCCTGGAAACGAGCCCACATGGCATCAACATTAGCTTTGACAGACTTTTCCATGTTCCGACCTAGTGATGCCTCAATTCTTTTGCCTTCCTTTGCAATTGGAGCAGATACAATTGTGTTAAGTTGTTTTTGCAGGTTGCTGTACATGGATATAAGCTGCAGACAGCAAGCATAGTAAAATAAATGAAAATCACAATGCCACATATAAGCATTAAAGGCTGCCATCTTCTTATGAAGACATATTTAATGCAATCACCTGTTGTAGAGTTCCTTGAATAGCTGCAGCTTGCAAGGAGGGCTCACTAGGACGGTTCGTGTTGCTTCGAGGTTCATGTGAAGAATCAGTAGAGTTGAAAGTGCTTGTTGAAGGAGAGTATTGCCCAGAAACTTGAGTATGCATAACTTTCTCTTCTTTGGTAGCTGAACGTATGTGTAAGTCCCGTGAAGCACAAGGGCCATCAATTTGCTCAGAAGCTTCAGTTTCTCCTTCTAAAACATTTTCATCCCAAGATTCAGAAGGCTGTTTCATAGGCACAGGTCTATCAGCCTGTGAGTCATCCACACTATACTTGTCAGTTTGCTCTGCATGCTTTCCAGGTCTCTCCTTAGGAAGAACTTGGGTCTCCTTAACAGCCTCAAGTTCAACAATTTGATTTGATTTTGCCTCATCCATATGTTTTACATCCGCTGTAGAAGCTACACTCTGAGAGCTGCTACTGCCACTAGAAGCCATTTCAGCAAAAGCATCCACACCTGAAACAATTTCAAATGATGTTAGCAAGTGTATAGCACGCCCTCCAGTCTGAAACACGGGGCAAGGATCTGAAATTGCTATACCATCACTTCGGCCACCTTTGGACTCTTTCTTTCCAAAGCCATCCCTTCTACCAATAGATGACTGGTCAGCATCACGATCACCGTGAGATGAACCACCTGAAGGACCTCTACTTAAGACAACTGGGTGTCCAACAAGATTCATTTTCGATGCAGGAGCCACAGATGGAATATGGGAAGAACCAACTTCTGCATAATAAATGGAGGAATTGATATATGCCAACAAAACAGAACCTAAATTACCCAAAATCACTATATACGAGGTTATTAATGTGTTACCTGTTCCTTGAGTATCACTTGATGGTTTAGTCGAAGAAACAGCAGAAAAACCAACGGGAGTACCTCCTGTGGAAGAATCCACTGCTACAGTTTCTGAAGATCTCTCATACACATGGGATAGAGCTGGGTCTCTCCCAGATCCAGTATTATCAGCCGTGGGAGGCACACAGAGTGATAACTCCAAACCATACTGTTGGATTGCCATTGTCTGGACACAATACACTTGAACTACTTGTTCACCATCAGTTTGTGCTTCATGTGTTCCCGTTAGACTCAAAATAGGCATTGTCACTGTAAAATCTGCTATATAGTCCAACCGAGTTGAAGCCGGATCTGGACCGTACTCAACATGTACAGCGTAAATAGCATTCTTTTTTGCATTCGCAATCAAAATAAGGCTAGCTTGCGGCAACACTGCAACTTGGTTGAAAAACGCCTCCTCGGGTCTACGTTCCAAAGAACTAACTAGTTCCAGTGTTTGCATGCACTTCCATGTCTCTGAGTCACTCGACAACAACCAGCCATCTTCATTAGTGGAGGCCCAAATTTTTACTTCACGGTTAAGACAGCCCTGCAACACCACAAAAGCCAGTATTTATCAAAACAAAAAGATAAATGCCAAATAAGAGGCATATCCGACCTTTCTTCAATAAGCTTTCACGGCTGAAATAAATTATTTTTATAATATAAAACTGATGAATAATATCCTCTATTAGCAACATATTCACCCTCCAAAGGCGCAGCAAGTAAATAAATACTAACATAAGAGACATGGTGTATCATTTAAAGGATTATTGAACTGTGAATATCCAGGTTATGATTAGGAAAACCATGATACTTTTCAGACCCATCGACTCTAGTTTTGCACATATTCTCTAAGGTGCAAAAACATGTTGTGTTTAATCATTGACTAGTCTCCTCTACGCATATGAGAGCCATATCCCTAGAATGAGCATGCCCACAAATATAAGGAGTACTCATCTACATAAACTAAATGATTATTGTTCTACAAACTAACCTAATAAATATCCAGTTTTGTAGGCTCCAATAAGAAAACATTGAAATCAAGAATTACGTCAAAACAAGATAAAATAAAGTGCAAATACATAATAATACATACAGCTGTAACGAGATTTATATGATTTGGCCTTTCAGGTGCCGTTAGGAAAGAAACTGAGTACACCGCTTGATCATTATGTGGTTTCAGCACAGACAGAGGCACAGCTCTGCGATCATCCCAGATCTTTACCTGTCAAAAACAAATGGCAGATATTGAGCCTGCTTTTTACTAATACCAAATAATGTTTCTCCAGATCTAATATGGTATCAGACAAATACTACCTCCTGACTCAAATTGTTATAGTTCAAATAGTTGGTTTGCATTAATTTTGTACCAAGTTCTATGTCTGAAGGTCAACAAAAGAAATATGGTGGAAATACTCCCTCCGTACTTCAAAAGGAAGTCGTTTAGGACATGATTTATAATACCAAGGAGGGACTAATTAGGGGGTATTTTTCCTTAGATGCCCTTATTAAATAGAGTCTTGGGGGGTATGTCATTCAGAAGGTGGCAGGTGCCTGTGTGGCTACTGCTTTTGAGAGAAATGTAGGAAGTTGTCATTTCGATCCCTGGTGGCAGCAATTATTTTTTTCGGTGTTGAGCGGTAGCAATAATTGGTCAATTTGTGACAGCACCGTTTAATGGTCTCGGGGCCGACGGGGAGCGTGATTAATTCCGTCTTGGAACTGCACGCGAGCGGGCGAAACAAAGCAACACACAGGGGTAATTTTGCCTCAAATTATTGTTTTAACTCAGAACGACTTGTTTTTGTAAAACTGTGGCAGCACTCAGAACGACTTGTAATTGCAGTATGGAGGGAGTACAAGGGAAGCCTAACCCTTAACAAAAACTCAACCAGTGGGGTGGTCCCACGGCTTTCTTTCCATAGAGAAGATCAACCTTATGCAGTCGAGAAAAACCCACGAACCCTTGCATCACCCTATAGGGCCGCACAGATACTTGAGTTGTATACCGTTGACCGTCTTGGTGGCTACTACAACTACCCCAGGTAGGAGAGGCCAAACCAGCCCACAGCCCAGATACCAGGCACCCAAGTCGGCATTGTCGCCACTATATTTCAGGCTGCCAACAAGGTAACTTTTTTTTTTTATTTCCACAAATTTGTGCATACCAGGATTTGAACCCTGGTGGGAGGCCTCACAACTTGAGGCACTAACCAACTGAGTTATTGTCATTTTGCAAGACTAACCCTTAACACCCAACCTAGAGAAGGAAAGAGCACTGTAATATTAAAGGCAGTAGATTCTTCCAAGGGCGGAAGCATGAAAAAATAGGGTATCATAAAACTAGGATTAACTTGTCTACCTGCACTTTTAGCAGTCATTACTTGTCAATTTGCACTTGAACCAGAAAGTAATGAAACCATAACAATTACTTAGTAAAAGCAGACATAAACAAAGACATTTTTCAGACCAAATTCCATAATGTTTTGGACACTTTTTAGATGGACTGATAACTAAATCTTAATTGTGCACAATAGATGGAAGTTTACAAAGAAAGTATGAATATTTAGTTTTCCAGGAACTTTCCATTCTTATGATCTTGCCCACTGTGAAGTATGAATTGCCAAGTCAAGAAGAAGATATCATGTACAAAGAACAAACCGTTCCATCTTTTGAAGCAGAAGCCAAACGCGTAGTCATCCACTGAGATATGGAGAGATCAGTAACGTCTGCATCATGTTTACCGATAGCCTTTACACCATCAATAAGCTTGTCAACTGGGCATTTAAGAGGCTCTTCTGTACTGAAATCCCTTCCTCCTCCCACTTTTGGTATGTCTATTCTTAAGATGTAATTCCCAATTCCAACATACAGAATCTCCTATAAGACAAGAATGACATGGATCAGTATTCAGAAAAAGAACCAAGACATGTAAAGAGACAGAGAGAGAAGCCAGTAGATGAGGCTTTACTTGCTTGTGAGAGTGCCAGCATATTCTCGGGTGATAAGTTTCAGCATCTCCTATAATTTGGATGGTAATTTCAATCTTCCCTGTGATTTGTGATTTGCTTTCCTCTTCAGGTCCCTCATCAATCTTCCACACATATATCCGTCCATCTGCACTTGCACTGCATGGAGGAGGTTAATGCTGAGACAATCTTAAAGCACATGAGATAATTTTGAGCAAACAAAAAGTACATTTGTGATGCACCACTAACTGGATGCCAAGAGTTGGCTAGCCACACAACCAGTCAGTTGTCTACTTCACGACACAAACGAAAAGAAAACAAGAACACAGGTGGCCTACAAAGAACTACAAAATTAGTATAACAACAACAGAAAAAGCCTAGGAGATCTTGTTAACCAGTAAAGATTACCTTGCTAAACGGTGGACGTCTTCTGCGAAGAAAGCCATGTCTGTTACCTTCTGCAGCAAACATAAATAGGAAGATACGAAACATAAATAAGAAATGCAACTTCATGCTTCTAAATGAAAAAGTTGTCGCAAATGACTAGGGCAAGTACCACACTACAAAATATGAAAAATGATACTCCCTCCTGTCCCAAAATATTTGACACTTTAGCCAACTTCAAATGTCCCAAAATAATTGTCATTCTCACTTCCCGATGCAACTTTCTCTCTTTCCAATACATCTCTATCTCTATCTCTCTCCTCCTCGTTTCCTGCGTACCTACCTTTTTCACTTCTTAAATCCCGTGTCCAAATCCAAAACGTCAATTATTTTGGGATGGAGGGAGTATAATATATTACCATAGTAGGGGGTTTCCCCTACTGCAATTCCCTAAAAAAATGAAATTGATGCAAACAAAGAAATTATTTATGTCAAATAAATTGTCTGTCTAGATTCCATTAAAACACAAAATGCACTTTGCCAGCCCAAAAAAAAAAACTACCTCTAGGGAGCCATAAAATAAATAGCTATTAATATCCTTCACTCATGTAGCCACAGTTCACCCTCCCTTTGGGTTTCTTCTATATGCAGTGACTATGTAAATAAATTCGAAAACCATGTGTTAGCATGGCCCAATCATTCAACAGGCTAGAATAAGAAACTACACACAGTTTCATTGATCAAATAATGACTTGGGAGCTCATGCGTTAAGCACTAAGGAAAAGTTCTCTCTAGAGCCACTATCGACATCAGTTCGTGTAAAAACTTTACGATAAACTAAATAGCTGCTAATGCACTAGAAGTCAGCTTATACCACAACTACAGCAGGAACAAGCTCCTACCTGCGTGTGCCCACGAAGGAGCGAGCGGAGCGCAGTGTTGATGTTGAGTACGCGGATGTTTCCGAGCTTAAGCCCATAAACAATGTATGTCCGGTTCACGGCGATTTGCCTGCCCAGGACCAGCCCGGGGTCTGAGGTGTACTTAGTGATGGGCGTCACCTCCAGCTGCGGTGGCTCGGCCTCCCCCGGTAACCTGGAGTCCACATCATGCACTGCCCGTTCCCCTGCCCCCAGCAGCCTCCCGCGCGGCATCTTGCTGCTGGGAATCCTCGCCGGCGGCGCAGACGACGTCGTCGGGAGCGGCGCGGCCGGCTCCGACGCGGGCGCCTGCGGCATGGACGCTGCCGACTCGAGGTGAGAGGGTGCCGTGTTGCCCAGTAGCTGCATCAGCCGGGCGCCCGGGTTAGGGGCCCCGGGGTTCGGGATGGGGTTCGCGGTCGGGTTAGCGTTCGCGAAAGCGGTCGCGGCGGGGTGGTAGAAGCCGGAGGGATCATTGGGATAGTGGAGGTAAGGGCCGCGATGGAAGGGCGGGGTGGCTGGCGGGTAGGAGTAGGGCCCGGTGGGCGGTGGTGCGGAGGCAGGGCCGGGGAAGACGCCGGTGGGGGTCGGGGCAGTGGTGGGGTGGTTAAGGTTTACCGGTGGCCGGAAGAGCATGCTGTGCTCGAACGGGGCGCTTGGGGCGGGGTTGGGATTCCCCGACGGCGACGCCATGGGAGGCGGTGGAGCAGATCTGTTGTGGGGCAGTCCGGCAGAGGAAGAAATGGCGGAGCACTGGAACTGGAATTGGAAGGAGGTTCGCAGCAAGGACGAAGAGAGGAGGAAGAGAAGGGTAGGTTTTGCTTTTTGGTCCTTGTAATTTTGCAATTTTAATTGGCGAGGATCTAGCAGCAAGCTGCGGCTTGTTTGGTTTTGCAAGGGTATACAGCATACTGAGGTTATCTGAAATAAATAAGGGTTATTCTTCTCAAATGATTCTCTCATATCATTTACTATGTATGTGATTTCTCATCAAAACATTTGATTTTGTCTCTTTTTTATTCTACCTCTAAATATGGATTATGTGAAGCTCAGAGTAAGAAAATAAGAAAGCATATTTATGTTTTATATATTACTAAATCAAAAATTGGATCATAGAGAAAACAAGTCATGAATCATGATCAAACATGTGCACATGAATAGATAGGATGTAAGGAAAGGCGAATGATGGATGTTCCTTTTGGAATTCGCCCTCTCTTGTTGGAAGTGTAGCAAATTGTGTTGATTGCTTCAACTCAAAACCTCTCATGAGTCTCATACTCATCTAGCATTGCACGAATGTAAGGATCATGACCATTAAGATCACCCAGAGGTATGAATATTTTAGTGATAGATGATAACTATGAAATTGTAGGCTAATATCTACAATGAGTATTGTTTATGTAGAAATCATCTCTAAACTCTATTACAAATCATATGGATGACGATTGGCTTGGCGATGGAAGACAATGACCACAAACATAAAGGATTGATGAGCATAATGGAGTACAAGGGTTGATGAAGATGGATCAAAACTAAGTTCAAGCTATCGAGCAAGTGTTAGAAACACTTGTCTAGTTGATAGGGCTTTGAGTCTATAGGAAAAGCAAGACTATCAAAGGGGTCTAGGTCAGTCTCTTAGGTCAGACTAGTTAGTGATGTGTATGGATGCTCAGTGGAATCACAGACACTAGGTGACAATGGAGAAACCAAAAAACTGTTTGGAGAAGCCGGGAAACGAAGTCAAATAGGGATGAGAAGTTTCAGCTTCTGGACATAGTGACCGGACAAAGGGGTCAGTGGAGACCAGACTGTACAATCACTAGGAGGATAGAAAATTAAGAGAAGAGTCACATCAAGGAATCTATCTGTGCTGAAGTCTGAAGAGACCGGACAATCTGATCTAACCGGATGGTCCGGTCTAGGGACTTGCACAGGATAGAGAGGAAGCAGCGCTCTGAAAATATTTCTGTAATGGAGAGAGAAACAGACCGGACGATCCGGTTAGCTGACCGTACGGTCTGGTTAGTAGGAGTCAACAGAGGGCAGAGGTGTTAGAGCTGAAGACTGCATTGACCGGACTGTCCGGTCAATATATCTAGAATGTTAATTTCGTAGAGCAACGACTAGTTTGATGTTGGAAGCCTATATAAACTCATTGTTGAGGTCTTGGAGACCACTCTTGGCCAGTGAAATTGCTTGAAGCATTTAGTAAGAGCGAAGAGAAAAAGAAAAGAGCACTAGAAGGCGATATTACATATCTTGATAGTGCTAGTGAGAGTAACTTGAGCATTGATGCACATCTAAGGCTAGGGTGTCCTTGAGGGTGTGATTTAGGTTGTTACTCTTGTTCTATGGTGAGACCTAGACTGGTTAGGTGTCGGTGATCGAGTCTATGGTGATCGGTTGTGAAAGTCGTCTCATGTTTATACGCAATTTGAGTCCACCAGTGAAAGGGGCATCAATAGTAAGCGCTCGTGTCAGCTCGGTGAGTCCGACAAGTTCTCGAGCGAGGCGAGCTTGTGCCTTGGTGACAGTGGTGATGCGCACCGTGTCTTCACTCTAAGAGTGATTGCGGGCTCGTGAGCGAGAACTCCACATTAGTGGTGGGAGGGACCGGCACTCCGGCGGGAGTGGTCCAATGAAGAGTAGGGGAAGGCATCTTCCTTCCAAGACCTCGGAAAAAAAATTATGAGCCATATCTTACTATACTCCTTATTTTGATGCATTACTTTCCGCATTTACATACCGTACTTTTCATACTTGTGTGCTTATCTTGTTCTAGTTGATTACCTAGTAGACTTGCATGAATAGACTTATCTACTTGCTAGTTGTGCTTAGATCTCATTTGATCACTAGCATATATAGGAGTTGTATTGGCTTGACTGCTCACTCTTGTATATATTGTGCTACTCATAATTATGTGCTATAGTTTCTTATCTTATAGCTTTGCATGAGTAGGCTCCTTTGCTAACTTGTTGTGTGCTTTTACTTGTCTTTGATTACTAGCTTACATAGGAGTTGTAATATCTTGTGTGATCTACTAGTATGCTTAGTTTGTTGTACTTTTCATAGGTTCATTATCTTACTAGTGTGATCACCACTAGAATTGTGATAGGAGTTGCTTGAGTGTTCGGTTTCAGGAATTGACAAATTTAGTACATAGTACGAGTTCCTGATTCACCCCCTCCTTCTCGGTCACTCGGTCCTTTCAAGTGGTATCAGAACCAAGTGCTCATTATAGGGCTTAACTGTCTTGATTAGTGATTGTATTGAGTTGGGATGTCATCTCATTCGGGAGGTCATGGCTCATGGAAGAAATGTTTGAAAAGCTACATACATACCATGATTTCAGGTGAGTTGATGGACATACTTATGGACTTTACCAATACCTTTACCGATAATCATGTTTATGATGATGATGATTATATGAATGTGCCTAGTTCTAGTGAGTGCCTAGCTTCTACTAGTAACGATTTGATAGGTTGCTCTATTAGTGTGCCTAATATGATGATTGATGATGGCTCTCTTGATCTTGCTTGCTCTTCTAGTGTGACTAGTGCTGATGATGTTTGTGAGTATTTTATTGGTCATGCTAGTGATACACTTGTTGAGGAGTTCTGTGCTTTTCGTGCTAATTAGAATGAGGACTTACTTGACTCTCTTATTCGTTAGCGAGGTATTGTAGCCAGGATTAGAGCAACTACTTTCGACCTTCCCAAAATTGTGATAGTCGAGAAGATCCTCACCTTGCTCCCTAGCAGCAAGCTCCTCGACATCACCCTTGATCTCATCATGGAGAAGGGTCTCCCTGTCGAGGATGTGATTGGGTTGCTCTAAGCTGGACTGGGGAGAAGAATTCTAAGGAAAACAATGGACCATCTTCAAGAAAAGGGAAAGAAGTAGCTTCGAGTTCGAACTTCTTTGATCCCTCCACAAGATTGCCTTGCAGTAGCTTTTACAACCCCTTTGGATCAAGACCTATACCAAGCTCTTCATCAGGCGCTTCATCAAATTCTACCCCAAGTGTCATTCCAAGTTCTACTCCAAGCACTTTGGGTGGATCACGCATTGGTGTGAGAGGAGCACCGATCACGATGCTCATACGATCACTTGGGATGATCTATCTCACCACTACGGTTCCGGCGCCCCCACCTTTTCCACCACAAGATCGACTTTGGCATCTTCGTTGAGCTCACCAAGATGATCTCATTTTTCAATTTGGTGAATTTGTGAGAAATCTGAATGATGACCTTTGTGATACTCTCTTAAGCATTTATGATCTTGTGTGTAGGATAAACTCATTTAGAGGTCTTCAGAGGATCCCATCATATGAAGTGATTAATAGACTTCTCTTGCAAATCACAACTTCTGAGAGGGGTTTCTTACTTGAGGAGGTGATCAACAGAAGTCATGAGCTCTTAAGAGAGCAATGGAGATGATACTTGTGCTCCACTCACAAGTGGAACACGTGCTTGAGCATGTCACTGGCCTCTATGATCCTCCCCACTACTATATCACCCTCGACAATGGGAGATGGTCATGGACATTGAAGGTATCATGCTCCTCACTATCCCATTAGGAGGAAACTTTAAGAAGGGGTTGCAATAATCCTTATGTATGAGGATGGGATTATTGCTCGACGTGATGAGGTTAGTGCTAGTCAATCAAGTAATGCTTTAGATACTAATCCTTTCTTCCTCTAGTGTTTGTCTTATAGCTACCACCAGGGTCAACTACAAGAGCGGAGGTACTCATTAGACGATAGTGGGTGCACCCAACATATGATCGAGAAGCCAACCATGTTCACCAACATTGATAAAGACGAAGACAGTGAGAAGGTGACTTTTGGGGATAACTCAAAAGGGAGAGTCAGAGGATCAGGCAAGATGACCATTACTAAGGACCTCCATCTCTCCAAGAACTTTCTTATGAAAACTCTCAACTTCAACCTCCTGTCTATCGGTTAGCTTTGTGACATGGGTTTCAAGTGCACATTTGATGAGGATGGTGCAATGATTGAAAATGTAAAGAAGGGACTAGTATTTCATGGAGTGAGGCATGAGAACCTATATGTCACGGACTTCAAATCAAGCAATATGCCACCAAGCACTTGCCTCTTCACTAAGACAACAAAGGTATGGTTGTGGCATAGAAGACTGACACATGTTGGAATGAATCAACTTAGAAAAGTGGGCAAGAGGAATCTAGTTGTAAAATCAAGGATGTCACCTTTGAGAAGGACAAATTGTGTAGTGCTTGTCAGGCTGGGAAGCAAGTTGCATCATCTCACCCCACCAAGTCATTCATGTCAACATCTCATACTCTAAAGCTTTTGCACATGGACTTGTTTGGGCCAACACATTACAAAATTTTGGGAGGGAATCTATATTGCTTAGTGATTGTTGATGACTTCACGAGATACACTTGGACTTTCTTTCTTGTGGACAAGTCTCAAGCAAGAGACATCTTCAGAAAGTTTGCAAGGAGAGCAAAAAAATAAATTCAAGGCTAATATTATGAAGATAAGGAGTGACAATGTGACTAAGTTCAAGAACACAACAGTGGAGGAATATTGTGATGAGAAAGGGGTCAAACATAAATTCTTTGCTACATATATTCCCGAGCAAAATGGAGTAGTAGAGAGGAAGAACAAGACACTAATCACCCTTACTCATGCCATGTTGGATGAGTATGAAACTCATGAGAGGTTTTGGGCTGAAGCAATCAACACAGCTTACTATATCTCAAACTGTGTCTATCTTCACCGGTTGTTGAAAAAGACACCATATGAGCTATTAGTTGGACGGAAACCCGATGTTTCCTATTTTTGGGTCTTTGACTACTATAACCTTCATGACCATTGATGATTGGATCCCTGTGGTATGGATGTTTTGGTGATAGATGATAACTATGAAATTGTGGGCTAACATCTACACGAGTGTTGTCTATGTAGGAATCATTTCTTAACTCTATTACAAATCATATAGATGATGGTGTCCTTGGCAATGACAATGACCGCAAGCATGGAGGCTTGTAAACTTGATGGAGTTCAAGGGTTGATGGAGATGGATCAAAGCGGAGGACAAGCTATGGTGCAAGTGTTTGGAACACTTGAGTAGTTGTTAGGGCTTTGAGTCCATAGGAAAAACTGGACTATCAAGAGGGTCTAGGTCATTCTCTTAGGTCATGTCTAGTCAGTGATGTGCAAGGTTGCTCGGTGAAATTACAGGTACTAGGTGACAGTGCACAAGCTAAAGAGCTGTTCAGAGAAGCCGGGAAACCAAGTCAAGCGAGGACAACAAGTTTCAGCTTCTGGACGTAGTGACTGGACAGAGGGGTCTGAAGATGCATCTAGGTCCCCTAGTGGGTTTCGGTGATTAATGACAAAAGATTAAAATTAGACTAACATGCTTATAAAGAAAATGTGCAGATCATCAAGAGAAAAGTTAATTAACCACTAATGTGAGAAAGTCTATCCCTCAATAAAAGTGAAAAGAAAATGGCTCATAGCGGTTCAAGTTTAGCTTTTATGCTTTTTGTTTTGAGTCATAGGTATGCCGAACTATTAAGAGGGGTAAAACTTATCTTGCTAGTAAGGGAAACATTGTGCTCAAGCTCTAAATCAATTCGTTTGAAAACTTAGCCAACAAAGCCTAAGAATCAACCTTTTACTTAGCAAGATAGAGAGTGATGGAAGTTCCGTGAGTCCTCTCACGGAAGTTCCGTCAGCGTCGGGTCTGGCCTCGATGTTAACCCGAGAGTGACAGAAGTTCCGTCACCTAGTGATGGAAGTTCCGTCGGTGTCGGGTTTCTACCGTTTGCACACCCGAGAGTGATGGAAGTTCCATCACCCCACGACGTAAGTTCCGTCTCCAAGAACCTCCGTGGCTCTCACGGAAGTTCTGTGAGCCTCCTTCCAGTCTAACCAAGAGTGACGGAAGTTCCATCACCCCACGATGGAAGTTCCGTCTCCAAGAATCTTCGTGGCTCTCACGGAAGTTCTGTGAGTCTCCTTTCCTTCTCGTCAAACCGAGAGTGACGAAAGTTCCGTCACCTTTTGATGGAAGTTCCGTCACAACATCTTTTGCTCTCTGCCAGTGCTTTACAACGGCTAAATTTGAATTGACGGAAGTTCCGTGGGTAACCATGGAAGTTCCGTCAGACCCAGAAAATACACCAACGGCTAGTTTTTGAGCTCTCACTATAAATAGAGTACCCCTTCCCCCGTGGGAAGGGTTGGATTCTTTGCCATTTCACTCACTCTTCAGCTAGAGCTCTCCTCTCTTACTCCGAGACTTGTTCTTGAGATTCCAATCCAAGTGAGAGAGATCTAAACACAAAACGATTGAATCCATCCACTCAAAAACTTGAGCACATCTTTCCCACCCCATCAAGATTTAATTTGCTTGTTACTCTTGGAGACTTGGTCTCCTAGATGGCTAGGCGTCGCCCATGAACTCCCAACTTTGTGTGGTGAGTCGAGGACGTTTGTGAAGGTGTGATTCGCCTCCGGAGGAAAAGAATCAAGTGGAGAAAGAAATCCAAGCACGATCTTTGTGATTGCTTGGCGGGGAAAAGGGTTGAGAGAGATCCGGCCACTTTGTATGGCTCCTCAACGAGGACGTAGGAACTACTTAGTGTGGTTGTCGAACCTCGGGTTAATTCTTGTGTCTCTCTTTACTTTTTGGCTCTCATATTTGTGCTTGTTTATTTCTTTCATATTATTGTGCTTGTATCATTTGTTAATTGTGTAGCTAGTCTTCATTCAAGAATTCTAGGCTTACATTATATTAGCTTCAATTCTACCAAGCTAGTGTTTTCTTCTCTTTGTTATCCGTATTGTTCATTACTTAGAGGAAGGGTAGTGAGAAGTTTCGTGGCGATGGAAGTTCCGTCACTTCTGGTTATTTGATTATCCTTTAGTGCTTTTTCAAGATTATTTTTAGATTGCCTATTCACCCCCCCTCTAGGCAACTTTCAATTGGTATCAGAGCCTAAATCTTCTACAAGGCTTGAAAGCTTGAAGATTAAAAGATGTCGAAGCCGGGAGAAGGTGACAAGCCTCAAGATTCCACTTCAACAAGTAAGGGAAATGAGTTGCATGCATCCATTCCTATCAACTATGCCGATGTGGCAAATATCCATGGAAGTGGAAGTGGAAGATTGCCTTACTTTGAAGGCAAAGATTTTAGTTGGTACAAGCATCGCATGAAGATGTACCTCATGTCAATTGGTCCACCAATTTGGTAAATTGTGGAGAAAGGATACATCTTGGAAGACAAGAACAATCCTACAACTATGGACCAACTCAACATATATCGCAATGCTCAAGCGGTGTCGGCCATTCTCTCCTCCTTGAATCCTAAGGAATATTCAAGAGTTGCTGGAATTGAGAATACCCAGAAAATGTGAAAGAAGCTTATATGTGCCCATGAGGGAGTGGATGTTGTTAAGAAGTCAAGACTTCAAGTTCTCAAGAATCAATTCAACTTCTTCGTGATGAATAAAGGGGAAGAGCCTCAACAAACTCATGATAGGCTCATGGACATTGTAAATGAGAGAAGATCCTATGGTGATAACATCAAAGATGACGAAGTCAACTATAAGCTCCTCATGGCTCTTAGGATATGGAACTCCACACTTTGCACCATCATTGAGGAGAAGGATGGTTTTGAGAGCTTCACAACGGATGAAGTCATTGGAAGAATAAATGCCCACAAGAGTCGTGATGACGAGGGCAAAAGAGTGAATGTGCTTATAGGAGAAGAGAGCACAAGCAAGAAGGACTTGGCGCTCAAAGCCAAGAAGACTCGTGACGATGATGATGAAGATGAAGAGAATGATGATGAAGAAGAAGATGATGAAGAATTTGCCTTATTTGTTAAGAAATTTGACAAATACATGATCAAGAATGGTTTCACCAAAAGAAGCTTTGACAAGGCAAAAGCAAGAAGAACAAGTAAAAGATGCTATGAGTGTCATGAACAAGGACACATGATTGCCGATTGTCCAAAATTGAATGGCAAGGGCAAGAAAAATGAAAAGTACAACAACAAGACAAAGCCATACAAGAAATCATACAACAAGGGACATGCTCACATTGGCCAAGAGTACATCTCCGATGATGATGATGAAGATGATGAAGGTGGTATTGCTAATATCGCTATTGGCTTGCCCCCACCCAAAAGGTCACTATTCAACAATCTCACCGATGATGAAGATGATGCCCCTCGTTGCTTCATGGCCAAGGAAAGCAAGGTAGCTCCTCACATCGATTTCAATCCTTCTTATTGTAGCGATGAAGAGGAGGATTTGGTCCCCTCTATGCATGAGATGGTAAAAATGCTAGATAAGCTACAAAGGGAGTTAGACAATCAAGAGAGGATCATTGATAGGCAAGAAGAGTTGCTTGATGAAGAGAAAAGCAAGAATCTAGAGCTCACCAAGCAACTAGACCAAAAAAAGGAGAAGAACAAGACCTTGACCAAAGAACTTGCAAAAGTCAATGAGTCAAGTGAATCAAGCACCTCAACCTCCAAGAAATATCAAGAGAGGTGCAATGCCTTGCAAGAGGAGAACAAAGCCCTAACAAAGGCCATTGAAGATCTCAAGACAAAATCACAATCATTATTGAAGAAGCTTGAATCCTCACAAGCTTCAACAAGCAAGGGTTGTGGAAGGTGCCACAACATTGATGTTGATATGATTGCCAAGCAAGATGCAATCATTGAGAAGCTAACCAACCAAGTCAATGAGCTCAAGAAAAAAGCTCAAGTGGAGACCACGCCAAGGTTGGTTGGTGAACCAAGAGCCTCTCATGACAAGAGAGGATTAGGGTATAACAATGGTGTACCCAAAAGAAGGCACAACAAGAATATCAACTTTGTGCATGAAAGCAAGGGAAAGCAAGTGGTGCAAGAAAACGCTATTAAGCCTAAGAATGCTTCCCAAGTCAATAAGAACATGAAGACCCCTACCATATCCTTTAATGATTTTGATGCCTCTTATGTGCTAACCCGTAATTCTTATGGTAGAGTGATTGCTAAGTTTGTTGGGCCACATGATGCAAGGTGGAAGCCTTGTGTGTGGGTGCCCAAGGTTCTTGTGTCTAGTGTTAAGGGACCCAAACCAACTTGGGTGCCTAAAACACGTGCTTGATTTTCTTTATAGGAATACTCCTCCGGTGGGGCAATATGGATGCTTGATAGTGGATGCTCAAATCATATGACCGGAGAGAGATCAATGTTCTCCACACTTGATCATGACAATCTACCAAGTGGAGGCATATCATTTGGAAATGACAACAAGGGAAAGGTAATTGATCATGGACGGATTGACGTCACCCATGACCTTTCAATTAGTAATGCTTATCTTGTAAATGGTCTAGGATACAACTTGATGTCCATTTCACAACTTTGTGAGATGGGCCTTAGTTGTCTCTTTGACGATGATGGGGTGACCGTGTTTAGGAAGAAAGATTCCTCAATAGCTTTCAAAGGGTATTTAGAGGACAAGATCTATCTTGTTGATTTTACCAACAAAGAGGGATCTAACCTAAATACGTGTTTGGTTGCTAAAACCACCTTGGGTTGGCTATGGCATCGCCAGCTAGCTCATGTTGGGATGAGAAATCTTTCCAAACTCCTAAAAGGTGGTCACGTTGTTGGACTAAAGGATGTTACTTTTGAAAAGGACAAAATATGTAGCGCTTGTCAAGCCGGAAAGCAAGTTGGAGCGGCACATCCCTCAAAACAATGATGACAACGACAAGACCGTTGGAAATGCTTCACATGGATCTATTTGGACCGGTCACCTACATAAACATTGGCGATAACAAATATGGCCTTGTAATTGTTGATAATTATTCTCATTTCACTTGGGTATTCTTTTTGAAGGACAAAAGTGAAACACAAGGTATCCTAAAGAGGTTCTTGAGGAGAGCCCAAAATGAGTATGAAGTGAAGATCAAGAAAATAAGGAGTGACAATGGAACCAAGTTCAAGAATACACAAGTTGAAGAATACCTTGATGAAGAAGGCATCAAGCATGAATTCTCCGCACCATACACTCCACAACAAAATGGGGTAGCCGAAAGGAAGAACCGCACGCTCATAGAGATGGCAAGAACAATGCTTGATGAGTACAAGACACCGGACACTTTTTGGGCCAAAACCATCAACACCGCATGCCATGGAACAAATAGACTATATCTTCACAAGATCTTGAAGAAAACACCATATGAGCTTCTCACCGGTAACCTTCCAAATGTTTCATACTTTCGTGTCTTTGGGAGCAAATGCTTTATTCTTAACAAGAAACCCAAATCCTCTAAGTTTGCCCCTAAGACACATGAAGATTTTCTCCTTGGATATGGAATTAACGTCTATGCATATCGAGTCTTTAATAAAGACACTGGTGTTGTTGAAATCACCCAGGATGTGCAATTTGATGAATCTAATGGCTCTCAAGTAGAGCAAGTAAATCCAAGTGATATAGGTGATGAAGCTCCTTGTGATGCAATAAGGAACATGACAATAGGAGAGATAAGACCACAAGACCCAAACTCAAGGCAAGATGAACCATCTCCACAAGAGCCACTTGATGAACAATATCAAGGGAGAGACCAAGATCATGGTGACGATCATGGTCAAGGTAACAACCAAGATCAAGCTCAAGATGGTGGGGATAGAGACACTCAAGATGATATCAATCAAGAAGAAGAAGATGCATCTAGGCCAATTCATCCACGAGTACGACAAAGCATTCAAAAGGATCACCCCGTAGACAACATTCTTGGAGATATCCAAAAGGGGGTAACTACTAGATCTCGAATGGCCACCTTTTGTCATCATTACTCGTTTGTTTCCTCTTTGGAACCTCTTAAGGTGGAACAAGCTCTTCAAGACTCGGATTGGGTGATGGCCATGTAAGAAGAGTTAAACAACTTTGAAAGAAATAAGGTGTGTTCATTAGTGGAGAGACCCAAGCAAAATATTGTAGGTACAAAATGGGTTTTTCGCAATAAGCAAGATGAGCACGGTGTAGTTGTGAGAAACAAGGTAAGGCTCGTCGCAAAAGGCTACTCACAAGTAGAAGGTTTGGACTTTGGTGAAACTTATGCACCCGTAGCTAGGCTTGAGTCAATTCGTATTTTACTTGCCTATGCTACTCACCATGGCTTTAAGCTTTTTCAAATAGATGTGAAAAGTGCATTTCTTAATGGCCCTATTCAAGAAGAGGTGTATGTACAACAACCTTCGGGGTTTGAAGACCCAAAGAAACCAAACCATGTGTACAAACTTCACAAAGCTCTCTACGGCCTCAAGCAAGCTCCTCGAGCTTGGTTTGAACACGTCAAGGGATACTTGATCAATAAGGGCTTCACACTTGGCAAGGCCGATCCTACTCTCTTTACAAGAAAAGTTGACAATGATTTATTTGTTTGCCAAATATATGTTGATGACATCATATTTGGTTCTACTAATCAATCTTTTTGTGATGAGTTTGCCAAGATTATGACTAGGAAATTTGAGATGTCCATGATGGGGGAGTTGAAGTTCTTTCTAGGCTTTCAAGTTAAGCAACTTGAAGAGGGGACCTTCATAAGTCAAACCAAGTACATATAAGACATACTCAAGAAGTTTGACATGGAGAATGCTAAACCTAACAAAACTTCCATGAAGACAAACGGACACCTTGGGCTAGATGTAAACGGTAAACCCGTGGATCAAAAGGTATACCGCTCCATGATTGGCTCCTTGCTTTATCTTTGTGCATCTAGGCCCGATATCATGCTTAGTGTGTTCATGTGTGCAAGATTCCAAAGTGCTCCAAAGGAAAGCCACCTCGTGGCGCTGAAAAGAATTCTATGATATTTAGTTCACACCCCAAACTTTGGATTGTGGTATCCCAAGGGCTGCAAGTTCCAGCTAGTCGGGTATTCCGATGTCGACTACGTCGGATGTAAAGTAGATAGAAAAAGTACCTCCGGGACGTGCCAATTCTTGGGTAGGTCCCTTGTGTCATGGTCATCCAAGAAACAAAATTCCGTTGCCTTATCCACGGTCGAAGCGGAGTATGTGGCAGCCGGAAGTTGTTGTGCCCAACTACTTTGGATGCGACAAACACTGAAGGACTTTGGATACACTATGACCAAAATTTCACTCCTATGTGACAATAAGAGTGCTATCATGATTGCCTATAACCCCATTGATCACAATCGAACCAAGCATATAGATATCCGGCACCACTTCTTGAGAGATCATTCTATAAAGGGGGATATTGATATTAGCTATGTTAGAACCGATAAACAACTAGCCGATAATTTTACCAAACCCCTAGATGAGAAACGGTTTTGTGAACTTAGGAGCGAACTAAATATTCTTGACTCATCCAACTTGGAGTAGAATCTTGTGCTTTGATTAGTGTATTGATCATGCAAAATCTTTCTTGAAACCAAAATCTTTTCAAAAATCTCATATTGTTTTTGTTTTCAAACAAAATTCTTTGATCACTAGATCATATTGTCAATACTTGTGAATATAGCTTTGATTTTTGATTTGTTACTATTCACAAGTTGAGACAAGCTTTATACTCCATATGTAACTTGTCCATAAGTTCAATCTTGCAGCAGTTATTGCCTCTTTCCTATAAATAACGGAACTTCTGTGACCTTTTCACGGAACTTCCATCGTCCACGGAAGTTCTGCCAGAACTTTCGTGAGGACAGACTGAGAAGTGTTTCAATCTGAGACTGACGAAACTTCCGTTGCCCAACGACGGAACTTTCGTCATTCTCTGGTTAGGTCGGGCGCGGAAGTTCTGTAAGAACTTCCGTGAGAGAAGCTTGTAGCGCGTCTCAACCCGAGACTGACGGAACTTCCGTCGCCCAACGATGGAACTTCTGTCAGTCCCTGGTTAAGTCGCCCCACCCTTTCTTTCTTCTTCCTCCAACTAGCCACTCTTCTATTTTCTCCTCCCTCTCCTCTCCTCAAACCCTAAGTGGCGATTTGTGGCAATTTGGAGATCCAACCGGCGTTTCCCTTGGATTTGATGGAGATTCAACACCTTCCCCACGGAAGTTTCACGATCTCCATCAACTTTCTCATCTCTATTGCACTAGGTGTGTGAACATGGTCCGCACCAAGAATGCCTCCAATGATCCAACCGTCCGTGAGGAATCAAGTGAGGAGGAACATCAAGCCTCTCCCGACAATTCCTCCTCCTCCCACGACGATCTTATACCACTTGCCAAGAGAAGAAAGCTCGTGATGAAGAGAAGGGTAGGACAGGGGAGCAGTTCCGGGGCTCAAATAGTTTCAGTTGGTCAAGGAGGCGCTCTTCCTCCTAGAAGGGCACTTGATAAAGGGAAGAAGCCGGTCAAGGAAACCCACCCCAAACCCCGCCCCAAGCCACGCAAGAGCAAGTCAACAAGCAATGAGCCCTTGAACATTGTGAGGGATCTTCGAGTCCATGCTCCCGTCTACCCCCCTCATCATGATTTCAAGGACTACAAGAAGGATGCCGAGGCACTACATACCACAAGAAGGCAAAATCAGTATCTTGTGACTGATAAAGAGGCTAGTGATCCCTGGTTCCTCACTTGGTTTCACCAAGACTACTACATGTCTATGATCATTGACACGAATCGGAAGAACCGGTTGGCAACTCATCAGTGGATTGACTGGAAATACATGGAGGACAAGGATGAGTCAACCTTTAATGAGATAGTGGGAGCTTGCAAGGCACGGAATGTGTATGACCTCATGGGGTTTACTTATGATTGAAATGAGGAGGTCATCTGTTAGTTCTACTCCACCTTGTACATTGATGGACGAGGCTATGTTCATTGGATGACACAAGGTGTGCAACATGTGGTATCCCCCTCTCGCTTTGCCACTTTCTTCTTTCAGGATGCTGAGGCAGATGATGCAAGGGATAGGCTCTCCTGTGAGCCTGTGTTGAAGGACTCTGAACTAAGATTCATGTATGAGGACCTTCAACCCAAATATCTAGGCACTACTCATGGCATGCACAACTTCTTCTTCACACTCAACAGGCTGCTCCGGGTGACTATTGCTCCTAAGGTTGGGTATGCCACTTCTCTTGTTGAGCACTCCAGGAATGTTCTTGCTAGATTCAGAGATGGAGTTGCAGCCTTCAGTGTGATGGACCTCATTACTCAGGAGATCTACTCGGCCTCTTTGGACACTCGGAAGGTGCTACCCTTTGCTCCCTATCTTATGAAGATGATTGAGGCTGAGACTGGATTGATTTTTGAGAAGGAGTGCAAGCATCAGTTGTTGAGACCCCGTGTGCCTAAGCTCACTCGCCCTCATCATGCGACTATCCGGAGGGAGTTAGCCGATGAACGGGTAGCTAGGGCGGCAGCAGCCGCCCCTCGTGCTTCAGCCTCCACTCCTCCACCTGAAGCATCTCGCCGCCGTCCATCATCACCTATTGCTGCTATGCTCAAGAGCATCTTGAATGCTTGTTGCTTCAATGCTAAGGAAAATTGGGAGAACAAGAAGCGCATTAAGAAGCAAGTGCGGCGCTACAAGAGAGACCAAAGAGCTCAAGGCCACGAGGTGTCTCCGGATGGCTCTGAGTGTGAGCCCGATGGTGAGCCACCGGTCTTTGAGGATCCCCTTGCCAGCTATGATTGTGATGATCTTGCTCCTCCAACCGCTCTTACACAAGCTACACAAAAAGGCGAGGATGAAGGCCACGAAGAAGAGGGTGATGCCGAGGACGACGAGGACACTGATGACAACACCGGTGATGATGACTAGTACCTTTCTCTTATCTCCTCCTCCTCTCATTCTTTTTGGTGCCTTGATGCCAAAGGGGGAGAGATGAGTGAAAAGGATATTTGTTTCAGAGGCTTTGTAATAGGATAGTGATGAACCTATGGACTAGTTCCCTCTCTATTTGCTTTGTGTGTGAAACATATTTGTGAACCTTTTGTAATAACTCTATTGTTCTTATGTCATGTGTGGTGCTTGTTTCTTCTAATTTATAGTTTGGTTGTGATGCTTGTTTATTGCTTTATCACTTTGCTTCACACTTGTACACCCTTTAGGCACCCCACTTTTTACAAAATATAGGGGGAGCTCCTTCACATGTCTTTGTGAATCATGCATATCTTTAGGGGGAGCCTCACTATATTTTGTTGTTCTCTCTCTTGATTATATTTCTATATCCTTTTAATCTATTGTCATCAACCACCAAAAAGGGGGAGATTGAAGATGCATCTAGGTCCCCTAGTGGGTTTTGGTGATTAATGACAAAATATTAAAATTGTACTAACATGCTTATAAAGAAAATGTGCAGATCATCAAGAGAAAAGTTAATTACCCACTAATGTGAGAAAATCTATCCCTCAATAAAAGTGAAAAGAAAATGGCTCATAGCGGTTCAAGTTTAGCATTTATGCTTTTTGTTTTGAGTCATAGGTATGCCGAACTATTAAGAGGGGTAAAACTTATCTTGCTAGTAAGGGAAACATTGTGCTCAAGCTCTAAATCAATTCGTTTGAAAACTTAGCCAACAAAGCCTAAGAATCAACCTTTTACTTAGCAAGACAGAGAGTGACGGAAGTTCCGTGAGTCCTCTCACGGAAGTTCCGTCGGCGTCAGGTCTAGCCTTGATGTTAACCCGAGAGTGACGGAAGTTCCGTCACCTAGTGATGGAAGTTCCGTCAGTGTTGGGTTTCTACCGTCTGCACACCCGAGAGTGACGGAAGTTCCGTCACCCCATGACGGAAGTTCCGTCTCCAAGAACCTTCGTGGCTCTCACGCAATTTCTGTGAGCCTCCTTCCAGTCTAACCGAGAGTGACGGAAGTTCCGTCACCCCACGATGGAAGTTCCATCTCCAAGAACCACCGTGGCTCTCACGGAAGTTCTGTGAGTCTCCTTTCCTTCTCGTCAAACCAAGAGTGACGGAAGTTCCGTCACCTTTTGACGGAAGTTCCGTCACAGCATCGTTTGCTCTCTGCCAGTGCTTTACAATGGCTAAATTTGAATTGACGGAAGTTCCGTGGGTAACCACGGAATTTCCGTCAGACCCAGAAAATACACCAACGGCTAGTTTTTGAGCTCTCACTATAAATAGAGTACCCCTTCCCCCGTGGGAAGGGTTGGATTCTTTACCATTTCACTCACTCTTCAGCTAGAGCTCTCCTCTCTTACTCCTAGACTTGTTCTTGAGATTCCAATCCAAGTGAGAGAGATCTAAACACAAAATGATTGAATCCATCCACTCAAAATCTTGAGCACATCTTTCCCTCCCCATCAAGATTTGATTTGCTTGTTACTCTTGGAGACTTGGTCTCTTAGACGGCTAGGCGTCACTCTTGAACTCCCAACTTTGTGTGGTGAGTCGAGGACGCTTGTGAAGGTGTGATTCGCCTCTGGAGGAAAAGAATCAAGTGGAGAAAGAAATCCAAACATGATCTTTGTGATTGCTTGGCGGGGAAAAGGGTTGAGAGAGACCCGGTCACTTTGTGTGGCTCATCAACAAGGACGTAGGAACTACTTAGTGTGGTTGCCGGATCTCGGGTTAATTCTTGTGTCTCTCTTTACTTTTCGGCTCTCATATTTGTGCTTGTTTATTTCTTTCATATTATTGTGCTTGTATCATTTGTTAATTGTGTAGCTAGTCTTCATTCAAGAATTCTAGGCTTACATTATATTAGCTTCACTTCTACCAAGCTAGTGTTTCCTTCTCTTTGTTATCCGTATTGTTCATTGCTTAGAGGAAGGGTAGTGAGAAGTTCTGTCATTCCGTGGCGACGGAAGTTCCGTCGATCCCAACGGAAGTTCCGTTACTTCTGGTTATTTGATTATCCTTTAGTGCTTTTTTAGGATTATTTTTAGATTGCCTATTCACCCCCCCCCCTCTAGGCAACTTTCAGGGTCAGAGGTGACCGGACTGTATGGTCACTATGTGGAGTTTTCTAGGACTTAGCGCGAGGAGCAAGGACTCTAACTGCAGGAGACTCCATACAGACTGGACGGTCCGGTCAGTAGGAGTGCAGGGACGACAGAGAGGTTGCAATTTGTGGACCTTCCTGGAATGGAGAGAGAAAGTGGACTGAACGGTCTGGTCTAGTGACCGGACAATCCGATCAGTAGGAGTTCAGCACAGGGCAGAGAGCCGTTGGAGCTCAGTTTGCAGTGACCGGACGGTCCGGTCAGGCAGTGACCAGACAGTCCGGTCTGGAGGCTCAGAAAGCTGATTTGTGGAGCAACGGCTAGTTTGAAGTTGAGAGCCTATATAACTTTGTTGCTGAGGTCTTGGAGACCTCTCTTGGCTAGTGGAATACCTGAGAGCATTTGGTAAGGTCCAAGAGAAAAAGAGGAGAACACTAGGAGAGGATATTGGATATCTTGAGAGTTCTAGTGAGAGTAACAAGGAGCTACCTTGCACATCGAAGGCTAGGGTGTCCATGAGGATGTAATCTAGGTTGTTACTCTTGGTCTATGGTGAGACCTAGACTGGTTAGGTGTCGGTGATCGAGCCTATCGTGATCGGTTGTGAAAGCCATCACAAGTTTGTAGATGGTTTGAGCCCGTCGTTGGAAGGGGCATCAATAGTGAGCGCCCGTGTCGGCTCGGGAAGTCTGACAATTTCTCGAGGGAGGCGAGCTTGTGCTTTGTGCAGTGGTGACGCACACCGTGTCTTTACTCGAGGAGTGATTGCGGGTTCATAGGCAAGAACTCCACTTGGTGGCGGGAAAGACCGAGACTCCGGCGGGAGTGGTCCAACGAGGACTAGGGGAAGGCGCCATCCTTCCGAGACATCGGGAAAAATCATGAGCATTCGTTGACCCTCTCATTACTATTCTGTAATTGTGTGCTCTAGTGATAGGGTGACTTGTGGCTTGCATAGGCTAGTGTGTTTAGCTTCTACGCTTTGCTTTGCATTATAAACACTAGCATGTGTAGGGTCTTGGCCTACTAGAATTATTTAGGTTACAATGACTCATTAGGTTTTAGAAGCATGAAACTGAAGTATTTGGATTTATGGTCGGCCCACCGATTCACCCCCCCCCCCCCCCCCTCTCGGTAGGCCTTCGGTCCTTACAACTACACTTGCTACATTTTCAAGAAGAGGAGGAAGCCCAAGAAGTTTGAGAGCAGAACTAATAAGGGCATTCTTGTTCAGTATTCAGGGGCTTCCAAAGCATACCGGGTCTACAACTCAACCACAAAATGTGTGAAAGAATCTTATGATGTACAATTTGATGAGTCAAATGGTTCGCAGAGAGGAGATGAGTTTCATAAAGTGAACATTAAAGATGAGTCTATGAGGGAAGCCTTGAGAAACATGCCCATGGACGTTTTACCTCACGAGGCCTATAATGGTAATATTGATGAGCTCTCAACTCCACCACAACAACTAACCTCTTCCTTCGAGGTGCAAGAACCAAACTAAGATGTCATTGTCTCTCACACTAGCTCCTCCCATGATTCATTAATAATGCATCCACCTAACCATGAAGGAACCCAAGAGAGAAGTGACCCGAAGCCTGTACATATACTTCACCTAGAGCTCCTCTCAGGAATTGTGATTTGCAGGAGGCACTTGTCAATCACTTCATGTGGTAGAATCCTCCATATACCTCGAAAGAAGTTTATCCTACACACAATATCATAAATGCTCAAGAGAGTCTCATAAAGGTCACCATTCGGATTTCACACAAATTCATCAAATTGAAAGAAGAGATCATGTTGGTGAGCTCGACAAAGATGCCAATATCAATCTTATGGTGAAGGAGGCGGAGGTGCCAGAGCCATAGTGGTTAGATTGATCATCTTGAATAATCATGTGAGCATTGTGTTCGGCGCTCCTCTCACACCAATGTGTGGTCCATCCGAAGTGCTTGGAGTAGAACTTGGAATGGCAGTTAAGGTAGAGGTTGAAGAAACACTTGATGAAGTGCTTGGTGTAGGTTTTGATCTGAAGGGGTCGTAGAAGTTGTTGCAAGGCAATCTTGCGAAGGGGTCAAAGAAGTTGGAGCAAGATGCAACTCTTTTCCCTTTGCTTGATGATGCTTCATGGTTTGCCTTGAATATCTTCTTTCCCATCAAGCTTGCAGTGATCTCCTCATTCTTAAAGAGCAGCCCAATCATATCATCAACAGAGAGATCCTTGTCAATGATGAGATCAAGGGTGACATAGAGGGGCTTGCTGCTAGGGAGCAAGGTGAGGATCTTCTGAACTATCATTATCTTTGGAAGTTTGGAAGGTCCTTCAGTTGTTTCAATTTTATCCACAATACCTTGCAAGTGAATAAGAGAATCAAGTAAGTCCTCATTATCATTGCCATGAAAAGCAAAGAACTCCTCAACAAGTGAATCACTAGCATTATCAACAAAAGGCTCACAATCATCATTAATACTAATCATGCAAGAAGAGCAAGCAAGATCAAGAGACACATCATTATCAATCTTCACATTAGGCACACTAGTAGAGCAACATATCAAGTTATCACAAGAAGGATCTAGGCATTCAATAGAACAAGGCACATCCACAGAAACATCATCATACACATGATCATTGGTAAAGGTATTGGCAAAGTCCACAAGCGTATCCATCAACTCATCCAGAATCATGGCATCTAAGTAGCTTTCCAAGCAATCCTTCCATGTGCCATGACCCAACCCCGAATGGGATGACATCCTAACTCAATGCGGTCACTACTTAAGGTCGTTAAGCCCTATGATGAGCACTTGACTCTGATACCATATGAAAGGATCAAGTGTCCGAGAGGGGGGGGGGGGGGGAGGGAGGGAGGGGGAGGTTGAATTGGGAACTCACAATATGTACCAAATTCGTCAATTTCTTAAACCAAACACTTAATCAACTCCTATAACAATTCTTGTGGTGATCACAGTATCAAGAGAATAAACCTACAAAAGGAAAGGTATCCTATGCATACTAGTAGATCACGCAACACAATTAACTCCTATGCAAGCTAGTAATCAAATACACGTGAAAGCAAACAATAAGCTAGCAAAGGAGCCTACTCATGCAAAGCTACAAGATAAAGAACTTCAGCACACAAGCATGAGTCGCGCAATACATACGAGGGTGATCAATCAAGCCAAAACAACTCCTATACATGCTAGTGATCAAATACGGAAGCTAAACACTGCTAGCAAGTAAAGAAACTTATTCATGCAAGTTTACAAGGTAATCAACTAGAGTAAGGCAAGCACACAAGCATGAATAGTATGGTATATAAATGCGAAAGATAAAACATCATAGTAAGGAGAGGGCCAAAGAATGCTCATGATTTTTTGCTCGAGGTCTCGAAAGGATGACGCCTTTCCCTAATCCTTGTTGGACCACTCCCGCCGGAGTACCGGTCCCTCCCGCCACCAAGTGGAATTCTCGCACACGAGCCCACAATCACTTCCGGAGTGAAGACACGGTTGCATCGCTGCTACCACCAAGGGACAATCTTGCCGCCCTTGAGAACTTGCCGGACTCCCCGAACCGATACAGGCGCTCACTATCGATACCCCTTTTAATGGCGGGCTCAAACCATATACAAACATGTGACGACCTTCACAACCAATCATGATAAGCTTGATCACCGACACCTAACCGGCTAGGTCTCACCATAGATCAAGAGTAATGTCATATATCACACCCTAAAGGACACCCTAGCCTTACATGTGGATACATGCTCAAGTTACTCTCACTAGCACTCTTAAGATATCCAATATCCTCCCCTAGGACTTCTCTCTTTTCCCCTTGGCTTCTCATAGATGCTCCTAGCAATTTCAATGGCCAAGAGAGATCTCCAAGACCTCAACAACAAGTTTATATAGGCTTGCAACCTCAAACTAGTCGTTGCTCCATGAAATCAGCTTTCTAGGCATACAAACCATACAGTCCGGATACTGCCTGACCGGACCATACGATCACTCTGGACGGCTCCTCCCAAGCTCTCGCTCCTCTATCCATGGTTGGCTTCTGTACAGACCAGACTGTTCGGTCTCTTCGACTCTCGCTCATGCCAGAGAGTGTCCAAAACTGCTTCTCTCTGTTTCTGCTCCCATCCACACAGACCAGATCGTCCGGTCTGTAGACTAGACCGTTCGGTCTCTATGGGCCTTCATGCAACAGATTCTCTCCAGACCTTCTATCCGGTCACTATCTTCAGAAGCTGAAACTCCTCATGCTCGCTTGACTTCGTTTCCCAGCTTCCTCCAACAACTCCTTGACTTCTCCATTGCCACCTAGTGTATATGATTTCACTGAGCATCCATGCACTTGTGACCTAAGAGATATGATCTAGACCCCTTTGATAGTCGGATTTTTCTTATGAACTCAAAGCTCTAACATCTAGACAAGTATTCTAAACACTTGCTTCTAACTTGTCCTTAGTCTTGATCCATCTCCATCAACCCTTGATTCCATCAAGCACATCAAGCTTCATGATTGTGGTTATTATCATCAATCGTCAAGACAAGCATCAATGATCATCATTAAGTAGAAAAGGTTTCCTACACGTACAACACTCGTATAGACATTAGTCACATTTCATATTTATTATTTATCATCAAAATATTCATACCTTGGAGTGATCTTAATGGTCATGAACCTGAGTATGTTTTACTTTAAACATGGTAATCAGTGATATGTCTATACAAGTGACATTCCGCATCTCCTCTCCTATCTCCCCTATCACAGGACACCTTGAAACCACGTAAAAAACTGAAAAACAACAATTGTAGTTTGCCTTTTGATAAAGGTAACATGCTTCAAAAGGAAACCATATAAGCTTATTGTATCACTTATTAATAACCATATAATTTTGCTTTCCTCCGCCCTTAGCTCTAATCTCAGTATATGGAGCTAAGTGGAACAATGTGCTTATACATACAGTTTTCTGATACCAACGTGTGGTGCATTTCACTAAAAGTTAAATCACCTTTTCACAAAAAATAAATATACTTTTTAACAACTTTTTTTTGTTCTCTTTTGAATTGCTTTCCCAGCTTCGCATCACCTTCATCCTCATCTTTGAAATAGTCACTAGCACAAGGAGGCCAAATCAGAGCCTGTCAGTCTTGAGAGCTAATAGTAATCGTCACCGCAGAAGGCTTTCTCTTGTAATCCGGATGGATCCAATTCAATTTCGCTAGAGACGCATGATGCAAGGTTGGGAACGCGCTACTGTACAGACGAAACAGAGCCCAAAAGTGTTGCATTAGATGACTACTAATGCCAAAGGTAGATGCCTGATCATTTTTGTTCATGCTAGCAGCATTGGTCAATTCAGAGAAAAATTAATAGCTCTGCACACTTTGTTCCTTTTTCGTTCTGTACGTTAGTGCCGCTACTAAATATTTGGCGAGACGACCTCCACCAATTCACTCAAAAAAAAATTCTGCTAGTGCCGCTACTAAAGCATGGGAGAGGAGCGCCAACCACATCGAGTCACCTTCAAGCACCATGAACTACAGCAGACAGCGCGACACGACGCACCGCCATTCATGAGAAGAGCCGCTAATAATCAGCAAATGCCCTCTCCTGGATGGCACCTCAGAAAAGGATAAACCTGATGCGGATTTTTACTTGTTATGACAAACATCGTGTCATAAGCTAGTGGAAAATTATTATATCCAGTGTCACAGCATTAGCTCTTATGGGGAGCACCAAAATCTTCTCGAGTACACGCTACAAAAAGTGTGACACTATCGTCACTAACCGTGACATGATAAACTGAATGCAGAAAGAATGAAAAGTAAACTCGTGAGCAGACTAGACACGAAGGGTTCATCGAAGCCGGTGGTTGCTGCTTATTGCCAGCAGTTAATACAAGTCTAATTAAAGTAGGGCTAGCTGCTTGTTTTTGTATCTTTGAGCGGTAGTTTAATGGTGATTGAAACTCAAAGTACTTGGGGATAATCTGGAGCGGAGTCAACTTATAAAAACAAAAGAACGTGATTATTAACCAACCACACAAGTATCCATTCTGTACAACATAACCTTATAACAATGAGCTTATCCATTCTGTAGGCATCATCTCAATTTAATAGTAACAATTGAACTACTACTGCTACCTTAAAAGTGTCATATAAGCCCATAGCCATGACTCGGCTTGAAATGACACATGATTGGTCACGACAAAAAGACACGCAAAATTATTCAGAAAACTAGGCATGACGGTCAACTTGTCTTTGTCTTCCCCTGGTCCAAGTTAAAGCCGCTAAATGGCCTGGCACACTTAAACAATTTGTCAGCCGGCATCCAACGAAAGAGCCAACCCAAAACAAATATAAGGGGCAGTTTGATAGAGCTCCACTTCTGATCCTTCTGAGAATTACTCCTGATTCTCCTGAGAAGTGATTTTATCACTGAAAGTGATTCTCTTTTATTCTCTAAAATAAACTCTTAGAATTAGGATAGAGAATCACTTCTCAGAATCAGGACAAGCTATTTTTTTTCAGCTCTCAGCTCCTTAGTTTATTTTAGAAATTACTTCTCAGAATCAGTAGAGAATCACTTTTCCTAAAAAACTATATTTGACAGAGCTCTATGGATTCTGCCTGATTCTCAGCTCCGTAGAGCTCTGCCAAACTGCCCCTAAATCGAGCGAGTTCGTGTCAGTACTCCGTAGCAACATGAACGTCGTTTCACTTGCATATGGCCAAGTGCATTTGACCAGTAACGTCCATTATCGTCCATGGGAAAGAATCATAAAAAGATAATATTGACTCGTAAAAAATTCAAGATAATATAACAGCAGTAAAGACGGAGAAACAACCTATGGCACATGGAAAAGAAATTGTAAGGCGATGCAGAGCGGGAGTATATGAACCAGTGAAGCAAGTTCAAGCGAACCAACTTGACTCACCATGGTAACAAGCCAAATCATACAAGAAGCTATAGCAAAGCACAAGGGTGCAAGACATGAGAGAATCTGGCCCGGAAACCAAATACCCGGCCAGCTCCAACTCCTAGCTCAACAAGACTACGCATTAGCCCCGAGGTATCCCGCTCTACCTACTGATTTCAAGCAAACACAAATCATTTACTTCTACGAACAAAAGTAAAAACAAATTCAGCACCATAATTAAGCTAGCAGCACATGAGCAGTTAGGCATCGGGGCATTTCATAGTGAAATTCTTGTCACCGAAACCTTATGTGTCGATGCACGGCATTTACCACAAAAGAGCTATTAGATGGATTTTCCTGGCACAGTGAAAAAAAATAGCAGATTAGGAATGCAAACGAAATTCATAAAAGTTCAAATTCTCACGATGTCAAAGCAGGAAGATGAAATGAGTTCAGGCAGTTGTCTATTAGATTAATCCTGGATACACAAGGACAGTTAACATGTACACAAGGCTTCCAGGTGACATCTGGTAAAAACATATCATGTGACTCATATCCGTACGGTCAAAAAAATATTTCCTCAGAAAGTTCAAACTTGTTTTGAGCATCATCAACATCTACGTGTCTTTATAAATGGGCAACAATGACCAGTTAACAACATCAATAGTATAATCAGTTAATCCCTGCCTCCCTCGATACTTTTCAATCTACAGAGGTTTGGGGTTTGTTGATGGGAGGGAATCCAGAGAGGTCTTGATTGATCTGGCAGATTGCTGAAAAGAGAACTCACTGTAGCATTGGTTATATGGACTTCTTATCAATCAAGCTCAACTTTGAGAATCTGATGAGGGTTCACCGACATTAACTGTTTCAGTGGCAACTGTGGCATCTGAGTTAGCATCAGGGCTGACACTTAAAACCTGATCAGGCTTCTCCTTCTGCATCTCTACATCATGGCTACAAGACACCTCCTGAGCTTCTGCATCAGCCATCTCCTCATCATCATCGCCTCCTGTGTGCTCTGTTCCATTTGGTACTGATCCAGTAGAACCCGGTGCACTTTCAGTATCCACGTCAACAGCATCTGCAGCACCTATGTTTTCCGTTATTTGTGCACCTTCTGAACTTTGTGGCCCGCCATGAGCAGCTGGATATGGGTCAGTGCACTTGGTCATCGTTGATGTGACAAGAAGATTCTACAGTTTGCAACAATAGGTTAACATATCAATATCTACTTTCATGAAAGAATCCAGAGGTCAGCACTTACAACATTAAAAAGAACAGACCCAGTGCTGTAAGCTCTCACGATAGGTGGGGTCTGGGTCAGCACTTTAAACATTAGTTAACAAAAAAACAGTCAGCAGATGTATTTTCAAGAAGTGAGCACCCAGGCATGAAAACAACTGTTTGAACTATCTAGCTCTAAGTATTATTTTAGTATATTCAAACAGGTCAAATTTGTTTTGGCGTTTAATGGTATAGACTAGCAATGACCACTCAATACTGTTTCAGGCATCGTAGGTCAAGATATTGTACTTCACTTCAAGGGGTAATCCAACACGGCAATACCAGCAAGTTGAACTCACTCGCACACTAAAGAAACCAATATTCTGAATGCAAAAAATGAAAGGTCAGCTAACGAACCTTCTCCAATGCCAAGGCAAGCTTTGGCAATTTTGTATATGTTCCTTTTGGATCCAACAAAATCTGTCAACAGAAACTCAATGTAAGCCCTTTTTTTTTTTTCTAAACAGAGCAAACACAAAATATGTATGGGAACACACAAGTTTCTGTTCATGAATAACATAAAAAACGTTTGATTGCTACGATAAATTTTTTGAAACAAACAGAAAGGGCAAAATATCACCTCACAAAGCCTTTGCAGTGTAAATGGAGGACCTTCTTCAAACCTGAAAAGGGCTGCAAACAAATTCAACACAATTAAGTATCTGCAAATGGTCCACAAAAGAATATCAGGCATTACTCAGTCTGCAATAAATCAGCAGATGTGCTGCTGGGTTGTGTCTGTTGTGTTGCCATGAAAATGCACCACTTTCTTAATGCATATCTAAATCCTTTTGCAAAGTTCATTGTCAGGAAATGAGAAAAGAAAATCTGCTAAAAGCTGTTCTCTAAAAGTAACAGAGGAACACAAATGCACAATACTGGTGCAGAAATGTAGAACACCACTAGCTCAGCAAAAAATTAAAAAGTCCCTAGCCTTTAATATCAATGAAATAAACTTAACTGTTGAATGATAACAAGATAGGAACTAATTCTTGACTGGAAACCACACCAAATTTAGTAATTAGCAGTTAGTGTGGATACTAGGACTGTTCCAGATCAAAGAAGGTCCAGAAATGCATAGTTACAACATTCAATAATTTTTTGCTTACTTCAATAGTGTAACTAAATGAAAAGTATGTACCATCATTTAGCCGGTTAACAAGCTCGGAATATGGCTCTCCTAGTAACCCCTGTTGTGGCCCATCCTCTTGGTCGATCATTTGAGCCTCAGAATATCCAGCCAAGGCCTTGAAATGATAAATACCACTTTAGATGACCGAGCTACAACACTCTATTAAAGATACTCAAAAAATGAACAAAACCTAACAGTTGACAAACCATTTTCAGAGGCGTACCTCCCCATACCTGCTTCAATTGAAGAGACAGCAAACCCTTGAGAAAACTCCAGTCATGCCTGAAAAACAGAAGTTAATCACAGGCATAGAGGCAACCCTTGAGAAAACTCCAAGTGTGACACTGGCTGCCTGGATTTGAAGCCTGCGGATCGCACGAATAGTTGGAATTTAAAATACAAGCCCATCTCCCAGCTACGGCATGGTGGTCTCCCGTGCTGCCCACATGTGCGTGCGCCACGCGGTATCCAAGCTGCCGGCATGGGCATGCACAGGTGACGCCCTGCCCCGGCTGGTTTTGGTGGGTTCCTCTCTTAATACAATGTCAGGGGGACGTTGGACCCCCTGATCAAGTTATTTTTTTTGTCACAAGCATAGAGCTTCAATTCTAATTGTTTTGTCCTGATGTAGTACATAAAGCAGCCAATGAAACTCAATGTTAACAATACAATTATGTGCTTGCCTCCCTGAGGCTAGTACTTAAATAATTTATATTTTATGTTTTCGCATTATACTCTACTATGACCAGTGATGGAGCTTGGTGGCAAACTCGGGGGGGGGGGGGGGGGGGGGGGGGGTGCAAATTTGCCCATTGGCCTGCACTAAGCTCCGTCCCTGTCTATGACCAAGGCAAGCACCATCGATTTAAAAGAGCTCATTTGCAGTGTGTTACATTTATCTTGCATAACAAAACGATGCCACTTGCACTTCGTTAAACCTATAAAAATATTTAATCCATCAAAGAATTGAAAACAGTGCAAAAGCAGGTCTCAAAGTTTCATACCAAAATTTTCCAGTGTCAGCAATAACTTCAATGATGCTTCTCATTTCCTCGGGAGTGACATTGACATGTACCTCTGTATCCCTCATTTCCTCAGGAGTGACATCAACATGTACCTCTGTATCCCTAAAATGAAATAAATTCCATCAACACTGAGAGGCTAATTAAGAAAACAAGGTAGATTCTATATTTCACTATGAATAAATTTGGTAAGTACAATTAATCATATAGGATGCTTTTACTGTTAATATTGTATCTAAAAAATACGAACAATGCGTTGACAGACTCAATTTTATACATGGAAGGGAACACTATGGATTTTCTGGGAATTTCTGCGACAGCTCAATTTCTGAGTGGAACTTTCCATTATGTCATAAAAAAGTGTTTTCATATGGAAAACTCAATCCATCAGTATTTTTCCCAAGAACATCTTGGTGTATACTTGGTTTAGCCATATGCAAATGATGAACAGCTTAATACTGAAAAAAAAATGCTTTCTGCTACAATTTATTGGGTAGTACTACAGGTATATTGTAAGAGAAAATGGCGCTCCTTTTGCGCTCTGTAGACTACATAATCATCCAAAACAACACTTTCGTGACTAGAGGAATATATTTCTGTTGTAATGCAAGGTGAAACTACTTACAATGAGATCAGGCTTCTCAAACTAGAAGACAAAAAGAAAAAGTACATGCATAGTTACATAACTAAGATCAGATATATCTTAAGAGACACATGGAGAGGGCTTTGTGCTTCATCAATTTTCATGTGCCCACAAGAGACATCTACTTCTTTATTATCAAAAGAACTCAACCAAAGGTGTTCTAGAGTTAAGGAAGAAATTATCCTATTAAGACATTTCTTCCTTCAAATAAAAAAGAAATAACTGTTAAAAGGATTTACATTATGAAAGTACATGTAACAGATCTTTTTGACTGAAACATATGGGTAGAAATTTGAGTATTTGACATGTTGAAAAGCAATCAAGAGAGCGATAGGAGGACAGCAAACCATATTATACAACATAATTTACAATATTTTGATATGTTGTGCACATTAAGCTTATGGTGCAAAGATTGAGTGATAAAATAAGCTCAAATGCCTCAAAATTCTGTTGAAATAGTGAAATATAATTAGCAGACAGAACCAAGCTAATCAGAATCATACTTTCTTTTGATCATGCTTTATTTTTAGCTTTTTGTAGCATTTGGGCCCGTGAACCCTTTATGTGCTTTTCTGAAATATGGAAGGGGAGGAGTGAGCTATGCGATCCACAGATCCCCTCTAGATCAACTAAATGAGCCATGGTAACAACTAGTTCATTTTGATGAATTAGATGGGATACATAGGCACCCACAAATTACATAATCTCCATTTGCAGATGAAAAATATCAACTAGTTCATTTATTTGAACTATATAGATGGGATCCATGGGTAGTTGGGTACCCATAAATTGCTTTATCCTCATTCCCGATTTCTCTCCAGCTGAACATTTCTCATGACAAAAATGGGCAAACTGACATGTATAGGAAATGGACCCATCTCTTGTGACAGGTGACTTTTAATCGTAACAAGCTGACGTCTTATCATACTTTAGGTATACAGATCTAGGTTTCATCTGGACCTAAGTATCATGAGAAACATCGGCATACCTGTGCTTCTCGTCCTCTGGGGCTGCATCCTCGATAACCTGATCCGAGTCGACACCTGCCTCCGGCGCCACCGTCGGCGTAGCCGGATCCTCTACCGTGGCAACCTCGACGGGCTGATCCGCGTCGATGGCCGGTGCCGGGGCCGCCATGCCCACTGGCGACGCTGCATTCTCCGTTGGGGCACCTTCCATCCCCGGTTCTTCTGGCAACTGCAAGACAAAGGGAAAATGATCTTAGCACAAAGAACCTAGCGGGCAGGGCTGGAGACGGTGGATGGGATTTCCAGGGGCACGAGGCGAGCGGGGCCCGCTGCGATCTAGGGTTACGGGGGGTTGGAAGCAGCGGTGATCGTGGGCTCGTGGCGGTGGTATAGGGGAGAGCGTGGCGTGCTCACCTGAAAATGTCGTTCCCGGCGGCGAGACGGAAGGCAGGAGGCAGCGGGGGAGGGAGGCGGAGGCGGAGGCGGCGAGCTGGCGAGGAAACGAGGGTTGGTCTTCGATTCTGAGGTCGGGGTGGCGAGACTGGTGACCGTTGATAGACCGGCCGGCCAAACGTTAAAAAAAAAGATTTATCGGATGTGCTAAAATGATTTCGAGCAGTAATAATTATTTGCTGAGTCCCTAATTCTTATTAGTCGAGCATAATCCCTCCGTTCTAAAATTATTGTCGCCGTTGACTTTTTTCATGAACTTTGATAATTTATTTTATTTAAAAAATATTTTAAATATACAAAATTATTAATTATATTTTAAATTTATTTAGTAATAAAACTAATCATGAAAAAATATGTGAGAATTTTTAAAATCTTTTAAATAAAATGAATGATAAAAATAACGAAAAAAGTCAATGACAATAACAATTTTGGAACAAAGAGAGTATATTGAAACGAGTACGAAGTTTAAGCTTAAAAATTTATATAGCATGTGACGTTAGATTCTAAGACTGTAGGTTGATTAAGATTAAACTGATTCACAAAAGTTCGACAACTATTAAGGAAGCACCTTCTAACTATTTTTAATAGAAATTATATATTTTAAAGATTTTATCTGCTTAAATTAAAAGCAAGTCTATTTAAAAGAGCTTCTACCTTTTTCGTAATGGAGAGCTTATGACTTTTATAGCTTTTTTAATAATTAAAAATCTAATGATAAAAATGTCTAAGACCCTACATAATAATGTTGCTAGTAGTAATTCACAATAAATGTCCATACTACCAAAGTACCCATGCGTTATTATAGATAATAAATAATTTAAAAATTTAATACATCATATATATATATATATATATATATATATTCAAGTATATTTACAATATATCTGAATAGAAATTTTCTAGGTAGAACACTACAGTATTTGTGAATTCCCGTTGTGTGATAATAGGCTTGCATATAATTTCTCTCAAATGTTTGACGGCTTAAAATTTAAATGCGTCTAGACAATATTTACATAGCACAAATAAAGTCTTGGGAGACCACTGGCTAGAAAAATTATTTGCACAACTTTGGCTCAAGTAGTCAAGTCTAATAAATACAATTACTAGCAATTCATCTATATAATTTTTAAAATATATGAAATTTTGTCCCTTTTCATTGATGAAATATAAAGACGTTAATTTCTTCTACATCCTTCCACGTGCAGTCGCAATGAGAAAATTCATACCGTTTTTTAAAAAAGAAATGAATATTGAATTCTTCTAACTCTAGAGCTCAGAGTTGGCATTAGTAGAGGATAGGTGTTTTCCAAAAATCACTTATCAAATTATCAAAATGAAAACTCTAGTTAATTAATTCTTAACAATTCTCATAAGCGACGGCTCATCACCAGACACCTTAACTTGTGGTGCTCCTTCATTTTTCTTAAACTGTGCTGTCGGCATTACTTCCTCATCCATATTCATCTTTACCTCTTTAGTTGACTTGGCTAGTTTTATTGTGTTCTTCCTCTCCCATGTTCTTCATTCACTTTCGATGCTTCAACTCCTGCAGAGTAAGTGGCACAGGAAGAACTCATCAGCATCAAATTTAATACTCTCAACAACAACACAACCATGCCTCTTTCTACTCAATCTCATCCTCAGCCTGCTCTTGCGACCGGTCCCACTCCAGTAGGTCTACGGTAGTCAGGTTCTTTGAACCCTCCCTTAGCTCCTTCTTCTTCAACACAGACACCCCTCCCTCTAGGTTCAACACTCTTGAGTATGCATCGGTGCTGCGCCATTGACAGCAGCAAAGGCCGCCACGTCGGGCTCACCAGCAGCAGGTGCATCAGCACCAAGAGGCGCGACAGCAAGTTGCTGGTACTGGTAATAGACGTGGTAGGGGTCAGATGGCCGGAGAAAATTGAAGTTGTCATTACCCTAGTTAAGAGCAAGTATAATAAATCATAGTTATTAGAGCTAAATAGTTGTTCATCTAAACTCATAAAGGATGAGTTTCTACGACCTATGTCTTACCTATGATATTTTAATACCCATCAATCTGGATCCTTGATCTAAATGAGACCAATTCATATAACCCTTGGATTAAAACCTGGATCCACTGAATGTTTATATGTTACATCTCTTACACCTCATTAGTACTATGAAATCACTCAAGAGAGACCCAGATTTTATACTTTTTACACCTAAAATCCTACCCGCACACATGTTTATTTATGTCAGTTAGATTACCTTAAACCACACATACATATTTCATATAAACATAAACATTCCTTAACATTATGTCATTCAAATTTATTTTCCATAATTTCTAGTGATATCACCTATTTCAAAGTGCACCTTCCATCTTTCTCACCTTTCTTGATTTTCTCCTCCTTAATTTGCTCCACTTTCAAAATCCCACATACCCCACATGGTTGACACCTCTAAATTCCTTCCTTAATTATCTCCTTTTTTCATTCTCTTATATGTCTACCTCTTTTCTTGTTTTCACACTTAATTTCAGTTTTTCCTCTAAATTGCATTGCCGCAATATCTCAACGTTGATATGCTTTTTACTCGTACGATCCCTCGTGACTTCTTGATCTACTAGAACTCAGTCTGCTACTGGTCTCCTCCTCTCCTGTGCTCCAAACTCATGCATTATCGCATCGCCTATGGTGGCGGGCGCCCGAAGAAGGCCTAATTGATCCTTCCGCCCCGCGCGGGCACGTCACAGGCGGCCCTGCAATCCACCGATAGAGTTCTCTTGTCATCCGTACTTGCCGCCGCTGCGGGTAAGGTTAGGGTTCGGCAAACTCTTTTTTTCCCTTTCGTGTGTCCTTTTTCAGTGAGAAAGGAGGAAGAAAGGTTCAATCGATTCCTGGATGCATGGCTGCCGCAGGTCACTTGCGGCTGCGTATGATCTCCAGCAGGCTCATCTACGGTGCCACGACCCTTCGTCACGAGTGTTGTTCGATCGTGTACCCCTGCGATCCACCACCGAGTTCTCTCCTCCACAGCGCCGCCTCTCCTGTAGTCGCTGCCAACCGTCGTTCACCAGTAGGTCCACCGAGCAGCCGCCAAATCAGGTCGTCATCGCCAAACAGGTAATTATAGGTTGTTGATTTCTCGTTCTTGTGTTGCTAGCTATTGTGTGCCGGTGCTGTTGTTTTAGTGGCGTGATGCAGAGAACACACGTGAACCTGGACAAGTACGTGATGAATCGATTTTGAAGAATTGCATCAGTCAAGTGCCAGTGCTGTTGGATTCCTCCGCTATGAAGCAGTGGCACTGTGGCAGTGTGATGCAATTTTAGTCTACCAATCTTTTGCTTTGGCAAAATATTCTGTTCTTGTCTGGATCAATATTTCAGCTGATATTGTACTCTCTCTTTTTTCCCTTGCCACTTCGTGTTCTTCTGCTTTCTGTTTTCCATCCCTATATAGCCCCGTATCTACACATTGGTTTGAGGCTTTGAGCAAATACCTTTGGTGCAACGGTGTTAATGGATTCCTTTGATTGTGTAATCCATTTGCATCTCTGCTGCTGAAGGGAAGGTGGTGTTCTTTAACTACTCCTTTTGATCTGTTTTAATTATCTCTTATTTGCTGCTGCTGTAGATTAGGATCAACTATTCTTGCCATCTGGTGAATCTGATGAGAACTGATGATCAAAGCATGGTCGATGCCTCATTCAGGTACACGGTCGACACAGCCTCCATGGCGCAACAAGCAGGGCTTTGGATGCGGACTATGGTATATAATTAAGGGCATGGCTAAAAAAGGCGCCGGCATCATAGTAATTAAGGTGGCAACTGATCCGATTCTCCATCAGTTGTTTGGGTGGACTCAACCTGCTCCTAGGAACTATCAGGTGCTTACTACTGTTTTCTTTTTCCTTTTTTGCGTCACTTTGTATTAGTTTGCTAGCACGACGATGGTAATAAGTGTCTGACAGCAATCAGCAGAACATTTAATTGTAAGGTCGATGTGCTAATAAATCAGAGACACTACCTTTTTTTAGACTTTAGCTTCTTTAGGTGCTTGAGCTGATTTTCACAACTTTGCTTACAGGCCACATGTCCACCGATTTGTTCTTAATCACAATTTAGGAAAATCTAAGATAATCTCATCTCAGAAAGTACATATAAAAAGATATAAACACTAACAAGATTAGTGGAGAGAACGGGTCATTATCTCAGAAACTGAGCAAGGGACAGAAGACCAACAAAGCTGAGAGAGTCATTGCAACATGATCTGTGGGTCAATCATTTTGCACATTCTTTGTCTACGAAGACTTGTTCTAAATGATTTCAATCCGTGTTGGTGCTTCCTTCCCAAATTCTGTTTTACAGAATTAACCATATGTGTGTGTGTGTGTGTGTGTGGCAACTATGAGGAGAGAAACAAGAAAGTTCCTAATGTTCAGTTGCTTCAGTTGGATTACAGTACTAGGATGAAACTATTTTTTCTTTCGAAACAGATTCTTGCAAAATTGTCCAGTGTTACTATTTTTTTACAGGGGGATACCTTTGTTTCATGTTTTAGTATCTTGGTTTTTTTTTGGCCACAAATATACCTGTTAATGTTGAAATAAAACCATATCAATTGTTAGTGGCATAAATCCGAGATTTTCTAGAAAAATGAATGAAAATAAGAAGACGTTCTAGCTAGATGTGAGCTTTCATTATTTTCTTTGCAAGCATGTAAGAATAAGCCCAGTGACAAGAGCATCTAAGCATAGAGAGATTTCATAGTAAGATCGGGTTGCCAGGACATTGCAACTCAATACCTGTCTGTTATATTTCTTACTCATCATAGTGATTATTGACATAATGATGTTGATTTGCCTCACAGGTTGCTACCATCAACTTTGTGCACAAAGATGTGGGTGTGAGTTAGATCCATAATAGGTTAGATCAGCCTTCATTTGTTTTTGATAAAATGTTGATGTGGTTGTGAACATGACAAAAGGTAGTCAGCCAGTGAGTCTTCCTAAATGGAGTAAACCCAATTAGTTTCCTTAATTATTATAAGATTGTGACCCCATATTTTAGCCATTCCCAACTTGTGTAACTATAACTTCACTTGTGCTTCGGATAATATGAAATATTTGTTCATCATTGATCACCTTTTCCATATACATGTGCCATGGATTTTTTGTGGTTTATCCTGTATGTATATATACTCTCAAACTCCTATCTATGGGTGTATTGACTCCATTATCTTGGTCTAGGATACGCTCAAGTTGAAGCACTACTCATGTTGTACCCAACATTGAGTGGGTGAGGCACATTCCGCATCTTGGTTTGTAGCATGTTCTGATCATTTCACTTCTGATCATGAAATTTTGATTTCTTACATTTCTGTACATTTATATTGTCCTTTTCTATGATCTGCATGAGAATACAAAAGTTTGGATCACATGAGCTAAATTACGCATTTTGTCATTAGAAATGTCTTGTCTTGTGAGTTCATTTCTTTTTTGGTATGTCTTATTTGTTACTCTAAAGTTTAGTTTTGCTGAATCCTAAAGTTTTGATAATATTAAAGCTTACTTGTGAGCTTTCATAAAGTTTAGTCTTTTGGCTTGTCCCCTTTAGTTTTGCTGAATCCTAAAGTTTTGAGAATACTAAAGTTTGGATTGTACCTTCAAGCTTGACAAATCCTTTTGTGGAAATGAAAAATTAGGCAACTTTCTCTTAACTGTTGCCTTAGTAATCACATGATTTTCTTAACTATTACCTAGAGGATGACTCAACAGCTGAGTCGGACCTCCCATAAATTGTACAGATAGAGTTGTTGTCAATTGTGACAGAAAATGAAGGGGACAAGGCATTCCCTGATAATTCGCACATGCTGTTGTTGTATCAATGATATTTCTTATTTAATTTATTTGGGGTCCAAAACATGATTTTTCTACAGGGACAGTTGAATTTTGAAGTTTTAGATGTTTCCACAACAGCGAGTTAACATTACCTGGCAAACAAATGCTCAATCATATCCCACGCTCATTGTTTCTGAGGTTAGTTGTACAAAACTTTATGGCAAACAGAACATTTTCGACATCATCTCTGCCTATATCCTCAGAGCATTCCGATATTGTTTTCCTCGGTATATTTTTTTCACTCAAGATGCAGATCCATCTGTGTTCTAAGGTACAACAAAAGAACAATGAGTCACTAAGGACCAGCTATAAAAGTTCATAAGCCAGTATCCATGGATTGAGGTTATAACTCATTTTTCTTGTTGGCAGATGTGTCTTATAGTTGACATTACTGTATAATGTTCTATAGGGATTCTTATCGTGTTATTGTGTTCTTCAGTGGGTAAGTAGGTAGGTTAAAGCTTTGTATCAAAAAATCCTTTTCAATAACCAATATTATTATGGAACCATACATTAGTGTACAATCTATGCACTAGGGTCTGAACTGTCTTAACTCCTAGAGTTGACCAGGATATAAGAACTCTGGTTGTTTACACTATTTAAGTTGAAAAGGAATGGTGCATATACATTAATTAGGTCAGAATTCTTTGAGTGACCTGATTTTTTTTTGTAAGTTTGCCTTATCTGTTTTTATTAGATGTCTATTTGTAATGTACAAATGTCTTTTTGTTTTTGTTGTTTTTGGTATCTAATTAGTCATAGATCCTCATTGTGTGCATGAACATGTGAATTGTTTGTTGTCTATTGCGAAGTTACATGTAAGTTTTTGGCATCATTTTTTTTTACTATATAGGTATCTCTCAGGCGTCGTATATTATAACTCCGCCTATGTTGAGTCTCAATATAGCCAGTCCCAAGCCTGGGTAAAGGAGGAGGGTTGTGTTAGGTTTGGCAAACCAACGTCAAAAACCCAGCCACTCAAATGGATATGAAACCCATAAGAAATTCGTTGGGGCGTAACCCTCTTAGCGACGCGCTACATCGGAACCCGGGTGTGGTGTCAAATGGGCAAGGGCCGGGTCGTCACAACCTTAGTGGCGCGTCGTATCGTGACCTGGGTACGATGAATAGTGAGCAAGGGTCGGGTCGTCGCAACCTTAGTGGCGCGCTACATCTACGCCCGGGTGTGGTGAAAAATGAGCAAGGGTCTTCGCACTTTCCTCGACGGGTGCGAAGGGTAAGAAAGTTAGCCGAGCCAACTAGGATTCGTCTAGGGAGTTGGAACGTAGGGTCCCTAACAGGCAAGTTACGAGAGCTAGTCGATGTGGCAACTAGGAGGCGTGTAAATATCCTATGCGTTCAAGAGACTAAATGGAAGGGCCAGAAGGCGAAGGAGGTGGAGAATACGGGCTACAAGCTTTGGTACACGGGTACAACATCGGGTAGAAATGGTGTAGGCATCTTGATCGACAGGAGCCTTAAGGATGGAGTCGTAGATGTTAGGAGGCACGGGGACCGGATTATCCTTGTTCGGCTGATAGTTGGAGATTCGGCTTTAAATGTGATCAGTGCATATGCCCCTCAGGTAGGTCTTAATGAGAGCATCAAGAATCAGTTTTGGGAAGATTTAGATAGCATGGTTAGTGGCATACCTATCAGTGAGAAGCTTTTCATAGGAGGAGACCTTAACGGCCATGTGGGGACGTCTAATGTAGGGTTCGAGCGGGTCCATGGGGGGTTCGGGTATGGTAGTAGGAATCAGGAGGGGGTGGATATACTTAATTGGGCGCTAGCTTATGACTTGTTGGTAGCGAATACCATATTTAGGAAGAGGGAATCCCATCTAGTGACCTTTAGAAGTGCACAACACTCGAGCCAAATCGACTTTATCCTTGCCAGGAGGGAGGACAGGCGTGCTTGCTTGGACTGTAGGGTGATACCTGGGGAGTGTGTCGTCACTCAACATAAGCTTGTGATGGCGGATTTTCGTTTTCGGGTACGGGTATACAGGGACAAACGTACCAAAACCGCGAGAACGAAGTGGTGGAAGTTTAGAGGGGAGCTGGCGCAAACTTTTAAGGAGAGGATGCTAGGAGAGGGACCCTGGGAGGAAGGAGAAGGACCAGATGACATGTGGCTAAAAATGGCAACATGTGTTCGGAAGGTAGCTTCAGAAGTGTTTGGCGTGAGTAGAGGAGGCAAACAAGAAGCAAAAGACACCTGGTGGTGGAATGATAAGGTGCAAAGGGCTATCAAGGAGAAGAAGGAGTGTTTCAAACGCCTACATCTTGACAAGAGTGCAACCAACATAGAAGGCTATAAAATAGCCAAGAGGGCTGCAAAACGAGCAGTGAGTGTAGCAAAGGATCAGGCATATGATAACCTTTATCAGCGACTAGGCACGAAGGAAGGAGAGAAGGACATCTATCGGATGGCTAGGATCCGTGAGCGGAAGACGAGGGACATCAACCAAATCAAATGTATCAAGGATGGGGTAGACCGACTCCTGGTGAGAGATGAGGAGATCAAGGACAGATGGCGAGAGTACTTTGATAAGTTGTTTAACGGAGAGGAGGAAGGTCCTATACTTGAGTTGGATGACTCATTTGATGATAACAACAGACGCTTTGTGAGAAGAATTCAGGAGACAGAGATAGAGGAAGCTTTGAAGAGGATGAAGAGTGGTAAAGCGATGGGCCCTGATGGTATCCCCATCGAAGTATGGAGATGCTTAGGTGCCAGAGCCATAGTATGGTTAACTAAGCTTTTTAACCTCATCTTTCGGTCAAACAAGATGCCGGAAGAATGGAGGAGGAGTATAGTAGTACCGATCTTCAAGAACAAGGGAGATGTTCAAAGTTGTACTAACTATCGTGGGATTAAGTTGATGAGCCATACGATGAAGCTCTGGGAGAGAATCATCGAGCATCGCCTAAGAAGAGTGACAAGTGTGACGCAAAACCAGTTTGGGTTCATGCCTGGAAGATCAACCATGGAGGCGATTTTCTTAATGCGACAATTGATGGAGAGATATCGGGAGCAAAAGAAGGACTTACACATGGTCTTTATTGACCTCGAGAAGGCATATGACAAAGTGCCAAGAAGTGTCATGTGGTGGGCCTTGGAGAAGCACAAAGTCCCAACTAAGTATATTACCCTCATCAAGGATATGTACAGGGACGCGAGGACGTGTGTTCGGACATGTGATGGCGATACCAATGACTTTCCGATTAAAATAGGACTACACCAAGGATCAGCATTGAGCCCTTATTTATTTGCTTTAGTGATGGACGAGGTCACACGAGAAATACAGAGTGATGTCCCTTGGTGTATGCTCTTTGCTGATGATGTGGTGTTAGTTGACGAGAGTAGGGATGGGGTTAATAGGAAGTTGGAGCTGTGGAGGCACACATTAGAGTGCAAGGGTTTCAGACTTAGTAGGGCCAAGACCGAGTATATGATGTGCGAGTTTAGCGTGACTAGACATGAGGATGGAGACGTTAGCCTTAATGGACAATTGGTGGCCAAGAAGGATACATTTCGTTATTTAGGATCGATGTTGCAAAAGGACGGTGACATCGATGAAGATGTTAGGCATAGAATTTCAGCCGGCTGGTTGAAATGGCGTCAAGCATCCGGCGTCTTATGCGACAAGAGGGTGCCACAAAAGCTAAAAGGTAAATTCTATAGGACGGCAATTCGTCCGGCGATGTTATACGGTGCTGAGTGCTGGCCTACGAAAAGACGACATGTTCAACAACTAAGTGTAGCAGAGATGCGTATGTTGCGTTGGTTTTGCGGGCATACAAGAAGAGACCGAATACGGAATGAAGATATCCGGGACAGGATAGGAGTGGCACCTATCGAGGAGAAATTGGTTCAACATCGGTTGAGATGGTTCGGACATGTCCAACGGAGACCTCCGGAGGCGCCGGTATGTAGTGGGGTTCTAAAGAGAGATGCTAATGTTAAGAGAGGTAGAGGCCGACCTAACTTGACTTGGGACGAGTCGGTTAAGAGAGACCTGAAGGCGTGGGATATCCCTAAGGAGCTAGCTATGGATAGGAGTGCTTGGAGACTAGCAATAGACGTGCCGGAACCGTGATTCTCTTCTTTTTTGGGTTCCCATGGGTTTCATCTCTAGCCTACCCCAACTTGCTTGGGATAAAAAGGCTTTGTTGTTGTTGTTGTTGTTGTTGTATAGGTGTCTTCTTGCTCAAAAAAGTAACATGACTTTTTTTTTCCTTGAAAACTCAGGAGACTTGCGCCTCATTATATTAAGAAGAATAATAGGAAAGAACCCAGTACAACACCCACACAACACCCACCACCTAGAGTACTCTAATAAAGTGTATGATATGTTGTTATTTCAGAAAGTGTATATTTTAAAGTGCTTATTGGTGATCATATTTTGGAGGTTGGCAGGGATATCGATTTGAATAGAAGTTCAAATCATTGGAGAGTTCATGTTGTTGCACCAGTTTTTCTTTTCTTTTCTTTGTTTGTGTTTCTTGATGGAAATAAACACCATGTATAAAACTACTATGTCCAATGACCTTTATGCTTGCTTTCCAAACTTTTGCTACCGTCCATACTAAAATGAATTTCTATTCATTTCCTGAACATTGTTTTCTTTTTGGTAAATTGTAATCTCAAATAATGGCTATTTTATATCGGGTGCCCTGCAGCTTTGGTGAGCAGGTGGAGGAAGTAGTCTGGTGGGATGTATGCATCATTTCCTTCTAGGACTCAAACCTACCGAGGGGATTTGAGCTGAAGATATGTATTCTTGTTATGAGCAAACACTGAATGAAAGAAATACTTTTTAAATGTTTTTTACAGCTATAAATTTTATTCGCAGCTATTGTTTGCTGAAGTCACATTTTTTAGGGAGTTACTATGGTAGGGCTTTTATTATGTTATAAAGATAATTCACATTTCTCGACTCTTGAAACAAATAGAGGTTTCTAAATTTTGTTGTTTCCTTATTTTACCAAAGCAGCCTGGCTCTGTTTGTTATTACTTTCAGTGCCATGAAAATAAGGCTTTTAAAATTATATTTTGTGAGGCCTTCTCTTTCATATAATTTTTAGACTATGTTGTTTTTGTTGCCTTTGTCATCACAAACAACCTCTAATTGCACAAAGAATAATCCTCTTTCTTTTTTTTTTCATTCCATCGCCAAAATAACACTAACACTACCCACCATTTAGATGCTGATTGAATTATTCCTTACTATTTTAAACATGTTAATTAATGCTAATCATAGATTCCTCTATTGTCATGAGAAAAAGACATGAGACTTTGTCCCACTTGGTGTTCCATCACCGTGGACACGAGAGTTCCTTGCCCATCATTCTTAAATTAAGGAAATTTGCTATATGTTTAAACATATAGTTATGATACAATTATTATGACTAAACGCTATGAGATAAATATGATTTTTCAATTATAAATCTTGAGCACAATTCTAACACATTTTTTCTTCGTAGGAAAACTTAGGACTTGTGTGTTCTTTGTTCCTGTCCTAGCGGATTGGTGATAGGATAATATAAGATCAATTTTATAGAGTAAGTTCTCATTTGCAAACATGTTTATTCATTTTTTTGATTTCATCACCGAGGTAATTTTTACTCTCAAGGATCATATATTGTAAAGGACATGATTTTTAAGAATTATGTTAAAGTTTAAAATAAATAAATGTGATGGACCCATATTACAACCCATATAAAAAGTGCTTTAGAATATAGACCTTTTTTGTTTCTTTTTGGAATTTCACATCATTTGATTTACTATTAGGGCGTGTTTGGATCTCTAGAATTGGGCCTAATCGAAACAGTTTCCAGAAGGCAGCGCGTTTGGCGGACCATCAAATTGAATTGTTGATTTAGGTCCATTTCCAGCAGCTGAATCGGTAGGCTACTACGATTTCCGAACAAAAACTTCTGAATCCCTTAGAATCGCCATCTGCTCCCAAGTCCCGACTCCCCGACGCCACCAAGCTGCCGCCACCACAGGAGGAGAGAGAGCACTGCCACGGGAGGGATTCCGTCGCCACCGCTGCCGCGGGATAGATTCCTCGACCCGCACGGGAGGTCTTCGCCGTCCTCGACGACCCACGGCGTGACCGGCACCGGCATGTGCTCATCAACGCGAAGTCGAAGCGGGAGCTCCAGGCGTTGCAGGCGGAGGCCGAGGCACTGACCAAATCCGATAGGTGGCGCGAAGCGGTGGATGCGAGGGGGAAGGTTCTTAGGCGGATCTGCGGCCGTATCAGATGGACCTGCTCGCTGTGTTCCTCAACCGCGACAAGGTGAAGGCCGTGTTGGGCACGTGGGCCAATGTGGCGTGGGAGGAGTGCAGCGGCACCGTGAGCAGGGACGTGATGAAGAGCGTGTGGCCGCACGTGGAGGCGCTGCTAAGGAAGACATCTGCTACCAGGGGATTCGGGATCTCCGCCTCGGCGTCATGTCCACGGAAGCATGGCTCAGGTACCTGCCCAGTCATGTGGTGGGTCAACGCCGGCGCCGGCGGGGAGGAGGAGCTCGCAGATTATGTGCAGCGCTCCAGCACCCTGTCGCACGCTGTGGTGTTCAGGGCCGGGCACCTCGTGCCAGCGGACAACGGCCTCGACGCGCAGGCAAGAGGAATTTTTTGATTCAGTGAACGAACGTATTTGACAAAAAAAAAACCCATTCCGACCACTACTATTTTGTTTATTTAAAATATTCAACTAATTTCATGTGCAATTAGCCAAACAAGCTTTGGAATTTAATTCTTATAATTCAATTTAGTGTGTAGCCAAACAGCATTATTTGAATTGAATCTATTTCAAACTGTTTCAATTTCAAACAAATCAATTCCTATAATCTAATTTTTTGAAACTGATTCAATCCAGGTGTTCCAAACAGGCCCTTATATCATTTAGTTTAAACAATGTGTGAATCTTCGATCTTAATGTTTTTGTTACAGAAAAATATTACATACTATAATCTGTTGATTTAATCAATATATCACATCATTTTAGATTGAACATTAAATTACGTAGATTTTTCTAAATAATATTGTTACAACTGTTTTCCTAACTATGATATCACATTTGGAGGGTATTCGTACATGCGTGACGCACGTGCATTGTGACTAGTGTGTAAGGACCGAAAGCGTACCGAGAGGGGGGGGTGGTGAATCGGTAAGTCGCTCACGAATTCAAATACTTTAATTTCGCTACTCTAGTCTAACAAGATAAGAAAACCTAAACAATTCTAGTAGGCTAAGACCCTACACATGCTAGTGTTCATGATAAGATAAAAAGTGGAAGCCAATCACACTAGCCTATGCAAGACACAAGTCACCCTACTCACTAGAGTACACAAATACGGAATAGTAAAGAGAGGGTCAAGGAATACTCATGATTTTTTTCCGAGGTCTCGGAAGGATGGTGTCTTCCCCTAATCCTTGTTGGAACACTCCCGCCGGAGTCCCGGTCCCTCCCGCCACCAACTGGAGTTCTCACCCACGAACCCGCAATCACTCCTCGAGTGAAGACATGGTGTGCGTTACCGCTGCACAAAGCACAAGCTCACCTCCCTCGAGAACTTGCCGGACTCCCCGAGCCGACACGGACGCTCACTAGCGATGCCCGTTCCAACGGCAGGTTCAAACCGTGTATAAACGTGTGACGGCCTTCACAACCGATCATGATAGGCTCGATCACCGACACCTAACCGGTCTAGGTCTCACCATAGATCAAGAGTAACAATCTAGATCACACCCTCAAGGACACCCTAACCTTTGATGTACAAGATGCTCAAGCTACTCTTCTCTAGCACTCTCAATATATGCAATATCTCCTCCTAGTGCTCTCCTCTTTTCCTCTTGAACCTTATCAAATGCTCTCAGGTATTCCACTGGCCATGAGAGGTCTCCAAGACCCCAGCAACGAAGTTATATAGGCTCACAACCTCAAACTAGCCGTTGCTCCACGAAATTGCCTTTCTGGACACACTGACCAGACTATTCGATCACTGCCTGACCGGACTGTCCGGTCACTCTAGTAACGGCTCTCCTAGCCATTGGCTCCCCTGTCCAGGCAAGATCCTGTACTGACCGGACTGTCCAGTCACTGGACCGGACCGTCCGGTCCACTTTCTCTCTCCATTCCAGGAAGTTCCGCAAACTGCATCCTCTCTGCCGTTCCTGCACTCCTACTAACCGGACCGTCCGATTAGCAGATCAGACTGTCCGGTCTGTATGGAGTCTCCTGCTGACAGAGTCCTGCTCCTCATGCTAAGTCCTGGAAAACTCCCATAGTGACCGTACAGTCCGTTCTCCACTGACCCCTCTGTCCGGTCTCTATGTCCAGAAACTAAAACTTGTCATCCTCGTTTGACTTGGTTTTCCGGTTTCTCCAAACAGCTACTTGGCTTCTCCATTGTCACCTAGTGCATGTGATTTCACCGAGCAACCTTGCACATCACGGACTAGACATGACCTAAGAGAATGACCTAGACTCCCTTGATAGTCCGATTTTTCCTATGGACTCAAAGCCCTAACAACTACTCAAGTGTTCCAAACACTTGCACCATAGCTTGTTCTCCGTTTTGATCCATCTCCATCAACCCTTGAACTCCATCAAGTTCATAAGCCTCCATGCTTGCGGTCATTGTCATCAATCGCCAAGAACACCATCATCCATATGATTTGCAATAGAGTTAAGAGATGATTTCTATAAAGACAACACTCATGTAGATGTTAGCTCACAATTTCATAGTTGTCATCTATCACCAAAACATCCATACCACGGGGATCCAATCATCAATGGTCATGAAGCTTACAATCTTCCCCTTTTTGGTGATTGATGATAACCACTACTTAATTGAAAAACTTTAATGAATAACTGGACTAAACAAGCTACACAAAGATCGAGAGGAACCATAACAACATATGAGAGAAACACATAAGGTCCTACCCAATCAAACATCATCTAGAGATATACGGAAAAGAGTGAAGAGCATACTCTAGATGAAACATGCATGCATGTCATGGCAATATATTAAATGAACGCATAAGGACATGCAATGCAAGGCATAAATGATGAGATGCAACAAGTTAGCATGGCAATGCATAAGAATTAAAAACAAGCATTCATCATCATGATATCATACACAGACATACAAGATAATCAATAAATATAAGTACTGCATATGAAAGGAAATAAACCAAGTGAGATCAAAATGAGTCAAACACAAGCAAATAAAATCCATGACTCATCATAATCCACGAACAACGTATAACTCCTCAAAATAAGAACCAAATGGTCTATCTCCCAAAATCTCGTAGCCCCCCCTAGATACAAGCTACTCTCGATCGTAACAAGATCACACTTGCACTCCCCCGAGACCTAATGTCTTCTCCCCCTTTGGCAACAAGCACCAAAAATCCAAAAAGACGGGAAAAGATGAACATCTAAGCGCTCGTGGTCGAAGGAAGTGTTGCAACGACGTCCTCTGTGGGCTATGCTCCTGGCTGCTACTGAGGTGGATCCTGTTGTGCTCCCTGAGCCTGTGCTGCCTGAGCATCCAGTTGCTCAAAGAAACCAAGGTCTACAGGCGACTCAGACCCACTGTCCTGTGCTGCTGTAGTGACTGTGGCAGTCTTCTTAGCTGAAGTCTGGAGTAGTATGAGGTCTGCCACGTCCTGCTGAGAGAAACCTCCATGGACAAGATCCTTTGTTGCCTGAGTACTAAGTGTGGAAAATGTGGCAGTAAGAGATGGAGCTGAAGCTGTAGCTATCTCTGGGACCGTCTGAGAGTCTGCATGAGTAGTGTGCACAATGTCTGAGAACAGACTCCTGACCGGTACGTGCTATAAGCTGGAGTGTCCTGCCATCTGCGAGCTTGACAAGTGTGAGGGTGAGACAAACAACGTTGACACAGAGAAGGCTAACACGAGAGAGAGCTGTGCTGAAGAGAAAGTTTGTCCTGCTCCCCCTGTCGGTAAGACCCCTGAGAGTGACAGTCCGCTAGACTGTGCTGTCATCAGTGCAGTGAAGGGTCCTGGCTGAGTCTGTAGCTGCTGAAACTGAGGAATCACTGAAGGTCTTGGCTGCTGACTGGCCTGCCTCTGAGTAAGCTCCGTCATCTGAGTCACTAGAGCAGAGACAAGTGCCATCTGCTGGCGCTGAAGCTCTGCCTGTCCTCTGACCAGCTCCATCATCTGACGTCTGTCCTTTGACACACTCTGTATAAACTCATCCAACCGTCCTGCAAGTGCTGTCACTGTGACAGTGTCCTCAGACTACGAACCTGTCGGTTGGGGAGGCGCTCCTGTGCTGGCTGACTCAGGAATCACCCTCTCTGGCTAAGCTACCTGCTCGTGATCCTGCTCCTCCTCTCCTGTGTGCTTGTTGGAGGTAGACTGAGATCCCCTGGGGACTCTATGTGAGTAGCTGGCGGTCACCTCAGGGACAGCGTCGTACTGCTCCTCCATCACTAGGCCCATCCTCCTCAAGAGATAACAGATATAGGGCCCGTAGACCAAGTGACGTCCTCCAACCCTCTCAGAAATGACCTCCTCTATCTCTCCAATGAAGAGGTCCGCTAAGTCGAAGGTCTACATCCTCAAGATGGCTGCTACAGCCCACTAGTGTAAGAGTGTGAACTCCTCTCTGTAGCCAGACCTGGGAATGATAGTCCTGATGACTATCGCTCTCACCACCTTGGCCTCTGCTGTGAGTCTAGCAGGGACTCTCTCAAAGCCTGGAGTGTGGGGAGGTGGGAAAGCAATTGACACAAGGTCGTCTGAGGGCAGCTTCCCTCCCTGGGGTTTGCGAGGTGGCTCTAGTGTAGCGTAGGCACTCCTGTAAAGCTAGAAGTCTAAAGTCAGGAGTCCTAGGTGGGAGATCAGGTCCTCCTTGGTGACTCGCTGTGGCTGCCCTCTGAACAGAAACCAAAACTCTAAGCGGTCTCTAGCAACCCACAACTTAACGTAGAAGTCCAGAACTATATCCTCCCTGAACTTGAGTGGAGTAGTGACTAGGTCAGCTAGTCCTAACAGGTACGAGAAGTACTGCTCCATGTCTATGCCTATGGCCCTCCTCATGGCCTGGTAAGTGGTGTATTGCTACGGTACAAGCACTCTGTCTCTTGTCCTCAAGGCAACACAACATCTCAGGCCCTCTCCTATCCTCCTCTGGAGCACCGTCCAGTACCTCTCTCCAGCAGCGGGGTCTCAGGGAATTGGCACCCACTGCTCGAAGGACACAAACCAAAGTACCTTAAGGTCCTTTGCAGGAACCTTGAGGATGTCCGGTTCTCCGGCTGCCTGTACCAGTCTCTGCAGCCTCCTCATGCACACCTCACAGGTGCACCTCGGGTCTCCTGCCCGGTGAGCTGTCCTCTGGGGAACAGTCTGCTCTGGCTCCTCCTCTGACTCCTTCTCCTCAACCAGCTCCTCAGACTCTGACTCTGAGGTCTCCTCTCCAGTCTCCTCCTCCTCGGACTCCTCCTCCTGCTGCCTGGAGGATTCCTGATCCGCAGTTCTCGACGATCTCCCCTGACGGGAAACTGGAGTACGCTGCAGCCACGGCGGTGGCACAACTCCGACTGCTAGAGATGCAGTCCTCTGCCTGGTGCTCCTCCTCAAGCCCTGGTCCTCAGCTGGCTAGGTGATCCTTAGACGGGAGCCAGGTGTCCTACGTGACTGCTCCATGGCGTCCAAGTGCTGAGCCAACCTCCGGGCTCTCTCTGACTCTGGATCCAGTCTCGGTCTCTTCTTGGTCTTGGGCTTCTCAGGCACCTTCCCCTTGCCCTTGTCCTGTCCTAACCCTGCCATCTCTGTCTGCTGCTGCTGTCACTGCACACACATAGGTGTAGATGGGATAAGCATAGAGTCCTAATACATCTACAAGCAAAGCACCGCTAGGAAAGAACGCGCAATAGAAATCCTAGAACTGAATGAAGGATATGATCACTAGACAATTAAGCAAAATAGCAACAGTGATCATCGACTATATGTGGCTAGTGTGAATCTAGTGTACAGTCCAATAATGGCAATAAATCTAACTGTAGACTAGACAGGGGACAAATCCTAGAATTACAATTAACAGATATGCAGGAAATTAATTGCAACCTAGGTTGAGCCAAATTACCTAATCAATGCAACTAAACATGGGTATTTAATCTACTTGCATTAATTTCGGGAATTGCTTGATAATTAGGGCATATCTTGATGAAAGAGGAGAATGACACAATACCCTAGGGGAAGTTGAAACACCGAGATCAAAGAACACTGCGAGGCTTGCTCCGATCATCGGAAAAAGGACAAGACTCAATCTTTGCCGGTAACATAGAGCAAGAAGGGAGAGGCAAAAGCTCTGCGGCTGCGGTGGCAGTGGCACTGGAGGCGCGCGGTGGCGGCTCTGTCCCGAGCAGAGGTGGTGACTCGCGGCGGTGCACGGTGGAGAGGCGGCGGTTCTGTGCGAGGCAAGCGGTGGCACAGGGCGAGCGGCAGCGCGAGAGCGTGGGAGAGCGGGGGTGAGCGGGTGCGACGTGGAGAGAAGCGCGGGCGCAGCAAGGTGGGAGAGCATGGCAGCGCTGCTGTTCGACGGCGGTGGCGGCGCGGTGCGGCAGAGGGAAACACGGCGTCAGGGAGAGTCAAGGGCGACGACGCTGTTCATGAACTCGGCAAAATCGGGAGGAACGAAGAAGGGTCCAAAGGGATTGACACAATTTTGACCTGAGTCAATCCTTCGTCGATGGCCGAGATTCATCAAGGATCGAATCAATGGTTCAGATCAGGACTCGCTTTGAGCGATCAACCGAACTGATCGGACTGTCCGGTCTCTACACCAGACTGTCCGGTCAGGTCGGGGTCTGCTGGCCACTGCAGACCGGACTGTCCGGTCTCTAGGACCGTCCTGTCCGGTCTCTAGGGCCATCCTGTCCGGTCTCTATGACCAGACTCCCCCTAGGCACTGTTTCCAGTGCCACTGACCGGACTGTACGGTCTAAGGACCGGACCGTACGGTCACTTCCAGAAATTGCTGAGTCAAGAAATTTCTCCAAATTCCAAGTGCCCTCGCTAAGCACACAAATAAATACCGCACTTGGAATATAGAGGGAACTCTCAAACACTCTTTTTCAAATAGTGGCACTCTATGACCTCATAGTTTTCGCAAATGCTAAATGATAGATCGAGCAAATAAGAACCAAGGCAATTGAAGAACCAAAGGGTATGTATGAGCCTTAGTCCATGAACCGCACGAGTAGATTTAACCTCAGAGTTCATAAGAGCTTGCTCAATGGGCATGAAGCACAATCCTTTCCTTTGGTCACATTTATGGAGATGTAATCTCATATAGAGCATGAGACACAAATATCTCCAAATGTGACAAGCCTCCTTTGTGTTTCCTATATGATGCATGCAACAAGCAGTTTACATATACAATGAAAGTAAACATGTTATGTGAATGCAAGCAATATTAAGAACAAGACACAAAGAAAATCTAACAATGTCAAGTTTGATCCTCTCCCAAGCTTACTCACTATAAGCCATGCACTTGCCTTGAGAGAAATCAAATAACCATCTCAAGCACTCCCGCTTACTTATAGCTATCTTGGATGGGTTAGACATTGACTAATTTTTATGTATTTTTTTCTTTGAGTTATTTACACATGCATGGATGCAAAGCATACTAGTCACAAAGAAGTCCTAAATATCATGCAATACAAGAGAAAGAAAAACACACTATAACTACTAAGAACATACACGGTTACCTCCCTCATGAGTAGATAGGTCGTTGAGGTCCATGTCACTTGTGGTGGACTTCACATGATCTTCATGAAAGCACTCGGTCCACCACCACCACCATCTAGGTCTTGTTCTTGGGCACCCACTTGTACGTAGCCGATCTCTCAACATCAATAATGCACTTAAGCACCCATATGCTCTTGACCTTCCTCTTCTTGTTTGGTGGTCCCAAAGCCTTGGCTTTCACCTTGCCATCCTTGTTCCTAAAAAGTTTGAAATGTGTGTTCTCATGGAACAAGTTAGCATTAGGTAAAACAATGGAATTTCTCACCATGAGACAATCCTTGGTGGTGTGACCATCCTTGCAATACCTCTCGCAATAGTAGTCATCGGCGAGAAGGGGTTTGATCCATGCGGGGATAGAATCACTCGTCCCTATGATGTTGATGGCGGCAGGATATGAGCCAAGTCCATGGTGGGAGACATTGTTCACAAGGTTCCTCCCAAGGATCTCTTTATGGATGGCTCTACCTCATGTGAGCCTCTCAAAGCCGTCCATCACCATCTTCCTCTCTTCCTTGAGCTTGTGATATTCCTTCAAAACAAGTGGCTCAAGGGAAGAAACCTCAACCGAGGTGGTTAGTTTATTACACATAGTAGAAGCATCATTCTTAGATGAACTGGAGGAGGGAGAGGCAAGGTTCTCAATATTAATGGCCTCATAAGTAATCTCAAGGGCCTTGTACTTCTCATGAAGCTCTACATGATCACCCTTGAGTTTGTCATAACTCTTGTTTTGGGCCTCATGAGATGTGACAAGGTCCTTGAGCTCATTCTCAAGCTCACCAACACGGTCCACTCTTTTCTTACCACCTCCAACATCTTGGACTTCTTGATGGCGATGTTGTGGGTTTGCTCAAGCATGCTCCACAACTCGGCACACGTGTGCTCCTCATCATCGCTATCATTGCTGCTCTTATCCTCACTCTCCCCAAGTTGGCTCGCGGCCATGAGGCACGTGGGAGGTGGAGGAAGAGCTCGTGGAGGTGTAGTCTTGATCATGGCTAGACCGGCCACTTCTTCATCACTTGAGGAAGAGGACTCATCACTTGAATTGTCGCTTGTCCACTCTCCAACAAGTGCCTTGCGAGAGAACTTCTTCTTGTAGTCTTGAGCTTTGCCTTTGCCTTTGCTCTTGTCTTTGTTGAAGTATCTCTTCTTCTTGTGCTTGGCCTTGGAATCTTCTTCTTCTTCTTCACTTGAATCTTGTGACTTGAATGCTTCTTTCTTGGGCTTTGGGCACTCTCGGACAAAGTGATTCTTTGAGCCATAATTGAAGCACTTGCCTCTTGACTTGGAAGCAAACTTGTTCTTGAAGTTCTTCATCTTCCTCATGAGAAGAGCCAAGTCTTCGGTCAAGTCACCGTCATAATCATCTTCTTCATCTTCATCCTCAATGATCACCTTCTTCTTGTTCTTCTTGCTCTTGCTAGATTCTTGCTTGTCAGCTGGTAGAGCAAGATTGGATGGTTGAGGATCATCCAACCCCAATTGATAGCTCTCAAAGGCGGTGATCTTGCCAACTACTTCCTTCATGGTCTTGGTCTTGAGGTAACGTTGAAAGATGAAGGTGATGATGGACTCGTACTTGGGGTCTTTGAAAAGCCTCAAGAATCTTCTTATCACCTCGACGGGCTTCATCTTGAAATCATCCCCAAGTGCATTGATCTCGTCCACAAGTACATGAAAACGAGAATAAATAGTGTTAGCTCTCTCATGTGGCAATCTAGTGAAGTGATCATACTTGTTCTTCAACACATAGTATCTTTCCTCTTTGACATCACTGGTGCCCTCATAGAGCCCCTGGATCTCAGTCCAGATAACGTGTACTGTAGTACTAGCATCTAGCTGAGTAAAAATATCCTTAGAAATGCAAGCAAATAGAGCATTCTTGGCCTTAGCATTACACTTAACATAATCAGGCTCAAGTAGGTTCACATCCGCATCGGACTCGTGAGTGACCGACCATATCTCTGGATCAAGGAACTAAAGGTAGGCTTGCATGCGAGCCTTCCAATAAGCAAAGTCCTCACCATCGAATACGGGAACACTCCCCGCCGGTCCCGACATCCTTACTCAAGGCGGTGAAGCCTCAAAGATGAGCATTGGCTCTGATATCACTTGTAAGGACCGAAGGTGTACCGAGAGGGGGGGGGGGGGAGGGGTGAATCGGTAAGCCGCTCACGAATCCAAATACTTCAATTTCACTACTCAAGTCTAACAAGATAAGGAAACCTAAACAATTCTAGTAGGCCAAGACCCTACACATGCTAGTGTTCATAATAAGATAAAAAGCGGAAGCCAATCACACTAGCCTATGCAAGCCACAAGTCACCCTACTCACTAGAGCACACAAATGCTGAATAGTAAAGAGAGGGTCAAGTAATACTCATGATTTTTTCTTTAGGTCTCGGAAGGATGGCGCCTTCTCCTAATCCTCGTTGGACCACTCCCGCCGGAGTCCCGGTCCCTCCCGCCACCAAGTGGAGTTCCCGCCCACGAGCCTGCAATCACTCCTCGAGTGAAGACATGGTGTGCGTCACCGCTGCACAAAGCACAATCTCGCCTCCCTCGAGAACTTGCCAGACTCCCCAAACCGACACGGGCGCTCACTAGCGATGCCCCTTCCAACAGTGGGCTCAAATCATGTACAAACGTGTGACGGTCTAGATCACGGGCGCTCACTCGATCACCGATACCTAACCGGTCTAGATCTCAGCATAGACCAAGAGTAACAGTTTAGATCACACCCTCAAGGACACCCTAGCCTTCGATGTGCAAGATATTCAAGCTACTCTTCTCTAGCACTCTCAAGATATACAATATCTTCTCCTAGTGCTCTCCTCTTTTCCTCTTGGACCTTACCAAATGCTCTCAGATATTCCACTGGCCAAGAGAGGTCTCCAAGACCCCAGCAAGAAAGTTATATAAGCTCTCAACCTCAAATAAGCCGTTGCTCCACGAAATTGCCTTTCTGGACACACTGATCGGATTGTCCGGTCACTCTGGTAACGGCTCTCCCAGCCTTTGGCTCCCCTGTCCAGGCAAGATCCTGTACTGACCTGATTTTTCAGTCACTGGACCGGACCGTCCGGTCCACTTTCTCTCTCCATTCTAGGAAGGTCCGTCAACTGCATCCTCTCTGCCATTCCTGCACTCCTACTGACCGGACCATCCGGTCAGCAGACCGGACCGTCCAGTCTGTATGGAGTCTCCTGCTGACAGATTCCTGCTCTTCACGCTAAGTCCTGGAAAACTCCTATAGTGACCGTACAGTCCGGTCTCCACTGACCCCTCTATCCGATCTCTATGTCCAGAAGCTGAAACTTGTCATCCTCGCTTAACTTGGTTTCCCGGCTTCTCCGAATAGCTCCTTGGCTTCTCCAGTGTCACCTAGTGCCTGTGATTTCACCGAGCAACCTTGCACATCACGAACTAGACATGACCTAGACCCCCTTGATAGTCCAGTTTTTTCCTATGGACTCAAAGCCCTAACAACTACTCAAGTGTTCCAAGCACTTGCACCATAGCTTGTTCTCCGCTTTAATCCATCTCCATCAACCCTTGGACTCCATCAAGTTCACAAGCCTCCATGCTTGCGGTCATTGTCATCAATCACCAAGAACACCATCATCCATATAATTTATAATAGAGTTAAGAGATGATTCCTACAAAGACAACACTCGTGTAGATGTTAGCCCACAATTTCATAGTTGTCATCTATCATCAAAACATCCATACCACAGGGATCCAATCATCAATGGTCATGAAGCTTACACTAGTGTCATAAAAATCCTAGTTGAAGGAGTGAGAAGAGAGAAGAAAGAACTAGACAGGCGACTATTTTGTCGCCGACTGAAACAACAATCCCGAGACGAGTTTTATTATCCTTTAGCCAATTAGTATTTGTGGATGCAAAGACTAAAGGCTCTAATAGCTGGCCCTATATAATAGCGCATCTGAGGCGACTTTACTAGCCATGCTCTAAAGGTGACAATGCGACACTCAAACTCAGGATTGTTCTTCGCGATGAAGGTGGTTGTCTTCTCGATAATCACTCGGATGTCGAACGATGGCTGGATAAGGCTGATTGTGTGCGTGTGGGTACACCGTAGCCGGCGAATCTGAAATGGAGCAATACTACAAAGACACACGGACACAAAATGATTTCCACCGGCTCCTACTTGGCTACTTATAAGCGTTTGGAAATGTTTTTGGAACAAAGGAATGTTGTATCAATATCCATTTTAAATAACATTTATTTCTCTTCTCACCATTATTAGTCAATGAAAAAGGAGGATGACGAGATTAAAACTAAGAGTATCTCCAAAATCTTCTCAAAAAATTGATCCCAAAATAATGTTTTTAGGAGCAACCTAAAAATTATATGGGAGAAGTTTTGTTATCTCCTCCAACAGTTCTTCCTAAAAATAGACTATGAAAATTTTTAATTAGGCCACGTTAGTATATGGGACCACAACAACATAAAAATTATTAGAAAGAAGTTTTGTTATCTCCTCCAATAGTTCTTCCTAAAATAGATCATGAAAACTTTTGATTAGGTCACGTCAGCATCTAGGACCACAATAACATTAATTTCCTTCTAAATACAAGGATTGGGGTCCTCAATTTCCTCCTTGTTTCTAGCTACAAATGACGTGAATTTTAGGAGAGAATAAATCTATGATTTATTTTGAGGAGTTGTTGGAGATGGATTTTTAGATTAAACCCCACTAATTTGATTTAGGGAGAGTTTATAGGACTCTTTTAGACATGCTCTAAACTCTTTATAGCTAGAAATGCTCCATAACTATTCTTATACTCTGATTTGAGAACAAACACACACAACTTGTGATCGAGTAGCTTGGAAACAAACACAGTTGCGTATAACTTCGATGGTTTGTGTTTAAATTTCATATATGTGCTATAAAAATCTGGCTACCAACTTCTTTCTTCTGTATTATGAATAAATATATTTTTTTGGCAGCAACTATGAACCGTTTCAGAATCATTAATTAAAATTAAACCTGATATACCTGTCCTAGAATATAATCATTTGTCCATGCACCTAAACAATAAAAATGCCCCAAAATGCCAAAAGAATATGATTTGATAATAGTCTTTAGATTCATTTGTGACACTCCGTGTCATTTTCAAGCAGGGAGTTAGCCTCCCAAAGAAAATGGAGTAGATAATAGAGATAAAGACATGAAAGATTTCGAATTCTGAATTAATTTCATATTTGAGTCAGATATAGCTTGAACTAGAAGCAAAAAATTTAAAATAAAAGTGGCCCAACCAAACTTCACATTCTTGATTTAGGTATAAAAATATAATTTTGGAGGAAATTTGAGCATTTTATGTCACTCCTAAGTTGGTAAAATAAAGCAACAAGCAAAGAAATGATATTTTTTGAAAAAACAATAATTCAAATTCTAAAAAATGGACGGGGAACTTTGTGTAGCATATCATTTACTACCCCACTTCATAAGAATCATATATCCTAGGTCTAAATTTATAAGTTTGAAAAGACCTCCTTTTAGAATTTCTAACAAAGCATCTTAAAATGGAAGTTCAGACATAATTGATTCTCATTGTGACCACTTAGCATGTTTAAAAATTTAATAACTTCTTCTACGTTTCACTCTCCGAACCACATCATCACAGTTTTGGTACTCCACGTAGTGGTCTACCACTATGCCAAGCATCATCTAATTTGGACTTCAGTTGGTACCCCAAATCTTGGTCGCAAAATGCCTAAGTGTTAAGCCTATTCATGAATCATGGTCATTTACCTCTTTTCTAAATTGCTTATCTTCCAACCTATTGCATGCCTTGAACTACCTCATCTACAATTTTACCCTACAACTATTTCTCTTCTGGTATGCCAAGCCCTCTACACTTTTGACCAAGTTTGATACTTTCAATTTAATTGTGAAACTGCCTACACGATCATCACATTCAGACACCTGAAATCCTCCCAAGTCCACCTAATTAACTACCCCTTTTCAAAAATACATCTCTCACAGATCTGACCATGCATGTTATTAACATGCATGTCTTCACCATTCTCTTCTCCACATTTTACTCTCAATGATGACATAATTGGAAGTTTCTATAAAATTTTGTTTGGTGCTGCAATTGGTAGCTTAAAAACCCTTGATTCCCTGTTTTTCTGGAGTACACACCAGTGGGCCCACTCGTCAGCCACCCAATCAGTCTTCTCCAACTGGTTGGCCACCATGGCCGGCACCGCGCCGCTGCCCAATAGAGTGCCGCCCAGCGCTGCCCAATAGAGTGCCGCCCAGCCCCACCTGGTCCAAATCCAGCCTCCCAAAACCGGCGCTCCCCCTGGTTTTTGGACCCCCGGCCTCCATTCGTTCTTCCTCGCCCTCTTCTCCCTCTCTCTCTCGCAGTTGCTTCCCGAGCGCCGTTGTCAGTCGAGCTTCGAGCTCTCTGCCCGGTCGTTCTGCTGCGTCCTAGGCCATGTCAAGCCACCAAGAGGCGCACAGCTAGCCCCTCTAACATTCTCCCATTACCCTTGGCCGAGCCCCCTCATGAATTGCACGAATCGAAGCAAAAATCATACAGTCCCCTCCGTCCTGCACCATCGACGCTGGGGACAAATTGGCTCCAATCGGTGAGCATCTTAGTCTGATTCTTGCACAGAACATGCACGTCGCATTGCCGAATCCATCTAATCCGTTTTCTCCTTGTTTGGTGGTGCGAGGTGGGAGCAGTTTGATTTTTCCCTGCCGCAGTTCTAGCACACTAGTCGCCGAGCACCATCCAGTTCCTCCTCAAGTTTTTGCTACTGCGTGAGTCGTAGTTCAATTAGTTGCACACGTACATGCTTGGCACCCTGAAGAGACATCCTAATCCTTTACTATCTCACTTCCTTATCCTCGGTGGGAGCCATGTGATTTTTCCCCACCGCCATGGGCGAGCTCATGCTCATGAGCTCCAGCGAGCTCGTCCTTGACCAGCCCGGATTGGCTGTGGGCAAGCCCTGTCCTGATTGGCCCAGGTTTATTTTCTATTTTCTATGGGTCAAACAAATTTACAGAAAAGCTCTATCCAGTAGTAAAATCCATAACTAAAAAAATACTAGGAGTTTTGAGGCAAACTAAAATTCTTTGAGATCCTGTAGCGTGGTAGTGTTGTAGGAAAACACTAAACCATCATGCATGTTAGTATTTATCGAAACCAAAATAAATAGGTAAGACACTAATAAAATTATAAATAAATCTAGGGATCTAAGTAAATTTTTGAAATTTTATTCTTAATTATATTTATCTATGTGGCATGTGATTATTGTCAATTTAGTCACAATTAATTATTTTGACTTTTTATTGTGTTAATTATTAAAAAGTAATAGCTCCATGCATGTAAATAAAAGTTGGTCTATAAATCACTCCTAACATGTTCTAACTAGAGTAAATCACACATGTTCATTTGATGTTTAGAACCATGCTAGTTTGATTACTCATATCACAAGTGCAATAACCCTACTTAATTTATAGTTATGCTTTAAAACTGTATACCTTATGCTTGAATATTAATTAAGATTGACTTAATACAATGAATCGCTAGTTATATCAAATCCACTGCCTGTAAGCCTGCTCGATCGCATCGATTGCGTTTGACATACATTGCACATTTTTACACGTCGTTATCATGTTTAATTGCTAGAATCCATGAAGAAAATATATTAAACATACTTACCTTATGTCTCTATTTTATATATGTTATATTACTGAACTAATCAACACACCCATGTTCATCATACCTGTCAGTCTTACTTAAGTGGACTATTAATGAATCGTCTCTCATGCACAACATCCCATTTGCATCATGTAGATCACGAGGTGAATCGCGTGGATACGGGAATGGAGCAGGAGCTAGAAGGGCAAGGAGGTGATGCCGCTAACCATGAACATGCTCAAGGCAAGCCCTGGTGCATCCCACTGTTTTAACTATTTTATTTTCTCACTAATTAGGGATGTATGCTTGTCTATGTATTAAGTCCATAGGAGTTGTTTGAAAACTTAGTATTGCAGTAGGTTCCCTTTACCTGGTATTAGCCTCAGGACGTTAGTTACTCTGCTTAATTTAGAACGATCATTCATCGAGTGGTATGGAGATCACTCGTAGATCAGGAAATATTATCACTTGGGAATGATGTCAGATGAAGAAAAGGGGGAATGAGATAACAAATGAAGATCAGACGGGTAACTAGGTGGAAAGGGAAGGACAACTTGTCTTCAAGAAGGTAGCCTCGTCCGAGTCACCTAATGCTACGCCTCGTGTCCGGTCTATGGGATCAAGTTTGAACGTACTGTTTGCATGCTAGAGTTATGGGCCCAGTAAATTGACGTAGCTACGACTACTGCCTGGTCGGAAGTGGAACTGGGGCTGAGACGAGGGAGGAATCTACCCACGGATGGCGGCACGGGGCGCATCGCGTTGGGGGACCCTCCTCGGGGGAGTCTGGACCCGGAAGACCTTGTGGTACCACAGCGAAAGGTTGCTCCATGCGGCTTCCATGAAGCGCGTATGGATCGTGTAAGCAGGTTCTCCTACAGTATGTAAATTGATTCGAGTCGCTGCCCCTCACAGTAACGAGTACCACTTGATAACTCTGTCAAAACAGTGTTGGAAGCCATTAATGTGATGAATGGGTTTAATATTGTTGTATGGATTTATTATTAATTGTATTACAACCATGCTTGTTGTAGTCTTAGTGTAAACTAAATTTTACCATTTCACGTGTTAACTTAACTTGATGCTAAAATTTGAAAACTAGGAATTTACTCTTAGGCTGGCTTTTGGCAACATGAACCCTACCCTTAGCTTATGCATGTCTAGGAGTCGACTGTAGATGGCTATTTTGTTGGGTCAGTCTTACTGAGTAAATTAGTTACTCAGGACGACGTTCTATGTGGTTTTTAGATAACCAGGGTGGAGACTGCCACTGTGGTGGGAGGTTCCACTGGGAAGGCCAGCGTCCCGATTGCTGGAACATAAAATGGGAGCCTTGCACTGACAATGAGGAGGAGTAGCATATTGATTGCCGGCATGGTGTTTGGGCAAACACCTACAAAGCTGGATATGCTGTGTGAATCATCATGAGAGGACGAATATATCTTACTTATTCTGTTGAGCTATCTATGATATAGACTATTTCGTTTCCGCATTTTCTAAAAACTCTGATTTGTAAATTTTAAATTCGAATTTATGTAAAACTCTGTCCTCTAACTATGTTCTTGTTGCATCTATATTATTCTATTATGTGTTTTACTATTGGATGCCACAACGTGTGCTGCCATCCGAGAAAAATCCTGGAACGGAGTCGTCTTCGTGATAAGGTGGTTCTGTTACAACATGGTATTAGAGCTATCTCGGAAATAGTACAACACTCAAAGACATATTTTTGAAAACTCCGTTATGAACGTGTGAGGACGTGCCCATAGGGATATTACTAGTTATGATTCAGGTGGCAAAGCTAACTGTAGGAGGTTGTTTGTTTAAATACTTGCATCTACGACATCGTCAACGAAGGTATGTGTCCCGCCCTATGGACAGTAACATGGGAAGCTAGCACGAAGGTGTGAACGTGGGTTGATTGCGGTAAACATCAGTATCCTGTCCTAGGACAATAATAAGGGATTATTTTTGGCTCATTTTTTTTATTTGACGTATTGTTTCTAAAATAAATCTTTTATAGGTACGCTAACCATGAATCACGTAAGAAACGGATAGTATATGACTAACTTGAGAGATCGTCTGCCACCGACTATACGTATGGTCCTATTCGAGACCAAATTTTATTTTGTGAGGATGTATAGGTCAAAAGCATATGCATTTATGTAAAATGTTAGAGCATCAATTCATTATGAAACCTGAAATTTTAGATAGCATGTCACTCACATAAGAATCTATGTTCTCCACTCTAAAGTTGAAATCATGCAAATAAATACTATGGAAATCATGAACGAATCCTCGATATGTCCATCAAGAAGTTTTGCTTTGAAGTTATCCGGATAATGGGTGTAAGGTCTGTCCGAGTCAGCATTTCGAAGTGACGTCAAACTGGAATTCAGATTATTACCTATCTTGTAAAATTCATGACTCCTTGCTCAGACCACCTATGGGGTTGTATAAGCACTTTCTAGAAAGATGGTGAAAAGTTCTAAAACTTTTCTAGTCTAACCATTTCTTTTTGAAGCCTGTAAGACACGCTTATGAGCCTATTTTCAGAGCAACATGCTTTTGTTCCTAGAATCAGTTCAGCAGACAAGTAGCAACTTGTAAATTCGATATCTTGAGTTCTAAAAATTTGTTGGAGGTGTGCGAGTATGCTTTGGAAAGATGCTAAAATTTTCCATGATCCTGATAGTTTACTTCTAAGGTTAAACGAAAATAAACCAAGATTTCAGACCCCTTTTCAGATCAAACACTGCGCTACCACAACAGATTTTCAGATTCTGACCGTAACTTAGAAAATTCATAGCTCCTAAATTGTTTATCCTTTGAGAGCATGTAAAGATGCATTGAAAAGGGTGAGAAAGTCCTCTACAACTTTGCTATGAGCCCGAAAACTAGTTTTGCACTCATAAGGAACAGTTTACGTTTTCATGTTACCTGTTGGTGAAGACAGATTTTGCTAGGAGCAGAATTTCAAAAACTGATAGTCAACATAGAAAATTCATATCTCTTGAACCTTTGATGGGATGAGGGTGTATCAATTCTCGTTGGAAAGGTATCTCTTGAACCACGATTGCCATTAAGGAGAAACCAAGTGACCGAATACCTTAATGACATATTTTATTTGAGTGCCCATTTGATTTGAACCTCCTTGAACTACTGACCTCATACCATTCCCTTCATTTTTTTGGCCTTGTAGAGCACCAAGTTGTGATTCTGTTAGACGACTTATTGGCCACAAGTAATTTTGGACTTTTTCACACCACTATCCCTGTCGCTTTAAGTCACTGATTTATTGTTTTCCAGATTTTGACAATCATCACTTGGCTTGATCTCGGTCCAAATTTCTATTGTATTATCCTTTACTATCTTAAACTTATCCATCATATCATAATCCATTTGTCCTACTGTCAGCCAAATTTTAGAAAATTTTGAGTTACGGAGTCAAGACAAAATAGCTAAGCAAACAAGAGGTGTCTCATATCCCCGTGCACATCATCTTTGATGATACTAAGCAGCTGTAATCTGACTCAACCTACTCCGAATGCCCAATAATGATGCTCAATAAAACGAAATGCTTTACCATAACAAGACCGGACTAACCATGTGAACAACGCCACCCTAGAGGAAATCCCTACGAACCGGCCTGCCGTACGTCTCTACTCGAGACTACCCAGCTGCGGATCCTGTTGGTTATGAACACAATATCGAGAATCTTTCCCCTCCTTTTTAACCTCGGGACGAGATTTTTTTAAGGGGGGAGGGTTGTGACACTCCGTGTCATTTTCAAGCAGGGAGTTAGCCTCCCAAAGAAAATGGAGTAGATAATAGAGATAAAGACATGAAAGATTTTGAATTCTGAATTAATTTCATATTTGAGCCAGACATAGCTTGAACTAGAAGCAAAAATTTTAAAATAGAAGTGGCCCAACCAAACTTCACATTCTGGATCCAGGTATAAAAATATAATTTTGGAGGAAATTTGAGCATTTTATGTCACTCCTAAGTTGGTAAAATAAAGCAAACAAGCGAAGAAATGATATTTTTTGAATTTTTTTTTCAAATTCTGAAAAATGGACGGGGAACTTTGTGTTGCCTATCATTTACTACTCCACTTCATAAGCATCATATATCCTGGGTCTAAATTTATAGGTTCGAAAAGACCTCCTTTTAGAATTTCTAACAAAGCATCTTAAAATGGAAGTTCAGACAGAATTGATCCCTAGTCATTGTGGCCACTTAGCATGTTTAAAAATTTAATAACTTCTTCTACGTTTCACTCTCCGAACCACATCATGACAGTTTTGGTACTCCACGTAGTGGTCTACCACTATGCCAAGCATCATCTAATTTGGACTTCAGTTGGTACCCCAAATCTTGGTCGCAAAATGCCTAAGTGTTGAGCCTATTCATGAATCATGGTCATTTACCCCTTTTCTAAATTGCTTATCTTCCAACCTATTGCATGCCTTGAACTACCTCATCTACAATTTTACCCTACAACTATTTCTCTTCTGGTATGCCAAGCCCTCTACACTTTTGACCAAGTTTGATACCTTCAATTTAATTGTGAAACTGCCTACACCATCATCACATTCAGACACCTGAAATCCTCCCAAGTCCACCTAATTAACTACCCCTTTTCAAAAATACATCTCTCACAGATCTTACCATGCATGTTATGCATGTCTTCACCATTCTCTTCTCCACATTTTACTCTCAATGATGACATAATTGGAAGTTTCTACAAAATTTTGTTTGGTGCTGCAATTGGTAGCTTAAAAACCCTTGATTCTCTATTTTTCTGGAGTACACACACCAGTGGGCCCACTCGTCAGCCACCCAATCAGTCTTCTCCTCCACCTAGTTGGCCACCATGGCCGGCGCCGCGCCGCTGCAAAATAGAGTGCCGCCCAGCCCCACCTGGTCCAAATTCAGCCTCCCAAAACCGGCGCTCCCCCCGGTTTTTGGTCCCCCGGCCTCCATTCGTTCTTCCTCGCCCTCTTCTCCCTCTCTCTCTCTCGCAGTTGCTTCCCGAGCGCCATTGTCAGTCGAGCTTCGAGCTCTCTGCCCGGTCGTTCTGCTGCGTCCTAGGGGCTGAGAGTAGGGAGGAATCTACCCACGAATGGCGGCACGGGACGCACCGCGCTGGGGGACCCTCCTCGGGGGAGTCTGGACCCGAAGGAACTTGTGGTACCGTAGGGAAGGGTTGCTCCATGCGGCTTCCATGAAGCGCGTATGGATCATGCAAGGAGGTTCTCCTGCAGGATGTAAATCGATTCGAGTCACTGCCCCTCACTCTAACGAGTACCACTTGATAACTCCGCTGGAACAGTGTCGGAAGCTATTAATGTGATGAATGTGTTTAATATTGTTGTATGGATTTGTTATTAATTGTATTGCAACCATGCTTGTTGTAGTCTTAGTGCAAACTAAATTTTACCATTTCGCCTGTTAACTTAACTTGATGCTAAAATTTGAAAACTAGGGATTTACTCTTAGGCTGGCTTTTGACGACATTAACCCTATCCTTAGCTTATGCATGTCTAGGAGTCGGCTGTAGATAGCCATTTTGTCGGGTCAGTCTTGCTGAGTAAATTAGTTACTCAGGGCGACGTTCTATGTGGTTTTCAGATGACCAGGGTGGAGACTGCCACTGTGGTGGGAGGTTCCACTGTGAAGGCCAGCGTCCCGACTGCTGGAATATATAATGAGAGTCTTGCACTGACAACATGGAGGAGTAGCATGTTGATTGCCGGCACGGTGTTTGAGCAAACACCTACAAAGCCGGATATGCTATGTGAATCGTCATGAGAGGACGAATGTATCTTACTTATATTGTCGAGCTATCTATGATGTAGACTATTTCGCTTTCGTATTTTTTAAAACCTCTAGTTTGTAAACTTTAAATTTGGATTTATATAAAACTCTGTCCTCTATCTATGTTCTTGTTGTATCTATATTATTTTATCATATGTTGTACTATTGGGCCCCACAACGTGTATCGCCATCTGAGAAAGATCCTGGAACGGAACCATCTCTGTGGTAAGACAGTTCTGTTATATCATTACTCATTCTTTACATTTAAATGTTTAAGGCTTCTTTGTAACAAAGGGAAAGTATAGGATTTTTGTAGGATTCGATTCCAACCGGAAAGCTGCAATGCAAAGTTGGATATTATTGATCGAAGTATTTGTATAAAAAAATATAAACAACCCTTAACGTGAAAGACGTGTGTGGAAACAAAACAAATCATGCTAAAGGTTTTAACACACCCACTTGCGAACGATGTCTATATAGGAGCAGCCATTGCCGTTGAAAAAGAAAAAAACAAAATGTAAAAATTGATAACCAAAGATATTTTTTCACACTACGGGTGTGTTTGGTATGACTTATGGAATAACTGATGCAGTGGTTATAGTGGGATAAGTCATAAGCTCTGCCAAATAGCTATTTTGCATAAACACTTATTGTAATAAGCCTTCATAAGTTATTTGTCTTTTTAGAAGCTGTTTGGTGGAACTCATCCACCAGTTTATTATGCGGCTTATAAATCAAGCCTCATCAAACAGTTTTAACGTGAGCCGCTTATGATCAAAAGCAGCAAAAAGCTCCCCAAGAAAATGAACTGCGCGAGCAAGCCAGAAATCGGTGCTTTTTCTGGCTCATTACCCATCATAAGCTGGGCATAAGTTATTTAGCCAAACACTTTAAAAGAGAGCTTTAGCTTATCCAAAAAAGCTACTCAACCCATAAGCCAAAGCTAAAGCCCGTTTTCCATAAGCTTGAGCTCCACCAAAAAGGCACTTATACTAGAATAGCAAAGACAACAAACACTAGTTTTTTGGGTTTATGAACTATCCCTCTCTACAATAAGCTATGGATAAGCTATTTTGTCAAACGGTTTGAGAGCTTATGCTATAATAAACCAAATAAGCTAAATAAGTACTTTTTATAGATAAGTTAAAACATAAGTTATTTTTAACATAAGCATAAGTCTTGCCAAACACACCCTACATCTTTTAATCAAGAAAATATTATAGGAGCAACGAGAGAAATTTTTAATGGATCAATACTTTATCACATCACATATTATACAAGATTATGAAACATCTTCTCCACAGAAACATCAAAACTATGGCCATATGCGACGAATAAAACACAAGCACAAGACTACAGGCCACTCACTCACCCGCGTGGCCAGACTGAGAGGCACAACGAGAGCTTGTGCTTATTTATGTACGTGTGCATATATTGCTGCACGTATAGAGATTAACGATTTAGATGCACGTAAGCACACTGCGGGCGTTCGCGTCATGGGCGAGCAGTAAACGGGCGCTCGCCCTTAAAATTCCCTGGGGGGTCGTAGTTGCAGATGATGAACACACCACCGCGGGTGGCCCGGCCGCAGACTACGCGAGCGCAGCCGATGCGCGTGGTGTTCCTCCACACCACCTGCGTGTAGGCGCCGCACTTGGCGCCAGGATCGCAGGTGTTGGTCTCGTAGTGATAGAACTCCTTCTGGCCCACCCACCTCCGCACGGCGTTCGCCGCCGTCCATGCCCGCCCGGGGGAGCCCCAGTAGAGGTTCTCGCCGTAGGAGCCGTTGGAAATCTTAAGCGTGCAGTCCGTGGAGGCACGCAACTCCGCGTAGCTCTGCGAGTAGTTGGCCACCTCTGCGTCCCATGACACCGGACCGACGCCGGCGGCGGTGCGCTCCTCGTTGTGAAGGTCGACGAAGTCCTGCGGTGCGTTCTGGGCTGAGGTAGTAGCCGCAAGAATGGCCATGGCGATGGCCAATGCGAAGGCGCTCTTGGCTAGCGCCATGCCTACCCGGCTATGTGGTGTTTTTTTTTGTTGAAACTGGCTATGTGGTGTTGTTTGTACGGGTGAGATGTGTTGGGGTTAGCCGGTATTTATAGCCAATTTTGATGTGTAATAAGATATATATATATATATATATATATATATATATATATATATATATATATATATATATATATATATATATTATAATTAGGGAGCAAGAATTTATATTTTTGTTTGCTTATTTATATTCAGGATACTATTCAAATTCTGGTTACTATTTAAATTCAGAATTTCTACAATACAAGCCCACTAGTACGGTGGAGTATGCACTCACCTAGTGCTTCGGCACTATTTGAATTACTATTTACTACTATTTAGATTCCTGTGCACTACTATTCGGACAGCGACGTCTTCGATTATATTAAGCGTCTTGCTAATATTATTCTTCTTTCAGGATCTTTGCTTAGGCTGGCGAGGCCAATCGGACTGCCGGGCGGTATAAGCTCTCAGGTGTAAAAATCCTACTCGGTACTCACCATACTTCTCGCTAATTTGTTTAAGAAGTAACGAAGTCTTTTCCCATATTAGCTAGTCACAAGCATATGCAGAAAGCTTTTATCGTCTCCCCAGGCAGTTCCACCCGAAGGGAACACTTCTCCATGGCCACACAGGGTCCTCCCTAACGCCATGATTCTAGGCTAAAACGAGGACTATACCATAGAGGTTTCTCCTATAGGGTCCCTAGCATAAAAACTTAATTCATATGCAAGAACTAGATCATATCAAGGGATTTTTAAAGACAACATTATTTCATTTCCACAAATATAGCTTACATATGGTTTTCCCTTTCGGGAAACCCCTGAACACTTAAACACAAGAAAGAAAATTACCTTATAGGCGTTATTTTACAGTGGAGTTACCCTCTCTATTTTACAAGTGGATTCTACTACTACTTGGTGGCGGAGGCGGAAGAGCGCTCTCGAGGATTGCAGTGGATGGCTTGGTGACTCTGCGATGGGTGTTGTTCTTCCGAAGCCAAGGTCCTCCTTTTATAGTCGAGCGAGCGGTAGTCCCTTCCTGTTTATTTAGCACACGTAACCTCCATCTTCCTATATGAAGGACACACGTATCCTCCATCTTCCTGTATCAAGGACACTCAGCGCGTACTCCTTTTTCTCCTTCTGGTGGCCTTGCATGATAATATTCTCCCTCAATGGCTCACAATGACTTAGGCTACTTGTCTTTATGCATAGCCTGGACACGCAATGTACTATCAACAGTAACCTTTTGCCTTCTTATTCTTTTTGCCTCATGATTTGGTCTATAGTTCCTTTGTCTTGCACGAACGTGCCTTGCAGGATTATGTTACTATGTCATTATTTTGAGCTTAACTTTTATAGGGTCATGCCACGCTTCCTATTTGAGAGTATCACTCTCAATATTTTTATGAGTATTATCATTCTCAGTTCTCAGTATTATTATGAGTATTTTTATGAGTCTCACCACGCTTTCGTATTTGAGACCATAATTCTCAATATTTTGAGTCTTTATTTATATTTGATGGGCTAATTCTGTTCGGGTTCTGGAGGTTGCCCATGCCCTCCAATATCCATAATATCTTCATCTAAGAATGAGTTGGTAATTTTGTCATCATATGACTTTTGCATTTCTTCAAACTTTTCTTTTATTTCCTTTCTTAGCTCTTTCATAATACCTTCTTTTATTTCTTTCTTCCATTCAGGTGCTATTAATTCAAATTTTTCTTCTAGTTTCCAATCAATATATTCTCCATCCAAGGGATCAACTTCTTTTGTTAAACATTCTTTGTATGTCAACTTCATGGGTGTAGTACCTTCTTCTTTAGCCTTTATTCCAATTGGCTCTCTCGATTTTGTTATAATTTGTCCTTCAAAGGTGTTATTATTCTTTTTTTGAACCAGCCTGTAACTTTGTATATATTCTTTTGCAGATGGTTCAATATAATAATTTGGTCCTATAGCCATTCTTGCTTTGGCCAATGCTTCATCAACATCCATGTATTTTGCGAATGATGGAGATAACCTTTTTCTTTCCATGTCTTTCTTTAGGATCACAATTTCTTCAAAGGATGTATATATTCCTGGTCGTTTTCCATTAAATATCACATATAAAGGTCTTGATTGTATTCTCTCTCGGCATTCAGATGATGGTAGCATTCCATTAATCATATGAAAGTATTCTGAAAGGCTATTTAATATGGCCAGATAGTACCCTTTATCTTCCTTCTTATTGTTATAATGATACCAGAAATTATCCAGTAAACATTGTTGTACTTCATCTATGAAAATATGATTCTTAGGCTTGAATTTAAAAGTATTTTCCGAGAAAACTTTCAATTTATTATCTTGCCCAAAAGTGTAGTATTCAACTTCAGGGTTCATTGCTCTCTTCATTCCTGCAAAATGGAAGATCGTGAAAACAAGTCAGGCAACTTATTATCTTTTCCCTTTATATGTTCGAAATTGACTTTATAGCCATTTCCAGTAATGATATCTTCAAATAATATCCACCTTCTAGTAGAACTTTTCTTACTATTAATTTGATTATAGTATCTACAAATTGCTTCACAATCTGTTCGTACAGTAAATTCTTTGAATCCAAGATATAAACGAAATACATTTATTGTAGAAATTATGGCTAAAATTTCTCTGTCAGTATTATTCATAGTTTTTAATTTATAACTTCCTGATGCATATCGACATATTTTTTCTTCTAACTTAGGGGAATATTTATTAGGTTTTTATTTTAATATTGCGCCCCATCCTTCCTTAGAGGCATCCGTTTCTATAATAAAATAATTATCATCTAGAGGTAACTCTAATGGCTTTAAATTCTTTACCTTCTCCTTTATAGTTCTTACTAATTTTATGTCTTCAGAATTGAAATATTTTTGACCATTCTTTCTTAATTTAGAATATAATGGTCCAGCAAGTTTTGCTAAATTATCTATATAATTTCTTGCATAATTTACAATTCCTAGAAATTGTTGCAAAACCTTCGTTTCGTTCATAACATCAGGGAATTGTAATATCTTTTTAGCAATATGTTCTTGTAAGTATATTTTTCCTTCTCCTATTTCATGACCGAGAAAATTAATTCTCTCTTTGCAAATTTCCATTTTCTTTTTAGATAATATTAATCCATTTTGTTCTACCTTCCTAAAAAATACTTCAAGATGTGCTATATGTTCCTTATAAGTTTTTGAAAAAATTAGTATGTCGTCTATATATACTAATATAAATTCTTGAGTTTCATTGAAAATATTTTGCATCTTTCTTTAAAATAAGGCAGGTGCATTTTTTAATCCTAGTTGCATAACAAGACATTCAAAATGTCCTTGAGGACACGTAAATGCAGTCCATTCAATTGACTCTTCAGCCATTTTAACTTGCCAGAATCCAGCTTTTAAGTCAAATTTCGAAAAATATTTACTACCTTGTATTCTGTTAATTAATTCTTGTTTGTTAGGAATGTTAAATGCATCTTCTACGGTATTATCATTCAATCTTTTATAATTAATAACCATTCTAGACTTTCCTCTTACTTCTTCTGCATGATTTCGAACTATAAAAGCGGCAGATCTATGTGGACTTCTACTTTCTCTTATAGCTTTTAATTTTAATAATTCTTCAATGTGCATTTTAAAATCTTCTATATCTTTTGGAGTAGCCTCAACTAGGGCTCTTTTGATTATATAGTCTGGGTTTATTATATTGATCTTGCATACTATACCATTTTTCTCCCAATGTTTCATAGGTATTTCCCCAATAATTTGGATATCTTCAAGCCTCTGTACTATCCTTTCTATATCTTTTTTGGACTTTATATCTCTATACCAGTTTGGTGCAAATGATTGCAATCCAATGCATTCTAAATTAGAATTTTCTATATAGTATTCTTCTATATTTGAACTAAGTTCAAAGTTTGTGTGATCTTCAAAAAGTGTATTATCTGGATCTGAACTAGAGGTATCTATATCTATATTGCAAATTTGTTGTGTACTATGGCGCTTTCTAACTTCGGAGATATATGGTACATTGTCTTGACGTGGGATAAATGTAATTCCTTGTTCATGTACAATTGTTGTTTGTACTGATTGTTGTAAAAATCTTAAACCAATTATCATATCATCATTTATCATAGGTAGATCTCTTATTGTGATCTCGTCTATTATGTATTTTGTCTCATTTATATATGCTTCTATATTATAAGCTAATTGATTATGGATCTTTCTTATGCCTGACATATCTGTGGAGACTTCTGCCTTACTATCATCTATAGTATGTACTATTTTAGGGCATCTAATAAAATATTTGTCATGGATGATATTTTTGGTGCAACCTGTGTCTACTAATGCTAGTATTTTATATGTAACATTTGGTCTTAATTTTACTTTTACTGGGATTCTTATGCCTAATATTTCTTTGAATGACAATTTTACTATGTATTTATTTCCAAAGCTTATTAAAGCATCTCTTAATTGTATAATCTTATTGTTCTTATTGTCTTTTATAGTTAAAGTCTGTTCTTGACATTCAATACTTTCTTCTTCTTTTGTGATACTATTACCAACCTTTGTATGTAGTATTTCTAATTTTGCTTCTAATTTATTTATTCTATTTTCTAGTATTCTGACTCTACTAGATAAAATTTTATCTTCAGGTTCTAGCTCTACTTCATATCTCCAAACTTGTTTCTTTACTTTCAAACATTCAATTCATGCTTGCTTAAGACACGTACTACAAGTAGCTCTATTATCTTGACTTGGATAATATATGCAAAAAATACACTTTATATTATAGTCTCCCTTTCCTCTTATCCAATCATGTCCACATTCTATTTGATTCATCATTTCAATTTTTAATCCAGCTAAATCTTCTATTAAATCTGGTTCTTCATCACTTGACTCATATTCTGTTTCAATATTCTCTATTTCATCTGTTTCTATGATAGAATATATCGATTCATCATCTTTTATTTCATCATCACATATTAAGATATTCTCATTTACACTATCCACTAGAAATACCTTTTCTTGTTCTTCATATTTACTAGAGTATCTTTTCTGGTCTTTATTTGGACAGGTTTTACTTAGGTGATCTCGTGAATTGCATATAAAACATCTACATGTTTTATCATAATTCTTTCGGGGATTATAGCGTCTTACATTTCTTTTATGTAAAAATGGAGGTCTATTATCAGATCTTCTTAGGAAATATCTTTTCTTTGTTCTAGGATTACTGTATTTTCTTTGAGGTTTTCTGAACTTTTTACTTCTATGTCTTTCTTCTCCATATGTTAAAGGTATTTGTACTATGTTATTGCAAAAATTATAATCTGAATGCTTCATAGATCTTTGAGCTTGTATGCTTGTGCATATTTTTCTTAACTGCTTGAATACAAATGTTATAGCTTGAGATATATTAATAACTTGTCCTTGAGTTTCTTTTTTATATTAGTCAAATATCATACTGCCTAAGGGATCTGGTAACTTATTGAAATATCTTTCTACTACTCCTTGATTAAATCCTTGCTTTGTAGTAGTTGCATTGTATAAATAATGTTGTGAAAATTCTTTTATAACTTTCCAATTAGTTAGTGTTAATTTTTCTATTTCTCTTAATCTTTCATTTTGTAATGCAGGGTCTTCTGCTATAATAAGATGTGATATTATGTTTGCAAAGTTGTATGGATTACTTCCAGCTCTTTTCAACTCTTCGTACTTATCAGGATAAGATTCTACCCATTGCTCCCATAGGACTTTTGTTGCTTCTCCTAAAAATGTTTCTAAATATGTTATCATATCTTCTACCCTATTTCCTATATTGTGTTGATTCTGTATATATTTTTGAACTATTAATCCTTTCCATACACTTAGCACATTTGGCCAATCTATTGGATCATATGCAGATAAATTTAGTATTGCACCCTCACTCTTATAATTTTGGAATTTTACTGGTTTTTCAAAATTTCGTTTTTTGGAGCCCATGTATGCATATTGACCTGGGATATAATTATATGGAAATTCTTCTTTCGGTGGCGGCCAAGTTCCAGCTGATCTAAAGGGTCTTTCTTGCTCCCCTTCACTTTTTACTGAGTCTTCACCATATCTTTTTCTTTTACTAACCCCTAGATCCATTGCTTCCATAGCATTTTCTAAGTTATGTAATCCAATATCATCTAAAGAATCTATGAAATCATTATGATCTTCTGCGTCATTTCTAAGTTGTTCTTCATTATAAATTTCATTTATTAATTCTTCTTCTTCCTCATAACTTTGTTGTAATAATTTCTCATTTATGCTCCATTGTTCTTCTTCACTTATGGATATAGTATTGTCTTGAGCTATATTCTTACCTTTAGTATTTAATTGATTTTCTTCATGGGTAACTTTAGTATTTAATTGATTTTCTTCATGGGTAAAATCTTTCTTATCCTTAACCTCTTTCTTGCTCTCTGAACTCCCTACAAAATTTTCTTTGTCTTTTTTTATTCTTTTTAGCCTTGCCAATTCTCTAAAAAAATAAAGTTCTTTATCTCTAATTTTTGGCCATTCGTGCAGCATAGAGCTACTATATTCGGTATTTATTTGTTTTAATTTTTCTTCACAATAACTTATTTCTGTGTCTATATCAGGTTTCTCCATAAATTCTGAGATACTGTGTCTTCTACTGTTATCAATTTCTTGTTCTGTAGTTATAGAAACTGAATCATCTAAAGATTTTGCCTCATAATTTATAAATCTAATGCTAGTGTTTCCTTTATTATTCTCATAGCTGATATAGTCTTCAGGTATCTGTAAAGTCTTCTTTTGTATTAACTCACTAATGTTCCATTCTTCTCCTGCCCTTTCTTCAGAACTTATTTTTAAAGGACTCATAAAATTTATTTCTTTTGATTGCATATTTTGAATAACATCATCAACATTTACCCTATATTTTGTCCCACTTTTATTTGTTAATCTTCCAATAAATTCTATGCTTACTAGTAAATTTGTTCCCTTAAAGTCTTCATATCCTTTCGTCTGAAAGCCAAAACTCATTTTTTCTATAAATTCTTTTATAGGCATCATTAAATCTGGTGCTATATATGTTATTAAACTTCCTTCATTCATATCTCCTTCCAAAAATCCTAATGCAGCTTTATTAATTGTGTCCCATCTTTTGTCTAACAAGGATATTAAAACTTTAGTTCCTAATTTCTTTCTTGTCATACTTTTAATCCCAATTATATACATTCCTTGATGAATGTATTTGTAACCTGAATATTTCAGACTATTTTCAATTTGCCTACTTACAACTTTTAATTCTATTGGTTTTGTTAAAACACTAAATTCAACTTCCCTTGATATTCTATATAATCCACTTCTACTTTCGAAAAATCCCATGTGATATATTTGTTGTGGCTTTATTTTTCTTAATGTATCCTTCTGATATTTTTCCAGATCAGTTTCCACATTAATGATTTCTTCAAGATTTTCTATGTCTTCACTTTTACCTTTTAATCTATCCATTAAAGTTAGAGGTCTTGCATCCTTATTCACTATTTGGTGGGATTGGTCTCCTCTGCAGATACCTTTAGATAAGTCCATTTATCTGAATTTAAAGTTGTAGTGGAAGAAACTATTCCAGCAGAAGATAGCACGAGTTCTTTCCAAAACTTTCTGTATTTACCTTTTCAAGGATTTGGGTTAATAGCTGAACTATTGTATTATTCTGTTTTATTTTTGACTCTTCTTCTTGTAACTTGATTTCTTTTTGTTCTATTGTAACTTTTTTTGACTCTTAATTTCTTATAGATCAGAGAGACTTCTTCTTTGATATAATCACTATTTTGACAATATTTTATTTGTTCTATTTTTCCTTCTTCTAATTTTTGTAACACAAGATTTATTTTATTCTGCAACAGAGAATAATTTTCTTCAATCTCCTTGTGATCTTTATAAAGTTTATCAAATTTTATGTCTAGTTCGTCTTGCCTTTTACCCCAAGTTATATACAAATTATGTAGTAAGTCAACTAGTAAATTTAATTGTCCTTGTGAGCTATGCCAAATATGTTCTTCTAAAGAATTAAATCTGCACCTTATATTGATATTTTCTTTTGTATTTACTACCTTTCCAGTATTTACTTCAGAATTCAAATACTTTAATTCTCAATTGTAACCGGCTCTGATACCACTATTCACAAATATTATAATTAGGGAGCAAGAATTTATATTTTTGTTTGCTTATTTATATTCAGGATACTATTCAAATTCTGGTTACTATTCAAATTCAGAATTTCTACAGTGCAAGCCCACTAGTACGGTGGAGTATGCACTCACCTAGTGCTTCGGCACTATTTGAATTACTATTTACTACTATTTAGATTCCTGTGCACTACTATTCGGACAGCGACGTCTTCGATTATATTAAGCGTCTTGCTAATATTATTCTTCTTTCAGGATCTTTGCTTAGGCTGGCGAGGCCAATCGGACTGCCGGGCGGTATAAGCTCTCAGGTGTAAAAATCCTACTCAGTACTCACCATACTTCTCGCTAATTTGTTTCAGAAGTAACGAAGTCTTTCCCCATATTAGCTAGTCACAAGCATATGCAGAAAGCTTTTATCGTCTCCCCAGGCAGTTCCACCCGAAGGGAACACTTCTCCACGGCCACACAGGGTCCTCCCTAACGCCATGATTCTAGGCTAAAACGAGGACTATACCATAGAGGTTTCTCCTATAGGGTCCCTAGCATAAAAACTTAATTCATATGCAAGAACTAGATCATATCAAGGGATTTTTAAAGACAACATTATTTCATTTCCACAAATATAGCTTACATATGGTTTTCCCTTTCGGGAAACCCCCGAACACTTAAACACAAGAAAGAAAATTACCTTATAGGCGTTATTTTACAGTGAAGTTACAATCTCTATTTTACAAGTGGATTCTACTACTACTTGGTGGCGGAGGCGGAAGAGCGCTCTCGAGGAATGCAGTGGATGGCTTGGTGACTCTGCGATGGGTGTTGTTCTTCCGAAGCCAAGGTCCTCCTTTTATAGTCGAGCGAGCGGTACTCCCTTCCTGTTTATTTAGCACACGTAACCTCCATCTTCCTATATGAAGGACACACGTATCCTCCATCTTCCTGTATCAAGGACACTCAGTGCGTACTCCTTTTTCTCCTTCTGGTGGCCTTGCATGATAATATTCTCCCTCAATAGCTCACAATTACTTAGGCTACTTGTCTTTATGCATAGTCTGGACACGCAATGTACTATCAACAGTAACCTTTTGCCTTCTTATTCTTTTTGCCTCATAATTTGGTCTATAGTTCCTTTGTCTTGCATGAACGTGCCTTGCAGGATTATGTTACTATGTCATTATTTTGAGCTTAACTTTTATAGGGTCACGCCACGCTTCCTATTTGAGAGTATCACTCTCAATATTTTTATGAGTATTATCATTCTCAGTTCTCAGTATTATTATGAGTATTTTTCTGAGTATATATATATATATATATATATATATATATATATATATATATATATATATATATTCGTGATGATGGTTGATAGGTGGATCAGAGAAGATAAATTTGATCTAGTTCACATCGTTATCTAAAGTCATTTCTACTATCCATTCTTATGTCCCACGGCTACCAATTCCATTCATATGCAAACCTCAATTAGGGCCTCCATAATGGTCTGACAAGGTAGCGTTTGCAGAAGTCTGATTAGACATGCAGCAAATAGGAATAGGAGAGAGGAGGAGGAGTTTTATGGTATATATTACCACCAGTAAATTACTGGTGGAAATATATAGGTTATTTTAGTAATTTTTTCAACAATTCTGAAAAACAGATCACCGTCAAAAGCTTGCCGCTGACAACGCCGCTAACCGCTGTAGTTTCCTCCCGAGCGACTGGCTCCTCCCAAAATGCGCCACTTGCGCGGCACCGCACATCACCAGGAAAGCGCCGTCTTCGATTCTCATCAACTAAGTGCCTCTGTGTGACGCACCGTCGTCGATCACTGCACAGCTGCACTACCGAGCACCTCCACCAAGCCTGACCTGTACTTCACTGAGCTTTGCCAAATTCTCCGTCACGAACGCAATGAACGCGGCACCAGACCAGAGCACCAGTTTTTGTTCGCCGGAACTAGCACGCACGATTTGCATGTTCTTCACCACTGCGCTCATCCATTATTTGTCTTAGAGCTGGTTTCGTGGGTGAGCAATTGGCCTCCATGCCATGTGAGCTTGTGCGTGGAGCGAGCTGCGAGAGAACCATCAAGTGCGCAGGCGGGAGGCCGGCGGTGCAGTGGTGCGCGGAGGCAGAAATTCCGGCGGAGAAACCCGACCGCGGTGGTGCTCAGGCTGCGCGGAGGCAGGCGCAGGCGCTCGAAGGCGGAAGGTCGCGGCGGAGGGGGCGCATGTAGGTGGGAGGCCGCCGGCAGCAGGGCATGCGCAGGCGGGAAGTCGCGGTGGCGAGGGTGCGCGCAGGCGGGAGGCCGGCGGCGTGGAGCCAGGCGGTCGAACTTGTTCTAGACAATTTTTATACTAGCCCCATTAATGTATTTTTAATACTAAACTGTATTTTCTAATATTACCCTAGTAATATTAGTACTACTTTAAATTACTAGTTGTAATAATATCCGATGAAAAACTGATTTGAATTAGATTCTATTTACCTACTAATTACTATCAGTAATTACTGGTAGTAATATGTACCATAAAACTCCTCGAGAGGAAATAGCTAACTACGTCAGGCAGTAACATATATGTCTAGACTATCCTTTTAGATCAGAACATGGCTCATATGTACTTGATTCTTTATCTCGTGTCTTTCTCTCTCCCAACATTTCTTTCCTATCAAATATAAAATACTCTTTCCTGGAACCCATGCAACGTTAGAAAAGATAAGCTGTCAAATACTCATCTTTAGTTTCTTATCTATAGCTCACCAATGTTCTGGACGCCCTTATATTTGAGAGATGAGAGGTGCTGTGGAATTCTGGGTAGCTATAGCCGCTGCTTGAAGTACGGTCCCAGTCTCACATTCGTACGGCTACTAAATTTATGCATGGAATCCCAATTTCAACTGTTTACTTTAGGCAGTTGATTGAGTCATGTGCAATTGCCATATGGTAAGTGTAACATCACATCAAAATTTATATGACATCGATCTAGATCATGACCTCATTGGATGACAAAGCTTAACACCAAACGCTGATTCACCTTCGTTTTCTTTTGGCCCCGAAACCTTACCCCTGACATAGGCTTGCCTTGCAAGTTGCAACAGAAATGTCATCTTTTATACGTGAGCACCATAGTTGTTCTTTAAATAGTGTAAATACAAATATTAAAGTTTCTATGGCTTACAATTTTGTTGGACTCAGTCCCACAGCATGCTAAATATTCATTATAAAAACAATTGAGATACACTCTTATACAGATCTTTCACTGCTAGAATTCGGATTTGTCTTGGCGGTAAATACAAAAACTGTCGCCGAAATTGTTCTTGGCGGCCAACTGTCAAGCAAAATCCATCATGGATAGAGTGCCAAGGAAAATCGATTATCTTGGTGGGCCTCCGTCAAGATAATATTTACTCATAGCATTCCAATATTTTTTGTTTTTTTGGCGGTTTTCTTTTGCATCTCACAAATATACTGAACCATCAAGAATATTCAGGATTCTGGTAGTGTTTATAGACTATCCAATAGAAGAAAGACTCATATGATTTCATGATAGCATCTATAGAGAGCAATGCATCCTTTCAACTAGAGCACAATAATATGTTGGGACAATTGTATTCTTACCCCCACTTTAAACTCTAATTGTGATATTATCCTCACTTTTTAGGTTTTGTAATTTTACCCTCACTTTTCAAAAATGAAACCATAGTTTACCCCTACTCTATTAGATCTAGTTAACAGTGTTAAATTGGTTATAAAAAGACAAGAATATCCTTTGTTTAAATTTTGTGATCTTATGCCTTCTGGTTACAGTTTTTTTTTTGACAAAACAGGAAGGGCAGATCGCCCCTACTGACTATTTATTTATTATTTAAAGAAAAAGATGTTCTTTACAAAAGAAATCACAAAATAAAGAGAGAAATAAAAGGGATCAACATTAAGAAAGAGATTCTAGCCATAATTTAATTATGGGAAAGTATTTTGATTTTGCTCTTAGCATAACTAAGGCAAATTCCTCTTTGAACTGGTTTTTGCACTGTTCTATCGAGGGGTCTTGCACACTGAATAGCCATTTATTCCTTTGATTCTAGATGCACCGGCGCATAAGAATTATGATTTCCATGAAAAATGGGCAATTCAGTTTTCTCTTGATGTGTTTGAACACTCTCAGAGAGTCCCATGTCCTTGGATATGTAATGCCAATTGCCCCCCAACAATGAACTGCAAAGTTACACCTTATGAACAAATGATGTAGTGTCTCTTCATTCTGCAGAATGCATAATTCACAGCTATATGAGTCTAAGATCATATTCTTTCTTCTTAGCAAGCCTCTTGTGCTGAGTCGATCTTTCAGTAATAGCCAGAAAAAACTTTATGCTTAAGTGGGCAAGAACAATTCCAGAGCCAATTATAGATTAGATTCACTAATGAAAATCCAAGTAAGTGTTATAAGCCTTTGATGATGAGAAACTCCCATTTTTCCAAATATAAGTCCATTGATCCATTTCATCCACTTGTTGAAGTGTTTGCATAAATAATTCTAACTCACTGAATTCCTGAAATGCTTCCTCAAATAAGGGCAATTGAAATAAATCTTGTAATGCATCCAGATGCAAAACCATATTTAGAGTAGTTGAATCATTTAATGTAAATGAATACAGATGGGGGTATTCCAATTTCAACACTTTTCCATTCCAAAGATCATGCCTGAACTGTGTAGTCACACCATCACCTGCTTGTGCTTGGGCCAATCCTTTATATTTGGTAAGCAATTTTAATATACTTCTCCACCAAAAGGATCTCACTTTCTTTTCTGAAGGCAATTTGCCATTACTATAGTATTTTGACCACATCAATTGCACCCATGGCAAATCAGCTCTAGTAAAGAATTTGTGTAGATTTTTCATGAGCAATGCTTCATTTTGAACTCTCAGTCTAATAACTCCCAATCCTTCTTTTTTCTTTGGTCTTGTTACCATTTTCCATGCAGCTAAAGGAGGTTTTTTTTTTTTGCATTCATATCAGCCCCTCTCCATAGCATGTGCCTTCTATATTTGTCAATTTGATTTATGATTTCAATAGGGATTTGTATACTGCACATATAGTATGTAGGAAGTGATGACAAAACTGCATTGACCATTTGTAATTTACCTCCCTGTGTTAGGAATGTTGCTGTACAAGCTAATCTTCTTTGAATTCTGTAAACCAATGGCAAACAATCTTGTATACTAGGTTGGTGTAATCCTAGTGGTAGGCCCAGATAAGTGAAAGGCAGTGTTCCAACTTGGCATCCAAAGGTAGCCGCTAAGTGATTCATTCTTTCCTCAGATACATACTCTGAGACCAGTAGATGAGGCAAAGTTGTTGAGTAGTGCTTTAAGCAAAAAAAGCTGTTATGGACAGGCTTCCATTATGAGAAGCGTATCATGAGTATATTGAATTATAGGGAAGTCTGTTGTATAATCAACATTTACATGAAGTCTAAGCAGTCCTATATTCTTTCCTTTATTAATGATACTCTGCAATAAATCTGCTGCTAGCACAAAAAGGAGAGGGGATAATGGATCTCCTTGTCTCACTCCTCTTTTACAGTGAAAAACTTTGCCAGGCACCCCATTAAGCAGCACAGAAGATGTACCAGATGTAAGAATTCCTCTTATCCATTTTTGCCATCTCTCCCCAAAACCTTTATATTCAAGAATTTTCAGGATTACCTCATGTTCTATTTTATCAAAAGCTTTTTAAAAATCCAACTTCAGAATGACTATTTCTTTCTTTGACTAATGACAAATATATAAATACTCAAAAGCCCATGCTAAACAATCTTGTATTAATCTTGACTTAATAAAGCCATATTGATGCTGATGCACCAATTTAAGGATAATTCTCTACAATCTATCAACCAAAATCTTGGTAATGAGCTTAATTGAGGAATTTAGCAAAGATATAGGCCGATAATCATTGACAGTTGTAGGTGAATCCACTTTGGGTATGAGAGTAATGTATGAACCATTGATACTTTGAATGCACAGAGTATTATTGTAGAAAGCTGTGAAGAGATCATAAAAGTCTTGAGCAATAATTGACCAACAATGCTTCATAAAATCAGTGTTAAAACCATCTAGCCCTAGAGATTTGTCAGTTGGCAAATTTTTGATGATATTATCAATTTCTTCCTTTGTGAAGGGTCCTTCTAATTCTTCAAGATCATCCATAGTATTCAATAATTCACTAAGATCAAACTGTATTGATGAAAATTTTGTGGTTCATAGCCTATCCTTGTATGCTTCCCACAATAATTGTGCCTTTCCTTCATGTGAGTAGACTTCTTGGCCTGTTTGATTTCGAAGAGAAGTAATTGTCTTCCTTTTATGCATGACAGTAGCATGTGCATGAAAGAATTTTGAATTTTCATCTCCAAGAGTGACCCATTCTTTCCCTCTCTGTTTCCAGTAAGCTAGTTGTTGTGCTAGTAATTTCTCAAGATGTTTTTGTATAATGAATCTGAAGTTTTTCTTGCAAGGAAAGATCCCTGAATTCTTCTAAGGTGTCAAGCAGCAGTAAAACCAATTTAGTGTTTTCAATAGTGGCAACTAGATTAGAGAGATTTTTCTACCAGGCTCTTAGTACTCTTCGTAAATTCTTGAATTTGGCAACAATAGTTTTTGCCTTATCAATTTGAGCCACTGGCAGATGCAGCCATGTTCCATAACCTGTGCAAATTCATCATGTTGCAGCCAATAATTCTCAAACCTAAAAACTCGTGCTTTGGGTATCTCAGTCGTGATAGTAATTAGGCAGGGAGTGTGATCAGATGTATCTCTCGAGAATGCTTTAACAGTGGATCCTGGATAATTAGCCAGCCAAAAAGGAGTAGCAAAAAACTAGTCTAATCGCTCTAAGAGAGGTTGTTCCTACTTGTTTGTCCAAGTATATTTCGCTCCACATAGAGGCAGTTCCTCTAAAGCCGAATTGCTTATTGCAGAATTAAAATCCATAATGAGCTGAATATTACCTCCTCCTGGTCTGTTTCTGTTAGTAGGCCTCCGAATGAGATTAAAATCTCCTACCCAAAGCCAATCAGTATCATCCTCAATGTCAAAATTATAAAGCCAATGTAGAAAATCTCTTCTTCCTTCAGGTGTGCAAGGGGCATAAACATTTGCAAGAGGCCATCTAGCTCCAGAATATAAAGACATGAATTCAATACACATAACAAACTCATTTCGAAAGAACACATGGCCAGTGAATCGAACTCCTTTCCATATTATGATAGTCCCACCTGATGCACCAGTGGAAGGTAGATATTCAAAGAAATCAAACTGTGGAGGGCAGAAATTTCTGATATAAGCAGCATAAAAAAGCTCCCTCTTGGTTTCCTGGAGACAAATAATGTCACAATTTGATTCACAAATTTTACTTCTTATTGCAGTCCACTTGTCATCAGAATTAATACCTCTTACATTCTAGCACAAAACATTCCAAGTCCTCCCACTTCTATTATTATTATGATAATCCATTAAAAAATAGATAGATGAAGCCACATTTCCACATACATAATATATGGATAATAAAAGAGGTTTGGGCCCCTTATTTCATACATGTATTTGGAAAGTAAAATTTGTACAACGCACAAAAATTTGAAATATCTGAAGTTTAAAGAATTTTACAAATACATTTAGGGGCTGGATTTAAATTATACAAAATTTCAATGCTTAGGGTGATAGGGTGTATTCAGATTTAAAATATCCAAAATTTGAAATTTAGCATGTCCCAATGCGGCTACTGTTTCTGCATTTTCTATCACCCGCAGGTTGTGTACACCGTGCATGATCGCTATTGCCTGCCTGCCGTGCGTGCACATGGCTCTGCGGCCTCCTCACGAGCATGCCATGGCTCTTGTAGCAGTTGCACTAGGGCAGGCCACGGCCAGACGCTGCCAATAGATTTAAGTGCATGTGACATGGGATTAAGAGAGACAGATATAGATGAGCATCCGGGCCGCCTGGAACGGCCCAGCACAGCCCACTTTGCAGCATGGCTTGGATAGGCATGGCCCGGCTAAGCACACCGAGTCGACCGGGCCGTGCCTAAGCATGTTGTGGGCCTTGTGGTCGACACATGGCACGGCCCGCAATGGAGAAACTGGGTCGTGGCAGCCCGTATAGCATGCATGTCCTAAAAGATCAAAAGCCCATCGGCCCGGAAAAGGGTTCCAGAAATTTTACTCAAGTTCACATTTGATATGATTTTACTCTAGTTCCAGAAATCAGCAAGAAAGAGAAAAATTCATCAAATTTTGACACTTGACAATCAAAATTTCACATCAATAGACATAGACTTTATTGATGTGTGGCTACCTCATTAAAAACCTTGCTAATCAAGGGAAAAAGAGTACAACCCTACTATTTCAAAGTTCCAAGTTCAAAGTGCACATATTACATTCAGAATTTCAGACAATCAATCGTCTACAACCATGGGAACAGGAGGTTGCGGTTGTTCATCCAGGTACATGTTTTGAAACTTTTCTACCAGCTCTTTGTCCACCATCTCGTGTTGCTTCCTTTTATCTCCTAGCTCCCAATCCTTCACGCATAGAAGCATCTCCACCGTCTCGCTCACAAGGGAACGTCTCTGCTCCTCAATAACCCTGCCAGATAGACTAAAAGCAGATTCCAAGCTAATAGTAGAAATAGAACAATCATAACATCTTTTGCTAATATGAACAAGATAGGATAAGTTTGTTTATGTGCATGCCACCAAGCAAGGATGTCAAATGCATCATTGAAGTCACCAATAGTATCACTATCAAGATAAGAGTTCAACTCAGAAACATGTCCAACAGAGATTGAAGGAGATGGACCAGCAGTAAAGGATGGTGCACAATCGTCTTCACCAAAAATGTCACCCCATGCAGTGTTTCTCTTACCAGTGGTACTTGCTGATTGCGATGGTCTCTGCAAAATAACTGAACCATACTTTGTTTCATACTTGTTAAACATCTTTGTTAGTTCAGCATACACATTCAAGAAAAATGTTGAATAACCAGTGCCAACAAAAGCAGACAAACGAGCAAGAAGTTTGTTAAAGAATTTCATCTTAGCTCTAGGATCCAAAACAAAAGCAAAGGCATAGAGCATAGGTATATTTTGCTAATATTTAAGAAACTTAATCTTCATAGGAACAACAGATGCCCTAAGAAATGCATCATTTTCATACTTGCTTAAATGCTTAGCAATCAACAGAATATGATGCAACATGAGAGGAGTAGTAGGATAGTAAACACCAGAAAGAGCAACTGTTGATTCATGAAATCTCTCAAGGAATTCTAGAACGTTAAGAGCAACATATCGGTGATCATCAGTCAACAATGGTCGGGAATTAGCTTGAATAGGATAGTTAGCACAAATATAAACACCAAACTGATCTTGATATGGAACCAAGTGATGCAGCATTTGGTAGGTAGAGTTCTATCTCACATCCATATCTAATCCAAACTTACGAGGACGTTTACCAAATGCAATGCAAAATTGTTTAAATGCTGCGATACGTTGGTTAGAGGAATTTAAGAAAGATATTGCAATTCTGAAATCTTCCAAAAATGGTTTTAACCTCTTCAAACTAGACTTAACTATGAGTTTGATAATGTGGCATGCACATCTTTGATGCAATATAAGAGAAGAATCAATGTAGCCAGAAAGTTTAAGAGTTAACTCTCGCATGGCAGAGGCATTATCCAATGTGACAACAAAAACCTTAATAGGTTAAGCCAAAATCATCTAAAACACAAGCAATGCGTTCAACAATATTGACACCACTATGAGAAACATCAATCAAACGTAAACCAATGATTCTTTTCTGCATAAACCAATCAGAAGATACATAATGCATAACCACACTAAGATAGTCCTCCTTAGCATTACCAGACTAGATATCAGAAGTAACACTAGTAGTCATGGTTTGTTTCAAATTAGCACGCCTAGATTCAAAATACTTTGCAAGATCACATGTAGTTGAAAAACTAGATACTTTCTTAACATAGGATTATGAGCATGCTGGATGTATTCCTCAAATGCATCAGATTCACCAATACTCAAGCTTAGATCAGTCCTAGCTATGAAACAAACAAGTTCAAGATGAGAAACCTTAGGATCATAAGTCCAACTACGAACACCACCATCATCAGCAATATTAAGCAAGCTTTGAGCCTTACGAGTACGTGCAACTTTACGAGTACAAGACCTTTGATGCCTAGTTAAGGACCCTGTACCTTGATTAGATGGAGCTTTTAGTTCTTTCTTGCATATAGGACAGCGAGCACCATACCTTTGCTTGACACCATTTTCATTAGTTGTGCTTAGCTCCCCGAAGAAGTCCCAAACAGCAGAGCTATTTCCCTGACCTCGCTTGTTTGCGGTGCTCGAAGCAACATGGCTCGAGTCTGTCGGCGTCCTCGTGCCAGCATTGGCACCAGCTCCAACGCCATGGTCCTGCTCAGCCTTGGGCTCGGCCTTAGCCTTGTCAATGCTAGATCCGTCTCCAGACAATGCATCACGGTCCTCGTAGTTGTCCTACATCTCAAAGTCGTGGTATGATGACATGGCGGAGAGGAAGAAGACCACCGGCTAGCACTGGCTGGTGGCGACGCGCATAGAGCCACCGACGCCGAGATCCAGAGAAGAGAGGAGGGCGAGAAGGCGAGAGAGGGAGAGAGCCGAGAGCTGAAGAGAGGGCGAGAGCTGAAGAGCAGGCGACGGCTGCTCTGGTGTGGCTGGGCTATGCTTCTTGCCGAGATCTAGAGAGGAGATGAGGTAGGCGGTGTGGCGTGCGGGTGTGGTGTGGCGAGTGTGCGGCTAGGGTTAGAAGAAAGGAGGAGGGCGACACATTTTGCACCCCCGGCCAAAATATATCCATTGCTGGGCCTTGCCGCCTGGGCCACTAGCAGCCGCTCCATGGGCTTTATCAGGCCTAATAGTAACTGGGCTGTGTTTTGTGTTGTCTCACGGTCTAAGGCCACGGCCCAAAGCATGGCCCGCACCATGCCATTGGCCGGCATGAGCACGGTTCCAACCGGGCCGTGCCTGTTCCGGGCTGGGCCACGTGTTAGCCCGATTTACATGTCCCGGATGCTCAGGTATAGAGACAGATCGGCTAGGATTTGGGGCATTAAGAGAATATAAGCTAAGGTTACTTTGTGTAGGATCTAAGATACCAATTAGAGAGAACTGAATAGATAGTTTTTAATAATTAATAACCTACATAAAGAAATGCAGAAATAATACAAGAATAACAAGAGAAGGAATTGAAACCATACCTATGTTGAGAGCTAAAGGTTTGCAATCCTAGGTGACATGCATCATTGTGATCTCTAATAGTGTAAGGAACAAGTAAACATACAAGTAGGAGAGATACAATTTTATCCCGTGGTCTCGGTGACTGCCGATAACCCCTAATCCACGTTAAGGTGGATTCAAGCCTTTGACTTGCTTCTCTATCAAGTGCACACTTCTTCAACAAAAAGGGCTCACATAAGAGCAACTTGATCTTAAGCCAAATCAATATTCCTTGAACCTCTCCAATTCTTGATTTTACTAGTTACCCTTTACCATTCCGGCGAAAAGAGCATAAGACCTCTTACAAGAATAACAGACCTCCTTCACAATCTTCTTGAAGGGTTCACGGTTTCCACACCACCACGCCGACTAGGAGGTAGCAACCTCCAAGAGTAACAAGCCAATGTCACTCACTTGATGAACTACTAGTGCCACTATGCTCAAATCTCCCAAGAACATGCACTAGATTCTCATACACTTGCAATGAATCAAATGGATACTTGTGTGAGTGAGAAGAGGGCTCAAATATCTCAGGTATACAATGCCAAGGTCCAAGAGAGCTTCCTTGCACGAATGAGTGTAGTATATACAGGCAAAACATCAAAAACTAGTCATTGCAAAAGCATGGACAACTGGCGGTCAGACCACAGCCCTATAACGATCAGAATGCTAGCAGTCCAGCAGCTACTTTGACCAAGTTTCAAACTGCTTGAAGACTGGCAGTCTAACCGAGAAGGGCTGACGGTTAGACCGCGAGAAGCTCGCAGTCAGACCAGCCCCGGCAGGCGGTCAGACCACCACAAGCACGATTTTTGCACCTCCCTGGACTCGGCGCCACTGAGCCGCAGTCAGACCGCCACTAGGCCATGGTCAGACCGCGATTGGCCGACGATTAGACCGCCACTGCCCACTTGCTATAAAATTTTCAAGAAAAATTTATGGGGTCTTACAACAAGAAATCTTTAAGGAATATTAAAGTTTTTTCAACATAGAATGTTAAGTGATATCTTGGGGCATTTTTCTCTAGGATTTTCAATGAATATTTGGAGGGTATTTTAACAAGGAATAGTTTTGACAAGGTGTGCTATAAGTATTTTTTCGCAAAGCGGTAACTAACAAGGTGTGCTATAAGTATTTTTCGCAAAGCGGTAACTAAGGATGCATGAAGCAATATAACATCAACCCCCCTTAATAGTGCGGTAACTATACTAGCAAACCATTCATTTTCTCATATAATCTTCTTATGACTAGTAAGAATAGAAAACCTATATTTATACCTTTGCTTTGAGCTGCCTTCTTCACTTCCTTTGGTATTTATGATTTGATCATGTATGAAGCGCCAATCTTGTTATATTGTGATCCATGAAAATATGTTTCTTCATTAATTACTCTTAAATCATTGAATCCGGATAGAAGTAACAGATCTCTAAACTGGGGGTGCTAACAGCAGCTTCATTTTCTATAAGTGAGAGTAAAATCATAAAATCTGAAAAGTAAGGATAAAATCACATTTAGAAGTCAAAGTGAGGGTAAGAACATAATTGTCCCTAATATGTTTTTTAAATAGTGTAAATGCACATATTGAGCGTAGCTCAGATCCCCATCCCAAACTTGGCACGATATGATATTTATAGCTAATTATTCTTTCTATTATAGGTGACGCGCCCATTGACAGTGATGAGGTGCTTTGTTCTTTGGCTCTCTCACAAGATCTGGACACAATTTCAGCATAATTCATTGGCATAGAAACAAATTGATAAGTTTTAGATATATGACTTGAAGTGATTTATTTGTTGACAGGTCATTCATCCACCGGTTTGAGAAGTTAAACTAAATATTTCTCACCTCCCGCATCGGAGCAGGAGAGGGACCGTCGTCGTTGCTTTTGACAACCACCCGAATAATCCCATCCCTTCATCTCTCCCATAGAGAAATGTCTCTCTCCTAGGTGGGTTTTGTTTTGTCTGAATTATGAAAGAAACAAATCGAGAAGCCTTAGATATGACTTGTACAGTTGTACTGATTTATTTGACAGGTCATTCATCCACCGGTTCGAAAATTTAAACTAACAAATTCTCATGTCTCACGTCGGGGAAGTAGAGGGATCGTCATTGCTTTTGACAACCACCCGAATAATCCCATCCCTTCATCTCTCCTACGCCCCCAATAAAAAAGATACCCACACAGCTCTGTGTTCAGATGTAAGAAATTATCCGGAGATCAGATTCGCAGAATCATGTTCAGCAGGAAAAAAAAATGTTAATCTGCAAAAGGCACAAGTCTCACCCCCCCCCCCCCCCCAAAGCTCACTTGTACGATCATGATTCAACTTGGAGAATGAAATTGTTATATGCATGTGTGCAGGCACATCTGGATGCTGTCAGGATATATTGGTGGTAGCTAGTAAGCTGCCTCTCTTTAGGCTTTCATTCAGCTACGTGGATCTTACACTGAAGCTGCACCCACTACCACAAAAAGGCTCTTTAGCGGCGGTACAAAAAATGCCGTAGCAGCGGGTATATAGAAGTCTGCCGTTACAGTGGTCAAATGATTTTTAACGGTGGTTTACAACGTCAACCATCGCTAAAAGTTAATTTTTAGTGATGGTTGACAATGTCGGCCGCCGTTAAAAATTGATTTTATTTCTAGCGGCGGTTTACATTATCAACCATCGCTAAAAATCAATTTTTAGCGGCGGTTGACAATGTGGCCCACCGCTAGAAATACATGCCCAGTCCTTTTTTTTCTTCCATCAGTTTGGCCAACCTAAGACTTATAAAATCCAGCTAACCCTAACTCGCACCGCCTCACCCCCATCTCCCTATCTCCTACGCTCGCCCCCACCCCCATCTCCCTCCTCTCTCCGCCCCACTCCTCTCCGGCGCCTTGCCTCCCCACGACACCCCACCCCTCTCCCTCCTCTCTCTCCCCACATCGCCCACACCTCTCCCTTCCCAAGCCTGACTGGCGGCATGTGGGCTTCGTGCGTGCGGGCTATGGCAGCGTGCGGGCTACGGCCGGTGCAAGGTCGACGAGTCGACAGCCAAACATCGTGGCGGGTGTCACAGCGGCCAGGTCCGGCCTACCTCCTCTGAGCATGCCTCCCTTCTACCTCTCTCCCTCTAGTGTGCGGCGCTTTGGCGTGGGGTGGCTGGCCTTCGATGACCAGATCCAGCGATGGCTGGCCTCCCCCCTACGAATCTCGGCGGCAAGGCTCGAGGGTGGGCGACGGCCTTGCGGCTAGTGGTAGCGGGCGGATCCAACGACTGGTGGCCAAGCAGCGGCGGTTGTCGTACGGCTCGCACAGAGGCACGGCGACGGGGGCGACCTGAGCAACCTCGTCGCCTCCGTGCGAGATCTGGCCGCAGTCCTCCCCTCTCTCCCTAGATCCGGTAGGCGGGCTCGGTTCAGGTGCAGGCTATGAGCGGGCTGGCGGGCTCACGCCTTTTTTTTGTTTTTTGTGTTGAGGCGTAGCGGCGGGTGAAGATTTCACCCGCCGCTACTAATATATTTTTAGCTGCAGTTTGTTTGGTCTGTAAGTTATCTGCTGTTGGAAATCGTTATTTTCAGTTGCAATAATGTAGCAGCGGGCCGGTCAACCCACCGCTATAGTGGGTTTTGGCCTGCTGCTATAGTGCTTTTTTGTTGTAATGACCGGTTGGAGATGGGCTGATCCATCAATTTTCATTTTGGAGGGCTCAGCCAAGAAAGAAGTTGTTTATCTCAGCTTCGCCTCTCCTCCATGTCTTGCGGCTGCTCTATTTGGTTACGTAAGAGCAAGGCAAGCTATTAGCTCCTCTCTGTGGAGGCTATCTAGAATAGAGGTGACAGCTAACATGTAGGAAATAATCCTTGTCTACTATAATTAGTAGTTTATGTTCTATAGTTAGCAGCTTAGTTTAGAAAATTTATTATTTGTTCTTGTATCAGCTCAAGAAAAGCCAGCATTACTTTCCCTTGTATTAGTCTATATAAACAAAGCAATAGAGGTGTAAACGCTGTACATTGTAGCGTCAAACCAGATTGTATCCAAGGGGTTCACATGAGTTGTGAGTGCGTGTATGTGCCTAGTAATCTCGCCGGCAACAGATTGTTGTCTCTCCGGCATGGTTCTAACAATTGGCATCAAGAGCTAGGTTCGTCCAACGCGTGAAGATGTCGGGCAAGAAGGCAGGCGACACCTTCGGCGACGGCGTCGTGATCTAGCAGGTGATTCATGAGGTGGGTAGCGGGAGTAGCTACCCCGTTCTCACCAAGACCAATTACTCCGATTGGGCGCTGCTCATGAAGGTGAAGTTGTAGGCCAGAGCCCTATGGAACGTCATTGAGAACGGCGGCGCCGACGCCCAGGAGCAGATGATGGCGCTCGATGCCTTGTGTGGCGCAGTACCACCAGAGATGGTGTCGACGATCGCCAAGAAGGAGACGGCCAAGGAGGCCTGGGACGCCATCGCAACCATGAGGATTGGCGATGATCGCGTGAAGAAGTCGATGATGCAGCAGCTACGTCGGCGATTCGACCTCACCATGTACGACGACGAAGAGACCGTCGAGGACTACGCGCTCCGCCTGGAGGTCATGGTAGCGCACATCAACACACTGGGCGAGGAGTTGAAGGATTCGGAGATCATGGCAAAGATCTTGCAGAGCCAGCCGCCTCGATTCAAGAAGATCGTGATCGCCATCAAGACACTTCTCGACGTGTCGAAGATGTCGATCGCCGATCTGACGGGGCGACTAAAGGAGGACGAGGAGGCTTTCTAGGAAGCTCCGGCGTCACTGCAGCATGATGGCAAGCTGTAGCTCACGGAGGAGGAGTGGAACTCGTGGAGGAAGAAGCACGAGGAAGAACATGGCGGCAACACGAGCAGCTGCTCGACGCAGCACAGCGGTGGCGGCAGCAGGCGCGGGTGTGGGCGCGGGCGTGGCGGTCCACCAAGCAGGCCACCGACTACAAACCGGCCCACAGGCGATGAATGCCGGTGCTGTGGCAAGATGGGTTACTAGGCCCGAGAGTGCAGGTCGAAGCCCAAGAAGGAGCAGGCTCACGTTACACAAGATGAAGAGGAGGCCTCACTCTGGCTCGTGACGGCATCACCAACATTGTCACCGGTGGTCGACGTGCATACCAGTGATGTTTCGACGCTATAGGAGGCAGGTCGGGAGCATGGCATTGGTGGGTCTAGGGCGGCGTCGACGAGATCCGTCGCCCAACTCAAGATTCGGGAGGAGAAGGTGTTCGCCCATCTCGGAGAAGAGAAGGATTGGGAGGCGGAGACCTGGGTCTTGGACATCGGCGCCACCAACCATATGACCGGATCTAGGTCCGCCTTCACCAAGCTGGAGATGGCGCTGCTCGGCACCATGTGGTTCGGTGATGACTCGGTGGCACACATCGAAGGCCGGGGCACTGTTGTCTTTGAATGCAAGAACGGGGAGGTCCAGTCGCTCCCCAGAGTCTACTTCATCCCATGGCTGATGATGAACATCATCAGCATCGGTCAACTCGACGAGAGTGGCTACAAGACCGAGATCGATGATGGGGTGATGATGGTTTGCAAGCCCGGTGGCAAGCTACTGGTGAAGGTGGCACGTGCATGCAACCACCTATACAAGATCCAGCTCAAGGTGGCACAACCGTCGTGCCTAGCGGTGCGCGGGCGTGATGACGAGGAGGCACGGCGCTGGCACGAGAATTTTGGCCATGTCAACATGGTGGCACAGAGGAAGCTAGCTCGATAGGAGCTAGTGTGCGGCCTGCTGGTGATCGGATAGGTCAGTCACTGGTGCGAGGCGTGCCAAGTCGGGAAGCAGAGGCGCACTTTGTTTCCAGCAGAAGCGAAGTACGGGACACGGCAGCGACTCGAGCTAGTGCATGGTGACCTCTGTGGGCCCATCTCACCGGCGACGCCTGTAGGTAACAAGTACTTTTTGCTGTTGGTGGATGACCTCAGCAGGTACATGTGGGTAGCCGCGATTCCTTCAAAGGATCGTGCAGCGGCTGCCATCAAGGAGATCTAGGCGCGAGCTGAGGGCGAGTCCGGCGTCAAGCTAAAGGCACTCCAAAGTGGTGAGTTCACCGTGAGGGAGTTTGCAGAGTACTGCGCGGGCGAGGGTGTGCATCGCCAGCACACTATGCCCTACAGCCTGTAGTAGAACGGTGTCGTCGAGCGCCGGAATGGCACGGTGGTGGCTACAGTGAGGAGCATGCTCACGGTGAAGGGGCTCCCCAGCTAGTTCTAGGGCGAGGAAGTTAACACCACTGTGTATGTGCTGAACCGCTGCCCAACAAAGAGCGTGGACGGGATGACCCCGTTTGAGGCGTGGCACGGGAAGAAGTCGGCGGTGCACCACCTTCGTGCGTTCGGCTGCATCGTCTACGTCCAAAACACGACACCGCACCTGAAGAAGCTCGAGGACCATGGTCGGAAGATGATCTTCGTTGGCTACGAGCGCGGCTCCAAGGCATACCATGCTTACAACCCCATCGCGAAGCGTGTCCATATGACACGCGACATGGTGTTTGACGAGCAAGCCCAGTGGGACTGGGGCACCAGCGGCGGCGATGATGAGCCAGCTGGTGGCGACGACGTGTTTACAGTGGAGTACACCACTTGGGGACAAGCCGTACCAGCTGTTGATGAGTTGGTCGAGGTGCCGACAGGAGATGCACCTGGGGAGCAGTCACCGCCCCCGGGTGATGGAGCTGGCGAGTCGGAGCCTGGATCTCCGAACGGGGTCGACGACTGTTCGTGGTTTCTAGATGCCCATTTTATCTACCAAAAAGGGATGTTTTGCGTCTTAATTTGGTGGTTTAGACTAACAATTAACCTTATATTTGCATATATTTGTAGTTATTATATTTTGGATGTACTTGTAGGAAACAGGTGTAAAACAGGGTAATTATGGATAAAGGACTAAAGAGCAACAAAGATGGGCCAGATACTTGGCCGCGCCGATCGGCTCCAATGCCGCGCCGATCGGCGCAGAAGACAAGCCCAAGTCCGGGAAAGATGAAGGCCCAACCCAATATGAGTCAGAGTCGATAGAAGTTGACCTAATCCCGTCGAGTATAAAAGGAAGATAACTATCAAGAGCCAAGGGGGCAACAGAGAGACGACAATTGTGATATTGAGTTGTTAGAACTAGGGTTCTAGGATATTGGCGGCGGCGGTTGGTCAACACCGACGAGAACCACTAGAAGGGAGGTCATGCCGATGGGCGTGATGCTTGCGCCGATCGGCTCGTGTGTGTTCCAGCGCTATTTCTCATCCCTCTGCTATGTTTAGCGGGAGGATGAGCGAGTAGTCTCATATTCTCTTTTCTGGTGCGGGGATCTGGTCATGTAACTCTCATACTCATTGATATTTTATTGATGAATTTAATCTATGTGATGAACTTAATTGCGCATTTATCTATCTCTTTCCATTAGTGTATAGGCCAATACACTTCTGCCCATTGCATACTGCAAGAAACCAGTGGGGAGCTAATAACCTCTATAGTGACAACCGGGGCGAACAAAACCACCATGTCTTGTAGAATATTAAGGTCATCACTCGAGTTGATAAGAATAAGATTACATACTAGTGAACCAATCCTAAGGAGAGAATCCTTCATTATCCTATTACATCTCCAATAACATTCATCCACCACTCTCTCACTGTCACCATTCACACCAATCCAACTATTACAATATGTTAGTAACCCTTTAATAGTAATAGTTTCGCTCGTTCCCTGTGGATTCGATAATCTTGGAATACTATGAGGGAAAAAGAGCTACAACTGTACACCGTCCTCTTGAGGTATATAAGTGGGTGCGTAACTATGACCAACAAGCTCATTTTCTGTGGCTTTACTTCTCCTAGCTCCAGTGTAGTGCACCACGCAGGGTCCCTACCCGACTAGACTACATCTCTTCAATTTGGTGGCTCTTCAACTCCGGCGGCCTTCTGGCGATGTGTAGCGGCTCCTATAGCCTAACTCTCCCACTTCTCCTTTTTACGCCAGCGGCATCAAGATCCAAATTCATTTCCTTTATTGCCCAATAAGCCTTATGTTCCAATTCCACCGGTAGGTGACATGACTTCTCATAGACAAATTGATATGGTGTCATGTCAATTGGTGTCTTGAATGCCGTCCTATATGCCCATAATGCTCCGTTAAGCTTTGTGGCCCAATCCTTTCCTTCCTTTGTAACAATCTTCTACAAAATCTCTTTTAATTGCTTATTTGACATTTTTGCTTGTCCATTTGTCTGGGGATGATAGGCTGTTTCAATTCTATGTTCAACCCTAGATTTAGCCAAAAACCGAGTAAATTCTCCTCCTGTAAAATGGGATCCTCCATCTGTAATTATTCTCCTTGGTACTTCATACCTAGGGAATATTTGCTCTTGAAGTATACTCCTTGATTCTCTTGTGGTACTAGCCTTGCATGCCATTGCTTCGACCCACTTGGAGGGATCTCCCAAGAAAAAAGTTGTTTATCACAGCTTCGCGTCTCCTCCATGTCTATGTAGATTGCGGCTGCTCTGTTTGGTTACGTATGAGCGAGGCAAGCTACTAGCTCCTCTCTGTGGAGGCCACAAGTATCCTAGAACGGAGGTGACAGCTGACAGACTGAGGCTGTAGTTCACTTCGTCACAGAACCGAACGAAAGATGGGTTAGAAGTGGCAGGAAGTCTCTTCCATTCTCTAAAAAGGAAGTGCCGCGTGTGGTTGCCAGCAAGATAGAAAGTGATTGATATTAACACCTTGAGATATAGAGAATCCTTTATAGTTTAGAGCAACTACCACAGTACCGTAAAAAATTGAATCTTAAGCTTGAAATAAAAAAAAATCTTCATCCAACAGATCCCAAAGATGCCCTCGATTTTTTTTTACAGCTTAAGAAAAAGAACCGAACTAAGTTTAGTAATAATAATGGGTAGGTGTTGGAGCAGGCAGATCATAACCTGCTTTTATGATGTGGTAGAATTCAAAAAGATGTTGAAATCCTTTTAAGGAAACTGTTGGAGCAGGAGGGGATATATTTTCTTGCCTTAATATTTTTTTTTTTGTGATGACCTCCAAAATTGTATTTTTGGGGGTTTCCAAGTTTTCGACGTTGCTGCATATTTGAGAGTTAATCCGGTCAAGCAGTCAAGTCACCACGGAGGAAAAAGAATACAAACTATTGCGCCACGTGGCACACTGAAAAACTGATCACTGACATTAACAGATGTTAGCCTTTTCCTGCCTGTTGGAAGTGTGGTGATTACAATTACAAGCTGCAGCTGCTCATCTAGCATAGGAATCTCTAGTTTGGTGGGCCAATAAATAGAACAATGGCTCTCCTCTTACCACTGCGGTACACAAACCTCAGGAGCCAGAAGTTGGTAGAACGAGATGGCCACACCAGTCTGGTTCATCTTGCTGGCCTGCCTTGGCGCACTGTACGTCGCCGCCGTCTGCTCTCGCCTGTTCGCCTATCTCGCACTCTGCTTGCACCGGCCGAAAGATTTCCGCCGCTGCTACGGTGAGTGGGCCGTCGTCACCGGCCCGATGTCTGGCCTCGGCCGGTCCATGGCTCTGGAGCTCGCTCGCCGTGGCCTCAACTTAGTCCTTGTCGACCTGAACGCTGCCAACCTCCAGGAGACATCTGACGTGATCAAGTCCAGCCACGACGTGAAGACCAAGACCGTGGTGTTCGACCTCTCTCTCGTCGGCGCCGCTCAAGGTCAAAACATTGCTGTTGCGTAGCAGGAAACGCTCCATCCAATCCTGGTCCTGGTTAATCTCAACAAATTGACGATAGATGCGCACGCACCTCGTTCTTGGCAGGCGACGAGGCGATGCGGAGGTTCCGGGAGGCGATCCAAGGGCTGGACGTCGGGTTGCTGGTGAACAACGCTGCTGTGGCCACGCCCGGCGCGGTGTACTTGCACGAGGCCGATGTGGAGAGGTTGGTGCGGATGATACGGGTGAACCTGTGGGCGCTGACGGAGCTGACGGCTGTTGTGCTGCCCGGGATGCTGGAGCGCGGCAGGGGCGCCGTCGTGAACGTTGGCTCGGGGTCCACGGTGGCCGTCCCTTCCTTCCCACTATACACCGTCTACAGCTCCACAAAACGGTAAAGTCACTCATGCATAACACTCCTTTTTTCGGAGACACTTTCATCTAGATTCTATAGTCAGAAATACTTTCTAGTGATATTATTTTTTTAAAAAACACAGTACATACACAAATATTCATAAACATATATGAGCACTGATGCAACCCGCCAGCTCCCGCCCATACTCTTAGCGCCTCCGACGCCAAGGAGGAGGAGCAGGGACAAAAGGCTTTCCTCTCTTGAGATTTATAAACTGACCACAACCGTCTCATTATCAAGACAAATTTCGTTTATTACTAAATAAAAAATACTTTACCATAAATATAACAAGCATTCATATAGATTTGTTTTAAAAAATATTATTACATATTAGTTGATATGATAAAGTTACAGGTAAAGCGGTAGTCAAACGGTCTCAAAGCAGTAAACAACAACATGATGAGTTATGGAGCATCTTTCTTGCTTCACAGGAAACACATCCTTCTGGTACCCGATAACAGTGCAAGCCATAACTTTTCGACAGTAATGCTGATATTCGATCGATGCTCTTGCTCACTCACCAGCTCATGGAACCAGTAAAACAATGGTTGAAAGGTCTCAAAAATTGTTAAAATAAAAAGAGGAATCAGAGTTTCTTTCATTTCTTATTCAGAGGAAACAAATAAATCAGAACATAATTCTAGTATCTGCGCTGGCTGCAGTTGATAATGATACTGATAGTTGATTGATGCTCGTGGACGTAAATGATGGTGTGCTCTATCGTTCCAAGCAGGTACGTGGCTACGCTCTCAAGGAGCCTTTACGTCGAGTACAAGAGCAAAGGCATCGACGTCCAATATCAGGTAAGGAATTCATGTCCAGCTGAGATCGCATCATATATTCAGCCGGCGACAATATATGACGCGAGATTTGACGCGTTCTACATGAATGCATATTCAGGTCCCGTTCTACGTACACACGGGCATGCTGTCGAGCGCGGTGAAGGCCAAGCTCCGGCCGTGGTTCGTGGCAACGCCGGACGAGTACACGCGCACGGCGGCGCGGTGGATCGGGAGGGGACCACTGTGCGTGCCCGGCGCTGCCCAGAAGCTACAGCTGTGCCTCACCGGCTTTGTGCCGGAGTGCGTCCACGACTGGTACCGGATCCGGCTGCATTTGCAGCACAGAGCCATCCTTCGCGGGAATGGCGGATCTTGGATTTCGACTCGGGTCAAGCTTCGGCCACGATCAAAGCATACCCACAAACAACATGCTCAAGCAAGGACGGAGCCATAGAGGACAATGTTACCGGTGCTGGCAGAACCGCAGAACCTCTTGGCTCTCAAAACTACAACATTTGTTCTTTGGTACATTAGAAAAATACTATGTAAATAATCCAATAAGAAGTGGAACTAGTTAGACAACAAGCAACCAGCACCCTGAAGCCATGTGCCAGCTCCGCCCCTGCTCTCAAAGGCACATAACTTGAATAAAAATTTGACAGAATATAACATTCCAGAATTCACAAACACCCTGCAATATCTCTAGAATTCATAATCAAATAATCCAGACAGTAATAGAAATTTTAACAACATCTTTATATTACTTTTTTTGAGAGGAGAACTCTCCACCTGATTCTATTATATTAATAATGGCAATGGTTCCATGATGGTCCAAATCGAATAGGAATGGTTACAACAGTTGTTTTGAACAAGAGAAACACAACGACACACACGAGAAGACAAAGAAAATAACATCCTCAAGCACGCACACAACAAGTATTAACCTTGAGCACAAACTAAAGACAAACCATTGATTGTCGACAAAGCAACACCACCGAACAACTTGCTTGCCTTCACCACAAATGTCATTGCACCACCACACCACCCCTCGTCACTCTGTTGCCACCCTCCACCTTTCTTCAAGGGAAGAAATCCTTCAAGAACGGAAGGGCTTCCCAACGGAGTGATGACTAAGAGTGGTGGAAACACACTGACAACTGTGAGCCAGAACCTCGACAGCTTCCCCAGAAGCTTACGAGGACACCCCTTTTCTGGTGCATCCGGGTTCCACACCCGGTATAAGTTTTTGATGATGCCATCAACAAGGAGTTTAGTGATGAAGTAGAAGCGCTAGCAGCAGTGCCCATGGGATCATGATGGGTGCCAACAGTAGGGTAGGTCCATAGGCCAATTCCGAGGCAATGGGGGGATATGGATCAAATGGCACAGACATACATAGATCCCGAAAGATACCAATAAGAGCTAGACAGAGTTTCGAGCACTGCGGGTGGACTTCTATAGCAACACCTCATGAGGAAATAGTCATGGTTTGCTATCGTTGCAAAGGTTTTTTCACACGAAGCCAGTGGTGCTAGGTCACTCTATGACAACATCTCCAAGGAGAGAACAACAAACAAGGGGCCGCCGTCATCAGCACCAATAATCTGCTGGCTAGGGTATTAGCTCGGAGGCCACCATCACACCAACCACAATGATGGAAACAAACACTTCATGCCAGACTGTGGGAAGATGATAACACACAAACAGCTTACCCAACCCCTGGTCGACGACTGCCACCGCTAGCTGCAGTTCAAGCCTCCGTATGCATGTGAACGCAGGCACGCATGCAGCCTAGCCCAGCCCCTAGACGATGCCAAGTGCCACCAACCGATGATTGCGACCAGAGCAACCACGCGTGCAGGACTAGGCACTTCTTCGTCACCACCGATGGCCGCTCATGGGCCACATCTTGTCATAGCTGGCTGGCAATGCGTGGCCTGGCCAGCCCCAACCCCTGGCTGACGGCGAGCACCACCACCGTTGGTTGCGGGCTGGGCCACCGCTCGAGCTGGCTGCAGAGGTTGTCTCTGCATAGATCGAGGCATAGGAGAGCCATGCCATGGCTGGAGAACGGAGCTGAGGAAGAGAGCCCTATGGCCGCTGGCTCTCCGCAAGAGTTTCAGCCCACCACCCTCCTCAAGGTGCACATTGCCACGACAGGGGGGCACCGGATCCGGCGACTAGAAACCCCGATATATAAACAGGAGTGGCTCCAAACAGGTCAGTTTTTATGTCAGTTTATATAAATTAGATAATAAGTTTTTAAGAAACCTATAATCTAGCTCAATCTAGGTAATGTCAATTTTTTTACCTTATTCTAATACATTATTACCCAAAAGCTAATTTATAGATTATAAAATCTAGGATCCAAACATCACAATCAGTTTTTATTTAAAAAACAGTTTCTAGAAACTAAAAATAAAAACCAGTTTTCAAGAAAGGGTTAATTCCTTCAGTGCCACTGAAAATTTCTCCGATCCCTTCAACGCCACCGCAAAAACTTTATTCCTGTTAGTGCCAGCCATCTTAAACTTTTTTCCCGTCAACGCCACTGCCGTCTATTTTTTTATTAATGGAGCAAGGAAAAGACCATTTTGCCCTTGTCTTCAACCTCTCTCCCGTCTCCCTCTCCCTTCTATCTCTTGAGGAACTCGGCCAGTAGCAGCGTGCGCGAGAACCAGCCGCCCTCCGTGCCATCGAGAAATGACCGCCGCCTCCCTCCTCTCCTCCTCGCTCCCACGTCCACGCGCACTCCCTCTCCCGCCTCGCTGTCGCATCTGCCCCCTCCCCCGCCTCCCCGTCCTTCGTCGCCCACCACCGCCTCCCAACCTTTGTGCTCCTGCTAGCCATCGTCGTCTGCTCGTCCTCGTTCACCTCCGGATCTGCGCCGCCCGCCACTGAGGACACCTCCAGGCAGCACATCTTCCTCCGGGCGCGGCACGGCGGGGCCAAAAGCAGTGGCAACGATGCTCAGCTCCGAGCGCAGTGCGATGGGCCCGAGGCGGTGGCGACGGCTCCGAGCGCGGCGGGGCCTGTGACAATGGCGGCGGGGCCCAAGGCCATGGCGGCGGCACGCGGCTCTGGGTGCGGCGCGGTGGCACCCCGCCCTCTTCTCCTTGGTGGCGAAGAGAGAGAGAGAGAGATCCCTGGCTGAAGGTTGAAGATGAGGGCAAAAGGGTCTTTTTATTATTCTGTTAAGCTTTTGTTATTATAAAATAAACGATAATGGCATTGATGGGGAAAAAGTTTAAGAAGACTGACATTGATAGGATTAAAGTTTTTGCGATGACGTTTAAGGGATAGGAGAAGTTTTCAATGGCACTGAAGGAATTAACCCTTCAAGAAACTATAGTAAATCCAAACAGGGAAAGGACACTTTAATGAAGAATACAAAACAAAAGGAGAACACGCCAAAATGAGAACCTGCCGGGAGGCGAATCAATCACCATTGTGCGCTCAACTGCCATCCAAAGCCAGGCGCCAGAATCAAGAGAAGCAACCCAAAGGAGTGACCTGAGAACACAATCCCACACTGCTACGCGGTAGCATGGCCCACCTGTGTTCTCAGCGCACCCCTCCGGGTTAAGCTTCGCTTCATTGCAGTTGCATCAACAAAAGCGAGGACGGAAGCTGGAAGGGGTGATTGAGAGTGTCGAATGTTTGAAGAAGAATGCATCATGCATGGTTTCAGGAGAGGAAAAAATAGGGAGATCACAGTGTTGGGGGACCGCGGCTTGTCATAGTGTTGACATCATAGCAACATCTTTTGTTTTCGCGCTGACCCCACCGCGTGGGTCACTAGAATATCTGGTGCGGACCGACCATATTTGTTGAACCTGAAACCCTGCCAGCCGGAGAATTTTTTCTTAATCTGATGCAGTCATTTTCCTCACAAGACCATCCACTCGTGGAGCTCCTCCACCAGCTAGTTATTTTAGAACACATGAATTTATAAATTGATGAAGAAATGAGGACTCCCTCGGTTCCATGATATAACTACTTTTATGTTTCTCGTAAGTCAAAATGGTTTAACTTTGATCATCAGTAATGAGAACTTCTGAAAGATTAAAAATGTAGGATTTACATATTAAAAATACTTTATTTCAAGATCAACCTGCTAGTAGTACTTTGTCCCAAAATAACTTCATTTGTAAAAATAGTTAAAATCAAAATATTATAAATTTGACCAACTTCTGCACACTAGTACAAATGCCCTCTTTAGTGGTGGTGAAAAGCAGTCTATAGTGACGATTTTCCGAGCCACCACTGGGGGGGGGGGGGCAAGCCCAATTGGTGGCTCGGCTCCACCGTTACTGGGGTGGTAGGCACAGTTCTGGTGGAGCATGATGTCACAACACCACCACTGGAGACAGAATGCCAGTGGCGGTGCGTGACATCACTAGAACCATCACCGGTAACCTGTCCCTAGTGGTGAGTTTGATGACATCACCTCCACCGCCACTGGCAATTTGAACACAGTTGCGGAAAAAATTAAAATATCAGTATCTCCCACCAAAATTTGTAAAATACAGAATTCAAATTCAAAATTTCATATATCATAGATATGAGACCACTAAGAGATAGAAATAAATTATATCAACAATGACCCAATAATACAAGTCACCCAAGATCATATACATGGGGTTTTCAAGCGTTTCAAGTTTTGTACAAGTTCATAACCACAAACACTAAGTCATCTAAGCTTTATCCTAAAAAAAAGACATCTAAGCTTTCTTCTCATCCGGCCAACTCATATACTTGGCATCATCCTTCCTACTCTCTTCCTCGGCATTATTCTTCATCTGTATCCTTAGAGAAGAGTTTTTCTTAACCCAATTGACGATGTCGATATGTTGAGCAAGAATACCGTGTGGATCATGGAAGTTGCTCTCTGGATGGACAAACTCATGCAAGATAAAATAGACAAGTCTACAAATGATATCATAGAGCTGACTCTCAGTCAATGTACCTTCATCTACCTTTGGTTGGTTTTGTTTCTAGAGACATAACAAGAAAAAATAAATATTCAGATGTTGTGAACTTCAAATACTACGTCATATGCAATATATGTTAGATACTTACATAAACATCATCCTCATAATTATGATTTAAGCGAACTCAAATACTTTCCTCTAGTACAACAAGATATCCAATTGCACACATAGTAGCCACAATGCATGGAACCTAGAGGTTGTCTAGCACACTAGAAATAAAGGAATAGTTTAGTTAATAATAATCCCACATAAGCATAAAGTAGAATGAAATAAATAGTTAAGTTAGTAACAAATCTATGTCTGACAATAACCTTTGTTTTTTCTTTGAATTGTGAATGTACTTCTTTTTCTTAACGTAGAACATGTAAGCTCTGGCACAATATGAGATAAAAGACTTATCGTTAGTGATGATGTTATAAAAGGTCAATAATCAATATAGAACATGAATTAGTTATTACATATGATTGTAGGGAACTGATGAAGTCACTATATTCTTTGATGTCCCTTATAACACTGTGCATGACCTAAACCCTTCCTATCCTGGTCTCCCAATGGCGGGTGGCATTGCCCACCGCCACTGAGGAAATGTGGGTCTGCATCATCGCAGACCATGTTTGTACTAGTGACAGAAAAATATAACCATGTTTGTGACCTTAAATTACCATTGTTAGGTCCACTCATAAATTATACTTTCATAGCGTCGACCCCTTTTGCCATTTGATACTGGCTTGTTTTATCTTGAGCTTATATATATTTATTCGATTTGTAGATGTCTCTATACTTCTCTATACAATTTATTTGTCACATAGCTTAGTTTCATTTTCTAGAACAAACTTGATTTCAGGACAGAGTGTAATTTTTTACTTTGTTAACCTTAATGGATGTTTTGCTATTAACATTAAAAAAATGGTTTGATCAAGGATAAACCTAAAGTTAGCTATAATTAAGGATGAAAGGAATACCATTATTGTTGTAGTTCTATATATTTATAGGAAACTAATATGAGACAATCATTGTTTTCTGAACCGTCTTTAGTTCTGTCATGCCCCTATCCGGGGTACGTCGTGTATCCCATACCAATCCCTAGATCAATAGTTGGTACACATATACAAATGATACAAAGTGATACAACGATCTTTATTTAGGTCCATGCAAGGACAATGGAGACATACAAGCCTTAGGTTACAAGCCAAAGGTGTCGAGACTTAATCTCGGCAATAGACATAGGATAGTCCATCTATGACGATTTATATGTAGGACAGGGGTATGCGTGAGATCGAGAGATGATGGTAATACAAGACACCGATATAGACAGGTTCGGGCCTCCCGGAGGATAATAACCCTACGTCCTGTGTTCTATGGTATTTGTATTCATATGTCTAGATCTAAAGATCTAAACGAGGAGGGTAGACCTAGACGATGATGTCTAGTTGTGTCTAATCTATGTCCCGTGCGGGATCTCTAGTTGAGCTTGTCTATTGCTTGTCCCTTAAAGAGGACCCCTGCCCCTCCTTATATATTCGGGGGGACAGGGTTACATGGCGGAGTCCTAGTCGGTCTACTGTTTTTATCCTAGTAGGATTTTACTTTGCTTTCCTTTTCTATGAGGTATCCCGATGGTAAGTATCATTAACAAAAGGGGAGGTCATGCCCGCCCTAACAAAAGGAAACAACAAGCAAGCTTCTAAGAACTTCCATAGGCAACTCGAGTATAGGATGCAACCTATTCGTCAAACTCCATGAGTGCTTCATCTTCTTCTCCGTCCTCTCAGTAATTGATTTTAAGGCAAGGGTGAGTACATAAGGTACTCTACAAGCCCTACCTCTAGAAAAGGTAATATCATGCATTCGGGTAAGTAGCCAAGGAATGGGTTTGGGTTTTCAGAGTTTTGTGGAAAAGCGCGCATGCGGGGGCTTCTATAGAGGTAAAGGGGGTTTTGATGAAAGCAGATTTGCATCTTATGGTTGGTTGGACTTGAGGGAGATTACAATCAAGCCCAACAATTCCCATATTTTAGTTGAGGCTTTCGACACACAGTCATAACGACTCTGGCACACCTTGCCAACATCATTCACCAAAACATGTGTACCTACTATACACACTCACACATCAAGGAAATCTTAAGGGCCCAGGATTTGGTGTGTCATACCAGTGACAATGGACATCCGAACATTTTAGGGGTTGACTCTGCACAGCTTAGTACGTTATACCCACAGGCTATGTGCTCTTAGCTACAGATCACATAACGCTCCCACTTCACCCAGGGACGCCCACAAGTCCACCACGAAGCTCAGGGATTCGACCATGACACACAATCATATCACCATTGATGACACACAGTCATAAAATCTTACCAAGTACTAGACTTATCACTATTTCACCACATCGATCCCTGAGTCTGTTTCTACTTTGCCGGATGATACTTCCTTGCTGCATTACCCAGGATCCGCGTTAGTCCTACCCATATAGGTTCTGTGGTCATACTGAGAATATCACCAAGTTGAGGTCTTAACTAGTCATTCCTGAGTGGCCGGGCAAGCTCTCATCCACGACATGTGGATCTACACCGAAGACACCATCACTGAGTACTCTGCACCAGTACTAAGGAGTCTTGCCCTCGACCAAAACTCTTCCATCTAGCTTCATCATCACATAGTTGATTTAACACCCACTCGTTCGTCCATACACCACCAAACTCGTTTTTACCCATTTTGTAAAACATTGTAGTGTAAAGGTATGGTGATATAAATCATAGGGTCCTAAGCATATACTAGCAAGGGTAGCGTCATCATTAGCTAGGCTATTGATAACTTCCTATGTTTACCAAGGTGGTGGGATAACAATTGTGGCTAAACAATGACCTAGCATTCATATCTTATAAAGGCGATAAGAACGTTAGCTTTCACACAAGTGGGTTTTACCTAAGCAATGGTAAAGTGATAAGGAGTAATGCATATAAGAAGTAGGCTCTAAGTTGGGCACATTTTCAAAATAATAGGAGCAATCATGATCAAGTAATAAATAGAGCTTGCCTCCTAATGAATCCTCAAAGTCTTCCTCGTAATCCGGGTCCACGGGCTCCTGCTCCTGGTTCTCTTCGTCTGCAAACTGCGAGCTACACGTAAGCTAAGCTAGTGGAACATAAAATAATCACATAATCAAAGGAAAAACCAAATAGTGAGAAAACCAGAAGTTAAGGGCGATGAGGTAGGCTTCATGGGTTAGGGTTTAAGACAATGATTCTAGCGGCGCAACAATCGCTTAAATCGGAGCTACGGTTTGAAAACTAGGGCTTATGGAAGTTTTAGGGACCTATTTGCAATTTTTGGAAAGTTTTAGGGGCCTATCTATAATTATAAAGTATTCCAGGGGCTTGGTTGTAAAATGTTAGGGGCTGAAATGTAATTACAGAAAAGTATAGGGACTTTTCTGTAAAAGCTCTAGACTAAAATTGAAATAAAATAAGGCTAAGGGGGCTAACTATAAAAATATAGGGTTCTGGTTTTTTTCTTTATTTTTTGGAATTATTTTTCTATGAGAAAACCTACATAATAAGTCTATGGACTGGTGGACCGGGTGCATGGGGTCGGTTCATGGGCCAGAGAATTGTGGACCATCGATCGGTGGATGGGTGGCCAGGATTTAAATAGATCGAAGGGGTATGTTGGTTCTAATCTTGACCTTTTGTGGCTTGATACACCATAGCGAGGGGGGGGGGGAGGGGAGGGGTAGCGGCGGCACGCTGCGGCTGGAGGGGAAAGTGACGCCGGTGCCATGGCCTCCTACTCCAACGAGCTCAACGCGGGGCCTATGGTGGCTATGCTTGGTCGGTATTGGGTTCAGGAGAGTGTGTGTGGGGGGGGGGGGGGGGGGATGCCACGTTTACGGTGGGCGATCGCGAGGTGGTTTGAAGGCTCGGGTCGGGAGTTGACTATGGTTGCTTCGGAGGTGGAGGTAGAAAGAAGGGAGGTGGATCTGTACTTACGTTGATTGACGGTGGGCAGCGGTGAGGCATTAGCGGACTGGGGCAAAAGGGGAGTAGGGGAGGCGAGCGCAGGATTGGGCCAGGTGGCTGAGTGGGCTGGGATGGCCGAGAAGGGAAATGGGGTAGGCGCGGGTGTGCGCGGGTTGGGTCGGGGTGCTGGGCTGTGTGGGTGACAAGGAGGGAGGGAGAGGAATTGGGCGGAGGGAGAGGAAAGAAGGGGGAGGCAGCCGAGGAGAAAGGACTGGCTTTCCTATTTTTGGTTTTTCTCAAAACAATGAATTCAAACAAACAAACTTCAAAGAAAAGATTCAAATAAAATCCAAACAAGAAGTCAATCACTTAACATGTTCCAATTTTTTTTTAAATTTAAAATTAGTTTTAGTCTATGTCTAATCACACCTTAATTTTTTTTCCCTCTCTACTTTGTAAATAGTTTCTTGAAATAAATAAAATGATTTTAGGGTGTATATTTTTGTGTTGGCCAAAATTTTAGGGTCTCACAAGTTCAAAGTTACAATCACTTGCTCATGATTCATACCGAAGGGACCAGTTCTTTAGGGCGACTTGATGTTTATGTTGTTTTTATTTACAAATCTAACTGTACTACATAGAGTCTTTCATTTTTTTTTGTTTTTTATTTACGAAATTAATAGCTAGTTTCAGCTTATTTATTTGTGGCTATATCATCATTTAACTGTACCATTGCTAGATCAGAAGATAGACTCATTACAGTAGTGAGTTGTTGAGGGAATAAAACATCATGTTACTTGTTGGGTAAAGGTTTTGATGACTTGTACCATCTATTTACTTGTTTTAACCTTTATAAATGATGATTAGTATGTTTGAACATTTTGATGTAAATGATTTTCTGATAACAAACATGCAATTTTCTTTTGTTTTCCTGAAACTATTTTCCTTGACAGCCAACCATCAGAAATGAACTCCCTATGGGCAACCTGACAGGCATATTACAGTTTTCCTGTCGACTTAATTTTCTTGAGGTTTTCCTTATTTTCCTGATGTTCTTTTTCTTGTCTTACAAGGATATTCTTGTCTCAAGTAGTCAAAGTTCTGTTCCACTAATGCTCTCTTGAACTGTGACAGAAAAGGGAAAAAAAATCAGGAATCATATGTTTGATCTGGCTTGTTATGTTCACTACTAGAATTGACGAGTTTCCCTAGAGCCGAATTTGTAGGGAAAGACCGCAGATACCCTAGGGAACATGTTGCCCTAGGAAATTTTGATGGAACCCGTAGGGAAATAAGTTCTAGGGAAATGGTTGACGGGAAATGAACCGTGCCCTACCGTTTTGCAGTAGAACCGTAGGGAAAGGGATGTTTTATCCATGCCTCAGGCACTAACTGCCATGCTCATCATCTGACGGGACACTTATTATGAGAGCACTAACGATGATATTTATTATGAGAGCATGCAAGAATCCTCAATCTAGCATCGTCTCGTTTCACACTTTGCATGCTCTCATAATAAGTGCCCCACAATTCACGGCAGGAACACCCCATCCACACTTGCTCTGTTGATCAATGATCATATAGATGAGTCAGAAATTTACAATTGTAAATATCAATTATGAGAATAGTATAGTTTAGGTGTTTGGTTGCTGCAACAAGGAGAGATAACTATGATAAATACAAGCTGAAACCACGGAAGAAAACTTTGGAAGGCTGAGGCCTGACGTTAATAGAAAGTGCTAGCAAGCCTTTTCTAGATGAGGAAGGAGTGAGTGAGGTGGCCGGTTAGAGTTTGATGGTTTTATATTTGCTACGCATGGTGATCTGTGGAGTGGGCTTTAGCAACCGGCTTTGTTATGGGCCGTCACTACTGGGTGTTTTTAACTGCGGGTAAAATTTTAGATCGCCGCTACAAATGCCTCTTGAAATGTTTGGCCAGATTTTTGTTGGGCTGCTGCTATGTTAATTTGGGCTGGGCCACTATAGAGTTTGTTTCTTCTAGTGTGCATCACTCTATCGTGAAGCACCACATGGCGTGCTTTTTCAGCCAATCATGTTACATATAAGTAGAATAATTAATTTTTATGGTAAAGGACAATTTGATGTATTAAAAATCCCATTGCAATAGAAATATTAATATGACCATGCATGAGTCGTTGTACCATGTACATGTGTATTCTAAAACACACGTGACTGATCATGTCATCATCGATGAAGCACAAAAATATCTAGAGTTAAATATTTTAGAAAATAATACTTTTTATTGGTTAAGGAACTAGATAAGTTTGGATGAATTCATTAAGATGCTTCATAATGAATGGGTTTGAATGGTTGCCAAATAGCAACATTTATAGTTAGTGTTTACTGTAGTACTATTAACAAATCAAGAGAAGAATGATAGAAGTCAATATACCAAATTGTATTATTAGTTTATAATTTTTTTAACCACACTTTTAAGTAAATAGCATTATGGAGGAAAGCGTCATACTTTTTTCTTGTTGCTAGAATTGTAGATACGACTTTCATACCAGTGTCTAGGTAGGTTAGGAACAAGTTGATGGTTACAACCATCACCTACCTAAACCATATTGCATATCACCAAACATATGCAATTATGATAATTTGTATACTAAAATCACTACTATAATAAGAGCTTTTATTATCATTTTGTTTTTAACTACAATAACAGACACCATAAGAGACGCTATTGCAGTACATAATAATAGACATCATAAGATTCTCACCTACGTTACCATCAAAAGAGTATAATTTACGGTGAGCTACAAGTTAACAAGCTTACAATGGTCTGACTATTATATTATCATATACTTGCCTTTTACTCTATCTTAGCTTTAGTATCTCAGCCACCACTACAAGAAAGGTTAAGATTATTGAGAGCTCAAGCACAACAAATGTAAATGGATCAAAGTACACGTGGCAATGCAAGCATTAACAAAAGAAGATAATTGTTTGGTGGCTTGGTGGAGCTATGCAGATAAGGGAGAAGCTGAAGTCTAAGAAGGATAAAAAAAAACATTACACTTGGATCCTTGCCTAACAAATGTCCAAAGTGTTCCAGGATGAATGATTTAAAGATGGAAACAACATGGCACCTAAATTAGACCCCAAAATTGTGGAGTACCTACCTTACCGGTATCCATAACTATGCTTACTTCGGACGGTGATAGGATAACCCACCGACATGGGAACCGAATGAGTCAGCTTGGAGCGCAAGGCAATTAGAGATAGAGGTTACTATGTTTATCTTTGTAGACTACGAGTAGGACTCCTCATGTACCCCTAGCCGACTGGATATATAACATGATAGGGACCCCCCCTCCATCAAGGGACACAACAGTCACAATATCATACAAGCAGTATAAACCACAGAACACATGAGGTTTTTAGTCTCATCAAGAGGGCCTGAACCTGTATAACTCGGTGTCTTGTGTCTTAACCATCTAGTTCTTAATCCTGACATAGCCCTATAAATATATTGCCGAGATCAGGTCTCGACAGTTGGCATGCCACGAAGGTGACAAGGCTCGCCCGGATTTTCCGTCGATCTAAATGGCTGGGATTCCAGCCATCCAATATTCGCTAGACTTCAAGATCTTCTTCGGTTTACTCGACTTTTTGGCAGATGATGCGGGAAACCTACGCCAAGTGAATAATAGATCCAATCCGACTACTGCAACTCCATGGCGTGATCATCGGCTTCAACAGATCTGACCCCGTCTCCACTATCAGTCAGATTCGGCGAGACTAGCCTACCCATCGGGTGCGACCTTGCATCGATCATGTCCTTTGATGAGGACTCGGATGGCTCTTCTTGTCCATATCCACATGCCGTGTTTATGGCACATGTAGAGGAGCATGATAGGAAAGACCCACCACCAGTGAATGGCGGTGGTGTGAATAACGAAGGAGCTAACAATGGAGAAGCTCCATCAGCTAGGCTTGTATCCTACCGATCAAGGGGATCTCATGGATCTCGTGTAGATGCAAGAGAGTTAAACCTCAATGACTACGAGATTGACATGGATGGGAAGAAGGTATACACGACTCTTGAGAATAACATCACCAGAGCAAAGACACTCCACGAGGGTTGTAGCCATGCTCAAGGCTGCCACCATTCAAGATCAGTCTAGGGCTCAACCTTCTCCGTCGGCTACAAGCTCTAGCCGAGCACTTTCGCATCAACATCGAGAGTGTCAAGATCTAAGGAATTCCCTCAGCAACTAAGATGTTTGACAGAACATCAACTCCCGATATGAGGAGCGCCTCCAATACAACTTGCGTCACGAGGAGGAAAGTCGCGATGACTGCCACCATGAGGACCACAGAGATGAACAACATCAAGAATCACCTCGAAGGAACAATCAGACGACCAGCGTTGTAATGATGATCGGTGTTGAGAATCACCTCGAGAACCTCATGATGTGGGTCCGCATCACCGATGTCATACTCCCTCAACCTCACAATCTCCAGATCATCGATGTAGGTCTTCACCGCGACCGACGATGAATTTGATGGAATAAAGGCTTTTACTCTCGAGCTACAAAGGTGCAAGTTGCCAAGGAGTTTTATGCTAGTTGCTATTAAAAAATATGATGGCCAGACTAACCCCAAGGAATGGCTCTAGTTCTATAGCACAACTATTCGATCGGTAGGAGGAGACACCTATGTAATGGTCAATTATCTATCGATCTGTCTCGAGCCGGCCATTTGGATTTGGCTCACATCTCTCCCCGAGAAGTCCATCTCTATTTGGGGAGAGCTCAACAAGCAATTTATCGAGAACTTCCAAGCTACCTACAACCATCCGGGCAACCACTTCAACCTCACCAGGCTCAAATAGAAATTTGACGAGTCCCTTCCAGACTACATCAAGCGTTTCTACGCCAAGAAGATAGAAATCGCCAATGTCCCAGATCAGCAGATCCTTGCTGCCTTCCAAGAAGGGTTACAGAGTGATGACCTGGTTTGGGAGATCATTTGGCGGAACATAACCTTGACTTGACCGCTCCGGAGTGCTTCGAGGTCGCGGGTAAGTATGCCTTAGGGAAGTCAGTTCTATATGACATTCGTGGTAAGGGGAAGGAGAAGCGTGAGGACAAGTCCGATGTTTCCAAGAAGGACAAGAAGCGGAAGACCGACAACTTGGTAGCTACGACAGACCGATCCAGGAAAAACCCTCGAATGAACCAGCATACCATGGATGACCTACTGAATGGCCCATGCTTGTGGCATCCCAAGAGAACCCACAAAGCAAAGGATTGCTATCGGTTGAAGGGCTTCGCAATGGACGCGCTGAAGGTAGCCAAGTCTCCACCAAGTCACAGCAAACAAGACAAGCCTGATGGTGAAAAGGATGATGCCGAAGGGTTTCAAGAGCCCCGCAAGGATGTGAACTTTATCTTCGGGGGACCTGAAGATTACTCATCCATGCGCAAGCATAAGCTAGAGCTGTGAGAGATTAATTCCGTAGAACCAGCCACTCCTAAGTTCATGAAGTGGTCTCAAATTACGATTACCTTTGACCGGTAAGGTCACCCCGAGCACCTGCCCAAGCTAGGTCGATATCCACTTGTGCTCGCAGCCACCATCTAGGGTGTCATGTTCAATAGAGTACTCATCGATGGAGGGAGCATCTTGGATTTAATCTTCACTATGACACTCAAAGAGCTCGAACTAACAATCTCCAACCTCAAGCTGAGTACTTCGCCCTTTCATGGGATTGTGCCGGGCAAGAATTTTGTTCCAATAGGACAAATAATTGTGTCTGTCATGTTTGGTACCTAGGAGAACTTCAGGACTAAGCGGATTACCTTCCAAGTGGCCGACTTCGAGAACGCCTACCATGTTATAATTGGTCGACCAGCAATGGCGAAATATATGGTGATCCCGCACTATCCATACCTAACACTCATGATGCCAGGCCCCAAAGGAATCACCTCCCTCCACTCTAATCTTTGGAACTCTTTTGATTGCGATGTGTGGAGTTGTGAGTTCGTCGACCGATAGTTGATGCTGTCCAACTAGTTGGAGATCCATAAGGCTGTTGGCACTGAGGCAATTGCTGAGACGGAGATCCCTGTGAGGAAGCCTACCAAGGAGAAGCTCTAGACAGATGACCTCCCAACTAAAGAGATATCGCTCTGCCCTGGAGACCCCGCCAAGGTGACTAATGTAGGGGCTGACCTCGGCGAGATATAGGACTTCGCGCTCACTCTTTTCCTCCAGGAAAATAGGGACATCGTTGCATGGCAACCATATGACATGCCGGGGGTTCCCTGGGAAAAGATTGAGTATGAACTAAGGGTGCCTCCTGAGGCTACACCCGTCAAGCTACGACTTAGACGCTTCGCTCAAGACTGCAAGGAAGCCATGAAGAACGCGATTGCTAGGCTTTCAGCTGCTAATTTTATTATGGAAGTGTATCATCCTGATTGGCTGGCTAATCAAGTCCTTGTACGTAAGAAGAATAAAGAGTGTTGTATGTGTGTTGATTATACCGATTTGGACAAGGTCTGCCCAAAAGACCCCTTAGCTCTGCCATGCATTGATCAGATCATAGACTCAATAGCCGGGTGTGAGCTTTTAAGCTTTTTGGATGCCTACTCAAGCTATCACCTGATCCCACTAAAGGTCAAAGATCAAATCAAAACTTCCTTCATAACTCCTTTTGGCACCTACTGCTACATCACTATGTTGTTCGGTCTCAAAAATGCTAGCGTGACTTACCAACGTGGTATTCAACGGTGCCTCGAAATTCAGATCGGTCAAAATGTAGAACCTTATGTTGACGGCATCGTGGTAAAGACTCAGAATGCAGAAGAACTCATCTCTGACCTAGCAGAGATGTTTGACAACCTAAGACGATACTCGATGAAGTTAAACCCCCAAAAATGTGTCTTTGGTGTGCCTTTGGGAAAGCTACTCGGTTATATTGTCTCTAAGAGGGGCGTGGAGGCTAACCCGGGTAAGATCATGGCAATCCTTGATGTGGGATCACCTCACTCTCAGAAGGGCATTTAGAAGTTGACCGGTTGCATGGCCGCACTGAGTCGCTTCATATCCCGGTTAGAAGTCAGGGGTCTGCATTTCTTTGAATTGCTCAAGAAGCAGGAAGACTTCATCTGGATAGAAGAGGCACAATTGGCTTTGGAAGAGTTGAAAGAACACCTCACTAAAATTCCAATCTTAGTGTCTCCGGAGCCACAGGAGAAGCTTCACCTCTACATTTCGACCAAAACACAAGTTGTGAGTACCGTTCTAACAGTCGACCGAGAGGAAGAGGGTCATGTATAGTAGGTACAACACCTAGTGTACTACATTAGCAAGGTACTCAGTGCCTCTAAGCTACGGTACCATCAGATCTTGAAGTTGCTTTACGCACTCTTGATCACATTAAGGAAGTTGAAGCATTATTTCTAAGCTTATCAAATTGACATCCATACATCTTTCCTACTCGGAGAGGTGCTCCACAACCGCGAGGCAGTGACTAGGTCAGTACACCATTAACGTTTGCTGCTCGATCGGCGATCAAAGGACAAGCTCTGGCAGATTTTGTTACTGAGTGGACGAAGATTTAGCTACCTCCTACACAACAAGACCATAAATTCTAGAAAATATATTTTGATGGGTCACTCCAATTGCAAGGCGCAAGGGCTGGTATCATACTCATCTCACAACAAGGAGAAAAGCTCAGATATGTCCTCCAGATTAACTTCCAAGCCTCCAATAACGTGGTAGAGTATGAAGCGCTTCTCCATGGTCTACGCATTGCAATATTGCTCGGTATTCAGTGGTTGGACATCTTTGGTAACTCAGCTTTGGTTACCAGCCAACTCACTAAGGATTGGAATTATGTGGAGAACAACATGGATGCTTATTGTCAAGAGTCAGAAAGTTGGAAAATAAGTTTGATGGACTCAAGCTTACTCATGTTCTACGTGATAACAATCAAGCCGCTGATGAATTGGCAAAAATGGGAACATCAAGATCGATGGTTCTACCTAGAGTTTTCCTCCACACCATTGAAGGTCCTACTGTTCAACCTCGACCAGAATTGTTGGTGACCGATGTTGCTGAACTCGCTATGGATGAAGACGTGAAGACCAACTGGCATGACCCTATTGTTTAGTTTTTGACTAAGGGTATGTTGGCTGCTAATCCTCATGAGCAACAAAGGTTGAAGGCGCGGAGCTGAGGATATTTGATGGTGGATGACCTGTTGTATCACAGGGGAGGATCTAACATCCAGATGCGGTGCATATATATTACAGAAGGCAAGGAGTTGATGGCCGGAACCCATGCGAGGGTGTGTGGTAATCATGCGGCGTGCAAGACTTTAGTTGGCAATCTTTCCGGCAAGGGTTTTATTGGCCCACGGCGGTGGAAGATGCACACCAAGTCGTTAGGATGTATGAGGGCTGTCAATTCTTCGCTAAGCAAATACATGTGCCTTCGCAATAACATCAGATGATACCCATGACTTGGTCGTTCGTAGTCTAGGGGCTTGACATTGTCTGTCCTTTCAAGAAAGCACCAGGAGGGTTGACTCATTTGTTTGTTGCTATCGACAGGTTCACAAAGTGGATTGAAGCGAAGCCAGTCAATAAGATTAGAAGGCAGTCAAGTTTGTCAGGGATGTCTTCACTCGTTTTGAGGTTCCTCATGATATTATTACCGACAATGGCACTCAGTTCACATCTGAGGAGTTCCATGACTTTGCCGATGAGATGGGAATAAAAATCCACATTGCGTCAGTGGCTCATCCTCAAAGCAATAGGCAGGTCGAGCAGACAAATGGTATGATTCTTTAGGGGTTGAAGCCTCGGATTTTTATTAGACTCAATCCTTATGCCGGTTGGTGGGTTAGAGAGTTGCCTTCGGTCCTCTGGGGGCTGCGAACTAATCTTTGTCAGGCTACTGGTCAGTCACCTTTCTCGTTGAAGTATGGTTCTGAAGCCATGTTGCCAAACAAGGTAAACCTCGTATCAGTACGACTATACGAGTCAAGGGATATGATGAGAAGCTCTCTGAAGACAACCATGAGGTTGAGTTGATTGCAGCAGAGGAGTTGCGTCATTGCACTTTGTTTAGATCAACAGTATACCAACAGGATCTGTGGCTATATTATGACAAAAATGTTCGGAGTCGTTAGTTTCAGGTTGGAGAATTGGTGCTACTCCGAGTGCAATCAATTAAGAACCAACACAAGCTATCTCCTAAATGGGAAGGACCTTATGTGGTTAAGGAAGTCACTCGGCCAGGGGCTTACTGGCTGATGTATGAAGATGGCGACGATGTATCAAATTCTTGGAATATTAATCAGCTATGTCGCTTTTATACTTAGTTTTTTTTATGTATTCACATATATTATTATTGAATGAAACTTCTATTTTCTTGATGAAAGATGTTTTTAAGTTGTTTTCATTCTTATTTATTTTGATTCCTTAATAAATATATTAAATAATTAAGCCAGGGGGCTAGTAATAATGTCCCAACATACCTTAACCTTGACAAAATCTGGTTTGGGTTTTTTTGACCGATTTCTCATATTTTGATACGGTCTTATTATGGTCTAATGAAACATAAGGTTATACAATTTTATTTGCACAACCGACTGGTTGATTGTGTCGATTGGTTGATTCTGCTTGTTATGCAGTGATGAATTATGACCTCAAGTGTTAAGGCAGACCGATGTGTGTTCTGTTTTAAGTCTCTACAATCTTATAGTAGAAAGGTACAAGTACAACAGCGTAAAGCTAAGTACTAACCGGTCTACTAATGAGAGGCAGAAGGTTGCACTTATGACTTTTTTAGTTGACATCTTTTTGTTTGGTGATTATTTTATCAACTAAGCAATATAAAAACTTCTATTTACACAAGGAATACATTGTTTCTGACCTCAAATACTACTAATGTATTTCATTATATAGATATTACAACTCCTGCGAAGGAGAAGAAGCATCATCTTCTAACTCTACTTCTGGAGTACTTGGAAGAGAAGGAGATGTCGGTGTCATATCAATATTGTCCACCAGAGCACTTGAAGTTTCCACCATGGAGTAGAGCAGTAGTCGACACTGGTCAATTGTGTACTTGGGGTTGAAGCCTTTCTTGATCTTGTCAATGGGAAACTCAGGACTCCAAGATTTGCAAATTGCTAGTACTTGACTACCGGTTTCAATTGCCATTCGTTTGGTGTGTTCTTCAATGGGGTCCGATGCATGCTCTAGAAGGTATTCCAAAGAGTGCCCGGTCTGCTTGATTCTGTTGGCATGAATATAATTCATAGCTTTCCGAGCGCCATAAGATAAGGCTGAAGAATGCAAACATATGAGGGTAATGGAATAAACTGAAGATTCTGAAGATGATCAAAAGAGGCTTACTGGCAAGTTTACATTTAAAGTCTTTGGCACTGCTTTTGGCATCCTTTAGGTTGTACTCGGTCTCCTCCAAATTCTTCTTCAGCCAAGCGATTTCATCACTCTGTTCTTTGACCTCCTCCAGCTTCTTCTTCAGTTGAATGTTCTCCTCACTCTATTCTTTGAGCGACTTGGAGAGATCATTCTTCTCAATAGTCAGAGCCTCTAAAAACCTCTGTTGGTTTGAAGTGAGCGTTTTGAAGTTGGCGGCTTTTTTCTCATGAGCTGAAAACAAAAGTATTCAGTATGGAGATCAACAAAATGAGAAAGTCTTACTAGTCTTTTACTTGCGCTGGCGAGAGGAACTTCATTCAAAGCAGTGGAGGCCATTTTATAGTCGGTCAGCAGTTTGTCTATTTGGTCCTTGGCCTTGGAGTACTGCTGACCGGTGACTGTTTAGAGCAATGAAATTCGATTAGCAGGAATAAAGGTTCAATACATTGAAGATTTCAAGAACTTACCAAAGCTTTTAGCATCAAGGAATTCTATCCTCGCTTGTTTCTTCTCCACCAGAGAATATATTTTTTTGATTAAGAGAGGTAGAGGAAATTAACATTTCATATAACTTGAGGAACAAGGAAGAAGACCTTGGTATTGATGTACCTTGGATGCTTCATGGGGGTCACAAAGAATTTTCAGGTCTTCAACATCTGGTCGACCGATTGACTTCTCGACTAGCGTGCTTTTATTCTTTTTAGGAGCTGGTACGTTGATGGTCGTTGATGGTGTGGTGGTCTGTGTCAGAGCTGGAGCACTTGGGGACTTCGCCAACCCGGTCTACACACTTGATGGCACAATCGTAGACTGAGCCGAGTCGATTTGATGAGGAGATGAGATTTGCGTCATGTCCTTAGACACTAAGACGTTGAGCGTCTCAGCCGACTGAGATGTATGTTCATTACACATACAATGAGGAAATAAGGAATATTCTTCTAATAGACTGATGAACAAATAAGAAGGCGAAGGAACTTACTCGAAGGTTTGTTTTATTTTGATCTTGCACACCTTCTTCTTTAATGAAGTGGTAGCAGAATCATAAGGCTTCCTCTTGGAAGAAGACTTTGCCACCGCTTCGGTGGTCTTGGTTGATTGGCTTGGCTGCTTCGACTGACTTGAAGATCAATTGGAGGACGCTAGGAGCTGCTGACCAGTGGCTGAGGGTTGTACTTGAACCTCTTCATCATCATCACCAACATCCCCACGGTATTGTCGATGACAACGGGCTGTCTGCTTCACCCGCTAATCAGGGGAAGGAAGACCGACCGATGGATTAGCAGAACCACTTGCCTTGCCGACTAAGTTGGTTTGAGGCACGATCCTACCAGTCACCGTGCTTGATCCGGTCTGGTCGGGCTGTAGAGGTGGCTTGATGACATAATCCACTCCTTCCTTGTCAGTCGGTGGGAGTGGAAGGTGAGACACATAAGTCTCAAGTACCCGCACACATGAATGAAGACAATATTGGCAAAGAATACCTTTATTAAATCAACAATGGAAGATGCAGTAGTAGTTATTGCTTACTCGGGCTTGATGAGTGCCCTTGTTGTTTGCTTTCTTGATTAACTCATGATCTTGAGGCTCGACTGAATCAAACATTTTGTTTAGGCGAGCTTTCCGTAAGGCTGAGTTTGGTGGGTCGAGAACTTCCCTTGTCTCATCATCAGAAGTGTACTCCCATTTGGGGTGGCATTGCTTCTTGAGGTGTTGCACTTGACACACAATGAAGCTTTTAGCTATGGTAACACGGTCAGTTCCCTCCTTTAGACTTGTTACCTTATTTAGAAGATCTTGAACTTGAGCATTGTTCAGGTCTGGCTTCTCAGTCCAAGAGGATTGGGGACTAGCCTTAGCACCAGTAAAGTCCGAAATGGCTTGGGGGGGGGGGGTTATCACAATAAAACCATTCATCACACCATTTCTTGTTCCCTGTGGCCAGCAGAACATCAATGTACTGGTCCTTCTTCCAGAGCTGAATGCCTACGCCCCAATGGCTTCTTGATTGACGGCGGATGGCAAGGGCCAGAGGACAAAGATGTGACAAAACAAAGTAAAGTGGGGCAGAACGCCAAGGAATGCTTCTGACATATGCACGAAGATGGTGATGTGCAGGATGGAGTTAGGGTTGAGATTGACCAGTTCCATCCTGTAAAAGAAAAGGAGCCTACGCAAGAAGCTGCAACAGGGAACTCCGAGACCATGCCTGAAGAACGAACAGAAGACCACAATCGTATTATGAATTGGAAGGGGTGAGATTCAGATCCTGGTACCTTCCAGTTCAGTTGTGCCTGCTACGGTAGCATGCTGTCAACGACCATGGCATTCAGCGTGTTGGTGCTGATGGTGCTCTCGAAGAACTCCTGGAGCTTTTCTGGGATGTCAAGCTCTGACGAGGAGGATTCGGCGATGGCAGCGCCCTTCGACTTCTTTACTAGCTTGCGCGGCATCTTAGCAGAGGAAAGGAATACGGTGGATCTAGAAACTTAAGCCTAGACCTAGCAAAGTGAAAGGACCAAGTGATCGAGAGGTGGGGGGGGGGGGGGGCGAATCGGGAACTCACACTATGTACAAAATTCTCTAATTTCTAAAACCGACCACTCAAAATAACTCCTACACAATTCTAGTGATGATCACACTAGCAAGATAATGAACCTATGAGAGGAACAACAACCTAAGCATACAAGTGGATCACACAATGCACTACAACTCCTATGCAAGCTAGTGAAAAAGACATGTAGAAGCAAACAGTTAGCTAGCAAAGGAGCATACTCATGCAAAGCTACTAGATCATCAAGTACAAGATAAGAACACAAGCATGAGTAACACTATACATACTAGGGTGATCAATCAAGCCAAAGCAACTCCTATATATGCTAGTGATCAAGTGAAAGCTAAGCACAACTAGCAAGTAGAGATCCTATTCATGCAAGTCTACAAGTAATCAACTAGGGCACAATAAGCATATAAGCATGAATAGCACGGTATATAAAAGCAGAAAGTAAAGCATCATAGTAAGCAGTAGAGTTACAGATGGCTCATGATTTTTTTTCCCCGAGGTCTCGGAAGGATGACGCCTTCCCCTACTCCTCGTTGGACCACTCCTGCCGGAGTCCCGGTCCCTCCTATCACCGATGTGGAGCTCTCGCCCATGAGCCCGCAATCACTCTCGGAGTGAAGACATGGTGCGCATCACCGCTGCCATCTTGACACAAGCTCACCTCCCTCGAGAACTTGTTGGACTCCTCGAGCCGACACGGGCGCTCACTATTGATGCGCCTTTCACCGATGGGCTCAAACCAGGTACAAACATGTGATGGCCTGCACAACCAATCATGATAGGCTCGATCACCGACACATAACGGGTCTAGGTCTCACCATAGACCAAGAGTAACAACCTATATCACACCCTCAAGGACACTCTAGCCTTAGATGTGCATCAATGCTCAAGTTACTCTCACTAGCACTCTCAAGATATGCAATATCTCCTCCTAGTGCTCTCCTCTCTTCCTCTTGGCTCTCACTAAATGCTCCAAGCAATTCCACTAGCCAAGACATGTCTCCAAGACCCCAACAACGAAGTTATATAGGTTTCCAACTTCCAACTAGTCGTTGCTCCACGAAATAAGGTTTCTAGGCCTACTGACCGGACTGTTCGGTCATTGCCTGACCGGATCATCTGGTAAGTGCAATCCTCAGCACCAATGGCTCTGCCCTGCTGAAATCCTGTACTGACTGGACCGTACGGTCAGTTTCTCTCTCTAGTCCAAAAACATTTCGGCTCCTGCTTCCTCGCTCCCTAGAGTGATCTTGTACAGACCGGACCGTCCAGTCTGTAGACCGGACCATCCGGTCTCTACAGACTCAACTCTGGTAGTTTCCTCGCTGAGTCTTCTTGCTAGATTGTTCTCTCCTCTGATGACCGTATAGTCCGGTCACTCCTTGACCGACTGTCCATTCTCTCTGTCCAAAGCTGAAACTTCTCGTCCTCGCTTGACTTTGTTTCCCGGCGTCTCTGAACAGCTACTTGGCTTATCCACTTTCACCTGCCGCCTGTGGTTTCTCTGAACATCCATGCACATCACCGACTAGACATGACCTAAGAGAAATGATCTAGACCCCCTTGATAGTCCGGTTTTTCCTATGGACTTAAAGCCCTAACAACTAGACAAGTGTTCCAAAGACTAGCTCCATAGCTTGTCCTCAGCTTTGATCAATCTCCATCAACCCTTGGACTCCATCAAGCTCATAAGCCTCCATGCATGTGTTCATTGTCATCAACCGCCAAGGCTTCCGTCTACAATCATCATAAGGTAGAAAAGGTTTTCTACACAAACAACACTCGTGTAGACATTAGTCACACATTTCATGTTTGTCATTCATCATCAAAACATCATACCTTGGGGTGACCTCAGTGGTCATGATCCTTACAATCTCCCCCTTTTTGGTGATGGATGACAAACAGTACTTATGATGATCCAAAATGAACGAGCAATAAGGAACCAAAGGAAAAGAGTAGATTGAAAAAATTACCTTGGTTCTTACCTTGAAGTGTGCTAGGTGTTGAGGGAGAACTACCCAAATACATAGTGCACTAGATGTTGAGCTTGAGTTGAATTTTGCGTCTGTCATGGTGTCGTGGTTGTTGATCTTGTTGATGTAGACACGCACCATAGGCGTAGTGATGAGGACATCCTCCACTATTACCCGCTGGCAAAGACACAACAAAAAGGGCCCAAGTGTGGCTCAGTTGTAGTCGGGCGGCGACCGTGTGAGCCTCTGAATAATCCCACCTTGCTTAGCTTGGGAGGTGGAAGCCACCTTAAAAAGGAGAGCCATCCTCCCCCTATTAGACTAGTCTTTTAGGGAGATTGGGTCCTCAGTGGGGGCGCTGAAGTTGCGGTGCTAAGACTGCGGATTCGGGTCGCGGACCTAGAATCGGGTCGGTGTGTCGGGCTTTCGGCAGGAGTTGTCGTGCTAAGATTGCGGAATTATGGGAATTTGGATCGGTGTGTCGGGCTTCGCTCCACCCCACCTGGGCCGGATGTATTATTTGGTATCAGAGCTAGGCCCTTGTTAAGAAGGGGAGAATGATTAGGATATCCTCCACTATTACCCGCTGGTAAAGACACAACAAAAAGGGCCCAAGTGTGGCTCAGTTGTAGTCGGACGGCAACCGTGTGAGCCTCTGAATAATCTCACATTGCTTAGCTTGGGAGGTGGAAGCCACCTTAAAAGAGAGAGCCATCCTTCCCCTATTAGACTAGTCTTTTAGGGAGATTGGGTCTTTTCCTGAGTGGGGGCATCGGAGTTGCGGTGCCAAGACTGCAGATTCGGGTCACGGACCTAGAATCGGATCGGTGTGTCGGACTTTCGATAGGAGTTGTGGGGCTAAGATTGCGGGATTCTGGGAATCCGGATCAGCGTGTCGGGCTTCGTTCCACCCCACCTTGACCGGATGTATCATTTGGTATCAGAGCTGGGTAATTTAAACCTTTCACGGTACCAAATAATAAGAACACGATAACGGTGTGTCCAGAAGTTATGTTCCAATCTTTCATGGTACTAAGCACCAGCAAAACTTACAACAAGTATGTATTTTTTCTTCTTCAGTAGTTGTAGCAAGGATAGAATCAGAAGCACACCAATCAATATATTCTAATGAATAAAGTGATTCACCACCGCAGCAATATAAGTCACTGAACAAAAATCTGTATTTAACACTAAGAATTCCTCAAGGTGATCCTTTACGGCAGCAAACAGCTAGCAGCAACAATTGACTAACACAATAAAAGAGGGTGATCCACTATAGGAAATAATAATCTGCTTACTCAATTAAACACCAGCAGTAGCAAATATAAATGATAGAGGATCTGCTTATAATATTGTAACCAAATCTAGGTAAGTTCCTTTCACCCGTAACACTGGATGCCACGATCAAAAGAATGGGATGCCGGCAAGAATCCGAGACACGCCCTGGCTGTAAGAGCTTGGTCACGAACTCCACAGAATCCAAAGGATTGACTTCAGTTCTCCATGGCAGATGCAATCACCATCTTCTTGCTGGAGCAGTGCTCGACATAGAGAAATAAAATACGATGAAAACCTGATCCCCTTCCAAGAAGCGATGGCTCCCTTTAATTATGTCCACACAGGCACCAGGACTAATGCGCATGCACCAAAGATGGTCTGACTCAAACACAAACAAAAGGAGACCTGACCAAGTACGGTTGCTTGTAGGCACCAACATGCATGGCAGGAATTGACTCGGTCCAAAACTTATTAGGAAAACTACTGAACCAATTCTAGAATAAGTAAATGACCTGACTAAGAGTCACGTAGGGAAAATAATAAAAAAACTCCGGCCAGGTTACTAATGCTACTAATTAATATAAGCACTTTGCCTCCACTAATCGACATCTATGTTTATGTCATCCGAAGTGAATTCCAGCACGTATGGAACCAAAGTTTGAAACCTCAATCGACATCTGGGCCTAATTAAAATAATGCGTGCATTCAAAATATGTTTTGCCAGCAGCTTGACTGTTCTCTTTCTCGTTCATCTCTTGTTTCACAAATATAGAAAAGGGCCAAACTGAATAGATGAGAGATTCCTTGTATTATTCCAAGCTGAATAATTGCACAATATTTCCGAAATACCAGCTGAAAATATATATGGTGCCATGGGCACATCATCCTCCTTCCCTTAAATCAAAGCCGTCCTTGGCTTTGAGGAAATATCAGTCGAGTTACTATTGTTTGCAGTATCTCTGTCACAATAGACCTTCAAATTACCACCAATGAAAGTATGTTTTTTAGATGTAGCATCAGATAAAATATTTTTGTTGCTCTCATTTAAAATAACATTGATAGATCCAACTTTTATCAAAGAACACCTATAATAATTGCAGTCTGTTTTATAGTTACCATCAAGAACTTTTAAACCTGCAATAGGCACATCATTCTCTCTCTTGTCCATATCTTTGTTGCAAGAAATTTCATAACTTATATTCGCAGCATGTAGAGGATCTACAGAAGGAGTTGTAGCTTTCTGGCTGACCACATCATTCTTCCCCTCTTGAATCCAAGCCGTCCTCGGCTTTGGAATATTTTGAGCAAACCTTTCTTCTTCTTTACAACAGGAAAAATATGTGCCTTCATGGAGCTAGCAAGCATTGGTTTTAGGACATGGTGCACACCTTTTTGCACAAAAGAGTAATTATTTGACCATCCTCCATGTGTAGCATCAAGATCAAACTGCCATGGCCTCCCAAGCAATAAATGACATGCACTCAATTGTGCCACATCACAGTCTATTGTATCAACATAATTTCCAACTGAAAATTTCACTCGTGTCCTATGAGTAATTCTTAGAGTACCACATTGATTCATCCACTGCACATAACGCGGCATAGGAAGCCTCCATGTAGATAAAGAAAATGCATGTACTAAATCTGGGCTAATAATATTAGTGAAGCCTCCACCATCAATAATTAATTTCAATACCATGTCTTTAATATTGCACTCTGACTGGAATATATTGGAATGTTGTCCCTTCACATCACAAGTTGCTCCATCATGTTGCACTTCATGAGACATCAGAGATAAGCCACTAGTAATATTAACATCAACCAATGGCTCTATAGAAGAATCGATAGAAGATTCCAAAATGACAACTGGAGTTGTAGTTAATTGTTCCATAGGCTCAACACAAGAGGATGCACAAGCTTGTTGCTCTGGCGTACAAGAAAAATCAGAACTACTAGCATTAACTTGGACACTTGTTGTAACAATGGATGTGCCTAAAAGAGAATCTCTAAGCAACCCCATTATAATAGTGTTGTCAGTAGAAGCATTGTGGAACACCAGAAATTTCAGAATCCTCCATATAAAAGCTTCCATGATCTGATAATATATTCCTCATTGGCTCAAGAGGAGCAAATCGTCGTCGTAATACCTCTTTCATCTCACACCAAGAAGTACAATAGTCATCACCATGTTCCAACTGCATTCTCTGAAACCATAATGACATAGAAAGAGAGAAGCTTTGTCATGCCAAATTTACCAACTGGTTTAAAGGCAATTCACCAATCATATAACAATTTATTATAGCATCCTCCCACTCATAGTACCCAGACCGAGAAGTAGTTGCATACAACGTCAGCACAAACTCAAGGTATATATCAAAACAGTAATCCATCATCATAAATCAGTAGAAAGTACTATGAGCAACCTGGCTAAACTGATACCAAATGATGCATCCGGCCCAGGTGGGGCGGAACGAAGCCCGATACACTGATCTAGATTCCCAGAATCCCGCAATCTTAGTACCACAACTCCTACTGAAAGCTTGACACACTGACCCGGTTCTAGGTCCGTGTTGGTCGTAGTTACGCACCCACTTATATACCGCAAGAGGACGGTGTACAGTTATAGCTCTTTTTTCCTCAGAGTATTCCAAGGTTATGAAATCCACAGGGAACAAGCGGGACTAATACTATTAAAGGCTTACTAACAGATTGCAATGGTTGAGTTGGTGTGAATGTTGACGGTGAGAGAGTGGTGGATGAATGTTATTAGAGATGTAATAGGATAATGAAGGATTCTCTCCTTAGGATTGGTTCACTAGCATGCAACCTTATCCTTATTAAATCGGATGATGATTCCAATATTCTATAAGACATGGTGGTTTCGTTCGCCCTGGTTGTCACTACAAAGGTTATTAGCTCCTCACTGGTTTCTTGCACTATGCAATGGGCAGAAGTATACCGGCCGATACACTAATGAAATAGATGCACAATTGAGTTCACTACACAGATTGAAATCATCAAGAGAGTATCAATAAGTATGAGAGTTACATGACCAGATCCCCGCACCAGAGAAGAGAATATGAGACTACTCGCTCATCCTCCTGCTAAGCATAGCAGAAGGGCGAGAAATAGCGCTTGAACACGCACCTGCCGATCGGTGCAACCGTCGCGCCGATCGGCGCGACCTCCCTTCTGGTGGTTCTCGTTGGTGTTGACCAACCGTCGTTGCCAATATTCTAAAACCCTAGTTCTAACAACTGGATATCGTGATTGCTATCTCGCCCCTTTCTTCCTTGGCTCTTGATAAATGTCTTCCTTTTATATTCAGCGAGGTTAGGTCAACTTCCACCGACTTCGATTTGTATTAGGATGGACCTCTGTCCTTGGACCGAATTATGCTTTTCATTGTCTTTTACCCTCCTGTGCCGATCGGCGTAGGCCCGCGCCGATCGACGCGGCTCTATACCTGGCCCATCCTTGTTGCTCTTTGATTCCTTATCCATAACTACCCTGTTTTATACCGGTTTCCTGCAATTACATCTAAAACAGAACAACTACAAATATATGCAAATATGGGGTGAATTGTTAGTCAATACCACCAAATTAAGACATAAAACATCCCTTTTTGGTAGATAAAATGGGTAGCTAGAAACCACCAATAGTTCCCCCACACCCAGATCATTGCTAGTCCTCGAGCAATACAAAATCAAATATGTAGCAAGAATCTTCACATCACCTCTCCTTCAATCAATATCAATTATCATTTTTACTTGCCCCACAAAGATTTTCTCTCACCCTCTTTCAAACCAATCGGTACTTCACACTTGAATTTAATGAAATTACTACAAAACCTTTTCAAAAACGATTTTAGTTTTCTTTACTCATCCTTAGCATTGAGCATCATGCAATTGGTCTTCTCTAAATCTCTCAAGTGTATTTCCTTCCCTCTCCTATCTAATCAATGATTGTATATGGATCTTAGAGGGCTATATAACTAATTAAACCATAAATTTAACTATGTCAACAATGTGCTCAATCATGCCCACTAAGAAAGGATTTTCTAGGAAAAGAAATTTTAATGACGGAGAAGAGGAACAAAGGAGATCTAAAGAAAAAGGTTTCAATGAGAACAATGGCAAAGAGTAAGAGATAATCAGAAAGCTGCATTCTTTGATAATCTTGCTACATCTCAGGGAATAATTTTTCTGTTTGTCTCTTTTTTTCTTCTTCTTTTTTTTTATCTGCACCAATCGGTTCTACAGCTGCGCCGATCGGTGCAGTCTATATATTTATTTTTTTCTTTTTTCTTCCTTTTTCTACCTCTTTATTCTATTCCCAGTATGATCGGCAATTTCTATCTTGCATCAGCAGCAAATGTTTTCTGAATCCTCTCTTTATTGAGAATATAGGTTATATCAAGGAGGAGGGAGAAGCAAAGACGTATGGTTTTCATGATAGCAAGGAATTTATATGGATAAGAATGGCTAGAAATACAGAGGTAAACAAATAGATCATCCTTTCCTAATTTGGTCAAAATCATGAGCAAAGAGTTGACAAGTTACTTACAATTCAATTAATTCAAAAGTGTAGCTTGCTCTCATTCACTTGGCTTATGTAGGCATATCATTCCCTGCTTTTGCTTTGGCTTCGGATGAGTCAAAAGAAGTTTTCACAAATTCAAAGCTTAAAAGTTAAGTGGTAACCAACTAATTCAAGTAATCGACCGATCAATCATCAAAAAGATAAGATAAATAATATGGGGCACTTTCAATTTGATAATCGACACTAACGTTATTAAAGACAATGCAATGATTCAAACTACATAAAGACTTTTAAAGCAACTCTCAACATCACTCATGACTCTCTTAAGCACACATAATAAAAGAAACAAACAAAACTAAACTTAAAAACACTTAATGACCATGACTAATGGAAGCCCTTCCCCCACACTCAAAATTTGCAATGTCCTCATTGCAAGAGAAGAAACTCAACTAATCATGGAGACCATGTCGGTTCAAGACTCGAAAAATCCTTCTTATGTTTCTTATGAGAAAAGTGTAATCCGCTTCATTCATCTCGATTGCATCATGGATTCTCTGATCCACATCCCTTTGATGCATGTAGGAACGATCCCTATCTTGATACAATCTTTCAATATTCTGGCGTTAGACAGGACAACAAACTGGTGGTTGCAGACTATGATTTTCAACACTGTAAGAGGAGACACTATTTAAACCCCTGTGAGCCGATCGGCGCAATGGCTGAGCCGATCAGCGCGGTGGTGTTCTTTCTTTACTGCGATTGTCTCCGCTTCCCTCTGCATTACCATTAACTCTTGATGAAGTTCCTGCCGCCCTGTCATTGTTACATTCTGCAAATGTTCCCCAATTTTCAAACTTAGGATTTCCAGAGCTTCTCTGCATATCAGAATCATCTCCCGCATATCCAGACATACAAGGATGACCACTCTCCAAATTTTCCAAACAATCTAACGTGTCAAAGTCGCTATCCCATTCAGAATACCTTTGAATTGGCTTACCCGATAGTCTAGCAGATTTGCGAACCTCTGGTGTAGTCTTACACTTCTTTGCAGTAGGCTCTTCGTCTTCACTTGGCAGAGCCGTCAGATCAATAAATTCAGCCATCTTCAGTTCGCGCCGATCGGCTCCATGGTTGCTTCGATCGGCGTAGCTGGCGGCTCCTGCCAATTGTTCCAGGTTACGGTCACGAAGCCCCTTGTTTTGCTGTCTTCGTAAAATTTCATCATTAATCTCCTTAGGCGTCTTCCCTCTAGGAACTGCGTGATAGCCATCATCATATATAACCTCTCTGGGTTTAAAGGTTGGATCTTCTGCCAATTGGAGTTCAACCTTATGTTGAAGATCTTTAGCACAAAAGAGACATTTGCAACCTTCAATGTGACTATCCCTATGAATCTTGTTTTCTTGAAAACCCTCCCAATCGCTAAGAACCCTAGGAGAGGCTTCATCTTGTCTAGCTTGAAGATCCTTTTCCGCATCCAACTGGTACATGGCTTCTTCGGCTTCCTTGTGCAGCTGGAGTTCATACTTGGCAGCAATATCATGTTCACTATAAAGCCGACACTTATGGATTGTGAGAGCGCTCTCTTCATCTAGTTCCTCTTTCTCTTGTTTAGTCAATAATCTTTCAAAAGACAAGAAATCTTCATATGACAAAGGCTTAGCAAGATTAAGAAGACCTTCCATGGTGTACCTTTGAGAAACGGCCTCACCTCCAATAGGTCCTATAGATTTTCCTTTGCGCACCAAAACTCTCCTCATAATCTGCCGAAGTTCACTGTCCATCTTTACCTTGTCGGCGTTCCATGCGTCAGCTTTGCTTTCCTTCATGAACTTCTTTCTCAGATCTGACCAGACCACTAGATCATCTCGTGTTGGCGTCAATACTTTGTCAACTTCATCCCAGGACCAAATTTTAGAAAGATGCGGAAATTCGGCGCCGAGCCGATCGGCTCCACTGTCGTGCCGATCAGCACAACTGTCACGCTGATCGGCGCCGACTTGATTGCTTCCCGACACACCACCTTCCATAGCTTCTGCTTTTAGGGCTTTGTTCTGGTGAGTATGTAATGCGAGTTGATCTGTGGGGTTGCTGTCCTCTCATATTTATATACTTTGATTTCCAATTGGACTAGGACTCTATCTCTTATTTACGGAATTCAACTGTCTTAAGAAGGCAAGGTCCAAAACTGACTCAAAAACCAAGAAGACACTACCGCGCCGATCGGTGCGGTATACTATTTTTACCTAATAAAAAAATCATGAAAATAAAAAACATATACAGGGCATTTGAAATAAAAAACATATACAGGGCATTTGTTTTACGTCGTTAAGCTCGACCACACAAGTGATATGGACAAGGGTTCCTGATCTTCTGAAAGGTTCTGGATACGTTGATTTGGTCGGAGGCGACACACATATCGATCCGGCTTCAGAACAGCACATTCTAAACCCCGCAATCGCAGCACGACGTCTCCTCTGGTTATCAACCATTCTAAAACGATTGACCACACTGAGAAGGCTAATCCCTGCCTGCGAATCAAGAACACAAGCAAGAACAAAGAAGGATGCAACACAATTGTAGATGTATTATGAATCTCACGAAGTTGGGGTCTCACAAACCGTGATGACGGCGAAACTGTTATGAACAGAATAATCTAAGCAAAACCCGAATCCTAATGGTGCGGCGGCGGCTGTATATGAAGACCCTAGGATTGTGCAAGACCCTCTGAATGTGCCCCTAATTGGGCTCAACTAGATACAAAGCCCAAAGGCCAAAAACAGGCGATGCAGCACCAAAAAAGATTCTAGACTCTCTCTTGTTTTGACGATTCCCGATGACTCCTAATGAATTTTGATATGAGACTAGTGGCATTGGAAAGGTCTTCTTCTTATCTTTCCGTGCATATGTAGAACGTCCGAATCTGAGTCCGTATGCGTCCTGGGCTTCCGTTTTAGTGCAGACTGGTCTTGAGCCCCAAAACAGACTCGAAGTCGGTTTTGGTTGGGCCTCCACCTTGGCTTCCACGTCCTTGCTGGTCCTCCACGTCTCCAAGTCCTTCTCCCATCATCTCCTGGTCCTCTCCATTGTTCCTAATTACAATATAATCATTAGGTAGCAAACAATTCTCAAAAGTGACATATAATAAAGAACGTAGGAACGAACTCACCTCTAAATTTAGTCGTCGTGCACGAGCTCTAGTCATTGGACCTTGCAAGTCCAGAATTGGAGGAGTGTTGCATGTATCCTTAGGAGTGATGTCCTCATCAACAGGGCACTAAGCAGTGAAGTACACATCAAAAGATTTTAATTCAAAAGTGTCAGGTTCTAGATATACCTTTAGACGTTGTGCATTCACCGTGTACTTGTTCTTTTTGCCATCCATTATAATCACAACTCCCGAAGGTAACACCGTATTCACAAGATAAGGTCCTTCTCATTTACTTTGCAGTTTGGCTTTACCAAACAATCTGAATCGCGAATTAAATAGGAGTACCCGATCTCCTTCCTTGAATTCCTTCTTCAAAAGCTTCTTATCATACCACTTTTTTGTCTTTTCCTTATATATTGTCGCATTTTCATATGCACGTAATCGCATCTCTTCGATTTCGCTTATTTGAATTTTCCTTTTCATACCGGTGGCATTAAGATCCAAATTCATTTCTTTTATAGCCCAATAAGCCTTATGTTCCAATTCCACCGGTAGGTGACATGATTTCCCATAGATGAATTGATATGGCGTCATACCAATTGGTGTCTTGAATGCTATCCTATATGCCCATAATGCTCTGTTAATCTTTATAGCCCAATCTTTCCTTGCTTCATAACTATCTTCTACAAAATCCCCATTAATTGCTTATTTGACGTCTCTGCTTGTCCATTTGTCTCAGGATGATAAGCTGTTCCAATTCTATGTTCAACCCCAGATCTTGCTAAAAACCTAGTAAATTCTCCTCATGTGAAATGCGATCCTCCATCTGTAATTATTATCCTTGGTATTCCATACCTTGGGAAAACTTGCTCCTGAAGTATATTCCTTGATTCTCTTATAGTATTGAACTTGCATGCCATTGCTTCAACCCACTTGGAAACATAATCAATGGCAACCAATATATTTTTGCAACCATGAGAATTCACAAATGGTCCCATAAAATCCATACCCCATACATCAAAGATATCGACTTGAAGATTGTACTTAAGAGGCATTGCATTCGTATTGTTAACATTTCCTATTCGTTGGCATTGAGCACATGTTGTAACATACCTTTTTGCATCTTCATGCATAGTAGGCCAATAGAATCCACTCGCCCATACTTTCGCTTGTGTTCTGAAATAGCCGTAATGTCCCCCATAATCCGAAGAATGACATTTTGACAAAATGCTTGCTCTTTCTTCTCTGGGTACACATCTTCTCACTGCTCCATCCTGACAATACCTATACAAGTATGGGTCGACCCATATGAATTTTCTCATTTCGCTCTTAACTCTTCTCCTTGTATTCTTGTTCATCATATTAGTTTGTCCCTTGAAACCTTTGATAATATCCGTCATCCAACTCTCTCTACGATCAAATGCAGCGAACAACTGCTCTTGTTGCATTTCATCTTTTATTGGCTTAGTTGATAATGACTCAAGATGAGACAAATGATCTGCTACAGAATTTTCCACTCCTTTCTTATCTCTTATTTTCAAATCAAATTCTTGCAGCATCAATACCCATCGCATTAACCGAGGCTTAGATTCCTTTTTTGAAACCAAATATCTTATAGCAGCATGATCAGTATATACAATCACTTTAGAATTTAGAATATAAGATCTAAACTTCTCAAAAGCAAATATAACAACTAATATCTCCTTCTCAGTTGTTGTATAATTGATCTACGCCTCATTCAAAGTCTTGCTAGCATAATAAATAGCATGCACTTTACCTTCTTTCTGTTTTCCAAGAACAGCTCCAACTGCATAATCACTTGCATCACACATAATTTCAAAAGGTAAACTCCAATCAGGTGGCTGCATGATGGGTGTAGAGCATAGAGCTTCCTTTAACTTTCTAAAGGCAAAGAGTCTTTCATCGTCCATAACGAATTTTGTATCTTGCTTCAACAATTCTGTCAAGGGTTTAGCAATCCTCGAATAATCCTTAACAAATCTGCAATAGAAGTTGGCATGTCCAAGAAAACTCCTCAAAGTTGTAAGATTAGTAGGGGGAGGCAATTTCTCAACTGTAGATACCTTTGCCTTATCAACCTCTATCCCCCTATTCGATATGACATGACCAAGTACTATTCCTTCTGTCACCATAAAGTGACACTTCTCCCAATTAAGAACCAAGTCACATTCAACACACCTTTTCAAAATCTTCTCTAAATTCTCCAAACAACTATCAAAATCAGCACCATGTATGGAGAAGTCATCTATGAATACCTCCATAATATCTTCTATGAATTCAGCGAATATTGCATTCATGCATCTTGAAATGTGGCAAGTGCAATGCAAAGACCAAAAGGCATCCTTCTATATACATATGTCCCGAAAGGGCAAGTAAAAGTAGTTTTCTGCTGATCTTCTGGTCTTACCGGTATCTGAAAGAAACCACTATATCCATCCAAATAACAAAAGTATGTATTCTTTGCTAACCTTTCAAGCATCTCGTCAATGAACGGAAGAGGATAGTGATCTTTCTTCATCACCTTGTTCAAACTTCTGTAATCTATGCAAATTCTCCATCCAGTTACAGTCCTTTGAGGAATCAACTTATTATTCTCATTAGGCACTACTGTCAACCCTCCTTTCTTGGGCACACGATGTACTGGACTAACCCATTCACTCTCAGCAACAGGGTAGATCATACCTGCATTAAGCAGCTTCAAAATCTCCTTTTTGACCACTAGCTTCATTGATTCTTTCAACCTTCGCATTCCTTCAACCACTGGTTTAGTATTCTCTTCCAAGTTAATCTTGTGGGTGCAAAATGCGGGGTTGATTCCCTTGACGTCATCCAATGTGTAACCAATGGCCTTCTTATAGCTTTTGAGCATAACAAGCAGCTTTTCTGTTTCTTCTTTTGTTAGGGCGTTATTCACAATAACTGGATATGTTTTATTTTCTTCCTAAATATTCATAGCATAGATCTTTTGGAAGTTCCTTCTGTTCTACTTCTGGTGCTTCATCTGGATCTAGCTCACCCAGAGGTTCAAAATAAGAATTTTCCTGGTTGAGCCGATCGGCGCAAGCATCACGCCAATCGGCGCTAGTAGTATCCTTGTTAGCTCCGCGCATGAGGTGGTCTAGTGGGTCACCCATATTCATCCCTATCTCCTCATCCTCCTCTGGGTAGAATTCTTGATAGCAAGAAGGGTCTTGACGAGACGGATCATTAAATTGAAATTTCACTTCTTCACCTCCCAGGTGTAGCGTAATTTGACCTTTCCCAGCATCCAGAGCAGCTTGTACTAATCTCAAAAATAGCCTCCCTAGAATGATGTCTTCAACTCCAGTTTCCTTATTATTTAGAACGAAGAAGTCTACTGGTATTGTTTTTGAGCTAACCTCTACCTCAACATTCTTGATCACTCCCAGTGGCTTGGTCTTCCTTCCATCTGCCATGACGAGCTCAAGTTCAGTCCCCATCAGCCGCTGTTGAGTTTCATAAGGCATGCTCATGAACGCATCGTAAGTCATCAAGCTAACATAGGAACCAAAGTCACACAAGGCTTTCAGAAATTTCTTCCTCGATATCTCACATGGTATGTACGGCTTCTCTTCTTGCTCTTCAGTGAGACCTATAGCATACACACCACATAATCCTTCGTAGGGAGATGGCTCAAAGCAACTGTCTAGTAATCTCTTTGCTTGTTTCACCTTTGTTCCATCAAGCTCTATATCATCCTTGTAAAGCTTGCCTAAGACTCTTTCAATAATTTCTTGATCGAAAACTTCTGACTTGAGGCGATTACTTGGGAAATTATACTCAATTCCGGCTTCAGAGACGTCTTACGGACTGAAGGATCTCCTCATATTGAGCAATTCTTGCAAAAAATCAATAGGAATCCAGTCCATTGGCTCAAATTCATCAAGTGGTTTAGCATTTGCCAATATCCTATCCCCCTTTGGTTTAGCAAAGTTACCTTCAAATTCTTTCAGGTGGTTGTCCAGAATCACAGCTTCTATCTTGGTATATTCCTTGCAGCTTGACGGAGTTGTCAGGGCGATCAGTTCACCTGTTGTTGTAACTGCGTCGATCGGCTCAGAGACTGTGCCGATCGGCACGCGCGTTAGATCCATGGAAGTGGCTTTGACAGGCCCTATCTCTTCAAATTTATGCTCTGGAGTACTCATTGCCCTACTCTCGGACATACAGATCTGTTCAGCCGGCGACTCTTCCTTCTGCATAACTTCTGGGCATTGCTGATTTGGTTCTAGATATTCTTCCCAGTGCTTATGCAAAGCTTCATTCTCAACGATTTTGCCTATCAATTCGATCCCCACCTTGGCTGTCAACCTCAGAAAACTTCCTTCGGCCGATCCGTCCAAATGCATCCTCGATGCCATGTTTATGGCCATGTAGAAGGTTTGAGCGTACATATTCTCATCAATGCCGAGGTCAGGTCCTTGTTTCAGCAATGTTTTAAAAAGCATCTAGGCTTCCACGAGAGATTCTTCATTTTTTTGTAAGAAGTTCACCACTTCTCTTCTCAATTTCTGCACCTTTGGCAAAGGAAAATAGTGGAGACAAAAATTTCCAACTAATTCACTCCACTTACCTTTCGCATCTCGAGATGCTGCCTTGTGCCACTCTTTGGCTTTTCCTCCCAAAGAGAATGGAAAAAGCAGCCATCTATAAAGATCTTGAGGCACTCCTTCATGATAGAATGTTTGGCAAAGTGCCTCCAAATCTTGTAGGTGAGTATATGGATTCTCCTCCTTCGCTCCAAAGAATTTGTTTGCTTCTGCCATGCTAATGATATTGGGGTTCAACACATATGAGGAGGCCATGGCCTTCGTGTCTGAGGATTGAGGCATCAGCAGGTCTAGAGATGGCAAAGAAAGCTCCCTGAGCGTTGGAGAAGGTTCCGTCGTACTCATCCTGAAAATTCACACAAAACACAAAACAAAAACAACTAGAAAAGAAAAGGATTAGACATTAGTAAAATATTAATAGTAAAAGAACTGGCTTGTTCCCCGGCGACGACGCCAGAAAATGATGCTTGTTGGTCGTAGTTACTGTCGATGACCTGTACTCGGGGTACCTCACATAGAAGGAAAGTGAAGGTAGACTCCTACTAGGATAAGAGCAGTAGACCGATTAGGACTCCGCCATGTAACCCTGTCACCCCCGGATATATAAGGAGGGGTAGGGGTCCTCTTCAAGGGACAACCAATAGACAAGTTCTACAAGCTGAACTACAAATTCTCAAGTAGACAAGTCATAGGACAATTAGACAAGTCCTCAACTAGAGATCCCGCACGGGAATAGATTAGATATATAACTAGACACCATCGTCTAGGTCTACCCTTCTCGTCTAGATTCTTAGATCTAGACATATCAATACAAATACCACAGAACACAGAACGTAGGGTTTTTATCCTCCGGGAGGCCCGAACCTGTCTAAATTGGCGTCTTGTGTTACCATCGTCTCTCGATCTCGCGCATACCCCTATCCTACTTATAAATCCACATAGATGAACTACCCTATGTCTATTGTCGAGATTAATTCTCGACATTTGGCACGCTAAGTAGGGGCCAATGTGGCGATCGGCTCGTCGAGATCGGTGGTTTCAATCTACTACTTCAAGATTTCATCGCGAGCAGACCAGCGTTGAAGCGCACGAGTCGCCGCATTTTCGAAAGATTTCTTTTTCAAGATCTAATTACGAGCAGACCGATGTTGAAGCATCGTGTCATCACACAAATCATCACGTCTTCATCAAGACGACACCTTCAACGAGGACGTCCGCTATTCGGCGACATCATCCATTACGACGATGCTTCCGACAACTCGATACTTCGACGGATTCTGACGACTTGGCGACATCGCCATGACTCGACGGTTCAACTACTCACGGCCACATGTACATGCCCGGGGGCTACTCCGCCTTCACCTGGCCACTCGGCTGCTCAAAGACGTCTTCGACGACATAGCGCATCGGCAATCACCACGACTCGGTCACTCGGTGATATCGCCTCGATTCAGTCACTCGGCGACATCACCTCGACTCGGTCACCCGGCGATATTGCTGCAACACTATGACTCGACGGCTACTCAGCTACTCAGCAACGCCGCCAATTACTTGGCACTCTGGGTTTTCATCCACTCGGCTACTCGACGACGCCTGCAATGACATGGCGCTTCGGTCACTCGACCACTCGGCCACACCTTCAACGATTCGGTGTCTCGGTCAACCACTCCAAGCTTCGATGATCCGGTGACATGATGGCTCGACTTCGATATTCGACCACTCGCCAACAACATCAGCATGCTCGGGGGGCTCATCTTCAACTCGCCGAATTGAAAAGCTAAGTATCTTTATATTTTCTCGATTTACTTTCGAGGTTTTGGACTCATGTCCTTCACTCTTTTCTCCCACGGCCGTTTATCTCTATTTTCTAAGTAGAAGGTCGTAGGTTTTTTGATGAGTAAAGTTGAGCTTTTTAATCAGTGCTCTTATTTGTGGCTTTATTCATTTTTATTTGCCTCGGTTCTTTAATCCTTCGTATTAAACAATCGAGCCAGGGGGCTATTTGTGTATCTATACACGTGTTCTCCCACTTTTTTGTGAATCTAGTAGTACACATGTTGGTTGGTGACCTTTCAGTAGTGCTTCAGCCCTGACACCATATGACCCATGTCGTCCGTTCTAGTTTCACCTGTTTTTTGGCTTCTGCCTCGACCGATACATTGCATTTTATTCGCAATTTGGTCTTACTTTTTGGTCTTACGCCGACTAGTGACTAAGGCATAAAACTTCTTTGCTACGTGACAGATTGCCACTACACTAAACCCAGAGCCAAAGTTGTGAGAGGTCATGTGTCGATTGGTTCTGATTGCTACGCAAGAATAATTATAACCGATATTGTTGTGGCAGACCGAGGTTCGAGCTCTTTATATTTTGTCCTAAGTATCCTATGTTGGATCAGTCTGGTTGCTAACGCGCGAATACGCTGCTATGCGCCAGTCGGTCTACTTACAGGAGAAAAATGGATACACACTTGACTTTTCAGTCGACTGATTTGTTTGGCTTATAAAAATAAGTTTTCAAGCAAACAATGTTAATTATAACTAATCATTTTTATTTCCTTTATTGTCAGGAACATTCGACATAGAGTGATTTTTTCACCTTCGTCGGTCGACCATGCCAGTTTCGACAGCCTCCATAGGTCGGCTTACAACTCCGACCGTTCTCATCGGTCGGCCACGCCAGCTCCGATCGCCTTCATCGGTCAGCTTATAGCTCCGACAGCTTTCGCCGGTCGACTACATTAGCTTTGACTGCCGCCGTCAGTCTGCCACATCATATCTAACAGCCACCATCGGTCGGCCATATGTCAGACTGTCGGCTCCACTCAGTCATCATGATTTTGAGTGATTTCTACTTTGTTAGCAGTCGGTAACTACAACAACCTTGGTTGCCTTCTTCACTCGACCTTATCATCATGAGTTAAGTACCGCTGCCACTCAGACATGATATTCTGAGTTGAGCGCGACCAACCCTCATAACGGCGATTGTCTCGGGGGCTTCTTTGAACAGAAGCACTTTATATCAAATTTATGGTTGATGCCATAATATATAAATATATGATTTGATGATCATATGACGATGGCTTGATGGTCACTCTAACAAATGTGCTTCTTTGATGAGAAGTGCATGCCATAATCATTCAAAGCATGATTTGATGATCATGTCGCTATGACTTGATGGTCATATACGCGAAATATCGAGCATCACTCGACTGATTGAAGTCAGTCTATAATAGTGAAAATAAAGCTCAAAGATATGAGTGATTACAATTCTTAAGGAAAAGTTACTTAATCATGATTGAAGTCATGGTAACTTAGTACTTGGCTATGATTGATGTCATAAAGCCTCGATTCATTCGGTTGTGATTGAAGTCACCTGTTTAGAACATAATCATTCAGCTGTGATTGAAGTCACCCGTTTGATTCATAAATCACTCATAGGCCACTCGGCCAAAGACTATGTCATTTGGCTATGATTGATGTCATAAGCCTACGTTCACTCGGTTGTGATTGATGTCACCCGAATATATTATATAGCACTCGGCAATGATTAAAGTCATTGGTTTGAGTCATCTGCCACTCAGCGGTGATTGAAGTCACTCGACTAAGTCATTTATCACTCAATAATGATTGATGTCATTCTACTTAGTTATTTATCACTCAGATTTGATGATTTGTGTGATTTCTCCTTAAAGGGAGCCAATACGACTATTCTTGGTTTGGACTCTTGCATTATTTGCAGTTTCGAAATGATATAAGAGTCGGGGGCTACACCTAATTAGGTGCACCTAACCGGTGCACCAGATGATTTCTTGAAGACATTTTCTGATCTTTGAGATTCTCACAGGCTCGCTGATACAAAGCTGAAGCATTCTATATGGCATAAACCAGTCGGGAAGCTACTGAAGACTAGCATCAAGCTTGCAAGACTCTTGGGGGCTTCTGTCGATGACTTGTACCCGGGGTACCTCACATAGAAGGAAAGTGGAGGTAGACTCCTACTAGGATAAGAGCAGTAGACCAATTAGGACTCCGCCATGTAACCCTATCCCCCCCGGATATATAAGGAGGGGTAAGGGTCCTGTTCAAGGGACAACCAATAGATAAGTTCTACAAGCTGAACTACAAATTCTCAAGTAGACAAGTCATAGGACAATTAGACAAGTCCTCAACTAGAGATCCCACACGGGACATAGATTAGACATATAACTAGACACCATCGTCTAGGTCTACCCTTCTCGTCTAAATCTTTAGATCTAGACATATCAATACAAATACCACAGAACACAGGACGTAGGGTTTTTATCCTCCGGGAGGCCCGAACCTGTCTAAATCGGCATCTTGTGTTACCATCATCTCTCGGTCTCGCGCATACCCCTATCCTACTTATAAATCCACATAGATGAACTACCCTATGTCTATTACCGAGATTAAGTCTCAACAGTTACGCACCCACTTATATACCGCAAGAGGACGGTGTATAGTTGTAGCTCTTTTTCCCTCAGAGTATTGCAAGGTTATCGAATCCACAGGGAACGAGCGGGACTATTACTATTAAAGGCTTACTAACAGATTGCAATGGTTGAGTTGGTGGGAATGTTGACGGTGAGAGAGTGGTGGATGAATGTTATTAGAGATGTAACAGGATAATGAAGGATTCTCTCCTTAGGATTGGTTCACTAGCATGCAATCTTATCCTTATTAACTCGGATGGTGATTCCAATATTCTACAAGACATGGTGGTTTCGTTCGCCCCGATTATCACTATAGAGGTTATTAGCTCCCCACTGGTTTCTTGCACTATGCAATGGGCAGAAGTATACCGGCCGATACACTAATGAAATAGATGCACAATTGAGTTCACTACATAGATTGAATTCATCAAGAGAGTATCAATAAGTATGAGAGTTACATGACTAGATCCCCGCACTAGAGAAGAGAATATGAGACTACTCGCTCATCCTCCTACTAAGCATAGCAGAAGGGCGAGAAATAGCGCTGGAACACGCACGTGCCGATCAGCGCAACCGTCGCACCGATCGGCGCGACCTCCCTTCTGGTGGTTCTCGTCGGTGTTGACCAACCGTCGCTGCCAATATCCTGAAATTCTAGTTCTAACAACTAGATTTCGTGATTGTTGTCTCTCCCCTTTCTTCCTTGGCTCTTGATAGATGTCTTCCTTTTATATCCGGCAAGATTAGGTCAACTTCCACCGACTTCGATTTGTATTGGGTTGGGCCTCTGTCCTTGGACCGAATTATGCTTTTCATTGTCTTTTACCCTCCTATGTTGATCAGCGCAGGCCCGCGCCGATCGGCGCGGCTCTGTACCTGTCCCATCCTTTTTGCTCTTTGATTCCTTATCCATAACTGCCCTGTTTTATACCTGTTTCCTGCAATTATATCCAAAATAGAACAACTACAAATATATGCAAATATGGGGTGAATTATTAGTCAATACCACCAAAGTAAGACGTAAAACATCCCTTTTTGGTAGAGAAAATGGGTAGCTAGAAACCACCAATAGTCCGCGACCGAAATCCGCAGTCTTAGCACCGCAACTCCGGTGCCCCCACTCAGGGAAAGACCCAATCTCTCTAAAAGACTAGTCTGATAGGGGAAGGATGGCTTCCCTTTTAAGGTGGCTTCCACCTCCCAAGCTAAGCAAGGTGGGATTATTCAGAGGCTCACATGGTCGCCGCCCGACTACAACTGAGCCACACTTGGGCCTTTTTTGTTGTGTCTTTGCTAGCGGGTAATAGTTGAGGATGTCCTCATCACGTAGATATCCATTGTTCTTCATGTTCTCCTCTTTATCACTTCATAGCTTCCTTGTATCTTCTTGTTCTTCTCCCCTTCTTCATGGTTGATCTTCATGTTTTTTTCCATTTTTCCTTCACCTCTTGAACTTATGACTTGGCTTTAGGATCTTCATGATCTTCATATTTTTCTCCCCCTTTATGCTATAAATCTAGACTTTGCTTTTGGATCATCATGTTTTTCTCCCCCTTTGTCATCTATCACCAAAAACCAAAGATAAAACACAAGAGAACTAAGGAGCAAATAATAAATGGCAAGAGTAGAAAACTCCCCCTTTGATGGTGCTCCTCCTTGGTCACAATGGTGTTCCGCCATAGCTCCCCATACACATATGAATCAACAAAAAAATTTCTCAAGTATGAAATGGTTAGTCATTTGTGTGATGGGAATGTATGAGCCACTTGTCTTTGAGCCGCGCGAGTAGATTTAACCTTGGAGCTTGTTTGAACATGACTCAATGGGCATGAAGCACAAAAATCACTATGTGATCATCTAAGGGGTCATGTACTTACATTGTAAATAAGCAACTCCCCCTAGAAACATGCTTGAGAGCATGTATGGTATCATGATGCAAGAGTGCTTGAATGCAAGTGCAAATGCAATAAGTATACAAATGCATGATGCAAAAAAGAAAGAAAGAGAACCAATACAAACCAAAGTGTCAACAATGAGTTGTTCCCTTCTTGAGCTTACTCACAATGAACCATTCTTCAAAGCCTTGGGCACGCCATGAATCACCATCCCAAGCTTAACGCATGTCCATTGCTATCTCAAGGAGGTCCGAAGTCGACCTTCAAGCAAAGAGAAACAAGCAGAAAAGAAAAGCACAAACAACAAACAAAATTATACATATGTACAAGAGACAAGCTTTAGGGTTACTCATGTGAAGTTTGAAAGGTCGAGAACATTGAATTCTCCGCTTAGCTTGTTGAAGGTCTTCTCATTGAGTGGCTTGGTGAAGATATCCGCCAATTGCTCATGAGTCTGCACACTCACCAACTCAATATCCTTCTTCTCAACATGGTCTCTTACGAAGTGATATTTGACTTGAATATGCTTTGCATGACCATGATCTCCAGTTTTGAGAGCCATCTTGATTGTCGCCTCATTGTCACAGTATAATGGCATTTGATTGTAGTTGAGGCCATAATCTGAGAGCTTTTGCCTCATGTAGAGAAGTTGGCCATAACACGCTCCCGCTGCCATGTACTCCGCTTCAGCTATGGATATAGCCACCGAGTTTTGCTTCTTTGAGCTCCAAGATACTAGGGATCTTCCAAGAAATTGGAAACCTCCTTGATGAGGATATCACTCTTAAGGATACATGCAACACTCCTCTAATTCTAGACTTGCAAGGTCCAATGACTAGAGCTCGTGCACGACGACTAAATTTAGAGGTGAGCTTGTTCCTACGTTTTTCATTATATGTCACTTTTGAGAATGGTTTGCTACCTAATGATTATATTGTAATTAGGAACCATGGATAGGACCAGGAGATGATGGGAGAAGGACATAGAGACTTGGAGGACCAGCAAGGACGTGGAAGCCAAGGTGGAGGCCCAACCAAAACCGACTTCGAGTCTATTTTGGGGCTCAGAACCAGTCTGCACTAAAACAGATGTCCAGGACGCATACGGACTTGGATTTGGATGCTCTACATATGCACGGAAAGATAAGAAGAAGGCCTTTCCAATGCCGCCGGTCTCATAGCAAAATTCATCCGGAGTCATCAGGAATCATCGAAACAAGAGAGGGTCCAGAATCTGTTTCGGTGCTGCATCGCCTGTTTTTGGCCTTTGGGCTTTGTATCTAGTTGAGCCCAATTAGGGGTGCGTCCAGAGGGTCTTGCATGATCCTAGGGTCTTCATATACAGCCACCACGGCACCATTAGGGTTCGGGTTTTGCTTAGATTATTCTGTTCATAACAGTTTCATCGTCATCACGGTTTGTGAGACCCCAACTTCGTGAGATTCATAATACATTTGTAATGGTGTTGCATTCTTCTTTCTTATTGCTTGTGTTCTTGATTCGCAGGCAGGGATTAGCCTTCTCAGCAAGGTCAATCGTTTTAGGATGGTTGATAACCAGAGGAGACGTCGTGCTGTGATTGCGGGGTTTAGAACGTGTTGTTCTGAAGCCGGATCAATTTGTGTGTCGCCTCCAACCAAATCAACGTATCCAGAACCTTTCGGAAGATCGGGAACCCTTGTCCACATCAAGTGGTAATCAGAGCTTCAGGTGCACCATCAGGTTCGCACTACCCTTAGTTAATTTCATTTTGTATTCATCCTATCGTCCACAGAAAAGCCCAAAAAATTTTTCCCTCCACCCAAAACCACGTGTTTAGCCTCTGCATATTTTAATTTTAGAGTTCGTAGTATTGAGTTTGTGCCCTAGTTCTTGTTTAGTCGCTGGTTTAGTTTGTGTTTTTGTCGCCAGTAGTGTTTCCCTTGTAATCCTAGCCGCCATCCCCTTCACCATCCTCTGTTTTGTTGGCTTTTTGTGCTAGGGTTGATTGATCGACACACCTAACCTAGTCCCACCCTAATTCCATCCTAAACACACCGTGAACACCCTGGACCAATACCCATAAATTCCACTTTCCGCTGCCTCCACGCCACAAAAAAAAATCCTACCCGATTCCAAACCTGACACCAAACCCGACTCGGGTTTCGCCTCGGGTTTCTAGAAAACTGACTCCGACCCCCCTTCAGTAAAACGGGCATAACTTTTTGCTCGGTTGTCCGTTTTGGCTGAAATTTTTACAGGAGATTCTTGAATCAAAGTTGAGCATACCCACACTGGGCTGTGCCCTTTGTGCTCTCGTCAAAAAATTCAAAAAAAATCGGGAAGATAAAGAAAAAATTGATTTAAGTTTAAACCCAACATTTTTTGCAACTTCAAGATTTTCTGTAGGCAACATCCTACCTCTGTTTGAGCTGAAATTTTCTGTGGATTCTCTTCCATTGTTAGTGAGTTGGAGAAAAATATCAAAAAAATAAAATAAAAAAATTTTTGGGATTTCTACTAGTGCTACATCTAGTCTCCTGAAATTTCTGAATTTGGCTGTTTTGCACTTAGCCCCCTGTTATCGCCAGTGTGCCTTTGTCTCCTTGTTTCTACTTTGCTATCACTACTGTTCTAGGACATATTTAGACCAGCAACTAGGAACAAGTTACTTGGGCACTTATTCAGCTTTACTATCTGTTTTTGATTTATGTGCCACTCACATATATATATTTGGCCTTCCTAGCTCTACATATTTCTTCTGGACAGCACATAGGTTCTTTTGTGACCCTTGCAATCATGGAACATACCTTCCTAGTATCCTTTGTTTTTCTTTTCAAAACTTTGTAAGAACTTTGTAAGGAGTTTCCTTTTGCTGTGTTGAGAGGCACCACTGCTTAGCTGTTTTATAGGGATAACCTTCACTGTTTGTTTCCTATTTTGGTGTTTGTGATGGAAGGAAGTGATGACGGAGAGATGGCTTCACCGTCACAATTTGCTGAGTGCGTGAGCCAAGAGCAGCTCCAGAAGGCTTTGCAGGCTGCTCAGAGTGAGTTGGCAGAGACGATCACCAGAGCCATTACTGATGCGGTCAGCAAGCTTCACATTGGAGAAAACATTGAGCGGTTGGAGAAGCGGGTCTCTAAGTTAACCGATCAGGTTATCGCGTTGGAGACCACTCCCAAAACCAACAATACGAACACCAATAACAACAACAACGATGTTGAAGACGTCCATGATGAAGACACGGTGTATAAGGCTGATGGCACCGTGGATAGGTCAGCTACAAGGATTGCATGATTACGATGTCGTTTGCAACATAATACTCAAGGTATGGGTGGTTTCCATAACTACAATCGTCGTCCACATGGTAACTATGCTCCAGATGACCCGTATGCTAAAATTAAGTTTTCAATTCTTTCATTTTTGGGTAAGTATGATGGTGATGTTTATCTTGATTGGGAGATGACTGTAGAACAAAAATTTAATGCCCACCTTGTTCCTGAACAACATAGAGTTAGACAAGCTACTAGTGAGTTTAAGGATTTTGCTATTGTTTGGTGGAGTGGTCTAGCTGCTGAAACTGATTTGCCTACTACTTGGGAAGAACTTAAGGTAGCAATGCGTGATCATTTTGTTCCCCCTTCTTTTTATAGAGAGATTCATAATAAAATGCAGCGTTTAGAATAAGGAGATAAAACTATTCAGGAGTACTTTAGTGAGCTTCAGAAGGGTTTGATTCATTGTGCTGTAGTTGAAAAAGTAGAGGATCAGATTTTTTGCTTTTATTCTGGTTTAAAAAAATAAATTCAGGACATCCTTGATTATAAAGAATATTATACCCTCACCCAGTGTTTCCAGTATGCTATGCTTGCAGAGAAAGAATCACAGGGACTTTTCCAGGCTTTTGAGGAGTACAACAAGTCAAGGAACTCCTACCCCCCACGCTCGATGGGGACTTCGGGGCTGCCCAGGCCATCTTTCCGGCCGCACCCACCAGCAGCTACGAAGGGAACCGGTGTTATTTCTGCAGCCCGAAGATCAGCCCCTGCACCTTCTATATGCTCAGGTAAAACTTCTGTGCAGGTACCGTCTAGTAGTGCCTCCTTTGTTGCTTCGACGGGGCGCACTACAGGGATTCAGTGCCACCGCTGCTATGGACTTGGTCATGTGTAGAAAGATTGTCCAAGTAGGCGGACATATATGGCGATAGACGATGGCGGTTACATGAGCACCTCCGATGTGGAGGATGAGGAGGAGGATGTCGCTGCCACCAGCGGTGACCTTGTCCTTGGAGGCGGAGACACCACAGGATACATGAACATTATTGTTCAACGTGTCCTTAGCACACAAGTTCATCAGCCCGAGACGATGCAGCGCCACAACTTGTTCTAGATTTTTGTTGTCATCAGGAACCGTCGAGCACGTGTCATCATTGATGGAGGGAGCTGCAATAACTTAGTGAGTTCTGATGTGGTCAACAAGCTTGCTTTGACCATACGTCCACATTCACATCCGTACTACATTTAGTGGTTAAACGACTCTGGAAAAGCTAAGGTAACACAAACTTACAGAGTTCCTTTTTCTATTGGTTCTTATATGGATTCTGTTGATTGCGATGTCGTACCCATGCAAGCATGTTCACTTTTATTGGTAGACCTTGGGAATTTGATAATGATGTTGTACACCATGGTAGAAGTAATAAGTACACTTTTATGCATAAAGGAACTAAAATTACTTTATTACCAATGACCCCTACTGAAATTATACAAGCTGATTTAGAAAGAGCTGCTAGTTTGAAAAATAAAGGTTCTGAAATTCAACAACATGTTAATTCTAATTCTACACCTAGTAATGTTAATGATTCTTCAAGTTCTAAGGGTGCTGGAATTAATTTACAAGGTCGTTCATGTCTTGCAACAAAATCTGAGCTTGCTAAAATTTCTGATAATGAAGATATTTGCTATGCTTTGATATGCAAAGAAGCTTTGTTTTCGCTTGATGATATTGCTTCTAGTGCTTTGCCTCCTGCTGTCACTAACCTTTTGCCGGAGTATGAGGATGTTTTTCTAGCTGATATACCGCCGAGAATGCCACCTTTGAGAGGGATTGAGCATCAAATTGATTTGATTCCGGGTGCTACTTTGCCAAACCGTGCTGCTTATAGGACCAACCCTGAGGAGACTAAGGAGATACAACGACAAGTTCAAGACCTTTTAGATCGTGGGTATGTTCGTCAATCACTTAGTCCTTGTGCTATTCCTGTACTTTTGGTTCCTAAGAAAGATGGTACTTGGCGTATGTGTGTAGATTGTAGAGTCATTAATAATATTACTATTAGGTATCGTCATCCTATTCCTAGGCTAGATGACATGCTTGATGAGTTATGTGTTGCTATAATTTTCACTAAAATTGATTTGCGTAGTGGCTACCATCAAATTAGAATGAAACTTGGAGATGAATGGAAAACAGCTTTCAAAACCAAATTCGGATTATATGAGTGGTTAGTAATGCCTTTCGGTTTAACTAATGCACCTAGTACTTTCATGCGCTTGATGAATGAGGTTTTAAGAGCTTTCATTGGCAAATTTGTGGTAGTTTACTTTGATGATATCTTGATTTATAGCAAATCCATAGATGAACATATGAATCATTTGCATGCTATTTTTGATGCTTTACGAGATGCACGTTTATTTGGTAACCTTGAGAAGTGCACCTTTTGCACGGATCGAGTCTCTTTTCTTGGCTATGTTGTGACTCCACAGAGAATTGAGGTGGATGAGGCAAAGATTGAAGCCATAAAGAGCTGGCCTATACCAAAAACTATTACACAGGTCAGGAGTTTTCTTGGTCTTGCTGGTTTCTACCGCCGCTTTGTCAAAGATTTCAGCATCATTGCTGCACCTTTGCATGAGTTGACAAAGAAGGGCGTTGTTTTCCATTGGGGTAAGGTACATCATGAGTTTTTTGATGCTTTGAAGGATAAACTTACACATGCACCATTGCTGCAATTACGTAATTTTGATAAGATTTTTGAGCTTGAATGTGATGCTAGTGGTATAGGCATTGGTGGTGTTTTGATGCAAGATAGTAAATCTGTTGCATACTTTAGTGAGAAAATTACTGGGCTTGTTTTGAATTACTCCACGTATGATAAGGAATTGTATGCACTTATACGTTGTTTAGAGACGTGGCGTCATTATTTGTTGTCCAAAGAATTTGTTATTCATTCTGATCATGAATAACTTAAGTATATCCGTTCTCAATATAATTTGAACCGTAGACATGCTAAATGGATTGAGTTTATTGAGTCTTTTCCTTACATTATGAAACATAAGAAAGGGAAGGATAATGTGATTGCTGATGCTTTATCTAGGCGCTATACTTTATTGTCTCAACTTGATTGTAGAATTTTTGGACTTGAGGCAATTAAAGAACAATATGTTGCTGATGTTGATTTTAAGGATGTATTGCTACATTATAAAGAAGGTCGTGCATGGAATAAATTTGTATTGAGTGATGGATTCTTGTTTGGAGCTAACCGCCGATGCATTCTAGTTGGTTCCGTTCATCAGGAGGCGCATGGAGGTGGATTCATGGGTCATTTTGGTGCCAAGAAGACGGAGGATATTTTGGCCACACACTTCTTTTGGCCAAGGATGAGGAAATATGTTGAGCGCTTTGTTGCTCGCTGCACTACATGTCAAAAAGCTAAGTCTCGCTTGAATCCACATGGTTTATACATGCCACTTCCTATTCCTTCTATTCCTTGGGCGGATATTTCTATGGACTTTGTTTTAGGACTGCCTAGGACTAAGAGGGGGAGTGATAGTATTTTTATTGTTGTGGATAGATTTTCTAAGATGGCACACTTTATACCATGTCATAAGACTGATGATGTTAGTTATATTGCTGATCTTTTTTTCAAAGAAATTGTACGTTTGCATGGTATGCCTTCTACTATTGTTTCAGATCATGATGCAAAATTCTTGAGTCACTTTTGGTGCACGCTTTGGAATAAGTTGGGTACAAAGTTGTTGTTTTCTACAACTTGTCACCCACAAACTGATGGACAAACTGAGGTGGTGAACCGCACTTTGGGTACTATATTGAGAGCTATTTTGAAGAAAAATTTGAAGTAATGGGAAGAATGTTTGCCTCATGTTGAGTTTGCATATAATCGGGCAACACATTCTACTACCAAGGTAAGTCCTTTCAAGGTAGTGTATGGTTTTGATCCCCGTACTCCACTTGATATACTTCCTCTACCTATTCATGACAGAGTTCATGTTGATGCTAAGGAACGTGCTGAATTTATATTGAAAATGCATGAGACCACTAGACTTAGCATTGAAAAGATGAATGACAAGTACAAAATTGCTGGTAGTAAAGGAAGAAAAGAAGTAAAACTTGGTGTAGGAGATTTAGTATGGTTACACTTGAGAAAAGATAGATTTCCAAATTTAAGAAAGTCCATATTAATGCCTAGAGCTGATGGTCCTTTCAAAATAATTGAGAAGATTAATGATAATGCATACAAACTTGAGTTGCCTCCCGAGTTCTGGGTTAGTCCTACTTTTAACATTTCAGATTTGAAACCATACTTGGGAGAAGAGAATGAGCTTGAGTCGAGGACGACTCCACTTCAAGAGGGGGAGGATGATGAGGACATCACTCCTAAGGATACATGCAACACTCCTACAATTCTGGACTTGCAAGGTCCAATGACTAGAGCTCGTGCACGATGACTAAATTTAGAGGTGAGCTCGTTCCTACGTTCTTTCTTATATGTCACTTTTGAGAATGGTTTGCTACCTAATGATTATATTGTAATTAGGAACCATGGAGAGGAGCAGGAGATGGTGGGAGAAGGACTTGGAGACGTGGAGGACCAGCAAGGACGTGGAAGCCAAGGTGGAGGCCCAACCAAAACCGACTTCGAGTCTGTTTTGGGGCTCATGACCAGTCTGCACTAAACGGATGCCCAGGACACATACGGACTTAGATTTGGACGTTCTATATATGCATGGAAAGATAAGAAGAAAACCTTTCCAATGCCGCCGGTATCATATCAAAATTCATCCGGAGTCATCGGGAATCATCAAATCAAGAGAGGGTCCAGAATCTGTTTTGGTGTTGCATCGCCTGTTTTTGTCCTTTAGGCTTTGTATCTAGTTGAGCCCAATTAGGGGCACGTCCAGAGGATCTTGCATGACCCTAGGGTATTCATATACATCCGCCACCGCACCATTAGGGTTCAGGTTTTGCTTAGATTATTCTGTTAATAACAGTTTTGCCGTCATCATGGTTTGTGGGACCCCAACTTCGTGAGATTCATAATACATCTGCAATTGTGTTACATTCTTCTTTGTTCTTGCTTGTGTTCTTGATTCGCAGGCAGGGATTAGCCTTCTCGGTGAGGTGTATCATTTTAGGATGGTTGATAACCAGAGGAGACGTCGTGCTGTGATTGCGGGGTTTAGAACATGTTGTTCTGAAGCCGGATCGATTTGCGTGTCACCTCCGACCAAATCAACATATCCAGAACCTTTCGGAAGATCGGGAACCCTTGTCCACATCACTCCTGATATACTCTTCCTATTTACTTTGCATCCAGTGAAGTCCGAGTCTGAATACCCAAGTAACTCAAATCCTGTTCCTCTAGGATACCATAGTCCCATGGTAGGTGTGTACTTGAGGTATCTAAGAATCCTCTTAACGGCCTTCAAGTGAGACTCCTTTGGATTTGCTTGATAGTGTGCACACAAGCACACACTAAACATTATGTCTGGTCTTGAGGCGATGAGATAGAGCAAGGACCCAATCATTGATCTATAGAGCTTGGGGTTCAATGGTTTACCCTTTGCATCATCATCCAATAATTTGCTTGTCGCCATGGGAGTGTGCAAAGACTTGCAATTCTTCATATTGAATCTCTTGAGAAGATCCTTGGTATACTTTTCATGATAGATGAAGCTCCCTTCTCTCAATAGTTTGACTTGAGAACCAAGGAACACATACAACTCTCCAATAATTGACATTTGAAATTCCCTTGCCATCATTTCTCGGAACTCTTCATTGAACTTGTCATTGGTTGATCCATAGATGATATCATCCACATAGATTTGGCACACAAAGAGATCATTGGTTACTCCATGTTGTCAATGCTTCTAGTCTTGAAATCATTCTTGAGAAGGAAGTTCCTCAAGGGTTCATACCATATCATTGGTGCTTGCTTAAGGCCATAGAGAGCTTTCTTTAATTTGTACACATGTCTTGGACGTTTAGGATCCTCAAACCCTAGAGGTTGTTCCACACAAACTTTCTTATTGATCTCTCCATTCAAGAAGGCACTTTTGACATCCATTCGAAAGAGCTTGAAGCCATTGTGTGATGCATAGGCATGTAAGGTTCAAATACCTTCAAGACGGGCCATGGGAGCAAAGGTTTCTTCAAATTCAATGCCTGCCACTTGTGAATATCCCTTAGCCACTAGGCGAGCCTTGTTCTTGACAATTGCTCCTTTCTCATCTTGCTTGTTCTTGAAGACCCACTTGGTGCCAACCACATTATGATTCTTAGGCCTCTCAACCAACTTCCATACTTTGTACCTCTTGAAGTTGTTTAACTCTTCTTGCATAGCTATGACCCATTCGTGATCATCTATAGCTTTATCAATGGTAGTGGGCTCAATCATAGAGATGAAGGAGAAGTTCTCAATTGCAACATTTTCCTTATCATCATTTTCTTCACTCACATAGTTGGGCTTGTATTGATTTCTCCTTGTCCTTACTCCTTGAGATGGACTCCCAATGATCAAGTCATGTGAGTGATCCTTGTTGATGGCCTTGGGTCTCGGATGGTGTTTTTTTTTAGTGGGAGGAGCTCTAGGTGAAGTATCTTGTGCATCATGGATTGCTCGCTCTCTTGAGATATGAGTCTCTTGAATTCTTAGTGAAGTGGGAGAATCACTCATATGCTTTGTTGTTTTGGAGCTAGAGCTTGGTGAGGATGTGGGGCTGTTGTGTGAGGTGCTTGGAGAAGTGGCTCGACGTGAAGTATGTGCAGAGGATTAGGGCTCACTTCTCTCTTGGGTTCCCATATGGGAAGGTGGATGGACTCTCAATGAATCTTGGAAGGAGCTAGTGGGAGAGGCAATGGCATCTGTGTTTGATTCTTGCGCCTCGGAAGAGGAGGTTGGTTGAGGTGGTGGAGTTGAGGGCTCAATATTTCCATCATTGGCCTCGTGGGGTAAAACCTCACCCACGGGCATGTTTCTCAAGGCTTTCCTCATAGGCTCATCTCCATTATTTACTTCATAGGCTCATCTCCATTATTTTCAACTCATCTCCTTTCTGAGATCCATTTGACTCATCAAATTGCACATCATAAGATTCTTTCACACATCCTGTGGCTGAGTTGTAGACTCAATATGCTTTGGAAGTCCCTGAATACCCAACAAGAATGCCTTCATCAGATCTGCTCTCAAACTTCCCGGGCTTCCTCCTCTTCTTGAGAACGTAGCAAGTGCAGCCAAAAACCCGAAAATAGGAAACATTGGGTTTCCGTTCAACCAACAGCTCATATGATGTCTTCTTCAACAGTCGGTGGAGATAGACACGGTTTGAGGTGTAGCCAGCTGTGTTCAGCCCAAAACCTTTTATGAGTTCCATACTCATCCAACATAGCACGAGCAAGGGTGATTAGTGTCTTGTTCTTCCTCTCCACTACTCCATTTTGCTCGAGAGTATATATATATCGAAGAATTCATGCTTGATCCCTTTTTTGCCACAGTAATCCTCCACTCTTGTGTTCTTGAACTCAGTCCCATTGTTACTCCTTATCTTCACAACGCTAGCCTTGAATTCATTCTTTGCTCTCCTTGCAAACTTCCTGAACATGTCACTTTCTTGAGACTTGTCCACAAGAAAGAAGGTCCAAGTGTATCTCGTGAAGTCATCCGCAATCACCAAGAAATATAGATTCCATCCTAGACTCTTGTAATTTGTTGGCCCAAATAAGCCCATGTGCAAGAGCTCTAGAGGACGAGATGTAGACATGAAAGACTTGGTGGGATGAGATGATGAAACTTGCTTCCCAGCTTGACAAGCACTACACAATTTGTCCTTCTCAAAGGTGACATCTTGATTCCTTCAAGTAGATTTCTCTTGACCACTTCTCTGAGTTGATTCATTCCAATATGTGCTAGTCTTCTATGTCACAACCATCCCTTAGTTGCCTTGGTGGCAAGTTGCTTGACTTGAAGTCTGTGATATACAAGTTCCCATGCCACACTCCATGAAATACTAGTCCCTTCTTTGCATTTTCAATCATTGCTCCATCCTCATCAAATGTGCACTTGAAACCCATGTCACAAAGCTGGCTAATAGACAGGAGGTTGAAGTTGAGGGTTTCCACAAGAAAGACCTTGGAGAGATGGAGGACTTCTGTAATGGCCACTATGCCTGATCCTCTGACTCTTCCTTTTGAGATATCCCCAAAGGTCACCTTCTTACTGTCTTCATCTTCATCAGTGCTTGTGAACATGGTTGGCTTCCCAGTCATATGTTGAGTGCACCCACTGTCAAGAATCCAATGAGTACCTCCACTCTTATGGTTGACCCTGGTGGTAGCCATAAGACAGGCACTAGAGGAAGAAGAGTTAGTATCCAAAGTATTACTTGATTGACTTGCACTAACCTCATCAAATCGAGCGATAAGTCCATCCTCATAGATAGGGATCCTTGCAATCCCTTCCTGAAGTCTCCTCCTGATGGGATAGTGAGGAGCATGATACCTCCAATGTCCATGAAAATCCTCCATGTGTACAATGTCGAGGTCGATGTAGTAATGGGAATGATCATAGAGACCAGTGGTGTGCTCAAGCACATGTCCCACTTGTGAGTGGAGCACAAGTATCATCTGCATTGCTCTCTCAATTGAGAGCTCATGTCTTGTGTTGATCACCTCCTTGAGTAAGAAACCCCTCTCAGGAGTTGTGATTTGCAAGAGGGTTCTATCAATCACTTCATACGATGGGATCCTCTGAAGGCCTCTGAATGAGTTTATCCGACACACAAGATCATAAATACTTAAGATAGTATCACAAAGGTCATCATTTGGATTTCTCACAAATTCACCAAGTTGAAAGATGAGATCCTGTTGGTGAGCTCGACAAAGATGCCAAAGTCGATCTCGTGGTGGAGGTGGGGGCGTCGGAGGTGTAGTGGTAAGATCGATCATCCCAAGAGATCATGTGAGCAATGTAGACGGTGCTCCCCCTACACCAATGCGTCGTCCACTCGACACTTGTGATAGAACTTGATGAAGCGCCTGATGAAGAGCTTGGTGTATGTCTTGATCCGAAGGGGTTGTAGAAGCTGCTGCAAGGCAATCTTGTGGAGGGATCAAAGAAGTTCGAGCTCAAAGCTACTTCCTTCCCTTTTGTTGAAGATACTCCATTGTTTGACTTGGAAGTCTTCTCCCCAGTCCAACTTGCGGTGATCTCCTCATCCTCAAAGAGCAACCCAATCATGTCCTCAATAGAGAGATTCTTCTCCACAAGAAGATCAAGAGTGATGTAGAGGAGCTTGCTACTAGAGAGCAAGGAGAGGATCTTCTCGATTATGACATTCTTGTGAAGCTTGAATGATCCTTCATTTGCTTCAATCACGTCCACAATACCTCGCAACCAAATAAGACAGTCAAGTAAGTTCTCATTGTCGTTAGCACGAAAGTCACAAAACTCCTCAACAAGTAAGACACTAACACGATCAAGAGGCACACTATCATCAATCATCATATTAGGCACACTAGTAGAGGAACGTATCAAATCATCACTAGTAGGATCTAGGCACTCACTAGAACTAGGCACATCCACACAATCATCATCATCATCATATACATGATCATCGGTAAAGGTATTGGTAAAGTCCACAAGTGTATCCATCAACTTATCCGGAATCATGGCATTTAGGTAGCTTTTCAAGCGGTCCTTCCATGAGCCATGACCCGTCCCCGAATGGGATGACATCCCAACTCAAGGCGGTTAAGCCCTATCATGAGCACTTGGCTCTGATACCACTTGAAAGGACCGAGTGATCGAGAGGGGGGGGGGCATAAATCGGGAACTCGCACTATGTACCAAAGTCTCCAATTTTTAAAACCGACCACTCAAAATAACTCCTACATAATTCTAGTGATGATTACACTATCATGATAATGAACCTATGAGAGGAACAACAACCTAAGCATACAAGTGGATCACATAATGCACTATAACTCATATGCAAGCTAGTGAAAAAGACACATAGAAGAAAACAATTAGCTAGCAAAGGAGCCTACTCATGCAAAGCTACTAGATCATCAAGTACAAGATAAGAACACAAGCATGAGTAACACTATACATACTAGGGTGATCAATCAAGCCAAAGCAATTCCTATACATGCTTGTGATCAAGTGAAAGCTAAGCACAACTAAAAAGTAGAGAAGCCTATTCATGCAATTCTACAAGTAATCAACTAGAGCACAATAAGCATATAAGCATGAAGAGCACGATATGTAAAAGCGGAAAGTAAAGCATCATAGTAAGGAGTAGAGTAAGAGATGGCTCATGATTTTTTTCCCAACATGCCGGACTCCCCGAGCCAACCCGGGCGCTCACTATTGATGCCCCTTTCACCGGCGGGTTCAAACCAGGTACAAATGTGAGACGGCCTTCACAACCAATCACGATAGACTCGATGACCGACACCTAACCGGTCTAGGTCTCACCATAAACCAAGAGTAACATCCTAGATCTCAGTCTCAAGGACACCCTAGCCTTAGATGTGCATCAATGCTCAAGTTACTCTCACTAGCACTCTCAAGATATGCAATATCTCCTCCTAGTGCTCTCCTCTCTTACTCTTCGCTCTCACCAAATGCTCCAAGCAATTCCACTAGCCAAGATAGATCTCCAAGACCCCAGCAACAAAGTTATATAGGCTTCCAACCTCCAACTAGTCATTGCTCCATGAAATCAGCTTTTTGGGCCTACTGACTGGACTATTCGGTCACTGCCTGACCGGACCATCCGGTCAGAGCAATCCTTAGCACCAACGGCTCTGCTCTGCTGAAATCCTATACTTTTCGGACCAGCCGTTCCGTTTCTCTCTCTAGTCCAGGAACATTTTGGCTCCTACTTCCTCGCTGCCCAGAGTCATCTTGTACATACCGAACCGTCCAATCTGTAGACCGTACCGTCCGGTCTCTACAGACTCGACTCTAGCAGTTTCCTCGCTGAGTCTTCTCGCTATATCGTTCTCTCCTTTGATGACCGTATAGTCTGGTCACTCCTTGACTGACTGTCCGGTCTCTTTGTCTAGAAGCTGAAACTTCTCGTCCTCATTTGACTTTGTTTCCCGGCTTCTCTGAACAGCTCTGGCTTCTCCACTGTCACCTAATGCCTATGATTTCACTGAGCATCCATGCACATCACCAACTAGATATGACCTAAGAGAAATGACCTAGACCCACTTGATAGTCCGGTTTTTTCTATGAACTCAAAGCCCTAACAACTAGACAAGTATTCCAAACACTTGTTCCATAGCTTGTCCTCAGCTTCCATGCTTGTAGTCATTGTCCATCAACCCTTGGACTCCATTATGCTCACAAGCCTCCATGCTTGTAGTCATTGTCATAAACCGCCAAGGCCATCGTCTACAATCATCATAAGGTAGAAAAGGTTTCCAACACAAACAACACACATGTAGACATTAGTCACACATTTCATATTTGTCATTCATCTTCAAAACATCATACCTTGGGGTGACCTTAATGGTCATGATCCTTACACAAAGGCTTGGGGGCTTGGAGGTGTAGAGGATTTACGGCGGTGATGACGATGAGTTAGAACCCTAGAACAGGGGAGCGGAGAAGCAGAGGAGGCACAAGGAAGATGAAGAGGTTGAGCGAAATGGCGGCGTGGAATTTTCATCGACCCGCCTCACTCCTTTTATACCTTCGCATTGACCTAGTCTTCGGTGGAGCTAGGTGGACCGCATGGGCCATACAGTATCGGGCTATTTTCCTGGCTAAATAATAAGGCAATGATCTTTTAATAGATTTCTTGCTGATTTAGTAGAGTCAGGTATTAAACTCGGGGGCTTCTTTGATGAGAAGCTTCATTCTAAAATCATATACAATCCATATTTGTGTGATTTGGTGATCACATAGCAGAGGACTATGCTACTGGTTGAAGTCAATTATTATTGGCTAAGAGTCTAATTATATTTTTTGAGTGATGAATGATGAATATATCAGGAAAAGATATATTATGATTGATGTCATTATAGCTTAGTACTTAGTTATGATAGATGTCATAAACTTTTCTTTGATTTTTTACATGATTGATGTCATAAAAATCAAATGATCACTCGGCTAATAGTGAAAATCACTCTGCCCCTATTATGATCGTTCGGCATAATTGATGTTAGGCAGGCCAAGTACCTCGCTTGAAGACCAGGGACCTAGTTACTCTGATGGTTTGTGTGAATGAATATAACAAAATGTGAAGAGCTATAGTTATTAGACTCTTACATTATTTGTTAGTCTCCAAATTATACAAGAGTCGGGGGGAGGGGGGGCTACACCTGATCAAGTGCACCTGGTCAGCGCACTAGATCTATCAGGAACTTCATTAAGAGGTCTTTCTAATTTGTGACTTGTTCACATGATTACTGAAGAAGGATCATCGGCAATCACAGCTCCAAATCAAAAAGCACTCGGAGCTAAAGGATCATCGGCAATCACAGCTCCAAATCAAAAAGCACTCGGAGCTACTGTGGAATACTTACCTTACTAGTATCGATAGCTATGCTTAATTCGGAAGGTGATAGGATAACCCACCGACATGGGAACCGACCGAGTTGGCTTGGAGCATAAGGCAATTAGGGATAGAGTTACTATATTTATGTTTGTAAACTACAAGTAGGACTCCTCATGTACCCCTAGCCGACCGAATATATAAGGCGACAGGGACCCCCCATCGAGGAACACAACCATCACAATATCATACAAGCAATACAAACAACAGAACACAGGATATAAGGTTTTTACTCTCGTCGAGAGGGCCCGAACCAGTATAACTCGCCGTCTTGTGTCATAACCATCTAGTTCTTAATCCTGACATAGCCCAATAAATATATTGCCGAGATCAATTCTTGACAAAAATAGTAAAAAAATAGATCAAAAGGAATAAAAATGAAGCTGAAGTTGTAAAAAAACATTCAAGTTGTTGTGCCCAAAACACAAAAGAACATCATTAGGATAGAGATGCTATAGGTGAGCTCTCATCGAGGCATTACAAGGACTTGGTTGGCATCGATGGTGATCAAGAACAAAAGCAATGGTGTGTGCCCACTTGGCGTGCTGGTGAATGGAGTTAATATGAGAGGAATGATATGTTGTTTTAAATCTAGCGAAGAGACAACGGAAAGGAAGTTGAAAATGTTGTTTATGTAATCTGGATGAGAGTATATCATAGCTTTTTTTTGGTTATCAGCTCAATAATAATTTGGAGAGTTGTACAAGTTTCTTATAACTTATCACTTCCGACTATACATATCATTGATTTGGTTCTTGGTTGCAAGGGGTGAATAGGAAACTTCAATACAAACATTTGGTTGGAACTATTACTAAGTGTTGCACAATTTGGCTGGACAGTAATGAGTTGGTCTTTTACAACACACGAGCTTTTACTTCTATGTAGATACATGATTCGTTTTGGGACATTACTACAAATGGAGGACAGATCCCAAACCAAATGGGGGTGTCGCGTTCTTGAGACCAAAGTTATGGACTGGTTTGCTCGTCATGGGTGGCAGTTAGTAATAGAATTCAAAGCTAGAATAATGGTTAGTCATTTTTGGTGTTTTGTTATGGACACTACTATAAAAAGCATTTTCAGCAACAAAAGGATAAAGTGAAATAGTAATGGGTATTTTAAGACCCATTACTCAATTTTGCTTAAATTAGTGATGGACTATACTGTTCTACATATTAGTCGCGGTTTTTGATGATGTCAGCGACGTCCGTCACTATTTGTGACTCATCCATGACCACATGAAACAAATACCTGTTATCCCTAACTCGGGCCCTCTCTCTCACTCTCTCTCTAGGCGACTTTCCTACCCTCCTCTTTCTCATGGGTGCCGTGCCCGCTCACTTCTCCCTTCTGTCCCTCACTCTTCCTTTGCCTTGGACGCAACAGCGTCGATGATGTCTGGGTTCCCTCCCCTCGAGCAGCATCGGTGGCTTGCTCCCCTCACATGGCGGTGATGGTGGCGGGTAGGCCCCCTTCCCGCGAGAGGTATCAATGGCAGCTCTCCTCGGGCGGCGGCGGTGTTGGCGAGTGAGCTCCTCCACTTGAGCGGCATCGACTGTGGGCCTCCTCTCCCCTACCATAGATTACGATGATGGCGGCGTGCTTCTCCCTCCCGTCGAGTGTGTGTGTGGGGGGGGGGGGCTCCCCTCGTGCGGCAGCCATGGGCCTCCTCCCCCCTTCCCTAGAGGGCAACGACAGCAGCAACTCGTGCACTCCCTCACCTCTTCAATGGTGGATCGAGGCGGATCTCGACCCACCTCCTCTTCAATGGTAAATCCAATGGATCTCAGCCCGCCCCTCCTCTCCAACGGCAGTTCTCCCTCAAACACGAGGTGGTGGCTGCAGGCGGGCCTCCTCCTACCTCGTCTAAGGGGTCGTCGGCGGTAGACGGCCTCGTCCTCCCTTAGCCAGGGCCTGGGGTCGGTAAAATTGGGCCACGATGACGACGGCTTTAGGAGAGCTCCACAATGGCAGATCCGGACCGCGAGAGCTTCGTGGGTCACAGGCTGGGCTGGGCCTAGTCGCCATTTTATTTTATTTTTATTTTTTTTGTTGCTCGATCGTAACGGACCATTGCATAGGCAGCGATGGACCTTTGTCCGCGGCTGATGCTTTTCTTTAGTTTTTAATGTGTTTATAGCGGGTCACCAGATACAAAGTCTGTCACTAAAGGCTGTTAGTCTGTTACGGCCGGTTGTTGAAAATGTTTTTTGCAATAGTGGGAGAGTCCGTCTGTGGGCGTGTTTTTGGTGCAAGGTGTAATAATGAACAAGTACATGCGTTTATCAATGCACTGGTAGGAATATTGAAATATATTCCTGTTTCTAAAAAAAAATACTGGACTCGCTTGGAGCTTTATGTGGGTCGGTCTGCTTTGATGGATTTGGACTAAAGAGCTACTAAAAGAGATCAGGAATTAAATGTTGTGTTGCGGCTGAAAGTTGGACATGGGTCAGAGGAAGCTGGTGCATAGGAAGATAGTCTTCCCTTTGTCAAGAATTTCTTTAACCTAAAAAGGTTTAGGATTTGATTTAAATTCCAAACTATAGGAGAGCACAAATAGAAGATATTGATTAATACAAATAAAAGAGATTTGAGTTCAAGGGAGAAATGTAGGGTGAACTGGATTCTAGAGATGGGGCTTGCACAAATACGATATCACACAAAACATATCTTCCTGAGAGCATCTCCAAGAGACTAGCTAAAAATAAGTATAAAAAATTCAGATTTAGCTATTATGTAAAATGGAAGTCTTGTAAAAAAAATAATTAAACCCAACAACATCTCCATTTATAGTCTTCTATATATTTAAATCATCGTGAGCTGCAGAATTTTGTTTTGTGGACTTGATTCGCCACTGCTCAGTAACCATGGGCTCAGCCCATCACAGCTCAGGCCTAAATACAGAGAACAGGATCGAAGGGGTGTTCATGCTCCTGTGTGTTTTCAGACGCCATGGATGAGCTCCTGGAGCTCCAATCAGCGCAGGAAAAAAGTGGATTTGACGATCTGGGGATGGGGGAATCAAATTTTGTACGTGTAGTGTAGCGCACCCATTTGAAGTGAAAAAAAAAGGTAAAAGCCATGAGAAGTGGTGGCTGCTTCGGAGAAGAAGACCATGGCGGGTTCTGAGCTCGAGCCTGCTTCTAATGGTGGACCCTATAGGTGCTGGAGTTTTCTGACGCTGCTGCCAGAAGTTAACACGCTCCTACCTCGTGCTTCCTGTCGTCGCCAGCAATCAAAATGCTACTGCCTGCTGGACGCCTCCTGTCTGCACTTCTGGATGATTTGTGCCACAACTGGGTAACGGGAAAGACAATCGGCGATGCGAATCGAGGATACTGGTAGGCTGTGATGCAAGAACCATGAAATAGCACGCGCAAGAGAGCAGGGCGATGCACATGAAGGAAAAATGGGCGCGGCAAAGTGGGGCTTGCGCGCACACGATGCGGGATGGCGAGCGCGACGGTCTCGGCAAAGATAGCTAGCGAGGGAGGGTGGATAGCGAGCGGAGACTTTTATCCAAGCTGGTACCGAGTCTGTTGAATTGGAATTTTTATGCTTTTTTTCTAAATTTAGCTATCAGCTCTGATTTACAGAATGTGTTGGAGATGCTCTGACAAGCATCAGAAATGTCACTTCACACAATCAACATCACACGATACTATTATTCAGACGGCATGGCTACAGGCACGTCTAGAGAGCGTGCTTATTATTCAGATTCACACACATACACTTGGTATGCATCCATTTCGTTTCGTTCTAAGGGAGAGACGCAAACGCAAACGGGCGCTCGCCGATGAAGTTGCCCGGGGGGTCGTAGCTGCAGATGATGAAGACGCCAAGGTTAGCAGCGCAGACGACGCGGCTGCAGCCGATGCGCGTGGACTCGCGCCACACCATCTGCTTGTAGGACCCGCACTTCTTGCCGACGGCGCAGGTGTCGGTGTTGTAGTCGTAGTTGGCCTTCTGCTTCACCCACAACCTCACGGCGTCCGCCGCAGTCCACGCCCGGCCCGCGGAGCCCCAGAAGAGGTTTTCGCCGTAGGGCCCCTTGGAGAGTACAAGCCCGCAGTCCCTAGCCACGCCGCGTAGTTCCGCGCGTACCGTGCCACCACGGGGTCCCAGACCACCGGGCCGACGCCCACAGCCGCGCGCGCCTTGTTGTGCAGGTTCACGAAGTCCTGCGCTGTGTTCTGGGCGCAGACGGTAGTTGCCAGGGCCATGGCGATGGCCACAGCAAAGGCGATTGTTGGACCCTTGGAGAATGCCATGCCGCCTATGCTTGTTGTATGGTTTTTGGTTTGTATTGGTGAGGTGAGAGGGAGCGTATAGGGTGTTTTTATAGCCGATGTGACTGTGGAAGGAGTTGCATATATGGTCATTGGCGATCACGATGAATATGCAACGATAATGGATGATGATAAACTTCGTCCCGTTTTTTGTATACACGGCTAGTGCATCTATAAAAGCATCTCCAGTGCAAGTCCACATCCAGGCCCCTATCTTAAATTTTATATGCTAAGCAAAAAAATCTTCTCCATATTTTATATGCTAATAAGCAAAAAAAAAAACATTCTCTAGCAGATCCCCTATTTGAACATGTATTTTGTATAGGCTCCCAAATTCTCCCATCCTAATCCCAAGTCCGTCCTGCTGCCGTTGTCAGGCTCATTTGTGCAAAGAGGGAGGCCTCGACCTCAAGCTCGGATAGCCAGGGGATCTCAGCCGAACTCGAGCTGAGAGGGGCAACATGTCAGCGCTTCCATGTCGTCGAGCTTCGTCTCCTTCGTCTTCTAAACGTGGCGACACCGGATGCGGATGGGCATGGGAAGGCCGCGGTGGCGCCAGATCCGGAGAAGCGTGGGCAGGGCGTGGCGGCATCAGATCCGAAGGAGCGCAGGTGGGGCGCGGCGGCGCCAGAGCACTGGAAAAGCGTTGCGTCGGTGTGAGCTGTTGCACCAGCATGGTTTGCCGGATATTTTTTTTCACCTCTCTTCTCTCTCTCTCGACTTCTTCCGAGGTGAAGCGCAGTGCCAGGCGCCGAAGGTGGGACGGTGGTGCTATGCGTGAGCGTGGGCGGAGATCGGTGCTGAGCGTGCCCCTGCCGCCGTAACTAGAGGGGGAGCTAGAGGTGGGCACCAGGGGTGCTTGATGCGGGCGCGCTAGAGGCGGTGCCGGGGCGACAGCCACGGACGGATCGACACAGCTATGTGGCAGGCGCAGCAGCGCCGAAGCAGCGTTGGCAGGGTCGGTGATGCTATAGCCGGAGGCGTGGGCGGGGAGCATGGGAGATGGCAGCGCCAGATTGAAGGGAGGCATCAAAGACCATTTGCCTCACTGATTTTTGGGGCCCACTCACCGGAAAAAAATTTAGGGACTCGGGCTGGAGTCTCCCACTAGAGTTTGGAGTCCAAATTAGGCCCGTAATTTATGCAGGCCGACCTGCAAATGTAGTTTCGGGGCTCCAACTGGAGTTGCTCTAAAGAAGTAGTAAAATTAACCGAGAGTTTGAGGATGCGGCTTCTCACCTCCCGTTTTCTCCTCCCATGCATCCTCCCTCCAGTTGGCTATTACTGGACCACGCTTCTCTCCCTGGACCCAACCAATGGAGGACAAATTCTCTTACTCGCCGACCAGCGTAACAAGCGTCCAGCTGCCGTTTCCTTCTCGCTAGCGGCAGCAGGTAAAACATAACTAACCAAACAAAACAACTAAGCCGCATGATTCCAACGACGAGAACACACGGAGCTGCTTCTCGTTGGCCACGCCGCCGCGCTAGTGCCGGACTGCAGGTGGATGGTGTGGATGCATGCTCCCTTCAGGACTCGGCATTGTGGCAATGTCCATCACCCCCAACCGAGAGCCGAGGGTGCCTGTCAAAAGAGGTTCATACAGGGCACCGGTGTCTCCGTGGCATAAAAGGGTGCCTGGAGCTGTTACGCCGATGTCGCGTGGCCTGCTGGGACACCTGAAGCTGGGATCCGGTGTCACGCGGCCTGCAGGAGCACGATTGTGCAGGAGCGCCGGTGTCACTAGCGAACCGACCGCATCAGGGTTTCGTTCTGGAAAGCAGGGCCACCGGTGAGCGGCAGCAGTGGATTTCAACTGAGCGTCAAAGCTGGGACAGAGATTGGGTGAACGAAAAAATAGTACAGAGTCCAAAACGTATATGCGAGCGGTAAACGGAAGCTCTTCGGTTGGGCTGGGTCAACGAAGAAGCCTCTGGTTCAGTAAAAAATTGACATCTGGTGGGAGGACGCATGGGAGGAGGAAATGGGAGGAGAGAAGCCGCATCCACAGTTTGATGAGCACGGATGTCATTCTTTAGATGGCTGAGTTAGTTATATGCATGCAACCTGAATATTACCGTGTATGACTTGCACTACTATACTATACTAGTTGATGGGGCGCGCCCTTGCGCGCCTATTAAGTATAAGGGGCGAAAGAATTTAACATAAGAATAATTAATATAATAAAAAGAAATAAAAAATTAATAAAGATGTTTACAGGTTGAGATAACATCATTTACTTAACAATACACCTTGCACGCCATTTGCTAAAACTTTAGCTAAAAAAAAAGGATGTACAAAGGAAGCACATATGTACATATATGAATTTACATTGTATAACCATATTAAGTAAATATAAAAAATAAAGCAACATCTGAACATAAACATATATCTATATTCATATGCAGCCTACTCTTCACTATTATAACCATCCTCAATGTCCACTCGATGTCTTATTTGAGCATCTCCAATTCTGTTAACAAGGAAGTCGTCATGCTTTCCTAAATCTTGAAAACAAATCCAGCCTTGTATATAAGAAAGAATACCTCAACACAATAATGATTTTATAAGTTAAATAAAGATGAGAAAGTTATTCAAACTGGAACCACAATTATTCAAAGAATCAAGACCCGGATAAAAGTATTTGATGTTTTGATAGGATTGTGCAAAGGTAGACAAATGAATGGCTCATTTTCACACTCAAAAGTACTGCAAGAAGCACACTTATGCATAGTGAACAATAGGTAAATTTGAAATAAACATAACTGTCGTCTTCTTGGTTTATGCTTCTGCTAATTCAGCTGGATTTCTAAGCTACTTCTACTGTCCACTGGACATGTGCAAAATAGCATTCAACAGTTCATGTTAATAGTCAGCCCCTCACCAACATGAAATCCCAAATGACATAGAAAGAACATTTCTTAGAAACCAGTTAAACACTGAAATTATAGCACCCGCAGTTGAAAACATGAAAAAAGGCATAGTAGAAGAATTCTATTTGTTTGTAGTACTCTATCTATAGTATTTATCTGCAGCTAAAATCATAATTTTTTTTACGAAAATGAAAATAGAGCTTGTAGAATATAAAACATTTTCCTCGCTAAAAGCCTTGGTACAAGGATGGCCATAGTTTAGCTATATGTTACACTTGTAATGGCTAACATCACTCACACATGATGAAGATTTGGGAAGCAGACAAGCGTTTAAAGTGTTTGGACATATTATTTTCCTATTGTTTGATCTCAAATAGAGCAGATAGTTCAAAAAGGAACCTTAACTTTTGTTTGGTTCTAATGACAACCAGTAAGATTTAATTTGGATAATAGAGTATGAGCATAACTGACAATCAAACACAGTTATATTTTAATGAACCACAACTTATATTTGATACTCTTACTTTCATTGAAGTACAGAACCTAACTAACAATCAAACAGAGTTAAAAGATGGCACCTTTGCATAGATCAAACAAATTTAGGTTTGTACTCATGTATTCCCATAACATTTAATTGAGTAAAAAATAGAGCTCAAATCGGTGGGCTAATAATTGACACAAGAAAATAAATATTGCATGTTATAAGTTGAACTATGCACATACCAGTCATCATAATAACCTTTAATTGGTTAATTGTTTTGTGTGCTGCAGTGCTAATGGTTAACCATATTAGAAATTTGATCAGGGGCTCCTTATTTTCTGTACCCAAGTCAACCAACCAAAGAAATAGAACATTGCCTGAGGGCATGATTAAGCAAGCAACACCTTAACTTGAAAAGCAGTTTATAAGAAACTAATGAAGCCATTATGAATTAAAATGTGGAGGAAACTGTAAAAAGAGCCATGCTACAGCCTATAGGCATTAGGTAGAGCAGTATAGCAAAGGAAGGACCAGTAGGGTAAACATACCCTAAGGAGAAGCACAACCTCATTCGCAATATGTGAAATACAAGGGGAGCACTGAAAGTATGTGAAGATGAAAGCGTAGCTATCATCAGAACCACAAAAAATCAGAGGCAAGCTATCCAAATATAGGAAACATAAGGCATCAATACATCTGAATCAACCGAAAAATATCAACATGTTGTATATCACTATATCCCCGTCATCTCTTTATGCACAACAGTCGCACCAAAATTGCGTGTTGCCTGAAATATGGGGTGATCTCCTTTACATGCAGTTTTGTAATATCATAAACCTTCCGTAACTAAATCTTAAAATACCAAAACAAATGCATTAATGGATCTTTCATTAATTTTGAAAACAAAAGCTTTTTGTAGTATAGCAAGGCCATTGACTGGCAAGAGTCAAATATTCAAACATTAAACATGAAAAAGAAAAGTTATGCCTCAGGCAATGACACTCCAGAATCATTAATTATGTAGACAAATATAATAAAAAACAGTCTATCAACCTAAATGACCATATGCAAAGCTAAATTGCTCCCATTATGGCCAAATAACTCGCTCTGGACAATAGAATATCAAAAAAAGAGAAAAATGATCATTATAAGCTAGTCAGTCACTGCCTCTATATAGAATATATGGATTGAGCATCTCTCTATGATGGAGCTGTCGGCAACTCACTCTCAGTCTAGCCGAAACACCAGCTTAACTATACAAAGTGGAAACAACAAACTGGAATCTGAACCTGAGATAGACAACCGAATAAATTTTTAGAAACTTTGCATGGAGATGTTAATCAAAGAAATATGGTTACATGGACAAGAGCTCATTAATCTAACAATATAGTAAAACATGTATTATTTTGATTCCACATGGATAGGACCTCATTTTGTCTATATCCTAAAAAAATTATGTTGATACAATCCTAAAATTATCAATAGGGGAACCATTAAATCGAGTAATCACATACTTGCAAAAAAAAGAAAAGTCAAGAATCTCAAGATAGCGAGAACAATCAGCCCACCTATGTACTCAAAAGGAAAATTGCTTCACCGTGGGATCTGAGCATGGACATAATGACAATAACATATATCATACAACAATATACATATGAACTGAAAACAAAGTGCATAGTCAAGATCATAGAAAAAATGTATAATATGTTTTTGAGAGAAATTACCTATTTGACTGCATTAGATTTTGTAGTTATAGCATAGGATATGCATTGTGATATGGAATAAAAATAACAGCTCCTTGTGAAGAAACAAATTCACATTGCCATTTCTCTCTGCATCCAGCAATAGCGCCAATATGATGATATGAATTAGAAATCAGTTGCAAACAAAAATGAGCTTCCATTAGTACGTACATGAACCTTCAAGCCTGCAGCCATAGGTATATCCGTATATATATCAAAGAACTGCATATATATATGTTCATCCGTAAAGAAAACCAAAGTCTATAACATTGTCTAATGAAGTTACCTTGAACAGAAATACTAACATCAAGTGATGCATAAATAGAGACAGATCTACTAATGTTTATAACAAATTAACATATATGACTGCTAGATCCAAAAAGATACTTGCAGGATTCCTAATTCAAGACCAAGTAATCTGCTGTTGATTTTCGGATTTATACCATGCTTTAAGGGAGAGAACACATTCAAGCACCAATTGCTGCCTAGGAAAAATTTGAATGTCGTTGCTTTAGAATCGAAGAGAGAAGAAAAGAAGAGACATGAGAGGAGAGAGGAGGAGTGAGGAAAACTCACCGTCATGTCTAGCTGCCGTCGAGCAGCTAGTCCATGTCTCCGCACACGCACCGTTGTGCTTCTGTGCGCTGTGCCTCACGACCGCCGCCCTGCAGTGTCTCGTGCCCTCCGCGCCGCCGCGCCTCGCGTCCTCTGCCCTGTTCGTGACTGCTGCACCGCCACGCTGCTCCAGCTCGCCCCGTCGCCTCCGCCGCGCCGCCATGCTGCCCCGACTCGCTCCATCATCGCGTCCAGATCTGCCAGAGGGCGAGGCCTGCACTGTTGGGCCGCTCCCTGCTCCCTGGCCCATATCCGGTAGAAGGCTGGGCCCCATGCCCTGCGCCCTGGACCAGATTTGCTAGAGGGTTGGGCCCCACATGGTCGTCCCGCTCTAGTGCCTCCGCTCACCGCCCTGCTCTCGCACCACGACACCGCCTCTTCTCTGTCCGCCTCCTTCGCTTGCTCGGCCTCCACTTGGGCTCATGCCCGCTGTGCCCCGTCGCCTCCGCTCAGCCGATAGGGCCGCGCGGTACCGCCTTCCGGCTGGATCCGCCCTGGCCGCCGCCTCCTTCGCCTGAGTGAGAGAGAGAGAAGACGAGGGATGAATAGGGAGAGAAGCGGGGAGAGGGAGAGGATAAGGGCGGACGCCATCCGGACAGTGGAATATTGCTCTGCTCCGACACCCCCCCGGCACCGTCTCCTTCGCTCGCCCGTCCTCCGCTCAGGCTCATGTCCGCCGCACCTCACCGTCTTCGCTCGACAAGGCCGCATCGTGCCGCCTTTTGCCTAGATCCGTCCATGGCCGCCGCCTCCTTCGCCTGAGAGAGAAGATGAGGGGTGAGTAGAGAGAGAAGCTGGTAGAGGATATCGAAGAGGATAAGGGCGGGCGTGAGCCGTTCAGTAGAATGTTTTTCACCGCTTCGTTTTGACTCACACGCAAGCACTCGTCGGAGATCGACATCGCATGGTGAAAAAAATTTAACCGACGTGGCTAGAGAGTACGCGCTAGAGCGAACTGCCGTTTATAGAGGTAAATAGGAGTATTTACTGAAACTAGATCGGCACTAAATTCGCTCAGCGTAAGCGTTTTGAATATTTTATTGCTCAGGGGCCTGCAGATGGCTACCGATTCGTTGACGCGCAAAAATAATTGTGGTCTCAGCGTAATCAATTCCGTATGTTTGAAACGTCACATGATTAGATATGTTTCTGAAACAAACTTCACATGATTGCATGTATCGATATTTGTCTTAGTCAACTTTGATAAACTAACTTCGTATGGTTAATTTAATGCTTCTTTCCAGATTTCTGAAATGCTTCTATGGTACATAATTCTACTGCGTCCTCATATACGTACATGCGGTTACTGATTCTCTACATGTAACGTAGGTAATTCTACTGTGTACAACATGCCCTGCCACAGAGGATAATCAACATTAACTCAATTACATGAACTACTTGCCTATCAAATTTGGCTAGCTTGCAAATTCAATGCAGGCGCATTGTTCTGAAGAGTGTTTAATGCACAGGGGCACAGGGCTACCGTGTCCCTTGATACACAAATAATTCTGATCATCGTTCGATCAGTTCCGTTGTATATTTGAAACGTCACATGTTATACAATAATTGCAAATGGAAATTTCCTGGAAAACATTCATGCCTCGATGTACACGCAATGCATGAATATAATAATATTTTGTTTCACTGTCTCCATTTTCAACATATGCCTTATTTTGACCTATCACCTTCTTATGGGCTGTATAATAGACAACCTAAGGTAAAAAAAACCAAAAAAGAATAGGACAACGTTGAGTTCCTTGGAATGATTGATAAACAATTTAGTCTTCCGGAAAATACTTCAATTTACCAGCCACTCTAAGAAAGAAGTTCAGTCCAACTTTTATGTGGGCTCAATCATCTTATCCAGACACTCAACACTGGGAAGGTATCAAAATAATCAAAAGAACAAAAAAAGGCCGTATAAGCTCCCACCATGTAAGAAATTCTCATTAGATATGTGAATTAAGAGTCGTCAGAGACGCCATGTTTGCATCTTCAAATTTGTTTCTGTAATAGAAAGTCATTTGGAGACGCAGAAATCGTTCGCAGGACTCATCAAGTATACACTAGCTGCAATTCCAACGGGGATGCTAATTAATTGACGATATATATAAAAATAGGGTCTTTAACCCCGGCCTTCATTGGAGGCTATAGGACCCGGTGTCCCATGCTTCATCCAGGGATCAAACCCGGATGATAGAGCTCCCAGCCAACACTACAACAAAAATAGTTTATAGCGGCGGAGACAATTTTTTATTAGCGGTGCACAAATTTTCCCCCGCCGCTACAATGCGCTATAGTGCCAGAAAATATGATTTTAGGACTAACGGCCGCTAAAATAAATTAATAGCAACGGGTCACTAAGTAGGCCACCGCTAAATATTTGTAGCTGCGGCCCATATTGTCACCTGCCACTACTTGTTGGCCCATCCCTCATCCCAGCCAATCAGCCCAATAAAAGTATAAAAGAAGACAAACCTTAACATTCTACCTCACCTCCCAGCTGTCTCCTCCTGCCTTCTCCTCTCTCAAGCTGCCGCCGCCCTCCTCTCCTCACTTCTCTTCTCTCCCTGGGCCGCCACTGCCTCTCCTCCCCCTCCGTTGACCACCATCCCCTCCTCCAGCCACCCCGCACCGTCCCTCCTCTGGCATGGCGCGGGCCCTCTACACTGCCCCTCCTCCGTCGTGGCGCTGACGGCTCCGGCGCGTGCTCCACTGCTGCCACCTCCTCCTCCCCGTCTTCGGCCACGATGCCTCCTCCTCCCACTCCGCACGCCGCCTCCTCCTCCTCCCCGACTTCCACAACAAGGCGGCCACCGGATCCGGCCCTGACGTGGCTTCAACAACGCGGAGGTGGTAGGCAGCAAACAACTTTGGCTTCAGGCAGCGAGCGGCTACGGCTTCGGCAGATCCGGCCTCCCCCTCTCTCCCTCCTCCAGTGCGTCAGTGGCTTCGATGGTGATGGGACACGACCGGATCTGAGGCAGGGTCGGCGGATCCGGCCTCCCCCTCTCTCCCCATCAGCGGATCCGGCCGCCTCGACGTAGGGGGCGACGAGCACTGCGGCGGATCTAGCCGGCCTCTTCGTCAGACGGGCTCGAGACGATAGATTGTGTGCGAGCCCTTGTGGGCCAGTGGGCCTTTTTTTTTGTTTTTTAGATTTATGGGTAGCGGCGGATGAAGTTGTCACCCGTCGCTACTAATTCCATTCTAGCAGCGGTTGAATCCATCTTCAGGTCAACCACCGCTAGAACTCTTTTTTTTTTCTAGCAGCATTTGTGTAGCGGCGGGTGGCCTACCCGCCGCTATAGTGGGTTTTGCCATGCCACTACAGTACACTTTTGTTGTAGTGCAGAAACTCTAACCAACCAAGCACCATACTCGGTTTTCTTCAAATAAGGTCTTTGACCCCAGCCTTCATTGGAGGCTATGAGACCTGGTGTCCCATGCTCCATGCAGGGATCGAACCGGGGTGGTAGAGCTCCCAGCTAGAGACTCTATCCAACCCCAGGTTATTTTCTTGTTGAAGCTAGGATTCTCACTGCATTTTCAAGCATATAATTTATTGTATGCTATAAGTTATCAGTCAAGTTATATTTTCCTAGACTAGTTGCATTTTCTTGAATGTCTAAGCTATCACTATAGTAAGGGATTGTATTCTCTAGAGCTCAAGCACAACCTAACCTTCAAGCACGTCGAATGAAATAGGCAGCAGAGAAGAACACACGTGGCAAGCATTAACAAAAGAGAAGCATTACAAGTTGGGGTGACCATATATATAGTTAATCCTACCGATAGATTAGGGAGAAAATAATGTTTTAGGACCCGACAAGAAGATAATGACACTCGAGTCCTTCTCCCAAGACATATTCAGAGCACACTGATAACATGTTGATAGTAATTCGGTGTTGGAGGACAAATGATCTAAATATGGAAACGAGATGACACCTAAAATAAGTCGATGAAACATAGAAAAACATATCAAGATGCTCATCTGAGGGAATGGAGTTTGTGCAAAGGGCATACAAGCACCGATGTAGAAGAAGGTCATGATGACGATAGAGATGTCATAGTGATAGCATTACTAGGACTAAGTGATGAGGATGAGTAGAAGCAATGATTTCGGGCCTGTTGATGGGGTAGCGAGTGGAGTTAATATGGATTGGCCTGTTGATGTGGTAGCGAGTGGAGTTAATATGGGAGGAATTAAAGATGTGCTAGCCAGAGTTGCTCGCATCAGGGTGAGGTGGGAATGATTTCCGTGGCGTTGTTGTCACACCGCTATGGTGGTGCAGCAAAGCACACATGAGCAATGGCACATGTAATATTATTCACATAAATGTCACAGAGGATGAGTTCCAACTAATTGAGGAGTGATAGAATTAAGAGTTAGGCGGTTGTTGCAGATGTGATATTCAGGTATGCTTGATGCAGGTGTATCCTGCAACCCCTTTTTGTGATTGTATGTGTAGTGTGACAAAGGCACGACACAAAGTGGACAGGAGCACCACTGTCTAGTTCAGTATTGTAGAGAAATAATTAGTACCACATGGCTAAGCTGGGCTGGCTTAGGGCTTTAGCTGGGTTGTTAGGGTAGACCTCAGGATTGCATGCACATAGATAGAAGAACGATACAAGATCTATGAGACTTATTCATAGGAACACCCGGATCTGTTATTCATGCCGTCGACTACATGCTCCGGCTTCCTTTATATAGGAAATAGTTTTGAAGATTAACAGATCAGTGTGCATGGTTATCATTACAATACTCACACACTCATGAATGCAAACTGTAGGTTACTATTGGTAACAAGCAGTCATCACTACTGCATGCATGAACTGAAAAATGTCTGAACTGAAGTGCCATGACCCACGGCCACGAGTAACGTCAACAATCTCCTAGTTATTCCTGGTGTGGTTCAAGATCGCGGACACTAAGCTGGTGTCATATGGTCGCTAGCTTTGCAGGTGACAATGCCTTCGTAAGTGCTTCTGCCTTCTGCTCATTAGTACGAATAAACTTGACAATCTCCTATCCTCCTTCCACACATTCGTGGATAAAATAATACTTTGGGTTGATGCGCTTACTATGACGATGGAAGACATGATTCTTTGTTAGTGCGAGATGGCTGACATGTTATCAAAAACATCATCATGGTTGTCGGTAGCTTGCCCAATAACTCAGCTGGCAGTCTACAGGGCCACAATGCCTGACATGCTGCCATAGTTGATGCTATATATTCAGCTTCACATGAAGATAATGCTACCATCTTTTGCTTCTGTGAGTTCCAAGAGACTAAGAAATTATTAACATGGAATGCCATACCACTAGTGCCCTTCCCATCACCCAGGTCACGGGCCAGATCACTATCTGACAAACCAGTGATTAGCTCATCACTATCTCTCTTTTTATATATCAGGCCAAAATGAATTGTCTGGGGGCAGGTGGACGGATTGGTGTAGACTCTGGGGAGGATCTGGTGCCCAATACATGGTATTAGGTGCAAAGACCTTGGAGGCAACCTATTTTTGTTCACTTCCCTTTAGGCGGGGGGGGGGGGGGGGGGGGGGGGGGGGAGCGACAGGCGGTGATGGAAGGGCCGTGGGATTTTGGTGGTGATTTGTTAATTATATTCGACATCGATGGGATCAAAAGATTGAAGGATCTGGAGTTCAACTCCATTTCAGTATGGCTCAGTGTCTTTGACCTGCCTCTGGGGATGATGAGTTCTGTGACAGGTTTGGCAATTGGCAACAAGTTAGGGAAGGCACTTGGGGTAGATGCCGAGGATGGTGGCATTGCAGTGGGAACCTATTTGTGGGTGAAGGTCTGCATCGACATCCGTAGGCCACTAATGCGTGGGATTGTGTTAGAAGAGGATTTAGGGAGTGCCAGGATCTGGTGTCCCTTCTAGTATGAATTCTTGCCCAACTTCTGTTATAGCTGTGGCAAGTTGGGACATGTGGAGAAGGATTGCGACAAGATTGTGGGGAATGAAGCATGTGAACGACAGTATGGTGATTGGTTGAGAGCGCACACAAAAAAGGCGAGGACACCAGCTGAGGCCCGATCTCGGTGGTCTGGAGGTGGGGGAAACTCGAGTGACAGCAAGCAGGGTAGAAGCAAGGAGCACTGGAGGCTTCCTGGTAGGGACAAAGAGCGATCTCTTGTTGCTCCACGCCGTGTATGATCAAGAGTTAAAGGATGCCGGCACAAGTCCAGTCAAGCGGCTTGTGGTGATGGAGTAGTCTGGCAAGTCAAGAGCAATCTCATTTGAGGAGTGTGGGGAGGAAGCTGCTGCTGAGGACGGGACAAAGCAGGGGACAAAGAGCAATGAGGCAACAATCTAGATGGTGCAAAACGAAGCTAAGGAGAGTGAGGGGGGAGTGTTGGGGGATTCTGGGGAGGCTGCAACAGAGGACAAGATGGGCAACACCACCATGCAAAAGCCCATGCAAGATTCTTTCTCTAATCCAGCTCCCGATAAAGCTATGGAGGTGGATTGGGAAGAGCAAAGTAGAAAGGTGGATAGTGACGAGCAGGGAGAGTACGGATCCCAGGAAAGAAAGGTGGAGAAAGGCAAGGGGGCTTGTGATGGGGAGGTCACGGGCCAACAGAAGGGGGCGCAACAGCACTGCAATCCAAAGGTTCGGACCTTCAAGCGCATTCCACGTGACTGCATGGGTGGCACGGGGAGATGAAGGCCGTTGGGGGGGGGGATGGCAGAAATGCCAACGGAAGGATGGTGAGGCGGAAATAAAATTGATAGGGAAGAAGGTGAAGGCAGAAGGGTGAGGATACAAAATAGGACATCTCTTTAATGGAGGAGGAAATGGCAGGACGCTGGGCCGGTCCTGCCTGGATAAATGAGGATCATAGCATGGAATTGCTGGGGGTTGGGGAATGGCCTGGCAATTCATGGCCTTCTGGCTGTCCAGAAGGAGGAGGCCCTAGACGTGTTGTTTTTGTCAGAGACCAAGCACAACATGAAGTGGTTAGAGTGGCTTAAGTGGAGGTTGGGTCTCACGAACATGATGGCACGGGATAGTGATGGCACTAGTGGTGGTCTGGCCGTATTTTGGAGAAAGGAAATAAATTTGTTAGTGGAGAGCATGTCCAAATACCATATGGACATGATCATCACCGAAGAAGATGGTTTTCAATGGTGGTACATAGGAGGGTATATGGAGTCAAAGGTGGAGGAAAAGGAGAAGACATGGCACACGTTATGGACTTTGAAGACGTAGTCTAATCTGCCTTGGCTGTGTAGTGGAGATTTTAATGAAATCCTATTCCAATATGAAAAGGAGGGTGGTGCCCCTAGATCTGAGCGCATGATGGAAAATTTTTGGAGTGCTCTGGAGGATTGTGAGCTCCATGACTTGGGGTTTGTGGGTAATGACTTTAATTGGTGCAACAATCATCACAAGACGAGCAGTTTCAGGAAGGAAAGACTTGACCTGGCGGTGGCCACCATAGCATGGCAGTGCAAGTTTCCCCTAGTGCGGGTTATCAATGAGGACCAGTGTCCCTCTCACCACCGTCCTATCATCGTGGAGGTAGGGGAGAGAGAGGTCCGGCGATGGCAGGGACCAAGGGAGGTCTTGCGGAAGTTTGAACCACGATGGCTTGAGGAGGAGGACTGTGTGGCGCGGGTGGAGGAAGCATGGGGGGCAGCTTTGGTTGGGGGTAGAGGGAACATTTTGGATCTCCAGGCTAGGGTGTTGGGGTAGCTTTGGCGCTGAGACCGTGAGGTTTTGGGCTCTCTGGAGAAGCGAGTGAAAAATGCAAGACGGGAGTTGGAGAGATGCAGGTGTAGGAACATCTCACATGAGAATGTGAGTCAAGAGCACCTTTTGAAATACAAGCTCGAGAGACTGGAGGACCAGTTGCATATTTTCTAGAAACAAAGAGCTTATAACGTCTGGCTCTTGAAAGGGGATCGAAACACAAAGTTTTGTCATGCCTTTGCCTCAGAGAGAAAAAAGAATAATCTTATTAAAATGTTGAAGGTGGATGGCAGCAAGGTGGTTGAGGGCCGGGAGCTGAGGACCTTTATCTCTAACCAATATAGAAATTTGTTCACTACTCATGCAGGGGGCCACATTGAGGATGTTACAAGGTGTGTCACAAGTGTAACCCCTGCATGAACGAGTTGCTCACAACATCTTATTCCGAGGAAGAAGTTTGGGAAGCTATGGAGTGTGTGGGCGATCTCAAGGCACTAGGAGCCAATGGCATTCTGGCCCTGTTCTACAAAAGGTTCTAGAACCTAGTGGGTGAAAGGGTCTAAACGAAGGTCCTTGCAGTGCTGAATGGGGTGGATATGCTAGAAGGATGGAATGATATGATTATCATCCTAATCCCAAAGGATGGAATGTGCATGGTGCTCTATAAGTTGATCTCCAAAGTGATTGCAAATAGGTTGAAGCTCATCTTACCTGAGTTGATTTCTCTGACTCAAAGTGCTTTCGTGCCTGGGCGTATGATATCTGATAATGTCCTCCTGGCATACGAACTAACCCACTACATAAAAAACAAGAGGCAAGGGACTAGGAGGGTGGCTGCGATCAAGCTGGATATGAGTAAAGCCTACAACAGGGTTGAGTGGGGCTTTTTGCAGCAAATGATGTTAAAAATGGGGTTCAACCATCGGTGGGTGGATCTGATTATGAAGTGCATATCCACGGTTAACTATAAGATCAAAGTGAATGGGGAATATACTGAGCGCATCATCCCACAACGGGCCTACAACAGGGGGATCCTTTGTCTCCCTATCTATTTATCCTGTGTGTCGAGGGCCTGTCAGCCTTTGCTGCAAAAAGTAGAGGAGGAAAAGAAAATTGTCGGAGTCAAAATTTGCAGGGGTGTCCCTAGTGTTAATCACTTGTTCTTTGCTGACAACTCACTAATCATCATGAGAGCAGAGAAGGAGTGTGCCATAGAGTTGAGGAGGATCTTACATGTGTACGAACAAGTTTCGGGACAAATGATAAACATGGAGAAATCATCTATCTAGTTTAGTTCCAACACAAGTGAACAAATCAGGGGCCAAATAAAACATACCATGTCCATTACCCAGGAAACAGTGCAGGAGAGATACCTAGGCCTACCAAGCTTAGTTGGCAAAGCCAGGAAGAGGAGATTCTCCTATATAAAGTAGAAGATCTGGACAAGGGTGCAGGGGTGGCAAGAGAAATTGTTGTCAAAGGCAAGGAAAGAAATTCTAATTAAGGCAGTGGCTCAGGCTATACCAACTTACATGATGTCATGCTTTGATATAACCAATGGTCTCTGTGATAAGCTAAGCTCCATGATTGGACAATACTGGTGGAGTCAACAGGATAAGGTGTATAAAATACATCGGCTCAGCTGGGAGAAGTTAACACGGTCCAAGAAGAAAGGTGGGTTGGGCTTCAGGGATTTGCACTTGTTCAACAAGGCTATGCTAGCACGTCAGGCGTGGAGATTGTTGACCTGCTAGATACTTTATGTGCCAAGGTTCTAAAGGCAAAGTATTTTCCCAATACCTCACTGTTGCAATGCTCATCAAGAGGAGGTATTTCATACACTTCGAGGAGCATCATCTAGGGTATTAAGTTGCTTAGAGAAGGAGTGATCTGGCATGTGGGGTCTGGTGTTCATATTGATATTTGGAGCAATTCTTGGCTGCCAAAGGGAACTACTAGATGACCGGTTACTCTGAGAGGTCAGTCTCTGTTGTCACGAGTAGAGGAGCTAATCAATCCCATTACAGGCGAGTGGGATGAGCAGTTGGTCCGGGATACCTTTTGGCAACAGGATACAAACATCATCCTCATCCTACCTATTGCGGAGGGAGAGTCCGACTGGTTAGCTTGGCATTATGATAGGATAGGGAAGTTCTTAGTAAAATCGGCATACAAACTGGCAGTCCAATTAAGGAATAATCAAAATGGCACTGAAGGTGCATCGTCAAACCTCACAATGGCCTCTGGCTCAGACTTGGAGTGGCACAAGATCTGGCAACTTCAGCTTCCAAGCAAGGTGAAGATGTTCCTGTGGAGATTTGCGCATAATAGTTTGCCTCTTCGCTGCAACTTAAAACGCAGAGGTGTTGATACAGACACACTGTGTCCACTCTGTCGCAGATTTGATGAAGACCCGAGACACCTGTTTTTTAAGTGCAAGCATGTTCGTGAATGCTGGCGAGTGATGAGACTCTACCAGACCTGGATTGATCTGGCTTCATGCCAGTCCGGGAGAGAAGTGATTCAGAACATGTGCACCAAGGAGACTCGAATACAGCACAGGTTAGGCATTCTCTTATGGTGATGCCGGAATGCACGAAACAAAGTTAACTTGAGGGAGAAAACATGGAGCACTGAGGAGGTTTGTCGGTTGGTTGAATATCATCTGATGGAAGCAGACAAGCTGGCAACAAAAAACCTTTGAGGTGGGTCGGCATCACAGGCACGATGGAAGCCGTAGGGTGGTGGATGCTACAAATTGAACGTGGATGGATCCTTCCTGGCCAAATCTGGCAAAGGGGGTTGGGGATATGTAGCTCGGGATTGTGAAGGAACCTTCTTGGATGGAGGGGCTGGGAGGTCTTTGAGGGTGGCATCGGCAATCCAAGCAGAAGCCTGTGCGGCTCTAGAGGGACTTCGGCAGGCAGCAGAGCTAGGAATGAGTCTGAGTTGTTCTGGAAACAGACGCTGCAAACCTTGCAAGGGCAATCACAAAAATAGAGCAAGATGGCAGCTGTGAAGGAGGGCTCTACAAGCGGATAAGAGAGTTCATGGCGGTGTCTTTTGTAGCCTGTGAAGTGTCTGTGTGTCCTCGAGTATGTAACAAAGTAGCGGATTGTTTGGCTGCTTATGGTGTCAGCGCAACGCCGGAAGGCCAAAGCGTGTTCTGGTGCCAGGCATGGGTTTGTAAATCATCTAGTATCCGGCGATTTGCCTGGAGCTAGTGTTTAATGAAAGAGCCTCTGTTATAAAAAACCTCAATTCCAAAATAGTTTGTGAGTAGACCAATATCACTGATGTCAAATTCTCCCATCGTCTGCTGTTTAAAAACTACGATCGCCTTTGGGTCCTCTCCAGTCATGATTAGATCATCTACGTAGACACCAACAATTATACCACCATGATCGCTGCCTCTTGTGTAAACAGGGTATGATCCAGCCTTGAGTACCAAGCACGCTATGCTTGCCGGAGGCCGTACAATGCTTTATGAAGGTTTAAAACCATGTGCTCCTTATTCTTCACAGTAAACCCATCTGGCTGGGTCACATAAACCTCCTCCTAAAGCTCTCCATTCAGAAAAGAAGATTTTACATCAAGATGATGAACTTGCCCATCATGGTTGGCTGCTACAGCAAGTATGACGCGCACGGTGTCCACTCTAGCAATTGGCGCATGTGACACCTCTGGTGTCAAGAATTCCCACCACATCACCCTAGGCCAACTCTCACATGTATGTAGACCCAAAAATAAAAATTTGAGCTGAATTTGAATTAGTTAATATTGAAAATGTAAATCAAGTTGAGTGCAATTGAACTACAAGTTGAAATTTTCCAACATAATCTAGGCCCACCAAAAATATATGTTGTAAAGCGTAGTGAAATATAATTTTTAGCCAATTCCAAAAAGTTTTACTCCATATGCAAGTGGCCCAAATTATTGCCCAAATTCCCAAAAACTACCTAAATTTGAAAAATTCTCATTTAAATTTGAATATAACTAGCAAAGTGTCCGTGCGTTACGACAGGCTTAAGAAAAATTAAACACTTTGTATGTTTTGGAAGAAAAAAATTATTTATACAATATATTTGTTAAATATATATAGTATTATTAATATTTTTTACATAAAAGATTATATTTATATTATTATTGATACTTCTTAGTGTACCATTTTATATGTAGTAATCATTTTCTCACCATTTTCCACCATGTTATCATCATCAGTATGTCTTGTATCTCTAATATTGACAATTTTAACATGTAGTGTTGTTTGAGATGTTATAGAATTAGGTACAATAACACTAAAAAGGTTCAAAAATGAAAAGTAGCGATATGAAACCCGACTCCGGATTTCCTACAAGCCCATGACACCTATAAAATACCTCTGTACATACATCAAACCTAACATGTAAGCCCAAGAGCATGACCCAATGATTAAGAATTCCTAGAAGGTTTATCCGAAAGGAAAATAACAATTTACACAATACAGAAATAGCACTATATTGTGTCGTGGTTTTGGACTTTAAGACGTGCGCCAATGAGAAAAGTGTGACTATGAAAATTGTAGATCTCATCGAGTGCTTTCCGAAACATATATGCATCATATTATTTGGACTCCAGAGCTATGACATATAGGCCCCGCAAGAAGACATGCATAGATGAGTCTGAATCGAAACAAATATTTTTATATGTATATTTGGATACAAAGACTTCCAAATATGTGAATCAATTGAATACCAAAGTTTTAGAACTTTTTTAGAGCTATGAGATAGAGTCTAAGTTTGTTTCATTTGAGCTCCGGACATGGGAGTTATGATTTTTGAAAATTGGTGCTTAATATGGAAGGTATAAAGTCAATTTGGATTCAATCTCTAACTTTGTGAACATGAAGTGGACGACTGCACCCCAATTAATAAGTTATAGAGATGTAGGAGGCAAACCCATTTTCTATATTAAGTACATATCGTGTCGAGTATGCACATATTTTTGGTTTCTCAACAAATATCAAGAAATTAAGATACAAAATTCAGAAGTCAATGCAATTTGAAAAATTTGAAAAAAGAATAAACCTCTACAGGGCCCACCCATCAGCCAGCGAGGAAACACACCCGTTGCCGTCATCGCTGCCGTGCTCACGCCTGCCGCATGGTAATCGTCGATCAGCCGGAACTCCGGGACACCACCTGGTCGGATCGAGTGTCCCACCCCTCAGGCATCCATCGCTCCCCTTGGTTTCCTCTCCCTTCTCCCTCTCATTCATGCTCTCTCTATTCTTCTCTACTTTGGCCGAGTGCCATGGCCACCCGAACCAAGCCTCTCGTCACCCGGCCACCATGTCGCCTCCCCGCCTCGTCCGAGTTCCCCACCGTGTCGCCTGTGTGGAGGAGCCTCCCAAATTACACACATTATGACCAAATATATTGGTTAACTATAGGATGAACATTAACACGTGTCGACCACTCGACACACCATATGTCACAGCCCATTCTAAGCAACCAACACAACAATATTTGATCATAATAGGTGTAACTCCGGTATTCCCCGCCATGCACAACAATGCCCAAGATCAATGTGCATACCACTAAGCCACATTTGTAACCATCTTCATCACAAGAATTAACAAGAGAACAAAGTAATACATTACAAAACAAGTCTTCTTCATTAGTCATATTTATATCAAAAGGGAGTTTAGAGGTCACATGCTAAGTGCACAAAAACCTTAGCATGAACAAGGACATAGTTATAAGGGTTTGCTCCTTGTAAAAGAGTTTTACGCAGCGGAATTAGAAAACAAAAGACGACAATGTTCCACTATGAACACCATCCGCATCACATGCTCGACCATCAACTACTCATGTCCCTCACCCCCACCGCTAGCGGAATAGAAGTAGCCATAAACATACTCGTCCTCACCTGCAAAACTCAACAAATAACATCGTGAGTACGAAGGTACTTAGCAAGACTTACACGGAGAGTCATATAGCTCTCAACCAATGGAATATGCATTTGGCCTTGGACAAGAAATAAGCAAGTAGGATGACGAGTGCATAAAAGCCATTAATATTTTTCAAGTAAATAGTTACAATCCTATTTAACATAAGTGAAGCTAAAGGGCAACACCTATAGAAAACAATCCCATTGCATAAGTAAAAGTACTAGTAGTTCATATTTCTTTCCATCTCCCAAACCACATCCTGTGGACAAATATCATGATGAACGGAGAAGCCCCAAGGCATGGTCATAACCGAGACCGCGGCAATTCGAATTGATTTTACACCACGCAGGGGTTGTACAACTTTACCCACACGTCACAAAGACCACTGCCCATACGACCCGTCGGTCATAAGGAGTAATTCATTGTGACAACCCTTCCAAATACGCTCCGACTATTTGTCACACGTCCGGTCAAGGCGAGTTGGTCATACTAGGCCCTGGGGGGTCATCCCTAGCACATTCTTCAGCCCCCGAACTCGCAAGCCAAATGGTCGCAGCTGGATAAGGAGTGAAGCTTGCCTACCCATATGTCAGCATGTGGTATCTACGATTACGTGCCAAGGTTTATGTACAAACTATCAAGGATTTCCCATCTATCTAGTTTGTAACCATCATTAACATATTCAGCATGACATGGTCAATGATAAGTACCCACCTCTGTCATGGGAACATTGGTGACCTTCCACCGTTCAACTTCTACCGTATTAATATAAGGCATCAATAAACAATTACCGATTATCCCAACATCTGAACCTACGCAAATTGGTTATAAGGATAAGAGGTAAATCTATAAGCAAGGAAAGTAATGCAACAAGTAGGAATCGACAATTAACTTAGTGCCCAACTAATGCAACAGGTCAGTTGACTCAAGCACAATCATTTAGACTTATCCAAAATAGTTTAAGATATGCATAGACGCTTGCCTTGAGCTGCAGGTATCTCACTCATGGTCTCCGTATCAGCACCACTCTCAACACCACAAGCGTCACCCTTCGGTTCCTCAACTCCTAGTAAAAATATAATGCACCCAATGAATGACATGAAATGGTGACTAAATGACGTGCAAATGCTATGAAAAATATTAGACATGTAGTGCAGTGAGTTAGGATTGCAATGCAACAATAATCATGGTCATGGGATTAGAAAAGCTCCGGCTAAAATTAATTAGTACTAGTGTACTCAAATCTGAACACTAATAAAAGATAATTAATAAATTAATTTTATGGAAACAAATGATGATGATTAGTATTTTTCCTTGATAGCGGACTTCCATACGAAGCTAAAGAAACAAGTTTCATTAAAAACGGAGTTTGAATGATTTTTCTATGAATTTTGGAAATTGACTGAAAAATAGGACAGTACTTGTCCGATGCATAGGACAAGTCTGATGATTTCGTCGGACTATAGAGAGCTTGGCAACCTGGATTGTTGGACTTGTCCGATAGCGTAGGACATTTCCGATGGAAGGTCGTGACCATGCTCAAAAATGTAGTTCTTGACGGTGAGGGATGCAATAGAGGTTAAATATTGCAAGGAAATGGAAGGGAATAGGTTAAGAAGCCTTACTTTGTTGCAAGAAATATCCCGGACGGATTCAACAAGGTTGGGGATGACTTGACCTAGGGTTATTGATGTTGAGGACAACAATGGAGGAAGTTCACCGGAGTTGGAGGAGATGAACGGAATGCCTCACCCTCCGTCCATCGAGGAGACTCGGGGAGGTCGTGGGTGAGCTTGGGGAGGCCTTCTCCTTCGATTTCTGATGACGGGGATGACGAGGCTTGCTCTCTTCTCTTGCCTTCAATGGGGAAAAGAATGAAAGAGAGAGAAGAGAGTGAAGCAAGGAAGAGGAGTGATTTTGATCTTTAATCTGATGGAAAAATACATGGAGACGGTTGTGGGGGCCTTAGGGCAGTGAGAGGGAGGTCTCACGTCACCACACAGTGATGGATGGGGCTGGGGAGGTGGTGCCACACCCATGGCCACGCTGTCACAGCCTCCTATCTGGAGGTAGAAGAAGAGAGGAGAGAGGATGATAGGTGGGGTCGCGTTCCTTTGTCTTTTTACTGATTTTTGTTCCTCTCAACTTTGATCAAGAATTAACTGCAACTAGGACTTCCAAAAATCATGCCGATTTTTGTGATGAAAGATAAGGGATCATAGCATCCCTTTTGATTGAAAACTCATGATAAGGACTTGTAGAAAAAGAATTTAAATTCTTCAAATTTGACACATTTCAAGGATACGTTCAATTTTTAAGGCATCAAGACGTTGCCTAGAAATTCGATAAAAATCATGTAAATTCAAGCAATCATGTGAGGTTCACCTAGAAATTTTGTTTGGCATAACATTGCATTCAAAAATTTTGAGTCCCTTCGCAAAGCATGAATTTTGGCCAAAATTTGAACTCAATTCAAACTTGAATGAAATGCTTATGTAATGAAAATGCTTATGATTCTTATGATGAATGATCATGCCCAGCAACATGTCATTAGGATTTGGCATGTTACAAGATCCCCCCCCCCCCCCCCCCCCCGTAAAAGAATCTCTTCCCGAGATTCACTTGGAGTTAAAAAATGGAGTGAAAATGATTGAAAAACTATCAATAGATTGATATGAGAGAAGAGGATAAACCAGTCATACATGGAAGGAGAAAACATTTCATATTTGAGACCATATTCACCAAGACCAAACTAGATAACAATAGGAGTTCATTGCCAAAACTGAAATGAGCCTTTTCTCTAAATTCCATTCTATTCCAATTTTCAGTTTATTAGTATGGCATAAAGAGAAAGTAATAATATTGGAAAGGAGGTAACCATAGGAAGCAATGATAATAGAGTGCACATCTAAAACTTGATAGCTTTGAATTTGATGCAAGTAAGAACAAGGCTATTTTTGATATAAAAAGGGTGCAAAAAATAATCGTCAGATTTTGGCAAGATCTTCATACCTTAAGAAATTGAAAATAACCGAGGATAGTTAGCTCTAAGTTCATCCTCTTGCTCCCAAGTCGCTTCTCTTTCGGTATGGCCACTCCATTGCACCTTCAAGAATTTTGTTGTTTGATTACAGGTCTTCCTTTTAGCTTCATCCATAATTCTAATCGGATGTTCTTTATATGAGAGATCAGGTGTAAGCTCAAGTTCATCAAGATTCTTCAGTTCAGTTGGAACTCGAAGGCATTTCTTGAGTTGAGAGACATGGAACACATCATGAATACTGGACAGAGTTGGAGGGAGTTCCAATTGGTATGCCACTTTTCCTCTTTTTCCTATGATGCGAAAGGACCAATATAACGAGGAGCCAATTTTCCTTTTACTTGAAACCTTTTTAAACCTTTAAAGGGGGAAACCTTGAGATAGACATGATCACAAATTTCAAATTCAAGTGCCCGGCGACAATGATCGGCATAATGCTTTTGACGAGATTGAGCTGACTGTAACCTTTCTTGAATGGTCTTCACCATTTCTTCAGCTTCTAGAACAATATCTGGTCCAAAATATGGTCGTTCACTTGATTCAGATCAATTCAAAGGAGTTCGGCAATTTCTTCCATAAAGAGCCTCAAATGGAGACATTTGGATACTAGCTTCATAACTATTGTTATATGAAAATTCTGCAAAGGGAAGGCATACATCCCATTTCTTCTCATATATGAGTGCACATGCCCGAAGCATGTCTTCCAATACTTGATTCACTCTTTCAGCTTGTCCTCTAGTTTGGGGATGATATGCGGAGCTTTGGAGCAAATTGGTATTCATGGCCACATGAAGATGTTGCCAAAACTGAGAAACAAATTGCAGAGCACGATCTGAAATAATATTTACCGAAACACCATGAAGACACACAATCCGGGAAAGATAAAGCTCATCATACTTCTCCACTCGATAGTTAGTCTTGACCGGAAGAAAATGTGCAGATTTGGTTGGTTGGTCTACAATGACCCAAACGGAGTCATAGCCTTGAGAAGTTCTTGGCAAACCGGTAATAAAATCTATACCAACTTCTTCCCACTTCCAAGAGGGAATGGGTAAAGGTTGAAGTGTACCGGCTGGCTTGAGATGTTCAGCTTTAACTCATTGACACACATCACACTCAGATACATACCAAGCAATTTCTCTCTTCATTCTTGTCCACCAAAAATGTTGCTTGAGATCATTGTACATTTTGGTGCTTCCCGGGTGGATTGAGAACATTGACTAATGAGCTTTATCAAGAATTCTCTTTCTAAGTTCAAAAACCTTTGGAACCACAAGATGAGTTCCAAACCATAAAACACCATGCTCATCCAATCGAAAACATTTTGCATTGCCTTCTTTCATTTTCTCCCTAATGCAGATCATGCCTTTATTATTTTGTTGAGCTTCCTTGATTTCACTAAGAAGGCTAGAAGTGAGTTGAATATTAGTGAGGGATCCTTTTTCCATTCTCTTGAAATCAAGCTTCCAGAAATTCTTGCAAGAAAGATCAGAGGGTTGGTTTATAGATAAAGAGATGCAATAACAATGAGCTTTCCGACTCAAGGCATCAGCAACAACATTCGCCTTGCCCGGATGATAATGAACTTCCAAAGTGTAATCTTTGATCAATTTGAGCCATCTTCATTGCCTCATGTTCAGATCAGGTTGGGTGAAAATATACTTGAGGCTTTTGTGATCGGTATAAATATTGCAATGATTTCCAAGAAGATAATTGCGCCAAATCTTTAGAGCATGCACAACTGCAGCAAGCTCCAAATCATGAGTTGGATAATTTTCCTCATGGCACTTCAATTGCCGTGAGGCATATGCAATGACTCGGCCTTCTTGCATAAGCACACAACCAAGACCAATGCGAGAAGCATCTTTTAGTGATATCCGGCTGAGCAAGGGTTGGTGTTGTAGTGAGAAGAGTCTTCAAAGTTTGAAATGCTTGTTCACACTCTTCAGACCAAACAAATTTGGCATCCTTCCTTAAGAGTTCAGTCATGGGCTTAGCAATCTTAGAAAAGTTTTCAATAAGCCAGTGGTAATAACCCGCAAGTCCAAGGAAGCTTTGAATGTCACTAATATTCTGGGGTTGCTTCCAATTAAGAACATCTTTCACTTTACTTGGATCTACAACAACACCCTTATCTGAAAGGACATGACCAAGAAAATATACTTCCTTTAACCAAAATTCACATTTCGAGAATTTAGCATAGAGACGGTTTTTACGAAGCTTCTCTAGAACCACTCGGAGATGTTCAACATGATCTTCTTCATTCTTGGAGAAAATAAGGAAATCATCAATAAAGATCACCACAAATATGTCAAGCTCTTCAAAGAATATTGAATTCATCAAGTACATGAAATACGCCGGTGCGTTGGTAAGACCAAACGACATCACCGTGTATTCATATGAACCATATCGAGTAGTGAAGGCGGTCTTTGGAATATCTCCCTTCTGAATTTTGATTTGATGATAACCCAATCTAAGATAAATTTTGGAGAAAACTCGAGCACCATCTAGTTGATCAAATAAAATATCAATTCGAGGAAGAGGATATTTATTTTTGATGGTGATTGCATTAAGGGGTCGATAGTCCACACACATCCTCAATGTATGATCCTTCTTCTCTACAAAGAGAGCCGGGCATCCCCAAGGTGAGGAGCTCGGTTGAATAAATCCCTTCTCCAATAAATCTTTGAGTTGTTCTTTCATGATAGCAAGCTCTTCTGGTGACATCCGATAGGGCCGTTTAGAGATAGGGGCTGACCCGGGTTCAAGCTCGATGACAAACTCGACATCCCGGTCAGGTGGCATCCTGGGCAACTCATCGGGAAACACATCCGGAAATTCACACACTACAGGAATAGCAGAAACATCCACTGCAGTGCCTTCCAAAGCATAAAGATAGGCATCACCTTTGTCAAGATAGAGAGTTACTCGACCACCGGAGGGATTTTTAAGATCAATGGTCCAGGGGCCGCAATGAATGATAGCATCATAATGACATAGCCAATTCATGCCAAGAATTATATCCAAACCCTTGGTGTTGATTACGATAAGATTTGCGAGAAAAGTCTTCTCACTGATCAAAATTGTTGCCGGAGAGACAACTTGGTTAGAAATTAATTCAGCCCCTGGTGCTTCAATATGCAGTGGCGAATACATCGTCTTACTAACCACACCATGATGCAACATGAAATCCTTCTTGATAAAAGAATGTGATGCCCCGGAGTCAAAAAGTACGACCGCCGGGTGAGAATTAACTAGAAGAGTACCCAATAACACACTTGCCTCTTCTTGTACATCTTTAGCGGTGATGTGGTTGACATGACCATGTTTTGGAGCAGGCTTGGCCCCTTGATGAGGTTGAGCTAGACGAGAGACATTAGCCACTAGAATCTTTGGAGGATAAGGGAAATTGTAGATGAAGTGGCCCTCTTGGTTGCAATTGAAACAAGGACCACGGGGAGTCCCACTAGAAGATCCTGCTGGACGAGGAGCATTAGGAGCAGCATGCCTCACCATCCACATAGGCTGCGGTGCCAGTGCATTTGGGAACCTTGGAGGTGGAGGGAAATTGGGGCGAGGACGCGGCTGTGAGCTCCCACTAGCAAGTGGTGGTGTTCCTCCCTTGCTCTTCTTAGCCTCTTGAGATTTCTTCCAATCTTTCTCCTTGTTGATAGTTCCACTAACAAGAGCGTCAAAAGTAGGATAATAGAGCTCAGACATCTTGTCAATCATTTTTGGTGTGAGGCCTTCACGGAATTTTCTTGCTTATTTGCATCCGTGTCCACTAACTCAGGAGCATATTGAGCAAGTTGGTTGAAGTCACGAGCATACTCCATAACTGATTTATTGCCTTGCTTGAGATTAGCAAATTCTCTTTTCTTCATTTTCATGATAGCCGATGGAATATGGAAGTCATGAAAGGACTTCTTGAATTCTTCCCAAGTAGCACGATGATCAGCGGGTTTCATAGCAAGAAAGTTGCTTCACCAAGCACCTGCTGCACCTTGGAGTTGGTGGGCTGCAAATTTGACCTTCTCATGATCACTGCACCGAATGAGGTTGAGCTTTTGCTCAATGGTGCGAAGCCAAGCATCAGCATCGAGTGGGTCAGTGGCATGAGTGAACACCAGTGGTTGAGTATGAAGAAAATCCGAGTAATCATCTTGCCTTTGGACTCCACCAGCTCCACCAGCTCCACCACGGTGACCCATAGCTTGTAACATAGCTTCAAACCTTTTGTTATCAGCTCTGCGATTTTCTTCCATACGCATGAGCACATGCTCTAAAGTTAGAGGTGGCGGCGGTGGGAGATGCCCATCACCACCCGCATGGTTCTGACTCATCCTGCCACCATGATTTGGGATGTTAGTATGGTTAGTTGGATCATGATAGAAGATTAGAAATGATTGAGGTGATAAGAATTTGGGAAACAAGACCTTGCTTGGAATAGTGCAAAGAAATACTCTCAATCACATGGGACCAATAAAACAATATGTAATGATATGTCATGATCAACATAAATGATTGAATGAATGCACATGAACGATCCTCACATCGTACCCACAACCCACAAACAATCTTAAACATGGTTCAAACGATACTTATACAAAGGTTTAGGATTACTAGCTAAAAGAGGGTTGTCGGCCAGGCCCTACAGTCAACCTCCAGACACAACTAAAATCTATTAATCTACCAAGCAGCCTAATGAACTACCCGAAAGAAAATAATTCCCACTAAACATCATGAAAGAATAAGAGGGATTAAAGAACAAGTTATCAATTTACTATGGTGCAGCCATAAGATGAGAAAAAGCTCCAGGAATGAGGTGAGGAACAAAAATAGCAACCATTCCTAGGTAGCAAGATTATATTAGTTCAATAATTAAATTAATGGGGTGCTCAAAATTTTATTTACTACCCATGGGTTCTAATGAGGGCTCATCCTATTAACCTTGCTCTGATGCCACACTGTGGAGGAACCTCCAAAATTACACACATTATGACCAAATCTATTGGTTAACTATAGGATGAACATTGACACGCGTCGACCACTCGACACACCACGTGTCACAGCCCATTCTAAGCAACCAACACAATAATATTCGATCATAATAGGTGTAACTCCGGTATTCCCCGGCATGCACAACAATGCCCAAGATCAATGTGCATTACATTTGTAACCATCTTCATCACAAGAATGAACAAGAGAACAAAGTAATACATTACAAAACAAGTCTTCTTCATTAGTCATATTTACATCAAAAGGGAGTTTAGATCTCACATGCTAAGTGCACAACAACCTTAGCATGAACAAGGACATAGTTATAAGGGTTTGATCCTTGTAAAAGAGTTTTACACAGCGGAATGAGAAAACAAAAGATGAGAATGTTCCACTATGAACACCATCCACATCACATGTCCGACCATCAACTACTCATGTCCCTCACCCCCACCGGTAGCGGGATAGAAGTAGCCATAAACATACTCGTCCTCACCTACAAAACTCAACAAATAACATCGTGAGTACGAAGGTACTCAGCAAGACTTACACGGAGAGTCATACAGCTCTCAACCAATGGAATATGCATTTGGCCTTGGACAAGAAATAAGCAAGTAGGATGACAAGTGCATAAAAACCATTAAAATTTTTCAAGTAATTACTTGCAATCCTATTTAACATAAGTGAAGCTAAAGGGCAACACCTACAGAAAACAATCCCATTGCATAAGTAAAAGTACTAGTAGTTCATATTTCTTTCCATCTCCCAAACCATATCCTATGAGAAAATAATCATGATGAACGGAGACGCCCCAAGGCATGGTCATAACCAAGACCGCGACAATTCGAATTGATTTTACACCGTGCAGGGGTTGTATAACTTTACCCACATGCCACAAAGACCACTACCCATACGATCTGTCGGTCATAAGGAGTAATTCATTGTGACAACCCTTCCAAATACGCTCTAACCATTAGTCAGACGTCCGGTCAAGGCAAGTTGGTCGCACTAGGCCCTCGGGGGTCATCCCTAGCACCTTCTTCAGCCCCCGAACTCGCAAGCCAAATGGTCGCAGCTAGATAAGGAGCGAGGCTTGCCTACCCATATGTCAGCATGTGGTATCTACGATTACGTGCCAAGGTTTATGTACAAACTATCAAGGATTTCCCATCTATCTAGTTTGTAACCATCATTCACATATTCAGCATGACATGGTCAATGATAAGTACCCACCTATGGCATGCGAACGTTGGTGACCTTCCACCGTTCGACATCTATTAATATAAGGCATCACTAAGCAATTACCGATTATCCTAACATCTGAACCTACCCAAATTGGTTATAAGGATAAGAGGTAAATCGATAAGCAAGGAAGGTAATGCAGCAAGTAGGAATCGACAATTAACTTAGTGCCCAACTAATGCAATAGGTCAATTGACTCAAGCACAATCATTTAGACTCATCCAAAATAGTTTAAGATATGCATAGATGCTTGCCTTGAGCTGCAGGTATCTCACTCACGGTCTCCGTATGAGCACCACTCTCAACACCACAAGCGTCACCCTTTGGTTCCTCAACTCCTAGTAAAAATATAATGCACCGAATGAATGACATGAAATTGTGACTAAATGATGTGCATGCTATGAAAAATATTAGACATATAGTGCAGTGAGTTAGGATTGCAATGCAACAATAATCATGGTCATCGGATTAGAAAAGCTCCAGCTAAAATTAATTAGGTCCAGTGTACTCAAATCTGGACACTAATCAAAGATAATTAGTACATTAATTTTCTGGAAACAAATGATGATGATTAGTATTTTTCCTTGATAGAGGACTTCCATGCGAAGCTAAAGAAACAAGTTTCATTAAAAACGGAGTTCGAATGGTTTTTCTATGAATTTTGGAAATTGACTGAAAAACAGGACAATACTTGTCCGATGCATAGGACAAGTCCGATGATTTCGTCGGACTCTAGAGAGCTTGGCAACCTGGATTGTCGGACTTGTCCGATGGCATAGGACATTTCCGATGGAAGTTCATGACCATGCTCAAAAATGGAGTTCTTGACGGGGAGGGATGCAATAGAGGTTAAATATTGCAAGGAAATGGAAGGGAATAGGTTGAGAAGCCTTACTTTGTTGCAAGAAATATCCCGGACGGATTCAACAAGGTTGAGGATGACTTGACCTACGGTAATTGATGTTGAGGACATCAATGGAGGAAGGTCACCAGAGTTGGAGGAGATCAATGGAATGCCTCACCCTCCGTCCATCGAGGAGACTCGGGGAGGTCGTGGGTGAGTTTGGGGAGGCCTTCTCCTTCGATTTCCGATGATGGGGACGACGAGGCTTGCTCTCTTCTCTTGTCTTCAATGGGAAAAGAATGAAAGAGAGAGAAGAGAGAGAAGCAAGGAAGAGGAGTGATTTTGATCTTTAATCCAACGGAAAAATAGATGGAGACGGTTGTGGGGGCCTTAGGGCAGTGAGAGGGAGGTCTCACGGCACCACATAGTGATGGATGGGGCTGGGGAGGTGGTGCCACGCCCATGGCCATGCTGTCACAGCCTCCTGTCTGGAGGTAGAAGAAGAGAGGAGAGAGGATGATAGGTGGGGTCGCGTTCCTTTGTCTTTTTACTGATTTTTGTTCCTCTCAACTTTGATCAAGAATTAACCGCACCTATGGACTTCCAAAAATCATGCTGAATTTTGTGATGAAAGATAAGGGATCATAGCATTCCGTTTGATTGAAAACTCATGATAAGGACTTGTTGAAAAAGAATTTAAATTCTTCAAAGTTGACACATTTCAAGGATACGTTGAATTTTTAAGGCATCAAGACATTGCCTAGAAATTCGATAAAAAATCATGTAAATTCAAGCCATCATGTGAGGTTCACCTAGAAATTTTGTTTGGCATAAGGTTGCATTCAAAAATTTTGAGTCCCTTCACAAAGCATGAATTTTGGCCAAAATTTGAACTCAATTCAAACTTGAATGAAATGCTTATGTAATGAAAATGCTTATGATTCTTATGATGAATGATCATGCCCAGCAACATGTCATTAGGATTTGGCATGTTACAGCCTGCTCCCCTCCCCCTCCCTGCAATACCGTTCCATCCAAATTGTTACAACTATATTATTACTATCATGTGTTGTGCTATTGGGCGCCATAACATGCGTCGCCACCCTAGAAAAATCCTGAAACAAAATCGTTTGTATGATAAGGCGGTTCTGTTATAGCGCAAAAACATTTCTTCAAAATCAATTTCTTGCTCGTGGATATAATCTTTTGCCACCAAACGTGCTTTGTGTTTGATCACATCTCTTGCAGAATTCTTCTTCAACTTAAACACCCACTTCAGGCCAATAGCCTTGTGTCCAGGTGGCAAAGATGAGAGAGACCAAGTTGAATTTTTTTTTGAATTGCCTCTATCTCCATAGCCATAGTATTATCCTCCCTTTATGGGTTGCCAGCAACTTCGTGTAACTAGATGGTTCCACCATTTCCACAGGCAATGTCTCATCTTCATTGTCTTCTACTAAATTCACAGGTTGTGTGACGCACATAATGGAATCAATATTTCTATATCACTTTGGTCCATCATCACTGCTGCTGCTCCCATGAAACTATGGCATCAATGAATTTTCATGTAGCGTGATAAGTTCCACTGCTGATGATCTAGGGGCCGACATCTGAGTCAATGGCAAGGATGAAGCTACTACTGTTGTTGAGCTTGCCGACATATCTCCCGGCTCTGCTGAGACACTCATGAATGAAGCCAAGCTAAACACGGGCCGAATAGTGTTTGTCAAACAAAATCCCAGAATGTTGTATGCCATCATTCCACTTCCATTCAATATTTTCTTCAAAAATAACATCACGACTTACACAAACCATGTTGCAATGTGGATCAAATAGCCGATGAGATTTGCTTCCTTCCTCAATATCCAAATAGACCAACATCCGACTATGATCATCAAGCTTCTTTAAATGTGTTGTTGTGACCTTTGCATGTGTGCCACACATCCAAATACACACACGGAGGTGTCCAAGATGTGGCTTCTTTGATGTCCATACCTCAAATGATGTCTGATCACCCATTCTTTTAGTTAGTTGAGGAGATAGACGACATGCCTCACTGCCCCCCCCCCCCCCCCCCCCCCAAATTTGTCAGGAACACTCATGCTTTTCAATAGCAAACATGCCACTGCCATTATTGTTTTGTTGCAACTTTCCACCACACCATTTTGTTGTGGTGAATATGGTGTTGTGAACTGATGATTGATTCCAGCCTCGTCACACACTTGTGCAAGTTCATTTGAAAGAAATTCACCACCCCGGTCTGACCGAATTACCTTGATGCGTTGGTTGCTTGCATTCTCAGCCAGTACCTTGGTTTTCTTGAATGTTGAGCATGCCTCATCCTTCGTTTTGAGCAGATGAATGCACATCCATCTTGAATAATTATCAACAACTAACATGAGAAAACTATTACCAGCTGCGGTTGATGGTGTGATCAGCCCGCACAAGCTGATGTGCAGGAGCTCGAGCGGCTTGTTTTGCTCGATGGCTGGCTACTATAGGAAACGACAACCATGTCTGTTTCGCTACCAAACAGGCCTGGCACAACTGGTCAGGATGTGTGATTAGTGGCATATCTGCTGCCATATGTTCGTATGCAAGTTTCTTGAGTGCCTAGAAATTCACATGGCCAAGACGTGTGTGCCACAACCACGCCGGATCATCCAGCCTTGCCAAGAGACACACCGGAGTTGCTACCTGCAAAGCCAATGCGCTTAACCTTCATCAATAGCCGCCATGTATTTCTAACAAACACCATGAGTTCATTTATACTCATGACAACTTTATGTCCGATCTCAGTGAGTTGACCAGGACTCACCAAGTTTGTATATAGTCTAGGAATATAATAAACCTCCTAGAGAAGCCACTGATCACCATTCTTGCATGTGAACAAGATCACTCCTTTGCCCATCATTTGCACAATAGAGCCATCACCAAATTTCACCTTTCTTGTCAGAGACTCATCAAGCTCATGAAATTTTTCTTATCACCAGTCATATGATTACTAGCACCATTATCAAGATACCATGTATCACAAGCTTTTGTGCCACCCTTGGCCGGACTCACATCAGGCCACACCTTCTCCTCATTTAGGAAGACAATCTACTATCGTTCCTTTGGAACTAGTGTCGATTCCTCTGACACTGCAAGTAGCAAAGCTAGCTCAAAGTCCTCTATCTTTGTGAGGTGCACTGCCTCTTGTTTCTTTGGAGCCTTACACTGAGATTCGTAGTGTCCCATCTTGCCATAGTTATAACATTGAATGTGACTCTTGTCACGACCACCGCGGATAGAGCCACCTGCCCCATCCTTGTGCAGTGAACTGCCATGTCTGCCGCAGCCACAATCTCTACCATGGCTGCGGCTGCCACGACCATGACTTCTGTTGTCTTGAGAAGACTTGTACTTGCGCCCAAATGATAATTCTCCAACATTTTTCTTTTAGCGTACTTCCCATTCTACCTGAGTGAGAAGAAACTGCCCATAGACAACACATCCACCACCACCTGATGCACGTGGGCATGTGCGCTCTTGGTAAGTCTTCAACCGTCCTACAACCTCCTCGAATGGCATGCTATTGAGGTCATAGAATTGCTCAATGCCAGCAATCACGCTGAGGGAAGCCATCAAGCACGGTGTCGAACAACTTCTTCATGAGGGCAGCATCATTCAAAGTTCCGCCAAGATTACCGTACCTAACAGACATGGTTGCAAGCTTGCCGTTATATTGGTCCTGCATTTCTCCCTCTTGCATGCGCAAAGCATCGAAGTCACTCTTCAACGATTGCAGTCGTGCATCTCTGAGATGATCAGCACCAATAAACCTCGCCTTGAGGCAATCCGAGACGACCATATTAGCTGCTTTCGCTACTTGCATGAGAAGGTCCTCTAGAAGCGCCTAGAGAAGATGTAATCTCGCCTTCTTGTCCTTCCTTGCATTGACGGCAGCAGCTTCCGCTGGCTCGATCGCCTCCTAGATATCTTGATCCTTCATCATAGCTTGCGCATGAATCACCCAGGTAGTGTAATTTGTCACCGTTAAATGCGGGTACTGGAACGGTCCACCGCCGCTCTCCTGCAAGGACTGTCCGTGAGGAACGATCGACATTGTGTGGAAGCAAGGATACTTGGGCATGCAACGATCTGTGCTCTGAATACCAATTGTTAGAACAAACCTCAGGACCTCCGCCGCTCTCGTGCAAGGACTGTCCATGAGGAACGATCGGCATTGTGTGGAGAAGCGAGGATACTTGGCGATGCAAAGATTTGTGCTCTGAATACCAATTGTTAGAAGAGACCTCAGGATTGCATGCACAATGGTAGAAGAACAATACAAGATCCATGGGACTTATTCATTGGAACACTCTGATCAGATATTCATACCATCGAGTACATGCTCTGGCTTCCTTTATATAGGAAATAGTTTTGAAAATCAACAGATCAGTGCATGATTATTATTACAATACTCACATACTCACACATGCAAACTGTAGGTTACTACTGGTAACAAGCAGTCACCACTACTGCATGCATGAACTGAAAATCGTCTGAACTGAAGTGCCATGACCCACGGCTAGGAGTAATGGCAACATGGGTCGCTTGCTAGGATGGTTTTGGAATAGTGTTAAAATAGATCAGGAACAATCTGTGTTGGGTTGGTGAATGTTGGGCTTGGGGCAAAGGAAGTTGATGTTAGACAACAGCCTAAGAAAATAGTCTTCCCTTTGTCCAAAATTTCTGTTAAGCTAAAAAAGGTTTAGGATCTGAGTCAAATTTCAAACTACATGAGCTTGGCTAGATATAATTAATAATATAAATCAAAGAGATTTGACTTAGAGGGGGAATAATTATCGTTGCACTGAATCAAGAGACGGGGCTTACACAAATACCATATCACAAAACATCTTTCTCCCAAATATCCCAAATGCCACCACGCACAAAATTCGTTATCACACAATACTGTAGTTGCATGCGTACACATCATGGCTATAGGCACGTCCAGAGCTCGCGTGCTTATTATTCACATACATAGACTTGGCATGCAGTGCAGCCACATCGTTCTAAGGGAGAGACGCAAACGCAAACGGGCGCTCGCCGATGAAGTTGCCCGGGGGGTCGTAGCTGCAGATGATGAAGACACCGAGGTTGGCCGCGCAGACGACGCCGCCGCAGCCGATGCGCGTCGAGTCGCGCCACACCACCTGCTTGTACGACAAGCAACTCTTGCCGATAGCGCAGGTGTCAGTGGTGTAGTTGTAGTCGACCTTCTGCGACACCCACAGCCCCACAGCGTCCGACGCAGTCCACACCCGGCCCCCGGAACCCCAGAAGAGGTTCTCGCCGTAGGGCCCGTTGGAGAGCACAAGCCCGCAGTCGTTGGCCCGTATCTCCGCGTAGTTCTGCGCGTACTGCGCCACCACAGGGTCCCAGGTCACCGGGCCGACGCCCACGGCCGCGCGTGCCTCGTTGTGCAGGTCCACGAAGTCCTGCGCTGTGTTCTGGGACGAGACGATGGATACGATGGCGGCTATGGTGGCCATGGCGAAGGCGACCATTAGACCTTTGGAGAACGCCATGCTGCTACAGGCTACACACGTGGGTAGTTTAATTTGTAGTGGCGATGAGATGAGTGGGGTGTAGGATGCTTGTCTCTGCATTTATAGCCAGTAGGTGTATGGAAGAAGAGTCTATATGATTTGTGGTGATCATGACAAGATTATCAAAGGATAAGGATGATTAATTATAAAATTCATTTAATTTATAACTTCGTCGCATTTCCTGTTAACATCATCATTATCTGAAACAGTCTTGGGTATACATTATTCTTTCGTCGTCGTCAACGGCTTGCTTCTCTGCGAAAAAAACCTAATCTGAACAGTTCCCTTTAATTGCGCAGTTGATTGAATCATTATCGCATTTGATATTTAGCGTTTTCTAATTAGATCATGACTTCATTGGATGCCAAAGTAATCAACGCTAATTCTCTCGGTTGCATATGAACTATACTTGTCTGTCACATTTGCCTAGCTTGCGACAAAAATGTCATTCATCCTATTCGATATAAACGCGTTGTTCTTGAATAGTTTAATAATGCACAGGGGGCACAGGGACTCAGGGAGGCGTCCTGGTTCGTTGACAAGCAAATAATTATGGTCGATTTTGTATGTTTGAAACATCCCATGATTCTATATACCGTTAGAATATAGGAGACATCACGTTCGGAGGAACTAGCTAATTGCATCAAACACAAATCCTATACCACTTGAAATCAATGCCAGCTGCAAATCTAGAGCAATTTTAAAGTAGATCATAATACCGGTTCGGAGTCTTGAGGCCGTAGGGGAGGGACGCGGCCCGAGGCCGGTGTCGGCAATGGGGTAGGAGCGGCTCGTCGTTGGCAGCAGGGGAGGGCGGCACACCTGGCGCAGGCAAGGGACGGGCGGCACGCCAGGTGGAGGCAGGGGACAGGCGTCGCTTTGGTCGGCAGCGAGGGAAACAGAGAAGAAAGGAAGGGAAAGGGGAAGAGAGAAGAGGAGAAAAGAAATGAAAGGAAAAAGTGAAAGAAAAAATAGGTAGGACCCATGTTTTGGTGGGTGGATGGGAGACTCTAAAACTTGAGTTGGGAGGACGCAATTTAGGAGCCCATGCATTTTACATGCCCAAATAGATGAGGGCTGGTGCCGAAGATGCTCTTACCCTTTCCCCATTCAGGTCGTCCACTGCTACATAGAAGTCGCACCACACGGCTACTTTCTTCACAGACAATCTATGAGCTTGATCTCTATGGCGCGGCCAAGCCACAAGCCGTTGCATATGGCTCGATCAGGTCACCATCATTAAGGCTTTCGCCAATGACAAATAGCTGTGGTTCAATCTGCATGTATGCTATAAGCATGCTTAGTACGAGAATTAGGAGCTGTGTCTTCTACTCTTGGTGGCAACTAAGAGGATCTCATTCAAAAACTTGTAGTCTTATTCTTTCATTTGCAATTATATCTTTGATCAATATCATTGTTCTTTGTATTTGATTGCATTAGAGCAAGAACATAGAAGATTGATTAGATTTCAATTTTTAGATGGACTGATGAGGATAGGAATGAATTGGCATAATCGCTCAATTATCTTCTTGGCCGCCGTTTGAACGCCACAGCTTGATGGATCCATGGTCTGTTGCCGATAACCTGAATTGTTAACGATGGCTGCTCCATAACCATCCTGCCCCACCACAGGGGAGTTGGCCGCAACTGCTCCCCGCCATTGCACAACTTCACCACGCAGAGCTTGTTGATATGGATTGACTAAATGATTCCTCAGCTCTCTCCTTGATATTACCAATAGGAGGTAACGATACGGAACAAAAATTTGAGAGAAATGTGAAATGTTATTAATTGAATAATGAACAAATTATCACTATGATTTTAATGATATTAAATGTTATATTGTTCTTTTTCTAGTTTTTCCCGTATGATACATATAATACTTCTAAATGATACCTATAATACCGGTGGCTCAAAATTGTATCATGTTAGCCATCAAAGTCATCGGATGAATGAAACAGATGACATGCATTTATTGGGATCTACTGTAAACACTATGGGAAATCTCTCATTTGTCGAGTGTCAAAGACACTTGGCAAATCCCCTAAACCACTCGGCAAAGTCTTTGCCGAGTGTAGGGACTGAAGGGTGAATCGGTAAGCCACTCACGAATCCAATTTCTTCAATTCACACTACTTGAGTCTAACAAGCGTTGCAACCTAAACAATTCTAGTAGGCCAAAACCCTACATATGCTAGTGTTCATGATAAAAACAAATGCGGAAGCCAAACACACTAGCCTGTGCAAGCCACAATTCAACTTAGTCACTATAGCACACAATTGCGGAATAGTAAAGAGGGGGTCAAGCAATGCTCATGATTTTTTTTCCGAGGTCTCGGAAGGATGGCACCTTCTCCTAATCCACGTTGACCACTCCCGCCGGAATCCCGGTCCCTCCCCCCACCAAGTGGAGTTCTCGTCCACGAGCCCGCAATCACTCCCGGAGTAAAGACACGGTGTGCATCACCGCTGTCACCAAGGCACATGCTCGCCTCCCTAGAGAACTTGCCGGACTCCCCGTACCGACACGGGCGCTCACTATTGATGCCCCTTTCAACAGCGGGCTCAAACCGTGTACAAACATATGATGGCCTTCACAACCAATCACAATAGGCTCGATCACCGACACCTAACCGGTCTAGGTCTCAACATAGAACAAGAGTAACAACCTAGATCACACCCTCAAGGATACCCTAGCCTTAGATGTGGAAGATCGCTCCTTGTTACTCTCACAAGCACTCTCAAGATATGCAATATCTTCACCTAGTGCTCTCCTCTTTTCCTCTTGGAGCTTACCAAATGCTCTTAGGTATTCCACTAGCCAAGAGAGGTCACAAAGACCCCAACAACAAAGTTATATAGGCTCCTAACATCAAACTAGTCGTTGCTCCACGCAATCAGCTTTCTGGGCCTACTGACTGGACTATCCGGTCACTATCTGACTGGACCGTCTGGTCACTGTAATCCCGAGCTCCAACGACTCTACCCTGCTAAAATCCTGTACTGACCGGACCATACGGTCAGCTGACCGGACCGTCTGGTCTATTTCTCTCTTCAGTCCAGAAATATTTCCAGCGCTCGCTTCCTCGCTGCCTAGAGTCACTTATACACACCGGACCGTCCGGTCTCTACAACTTCCAACTCTGGCAGTTTTCTCGCTTCTTCGTTGTACGCTCCAGACAAAACCTCTTAGTGACCGTACAGTCCGGTCACCACTGACCCCTCTATTCGGTCACTTCATTGAGAAGCTGAAACTCCTTGTCCTTGCTTGACTTCTCCACTATCACCTAGTGTCTGTGATTTCACCGAGAAACCTTGCACATCACCGACTAGACATGACTTAAGAGAACGACCAAGACCTTGTTGATAGTCCGGTTTTTCCTATTGACTCAAAGCCCTAACAACTAGACAAGTATACCCGACACTTTCTCCATAGCTTGTCCTTAGCTTTGATACAACTTCATCAACCCTTGGACTCCATCAAGCTCTTAAAGCCTCCATGCTTGTGGTCATCACCCAATCGCCAAGGCAACCATCATCCATATAATTTGTAATAGAGTTTAGAGATGATTCCTGCATATACAACACTCGTGTAGATATTAGCCCACAATTTCATAGTTATCATCTATCACCAAAACATTCATACCTTAGGGATCTAATCATCAATGGTCATGAAGCTTACAATCTCCCCCTTTTTGGTGATTGATGATAACCACTACTTATCATAATCATAATAAGAAACAATCGGGCTAAAAGAGCTACACTACGATCGAGAGGAATCACAAAAGCATAAGAGAGAAACACACAAGGTCCTGTTCAATCAATCATCATTAAGAGTTGAAAGGAAAAGAGAGAAAAGCACACTCTAGATGATAATGCATGCATGTCATGATATCTCAAGCACTCCCACTTGCTTATAGCTATCTTGAGTGGGTTAGACATTCACTAATTTTTATGTATTTTTCTTTTAGTTATTTACACATGCATGGATGCAAAGCATACTAGTCACAAAGGAGTCCTAATTACCTTGCAATGCAAGAGAAAGAAAAACACACTACAACTACCAAGAACTAACATGATTACCTCCCTCATGAGTAGATATGACATTGAGGTCCATGTCACTTGTTGTGGACTTCACATGATCTTCATGAAACCACTCAGTCCACCACCACCACCATCTAGGTCTTGTTCTTGGGCATTCACTTGTATGTATCCGACCGCTCAAGATCAACAATGCACTTAGGCATCCATATGCTCTTGACCTTTCTCTTCTTGTTTGGTGGTCCTAAAGCCTTAGCTTTCATATTGCCATCCTTCATCCTAAAAAGTTTGAAATGGGTGTTCTCATGGAACAAGTTAGGTTTATGCAAAACAATGGAACTTCTCACCATAGGACAATCCTTGGTGGCATAGCCATCCTTGCAACACCTCTCGCAATAGTAGTCATCGGTGAGACGGGTTTGATCCATGCGGGGATGGAATCACTTGTCCCGATGATATCAATGGCGGCGGGATATGAGCCAAGTCCCCGGTGGGAGACATTGTTCACAAGGTTCCTCCCAAGAATCTCCTTGTGGATGGCTCTACCACGTGTGGTCCTCTTGAAGCCGTCTTTCACCATCTTCCTCTCTTCCTTAAGCTTGTGATATTCCTCCAAAACAAATGGCTCAAGAGAAGAAACCTCGACCGAGGTGGTTAGTTCATCACACATAGTAGAAGCATCACTCTTAGATGAACTAGAGGAGGGAGAGGCAAGATCATCCACATTGATGGCCTCAAAAGTAATCTTAAGGGCCTTGTACTTATCATGAAGCTTTACATGATCACCCTTGAGTTTATCATAACTCTTGTTTAGGGCCTCATAAGATGTGACAAGATCCTTGAGCTCACTATCAAGCTCACCAACACGGTCCTTAGCTAACTTACACTCTTTTCTTACCACATCCAACATCTTGGACTTCTAAACGATGATGTCGTGGGCTTGCTTAAGCATACTCCAAATCTCGGCACATGTGAGCTCCTCATCATCGCTGTCATCGCTGCTCTCATCCTCACTCAACCTCAGCTTTCTTCTTGCCTTTCTTGCTCATGATAGGCTCTTGCTTCTCGGCTTGAAGAGCAAGGTTAGATGGTTGTGGATCATCCAAACACAGCTGGTAGCTCTTGAAAGTTGTGATCTTGCTAAGTACATCCTTCATGGTCTTGGTCTTGAGATCACCTTGCAAGATGAAGGTGATGGTGGACTCATACTTGGGATCTTTGAATAGCCTCAAGAATCTTCTTATCATCTCAATAGGCTTCAGCTTGAAGTCATCCCCAAGAGCATTGATCTCCTCCACTAGTACATGAAAAAGAGAATCAACAGTGTTGTCTCTCTGATGTGGCAATCTAGTGAAGTTATCATACTTGTTCTTCAACATATAGTATCTTTCCTCTTTGACATCACAGGTGCCCTCATGGAGCCCCTGAATCTCAGTCCAGATACCATGTAGGGGTGGGCTCGGTTAAACCGATACCCGATAACCAAAAAAACCAAACCAAAATACCTAAAATTTATGAGAACTTCGGTGGTCGGTTAAAAGTTCAGTTTCTAAATCTGCTCACTTTGGTTAACTGCGTATAATTCTATTTTTAGTTGTTGTTAACCGAATAGGACAAATTAATCATACTAAATTGAAAAGCCCAAACAGACATGTACTGGCCCAAGGCCATTAAGACAACAACGAGTCAATGAGGCATTGAGGCCTTGTGCGAATGAATTTCTGAGTTCTCACGTATCTTTGCCATGCCTATTCACACGATCCCTAGCACCGCCACCCAAAATCATCACACAAAATGCAGAGTGCTCACGGCCCTCGATCTCCATGGCCTTGTCGCTCCTAGTTTCATCTGTACTGGATCTCCACAGAGCGCTGGTGGGCGAAGGCCACGGAGCGATGCTAGGCGGTGGGTGCACACTACAAGAGAATTGACTTGTAGTGGCATTTTCTTTGTATAGTACAGTCATTATTATTATGTCTCTAGACACGTATAGAGGCATTTTCTAAAATGCCTCATATATGCCTTGCCATGCATTGTCTCTACAAATGTAGTGACACTTTCTAAATCGTCTTTATGAAATTAGTGACAACTTTGTAGAGGCATTACACAATGCCTCAATAAACTTAGAGGCATTATTAATACAGTATTTAACTATGTGAAAAAAATACAATATTGATGTGAAGTTTTGAACTCAAGACCTCATGGTGAAATAACAACATGTTAAGCTTTGCTAGCCAACTCACCTACCCAAGATATTACATATATATTCAGAGTTTATTCTTAAGAAGTGCTGCAAACTAGTGAAATAATGCCTCTAGAAAAGCATAAGGTGCCTCTAGTAATGACTCTACAAGATATAGATATTTTAAACATGACACAAAAATGTCTCTATGCTAATTATTTTCAGACACTTTACAAAATACCTCAAATAATGCCTCGATTGTTGATGTGACACATTATTTTTCTAAATTTTCAAAAATTATGCCTCTACTTTTAAGACAAATACTAAAGTGCCATAAAAAGATGTCTCTACCAGATATATAGAGGCACATTATAAATGTGCCTCTAACAAAGTGTCACTATGAGATGTTTTTGTTGTAGTGGCTACGGGCAGGGCCACGGCGCATGGCTGTTGAAACGGGTAGCGTGCGCTGGCCTGTGGTGATGGCAGGGAAGGGGCAGCGGGGTGAGCTCTCCAACAGGGCGTCGACGGTGGCGATTCCAATCACAATCCAGATCCAGATGTCGGTTAATTGGTGATTAACCAAAAACCGATCATATTAACCATAGCCGATTAGCGCGGTTATTGTTTTCTTTCCTGCATCTTCGGTTATCATTTTTTAGTAACCGAACTTCTTTACAACCATGTTAACCAAACTGAATTAACCGGATTAACCGAATGCCCAGCCCTAATACCATGTGATGTGGAACTAGCATCCAACCTAGCAAACACATCCTTAGAAATGCAAGCAAACGGAGCATTGTTGGCCTTAGCGTTGTTCTTAATGAAATCAGGCTCAAGCAGGTTCACATCCGCGTCGGATTCATGGGTCACCATTCATATTTCTGGAACAAAGGACTCCAGGTAGGCTTGCATACGTGCCTTCCAATACCCGTAGTCCTCCCTATTGAATATGGGAACACTCCCCAAATGTTCCGGCATCCTTACTCAAGGCGGTGAAGCCTCAAAGATGAGCACTTGGCTCTGATATCACTTGTAAGGACTGAAGGTATACCGAGAGGGGAGGGGGGACTCGGTAAGCCGCTCACGAATCCAATTTCATCAATTCACACTACTTGAGTCTAACAAGCGTTGCAACCTAAACAATTCTAGTAGGCCAAGACCCTACACATGCTAGTGTTCATGATAAAAACAAGTGCGGAAGCCAAACGCACTAGCCTGTGCAAGCCACAATTCAACCTAGTCACTATAGCACACAATTGCGGAATAGTAAAGAGGGGGTCAAGAAATGCTCATGATTTTTTTTTCCAAAGGTCTCGAAAGGATGACGTCTTCCCCTACTCCTCGTTGGACCACTCCCGCCGGAGTCCCGGTCCCTCCCGCCACCAAGTGGAGTTCTCACCCACCAGCCCGCAATCACTCCCAGAGTGAAGACATGGTGTGTCGAGACTTAATCTCGGCAATAGACATAGGGTAGTTCATCTATATGGATTTATAGGTAGGACAAGAGTATGCGCGAGATCGAGAGAAGATAGTAACACAAGACGCCGATTTAGACAGGTTCGGGCCTCCTGGAGGATAATAACCCTACGTCTTGTGTTCTGTGGTATTTGTATTCATATGTCTAGATCTAAAGATCTAGATGAGGGTAGACCTAGATGATGATGTCTAGTTGTGTCTAATCTATGTCCCGTGCGGGATTTCTAGTTGAGCTTGTCTATTGCTTGTCTAGTAGAACTTGTCCCTTGAAAAGGACCCCTGCCCCTCCTTATATATCTGGGGGGACAGGGTTACATGGCGGAGTCCTAGTCGGTCTACTATACATATCCAAGTAGGTGTCTACTTTGCTTTCCTTCTCTGTGAGGTACCCCGATGGTATGTATCATCGACAAGCCCCCGAGAGTCTTGCAAGATGGATGATAATCTTCAGTAGCTTCCCGACTGGTCCGTGCCATATATAATGCTTCAGCTTTATATCAGTGAGCTTGTAAGAATCTCAAAGATCTGAAAATGTCCTCGAGAAATCAACTGGTGCACCGAGTAGGTGCACCTAATTAGATGTAGCCCCCCGACTCTTGTATCATTTGGAAACTGCAAATAATGCAAGAGCCCAAAACAAGAATAGTCATGTTGGCTCTCTTTAAGGAGAAATCACTCAAATCATCAAATCTGAGTGATAAATAACTCAGTAGAATGACAACAATCATTACCGAGTGATAAATGACTTAGTCGAGTGACTTCAATCAGTGCTGAGTGGTAGATGACTCAAACTAATGACTTCAATCATTGTCTGAGTGCTATATGATATATTTGAGCGACATCAATCACATCTGAGTGACCGTAGGCTTATGACATCAATCATAGCCAAATGACATAGTCTTTGGCCGAGTGGCCTATGAGTGATTCATGAATGAAATGGGTGACTTCAATCACAACTGAATGATTATGTTCTAAACGGGTGACTTCAATCACAACCGAATGAACGTGGCTTTATGACATCAATCGTAGCCAAGTACTAAGTCACCATGACTTCAATCATGATTAAGTAACCTTTCCTCAAGAATTGTAATCACTCATATCTTTTAGCTTTATTTTCACTATTATAGACTGACTTCAATCAGCGAGTGATGCTTGTTATTTTGCGTATATGACCATCAAGTCATAGCGACATGATCATCAAATCATGCTTTGAATGATAATGACATCAACCATTTTTGATAGTGCACTTCTCATCAAAGAAGCACATTTGATAGAGTGACCATCAAGCCACTGTTATATGATCATCAAATCATATATTTATATATTATGGCATCAACCATAAAGTGCCTCTCTTCAAAGAAGCCCCAGAGACAATCGCCATTATGAGTGTCGGTCGCGCTCAACTCAGAATATCATGTTTGAGTGGTAGTGGTACTTAACTCATGATGATAAGGTCGAGTCAAGAAAACAGTCAAGGTTGTTGTAGCTGCCAACCGCTGATGAAGTAGGTATCACTCAAAGTCATGATGACCGAGTGAAGCCGACAGTCTGGCATGTGGCCGACCGATGGTGGTAGTCGGAGCTGGTGTAGCCGATCGATGAAAACTGTCAGAGCGATAAACCGATCGATGAAGGCGATTAGAGCTGGCGTGGCCGACCGATGAGAGCGGTCGGAGTTGTAGGCCGACCGATGGAGGCAGTCGGAACTGGCACGGTCGACCGAGAAAGTGGTCGGAGCTATAAGTCGACCGATGAAGGCGAGAAAATCACTCTATGCCGAGTGGTGTATCCGCCTATCCATCAAAATGTTCCTGACAATAAAGGAAATTAGGATAATTAGTTATAATTAACATTGTTTGCTTAAAACTTATTTTTATAATCCAAATAAATCAGTCGATTGAAAAGTCAAGTGTGTATCCATTTTTCTCCTGTAGGTAGACCGATTGGTGCATAGCAGCGTATTCGCGCGTTAGCAACCAGTCTGACCTACCGTAGGATACTTAGGAAAAAATATAAAGAGCTCGGAGCTCGGTCTGCCACAACAATATCGGTCATAATTATTCTTGTGTAGCAATCAGAACCAATCGACACATGACCTCTCGCAACATTGGCTCTGGGTTTAGTGTACTGGCAATCTGTCGTGTAGCAAAGAAGTTTTATACCTTAGTCGTTAAATGGCATAAGACCAAAAATAAGACCAAATCGCAAATAAAATGCAAATAGATCAGTCGAGGTTAAAGCCAAAAAAAGGTGAAACTAGAACAGACGACATGGATCATATAGTGTCAGGGCTGATGCACTACTGAAAGGTCACCGACCGACATGTATACTGCTAGATTCATAAAAAAGTGGGAGAACATGTGTATAGGTACACAAATAGCCCCGTGGCTTGATTGTTTAATGTGAATGATTAAAGAACCGAGGCAATAAAAAGATGAATAAAGCCATAAATAAGAGCACTAATTTAAAAGCCTGATTTTACTCATAAAAAATCTATGACCTTTTGCTTGGAAAACAGAGATAAACAATCGTAGGGTAAAAGAATGAAGGACATGAGCCCAAAATCTCAAAAAATAAATCGAGAAAGCATAAAGATACTTAGCTTTGTAATTCGGCGAGTTGAAGATGAGCCTCCGAGCGTGTTGATGTTGTTGGCGAGTGGTCGAACGTAGAAGTCGGGCCATCATGTCGCCGGAACATCAAAGCTTGGAGTGGTTGACCAAGACACCGAATCATCGAAGGTGTGGCTGAGTGGTCGAGTGACCGAAACACTGCAGCGCCATGTCATCGTAGGTGCTGTTGAGTAGCCGAGTAGGTGAAAGCCCAATGCACCAAGTCATTGACGGCGTTGCTGAGTAGCTGAGTAGCCGTCGAGTCATAGTGTTGCAGCGATGATGCCAAGTGACCGAGCCGAGGCGATGTCACCGAATGACCGGGTCGAGGCAATGTCGCCGAGTGACCGAGTCGAGGCGATATCGCCGAGTGACCGAGTCGTGGTGATTGCTGATGTGTTGAGTCGTTGAAGACTTCTTCGAGTGACCGAGTGGCTAGGTGAAGGCGGAGTAGCCCTCGGGCATGTACATGTGGCCGTGAGTAGTCGAACTGTCGAGTCACGGCGATGTCACCGAGTCATCAGAATCCGCCGAAGCATCGAGTTGTCAGAAGCATCGTCGTAATGGATGATGTCACCAAATAGCGGTCGTCCTCGTTGAAGGTGTCATCTTGATGAAGACGCGATGATTTGTGCGATGACACGATGCTTCAACATCGGTCTGCTCGCGATTAGATCTTGAAGAAGAAATCTTTCAAAAATGCAGCGACTTGTGCGCTTCAACGCCGGTCTGCTCACGATGAAATCTTGAAGTAGTAGATTAAGACAATCGAACTCAACATGCTGACCGTCGCGCTACCCCTTCCTAGCACACCAACTGTTGAGACTTAATCTCGGCAATAGACATAGGGTAGTTCATCTATGTGGATTTATAGGTAGGACAGGGGTATGCGCGAGATCGAGAGAAGATGGTAACACAAGACGTTGATTTAGACAGGTTCGGGCCTCCCGGAGGATAATAACCCTACGTCCTGTGTTCTGTGGTATTTGTATTCATATGTCTAGATCTAAAGATCTAGACGAGGAGGGTAGATCTAGATGATGATGTCTAGTTGTGTCTAATCTATGTCCCATGCGGGATCTCTAGTTGAGCTTGTCTATTGCTTGTCTAGTAGAACTTGTCCCTTGAAGAGGACCCTTGCCCCTCCTTATATATCCGGGGGGACAGGGTTACATGGCGGAGTCCTAGTCGGTCTACTATACATATCCATGTAGGAGTCTACTTTGCTTTCCTTCTCTATGAGGTACCCCGATGGTATGTATCATCGACATGGTGTGCGTCACTGCTGCCACCAAGGCACAAGCTCGTCTCCCTCGAGAACTTACCAGACTCCCCGAGTCGACACAGGCGCTCACTATTGATGCCCTTTTCAACAGCGAACTCAAACCATGTATAAACATTTGATGGCCTTCACAACCAATCATAGACCAAGAGTAACAACCTAGATCACACCCTCAAGGATACCCTAGCCTTAGATGTGCAAGATCGCTCGTTGTTACTCTCACAAGCACTCTCAAGATATGCAATATCTTCACCTAGTGCTCTCCTCTTTTCCTCTGGGACCTTACCAAATGCTCTTAGGTATTCCACTAGCCAAAAGAGGTCACAAAGACCCTAGCAACAAAGTTATATAGGCTCCCAACATCAAACTAGTCGTTGCTCCACGAAATCAGCTTTCTAGGCCTACTGACCGGACTATCCGGTCACTGTCTGACTGGACCGTCCGGTCACTGTAATCCCGAGCTCCAACGGTTCTACCCTGCTAAAATCCTATACTGACTGCACCATACGGTCAGCTGACCGGACCGTCTGGTCTATTTCTCTCTCCAGTCCAGAAACATTTCCAACGCTTGCTTTCTCGTTGCCTAGAGTCACTTATACAAACCAGACCCTCCGATCTCTACAACTTCCAACTCTGACAGTTTCCTTGCTTCTTCATTGTAGGCTCCAGACAAAACCTCTTAGTGACCGTACAGTCCGGTCATCACTGACCCCTCTATTCGGTCACTTCATTGAGAAGCTGAAACTCCTTGTCCTTGCTTGACTTCGTTTCCCGACTTCTCCGAACAGCTCCTTGGCTTCTCCATTGTCACCTAGTGTCTATGATTTCATCGAGCAACCTTGCACATCACCGACTAGACATAACCTAAGAGAATGACCTAGACCTTGTTGATAGTCCGATTTTTCCTATTGACTCAAAGCCCTAACAACTAGACAAGTATACCCAACACTTTCTCCATAGCTTGTCCTTAGCTTTGATACATCTTCATCAACCCTTGAACTCCATCAAGCTCTTCAAGCCTCCATGCTTGTGGTCATCATCATCAATCGCCAAGGCAACCATCATGCATATGACTTATAATAGAGTTTAGAGATGGTTCCTACATAGACTACACTCGTGTAGATATTAGCCCACAATTTCATAGTTGTCATCTATCACCAAAACATTCATACCTTGGGGATCCAATCATCAATGGTCATGAAACTTACTCTGAGTACACTCGGCAAAGAGCACTCAGTAAAAAACCGTCACCGTCGTAAGTTACAAGTTATTTTATTTTTTCACGCACTATGCGGCTAAGTGCGTCCGCCAAGATTCAAACTTGGGACCTCCCCTTCGCGTGTAGACTGCCCTACCACTGCACCTCACGTTGACTTGTGATTGATACTGTTTTCACTCATTTTATATTTAACCTCTTTGCCGAGTATCAAAACTAATACACTCGGCAAAGATGCCTGTTGCCGAGTGTCCAAACTAATACACTCGGCAAACACTTTTTTCATTTTCTTACTTGATTTATATTGTAACAACCTTAATAATTTTTGCGGTACAAATTGGTGTGTATGCAGAAATCATACACACATAGACTATGGCTATATGTTTTCATAACATAAAAGCCATATAGTTTCATTCTAAAACATATTTTTTTATAAAATCATGATAAAAAGGAAACAAAAATTTAAATGGGTTAGAATTGTCATTAAACAGCTACATGGCAAGTTTCAGTTCAAAATTCAACATATATTTTAATTTAAAAATAATCAAAACAATTGAAAAATGGCCTTTGCCAAGTTTTGTTCTAGGGTGTTCACATCTTAGTGTTTGTAATTAGTCATTAATGAATACAGCTGCAAACAATTACAGTATCAAAGAAAAAAAGGATAAGGACAACAAACTTCGTTTAATTTATAACTTGGTCATGTTTCATGTGTACATCATCGTTATCCAATAAAAATTAGGTACTATACATTATTCTCGCGTTGTCGTCCACAGCTACTGATTCCACATAAGCAACGCCCATTTCAAGAGTACACTTTATTTGGGTCAATGATTGAGTCACTACCACAATATTTGATTTTCAATTAGTGCTTCTAGTAAGATTGCGATGACTTCATTGAATACCAGAGTAGTAATCAATGCTAATTCACTCAGTGACATGAGCTAATTGTGAGCCTTTTCAATATAAGTGTGTTGTTCTTAAGTAGCTTAGTTTAATGGACAGAGGCACAGGGCTATTGGTTCCTTCACGCGCAAAATAATTGTGATCAATACAATATCATATGTTTGAAACGTCCCGTGATTATATTTAGCGCCTGTTTGTTTCAGCTTATTTGCAGCTATATTATTTAATCTAGGCCAAATAATCTGGAAGGACAAACAAACAGGCCAGCTTATTTAATCAAATTAAATAATCTAAGGGTTAGTATCATAATCCAATAAGCACCTTAAGATGTGCTTTTTTTCAGCTTATTTGATAAAAAACCCACTATCCTTGCTTTGAAGGACAAACAAACAGGCCAGCTTATTTAATCAAATTAAATAATCTAAGGGTTAGTGTCATTGGGCATTATTGTTTTCATAGAAACCAAGTGCATTATTATCTTCTTCCTATCTACAACTAATAATCTAGACAACAATAAGCTAGGCAAACAAACAGCCCTCTCAGATTATTTAATCTGGATTATATAATCAAGTTAAGTAATCTAACACCAATAATCTAGATTAAATAATTCGCTTGGGAAATAAACAGCCCTTGATGTAAAGAGAATTACATATGTACCAATTACATAAAATGTACATTTTCCTTCTATTACTTTGCTTTAAAATCATTCATCCTTTTTATGTCTAATTTGGTTGTTATAATCTCATTTTTTAATTCGATTGTACACATTTTTTATATACCAATTTGATTTGAGTGATTGAGTTCATATATACTACTCCTCCGGTCTGAAATTCGACAGGAAAAATGAACTAGCAATGCATGTGGGAACAACAGTAATAAAAGAATGGAGTATGATATTTGAGCCAATATGCATCGATTACTTTTGCCAGGCAATGGACAGCTGCAGAGCCTCCTGCATTGCATTGGATTATTGACACTTTTTTTGTTTGCCTCATACACATAACAGTGACTCATGACATTCCTCATGTCGACAGTTTTGATATTTCAAATAGAATGAAAAGTCCGTATATTCAAAATATAATCTATAAAATGGATATGATAGCACACATTAGCCAAATGGATATATTACATTATAGTTTTTGATAGACATTTACAAACTTGTTCCAACATAACAGCTTATAATTTGTGTTTTCACATGCACATCACTTACTAGTTTTTTTTTATCTGTGCCTTGCAAGAACAAGCAACACACACTACAGGAGAATTTGCTTGTAGATGCATTTTTTTTGTATAATAGAGTCATAATTATTATGTCTCTAGACATTTTCTAAAATGCATCATAAATGTCTTGTCATGCATTGTCTCTAGGATTGTAGTGACACTTTATAAATCGTCTTTATGAAATTATTGACAACTTTATAGAGATATTATATAATGCATCAATAAATATAGAGGCATTATTAATATGCTATTTAATTCTTTAAAAAAATACAATGTTGGTGTGAAGGTTTCAAATCAAGACCTCATGGTGAAATACAACATGTTCAGCCTTGCTAGCCAACTCACCTACCGTATTTAGAGTTTAATCTTAAGAAATACTACAAACTAGTGAATTAATGCCTCTAGAAAAGTAAAAGATGTCTCTAGCAATGTCTCTACAAGATATAGATATATTAAACATGTTGTAAAAATATCTCTATGCTATTTATTTTTAGACACTTTGTAAAATGCCTCAAATAATGCCTCTGTTGTCGATGTGACACATTCTTTTTCTAAATTTGCACAAATAATGCCTCTACTTTTGAGACATATTCTAAAGTATCACAAAAATATGTCTCAATAACATATATAGAGGCATATCAGAAAAGTGCCTCTAACAAAGTTGCTGGCTCACTTGTAGTGACGACATTTCCCTACTGGTTCCTCCACTTATGTTATTACTTGCTCATGGCGTGTACCATTTTGCACAATATTTTGTGAAGTTGCTGGCGTATACTAATTCTTTATGAGGTTAACACTTTGCTACTATATATTGGCACACTGTTGGTGGTTCCTAAGTACGCATTTTATATGTCAATAACCACCAATATTGTACCATATTCTTGTCATAATCATATATTTTACCTCTAATATTGACGATTTCCACATGTAGTGTCCTTTTAGTGCTTTGTTATAGAAACAGGTAAAAAGACGACAAAATGACACTTATATGAGAATGAGAAGTACCGATATGAAGCCCGACTCGCCGTACAAGAAGGGCTTCTCACTAGACCATCAAGCTTACAAGACACACCTGGATGTCCATGAGGTCCAATGTGTAAGCCCAAGGTCGAGGCCCAATGCTTAAGGATTTCTAGAAGGTTTATCCGGAATGAAAGTTAAATTTACGGAGTCCAAAAACAGCACTGTATTATCACGCGATTTCGGAGCTCAAGACATGGTTAAATAGGAAATCTCAGAATACCAAAGTTAAAGATCTTGTCGAGGGCTTTCCGAAACATATATGATTTGCATTTATTGGTCTCCGGAGCTGGGAGATATGAGCCCGGCAAGGCAGGCTGTGCAGAGGAATCCGATTCAGGATACATATTTTGGCATCGCAATTTTGGGTATCTAAACGTCCGAATTTGAGGATCCAAATAATACCAAAGTTATAGATATTTTCAAGGCATATGATATAGAGTCTTGGCTTTGCTTTATTTGGACTCTGGAAGCATCCGTTATGATTAAAGTAAGTTGGCACTGTTTGTGGAAGATATGAAACCGATTTGGATTCAATCTCTATGAGCTAAACTTGGAGGCCAAGCAAGGGAGAACGTGACCAGAGGCTATATAAACACCCATATAACATCCAAGACTGGAACAAGCTACAAATAAGGGTGAGAATTAGGCTATAGGAGCCACTGCACATCGCCAGGAGGCCGCCGGAGTAAAAGAGCCACCAAATTGAAGAGATATAGCCTACTCGGGTAGGGATCCTGCGTGGTGTACTACACCGGATCTAGGAGAAGTAGAGCCATGTACCTTAGGAGTCGTCAACGATGCATTAAGGTGCCGCCAATCGGCACACCAGTTGAGCCGATCGGCGCGCCCTTGACGATGATGAATATTGGTATAAGTTATCAATTTTTATGTTATCTATCTTAATTCTATCCTTGGCTACAATTTGTGTTCGTCTTGATTCATTGATCTTACATGTGCTTATTCAATTGCTTAGTTCTAGGCTAAGTATTTAGAAACTCTTAATCGTGATGATTAGGCTCGTATTTGGATCTTGTATGAACCATGATTGCTTGATGATGCTAGGGTGTGGTTTAGTTGTTACAGAGCTAGGCTTGCGCAGCACTTTTAGATAGTCAAGTAGGGTTAAGATACTCATGCGATTAAGGGTTTCCTCTCGGCAGCGATAAATCAGGAGTCGCTCGGAAAGTAGGGTGGTCTTGCTCATCTTCGATGTTTACCGATTGTTTAAAGTGCCATGTAAGCTAGGATTAGGATGATAATGATTACTGCTTCAGTGCCGATCGGCACACCAGTTGCGCCGATCGGCATAGCCTTTCTCCGACCGCTAGATGCATATAGGCTAACTCCAGGTGATACTCCTTGGTCGATGTGTATGCTCCTACTCCCACAAGTCTTGGCTAACTAAGCATCGGGCGCACTTTGGGCCAGGTAAGCCTTTGCGCCGATCGGCGTAACTTTCAATTTTCACTTCTTTTCATGCTCACGTATGTGCCATATGTACTATAGGATTGATTTGTTAGACGAAATAGTAAACTCTAAACACGGTTCTCTTGCTGATCCCTGTGGATTTAATTATACCTTAGAATACTCTAAGAAAAAAAGTGCTACAATATACACCATCCTCTTACAGTATATAAGTGGGTGCATAGTTACGACCAACACACACAAAAATGACTTTTGCTACTACTTGCTCATGACTTGTGTACTCTTTTGCATAATACTACATAGGTAAGTTGTGTACAAATGCAATATCTCAAATTGTGGCTCACTTGTATCGTTTGCTTTGAAGACAGGCTATCAGCCCAATACTCTATGGGAAAATCAATCTTTGTCATGTGCCTGAAACTTTGTCGTGTGTTTTGTTTCAGGCATACGGCAAAGATGGTGGTTTGCCATGTGCTAAATTAAAACATACGGTAAAATCTTTACCGTGTGTAAAAGAAGATTGACACACGGTAAAGATGGTCTTTGTGTGTGTGTGTGTTTCTTTTACACGCGATAAACACCTTCTTTGTCGAGTGTTTTTTTCCAAACACTCGGCAAAATATGAATTCAAATTATATTTAAAACCATAAATTAATTCAAATCAAAAAATTTTGAACTACAAAGTTATATAACTTTTGAAGACTTACAACTTTTATTTTGATCATTTGTTCATTACTCAATTCAATCCAAAATATTGTTTACAAAATCTGATAGTCCCATATAGTTTCATGAAACATTCGATGTGACATATAAGATTCATGAACAATGTTATTACCACTTTATCAAATAAATAAATGACCAAAAAAAGTTGTAGATCTTAATAAGTTATATAACTTTGTAGTTCAACACTTTTTTATTTGAAATAATTTAGTCAACAAAAAACACGTTGGATAATATATAAATAGGTCTTCGCCGAGTGTTTTTTTTTCTGCGCGCAACCTTCAATTTTCACTTCTTTTCATGCTCACATATGTGTAACATGTACTTTATGATAGGATTGATTTGTTAGATGAAATAGTAAACTCTAAACATGATTCTCTTGCTGATCCCTGTGGATTCAATTATACCTTGGAATACTCTAAGAGAAAAAGTACTATAATATATACCTTCCTTTTGCGGTATATATGTGGGTGCGTAGTTACGACCAACAAGTTCTTTTTCTATCGCCGTTCCCGGGGATCGGCAACTCAAACCTGTTTAGAGGGATCTATAAAATTTATTGAATTAATCATTTATCTTTTTATTGCACATACCCTATTTTTCTTTGTTTGTGTATCCATTGAAAAACAGGTACAAAGCTAGGCACACAACCTCGACTGGAGCACGGCGACATAGCTGCTTGCGCCAATCAGCTCAACCATGTGCTGATCGGCACCGCGTCGATGCTAATGCCGACGACCTCGCTCTTCATCAATTCTCTTGCTCCACAGCAGTAGGTCCATGTTCATGAAAGACTCGCTTGTGCCGATCGGTGCAACGCCCATGCCGATCGACATCTCACCACTCTATGAAAGGGAAGGTACACTCTTTGTGTCAAAATTTTTTTAACTAATACTTTACAAGGATTCTATCTTGTTCACAGCAACAAATAATGGTAGAAGAGAATCATGAAGATCAAGAATTTCAATTGCGAAGAATGAAGACACAATGAATACATTCTTGATCATGAGCAGATGTGCTGTCCGCTGACCAAAAGAAGATGTGCGAAATTCTACAGAGGATTGGAAGGCCTACAAATTTGATATTGTGGAAGATCATCAAGTCTAGTTTCCAACGGTTTAAACCTCACATCATTTGGAGTTTCCTACAAGGATTTATGGCCACAACACGAGACGCTGCACAGGCTGTTGCAAACAATTGGAAGTTTGAGCTAAATATGGAATTAAAATCCTACATCCACGTGATCTATGGTTTCCAAACATTTAGAAGACTTCCTTTTGGTGATTGACATAGATTCAAGTCGTTCCAAACATAGAGTTTGAATATTTGGAAAGTTTGAATTCAATTGAGATTCATCGCGAGATGGCCTGACATACCTTTAGAAAAAAGGTCATATCCCCCTCGTACGGAGTCCGATTTGGACGCATGAATACTGCTTGGAAAGATAATTTGATGCCCGACGCAATGGCGCAGGTTTCAGCCTCTAATTCTTTCTGGTCGCGGCGCAATGTCAGATACAAGACATTGGTTCAGAAAAGCAATAGCAGATTTCTTCACCGTCAACTTGATAGATCATTGTGCAAGAATTGAGAAGTTGCATCTACTCTTCATCATCAAGACTTGCTGGTGCAACAAATATCAAGATTCACAAGTCATAGGACAAGCCGACATATGCTCCAATTCTTAAAAGATGAAGTCATCAAGATTTTCCATGAGAAGATGAAGATGACAACAAAGATAGCTCGAGCAATTCTCTCACAAGCAAATGATTAGAAGTTGAACAAGATTGAAAACTCCAGAGCATTATACCATATATACACATTGAGCATTATGCAACACAATAAAGATGGGCAGTAAGCAAACCACGAAGAAGATTGCATAGTACAAGCTACATAGAAATTTTGGATCTTACACCAAGAACCATGGCTTCACGACAATAAGGTATGTAAGAAGTCTAGCTACATAACTCTAACTGAAGCGCTTTTTGGGAGGCAACCCGTGTTTTTGTTCTTTTGTTTTAGTGCTACTAGGAGGGCAACCTAGAGTTTTGGTGTCGTGAGAATAATCCAACTCAATTGATATACTTGTGGTAAATTAGTTCTAGATTAACTTTTTATTTTTAGACCTCCATCACCATCCTTTTGTGTTTTGTTTGCAAAAATCATCCACTACATGCATAATTTGTGAGGACTTGCTTTGTTTTTTTTTTTTTGCATGCATCTTAGTCATCTAACTTCAGCCCACCTAAACCTCCCACCCTTCATTTTGCATCGCATTCCAGAGCCAATTCATACTGTGCCGATCGGCGCACGCACACTGCCGATCGGCGCAGCACCCAAATGCTTTTCTAAGCATTCCTTCACTGCCGCCTAACATGTTTTTGTTTTGTTTCGCACAAACCTCCAACTTTGCATGTTCATATTCACTTTCCCACTCATAATAGCTTGGTTTGAACTTGATGATGAGCACTTAATTGGCTTCGCGAGCTTTCTAGCAAATTTTGGTGTAAACATGGTGTTTATGCTTGTTTGTTGAACAACATTGGATAGTTCATTTGCCTTGCTATGTTTTGCATCATTTGCATTGGTTGGTTGCTAGTCTATTGCAATGCGCTTGTTGTCTGCTTCCAACTTGGGTCCTTTCTCTCTTTTTCTTTTGTCGTAACATCCCTTTGATTCTTCACTTCTCCTGATCTTATTTTCTTCTCAAACCTGTACTTGTTGTCTGCTTCCGACTTGGGTCCTTTCTCTCCTTTTCTTTTGTGATACCCTTCTCGTTTTGTTCATGTAAAAGGTTATTTGTAATTTATCACTTAGAATATAGAATGGACAATGACATATCCCTAATAGCTACCTTAGGGTGACCAAATGTCATTAATTTATCTAGGGGAGCTTGGCTGTATCATCGCCATTGTCTTATGATGCTTTCATGATGAAAAATGCATAATTATGATAAGGATCTTTGCTAGAGATATGATGAAAGTTGCTATTATTATTAGAAGTTGCATGATTCATTGCACATAATTGTCCACCACTGAATTTTCAACTAAAGCACCAATTCTATGAACTCTATTTGCTTTAGTGGTGGTATGTTGATAGATGTTTTGATAAAGACCCCATATGGTTGAATTGTTCTTCATGACAATATGCTTTGCTCTCTAAGAAGAAAACTTCAACATAGCTAGTGTACTTAATAATATTTGGAAAACTGTTACATGTTATCTCTAAACCTTGCAAATATTGCTCTCTTGCATTGATCATACCTACCAAAGCCAAATATGCTACACTTATATGATAAACCTATAGATTGCAACATGTAATTTGGTAAGTTGTTTCAAGTTTGTGTTCTTTTGGTATGAGATTTGGAAGTTAGCCATTTTGTTTATGTAACTATCACTTGTTTGCTAGCCCTTTCATATTTAGCAATGCTCACTGAATATTCCCACCTGTAAACCTATATTTCTTTTGGTGTTGTCCTCTCCTTGTCCACAACCTATGATATGAGTTTCTCGTCGAGCTATTGCACTATTTCTACGGTTTTATGCACAAACTACCAAGACCTCTTGCTAAAGATGAAGATTTTTTGAAGCGCAAAGAGCAATACAAGGAGAAGACAAGGAGAAATCAGAAGTGCGCCGATCGACGCAAGGACTCAAAAATTCAAGAAGCGCTCTGTTATCTCTAGAAAGCAATTATAAGTGTTTCAGATGGTCAAAGAGAAGGAATGACAGATTCAGCTAGTGCTCTTCTTTTTCCACTCCCTTTGCTCGAGGACGAGCAACGTTTAAGCGTGGGGGATTGGACGTCATTCATCATTCTGAAGCACTAGCTAATGGACTTAAAAAAAATTATTGATGGAAGATCAAGAATGTTCAACCAAGTTGCAAGAGAGGAGATTTGTGCATAAGCCATTATTCTTCAAGTAAGTGCATTCAGTTGGCTAAAACTCTATCACTCCAACCATGTGCAATCCAATTTTGAGAACTCCGTTTGTGTCTTGAGATCATTCTTTGTCTTTTACACATGTCCACCTTTCTAAAGTGTGTGTTTCTCCTCTTCTTCATATTGTTTTCCAATGGCCTTTTTGACAAGTCTCAAGTAAAACCAATTAGAACTATCTCTTGATATGACAATACTCTGAGTTATGTTGTTGCTAGTTGTTTTCCTACCAAGCTACACATAAAGCCTTTCACCAAACATTTGTAGATAGAGTCACTTCTAGTTGTTTGGCTTGTGAGATTTGTAAGATGAGTGTTGCCTTGATTCTTTGCAAGAGAGCATTTTGTTTGGATAATGAGACTAAATTTTTGAAAAAACTTTATCATCTAAGGCCTAGTTTGAGGAGTAATCTGATTTGAGAATTGAAGCTACTTTATTTGATCATTGTGGTCGGTTCTTAATCATAATCTGTTCCCCACTTGTATCTTTGAGTAGTAGAATTGGTGCAACATAAACTTTTTTGTACTACACTCTTAAAGCGGGTTGGATATGCATGAGCCTTGATGAATGCAAGTGAAGATAACATGATTGCAATGCTGATCTCTTCTTGAGGGTAATTTATTTGCTCACAAGCAAAGGTTTGAGTATGGGGGAGTTGTTAGTGGTTTCTAAGTACTTATTTTATATGCCAATAACCACCAATATAATACCATATTCTTGTTATAATTATGTGTTTTACCTCTAATATTGATGATTTCCACATGTAGTGTTGTTTTAGTGCTTTATTGCAGAAACAGGTAAAAAGACGACAAAATGGCTCTTATATGAGAACTACCGATATGAAGCCCGACTCGCCGTACAAGGAGGGCTTCCCACTAGCCCATGAAGCTTACAAGACACACCTGGACGTCATTGAGGTCCAATGTGCAAGCCCAAGGTCGAGGCCTAATGCCTAAGGATTTCTAGAAGGTTTATCCGGAAGGATAGTTAAATTCACGGAGTCCAGAAACAACACTGTATTGTTACGCGAATTTTAAGCCCAAGACATGGTCCAATAGGAAACCTCAGAATACCAAAGTTGAAGATCTTGTTGAGTGCTTTCCGAAACATATATGATTTCCATTAATGGACTTCGAAGCTGGGAGATATGAGCCCCGCAAGGCAGGCTACGCAGAGGAATCCAAATCAGGACAGATATTTTGGCATCGCAATTTTGGGTATCTAAACATCTGAATCTGAGGATCCAAATAATACGAAGTTATAGATCTTTTCAAGGGCTACAAGATAGAGTCTAGGCTTGCTTCATTTGGTCTCTGGAATGTCCGTTATGATTAAAGTAAGTCGGCGCTGTTTATGGAAGGTACGAAACCGACTTGGATTCAATCTCTATGAGCTAAACTTGGAGGCCAAGCAAGAGAGGACGTGACCAGAGGCTATATAAACACCCATATGACGTCCAAGACTAGAACAAGCTACAAACAAGGGGGAGAGTTAGGCCATAGGAGCTGCTACACATCGCCAGGAGACCACCGGAGTTGAAGAGCCACCAAATTGAACAGATGTAGTCTAGTCGGATAGGGACCCTGCATGGTGCACTACACCAGAGCTAGGAGAAGTAGAGTCATGTACCTTAGGAGTCGCCAACGACACATCAAGGCGGTGCTGATCGGCGCACCAGTTGATATAAGTTATCGATCTTTATGTTATCTATCTTAATTCTATCCTTGGCTGTAATTTGTGTTCGTCTGGATTGATTGATCTTACATGTACTTATTCAATTGCTCAGTTCTAGGCTAAGTATTTAGATACTCTCTTAATCATGGTGATTAGGCTCGTATTTGGATCTTGTATGAATCATGATTGCTTGATGATGCTAGGGTGTGGTTTAGTTGTGACAGAGCTAAGCTTGTGCAGCACTTTTAGATAGTCAAGTAGGGTTAAGATACTCGCGCGATTAAGGGTTTTCTGTCAGCAGCGATAAATCGGGAGCCGCTCGGAAAGCAGGGTGGTCTTGCTCATCTTCGATGTTTACCGATTGTTTCAAATGTCATGTAAACTAGGATTAAGATGATAACGACTACTGCTTCAGTGCCGATCGGCACACCAGTTGCATCGACCGGCACAGCCTTTCTCCGACTACTAGATGCATATAGGCTAACTCCAGGTGATACTCCTTGATCGATGTGTATGCTCCTACTCTCATAAGTCTTAGCTAACTAAGTATCGGGCGCACTTTGGCCCAGGTAAGCCTTCGCGCCGATCGGCGCATCTGTTGAGCCGATTGGCGCAACCTTCAATTTTCACTTCTTTTCATGCTCACGTATGTGTAATATGTACTTTATGATAGGATTGATTTGTTAGATGAAATAGTAAACTCTAAACACGATTCTCTCATGATCCCTGTGGATTTGATTATATCTTAGAATACTCAAGAGGAAAAAGTGCTACAATATACACCGTCCTCTTGCGGTATATAAGTGGGTGCGTAGCTACGACCAACACACACCAAAATGACTTTTGGTACTACTTCCCATGACTTTGTGTACTCTTTTGCATAATACTACATAGGTAAGTTGTTTACAAATGCAATATCTCAAATTGTGGCTCACTTATATCATTTGCTTTGAAGAGAGGCTATCAGCCCAATACACTACGGAAAAATCAATATTTGTCGTGTGCCTGAAACTTTATCATGTGTTTTGTTTCATGCATATGGCAAAGATGGTGGTTTGCCATATGCTAAATTAAAACACACGGTAAAATCTTTACCGTGTGTAAAAAAAGATTGACACACGGTAAAGATGGTTTTTGCCGTGAATTTTTTTTTACACATGATAAACACCTTCTTTGTCGAGTGTTTTTTCCAAACACTCGGCAAAATATATATTCAAATTATATTTAAAACTATAAATTAATTCAAATTAAAAAATTTTGACCTACAAAGTTGTATAACTTTTGAAGACTTACAACTTGTATTTTGATCATTTATTCATTACTCAATTCAATCCAAAATATTGTTCATAAAATCTAATAGTCTCATACAGTTTTATAAAACATTTGATGTGACATATAAGATTCATGAATAATATTATTACCACTTTGTCAAATGAATCAATGACCAAAAAAAAGTTGTAGATCTTAATAAGTTATACAACTTTATAGTTCAACACTTTTTTATTTGAAATAATTTAGTCAATAAAAAATACGTTGGAAAATATATAAATAGGTCTATGTTGAGTTTTTTTTTTCTGGGTACACGGCGAATATGGTCTTTTTCATGTGCCATATATAGGGCACATGGCAAATGTGGTCTTTACCGTGTGCCCGACATAAAGCATATGGCAAAGAGGTAAAATGTAAAAAGAGCAAACACGGGGTGTAGTCACAAATCAATGTGTGGTGCAGTGGTAGGGGGCTCTACGCACGAAGGTGAGGTCCCGGGTTCGAATCTTGGCGGGCACACTTTGCCGCGTAGCACGCGAAAAAATGCTGTGACTTGCGACTTGCGGGTGGGGTTCTTGGAACCAAAAAAAAATTTTGCTGTTTTTTTAGGTTTTTTCTAGATTTATATTTTGCCGAGTGTATTTTGACACACGGCAAAGCCTTTGTCATGTGCCTGATAGGATGTACACGGCAAAGTCGGCTTTGCCAATGGGTGTTTTGCCGTGTGCAACCAACGGCAAAGATTTTGTGGTGGGTATTTCCAATTTTGCCGTTTGTATTGGTCACATGACAAACCTCTTCTCTTCTGTAGTGATAGGTAAGTTTTTGTATGATAAGGGTACTTTAGGTACAAAGTATAGGCTCTATGTGATAAGTGGGGTGCCTCGGAATGACCATACGAGCCCAAGAGCGATGAGTAAGGTGATAATTATGATTTAGATTTTATATGAGACAATGTGTATTATTGAAACTGTGTCCATTTGTGAGATGTTCTTATTGACTATTTTGTGAATAAGAATTATGTATGAAATGCTATGATTTGTAGATATTCTATTATTTTTGTATACAGGATGTTATTGATATATATATTATTATTTTCATGAAAAAGAAATAGCGGCGGGTGGAAACTTGAGCCGCCGCTACAAACTCAATATATAGTGGCGGGCCATGTTTCCACCCGTCACTACAAAGTTAATATATAGTGGTGGTTCATGTTATTTCCTTCCGTTAAAAAGTCCATATATTGTGACGGGTCATGTTTCACCTGCTGCTACAGAATGTTCAAGTACCAATGGTTCGAGCCACTGCTATAATTTCGTATTTTTAGAGCGGATACCAGGACTATTTGACTGGTCGCTACAGTGTACATTTCTTGAAGCCGGTGGTCCATACTTTGCTCATTCTTGAGGTTAACGCCTTTGCTACTATATTTAAGCATATGAAAATGTCAGGTATGACCAGGAATAATGACATACTGTGTCCTTATATGCAATACTTGCAAGCAAAAAATGATAATCATTTGAAATTACTGAAAAAGGTCATACCTTAATTTACGCACAATGTAGGAAGATAGCAACGGTCTGCTGCATTGTATCTGGGTGGAACAAACCTTGATTTGACTTCTCTCACCGTTTCATGAGCTTTGTAATTAACAAAAGGTAAAGAAGAAGGAAAAGAGGATGTTGAGCAGGCAAAAAGGATTTTGCCAGGGACGGTTTACATATATCTGCCTTGCAAGAAAATAGCAGTTGTCACAGTGAACTCCTTTCTGTTGATCGTGTGTTGCTATGTTATTGTCTGCCCGTTAATCTTCATTTGACGTAGCATTGATAGTTACCCCAGTTTGAATTCCCATTGTAGATTTGGATTCCCACTCTGCAGCCGCTGATAACAGGATTAGTGCATTGATGCATATTCCTGAACAACAATGTTATAGGTCCAATCCTATTTGGTTAGGTGGATTTTTCATTCTTGGATGGAGGCACTCGACAGTAACGATGCGACTCCTCCCATGTTAAGATGAGCACACGATGGAGGTCATTAGCCATCTTGTGTCATGTTTGTCTCCTTAGTCTCTTCCCTTCACTCTGTCCATATCCAATCCATTTTCCACAACCCCTGCCTCGTCCATCCACCTCCCCTTGTATCCCTCATCTCATCTCCTACACCTCCAGTGGCTGGCAGCATCATGTCGCCTCGCCGGGCCGCCCGTTCATCCCACCGCGACTCCTTCAACCCCACCCATCAGTTCGCCTTCCCGTCCCTGTCTACCATTCTCGATCACCATGATGGGCGGTGGCACCCTCACCACCGCACCACGCTGCCAGGCACATCTGCCTCCCGAAGTACTATGGCTAAGGAGGAAGAGAGAGTTAAAAAAAAAAATGGGAGTTGCTAATTTTCAGCTGACTAAAAGTTTAGGTAATTTTCAGTCACCTCTTTAAGCCATTAGATCTAGATCCAACAGTTTACAATTATTATACAAAAAATCCTATAAAAGAAAAATTGAAACACAAAGTAACAAATCATCAACTAAAAGCTTTCAATCGATTGAAGGCTAGAAAATATGTAAAAAAAATAATCCTCATGAACATTCCTAGTCCTTCCAGATTAATCACATATCATAATTGTATTGCCTCCTCAAAGTTTGAACGGTATTCAAGTAAATCTTAATAAAACAATGTGAACAGAAACATATCCTATTAAATTTACACCCTTCTAGATTTGGAACAGATGAAAATACATTGTTGCCCTCAATATTTAAGTACTTTCATCAATATTTAAATACCATTTGGGATGTACCTTTAATTTTAAAACGTTAGATTTGAGTCAATGGATGTTCCATATTATTCATAAACACTGTAAAAGATCTCCAACAACATACCCTAGGTCAGTAAAATATTATTATGTATAAACATACATACTTCCTAGCTTTCAATCAACTGAAAGCTTTCAGTCAATGATTTGTTACTTTGTGTTTATTTTTTCTTTTATAGGACTATTTGTATAATAATTGTAAGCCATTGTATCTAGATCTAATAGCTCAAAGAGGTAACTAAAAATTAGCAAATCCCATAAACATAATATATATAATTTGTTTATTAGAATCATAGAAAAAGGTATGACTCAACTAGTTTACCAACTATGGTTAGTTTACATGTATGGAGGTCACACCTTCAATTCCTAGTGATCGCTAGTTTTTAATCAGCTTTTTAACGGCATACTCTTAGAAAACATTCCATGTCCGCCACTACGCATTGGCCATCTTTCTTTTTGGAGCACTTTTGTGTTTAGCCCGGACCTCCACTGCACCATAGCATTTGTTGGGACACGATTGGGTTGCAAACACTCCATGGGCCTTGTGGACCGGTGAGTTAGATGTCCATGGTGTGACGAAGTTGGATTAGAGCTATCGCCCATATATATGTTGCTACCCCAACATTTGAACCATTGTCCAAACTTTTCCCCGTGGGCTTTTATTTAAAGTGGACAAGTCTCGCTATGATTATTTAGAGTTCCATACAATGCAAACAACCATTAGGAAAAGAAGACTCACCAAAATAACTGCACAATGTTTAATTTCTCCATCCAATGGTTTAATTTGCAGTCATGGTATCCTGTTGGTCCCGCTAAAATCATGAATATGGGAACCAAAGAGTATGGTGAATTGGTAGTTTTCGTGTTTCATAGGTGAAATAAACAAATCTCTTCACTACCACAAATAGGCTCTATAGCGGCGGCAGCCCAAAGGCCACAGTGGCGCGGCCCAAAGTGAGTCGCCGCTACAGAGCCTAGGGGGGCCTGCCGCGGTTTAAGCCGCCGCTACAGAGCCCCCTATAGTGGCGGTTGATATTGTCAACCGCCGCTATAAATGGCCCAACTTTATAACGGCGGTTGACAATGTCAACCGCTGCATTTAGGGCATAATAGCGGTGGTTGAAAATTTCAACCGTCGCTATAAAGTGCCCAGCCTATAAATACCGTGTTCCGACAGCTCCTACGTTCACTCGAACAGTGGCGGCTCGAAAATTTGGGCAAATCACGAAAATCAAGGAGAGAAGGTTTTGAGTTTGTTTTTTTTTTTTTGCAGAAATTTGATCTTTGAGATAAGGGAAACTCATCCCATTGGATTTTTTGTGTTCTCATTTTGAAATCAAGTAGAATTTTGTGGTTTAAGTTTGTTAGGTTTTCATCAAATTTTGGCTAAATTCGTTTGATTTGGATGGTTCTATTTGGATATAGTTGAAGTTTATGAAGGCATACATCATCTCTTTTCATCACTATACAAAAAAATTATTATATCTAGCTTGTTTTATGTCAATGGAAATCTAGATCTAGTTTGGTTTTTAGAAGAGAGAGAAGGTAGTATTAGGGCAAGAGGGATGCTAATTATTATATTATTTCTTGATAAAAATTAGATAATATATAAAATAATTTTGATGCTTGTTTGATTTTACCTTGCATAATATTTCTCACTTAATGTATATTATATTTCAATGTTTAAATATTTAGTGAATATTTAAATTTTTTGTTACACATAATTAATTATTTAATTTCTAATATTTTGGACAGATTATGGTAAAATTTAAATAATATATAAAATAATTTGATGCTTATTTGATTTTACCTTGCATAATATTTCTCACTTAATATATATTATATTTCAATGTTTAAAAATTTAGTGAATATTTAAATTTTTTGTTATTAATTAATTTTTGATTTTCTGTTCAAGGTCGTTCGCGATGGATAGATCTTGGATGTACGAGGTACCTAGACCGAGTCTAATATTTTTATGAGAAGTTTCTAAATTCATCGGAGCGGCCGCAGAACATGCTCGAGATGAACGGACGACTGATATATATTGTCCGTATTTTGATTGCAAGAATCAGAAGCTGTGGAATGATATAGAAGTAATAAAGTCACACTTGGTGCAGAGGAGTTTTGTTGAGGGGTATACGAGATGGATAAAACATGGTGAGAACTGTGTGGTCGATATGGAATTTGATGAGCATATTAAAGTTGAAGTCCAGGCTATCAATTCGCCTCGTGCAGATGTGATGGATTCGCTTGGTGAAGCTGATTTTGATGTTGAGGAGTTGTTGTGTCACATTGAGCCGCAGGTGTTGATCAATGCTAGTACAACTAAAGGGCTTGATAATTTTCATAGAATAGAGAAGGCATCAAAAGATCCATTATATGATGAATCTAAGGGATGTGGTAAAGAGTTCACCGTGTTGTGTACTATACTTGAGCTGATGAAGCTGAAGGCCATGCATGGTTGGTCGGACGCTAGTTTCATGGATTTGTTGGAACTTATTTCTGATACGCTGCCGAAGCCCAACTTGTTGCCAAGGACAACATACCTTGCTAAGAAGCTGATTTCCCCACTTTTGTTGGGCGTTCAAAAAATTCATGTGTGTCCAAATCATTGTATATTGTATCGCAAGGAGCATCAGGACGCTGTAAGATGCCCAAGGTGCAAATGCAGTCGATACAAGAGGAACAACGATTGTGGCGCCGATGGAGGCGTGAAGAATACAAGTAAGGGGAGAAAGAACAAAAGGAGTTCCATCGTCGATGACAGTGATGACAGTAAGGTTCCTGCCTTAGTCATGTGGTACTTATCCTGACAGTTGATCGCATCAGACGCTTTTTCGCCAAACCTAGGGATGCGGCAATGATGACATGGCATGCACGCGAGGGAGACGGTAAGCTCAGGCATCCCGCAGATGGAACACAGTGGAAAAATTTTGATGAGGATCATCGAGACTTCTCTAATGAGAAAAGGAACCTACGGTTTGCATTGAGTACAGACGGGATGAACCCATTCGATCAAATGAGAAATCCGCATAGCACTGGGCCAGTGATACTAGCAATGTACAACATTCCACCATGGTTATGCCATAAGCGTAAGTACCTACTACTGACCACTCTTATATCTAGGCCCAAAGAACCTGGTAACGACATAGACGTGTTCTTAGTACCATTGTTCGAAGACCTGTAGAAACTATGGTTGGAGGGGGTCCGTATATGGGATGAGTATCTAAGAGAGTATTTCATGCTCAAAGCAATTATTTTTTGCACGGTAAGTGATTCCCCGACACTAAGGGCGTTGTTGAGACAGGTCAAAGGAAAGGCGGCATGTTTCGTATGCGTTGATGATACATCTCATGTGTACCTTCCAGCATCTTAGAAGCTAGTGTATATCTGAAGCCACCGATTCTTACCAGCAAAACACAGGTATCGCGCGATGGCTAGACACTTTGATGGCGAAGTTGAGAACGATATAGAGCCTCGCCGTTGTACAGGCAGGGTCATGTTTGACCTTGTTAAAAACATCAGTGTTGTTTTTGGGAAGCCGGTGAAGGGAGTCAAAAAGGCAAAAGGTCTCACGCCATTTAAGAAGAAATCCATTTTCTACGAATATTTCAATTATTGGAAAGATTTGGAAGTGAATCATGCATTCGACTGGATGCATATTGGGAAGGGTGTATTTGACAGTAGTAGCGGACTTATACTCGACCAACCCGGTAAGACAAAGGATGGACTCAGCGCACGTAGAGATCTTGTAGTGATGGGAATAAGACCAGAGCTCCATCCGCAAGAAAGAGCAAATGGAAAGTACTTTCTCCCCCCGACAGCCTACACACTTATGATTGAGGAGAAAAAAGCATTCTGCAAGTGCCTCAGTGGGATTAAAGTAGCGACGGGTTTCTCATCGAATGTCAAGAATCTTCTAAACATGGAAGATTTAAGATAAGTGGGTACAACACTCATGATTGCCACATAATGCTTTCGGTGTTTCTCCCTATTGCTATTAGAGCTGTTAAATCACCATAGCTGAAGTTGGCTGTAACTCGCCTTTGCTACTTCTTTAACGCGGTATAGAAGAAGGTGATAATTGAAGACGAGTTAAATGACCTACGGACCCACATGAAAGAAACAATGTGCATACTTGAGATGGTCTTCCCTCCATCCTTGTTTGATACGATGGAACACTTCATGATTCATATTGTTGACCAGATCTCTGCATTGGGCCCTGTCTACCTACATCAGATGTTTTCATTTGAGAGGTTCATGTATGTATTGAAACGCTATGTACGTACTCGTTCACATCTAGAGGGTTCTATGATCGAGGGCTACACAACTAAAGAGATCATTGAATGTTGCTCAGATTACATTAATGATGGTAGCAGATCAATTGGACTCCTCGTGTCTCGTCATGAGGGTAGATTATCTGGAAAAGGTACGAAAGGACGTAGATCGTTCATTGACCGTGCCTTCAAACGAGTGGACCAAGCACATTTCAGCGTATTGCAACAGACGCAGATTGTGGGACCGTACTTTGAGAAACATCTGTTAGAGCTCCATCAGAACAACAAGGATGCGACGGATAAATGGATCATAGACGAGCACAAGCGCTCGTTCACATCATGGTTTAGGTCCCTAAACCTTCCAAGTGGCGAGTCTGTGGAAGAGAAAATGTTGAGAAAGTTAGCTAACCGCCCAAGAAGAACCGTGGTTACCTTTCAGGCATACGACATCAATGGTTTTACCTTCTACACCCAACAGAAGGATAAAGAAGAGCAAGTGTCAAAACAACGGTGTACGAGTAGAAGCCATTGATGAAGAGGACCAGGCGACCTCGTATTACGGGTACATTGAGGAAATATGGGAACTAGACTACGGTGCAAATTTACAGGCTCCCATATTTAAATGCAAATGGGTGAAGCATCCTAATGGCATCGAGGTAGATGAATATGGTTTCACAATTGTTGATCTTAATAATGTTGGTCACAAAGATGACCCTTGGATACTTGCCAAGACCGTGGAACAGGTGTTTTATGTACTTGATCCAAAGGACAAAAAGAAATACATTGTTGTTCCAGGTAAACAAAGAATCATTGGAGTGGAGAATATGAAAGATCGAGATGACTACAATCAATATGACGAGGTGTCATGTTTCATAGATCCAAAAAAAATTAAAGTCTTAGAATCAAGACTCTCATTTGCTGGTAGAATGCCCTACATGCACACCGATCACTGCCAAGGAAAAGTCGTTCAAGGCTAACTCAAGCATCATATAATTTTATTTTATTAAGTACCTTTTATTATTTGAACCTTGTATTATGTTCTATGTAATTTATGCTTATTTGAATATAAAGATTATGTAACTTATTTAAAAAAAGAGGACTAATACTATAATTTTTAAATAGAGGACTAAGATTGTGTTTCTACTAAATGACTAATATATTTCAAAATTAATAATATATTTCTTAATGAATAATATATTTCTAAATAATATATTGCTAAATGACTATGTAACTTTTTTGAATATAAATATTGTGTAACTTATTTTGTTAAGCATCATGTAGTTTGAAGTTTTAGGGGCTAAAAGGTAAATATAAAAGAGTTTAGGGACCAATTCATAAAATGACAAGAACTAAAGTGTAAAAATATTAGGCCTAACTATAACTAATAAAAAGTATAGGTTGTTTCTACAAAATTTTTATTAATTTTGGGACCTAACATTATTTTTTATTAAGTACATGGGCCTAATTTTTATTAAGCATGAATAATACAATATAAAAAAAACAGCACATCTTTTTAACGGTGGCTCACAAAGCCAACCGCCGCTACTCCTTTTTAGCGGCGGCTCACAAAGCCAACCGCCGCTATTCCTTTTTAGCGTTGGTTGGCTTTGTGAACCGCCGCTAATAAGGACTCCCCCCTATATTAAGCAATGCGCGGTGGGCCCCTAACCCTAATCCCGTAGTTTGCTTTCCTACGCCGTGAGGCTGCCCTATTCCGCCACCATCTTTGTCCCCGAGCACCGCCACCGCCGGCCTCCTCCCTGAGTGCCTCGACGGTCCCACGCGAGCCTTCTCGTCCTTCACCAAGCACCGCTGCCACGCCCCCCCCCCCACCTCATCCCCAAGCACCGCCGCCATCAGCCCCCTCGTCGCCCCCGAGCACCGCCGCCGCCGGCCTCCTCCCCGACGCCTCCTCCCTGACGCCTCTGCGAGCGCCACCGTGTGTGCTCTCCGACGCCTCCCCAAGCGAGCCGTTTCGTGTCCTCCTCCCCGATGCCTCTACACCAGGTGCGCCCGGCCCGTTCCCCTCTCCCTCCCCCCCCCCCCCCCCCCCTCCTCTCTGAGCTTCATCGCCGTAGGTACGAGCCACCCTCCTCATCCTCCCCTCTCCCCTCCTCTCTGATGCCCTCCTAGCTCTGTGCTCTTGTGCTCTGGGCTCTGTGCTCTGTGCTCACGTGCTCTGTGCTCTATGCTCACAGCTACCTATATATGTTAAATGCTTACTATGATCTTGTGCTCTTGTGCTCAAGTGCTCTGTGCTCTTGTGCTCTGTGCTACCTATATATGTTAAATCCTCTTGTGCTCTTGTACCTATATATGTTAAATGCTTACTATGATCTTGTGCTCTTGTGCTTAAGTGCTATGTGCTCAAGTGCTCTGTGCTACCTATATATGTTAAATGCTCTGTGCTCAAGTGCTCTGTGCTCTGTGATCTTGTGCTACCTATATATGTTAAATGCTTACTATGCTTACTACCACATTTTTCTTGGATCATGATGTAGCATCTACTGTCTATTTAGGTAAATATGACAATTCACTTTCTAATGATCATGCTCATATGCTCACTGTCATGCTCACTATAGTTGCTTATTTTCTGAATGTGGTATTTCTTTTGCTTCCATTTCTGAATCTGTTAGCTGTCCTATATGCTTAATTTTTTGCTCACTGTCATGCTCACTATAGTTGCTTATTTTCTGACTGTCGTATTTCTTTTGCTTCCATATCTGAATCTGTTAGCTGTCCTATATGCTTACTTTTTTGCTCAGTCATGCTCACTATAGTTGCTTATTTTTTGAATGTGGTATTTCTTTTGCTTCCATATATGAATCTATTAGCTGTCCTATATGCTTACTTTTTTGCTCACTGTCATGCTCACTATAGTTGCTCATTTTCTGAATGTGGTATTTCTTTTGCTTCCATATCTGAATCTATTGCTCGTACTTAGTGCATAAAAAGTCTGGAGAGAATGCTTGTGTGCACCTGGTGCACACAAGCATTCTCTCTAGGCTTTTATTTAGTAAATTACATATAAAAAAGTCTGGAGAGAATGCTTGTGTGTACTGGGTGCCATAGTCTCTCTGTACTTATTATTTACTTGTGGCCATATATATGCCATATTACTTACTGCCCTATAGTCTCTCTGCCCTATCGGCTTTTATGTAGGCAATCGATGCTCAATGATGAAAGCGGGCTAAGTGAGGCTAGTGTGGCGACATGGACCATATCCTAGGATATTGGATACATGCTGCTATACAGGTCAAGGATCTTAGAGCGTTGGAAGGCCGTTGATTCGGCAACCCGCACTGAGAGCAAATTTTGATTTTTCTATTCTTCTCCTTGTCTCTTTGTACTACTTATCTATTCTACGTAGGCACTCGACCTATGCTCAATGATGAAAGCGGGCTAAGTGAGGCTAGTCCAGCGACATGGACCATATCCTAGGATATCGGATATATGTTGTTGTACGAGTCAAGGATCTTAGAGCGTTGGAAGGCTGTTGATTCGACAACCCGCACTGAGAGCAAATTTTGATTTTTCTATTATTTTCTTTTATTTTCTTTGTCTCTATGCTCAATGATGAAATGTGCATACTCCTTATTTTCTAACTTAGTCGTCATATCTAACATTAGTTGTCAAAGTCTTCTCATCATGATGGACAATATGCCCTCTCAAGAGGAAGACGCCCTCAAGGCACACTCACAAGTGAGGTCGTGTTCAGACGATGAAGGATCAAGCGGACATTGGGAAGAACCAGAAGATCCGCATCCTCCATTACCAAAGGAACATCGATTGGGGAGCCCGAATCCTGATTTTGTGCCTCAAGATAAGGTATCTTGTCAAAGTTGGGAAGAACCAGAAGATCCGCATCCTCCATTACCAAAGGAACATCGATTGGGGAGCCCGAATCCTGATTTTGTGCCTCAAGATAAGGTATCTTGTCAAAGATAATTCTCTCATTTGTTCAACTAATTTGTAAACTAAAATCTACTACTTATATCCTAGGGCCCCCAACGAAGTGCCCGTCAGCTATTTGCAGCTGAGGCTGTGACAGACGAGGCCCTCGAGCAGCAAGTGGAAGAGGTGCCTGCCCAAGTTGCCACACAGAAACGCAAGCGCGGTCAGCGCTCCGCGAACAAGGCAGAGGGCATCTACGAGGTTACTGCACTAGACCCCAAAGATGGAGAACCGATTGAACCCGCTGGTGTCAACGCCAAATGGCGGAACCGTTGCGGCAAAGTCATGAGGGACCATTGCAAAATCACGTGGCAAGATTGGCGCCAAGTCCCGGATGGCAGAAAAGATGATATGTGGGCTGACGTCACGGCAACCATCCGATTCCAACCAGCAGATCTCGAGAGAGCCAAGAAGGCCACAATGTCCACTCTCAATCACATCTTTTAAGATTACAAGTCCAAGCTCAACTGCCAATACGTCAAGAAAAATCAAACCCCATTCGACAAGCATGGAAATATTAGTCAGCAGGAATAGGATGAGTTTATTGAGCAGAAGACGAGCAGTGCTTCAGAGGAGCTCAGTGAAAAGATGGTTGAGTTAAACAAGCAAAACAAGTTCAAGGCACGGTTAGGTCCGGGCGGATATAAAAAGAAGATTCCAATTTGGAGAGAGCAGGAAGCCAAGCTCCGCGCGGAAGGAAAACCTGATCCATTGCCAAATACCAATGAGCGTACCAGGAACTGGGTGTATGGTCGCTCTGAGTTAACTGAAGAAGGAGAGATCATTGTGAAGGATCACGCGACGAGTGAAGTCATGCAAGCCTTGAAAGGCCCCATCGCGGTGCAGATGGAGGCTGGTCTGTTTACACCGGAGTATCACAAGGATGAGCTAGCGAAGGCTATTGGGACCAAAGAACATGGTGGTCGGGTACGAGGAGTGTCATCATCGGCAACATGGAAAGAAGGTTTCTCTGAAACATCCTCACACCTCTACAAGAAGCATAAATTGCATAAGAAAGAGCAAGAAGATAAAGCCAAGGAGGATTGGAGGCGACAACTTCTTATGTTTGCTATCGATAAAGAAAGCGGTCGTTTAGACCCCAACCTGCAAGCTGTGATGGATGCCTTCATACGTGATTCATCCACATCCACGCAGCCATCCGTCTCCATGCAACCATCAGTCTCCATGCAATCAAAAACGGATGACATCACAGAGGATACTCCTTGCGAGTTGCATGTGCCATTTGGTTACAAGGGCAAGATGATGAAGGTTGCATTGGGCACGGCATTTCTAGGAGAGACGCTCTATAATAGGGATATCCCCTCAGGTTACGTGATGAGGACATCACTCCTATGGATACACACAACACTCCTCCAAATCTGGACTTGCAAGGTCCAATGACTAGAGCTCGTACACGACAACTAAATTTAGAGGTGAGCTCGTTCCTACGTTCTTCGCTATATGTTACTTTTGAGAATGGTTTGCTACCTAATGATTATTTTATGATTAGAAACCATGGAGAGGATCAGGAGATGATGGGAGAAGGATTTGGAAACGTGGAGGGCCAGCAAGGGCTTGGAAGCCAAAGTGGAGGCCCAATCAAAACCGACTTCGAGTCTGTTTCGGGGCCCAGGACCAGTCTGTACTAAAACGGTCGCCCAGGACGCATACGGACTCGGATTTGGACGTTCTACATATGCACGGAAAGATAAGGAGAAGACCTTTCTAATGCCGCCGGCCTCATGTCAAAATTCATCCGGAGTCATCGGGAATCGTCAAAACAAGAGAGAGTCCAGAATCTGTGTCGGTGCTGCATTGCTTATTTTTTGTCTTTGGGCCTTGTATCTAGTTGAGCCCAATTCGGGGCGCGTCCAGAGGGTCTTGCACGACCCTAGGGTCTTTATATACAGCCACCACCGCACCATTAGGGTTCGGGTTTTGCTTAGATCAATTCTGTTCATAAACAGTTTCGCCGTTCATCGGTTTGTGAGACCCCAACTTCGAGAGTTTAATCATACATCTGCAATTGTGTTGCATTATTCGTTGTTCTTGCTTGTGTTCTTGATTCGCAGGCAGGGATTAGCCTTCTCGGCGAGGTCAATCGTCTTTTGGACGGTTGATAACCAGAGGAGACGTCGTGCTGCGATTGCGGGGTTTAGAACGTGCTGTTCTGAAGCCGGATCGATTTGTGTGTCGCCTCCGACCAAATCAACTTACCAAGAACCTTTCGGAAGATCGGGAACCCTTGTCCACATCAAGTGGTAATCAGAGCTTCAGGTGCACCGTCAGGTTCATACTACCCTTTAGTTTTGTTTTCGTGTTCTTCCTATCGTCCACTGAAAATACCAAAAAAAAATTTTCCCCGCCCATAACCACGTGTTTAGCCTTTGCATATTTCAATTTCAGAGTCCGTAGTGTTGAGTTTGTGCCCTAGTTCTTGTTTAGTCGCTGGTTTAGTTTGTGTTTTTGTCGTCAGTAGTGTTTCCCTTGCAACCCTAGCCGCCATCCCCCTCACCATCCTCGGTTTTGTCGGCTTTGTGTGCTAGGGTTGATTGATCAACACGCCCACCCTAATCCCACCCTAAACCTACCCTCACCACCTCGGACCAATTTTCATAAATTCCACTTTCCGCTGCATCCACCTCGCCAAAAAAACTCCCTACCCGACCCCAAGCCCGACTCGGATTTCACTGAAACCACCGGGTTCTTCAAAACCGATTCCGACACCCCTTCGGTAAAACAGGCATAACTTTTCGCTCGGTTGTCCGTTTTGGCTGAAATTTTTACAGGAGATTCTAGACGAAAAGTTGGGCATACCCACACTCGGCTATGCCCTGTGTGCCCTCGTCAAAAAATTCAAAAAAAATCGGGAAGATAAAGAAAAAATTCATTCAAGTTGAAACCCGACGTTTTCTGAAACTTCAAGATTTTCTGTAGGCCACGTCCTAGCTCGGTTTGAGCTGAAATTTTTTGTGGTTTCTCCCTCTTTGCTAGTCAGTTGGAAAAAAATATCAAAAAAATAAAATAAAAAAAAAAGAAATTTGGGATTCCTACTAGTGCTCCATCTAGCCCCCTGAAATTTCTGAGTTTGGCTGTTTTACACTAAGCCCCCTGTTATCGGCTGTGTCCCTTTGTCTCCTTGTTTCTTCTTTGCTCTCACTACTGTTCTAGGACATAGTTAGACCAGCAACTAGGGACAAGTTACTTGGGCACTTATTCAGCTTTACTATCTGTTTTTGATTTGTGTGCCACTCATATATACATATTTGGCCTTCCTAGCTCTACATACTTCTTCTGGACAGCACATAGGTTATTTGGTAACCCTTGCAATCGTGGAACACTTCTCCCTGGTATCCTTCGCTTTGTTGTTTTCAGAACTTTGTAAGAGCTTTGCAAGAAGCTTACTTTTGCTGTGTTGAGAGGCACCACTGCTTAGTAGTTTTGTAGGGATAACCTTCACTTTTTTGTTTCCTGTTTTGGTGTTTCTGATGTCAGGAAGCGACGGGGAGGGTGCTTCACCCTCAAAATTGGATGAGTGCGTGAGCCAAAATCAGTTACAGAAGGCTTTGCAGGCGGTTCAGAGTGATTTGGCAGAAACGATCACCAGGGCCGTCACCGACGCCGTCACCAAGCTTCACCTGGGAGAAAGCATTGAGCGGTTGGATAAGAGAGTCTCTAAGTTAACCGATCAGGTTGTCGAATTGGAGACCGCTCACAAGACCAACAACAACAACAACAACAACAACAACAACAACAACACCAACAACAACACCAACAACGACGTTGAAGGCGATCATGATGAAGCAACGGTGTATAAGGCTGATGGCACCGTCGATAGGTCAGCTACAAGGACCGCAAGGTTACGACGCCGTTTGCAATGTAACCCTCAAGGTATGGGTGGTTTCCACAACCACACCCGTCGCACACAAGGTAACTATGCTCCAGATGATCCGTATGCTAAAATTAAGTTTTCAATTCCTTCGTTTTCGGGTCAATACGATGGTGATGCTTACCTTGATTGGGAAATGACGGTAGAACAAAAATTTAATGCCCACCTTGTTCCTGAACAACATAGAGTTAGACAAGCCACTAGTGAGTTTAAGGACTTTGCTATTGTTTGGTGGAGTGGTCTAGCTGCTGAAACCGATTTGCCTACTACTTGGGAAGAACTTAAGGTAGAAATGCGTGATCGTTTTGTTCCTCCTTCTTTTTATAGAGAAATTCGTAATAAACTGCAGCGTTTAGATCAAGGAGATAAAACTGTTCAGGAGTATTTTAGTGAGCTTCAGAAGGGTTTGATTCGTTGTGCTGTGGTTGAAAAAGTAGAGGATCAGATTTGCCGCTTTTATTCTGGTTTGAGAAAAGAAATTCAGGACATCCTTGATTATAAAGAATTTTATACCCTCAACCAGTGTTTCCAGTATGCTATGCTTGCAGAGAAAGAATCACAGGGACTTTTCCAGGCTTTTGAGGAGTACAGCAAGTCCAGGAATTTCTACCCACCACGGCCGACGGGGACTTCGGGGCTGCCCAAGCCATCTTTCCGGCCGCCCCCACCAGCTAGTGTTGTTTCTGCAGCACCAAGATCAGCCCCTGCCCCTTCTACGCGCTCAGGTAAAAATTCTGTGCAGGTACCGGCTAGTAGTGCCTCCTCTGTTGCTTCGACGGGACGCACTACAGGGATTCAGTGCCACCGCTGCCATGGTCTTGGCCATGTGCAGAAAGATTGCCCAAGTAGGCGGGCATATGTGGCGACAGATGATGGCGGTTACATGAGCGCCTCCGATGTGGAGGATGAGGAGGAGGATGTCGCTGCCACCAGCGGTGACCTCGTCCTTGGAGGCGGAGATACCACGGGCTATATGAATATTATTGTGCAGCGTGTGCTTAGCACACAAGTCCAGCAACCCGAGATGATGCAGCGACATAACTTGTTCCAGATTTTCTTCGTCATCAAGAACCGTCGGGCACGTGTCATCATTGATGGAGGAAGCTGCAACAATTTGGTGAGTTCTGATGTGGTTAAGAAGCTTGATTTGACCACACGCCCACATCCACATCCATACTACATTCAGTGGTTAAATGACTCTGGAAAAGCTAAGGTAACACAAACTTGCAGAGTTCCTTTTTCCATTGGTTCCTATGTGGATTCTGTTGATTGTGATGTTGTACCCATGCAAGCTTGTTCACTTTTATTGGGTAGACCTTGGGAATTTGATAATGATGCTGTACACCATGGTAAAAGTAATAAGTACACTTTTATGCATAAAGGAACTAAAATTACTTTGTTACCAATGACCCCTGCTGAAATTGTACAAGCTGATTTAGAACGAGCTGCTAGTTTGAAAAATAAACGCCCTGAAATTCAGCAACCTGTTAATTCTGCTTCTACACCAAGTAATGTTAATGATTCTTCATGTTCTAAGGGTGCTGCAATTAAATTACAAGGTCGTTCATGTCTTGCCACAAAATCTGAGCTTGCTGAAATTTCTACTGATGATATTTGCTATGCTTTGATATGCAAACAAGCCTTGTTTTTGCTTGGTGATATTGCTTCTAGTGCTTTGCCTCCTGCTGTCACTAACCTTTTGCAGGAGTATGAGGATGTTTTCCCAGCTGAGATACCCCCGGGATTGCCACCTTTGAGAGGGATTGAGCATCAAATTGATTTGATTCCTGGTGCTACTTTACCAAACCGTGCTGCTTATAGGACCAACCCTGAGGAGACTAAGGAGATACAACGACAAGTCCAAGACCTTTTGGATCGTGGGTATGTTCGTCAATCACTTAGTCCTTGTGCTGTTCCTGTACTTTTGGTTCCTAAGAAAGATGGTTCTTGGCGTATGTGTGTAGATTGTAGAGCCATTAATAACATTACTATTAGGTATCGTCATCCTATTCCTAGGCTAGACGACATGCTTGATGAGTTATGTGGTGCTATAATTTTCACTAAAATTGATTTGCGTAGTGGCTACCATCAAATTAGAATGAAACTTGGAGATGAATGGAAAACAGCTTTCAAAACCAAATTCGGGTTGTATGAGTGGTTAGTAATGCCTTTTGGGTTAACTAATGCACCCAGTACTTTCATGCGTTTGATGAATGAGGTTTTAAGACCTTTTATTGGCAAATTTGTGGTTGTTTACTTTGATGATATCTTGATTTATAGCAAATCCACGGATGATCATATGATTCATTTGCGTGCTGTTTTTGATGCTTTGCGAGTTGCACGTTTATTTGGTAACCTTGAGAAGTGCACCTTTTGCACGGATCGAGTCTCGTTTCTTGGCTATGTTGTGACTCCACAGGGAATTGAGGTGGATGAGGCGAAGATTGAAGCCATAAAGAGCTGGCCTGTACCAAAAACTATCACACAGGTGAGGAGTTTTCTTGGTCTTGCAGGTTTCTACCGCCGCTTTGTCAAAGATTTCAGCACCATTGCTGCACCATTGCATGAGTTGACAAAGAAGGGCGTCGACTTCCATTTTGGTAAGGTACATCATGAGTCTTTTGATGCTTTGAAGGACAAACTTACACATGCACCATTGCTGCAATTACCCAATTTTGATAAGACTTTTGAGCTTGAATGTGATGCTAGTGGTATAGGCATTGGTGGTGTTCTGATGCAAGATGGTAAACCTGTTGCATACTTTAGTGAGAAAATTACTGGGCCTGTTTTGAATTATTCCACGTATGATAAGGAACTATATGCACTTGTACGTTCTTTAGAAACGTGGCGTCATTATTTGTTGCCCAAAGAATTTGTTATTCATTCTGATCATGAATCACTTAAGTATATTCGTTCTCAAGGCAATTTGAACCGTAGACATGCTAAATGGGTTGAGTTTATTGAGTCTTTTCCTTATATTATTAAACATAAGAAAGGGAAGGATAATGTGATTGCTGATGCTTTATCGAGGCGATATACTTTGTTGTCTCAACTTGATTGTAGAATTTTTGGACTTGAGGCAATTAAAGAACAATATGTTGTTGATGTCGATTTTAAAGATGTATTGCTGCACTGTAAAGAAGGTCGTGCTTGGCACAAATTTGTGTTGAATGATGGATTCTTGTTTAGAGCTAACCGCCTATGCATTCCAGTTGGTTCCGTTCGTCTTTTGTTGTTGCAGGAGGCGCATGGAGGTGGATTGATGGGTCATTTTGGTGCTAAGAAGACAGAGGATATTTTGGCCACACACTTCTTTTGGCCAAGGATGAGGAAAGATGTTGAGCGTTTTGTTGCTCGCTGCACTACATGTCAAAAAGCTAAGTCTCGATTGAATCCACATGGTTTATACATGCCACTTCCTGTTCCTTCTATTCCTTGGGCGGATATTTCTATGGACTTTATTTTAGGACTGCCTAGGACTAAGAGGGGGAGCGATAGCATTTTTGTTGTCGTGGATCGTTTTTCCAAGATGGCACACTTTATATCATGTCATAAAACTGATGATGCTAGTTATATTGCTGATCTTTTTTTCAAAGAAATTGTATGTTTGCATGGTATGCCTTCTACTATTGTTTCAGATCGTGATGCAAAATTCTTGAGTCATTTTTGGCGCACGCTTTGGAATAAGTTGGGTACAAAGTTGTTATTTTCTACAACTTGTCATCCACAAACTGATGGACAAATTGAGGTTGTGAACCGCACTTTGGGTACTATGTTGCGAGCTGTTTTGAAGAAAAATTTGAAGCAATGGGAAGAATGCTTACCTCATGTTGAGTTTGCTTATAATCGGGCAACACATTCTACTACCAAGGTAAGTCCATTCAAGGTAGTGTATGGTTTTGATCCCCGTACTCCACTTGATATACTTTCTCTACCTATTAATGAGAGAGTTCATATTGATGCTAAGGAGCGTGCTGAATTTATTTTGCAAATACATGAGACCACTAGACTTAGCATTGAAAAGATGAATGAAAAGTATAAAATTGCTGGTAGTAAGGGAAGAAAGGAAGTAAAGCTTGATGTAGGAGATTTAGTGTGGTTACACTTAAGGAAGGATAGATTTCCAGAATTGAGAAAGTCTAAACTAATGCCTAGAGCTGATGGTCCATTCAAAATAATAGAGAAGATTAATGATAATGCATACAAACTTGAGTTGCCTCCCGAGTTCGGGGTTAGTCCTATTTTTAACATTTCAGATTTGAAACCATACTTGGGAGAAGAGGATGAGCTTGAGTCGAGGACGACTCCACTTCAAGAGGGGGAGGATGATGAGGACATCACTCCTATGGATACACACAACACTCCTCCAAATCTGGACTTGCAAGGTCCAATGACTAGAGCTCGTACACGACAACTAAATTTAGAGGTGAGCTCGTTCCTACGTTCTTCGCTATATGTTACTTTTGAGAATGGTTTGCTACCTAATGATTATTTTATGATTAGAAACCATGGAGAGGACCAGGAGATGATGGGAGAAGGATTTGGAAACGTGGAGGGCCAGCAAGGGCTTGGAAGCCAAAGTGGAGGCCCAATCAAAACCGACTTCGAGTCTGTTTCGGGGCCCAGGACCAGTCTGTACTAAAACGGTCGCCCAGGACGCATACGGACTCGGATTTGGACGTTCTACATATGCACGGAAAGATAAGGAGAAGACCTTTCTAATGCCGCCGGCCTCATGTCAAAATTCATCCGGAGTCATCGGGAATCGTCAAAACAAGAGAGAGTCCAGAATCTGTGTCGGTGCTGCGTTGCTTATTTTTTGTCTTTGGGCCTTGTATCTAGTTGAGCCCAATTCGGGGCGCGTCCAGAGGGTCTTGCACGACCCTAGGGTCTTTATATACAGCCACCACCGCACCATTAGGGTTCGGGTTTTGCTTAGATCAATTCTGTTCATAAACAGTTTCGCCGTTCATCGGTTTGTGAGACCCCAACTTCGAGAGTTTAATCATACATCTGCAATTGTGTTGCATTATTCGTTGTTCTTGCTTGTGTTCTTGATTCGCAGGCAGGGATTAGCCTTCTCGGCGAGGTCAATCGTCTTTTGGACGGTTGATAACCAGAGGAGACGTCGTGCTGCGATTGCGGGGTTTAGAACGTGCTGTTCTGAAGCCGGATCGATTTGTGTGTCGCCTCTGACCAAATCAACTTACCAAGAACCTTTCGGAAGATCGGGAACCCTTGTCCACATCATTACGTGCGCGTCACCATGTCAGAAATAGTACTTGGTTATGAGGACAACGAGATCGAATGCCCGATACCTGAGGCGGGTATAGAAACTCTCCAAGATGCCCTCGGCTCTTTCATTATTTGGAAACGTCGTGAAGTTATCCTCTCACCACAAGTTTCTCCACCCCCATTATCTGGGCATGGGTCCTTTTATACGAGCTAGCCAGCCAATACAGGTGGACAACCGTCTCCTATGTCTACGGCAGCCTTGGGAAACAAGCCTCAATCTCCTCATGAGGAAGCCGACTCGACTCACAGTCCTATAATCTATAGTGACAACGAGCCTCTTCCATAGATTGTTCAGCCTCGGGAAACAATCCAAGTCGAGCCTCTATCAAAAGCTACTGCGGCGGTTCAAGTTCAGGCTCCGGTAATCCAAGTCCAGCCAGCGCCAGTCGTCATCAAGGCTTCGGTAATCCCAAAGATGATTACCGGTTTTGACAAAGAGCCAAAGGACCCAAAAGCAAGAAATGATGTTGATAAGTACTTGGCTGGATTGAAAAACGTCTAGCAAGCACCGGTAAGCTCATCATCGAAGAACAAGATCCTCGGGATAAAGTGTCGTACGACGATCACATTTTGGACAATCCTGTGGATGATGTGGACTACCCAACATCGGATTGGGTAAGCCCCTTATATCAAACAACATGTACAAGAACCTGCCATGGGAGATGCGAAAGTTGCATGACTGGTACATGATGGCGTCGAAGGAAGAGGTCACCGCAATCACTTGTAGGATTCCAACTGAGGTGTTCCATGAAGAGGACGATGAACAAACCTTAGGCCTATTTTGGGAGGATGTCCACTTAATGTTTCGCCTAGGCAGGATGGACATCACCTTCATCACCTTGTGGTGCATGTAAGTTTCACGTTCGATCTACTTCGAATTTCAAGCACAATTCAATATCTTACCTTATATCTTTTTTTTGTAGCATGAACTCTTTTTATCAAAGAAAGAGGGTTGATAGAAAAGATTGGAAGGTGGCCTATCTCAACCCGAACCGCATCAACCAAAGCAGTATAAACCCAACGGTAAATCCGGATCACTATCCGGATAAGACACCAACAGAGATAGGTGAAATAAAGGCGGTCATGAGAAATGAAGCAAGGACTCGGATTATAAATTATTTATGCGAGTGCTTCTTGAAATGGCAAGATAGACAATGCATATTAGCCCCCTACAACTTCAAGTAAGTTGGACCACTACTGCCTTCATCATCTATCATATAATGAAGTTAAATCCAATCGTAAGTAACTTGTTGTCAATATTCTTGTAGTGATCATTGGATCTGTTTTATGATAATTCCCAAAAATGGGTACCTTCTCGTGCTAGACAGTCTCGACTATGACAAGAAGTTGTACAGCGACATGGTGGAAGTCATAGATAGGTATCAAATTACTCTATGTGTATATGAATTGATAATGTTAATATCATCTAATGATGCTTTTGTCGACTATTTAGTGCTTACGAGAAATATGTCATAGCGGGAGGGGAATGTCATCCAAGACGAAAAAAGAAGATGTACTTCCGTCATAAGTTTTGGGTAAGATTTATATGCATCACATACATGTCTTTATGGTAGTATCCATCATATAAAGTGTAACTAACTTGTGTTCTCTACTACATAGTGCTTTAAGCAACAAAAGGGTAGTGTGCATTGTGGCTACTACACGTGTGTGCTCGCATCTAGCTCTTCATCTTACCTAGATTATATCGTTGAGGAGTCTAATGAAGAGGTAAGTTGATTTTGTTTATGTTCATTTTACTTTACTCGAATAGTGAAGTTTTGAGATCTCATATTAACATACTCTACTTATGTGACACAGAGGGCCATAAGGGAAAAGGCACAATGGGCTGCAAAGATGAAGAGGAACGCCGAGATCAGAAAGGGTATGATTCCTCAATCACGCATTCACTTGAGTACAAATGACATGTATCTAGTTGTAGCTTCTCTTCGTCGTTTTATGTTGAGAGAGGTGATTAGTCCAGAAGGGAAGTGCTTTGACTCAAATAGTAAACTAGTAACAAAACATAGGTCCCTTTGTGAGCGGGCTGGTTCAAGAGCATCATATGAGCCTAATGTATCAAAAAAAGATGATGACTATGCATTAGGGTTCATATAAAATATTTTGTAAGCTCAATTGAACATTTTGATGACAATGTTGTATATATTCTATGATGAGATGTAAATATCTGTGATGAGATTGTAAATACCTGTGATAAGATGTTGTAAATATCTATGATGAAATTTGTAAATTTTTGTGTATGCAGAATCTGTGATTTCTATATATTTGCTAAATTTTATTTATTTATTTTTTGGAAAATAACAAGTAGCGGCGGTTGATATTGTGAACCGCCGCTACTAATATCCTCTATTAGCGGCGGTTGAAGGTGTCAACCGCCGCTACTGATGGCTTATAATAGCGGCGGTTGACATCTTCAACCACCGCTACTAATATGTCTGTAGCGGCAGTTTGTATGGGTGACAGACCACCCGCCGCTACAAACACATATTTGTAGCGGCATTTGCGTAACGGTGGGGTGGCCTGCCCGCTGCTATAGGCCCTTTCCAACTGCCGCTACAGTGCTTTATTGTTGTAGTGCTTGTATTGAACTTTGTCATTTCGTCTTATAGCATTTAGTGTTCATGGTGGCCAACTATGATGGGAAACTAAATGGGATGGTGTTTTTAAATGTACTCTCACCTGGAAGGAGACAAATGAGCACCTTCTTGAATCCAATTGGGGGCGAGTGAATGTTGATGACATTGGCAAAAGAACAATGTGAACCAATGGAAGACACATAGTTATTGCATTTATGATTAATTATTTTTTCAGAGGAAGGTAACATCATCGTCTACAGCGAAGCACCTATGGTGACTTCATGAAGCTGAAGATTATACCGGCTCAATCTTTCAGAAGCCTTCAAAAGGATTAGATGTGTGTGCATGTGTTCATAGGAGTGAGTACTCATATGTGTATGTGAGTATCTGCACTTGTATTGTGGTTAATTAAAAAAACCATTAGCCCTTCTAAAACAGACTATTAATTAAGGAACTAACACTATTATATATGAAATAAAATATCATATTGTATCCATAGTACCTTTTAGGTACCAGTATCATGGAATATTGTAAAGGTTCTTAAGGGAAAAGGCTTGCACAGGATCATCCAGTACAGTGTTTGATTCACGGTCAGTGTGAATAAAGATGGACTAAGAGGAGAATATTCGCTTAAGATGCTGGATGAATCTATCCGACAAAAATGACCGGATGAGCATGTTTAAATTGTGTAAGTACAATAATTACTAATGTAATTAGATTCTATTAGTGTGGTATAATAATAAATAATATTTATCAATATTATGATTGATTAGCAATAAGATGTTGATTAATATAAGTTAAGAGCTTGATCATACTAAGATTGATGATAATTAGTGTTTTTTACTATAGATTAGAAATTATTATGATAAAATTAAGACTATAAAGTATCATATTGTATTAATTAGTGCATAGTTAATTGTTATTATTTAATAATAAGATATATAATTTCATTATTTGATCTTGTTCTGTCCATTCTTATTCATCCAATCAAACATAAAACTGAATCATCTCATCCGCCCAATTAAATATAAAATTGGATCATTCCATCTAAAAAATTATGAATGAGCATATCCCATCCAACCTTGCTCTCAATACAAACATATCCTAAATGCCTTATGTTTCATACCCGACTCATGCTTGTTATGTGGATTATTAGGAGGACAATCACAACATCTAACAAGGGCAGTTCGATCTATCAGTACGTGATTTAATGGGAGTAAGGAAAATGTGATAACAAGTGTATTGAAAACATGTGCAGATCATCAAAATAAAATTATTTGCCCACATTTGAGACAAAGTTCATCCCTCTACAAAAAAAAGAAAATCAACTCAAAGTGCTTCAAGATTAGTTCTTTGTTAATTTATTTGAGTCATAGGCATGCCGAACTATCAAGAGAGGTAAACATGTCTTATTTGTAGGGATTTGATGTGCTTGAGCAAAACTTAAAAATCTATGAGAGCAAACTAGCCAAAAAGTCCAAAAAGATCCATACCTTTTTGAGCCAAACAGAGAGTGACGGAAGCTCTATCATCCCAGTGATGAAAGTTCCATCGCTTACACTTCCAAGCAACTCAGCCAGCCCAAAAGTGACAGAAGTTCTGTCACAAGAATTTCTGTGGTTCTCGCGAATGTTCTGTGAGCCTTCAATCCATGCCAACCCGAGAGTGACGGAAGTTCCATCTTGAACTGATGGAAGGTCTATGGGTTCTCATGGAAGTTCCGAGAGACTCAGAAAACACCTAACGGCTAGTTTTTGGAGAAGCCCTATAAATAACCTAACCCTTCTCCCGTGGGAAGGGTTGGGCACTTTGACATTCCACTCATTCTTCAACTAGAGCTCTCCCCTCTCACTCCTAGACTTGTTTTTGAGATTCCAAGCAAAGTGAGAGAGATCCAACCACAAAAAGATTGAATCCATCCACTCAAAATCTTGAGCACATCTTTCCCTCCTCAACAAGATTTGATTTACTTGTTACTCCTGGAGACTTGGTCTCCTAGATGGCTAGGCGTTGCCCTTAAGCTCCCAACTTAGTGTGGCGAGTCGGGGACATTTGTAAAGGTGTGATTCGCCTATGAAGGAAAATAATCAAGTGGAAAAAGAGTTCCAAGCATGATCCTTGTGATTGCTTGGCGGAGGAATGGGTTGAGAGAGACCCGACCACTTTGTGTGGCTCCTCAACGAGGATGTAGGAACTACTTAGTGTGATTGTCGAACCTCAGGTTAAATCCTTGTCTCTCTCTTTATATATTCCCGCATTTCATTATTCTGCTTGTGTATTACTTCCAACTTATTGTGCTTGATCTTTGGTATATTGAGTTGTTAGCATTTCATTATAGGTATTGAAATATACTTCATGCTAGCATTATCACCTATCAAGTATTGTGTCCCTATCCAATTCTTTATCCGCTTTCAAATTAGTTTTTGGATAGAGTTTGAGTGAAGTTCTGTCATTCCATGGTGACAGCAGTTCCATCATTCCTGACGGAAGTTTCGTCGGTGTCAGTTTGACTACACTTCAGTTTTTATTTCAGGTTTATTTTTAATTTGCCTATTCATCTCTCCTCTAGGCAACTTTCAAAATGGTCCGTATTTTTCTTATCCTTTTTGAGCGCTGCATGTGGAGAATGTAGAAAAAACGCATTTTTCTAGTTAACATAATATGTTCCACATCAGGACATTCATCACTGAAATAGACATCTAGCGCAGTAGCGCTCACTAAAATACATCTGTGACCTATAGGGGCGGTCTGATCTCGTACTACTACCCGCTGTTACAGCTTTTTGGGTGGGCGCTACCTGTAGTGCTAACAAAGCATATTTACACACAGTTATACATTGAAAGTGTAATAATGCATCCAACTTGGATAATATACTAGCATTATACCCGTGTGTTCCAACGGGCTTTAAAATTACAAAAAAATATATATATACTATTTGAGACATTATATTTTATCATGTTTACATAGCATAATGTAGTCTATATATTTTTTTATCAGCGTATTATATCTACTACTATTTTAAAGGCCATGCAATCTTGGATATAATACAGCGACCGACCAGATGTTTAGGTCAGAACTGTCAGCTCACTACAATGATCAAAATCAAAGCTTGCAGTCTTGAACGCACTGCAAACAGTGACCGACAGCAAGCTGGGCGAGCAAATCGCTAGGAACGTGAAGGAAAACCGGACCTCTTTGATAACATTTGTTTCAGTGCATGGTTAAGAAAATAGGCTAGTTGATAAGCTTACGTGAGAGAGAAAAAGAAAAGAGACCAATTGCTATGTTAATGTGAGGACTCCTATCCTATGATGAGCGTTTTACGTAGGAAGTGAGGACTCCTATCTTATGATGAGTGCTTTACGTGAGACTATAATGATTTATAAGTAGCTTTTTGGACTAAAAAAATCACCAAAATTAGACACCATCCAAAGTGAAAGACCATACCGAAATTAATATGTAGTAGAGATATGTGTTAATGTTTTTTTTCTGCGAGGAGAGATATGTGTTAATGTATCATTGAAGACATACAGGAGCATCCGAGGTGTTATGCTTCCGTGGGGTTGTTTATGTAGTCCGACGGCCATCCCATAGCTGTTTCAAATTTACACGACCACGGTTGCTAGCAACATGCAAAGCTGCGCGTTACCGTGGAAGGGGGTAACGAAGGTAATGCCAACTGCCATTTCACAAGTAGTTGAGCAAATACCAGCAGCCCCTTTGTTCCTTCATTTTCTCAGATAATAGAAACTGTGGCTGAACAACAGCAGGTAAAGCGGTTGGACATCGCTGACGGCTTTTAATGACGGACAGGTGGACCTGCTATTCGGGACAGACATATGGCGCCTGCAGCAGCAGTTTGCATACAAAGCACATGCGTCACTCACCGAAAGGTGGTGAAGGTGACTGAGTGAGAGCTAGCGCGCGCAAAGTAGGGGGAGGTCGAGTGAGAGCTAACGCCATCCATGGTGACGTCCTGCAGCTGCAGGCAGCATGGTAACTCCGCTGGTCGCACTCGGCGTCATCTACCTCGCCGCTGCCGCGTTCGGCCTCCTGGCCCACCTCACGCGCTGCCTGGGCCGGCAGACGGACCTCCGCCACATACATATACATCACACTAAATACGTTCCACCTCGTCACTGATGAGAAGTAAAGGTGGAAAAATACATGTAGCTGAAACAGTTGTTACCACCATGTCAACCCAAAAAAACAAATAGATGAGGGAAACATATGGTGCACGGTACAAAATCAGTTGCACAGTCACAGATTGATTAATTAAATGCGCAATAATGTATCCAACTTCTATGGATAATTTGTCAATGAAGGCACACAAGGATGAGACATCCAAATTCCACATATTATACTCTCTCCATTCTTAAATTTTTAAATTAATTGACTTTTAGAGTTGCATTTTATCACAGATGACCTTGCACGACTTGTATCAAGGGAAACCACAAACCCTAGCCACCACCTCCGTGCCCGACCCCTTCCTGCACTCCTCAAAGATTTAGGATCGGAGGTGATGATCGGGCCACCACCATCACTAAGTAGTTGGGATTTCGGTTGCCAACACAACAACAAAAAGGCCCATTAACGGCAACACAAAAAATGTCATAGAGGCGGATATAAAGAAATCCACCGTTATAGTGCTTAAATAATTTTTAACTATGGTCTACATTGTCAACTGCCTCTAAAAGTTTTACAAACGGTTCATATTGTCAACCACTTTTAAAAATTGGCTCTGTTTTAGAGGCGGTTGACATTGTAACCCGCCTCTAAAATTTGATTTTTAGTGGCGGTTAACAACGTCAACCGCCGCTATTAAAATATGTGCCCCAGTTTTGTTTTCCTACCAACTTTGGCCCAACTGAGCCCTATAAAATTTCAGCCCCCCAAACCCTAACCTCATTCTCCCCCTCCCTTGTCTCTCTACTCATCGTCGCCTCCAATCTCTCTCTCTCTCTCTCTCTCTCCTTGTGCACGCGGACTCCCTTGGTGGTCCCTCAGAGGTAGGTGGCCCCCGATGCCCCAGTCGCGCCCTTTTCCTGGTCTCTTGTGCCCCCATGTTGGTGCACCCTCCCCTTGCACCCCGGCTGCACATGGCCCCCCAGCGGCGCGCCCTGCTTCCTTTCCTCTTGGTATGTCGGGCAGGCAGGTCAGGGCGACCAGATCTGGCCTCCCCACTCTCCCTGGCGATGCGGTGGCGATTGAGGCAACCAGAGCTGGCCGCCCCCTGTCACTGGCGATGCAACAGCTGTGCCCTTCCTTGGCCCACCCTCGATGATGGCCTCCCCCCGACGGATCCGATGCCTCCACCAACGTGGGTGATTGGATCTGGCAGCGGCGCCCTCCCCCGATAGGGCCCTCCCATGGCGATGTAGTAGGGGCGGACCTATAGCGTATGCCCTATATTCCATGGCATATCCTAATTTTAGTGAAATAATAGTACATGTAGTATAACTTTGGTACAAAAAGAATAATTCATTTACTAAAATCAAATAAACAAGCATAGCCTAACTGGTTTGTGAGTCAAGATTGGTTCACATACATAGTAGGTCATGGGTTCAATTCGTAGCTATTGCAATTTTTTAAATATTTTTTATGGCATACCATAGGATCAAAGTCTAGGTCTGCCAATGTGATGCAGATCCCCTCCCCTCGCATGGATCCTATGCCTCCTCCAACGGATCCAGTGCCTCCCATGACGGATCTGACATGGACAACGACGAGCGGCTGGATCTGGTGGGCTTTTTTTGTTTTTGTTTTTCTGAGTCGATGGTAGCGGCGGGTGAAGATGTCACCCGCCACTACTAGTGTTTTTGCATACGGTTGTTTTGCTCCATAGATTATCCGCCTTTGTAATTTGTAATTTTTAGCTGTGATTATGTAGCGACAGTTTGAACAACCCGATGCTACAGGGATTTTTTTACCCACCTCTATAGACCATTTTTGTGCTAGTGCAAGGAGCCAAATCATCTTTTCATCTTCATTTAATGTGAACCTGGCAGGTGATAGCTCAGCTCGCAGCTGGTGGTGACTACACTCGTTGTCGGCCAGGATCTAGGGCCTGGTTTACTATGTGTCACTATTTAGTGATGGCCTCTCTTGCCTACATTGGATTCAAATGCATGCGGCGGCTTGGCCCGTAGCTAGTGGTGGCGACCCGTGTCATCGACGAGGAGCTTGGGCTCGGCTGTCAGCGTGCCATCAACCTGTGTTGGCTCAAGGAACTATGCCTCTCTTCTTGTTGGTGTGATAATGGGCTCTGGGCTAACCACCCATCTAGCTCCATGGTGTCGTTCTCTGGCTGGGGACATCATCATGGAGCAACTAGCAGAGCAAAAACCCATGCAGCGATGTGTTGGAGATATGCCCAAGAGACATTATGGATTTGATCCGTATGTGAGGGCCACACGGATATTGATCCGTGAGGGATTACTCCACTAATGGGCCAACTTGTCGAGGCACATTAGAAGGGTCTATATAAGTGGATGCGGGACAAGGGGTGCACGAGACCACCAGTCTAGAACCCTAGCCGCCGCGCTCCTCTCTCTCACCCACAAACCCTAGCTGTGTTGCCGGTGCTAGCACGCCGCGCACGGTGCTCCAACCCTGTACATGTGGATACCGCGAGGAGGTGCTGCTGTTGTTGCGGTGCCGGACGGCTGGACTAGGAGGAGACAATTGTGATCGACTACTTCCTCTACATCAATGCGCGACTACGTTGGACGAGCTGCTCTAACCTTCGCTTCCGCTTCGCCTGCGCATCTAGTGGTAACGATCCATGATCCCCTCTTGCAAGGTTTCCTGGTTGAACGGTAGAAATTTTATATGCTATCGTAGCCTACCCGTTCCCCTTCAATGGTATTAGAGCCGACCTTGTGTAGTTTGTGATCTGGATCTTGTGCATATAGTTGATATGCTGATGTATTAGATGAGATCTTTACATGCTTTTGTGTACGGGTTGATTAGATCAATGGTGATAGGGAGGTTCACAAGGTAATGGGCGGATAGGGATACATGCATCATTGATTTATTTGTGTTCTTTCTCTGTGCGTGCGTGTCTTGTCCCTACCGGCTAGAATCACCATCGGGACTAACTGTGTGCGTTAGTAGAAGAGCCAATAGTATCATGATCATGTACTGCAGTCTACTCATGAAAACCTAATAGAAACTGAGGCATTATGAATGACTCGAAATCAGGCAAATATGATTTTCTCGGGACTGCCGTACGGACATTCGCTTCTCACCTAGATTGTTACACCCCTTTTTTAGCCACACGTTAGCATTCGCTTCTCGCCTAACTTGTTTTTGCAGAGAATATTGTGAATGGTATGGCCCAAAAGATGCATGTGATATATGTATGTGATTTGCATGACCTACGTGTCATGATTAATTACAGCTGGGTTGAGGCTGTCATATTATTATATAATGGCCTACGTGTCGACCTGTGATGTTTGATATTCTCATGTAATTTATTACTAGCTATTAGTTATAGTAGCTAAGTGTTAGTTCATGGAGGCCTCAAGCATGATAGTTGAAGGGACGGGAGACATGGCGATGACAATGGAGATGGAGATCACCAATTGAAAGGGGCTATGCTATTTCACAGTTAATATGATTGCCTGTGATGATGTTCCTGATATCCTATTCTTTCATGTGTTGTTTATATTGGATATGATTAACATGCTAGAATAGGTTCCCTCAAGAAAAATTAAATTATATGCCCTTCCAATAGCTTCACCTATTAAAAATTATGATTGTTGCATGGTAGGTCTACCAAAGTAGAATACCTTAACTATCTTAATTATTAGGGTAAATGTCGGACATTTACATGCATAGTATTGGTTTAATTAACAAATTTATCAAAATAGTTTTGGGCTTTGGGGCATGGTGTTGGCACCGGGGCATGTGATGCCACCCAACAAACAAGAATCACATTGGGATGTGATTAGCAAAGTGTTGCTTACCTATGTCACTAGATTTCTAGCGGTGATGCCAAAGCTCACTAGGATCTAAGTTGAATATGGATCTTGAACCACTATATGTCATTTTGAGGGAAAACGGTTCCAAGCATATAGTGGAATAATAAACTTTTGTCAAAATGTTTAATAAGAGTTTTACATTTACATAGTGCTTATATTCGCATATTTTCTGTTGTAGATCATGGCACCAACCAGTAGTAACACTTTCAATTTGCGCTCAGTTCTTGAAAAAGAAAAGCTTAGTGGAACAAACTTTATTGATTGGTATCGCAACTTGAGAATTGTTCTCAAGCAAGGGAAAAAGGAATATGTTCTAGAGCTTCCCTATCCTGATGATCTGCCAGTTAATGCTACTACCGCTCAGAAAAGGGAGTATGAGAAGCATACCAATGATGCCATTGATGCTAGCTATCTCATGCTTGCCACTATGTCCTCTGAGCTTCAGAAGCAATATGAGAACGTGGATGCCCACAATATGATTGAGGGACTCTATGGCATGTTTGAGAACCAAGCAAGGTATGAGAGGTACAACATCTTAAAGTCCTTGTTTGCGTGCAGGCTAGCTGAAAACGGTTCTGTCAGTCCTCATGTGATCAAGATGATTAGTTACATTGAGAATCTGGAGAAACTTGGTGCTGCTCTACACCCTGATTTGGCCACAAATGTGATTCTCCAGTCGCTTCCCATGAGCTATGAGCCTTTTATTTTAAACTTTCAAATGAATAGCATGGAGAAGACATTGGCTGACTTGCATGGGATGCTTAAGATAGCTGAGGCAAGCATCAAAAAATCTGGTCCAAGTCAAGTTAACTTGGTTCAAAAGGATAGCAAGAAGCGAAAGCGCAAGGCTAAGGCTAAGGCTATAGATGAGATCTCTAGCACTAAGCCTAAACCCGCAACAGCTCCTAATCCTAAACCGGCGGCTGGTGATCCTTGTTTTCACTGTAAAAAAACCGTTCATTGGAAGAGGAATTGCAAGCTTTATTTGGAAGAGCTGAAGAAGAAGCGTGAAGACACTTCTAATTCAGGTATCAATGTTATTGAAATTAATAATATTGCTACACATCCTTATGATTCATGGGTATTTGATACCGGATCAATGATTCATACTTGCAAATCATTGCAGGGGCTTAAAGAAGCAAGGAAGTGTGCAAAGGGCGGGGTGGATGCTCACGTCAGCAATGGTGCAAAGGTTGCTGCGTTGGCCATTGTAACTTATCCACTTTCATTACCATCAGGATTAGTTTTGGAGTTAAATAATTGTTATTACATTTCTGCCTTAGGCAAAAACATTATTTCTTTAAAGTGTTTGGAGGAACATGATGGTTATGAGGTCATAATAAGGAATAAGTATTGTTCCATTTATTTGAATGATATTCTCTATGGTAATTGCCCATTGGTGAATGGATTGTATTACTTAGATCTTGAGAATAAGCCTATTTATAACATTGATGCGAAAAGGCTCAAGCCTAATGATTTGAATCCCACATATACTTGGCATTGTCGTTTAGGTCATATAAATAAGAAGCGTATAAAGAAGCTCCATACAGATGGTCTTCTAAGTTCTTTTGATTTTGAATCAATTGATACATGTGAGTCTTGTTTACTTAGCAAAATGACTAAGTCGCCTTTCACAGGAAATAGTGAGAGGGCGAGTGAACTATTGGGACTTGTACATACGGATGTATGTGGACCAATGAGTTGCACGGCCAGAGGTGGTTTTCAGTACTTCATAACTTTTACCGACGACTTTAGTAGATATAGTTACATCTACTTAATGAGGCATAAGTCTGAATCCTTTGAAAAGTTTAAAGAATTTCAAAATGAAGTACAAAATCAATTGGGAAGACTATTAAACTCCTAAGATCTGATCATGGTGGTGAATATTTGAGCCATGAATTTGGTAAATATCTAAAGCAATGTGGAATTGTTCCACAATGGACTCCGCCAGGAACACCCCAATGGAATGGAGTATCCGAACGGAGGAACCGAACCTTGTTAGACATGGTTAGGTCTATGATGAGCCAAAGTGATCTTCCATTGTCCTTCTAGGGATACGCTCAAGAAACTGCCGCTTTCACACTTAATAGGGTTCCATCTAAATCCGTGTAAAGAACGCCATATAAGATATGGACTGGGAAATGTCTCGGGTTGTCTTTTCTTAAGATTTGGGGATGTGAGGCTTATATAAAACGTATGACATCTGATAAGCTTTCTTCCAAGTCTGATAAATACTTCTTTGTAGGATACCCTAGGGAAACCAAAGGTTATTATTTCTATAACCAGGAAGAGGGCAAAGTGTTTGTTGCTCGTAATGGTGTTTTTCTAGAGAAAGAGTTTCTCTCCAAAAGGGTAAGTGGGAGAACGGTGCAACTTGAAGAAGTTCAAGAGGCTCCATAAAATGTTTCTTCTTCTGCTATACCACAATTGGATGAACAAATTGTTGTTGAACCAATTGTTGAAACACCAGCCCCGCGTAGGTCAGAAAGGGCACGTCGCGCTCCTGAAAAGTTCACGCTCCTAACCACGGGGCAGCGCGACATATTATTGTTAGCCAATGATGAGCCTAAGACTTATAATGAAGCAATGATGGGACAGGACTCTGAGAAATGGCTTGGAGCCATGAGACCTGAATTAGAATCCATGAGAGAAAATCAAGTTTGGAACTTGATAGATCCGCCTGATGGTGTAAAAACCATTGAGTGTAAATGGGTTTTAATAAAAAAAATAGACATGGATGGAAATGTTCACATCTATAAGGCACGATTGGTGGTGAAAGGTTTTAAGAAAATTCAAGGGGTTGATTATGATGCTACCTTCTCGCCAGTCGCTATGCTAAAGTCTATACGAATCCTTCTACCGTATTTTATGATTATGAGATATGGCAAATGGATGTCAAAACGGCTTTCCTTAATGGAAACCTAAGTGATGATGTGTACATGACACAGCCTAAAGGTTTTGTCGATCTACAAAATGCTAGGAAGATATGCAAGCTTCAAAAGTCCATTTATGGACTAAAGCAAGCATCTCGGAGTTGAAATCTTCGCCTTGATGAGGTAGTCAAAGGGTTTGGCTTCATTAAAAATAAAGAAGAGCCTTGTGTTTACAAAAAGGCTAGTGGGAGCACGCTTGTTTTTCTGGTCCTTTATGTGGATGACATATTGCTGATCGGTAATGATATTCCAATGCTTGAAGCTGTTAAGACTTCTTTGAGAAAGAGTTTCTCTATGAAGGACTTAGGAGAGGCAGCTTACAATTTGGGCATTAAGATCTATAGAGATAGATCAAAAAGGCTAATTGGATTATGCCAAGACACGTACATCGACAAGGTATTGAAACGGTTCAAATGTAAGATTCCACAAAAGGTTTCTTGCCCATGTCACATGGCATTACTCTTAGCAAGACTCAGTGTCCTTCGATACCTGATGAGATTGAGAAGATGAGAGCGATCCCGTATGCTTCGGCTATTGGATCCATCATGTATGCCATGATATGTACGTGTCCAGATGTAGCTTTTGCTCTAAGCGCTGCAAGCAGATTCCAATCAAACCCAGGAGAAGCTCACTGGGTGGCTAGTAAGAATATCCTAAAGTACTTGAGAAGAACTATGGGTATGTTCCTAGTCTATGGAGGTGAGGAAGAGCTCGTTGTAAATAGTTACACTGATGCTAGCTTCCAAACCGACAAAGACGATTCGAGATCACAAACTGGATATGTGTTTTGCCTCAATGGAGGCACGGTGAGCTGGAAGAGTTCCAAGCAAGATACGGTTGCTGACTCAACAACGGAGGACGAGTACCTTGCCGCTTCAGAAGATGCAAAGGAAGTTGTTTGGATCAGAAAATTTGTTTCTGAGTTGGGTGTGGTTCCTAGTGTGTCCAGTCCAATGGATCTCTATTGTGACAATAGTGGTGCCATTGCGCAAGCCAAGGAGCCTAGAGCGAATCAAAAGAACAAACACGTACTACGGTGTTATCACCTCATCCGGAACATCGTTGCTTGAGGTGATGTAAAGATATGCAAGGTGCCCACGAATTCGAACATTGCTGATTCGTTGACAAAGCCTCTCTCTCAGTCCAAGTATGAGGCACATATGATATCCATGGGTATTAGATATCTGCATGATTAATATATGAGAGATTGTATAATGTCTATGTTTATGTGTGATTGAATAAAGTGTTATTTTGTTCCATGGATAATAATTATTGCATTGATTAACAAGTACGTGACTTGTTTGTGAAACTCATTGTTTTTATAATATTATCCTAAATGATCCCTAGTTCCTTATCATTATGTGGGACAATAATGACTCATGAACTAGCACATGTATTGGTTGATGATCATGTTTCACAGATCATTGATATGGAGATATCAAATCAATAATGTGGACATATGTTGAAGAACATGGTGTTGGATTGACCCACTAAAAGACTTTGCTAAGATGTTATATTTGTGTCGTCAGTCGTTGTCTTGAATGATATACCTTTGGGATCCTTAGATCTGAGATCATCATTGATTTTCAGAATATGTAGTAGCACACTTAGGGGTTATCAAACACTACTCCGTAACTAGGTAGTCATAAAGATAGCTTTCGGGTATGTTATGAAACATGTCATGGGGTGTGAGCGGTCAAGATGGAATTTACCCCTCCTAATAACAAGAGAGATATCTCTAGGCCCGTCGAGTTAGATGGATTTGGAAGTGCATGGCCATGCCAATATGATTAAAAGTTAATCACGATGACTAAGAGTTAGTCATGATAAATCCACTAGACGTTCGAGTGAATGGTCGAGCTATTACAGGGATGACACATATCTCGCCTTGAGCTTGACTGATATCATGAGGCAAAGGGATCGCTGAATGCGTATGTCAAAGGTTCAGCCGATATGATCTTTATGTGTATCCGAGAATCAGTATGTGCTGCTAGGTGCCGCTATTGATTTATGATTTGAAAAAGGATTTTCATATTATTGTCATGTACATGTGAACCTAACGCGTCACACACTTAACGGGTTGGAACATTGCTTGCCTATGTGATTGTCTCTAGTGCAAGTGGGAGATTATTGGAGATATGCCCAAGATACATTATAGATTTGATCCGTATGTGAGGGCCATACGGATATTCATCTGTGAGGGATTAGTCCACTAATGGGCCAACTTATCGAGGCCCATTAGAAGGGTCTATATAAGTGGAGGTGGGGCAAGGGGTGCACGAGACCACTAGTCTAGAACCCAAGCCGCTGCGCTCCTCTCTCTCGCCCATAAACGCTAGCCATGTTGCCGGTGCTAGTATGTTGCGCACGGTGCTCCAACCCCGTACGTATGGATACCGCGAGGAGGCGCTGCTGTTGCTGCGGTGCCAGACGGCTGGACTAGGGGAATACGATTGTGATCGACTACTTCCTCTACATCGACACGCGACTACGTTGGACGAGCTGCTCCAACCTTCACTTCCGCTCCACCTGCGCGTCTAGTGGTAACGATCCATGATCCCCTCTTGTAAGGTTTTCTGGTTGAACGGTAGAAATATTTTATGCTATTGTAGCCTACCCTTTCCCCTTCACGATGATGAATCATTGGCATTTTCTCGTGAGGCGTTGCTCTAGAAGTGTTCTCACAGATGTATAGTATAGTGACCTTTTTACCTTGACCATGTAGCTGGCTTTGGTTGTGTTCTGATGTGTGTTGGCTCTGACAGCTCTGCTTGGTCGATGCTCTCTCATTTGGTGTCGTCATTTAATCTTATGGGAGGTGGTAAAGTCTACAAAATGTCAGCCCTCCCTCTTTAGAGATTTCATGCCCTCTAAAGGCGTCATATGGTGGTAGATGGCGCCTCGAGGATGTAAAAGGTGACGTCTTTAGTCTTATGGGAGGTCCTTGTTTTTTCATGAACTCTAGCTGGTACGTTCCCCCTACTCCAAATCCCCATCTTGTTGGGTGGTCCTCCAACCCGGAGGGTGATAGTGGGATGGCGTAGTTATGAAGGGTGGTTGGGCAACGCTAAAGGTGTTTGAGGACATTGGCAAACATGTGCTAGTTTCTTCAGCATGTGTCGAGTCTTCATCCGTTAGAAATAGACTTGCATGGCGGTTCTCCCCTTCTACACCAAAAATAAAAAAAATTCTAGGTTTTCTTGTTTTATCTTGATTGTTCATGTATCTATTTTGTTTTCTTTTTTGAGATAGTAGGTTTTGTAATAAATTTTACTATGTTTAATTGAAATAAGTGAATTCAAGTAGGCAATTCTCACGTAGCCTTCTCAATTTTCTTTAAAAACATCATACATTTTATTATGAGTTGTTTATCACTAAAAAGTTTTAAAATATAACTTATAATTTTGTAAATTTGATAAATTTTTTGAATAAGATGAACAGTAAAATATACCTCAAAAAGTTAATAATAGAAAAATTTTAAAAATAGAAGGAGTAAGTGTTTCCATAGCATCATTCGTATGTAGTCTAGCGGCCAGATCGTTAGAGTAAAGAATAATTGATCGTGGAGGGCTAAGTGCCCCGGCGTTTTGTATTAAGAGGAAGAAAATCTTCCCGAAACCGTTACCGAGAAAATCTCTCATAAAGGAATTTATTTTAAGCCACAAGTGAGCGATCACGACCCTACACTACCCTGCTACAGTAGCTGAGCCTGGTGCCGCTCGAATTCGGGAGTGCAAGTTGCTAGCCGGAGCTGATGACCACTCCACCCCAAGTCCTTTGGCAGATCGTTCAGTTCTAAAATATTTGTCATACTGACTATATCAGATTAATAGAATATGCTATGAACTTAAATACTAGTATAAATTATAAAACGTAGTTGAAATGGTAAGTAAACTAAGACCGAGGAAATAGTTTTCTTCGCCTTCACAAAGCGGTTATCGAGATGCCAAATGTTTTACAAAGCACTACGTCACCACGGGAGCGGATATAACGAAGCGAATTCTCCGTGGAGAAGGACAAGCGGTTGAACAAATTAACAACGGTCGGGTTTTCTACATAACCGGGAAGAGTTCACCAGCTAAGGCTGTTGGAGCAGCTAGTACGCCGTGCAGGTGACGTCGCTGACAGATATTTATAATGAAGGACATGTGGATTTGACAACTCGGACCGCACTTATAGCACTTACAAGCATACAAAGCACACGTACACGCTCATTGAACGGGAGTTAGAGCATCCAAGAAGCAGGGTGAGAGGTGGTCACCCACGGCCACGGCATGCCGCAGCAGCAGCTGGAGCCATGGTTCCTCTCGGTGGCCGCCCTCGGCGCCCTCTACCTCGCCGCCGCGGCGTTCCGCCTCCTGGCCCACCTGGCAGTCTGCCTTCGCCGGCCCACGGATCTCCGCCGCCGCTACGGCGCGTGGGCCGTGGTCACCGGGCCGACGTCCGGCATCGGGCGGTCCATGGCGCTGGAGCTCGCGCGGCGCGGCCTCAACCTGGTCCTCGTGGGCCGCGACCCCGCCAAGCTCCGCGACATCTCCGAGACGCTCGTCTCTGTTCACGGCGTGAAGACCAAGACCGTGGTGTTCGACCTCGCCTTGACCTCCACCCCTCAGGGCGACGAGGCGGCGCGGCGGCTCCGCGACGCCGTGGACGGGCTGGACATCGGCGTGCTGGTGAACAACGCCGGCGTGGCCAAGCCGTGCGCGGTGTACCTGCACGAGTTCGACGTGGAGACGTGGGTGCGGATGGTGCGGGTGAACTTGTGGGCGCTCACGGAGGTCACGGCGGTGGTGCTGCCGGGGATGGTGGCGCGGGGGAGGGGCGCCGTCGTGAACATCGGATCCGGGTCAACGGAGGCCATCCCGTCGTTTCCACTCTACTCGATCTACGCCGCTACCAAACGGTACGATGCTTTCAATTATTATTGTACTATATATATACTATTACTGCTAAAGTAAAAAAAAGAATCTACACTATGTGTTTAAACATTTGAGTTGTTACCACGAAAATTTTGAATCAGGTACGTTTCCCAGCTGTCCAGGAGCCTTTACGTTGAGTACAAAAGCAAAGGGATCGATGTTCAGTGCCAGGTAATCAAGCACAGCTAATCGAGGTCTACACCTTCAGTTCGCACGTATAGTAGCATTGAGCAAACCTAGTACATGCCATTTAGGACATGTTCACTTTTTTAAAAAATAATCGGGACATGTTCATGTTGTACTGCATTTAACGTTATTGCGTAGTAGTTGTAGTTGCCGTATTAAATTATTATACATGTTTCCTGAAAAAAGAAAACGTTATACATATAGTTTTGTTCATTTGCTGAGTAGCTAATTAAGAACACTCTTTACCAACTATCAAGTGAGTTCATGCCTGTCACTTTAAATAGGAATTTTCAGCTCCTGTTTTGAAATGATGATGTTCGTATGTAGTCCACCGATTAGGCTCTGTTTGGATCTTCTAGCTGGCTAAACTTTAGGAGATACATGTTTAAATTCATAGCTAAAATTCTTGGCTAAATAAAAAATAGATATGTCTATCCTTTATTAACTAACCAAAAAGTGGATATATGTATGGGTTGAAGAAAAATATCATATGTGAGAAGGGATAGTTTTGACTTTAGTTGTATTTTCTCAAGTTTAGGAGATTTTAAAAGGATTGGGGTGACTAGAGAACTAAAGTTTAGGAGGTGGGCTGACTAAAGTTTAGAAGATTTTAAAAAGTCATATTTGAAACAAAAGTAACTAAAATTTAGCCAATTAAATTTTAGGAAATAAATCCAAACAGGATTTTAGAACCACAATTATTCATAAAATAGAGGGAACCCCTTCCTGAAATATTGTCCTAATTCACATTTCTGCCAACAAAAGAAAGCTCCAGTGGCAGATGATTGGCTGCACAAATGCCGATGCATCATGCAGTCACATTTGAACTCTGCCACCGGCCATGTGCAGTTGACAGATGCGTTACTGTAACCAACGATTTGATTACTTCCTCCGATTTAAAATATAAGCATTTTAAGTATTTAAAAAATTATTCATAATATAAATATTTATTTGAATAAAATAAAATCTGATAGATTGGTGGGTGGATGAGGAATTGATAAGATAGTGTAGAATAAAGGGTATATATAACTTTTTTTATCTTAATTATTTTAAAGTTTAAATGTTTGAAATACTTATATTATAAACCGGATACTTCCAACCTCAAAAATACTGTAGCATCTCGCCACTTGCCAGTTATAACAATAATAACTCACTGCGGCTGCAGGCTCCTCTGTTCGTGGACACCAAGATGGCGTCGAGCGTGACTAAATCCAAGCGCTCCTCGCCTTTCGTGCCGTCCTCCGACGCGTACGCGCGCGCGGCGGTCCGCTGGATCGGGCACGGCCCGCTCTGCGTGCCCAACGTCGGCCACCGCCTCCAGGCGTGCCTCTGCGCCGCCGTGCCGGACTGCATCCACGACTGGCTCCGCCTCCGCGAGCACCTCCGGCAGCGGGCGCTATTCCAGCGGCTCAGGGCGGCGAGGGGTGCCCCGCCGCGAACGACAACCACGACGGAGTCAGAGGCGTCCCGGGACACAAGCTGATTGCCTTCCTACGCTTGGTGGGCCTGTACTCTACTCTCTACGGCACGTGTGTCTGTTGTACTGGTAAATTCGTAGACTGCGTTGTACTACTACTGTTCAGTGTCACGCGTTTGGCTTAGTTTCTTGATCACCTTTACAGTAGACCATGATACATATAAAATTAAGATATCATAATTTAGATCTAACTATTTATTTAATATGATATTATTGATAATTACAAGGTAATTTATAAGTTAATTTCATAACAGTCAATGCCATATTAAGTATTTTGTTATTGAACTTGCCGTTGGTCTGACACATGATGTCTCCATGGGAATTTGGCCCCAACGCTCGTCGTCTTCGTCATATGAGGGCATGTACAACGCTGTTTAATGCAGCGTCTCTTCGTCCGATGTGGTGGTGTAATTTTATAAAGAAACCCTCCCGTAGCTGGAGACACGGATGAGCCGGCTCTTCACGAAGAGGCGTCTTCATCGCAGTGTTCGATGAGATGGAGATGACGTGGAACGACGTTATACGCCGCAACATCTGTACGGGCGGCTCCATGCCAATCCCGTGCGTGCAACAATCCAGTCATTAAGTAATCTGCATTTATTAAGAGATAATGTGAAGAACCTTCCCATTATATGAGTAGAGTTGTTTGCCATCTCTTTGTATTAATACATGTGCCCAAGAGCCAGCAAGAGTCTCTGGGTTGTACATGCCCTGAAAGAGCCGTCGCCGGGATCTCTCATGACGATGTAAATGGAGCCTAGCTACCTGTCGAAAGCCTAGATCCCTTACTTCATGTCAACAACAAATCGTAGTAGGAAAATCAGCAGGCGTAAGATAGACTCCATCAAGGATCGGAAGCACATCAAGAAGATAGAAGTGATGATGACCACTCGGTAGCGCCTAGATCTTGATTCCCGTTGCCGCCGTATCTCAACAATGGCGTATGAACCCTAAAATGTAATCAAGACATAGATTGTATATAAAAATATTTATTATTCACGTTTTGATTGTATCCAACTTTGTTTTTAATATTACCCATATAATATCCATGATATTTATACATGATACTTATGATACTAATAGATTGAAGAGGTATCATAATAATAATATGAGCCACCGGATAAAGAAAATAAACACATACATTTATTTTGATCCACTATAAAAGTCCTCCACTTTCATTCCTCCCGACGGTTTGCATTGCAACGTTAGTTGGAGCTTGCAAGGCGCATGATTCCAGTGCTAGTTAACTTGGCCAGTACAGTTTGTGTTCTTCGTTGAATGGATTTAGCAGCTGCATACCTTAGACTCAGATTCAAATAATCTCGACTCAAAAAATTGAGAGCTCAGCGTTAACCCGCTCGAAAAGGAGGTTGAACGATAGAGATTAAATCATTCGCTGCCACGTGTCATAACTAAAGTAATTAACTAATGATTAATTACATGCTACCATGCTTTTCGAAACTCTATGCTTCCTACCTCTCAGATAACCTTCTGATCTTGTTCATTTTGCCATCAATATAAAAGATTTGAGATCTTACAAGATGTTGATGATTGAGCGTGGCAATTGTTTGTGTCGCTGCGGTCTCTTTAGATTTTTGTCTCAATAGATATGTTTGATGATAGAATCAATATTTAGTAAGTCATTCAAGAGGGAATTTTTAGTTGCTAAAAATTCAGTAAGCCATTCAAACTCAATAACTTTATTTTTAGAAAAATCAAAACCTTCATTTAGAAACTCAGCATCTGGTTGGGCTTGCACACGTGCAGGGCACCCAAGGGCCAAGGTTCTTGCGTAGCCTATCCTTTGTTGAGGAACACCTGTTCTATACTTTTTGGACAAATATAAACTTGTGATCACGAAAGTTACGTCACAAATATGGTGTCCCCATGTGTTCTTTAAAAAAAACATCTGCATTTAAAATAGATGTATACATAATTTATTTTTAAATTAAAATAGTTACATATTATGATAATCTATTTTGCAATTAATCTATCAATATTATTTTGTGTTGTCAATATTTATATTATACATTTTGCTACTGGTGGATAAACCAAAACAGCCTTATATTTGTATACAGATGGATTGTCTTTTAAAATATGGCATCGGTTTTTGTGGCAAAAGTGTAACTCCACTGATCATATATGTGTCTTTGGCAAAAAAAAAAAAAAGAAAAGAAAAGAAGAGGCAATATGCATGATTGGTTTCAATTATGCTAGTCAAAGTTTTTGGCAAAACAAAACCTCGCCAATTTCGACTTTTGCTGTACTCACATTTAAATGTGCTTTTTTCCTCATTATCAATTATATTCCCACGACATTTCGGGGAGATGCTACCTCCATATATTCTGATTCTGTCCGTTCCTCCTCATCAACAGTTTTATTTTCCACATTAATCAAGCAATTCAAAATTCCAAAAATATTCTACATTTGAGCGGGCTTGATTCGCAATCATTTGAGCTGAATTTGTGGCACATTTATTTATTGGCAAAAATAGAGCTATTAGCTGTCTGACCTTAGCTAAGTTGTGGCGAATATAGAATGCAACCCGTTTGAATGACAACCGTAACAACTTTTGCAAATATATGTTTGTTAAGTTTTTTGTTTCCAATTAAACTAGTCTATAAATAAGCTTAATTTTGTTTCTGAGAGCAGCACCGGAAATTACACATCAATCCAAATTATATTGAAAGCCAATTAACATTATATTCTATTTTTCTGCGGTTCAGTTGTCATGTCTTGAGCACGCTGGTCCTCCTAGGTCATCAGTTCATTGTGCGTACTGCGCCTGACTTTCCCAAAACTCTGGAACTACTATGGATCAATAGGGAACTGATTCGGGTTGGGTACTGATTAAGAGCAAGAGGAATTCCTGGATATACCTGGGCATATGGGTCGGCCAAATCAGCCCAGCACGCAACCCACATAAAAAAGCACAGCCCGAGTCTAGCTCAACACAGAACAAATCGGACCTGGTCCAACCCGTGGCATAGTGCGGGGCATGCTATGGGCTGACCCCAGGCCCGTAGCACGGCACAAAGCCCAACATGAAAAGGGCATCAACCCGATAGGCCCGATAGGCCGAAGCGGCAAAGCCCAGTAAAGCAGGCCAAAGCCCACTTCACCCCTCGTCCCCACCCCACGTCCCCATTGGACCCCCACCCTGCATCGTCTCTCTCTCTCTCTCGCACGCTGGCGCCTCTCTCCTTCTCTCCCTCTCTGGCGCAACATCGCGCAGGGTACCTCTCTCCTCTCCCTCTTCGACACGTCTCCAACCCTCGGCGGTGTCCGCGCTCGGCTTCGCCACTCCGGCTCTCCCTTCGCGCGCCTGACACCACCTCTCCCTCTCCCTCCTCGATCGCCGCCATGGTGACATCTGTGCCTGCACAGCCTACAGCGGGCCATCTGAAAGGACCGAGTGACCAAGAGGGGGGTGAATTAGGAACTCGCACTATGTACCAAATTCGCCAATTTCTAAAACCGAGCACTCAATTAACTCCTATAATAATTCTAGTGATGATCACACTAGCAAGATAAAAACCCTATAAAAGAAACCACATGCTAAGCATACTAGTGGATCACTCAAGTCAATACAACTCATATGCAAGCTGGTAATAAAGAAACACGGAAGCACACCACAAGCTACCAAGGGAGCCTACTCATGCAATTCTACAATAAAGGAACTAGTGCACATGAGCATGAGTAGTACAACACATACAAGGGTAAGCAATCACGCCAATGCAACTCCTATGCATGTTAGTGATCAAATGCGGAAGCTCAAACACTACCAGCAAGCAAGAAGCCTATTCATGCAAGTCTACAAGATAATCAACTAGAACAAGACAATCACACAAGCATGAATAGCACGGTATGTAAGTGCGGAAAGTAATGCATCATAATAAGGAGTAGAATAAGAGATGGCTCATGATTTTTTCCCGAGGTCTCGAAAGGATGGCGCCTTCCCCTACTCCTCATTGGACTACTCCCACCGGAGTTCTGGTCCCTCCCGCCACTAAGTGGAGTTCTCGCCCACGATCCTGCAATCACTCCCGGAGTGAAAACACAGTGTGCATCACTGCTGCTACAAAAGCACAAGCTCACCCCCCTCGAGAACTTGTCGGACTCCCCGAACTGACACGGGCGCTCACCACTAATGCCCCTTTCACCGGCGGGCTCAAACCGTATACAAACATGTGATGGCCTTCACAACCAATCATGATAGGATCGATCACCGATACCTAACTGGTCTAGGTCTCACCATAGACCAAGATTAATAATCTAGATCACACCATCAAGGATACCCTAGCCTTAGATGTGCAAGATGCTCAAGTTACTCTCCACTAGCACTCTCAAGATATACAATATCTCCTCCTAGTGCTCTCCCTTTTTTCCTCTTGGACCTTACCAAATGCTCTCAGATATGGCCAAGAGAGGTCACGAAGACCCCAACAATGAAGTTATATAGGGCCCTAACGTCAAACTAGCTGTTGCTCCATGAAATCAGCTTTCTGGGCCTACTAACCGTACAGTCCGGTCACTCCCTGACCGAACAGTCCGTTCACTACAACACTATGCACCAACAACTCTGACCACTGCTGATTCCTCTGCTGACCAGACCGTACAGTCATCTGACCAGACCATCCGGTCCATTTCTCTCTCCAGTCCAGAAACATTTTGGTGCAGGCTTCCTCTCTGCCCTATGCAAGTCATACTGACCGGACCATCCGGTTAGCAGACCGGACCGTCCGGTCTATACGGACTCTGGCACAGACAGATTCCTTGCTGAGTCGCTGTAGCCTCCGAACAAAACTTCTGAGTGATCGTACAGTCCGGTCACCACTGACTTCTCTGTCCGGTCACTTTATCCTGAAGCTGAAACTCCTCGTCCTTGCTTTACTTCATTTCCCGTCTTCTCTGAACAGCTCCTTGGCTTCTCCGCTGTCAACTAGTGCCTGTGATTTCACCGAGCAACCTTGCACATCAGCGACTAGACATAATCTAAGAGAATGACCTAGACCCACTTGATAGTCCGGTTTTTCCTATGGGCTCAAAGCCCTAACAACTATGCAAGTGTACCCAACACTTACTCCATAGCTTATCCTTGGCCTTGATCCATCTTCATCAACCCTTGGACTCTATCAAGTTCACAAGCCTCCATGCTTGTGGTCATTGTCATCAATCGCCAAAGCCACCGTTGACAATCATCATAAGGTAGAAGAGGTTTCCTACATGAACAACACTCGTATAGATATTAGTCACATTTCATGTTTTTCATTCATCACCATAACATCATATCTTGGGGTGACCTCAATGGTCATGAACCTTACAATCTCCCCCTTTTTGGTGATGGATGACAACCACTACTTATAATGATCCAAAACGGACGAGCAAGAAAGAACCAAAGGAAAAGAAAGGATTGAAAGGCATACCTTGGTCCTTACCTTGGATGTAGTCTCCCCATTAAGATGTGCTAGGTGTTGAGGGAGAACTACCCACTTGTTTAGCGCACTTGGATGTCAATCTTGAGCTGAAATTTGAGCTTGTCTCGGAGTCGTGGTTGAGGATCTTGGTCCTTACCTTGAAAGTAGACACACACCAAGTACGTAGATGCTCATGTCGATGAAGGTGTGTATTGTCGCCGTAGACATGCACCGTCGTTGTTCTTCTCTATGTTGGTGTAGATGTTCATCTTGATGTGATCTTCATGTGCACGTCGTTGTTCTTCTCCATGTTGGTGTAGATGTTCATCTTGATGTGATCTTCATGTATACTACAAGTGAACATGCATAATTTGCTTCGTGTTCTCCTCTTTGTCACCTCGTAGCTTGCTTGTATTTTCATGTTCTTTTCTCCTTCTCATCTTCAAATGTTCTTCATGTTCTTCCCTCCCTTTTTGTGTTCTCAACTTAAGCTTGGATATTAGATCTTCATGTTCCTTTCTTCATGTTCTTCTCCCCCTGTGTCACCTATCATCAAAAACCACACCAAAATATAACGGAACCAAGAGGCATAAGATAGTTGGCAAGAGTTAGGATAACTCCCCCTTTCATGGTGCTCCTCCTTGGTCATAATGGCGTTTCACCGTAGCTCCCCTACACTTATGACTCAACAAAATATTTTCTCAACTATGCAAGGGTTAGTCATTTGTGAGGTGGGAATGTATGAGCCACTTGTCTTTGAGCCGCGCGAGTAAATTTAACCTTGAAGCTTGGTTGAACATGGCTCAATGGGCATGAAACACAAATATCACTATTTGATCATCTAGAGAGTCATATACTCACATTGTAAATGAGCAACTCCCCCTAGACTCATGCTTGAGAGCATGTATGGTATCACAATGCAAAGAATGTAAATGCAACAAGTATACAATGCATGATATGATGCTAAAGAAAAGAGAGAGAACCGCTACAAACCAAAGTGTCAACAACGAGTTGTTCCCTTCTCAAGCTTGCTCACAATGGACCATTCTTCAAAGCCATGGGTACACCATGAACCACCTTCCCAAGCTTAACCCATGTCCATTTCTATCTCAAGAAGGTCCGAAGTCAACCTACAAAAGAAGAGAAACAAGCAGAAACAAAGACACAAATAACAAAACAAGCAAACACTATACATATTTACAAAGGACAAGCTCAAGGGTTACTCATGTGAAGTTGGAGAGGTCGATAACATTGAGTTCTCCCCTTAGCTTGTTGTAAGTTTTCTCATCGAGTGGCTTGGTGAAGATATCCGCCAGTTGTTCATGAGTTCGCATACTCACCAACTCGATGTCCTTCTTCTCAACATGATCCCTTATGAAGTGATGCCTCACTTGAATGTGCTTTGCATGACCATGATCTCTAGTTTTGAGAACCATCTTGATTGCCGTCTCACTATCACAATATAGTGGCATTTGAGTGTAGTTGAGGCCATAATTCGAGAGTGTTTGCCTCATGTAGAGAAGTTGGACACAACATGCTCTTGCCGCCATGTATTCCGCTTCGGCTATAGATAGAGCCACCGAGTTTTGCGTCTTTGAGCTCCAAGATACTAGAGATCTTCTAAGAAATTGGCAACCTCTCGATGTAATCTTCCTATTCACTTTGCAACCCGTAAAGTCCGAATCCGAATACCCAAGTAACTCAAAGCTTGTTGTTGGTGGTTCCTATGTACCCGTTTTATATGCCAATAACCACCAACATCATACCATATTCTCATCATAATCATGTGTTTTACCTCTAATATTGATAATTTCCATATGTAGTATTGTTTTAGTGCTTTATTGCAGAAACAGGTGAAAAGACGACAAAATAACTCTTATATGAGAAGTACCAACATGAAGCCCGACTCGCCATACAAGGAGGGCTTCCCACTAGCCCATGAAGCTTACAAGACACACCTGGATGTCCATGAGGTTCAATGTGCAAGCCCAAGGTCATGGCCCAATGGCTAAGGATTTCTAGAAGGTTTATCTGGAAGGAAAGTTCAATTCGCGGAGTTTAGAAACAACACTGTATTGTCATATGATTTCGGAGCCCAAGACATGGTCAAATAGGAAACATCAGAATACCAAAGTTGACAATCTCGTCGAGGGCTTTCCGAAACATATATTATTTACATTTATTGGACTCTGGAGCTAGGATATATAGGCTCCGCAAGGCAGGCTGCACAGAGGAATCTGAATCAAGACAGATATTTTGGTATCGCAATTTTGGGTATCTAAACTTCAGAATCTGAGGATCCAAATAATACCAAAGGTGTAGATATTTTCGAGGGCTACGCGATAGAGTCCGGGTTTGCCTCATTTGGACTCCGTAAGCATCAGTTATGATTAAAGTAAGTCAGCATAGTTTATGAAAGGTATGAAACCGACTTAGATTCAATCTCTATGAGCTAAACTTGGAGGCCAAGCATGGGAGGACGTGACCAGAGGCTATATAATCACCCATATGACATCCGATATGAGACAAGAGGGGAGAATTAGGCTATAGGAGCCGCTGCACATTACCAGGAAGCCACTGGAGTTGAAGAGCCACCAAATTGAAGAGATGTAGTCTAGTCGGGTAGGGACCCTACGTGGTGCATTACACCGGAGCTAGAAGAAGTAGAGCCATGTACCTTAGGAGTTGTCAATAATGCATCATGGCTACGCCGATCGGCGCGTCCCTGACGGTGATGAATATTGGTATAGTTATCAATTCATGTTATCTATCTTGATTCTATCCTTGGCTGCAATTTGTGTTCGTCTGGATTGATTGATCTTATATGTGCTTATTTAATTGCTTAGAGGTACATCTAAGTATTTAGATGCCCTCTTAATCATGGTGATTAGGCTAGTATCCGTATCTTGTATGAATCATGATTGCTTGATGATGCTAGGGTGTGGTTTAGTTGTGATAGAGCTAAGCTTGCGCAACACTTTTAGATAGTCAAGTAGGGTTAAGATACGTGATTAAAGGTTTCCTCTCGGCAGGGATAAATCGGGAGCCGCTCAAAAAACAGGGTGGTCTTGCTCATCTTCGATGTTTACCAATTGTTTAAAGTGCCAAGTAAGCTAGGATTAAGATGATAACGACTACTGCTTCAATGCCAATCAACACACCAGTTGCGCCGATCGGTACAGCCTTTCTCCGACCGCTAGATGCATATAGGGTAACTCCAGGTGATACTCCTTGGTCGATGTGTATGCTCCTACTCCCCAAGCTTTTGATCAGGCACACTTTGACTGAGGTAAGACTTTGCGCCAATCGCCGCACCAGTTGAGCCGATCGGCGCAACCTCCAATTTCCATATTCTTTTCATGCTCATGTATGTGCAATATGTACTTCATCATAGGATTGATTTGGTAGACGAAATAGTAAACTCTAAACACGGTCCTCTTCCGATCCATGTGGATTCAATTAAACCTTAAAATACTCTAAGGGAAAAAGTGCTACAATGTACATCGTCCTCTTGTGGTATATAAGTGGATGGTAGTAACGACCAACAAGCATCTTTTTCTGGCGCCGTTGCCGAGGATCGGCAACTCGAACCTGTTTAGGGGGATCTATCTTGTTTATCAAATTAATTCTTTTTTTATTGCACATACCCTGTTTTTGTTTGTTTGTGTGTCCATTGAAAATTAGAAACAAAGCTAGGCACACAACCTCGACTGGAGCATGGCGACATAGCTGCTTGCGCCGATCGGCGTAACCATGCGCTGATCGGCGCCGTATCGATGCCGACGCCAACGACCTCGCTCTTCGTCAACTCTGTTGCTCTGTAGCAGTAGGTGCTAACTCTGTTAGTAGCCCATCATCTGCTATGGAGTCCATGTCCATGCAAGACTTGCTTGTGCCGATCGGCGCAACGCCCATGCCGATCGACACCTCGCCACTCTATGAAAAGGGAGGAACGCTTCTTGTGTCAATATTTTTTTTTAACTAATGCTTTGCAAGGATTCTATCTTGTTCACAACAACAAATAATGGGAGAAAATAATCATGAAGATCAAGAATTTCAATTACAAAGAATGAAGACACGATGAATACATTCTTAATCATGAGTAGATATGCTATTCACTGATCAAAAGATGGTGTATGAAATTCTATAGAGGATTGAAAGACCTACAAATTTGATATTGTGGAAGAACATCAAGTCTAGTTTCCTACGATTTAAACCTCACGTCGTTTGGAGTTTCCTACAAGGATTTATGGCTAGAACAAGAGACGCTGTACAGGCTGTTTGAATATCTCGCGAGAGTTGCAAACAATTGGAAGTTTGAGCCAAATATGGAATTAATGTCCTATATCCACGTGACATATGGGTTTCTAGACATTTAAGAGGCTTCCATTTGGTGATTTACACGGATTCAAGTCGTTCCAAATATGGAGTTTGAATATTTGGAAAGTTTGAATTTAATTCGGATTCATCGCGAGACAGCCTGACATACCTTTAGAAAAAAGGCCATATCTCCCTCATACGGAGTCCGATTGGGACACATGAGCACTGCTTGAAATATAATTTGATGCCCGATGCAATGGCACAGGTTTCAGCCTCTAATTCCTTCTGGTCGCGGCGCAATATCTGAAACAAGACGTCGGTTTAGAGAAGCAACATCAGATTTCTTTGGATTTCTTCACCGTCGACTTGATGGATCATTGGACAAGAATTGAGAAGTTGCATCCACTCTTCATCATCAATACTTTCTGGTGCAACAAAGATCAAGATTCACATGTCAAAGGACAAGCCGACATATGCTCTAATGCTTAAAAGACGAAGTCATCAAGATTCTCCTAAAAATGAAGCTAGAAGCTAAAATAATTGGTAATTCTGTATACTTTCTGTGCTGACCATTGGATAAAAATTTTATATCTGAATAGAGCTTCAAGTCTTCTTTCCAATGCAACAAACAGTGCTAGATTTGGATTTTTCTACAAGGATTTATAAGCACGTCATTGGGCGTTGTGCAATCTGTCAACAGCACGTAGCCCTGGAGCAAAAACATCATAAATCCCACATACCGTGTCCGTTTGAAGTGTATGAGCACTCGTTGGAAAGATAATTTTGCAACCTACAAGATGGTATAGGTCTTTGGCCCTGTTCTATCCTGTTAGTAAGGCGAAATTCAGAGAGAAGAGGATCTGCAGATTATCAATGACAAAATTGGAGATGAAGATGACAACAAGGATAGCTCGAGTAATTCTCCTACAAGAAAATGATTAGAAGTTGAACAAGATTGAAGACTCCAGAGCATCATATCATATACACACATTGAGCATTATGCAACACAATAAAAACAGGCAATGAGCGAACCACGATGAAGATTGTATAAGTACAAGCTACATGGAAATCTTTGGATCTTACACCAAGAACCATGGCTTCGCGACAACAAGGTATGTAAGAAGTCTAGCTACATGACTCTAATTGAAGTGCTTTTCGGGTGGCAACCTGTGTTTTTGTGTTTCTTTTTATTTTGTTTGGATTGACTAGTGCTACTAGGAGGGCAACCTAGAATTTTTGCATCGTGAGAATAACCCAACTCAATTGATTCACTTGTGGCAAATTAGTTCTAGATTAACTTTTTATTTTTAGACCTCTGCCACCATCATTTTGTGTTTCGTTTGCAAAAATCATCCACTGCATGCATATTTGTGAGCACTTGCTTTGTTTTTGTTTTTATTTTTACATGATGTTTTCGCCTGCATGTATTTAACCATCTAACTTCAGCCCATCTAAGCCTCCCACTCTTCATTTTCCATCAAATTCTATAGTCAATTCCAAATGTGCCGATCGGCACATATCCATTGTCGATTGGCACAACACCAAATGCTTTTCCAAGCATTCCTTCGCTGCCGCCTAACATGTTTTTGTTTTGATTCACCCAAACCTCTAACTTTGCATGTTTATATTCACCTTCCCACTCATAATAGCTTGGTTTGAACTTGATAATTAGCACTTAATTGGCTTACGCACAATATCCTTAGCAAATTTAGGTGTAAACATGGTGTTTATGCTTATTTGTTGAACAACATTGGATAGTTCATTTGCCTTGCTCTATTTTGCATCATTTGCATTGGTTGGTTGCTAATCTTTTTCATTGCACTATCTCTCTAGTCCAACAGGGTTTTGCAATAGCTAAGTCACATAAACATGGTGTTTAGACTTTGGTTATTAATGAATTTCATTTAGATTGCTAGCAATCTAGTTGTAAGCATGGTGCTTAGAGCTAGGTGTAAACATTGTTCTTGTTTAGCTTCCACACCGCTAACCTTCATTGCTAACATGCTCGTTTGCTTTGCTTCAAGACTAAATGATGAAAGCATTTTGATCCTAGAATTGTGTACTTGACACATTCATTTAGCAATTTTATGTGAACATGGTGTTTAGATGAAATTATGGAACAACATTGATTATAGTCTTGTTTCTTTGCTAACATTATGATACTAACTCCATGCATCCACACTTGTGCACACAAGTACACCCATTAGGATTTTGTTTTGTTTTTGCTGCTAGAATTAAAATGCCACAAGTTGAACTTTGGAGGTTGTTGCTAGATGGTAGATATTGTTCTATCCCCGACCATCATATCGGGGGTAGTATGTGCATTTTAATATTTTGCAGGAATGAAAGAAGTTCTCTTGAACGAGGACAGTAGAAGGCAACGAGGTGACAATAGCCGCATATACAAGAGGGATCATTGGGACAGCACATCAAGGCTGGAGATGGAGGTGACGAGAGGCACAATCGTCTGTGCCGATCAGCGCATCCTCGTGCCGATCGGCGCACCCTCGCTGTCCCTACTATCGCCCTTCTCTCGTGCAATCCAGCAAGATTTTAAGCATGGGGGAGGCACAAGCTGAGCTTCAATCAATTAAAATGTCGTAACATCCCTTTGATTCTTCACTTCTCCTAATCTTATTTTCTTCTCAAACTGTACTTGCTATCTGCTTTCAACTTGGGAATTTTCTCTATTTTTCTTTTAGTGATACCCTTTTCGTTTTGTTCATGCGAAAGGTTATTTGTAATTTGTCACTTAGAACATAGAATGGACAATGACATATCCCTAATAGCTACCTTAGGGTGACCAAATATCATTAATTTATCTAGGGGAGCTTGCCTGAATCATCACCGTTGTCTTATAATGCTTTCACGATGAATAAATGCATAACTATGATGAGGATCTTTGCTAGAGATATGATAAAAGTTGCTATTGTTATTGGAACTTGCATGATTCATTGCACATAATTATCCACCACTTAATTTTCAACTAAGCACCAATTCTATGAACTCTATTTGTTGACAGATGTTTTGATAAAGACCCCATATGGCTGAATTGTTCTTCATGACAATATGCTTTGCTCTCTAAGAAGAAAACTCCAACATAGCTAGTGAACTTAATAATTTTTAGAAAACTGTTACATGTGGTCTCTAACCCTTGCAAATTTTGCTCTCTTGTATTGATCATACCTACCAAAGCCAAATCTTCTACACTTATATGATAAACCTATAGATTGCAACATGTAATTTGGTGAGTCATTTCAAGTTTGTGTTCTTTTGGTATGAGACTTAGAAGTTGGCCATTTTGTTTGCGTAACTATCACTTGTTTGCTAGCCTCTTCATATTTAGCAATGCTCGCTGAATATTCCCACCTGTAAACCCATATTTCTTTTGGTGATGTCCTCTCCTTGTCCACAACCTATAATATAAGTTTCTCGTCGAGCCGTTGCACTATTTATATGGTTTTATGCACAAATTATCAAGACCTCTTGCTGAAGACGATGATTTTCATTAATAAACACATCTGAAGACTCTCTGAAATGCAAAGCATCAATAGAAGGAGAAGACAAGGCAGAATCATATATGTGCCGATCAGCGCAGGTGTCATACCAATTGGCGCAAGGAATAAAAAGTGCTCTGTTATCTCCAGAAATTAATTATATGTGTTCCAGATGGTTGAAGAGAAGAAATAAGGGATTTAGCTAGTGCTTATCTTTTGTCACTCCCTTTGCTCGAGGACGAGCAACGTTTAAGCATGGGGGGATGGACGTCATTCATCATTCCGAAGCACTAGCTAATGGACTTCAAATATTGTTGAAGGAAGATCAAGGATGTTTCAAGTTATATCAAGTTGCAAGAGAGGAATTCACAAGATTTGTGCATAAACCATTATTCTTCAAGTAAGTGCATTCAAATTGGCTGAAACTCTATCACTCCAACCATGTGCAATCCAATTTTGAGAACTTCATTTGTGTCTTGAGATCATTCTTTGCCTTTTGCACATGTCCACCTTTCAAAAGCATGTGTTTTTCTTCTTCTTCATAATGTTTTCCAATGGCCTTTTTGACAAGTCTTTGTAAAACCAATTAGAACTATCTCTTGATTTGACAATACTCTGAGTTACATTGGCTAGTTGTTTTCCTACCAAGCTACACATAAAGCCTTCCACCAAATATTTGTAGATAGGATCACTTCTAGTTGTTTGGCTTGTGAGATTTGTAAATGAGTGTTGCCTTGATTCTTTGCAAGAGAGCATTTTTGTTTGGATAAATGAGACTAAATTTTTGGAAAAACTTTATCATTTAAGGCCTAGTTTGAGGAGCAATCTGATTTGAGAGTTGAAGCTACTTTATTTTATCATTGTGGTCGGATCTTAGTCATTTTCTGTTCCCCACTAGTATCTTTGAGTAGTAGAATTGGTGCAACATAAAACTTTTTGTGCTACACTTTTAAAGCGGGTTAGATATGCATGTGCCTTGATGAATGTGAGTGAAGATAATATGATTGTAACGCTGATCTCTCCTTGAGGGTGATTTATTTGCTCGAGGACGAGCAAAGGTTTAAGCATGGGGGAACTGTTGGTGGTTCCTATGTACCCGTTTTATATGCCAATAACCACACACATCACACCATATTCTCATCATAATCATGTGTTGGTCAAATGGGAAACCTCAGAATACCAAAGTTGACAATCTCGTCGAGAGATTTCCGAAACATATATTATTTACATTTATTGGTCTCCGGAGCTGGGAGATATAGGTCCCGCAAGGCAGGCTGTATAGAGGAATCCAAATCAGGACAGATATTTTTGTATCGCAATTTTGGGTGTCTAAACATCCGAATCTGAGGATCCAAATAATACCAAAGTTGTAGATCTTTTCGAGGCTACGCGATAGAGTCTGGGTTTGCCTCATTTGGACTCCGGAAGCATCAGTTATGATTAAAATAAGTCGGTGCAGTTTATGGAAGGTACGAAATCGACTTGGATCCAATCTCTATGAGCTAAACTTGGAGGCCAAGTAAGGGAGGACATGACCAGAGGCTATATAATCACCCATATGATGTCCGACACGTGACAAGAGGGGAGAATTTGGCTATAGGAGACGCTGCACATCGCCAGGAGGCCGCGTGAGTTGAAGAGCCACCAAATTGAAGAGATGTTGTCTAGTCGGGTAGGGACCCTGCGTGGTGCACTACACCAGAGCTAGGAGAAGTAGAGCCATGTACCTTAGAAGTCGTCAATGATGCATCACGGTTGCGCCGATCGGTGCACCAGTTGCACCGATCGGCGCGTCCCTGACTGTGATGAATATCGGTACAGTTATCAATTCATGTTATCTATCTTGATTCTATCCTTGATTGCAATTTGTGTTCGTCTGGATTGATTGATCTTACATGTGCTTATTTAATTGCTTAGAGGTACATCTAAGTATTTAGATGCTCTCTTAATCATAGTGATTAGACTAGTATCCAGATCTTGTATGAATCATGATTGCTTGATGATGCTAGGGTGTGGTTTAGTTGTGACAGAGCTAAGCTTGCGCAGCACTTTTAGATAGTCAAGTAGGCTTAAGATACTCGCGTGATTAAGGGTTTCCTCTCGGCAGCGATAAATCGGGAGCCGCTCGAAAAGCAGGGTGGTCTTGCTCATCTTCGATGTTTACCAATTGTTTAAAGTGCCAAGTAAGCTAGGATTAAGATGATAACGACTACTGCTTCAGTGCCGATCGGCACACCAGTTGCACCGATCGGCACAGCCTTTCTCCGACCGCTAGATGCATATAGGCTAACTCCAAGTGATACTCCTTGGTCAATGTGTATGCTCCTACTCCCCAAGCTTTGGATCAGGCACACTTTGGCTCAGATAAGACTTCGCGCCGATCGCCGCACAAGTTGAGCCGATCAGCGCAACCTCCAATTTCCATCTTCTTTTCATGCTCATGTATGTGCAATATGTACTTCATGATAGGATTGATTTGGTAGATGAAATAGTAAACTCTAAACAGGGTTCTCTTCCAATCCCTGTGGATTCGATTAAAGCTTGGAATACTCTAAGAGAAAAAGTCCTATAATGTACATCGTCCTCTTGCGGTATATAAGTGGGTGCATAGTAACGACCAACACTTGTTCCTTTAGGATACCATAAACCCATGATACATGTGTACTTCAGGTATCTCATTATCCTTTTCACGGCCTTCAAGTGTGACTCTTTTGGATTTGCTTGGTAGCGTGCACACAAGCACACACTAAACATGTGTTGGCACTCCCCTTTTACATATGAATATTACCCCAATTAGAGTATAATTGATACTAATTTAGGCCATTTACCTATGATATTGCCTATATATTTGTATATACGTTGTTTTGGAGCTTTATTGCAGAAACAGGTAAAATTGGTGATTAAAGTGATGCTGGAGAGGATAGGAGTTCAGAACTGATGAAAAGCACTAAAGAAGCCCAGGGCGCCGATCGGTGCAGTCCATGAGCCGGTCGGCGCAAGGGTGTTTTGACCCACAGAAGTGTCCGAGAGCTATTCCACATGTTTATGGAAGTTTATCTGCGCAAGACACTTGAAGATATTCACCTAGAAGATTTATGGAACTTCAAGATCTCGACTTACAGTACAAGACTTTATCTCAAAGGAAAAGGCCCACATGGCAGTTGTGGAAGGCAGAAGAACCAACTCAGAAGAGAAACCCGAGAAGACACGGCTTGCACCGATCGGCGCAATCCTGCACCGATCGGCATAACCACCTTATTTGCTAGAAACCGAGTCCTCTACGAGTAGAACCTCTATAAATACTTGTAAACCCTGGTCTCGGTAGGGGAGGAGGCAGGGGCGACAGAGGGACAACAAATTCGTGAGTTAGAGCCACCGGGGCTTGCCCCGTTAGAATAGATCTCTAGTTGAGTTTTAAGAACCATTGGTGTTAAGAGTTGATCCGTCAAGGTAGGCCATCTTGACAGGGATGAATCTTACTCTATGTATCTTAGGAATAATTGAATATGTTGATGATAGTTTTGGTGATTTATCTATCTTGATTCCATAATCATGCATGTGCTTATTCCAATTGCTTAGTTCGAGGCTAAGTAAGTAGATATTATCTTGATTGTGGTGATTAAGATAGTACTCAGATATTGTATTGATTATGGTTGGTTGATGATGCCAGTAGTGTGGTTTAGCGGTGACAGCACTAAGCCTGTGCAGCACCATTGGATAGTTAAGTAGGGTAAGATACTCGCGTGATTAAGGGTTTCCTCTCGGTAGTGATAAATTGGGAGCCGCTCGGAAAGTAGAGTGGTCTTATCCATTATAGGTTTTTATTGATCCAAGTAATTACCTATTATGATGCTATTTGATTAGACTTTCTGGTTACGATCTCACTAGTAGATACTTGGCTACTCACTTAACAACTTAGGCTTATAAGATATCTAGCGCACTTTGGCTTAGATCCACCAGTGTGCCGATCGGCTCAACTCCTGTGCTGATCGATGCAACAATTCACTAATGTGCCAATCGGCTCAACACCAGCGCCGATCGACACAATGATAGACTTGCTGTCCGGTGCACCTTTGCGCTGGCCAGTCTCCCCTCACGCAACCTAAATTCAATAGTAGCTTTGATTAGATCTTTTACTGTTAACTTTATTTAATTATCCCTAAGGTCCCAGTGGATTCGATAAACCTTGGAATACTCAATTCAAGGGAAAAAGTGCTACAATCGTACACCGTCCTCTTGCGGTATATAAGTGGATGCGTAGTTACGACCAACAACCATGTATTTTCTAGCGCCGTTGCCGGGGACCATAGTAGGTTTTTAAATATTGTATGATGTATTAGTGTTTAGTCATTGTGCTTTACTTGTCTCTTTAGTACATATATTCTATTAAGTGAAACTAACAGGTATGAACGGTCCTAAGTCAAACAAACCCTCTAATTACATCGATGATCTAGAAAGACTCTTTCGCAAGAAGAGAATAGCGGAGAAAAGAAGTCACTTGGAGATTTGGCTAGAGAAGCAGTCTGCGTCACACCCCGAGCATTATTCACAATAGAAGCCACAGTTCGAGATCAAGAAGAAGAGGAGATGGTAGAGTTACCTATGGTTAATCATCTCAAGCCTCAATTGACTAATGTTGTCAAGACAGATTTCCAAGAAGCTCAAGATCAACTTCCGTATCAATTGGAGAGATATGTTGGAATAGTGGCACAACAACCGTTCACAGGTTCGAAAGATCCCAATCATTACTTGCAACACTTCGTTGAGGTTTGCAGTACATTCAAGATAGCAGGATTAACCGGAGATCAAGCACGTGTGCGGTTGTTCCCCTTCTCTCTAGTTGATCGCCCCAAGCGATGGTACAATAGGTTGGAAAACCCAGTGAAGATGGTGTGGGATACATTAGCAGCTGAATTCTTGGCCAAGTACTTCCCCCCTGGTAAGACTCAAGCTTTGAAGAACAAGATTCTTGGGTTTACAGAAAATGTTGATGAGTGCATTGGAGAAGCATGGGAGAGATACAATGAATATATGGATGCATGCCCTCATCATGGTCTAACGGTTGGATAAGTTGTTGAGAGGTTCTACACAGGATTGAATCCACCATCTTGTCAACACTTGGATGCCTTAGCTGCGGGTTCATTCATGTCAAAAACTCCCACCCAAGCTAAGGATTTGATCAAGTTGCTAGTTGAAAATCAATCATGGTATAGTGAGAGAAGTTCAAGGAATTTGCAACCCTCAAAAGGAGTGACGTAGAGTGTGATTGAGAGGACTCATGAAGACTTGATTATAGATTGCCTCAACGCTATTCAAAGGAGGTTGGACAATAATCTTCATATCCCTAAGGAAGAGCCACTCAAGCTAGCAGAATCACGCTCTACTTGTGGTGAGTGTGGAGAGTTTGGTCATGTGCAGAAAGATTGTCCTAAAGAGATGAAGATGCTAATATATGAAGAATAGTGGATGGAAGCCCCAGTATCAGCAGCAAAGGAGTTCTTTCTCTCCTAGTTCATTCATGCAAAATTCTATCCCACTTCGTCTCCAATGTCATGAGTTCTTCCAAGCTCAAGAGAAGATCAACAAGGACAATCAAGCTAAATTCAAGGAGATTGATCGTGTCCTTGAGGGAATTAATGACAAGGTGATAGAAATTGGGAGCTCCTATGAGGTGATTTTGAACCATACCAAGATGATGGAGCAACAGATGGGACAGTTATCGCAAGCCATTCAAGGCAACAAAGGAGCTATTCCTGGCAATACGAAGTCTGCAGAGGAATTGAAGGTAATAGCTACGATGTCCAGAAAACAAATAGAAGATTCAGAGCACCCTACAGGAGCAAAGAAGCACCACGCCGATCGGCGCACACCTGGCGCCGATCAGCACGACGGTCTTGATGGCACCAATCGGCTCCCTGAAAGCGCCGATTAGCACAAGGAGGACGATGACCTCTCTGATCTGAAAATGAACATAGAGACAGAGGAGCATGGACCTACCACATTCCTAGATACTCAACTGCTGACGAAGACAGAAAGTGCGCGACAACACGACGAGCAATTTGCAAGGTTCATCGATATTATGAAGAAGCTTTACATCAATGTAACTTTTGTTGATGCTATTCAAGTACCCACCTACACCAAGTACATTAAGGACATGATGCAAAACAAGAAGTCTCTAGTTTCTAAGGAGGTTGTGAAGGTTACTAAGGAGCTTACAACAGCAATCAATGACGTTACACTTGAGAAGAAACCCGACCCTGGATCACCAAGCATCAAACGCATGATTGGGACAAGGATATTTGATAGGTGCTTGTGCGATCTTGGGGGAGCGTAAGTGTCATGCCCCGTCATATATTCACAAGTCTCAATTTGCCTGAATTGGAGCCTGCGGGTATGTGTTTGGAGTTAGCCGACCAATCGGTACGCTTCCCTGATGGAATTGCTGAGGATGTGCCTGTTCAAATTAGAGATCACATTGTCCCTGTTGATTTTATTGTGCTTGATATGGATAAGAGGACGAGGACCCCGTTGATCGTAGGCAGACCTTTCTTGAGGACAACAAAAGCAAGTATTGATGTTAGGAGTGGTGAGATAAGCTTCGATATAAGTGGGACTCCCTACTATTTCAATTTTTGCCCAAAGGTAGAAGAGTGCCATACTCTTGATGAAGTAAAGAGATGCAAGACACCATGGCAACGAGGCATCAAGAGTAATTGGAGGGGATGTATGGATAGGTCGTTCGAGGTATATGAATCATGGAGATAAGAGAACCTTGTAGTGTCGCGGCTTCGCATCCCGCACCGTGACACTAAGGATTGATTGTTTGTGGGGAGGTCAAGCACTTTGACCTCTAAATAACTAGAGCACTCTTGGGAGACAACCCAATGATCGGGAGATTTAGAAATTGTTTAGTGCTTGCGGGAGGGAAACTCGTTTCATCTAGTTAATTAGTGCTGACTGGGAGGGCAACCCGGTGTTTTAATTTGCTTGCTTTTAATAAAGACAATCTCCCGAATAAAAGAAATAGAAAAAGTGTGTGTTTAATTCTTGTGTGCTCTTGCGTTGTCTGTTTAATTGTGCAAAACTGTGTATATACATATTGTGGACTAACGACGCAGGAATAAAACAAAAAAGGACCAAAAATAGGAAGGAACAGTGCTTGCGCCAATCGCCACACATTTGCACCGATCGGTGCCTTATTCCCCAAAACAAGACAGAAGACTGACGATGCCCAAAATTGAAGGAGTGCTAAGAATCAACCAATACAACGATTTTCAGAGATGGAGCTATTTTCAAGGTAATTAAAAATCTTCTTGAAATAATTTTTGTGTGCAAATTGGTTGCTAAATGACACAGGAAGGGATGAAGAGCAACATCTAGCAAAGAAGCGAGAGGCCGGGAGCAAAAATGGACGTCGCGCCGATCGGCGTGCGTCAGCGCCGTTCAACGCGGTCACCAGATTGGTCCCACTACATGTGTCAATGCTACAGGAACATTGGTAAAAGTGGAAAATTAGGTGAAACAGATGAACACGAGGTTTCAGGATCAACGCCGGACCAAAAGACGAGGTGTAAGGGACTTGCCCGACCGGTGCAAGAACCCATGCGGTTCCCAAATGGGCGAAAAAGGGGGCAGGCATTGATTTTGAAGAACATGTATGATTTCTTTGCAGGTGTGTGGTGCAGAGGGAACACGGAATTGACCAAAAGCTGAAAAAGAGATGGCGCGCTGATCGGCACGTGCAAGTGCCGATTGTCACAGTCAATCAAGACATCGGGATTCCGTGTTGTTCCCCTGCCAACCAACACGATGTACCAGGAAGCGACATAAAGGAGAGGAATCAAGCGCCAAGTTGTCAGAGCATTCAAAATTTGAATTGTGCCAATCGGCACACCTACGCGCCGATCGACGCTCTCTCCAAATTTTGAAATTCTAAAGCGGGTCCTTCTCCTGGAAGTTTCCCACACTATAAAAAGGAGGCCAGGCGCCCCCAGTTCGGCGAACCATTCCGGTAATCTCTCCACTTTCCCCACTACCCAAGATCTCGCACACGTTCTGCATTCCTCGCAGATGGATCGTCTCCTCTCCACCGTCGGCAAGTTGGGCAAGAGGCTGCATCGTGGAAGCAGTTCCAGCGGTAGCAGCGAGTCGAGCGGTGACTGCTTGGCGAGAGGGGGCACCGGCGCTCATGATGACATGTCAGTGGGTGATGCATCCACCGGCTCGGCGACAGTGATCCGCGCCCGCCACTCCGTCTTCGACGCGCCCCTTCCAACATGGCGTGCTACGAGGAGCCAAATGGCGGGAAGTCGTGGGGTTCTCATATCACCACCACCGCCGGCATTCATGCTGCGCCCGGTGGAGGAGGGCTTCACCCTCTGGAGCGAGGAACAACAGCACTCCCTCACGGTGAGGGGAAGGTTCATCCCTAATTTTGACCTAGACGAGACCTTCCTCACCATGATCGGTATGTGGGAGGACATAAGGAGGATGCTCAACAATCTTGGCTGGATGGACTTCCATCTCCTTCCCATGGACTACAACATCGACATCGTCACCGAGGTTACCTCTACGATGAGGCTTGGCACCATCGAAGACGGCAACAAGGCCGTCAACTTCCGCGTCTATGACATCAGCTACACGGTGACCATGGAGGCGGCGGCTCAAGCCTTCGGCTTTGACCCCGATGCCGATGTCGCCGGCATTTTGGGACATGGGGAGTTGGACTCCTTTTGGAGACGGCTCTTGTTCGCGGAGGAGATGAAGCGCGGCAACATCCGCAACCCGACCATTCAAGTCTTCCATTGGTGGTTGGCGGCGCGCACAGGCGACAAGGTCGACTCTAGCAACATCACCAATGCGGACTTGTGATGGCACTTCAACGCCATCGTGAGTCTGTCTTATTGCAATCCTATGTCGGTGATTGTGCGGGGTTGGATCGACAAGAGGGGCAAGGCGAGCAAGAAGTTGGCCTTCGGGTCCTATCTTCAACACCTAGCAGCCCTCATCTGCGAAGGCGATGGACCGGGAATGCGCGATGAAGATCTGCGAGAATATGACTCGTGGCAATATTGTCACGGGAAGTGTTCACGCTGGCTTCCATGTCGGCGGCACCAACATTAGGCTCCCGTGTGCGAAGCTAGGAGTTTTCCTCCATCACAAGCTGGAGGGAGGAAATTGGCTTGAGGAAGGTACCTGGAGGGGGGCCGAGCTCTCAAGGACCGCTGTGGGCGGGTTCGACAACCGGCGACATTCACAGCAGCCGGCAGCAAATGAGACTCCTGGAATTCATGCCAGGATCCTCAGCAGTACCAGCCAGGGTGGGGCGATGTAGCGGGTAGTTCATAGCCCTCCGCAGCGGTCGGTGCAGGCAACGCGCCGATCGGCGCGACCTACTTCAGTGCAGCTATTGACTATAGGTACCAAAGATGTGTACCTATGGTGCCTCCTATGCCTGGTGCAGACTTCTTCGTGCCCATGTAGAGGTACATCGACAACAATGTGCACTACATCGAGCACGTGGAGGACGCCTCATCCCAGATGAGGAACAACCACGAGGCGATGGTGGAGGAGTTCGAGTGACTCAAGGCGCGGTGCTATGGCTTCGATCAGCCACCGTCTCCACCTGTCTAGAGTGCCTAGGAGTTGGCACATGTATCAGTTTCCCAGTTTGCGTTTTCTCTTATTTTTTACAATCTTTTTCTTTATTTGCTTATGTATGTGTAAGAGGGTTGGGAAACCATGCATCGCGTGTGTTTACTTTCATGCAAGTGTGCTAGTAGTAGTTAGTAGTAATTTTATTTCTTTGCAAGTGTGTGCAAAAATCATCACCAGGTATTCGAGTCTCGATCTTAATATAATGGTGGTGGTTATGCTCTCTTAGGAGAATTGAATTATCTATTCTTTCTTGAAAAGTACCGATAAAGATCAAATAATGTTGAGCATTGAATAAAAACTTCAAACTTACACTTAACGATTATTCGGCAAATATATTTTATGTGGAGCAATTTTGTGTACCCATGTGCTTCATTTGTATTGTCCAATCTTTTCATAAATAAATTTTCATGTTGTGAACTTTGGAATTTGTTCTTTTCAAGATCCTTACCTACCAATGCCATAGTTTGCCCAATTCTCATCAACCTTTGATAAGTAGATAAACATTAAACTGATAGTTGAGTTCGGTTAGGATTTAATTCTTTTTTATATGAACTTTACTAAGATGGCAAATCTTTGTGTATCTTTTTCTAGCTTTGAATTACTCATGCAAAAATTCAATTCCGCTGAGTATCCTACCATAAACCCAAAATATCTTGTTGAGTATCATTCCTTGACCACATCCTATTTTTCTGGCTATATTTAATTCTTGAATAAATGTTGAAGCCAGACAAATCAAATACCAGCAAATGTTTGTGAATTTGAGTTGAGATCCGTTCGGCGCACCTTGAACCGATCGGCACAGCAGTGAGCAAAATAAAAAAAGGAAAAAACAAAAAGTGATGAACAAAAATGCTTTGCTGTTTGCTAAAGGACCAGCAAAATTTTAACTGTGAGGGGATGGTATATGACATGTTTATTCTCGAAATTCATTCTAATATAGTCATGAATCATTCCAACCATGTGCAATCTGATAATGGGAGTTCTTTTTCTTCCAAGATCAAATTTTTGCTATGCGCATGTCCACATATCCAAAGTGTGAGTCCTTTATTAAATCTTTCCTTCTTAATGGCCATCTTGATAAAGTTTCTATAATTCCAATAAAGAATAATCTCCTAGCTTTACAATATATTGTTGATTTATGTTTGCAATCCTTGAATTTCCTCACCTAGCTACTCATATAAGCTTTACACGAATATTATTTGATCATTATGATGTAGAATATAGGATGAGTGATTTGAAAGATGAGTTGTTGCCTTGGATTATTTGGAAGATAGATTCTTTATGTTCACAACAATCTTTTAAGTGATGTACATGTGTGGAAAAGTTATAATTTGTGAGTTGGACATGCACAATTTGCTTCGTGTTCTCCTCTTTGTCACCTCATAGCTTGCTTGTATTTTCATGTTCTTTTCTCCTTCTCATCTTCATATGTTCTTCATGTTCTTCTCTCCCTTTTTGTGTTCTCAACTTAAGATTGGCTTTTAGATCTTCATGTTCCTTTCTTCATGTTCTTCTCCCCCTTTGTCACCTATCATCAAAAATACACCAAAATATAACGGAACCAAGAGGCATAAGATAGTTGGCAAGAGTTAGGATAACTCCCCCTTTCATGGTGCTCCTCCTTGGTCGTAATGGCGTTCCACCGTAGCTCCCCCTACACTTATGACTCAACAAAATACTTTCGCAACTATGCAAGGGTTAGTCATTTGTGAGGTGGGAATGTATGAGCTACTTGTCTTTGAGCCGCGCAAGTAGATTTAACCTCGGAGCTCGGTTGAACACGGTTCAATGGGCATGAAGCACAAATATCACTATTTGATCATCTAGAGAGCCATATACTCCCATTGTAAATGAGCAACTCCCCCTAGACACATGCTTGAGAGCATGTATGGTATCACAATGCAAAGATGCATGAATGCAAAAAATGCAAATGCAACAAGTATACAATGCATGATGCGATGCTAAAGAAAAGAGAGAGAACCGCTACAAACCGAAGTGTCAACAATGAGTTGTTCCCTTCTCAAGCTTGCTCACAATGGACCATTCTTCAAAGCCTTGGGTACACCATGAACCACCTTCCCAAGCTTAACCCATGTCCATTGCTATCTCAAGAAGGTCCGAAGTCAACCTACAAAAGAAGAGAAACAAGCACAAATAAAGACACAAACAACAAAACAAGCAAACACTATACATATTTACAAAGGACAAGCTCAAGGGTTACTCATGTGAAGTTGGAGAGGTCGAGAACATTGATTTCTCCACTTAGCTTGTTGTAGGTTTTCTCATCGAGTGGCTTGGTGAAGATATCTACCAATTGTTCATGAGCTCGCATACTCACCAACTCGATGTCCTACTTCTCAACATGATCCCTTATGAAGTGATGCCTCACTTGAATGTGCTTTGCATGACCATGATCTCCAGTTTTGAGAGCCATCATGATTGTCGCCTCACTATCACAATATAGTGGCATTTGAGTGTAGTTGAGGCCACAATCCAAGAGTGTTTGCCTCATGTATAGAAGTTGGGCACAACAGGCTTCCGCCACCATGTATTCTGCTTCGGCTATAGATAGAGCCACCGAGTTTTGCTTCTTTGAGCTCCAAGATACTACAGATCTTCCAAGAAATTGGCAACCTCTCGATGTACTCTTCCTATTCACTTTGCAACCCGCGAAGTCCGAATCCGAATACCCAAGTAACTCAAAGCTTGTTCCTTTAGGATAACATAAACCCATGGTAGGTGTGTAGTTCAGGTATCTCATTATTCTTTTCACGGCCTTCAAGTGTGACTCTTTTAGATTTGCTTGGTAGCATGCACACAAGCACACACTAAACATGTATTGGTACTCTCCAAGTGCCCCTTTTACATATAAATATTACCCCAATTAGAGCATAATTGATACTAATTTATACCATTTACCTATGATATTGCCTATATATTTGTATGTGCATTGTTTTGGAGCTTTATTGCGGAAACAGGTAAAATTGGCGATTAAAGTGATGTCGGAGAGGACAGGAGTCCAGAACCGACGAAAAGTACTGAAGAAGCCCAGGGCACTGATCGGCGCAGTCCGTGAGCCGGTCGGCGCAAGGTTGTTTTGGCCCACAGAAGTGTCCGAGGCACATTCCACATATTTATGGAAGCTTATCTGTGCAAGACACTTAAAGATATTTACCTAGAAGATTTATAGAACTTCAAGATCTCGACTGGCAGTACAAGACTTTATCTTGAAGAAAAAGGCCCACATGGCAGCTGTGGAAGGTCGAAGAACCGACATGGAAGAGAAACTCAAGAAGATATGACTTGCGTCGATCGGTGCAATCCTGCGCCGATCGGTGCAATCACCTTATTTGCTAGAAACCAAGTGCTCTACGAGTAGAACCTCTATAAATACTTGTAAACCCTGGTCTCGACAGGAGAGAAGGCAGAGGCAACAGAGCGACAACAGATCCATGAGTTAGAGCCACCGGGGCTTGCCCCGTTAGAATATATCTCTAGTTGAGTTTCTAGAACCATTGGTGTTAAGAGTTGATCCATCAAGGTAGGCCATCTCGACGGGGATGAATCTTACTCTATGTATCTCAAGGATGATTGAATATGTTGATGATGGTTTTGGTGATTTGTCTAACTTGATTTTATAATAGTGCATGTGCTTATTCCAATTGCTTAGTTCTAGGCTACGTAAGTAGATATTATCTTGATCGTGGTGATTAGGATAGTACTCGGACATTGTATTGATTATGGTTGCTTGATGATGCCAATAGTGTGGTTTAGCGGTAACAGCACAAAGCCTACGCAGCACCATTGGATAGTTAAGTAGGGTAAGATACTCGACTAATTAAGGGTTTCCTCTCGGCAGCGATAAATCTGGAGCTGCTCGGAAAGCATGGTGGTCTTATCCATTATTGGTTTTCATTGATTCAAGTAATTACCCATTATGATGCTATTTCATTAGACTTTCTGGTTACGATCTCACTAGTAGATACTTGACTACTCACTTAACAGCTTAGGCTTACAAGGTATCTGGCACACTTTGGCTTAGATCCACCTGTACCTGTGTCAATCGGTGCAACAATTCACCAGTGTGCCGATCGGCTCAACACCGACGCCGATTGGCGCAACAACAGACTTGTTGTCCAGTGCACCTTTGCGCTGGCTAGTCTTCCCTCATGCAACCTGAATTCGACAGTAGCTTTGATTAGATCTTTTAATGTTAACTTTGTTTAATTATCCCTAAGGTCCCAGTGGATTCGATAAACCTTTGAATACTCAATTCAAGAGAAAAAGTGCTACAATCATACACCGTCCTCTTGCGGTATATAAGTGGGTGTGTTGTTACGATCAACAACATGATATCTGGTCTCAAGGCGGTGAGATAGAGCAAATAACCAATCATGGATCTATTGGGCTTGGGATTCACCGGTTTCCCTTTCACATCATCATCCAAGGGTTTGCTTGTTGCTATAGGTGTGTGCAAGGACTTGCAATTATCCATGTTTAATCTCTTGAGAAGGTTCTTGGTATACTTTTCTTGATAGATGAAGTTTTCTTGTCTCAATTGTTTGACTTGGAAACCAAGGAACACATGCAACAATCCAATCATTGACATTTGAAATTCCTTTGCCATCATTTCCTGACACTCTTCATTGAACTTCTCATTGGTTGACCCATAGAAGATATCATCCACATAGATTTGGCACGCAAAGAGATCCTTCCCAATATTCCTTGTGAACAAGGTGCTATCTATTCTTCCAATCTTGAAACCATTCTTGAGAAGGAAGTTACTCAAGTGTTCATACCATGCCCTTGGTGCTTGCTTGAGGCCATAGAGAGCTTTCTTCAATTTGTATACATGTCTTGGATGTTTTGGGTCCTCAAACCCTGGAGGTTGTTCCATATAGACTTTCTCATTGATCTCTCCATATAAGAAAGCACTTTTGACATCCATTTGAAAGAGCTTGAAGCCATTGTGTGATGCATAGGCAAGTAAGGTCCGAATAGCTTCAAGACGGGCCATGGGAGCAAAGGTTTCTTCAAAGTCAATCCCCACCACTTGAGAGTATCCCTTAGCCACTAGGCGAGCCTTGTTCTTGATAATTGCTCCTTTCTCATCTTGCTTGTTCTTAAAAACCCACTTGGTGCCAACCACATTGTGATTTTTGGGCATCTCAACCAATTTCCATACTTTGTGCCTCTTGAAGTTGTTCAACTCTTCTTGCATGGCTATAAGCCATTTATGATCATCCATAGCTTCATCAATGGAAGTGGGCTCCATCATAGAGACGAAAGAGAACTTCTCAATTGCAACATTGGCCTCATCATCATTTCCTTTATCAACTTCTTCATTCACATAGTTGGGCTTGTATTGATTTCTCCTTGTTCTCATTCCTTGAGATGGGCTCCCAATGATCAAGTCACGAGAATGATCCTTGTTTATGGCTTTGGGTCTAGGATAATATTCTTGTTGAATGGGAGGAGATCTAGGTGATGTATCTTGTGCATCATGGATTGCTTGCTCTCTTGATATATGAGTGTCTTGGATCCTAAGAGTGGTGGGAGAGTCACTCTTATGCTTTCTTGTTTTGGACTTGGAGCTCGAGGTGGATGGGAGGGTATCTTATGAAGAACTAGGAGAAGTGGCTTGTGGTGAAGTATGTGGGGAGGCTTGTAGTGAAGTATGTGGGGAGGCTTGTGGCTCACTTCTCACTTGGGTTTCCTCATCATTTGGTGGGTGAACTCTCAATGAATCTTGGGAGGATCTTGTGGGTGTATTTGTGGCATTTTGGGTTGGTTCTTGCACCTCAGAGGAGGAGGTTGGTTGAGGTGGTGGAGTAGAGGGCTCATCAATATCACCATCATTGGCCTCGTGGGGTAAAACCTCGCCCACGAGCATGTTCCTCAAAGCTTCCCTCATAGGATCATCCTCAATGTTTACTTCATGGAATCCATCTTTGTTTTGAGAACCATTTGACTCATCAAAATGCACATCATAGGATTCTTCCATATACCCTGTGGCTGAGTTGTAGACCCTATATGCTTTAGAAGTTCCTGAGTATCCAACAAGAATGCCTTTATCAGTTCTGCTTTCAAATTTTTCAGGCTTTCTCCTCTTCTTGAGAATGTAACACTTGCAGCCAAAGACTCAGAAATAGGAAACATTGGGTTTTCGTCCTACCAATAGCTCATATGGTGTCTTCTTCAACAACCGATGGAGATAAACACGGTTAGAGGTGTAGCAAGCCGTGTTAATTGCCTTTCCCCAAAACCTCTCATGAGTTACATACTCAACCAACATGGCACGAGCAGGAGTGATGAGCATCTTGTTCTTCCTCTCCACTACTCCATTCTGCTCGGGAGTATATGTAGCGGAGAATTTACGCTTGTAAGGACCGAAGGCGTACCGAGAGGGGGGGGGGTGAATCGGTAAGCCGCTCACGAATCCAATTACTTCAAATTCCACTACTTGAGTCTAACAAGATAAGCAACCTAAGCAATTCTAGTAGGCCAAGACCCTACACATGCTAGTGTTCACGATATGATAAAGAGCGGAAGCCAATCACACTAGCCTATGCCAGCCACAAGTCACCCTACTCACTAGAGCACACAATTGCGGAATAGTAAAGAGAGGGTCAAGGAATGCTCATGATTTTTTTCTCGAGGTCTCGGAAGGATGGCGCCTTCCCCTAATCGTCATTGGTCCACTGCCGCCGGAGTCCTGGTCCCTCCCGCCACCAAGTGGAGTTCTCGCCCACGAGCCCACAATCACTCCTAGAGTGAAGACACGGTGTACGTCACCGCTACACAATCACTCCCTCGAGAACTTGCCGGACACCTCGAGCCGACACGGGCGCTCACTAGCGATGCCCCTTATCAACAGTGGGTTCAAACCGTGTACAAACGTGTGATGGCCTTCACAACCGATCATGATAGGCTCGATCACCGACACCTAACCGGTCTAGGTCTCACCATAGACCAAGAGTAACAATCTAGATCACACCCTCAAGGACACCCTAGCCTTAGATGTGCAAGATGCTCCAGTTACTCTCCACTAGAACTCTCAAGATATGCAATATCTCCTCCTAGTGCTCTCCTCTATTCCTCTTGGACCTTACCAAATGCTCTCAGGTATTCCATTGGCCAAGAGAGGTCTCCAAGACCCCAGCAATGAAACTATATAGGCTCCCAACCTCAAACTAGTCATTGCTCCATGAAATTGTCTTTCTAGACATCCAGACCGGACTGTCCGGTCACTGCCTGACCGGACCATCCGGTCACTCTGGTAACGGCTCTCCCAGCCGTTGGCTGCACTCTCCAGACAATTTCCGATCACTGGACTGGACCGTCTGGTTTGTTTCTTTCTCCAGTCCGGGAGCCTCCGCAAAAGTGCATCCTCTCTGTCCTGCTGCACCCCTATTGACCAGACCGTCCGGTCAGCAGACCGGACTGTCCGATCTGTACAGGATCTCCTGCTGACAGACTTCCTGCTTCTTGCTCTAAGTCCTGGACAACTCCACATAGTGACCATACAGTCTGGTCTCTACTAACCCCTCTGTCCGGTCTCTATGTCTAGAAGTTGAAACTTGTCCTCCTCGCTTGACTTTGTTTCACGGCTTCTCCGAACAGCTTGTTGCCTTCTCCACTTTCACCTAGTGCCTGTGATTTCACTGAGCAACCTTGCACATCACCGACTAGACATGACCTAAGAGAATGACCTAGACCCCCTTGATAGTCCGGTTTTTCCTATGGACTCAAAGCCCTAACAACTAGACAAGTGTACCAAACACTTGCTCCAAAGCTTGTTCTCTACTTTGATCCATCTTCATCAACCCTTGGACTCCGTCAAGCTCATCAAGCCTCCATGCTTGTGGTCATTGTCATCAATCTCCAAGGCAACCATCATCCATATGATTTGTAATAGAGTTTAGAGATGATTTCTACATAGACAACACTCGTGTAGATATTATCCCACAATTTCATAGTTGTCATCTATCACCAAAACATCCATACCTCGGGGATCCAATCATCAATGGTCATGAAGCTTACAATCTCCCCCTTTTTGGTGATTGATGCCAACCACTACTTAATCAAAAACTTTAATGAATAAACAACCGGGCTAAACAAGCTACACAAAGATCGAGAGGAACCATAACAACATGTGAGAGAAATGCATAGGGTCCTACTCAATCAAGCATCATCTAGAAATACAAGGAAAAGAGTGAAGAGCATACTCTAGATGAAATATGCATGCATGTCATGGCAATATATTGAATGAAAGTATAAGGACATGCAATGCAAGACATAAATGATGAGATGCAACAAGTTTGCATGGCAATGCATAAGAAATAAGAACAAGCATTTTTCATCATGATATCATTCATAGGTAGATAGGATAATTAATGAATACAAGGCATTGCATATGAAAAGGAAATAAACCAAGTGAGATTAAAATGAGTCAAACACAAGCGAATGAAATCCATGACTCATCAAAATCCACGAACAAAGAATAACTCCTCCAAAAGAAGAACAAAAAGATCTATCTCCCAAAAACCTCATAGCTCCCCCTAGATACAAGCTACTCTCGATCGCAAAAGGGTCACACTCCCACTCCCCCTAGACCTATTTCCTCTCCCCCTTTGGCAACAAGCACCAAAAAGCGGAAAAGATGAACATCTATGCGCTCATGGTCAAAGAAAGTGGTGCAGCAACATCCTCTGAAGGCTCTGCTCTGGGCTGCTCCTGAGGTGGATCCTGTGGTGCTCCCTAAGCCTGTGCCACCTGAGCATCCAGCTGCTCAAAGAAACCAAGGTCTACAGACGACTCAGACCCACTGTCCTGTGCTGCTAGAGTGACCGTGGCGGTCTCCTGAGCTGAAGTGTGGAGTAGCAAGAGGTCTGCCACGTCCTGCTGAGAGAAGCCACCACAAACAAGATCCTCTGCTACCTAAGAAGTAAGCGTGCTAACTGTAGCAGTAGGAAGGGAAGTTGTAGCAGTCTCTGGGGCGATCTGGGAGTCTGCACGGGAAGTGTGCACAATCTCTGAGAACAAACTCCTGGCCAATAAGCACTGGGAGCTAGAGGGTCCTACCATCTGTGAGGTCAAAGAGTGTGACGGTGAGACAAATAGTGCAGAAACTGAGAAAGTTCACATAGGGGAGAGCTGTGTTGAAGAGAAAGTCTGTCCTGCTCCCCTTGTCGGTAAGACCCTTGAAAGTGATAGTCCGCTGGACAGAGCAATCATAAAAGCAGTGAAGGGTCCCGGCTGAGTCTGCAGCTACTGATACTGAGGGAATACTGAAGGTCCTAGCTGCTGACTTGCCTGTCTCTGAGTCAACTCCATCATCTGAGTCATCAGGGCTGTAAGTAGATGCAGTCTGCTGCCTCTGAATCTCTGCCTGGCTACTGATGACGTCCATCATCTGATGCCTGTCCTCTGACACGCTGTGGATAAGCTCTCCTAGTCGTCCTGCTAGAGCTGCCACTGTGACAGCGTCCTCAGACTATGAACCTGTCGGCTGGGGAGGTGCCCCTGTACTGGCTGACTCAGGAATCATCGTATTTGACTGAGCTGCCTGCTCGTGAAGTACCGGTGACTCCTGCTCCTCCTCTCCTGTCTACTGGCTAGAGGTAGATTGCGATCCCCTAGGGACTCGAGGTGCGTAGCTGGTGGTCACCTTAGGGAAAGCCTCGTACTGCTCCTCCATCACTAGGCCCATCCTCCTCAAGAGATAACAGATGTAGGGCCCGTCGACCAAGTGATGTCCTCCAACACTCTCAGAGATGACCTCCTCCATCTCTCCAATAAGAAGGTCTGCCAAGTTGAAAGTCTGTCTCCTCAGAATGGCTGCTACAGCCCACTGGTGTAAGAGTGTAACCACCTCTCTGTAGCCAGATCTAAGAATGATAGTCCTGGTGACTATCGCTCTCAGCACCTTGGCCTCTACAGTGAGTCTCGCAGGGCCTCTCTCAAAGCCTAGGGTGTGTGGAGGTGGGAAAGCTATCGACACTAGGTCGTCTGAAGGCAGCTTCCTTCCCTGAGGTCTGCGGGATTGCTCCAGTGTACCGTAGGCACTCCTATAAAGCTGGAAGTCTAAGGCCCGGAGTCCTAGGTTAGCGATCAAGTCCTGCCTGGTGACTCGCTGTGGCTGCCCTTTGAACAGAAACCAGAACTCTGAGCAGTCTCTGGCAACTCAAAGCGTAGTGTAGAACTCGAGGACCATGTCCTCTCTGAACCTGTGTGGAGCAGTAACTAGCTCTGCTAGCCCTGACAAGTACGTGAAGTACTACTCTATGTCCGTGTCGGTGGCCTTCCTCATGGCCTGGTAGGTGGTGTACTGCTACGGTACAAGCACCTTGTCTCTAGTCCTCGTGGCCACACAGCGTCTCAGGCCCTCTCCAATCCTCCTCTGGAGGGCTGTCCAATACCTCTCTCCAGCAGCAGGGTCTCTGGGGACTGGAACCCACTGCTCGAAAGGTACTAAGCAAAGTACCTTAAGGTCCTTTGTAGGATCCTAAAGGATATCTGGCTCTCCAGCTGCCTGAACTAGTCTCTGCAGCCTCCTGGTGCACACTACACATGTGCACTTTGGGTCTTTGCTCGGTGAGCTGTCCTCTGGGGAACAGTCTGCTCAGCCTCCTACTCGGTCTCCTCAGTCTCCTCCTCCTCTAGCTCCTCAGACTCAGACTCTGAGGTCTCCTCCTCTGACTCACTCTCCTTAGACTCCTCCTGCTGTCTGAAGGATCCCTGCTCTGTAGTTCTTGACGATCTCCCCTGATAGAAAACCAGATTATGTTGCGGCTGCGGCGGTGGAACAACTCCCACAGCCAGAGGTGCAGTCCTCTGCCTGGTGCTCCTCCTCAAGCCCTGTGCCTCACGAGGCTGCTCTAAGATCAGCCGTGTCCTTGGAGTCCTCTGAGACTCCTCCATGGCATCTAGGTGCCTAGCCACTCTCCTAGCTCTCTCAGACTCTGGGTCTAGCCTTGGTCTCTTCTTGGTCTTGGGCTTCTCAGGCATCTTCCCCTTGCCCTTGTCCTATCCTGTCCCTGCCATCTGACTGTTGCTCTGCTGTCACTGCACGCACATAGGTGTAGATGGGATAAGCATGGAAACCTAATACATCCGTAAGCAAAGCACCGCTGGGAAAGAATGCGCAATAGAAATCCTAGCACTGAATGAAGGACATGATCACTAGACAATTATGCAAAGTAACAACAGTGATCATCGACTATATGTGGCTGGTGCGAGTCATCTAGTGTGCAGTCAAATAATAGATAATTAATCTAACTACAGACTAAATAGGAGACAAACCCTAGAATTGCAATTATCAGATAATCAATTGAATTGCATCTAGGTTGAGCCAACTAATTAATTAATGCAACTAATGATGAGAATTTGTGATAATTGCATCAATTAACTAATTACTCAGAGATTAGGGCATAATTTGATGAAGAGAAGAATAGTATGATACCCTGGGAAGTGTGATGACATGCCGAGAACAAAGAAACACACCCGATCACCTAAAACTTGGACCTTTGGCTTGCCGGCAATGGGAAGAGGGAAATCATAGGAATCCTTGCCCTAGCAATCGGCAGAGGGTGTGAGATGAGCTGGGGCTTGCGCGAGCTAGGTGGAGAGAAAGAGGGCGGCAGCATTGGTGCTCGAGGCGGAAGCTGGCGGCGGCAGGCACGTCGGTAGCGAGGTCGAGGCGGCGGCGGCGGCTCGGGCGTGTAGCGACGGCGCAGTGAAGGGGAGGCGTGCAGCAATGATTGCAAGCGGGTGGTGGCGGCTCTGTGCTTATTGACAATGACGATGGTGGAGGCACGGCGGCTTGGCGGATTGGGTGCACGGTGATGAAGTTCGGGCGTGTTCTCGGCTTGGAGGAACGAACAAGGAACCAGCCAAATTGGTCTGACCCTTTTGACCTAGGTCAAAAATCAATTGAACGGCCGAGATCACACAGGATCAACGGCTCAGAGATCGAACTGCATAGCATGATCGACCGAACTGACCGGACTGTCCGGTCAGGTTGGGGTATGCCGGCTTTTTGCAGACCGGATGGTACGGTCTCTTGGACTATTTTGTCTGGTCTCTAAAACCAGACTCCCCCTAGGCACTGTGCCCTAACAATGTCAAGTTTGAACCCCTCCCAAGTTTACTCACTATAAGCCATGCCCTTGCCTTGAGAGAAGTCAAACCACCATCTCAAGCACTCCCCCTTGCTTATAGCTATCTTGGATGGGTTAGACATGGACTAATTTTATGTGTTTCTCTTTTAGTTATTTACACATGCATGGATGCAAAGCATACTAGTCACAAAGGAGTCCTAATTACCATGCAATGCAAGAGAAAGATAAAAACACACTACTACCGCAAAGAACAAACAGGGTTACCTCCTTCATGAGTAGATAGGTCGTTGAGGTCCATGTCACTTGTGCTGGACTTTACATGATCTTCATGAAAGCTCTTGGTCCACCACCACCACCATCTAGGTCTTGTTCTTGGGCACCCATTTGTATGTAGCCGATCTCTCAAGATCAATAATGCACTTAAGCACCCATATGCTCTTGACCTTCCTCTTCTTGTTTGGTGGTCCCAAGACCTTAGCTTTTACCTTGCCATCCTTGTTTCTAAAAAGCTTGAAATGTGTGTTCTCATGGAACAAGTTAGCATTAGGAAAAATAATGGAACTTCTCACCATGGGACAATCCTTGGTGGCATGGCCATCCTTGCAACACCTCTCGCAATAGTAGTCGTCAGCGAGAAGGGGATTGATCCATTCGGGGATGGAATCACTCGTCCCTATGATGTCGATGGCGGCGGGATATGAGCCAAGTCCCCGGTGGGAGACATTGTTCACAAGGTTCCTCCCAAGAATCTCCTTGTGGATGGCTCTACCACGTGTGAGCCTCTCAAAGCCATCGATCAACATCTTCCTCTCTTCCTTGAGCTTGTGATATTCTTCCAAAATGAATGGCTCAAGAGAAGAAACCTCCACGGAGGTGGTTAGTTCATCACACATAGTAGAAGCATCACTCTTAGATGAACTAGGGGAGGGAGAGGCAAGATTCCCAACATTGATGGCCTCGTAAGTGATCTCAAGAGCCTTGTACTTCTCATAAAGTTCTACATGATCACCCTTGAGTTTGTTATAACTCTTGTTTAGGGCCTCATGAGATGTGACAAGGTCCTTGAGCTCACTCTCAAGCTCATCAACATGGTCCTTAGCCAACTTTGTGGGATACCTGCTTTACGGGTATCCTCATACAAGACTAAGTCGGTAGCCAACCGGGTACTTCATCAACAAGGAAGCCGACTGACTCGGCTTGGAGCAGAAGACATGTAGAGATAGACTTTCTATATAAATCCTTGTGGATTACGACTAGGACTCTTCATGTACCCCCTGCCGATCGGATATATAAGGCGCCAGGGTACCTCCCATCGAGAGACAGAAACAACAGGGAGACAAGTTTTCCACAACATCAATATAATACACAAAACACAGGATGTAGGGTTTTTACTCTCATTGAGAGGGCCCGAACCTGTATAACTCGGCGTCTTGTGTTACCATCATAGTTCTTAGTCTCGACATAGCCCTATATATTTACTACTAATCTCAAGCTTCGACAGTTGGCGCGCCAGGAAGGGGACAAGGCTCGCCGGGATTCTCCGTCGACTATGATGGCCAAAATTCCCATCATTCAGTACTCGCCGGACTTCAAGATCTCCTTTGGATCGCTCGACTTCACGGTCAGTGATAACGGAGCCCTAGGTCTGAAAAATCATAGATCCAACTCGACCGCAGCCGTTTCCATGGCGTGATCACCGAGTTCGTCTAGCATGATACCTGCATTGGTTCCACTCGGATCTGAGGAAGAAGGTTCTTCCTTTGGGAATGATTCAGAATCGGATCGGTCCTATGATGAGGACTCGGTCGGATCCGCTGACCCATATCCCCATACTATCAACATGGTGGATATAGCAGATCCCACGGATGGAGACCAAAATGGTGACCAAGACGGTAAACAAGAAGGTAACCCTATCGATGGCCACCCGAATCAACTAGCTGAAGGAGGTCAACAGGAGGAGAACCTTCCAGTTGATGACTTATCGTTCGGTCACCGTCATCGACCAAGAGGGTCGCACGGTTCACGCAACGCACGCCGACTGGATCTCCGTCCAGAACTCGAAGTGGATGGCGTCAAGGTCTACCACACTCCTCAGAATAACAGCACCGGGGCTAAAACTTTGCTCGACACTCTAATGGTCGATGCGAATTTTTAGACCCCCGTGATGCAGAAGGCGGTGGCTATGCTTAAGGCTCCTGCAGCTCAAGAGGTCGCAAAATCTCAGTCAGTCACAAGCTCTAGTCACGCATCTTCACGAGGTCGGCATTGGTGTGAAGATCTAAGCAATTCTCTCAGTATCCGTGATGGACGAGATACCATCAACTCTCACTATAAAGAACGCGCTCGGGACAACCGACGCTATGAGGAAGAACGCCGTGATTGGAGAATGGAAGACCGATGGGACGACCGATGGAACAACCAACGAGAGGATCGTCAAGATCCTCCTCTAAGAGACAACCATGACAACCGTCGTCGACATGATAATCGGGATCGACGCGATAATGATGATAATGAACATCGGCAACGTCGTCATGACAATGATGTTGGTCCATGACACAGCCACCGTCCAACTCCATCTCTAGACTGGCATATGTGGTCGCCGACGTCTACCGATGACAAGATCGATGGCATCAAAGCTTACATCTCTAGGCTTCGCATAGCTCCATGGCCAAAAGGATTCAAGCCGGTCCCCATCGAAAAATATGATGGTTAGACCAACCCCCGACAGTGGCTGCAGCTCTACAGCACGGCGATTCGGTCGGCTAGAGGTGATTCCTACGTAATGGCTAATTGCCTTCCGATCTGCCTGGATCCAGCCGTTCGGATATGGCTCACATCTCTTTTAGGGAGTCAATCATGTCTTGGGGAGACCTCAACAAGAAGCAGCTACCTGCAATCGACCGGGCAACCACTTCGACCTCACTCGGATCAAGCAGAAGACTGATGAACCTCTTCGTGACTACATCAAGCGATTTTGCGCTAAGAAGACTAAGATCCCTAATGTCCTGGACCAACAAATCATTGCTGCCTTCCAAGGAGGGATCCGCAGCGATGATTTGGTTCATGAGATCGGTCGGAGGAATCATGACCTCAAGTTGACCGCTCAAGAGTTCTTCGAGATCGCTAACAAGTTCATATCTAGTGAGTCGGCATTAGTTGACATCTGGGGAAAAGGCAAGGAGAAGCGATCGGACAAGCTCGAGTCCTCCAAGAAGGACAAGAAGAGGAAGTCTGATAATGTGGTTCACACGATGGACCGACTTCAGAAGAACCCTCGAACAAACCAACCGTCCATGGATAAGCTGCTGAGTGGCCCGTGCCTTTGGCATCCAAAGGGAAACCACAAAGCGAAGGATTGCTATCGACTGAAGCGTTTTGCAACAGCTATGCTCAAGGTGGCTAAAGATCCCCCGAGCCGCAACGGCAAAGACAAGACCAAGGATGATGGCGACAAGGATGATTTAGGGGAGTTCCAGGAGCCCCGCAAGGAAGTCAACTTCATCTTCGGTGGCCCAGATGCCTATGTGTCCAAGCGCAAGCAGCAGCTGGAACTTCGGGAAATCAACTCGGTGGAACCAGTTGCGCCTCAATTCATGAGGTGGTCTCAGATGCCAATCACCTTTGATCGGTCGGATCATCCCAAGCATATACCAAAGCCGGGTCGATACCCGCTGGTGCTTGCTGCCACGATGAAGGAGGTAAAGTTCAACAGAGTACTCATTGATGGAGGAAGCAGTTTGGACTTAATCTTCACCAAGACTCTTAAAGAGCTCGGTCTGTCAATCAATGATCTTCAGCCGAGTTCTTCACCTTTCCATGGTATTGTACCTGGCAAGACTTCAGTTCCTATTGGACAGGTCAGTCTACCGGTCACCTTCGGTACCCATGAGAACTTCAGGACCGAGCACATCTCTTCCAGGTGGCGGATTTTGACTCGGCATATCATGCTATCATCGGTCGACCAGCGATGGCTAAATTCATGGTTGTCCTGCATTATCCATATCTCACCCTCAGGATGGGAGGCCTGAACGGAATAATCTTCGGAATTCTTTTGATTGCGATGTACAGAGTTGTGAGATGGCCAATGAATAGTTGATGCTGTCTGACCAGAAGGAGATCCAGCAGGCAGTCGCCATGGAGGAGCAGACTAGAGCGGTGGTTCCAGCAAAGAAGCCTACCAAAGACAAGATTCAGACCGATGACATCCAAACCAAGGAAATCATGCTGGATCCTGAGGACCCCGATAAGTTAACTTATGCTGGGGCCAAACTCGACGAGAAATAGGAACTCGCGCTCACACTTTTCCTCCAGGAAAATAGGGACATCTTTGCATGGAAACCATCTAACATGCCGGGAGTTCCTAGGAAAAAGATTGAGCATGAGTTAAGGGTACCTCCTGGGGCTACCCCCGTTCGGCAGAGGCTTAGAAGATTCGCACAAGACCGCAAGGACGCCATAAAGAAGGAGATAGTTAGACTATTAGATGCTAAGTTTATAAAGGAGGTGTATCATCCCGACAAGTTAGTAAATCCAGTCCTTGTACCTAAGAAGAATAAAAAATGGAGGATGTGTGTTGATTATACCGATCTCAACAAGGTCTGTCCTAAAGACCCCTTCGCCCTTCCTCGTATTGATCAGATTGTAGATTCAACAGCCGGGTGTGAGCTCTTAAGCTTTCTGGATGCCTATTCAGGCTATCACCAGATCCCGCTGAAGGTCAAAGATCAGATTAAAACTTCCTTTATAACACCCTTCAGTGCCTATTGTTATATCATAATGCATTTCAGTCTGAAGAACGCTGGCGCGACTTACCAATGGGGTATTCAACACTGCCTTGCTACTCAGATCGGTCAGAACGCAGAAGCGTATGTTGATGACATCATTGTCAAGACTCGGAACATCGAGGAACTTATTTCTGACTTGGCAGAAACCTTTAACAATCTGAGGCATTATTCAATGAAGCTGAATCCTAAGTAGTGTGTTTTTGGGGTTCCTTTGGGAAAGCTACTCGGTTACATCGTTTCAAAACGAGGTATAGAGGCCAACCCGGATAAAATCAAGGCGATCCTTCGTATGGGGCCACCTAATTCTCAAAGGGATGCACAGAAGCTAACCGGATGCATGGCGTCCTTGAGTCGCTTTATTTTCCGATTGGGGGTTAGAAGGTTACCACTTTTCCGACTGCTTAAAAAGCAAGACGACTTTGTTTGGACCGAAGAGGCGCAGTCGGCATTGGATGAATTTAAAGTTTACCTCAGCAGCATTCTAGTATTGGTGCCTCCGGAGCCAGCAGAAAAACTTCAACTCTACATATCGGCCACAACTCAGGTTGTGAGTACTGTTTTAACAGTCGACCGAGAAGAAGATGGACATATACAAAAAGTACAACACTCGGTCTATTTTGTGAGTGAGGTCCTTGGTGCCTCTAAGACTAGGTATCAACAGATTTTGAAGTTGTTGTATGCATTGTTGATCACCTCTAGGAAGTTGAAGCATTATTTTCAAGCTCATCCAATTGAAGTCCAGACCTCCTTTGCACTCGGCACAGTGCTGCACAATCGAGAAGCCGAAGGAAAAATCGCCAAGTGGGCAGTCAAACTTGGTCAATATACCATTACATTCGTGCCTTGGTCGGCTATGAAGGGAAAAGCATTAGCTGATTTCGTTGCCGAGTGGACAGAGATTCAAAACCCACCTACTACACAAGATATCGAGTATTGGAAAATGTACTTCGATGGATCTCTTCAATTACAAGGAGCTGATGTAGGAGTCGTGTTTATCTCACCCACTAGAGAGAAGCTTCGATATGTCCTTCAGATGATGTTTTGCGTGTCCAATAACGCTGCAGAATATGAAGCCCTTTTACATGGTCTACGCATTGCTACATCACTCGGCATTAAGCGCCTTGACATCTTTGGTGACTCGGCTTTGGTCATTAATTAGGTCACTATGGATTGGAACTATGTAGATGATAATATAAGTGCTTACTATCAAGAAGTAAGGAAGCTCGAAGACAAATTCAATGGATTGAAGTTCACGCATTTTCTTCGAGACAATAACCAAGCGGCCGATGAATTGGCCAAGATGGGATCGTCCCGGTCTGCGGTCCCGCTAGGTGTTTTCTTACACACTCTGGATTCCCCCATAATTTCTCCTCGGTCGGATGTATTAATGAGTGTAGTTACTAATCTTGTTGGTGATGACAACATGAAGACCGATTGGCGCGACTCACTCATCCAATATTTGGACAAGGGAACGCTACCTTCGGATCCTAATGAGCAACGGAGGTTGGAGACCCGATGCCGAGGATATCTATTGGTGGGAGACCAACTCTATAAAAGAGGAGGTTCAAACATCTTGATGAGATGCATCTCGATATCAGAAGGCCGAAAGTTGGTAGAAGAAATTCATTCTGGGATATGTGGCAATCGTGCGGCTTCCAAGGCTTTGGTCGGCAAAGATTTCCGGCAAGGGTTTTATTGGCCCACGGCGGTCAAAGATGCACACCAGGTCGTTCAGAAGTGTGAAGGTTGTCAATTCTTTGCTCAACAAACGCATGTGCCTTCACAACAACTTCAGATGATACATTTGACTTGGCCCTTTGCTGTCTGGGGGCTTGATATTGTCGGTCCTTTCAAGAAAGCGCTAGGCGGGTTCACTTATCTGTTCATTTCTATTGATAAATTCACCAAGTGGATCGAAGCAAAGCCGGTCAACAAGATTACATCGAAGAGGGCAATCGAGTTTGTCAAGAATATCTTCACTTAGTTTGGGGTTCCTTATGATATCATCACCGATGATGGCACTCAATTCACATCAGTGGAGTTCCGTGACTTTGCCGATGAGATGGGAATAAAAATCCACTTTGCATCAGTGGCTCATCCTCAAAGCAATGGGCAGGTCGAACGGGCCAATGGTATGATTTTTCAAGGATTGAAACCACGGATATTCGACAGACTTAAGCCTTATGCCGGTCGGTGGATCAAAGAATTGCCTTTAGTTCTTTGGGGGCTTCACACAAACACCAGTCGGGCAACTGGTCAGTCACCTTTCTCATTGGTCTATGGCTCAGAGGCTATGCTACCGACCAAGGTCAGTCTTGTTTCGACACGGGTTCAGGTGTATGATGAACAACTTTCTAAGGAGAATCGAGAGATTGATTTGATTGCAACAGAGGAGTTGCGTGATCGCGCTCTGTTTTAGTCAGCACTTTACCAATAAGGCTTACATCGTTATTATGATAAAAACATACGTAATCGCCACTTCCAAGTTAGAGATTTAGTGCTTCGCCAAGTGTAGTCAACGAAGAACCATCATAAGCTTTCTCCAAAGTGGGAAGGACCATATGTGGTGAAGGAAGTCACTCACTCGGGGGCTTACCGACTATTCGAAGACGGCGATGATATACCATAATTCCTGGATCATAAATCAGCTACGTCGTTTCTATATTTAGTTATTCTTTTGTATACTCATACATTATTTCTGAATGAAACTTCGGTCTTTTTGATGAAAGATTTTTTGATGATTTTCATTCTATATTGTCTTGATTCCTTAATTCATTTTATTGAACAATCGAGCCAGGGGGCTAGTAATAATGTCCCACCTTAGTCTAACCTTATTTTGGTTTTGGACTATTTTCCGACCGATTTCTTCTCTTTGAATACGGTCTTCATTTCTTGGTCTAATGTCTATACATTATGGTTATACACTTTATACTGCACATCAGACTACCACTACACTAAACCCAGAGCCAAAGTGCGAGAGGTCAAGTGTCGATTGATCGACTCTGCTTGTTACGCGATTACGAGTCACAACCTAATACGTTAAGGCAGACCAATACAATTTGAGTTTCTCAATGACAGAAACATACGTATGATATTTTTATCAATCTTTTAAAGATGTTAAGCATGAAACTAATTTACATACAGGTAACATTGTTTCATTACATAGATATTACTAAAGTTTTCTAGCATTGCAGGATTTACAACTCCTTTGAAGGAGAGGAAGAGTCAGCTTGTAGCTCAACTTCTGGAGTTGCTGGAGGAGTAGGCACGGTTGGATTGATCTCTATGTTGTCGACTAAGGCTTGGGAAGTCTCCAGCATGGAATCCAAGAGCAGCTGGCATTGGTCGTCGGTCAAGTCTAGGTTGAAGCCCTCCTTGATCTTCTCCAATGCCAGAGTAGGAGACCAAGATTGGCAAATCGCCAGAACCTGACTCCCGGCCTCGGTCGCCACTCGTCGAGTGTTATAAGCGATACCTTCCGATGCATGCTCCAGCAAGTACTCCAAGGAGTGGCCAGTTTGCTCCACTCGGTCAGCATGAACATAGTCCATTGCCTTTCGAGTAGCATAAGATAGAGCTGCGAGTGATGATTTTTGGTCAGTATGATCAAAAGAGGATTCAAGCAGATGTGAGAAATAATGAAGGGCTTACTGGCAAGTTTACATTTGAAGGATTTGGAGGTGCTCTTGGCATCCTCTATCTTGGCGTCAGCCACCTTCAGCTCCTTCTGCAGCCGAGTGATCTCGGCCTTCTGGTCCTCGATCGACTTGGAGAGGTTTTCCTTCTCAGTACTCAAGGCGTTAACAAACCTTTGTTGATTGGAAGTCAACTTCTCCAGGTCGGCAATCTTCTGGTCACGAGCTAAAGACAAACATTTTTTAGCGCTAGAGTGATTAGTTGATTATTTACACACAGATGGTAAGTGATCTTACCAACAGCCTTGGTCTAAGGCCTTGGTCATCTCTCTTTGGTCGGTCTGCAGCTTTTCAATCTCCTTTTGTGCTTTGGTGAGCTGTTGATTGGTGACTAGCATAACACCAGCAATGTGTCAGTATTAAACTTAAAGACATGAAGACCGAAGAGTTTAGGACATACCAAAAGTTTCGGCTTCAAGGTATACAACCCTAGCCTGTTTCCTCTCGACAAGAGCATACATTTTTTGTATATAAAAAGGGGTTAAGCTTGAGGATAAGATTGAGACAAAACTAAAGCAGAGTATTGAAGTACCTTGCTATCTTCTCGATGTTGGTGCATAATTTCTACGTCCTCCACTTCAGGCCAACCGAGTATATATGCAGACAATATCGCCTTACCTTTGTCAAGAGGTGAAGGGACGACGGCTAGAGCAGGTTGGGCCGCAGGCGCCGGAATGGAGGTAGGAATTGTCTTGTCAGATGGCTTATCCACCTCGGTCGGTGTATTTGATGACTTGATGACCGGTTTGGGCAGATAAGTCAGATGAGGAGGGGGTCCTAATCGAGTGGCTTCGGACTCTTGGGCACTTTGCGAATCACTCGTCCGACAACTATCAAAATAAAGATGGAGGAAATTAAAATGTGTTATTGATGGCAATAAGAGGCAAGGAGTATAAGGTTAAAGAATTAACATGGGAGCCTTCTTAAGCTTGATTCGGCACATCCTCTTCTTCGAAGAAGTCAACTGAGAATCTATCTCCTTCCCTTCTGGGCAGATTTGCCTGCCTTGTCAGTTTGTTCCACCACCCCGGCATCACTCTGAGTTTGGCTTGGGGGCTCCGACTGGCTTGAAGGTCGGTCGGGGGAAATAGGGGTGGGTTGACCAGCATCAGCAGATGACATTTCTTCATCATCACCCTGATCCCCAATATATTGTCATTGGCACCCAACAGTCTGCTTCACTAGTTGACTGGGGGAGGCAGGATGACAACTGCATCAACACGAGCATCTGCAGAAGAGCTTGAGCCTCTAGTGCTGGTCTGTTGTGGCTTCTCAACATAATCCAGTCCCTCGGAATTGGTTGGAGGGAGCAGAGGATGAGATATATAAGTATCCAGAACCTGCACAAGAATCAAGATATCAAGTAGGACATCAAGATAAGAAAATAAGGGATTGCTCAAAGCAGACTGAGGCTTACTCGGGCTCGCATAGTGCCCTTGTTATACGCCTTTCTGATCAACAAGTCATCCTGAAGGATATCCCCTTCAAACATTTTCGATAGGCATTTCTTACGAAGTTCACCATTCGGCGGGTCAGGCACCTCCCTGGTTTCGTCATTATTAATATAGTTCCACGTCGGGTGACTCTGAAGCTTCAGGGGCTGCACTCTGCATACTACAAAGCTTTTGGCAACGGTGATTCCGTCAACACCTTCAGACTTCAAGTCAGCTATCTTCTTCAGCAGAGCGACCACCTGGGGGTCGGTCGGATCAGGCTTCTTAGTCCATTACGCCAGGGGAATTGCCTTGGCACCAGTGAAGTCGGCAAGAACAGGGGAAGGGTTGTCACAGTAGAACCACTCACCCTTCCAGTTCTGTTTCCAGTCTTCAACGGCACATTGATGTAGGCTTCCTTCTTGTGCAACTGGAAGCCAACGCCGCCTATAGCTACTTGATTGTCCTTGGTTGGCAGCGATCGGAGGACGAACAGATGGCAAAATAAATTGAAGTGGGGAAGAATGCCCAGAAATGTTTCGCACATGTGCATGAAGATGGTGATGTGAAGAATGGAGTTGGGATTGTGGTTGACAAGCTCAATCCCATAAAAGAATAGGAGCCCGCGCAAGAAGCTGTAGTAGGGGACTCCAAAACCATGCTCGAAGAACAGGCGGAACACAACAATCTGTTTATGAATGGGGATGGGGCAAGATTCATGGGGTACCTTCTAGTCGATCCGAACTTGCTCTGGAAGGATGCCATCGACCACCATCTGGTTCATATCAACTTGGGAGAGGTTGCTCTTCGAGAACTCCCGAAGCTGCTCCGAAATGTCGATCTCCAACGAAGAGGACGTGGCGGCGACGGTGGAAGTTGCTGGAATCGAGGTGGAAACCTTCTTGCGACCCATGGTGATGGTTGTTTTGGGCGCGACGGATCAAGTACTGAACCCTAGCGGAAGCTTGGGGGCCAAGTGCGGTAAGATCTACGGCGGCGAAAAGCAAAGGCGCAACCCTAGCTAGAAAGCGGAGGAGTCGCTGAGAGCAGAGGAGGCGCAAGGAAGACGAAGAGTTTGTACGCAAATGCGGCGTGGACTTGAGTCAGCCTGATGCTGCTCTTTTATACTCCCGCTTTTTGACCTAAGGGTCCCATGGGCCGAGATGGGCCGTACAGTGACGAAGGATTTTGCTTAAGCAAAGATTAATTAAGGGCCTTAAACATGATTAGGGTCTAAAACCTTGAGAAGTAAAACTCGGGGGCTTCTTTGATGAGAAGCATTTTAAAAATGTTTAACCGTATCTATATGATTTAATGATCATATAGCAAAGGACTCGATAGTCATACGGATTTAAGTTCAAAGGTTATGGTATTGATCGAAGCCAATAACTAAATTGCCAAAATTGAACTCATGAATAGATAGAGTGACTGATCATTGGAAAAGGCTATATTATGATTGATGTCATTTAGCTTCATACCATTATATGATGGATGTCATATTGGTTCACAAGAATTAAATATGATTGATGTCATAAAATTCAGACCGACCAAGTCACTCGGACATAGTGTATATCACTCGGTCTTTTTGATAATCGGTCGGCAAGGATGAAACCTTGCAAAGTGAGCTACTGGTTTGATGACCAGAGGTCTGTTAGACTTAGATTTTATGGTTTGAGTAAAATACCTACAAAATAATAAGAGCTAATGTGATTAGACTCTTGCATTAATTGTTAGTCTCCAAATTATACAAGAGTCGAGGGCTACACCTGATCAGGTGCACCTGACCGGTGCACCAGATCTATTAGGAACTTCAATAAATAGGTCTTCCTAATTTATGATCAATATTGAAGGTCACTCTGAGAATCAAAGCTCAAAATCAGGAAGCACTCGGAGGCTGCTGTGGGATACTTGCTTTACGGGTATCCTCATACAAGACTAAGTCGGTAGCCGACCGGGTACTTCATCAACAAGGAAGCTGACTGACTCGGCTTGGAGCACAAGGCATGTAGAGATAGACTTTCTATATAAATCCTTGTGGGTTACGACTAGGACTCTTCATGTACCCCCTTGTCGACCAGATATATAAGACGGCAGGGTACCTCCCATCGAGAGACAGTAACAACAGGGAGACAAGTTTTCCACAACATCAATACAATACACAGAACATAGGACGTAGGGTTTTTACTCTCATCAAGAGAGCCCGAACCTGTATAACTCGGCTTTTTGTGTTACCATCGTAGTTCTTAGTCTCGACGTAGCCCTATATATTTACTGCCGATCTCAAGCTTCGACAAACTTACATTCTTTTCTTACCACGTCTAGCATTTTGGATTTCTTGACGGCAATGTCGCGGGCTTGCTCAAGCATACTCCAAAGCTCGGCACATGAAAGCTTCTCATCATTGCTATCATCGCTACTCTTATCCTCACTCTCCCCTAGTTGTCTCCAGGCTATGAGGCACGTGGGAGGCGGAGGAAGAGCTCATGTAGGTGTGGTCTTGATCATGGCTAGGCCGGCCACTTCTTCATCACTTGAGGAAGAGGACTCATCACATGAGTTGTCGCTTGTCCATTCTCCAATAAGAGCCTTGCGAGAGAACTTCTTCTTGTAGTCTTGAGCTTTGCCTTGGCCTTTGCTCTTGTCCTTGTTGAAGTACCTCTTCTTTTTGTGCTTGGCCTTGAGGTCTTCTTCTTCTTATTCACTTGAATCTTATGACTTGAATGCTTCTTTCTTGGGCTTTGGGCACTCTCGGACAAAGTGATTCTTTGAGCCACAATTGAAGCACTTGCCCCTTGACTTAGAAGCAAACTGGTTCTTGAAGTTCTTCATCTTCTTCATGAGAAGAGCCAAGTCCTCGGTCATGTCACCCTCATCATCATCTTCTTCATCATCATCCTCAATGACCACTTTCTTCTTGTTCTTCTTGCTCTTGCTAGATTCTTGCTTGTCAACCGGTAGAGCAAGGTTGGATAGTTGAGGATCATCCAACCCCAACTTATAGCTCTCGAAGGCTGTGATCTTGCCAAGTACCTCCTTCATGGTCTTGGTCTTGATGTCACCTTGCAAGATGAAGGTGATGATGAACTCATACTTGGGGTCTTTGAATAGCCTCATGAATCTTCTTATCATCTCAACGGGCTTCATCTTGAAATCAACCCCAAGTGCATTGATCTCCTCCACTAGTACATGAAAACAAGAATGAACAGTGTTAGCTCTCTCATATGGCAATCTAGTGAAGTTATCATACTTGTTCTTCAGCACATAGTATCTTTCCTCTTTGACATCACTGGTGCCCTCATAGAGCCCCTGAATCTCAGTCCAGATACCATGTGCTGAGGAACTAGCATCTAGCTGAGCGATAACATCCTTAGAGATGCAAGCAAATAAAGCATTCTTGGCCTTAGCATTACACTTAATGTAGTCAGGCTCAAGTAGGTTCACATTCGCATTGGACTCGTGAGTGACCGACAATATCTCTGGATCAAGGGACTGAAGGTAGGCTTGCATGCGAGCCTTCCAATAAGCATAGTTGTCACCATTGAATATGGGAACATTCCTCGCCTGTCCCGGCATCCTCACTCAAGACGATGAAGCCTCAAAGATGAGCACTTGGCTCAAATACCACTTGTAAGGATAAAAGGCGTACCGAGAGGGGGGGGGGTGAATCGGTAAGCTGCTCACGAATTCAATTACTTCAAATTCCACTACTTGAGTCTAACAAGATAAGTAACCTAAGCAATTCTAGTAGGCCAAGACCCTACACATGCTAGTGTTCATGATATGATAAAGAGCGGAAGCCAATCACACTAGCCTATGCAAGCCACAAGTCACCCTACTCACTAGAGCACATAATTGTGGAATAGTAAATTGAGGGTCAAGGAATGCTCATTTTTTCTCGAGGTCTCGAAAGGATGGCGTCTTCCCCTAATCCTCGTTGGACCACTCCCGCCAGAGTCCCGGTCCCTCCCGCCACCAAGTGGAGTTCTCGCCTACGAGCCCACAATCAGTCCTAGAGTGAAGGCACGGTGTGTGTCACCACTGCACAAAGCACAAGCTCGCCTCCCTCGAGAACTTGCCGGACTCCCCGAGCCGACACTATCGCTCACTAGCGATGCCCCTTTTCAACGGCGGGCTCAAACCGTGTACAAACGTGTGACGGCCTTCACAACCGATCACGATAAGCTCGATCACCGACACCTAACCAGTCTAGGTCTCACCATAGACCAAGAGTAACAATCTAGATCACACCCTCAAGGACACCCTAGCCTTAGATGTGCAAGATGCTCAAGTTACACTCCACTAGCACTCTCAAGATATGCAATATCTCCTCCTAGTGCTCTCCTCTATTCCTCTTGGACCCTACCAATTGCTCTCAGGTATTCCACTAGCCAAGAGAGGTCTCCAAGACCCCAGCAACGAAGCTACATAGGCTCCCAACCTCAAACTAGTCGTTGCTCCACGAAATTGTCTTTCTGGACATCCAGACCAGACTATCCGGTCACTGCTTGACCGAACCGTCCGGTCACTTTGGTATTGGATCTCCCAGCCGTTGGCTGCACTGTCCAGACAACTTCCCTGTACTGATCGGACTATCCGATCACTGGACCAGACCGTCCGATCCGTTTCTCTCTCCAGTTCAGGAGCCTCCACGAAAGTGCATCCTCTCTATCCTGCTGCACCCCTACTGACCGGACCATCCAGTCAGTAGACCGGACCGTCCGGTCTGTACAGGTCTCCTGCTGACAGACTTCCTCCTTCTCGCTTTAAGTCCTAGACAACTCCACATAGTGACCATACAGTCCGGTCTCTACTGACCCCTCTGTCCGGTCCCTATGTCCAGAAGCTGCAACTTGTCATCCTCGCTATACTTCATTTCACGGCTTCTCCACTATCACCTAATGCCTATGATTTCACCGAGCAACCTTGCACATCACCGACTAGACATGAACTAAGAGAATGACCCAGACCCCCTTGATAGTCCGGTTTTTCCTATGGACTCAAAGCCCTAACAACTAGACAAGTGTACCAAACACTTGCTCCATAGCTTGTTCTCTGCTTTGATCCATCTTCATCAACCCTTGAACTCCATCAAGCTCATCAAGCCTCCATGCTTGTGGTCATTGTCATCAATCACCAAGGCAATCATCATCCATATGATTTGTAATAGAATTAAGAGATGATTCCTACATAGACAACACTCGTGTAGATATTAGCCCACAATTTCATAGTTGTCATCTATCACCAAAACATTCATACCTCAGGGATCCAATCATCAATGGTCATGAAGTTTACAATGCTTGATCCCTTTCTTGTCACAGTATTCCTCTACTGTGATGTTCTTGAACTTAGTCCCATTATCACTCCTTATCTTCACAATGCTAGCATTGAATTCATTCTTTGCTCTCCTTGCAAACTTTCTGAAGATACCACTAGCTTGAGATTTGTCCACAAGAAAGAAGGTCCAAGTGTATCTTATGAAATCATCAACAATCACCAAGCAATATAGGTTACCTCCCAGACTCTTGTAATGTGTTGGCCCAAACAAGTTCATATGCAAGAGCTCTAGAGGACGAGATGTAGACATAAATGACTTGGTGGGATGTAAAGATGCAACTTGTTTTACCGCCTGACAAGCGATGCATGGTCTGTCCTTCTCAAAGGTCACATTCTTGATTCCTTCAACTAGATTCCTCTTGACAATCTTCTTGAGCTGATTTATTCCAACATGTGCTAGTCTTCTATGCCACAACCATCCCTTGGATGCCTTAGTGAATAGGCATGTGCTTGGTGGCATATTGCTTGACTTGAAGTCTGTGACATACAAGCTCCCATGCCTTACTCCATAAAATACTAGCCCTCTCTTAGCATTCTCAATCGTTGCACCATCCTCATCAAATGTGCACTTGAAACCCATGTCACAGAGTTGACCAATAGACAGAAGGTTGAAGTTGAGGGTTTGCACAAGAAAGACCTTGGAGAGATGGAGGTCATTTGTGATAACCACCTTGCCCAAGCCTCTAACTCTCCCCTTTGAGTTGCCAAAGCTTGAGATCGGCAGTAAAATGTATAGGACTATGTCGAGACTAAGAACTACGATGGTAACACAAGACGCCGAGTTATACAGGTTTGGGCCCTCTTGATGAGAGTAAAAACCCTACGTCCTATGTTCTATGTATTGTATTGATGTTATGAGACTTGTTGTTCCTCGATGAGGGGCACCCTGCCGCCTTATATATCTGGTCGACAGGGGGGTACATGAAGAGTCCTAGTCCTAACCCCTTAGGGTTTACATAGAAAGTCTGTCTCTACATGCCTTGCGCTCCAAGTTGAGTCGATCGACTTCCTTGTTGATGAAGTACCCGGTCGGCTACCAACTTAGTCTTGTATGAGGATACCCGTAAGGCAAGTATCCTACATGAGTTATCCCCAAAAGTCACCTTCTCACTGTCTTCGTCTCTATCAATGGTGGTGAACATGGTTGGCTTCCCGGTCATATGTTGAGTGCACCCACTATCAAGAATCCAATGGGTACCTCCACTCTTGTAGTTGACCCTAGTGGTAGCCATAAGACAAGCACTAGAGAAAGAAGGGTTAGTATCTAAAGCATTACTTGATTGACTAGTACCAACCTTATTGTGTTGAGCAATAAGACCATCCTCATAGATAGGGATTCTTGCAATCCCATCCTGAAATCTTCTCCTGATGGGATAGTGAGGAGCACGATACCTCTAATGTCCATGACCATCCTTCATTTGCACATTATCAAGGTCGATGTAGTAATGGGGAGGATCATGGAGGCCAGTGATGTGCTCAAGCACATATCCTACTTGTGAGTGGAGTACGAGTATCATCTCCATTGCCCTCTCAATTGAGAGCTCATGCCTCCGATTGACAACCTCCTCAGGTAGAAAGCCCCTCTTAGGAGCTGTGATTAGTCCGAAGAGCTCGTCAATTACTTCAATTGATGTTATCTTCCAAAGGCCGCTAAAAGAGTTTATCTTGCACACAAGATCATAAATCCTCAAGAAAGTCCCCCAAAGGTCAACATTTGAGTTTCTCACTATTTCATCAAATTCAGAAAAAAACTCTTGTTGTCGAGCTTGATGCATGTGCCAAAGTCGATCTTGTGGTGGAGGAGGTGGGGGCGCCAGAGCTGAAGCTGCAAGATTGATTATCTTAAATAATCGAGCGAGCATTGTTATTGGTGCTCCCCCTACGCTAATGTTTGGTCCACCCGACGTGCTTGGAGTAGAACTCGGAATAGCACTTGAGTTAGAGCTCGATGAAGTGCTCAATGATGAACTTGGTGAAGGTCTTGCTCTGAAAAGGGTTGTAGAAGTTGTTGCAAGGCAATTTTGTGGAGGGATCAAAGAAGTTTGAGCTCAAAGCTACTTCTTTCCCTTTGTTTGAAGATACTTTATTGTTTGCCTTGGATGTCTTCTTCCCTATCATACTTGCGATGATATCCTCATCCTTGAAGAGCAGCTCAATCACGTCCTCGACGGAGAGACTCTTCTCCATGAGAAGGTCAAGGGTGACGTAGAAGAGCTTGCTACTGGGGAGCAAGGAGAGAATCTTATCAACTATCACAATCTTGGGGAGCTTGAAAGAAGTTACCGCAATTCTGTCCACAATACCTCGTAAGCGAATAAGAGAGTCAAATAAGTCCTCATTGTCATTAGCATGAAAAGCAAAGAACTCCTCAACAAGAGAACTACTAGCATGATCAACAAAAGGCTCACAATCATCATCAATACTAGACATGCTAGTGGAGCAAGCAAGATCAAGTGACTCATCATTATCAATTATCACATTAGACACACTAGAAAAGCAACCTATCAAGTCAACATTAGAAGTATCTAGGTACTCACGAGTACTAGGCACATCCACACAATCATCACAATCATCATACATATGATCATCGGTAAAGGTATTGGCAAAGTCCACAAGAGTATCCATCAACTCATCCGGAATCATGGCATTTAGGTAGCTTTTAAAGCGATCCTTTCATGAGCCATAACCCGACCCCGAATGGGATAACATCCCAACTCAATACGGTCACTACTCAAGGCGGTTAAGCCTTATGATGAGCACTTGGCTCTGATATCACTTGAAAGGACCGAGTGACCGAGAGGGGGGGGGGGGGTAAATCGAGAACTCGCACTATGTACCAAATTCACCAATTTCCAAAACCGACCACCCAATCAACTCCTATAACAATTTTAGTGGTGATCACACTAGCAAGATAAAAGCCCTATGAAAGGAACCACATCCTAAGCATACTAGTGTCACTCAAGTCAACACAACTCCTATGCAAGCTGGTAATAAAAAAACACGGAAGCATAACACAAGCTAGCAAGGGAGCCAACTCATGCAATTTTATAAGATAAGGAACTAGTGCACAGAAGCATGAGTAGTACAACACATACAAGGCTAAGCAATCATGCCAATACAACTCCTATACATGCTAATGATCAAATGTGGAAGCTTAAACACTACTAGCAAGCAAGAAGCCTATTCATGCAAGTCTATAAGACAATCAACTAGAACAAGATAAGCACACAAGCATGAATAGCACGGTATGTAAGTGCGGAAAGTAATGCATCATAGTAAGGAGTAGAGTAAGAGATGGATCACGATTTTTTTTCCCGAGATCTCGGAAGGATGGCGCCTTCCCCTACTCCTCGTTGGACCACTCCCACCGGAGTTCCGGTCCCTCCCGTCACCAAGTGGAGTTCTCGTCCATGAGTCCACAATCACTCTCGGAGTGAAGACACAGTGTGCATCATCACTGCTACCAAAGCACAAGCTCGCCTCCCTTGAGAACTTTCTGGACTCCCCGAGCCGACACGAGTGCTCACTATTGATGCCCCTTTCATCGGCGGACTCAAACCATGTACAAACTTGTGACGGTCTTCAAACACATCACGATAGGCTTGATCACCGATACCTAACCGGTTTAGGTCTCACCATAGACCAAGAGTAATAATCTAGATCATACCCTCAAGTACACCCTAGCCTTAGATGTGCAAGATGCTCAAGTTACTCTCCACTACACTCTTAAGATATGCAATATCTTCTCCTAGTGCTCTCCTCTTTTCCTCTTGTACCTTACCAAATGCTCTTAGGTATTCCACTTGCTAGAGAGGTCACAAAGACTCCAGCTGCAAAGTTATATAGGCTTCCAACCTCAAACTAGCTGTTGCTTCACGAAATCAGCTTTCTAGACCTATTGACTATACAGTCCGGTCACTCTTTGACCGGACAGTCCGGTCACTGCAACACTATGCACCAATGGCTCTGACCACTGCTGATTCCTCTGCTGATCGGACCGTACGGTCACCTGACCGGACCGTCCGATCCGTTTCTCTCTCTAGTCCAGAAACATTTTGGCGCATGCCTCCTCTCTGCCCTGTGCAGGTCATACTGACCGGACCGTCCGGTCAGCAGTCCGGACCATTCGGTCTGTACAGACTCTGGCACAGACAGATTCCTTGCTGAGTCGCTGTAGCCTCCGGACAAAACCTCTGAGTGACCGTACAGTCCGATAACCACTGACCCCTCTGTCCGATCACTTCATGCTGAAGCTAAAACTCCTCGTCCTTGCTTGACTTCATTTTCCGGCTTCTTCGAACAGCTCTTTGGCTTCTCCACTGTCAACTAGTGCCTGTGATTTCACCAAGCAACCTTGCACATCACCGACTAGACATGACCTAAGAGAATGACCTAGACCCCCTTGATAGTCCAATTTTTCCTATGGACTCAAAGCCCTAATAATTAGACAAGTGTACCCAACACTTACTCCATAGCTTGTCCTTGACCTTGATCCATCTTTATCAACCCTTAGACTCCATCAAGTTCACAAGCCTCCATACTTGTGGTTATTATCATCAATCGCCAAGACCGCTGTTGACAATCATCATAAGGTAAAAGAGGTTTTCTACATGAACAACACTCGTGTAGATATTAGTTATATTTCATGTTTGTCATTCATCATCAAAACTTCATACCTTGGGGTGATCACAATAATTATGAGCCTTACACCACCGTGTCGTTGGACTCGTGGAGCAAACAGGCTGACATGATACGGTCCTAGCCATTCCGGACTGTGCTGTGCACTTCATCACAAGCCCAAAGCACGGTTTAGCACGGCCCATATGGGCCCGTGTGCCTTACTAGACCGTTCACGGGGGTGGGGGGATGCCTAGGCATATTCCTAGAGATTGATCAAAATGAAACAGGTGTGAGAACTTGGAATTGCTTTCACGGTAATTTCTTTGCGAATGATACTTTTTTCCTCTCAATACTTCTCCTGCTCGCCTGATTTCAATCCTTCGCAACTCCTTTCAAAAAAAAAATCCTTCACAACTGATTTCTCCGGATAACCACATAAGCTGCGCGCCGTGGCAGTGAAATTGTTCGCCACAGCTTCGGTATGGAAGGCTGCAGCGATGGGTGATGGTGTGGCACACGGAACTCGTGACGTGCCAAATAGCCTACCAACAAAAAAGAGTCGTTGCCTATTCTGTGGGAAACAAATACTACGAGGCTTTGTTTCGGTGTCCGGAGAGAAAAAACATAGGGATTTCAACCCCGAAGGGGGATTTTCACCTATGCATGCCATCCCCTCCCCGCCTGGGATAGAAATCCTGACTTTGGACGTTTCCCGGTCTATGTTTGGAAGACGTGGGGATAAAAATCCCGACTACTCAATAAATACTCAAAAAATTCAGAAAATATCAAATAATCTGAAAATATTGTTAGAATCTATAAAAACGTACTGGTTCAAACCATTCAACAATTGCATCAACCAATAGCTATTGAGTTCTGATAAATGATTACAATTATCCGAAAAAAAACAGAATTTACTCTTCATGATACTTGACAATATCTCCAAAGAAAGTACAAAGAACAGCTTGGCATGAGTTATATTACACCAACCACATGATTAAGAAAGTACAAAGAACTGATAAATCATAAAGATAGAAAAAAACTCATGTTCTGATGGTAGATAAGATTATTCCAAACAACTAATTTATTCATACATGTTACTGTTAAAGTATACAAGGAACAATTTGACAATACAATTTAACATATGTAGCTTCCAGATGCTCCTTAGATATCATGCCGAACTGCAATGCCCATCTCTCTAAGCCAGTTCAAGCTAGGTCTGCAACATCAAAGTATAATAGATGGCAGTTTAGAATATGAGACAGAAACTTAAATGTCTAAAAGTAACAAGTATAAACAGATTGTGCTCCACATTTACAAGTCTGAGTGATATCAAAATCCTTTGCTAGTGAAGAAATCATTAAGATTTTCTGAGTTTTGCTAAAGCAAGATGCATATGTCTATAACTAATCCTAGCAATGGAATCATAGTCAGCAAGGAGCGAAAAGCACTTTACAGTATTGGTATAAGCTCCCTATAGATCCCTTGGCTAAGTGTTGAAGTGGAACCTACAATATATCATGGAGCTAAAACAAAACAGTGAAACCTTATAGTCAACTAAAAAAGAAGCAACATAGTCTCTTGTCTGCTCATGACTATCACTTTGTACAAGATAAACAAACATTACAACAAGGTTTGCTATATCTTCTGTAGTCCATTATCTAGCATCTGAGAAGGATAAAAAAGAGTTGATGGATACACACCAAATTGCTAGAGCTATGATCAGGCAAAAGAAAATTTCTTTTTGTTTATCAATAGCAACAGATCATGGGTGTAAAATAGAATTTCTGAAATTTATGCCCCATAAATCAAATTCAGGAAAAATAGTGACACAGCAGTGTATATGCAATTCAATTCACCTTCCTAATAACTAAACTAAAACTTAACACTTCAGTCAACCAAAGTTTGCTACTTATATAAATGTTAGGCGGTTGTTGAAGTAACATGATAAGATAAATAAGATGTCATCAGATAAGTTCCATGTAGCACCCAAAACTCAAGAACAGAACCACATACCTATGGAGCTATTTCACTTTGAATCCATAATAAACAAACTCTTGGATTCTTGAAATTGAGGAAAATTTCTCGATTCTGGTCACATTTGAAAACTTTGGTCGCCTTTGCCTTTTCAACGTCTGAAAGCTCTTCAATTGACTCCAAAACAGCAAGGCAATTTTTGATGGAATACTCTTCTATTGGCTTTGTTGCTATGTTCAGCTCATCTTGAAAAGCATTTGTTTGTCTCATCCTGAAATCAACATATTGCTGCAGAACTCCAGCTACCTGACTTTCCTTCCTTTTTTTTCCAGAGCCATCAGCTTCTTTGTGCCCAGAACAAGATGAAGTGGTATGCTCTTCTTCATCAAGGTTAATGGGATCATTTGACTGTCTTGGCCTCTCAGAATTTGTAGAGAAAGGATTCATTGTAACAACTGGATCATCAACACTGTGATCTTCAGGTGCGATTGGCAATATCCTTGCTTCCTCAGTTGATGTAAAGTTGAGATCACCAGTAGCTATACTTCCTAGAACGAAGATATAGAATTTTTCAGTACTATGCAAGTCTAGATCAAGAAATCACTACCTATAAATAGAGCTACAACATCAATTCATAGAGCTAAGGATCACAACCTAAAAATGCATGAATTCTTACCTTCATATAACTTCTCCATGTTGTAGTACAGAGGGAATCCTTTTTTGCGAAACTTCTTGAGAACTTGATTGTCCTGTTCAGTGTCAAACCAAACAAGTTACTACTCAAGCAATATTTTTTATTTACTGAACTGTAAACAGACATGGGTGAACAATGTCTCTTTTTGGATTCTAGGAACGTCTTACGGGTGTTACACTAATCACACCTTATGAATGGTTTCCCATTCTGCTTCTGTAGCATTGATCGAGCAAAGAGTGTCATTCCAACCCGCTCCACTATTCCTCCTTGCATCACGAAGTGCTCGGTAGCTTGCTTTTAATTCTCTTTCTTTCTCCCGAATCTGATCCTTAGTGTATCCAGCAGATGGAAATTTTTCATTGAACTTTTGCACAATACTCCTCCAGCCCTCAGTTTTCCAGCCATTTTGAGCCCTGAACCTTTGATGCATATGATCTTGGAGTACATCAACCAACCCTTTTTCATATTCAAAGTGCCATGAAGCTCTTGTCCCTTCTCCTTTACTCATTCCTGCAATTCAAGAAAAAATAAATGAACTAATTACACAAGCCAAGACAACAGATAATTTGTGTTAAAAAACTAAAAACATGAATTAGAAAGCAGTACATTACATAAACAAGAATCAGTCATGCACGATTCAGAGTGTAGTACTCGCACATTTCCATGGCTATTTGATCTCTAAGAACATTTCCAGTTGTTGCTTGTGAATTTAAAGATTGCACATCATTCTGGTAGTTATTATCTCCCTCAGGCAAATCAATGAAATCTTCGGGCTGGATATAAACAGGTTGGTGATCCAACCATTCTTCATCTCCATTTAGGCTTCTAATCAAGTTATGAAATATTGCAGCTACAGCTGGAATCCTAACTTGAGATTCAATTGGATGATGAGTACCCACTTTAAGAATCTGAAACCTTTTCTTTAATACCCCAATAGCCCTCTCGATATGGTTTCTAAGAAGTGCATGACGATGATTGAAGAGCTCTTTATAATCTGCATATACAATTCTTCGAGATGAGCACCATCTCGTAAAGTCGGCTAGGTGGTACCGAACACCACGATATGGAGCAAGGAATGACGGTGTGTTAGCATAGCCTCCATCAACAAGGTAATATTTTCTATTTGGAACATGAAAACCTTTGGTAATAGCAGACCTAAGGACCCTAGCATCAGATGCTGACCCTTACCAGCCACATGAGATGAATGTGAAGTTTAAATCAAAGTCACACGCTACCATGACATTCTGGGATAATGTGCCTTTCCTATTCCTATATGGGGGAGCCCTTTCTTCTGCAATTGTTATGGGAACATGTGTACCATCAATAGCACTAATGCAATTCTGCACATAAGCAAATAAAGGGTTGAGGGACAGAGAATGGGTCGAGAAAAAATAAATGGTTTAATCTGGTGGGTATGGACGGATTACCTTAAAGAATGGCCAAAATAGGTTGTCCGATACAATCTTGGGATGAGTTACATTGGGGTTGGGAAGTTTGATAAATCTGGATGTGAGAGTAGGAATTATATCGAAAACAACCTTCACATGTCGATGAATTGTTTCCCCGCTATGCTGAAAGGTCTTTTGCAGCCTTCTATTGCTAGCATTGTGTGAGATCATGAACATAAATATTCCAAGCTGCTCTTCAACAGCAACTCCACGTGTATCATGTAGTAGACTCTCTCTTCTAAGATAATTTGATACTATCTTAAATATGTGTGGCTCCATACGAAACTCACTCTTACACCAACTCTCATGTCCCGCAAGAATTTCCTTCATCTTTTTAGCACCAATATATTCAGAAGTATGTATCTGGTCTTTTTTATCATTAAGACCTTGAAGTAAGGCAGGAACAATAACAAGAAATAGTTCATCATCCTCTTCTTCCTCCATCTTCATAAATTTCTTAATTTTCTCCCTCCTATATTCCATAATCTCATTCCTAGATCTCATTGTCTAAAATATACATATTATGGAAAAATTTAGAACATGTTAACAGTTAACAGAATCAAGTTGAAGGCAGCTAACAACTATAGAGTATGGTTGCATATGAATTAGGTAGCAGCAGGTAAATTACTGAAGAATTAACAAGACACATATGGTTGGATTCTAGATTTAGCTACATGAATTAGGTAGCAGCAGGCAAAGCATATAAGGGAGGGCAGACTCACCTACTAGAGCTGCAGTAGTGCCTTTGTCACCACCAGGGCTGAAGACAACGACGTCTTTAGAGCTTGGAGGAATATGCAGGAGCTCTGCAATACAAAACCCACATTTTTTACAACCGTGCATTGAGTCGGTACTAGCACAGAAGCATGAATGAATAATTTATTGAACTGAAATTACATAACTATTCATTGACAACTCAAACTGAACTGACTAGCTCCTTGTACTTAAGATACAAAAGAAAGCCATCACAACACAAGCTAGCCAACACGACAGTCATCACATGTCTTACAATATATGTTAGATATAGAAAAAAATATTGGAACCTTACTTGGTGGTGTTGGAGTTTAGTGCGGTCGTAGAGTTCACACAAGCAGTAGTTGGGCACCTCAAATAGAAGCTTATCCTAGGTTGGTCGACTTGAACAACACCACGTATTGTCCACTTTCTCCTTTGAAAGCTAATACTTTGAAAGATTAGAACCTGAAGCTATAAGCTAGTTTTCAAGCATGCTACTCCATCGAGAACTCAAAAACAGAAGCACATACCTAGGGAGCTTGTAAAGTTTAGACCCGCAGCTGGTGGGCACACTCCTTCCGCTTCTCTTGCTTTGGATCTACATATTATCAGAACTATAGAAATCAGATGAACATCATTAAACTAACCAAACAGTACCCATGGCCACTTCACTATTCTGCATACGACACTAAGTTCTAATACAGACTAAATTACAAGTCTACATAATGTCATTCTATGGAGATCTGGGTACAAGTATCATTAAACAAAGATGCGGTGCAACAGGCTATTTCCTAGTGAATAGAAAAATTCATACTGGACATTTGTGTTCAGTACTAGGTATATGCAAGTGAAAAAGGAATATACAGGTTAACATGTCCTGCTCTACTTTTGTTTTCCCCCTACTCGGTTTCTATCTAGCAGAGGCATTCATTTTCTATTAGAAGGATGATAAAAGGGAGCAGAACATAGTAAAAATAAATACAAAGTCGTTTCCTAGCCTGACAAGTATCCCATAAATCAAAGTGCAACTCCAAAGACAATTTTTTGTCTCACTTGATTGCAATCCCACGACTGAAATAAATTAAACTAGGCAAAAAATAGCCAGCAAATTTCCATTTAACAGACCATCATTGGATGGTTCAGGCCCTAAAGCTGAGGATTAAGAAGAAAAGAAAAGGTTCTGCTCAAGCAATCAAGCTTCATCATCTTTTAAAATGAGGCGCATTGAATCGTGACATGTAAGTATGACAACATGATATCTAACAGTGGCCAAACTAAACCCCAACTTTTCTCCCTTTATCTTGGAACAAATAAATTGCAGGAGGCGGCTCGATTGATAGGGTCAGACACCCTCATGCCCTCTCCTCCGATAGGTTCACTTCCCAGGTTGGTCGCCAGCAAACAAAAACAAAATAAATTAACAAAACGAAGATATGGAGCAGACAACATGGTGTCACGGTGGAACCGAACTGGAATCAAAAGGACTCGTCTATATATGCTACAAATTGTCCGACAAGAAGACAGAGAGGCCTCACCGTGGTTCTTGGAAGCCAAGTTCGAGGTCAAGCTAAGCAGATCTCGAAGGTAGGGTTTGGTGAAGTTGTTGAGGACGCACTGGGTGGTTCTTGGGCAGCAAAGCTTGTTGACAATGATCCGCACGCCGATCCACAAGCCACTTGCATCAACTGGTTGACTTGATGAGCTCCCGCTCCCGCCGATGAGGTGGCGTAGTAGAGCGTCTGGAGGAGGCGGCGCTGAGTGATGATTCAAGAGGAGAGATGGAGATGTGCGGAGGGCAGTAACGACTGGGGCGGGGCGGGGTGGGGCGGCGACGGCAGTGGTGACTAGCTTGGGCGGCGATGAGAGCGGCGTCGGAGGCGGAGCAGCGTCGGGGGCGGAGCGGCGTCGGGGGCGAGACGGGGAAATTTTGCCTGACGTCAGAGGATGATTTTTCTTTTCCCCTGGAATCGACGTGGGTGGGGCTGAAATGCCCTGCGGAACTTTTGACCCACTAGATACCCAAAAGGCGGGTTAGATTAGATGGGGAAGGAAAGACACGGGCCAAAAAACATCTGGGGATTAGCCTAAATTCCCTAGGAGAATCAAGGTTCCCAAACAAGCCCCTAGTATACCAAAAAAAGAGTCGTTGCCCCCTTTCCTGTGGAAAACAAATACCAGCACCAACGGCATTTTCTGCGTCTCTTGGCCTCTCCGCCTTTCTTCTTCCCCTTTCTCTCCTCTAAACCCGCCCCCCCCCCCCCAAATCCCCAGAACCCGAGCCTGTCCGGATCGACCGGTGGGACGAGAAGCTTCGAGGTCGAAATCCTCACGCCTCGCCGGAGGACATGGGCAAGCCCGAGATCGCGGCCGCTCCGGCGTTCGTGTCGGCGATGGCGGACAAAGACCGGCTGATGCAGCTGGGGATCGACCTGGCAGCGGCGCCGCCGACCCCCGCGGACGCCCTCGTCGAGCTCCTCGAGGTAAATTCATACTTTGTGGGTTTCGCTGCTTGCTTCCCCTCGGTGTGTGGAGGGACGAGCCGCGCAAGGCAAAGCGGCGTGGATTTGCGCTCGAATTAGGGGCTGGATGTCTTTGGGTTGATCGAATTCTGCGGCGAGGAGGGTTCTGGGCGTGGTGGTTGGTGAATTGCTGTTGTTCTCCATCGCTGGAATTGTTCAGGGGCGGGGTTGGAGTGTTCTATTGGAACCCCTGGATCCCTCTAGTTCAAAAAGTAGAAAATGTTGAGTTCTTGGGGTTTTCTCTGGGTGAAGATTGGGAGCATTCAATTTCTGTTTCATCGCTTGAGAATTGTTGTATGTTTGAGGGTTTTGCTCTCCTGGGTTTATTGGGCCTTGATCTTTGAAAAGAGCTTCACCTTTGTGGTAGGTTGTTGCATTGGCGCTTGCTTCAGACCTGAGAAGTGAGAAGCTAGAGAAGGTGGCATCGTCCGTGAATTCTGATTTCACTGCTTCGTACCAAGACCTTTCCACACACCTAAGATATATTGAATTGTATGAAGTGCCACAAAGAGGATGGGTTCAGTATACATTGTTGTCTACACCTGTCGCTGGCAGTACCTTGAATGCTATTTTCTATGTGGTACTTCTTCTCTAGATAATTTTAGAGGCTCCTTTTTTTTTTGTTATGGTGTTCCAACTCTAGAGCTACTTGGATGGATCTGGCACCTATCCATGTGTTCCAACAGGATTGTGGTATTACATTGCTACAAACATGGGTTATATTGTAAAATACACGTCATTTGGCCACTCTAGCTTTCACTCGAGCCATTCTTTGCCCCAAAGTCTAGGGAAAACATCTCATTGCCTGGCAGGAAAAAAAAACAATCCACTGCAATACACGTGTCCGTTCTTTATGCTGCTACCAGGACCATTTTTTTCGCCATGTTATGTAATCCAAACATTATCAGCGAGGGAAATTGAGCAGTATATTTTGGAATGCTGCACTCAAGCTTTAAGTCTGATTTCCTATTTAGGTTAAAGGCTTGTTTGTACTGTTATGAATGTGAAGCTGTGAAGGGCTGCATACAGAGAAATAATCTGTGAGTTATTTGTTTTCCTTTTACTGCTTTCCAATCTTGAAACTTTTGTTTGAAGCCCTGGATTTCAACTTTTGAGAGAAACTAAGCTTTTGAAATTGCTTAGGTGAGATACCTATAGGCATTCTATTGCAGATATTACACTTCAGAAAGAGACAACATTTGTAGAAGACAAATTTGTAATTTATGATTCTTATTATGTAATATTCATGTCATGTTTTTTTATTTAGTATCGGTGCCAATTCTCGACAACACTATTCTCTTTTTGCATTGATGATGTTATCCTAGTAGCTTCTGGAAAAAGTATCTTATCCTCTTTGTGGTGAAGTTAAGGCATTTGAGCATGGCCATATATTTACTTTGTACCAATCAGTGATTTATGATCCCTGTGTTTGGAGCTCAGTAGATTTACTATTTCACAGTCCCCCAAATCTAGATATTTATAGATGGATATAAAAGAACAAAAATGCATGTTAAATATGAGAATTTTCTTCTGGATAGTATTATATGATAAAACTAGCACTAGGGCAATGGCGAGAAAGAAAAACTTTCTGGTGTACAGTGTGTACTGTAGAAACAATTATTTGGAGGATCTGAAGCATTTATTTTCTTAGGTTGTTCATTTAGCCAGAGTTGTTGGGAGCTGTTCAATACTAAATGGAATCGTGGCATTCAGGTTTCTAATTGACTGAAAAAAGCTCAAAGTATTTCTTCTTACCATAAAAACATATTCAAGGAACCGACCATCATTGGATGTTGGTACCTGTGGATGGTGGTTGCAATGAAACAGGACTACAAGAGTATGGTTGAAAAGGTTTCTTGAATAAACACTGTTGGAAGAGGATGGTGACATCTGATATGATTGTTCAGGAGAGAACTTGAGGCAAATTATTTCTGCATATATCATGACATGAATTAGTTTGATAACGCTATATAGTTTATTATCACCCTGGTCCTTTGTGGACTCCAGCTTGATTGCTGTTCAGTTTTTCTAGTCTTTTTTATTGCTGTTATGTTTATATGTGGGAAACTCACCATTTATATTTATCTATTACCAAGGTAAGGCTTGGTATGTTGTAAAGATTATGCTCTGTGATATAATATTTTAATGATTGCAACTTCTTGTACCATTCCTTTTTGCATTTTTTAAAGGAAAACATGAAATTCGTTTTTGCACTGCACTATTGCAATTGCTTAAATATGATTTGATGCCTTCAATTAAGTATAAACTTTGGTTTTTGCTTTCTTTTCTATTGCATGGTGTATGGACAGTATCATTTTAACATCAATTTTTTTGTGAAATTATATATACAATAGATTTGGTACAACTCTAAATTTCAGGTGTTGTTTGCTGCACCACTCAAAAAGATCTAGCTAATGTGCACTATTATTATCTTGCCTAACTAAAATAGACAGTGCAGGGTTGTGATTGGTTTGCGTATGAACAAACCTTACAAAACTTTTGCTAGCTCCAAACCCTCCAAACCAGGTTTCATTTAGGTGGTCGTTAAAGTATGGCAAGCCTCTGCATCCTTATCATGTAGTATCTATTTTCTTGACAATCACCAAATGTGGGTGGCCAAAACCCTTGCCAAATTTTATGTCTCCGCAAAATTTTGTAGGAACAGAATGCCCAGATATCTTTTCTTTCAATCATTGAGAAAGTTTCTATTTTTTTCTGAATCTTTTGAATTTATGATTACTTCGTTGTCCTAATTATCTAGAGCTGTTTATATACAGATTGATTAGCCATGCTACTTGTCTGCTTGAAGCTGTTTGTTCATATTAAACATGTTTTGGATGTGCTAATAACACTAATTGTATTTACTGCAGCAAGTTGCTGAGTGTTTATCATATTAAACATGTTTTGGATGTGCTAATAACACTAATTGTACTTACTGCAGCAAGTTGCCAAGTGTTTACATCGAATGAGGTTTTCAGGGTCAGTGGTTATATCTATTGGACCCCTTTTGATGGCTACAGTCAGAAAGGAATTCTTGAAACACGAAGATCAGGATGTTAAGGTTCTATTGTCTTTTTGCTTCTGTGAAATTACAAGAATAACTATGCCCGATGTTCCCTACACTGATGATGTTCTAAAGGTAACTATTATCTGTACTTATTGCAGAAGGCAATAAACCAAATAACATGGACTGAATTTATCATTCTTAATGGAATCTTAATTCTCTCATGCAGGACATGTTTTATCTGATCGTTAGTACATTTAATGGACTTAGTGATGTTAATAGCCAATCTTTTGGCTGGATAGTTGCTATGTTGGAAACACTTGAAAGATCCCGATTATGTGTTGTGATGTTAGATGTTGGATGTGATGATCTCATGATAGATATGTTCCAAACATTTTTGAAAGTCATCAGGTAATTCTACTGAGCGAATGTAGTAAACATTTCTTATGTTAAGTAAGACTTCTGATCTCAGATTGGCTTTAAAAGTTGAGCAAGTACGTAGAACTAGTTAACTGTTTCCTCTGCTCGTTTTGCTTCATTTTATAGCAGTACGGCAGCACAGAAAAGTTTACTAGTAATCCTTTGAAGATGATTTCTTCTACTTCTCCAAAGAATTATTTATTATTTCTATGATTATTTTCTTACTGCCTCCATCTCAGAATATATTTGCATTTCTGTCGAAAGAAATGGATAAATCAAGCATTGGAGAACGTTTCCATAACTGTCTGTTGTAGTTGTCTTTTTGTTACTATTTATCCTTTTTTGTAGCTTGTACTGATATGGATTGGATGAGGGGTAGAAGGGGGGTAGCAAGATGAAACCGGCAAGTTGCCCTCCCTTGAGGCTCTGACTACTTTCTTTTGGTTTCTTTGCCTAGTCTCCTTATATAGAGCCGGTACTTCTTATCTCCCAAATTATCTCTAACTAAATCTGTCTAACTTATCTCTTGCCTAACACTAGTACTAATCCAATCACTGATGCTGTTCACGCATTACTGTAACCACGTGGACAGTAACAAACCAAACAAACTAACAAATTATCTCTAATCTGGTGGCCCCAGGCTAGCGGGGCCCATGCCATAACATTGACATATATATTAAAAACTTTATTTAGAAACCTTAACTATAGAAAGGGCTTGCTATGTATAAGTATACAGGTAAGCATTTGATGTGCGATCTGTTAACAATGTCAAACTTTTACTGCTGATTTATAATGCAAAAATGAAATCACAAAATTGTTATTCTGAACAACTGAAAACCTAGCATCTATGGCGCATTAAACATTTCGATAGTTGGAGCAGAAAGCAGCCAGAGTGCTGGTTAGCAAGTAGCAACCTTCCATGGTGTTTGCACTCTAGTAGCTACCCTGGTTCGGATGACCTGGTGCTTCACGTATCAAAAACTGGTTCCAATAGAAAATGATGTGGGTGTATGGAACATTTTCTTTTGATGTTGGATTTTAAATCCTGAAGGTAAGTCAAATATTTCGTCAGTGCAAAATGATAATGTAAAAATACCAAAGGCGATTTATCCAACTCTGCTGGCTATGTTGGTTCTTGATGAAAAGGTAAACATCACAAGTAGAGTGTTATCTGTTTACTCTTGTGTGATGTGATGCAGGGAGGATCATGAAGAAAGTATTTTGAAGTCTATGCAGTCAATATTGGCTAGTATTGTCGATGAAAGTGATGAAATACATGAAAGCCTTCTACGGGTGCTGTTATCTGCTTTAGGATGGAAGAAGATGGTAAGTCCCTCTCCTTTTAATGTGTTTTTGGTTGTTTATTTTGTTATTTGCTAGAAATCTACTGTCAACCTCTGTATATACTGCTCTTAGTGATTCTTATCTTCCATTTATTCCTATAATGTTTTATTAATTCTGCGCTTTTGAATTACTAGGGTGCTGCAATGTCTGGACGTAAACTTGCTCGCAATGTTATTAAGCAGCGGCTGGAAAACTAGAACCATACATAAAGGCATTTCTCACATCTTCGTTGACTGGGGATAGTAGCTCTTCAGATGATCACATTGATCATCATGGAATCATAGTTGATGTGTATCGGTGTATTCCAAAGACTCTTGATGTGGTGGTGCCTTATATAATTGGGCAACTACTGGTAAGATCTGACACTGAATTAGAGTAAAATATAGAACACTTGCATGCTATTTAATAACACAAACTAATTCTTTGGAAGTAGAGAATGCTTCCTATTTCCTCCTACAAAAATCTTTAATCCCATTCATCTTTTGCCTTGTTAATTACTTTTGTATTTGCATTTTTATTAGGCAGATGATGCAGACGTTCCGTCTAAGGCAGTTGAACTACTTGGGCAACTTTTTTCTTTACCAGAACCTTCTATCTTGGAATCTTTGGAACCTCTTTTCCCTTTGTTCCTGAACAGATTGACTGACACTGACACAGTGATTGAAGTCCGTGTTTCTGTGATCAGAAATTTGAAGAAATGGCTAATATCAAACCATTCCCAACCTGAAGCTCTAAAAATTATCAGTAAGGCATTTTTTTTGGGGGGGGGGGGGGGGGGGTTTGCCTGGTTCTGTTTATTTTCATTTAATAGAGCAGTGGATTGTGCTCCTCGGCAAAGGCACTTTGTGACATATTATTGGATCACCATGAAAATGTGGGAAAGGAAGTGGTGGCTGCACTTTGTGATGTTACTTGCCACTCAGTTGGTGCCATACCAATTGATATTATTAAGATGGTAGCGGATCATGTGCATAATAAATCAGTTAATCTTTCTTTACTCTTCTCTACTTTGTTTATTTATTTTTATTTGAATGAATTACTTAAAAAATATGCTGTGTTGTTGAAATAATATTCAGGTGGCCCTCAAGTGGTACACAATGAGGAGAATGGCTGATATTTATAAGCTGTATTGCGTGAAGGGTTTTGATGAGTCAACGAATTCTAATGATTTTGGGTGGATACCTGGAAAAATATTGAAATGTCTTTCTGGAGATATGTGGTAAGTTTAGTTGGGAAAATCTTTTTCTTCACAATCAATGTATTTTGGAGAGGGTTTTTGTGGTGCTTGTTTGTATGGTAATGTGGTGGTGGTTTAGTGATTTTCTCCTTGGGCATGGTTATTATTACTATTATTTGGGGGGGGGGGGGGGTGTCCTTGGGCATGGTTAAACTCTCTGCTGAGTCAACCTCGGGCAGACAGTTCATAGAGTCGTGATTTGCCTAACTTGTGGTGACTGATGTGCTTATTGTCTAAAAGGGTGCCACTGCTACAGCTGGCAGATTGCAATAACCATTAAACCAACCCATTTCATCAGTAAGGATGCTCAAATACTCCAGTTGAATAGATTTTGTTCTGTCAAAGTAATGTTTTTCCACATCTGGCAGACAGTTCATAGAGTCGTGGTTTGCCTAACTTGTGGTGACTGATGTGCTTACTGTCTAAAAGGGTGCCACTGCTACATCTGGCATATTGCAATAGCCATTAAACCAACCCATTTCATCAGTAAGGATGCTCAAATACTCCAGTTGAATAGATTTTGTTCTGTCAAAGTAATGTTTTTCCACAGTTAGGTATGCCTTGTATGGTAGCCATCCAAACATGCCTATAAGTTATTTAACATATTTGTGGAGATACTACATGCTTGCTTTCCATGCGTTGAATATATTGCAACTCTTGTCTTACTGTAAGCTATGTTCTTAATTGAAGTCCCTTTTGTTACCTGGAAATGTATAATAGTAGTGTTTAATCATGATTTCTCACTTTAATCATGATTTCTCACATTTCATCAGTAAGGATGCTCAAATACTCTAGTTGAATAGATTTTGTTCTGTCAAAGTAATGTTTTTCCACAGTTAGGTATGCCTTGTATGGTAGCCATCCAAACATGCCTATAAGTTATTTAACATATTTGTGGAGATACTACATGCTTGCTTTCCATGCGTTGAATATATTGCAACTCTTGTCTTGCTCTAAGCTATGTTCGTAATTGAAGTCCCTTTTGTTACCTGGAAATGTATAATAGTAGTGTTTAATCATGATTTCTCACTTTTCTGAACTTCATAATAATAGTGTTTAATCGTGAGGCATGAGGCAACAATTGCATAAATGTGCATGAAAGCATATTTCATTGTACATTTATGGATTTTTTTTTTTTGCAATATTTCAGTTGTGTGTGTTCACATTGGATGTTTATAGTTAAAACTTAAAAGTTGCAGATTTGCTTGCTGTTTTCCACATGGCCATTTGTTAGTAGTATTGCTCTTTTTTTTCTGCAAGAAAATATATTTCCTTTTTGGTGATTGTTTTATATGGACTGTCGTTAACACTATCATGAGTCTATGTTACAGCCTGGAGCTGCTCGAATCAATTTTATGTGATTCATTGTTCCCACCAGAGTTTCCAATAAAGGAAAGAGTGAAACACTGGGTGATAGCTTTTGCTAACTTTGATAAAGTTGAGATGGAAGTTCTCGAACAGATTCTTCTGCAAAAGCAAAGGTCTGACAGTCCACTGAGAGATTATAGTCAACAAGAAATGCTGAAATACATGTCTGTTCGGAATTTGAGTCAGGTTTTTGTGAATCTTACATGTCCTATACAACCTATAAATTCACTGTCTCACAATTTGTGTACCTCACTAATTCCTGATGTAATGCAGGAAGATGACCCTAATGTGCAGAAAATAGTATTGAAATGTTTCCGTAGCATGTCTCATTTATTCAATGATCCTGCAAAGTGCGAAGAGAGCATGAATATGCTTCACCAGCTAAAAGATGCCAATGTGTGGAAAATTTTCTATGGCTTGCTTGATTGCTCAACTACATTCAGAAAGGCTTGGTCTCTTCGGGTACCTACTATTTCATTTACTTCTAGCCATTTGTTACTAAGTTCATATAAAATAATTATAAAAAGATATTGAGAAAAGGGTGCCTTTGCTCTATTCTTGGCATGAGTATTTGCCATAATTGATTCCATTTGTTTCATAAGCTGCTACATAAAGACAATTGTTTGCCATTTAAGTTTTGTAGCTGCTACCTGATTCATAATGTGATACGCCTATTGTATACATGACACAATGTATACAATTTGAATATACCTATGATCTGCAGGTTGATTTGCTTGGTATACTTGGTGAAAATCATGTTTTATATGATTTTATGAGCACATTAGCAATGAGATGTTCATATTCACTTATGAACAAGGAGTATGCCAAATATCTTCTCTCTGAAGCTTGTGACCAGAAGTCTGCTGGGAATACAAAACTCATCTCATCGTGCTTGGATCTTCTAACAGTAAAATACTTTACTAAATTACTTCTCATTATTTTTTTTTTCTCGAACGCGCAGGAGAACTGCATGTCATTTCATTAAGAAGAGAAACAACGTACAATACAAAGGTGTGCGGTCCTGCTAGGGACACACACCAGAGATTTACAGCGTCGTGTAAATTCGGCGCGCCAGCCTACTAAAACACACTGGTCAGGTTTTAAAACCAACACTAAGAGAGCGACCGGCTGACCAGGCCTTGAAGTTGAGATGCTCCGGCAAGGCACCAGGCTACACACTCGTTGCTGATGGTCTGCAGTAGGGAAGGGACATTGGGCTGCGCACCATGGAAGACAATCATTTCTATGCTTCCAAATTTCCCATTCTACCATATGTATAAGGGAATTAACACCTCGCCTCTATTCCTTAGAAACTTGATATCTTGCCTTGCTCCACCAACTCGAGAAACTGCCGGTTGATGGTTGTGGAGCGAGCAGCAATAGTTTCAGTTTCTGAAACACCAATGTCCAGATTTCTTTTGAGAAGACACATGACACTAGCAGGTGCGCAATTGTTTCCTAAGCTTGGTCACAAAATGGGAAGCTGCTGGGTGTGTGGCAAGTTTCTCCTCGCAAGGCGATCTGCTGTCCAGCAGTGATGGCTTATGCTAGCTGTAGAGAGATAGAATAGGGAAAACACCACACACCAAATGAGGGGGTGGCCTCTCATATATATAGACAATATGGCGCGGAGTACAAGTACACAATCTCCTAAACTAGAAAAGATATATCCTATACAAGGAAGACTATAACTAGCCTATAGGCTATGTACGGCTGTACTAGATATGTATGTCTGACACCCGCCCGCAGTCACAGCGTGAGAGTCTCGGATGCAAAGACTGGACAGCAGAGCCTTTGGTCATGATGTCCGCGAACTGATGGGAAGATGGGACATGAAGCACGCGCACTTGTCCCAAAGCAACCTTCTCACGGACAAAGTGAATATTGATCTCGATATGCTTGGTGTGGCGGTGATGAACGCGATTAACTGTCATGTACTCACGTTGTCACAATAGACGATAGTGGCACAAGCTACCGAGAGGTGAAGCTCCTGAAGAAGTTGTCGTAACCAGCAACATTCAGCAACAGCGTGTGCCACGGCCCGGTACTTAGCCTCCACGCTGGACCGAGAGACTGTGGTCTATCTCTTGGAGGACCAAGAGATGAGATTGTCCCTAAGGTAGATGCTATAGCCCGATGTGGAGCGTCGAGAGTGAGGACATCCAGCCCAATCCGTATCCGAGTATGCGGTGAGCGATTGAACAGGGCCGACGCCTAGGTGAAGGCCGGAGGAGACCTTCAAGTAGCACAAAATTTGCTTGAGCAAGGCTAGATAGGGCTCGAGCGGGTCATGCATGAAGAGGCACACCTGCTGAACCGTGTATGAGGACGGGTCAGTGTGATGTACTGGAGGGCACCGGCGATGCTCCTGTACATGGAGGGGTCGGCGACTGGTGCACCATCGGTCGCGGGGAGTTTGGCAAAATGAGTTGACGTGGAGTGACACTCAGCCATGCCTGCATGCTGAAGAAGCTCGACAGCGTATTGTCGCTAAGACAAGAAGATAGATGCCAGTGGAGGAGCGCTGAACAGAGATGTTGAGGAAGTGATGAAGATCCCCAAGATCCGTTTTGGCAAACTTGGAGTGGAGCCGGTTGATGACGCGCTGAAGGAAACTTGGAGAAGAGGCGGTGAGGATGATGACGTCGATGTACAGCAGCAAGTAGGCCATGTCCCTACCCTCTTTGTACACAAAGAGTGAGACTTCGGAGGCTAAGGCAGTGAACTTGAGTTGGCGAATGTAGGAGGCGAATCGCTGGTACCAGGCTCGCGGTGCCTGCTTCAGGTCGTAGGGAGAGCGCTAAAGGAGGCAAACATGGTCAGGAGCCGCTGGATTGTCGAAGCCGGGCGGCTGCTAACAGTAGACTGTCTCCTCCAGATGACCATGAAGGAAGGCATTCTTCACGTCCAACTGTCGAATCGGCCAGGAATGGGAAGTGGCGATGCTCAGAACAGCCCGAATAGTCGGCGGTTTGATGACCGGGCTGAAGGTCTCGTCATAGTCGATGTCATGCTGTTGGGAGAAGCCGTAGACCACCTAGTACCATCAGAGCGGTACTTATGCATGAAGATCCACTTCCCGGAGACGACGTTGGCACCAGGTGGCCGAGGTACAAGGCGCCAGGTGCCGTTGTCGATCAGCGCCTTGTACTCGTCAGCCATAACCGCCCGCCAGTCCACTACGATAATTCGTCGGGAGCGGCGAAGGAGTCGCAACAGACAGTTTTTTGTATGACACACATTGGATCGTCCCAGTCTGTGTGCACGTCGCAGGACGGGACGGTGCTGGTGCAGGACCCGGAGAAGGAGCCGCTGGAGGTGCTAGCGCAGGTGGGGGGCTAGCAGGAGACGAGGGCACTGGAGGCGGCTGTTGCCTGTTGTAGACGATGATGGGCCGACTGGGCGTTGGTGTCGATGGTGGATTGTCCGACCCAGAGCTGCTCGGAGTAGCAGCCCCTGTGTCATCGAGGTATCCTGGCGGGGGCACAAGACCACACCCGCCCGGAGTAGGAGCATCCGAAGTGCTAGATGGGGGTGTAGAACCATGCCCTCTGGAGGAGAAGATGCCGGGTAGGGGCACAGGGCCACGCCCTCCAGGCGAGGAGTCATCGAGGCTTGGTGGGGGTACGAGACCATGCCCACCAAGTGAAGGCTGCGGGTGCTCACCTAGAGCATCAGCGGGAGAAGGACCACCAGCTGCATGATTAGTAAAACAAGGTGCAATATCCAAGTCGTGACCAAGAAGAAAATCAAAGGAGCTGGCAGGTGTGGGGGAGTCACGAGCGAACGAAAAACTAAGCTCATCAAAGATAACATGACGAGAAATAATAATCCGGCGTGTGGAGAGGTCTAAGCAGCGATACCCCTTGTGAGCAGAAGGGTATTCTAAGAAGACACAGGCGGTAGATCAGGGCGCAAGCTTATGCGGGGACGTGGCCTGTAAGTTAGGATAATAGAGACATCTGAAGACACGCAGGTGCTCATAGGAAGGGGGCATTTTGTACAGACGGCTGTATGGAATCTCATTGCGGATGGAGGAGGGTCGGCAGTTAAGCAAGTATGTGGCAGCTGCGAGGGCCTCAACCCAATACTTGGGTGGCATGGAAGCATGAAGGAGCAAGGTACGCACAAAGTTGTTGAGGGTGCGAAGAACAAATTCAGCCTTACCATTCTGTGGTGAAGTGTAGGGACATGAGAGATGATAGACGATCCCATGGGCAGCAAGGAGATCATCCATGGCATGGTTAACAAATTTGGTCCCACTGTCAGCCTGGAAACATATGGTGGAACTGAACTATGTGCAAACGTAGGGGATAAAATCAGCAATGTGCTGACGAACCTCAGACTTGTGCTTAAGGGGAAACGTCCAGCAAAAATAAGTGAAATCGTCTAGTAAAACCAAGTAATAGGAGCAGCCAGAAATACTAGTAACGGGAGATGTCCAAACATCGCCTTGGCCTCTTCAACCAGCCGCAGTTCCTTGAGCCCAAACCCAGGACGAGGCGCGTGATTCTTCGTTGCAATAGCTCGGGCGACCTCTACTTCCATTATCGCGGGTAAACTGGTGAATAGATAATAAGTTACGAACTATGGAAGAACAAGGATGTTGTTCAAAATGAATTTAGCAGAATTGGTGTCAAGGATCGAGGAGCCGTGGGTCATGACAGGGATATGTGCACCATTGCCTACTATGATTGAAGAATCAGTAGCTGGGAGGCGAGAGTGAAGTATACCTTCAAAGGAGTGCATGTGTGTGGAGGCATCGGTATCCATCACCCAGGCATCGCCTTGCAGCGACATCTGCTAGAGCGCCGCCATGAGGCCCACCATGTTGAAGTATTGAGAGTCACCAGGCTGCTGTGTGCTCATGGCGGTGTGCGCCTGGGGGGTGGACCCGAGAAGACCCGGATCGTCACGTTGCTGGCCACCACTTGCATCGTGCCATGCCTGTCCGCCTCCACCAGGGATGCTGCTGCCGTCGGCATGACCCAGCTGCTGGCCCCACAGATTGATGCAAATCCATAGGCCAGTAGGGTTGGGCACATGGGGCTGCCGCTGCTGCTGATTACCGCCATCGCTGTACTTGCGGAAGTAGGTCTTCTTGCGCTTCTGCTGGCCGCCGCTGCCCTGCTACTTCCTTGGTTGTTGCTGCTGCTATTGCACCAGGAACTGCTGAGGAGGCAATGTGTGGGAGCGGCAGGATCCTCCACAGTCGGAGGACGACAACGAGGAAGTGGAGGTGGCATAGAGTGCATTGGAGTTCACCGCCTTGGCCTCTTCAGCCAGCCGCAGTTCCTTGAGCGTGAGCCGATCAAAGGCGCTGGTGAAGTCCATGGTGGCGTCACCGGCGATGATGTCACAGGTGGTGAAGAAGCGAGGATTGGCGTCGCGAAGGAGATTGATCACCATGGTGGGCTCGTCAACGGGTTTGCCGACATCACGGAGGCGATCAGCCGCCTTTTTCATCTCCTGACCGTAGGCCTTGACGGACAGATCGCCCTGAGACAAGGTCAAAAAGGCCTGACTGAGGAAGACGGCGCGTGGTGCCTTGTTCGCCTCGAAGCGGGCGGTGATGGCGACCCAATGCTTGCATGCTGTTGGCTCGGGCGTCATGATGAAGTCATGGATGGCGTCGGAGATGGTGCCATAGATCTAGGAACGGGCACAGCAGTCCTCCTAGAGCCAAGCCGGCGTGAGGGGATTGGGAGGCGCCGTCCCGTTAATGTGGGACAATAGCCTGAAGGTGCCACACAGTAGCCTCAAAGCAGGCTTTCCACTTGGAGAAATTGTCCGCGCGGGCGTCAAGCTTCATGAGGACATAGGTCTGCACAAAAATCGTGGCATAGGGGAGTGCCATGGAGAGATCATTCTGTGCAGCAGGGATGTCATCACCGAACAGGGAGAAGACCCGACGGAGCAGTGGGAGTTGCTGTCACCGGCGGAGAAGTCCGTGTGGGTGATCGTGGACATCCAGTGTCCTGTGTAGCCAGAAAAGGGAGGCAGCACAGAGAGGAGGGAGGAGAGGCGTGACCAGGGGTGGCGGCGCCGGGTGTTGCCGTGCCCTGGATCAGGCGGTGGCGTTTGGTGGGTGGAGAGGCAGCAAGGGAAGGCACAGAATCAGGGATACCTCAGACTCGTGATACCATGTAGAGAGATAGAATAGGGAAAACACCACACACCGAATAGGGGGTGACCTCTCATATATAGCCAATATGGTGTGGAGTACAAGTACACAATCTCCAAAACTAGGGAAGATATATCCTATACAAGGAAGACCTATAACTAGCCTATAGTCTATGTACGGTTGTGCTGGATATGTATGTATAACACTAGCCACATAAAGAATTTGCAGCACGGGGAGCCCAGGATTTCCAAATCCTTTTTCACGGTGCAAACCTGATTGTTCCGAGGAAGAATGCTTCGTATGCTGACTTAGTGTAGGTTCTAGATTTATTGAAACGCCACACATGCTGATCTTGTACCTACTGCTGTAGATTAAAATGTTCTACCAAATCCCACATTCGGAGATACTCAATTATAATCTGAACTGTCAACGCTCCTTGTATGTCACGTACCCAAGTTTTGTTGTTGAGGCCTTGTGCTACCATCCTCTGCCACACTAATCTCTTCGGTATTATGCCAAAAAAATGAAGCGCAATCTCCTGAATGGTTTGGCCATCTAGCCACCGGTGAGTCCAGAATTTTGTGATTGACCATCACCTATTATAGTTGTCACTGCCACTGCAAACAAAGCTTGTGCATTGCATGGAACATCAATTGGTAGTCCCTCCCAGTGTCTCGCAACATTGGTTTTCTGCAGCCATAACCAGCTTATGCGCAACGCTAGCCCTGTAGCTCTATATTATGAATGCCAAGACCACCGTATTGCAGAGGCCGCTGAACTCGTTTCCAAGAAACCAGACAACACCATGAGCTTTCTCATGGCCTTTCTATTAGAAGCTGAACTATAACTTCATCGAGAGGATGACACTAGGAGATGGGGCAATTTTCTGGTTTATTTCTCACACAACTCACACATATTTATAGCTGCCAAGGCACCAACATATGCTAAGATGCTAGTCTAAAATCATAAAGCAAGTGCAGTCCTAGATATTGTCCTAAATACTGTCCTCTGTTTCCTATACAAGGACTAAGATTTTGTCCTATACAAGGACCAGCAGTTAACCAAAGACCAAGACCAATAGTACGCTCAAGACTTATTCCATCATTCTCCCCCTAAGTCTTGTGCATCGTCTTGTGAGAAGGTTGAACCATCTCGATCCTAGAGCAAAGTTCAAGTAACTTGATCCTCCCAAGGGGCCTAGTGAGCAGATTCGCAAGCTGGTCCTTGGTGTTGTGACGTAGCTCGCCCTGATGCTCCCTTCCTCCAGGCAGCCACGGATGAAGTGGTACCTCACCCGTATGTGCTTACTCCGTTCATGGAAAACGGGTTTCTTCGCTAGAGCCAAAGCTGACTTGCTGTCCACTCGGAGCTCCATTGCTCTAGTGTTGCCGCCGAGGAGATCACCCAGTAGTCGAGCAAGCCAGAGTGCCTAAGTCGACGAGCCGCTATCGCTGTACCCGATGAAGTGTGCCTCTCCAGGACACCTCGGGTAGTAGAGACCTTGGTCGAGAGTCCCCGGAACATAGCGGATGATCCTCTTCACAGCTTGCTGGTGCTTCGTCCTCGGTCGCTGCATGATTCGAGTAACATAACCGATGGAGAATGCCAAGTCTGACCGTGTCTGGGCGAGGTAACAAAGGCTCCCCACAAGACGTCGGTACTTTGTAGCATCCACCTCCTTTGCCGTGCTGTGGCGACTCAGCTTTAGCCTCTCCTCTATCGGAGTGAGAGCTGGGTTGCAGTCGGAGAGCCCAACCATCCAACCAGCCAGCTCAATGATGCACTTGGCATAAGCAGTCTATCAAAGCTTGATCCCAGAGCTATCCTGGTGCACCTTGATCCCCAGGTAGAAGAAGAGAGGCCCCAGGTCACTCATTTGGAAGGTGGCCTTCATGTCTTCCTTGAACGCCGATCACCAAGTCGTCGACGTAGACACCCACCAGCAGGGCATTGCCTCCATTGCCCCATCCCCTTTAGCGTGGAGTCCAGCTTGGCGTTCCATGCCCTCGGTGCCTACCACAAGCCATAGAGGGGCTTTGCTCAAAGCCCATCCCCTTTAGCATGGAGTCCAGCTTGGCGTTCCACGCCCTTGGTGCCTGCCACTGCCATAGAGGGCATTGCGCAGGCGTAACAGCTTGCCCTCCTTGCCGAGGATTACGAATCCTGGCGGCTGGTGTATGTAAACCTCCTCCTTTAGATCGTCATTGAGGAATGCCGACTTGACATCCATATGATGGACTCACCAACATTCCTTAGCAGCTAGTGCAAGGAGGAGTCGCACAGACTCCATCCGTGCTACTGGGGCGAAGGCATCATCGAAGTTGATCCCCTCCTATTGCACGAAGCCGCATGACACCAAGCGAGCCTTGCACTTGTCTTTAGCTTGAAAAACCACTTAAGGGTGATCGCATAGTGACCACAAGGGAGGTCAGCAAGCTCCCAGGTACGGTTCTTCTTGACCGCATCCATCTCCGACCGCATCATGGTATGCCATACGGGGTGTCTCTAGGCCTCTGCAAAAGACCGAGGCTCACTGTTGTTGCACACAAGATGCAATTGTGCCTCCAGCTCACGAGACACTAGTCCTGGCGTCGGCTGATCACCGATGAGGTCCTCGATCGTACGATACTGCAACGACTCACCGTTGTGGTACGCATTGATGTGCTCCTCGTCACAGGAGAGCAAAGTAGCTCCAGTGAGTTGTGGTTGACCAGAGCTGGTGTTGGAGTAGACATGCCCGGAGGGGTGGCTGTCGGTGCTAGGGTACGTGGGTTCGTCGACTGTGGTGGTATCGATGACGAACTCGTCGCGGCCGAAGTTGTGGCTCGAGAGCTTGATGTTGTCGAACGCTTGGTCACCGGGCCACCGGGCCACACAAGTACCCGTGCACGAGCTGAAGCCGCTCCTTGGCTTTGAAGCTCGTATGCTAGGGAAAGGGAAGTCGCCTCTGCTTCGTCAATACGCAGACATCACAAAACTGCTCCACGTGGTCAAGGCACGGTAAGCCTCGCACCATCTCCTTGGCACTGAATTGCTTAAGGGCCTTGAAGTGAAGGTGCCCGAAGCGCTCGTGCCATTCCACGCCTCATCATCTCGATGAACATCGAGGCAAAGGGGTTGTGCCATCTCCACATGAAGGACGTAGACTTGATTTGCGCCTTTGGCTACCTTGGCAAGTAGGCGACGATGGCAATGGAGAGAGAGAGAGAGAGGGAGAGGGAGAGGGAGAGGGGGAGAGAGAGAGGGAGAGAGAGAGAGGGAGGGAGGGAGGGAGAGGGAGGGAGGGAGGGAGGGAGGGAGAGAGACCATCACCTCCGAATCCCGCGACTTGTTTGGTTCAGTTTTCGGAGCCATAACCACTGAATCCTGAGCAAATAATGAGTTCTTTAAGGTTTGAGATGCCTAAACCTCCTAGTTCTTTAGGGCGTGTAACTTTTGCCTAGAATGGCTAAAAGGCTCAAAGGCTACAAACGTGGAAATAAGAGTAATAATACTCCGCCTCACATGAAAAGCTGCCACAGACCACAAAAGTGGAAAGTAGGAGTCGACAATAATTTATTTAATAAATTACAAGTGGAAAGTAGGAGTCAGCAATAATTTTATTTAATAAATTACGCCTGTCAGGATTCAAACTCGAGACCTCTGACTCTGATACCATATTAAGTTTGTATGCACCAACTAGTTGAACCTAAAAGCCTAAGCTGATGGGAAATGGTGGACAATACATTTATACTTCAACAGCAGTGACACAAGTGTCATCGGTGAGCTACTAAGCCTGGCCAGGATAGAGCTATCAGGAGAGATGTTGTCCATGGGCTTTGCAAGAACAATGAAGGTTGGTAGTTCTTCCTCGAAAACATCAAGGCCTTCCTCAAGAGCGGGTTGATCCTCATCATCGTGGGTTGATGCAGCTTGGAGCCCATCTTCCACTATCGGATGGCAGGACCAGCTAGAAGAATTTGAAATGTTCATTGCTGAAAACAAAGGGCCCACTTCTGCTAGCAGGATCATGTCTCCCCGCATCTTCGGGATCGCTTCCAAGTTCCCAAAGCACGGAATAATGACTTGTGTCCATGCATCATCCAATGGCTCCTACATACCTCAAGCAACAGTTGTTGCCTCTGTCTCCTCAATTACCAGGACCGACGTGCCATCAAATGGCGACCTCGTTGTTTGTAACATAACCAAATGTCTATGAGGGTGGGCCGGGCATCTCTGATGGTGTTCTTGAAGTGAAACCAGCGTCAGAAGCAGACGGTTAGTTGCTGTCCTCTAAGGAGCAATCGACCCTTGTTGTGGGCTTGGACTGTCGTAGCTTCATCCGGAAGAACTAGAAGGTAGTCTCTTGGCTTGACCAAGATGAATTTCATCGTCTCCCTGGGAGTTAATAGCAGCGAGCATGCTCAGCCACTAGAACCTCGATCGAGAGGGCCGCTTCGCCATCACCACTGGTGATAGAGATGTAGAGAGCCTTGCACAGCTCGTTCTCCGCCTGCGCGATCCGGGCTAAACAATCAATGAAGCGTTGGGGATTGGTGGGTTAGGTTCGGCCACTGATAGTAGCTCTGCTGGCGAAGCCACCATGGGAAGATGGACAGTTGCTATTTGGGGGAAACGAATCAGCCACATCACGATCGGCGCCACATGCTTTCCAATGCCATATCACCCGACGATGACGACGCCGACCTTGAACATCCTGGGAGCCACTACTAGAGACATAAGCGGCGTTCAGCTCCTCAGCGCCAGTCGGCACAACCTGTTTCTCCATACGTGCTTGTTTCTCCATACGTGCTGGCTCCCCGTCAGAGCTCGAGACAGGGCGCCAGACCAGCGTGGCCGACGAACGAGCAGCAGCTCTGGCCGGAGCAAACATAGGAGCGGTGACCGAAGAAAAAGAGTTGAAACACTTCCCTCTCAGGTCGGATGGCACCGCACGAGGGCTTTTGACCTTCACCTAGCCATGCGCATCCGGTTGAGTGGAAGACACGCTAGGTCGTGAGCGGGCCCTCAAGACGATCTATGGCAGCAAAGCCACCAGCCAAGATTCCAGCGCTTCCTGGGAGGACGACTGGCTGCCCTCCATCAACAGGACATCGCGGAAGGAGAGGTTGACTGAGGTACCACCAGAGGAAGACAAAGGGCTAGAGTCATATCAATGTTGCTTCTTGGTCCTACCTTTGAGAGAGAACGGCCGGGCAAACGGAGACGAGGAGGAGGGAGCCGACACCTTTGGGTTTGGAGGAGCTCCGAGTGCGACTGTGGAAGTGGTCATCGAGCCTTGGGCTGGCGTCGACGTGGGGTCTAGGGAGGGTTGGGTGCTGGCGATGGGAGACAGAGGGGTGGGAGCGGAAACGTCTGCCATTTCTGCCAAAGGTCGCTCATGCATAAGCTTCTGTATTTCTAAATTTAAGCCTGCTATTATATGAAATGCGACGCCTAGGAGGGTCACGCATGACCGACGGCCACTCCTGCACCATGGCCATTGGTTCAGAGCGCACGTATCACCAAAGTTCAACTATGAGGAGGTCGATCTCTGAGGGTATTAGTTCTAGCCGGGAGCACCAAGCCATCAGCTGGAACGTCGACATATCTCGGCGAGACAACATGTCCGGGTGAACCTCTCAAACCCAACAATGGTTGATTAATAATTGTGCCACCGTGGCCACTTCACAGTTGTGAGAAGGGATGTTGTTGAGCTTGACATTGATGAGAGATGGCAAGGTGACCCCCGTACATTTTGCTAGTTGTGTCCAGCGCTCGAAGTGGAGAAGGCATGGAGGGCACATGACCATGAATTTTATCGGCGAAGTACGGTGGAAGGCCAAAGGGTCTATATCGACGTCGAAACGCATGGCGATCTCCTATGAGTATAAGGCCGCGTCAGAGCTCGAGCTCCACCCTCATAATGCTTGCTGTCCGGTCGAGGATGCACTACTATCAAGGAGCCTTAGTGCGCCTTGGTTCTGGCGAGGAGGGATCGACATCCTCGTCACGGTCACTTGGGGGGGGGGGGCGGGGATTGAGGGCAGGTGCATCGTTCCCAGAACAACATCAGCGTAGACGTCGACGTTTATGCCTGCTCTAGCCCTCATGATCCACCTTCAGCATCGCCTCAGAGGTCATGTTACTTGGAGGGGCGTTGGGCAGCTGCATCATCACCGAAATCTCAGAGGTCATGTTACCGGGAGGAGCGTTGGGAAGCTACCTCATCGTCGACATACGGGAAACCTAAGGCCAGACCAAGACACGGTACACGCTGGGACTATGCGCTGGGTTCCAAAGACGGCTGTTTGCAAGGGCACCAGTAGGAGTAGTATCCTTCCTGCTAGTAGTAGAAACAAGGGTCTGTCGATGATTAAGAGCAGCATGATGGCTAGTGCCTAGGCAATTGAAGCATCACCCATAGAGGACCAAGGGGACCAGTCGACGAGGGTGACGAGGTGGGTGAAGGGGCTGGCGGCTTTGTCGCTTTTCCACCACTTGCGACCCTTCAACGTCCGGCCTGCACTTTGCCAGAACCTAGGCTTCCAAGTAGAGCACGATCTTCAGGGCCAAAGAAGCGGTCACCTGCTGGGTCATAGGTGCAGGTGCTGCCTCGTGCAGCCGAGTGAGCAGCACATCCCGATAGGAACTCGCCTGTGGCAAGGATGCGAGGGTGGTGGAACATGAACCATCCACTCAGAGGGAGGGGAGGAGGGGAGGAGTCGCTCCACCGTGCCTCCTTCGAGCGACCCGTCAGCAGAACAGAGGGCGAGGCAGAACCCGGTGCTTGGGAAGCAGGGCAAAGTGAAAGTGCATCTATGCCCCTAGTGGGTTTTGGTGGTTGTATGATAACGTGATTAAAGAACTAATCCTCTTTGTGAGTATATGAGCAGGTTGTATATGAAGAACACACGTTGCATTGATACAAATGATCATCTTCAAAATGTACGATTGTGTAAGAAAAATGGGCCTATATGATGAAATGGAGAAGTGTCAAATAAATAGGTCCATATAAGCAATACTATGACAAGCCAAGATTTGAAGGAAATATGAGACATGAAAACCATTGATATGAGATGGTCTCAACAAATTGGTGTTGTCAAGAAAAAGAAGTGATCAAGTGTTATTTCTCTATGGGATTTAATCTTGGAAGCAACTTGATCAAGTCAATACTTCAAATATGAATTCAAAAGAAGGCATAACGATGATACAAAGTTATGTATGGCTCAAGATAGCAAGATGGTGAAGGATTGGCATGACTTGGCCGTGATGGACCATGGACGGGAGAAGGGTAAGATGGAGTCTTGGAGCCGAGGGACCCAAGCCATGGTGAAGGGCAGGTGAAGCGCAATCGCAATGGACCGATCAAGCTATATGTGGTCATACATTTCCAAGTGTTATTCATTATTGGAATATAAAGATATAATATGACTTGTGAACAAAAAGGAAGAAATAGACATGATAAATGAAGAGTTTCCAAGTCACAAGCTCTAGGTGATGACGCTCAGCAAAAGCACATGCAGCAGCCTTCATGAAACTAAAAGAGAAGAAGTGGCAAAATTCATGATCATGCAAGCTCAAGTTGAGGAGTTGTCTTTTTATTTAATCTTGAGTTTAGCCATGCCGCTCTATCAAGAGGGATGCTACATGGTTTACATATAATGTCTCAATGCTCAAAGAAAAATCCAAGTGAGATGAGAGAAACACAATACCTACACACACTAACTCTCACTGTGACAGGGAAAACCGGTGTAACCGGTTTACCAAACCGGAGGGACCGGTTTTGGTTCAAACCTGTAACGACTAGTTCAAGAAAACCGGTGGGACCGGTTTTGACTGGTTCAGTATAACGGCTAGTTTTTGGGGGACAAGTATAAATACTTCCTCCCCCCCTCCTTTGGATGCTGCTGATTGTGTGCACGAAGAAAATACATCCAAAGCCTTGTAGAGCTCTCCCCAACACCTCTTTGTAAGGTTTGAGTGATTTGTGAGAAATCCTATGCATTGGGTTGAGAGGGATTGAGATTGAGAGCACAACAGCGAAAATCCTACACTTGAGCATTTGAGCATTGCGTTGTAAATCCGTGAAGCACTTGTTACTCTTGGACGTGAATCCTCCTAGTCGGTTAGGCGTCACCCTAGAGCTCCCAAGTTTGTGGTGAGCCTTGGGAAAGTTTGTGAAGGTCCGCTTCGCCTCCGCAAGAAAAGAAGCAAAGATAGTGGGTCGGGGAAAGCGGTTGAAAGAGACCCGGCTTGGAGTGTGTCTTGTGAGCAGCTCAAGCTTCCTCAACGGAGACGTAGGGTTCACGGGGTGAATCTGAACTTCGGCAAACAAATCTCCGTGTGCTTCACTTGGTTTGCTTTCATAAAGTTCTTGCTTTATTTGTTCTTGATCCATAGGTTGCATGAGTAGTGGTGCTTGTCTTTCCTTGTGATTGTTTGTGCTAGTTCTTGCATGCTCTCTAGGATTCATTAATCTTGCTAGAACTAAGTGGGACATTGTAATTTACTGTTTTATTCTCTCTGCCCCGAGGAAACCGGTGGGTCCGGTTTCCCAAACCGGTGGGACCGATTTTTGGTCATTGCTATATTGTGTAGGTTCTTTGTGAATCAAATAGAGGTAGTTCCTGTGTTTGCTTTTATAGCTTGCTTGTCTCTTGAGCTTGGTTGCTTTTCTTATTTAACTATTTGATCCAAGCTCTCTGACAAAACTGGTGCAACCGGTTTTGACAATTTTAATTCCGTTACGAGTTTTTGTTAATTTTTCAGAAATGCCTATTCACCCCACCCCCCCCTCTAGGCGACATCAAGGGACTTTCACAAGGGGTCTTGGTGCCCGCCCCCCCTGGACGGGAGTCAGCACCAACGTGGGTGGGGCTGGTGGGGGTGAGAGCGCCGGGGGAGGGGGGGGGGGGGTTGCAGGGACTGAGCCATTCTAGCTATATTTAGCTTCCTTCTTATTTTTGTTTGGCCGTATCTTGGTCAATATGTTTTGTTTTGATAAATTATACTTTGTTAATTTTTTAGAAACCTGTAGACACATTCAGTTGTTCGTACACACACAAAAAGGAAAATTCTGGATTCAAGAGATTATGTTGTTTATCGGTCTATTCATTTGTTGTCGTAGCCTGATGGTTGAGAGTTAATGTAGCAGGCCAGGCACTTATTTGTTCCGATGATATTTAGTTAAAATATGATAATCTTGTAGATCACAATTTAATAGGTCACGGTCACAGGTCATGGAAGTTCTAAATTAATCCTATTTCTACATACCTGCTGTAGCATGACAGAGAAAACTTGTGGTGATGTGGAATGCTTGCCGATGGATCAGATAAATGCAATTTACTTGTGGATACAATGAGCACAAATGGTTAGGTTCCAGTACAATTCTATTGATGTGAATGCCACTGCCCATGTTGAAGGGCCCACTTGAAATACCTGCTAGTATCTGGTCACTTGAGGATTGAAATGATTTGATTTGAAATGTCTCATGACACATTTCACATACATTGGTGGTCGATGAATGATGAAAATTGGAGCAAAGCAGATGATAGCCGCTTTTAGGTTGTAATTTAGCTAGTCACTATTTTCTTTCTCTTTTTTCCCCAAGTGGAGGCCTCATATGCCTATAATAGCTTTCAGTCAATGGTTTGATACTTAGTGTTTGTATTTTCTTTTGTAAGATTATCTGTATAATAGTTGTAAACCGTTGGATCTAGATCCGATGACTCAAAGCGGTGATTGAAAGTTGTCCAAACTTTCAGTAGCAAGTCCCAAAATCTTCTGATTGTCTATGATTGTATTGTTCTAATTTACCTCTGTGCATTCATATTACTCAGTCAAACTAAGAGGAGTACTGTTCCCATTGCAGGCAATATCCAGTTTCTTTCCTTCACTTCTGTATGGACTTGAAGGAAACATCATGGAACTCCTGATAGACCTGAAGGAGGATAATGCTGGGCGTGGTGATAATGTGCCAGGATTAGTAAGACATTAACTTAGACAACCAAGTGAACTGGATTTGTTTATTCCAAATAGAGCGTCCAATGAATGTAAAGATAGAAATGATGGGCAAGCAAGGCATAACGCAGCAGATTAATTTCTAAGAATAGAAGACTTTTAGTAGGAGGCAGTACAAAATGATTTTCTAATGTATCTTGTAAACATAGATAAAATCCCTCCTCAAATAAAGCATGGTAGTAATAAAGATGAATCAAAAGATGGAGGGTAGTAAAGATGGCTGTATGCAAAGAAAGTATGGGCAATACATACCGAGTTCTTAAATAGTGGTTGAAATGTAGTTTCTTTAGCATGTGTGCAACTGGAACCTTTTGTATAAGTTTGGTTTCTGATTTTCTATAGTACTTTTGAACTTTGTCAGAAGTCTGCTGCTGCAGACAGCGATGGGAGAGCTGCTGTGGGATGGCTAGATGAGCCACGCAAAAGGCGCAAGCCAAAATCGATTTGCAGTTTAGGAAAGGTATGCTACAGTTTCCTCTTATTCTATAAGCATTTCACAAGCTTAATGCAATATAGTAAATAATGTCAAGCATCGTGCAAGTTTGTGTTTATAACCATATTCAAATTTGTGCAAGTTTTAGTAGATGTTTTCATCATGCTCTTGTCTAATGCTAAGGACTGACTAATGCCTGCAATGCTGTGCACATGACTCAAGCAGCACAGATTTAGTAGGACACCGGATAGAAGTTTGGTGGCCTTTAGATAGAAAGTATGTTCCTTGTTTGTGCAATATTGTACATAAGCTGTTATTATTATATTGTTGCTTCTCAAGGTGGCCTTTGGTTGATAGATTGTTTTGTTATTATTGATTAGGTTTTATGAAGGTGTTGTGCAATCGTACGATTCATCAAAGAGAAGACATACGGTAAATTCTCTCTTATATTCATTTGTCTTGATATGCTATAATCTGTTTGATCCCTGATCCCTGTTATATTAGAGTTTTGTTGCGGTCTTATCACTTTGTTAGTTGCCAATTGTCAATCAAGACAGATGGTGTCACTCCGCAGATTGTACTTGAAATAAGTAATTGAGCATGGCCTTGGACCTTAGCGGGGTGGCGGAGCCATGATGGTGCTGCATGTTTCGAGGCAACTAGTTTAAATCCAATTGAATACACAATAATCTGACATAAAACCGTACATATATGTAACATAGAGCCAATCCAAAATCTCAAAGGTATGCTCATTGATGAACACCACATGATTGTAGAGAGATGAAGGCACCTATAGCCTTTGTGATTTTCTAGGTAATTGAGAAAGACACATTGAGAGGAGCGGGTGCAAGTTTTTAGGGGCATCATGGTGGAAAGGTTTGGGTTGCATCAGAGCTAAACACTCAAAGATGGTCGTATGTAGGCGCAGTGCTAAAGAGGGATTGGTGGGGGGTGCTGTTCTGGAGGGTTTTGGTGTGGTGAGGGTTGAACAAATGAGTGGTCGGGCGCTAGGATTCAACCCAAAATGCCGAAGGTGTCAGATTTTAGTTTGAGAGGAAACATCCACAAATAATGAGTGTAATCGTCCAAACAAACAAGGTATTTGCAACCAGAGATGCTCATAAGAGGTGACGTCCACAAATCACAATAAATTAACTCAAAAGTTTGCTGTCTCTTTACATGGTGGGGAAAAAAGGCAACATAATATGATGACCTAATTGACAAGCGAGACACACAAACGTGTCATGTTTATTGAAACCTAATGAAATAGCTTTATCAAGACACAAACGAGAGAGAGCTTGAACGCCAGGGTGTCCAAGACATCGGTGGCAAATGATTTTTGACACAGCACCCATGGCAAGAGCAGGATGGGCAGACTCCAAAAAAAGGGGGTAAGGTTGCCACAGCTACTGCACCGGTGGATCATGGCTTTGGTGTGCTGGTCATTCACAGATAAAGCAAATGGATCAAATTGAAGAAAACACCAATTTTGTCTAGTGAATGGTGAACGGAAATAAGATTGGTAATAAGACTAGGCAAACGTTATGCAAAGTAAGAGAACAAGAGGTAGTGGAAAAGCTGATAGAACTAGAAAAAGTAGTAGGAAGGGAGGAACCATTGTAGACAAGTGCATGGAGGCACCAAAACCCACGTACTAGCGAAGTGTGCTTGGGCGAGGCCGACACCTGGCGCAAAGCTGGGACGCGGACCGAGATGCTTGATTCAGGGAGGATGGCTACATCTGGAAGGAGCCATTCCATGGGTAACCAAGGGCGAGGGAAGCCACCACCCCCACCAGCATACTTGGAACCCCGTAGCGGTTGTTCTTTTTGGATCCGTTTGGGAGGGCTTATGGTGAAACAGCTTATAGCTTTTCAATAGTGTTTCTACTGTAGCAACAGGGCTATAAGCCAGAAACAGCCACAAAAAAACAACTCAGTTTGGCTTATGGCTGTATTAAATAGTATTTCTACTCTAGCAATAGTACAAAAAGGTACATAAGCTGTTGAGGCAAAAGCAGCTAGAAGCTGTGCGAAACTGTCCCTTTGTTCTTCTGATTCGGCGGCCGGTTGGATGGAGCCGGAGCTTGTGGCAGTGCACCGAGCTTGCTAGCAGTGGCGCCGGGCCTGGCGAGGTCCCGCTCAAATTCCTCAAGGGCCAGGAAGGGCCATGAGGAATGACAGGAGTGGGTCTTTCATCCTGATAATGGACGCCATCGGACAGAGCAGTGTGTTGACACCTCGGAGCAGGGTAAGCAGAAGGGTGCCGTCGGTGACATGCTGCTGCACATCAGCAAGGCCACATGTGATGTTCTTCTTGCTGGTGGAGTACTCCAGCAAAGGAATGTCGCCCTGGCAAGGTTGCGGAGCTTCGCTTTCAGGGCCAGAGCGCGCGACGAGCCATTGTCTAGGAAGAGTTTGGCGGCCTTCATCCAGATGGCATACGTCAAGGCATCCGGGAGGTGGGTGGGGAAGAGCGGCAACAATTGCAGTGGCAAGGGCAGCGGTGGGAAAGTGGACACCGGCACCCTCCCACAGGTTTGTTGTCATGTTGTGGCACCAGAACTATGGCCAACATCGATGGATGGAGCCTAGGCATGTCGGCCATGGTGTGAAATGTTTAGTTAATCTAGTGCCAAGCGTTGACAGTTTGTCAAAAATGTCATGCGTCGATAACTTTTATTAAGTAGTTTTCCATAACGCCACAGAAAGTACGAAATGACGGTTAGTCGATGCTAGTTCTGCTATCCGTGAACTGCTAATATGATAATATATATACACTGCCATATCGATCTAGCATTCCTGTGTCAAAGTTGTCGGCAGTCAGCAGAGTACTTCGTACTCAGAGTAGCTACTCTTATCATGCAACATTTGCATCGATGGTAACGTAAGCCCAGACCTGTCAAAAATTTTTATATATGCTGACTATAAGTTTGCTATCGCCACAGGTGCTATATGATGACGGAGATATTGAAGTGCTTAATCTGGCTAAGAAAAAGTGGAAAATAATTGAGAATGATGATTCGTCAATGAAGGTAGAGTATTCTCATCCTAGCTAATAAAGTGCCTTCTTACTTTTGTTACTACTTTGAACTATTGTAGCGGCAGCAGCAGAAGGATTATCCAGGGATCAGGGAGAAAGCAAGGACCCTGAGCTGGATGGTGTAGGTGGTGTATGACTCTTTAGTATAAATTGCTGAAACAAATACAGCAAGTTTGACCTTTATTTATAATTTATGACATATTTGCAGTTTCCTAACATCCTTTCTTACATGTGGGAACTTATTTCGAGCAAAACTTTGGTTAACATGGGACCAACATAGCAGAGACATACACACTCACATTCATGCATACACACTCATCACTATAAACGTCTCTGGAATACTAGGTTAATTAACATATTGAAGTCACCACAGAGCACGGATCCTCACTATTGATGGGTAAATTGCTTAGTAGCAAAAGAATAATATAATTATCCAGAATGTGATCACTAGTGCTGTGTCGAAAGGGTTGAACTTGGGAGTTCGGGAGGGACGGGATTCACCGCAAGGTACCTTGCTACCTATGCGCCACAAGGTAGTGTGAAATGTGTCGTACGCATTGAAAGGGGCCATAATTTACTCAGACTAAATGGTGATAGTGTCACAATAGGAGAAAAGGAGGATGACAAAGCTGTCAGAGTATATTATATATGAATTGGAATATTTTTAAAATTTGTAAACCAAATTTATCAAGTTATGGGTCCATATTTTTGACAGATCCCGGCCTGAACGAGACCCATGGGTAAAGTTTATGGACCAATTTCGCATTTTACTCCAATTCTTCTTTTTTCATGCTTTATTAGATACCAAAATTAAAAGTCTGCATATTGAATCGATTACATATATTTTCTCTGCAAATTAACATGTTAATTTCATTCGGAGGTGGGTGTATTCTTTGACCTTCAAGCTTTTTCATCATGAACCAAGTTGCCATAAAGGTGAGAGAATAATACACAGCTCGAGTTCTTGCTACTAAACATGTTATACTGAAAACATAGGGAGAACGACCACCAGGATGTATCTAAAACTCTATCGAACACCGCCTATACGGATCTAGAACTGTGAATTGACTACGGGGTTGTTTGCAAGATTTATTTGTTTTACAAACATGTGAATAAATCATTTTGTTTTTCCTCATAAACTAAAAATATAGCGGGAGTAAAGCCATAGGGGGTAAATGTTACAAGGGTTCTCTTAGATAATGACAAGTATTGAACCATTAATTTATCTTAAGTTCATTAGTATGCAACAATCACGGAAATTTGTCTTCAGTTCATTAGTACGGTCATTTATTACAATCACCATCAAATGAAGGACTCAAGCAATCGTCTAAGTAATTAGCTTGTGGTGGCCGGGATCGAGCATCATTTATGCCAACTGAGCGATTCATAAGAGCTAAAGTTTAGCTCCTAAAATTTAAGCTAAACTTTAGCACCCCTTGGCTTCTCTAGTGCTAAAGTTTAGCTCTAATTTTAGACTTCTCGTTCATTTTTCTAGAGCTAAAATATGGACTAAAGTTTAGTTTTGGCCCTTTAGCCCATGAAAACGAACAACCCATAATATAGCATAGGTTAGATAAGCAAGTTTTACAATAATTTGTCTTACAATAGATTTTGAAATAGATTTGAATTGTCTGCTATTCATGACTTAATAAAACACACACGATGCAACAATTTCGTATTGAGCTCTCGGTAAGCTATACGTCCCACGGGGCACTCTCGTAAAGGCATCAAAAGAGAGAAAAAATTGGCATCATAAACCCTAGGCAACTAATATTTAACAAGTATACCCATCAAAATGGCTAACTAACACCGACTCTTACAGTTCTAGATGCTGACTCCATTGTGAAAACAGTGGTAGTACGTGGATCCGTATTTTTTAGTTTTAGCACAAGATTAGGAGTTAATCAAGTCTTATGTTTGCATCCTAACTATAGGAAGGAAGGATAAGCAATGCAATTAAGATAAAACGACAAGTTATTCCAATTGTTGTTCTAAAGATTTATTGCAGAAATGGTAGAATATTATAGCAATGCATCCTAACTAAAGCAATTCATCTAGATGGCCCACTCCAGCCCTGGTCCCCAGACGTGGAACAGGCCCCGGTTGTACCGACACTACAACAACCAGAACTGACGCACCCATGGCTACCTCGGCTATCCCACGATCAACCAGCCATGGAGGGGTCCCTTCAACTGTGCGTCGGTGTTACTCGCTCCAGCGCTCCTCAGGGTCTTCTTGGCGCACGCCCTGCTGCCCCGCAACAGCATGTTTCCCCCAGCTTAGCATCATGCCATGATGGTCCACTCCGCCCCGGTCCACTTGCTGAAAATTCTGATTATTGGTGTCCAGTGCAACAATGGTCGTGAGTTCGACAACTCCTCTTACACTTTCTTTCTTCGCCATGATGTCACTCTGTGCCTTTCCTGCCCTCATACGTCCACAAAATGGTCGAGCCAAGCAGATCATCTGTACTTCCAATGATATTATGCGCTCCCTTATGTTTCAAGCTAGTATTCTCGCCGCTTATGGGGCAGAAGCTATCCACATTGCTACCGACCTTCTCAACCTACGCCCACCAAAATATTGTCTTTCTCCATACCGTACTTCGCTTTTGTTTGGTGTCCACATGCCCTACACTCACCTGCGTGCTTTTGGTTGCAAATGTTACCTCAACCTGTCGGCTACCGCTCTTGGCTCTACCGTCTGCTTTTTCCTAGGATACCCATTTGATCATATGGGCTATCGCTGCCTCGACCTCGCCTCCAACCACCTCATAGTTTCTTGGCATATCACTTTTGAGGAGCTCTCCTTTCCATTTGCCAAAATCTTAGACCCTCCTTCGTCCCACTTTGACTTTCTTTTCGACTTTGATTGCACACCATTGCCTGTTGGCAAATGTTCTTCTACGTGTCCAATACCATCTAGCGCTGCTGCCCCTGCCCGTGCCTTATTGTAGGTTGCTGCCAATAGCACTGGGCGGTCCTCGAAACTTTCAGGCATCAACCCCACACCCTCCAGTGCTGCTGCCCCTACTAGTTCATCATCGTAGGTTGCTGCCAGTAGTGCTAGGTGGTCCTTGATGTCAGCGGGTGCTACCCTTACTGGGCTCGTCCCGTAGGCTGGTGCGAGCACCTAGGCCTCCCCTTGCCGGGGCTCGACCTCGCATTCCTAGGGCCCCTCACCTGGGTTCGGCTAGGCCCTATGTTCCTAGGACCCCTTGCCTGGGTTCGGCCCTGCTTGTCTACCCGGCTCAATAGCCAGTCCTGCCATAGTACCGGCTCCTCTATGCATGGCTACGTTTGACGGTAGACCTTCTCGACCACTTCGACTGCCACCTACTGCCATCCCCATCACGCCTCTTGACAATCATCATACTGCGGACATGCAGGAAGACTTGATTTCAGCTTCCCGTTCAACGGTTGAACATCTAGGTGTCCTCTATGTCCCCGCTGTCCAAGGTCTATTGTAGTGCCCTTGCTGACCCGAATTGGAGAGATCCCATGTTAGCTGAGTTTGCCGCCCTGTAGTCCAACTCAACCTGGACCCTCTGGGACCTCGACCCTCTAGGACAAATGTTGTTATCGGCAAATGGGTCTTCCAACACAAACTACATTCAGATGGTTCCCTTAATCGCTACAAGGCTTGTTGGGTGCTTCGTGGATTTATGCAGTAGCCTGACATTGACTTTGGTGAGACTTTTAGTCCCGTGGTCAAACCGGCAATCATTTTTGACTATGGTTCTTTCTCATGATTGTCCTATGCATCAACTGGATGTCAAGAATGCCTTCTTACATGGTACTCTAGATGAGACTATTTACTGTGAGCAATCGTCCGACTTCGTTGATCCTGCACATCCGGATCATGTATGTCGTCTCAACAAGTCCCTGTATGGGTTTAAGCAAGCTCCTCGTGCCTGGTGCAGTCCTTTTGCTTCTCACCTTATCTCAGTTGGTTTTGTTGGTGCTCAGTCAGATACTTCGTTATTCATCTATCAGCATGGTTCTGACACTGCCTGTGTAACGTTCCGCCCCTCTGAGGTTGGGCCCGCTTACTCTGACAACTCTCTAGGACCTTAAGACTATCCTCACGGATCAACACGTCTTTTCTGCGTACTTTGTCCTCACTCGTGCGCACCCGAGACAAATTTCTCAATTGATCACCCATCCCTAAATTGCTCCAAGCCAAGCAAGCTTATCTTTGGAGTACTTTGCATATGAGTTTCCAAAAAAGAAGTTGTAACTTGTTGGTATGAGTATTCTATCAATCCTATTAAGCCTTAGGCCAGGATGTTACACTCTCACCCCTTTAGAAGATCGACGTCCTCGTTGATCAACCCCAAGCCAGGAACGCCCCCTCTTGGCCACGTCCGTATGCCAGTGCCAGCGTATGTGCCATGCTATGTGACCACTCTGGGCCCACACCAGCCATGCACACCATGCCTATGCCCCACCCCTCCGAGGCTAGGCTCGCTTACCCTGACAGCTCTCTAGGATCTCAAGATGAAAGGACCGAGTGACTGAGAGGGAGGGGGGGGGGGTGAATCGGGAACTCGCACTATGTACCAAATTCGTCAAATCCTAAAACCAATCACTCAAAATAACTCCTACACAATCCTAGTGGTGATCACACTAGCAAGATAATGATCCTATGGAAGAAACAATAAGCTAAGCATACTAGTGGATCACACAAACGCAATACAACTCCTATGTAATTCTGGTGGTGATCACATTAGCAAGATAATAGTCCTATGAAAGGAACAACAAGCTAAGCATACTAATGGATCACATAAAGGCAATACAACTCCTATGCAATTCTAGTGGTGATCACACTAGCAAAATAATAGTCCTATGAAAGGAATAACAAGCTAAGCATACTAGTGGATCACAGAAAGAAAATACAACTCCTATGCAATTCTACTGGTGATTATACTAGCAAGATAATAGTCCTATGAAAAGAACAACAAGCTAAATATACTAGTGGATCACACAAATGCAATACAACTCCTATGCAATTCTAGTGGTGATCACACTAATAAGATAATAGTCCTATGAAAGGAACAACAAGCTAAGCATACTAGTGGATCACACAAATGCAATACAACTCCTATGCAATTCTAGTGGTGATCACACTAATAAGATAATAGTCCTATGAAAGGAACAACAAGCTAAGCATACTAGTGGATCACACAAAGGCAATACAACTCCTATGCAATTCTAGTGGTGATCACACTAGCAAGATAATAGTCCTATGAAAGGAACAACAAGCTAAGCATACTAGTGGATCACACAAAGGCAATATAACTCCTATGCAATTCTAGTGGTGATCACACTAGTAAGATAATAGTCCTATGAAAGGAACAACAAGCTAAGCATACTAGTGGATCACACAAAGGTATACAACTCCTATGTAATTCTAGTGGTGATTACACTAGGAAGATAATAGTCATATGGATGGAACAACAAGCTAAGCATACAAGCATGAGTAGCACAATACATATTAGGGTGATCAATCAAGCCAAAATAACTCCTGTACATGCTAGTGATCAAGTATGAAGGCTAAGCACTACTAACAAGTAAAGAAGCCTATTCATGCAAGTCTACAAGGTAGTCAACTAGAACAAGGTAAGCACACAAGCATGAATAACACGGTATGTAAATGCGGAAAGTAAAGTATCATAGTGAGGAGTAGAGTAAGAGATAGCTCATGATTCTTTTCCGAGGTCTCGGAAGGATGGCGCCTTCCCCTACTCCTCGTTGGACCACTCCCGTCGGAGTTCCGGTCCCTCCCGCCACCAAGTGGAGTTCTCGTTCACGAGCCCGCAATCACTCCTCGAGTGAATACATGGTGTGTGTCACTGCTGCACAAAGCACAAGCTCGCCTCCCTCGAAAACTTGTCGGACTCCCCGAGCCGACACGGGCGCGCACTATTGATGCCCCTTTCATCGGTGGGCTCAAACCGTGTATAAACGTGTGACGGTCTTTACAACCAATCACGATAGGCTCGATCATCGACACCTAATCGGTCTAGATCTCACCATAGACCAAGAGTAACAACCTAGATCACACCCTCAAGTACACCCTAGCCTTAGATGTGCATCAATGCTCATGTTACTCTCACTAGCACTCTTAAGATATCCAATATCCTCTCCTAGTGCTCCTCTCTTGGCCCTTTGGCTCCCAATAGATGCTCTCAGCAATCCCAATGGCCAAAGGCAGTCTCCAAGACCCCAGCAACGAGTTTATATAGGCTCCCAACTTTAAACTAGCCGTTGCTCCACGGAATTGCCTTTCTGGACACACTGACTGGACTGTCCGGTCACTGCTTGACCGGACCGTCCGGTCACTCTGGTAACGGCTATCCTGAGCCGTTGGCTTCCTCTGTCTAGGCAAATTTCTGTACTGACCGAACTGTCCGGTCACTGGACCGGACCGTCCAGTCTACTTTCTCTCTCCATTTTAGGAGCCTCCACGAAATGCACCTCTTCTGCCTTCCTGCACTCCTACTGACTGGACTGTCCGGTCAGCAGACCGGACCGTCCGGTCTGTATGGAGTCTCCTACTGACTGAGTCCTACTCCTCGCGCTAAGTCCTAGAAAACTGCCTATAGTGACCGTACAGTTCGGTCTCCACTGACCCCTCTGTCCGATCTCTATGTTTAGAAGCTAAAACTCATCGTCCTCGCTTGACTTGGTTTCCTGGCTTCTCCCAACAGCTCCTTGGCTTCTCCACTATCACCTAGTGCCTGTGATTTCACCGAGCATTCATGCACATCACCGACTAGACATAACCTAAGAGAAATGACCTAGACCCTCTTGATAGTCCGGTTTTTTCTGTGGACTCAAAGCCCTAACAACTAGACAAGTGTTCTCAACACTTGCTTCATAGCTTGTCCTCAAGTTTGATCCTTCTCCATTAACACTTGGACTCCATCAAGCTCACAAGCCTCTATTGTTGCGGTCATTGTCATCAATCGCCAAGGCAACCATCAATGATCATCATAAGATAGATAAGGTTTGCTACACGCACAACACTCGTGTAGACATTAGTCATATTTCATGTTTGTCATTCCTCACCAAAACAATCATACCTTGGGGTGACCTCAATCTCCCCTTTTTTGGTGATGGATGACAACCACTACTTATGATGATTCAAAACGAATGAGTCTCGAAAGAATAAGAAGGAAAGGACAAAAGACTCGTACAAAAACAAGGAACCAAGAGAATAAGATAGGTTAGAAGTAGTCTCCCCGTTGGAATGTACTTGGTGTGGAGGGAGAACTACCCAAATACGTAGCGCACTAGATATTGAGCTTGAGTTGAATTTGGCCTGTCATGGTGTCCTGGTAGTCAATCTTGTTAATGTAGACACGCACCATGGACGTAGATGTTTATGTTGGTGTAGATGTTCATTGTTATTGTCAAGCTTAAACCCCTTCCAAGCTGACTCACTATAAGCCATACCCTTGCCTTGAGAGAAGCCAAACCACCATCTCAAACACTCCCCCTTGCTTATAGCTATCTTGGATGGGTTAGATATTGACTAATTTTTATGTGTTTTTCTTTTAGTTATTTACACATGCATGGATGCAAACCATACTAGCCACAAAGGAGTCCTAATTACCATGCAAGGCAAAAGAGTAAAAACACACTACAACTACCAAGAATAAACACAGTTACCTTCCTCATGAGTAGATAGATCGTTGAGGTCCATGTCACTTGTGGTGGACTTCACATGATCTTCATGAACGCGCTCGGTCCACCACCACCACCATCTAGGTCTTGTTCTTCGGCACCTACTTATACGTAGTCGATCTCTCAAGATCAACAATGCACTTAGGCACCCATATGCTCTTGACCTTCCTCTTCTTGTTCGGTGGTCCCATGGACTTAGCTTTCACCTTGCCATCCTTGTTCCTAAAAATCTTGAAATGTGTGTTCTCATGGAACAAGTTAGCATTAGGCAAAATAATGGAACTTCTCACCATGGGATAATCCTTGGTGGCGTGGCCATCCTTGCAACACCTCTCATAATAGTAGTCATCGGCGAGAAGGGGTTTGATCCATACAGGGATGGAATCACTCATCCCTATGATGTTGATGGCGGTGGGATATGAGCCAAGTTCCCAGTGGGAGACATTGTTCACAAGGTTCCTCCTAAGAGTCTCCTTGTGGATGACTCTACCACATGTGAGCCTCTTGAAGTCGTCCATCACCATCTTCCTCTCTTCCTTGAGCTTATGATATTCCTTCAAAACAAATGACTCAAAGGAAGAAACCTTGACCGACGTGGTTAGTTCATCATACATAGTAGAAGCATCACTCTTAGATAAACTAGAGGAGGGAGAGGCAAGATTATCAACATTGATGGCCTCAAAAGTAATTTCATGGGCCTCATACTTCTCACTTAGCTCTACATGATCACCCTTGAGTTTGTCATAACTCTTGTTTAGGGCTTCATGAGATGTGACAAGGTCCTTGAGCTTAGTCTCAAGATCACCAACCCGGTCTATAGCCAACTTACATTCTTTTCTTACCACTTTCAATATTTTGGTTTTTTTGACGGCGATGTCATGAGCTTCCTCAAGCATACTTCAAAGCATGGGGCAGGAGGGCTCCTCAATATCGCTGTCGTCGCTGCTCTCATCCTTACTCTCCCCAAGTTGGCTTGTGGCCATGAGGCACATGGGAGGTGGAGGAAGAAATCGTGGAAGTGTGGGCTTGATCATGGCTAGGCCGGCCACTTCATCATCATCACTTGAAGAGGAGAATGCTTCACTTGAGTTGTCGCTTGTCCACTCCCCAACAAGAGCCTTGCATGAGAACTTCTTCATAAGGTCTTTTCCTTTGCCCTTTTCTTTGTTGAAGTACATCTTCTTCTTGTACTTGGCTTTGGGGTCTCCTTCTTGAGTGGGAGGAGGTCTAGGTGAGGCACTCGTGCATCATGGATTGCTTGCTTTCTTGAGATATGAGTGTCTTGAATTTGCAATGAGGTGGGGGAATCACTCGTATGGTTTCTTGTCTTGGAGCTAGAGCTTGGAGTGGATGTGGGGGTGTTATGTGAAGAGCTTTGAGAAGTAGCTTGAGGTGAAGTATGTGGAGAGCGTTGTGGCTCACTTTTCTCTTCATTTTGCTCACGGCTAGGTGGATGCACTCTCATAAAATCTTGGAAGGATATAGGAGGTGTATCATTAGCATCTTGAGTGGGTTTTTGTACCTCAGAGAATGGGGTTGGTTGAGGTGGTGGAGTAGAGGGCTCATCAATATCACCATTATGGAGTAAGATCTCGCCCACGGGCATGTTCCTCAAAGGTTTGCTCGTTGGTTCATCTCCAATGTTCGCTTCATGAAATACTAGCCCTTTCTTCGCATTCTTAAACATTGCACCACCCTCAACAATTGTGTACTTGAGTCCCATGTTATAAAGTTGACCATTGGTGAACATGGTTGGCTTCCCAGTTATATGTTGCGTGCACCCACTGTCAAAAGACCAATGAGTACCTCCACTCTTGTAGTTGACCCTGGTGGTAGCCATAAGACAAGCACTAGAGGAAGAAGGGTTAGTATCCAAAACATTGCTCAATTGACTTGCACTAACCTTATCATGATGAACCATGAGACCATCCTCATAATTAGGGATTCTTGCAATCCCTTCCTGAAGTCTTCTCCTTATAGAATGGTGGGAAGCATGATACCTTCATTGTTCATGATCATCCCCCATATGCACATTGTCGAGGTCGATGAAGTAATGGGGAAGATCATAGAGGTCGGTGACATGTTCAAGCACGTGTCCCACTTGTGAGTGGAGCACAAGTATCATCTCCATTGCTCTCTCAATTGAGAGCTCATATCTTCTATTGATTACCTCCTCAACCAAGAAACCCATCTCATGAGTTGTGATTTGCATGAGGCACTTGCCAATCACTTCATATGGTGCCATTCTTCGTAGCCCCCTAAAAGAATTTATCCTACACACAAGATCATAAATGCATAAGAGAGTCTCACAAAGGTCATCATTTGGATTTCTCACAAATTCATCAAATTGAAAGAAGTAATCCTGTTGGTGAGCTCGACGAAGATGCCAATATCGATCTTGTGGTGGAGGAGGTGGAGACGCCGGAGCCGTAGCGGTAAGATCGATCATCTTAAATGATCGTGTGAATATTGTGGTCGGTGCTCCCCCTACACCAATGCGTGGTCCACCCGAAGTGCTTGGAGTAGAACTTGGAATGGCACTTGAGGTAGAGCTTGATGATGCACTTGATGAAGAGCTTGGTGTAGGTCTTGATCCGATGAGGTTGTAGAAGTTGTTGCAAGACAATCTTGTGGAGGGATCAAAGAAGTTTGAGCTCAAAGCTACTTCTTTTCCTTTGCTTGAAGATGCTTCATTGTTTGTCTTGAACGTCTTCTTCCCCGTTAAGATTGCGATGATCTCCTCATCCTTGAAGTATAGCCTGATCACATCATCAATAGAAAGATTCTTATCCATGATGAGATCAAGGGTGATGTAGAGGAGCTTGCTGCTAGGGAGCGAGGTGAGGATCTTCTCGATAATCAATATTTTTGGAAGCTTGGAAGGTTCTTCAGTTGCCTCAATTCGGTCCATAATACCTCGAAAGCGAATGAGAGAGTCAAGTAAGTCCTCATCATGAAAAGCAAAGAACTCCTCAACAAGTGAATCACTAGCATGATCAATAAAAAGCTCACAATCATCATCAATCCTAGTCATGCTAGTGGAGCAAGCAACATCAAGAGACACATCATCAATCATCATATTAGTCACACTAGTAGAGCAACCTATCAAGTCATTGCTAGAAGAATCTAGGTACTCACTAGAACAAGCCACATCCACACAATCATCACAATCATCATATATATGATCACTGGTAAAGGTATTGGCAAAGTCCACAAGAGTATACATCAACTCATCCAGAATCATGCCATTTAGGTAGCTTTTAAAGCGATCCTTCCATGAGCAATGACCCAACCCCGAATGGGATGACATCCCAACTCAATACGGTCACTACTCAAGGCGGTTAAGCCTTATAATGAGCACTTGGCTCTGATAGCACTTGAAAGGACCGAGTGACCGAGATGGGGGGGTTGAATCGGGAACTCACACTATATACCAAATTCGCCAAATCCTAAAACCGATCACTCAAAATAACTCCTACATAATCCTAGTGGTGATCACACTAGCAAGATAATTATCCTATGGAAGGAACAACAAGCTAAGCATACTAGTGGATCACACAAACGCAATACAATTCCTATGTAATTCTAGTGGTGATCACACTAGCAAGATAATAGTTCTATGGAAGGAACAACAAGCTAAGTATACTAGTGGATCACACAAAGGCAATACAACTCCTATGCAATTCTAGTGGTGATCACACTAGCAAGATAATAGTCATATGAAAGGAACAACAAGCTAAGCATACTAGTGGATCATGCAAAGGCAATACAACTCCTATGCAATTCTAGTGGTGATCACACTAGCAAGATAATAGTCTTATGAAAGGAACAACAAGCTAAGCATACTAGTGGATCACACAAAAGCAATATCCTCTCCTAGTGCTCCTCTCTTGGCCCTTTGGCTCCCAATAGATGCTCCCAGCAATCCCAATAGCCAAAGGCAGTCTCCAAGACCCCAACAACGAGTTTATATAGGCTCCCAACCTTAAACTAGCCATTGCTCCATGAAATTGTTTTTCTGGACACACTGACCGGACTGTCCGGTCACTGCCTGAGCGGACCGTCTGGTCACTCCGGTAATGGCTCTCCTCAGCCGTTAGCTTCCTCTATCCAGCCAAATTCCTGTACTGACCGGACTGTTCAGTCACTGGACAGGACCGTCCGGTCCACTTTCTCTCTCCATTCCAGGAGCCTCCATGAAATGCACCTCTTCTGCCTCCTTGCACTCCTACTGACCAGATTGTTCGATCAGCAGACTGGACCGTCCGATCTATATGGAGTCTCCTGCTTGCAGAGTCCTGCTCCTCATGCTAAGTCCTGGAAAACTCCCTATAGTGATCGTACAGTCCGATCTCCACTGACCCCTCTGTCCGGTCTCTATGTTCAGAAGCTGAAACTCGTCATCCTCGCTTGACTTGATTTCCCGGCTTCTCCCAATAGCTCCTTGGCTTCTCCACTATCAAGGGGGTCTAGGTCATTTCTCTTAGGGTCTTGGAAAACTCCCCATAGTTAACGTATAGTCCGGTCTCCACTGACCCCTCTGTCCGGTCTCTATGTTCAGAAGCTGAAACTCGTCATCCTCGCTTGACTTGATTTCTCGGCTTCTCCCAACAGCTCCTTGGCTTCTACACTGTCACCTAATGCATGTGATTTTACCGAGCATCCATGCACATCACCGACTAGACATGACCTAAGAGAAATGACCTCGACCCCCTTGATAGTCCGATTTTTCCTATGGACTCAAAGCCCTAACAACTAGACAAGTGTTCCCAACAGTTGCTCCATAGCTTGTCCTCAACTTTGATCCATCTCCATCAACCCTTGGACTCTATCAAGCTCACAACCCTCCATGCTTGCGGTCATTGTCATTAATCGTCAAGGCAACCATCAATGATCATCATAAGATAGATAAGGTTTCCTACACGCATAACACTTGTGTAGACATTAGTCATATTTCATGTTTGTCATTCATCACCAAAACAATCATACCTTAGGGTGACCTCAATGGTCATGAACCTTACACAAGACTATCCTCATAGACCAACAACATGTCTTTGTTGCGCACTTTGTCCTTACTCGTGCGCATCCGAGACAAACTTCCCGATCGGTCACCATTCCTAAATTGCTCCAAACCAAGCACGCTTAACTTTGGAGTTCTTTGCATATGAGCTTTCGAAAAAGAAGTTGCAACTTGATGGTACGAGTATTCTATCAATCCTATTAAGCCTTTGGCCAGGATGTTACAGCCTACTTGCTCTTTTATGTTGATGATATTTTCCTAACAGCTTCCTCTGTGCCTCTTCTTCGGCGGATTGTTGATGCACTCACTAGGGAATTTTCTGTGAAGGACCTTGGCGATCTTCATCACTTCTAGGGGGTTTCTATGACCAGGCGCACTACATGATAAATATTCTTCAGTGTGCTGGCATGAACGACTACAAGCCCAATCCCATAGATTACTGTGGTCTTGCTGGCGCACTACAAAATTTGACATTTACACATCGTGACATTGCGTATATCGTGCAATAGGTGTGCTTATACATGCATGATCCCCAGGAGCCTCATCTTGCTTTGATCAAGAGGATTTTTCGATACCTCCGTGACACTCTTGATCATGGTCTTCAACTCCATCGCACTTCTGCTGATTGGGCTGGCTGTCCAAACACCCATTGTTCCAGTTCTGGTTACGGTGTCTTATTGGGAGACAATCTCATATCCTGGTCTTCTAAATGGCAGTGCCGAAGCGGAATGCCGTGTTGTTACCAATGCAGTTGCTGAGACTTCATGGTTGCGCCTGTTGCTTGTGGAACTTTATTCTGCGCTCTATTGTGAGACTATAGTCTATTGTGACAACATCAGTGTCGTATATCTATCGACCAACCCGGTGCAACATCAGCATAGAAAACACATCGAGATTGATTTGCACTTTGTTCATGACACGGTAGCCACCGGTGTCGTCCACATTCTTCATGTGCTGACCACTTCTCAGTATGCGGATACCTTCACCAAGGGTCTTCCAACTTCTATATTTACTGAGTTTTGCTCCAGTCTGAATGTTCATTTATGTGGCTAACGTGCGACGTTTAGATTGCGAGGAGTGTTAGTGAAAGGACCGAGTGACTGAGAGGGGAGGGGGGGGGGAGGTGAATCGGGAACTTGCTATATGTACCAAATTCACCAATTCCTAAAACTGAACAATCAACCAACTTCAATAGCAATTCTAGTGGTGATCACACTAACAAGATAATAGTCCTACAAAAGAAAAAAACAACCTAAACACGTGGAAGCAAATAACAAGCTAGCAAAAATGCCTACTCATGTAAACTACAGGATAAAAAATTGGAGCACACAAGTATGAGTAGCACAATATATACAACGGTGATTAATCAAGCCAAAACAACTCCTATACAAGCTAGTGATTAAATACGGAAGCTAAACACAACTAGCTAGCAAGGAGCCTATTCATGCAAGTCTACAAGGTAATAACCAAGAGCAAGGTAAGCACACAAGCATGAATAGTATGGTATGTAAATGTGAAAGTAAAGCATCAAAGTAAGGAGTAGAGTAAGAGATGGCTAATAATTTTTTCCCTAGGTCTCGGAAGAATGGCGCCTTCCCCTAGTCCTCATTGGACCACTCCCGCCGGAGTACCGGTCCTTACGGCCACCAAGTGGAGTTCTCACACATGATCCCGCACTCACTCCCCGGAGTGAAGACACGGCTGCGTCACTGCTACCACCAAGGCACAAGCTCGCCTCCTTCGAGAACTTGTCAGACTCTCCAAGCCGACATGGGTGCTTAGTATCAATGCCCCTATCAACGGTAGGCTCAAACCATGTACAAACGTGTGACGACCTTCACAACCGATAATGATATGCTTGATCACCAACATCTAACCGTTTAGGTCTCATCATAGACCAAGAGTAACAACCTAGATCACACTCTCAAGAACACCCTAGCCTTAGATGTGAATAGATGCTTAAGCTACTCTCTAGCTTAAGATATTCAATATCTTCTCCTAGTGCTCCTCTCTTTTCCTCTTGGCTCTTTACTGATGCTCCAAGCTATTCTAGTGGTCAAGAGAGGTCTTCAAGACCTCAACAATGAGATTATATAGGCTTCTAACCTCAAACTACCCGTTGCTCTACGAAACAACCTTTCTTGACGTATAAGCCGTACAGTCCGGTCTCTGCCAGATCGGACCATCCGATCTCTAGTGAACGGTTCCTCCAGAACCTTCGCGCTACTGTCCACCGCTATTTCTGTACAGATCGAACTGTCTAGTCTGTAGACCAGACCATCTAGTCTCTACAATCCTTGTTCATTCCAGAGCCATTGCAAATTGCTTCTTCTCTGTCATGTCCCCATCCATACAAACTTTACTGTCCAGTATGTAGACCGTATCGTCCGGTCTCTATGGGTCTTCGTACTGACAGATTCCTTGTAGCAACTCCTCTTTGATTTGAGTTTTCCTCTGATGATCGTACAGTCCAGTTTCTATGACCTCTCTTTTCGGTCTCTATCTCTAGAAGCTAAAACTCCTCGTCCTCGCTTGACTTTGTTTCCTGGCTTCTTCCAACAGCTCCTTGGCTTCTCCACTACCACCTAGTGCTTATGATTTCACTGAGCATCCATGGACATCACCAACTAATGTGACCTGACATGACCTAGACCCCCTTGATTGTCCTACTTTTCCTATGGACACAATCCCTAATAAGTAGACAAGTGTTCCAAACACTTTCTCCTAGTGTGTCCTTAGCCTTGATCCACTCCATCATCCCTTGGCTCCATCAAGCTCATCAAGACTCCATGCTTGTGGTCATTGTTATCAACTACCAAGACAACCATCAATAATCATCATTGAGTAGAAAAGATTTCCTACACGAATAATACTTGTATAGACATCAGTCTTATTTCATGCCTATCATTCATCGCCAAAACATTCATACCTTCGAGGTAACCTCAATGGTCATGAATCTTACAGTTAGATTATTATTTGCTCTTGTACTAGGGTTAGTAGCACCTATGGGTCATGCCCTGTAATCTGGTCTACCGCCTTTGGCTCCCCTACTACATTGAGTAGAACCTTGATGATTGAATACTTCATTGCGTGAGTATTCTCCGCTTTCACTTGGGCTACCACTCTTCATGACAGCTTCCAATCAATACCCTACTTACATGGGTTTGTTATGTGTCACTCCTAGATGACGTCCCGTAGATAGTGAGACATTCACATAACTTGGTAAATGTTATATGTGCTTAGAGGAGGAGGATATGTGTTGGCGAATTTAGGCCAGTCTCAGTGGAGGGTTTTATTTGTATTAAATAAGGTGTCACATTAGTAAAAATGATGACATGATAGAGTAATTAATATGAAACTGGGCAAATGAGTTTCATAGGTATGAAAATCCTTTGGCACAGTTTCATATGTATGAACTCAATAGAAATCTCCATTGAGAGTATAATGTTTCATACCAACATGCATTGAGAGAAGTCATTTCATCTATCAAACCGAAACTTAAAATGTGACACGCCACTATTGAAAAGTGTGAAATAAAACTATGCATTAAGACTGGCCTTGTAGAATAAGTGCTTGTGTGAATTTGAGTGTCTGTATTCGTAACTTTTCATGGCATCATCAACCACTTTGATTATGCTTATATTGGACTTTAATTAATAACATTTATTACAGTAAGAGTTTGTTTGGCAAACTGCTGTAAGTTTTGGATGCAATGTTCACTACGTGTCACTCAACATTTAGTGTTGCATACAAATACTTGGCGTGCATAAAGGTTTCAGTCAACTATTTTATGCGCCGATATAGAAGTTGTTTAATCATGTATGATCGAGCTGAACTTTAGGTTTCTGCCGACTAAAGGGTACCTTGAATCTGACTGTGCATTGCGGCCGCCATGTCAGTAATGCAAACTGCAAATGTACAGCTTGGATAAGTAAGAATAATAAGCCCTTTATAACCGAGCCAGTGCTAATAAACCACCTATACATATACATTGAATATTTTTTTTATATAGAATAGAAAATAAATAACAATAGGTTTTTTAAAAGTCTATTGTTTGGCTAGGCATAAAATACATATAAATAGTTTTTTATAGAAAAGAATAATAAGCTATTTATAACCCCTCCGAGGGCCGAGGGCCGGGAGATGACATGGAGGGGTCGGCCGGGGGCACGGGGCCAGTGGCGGCACGACGAGGCCACGACACGGGTGTGCGTCGGGGCACTGAGGCGCAGAGGCCGGCGGGCAAGGACACAATGGGATAACAGGTGCCCGGCCCTGAGGGGAGGGCAACCAGGGCGACTGCCCTGGGCCCGGGAAAGGCAAGGGCCCCAATCCTGTGTGTCTTTATATGTTTCTAGTACCTTGAGTTTGTATTGGTATGGTTGCCACACGTGCACAATCTTCCAAAGTAATAACTTCTTGTGAGCCGAATTAGCAAATGAGGTCCATCCGTATAGAACCTCAATCTCGTGTGGTCTAACTCCTGAAACTTTAGATAAGCGTGAGTTTGTGCGATCAAATGGCGGCAATGGCGCCAGTCGCCGCCGGCGAGAGTAAGGGTGCTACATGATGCGCTCTCTGGTGGTCTGTCCTCAGCACAGCGACGTGGCAGGCAGCAGGTTCAATCACCCTTCAGGATTTTTTTCTCCTTCGTGCTTGTGTTTTGGCCCTGTATAAATTGATCTCACTTTTCGTCGCATGTTTCTGATAGATATTTTTTTAACACGATAGCAAGTACGGTGTGATCGCTTCTGGAATAGGCAAAATCAAGAGACAGATCTTTGACTACATTGCTGGTGATTTATCATTACGATTGTTTTACATGAAGTGCATAAAAAATTCTATTGTATTGATTAACAATTCTATGTAGATGTATTAATTAAGTAAGCCTAAAATCTGGTGTTTCACTGATCATAATAATTCGTACGTATGATGAAAGTCCAAGGTGCATCATAGCAAATGACACCATCCTGCAGAACACTTATTATTAGGTAGTAATAATTTCTCTCCATTCTCACTTATATGAAGTTATTAAGACATGCTCTTCGGGTTGATCTAAACAGAAGGAGCTATCTCTAACATAATATAAAGAAGAAGGAAGGAAGCATACTTTAATGAAGGGCCCCTATTATTTGTTTGGCCCTGGGCCCCCAAAATGCCAGGACCGGCCCTGCGGGCAGCTGGCAGGAGTGCGACGGGGAGCTGGCGTGCAAGAGCTGTGGCAGATCGAATGGGCGGCCGTGAGCTGTTTTGCGCAAGTCCTCGGCAAACAAATTATTTGCTGCGTGCCCCCGATTTTGCACTTGGCAAACAATCTGTTGGCCCAGTTTTGAAAATGCACTCTTTGCTGAGAGCCAACGATCAGACCCTCGGCACAGTTTTGATGACCATTAGCCCGACGCTATGGAGTTTAACTTTACCGAGAGCTGGAGACAGACACTCGACAAACATTCTTTTGCCAATTGCCTAGATCATGCACTTGGCAAATGTTTGCCGAGAGTAAGCCTTTTTCTGAGTGTTTTTTACTTGTTTGCCGAGCTGCCCTCTGTTGCACTCGACAAAACATCACTTTCACCAAGTGGTGTTTTGTTGCCAAGTGGGCTCTCTGTTACACTTGCCAAATGTCATTTTTGTAGAGTACCCGAGGGAATGACCTCTGGAAAGGGGCTGCACTCGGTAAACATGTGATTTTGGTAGTTTATATGCATTGATAGTTTTTATATAACATAGAAAATAAATAAATAACAATGAAATAGGACAGGGCCAGGAGCCAGCATTTCTAAAAAAAACATAACAACAGGTTTTTTAAAAGTCTATTGTTTGGCTGGACTAAAATGCCATAACTTTGACTATACAATTATCCTAATACTAGCAAAATACCCGTACGTTATCATAGGTCTTTGTTAAAAAAAATTATGATTAAAATGTTTTTTTATAACTGTAAAAGGTTTTCAATTAATCAATTTTTTTGGCTTGAACATTTGCTCTATTTTTATTTTACTTTATCTTTTTAAGTTTTAAAAAAAATTTATTATAATAATTTTGCAGTGAGTTATTATTGGAAGTCTTGATATTAGTTTCTATCCAAAATATGATGTTACTAGCAAAGTGTCCGTGCGTTGCTATAGATTTTAAAAAATAAAATACTCTTTCTAATTTAAATATAAAATATTTATATAATATAATTATTAGATATATACAATATTATTAATATTTTTTACATGAAATATTATATTTGTATTATCGTTAGTGTTTCTTATTATATTATTTATATGTTAAAAGTAATAATTTTATCACTATTTTTTACCATATTTTAGAAGCTTCATCCGGAAGAAAAAATTAATTCACGGAGTCCACAAATAGCACTGTATTGCAATACGATTTTGAAATTGAATACTTGCTATAATGGAAAATGTTAAAATATAAAAGATGTAGATCTCGTTGAGACCGTTTTGAAACATATATGGATCATATTATTTGGACTAAGGAGTTACGAGATATGGGCCCCGCACAGAGACCTGCACAGAGGAGTCTGAATCAGAAAAATATTTTTGCATCGCATATTTGGAAATCAAAACTACAGGATCTGAACTTTTATTGAATACCAAAATTGTAGAACTTTTCGAGGGCTACAAGATAGAGTCCGAGTTTGCCTCATTTGAGCTCCGAATGTTGGAGTTATGATTTTTGAAATTCGGTACTTGATATAGAAGGTACGAAACCGATTTGGATTCAATCTCTAACTTCGTGGACACGAAGTGGACGACCGTACCTTAATTAATAGATTGTAGAGAAAGAAATAGATGATTAATTGTTGTTAGTATGAAATATCAAATTGAAATCGGAGTCCAATTCAACAAAGGATTAGAAAATCATTTAAAAAGACTCAAACTGATTGGTGAATCATTGTAGGGTACAAATTGACATCTGCACACGAAAAAAATAGTCTAGACGAGCTCACCTTAATTAATAAAATACTAGCAAAGTATCGTGTGTTGCTACGGACTTCAAAAAAAAACACTCTTTATGGTTTAAATATAAATTATTTACATAATATAATTATTAGATATATACAATATTATTGATATTTTTTATATGAAAGATCATATTTGTATTATCATTGGTACTTCTTAGTATATTATTTTATATGTTAAAGTAACAATTTTTTAACCATTTTGTACCATATTCTAGAAGCTTTATCCGGAAGGAAAAATTAATTCACGCAGTCTACAATTAGCATTGTATGGCAACGCGATTTTAAACTTGAAGACTTGCTTTAATGGAAAACGTTAAAACATGAAAGTTATAGATCTAGTCGAGATATTTTAAAATATATATGGATCATATTATTTGGATTTGGAGCTAGGATATATGGATCCCGTACAGAGACCTACGTAGAGAAGTCCGAATCAGAACAAATATTTTGACATCGCATATTTGAAAACTAAAACAGCGGAATCTGAACTTCAATTGAATACCAAAGTTGTAGAACATTTCGAGTGTTACAAGATGAAGTCCAAGTTTGCCTCATTTGAGCTCCGGACGAAGGAGTTATGATTTTTAAAATTTGGTACTTATATAGAAGGTACGAAACCGATTTGGATTCAATCTCTAACTTTGTGGATACGAGGTGGACGACCGCACCTCAAATAATGGATTGTATATAAAGATAAGTTCTATAGAGAAGAGATATAAGCATTGAAAAGATAAATATTTAGTTGGATTATTCGTTGTCTATGTGTGCCCGTTGAAAACTAATTAACTCTCTAGTGTCCAGTTCCCGATTGGTATTAGTATTTACGAAATATACTTTCCTGTTGTATGTACTGGCAATCTCGAATACAAAGTCGATTTCGTTTGCTCGAATTGGAGGTCAACTCGAACCTGCAGGCTAGAGATACTTGGATTTCAACACCGATGTATTGGACAGGTCCATCGATCGCCCATATAGGCCACAGCCTTTCCTGTGTTGAGTCTCCTCCTAATTGCAACTTGCAGTCAGGATCGAATTCGTCCGCCAGACCGTCGAGTTGCATCCTTGTTTCTATTCACACACTGGACCCGTCTCCATGGCTGCCGCTGCTGTCTCCAAGCGAGTCTTTTGCTCGGCCTCCAAACAATTTCTGATGACGGGCTTCATGAGGTCGCCAACCAGCCGGCGACTATTCTGCTCCGCCTCGGCCATCGTTTGCAGGCCGATGACGGGCTCGCACGTACTCAGGGTGGACGGCTACTCTCACCTACTCCAGATGATCAGCAAAGGCGAGAAGGTTAGTTCCTCCGCCTTTAACGTCGGGGGTCACAATTGGCGTCTCGACATGTATCCCAACGGCGATGAACCGTCCGAACTGGAACAGCACATCAGCGTCTACCTCCGTCTCGACAGCAACCCATGGCGCCAACGCGTCTGGGCTAGTCCGAAATTCAGTGTACTTGATCCTCTTAATAAGCCAGGTCTCGTCAGGGACGTCGGATCGACCAGCTTCAAGCACAGAGGGGACGACTGGGGCTTCACAGAATGCATTGACAAGAGAGAACTGGAGAACGATGAGTATCTCAAGGACGACAGATTTGCCATCCAGTGCGATGTCACTGTCATCTCCGTTAGACAATGCTCTGATCATGTGGTCTTTATTTTTCGAAAAACGAATTTGGTGGAGACTACTACTACACTATGTTAATTATTATTAGCTACTAGACTATTACTACTACACTATGAGTGTGTTTGGTTGGTTGCACTAGATCTAGCCTGGCTAGCATCTAAGCCAGGCCAGCCTACGCCTGGTTGGAGTAATGCAGTTGTTTAGTTTTACTCAATGTTTGGATGCTTGCATAAATTTAGCCCGTATTGCAAAAGCTCATGTTTGTTTGACTGGCTCATTTTGGATATAGTGACCGCTTCTTCTTGAGAGCATAGGTGAGTTTAACACATCGCTCTTCAATGGCTGTCATGAGTATCTCTCATATAATTAATTGATTTTGCAATTCATAAAAGAAATAGAAAAATATACTATAAACACAAATGAATCATTCAGATTTCACAGAAAAAATGAAAAATAGATGAAAACCTCAGATAATTGGTAAACAGAGCTATGAGCTCATATCTCCGTTCTCAACTGAAGTGCGCAGAACTGCAAAGAAAAAGAAAATAAAAGGATAAACAAGACGACAAATTGTCGTGCTTCAATCTATATACAGCACCTTTCGCATCCAATTTGGCACTTGAGGCTAGACCAGAGCGCTTCGGAGAAGAAAATGATCATACGAAGCAAAAGGGGGAAAATGAGGAAAAGAAACCAATCCACAGATTCGAGTTCAATCCCCTCACGGAGCTCATGATTCCACGGTTCCAGCACTGTTTGATTTGATTCAGTCCTCAATTATGGATTCATTTCCCCATCTCAGACCTTGTACGAGTTCCCATGCGGATCCATGGCGAGGGGAGAAGGCCAATGATGTCATCTCCAAGCTCCTGCACGAGCACAGCGGAGTCACACTCCAATTGCGGAGGAGCTGCCTTATGAACACGTCCTGGCAGCGCAGTGCAGCAGAGGCATGGTCATGAGCTCGGCCCGCCTCTGCTTTCGCCATGACCGGCAGTGGAGCTCGAGCACGTTGCATGCTCAGCGGCTGGCGCTCGGGACCTTGCAACGAGTTTGTCGCTCTTCGCCCTCGGATGGAGCTCCCAACAGCAGCCACGAAACTCGAGTCGGCCAACGATGGCCACAAAGCTTGGTTGTCGCCTCCTATTGGCAATTCCGGTGGCGAGAGTCAGATTAGCGGTGAGGCACGAGAGGTGAGGGGATTTCATCCTGAGGACCAATGATGGCTTATGCAAGCCTGGTTTACTGGAAACGGTCGATATCTGTGTTTCGAGCAAGCCAGACCATGTGATACTTTTTGCACTATCTAAGCCTGGCTAGCTAACTCACTCTGCAGGTAGCCAAACAAAGAGAAAAGTGAATCTGCTGCATTTAGAGAAGCATGGCTAGTCCTTATGCAACAAACCAATCACACCCTATGTTGATTATTATTAGCTAGGATGGTTCATTTTGTTGGACGTTTGCTACCATATTTGAATTTGAAGACGATAACAAGAGCTATCCGTCCGTCTAGAAAGTAGAAAGTAGATCTAACCGTCCGTCTAGAATGTTACTGTATAGGTAATTTAGACTTTTGCCTAAACCTAATCTCTCCGGTCCAGCTTGGTTACTTCGCACGTACGCCGCCACCGTCCTTATTGGCCTGCTCCGTACAGACGAACCTCGCCGACGGCCGCTCGTGGAAATTAAATCCAAAAGAGGACGGCAGATGAATATTTGATGGCCAGACAAAATAGAAAATAGGGCAATTCAGCCATCACTGTTGATTTCTCGCATGAATATTTTGCCATACGGATACAGGAAGAAAGTTTCCTTAATAATATGTTGTTGATTCGTAACAAAAGCTCGGTGGAACATTTGTCTCTCGGTGCTGGCAGTTTCAATCTTTTCTATGTTCTATTCTCGCGTAGAATGATGTTGACTGTAACTTTCAGATCGCCATTAGCGGTCAATAATGCTTCACGCATGACTACTTTGTGCGACTGCACTGTCCCACTGCTCCCTCAGCCATTTGATTGACTTGCTGGCCTTCTACACGACTACACACATGATTTAGACTACTTGATGTGCGGTCGGCCGGACGTCTTGATCGTAAGTCCTGGTCGGATGTATATAGCAGTACTCGTTAGCGGTTGCATAATCATGCTGTTCCTTGCCGCGTGGCCGGAGTTAGGCAGGGGATGATTCCAATCCGCGCAAAATCACTCATACAGGTTGTGACAGTTGTAGCCTTGCCTTCCAGCAGGCAGCAGCAGCGATGTAACATGGTCGATCTTCTCCAGTTTGCCCGATAATGCTGGTTCAGGCCCGCCAACCAAAGATTGGCCGGACTCTGCCACTGACCGTCGAGGATTTTCATTCTCTGTCTAATCTAGGGTGAATAAGTCATGGAACAAATTATATGGAAGGTTACAATTTTATCCTTAGCTGAATGCTACTCCAGTTTCTCCCACTCCGAGTATATTATTCTTGTATGCGGAGTACATAAAAATTTAGGCCTTTGGATTGGAAGCCAGCCTGCAAAACAGGATTTGAGGGCTTAATTTTACATGTTCCATAGGAGTTGCTCTTAATCCGGATTACCGGCAAACTGGTCTAGGCATGTTACACCGTTGGCCGGTTAACCCCGGGTCCAAATTTGAAATTCTTCGTAATTTAAAAATTTTGCATCCAACAAAATCGGTTACACCGGGGAAAGTTTATTTCGTCAATACCAATTTTATGTGCACATATGGATTAGTGCAATAAAAAATATTTGTGTAGCTGGAGTTTTTTAGACACGAAGTAGTCTGGTTTAGCTAATTGCATTCTCCACTCTTGTTGAGCTCTCTTAAACAGTAAATTTCTCTTAAATAGTAATGTAATGAAAGTTGAGTCCCCTTATATATGATAAAGGCATTGGTGATTGTTGCATTGGATGGCATTAAGCCATAACATTGGAGCCAAATTTTAATGATTTGACATGGTGATTCTATCTACTGGCGAGTACTGAGTAGTACATGCGTCTCCATGTGCGCAGTGTTGGGCCAAGATCATATTCATTCTATCCTAGAGTTTATGTGTTCATTTCCTGTTACACTTTTAAATCATTAAATGATGACTAGTAAAGTTTATTTCGTCAATACCAATTTTATGCGCAAATATGGATTAGTGCAATAAAAGTATTTGTGTTGCTGGAGTTTTTTAGACACGAAGTAGTCTGGTTTAGCTAATTGCATTCTCCACTCGTGTTGATTTCTCTTAAATAGTAAATTTCTCTTAAATAGTAATGTAATGAAAGTTGAGTCCTCTTATATATGATAATAAAGGCATTGGTGATTGTTGCATTGGATGTCATTAAGCCATAACATTGAAGCCAAATTTTAATGATTTGACATGGTGATTCTATTCCGTTTGACAATTATATATTTTTTGAAAAACTTGTAGCACTGCACGGACACCTTGTTAGTATTATTAAACATTTTTCTATCAGTGGTCAAAGGTCAAAAAAATTGACTTAGGATAAACAAAATAAACCTTATATTTTTAGATAGTAGTATCTTTTGAAAATGAGAGCATTGGTTTTCGACAAAAGCCGAAAGTGTAACTCCACTGATCATATGTGTGTGTTTGGCAAAGAAAAAACAACGCAATGCATGATTGGTTTCCATTTTGTTATTAATCAGAGTTTTTGGCAAAATAAAACCTAGCAGTTTTGAAACTGACTGGCAGAGCTAGGTCGTGCCTCCCTGCATGCGCGCGTTACACAGAAATGTGCCGCGTGAGACTCGCACACTATCGCCACGATGTGAACTCGCACGCCTCTGACCTACGGACTCGCTCAACACCAGATAAGCCGGAGCCGAGCAACACCTCTTAACTGAATTAAGCAAATGAGCTAGAACACAAGTTTACAAATCTAAGAGCATCTCCAACCATTATCTAAATGAGGTTACTAAATCAAAATTTAGGAAGTAACTAAAGAATAAACCTCCAGCCGTTCTCTAAACGAGGTCCCTAAATATAGCAACTCTCAAAACAAGGTCCATAAGAGCATCTCTAATTATTATGTAAAAAATTACTCCCTAAACACAAGATTAGGAGGTTTTTAAATTTATTGGAAGTAAAAAAAAAGTCACATCCTCCAACAACTCCTAATAATTCGTTTCCTAAAAATTAAAATCATATCACATGTGGCGTAATAATCTATTGAAAATAAAAAATCATAAGAATCTGTATTTAGGGAGTTCCAATTGAGTTGTTAAATGTTGAGAGTTATGGACCTTGTTTTGGAAATTGCTATATTTAGGGATCTCATTTAGAGAACGGTTGGAGGTTTGTTTTTTTAGTTACTTCCTAAATTTTGGTTTAGCAACCTCATTTAGATAATGGTTAGAGATGCTCTAACTCTCTACATTTAACAACTCAAATAGAACTCTCTAAAGACAGATTCTTATAATTTTTTATTTTCAACAGATTATTGCGTCACATGTGATATGATTTTAATTTTTAGGAAACGAATTATTGAGAGTTGTTGGAGGATGTGATTTTTTTTTTACTTCTAATAAATTTAGAAACCTCCTAATCTTATGTTTAGAGAATAATTTTTTATATAATGATTGGAGATGCTCTAACAATTCACCTCCTAAACTTGACGTTCCTTCCTGATGTTGACTTGATGACTCCAATCTGAGACTGCAATTAATTCGCAGAACTTTTGTCACGGCCGAGTGGATTTGTCAGTATATCGGCCAGCTGCTCCTCAGTACTGACATGCTCAACGTCCATCCTCCGCCTCCAATGCAGTCACAAATGAAATGAAACCTAGCATCAATGTGCTTACTTCTATCATGGAACACAAGATTCTTAATGAGTGCAATAGCTGATTGGCTGTCCATCTTCAGTGTGAATGGCTTGCATACATTCATCAATTCTGACAGCAGTTGTGTGAGCCATACGCCCTGGCATCTTGCCGTTGCAGCTCCAATGTATTCAGCTTCACACCTTGATAGTGCAACGACCTTTTGATTCTGGGATTGCCAACTCACAAGGCAGGGGCCGTAGAAGAACAGGATGCCAGTTGTGCTCTTCCTGGTGTCAACATCGCTGGCCATGTGGGCGTCGCTGTATCCAAGCAGCCTATCCTCCATTCTCCTCCTCCTGTAGTGGCAGCCATAGTCAATAGACCTGGCCACATACCGCAGTATCCTCTTCACAGAAGCAGAGTGCTCAGTGGTGGGTGATTCCATGAATCGGCTCACATAGCCGACGGCGAATGCAATCTCTGGCCTGGTGTGCACCAAGTAGCGCAGAGCTCCGACAATGCTCCGGTATTCAGTTGCATCAACTGTCGGTGCTTTACTGATGACCTTACTCAGCTTGAGTCTCTGTTCCATGGGAGTGTGACAGGTATTGCATCCATGCATCCCTTCCTTCTCCAGTATCTTCCTCGCGTATGCCGTCTGTGAGAGCTGGATGCCCTCTGCACTACTTCAATGCCCAAGTAAAAACAAAGTAACCCCAGGTCACTCATTTTGAACTTAGCTTGCATTTGCCGCTTGAAGGCGTTGAGCTCGTCCATATAGACCCCCACCAGCGGAGACGTGATTTGCCTTGACCTTTGGCGTACACGGCGTGCTTTGAGGCTGTAACAAAACCACTTTACCATAGAGATGATTTCATTCCAGGATCTTTTTTGGGTGGCAACACGCGCTGTGACGCCTAATAGTATAACACATGACAAAAATAATATAGTTGCAACAAGAACACAGGTAGATTACAGAGTTTAGATAAATGCGAATTTAAGTTACAAATCAGAGTTTTAAAAGTGCAGAAGCAAAATAGTTCAACAGTAATAAAATGGTCTGATGGAATAAGTGAGATATAATCGCCCTCTCACAGCGCCACATATTGAACATCCGGCCATGATAGGTGTTTTGCCTGAAACACCGTACTAGCAATCAACAGACTCCTCCTCATTGTCAGTGCACCGTTCCCACTTGATGTTTCAGCAGTCAGGATGCTGGCCCTCCCAGTAGAACCTACCACCACAGTGACAGTCTCCACCCTGATCATCTAAAAACCACATTAGAGCTACGTCCTGAGCAACTAATACTCAACAAGACCGACCCGTTAAAATGGCCATCTACGACCGACTCCTAGACGTGCATAGCCTAAGGGTAGGGTTTATGTTACTAAAAGTCATCCTAAGAGTGGATCCTTATTTTTTAAGTTTTAGAATCAAGTAAAGTTGTCATGTGAAATAATAAATTTAGTTTGCACTACGACTACAACAAACATAGTTGTAATACAACATAATTAATCAGTAGAGCAATATTCAACCCCATTCATCTTATTAAGCTTCCAACTATGTTCCGGAGCAGTGATTAAGCGGTACTCGTTACTATGAGGGGCAGCGACTCGAATTAATTTACATCCTGTAGGAGAAACCTGCTTGCACGACACACTTCATAAAAACTCTATGGAGCAACCTTTCGCTGCAGTACTACAAGGTCTTTCGGCTCCAGACTCCCCCGAGAAGGGTCCCCAAACATGATGCGTCCCACACCGCCAACCGTAGATAGATTCCTCCTCCTCTCAGCCCTAGTTCCACCAAAGAAGGGAGAAGGCTATCTTCCAACCAGGCTGTAGTCGTAGCTACATCAGTTTACTAGGCCCGTAACTCTGACGTGCAAATAGTACGTTCAAACTTGACCCCATAGGACCGGTCACGTGAAAGAGCCATAAGTGACTTAACGGGGCTACCTCCTTCAAGACAAGTTGTTCTTTCCTTTCCACCTAATTGCTCGTCTGGTCTTCATTTGTTATCCCATTCTAACTTTCCTTCATCTGATATCATTCCCAAGTGATAATATGTCTTGATCACGAGCGGTCTTCATACCACTCGACAAATTTCTGTCCCAAGTTAAGCAGAGCTACTACCGTTCTGAGGCTATTATCGGATAAAGGGAACCTTCTACAATACTAGCTTTTCAAAAAACTCCTATAAACTTAATGCACAGGCAAGCCTACCTCATACTATCTAGTAATAAAATTAAAGCGGTAAAACTGGTGGGATGCACTATGGCTTGCCTTGAGCCTGTTCCTGGTTAGCGGGATCACCTCCTTGCCCTTCTGGCTCCTGCTTCTATCCCGCCTCCACGTGGTTCACTTCGTGATCTATATGATGCAAACGATGATGAATATGAGAGAAGGTGATATGTAAAAGTGAAGGGGCATATGGGTGTGTTTAATTGATATAGTCATGTTGGGTATATGGTGAGGGTGTAATGACTAAAAACATCTTCAGGGTATTGGGTATTTTTAGTGCAAGAATGGGTATATAATTGGTAAACCCTAATGTGCACCATAGATTAATTAGGAAATATTCATTCTATAGGACAACTAAATAATTTCACATGGTTCTGGAAATCAATTACACTTGGGTGATTTACTGTAGTTAGTAAATACCAGGAGTGATTTATTTGCCAAGTTTCACTTACATGCACTGAGTCAATAATTTTAGGTAATTAAAATAAGGAAAAAGTTCTTAAATTAATTATGACTAAAATATAGGGACCCACCATATGACATTTTTCAGGAGGACTAGGAATCACAAAGCATAATTGGTGGCCAAGTTTCAAGATTTTATTGGCTTCCTATAATTAGTTATGAATTTATAAGTGTTTTTTCTATTTAATTAAATGCTGAAAAATAGTAACAGGCAGTGAAGTTTAACATTTTTCATTAATATAGTATAGTTAGAGGACCCCGGGGAATTTTAGTTTGCCCAAAAATTCCCCATGAGGAATTAGTTATGCATTTTCAAAGTTTCACTGGATTTCTTGGCCTTTTAAACAAAAATAGAAAACTAATTTACTTTGAGCCAATGGAATGGAGGCTACACGGAGGGTTAAGGATTCAGTGCCCAGATCTGGGTGTAGCCACACCGGATCCAGGCCATGTGACCTGGTGTGGGGCACCTCCCGTGCCCGCCAGAACCCAATGGCGGCGCCGCCGGAGTTGGGCCTCGTGGCGACCCCGTGCGACCTAGAGCAGCTTGCTGCGGAGGGCTTGACGCAACAATGATGATGATGGGGTCGGTGAAAGGTGGGGCTCACCGTGGTCACCGGTGGCAAGCGGTGAAGCTTAGGGAAGCGACGGCGGTCGACAAATTAATGTGAGCTTGTCAATGCATTTCGCAAGGAAGGAGTGGGGGGAAAATGGAAGAGGAGAGCAAGGCGGACCAGATTAGCCAGTGGATCTGTGCCGAGGCGGCCCGGTGTGATGATGCACGAGCTCGGTCAAGCTCATGGCAATGGCGGCAGTGGGTGTTTTCGGGTGAAAAAAAGAGGAATGAGAGTGGGCCGAAAGATGAAAAATAGAGGGTGCCGAAACCGGGGGTGACCGGGTCTCGGTTTTGCCCACATCGGGCTGGCCGGTGTGCCCGCGACCAACATATGGCCGCCATGCGGCGACGAGGTGCCGGAGACCCGAGCCCATGCGAGAGCTGAGAGGAGGAAGGGGATGATAAGTGGCACCCATGTGACATTTTTTTTGGTTGGGTTTTGAAAAAGCATTCACTTAATATTTTTGTATCTTTAAAAATATAGATCCTGTGAAAAATCTAAAAATAGGTGAGTGTTCATCATGATGTGCTTAAATTTATAAAAATGATAATTCTCAGAGGTTGTCATTTGAATTTGAATATGAATTTTTCAAAGAGGGTTAGTTTTTTACCATTTGGGCAATTATTCTGAGAATTTTCCCAAAATTCCAATTTGTTCCAAGCTACAACATATATTTTTGGTGGGTATGATTTTTGTTGAAAATTTTCAACTTATAGTTCAAACCTTGCTCAAATTTGATTAAATTTTAATCGAATGACATTCAAATGTCTCAAAATATTGTTTTTGAATGGGCTCCATTGTGGTTATTTCATGTGCCTAGGTTTGTCACTCTAGTTTTCTCGACACCCTGGGTGTCACAGAGGCTCTGTGCTGGAACCCGAGCACCACCAGCATCTGGTCCAGCTTGATGTTCCTTGTGCGCGAGGCCAGACCAAGCCTGTACACTGCCTTGTCAAGGCGCAGCACCTTGTCCTCCTGTCCAGCTATGGCGAAGTCAGGAGGCTGCTTGACCTAGACCTCCTCCTGCAGCGCCATGTTAAGGAATGTGGACTTTACATCCATATGATGCACCGACCACCCCTCCTTAGCGGCCAAGGTGAGTAGCAGCTGCACTGACTCAATGCAAGCCACCGACGCGAATGTCACCTCTAAGTCCATGCCCGGTTGCTGCACATGTCCATTAGCGACTAACCTGGCCTTGTGCTTCACCACTTTGCCATCGCTAATCTTCTTCAATTTGTAAACCCACTTGAGCCCGATGGGATGATGACCGGCTGGAAAGTTTACAAGCCACCACGTCTTGACGCCCACTATGGATTCCATCTCCTCTAGCATAGCACCACGCCACTGTGCGTGCTTCTCAGCTTCGGTGAACGTAGTGGGCTCCTCGTAGAACTGCAGGTGCAGCTCACCGTCGAGGTTCCTGGCCGCCATGCTCGGTGGCATGTCTGGAACTAAGATGTCATCCAGAGCGCGGTAATAGGGCGTCTTCTCATTGTTGCTATCAAGGTAGTCTGCTGTATTTAGTGGTGGCGATACCAAGCATGGTTGCGGAGCAGGGGACGCTGCACCCCCCACCACATCACTTTCCTTTCTGTCCACCACCGATTTCGTGAAGTAGTGGACAGTGAACTCAGGACAGCATGCCATGGTGTCGTTGCTTGCTTTGCTCCAATCCCACGACATGTGCTCATCAAAAACAACATCCTGGGACACCATGACACGGCACACCGAGGGGTCGTAGAAGCGCCACGCCTTGGCACCTTGTTCATAACTAATGAAGGCCATTGGTGCAGCTCTGTCCTCTAGCTTCTTCAGGTGTGGGCGCATCATCTCCACTTACGCAACACAACCGAACGTGCGAAGGCTCTACACATCCGGCTTGCACCCATACCATGCTTCTAATGGTGTCATGCCGCTGACGCTCTTGGTTAGTGCCCGGTTTAGGAGATATATGGCGGTTGCAACAGCGTCTCCCCCAGAACACGGCCAAGAAATTTTGCCCCTTCAGCAAGCTTGTCGCCATTATCACAATGGACTGGTTTCAGCGCTCGACAACAATGTTTTTGCTGTGGGGTGTTTGGCATTGTGTGCTGCCGCTTGACCCCCCGCACTGCACAATACTCCTCGAACGCCACAGACGTGAACTCATCCCCGTTATCGGTGCGGAGAACACACAGATGACGCCCAGTTTTGACCTCCACCTTCACCTGAAACTTCCGTATGGCTGCCAGCGTGTCTCTCTTGGCAGCAAGCAGAACACCCTACATATACCTTATGCAATAATCTACTAACAGCAGCAAATATTTCTTCTCACCATGAGTTGCCAAAGTGAATGGGCTGCAGATGTCTCCACGAACCAGATCAAGGAGGCCCTCTGCTTGATGCTTTGCCAGCGCGAGGAACAGGCACCACTTCATCTTGGTGGTGACGCAGTCCATGCAGAGCTGATGCACGTGCTCCACGGCGGGCATATCCGTCACCATTTTCTGCTGCCCTAGCTTGTGCAGGGCGTCAAAGTTCAGGTGGCCGTAGAGCTCATGCCACAGCCATGCACCATCACCGTCATGCGCAGCCAGGCAGAGTGGCCGCACGATCGTGATCTGCAAGGTGTACATCAGTTCGTCGACCGCGGTACCCTCACCAAGAGTAGTTTCTTCTCGTTGCGGATCTTGAAGACGCCGTCTTGGATCTGAATGTCATAGCCTCCTTCATCGAGCTGCCCAAGGCTCACAATGTTGGACGTGATCTTGGGGATAAAGAACACCCCTGTGAGTGGGGTATGCTCCCCATTCTTGGCCTGCATCAACACCATCCCACAACCTTTATCGCCACCTCTAAGCCATCCGCAAATTTCATCGAGTCGAAGACATTTGTATCAAGGTCGAAGAAGGCACTACGGCATCCAGACATGTGGTTTGTGGCGCCACTGTCCAGGTACCATAGCGAATCATCGCAATCCACCTCATCATCCAGTTGGGCAAACACCTTGGCCTCTACGATGTGGAGTGGTGGGTGCTCAGTGGGTGTCAATGAGTTGGGGAAGATGGCCGCCCTCGTGTAAGGTTCATGACCATTGAGGTCACCCCAAGGTATGGTGTTTTGGTGATGAATGACAAACATGAAATGTGGCTAATATCTACACGAGTGTTGTCTATATAGGAATCATCTCTTAACTCTATTATAAATCATATGGATGATGGTTGCCTTGGTTATGGATGACAATGACCACAAGCATGGAGGCTTGTGAACTTGATGGAGTCCAAGAGTTGATGGAGATGGATCAAAGCGGAGAACAAACTATGGTGCAAGTGTTTGGAATGCTTGAGTAGTTGTTAGGGCTTTGAGTCCATAGGAAAACCGTACTATCAAGGGGGTCTAGGTCATTCTCTTAGGTCATGTCTAGTCAGTGATGTGCAAGGTTGGTCGGTGAAATCACATGCACTAGATGACAGTGGAGAAGCCAAGGAGCTGTTCGAAGAAGCCGGGAAACAAAGTCAAGCGAGGACGACAAGTTTTAGCTTCTAGACATAGAGACCGGACAAAGGGGTTAGTGGAGACCGGACTGTATAGTCACTATGTGGAGTTGTCCAGGAGACTTTATACAGATCGGACGGTTCAATCTACTGACTGGACGGTCCGGTCAGTAGGATTACAGGAACGGCAGAGAGGGTGCATTTCGCGGAGGCTCCTGGAATGGAGAGAGAAAGTGGACCGGACGGTCCGGTCCAGTGATCGGACAGTCCGGTTAGTATGGAGGAAACAACGAATAGAGAGCAACGGATCTGGAGGAGTCGACCAGTGGAGACTGGACTGTCCAGTCTAGACAGTGACCGGACTGTCCGGTCAGTATGTTCAGTCAGTATGTCCAGAGAGGTTGTTTTATGGAACAACGGCTAGTTTGAGGTTGGAAGCCTATATAAACTCATTGCTGGGGTCTTGGAGACTGCCTTTGGATATTGGGATTGCTGGGAGCATCTATTGGGAGCCAAAAGGCCAGAGAGGAGCACTAGGAGAGGATATTAGATATCTTGAGAGTGCTAGTGGAGAGTAACTTGCGCATTGATGCACATCTAAGGCTAGGGTGTCCTTGAGGGTGTGATTTAGGTTGTTACTCTTGGTCTATGGTGAGACCTAGACCGGTTAGGTGTCGCTGATCGAGCCTATTATGATTAGTTGTGAAGGCCGTCACACGTTTGTACACGGTTTGAGCCCGCCGGTGAAAGGGGCATCGCTAGTAAGCACCCGTGTCGGCTCTGGGAGTCTGGCAAGTTCTCGAGGGAGGTGAGCTTGTGCTTTGTGCAGCGGTGATGCACACCGTGTCTTCACTCTAGGAGTGATTGCGGGCTCGTGGGTGAGAACTCCACTTGGTGGCGGGAGGGACCGGGACTCCGGCGGGAGTGGTCCAACGAGGAGTAAGGGAAGGCACCATCCTTCCGTGACCTTGGGAAAAAATCATGAGCCATATCTTACTCTACTCCTTACTATAATGCTTTACTTTCCGCATTTACATACCGTACTATTCATTCTTGTATGCTTACCTTGCTCTAGTTGACTATCTTGTAGACTTGCATGAATAGGCTTCTTTACTTGCTAGTAGTGCTTAGCTTTCATACTTGATCACTAGCATGTATAGGAGTTGCTTTGGCCTGATTGATCACCCTAGTATGTATTGTGCTACTCATGCTTGTATGCCTTCTATATGCTTGTTGATCTAGTAGCTTTGCTGATAGGTGACAAAGGGGAAGAAGGAACATGAAGATCCAAAAGCCAAGTCTAGATTGATAACACAAAGGGTGAGAAGAACATGAAGACCTGAAAGCCAAGTCGAGAAGAACATGAAGATCAAAAGAAGATAAACAAAAGAAGATAAATATGGAGAACATGAAGGAAGAACATGAAGATCAAAAGAAGATGAACAAAAGAAGATGAATATGGAGAATATGAAGATGATCAAGACAATGGTGCATGTTCACTTGGAGTACATATGATGATCATGACAAGATGAACATCTACACCAACATGGAGAAGAACAACAATGGTGCATGCCTACAACAACAATGAACATCTACACCGACATGAACATCTACGTCCATGGTGCATGTCTATTCAACAAGATCGACTACCACGACACCATGACGGGCGCAAAATTCAACTCAAGCTCAATATCTAGTGCGCTACGTATTTGGGTAGTTCTCCCTCAACACCAAGCACATTCCAAGGGGTAGACTACTTCCAAGGTAAGAAAACCTATCTTTTCTCTTAGTTCCTTGTTTTCGTTCGAGTCTTTTGTTCCTTCCTTCTTATTCTTTCGGGACTCGTTCATTTTGGATCATCATAAGTAGTGGTTGTCATCCATCACCAAAAAGGGGGAGATTGTAAGGTTCATGACCATTGAGGTCACCCCAAGGTATGATTGTTTTGGTGATGAACGACAAACATGAAATGTGACTAATGTCTACATGAGTGTTGTGCATATAGGAAACCTTATCTATCTTATGATGATCATTGATGGTTGCCTTGACAATTGATGACAATGACCGCAGGCATGGAGGCTTGTGAGCTTGATGGAGTCCAAGGGTTGATAGAGATGGATCAAATCTGAGGACAAGCTATGGATCAAGTGTTGGGAACACTTGTCTAGTTGTTAGGGCTTTGAGTCCATAGGAAAAATCGGACTACCAAGGGGGTCTAGGTCATTTCTCTTAGGTCATGTCTAGTCGGTGATGTGCATAGATGCTCGGTGAAATCACAGGCACCAGGTGACAGTGGAGAAGCCAAGGAGCTGTTGGAAGAAGCCGGAAAACAAAGTCAAGAGGAGACGAGGAGTTTCAACTTCTGCAAGTAAAGACCTGATAGAGAGGTCTTGGAGACCGGACGGTCCGGTGATCAGAGGGAAATTCTCTACAGAGAAGATGTTGGACGCGAGGAACTCTGTTGGCAAAGGAACCATAGAGACCGGACAGTCCGGTGTGCAGGCCGGACGGTCCGGTCAGTATGGAGAAGGTTCGGACAGAAGCGGAAGCATCGACAATGTCTTTGTTTGGGAGAAAGAAGAGAAAAGACTGGACAGTCCGGTGTGAAGACCGAACTGTACGGTCATTAGAGGAGGCAACAGAACACAGAGAAGAAGTTTCTGTTGGGAGCCAGATTTATGAAGACAGGACGATCCGGTCTGTAGATCGGACTGTCCGGACAGTATGGAGGAAACAGCGGACAGAGAGCAACGGATCTGGAGGAGTCGACCAGTGGAGACTGGACTGTCCAGTCTGGGTAGTGACCGGATTGTTCGATCAGTATGTCCAGAGAGGTTGTTTTATGGAACAACGGCTAGTTTGAGGTTGGAAGCCTATATAAACTCATTGCTGGGGTCTTGGAGACTGCCTTTGGATATTGGGATTGCTGGGAGCATCTATTGGGAGCCAAAAGGCCAGAGAGGAGCACTAGGAGAGGATATTAGATATCTTGAGAGTGCTAGTGGAGAGTAACTTGCGCATTGATGCACATCTAAGGCTAGGGTGTCCTTGAGGGTGTGATTTAGGTTGTTACTCTTGGTCTATGGTGAGACCTAGACCGGTTAGGTGTCGCTGATCGAGCCTATTATGATTAGTTGTGAAGGCCGTCACACGTTTGTACACGGTTTGAGCCCGCCGGTGAAAGGGGCATCGCTAGTAAGCACCCGTGTCGGCTCTGGGAGTCTGGCAAGTTCTCGAGGGAGGTGAGCTTGTGCTTTGTGCAGCGGTGATGCACACCGTGTCTTCACTCTAGGAGTGATTGCGGGCTCGTGGGTGAGAACTCCACTTGGTGGCGGGAGGGACCGGGACTCCGGCGGGAGTGGTCCAACGAGGAGTAAGGGAAGGCACCATCCTTCCGTGACCTTGGGAAAAAATCATGAGCCATATCTTACTCTACTCCTTACTATAATGCTTTACTTTCCGCATTTACATACCGTACTATTCATTCTTGTATGCTTACCTTGCTCTAGTTGACTATCTTGTAGACTTGCATGAATAGGCTTCTTTACTTGCTAGTAGTGCTTAGCTTTCATACTTGATCACTAGCATGTATAGGAGTTGCTTTGGCCTGATTGATCACCCTAGTATGTATTGTGCTACTCATGCTTGTATGCCTTCTATATGCTTGTTGATCTAGTAGCTTTGCTGATAGGTGACAAAGGGGAAGAAGGAACATGAAGATCCAAAAGCCAAGTCTAGATTGATAACACAAAGGGTGAGAAGAACATGAAGACCTGAAAGCCAAGTCGAGAAGAACATGAAGATCAAAAGAAGATAAACAAAAGAAGATAAATATGGAGAACATGAAGGAAGAACATGAAGATCAAAAGAAGATGAACAAAAGAAGATGAATATGGAGAATATGAAGATGATCAAGACAATGGTGCATGTTCACTTGGAGTACATATGATGATCATGACAAGATGAACATCTACACCAACATGGAGAAGAACAACAATGGTGCATGCCTACAACAACAATGAACATCTACACCGACATGAACATCTACGTCCATGGTGCATGTCTATTCAACAAGATCGACTACCACGACACCATGACGGGCGCAAAATTCAACTCAAGCTCAATATCTAGTGCGCTACGTATTTGGGTAGTTCTCCCTCAACACCAAGCACATTCCAAGGGGGAGACTACTTCCAAGGTAAGAAAACCTATCTTTTCTCTTAGTTCCTTGTTTTCGTTCGAGTCTTTTGTTCCTTCCTTCTTATTCTTTCGGGACTCGTTCATTTTGGATCATCATAAGTAGTGGTTGTCATCCATCACCAAAAAGGGGGAGATTGTAAGGTTCATGACCATTGAGGTCACCCCAAGGTATGATTGTTTTGGTGATGAACGACAAACATGAAATGTGACTAATGTCTACATGAGTGTTGTGCATATAGGAAACCTTATCTATCTTATGATGATCATTGATGGTTGCCTTGACAATTGATGACAATGACCGCAGGCATGGAGGCTTGTGAGCTTGATGGAGTCCAAGGGTTGATAGAGATGGATCAAATCTGAGGACAAGCTATGGATCAAGTGTTGGGAACACTTGTCTAGTTGTTAGGGCTTTGAGTCCATAGGAAAAATCGGACTACCAAGGGGGTCTAGGTCATTTCTCTTAGGTCATGTCTAGTCGGTGATGTGCATAGATGCTCGGTGAAATCACAGGCACCAGGTGACAGTGGAGAAGCCAAGGAGCTGTTGGAAGAAGCCGGAAAACAAAGTCAAGAGGAGACGAGGAGTTTCAACTTCTGCAAGTAAAGACCTGATAGAGAGGTCTTGGAGACCGGACGGTCCGGTGATCAGAGGGAAATTCTCTACAGAGAAGATGTTGGACGCGAGGAACTCTGTTGGCAAAGGAACCATAGAGACCGGACAGTCCGGTGTGCAGGCCGGACGGTCCGGTCAGTATGGAGAAGGTTCGGACAGAAGCGGAAGCATCGACAATGTCTTTGTTTGGGAGAAAGAAGAGAAAAGACTGGACAGTCCGGTGTGAAGACCGAACTGTACGGTCATTAGAGGAGGCAACAGAACACAGAGAAGAAGTTTCTGTTGGGAGCCAGATTTATGAAGACAGGACGATCCGGTCTGTAGATCGGACTGTCCGGACAGTATGGAGGAAACAGCGGACAGAGAGCAACGGATCTGGAGGAGTCGACCAGTGGAGACTGGACTGTCCAGTCTGGGCAGTGACCGGATTGTTCGATCAGTATGTCCAGAGAGGTTGTTTTATGGAACAACGGCTAGTTTGAGGTTGGAAGCCTATATAAACTCATTGCTGGGGTCTTGGAGACTGCCTTTGGATATTGGGATTGCTGGGAGCATCTATTGGGAGCCAAAAGGCCAGAGAGGAGCACTAGGAGAGGATATTAGATATCTTGAGAGTGCTAGTGGAGAGTAACTTGCGCATTGATGCACATCTAAGGCTAGGGTGTCCTTGAGGGTGTGATTTAGGTTGTTACTCTTGGTCTATGGTGAGACCTAGACCGGTTAGGTGTCGCTGATCGAGCCTATTATGATTAGTTGTGAAGGCCGTCACACGTTTGTACACGGTTTGAGCCCGCCGGTGAAAGGGGCATCGCTAGTAAGCACCCGTGTCGGCTCTGGGAGTCTGGCAAGTTCTCGAGGGAGGTGAGCTTGTGCTTTGTGCAGCGGTGATGCACACCGTGTCTTCACTCTAGGACTGATTGCGGGCTCGTGGGTGAGAACTCCACTTGGTGGCGGGAGGGACCGGGACTCCGGCGGGAGTGGTCCAACGAGGAGTAAGGGAAGGCACCATCCTTCCGTGACCTTGGGAAAAAATCATGAGCCATATCTTACTCTACTCCTTACTATAATGCTTTACTTTCCGCATTTACATACCGTACTATTCATTCTTGTATGCTTACCTTGCTCTAGTTGACTATCTTGTAGACTTGCATGAATAGGCTTCTTTACTTGCTAGTAGTGCTTAGCTTTCATACTTGATCACTAGCATGTATAGGAGTTGCTTTGGCCTGATTGATCACCCTAGTATGTATTGTGCTACTCATGCTTGTATGCCTTCTATATGCTTGTTGATCTAGTAGCTTTGCTGATAGGTGACAAAGGGGAAGAAGGAACATGAAGATCCAAAAGCCAAGTCTAGATTGATAACACAAAGGGTGAGAAGAACATGAAGACCTGAAAGCCAAGTCGAGAAGAACATGAAGATCAAAAGAAGATGAACAAAAGAAGATGAATATGGAGAATATGAAGATGATCAAGACAATGGTGCATGTTCACTTGGAGTACATATGATGATCATGACAAGATGAACATCTACACCAACATGGAGAAGAACAACAATGGTGCATGCCTACAACAACAATGAACATCTACACCGACATGAACATCTACGTCCATGGTGCATGTCTATTCAACAAGATCGACTACCACGACACCATGACGGGCGCAAAATTCAACTCAAGCTCAATATCTAGTGCGCTACGTATTTGGGTAGTTCTCCCTCAACACCAAGCACATTCCAAGGGGGAGACTACTTCCAAGGTAAGAAAACCTATCTTTTCTCTTAGTTCCTTGTTTTCGTTCGAGTCTTTTGTTCCTTCCTTCTTATTCTTTCGGGACTCGTTCATTTTGGATCATCATAAGTAGTGGTTGTCATCCATCACCAAAAAGGGGGAGATTGTAAGGTTCATGACCATTGAGGTCACCCCAAGGTATGATTGTTTTGGTGATGAACGACAAACATGAAATGTGACTAATGTCTACATGAGTGTTGTGCATATAGGAAACCTTATCTATCTTATGATGATCATTGATGGTTGCCTTGACAATTGATGACAATGACCGCAGGCATGGAGGCTTGTGAGCTTGATGGAGTCCAAGGGTTGATAGAGATGGATCAAATCTGAGGACAAGCTATGGATCAAGTGTTGGGAACACTTGTCTAGTTGTTAGGGCTTTGAGTCCATAGGAAAAATCGGACTACCAAGGGGGTCTAGGTCATTTCTCTTAGGTCATGTCTAGTCGGTGATGTGCATAGATGCTCGGTGAAATCACAGGCACCAGGTGACAGTGGAGAAGCCAAGGAGCTGTTGGAAGAAGCCGGAAAACAAAGTCAAGAGGAGACGAGGAGTTTCAACTTCTGCAAGTAAAGACCTGATAGAGAGGTCTTGGAGACCGGACGGTCCGGTGATCAGAGGGAAATTCTCTACAGAGAAGATGTTGGACGCGAGGAACTCTGTTGGCAAAGGAACCATAGAGACCGGACAGTCCGGTGTGCAGGCCGGACGGTCCGGTCAGTATGGAGAAGGTTCGGACAGAAGCGGAAGCATCGACAATGTCTTTGTTTGGGAGAAAGAAGAGAAAAGACTGGACAGTCCGGTGTGAAGACCGAACTGTACGGTCATTAGAGGAGGCAACAGAACACAGAGAAGAAGTTTCTATTGGGAGCCAGATTTATGAAGACAGGACGATCCGGTCTGTAGATCGGACTGTCCGGACAGTATGGAGGAAACAGCGGACAGAGAGCAACGGATCTGGAGGAGTCGACCAGTGGAGACTGGACTGTCCAGTCTGGGCAGTGACCGGATTGTTCGATCAGTATGTCCAGAGAGGTTGTTTTATGGAACAACGGCTAGTTTGAGGTTGGAAGCCTATATAAACTCATTGCTGGGGTCTTGGAGACTGCCTTTGGATATTGGGATTGCTGGGAGCATCTATTGGGAGCCAAAAGGCCAGAGAGGAGCACTAGGAGAGGATATTAGATATCTTGAGAGTGCTAGTGGAGAGTAACTTGCGCATTGATGCACATCTAAGGCTAGGGTGTCCTTGAGGGTGTGATTTAGGTTGTTACTCTTGGTCTATGGTGAGACCTAGACCGGTTAGGTGTCGCTGATCGAGCCTATTATGATTAGTTGTGAAGGCCGTCACACGTTTGTACACGGTTTGAGCCCGCCGGTGAAAGGGGCATCGCTAGTAAGCACCCGTGTCAGCTCTGGGAGTCTGGCAAGTTCTCGAGGGAGGTGAGCTTGTGCTTTGTGCAGCGGTGATGCACACCGTGTCTTCACTCTAGGAGTGATTGCGGGCTCGTGGGTGAGAACTCCACTTGGTGGCGGGAGGGACCGGGACTCCGGCGGGAGTGGTCCAACGAGGAGTAAGGGAAGGCACCATCCTTCCGTGACCTTGGGAAAAAATCATGAGCCATATCTTACTCTACTCCTTACTATAATGCTTTACTTTCCGCATTTACATACCGTACTATTCATTCTTGTATGCTTACCTTGCTCTAGTTGACTATCTTGTAGACTTGCATGAATAGGCTTCTTTACTTGCTAGTAGTGCTTAGCTTTCATACTTGATCACTAGCATGTATAGGAGTTGCTTTGGCCTGATTGATCACCCTAGTATGTATTGTGCTACTCATGCTTGTATGCCTTCTATATGCTTGTTGATCTAGTAGCTTTGCTGATAGGTGACAAAGGGGAAGAAGGAACATGAAGATCCAAAAGCCAAGTCTAGATTGATAACACAAAGGGTGAGAAGAACATGAAGACCTGAAAGCCAAGTCGAGAAGAACATGAAGATCAAAAGAAGATAAACAAAAGAAGATAAATATGGAGAACATGAAGGAAGAACATGAAGATCAAAAGAAGATGAACAAAAGAAGATGAATATGGAGAATATGAAGATGATCAAGACAATGGTGCATGTTCACTTGGAGTACATATGATGATCATGACAAGATGAACATCTACACCAACATGGAGAAGAACAACAATGGTGCATGCCTACAACAATAATGAACATCTACACCGACATGAACATCTACGTCCATGGTGCATGTCTATTCAACAAGATCGACTACCACGACACCATGACGGGCACAAAATTCAACTCAAGCTCAATATCTAGTGCGCTACGTATTTGGGTAGTTCTCCCTCAACACCAAGCACATTCCAAGGGGGAGACTACTTCCAAGGTAAGAAAACCTATCTTTTCTCTTAGTTCCTTGTTTTCGTTCGAGTCTTTTGTTCCTTCCTTCTTATTCTTTCGGGACTCGTTCATTTTGGATCATCATAAGTAGTGGTTGTCATCCATCACCAAAAAGGGGGAGATTGTAAGGTTCATGACCATTGAGGTCACCCCAAGGTATGATTGTTTTGGTGATGAACGACAAACATGAAATGTGACTAATGTCTACATGAGTGTTGTGCATATAGGAAACCTTATCTATCTTATGATGATCATTGATGGTTGCCTTGACAATTGATGACAATGACCGCAGGCATGGAGGCTTGTGAGCTTGATGGAGTCCAAGGGTTGATAGAGATGGATCAAATCTGAGGACAAGCTATGGATCAAGTGTTGGGAACACTTGTCTAGTTGTTAGGGCTTTGAGTCCATAGGAAAAATCGGACTACCAAGGGGGTCTAGGTCATTTCTCTTAGGTCATGTCTAGTCGGTGATGTGCATAGATGCTCGGTGAAATCACAGGCACCAGGTGACAGTGGAGAAGCCAAGGAGCTGTTGGAAGAAGCCGGAAAACAAAGTCAAGAGGAGACGAGGAGTTTCAACTTCTGCAAGTAAAGACCTGATAGAGAGGTCTTGGAGACCGGACGGTCCGGTGATCAGAGGGAAATTCTCTACAGAGAAGATGTTGGACGCGAGGAACTCTGTTGGCAAAGGAACCATAGAGACCGGACAGTCCGGTGTGCAGGCCGGACGGTCCGGTCAGTATGGAGAAGGTTCGGACAGAAGCGGAAGCATCGACAATGTCTTTGTTTGGGAGAAAGAAGAGAAAAGACTGGACAGTCCGGTGTGAAGACCGAACTGTACGGTCATTAGAGGAGGCAACAGAACACAGAGAAGAAGTTTCTGTTGGGAGCCAGATTTATGAAGACAGGACGATCCGGTCTGTAGATCGGACTGTCCGGACAGTATGGAGGAAACAGCGGACAGAGAGCAACGGATCTGGAGGAGTCGACCAGTGGAGACTGGACTGTCCAGTCTGGGCAGTGACCGGATTGTTCGATCAGTATGTCCAGAGAGGTTGTTTTATGGAACAACGGCTAGTTTGAGGTTGGAAGCCTATATAAACTCATTGCTGGGGTCTTGGAGACTGCCTTTGGATATTGGGATTGCTGGGAGCATCTATTGGGAGCCAAAAGGCCAGAGAGGAGCACTAGGAGAGGATATTAGATATCTTGAGAGTGCTAGTGGAGAGTAACTTGCGCATTGATGCACATCTAAGGCTAGGGTGTCCTTGAGGGTGTGATTTAGGTTGTTACTCTTGGTCTATGGTGAGACCTAGACCGGTTAGGTGTCGCTGATCGAGCCTATTATGATTAGTTGTGAAGGCCGTCACACGTTTGTACACGGTTTGAGCCCGCCGGTGAAAGGGGCATCGCTAGTAAGCACCCGTGTCGGCTCTGGGAGTCTGGCAAGTTCTCGAGGGAGGTGAGCTTGTGCTTTGTGCAGCGGTGATGCACACCGTGTCTTCACTCTAGGACTGATTGCGGGCTCGTGGGTGAGAACTCCACTTGGTGGCGGGAGGGACCGGGACTCCGGCGGGAGTGGTCCAACGAGGAGTAAGGGAAGGCACCATCCTTCCGTGACCTTGGGAAAAAATCATGAGCCATATCTTACTCTACTCCTTACTATAATGCTTTACTTTCCGCATTTACATACCGTACTATTCATTCTTGTATGCTTACCTTGCTCTAGTTGACTATCTTGTAGACTTGCATGAATAGGCTTCTTTACTTGCTAGTAGTGCTTAGCTTTCATACTTGATCACTAGCATGTATAGGAGTTGCTTTGGCCTGATTGATCACCCTAGTATGTATTGTGCTACTCATGCTTGTATGCCTTCTATATGCTTGTTGATCTAGTAGCTTTGCTGATAGGTGACAAAGGGGAAGAAGGAACATGAAGATCCAAAAGCCAAGTCTAGATTGATAACACAAAGGGTGAGAAGAACATGAAGACCTGAAAGCCAAGTCGAGAAGAACATGAAGATCAAAAGAAGATAAACAAAAGAAGATAAATATGGAGAACATGAAGGAAGAACATGAAGATCAAAAGAAGATGAACAAAAGAAGATGAATATGGAGAATATGAAGATGATCAAGACAATGGTGCATGTTCACTTGGAGTACATATGATGATCATGACAAGATGAACATCTACACCAACATGGAGAAGAACAACAATGGTGCATGCCTACAACAATAATGAACATCTACACCGACATGAACATCTACGTCCATGGTGCATGTCTATTCAACAAGATCGACTACCACGACACCATGACGGGCACAAAATTCAACTCAAGCTCAATATCTAGTGCGCTACGTATTTGGGTAGTTCTCCCTCAACACCAAGCACATTCCAAGGGGGAGACTACTTCCAAGGTAAGAAAACCTATCTTTTCTCTTAGTTCCTTGTTTTCGTTCGAGTCTTTTGTTCCTTCCTTCTTATTCTTTCGGGACTCGTTCATTTTGGATCATCATAAGTAGTGGTTGTCATCCATCACCAAAAAGGGGGAGATTGTAAGGTTCATGACCATTGAGGTCACCCCAAGGTATGATTGTTTTGGTGATGAACGACAAACATGAAATGTGACTAATGTCTACATGAGTGTTGTGCATATAGGAAACCTTATCTATCTTATGATGATCATTGATGGTTGCCTTGACAATTGATGACAATGACCGCAGGCATGGAGGCTTGTGAGCTTGATGGAGTCCAAGGGTTGATAGAGATGGATCAAATCTGAGGACAAGCTATGGATCAAGTGTTGGGAACACTTGTCTAGTTGTTAGGGCTTTGAGTCCATAGGAAAAATCGGACTACCAAGGGGGTCTAGGTCATTTCTCTTAGGTCATGTCTAGTCGGTGATGTGCATAGATGCTCGGTGAAATCACAGGCACCAGGTGACAGTGGAGAAGCCAAGGAGCTGTTGGAAGAAGCCGGAAAACAAAGTAGAGAGGAGACGAGGAGTTTCAACTTCTGCAAGTAAAGACCTGATAGAGAGGTCTTGGAGACCGGACGGTCCGGTGATCAGAGGGAAATTCTCTACAGAGAAGATGTTGGACGCGAGGAACTCTGTTGGCCAAGGAACCATAGAGACCGGACAGTCCGGTGTACAGGCCGGACGGTCCGGTCAGTATGGAGAAGGTTCGGACAGAAGCGGAAGCATCAACAATGTCTTTGTTTGGAGAAAGAAGAGAAAAGACTGGACAGTCCGGTGTGAAGACCGAACTGTACGGTCATTAGAGGAGGCAACAGAACACAGAGAAGAAGTTTCTGTTGGGAGCCAGATTTATGAAGACAGGACGGTCCGGTCTGTAGATCGGACTGTCCGGACAGTATGGAGGAAACAGCGGACAGAGAGCAACGGATCTGGAGGAGTCGACCAGTGGAGACTGGACTGTCCAGTCTGGGCAGTGACCGGATTGTTCGATCAGTATGTCCAGAGAGGTTGTTTTATGGAACAACGGCTAGTTTGAGGTTGGAAGCCTATATAAACTCATTGCTGGGATCTTGGAGACTGCCTTTGGATATTGGGATTGCTGGGAGCATCTATTGGGAGCCAAAAGGCCAAGAGAGGAGCACTAGGAGAGGATATTAGATATCTTGAGAGTGCTAGTGGAGAGTAACTTGAGCATTGATGCACATCTAAGACTAGGGTGTCCTTGAAGGTGTGATTTAGGTTGTTACTCTTGGTCTATGGTGAGACCTAGACCGGTTAGGTGTCGCTGATCGAGCCTATCGTGATTGGTTGTTAAGGCCGTCACACGTTTATACACGGTTTGAGCCCGCCGGTGAAAGGGGCATCGCTAGTGAGCGCCTGTGTAGGCTCGGGGAGTCCGACAAGTTCTCGAGGGAGGCGATCTTATGCTTTGTGCAGTGGTGACGCACACTGTGTCTTCACTCTAGGAGTGATTGCGGGCTCGTGGGCGATAACTCCACTTGGTGGCGGGAGGGACCGGGACTCCAGCGGGAGTGGCCCAACGAGGAGTAGGGGAAGGCGCCATCCTTCTGAAGCCAACCCATAAGGGTCCCTCAACAGGTAGATTTGAACCCGAAGCTATCTTACCTTTGGACTCTACTATTGAGACCACTCGTAAGGTAGGAGAAATCCTACCTCTAGGGTTCCCAGTTAAATTCGAGGAAGGCTACATGATGATCTTGGAAACATCTCGAATAACTTCTAGTGGAAGAAGCCTATGACACCCAATTCACCTCCTAAACCATTCCAAGAAGAAACTCTACAGGAGGCCATGAACAAGGAGTGAATGAAGGAAGAAGGGCACTCTTCAAGGGATCCCACCGTAGGAGCCAATGCCATCCCCGAGTATATAGCTTGGCCACTTTTGGATGATATACCTCTTAAGCCAAATGACACAGTGCTGAAGGATGCCTTGGGAGTAACCTTTCCATGTCGGGGGATCGGAAGGGCTGTACTAGTCGAGTTGGACAAAGTTGAAGATCGCCTAGACCTCCATGTATTCCCTAACATTGACTTTGAACTTCTCATAGGCTTCCCACTAGAAATCCTTCACCGCAAAGGTGCATCTCAAGGGCGCCTAAATTAAAAGCTTAGGAAAATCACTTTTGCCACTAATGCCTATTGCTTAGAAAATCCTATAGTGAGGCCTCGTCTCAAGCGCTCCTCGCTTGAGGAGGTGATGTATGTTTCCCAATGAGCATCACCGAGGTTTGTTCTTTATGAAGACGCGAAGCATTGCATCCAAGGAGGAGACAATTTGGGAGAAACTCTTAATCCTTTTGAAACCAAACTGTCATCCTTCTTGCCTAAGCCTTTTTCCTTGGTCCTCAATACTCCATTCTTTATGGTGATCAAGAATCAACCATAAGCTTTATTGATAAAATTCTTGAGGAGGAGAACCTTTGGGCCATTGGATTGCTTGAGGAGTTGGCTTTAGAAGAAAATAATTCAACTAATGAGCATGGAAGCTTCTTCCTTAATCAACCAAAAGATACATGCTTATCCAACAAAACTCTAGATTTGATTGCTCCTTCTACTAAAAGCACATACGAGGACTACAACCACCTTACAACTCTCATTAGTAAAACATTTAGAAGAATGGTTGTAGATGTTTTTGCTTATCATAAATTTTACAAATCTCATAGTTGCATTTTGGAACTAACCTTGCAGCTAAGACTTCATTGATACATCAACAATTGGTGGTAAGATGGGAACTACATCGCCAATGATAGCTGTAGCATAAAGTCCCCATAGTCTAGCTTCTGACTATAAATAAAGCACTACCGGGAGATGGCCTGGATTATGATTTATCTTCTTCCCTTATTAAATATTTTCAAGCACATGTTTTTAGGATATATTTGCCTTTGGATATTTGTGGTTACTAACCCTTTTAGGTGAGGATTGAAAAGAACGAGGGTCACACTATGCCTGAGAACATGTGAGCTGCATCAACTTGACACCTTGGTATTTTTGGCAATGGAACCTATTATGAGAAGGCTGCGACACTGCACACTTGATTTATTGTGTCTGAGTGATACAAAAATCTAAATATGGGGGAGTTCTATAAGTATCGTGTATTAAGGTCTCTTCATGTCAACTTATCTCTCGGATTAGAATTGTTGTTAGTTCTTGCATTCATGCCTTTCTTTAAAAAAAATGAAAGACACTTTAGTTTATTTCCTTTCAATTTAATCTTGTAGTGCACCATAAAAAATATAATAAATAAAATAAATTACTCAATAATAAAAGTGTGATTCTACAGGGCCCATAGAGTCGGTAGAGTCCGTTTTCCTTTTAACACTTTTGTTTGTTTTTCTTATGTCAAACAAAAGTGCAGGCAAGCAAACATGTGTGGGAGATCCTTAGGTTTCCCGACTCGCAACAAAGGACCTCAGTGACCAACATATAATAAACAACACTGCCCGAGCACCACACCATACGGTGACCAAGCTAGATGCCAGGATGATTCAGCTGAACCCTCTAGGTCAATTGAACCCACCTTGGCCCCCCTAAGCCTCATCATCTACTAAAGTGAAGGTTTGCGCGTCTTATCCCTCTGTCTCCCTATTTCGTGCATTGATTTAATGTTCCTAGTACAAATTGATAAAATCTAAAACTTGAAAATTAAAATCAACCTTGATAACCTCACATTTTTTCAAAGCTTTCCATGGTTGGCTTGCATGCTCTTTATTCCTTGCTCATATGCCAATACTAGTGGACTATATTCATAGGGACCGCATGTTACCTAGGTAGTTGGTTAGTGTGATATGGTTTGATGAAGTGATTCTTTCTCTATACTGTATAAAGTGCTTGGGAATTTTTTAAAAAAATTAAAATTTATAAGCTTACTCCTCAAAGATTACATAAACCCCACCCAAGCCATATGATAGATTCATTTGATAAACCTTATGCATATGTTGCTTGTGTCTTCATTGAACCTTGTTAAATTGTCGTGACCCTAGTGAGATGCTAGTTATGTATTGTTGATCAAGTTCATGTGCACATTCCCTTGATATGTTAATCTTCTATATTGGAAGTTAGCATAACCATCATCAATCCATCCACCAAGAGAAATACTCCATGATTATCTTGTTGTGCTTCTCTCTCGATTCCTCTCATAGAAGGCATCGCTATAAAAAATGCTCTCAATCCATGAACATAAAAAAAATAGAAAAAAAAGAAGAAGAAAAATAGCCATGTCCAATATTGTTTTTAAGGAAAGAGAGAGTCTGCACATAAAGGAGTATTCATCCACGTCTATCATCCACCTCCTTCCATATGCTACTCTTTCACTCCGAAAGATAGCATCACACATATCCATCACCCACGAGCCCGCAATCACTCCTAGAGTGAAGACACGGTGTGCGTCACCGCTGCACAAAGCACAAGCTCACCTCCCTCGAGAACTTGCCGGACTCCCTAAGCCGACACGAGCGCTCACTAGCGATGCCCCTTTCAACGGCGGGCTCAATCCGTGTACAAACGTGTGACGACCTTCACAACCGATCACGATAGGCTCGATCACCGACAACTAACCGGTCTAGGTCTCACCATAGACCAAGAGTAACAATCTAGATCACACCCTCAAGGATACCCTAGCCTTAGATGTGCAAGATGCTCAAGTTAGTCTCACTAGCACTCTCAAGATATGCAATATCTCCTCCTAGTGCTCTCCTCTTTTCCTCTTGGACCTTACCAAATGCTCTCAGGTATTCCACTGGCCAAGGGTTGTCTTCAAGACCCCAGCAACGAAGTTATATAGGCTCCCAACCTCAAACTAGCCGTTGCTTCACAAAATTGTCTTTCTGTACATCCAGACTAGACTGTCCAGTCACTGCCTGATCGGACCGTCTGGTCACTCTGATAACGGTTTCCAGTACCATTGGCTTCTCTGTCCAGGTAATTTCTTTGAACTGACCGGACTGTCCGGGCACTGGACCGGACCGTCCGGTCCACTTTCTCTCTCCATTCCAGGAGCCTCCGCGAAATGCACCCTCTCTGCCATTCCTGCACTCGTACTGACCGGACCGTCCGGTCTATATAGAGTCTCCTGCTGATAAACTTCCTGCTCCTCGTGCTAAGTCATGGACAACTCCACATAGTGACCGTACAGTTTGGTCACACTGACCCCTATGTCCGATCTCTATGTCCACAAGCTGAAACTTGTCGTCCTCGCTTGACTTTGTTTTCCAGCTTCTCCAAACAGCTCCTTGGCTTCTCCAATATCACCTAGTGCCTGTGATTTCACTGAGCAATCTTGCACATCATCGACTAGACATGACCTAAGAGAATGACCTAGACCCTCTTTATAGTCCGGTATTTCCAATGGACTCAAAGCCCTAACAACTACTCAAGTGTTCCAAACACTTGCATCATAGCTTGTTCTCCGCTCTGATCCATCTCCATCAACCCTTGGGCTCCATCAAGTTCACAAGCCTCCATGCTTGTGGTCATTATCATCCATCACCAAGGCAACCATCATCTATATGATTTATAATAGAGTCAGGAGATAATTCCTACATAGACAACACTCGTGTAGATATTAGACCACAATTTCATAGATGTCATCTATCACCAAAACATCCATACCTCAGGGATCCAATCATCAATGGTCATGAAGCTTACAATCTTCCCCTTTTTGGTAATTGATGACAACCACTACTTAATCGAAAACTTCAATGAATAAACAACCGGGCTAAACAAGCTACACAAAGATCGAAAGGAACCATAACAACATATGAGAGAAACGCATAAGGTCCTACTCAATCAAGCATCATCTAGAGATATAAGGAAAAGAGTGAAGAGCAAACTCTAGAAAAAAATGCATGTATGTCATGGCAATATATTGAATAAAAGCATAAGGACATGCAATGCAAGGCATGAATGATGAGATGCAACAAGTTAGCCTGACAAAGCATAGGAGAACAAGCACTCATCATCATGATATCATACACATGCATACAAGATAATTAATAAATACAAGCACTGCTTATGAACAGGAAATAAACCAAGTGAGATCAAAATGAGTCAAACACCAGCGAATGAAATCCATGACTTATCACAATCCATGAACATCGAATAACTCCTTAAAAAGAAGAACCAAATGATCTATCTCCCAAAACCTCGTAGCTCCCCCTAGATACAAGCTACTTTCGATCACAACAATATCACACTCTCACTCCCCCTAGACCTAGTATCTTATCCCCCTTTGGTAACAAGCACCAAAAAGTGGAAAGATAAACATCTAAGCGCTCGTGGTCGAAGGAAGTGGTGCAGCGACGTCCTCTATAGGCTCTGCTCCGAGCTGCTCCTGAGGTGGATCCTGCTGTGCTCCTTGAGCCTGTGCCGCCTGAGCATCCAGCTGCTCAAAGAATCTAAGGTCTACAGGTGACTCAGACCCACTGTCCTGTGCTACTGGAGTGACCGTGGCAGTCTCCTGAGCTGAAGTCTGGAGAAGTAAGAGGTCTACCACGTCCTGCTGAGAGAAGCCTAAACAGACAAGATCCTCTGCTGCCTGAGGAATAAGAGTGGTAACAGTGGCAGTAAGAGGTGGAGCTGAAGCTATAGCTGTCTCTAGGGTGGTCTGGGAGTCTGCACGAGTAGTGTGCACGATGTCTGAGAATAGACTCCTGACCGGTACGTGCTGTGAGCTGGAGGGTCCTGCCATCTGCAAGGTCGAAGAGTGTGACGATGAGACAAACAACGTAGACATAGAGAAAGCTGACACAAGGAAGAGCTATGCGGAAGAGAAAATCTGTATTGCTCCCCCTGTAGGTAAAACCCTTGAGATAGACATCCCACTGGACTGAGCTATCATCAAAGCCGTGAAGGGTCCTGACTGAGTCGGCAGTTGCTGGTACGAAGGGAATACTGAAGGTCCTGGCTGCTGACCGGCCTGCCTCTGGGTCAACTCCGTCATCTGAGTCATCAGGGTTGTTAGTAGTGCAGACTGCTGCCTCTGAATCTCTGCCTGGCTCCTGATGACCTCCATCATCTGACGTCTATCCTCTAAGACACTCTGAATAAACTCTTCTAGCCGTCCTGCAAGTGCTGTCACCATGACAGTGTCCTCAGACTGTGAACCTATCGGCTGGGGTGGTGCCCCTGTACTAGCTGACTCGGGAATCACCGTCTCTGGCTGAGCTGCTTGCTCGTGATGTACCGGTGACTCCTGCTCCTCCTCTCCTGTGTGCTGGCTGGAGGTAGACTATGATCTCCTAGGGACTCTAGGTAAGTAGCTGGTTGTCACCTCAGGGAAAGCCTCGTACTGCTCCTCCGTCACTAGGCCCATCCTCCTCAAGAGATAACAGATATATGGACCATAGACCAAGTGACGTCCTCCAATCCTCTCAGAAATGACCTCCTCCATCTCTCCAATGAGAAGATCTATCAAGTCGAAGGTCTGCCTCCTCAAGATGGCTGCTACGGCCCACTGGTGTAAGAGCGTGAACTTCTCTCTGTAGCCAGACCTGGGTATGATAGTCCTGGTGACTATCGCTCTCACCACCTTGGCCTCTGCAGCGAGTCTTGCAGGGCCTCTCTCAAATCCTGGGGTGTGCGGAGGTGGGAAAGCAATCAACACTAGGTCATCTGAAGGCAGCTTCCCTCCCTGAGGTCTGCGGGGTGGCTCCAGTGTACCTTAGGCACTCCTGTAAAGCTGGAAGTCTGAAGTCAGGAGTCCTAGGTGGGAGATCAGGTCCTCCCTAGTGACACGGTGTGGCTGCCCTTTGAACATGAACCAGATCTCTAAGCGGTCTTTGGCAACCCACAGCGTCACATAAAACTCGAGGACCACGTCCTCTCTGAACCTGTATGGAGCAGTAACTAGCTCTGGTAGCCCTGGCAAGTACGTGAAGTACTGCTCCATCTCTGTGCTGGTGGCCCTCCTCATGGCCTCGTAAGTCATGTACTGCTGTGGCACAAAGACTCTGTCCTTGCCCCTCAGGCTAAGGTAACATCTCAACCCCTCTCCAATCCTCCTCTGGAGGGGTGTCCAGTACCTCTCTCCAGCAGTGGGGTCTCTAGGGACTGGAACCCACTGCTCGAAAGGCACCAAGCAGAGTACCTTAAGGTCCTTTGTATGGACGTTAACTATATCTGGCTCTCTAGCTGCCTATACCTGTCTCTGCAGCCTCCTAGTGCACACTGCATAGGTGCACCTCGGGTCTCCTGCCCGGTGAGCTGTCCTCTGGGGTACAATCTACTCAGCCTCCTGGTCGGTCTCCTCAGTCTCCTCCTCAACTAGCTTCTCAGACTCAGACTCTGAGGTCTCCTCCTTTGTGGTCTCCTCCTCTGACTCCTCCTGCTGCTGCCTGGAGGATCCCTGCTTTGTAGTTCATGATGATCTCCCCTGACAGGAAAACAGAGTACGCTACGGCCACGGTAGTGGTACAACTCCAACGGCCAGAGGTGCAGTCCTCTGCCTGGTGCTCCTCCTCAAACTCTGGTCCTCAGCTGGCTGGCTGATCCTCTGATGTGAGCCAGGTGTCCTACGTGACTGCTCCATGGCATCCAAGTGTTGAGCCAACCTTCGGGCTCTCTTTGACTCTGGGTCTAGCCTCGATCTCTTCTTGCTCTTGGGCTTCTCAGGCATCTTCCCCTTGCCCTTATCCTGTCCTGACCCTGTCATCTCTGCTAACTGCTCTGCTGTCACTACACGCACATAGGTGTAGATGGGATAAGCATGGAAACCTAATACTCCTATAAGCAAAGCATCGCTAGGAAAGAATGCACAACAGAAATCCTAGCACTGAGTAAAGGACATGATCACTAGACAATTATGCAAAGTAACAATAATGATCATCGACTATATGTGACTCGTGTGAGTCATCTAGTCTACAGTCAAATAATAGGCAATTAATCTAACTACAGACTAAACAGGAGACAAACCCTAGAATTGCAATTAACAGATAATCAATGGAACTAATTGCATCTAGGTTGAGCCAACTAATTAATTAATGCAACTAAAAGATGGGAAATTTATTTAATTGCATCAATTAACTAAGTTGCTCACTAAATAGGGCATATATCGATGAATTGGGAGAAATAGCATGATACCCTGGGGGATGTCGATACACCGAGACCAATGAACACACTGGAACGCGCTCCAAACATCGGAAAAATTAGCACTTGGGTTTTTTTCGGCTAAGGAGAGCGAGAAAGGGCGGGAGACAATCGGTGGAGCTCGGCTTTGGGGTGTGCGCGCACTGGTGCGGGGGCGACAGCGCTGGCTCAGTGCACGGTGGCGGCTCTAGAGGCGCGCGGGTGCGGCGGCGGCTCTGTGCGCACGAGCGGAGGCGGTGTCTTGCGGCGGCGCGCGGTGGTGAGGCGACGTAGGCGTGGTGCAGGCGAGCGGCAGTCCGCGAGCTGCGGTGGCACGGTTGCTCGGGTCGACGACGACAAAGGTCGACGCATCAGGAGCAGAGGCGGTGAAGTCCGGGCGTGCTCTCGGCTTGGAGGACCGAACAAGGAACCGACCAAATTGGTCTGACACTTCTTGACCTAGGTCAAAAACTCGAAAGAACGGCCGTGATTCAATCAAGGAAGGATCAACGGCTCAGATCTGGAGATGCTTCGCACGATCAACCGAACTGACCGGATGGTATGGTCTCTACACTGGACTGTCCGGTCAGGTTGAGGTCTGCTGGCCTTCTGCAGACTGGACTGTACGGTCTCTAGGTCCGTTCTGTCCGGTCTCTAGGACCAGACTCCCCCTAGGCAGTGTGTCCAGTGCCACTGACCAGACTGTACGATCAAATGACCGGACCATACGGTCACTTCCAGAAACTTGCTGAGTCAAAGAAATTCTCCAAATCCCAAGTGCCCTCGCTGAACACACAAATAAACACCGCACCTGAAATTTAGAGGGAACTCTCAAACACTCATTTTTAAATAGTGGCACTTTATGGCCTCATAGTTTTCGCAAATGCCAAATAAAAGATCAAGCAAATAAGAACCAAGGCAAATAAGAACCAAAAGGGTATGTATGAGCCTTAGTCCATGAACCACGTGAGTAGAGTTAACCTCGGAGTTCATAAGATCTTGCTCAATGGGCATGAAGCACAATTCTTTCCTTTGGTCACACTTATGGAGATGTAATCTCATATAGAACATGAGGCACAAATATCTCCAAATGTGACAAGCCTCCTTTGTGTTTCCTATATGATGCATGCAATAATCATTTTACATATGCAATGAAACTAAACATGCCATGTGAATGCAAGCAATATTAAAAACAAGACACAAAGGAAACTTAACAATGTCAAGTTTGAACCCCTCCCAAGCTTACTCACTATAAGCCATGCCCTTGCCTTGAGAGAAGTCAAACCACTATCTCAAGCACTCCTCCTTGCTTATAGCTATCTTGGATGGGTTAGACATTGACTAATTTTTATGTGTTTTTCTTTTAGTTATTTATACATGCATGGGTGCAAAGCATACTAGTCACACAGGAGTCCTAATTACCATGTAATGCAAGAGAAAGGAAAACACACTACGACTACCAAGAACAAACACGGTTACCTCCCTCATTAGTAGATAGGTTGTTGAGGTCCATGTCACTTGTGGTGGATTTTACATGATCTTCATGAAAGCACTCGGTCCACCACCACCACCATCTAGGTCTTGTTCTTGGGCACCCACTTGTACGTAGCCGATCTCTCAAGATCAACAATGCACTTAGGCACCCATATGCTCTTGACCTTCCTTTTCTTGTTTGGTGGTCCCAAGGCTTGTTCCTAAAAAGCTTGAAATGTGTGTTCTCATGGAACAAGTTAGCGTTAGGTAAAACAATGGAACTTCTCACCATGGGACAATCCTTAGTAACGTGGCCATCCTTGCAACACCTCTCGCAATAGTAGTCATCGGCGAGAATGGGTTTGATCCATGTGGGGATGGAATCACTCGTCCCTGTAATGTTGATGGCGGCAGGATATGAGCCAAGTCCCCGGTGGGAGACATTGTTCACAAGGTTCCTCCCATGAATCTCCTTGTGGAAGGCTCTACCACGTGTGAGCCTTTCAAAGGCATCCATCACCATCTTCCTCTCTTCCTTAAGCTTGTGATACTCCTCTAAAACAAATGGCTCAAGAGAAGAAACCTTGACTGAGGTGGTTAGTTCATCACACATAGTAGAAGCATCACTCTTTGATGAACTAGAGGAGGGAGAGGCAAGGTTCTCAATGTCGATGGCCTCATAAGTGATCTTGAGGGCCTTGTACTTATCATGAAGGTCTACATGATCACCCTTGAGTTTGTCATAACTCTTGTTTAGGGCCTCATGAGATGTGACAAGGTCTTTGAGCTCACTCTCAAGCTCACCAACACGGTCCTTACCCAACTTACACTCTTTTCTTACCACATCCAACATTTTGGATTTCTTTATGGCGATGTCGCGGGCTTGCTCAAGCATACTCCACAACTCGGCACACATGTGCTCCTCCTCATCACTATCATCACTGCTCTCATTCTCACTCTCCCCATGTTGGCTCATGGCCATGAGGCACGTGGGAGGTGGAGGAAGAGCTCGTGGAGATGTGATCTTGATCATGGCTAGACCGGCCACTTCTTCATCACTTGAGGAGGCGGACTCATCACTTGAGTTGTCGCTTGTCCACTCTCCAACAAGTGCCTTACGAGAGAAATTCTTTTTATAGTCTTGAGCTTTGCCTTTGCCTTTGCTCTTGTCCTTGTTGAAGTATCTCTTCTTGTTGTGCTTCGCCTTAGGATCTTCTTCTTCTTCTTCACTTGAATCTTGTGACTTGAATGTTTCTTTCTTGGGCTTTGGGCACTCTCGAACAAAGTGATTCTTTGAGCCTCAATTAAAGCACTTGTCTCTTGACTTGGAAGCAAACTTGTTCTTAAAGTTCTTCATCTTCTTCATGAGAAGAGCCAAGTCCTCGGTCAAGTCACCCTCATCATCATCTTCTTCATCATCTTCCTCAATGATCACCTTCTTCTTGTTCTTCTTGCTCTTGCTAGATTCTTGCTTGTCAGCCGGTAGAGCAAGATTGGATGTTTGAGGATCATCCAGCCCCAATTTATAGCTCTCGAAGGTGGTGATCTTACCATGTACATCCTTCATGGTCTTGATCTTGAGGTCACCTTGCAAGATGAAGGTGATGATGGACTCATACTTCGGGTCCTTGAATAGCCTCAAAAATCTTCTTATCACCTCAATGAGCTTCATCTTGAAATCATCCCCAAGTGCATTGATCTCCTCCACTAGTACATGAAAACAAGAATGAAAAGAGTTAGCTCTCTTATGTGACAATCTAGTGAAGTTATCATACTTGTTCTTCAGCACATAGTATCTTTCCTCTTTGACATCATTGGTACCCTCAGAGAGCCCCTGAATCTCAGTCCAGATACCATGTGTTGAGAAACTAGCATCTAGCTGAACGAAAACATCTTTAGAGATGCAAGCAAACAAAGCATTCTTGGCCTTAGCATTACACTTAATGTAGTCAGGCTCAAGTAGGTTCGTATCCGCATCGGACTCGTGAGTGACCGTCCATATCTCTGGATCAAGGGACTGAAGGTAGGCTTGCATGCGAGCCTTCCAATAAGAATAGTACTCACCATTGAATATGGGAACACTCCCTGCTAGTCCCGGCATTCTTACTCAAGGCGGTGAAGCCTCAAAGATAAGCACTTCGCTCTGATACCACTTGTAAGGACCGAAGGCGTACCGAGGGGGGGGGGGGGTGAATTGGTAAGCCACTCACGAATCCAATTACTTCAAATTCCACTACTTGAGTCTAACACGATAAGCAACCTAAAAAATTCTAGTAGGCCAAGACCCTACACATGCTAGTGTTCATGATATGATAAAGTGTGGAAGCCAATCACACTAGCCTATGCAAGCCACAAGTCACCCTACTCACTAGAGCACACAATTGCGGAATAGTAAAGAGAGGGTCAAGGAATGCTCATGATTTTATCCTAAGGTCTCGGAAGGATGGCGCCTTCCCCTAATCCTTGTTGGACCACTCCCGCTAGAGTCCCGGTCCCTCCCGCCACCAAGTGGAGTTCTCGCCCATGAGCCCGCAATCACTCCTAGAGTGAAGACATGGTGTGCGTCACCGCTGCACAAAGCACAAGCTCGCCTCCCTCGAGAACTTGCCGAACTCTCCGAGCCGACACGGGCGCTCACTAGCGATGCCCCTTTCAACAGCGGGCTCAAACCATGTACAAATGTGTGACGACCTTCACAACCGATCATGATAGGCTCAATCACCGACACCTAACTGGTCTAGGTCTCACTATAGGCTAAGAGTAACAATCTAGATCACACCCTCAAGGACACCCTAGCCTTAGATGTGCAAGTTGCTCAAGTTACTCTCACTAGCACTCTCAAGATATGCAATATCTCCTCCTAGTGCTCTCCTCTTTTCCTCTTGGACCTTACCAAATACTCTTAGGTATTCCACTGGCCAAGGGTTGTCTCCAAGACCCCAGCAACGAAGTTATATAGACTCCCAACCTCAAACTAGCCGTTGCTCCACAAAATTGCCTTTCTAGACATCCAGACTAGACTGTCCGGTCACTGCCTAACCGGACCGTCTGATCACTCTGGTAATGGTTTCCAGAACGATTGGCTTCTCTGTCCAGGCAATTTCTCTGAACTGACCGGACTGTCCGGTCACTGGATCGGACCGTCCGGTCCACTTTCTCTCTCCATTCCAGGAGCCTCCATGAAATGCACCCTCTCTGCCGTTCCTGCACTCGTACTGACCGGACCATATGGTCAGTAGACCGGACCATCCGGTCTGTACGGAGTCTCCTGCTGACAGACTTTCTTCTTCTCGTGCTAAGTCCTAGACAACTTCATATAGTGACCGTACAGTCTGGTCTCCACTGACCCCTCTGTCCGGTCTTAATGTCCAGAAGCTGAAACTTGTCGTCCTCGCTTGACTTTGTTTCTCGGCTTCTCCAAACAGCTCCTTGGCTTCTCCACTATCACCTAGTGCCTGTGATTTAACCGAGCAACCTTACACATCACCGACTAGACATGACCTAAGAGAATGATCTAGACACCCTTGATAGTCTGGTTTCTCCTATGAACTCAAAGCCCTAACAACTACTCAAGTGTTCCAAATACTTGCACCATAGCTTATTCTCCGCTTTGATCCATCTCCATCAACCCTTAGACTCCATCAAGTTCACAAGCCTCTATGCTTGTGGTCATTGTCATTCATCGCCAAGGCAACCTTCATCCATATGATTTATAATAGTGTTAGGAGATGATTCCTACATAGACAACACTCATATAGATATTAGCCCACAATTTCATAGTTGTCATCTATCACCAAAACATTCATACCTCAGCGATCCAATCATCAATGGTCATGAAGCTTACAAGAGTATCATATGAGGAGTAAAGTTTTGTTTTACTTTTGAAAATTCTTTCAAAAACCCAAGTTACTTAGCACAATGAGCAGAGACGACCAGAATCTTTACTATTCTACTCGTCAACTGCCCAAGGTGATATGGTAGACACTTCAAAATCCATTGGTACAGGAATGACTAGCATCATACCATTTGGAAGTTTCGATCCACCTTAGTCCTTTTTCTTTACTCAAGGATGACCAAAAGCTAAGTGTGGGGGAGTTTGTTGACAGTCACTAAATACCTAAATTCGACCATCAATTATATGCAGAAAAGCAATAAAATGAACAACCAACAAGTGTTGGTAAATATTTGTTGCAGGTGATTATTCCATGAAATTAATAAAAAAATCCATGTCATTGAGGGAGAAAGCACACTTCCAACCAATTAGAGCGCATCACAAGATCCACAGGCCCATAGACAGAGCAAACCGACGTTCCATGGGACCTCACGGGGATAACCGACAAAGGGACCCACCGATCAGTGCCCCAGAGGAAGGGGGGGGGGGGTCGAAAGGATCCAACATAATGTTTGGCCGAACACCCCTGTTCGGTCGAACAGAGGGTGGGCCCCCTCATCCCCCACTTCCACGTGTCATCCATTACCGCCTTTCTAAGGTCGGTTGGCTTGGTTAGGGCAGCAGTTACTGCCTCAGGAACAACCTTTGGGTCCTATGTAAGGAGGGGAGTGCCTCCACTCTCCACACACTTCAAGAAGATTTAGTGCTTCTCTCAAAAGACTTTTGCACGGCCAAAGTGCTTAGAAAATATGGAGAGAGTGAGGGGAAGTCTGAAGGAGGAGTGCGCCAGTCCACCTCTTCTTCATGCTTGTACCTTGACGGATGCTTGCCATATTTAGTAAGTCTTCGTGATTCTTTTTTTGTTATTTAAGTTTCCTTTTTAAGTAAGTTTTATACATAGTTGCTTTGTTCACTTAGCACTTTATTTACTTAGAGATCTTAGTCTTATATCATCGCAGCAAAAGATTAAGAGAGTAATTGAAAGCATATATGTGTTGTGTAGGCCGTAGGTTACCTTTATTTATCGTGTAGTCCACGGATTGCTTGAGCTAGGTAGTAGATGGTGACAGCTCTATCTGTCCTTTGAAATCCTCCACGTCCAGCTACGCATTATGCTCTTGACTGGAATTATCCTGTGGATGCATGGGAAAACCAGATGCCTAATGCAAGCAACTTAGTAGTACTCTTACCTTGATTATGACCTTATAACCATTAGGAATGCTCTCTACCCAAAGCCAAAATTATCTTGGTGTCCTTGGTCAAATTAGAATAGAAAATTAGTCACACATGTTCCTTGTGGATTCGATACCTTAGAATACTGCTAGGTAAAAGCTACTTCGGTATCCGTATGCTTGCGGATTTAATCTGTTGTCATTAAAATACCCAACACACCGGATGCAACATCTTTTTTGACAACTTCGAATTCAGAGATCTTACCACCAAGAAGGTTGATGTTGTTGGCGAGGCCGACGATACGCATGGAGAAGTCATCGACAGTCTCACCATCCTTTGAACGTGATCTCAGAGAATTCCCTCTACGGTTTCTCTACATTGGATTCCCTCATGCGCTGTACTCCTACGCGCCGCGTCTTGATCGCCTCCCAGGCCGATTGAGCGGTGCGCTAGTTCGAGAGTGACGACAGCATCTCCAGTGGCACCGAATGCAGTAGGACTGCGAACATCAAGCGATCTTCACGGTTCTCCACTTCTTCTCCTTCCTCCGGCTCGACAGCATGTTAGATACCCTGTGCCTGCATGTTCACCCTCATCAACAGCGACCACTCATTGTAGTTAGCCCTGTTGAGCATCGGATATTGCACGGATGCAAAGCTCTCCTTGATGACCTGCTCCACCACCGTGCGGCGACAGTCATCACGGCGCCGGCCTCGAGTGGGCGGGGAACGTGCCGACAAGGGGGAGTCGTCGAACCAGTGTGGCTTGGCCCCCACGACACTGACATGATCCGGGAACGGAACACGACTCTAATACCAAATATCGGATGAGCTCTCGACAACGAGCGACAATGGCGAATCACGGCGAGCGAATGAAGAAAGAACGAGTGGATTTTTGTGCTGTGAAAATGCGACTCTTTATTTATTTATACTTGATTACAACTGAAAGCGAAACTGACTCGCAGGACTAGGTCGTGCCTCCCTGCATGCGCGCCACGCAGAAACGTGCCGCGCGAGACTCGCACACTATCACCACGACGTGAACTCGCACGCCTCTGGCCTACGGACTCGCTCAACACCAGATAAGCCGGAGCCGAGCAACACCTCTTAATAACTGAATTAAGTAAATGAGGTAGAACGCAAGTTTACATATCTAACAGAAGATGCAGTGCCGCAATGGCCACGGCTAGGAAGAGCGCATGGATGGCGCCATGGTCATCCTCAGGCTGTGGCTGGAGTCGCAGGATGGTTCGAAAGCCGGTCACACGATGCGGCGGCAGATGGTGACGCCGTCGGCGACGGTGAGCTGGCACACCTCGACGCGCCCGTCGGCGGCCAGGCTGGCATTCAGGTCCCGGACGGCGGCCGCGATGCGGTGGTCCTCCTCCGATATGGGCGCGTCGGGCGGCAGAACCACCGTGCCGAACCACAGCGTGTTGTCGTACACAAGGACGCCGCCGACGCGCACCAGCCGCAGCAGCTGCTCGTGGTACCGCCCGTAGCTGGTCTTGTCCGCGTCCACGAACGCCAAGTCGAACGCCCCTTGGTTGGCCTCGTCGGCGAGCAGCTCGTTGAGGCGCTCGTGCGCGAGGCCCGCACGGAAGTCCACCTTATGGGCCACGCCGGCCTTCTCGATGAACGGCCGGCCCAGCTCGTAGTACTCCGGGTTTGTGTCGATCGCCACCACCTTGCCGGCGTCGGGGAGGGCCAGCGCAGTGGCGAGAAGCGAGTAGCCCGTGTACACGCCCACCTCGATGGTGGTCTTGGCGCCGGTCAGCTTGATCAGCATCCGCAGCAGCTGCGCCTCGTCCGCCGGCGACGCCATGTCCCCCCTGCACGCAGCACGGCGTTTAATTAATTTAGAGCAAACTCTGAAATGGTCAGACTGCGAATCGCCGGAGAGTGCTTACATCTCGTGGTTGTCGGTGAGGATGCGGAGCTCGCGCATGCTCTCCGGCTCGTTCGGCAGCACCGTCGTCTCCAGAACATACTGCTCGGCCATAGATCGTCAGATATCAACGACGGTGCGTGCTACTACCATGTTCGATCGGCAACAAGAACCAGTGAAATCCAAGCGTTTTTTTATTGCCCTCTTACCTTGTACAGGGTTTTGCTTCTGAGCAGGGTCTTGTTGGTGCTGAAGATGTTGCTCTGCACGTTGGGCATGCTGCTGTCCCCGCCGGTCGCCATGGCTCAGTCGCTGACCTCCCCTGCTCTGTCTCTCTTTTTCTCCTTTTGGAGATCACCTTCCCTGCTCTGTATATTTGAGTTGGAAGTGACTGCAGCTTGCTCTCCTTTTATAAGCTGATGAAACGGTGTTACAACATCATTAGTAGGTGAAGAGCTGACGGGCACTACATCACGAATCTTTTTCGATGCAAATAATTTTATAGCATCTATCTAAGGATTTATTTTTCCTTTGGACTGAGGAGCGCACAGGAACTCCTCATCATTTTCTTAAGAGTGCATGAATCTCGATGCGTCATTCATTAACCAACTTGATGTACTAATTACTATTTTTTTTGTCCGGACAAACGTGACGTTTCATGAAAGTTCAGAGAACGAGTACGACGGGTGAACGGACGCTGAGGAGTATACAAGTACACAGATCATTTCTCTCAACGAAATCTCAAAGCAGTTCAGCGGCTCCCATGTTACACCAACCAATCGAGCCCTCCAAGCCCATCGGCTCGGCTTGCTCCAAGAGGCTCATAAGAAAAATCAAACTACGATTCGGTCGCTGCTGTTGGCATGGGCATCGTCGGTCGTCGCTGCTGCCACTAGCAGTAGCATCTTCTGCCAACGAACCAGTAGATATTCACATGGAGTCGATACTTGATAAATGACGTCAGCCGATAAGGGAGCAGGGATGGCTTGAGCAGCGGCGTCGACCGGCGCTCCCGTTGCCGCAAAGATGAAACAGAGCACAGCAGGCCAATGTCCAACCACGCCGACGAATTATACACCGGTCGACACACATGAGAGGGTTGGGGAGCAGAGCTCTACGAAAAACTTTCGGTACAAAAAAATATTGGAGATCACTGATAAACATAATATTTTGGAAACGTAGGTAATTTCGGCAAACAAAATAAATTATTTTTCAATTTTTTTACATGATTAGAAAAAAAATAGTCTTAAATCTATAAACTATCACAGTTACATATATAACCAAAGTTATTTTTATTAAATAATATAGCCAATGATAAAATTTTAATGATAAAAATTATATCGAACATATCATGTTTCAGATATTTTGGTGAAATTTTACCGAATTTTTTTTCCTAGACAGAGATGGGCAGATGGCCAAAATGGTAGCGTCGACCTTCGAACACGCTAGCCGTCGAAGTCGTAGGAGGAGAGTGAGGCTTGCTGGACACCATGGACTCCGCTGTTTGTTCGGTTTGGGCTCGATGGCTGAAACACGGGGCAGTGGGAACCGGAACCGCTGAGATGCTTTGAGATTTTGTACTACAGGACACGTGGCTTACATCCAAACAAGGCTGTAAACCAGTCAGTTTACAGGGCTGCTGCAGGGAAATTTTCTCCTGACATCCAATTTCTTTCTTTTTGTGGAAATCGTAGTTATCAGTTGATCGACGGAGAAGGAAGGAGCAGCAATGGTGGGTTAGGGCTGCTAGGGTTGTTTGGAGACGACATTTTCTGCTGCCGGATTTAGAAAAGGAACCTGGTCAGGCAAACCAGCCCAAGGGTGGTGGAGAGTTGGCGGAGGCGGAGGCAACGGGGGCGTCGCCTCGCGGATGACCGGAGCTATCAGTTGGGCCAGGCTGGGGTGGGGGAGCTTGATTTCGACGGGTTAGTGTGTCGAGAGAAGAAGTCATGGACCTGATAGAAGGAACGCCGCTAGGGACATCCATAGGAGGGGAGAGTGGGGGAGGCAGGGGAGCGAGTTCTGACAATGCATGGAGAGAGTATCCATCAGATTGAGATCGAACGGCTACCAATATCGAATGGAAGGAATGACTAATTTCAGCTGATTGAATATTAGATGTTCCTGTCTTTTTGTTTTTATTTGAACCTTGGATCTTTGAGCAGTACTACAAACATAATACAGCACTACATATACAACAACAAAAAAAACTTGCACGGCACGCCAAGTGGGCGATGCGGGAGAGCAGAGATAACGGCCCACAAAATATCCATGTGTTGCAAGAATATCTGAACCAATTAGCGGGTGGTGTTGTGAGTTAGTATTGATGTAGTGTTGACTTTTTCTCAGTCAAAACGGTTCTGAAAGGTCATGATCAAGTAATAATCTGTCTATGTTAGAAGCACAAAGGTGTGTAGTAGCAAATTATAGGCCTTCTTCATGGATCTGATCGCTAAGCGAAATTAGATCAGATACGCGCGAGATATAACTCATCTTATATCATATTTCAATTTTTTTTATCAGATCTAGAGTCGGAACGGATAGTGCCCGATAATTATTTCTTGATCCTGTATCCTGTCCTATATTCTTGTTTCGGAGTCGGAATCGGACAAGGATACAATTTTAATGTTTGATGGATGAAAAATTATATGGTACCAATGTGGTTTGAGTGACAAATGAATATAAGGATAACTAATATATGAAAATAAGAGTATTTTGTTTTATTATTTATATCCAATTTATAAAAATTTTTTATATTTTTAATATTATCCCATATTCTATCCCTCTAGTTTTTCTCGGATTCGGATTCAAACACGGATAGTGTCGAATGACTATTAATGCATCTCATATTTAATCATATTTATTTTATTGGTGTTTGAATTGTTAGACAGTCGGATACTATCAGTTCCATTTTCATCCCTTCTGATGGCAACAAGCTCAAATTCGGAACATGGGAGAAAGAAGACGTGAGTATGTTGATCTTTTCACGTGCCATGATGGCATATACAGAATAAAATTTATATTCTGATAACATATATGAGATAAGCTGTTTTACACAAGCATATTTGGGTTTTGAGGATTTTCGTTTGGCATCTATAGAATTAGTTTTATATAAAACGATGAAATAAAACTAGGGGACTCTTTTGCTGCTCTCAGAAGGTCGCCGCGGCTTCCATAAGGTCGTCAGCTAGGAGAGCCTTCTGCTCTGCCTCCGCCGTCGTTTGCAGGCGGCTGAAGGGTTCCCACGTGATGAGGGTGGACGGCTACACTCTCATCTGCGCCGGATCATCAGGAAAGGTGACCTGGTTGCTTCGTCGGTCTTCGACGTCGGCGGTCGCAGCTGGGGTCTGGAGGTATTCCCCAACTGCGGTACATCGGCGTACGTATTCCTCCGTCTCGAAAGCGATCCATTGGACGAACGTGACTCTGGGCTCGTCCAACGTTCAACTTATTCCATCCGTTCGTTGAGCTAGGAGCCGTCACGGAAGCCGAGCGGTCGTCTGCCTTCGAGTATGTAGGGGACGCCTAGGGCTTCTCAGAGTATATCGACAAGCAAGAACTGGAGATATCGGAGTATCTCAAGGACTGAGCTTTGCTGTCCAGTGCGACGTCACTGTCGCAACTGCCATAAAATACACCAATCGTACGGTCGTTACTTCTTGAAAAATCGAATTCGGTGTGACCTGCTCTACCTACCATGTTGACTAGGCTGGTTCATTTTATTGCACCTTTTTGTAACATATTTGCATCCTGATGCTGATAAAAGCGCCCTGTTGACAAATTATTGTTCGTTTTGTTCGACTCCATAATTATTTCGGCAATGTTTACATGCGTCAACGAATTTAAATCTCATATATATAACACTTGTCCGATTTGTTTGATACACATGACGGTTGTCGGTTTGATCCATGGAGTGCGCATCCTCTGTATGGTCCTGCCCAGTTTAAGTTGACAAGGTTGTTCATCTTCAGTTCGTGGTAGCTCTGGCGTTGCTCCTGGTCTACCAAAAGCTGACATCATAGAGCATCTCTAACAACCCCTATAAAACTAATTGATTAGTTAAATTTAGAAAAAAGGGAAAAAAATCCAATCCGATACACTCATAATCCAACTCTGTATCTTTCCACGCTAGGTATCTTGCTGCTAGGAAAAAACTTTCAGCCAAATTTCACCAATATATCTAAAATATCGTATTTATCGGTCAGATTCGATATAAATTTTATTGACTATGTTTATTTAACAAAAACTACTTTAATTCTATATGCAACTATGATAGTTTATAGATTTAAGGTCATTTCTTCTAAAATGATGCAAATTGTTTTTGAAAAATAGTTAATATTGTTCACCGAAATCACCGATATTCCGAAGTATCGTGTTTATCGGTGACCCCTGATATTTTTTATGTACCAAACTTTTTTTCCTAGTCCTGTGCCTCTGCTCGGCTTCTCGCGCGCTCGCCATCCTAGTTGTTAGCATCATTTCAATGCACATTTTATATGCTAATAGCCATCATATTCTCACCCTATTCTCATCATAAGTGTGTATTATTACACCTAACCTTGACAAATTACACATGTATATATGCTATGTTTGAGAATTAGGTGAAATGATAGTATAAAGGCCCAAAATGAGAAGTACCGATATAAAGCATGATTTGTCATGCAATTAGGGCTTCCCACAAAACCATGACATCTATATAACAACTCTGGACGTCCATGGAACCCAACATGCGAAAGATCAATTCACGCAGGCCAGAAACAACACTTCATTCCCGTTTTGGTTTTGGAGATCAAGATGTGCTCTAATGGAAAACATTTGAATACAAAAGTTGTATATCTCATGTTCTGGGACATATATGGATTATGTTATTTGTACTCCGGAGCTAGGAGATATGGGTCCTGCGAGGAGCCCTGTGCAGAGGAGTCCGATTCAGGACAAATATTTTGGTATCGTATATTTAGGAACCAAGATGGCCAAATCTAGAGATCCAATAAACACCAAAGTTGTAGATCTTTTCTAGGGCTATGCGATAGAGTCCCTACTTGTCTCATTTAAAACAACGAACATAGTAGTTACTATTTATAAGAGTTGGAGCTTAACTTAGAAGGTATGGAACCGACTTGGATTAAATCTCTAAGAGCTAACTTCATGGCCAAGCAAGAGAGGACGCATCCAGGGACTCCATAAACATCAATTGATGCTCAAACAAAGGGAGTAAGACATTGGGACCTAGGGATACGCCTCACACACCCAAGACTCCGTCCGGAGTTGAGAGCCACCACATAGAATAATATAGTCTAGGTTAGTTAGCTTGCTGTCATAGCCTCCATGCCCAGTTGGCTATGCCGGAGTTCTTGAGCCTCCCTTGACCAAACCTCCCTTGACGTTTGTCAAGGTATGTAATTGATGGTGAGCATCATGTTATTGTGACAATTCTTCATCCTTAATTGGTTTACTTTGTTCTATGCGATTGTGGTTGTCCTTTAGTTCTAGTCACTTAGTAGAATAGACTCATGGAAAAGGTTTTTTCTTATGGATCTATGGCATAGTGCAAGAAACCATTGGGGAGCTAGTAGCCTTGTTCGAGACAACGCCAGGATGACTGAAACAATCATGACTTGTTGAATACCTGAGTAGTTTGTGTAAGTTAAGATCTTGTTTTGACGTGATTTCCCTTATGGCTAGAACTATTAGATTCATGCAGTTTGAACTCTTGGATTGGATATTGGTGCATATTAATTTATCCTTTTACAACTCACGATGCCAACCGACATGGCTGTTGGTCGTAATTACGCACCCATTTATATACTGCAAGAGGACGGTGTACAGTTATAGCTCTTTTTCCCTCAGAGTATTCCAAGGTTATTGAATCCATAAGGAACAAGCGGAACAATTACTATTAAAGGGTTACTAACAAATTGCAATGGGTTGGTTGGTGTGAATGATGATGGTGAGAGAGTGGAGGGTGAATGTTATTGAAGAGGTAACAAGATAATGAAGGATTCTCTTCTTAGGACTGGTTCACTAGCATGCAACCTTATTCTTATCAACTCGAGTGATGACTCTAATATTCTACAAGACATGGTGGTTTCGTTCACCCCAGCTGTCACTACAGAGGCTACTAGCTCCCCACTGGTTTCTTGCACTATGTAATGGGCAAAAGTGTATTGACCGATACACTAATGAAAAGGATAGATAGATATGCAATTAAGTTCATCAAATAGATTAAATTCATCGAGAGAGTATAAATAAGTATGAGAGTTACAAGACCAGATCCCCGCACCGAAGAAGAGAATATGAGACTACTCGCTCATCCTTCCGCTAGACATAGCAGAGGGAAGAGAAATAGCGCTGGAATGCGCATGAGCCGATCAGCGCAAGCGTCATGCTGATCGGCACGACCTCCCTTCTGGTGAATCTCGTCGGTGTTGACCAATCTTTGCTGCCAATATCCTGGAATCCTAGTTTTAATAACTGATTCTCGCGATTGCCATCTCTCTGCTCTCTCTTTGGCTCTTGATAATTATCTTCCGTTTATACCCGACGGGATTAGGTCAACTTCCACCAACTCTAACTCATACTGGACTGGGCCTTCGTCTTTCTCAGACTGGGACGTGTTTTCATCATCTTTCCCTTCTGCGCCGATCGGCGCAGGCCCGCACTGATCAGGGCGGCCTCCCTTCTGGCCCATCTTCGTTAGTCTTTAGTTCTTTATCCATAATTGCCCTGTTTTACACATGTTTCTTGCGATTACATCCAAAATAGAACAACTACAAATATATGTAAATATGGGGTTAATTGTTAGTCCAAACCACCAATTTAAGATGCAAAACATCCCTTTTTGGTAGATAAAATAGGCATCTAGAAACCACCAACAGTTCCCCCACACTCAAATCATTGCTAGTCCTCGAGCAATACAAAATCAAATATGTAACAAAAATCTTCACACCATCTCTCATGCAATCAATCTCAATCATCATTTTTACTCGTTATCCCTCCACAAAGATTCTATCTCATCTCCTTTTAACCAATTGGCACGTCATACTTGAACTTAATCAAATTACCATAAAACCTTTTCAAACACAATTTTAGTTCTCCTCGACTCATCTTTAGCATCAAACATTAAGCATTTGGTCCTCTCTAGATCTCTCAAGTATATTTCCTTCCCTCTCCTATCTTATCAAGGACTGTATGTGGATCTTGGAGGGCTATATAACTCAATTAAACCATAAGATTAACCATGTCAATAATGTGCTCAATCACGCCCACTAAGAAAGAATTTTCTTAGAAAAGAACTTTAATGGAGAAGAGGAATCTAGAAGATCTAAAGAAAAGAAAGAAAAATATTTCAATGAGAATGATGGCAAAGAATTAGAAATAATCAGAAAGCTGCTTTCTTCGATGACCTTATTGCCTCTCAGGGAATATATTTTCTCTTTATATTTTTTTCTTTCTCCTTTTTCTTTCTCTTTATTGCCTCTCAGGAAATATAGGTTGTATCGAGGAGGGAGAAACAAAGATGTATGGTTTCCATGATAGCAAGGAATTTAAACAGATAAAAATGGCTAGAAATACAGAGATAAACAAATATATCATCCTTTCCTAACTTGGTCAAAATCATGAGCAAAAAGTTGACAAAGTTACTTACAATCCAATTAGTTCAAATGTGTAGCTTGCTCTCATTCACTCGACTATGTAGGTATATTTAGACCTTGCTTTTGCTTTAGCTTATGATGAGTCAAAAGAAATTTTCACAAATACAAAGCTCAAAAGTTAAGTGATAACCAACTAATTCAAGTAATCAACCAATCAATCATCAAAAAGACAAATAAATAGTATGGGGCACTTTCAATTTGACAATCGACACTAACTTTATTAAAGACAATGCAATAATTCAAACTACATAAAAGACCTTGAAGCAACTCTCAACATGACTCATGACTCTCTTAAGCACACATATAAACTTAAATAAACACTCATAAGAAAAACAAACGAGAAACTAGATCAAAAACACTTAAAAACTATGACTGACTAATGGCAAAGTCCTTCCCCCACACTCAAAATTTGCAATGTCCACATTGCAAGAGAAGAAACTCAACACACTAATCATGCAGCCCATGCCTGTTCAAGACTCAAAAAATTTGTCTTATATTCCTTATGAGAAAAGTTTAGTCCGCTTTGTTCATCTCGATTGTATCTAGGATTCTGTGATCCACATCCCTTTGATACCTGTAAGCATGATCTCTGTCTAGATACAGGCGCTCAATGTTTCTTTGGCAAACAGGACAGCAAGCAGGTGGTTGTAGGTTATGATTTTCAATGCTATAAGGGGAGGCACTATTCAAACTCCTCTGAGCCGATCGACGCAAAGGCTGAGCTGATTGGCACAATGGTGCTTTTTCACCATTGCGACTTCCTTCACCTCCCACTATATTACCGTTAATTCTCGTTGGAGTTCCCGCTGCCCTGTCATTACTATATTCTTCATGTGTTCCCCAATTTTCAAACTTAGGACTACCAAAGCTTCTTCGCATATCAAAATAATCACTAAAACCTCCAGACACACTAGGATCACCACTCTCCAAAGTTTCCAAATAGTATGACTGATCAAAGTCGCTATCCAATTCAGAATACTTTTGAATTGGCTTACCCGATAGTCTAGCAGATCTGTGAACCTCTGGTGTAGTCTTACACTTCTTTGCAGTAGGCTCTTCGTCTTCACTTGGCAAAGCCGTCAGATCAATAAATTCAGCCATCTTCAGGTCACGCCAATCGGCTTCAGTGTCGCACCGATCAGCGCAGCTAGCAACTTCCTTCATATACTCAGTTAACTGCTCTAAATTACGCTCACGGATCACTTTATTCTGTTGCCTTTGTAAAATCTCATTGTTAATCTCCTTAGGCGTCCTCCCTCTAGGAACTGCGCGATAGCCATCATCATATAATACATCTCTAGGTATGAAAGTTGGATCTTCTGCCAATTAGAGTTCAACCTTGCATTGAAGATCTTTAGCACAAAAGAAACACTTGCAACCCTCAATACAACTGTTCTTATGAATCTTATTTTCTTGAAAACTTTCCCAATCGGTAAGAACCCTGGGAAAGAATTCATCCCTTTTAGCTTAAAGATCCTTTTCCGCATCCCGCTCGTACATGGCTTCTTCGGCTTCCTCTTGTAGCTTGAGTTCATACTTGGCGGCAATGTCATGTTCACTATAAAGTCGGCACATATGGATTGTGAGAGATCTCTCCTCATCTAGCTCTTCCTTCTCTTGCTAAGTCAATGATCTTTTGAAAAATAGGAAATCCTCATATGACAAGGGCTTAGCAAGATCAAGAAGACTTTCCATGGTATACCTTTAAGAAACAGCTTCACTTTAAATAGGCGCTATAGATTTTCCCTTGCGCAGCAATACTCTCTTCATCATCAGCCGAAGTTCATTGTCCATCTTCACCTTGTTGGTGTTCCACGCATCAGCTTCGCTTTTCTTCATGAATTTCTTCTGCATGTTTGACCAGATGATAGGATCATCTGGTGTTGGCGTCAGCACTTCATCGACTTGATAGCCCAATAAGCCTTATGCTCCAATTCCACCGGTAGGTGACATGATTTCCTATAGACGAATTGATATGGTGTCATACCAATTGGTGTTTTGAACGCCGTCCTATATGCCCATAACACTCCATTAAGCTTCGTGGCCCAATCTTTTCCTTCCTTTGTAACAATCTTCTGCAGAATTTTCTTTAATTGCTTATTTGACGTTTCTGCTTGTCCATTTGTCTAGGGATGGTAGGTCGTTCCAATTCTATGTTCAACTCTAGATTTAGCTAAAAACCTAGTAAATTCTCCTCTTGTAAAATGGGATCCTCCATGTATAATTATTATCCTTGGTACTCCATACCTAGGAAATATCTGCTCCAGAAGTATACTCCTTGATTCTCTTGTAGTATTGGCCTTGCATGCCATTGCTTCGACCCACTTGGAGACATAATCAACGGCAACCAATATGTACTTGAAACCATGAGAATTCACAAAGGGTCCCATAAAATCCATACCCCAAACATCAAAGATATCGACTTGAAGATTGTACTTAAGAGGCATTGCATTCCTACTGTTAACATTCTCTATTCGTTAGCATTGAGCACATGTTGCAACATACCTCTTTCCATCTTTATGCATAGTAGGCCGATAGAATTCACTTGCCCATACCTTTGCCTGTGTTCTGAAGTAGCCATAATATCCCCCATAATCTGAAGAATGACACTTTGCTAAAATGCTCGCTCTTTCTTCTCTGGGTACACATCTCTATACTGCTCCATCCTTGCAATACCTATACAAGTATGGGTTGGCCCATATAAATTATCTCATTTCACTCTTAACTCTTTTCCTCGTGTTCTTGTTCATCATATCTGTTTGTCCCTTGAAACCCTTGATAATATCCATCATCCAATTCTCTCTACGATCAAATGCGGCAAACAACTTCTCTTGTTGCATTTCATCTCTTATTAGCTCAGTTGATGATGATTCAAGACGAGATAAATGATCTGCTACAGAATTTTTTACTCCTTTCTTATCTCTTATCTCCAAATCAAATTCTTGCAGCATCAATACCCATCGCATTAACCGAGGCTTAGACCCCTTCTTTGAAACCAAGTATCTTATAGCAGCATGATCAGTATATATAATCACCTTAGAATTTAGAATATAGGATCTAAACTTCTCGAAAGCAAATATAACAGCTAACATCTCTTTCTCAGTTATTGTATAATTGATCTACGCCTCATTCAAAGTTTTGCTAGCATAATAAATATCATGCACTTTACCTTCCTTCCATTGTCCAAGAACAGCTCCAACTGCATAGTCACTTGCATCACACATAATTTCAAAAGGTAAACTCCAATTAGGTGGCTGCATAATGGGTGCAGAGCATAGAGCTTCCTTCAATCTTCTGTAGGCAAAGAGTCTTTCATTGTTCATTATAAATTTTGTATCTTGCTTCAATAATTCTATCAGGGGCTTAGCAATCTTCAAATAATTCTTAACAAATCTACGATAGAAGCTGGCATGTCCAAGAAAACTCCTCAAAGTTGTAAGATCAGTAGGGGGAGGTAATTTTTCAATTGTAGATACCTTTGCTTTATCAACCTCTATCCCTCTATTAGATATGACATGACCAAGTACTATCCCTTCTATTACCATGAAGTGGCACTTCTCCCAATTCAGAACTAAGTCGTATTCAACACACCTTTTCAAAACCTTCTCCAAATTCTCTAAACAACTATCAAACTCATTACCATGCACGGAGAAGTCATCCATAAATACCTCCATAATATCTTCTATGAATTCAGCGAATATTGCATTCATGCATCTTTGAAATGTGGCGGGCGCGTTGCAAAGACCAAATGTCATCCTTCTATATGCATATGTCCCAAAAGGGCAAGTAAAAGTAGTTTTCTACTAATCTTCTGGTCTTATCGGTATCTGAAACAAACCACTAAATCCATCCAAATAACAAAAGTATGAATTCTTTGCTATCCTTTCAAGCATCTCATCAATGAATGAAAGAGGATAGTGATCTTTCTTCGTCACCTTGTTCAAACTTCTGCAATCTATGCACATTCTCCATCCAGTTATAGTCCTTTGAGGGATCAACTCATTGTTCTCATTAGGCGCTACTGTCAATCCTCCTTTCTTGGGCACACAATGTACTGGACTAACCCATTCACTATCAGCAACAGGGTAGATCATACCTGCATTAAGCAGCTTCAAAATTTCCTTTTTAACCACTGGCTTCATTGATTCCTTCAACCTTCGCATCCCTTCAACCATTGGTTTAGCATTCTCCTCCAAGTTAATCTTGTGGGTGCAAAATGTTGGGCTGATTCCCTTGATGTCATCCAATGTGTAACCAATGGCTTTCTTATACCTTCTGATCACAACAAGTAGCTTCTCTATTTCTTCTTTCGTTAGGGCGTTGTTCACAATAACTAGATATGTTCTATTCTTTCCTAGATATTCATAGCGTAGCTCCTTTGGAAGTTCCTTCTGTTCCACTTCTGGCGCTTCATCTGGATCCAGCTCCCCAAGAGGTTCAAAATCAGGATTTCTCTGGTTGAGCCGATTGGCGCAAGCGTCACGCCGATCAGTGGAATTTTCCTAGTTGAGCCGATCGGCGCAAGCGTCACACCGATCGGCGAAATTTTCCTGGTTGAGCCGATCGACACAAGTGTCTCGCCGATCGACGGAATTTTCCTGGTTGAGACGATCGGCGCAAGCGTTGCGCCGATTGGTGCTAGCAGTATGCTTGTCAGTTCTACGCAGGATGTGGTCCAGTGGGTCTCCCATGTTTATCCCTATCTTCTCGTCTTCCTCTGGGTAGAATTCCAGATAGTAAGAAGGGTCTTGATGAAACGGATTGTTAAATTAAAATTGCACTTCTTCCTCTCTAAGGTGTAGCGTAATTTGACCTTTCCCAGCATCCAGAACAGCTTGTATTAATCTTAAGAATGGCCTTCCCAGAATGATATCTTCAACCCTAGTTTCTTTATTGTCTAGAATGAAGAAATCCACCGGTATTGTTTTTGAGCTGATCTCAATTTCAACATTCTTGATCACTCTTAGTGGCTTGGTCTTCCCTCCATCTGCCATGATGAGCTCAAGTTCAATCCCCATCAGCCGCTATTGAGTTCCATAAGGCATGCTCATGAATGCATCGTAAGTCATCAAGGTGACATGGGAACCAAAGTCACACAGGGCTTTCGGAAATTTCTTCCCTGATATCTCACATGGTATATACGGTTCTTCTTCTTCCTCTTTAGTGAGACCTACAACATACACACCACATAATCCTTCTTAGGGAGATGGCTCAAAGCAACTATCTAGCAATCTCCACACTTCTTTCACCTCCGTTCCATCAAGCTCTACATCATCCTTGTAAAGCTTCCCTAAAACTCTCCCAATAATCTCTTGATTAAAAATTTCCGACTTGAGGCAATTACTTGGGAAATTATACTCAATTCCGGCTTCGAAAGCGTCTTGCAGACTGAAGGATCTTCTCATATTGAGCAACTTGTGCAAAAAACCAATAGGAATCCAGTCCATCGGCTCAAATTCGTCAAGTGGTTTAGCATTCGCCAATGTTCTATCCCCCTTCGGTTTAGCAAAGTTGCCTTCAAATTCCTTTAGGTGGTTGTTCGAAATTGCAACTTCTATCTTGGTATAATCCTTGCAACTCGACGGAGTCGTCATGGTGATTGGTTCTCCTGTCGTCGCGACTGCGCCGATCGGCTCAGAGACTACGCCGATCGACGCACATGTCAGAACCACAGAGGCGGGTCTGACGGGCTCTATTTCTTCAAATTTATGCTCTGAAGTAATCATTGCTCTACTCTCGGACATCAAGATCTGCTGAACTGGCGACTCTTCTTTCTGTATAACGTCTAGGCATTGCTGATTTGGTTCTAGATATTCTTCCCAAATGCTTGTGTAAAGCTTCATTCTTGGCAATTTTACCTAACAATTCGATCCCTGCATTGGCTGTCAATCTCACAAAACTTCCTCCGACCGATCCGTCCAAATGCATCCTCGATTCCTTGTTTATGGCCATGTAGAAGGTTTAAGCACACATATTCTCATCAATGTCGAGGTCAGGTCCTTGTTTCAACAATGTTTGAAAACACGTCCAGGCTTCCGTGAGAGACTCTTCATCTTTTTGTAAGAAATTCACCACCTCTCTTCTCAACTTCTGCACCTTTGGCAACAAAAAATAGTGGAGACAAAAATTTTCAACTAACTCACTCCACTTACCTTTTGCTTCTCGAGATGCTACCTTGTCCCACTCTTTGGCTTTTCCTCCCAAAGAGAATGGGAAAAGCAACCACCTGTAAAGATCCTGAGGCACTCCTTCATGATGGAATGTTTGGCAAAGTGCCTCCAAATCTTGTAAGTGAGTATACGGGTTCTCCTCTTTTGCTCCAAAGAACTTGTTTGCTTCAGCCATGCTAATGATAATGGGGTTCAACACATACGAGGAGGCCGTGGCCTTCTCATCTGAGGATTGAGGCACCAGCACATCTAGAGATGGTAGAGAAAGCTCTCTGAGTGTTGGAGAAGGTCCTGTCATACTCATCCTGAAAATTCACACAAAACACAAAAACAAAAACAACTACAAAAGAGATGATTAGACGCTAGTAAAATATTAATAGTAAAATAACTGGCTTGTTCCCCGGCAACGGCGCCAGAAAAAGTGCTTGTTGGTCGTAATTATGCACCCACTTATATACCACAAGAGGATGGTGTACAGTTGTAGCTCTTTTTTCCCTCAGAATATTCCAAGGTTATCGAATCCACAAGGAACAAGCGGAACAATTACTATTAAAGGGTTACTGACAAATTGCAATGGGTTGGTTGGTGTGAATGATGACGGTGAGAGAGTGGAGGGTGAATGTTATTGAAGAGGTAACAGGATAATGAAGGATTCTCTCCTTAGGATTGGTTCACTAGCATACAACCTTATTCTTATCAACTCGAGTGATGCCTCTAATATTCTACAAGATATGGTGGTTTCGTTCATCCCGGCTGTCACTACAGAGGCTATTAGCTCCCCACTGGTTTCTTGCACTATGTAATGGGCAAAAGTGTATTGGCCGATACACTAATGAAAATAATAGATAGATATGCAATTAAGTTTATCACATAGATTAAATTCATCGAGAGAGTATAAATAAGTATGAGAGTTACATGACCAGATCCCCGCATCAGAGAAGAGAATATGAGATTATTCGCTCATTCTTCCGCTAGACATAGCAGAGGGAAGAGAAATAGCGCTGGAATGCGCATGAGCCAATCAGCGCAAGCGTTGCGCCGATCGGCGTGACCTCCCTTATGGTGGATCTCATCGGTGTTGACCAACCTTCACCGCCAATATCCTGGAACCCTAGTTCTAATAATTGATTCTCATGATTGTCGTCTCTCTGCTCCCCCTTTGGCTCTTGATAATTATCTTGCTTTTATACCCGATGGGATTAGGTCAACTTCCACCGACTCTAACTCATATTGGGCTGGCCTTCGTCTTTCTTGGACTGGGTCATGTTTTCGTCATCTTTCCCTTTTGCGCCAATCGGCGTAGGCCCTCGCCGATCAGTGCGGCCTCCCTTCTGGTCCATCTTCGTTACTCTTTAGTTCTTTATCCATAATTGTCCTGTTTTACACTTGTTTCCTGCGGTTACATCCAAAATAGAACAACTACAAATATATGCAAATATGGGGTTAATTGTTAGTCCAAACCACCAATTTAAGACGTAAAACATCCCTTTTTAGTAGATAAAATATACATCTAGAAACCACCAACAATGGCCTATATGTCGATCGATACAACCCTTATCTTCTTTACAACTCGTGTGTGTGCAATAGTATTTCATGCTAGAATTATTCTGTTAGATGAAATAGCAACCCCTAATCATGTTCTCTTGCTGATCCTTGTGGAGTCAATATTGTAACAGAACCGCCTTACCACGGAGATGATTCCATTATTAGGATCTTTCTTGGGTGGTGACATGCGATATGACACCCCAATAGTACAACATATGACATGAACAACATATTTTTTACAAGACATAGATAGGATATAGAGTTTTGCATAAATTGAGTTAGATTACAAACCAGAGTTTTTCATAAAAGTACAAAAGCTGAATGGTTCAACAGTAATTAAAATGGTTCAATGAAATACTTAAGATACAATCTCCTACTCACGACGATACATGAAGCAAATCCACTCTAGATAAGTGTCATGTTCACAACACTGTACCAACAAGAAACATGGTACTCGTCCTATGGGCTGCAACATTCTCACTCGATGTCCCAGAAGTCACGGCAACCATCCAGTTCTAGCCAGAAGATCTCGAGAGAGCCAAGAAGGCCACTATGTCCACTCTCAATCACTTCTTTCAAGATTACAAGTCCAAGCTCAACTACCAATATGTCAAGAAAAATCAAACCACATTTGACAAGCATGGAAATATTAGTCAGCTGGAATGGGATGAGTTTGTTGAGCAGAAGACGAGCAGTGCTTCGAAGGAGCTCAATGAAAACATGGTTGAGCTTAACAAGCGGAACAAGTTCAAGCCACGGTTAGTTCCAGGTGGATACAAAATGAAGATTCCAATTTGGAGAGAGAAGGAAGCCAAGCTCCATGCGAAAGAAAAACCTAATCCATTACCAAACACCAGTGAGCGTACAAGGAATTGGGTATATTGTCGCTCTGACTTAACAGATAAAGGAGAGATTATTGTGATGGATCCCATGATAGTTGAAGTTGTGCAAGCCTAGAAAGGTCCCATCATGATGTAGATGGAGTCTGGTCTATTTACACCTTAGTATCACAAGGACGAGCTAACGAAGGCGATTGGGACCAAGGAACATGTTGGTCGGGTACGTGGAGTGTCATCATTGGCAACATGGAAAGAAGGTTTCTCCAGAACATCCTCACACCTGTACAAGAAGCATATCTTGCACAAGAAAGATCAAGAAGAGAAAGCCAAGGAAGATTGGAGCCGACGACTTCTTATGTTCGCTATCGACAAAGAAAGCGGTCGTTTGGACCCCATCCTATAGGCTGCTATGGATGCTTTATTACGTGGTTCATCCACATCCACATAGCCATCTGTTTCCACGCAACCATCAGTCTCCATGCAATCAGAAATAGAGGACATCACTAAGGATACTCCTTGCGAGTTGTGTATGCCATTTGGTTACAAGGGGAGTATGATGAAGGTTGCAATCGACATGGCATTTCTAGGAGAGATGCTTCATAACAGGGATATCCCCCCAGGTTACGTGCGTGTCACCATGTCGGAGATAGTACATGGCAATGAGGACAACAAGATCGAATGCCCGATACCTGAGGCGGGTATAGAAACTCTCCAAGATGCGCTCAACTCTTTCATTATTTGGAAGTGTCATGATGTCGTACTCTCCAAACTAGTTTCTCCACCCCCGTTGTCTGGGCATGGGTCCTATCATGCGAGCCAGACACTCTCGGCAGATGGACAGCCGTCTCCTATGTCTGCGGCAGTCTCAAGAAACAAGCCCTAATCTCCTCATGCAGAAGCTGACTCAACTCACAGTCCTATAATCTATAGTGAAAACGAACCTCTTCCGGTCATTGCTGAAGGAATAGTATAGGATGCTCTTGTTGTTGTCGAGCCTCTGTCAACAGCGGCTGCGACGGTTCAAGTTCGGGCTCCAGTAATTCAAGTCCAGCCTGCACTAGTTGTTTTCAAGATTCCGGTAATCTCAAATATGATTATCGGTTTTGACAAAGAGCCAATGGACCTAAAAGCAAAAAATGATTTTGATAAGTACTTGGTTGGATTGAAAAAACGTCTAGCAAGCACCGGTAAGCTCGTCCTGCAAGAACAAGATCCTCGGGATAAAGTCTCGTATGACGATCTAATTTTGCACAATCCTATGGATGATGTGGACTACCCGACATTCAAATTCGGTAAGCCCCTTATATCAAACAACATGTACAAGAACCTCCTATGGGAGATGCGGAAGTTGGATGACTGGTACAAGATGGCATCGAAGGAAGGGGTCACCGCAATCACTTGTAGGATTCCAACTGAGGTGTTCAATGAAGAAGATGATGAACAAACCTTAGGACTATTTTGGGAGGATGTCCACAAAATGTTTCGCCTAGGCAAGATGGACATCATCTTCATCACCTTGTGGTGTATGTAAGTTTCACGTTCGATCCACTTCGTATTTCAATCACAATTCAATATATTAGCTTACTCCTTTTTTGTAGCATGAACTCCTTTTTCCAAAGAAAGAGGGTCAATAGAAAATATTGGAAGGTCGCCTACGTCAACCCGAACCGCATCAACCAAAGCACAATCAACCCAACGGTAAATCCGGAAAACTATCTGGATAAGACATGGCAATTATGGATAAGGAACCAAAGAGCAACGATGTTGGGCCAGATGCAGGGTCGCGTCGATCGGTGTAGGAGGAAAAGATGACGAAGACGAGCTCAAGTCCGGCAAAAACGAAGGTCCAGCCCAATATGAGTCAGAGTCGGTGGAACTTGACCTAATCCCATCGAGTATAAAAGGAAGATGATTATCAAGAACCAAGGGGCAACCAGAGAGACGGCGATCGCAACATTGAGTTGTTAAAACTCGGGTTCCAGGATATTGGCGGCGACGGTTGGTCAACACCGATGAGAACCAACAGTAGGGAGGTCACGCCGATCGGTGCGATGCTTGCACCGATCGGCTCGTGCGCGTTCCAGCGCTATTTCTCACCCCTCTGCTATGTCTAGCGGAAGGATGAGTGAGTAGTCTTATTTTCTCTTCTCTGGTGCGGAGATCTGGTCATGTAACTCTCATACTTATTCATACTCTCTTGATGAATTTAATCTATGTGATGAACTTAATTGTGCATCTATTTTCATTAGTGTATAGGCCAATACACTTCTACCCATTGTATAGTGCAAGAAACCAGTGGGGAGCTAATAGCCTCTGTAGTGACAGCAGGGGTGAACGAAATCACCATGTCTTGTAGAATATTAGAGTCATCACTTGAGGCGATAAGAATAAGGTTGCATGCTAGTAAACCAATCCGAAGGAGAGAATCCTTCATTATCCTGTTACATCTCCAATAACATTCATCCACCACTCTCTCATCATCATCATTCACACCAACCCAACCACTGCAATTTGTTAGTAATCCTTTAATAGTAATAGTTCTGCTTGTTCCTTGTGTATTCAATAAACTTGGAATACTCTAAGGAAAAAAGAACTACAACTGTACACCATCCTCTTGTGGTATATAAGTGGGTGCGTAACTACGACCAACACAGACAACATATCGCTACAAACGCCTATTTGTAGCTGCGCTTGTGTAGCAGCGGGGTGACCAGCCTGTCGCTACAGGACTTTTCCAACCACCGCTACAGAACTTTTTTGTTGTTGTGACCCTCCCATTCCATCTTCATGCTGAGGAAGCGGTTGCAGCCGCGATGCGTGGTGGCTGATTCCATCGCCCTTTTTGCTGGGCGCCACATGGTGATAGATCTGGTTGGTTCTGCACGTGGCGGGAGGCTATGGGCGGGCGGTACGTGGCCGAGAACCGGCAAAGTTTTCTTTTACCAGCTGCTTCGTAGCGGTGGGCAATATCACTGCTCGTCGTTATCGTGTATTTTCTTGTGGCAAATGTCACGTACCCGCCACTATTTCCGTTTATTTTTAGCTAGAATTGCGTAGCAGCAGGTAGTCATCCCGGTCGCTACAATATTTTTATCGCTGCTTGGGTGCTGAAATTTGCTGTAGTGTAAAGTATATTCATAAATATATCAAAATTCAAAAAGGTGTGAATGTAAAAATACAGACTAATCAACCGTAACAACAGCATTGAAAACAAGAAAATGATTAAGATGGTACTCCATACATATATATATACTACCAAAATTACCCGTGTGTTGCTACGGGCTAAACATAAAGGAAGTGTATCCTATGAGAACCTTAATACCCCCTGATATGAACAAGGGTTCCCGATCTTCTGAAAGGTTCTAGATAAGTTGATTTGGTCGGAGGCGACACACAAATCGATCCGGCTTCAGAATAACACGTTCTAAACCCCGCAATCGTAGCACGACATCTCCTCTGGTTATCAACCGTCCTTAAACGATTGACCTCGCCGAGAAGGTTAATTCCTGCCTGTGAATCAAGAACACAAGCAAGAACAAAAAAGAATGCAACACAATTGCAGATGTATTATGAATCTCACGAAGTTGGGGTCTCACAAACCGTGATGACGGTGAAACTGCTATGAACAGAATAATCTAAGCAAAACCCCAAACCCTATTGGTGCAGCGGCTGTATATAAAGACTCTAGGGTCATACAAGACCCTTTGGACGCACCTCTAATTGGGCTCAACTGGATACAAAGCCCAAAGGCCAAAAACGGGCGATATAGCACCGACACAGATTCTTGACACTCTCTTGTTTAGATGATTTCCGATAACTCCGGACGAATTTTGACATGCATCTGGTGGTATTGGAAAGATCTTCTTCTTATCTTTTCGTGCATATGTAGAACGTACAAATCCGAGTCCGTATGCATCCTGGGTGTCCGTTTTAGTGCAGACAGGTCCTGTGCCCCGAAACAGACTCAAATTCGGTTTTGCTTGGGCCTCCACCTTTGCTTCCACGTCCTAGCTGGTCCTCCACGTCTCCAAGTCTTTCTCCCATCATCTCCTGGTTCTCTACATGGTTCCTAATTACAATATAATCATTAGGTAGCAAACCATTCTCAAAAGTGATATATAATGAAGAACGTAGGAACGAGCTTATCTCTAATTTAGTCATCGTGCGCGAGCTCTAGTCATTAGACCTTGGAAGTCCAGAATTGGAGGAGTGTTGTATGTATCTATAGGAGTGATGTCCTCATCATCCTTCCCCTCTTGAAGTGGAGTCGTCCTCGACTCAAGCTCATCCTCTTCTCCCAAGTATGGTTTCAAATCTGAAATGTTAAAAGTAGGACTAACCCCGAACTCGAGAGGCAACTCAAGTTTGTATCTATTATCATTAATCTTCTCAATTATTTTGAATGGACCTAGGCATTAATTTAGAGTTTCTCAATTCTGAAAATCTATCCTTCTTCAAGTGTAACCACACTAAATCTCCCACATCAAGCTTTACTTCCTTTCTACCTTTACTACCAGCAATTTTATACTTTTCATTCATCTTTTCAATGCTAAGTCTAGTGGTCTCATGCATTTGCAAAATAAATTCATCACGCTCCTTAGCACCATCATGAACTCTCTCATTAATAGGTAGAGGAAGTATATTGTTGGTCGTAGTTACGCACCCACTTATATACCGCAAGAGGACGGTGTACAATTGTAGCTCTTTTTTCCTCAGAGTATTCCAAGGTTATCAAATCCACAAGGAACGAGCGAAACTATTACTATTAAAGGATTACTAACAGATTGCATTGGTTGAGTTGGTGTGAATGGTGACGGTGAGAGAGTGGTGGATGAATGTTATTGGAGATGTAACAGGATAATGAAGGATTCTCTCCTTCGGATTGGTTTACTAGCATGCAACCTTATTCTTATCGCCTCGAGTGATGACTCTAATATTCTACAAGACATGGTGGTTTCATTCGCCTCGGTTGTCACTACAGAGGCTATTAGCTCCCCACTGGTTTCTTGCACTATGCAATGGGCAGAAGTGTATTGGCCTATACACTAATGGAAATAGATGCGCAATTAAGTTCATCATATAGATTAAATTCATCAAGAGAGTATCAATAAGTATGAGAGTTGTATGACTAGATCCCTACAACAGAGAAGAAAATATGAGACTACTCACTCATCCTTCCGCTAGACATAGCAGAGGGGTGAGAAATAGCGCTGGAACGCGCACGAGCCGATCGACGCAACCTCCCTTCTGTTGGTTCTCGTTGGTGTTGACCAACCGTCACCGCCAATATCCTGGAACCCTAGTTCTAACAACTCAATGTTGCGATCGCCGTCTCTCTGGTTGCCCCTTAGTTCTTGATAGTCATCTTCCTTTTATTCTCGACGGGATTAGGTCAACTTCCACCGACTCTGACTCATATTGGGCTGGGCCTTTGTTTCTGCCAGACTTGGGCTCGTCTTCGTCATCTTTTCCTCCTGCTCTGATCAGCACGGCATTGGAGCCGATCGGCGCGACCCTGCATCTGGCCCAACTTCGTTGCTCTTTGGTTCCTTATCCATAATTGCCCTGTTTTACACTTGTTTCCTGCAATTACATTCAAAACAGGACAACTATAAATATATGCAAATATGGGGTTAATTGTTAGTCTAAACCACCAAATAATGACGTAAAACGTTCCTTTTTGGTAGATAAAATGGATAGCAAGAAACCACCAACATATATCAAGTGGAGTACGGGGATCAAAACCATACACTACCTTGAAAGGACTTACCTTGGTAGTAGAATGTGTTGCCCGATTATAAGCAAACTCAACATGAGGCAAACATTTTTCCCATTGGTTCAAATTTTTCTTCAAAATAGCTCTTAACATAGTGCCCAAAGTGCGGTTCACAACCTCAGTTCATCCATCAGTTTGTGGGTGACAAGTTGTAGAAAATAGCAACTTTGTACCCAACTTATTCCAAAGTGTGCGCCAAAAGTGACTCAAGAATTTTGCATCACGATCTAAAACAATAGTAGAAGGCATACCATACAAACGTACAATTTCTTTGAAAAAGAGGTCAGCAATATAACTAGCATCATCAGTTTTATGACATGGTATAAAGTGTGCCATCTTAGAAAATCTATCCACACTAAAAAAAATACTATCACTCCCCTCTTAGTCCTAGGCAGTCCTAAAACAATGTCCATAGAAATATCTGCCCAAGGAATAGAAGGATCAGGAAGTGGCATGTATAAACCATGTGGATTCAAGTGAGACTTAGCTTTTTGACATGTAGTGTAGCGAGCAACAAAGCGCTCAACATCTTTCTTCATCCTTGGCCAAAAGAAGTGTGTGGCCAAAATATCCTCCGTCTTCTTGGCACCAAAATAACCCATCAATCCACCTCCATGCGCCTCCTACAATAACAAAAGACGAACGGAACCAACTGGAATGCATAGGTGGTTAGCTCTAAACAAGAATCCATCATTCAACATAAATTTGTTCCATGCACGACCTTCTTTATAATGCAGCAATACATCCTTAAAATTAACATCAGCAGCGTATTGTTCTTTAATTGCCTCAAGTCCAAAAATTCTAGAATCAAGTTGAGACAACAAACTATAGTGCCTAGATAAAGCATCAGCGGTCATATTATCCTTCCCTTTTAATAATAATATAAGGAAAACACTCAATAAACTCAACCCATTTAGCATGTCTACGGTTCAAATTACATTGAGAACGAATATACTTAAGTGATTCATGATCAGAATGAATAACAAATTCTTTGGGCAACAAATAATGACGACACGTCTCTAAAGAACGTACAAGTGCATACAATTCCTTATCATACATGGAGTAATTCAAAACAGGCCTAGTAATTTTCTCACCAAAGTATACAACAGGTTTACCATCTTGCATCAAAACACCACCAATGCCTATACCACTAGCATCACATTCAAGCTCAAAAGTCTTATCAAAATTAGGTAATTGCAGCAATGATGCATGTGTAAGTTTGTCCTTCAAAGCATCAAAAGACTCAAGATGTACCTTACCCCAATGGAAATCAATGCCCTTCTTCGTCAACTCATGCAATGGTGCAGCAATGGTGCTGAAATCTTTGACAAAGAGGCGGTAGAAACCTGCAAGACCAAGAAAACTCCTCAACTGTGTGATAGTTTTGGATACATGCCAGCTCTTTATGGCTTCAATCTTCGCCTCATCCACCTCAATTCCCTATGGAGTCACAACATAGCCAAGAAAAGAGACTCGATGCATGCAAAAGGTGCACTTCCCAAGGTTACCAAATAAACGTGCATCTCGCAAAGCATAAAAAACAGCACGCAAATGATTCATATGTCCATTCTTGGATTTGCTATAAATCAAGATATCATCAAAGTAAACTACCACAAATTTGCCAATGAAAGCTCCTAAAACCTTATTCATCAAGCGCATAAAAGTACTAGGTGCATTAGTTAAACCGAAAGGCATTACTAACCACTCATATAACCCGAGTTTGGTTTTGAAAGCTGTTTTCCATTCTTCTCCAAGTTTCATTCTAATTTGATGGTAGCCACTACGCAAATCAATTTTAGGGAAAATTATAGCACCACATAACTCATCAAGCATGTCATCTAGCCTAGGAATAGGATGACGATACCTAATAGTAATATTATTAATGGCTCTACAATCTACACACATATGCCAAGTATCATCTTTCTTAGGAACCAAAAGTACATGAACAACACAAGGACTAAGTGATTGACGAATGTACCCATGATCCAAAAGGTCTTGGACTTATCGTTGTATCTCCTTAGTTTCCTCTATGTTGGTCCTATAAGCAGCACAATTTGGCAAAGTAGCACCCGGAATCAAATCAATTTGATGCTTAATCCCTCTCAAAGGTGGCAATCCCGGAGGTATCTCAGCTGGGAAAACATCCTCATACTCCTGCAAAAGGTTAGTGACAGCAGGAGGTAAAGCACTAGAAGCAATATCATCAAGCGAAAACAAAGCTTGTTTGCATATCAAAGCATAGCAAATATCATCATCAGCAGAAATTTCAACAAGCTTAGATTTTGTTGCAAGACATGAACGACCTTGTAATTTAATTCCAGCACCCTTAGAACTTGAACAATCATTAACATTACTAGGTGTAGAATCACAATTAATAGGTTGCTGAATTTCAGGACCTTTATTTTTCAAACTAGCAGCTCTTTCTAAATCAGCTTGTATAATTTCAGCAGGGATCATTGGTAACAAAGTAATTTTAGTTCCTTTATACATAAAAGTGTACTTATTACTTTTACCATGGTGTGCAGCATCATTATCAAATTCCCAAGGTCTACCTAATAAAAGTGAACATGCTTGCATGGGTACGACATCACAATCATCAGAATCCATATAAGAACCAATGGAAAAAGGAACTCTGCAAGTTTGTGTTACCTTAGCTTTTCCAGAGTAATTTGACCACTGAATGTAGTGGGCATGTGGTCACAGGAAGCTTGTTGACCACATCCAAACTCATCAAGTTATTGCAGCTCCCTCCATCAATGATGACACGTGCTTGACGGTTCTTGATGACGAAGAAAATCTGGAACAAGTTGTGGTGCTGCATCGTCTCAGGCTGCTAAACTTGTGTGCTAAGGACACGTTGAACAATAATGTTCATGTATCCCGTGGTGTCTCCGCCTGCAAGGACAAGGTCACTGCTAGTGGTAGCGACATCCTCCTCCTCATCCTCCACATTGGAGGTGCTCATGTAACCGCCATCGTCTATCGCCATATATGCCCGCCTACTTGGGTACAAAACAAGGCCATGGCAGCGGTGACACTGAGTCCAGGTGGTGCGCCCCGTCGAAGCAACAGAGGAGGCACTACTAGCAGGTACCTGCACAGAAGTTTTACCTGAGTGCATAGAAGGTGCAGTGGCTGATCTTGGTGTTACAGAAACAACACTGGTTCCCTTGGCAGCTACTGGTGGGGGCTGCCAGAAAGATGGCTTGGACACCCCTGAAGTCCCCGCCAGCCGTAGACGGTAGAAGTTCCTGGACTTGCTGTACTCCTCAAAAGCCTAGAAAAGTCCCTGCAATTCTTTCTCTGCAAGCATAGCATACTAGAAACACTGGTTGAGGGTATAATATTCTTTATAATCAAGGATGTCCTGAATTTCTTTTCTCAAACCAGAATAAAAATGACAAATCTGATCCTTTACTTTTTCAACTATAGCACAATGAATCAAACCCTTCTGAAGCTCACTAAAGTAATCCTGAACAGTTTTATCTCCTTGTTCTAAATGCTGCAGTTTATTATGAATCTCTCTATAAAAAGGAGGAACAAAACAATCACGCATTTCTATCTTAAGTTCTTCCCAAGTAGTAGGCAAATCAGTTTCAGCAGCTAGACCACTCCACCAAACAATAGCAAAGTCCTTAAACTCACTAGTGGCTTGACTAACTCTATGTTGTTCAGGAACAAGATGGGCATTAAATTTTTGTTCTACAGTCATCTCCCAATCAAGATAAACATCACCATCATACTGACCTGAAAACGGAGGAATTGAAAACTTAATTTTAGCATACGGGTCATCTAGAGCATGGTTACCGTGTGTACGACGATTGTAGTTGTGGAAACCACCCATACCTTGAGTATTACATTGCAAACGACGTCGTAATCTTGCGGTCCTTATAGCTGACCTATCCACGGTGCCATCAGCCTTATAAACCGTGTATTCATCATGGTCGTCTTCAACATCGTTGTTGTTGGTGGTGGTGTTTGTGTCGTTGGTCTTGTGAGTGGTCTCCAACTCAACAACCTGATCGGTGAGCTTGGAGACCCGCTTCTCCAACCGCTCGATGCTTTCTCCAATGTGAATCTTGATGACCACATTAGTAATGGCTTTAGTGATTGTCTCTACCAAATCACTCTAAGCAGCCTGCAAATCCTTCTGGAGCTACTCTTGGATCACGCACTCAACAAATTTTGAGGGTGAAGATACCTCTCCATCGTCACTTTCTGCCATCAGAACCACTAAAATAGGAAACAAATAGTGAAGGTTATCCCTACAAAACAGCTAAGTAGTGGTGCCTCTCAACACAGCAAATATGTAGAGCTAGGAAGGCCATATATATATATATATATATATATATATATATATATATATATATATATATATATATATATATATGTGTGTGTGTGTGTGTGTGTGTGTGTGTGTGTGCGAGTGGCACACAAATAAAAAATAGAGAGTAAAGCTGAATAAGTGCCCAAGTAACTTGTCCCTAGTTGCTGGTCGAAGTATGTCCTAGAACAGTAGTGATAGCAAAGTAGAAACAAGAAGACAAAGGCACACAACCGATAACAGGGGGCTAAGTGCAAAATAGCCAAATCCAGAAATTCCAGGGGGCTAGATGTAGCACTAGTAGAAATCCCAAATTTCTTTTTATTTATTATTTTTTTGATATTTTTCTCCAACTCACTAACAATGGGGGAGAATCCATAGAAAATTTCAGCTCAAACAGAGCTAGGATGTGGCCTACAGAAAATCTTGAAGTTGTAGAAAACATCGGGTTTCAACTTGAATGAATTTTTTTCTTTATCTTAACGATTTGTTTTGAATTTTTTAATGAGGGAACACAGGGCATAGCCCAATGTAAGTATGCTCAACTTTTTGTTAAGAATCTCATGTAAACATTTCAGCCAAAACGGACACCCGAGCGAAAAGTTGTACCCGTTTTACCGATGGGGTGTCGGAATCGGTTCTCAAGAAACCCGAGGCAAAACCCGAGTCGGATTAGGGGTCAGGTTTGGGGTTGGGTTTGGAATCGGGTAGGATTTTTTTTTATGGCGTAGATGCAGCAGAAAGTGGAATTTGCAGGGATTGGTCCGAGGAGTTGACGATGGGTTTAGGGTGGGATTATGGTGGGATTAGGCTGGGTGTATCGATCAATCAACCCTATCACACAAAGTCGACAAAACAGAGGATGGTGAAGGGGATGGCGGCTAGGGTTGCAAGGGAAACACTACTAACGACAAAAACACAAACTAAACTAGTGACTAAACAAGAACTACGGCATAAACTCAACACTACGGACTTTGAAATTGAAATATGCAAAGGCTAAACACGTGGTTATGGGTGGGGGGAAAAAATTTTGGGCTTTTCTATGGATGATAGGATGAACACAAAACGAAATTACCTAAGGATAGTGTGAACCTGACGGTGCACCTGAAGCTCCGATTACCACTTGATGTGAACAAGGGCTCCCGATCTTCCGAAAGGTTCTGGATAAATTGATTTGGTTGGAGGCGATACACAAATCGATCCGGCTTCAGAATAGCACGTTCTAAACCCCGCAATCATAGCACAATGTCTCCTCTGGTTATCAACCATCCTAAAATGATTGACCTTACCGAGAAGGCTAATCCCTGCCTGCGAATCAAGAACACAAGCAAGAACAAAGAAGAATGCAACACAATTGCAGATGTATTATGAATCTCACGAAGTTGGGGTCTCATAAATCGTGATGACGGTGAAACTATTATGAATAGAATAATCTAAGCAAAAACCCAAACCCTAATGGTGCAGTGGCGGCTGTATATAAAGACTCTAGAGTCATGCAAGACCCTCTGGACGCGCCCCTAATTGGGCTCAACTGGATACAAAGCCCAAAGGCCAAAAACGGGCGATGCAGCACCGACACAGATTCTGGACCCTCTCTTGTTTTGATGATTCCCGATGACTCCGGATGAATTTTGATATGAGGCCAGTGGCATTGGAAAGGTCTTCTTCTTATCTTTCCGTGCATATGTCCGTATGCGTCCTGGGCATCCGTTTTAGTGCAGACTGGTCATGGGTCCCGAAATAGACTCAAAGTCGGTTTGGCTTGGGCCTTCACCTTTGCTTCCACGTCCTAGCTGGTCCTCCATGTCTCCAAGTGTTTCTCCCATCATCTCCTGGTCCTCTCCATGGTTCCTAATTACAATATAATCATTTGGTAGCAAACCATTCTCAAAAGTGATATATAATGAAGAACGTAGGAACGAGCTTACCTCTAAATTTAGTCGTCGTACACGAGCTCTAGTCATTGGACCTTGGAAGTCTAGAATTTGAGGAGTGTTGTGTGTATCCATAGGAGTGATGTCCTCATCACCCCCCGGGGGGGCCTGTGCGCTCGCCTGCTATGCTTCTACTAGTCCTTGCAATCTACGATGTGTGCTATGTAACTTTCACGTAGCAAAAAAGCAGAGCATCAAGCCATCAACGCCTCCTATGCTTGTACTAGTCCTCGCAATCTCTACACGCTATGGTAGCCCCCATAGCGGAGGAGCAGCTCTGTCCGCTTCAGTAGTATCTCAAGAGAGACGAACTCGAGATCGAGCATGTTGCAACTCCCTGAAGAAGCGATCACGGTGAAACACGGCTCACACGCCCATCAAAGTGGCACGGAGGAGCATCGTATTCAAACCGCGCGCCACGCGAGGCCGCTCCAGGTTCCTATCCACATCGAGGACCCTGACGTTGAACATGCGGCCCGCGATGCGGCGGCCGAGCCCGAGCCGGCCGTTGTGGAACTGGCACAGCAGGACGAGGCCGTCCCAGTCACCATCTCCGGCGCTGATGATGACGTGCATCCCGTAGAGTGCATAGGGACGGGGGCTAGCGCATAGTGATCCCTGATCATAGGGGGTTAAGTGCAAAAGGAAGTATTACAGTGTGATTAAGGAGGGGTTAAGTGCTATACTACTCCATCTCCATCCTTGGCCATTGATCTAGAATCCAACAATGTTGATTAAAGTTCTCATAGTTCTCATAGGAATCTGATTCTCATGGGATACGTTCCGAAACATAAAATTGTAAACACCAATATCATGATAGATTACATACGTTTACACTAAATTTTTAACATAATATGATAAAATGTAGAAAGTCAAACTATATTTTCATTACAAATTTAATAGCGGTTCTGCCATATAATGTCTTCGATTTGTTTTATTCTCTTATAAGATGTTTCTTTATATTTCAAGTCAGACTGTGTACAACATTGCGAGTCTCCGCTTCTTTATTATCAATATATGTTTCATGATCTTAGGATTTCTTTTAACATCGTCCTTTAATCTCACACTCACATAGGCTGCAATGTTTAAAATGTCTTTTGATGATGTCATGTAACAGAACCGCCTTACCACGGAGACGATCCCGTTCCAGAATCTTTCTCTGGTAAACAGCGCTGTGATGCCCAATAGTACAACATATGACAGAAACAATATAGTTGCAACAAGAACATAGATAGAGTATAAAGTTTTACATAAATCTGAATTTAAGTTATAAATCAGAGTATTAAAAGTGTAGAAGAAAAATAGTTCAACAATAAATGAAATGGTTCGATGAAATACTTAAGATATAACCATGCTTTCACGAAGATACATACAAGTAGATCCGGTCTTGATAAGTGTCATGTCCATGACACTATACCGGCAAGCAACAAAGTACTCCTCTTATGGACTACAGGGCTCCCACTCGACATTCCAAAAGTCGGGAAACTGGCCATCCTGGTCATCTATAAACCACATAGAGCTACGCCCTGAGTAAAATTTACTCAACAAGACTGACCCATCAAAATGGCCAACTACAGCTGACTCCTAGGCATGCACAGGCTAAGGGTAGGTTCATGTTGCCAAAAAGCCAGCCTAAGAGTGGATCCTTACTTTTCATGTTTTAGCATCAAGTTAAGCTGTCATGCAAAATAATAAATTTAGTTTGCACTATAGCTACAACAATCACGGTTGCAATACAAATATTAATAATTCCAAACAGCAGTATTGAACCCATTGTTCATATTAATGGCTTCCAACAATGTTTTGGAGCAGCGATTAAGTAGTACTCGTTATTGTGAGGGGCAGCGACTCGAATCGATTTACATCCTGTAGGAGAAACCTGCTTGCACGATCCATACGCGCTTCATGGAAGCCACATGCAGCAACCTGTCGTATACGGTACAACAAGGTCTTCCAGGCCTGGCTCCCCCGAAGAAGCGCCCCCCAACATGATACGCCCCGTGCTACCATCCATGGGTGGATTGCTCCCTCCTCTCAGCCCCAGTTCCACCAAACAAGGAAGTAGGGTATCTTCCAACCAAGTCATAGTCGTAGCTACATCAGTTTGCTGGGCACAATCTCTAGCATGCAAACAGTACGTTCAAACTTGACCTCATAGGACCGGACATGAGGTGTAGCCTTAGGTGACTCAGACGGGGCTACCTCCTTGAAGACAAGTTGTCCTTCCCTTTCCACCTAGTTGCCCGTCCAGTCTTCATTCTATTCCCGTCTAAATTTTTCTTTAGCCGATATCATTGCCCAGTGATAATGTTTCCTGGTCTATGAGTGGTCTCCATACCACTTAATGAATAGTCGTCTTAGATTAAACAGAGCCACTACCGTTCTGAGTCTACCATTGGGTAAAGGGAACCTACTGCAATGCTAGGTATTCCAACAACTCCTATAAACTTAATGCACAAACAAGCCTACATCCCTAACTAGTGATAAAATAGAATGATAAAACTGGTGGGATGCACCGGGGCTTGCCTTGGTCCTACTCCTGGTTAGCTGGGTCAACTCCTTCACCTTCTGGCTCCTGGGCGGCCTTGACCTCCACGTGTTTTACCTTGTTATGTTACCTACATGATGCAATGTGACGCTGTGCATGAGGGAAGATTCATGGTAGTCTATTAAAATAAGACTGATAGGTATGATGAGTTCAGGGATGTTGATTGTCAAGTAATTAGAAATATTAAGGTGGAGGCATAGGGTGGGCACATTTAGTGTATTTCCTTCATGGACTCTAGAAATCTTATAGGATAATATCATACAAAAGCACAGTGTGTGTGTGTGTGTTGATTGAAATTGAGCTAACTGTGGAGTGTTGATGGGTAGTGGTTACTGTTTACGATAATGTCTCATTGTATTGGGCACAACCTTGATTAAGGGCTAAGTACATTTGATTTAGCCATAAGATGAAAGTATATATTAAATGAAAATATTATATTTAAGATGAATAATCAAAGTAACATGATTCTGAAAATCAAATGAACATGGGTGATTTATGGACCAAGTTCCATTGACATGCACAAAGGCAATTATTTTTTTAAAAAATAATTAATTTAGTGTAAAAGCTAAATAATTAATTTTGATAACAATAATGGAAACTACAATGTGTGACTTTCCAGGGTGGTTAGGAGGGATAAAACATGAGCATATGCCAAGTGTCAGGATTTGAGCAACACAAGTGTATATGATGAACAAGGGTAGGGGTTAAACAAGTAAACTTGATCTTAATATGGAGATGCATGCTGTTAAATATGAAGTGTCAGTATGTGATATTAAACCTAAGTTAAATGACTTTATGGCCAAGTGTATTATTAAGCTCATGGCCAAATTAATTATTTGATCATGCTTCTGGAATAGGTGTGATCTCGAGAAATTTACTACCAGTAGACCAAACTAGGAGTGAATTATTCGCCAAGTTTCATTAATTTATCAAGTACCTAAATAAATACAAGAATTTATTACTATTTACTTATTTAATTTTTTTTTGTTCAGATAATAATATTAGCAAGTATGCACCTTTAGCATTTTGACAAAATAGTACATATTCTATAGAGTCCAAAAAGTATTTATTTACATTTTTCTACCAAGTTTATTTCCTATGTCAATTTTTAAAGCTAGAAACATTAATCTAATTTAATATAAGAAGGCAGAAGGTATTACCAGGCCATTGGGCCAGAACTTTCTAGCCCAAACAAGCCACAGCGCAGCGGGGAGGGTTTTCCTGGGCCAAATGCCGGCCCAGGTGGGTGGTGGCCCGGGGCCACTCTTGGCCCAACCGGCTGGCCAGGCCACGCCCATTGCCAGGGCGGAAGCCATGGTGCTCGGCCACGACGCGCATTGCCGGCGCGGCGCCGGCGGGACAGGGCGAGACCGGGAAGGGCTCCAGCCGACACAGGATGTGGCAGGGAGTACCGACGGTGTCGCAGTGTGCGTAGGAGGATAGGAAGTCATCAAAAGTCGTGACACAACACGAGCGTGCGGAAGGTGGGCGGAACCAGCAGGCAACGGTGGTGGAGGCGGCGTTCCGGTGGTGTCGCTGCACACGAGGAGGCTGAGTAAGGTCAAATCAATGTGCGTCTAAGAGAGAAGCGAGTTGGAGGAAGTAATCATGGAATGCCTTACCATGCTAGGAGAAATCAAAAAGGGGGCAACTCGGGGTCCCTTGGCCATGCATGGGGAAGAGAACTCGATTCACGGCGGCTCGGTGTGGGAGAGGCAGAGCAGCTTCGCAGCGAGGGGGAGAGCAAGGAGGCGCAGCTGATGGGTGTCTTCAAGAGGCGGCTAAGGAGCAGAGCGCTGGGGTGCCAGAGCTCTGCCCAGAGGAGCAATGGCGAGCGTGGCGGGGATGGTGATGGTCGCGTGCCCGAGTGGACAAAGAAGGAAATGGGAGCTCGGAGGGAGGAAACTACGGGGCGGGACTCCGGTTTTGGAGCCCAGTTTTTGGGACAGGGGGGTGGGGTCGACTCGATGTCGGCCACGTGGCGAAGTGCTGCCCGCGGCGGCCAACTAGCAGAAGAGAAGACCGACAGGGCGGCAGACAAGTGGGACTCACGAAGTTTTTCTTTTTCTTGAATTTTCCAAAAATATGGTTCCTATTTATTAGCACATGTATTAATTCAGAGATCCATTGAGATAAACAAAAATATGCTTGTGTCCACAATGACGTGCTCTAAATTTTAAAAATAATAATGTTCAACAGTTGACATTCGACTTTAAATAGGAATTTTTCAAAGAGGTGTTGTTTTCAAGCCTTTAGGCATTTATATTGTGTACCTAAACTTGGAAATAAAATCTGAGATTTTTTCTCAAAATTATGTTTCATTACTCCTTATACAACATATATTTTTGGTGGCATAAGTTGTCTTGAGAAGTTTTGACTTGTAGCTCAAATGTTGTTTAAATTTAATTAAACTTTATTCAAATTTGATAAATTTCTGTTCAGAATTTTATTTGAAGCTCTCATGCTTGCGAGGATGGTTCTAACGTGTTATGATGGTTATTAAACATGACATCTGGGGTGTCACAACCCTCCCCCTTAAAAAAATCTCATCTCGAGATTAAAGAAGAGGAAAAAGTTCCAACGTGCTTCCAACGGCTTTGTAGAAAACTTTTGCATGCCGGAAAAATCTCATCTCGTTTTTTACTTATGCATGCCGGATAACGGGTTTGTAGAAAATCTTCTGATTCCTGAGTAGCTTCATCTTTAGTATGGTTGCTCCATGAACCTTAAAAACTTAATTATCTTGTTACAGGTAACTCGTTCTGTCTTATCGAGCACCTTTACTAGGCCTGTGACGTAAGTTAAGCCGGGTTGCAGCAGCTCTCTATTTTCAAAGATGATGTCCATGGGTGGCTTCAGACACTTCTTGAGCTATGACACATGGAACGTGTCATGTACATAGCAAATTTGACAGCCAGCTAGAGTTCGTTAGCTATGGGTCATTATCTTGTTGTGATCAACAATGGACATGTGTAGCGGGGTGCTAGCTTTGTTCGAACTCCAAATCGTTGTGTATCTTTGGTGGGTGACACGAAGGTATACGAGACCGCCGACCTCGAACTCGAGCAGATGACTTCTTTTCTCTGCATAACTCTTTTGTCTCGACTCCATGCTTGGAATTTCTAAAGTTTGGCAGGCAATAGGAGATATGGATTTTCATATGATTGACAAGTTTAAAATAGCAACAGATGATACAAACAGGAATTTGGACTGAGATCAAACCAAGCGATAGAGGGTCACAAAACTGGTTAACAACATATGAGTGACTTAAGCTGAATATGATAAAGATGGGAAAAGATTTCCAAATTTCCTGTGGCCAACAAGGTATCAAAGGGAATCGCGACTTGGTGCTCAACAAGGTCAAAGAAACAAAGGGAATGAACCATGTAGATAGTTTATTTTAACATACAAGAGATCAATAATTCATCAAGGTTCAGATTAAGTAAGCAGTCGAATGAAAATAGACCATGAAGGTTTTAGGTCTCTTGGTTGCTCTCCAATGGCAACGGTGGTTATGGAGCAGCTAACAAAATTTTAGTTCAGCAACACAATTACATGATCAACATATCCTTGCTCATTATCATTAGTTATTCATGCATATTGACTGTTAGTTGAGTATCCAAATGCACCTTAATGATTACCTGAATGTTATGGTGCAATTCATGTGTATGACATGCTTGGGTGATGCGATGCACATGGATGGTTGTGCACGTGCAATGGTGCAACTGCATAATGACATGTTGCATATGGATGATGCATGATGGTGCATATGTCATACGATGTACCAATATATGCATATGAAATTGTCAATATGTCATGATGCTTTATGCATATTCATGATGCACATGGGAATGGTGCAATGAGAGTTTGTAATGTTACAATACACAAAAAATTATCATTGAGAAAGAATATGGCAATGCAGGAGAAATACGTTCTAAGGTTCATGACCATTGAGGTCACCCCAAGGTATGGTGTTTTGATGATGAATGACAAACATAAAATGTGACTAATATCTACACGAGTGTTGTTTGTGTAGGAAACCTCCTCTATCTTATGATGGTTGGCAACGGTGTCCTTGGCGATGGATGACAATGACCACAAGCATGGAGACTTGTAAACTTGATGGAGTCCAAGGGTTGATGGAAATGGATCAAAGCAGAGAACAAGCTATGGTGCAAGTGATTGGAATACTTGACTAGTTGTTAGGGCTTTGAGTCCATAGGAAAAAGCGGACTATCAAGGGGGTCTAGGTCATTCTCTTAGGTCATGTCTAGTCGGTGATGTGCAGGGTTGCTCGGTGAAATCACGGGCACTAGGTGACAGTGGAGAAGCCAAGGAGCTGTTCGGAGAAGCTAGGAAACTAAGTCAAGAAAGGACAACAAGTTGCACCTTCTAGACATAGAGACCGTACAGAGGGGTCAGTGGAGACCGGACTGTACGGTCACTATGTGGAGTTGTCCAGGACTTAGAGCGAGAAGCAGGAAGTCTGTCAGCAGGAGACCCTATACAGACCGGACGGTCCGGTCTGCTGATCGGACAGTCCGGTCAGTAGGGGTGCAGCAGGACAGAGAGGATGCACTTCTGTGAAGGCTCCTGGACTAGAGAGAGAAACGGACTGGACGGCCTGGTCCAGCGACCGGACAGTCCGGTCAGTACAGGGAAATTATCTGGACAGTGCAGCCAATGGCTGGGAGAGCCGTTACCAGAGTGACCGGACGGTCCGGTCAGGCAGTGAACGGACAGTCCGGTCTGGATATCCAGAAATACAATTTCATGGAGCAACGGCTAGTTTGAGGTTGGGAGCCTATATAACTTCGTTGCTAGGGTCTTGCAGACCTCTCTTGGCCAGTGGAATACCTAAGAGCATTTGGTAAGATCCAAGAGGAAAAGAGGACAACACTAGGAGGAGATATTGCATATCTTGAGAGTGCTAGTGAGAGTAACTTAAGCATCATGCACATCTAAGGCTAGGGTGTCCTTGAGGGTGTGATCTAGGTTGTTACTCTTGGTCTATGGTGAGACCTAAACTGGTTAGGTGTTGGTGATCGAGCCTATCATGATCAGTTGAGAAGGCCGTCACACGTTTGTACATGATTTGAGCCCGTCGTTGAAAGGGGCATCGCTAGTAAGCGCCCGTGTCGGCTAGGGGAGTCCGGCAAGTTTTCGAGCGAGGTGAGCTTGTGCTTTGTGCGGTGGTGACGCACACCATGTCTTCACTCTAGGAGTGATTGCGGGCTCGTGGGCGAGAACTCCACTTGGTGGCGGGAGGGACTGGGACTCCGGCGGGAGTGGTCCAATGAGGATTAGGGAAAGGCGCCATCCTTCTGAGACCTCGGGAAAAAATCATGAGTCACACCTTACTCTACTCCTCACTATGATGCTTTACTTTCTGCATTTGCATACTGTGCTATTCATGCTTGTGTGTTCTATTAGTTATCTTTGACTATCTTGTAGACTTGCATGTTTAGTCTCCTTACTTGCTAGTAATGTTTAAGCTTCCGCATATGATGCCTAGCATGAGTAGAAGTTGCATTCGTGTGCTTGATCACTAGAAGTGCATAGGAGTTGTATTGACTTGTGTGATCCACAAGTATGCATAGGGTGCCTTTCTTTCATAAGAGCATATTGTTAGTGTGATCACCACTAGAATTATGTAGGTGTTGCTTTGAGTGTTATCGGTAGTTTGTGATTGGTAAAATTGGTTCATAGTGGTAGTTCCCAATTCACCCCCCCCCCTCCCCCCCTCTCGGTCACTATGATCTTTTCAAGTAGTATCAGAGCCAAGTGCTCATTATAAGGCTTAACCACCTCGAGTAGTGACCATATTGAGTTGGGATGTCATCCCATTCAGGGCCGGGTCATGGCTCATGGAAGGATCACATTAAAAGCTACCTAAATGCCATAATTCCGGATGAGTTGATGGATACTCTTGTGGACTTTGCCAATACCTTTACCGATGATCATGTGTATGATGATTGTGATGATGGTGTGGATGTGCCTTGTACTAGTGAGTGCCTAGATCTTTCTAGCAATGACTTGATAGGTTGCTCTACTAGTGTGCCTAATATGATGATTAATAATGATGTGTCTCTTAATCTTGCTTGCACTACTACCATGACTAGCATTGATGATGTTCATGAACCTCCTATTAATCATGCTAGTAGTTCTCTTGTTGAGGAGTTCTTTGCTTTTCATATTAATGACAATGAGGACTTACTTGACTCTCTTATTCGCTTGTGAGGTATTGTAGATAGGATTAGGACAACTTCTTTTGAGCTTCCCAAGATCGTGATAGTGGAGAAGATCCTCTCTTTACTTCTGAGTAGCAAGCTCTTCTACATCACCCTTGACCTTCTCATGGAGAAGAGTCTCTCCGTCGAGGACGTGATTGAGCTACTCTTCAAGGATGAGGAGATCACTGCGAGCATGGCGTGGAAGAAGACTTACAAGACAAATCTTGAAGCATCTTCAAGCAAAGGGAAAGAAGTAGCTTTGAGCTCAAACTTCTTTGATCTCTCCACAAGATTGTCTTGCAACAACCTCTATAACCCATTCAGGTCAAGTTATTCTTCGGGTGCTTCATCAAGCTCTACTTCGAGTGCCATCCCAAGATCTACTCCATGCACCTTGAGTGGACCGAGGATGGGCGTAGGGGGAGCACCAACAACAATGCTCGCTAGATCATTTGAGATGATCAATCTTGCGGCTTCGGCGCCTCTACCTCCTCCACTCTCTCCACCACAAGATCATTTTTGGCATCTTCGTTGACCTCACCAACAGGATCTCTTCTTTGAACTCGGTGAATTTGTGAGAAATCTGAATGTTGACCTTTGTGAAAATCTATTGAGCATCTATGATCTTGTGTGTAGGATAAACTCTTTCAGGGGACTTTGGAGGATTGCACCACATGAAGTGATTGACATGCTCCTCCAACAAATCACAACTCCTAAGAGGGGTTTCTTACTTGAGGAGGTAGTCAATAGGAGACATGAGCTCTCAATTGAGAGAGCAATGGAGATGATACTTATGCTTCATACACAAGTGGGGCATGTACTTGAGCACATCACTGGACTCTATGACCCTCCCCATTACTACATCAACCTTGACAATGTGCACATGGGGGATGGTCATGGGCATTGGAGGTACAGTGCTCCTCACTACCCTATTAGGAGGAGACTACTGGATGGGATTGCAAGAATCCCCATCTATGAGGATGGTCTTATTACTCGACACGACGAGGTTAGTGCTAGTCAATCAAGTAATACTTTGGATACTAACCCTCCTTCCTCTAGTGCTTGTCTTATGGCTACCACCTGGGTCAACTACATGGGGCACTCATTGGATTCTTGATAGTGGGTGCACTCAATATATGACCGGGAAGCCAACCATGTTCACTACCATTGATGAAGACGAAGATAGTGATAAGGTGACTTTTAGGGATAACTCAAAGGGGAGAGTTAGAGGCTCGGGCAAGGTGGCCATCACAAATGACCTCCATCTCTCCAAGGTCTTTCTTGTGGAAACCCTCAACTTCAACCTTCTGTCTATTGGTCAACTATGTGACATGGGTTTCAAGTGCACATTTGATGAGGACGGTGCAAACATTAAGAATGACAAGAGAGGGCTAGTATTTCATGAAGTAAGGCATGGGAACTTGTATGTCATGGACTTCAAGTCAAGGAACATGCCACCAAGTACTTACCTATTCACTAAGGCATCCAAGGGATGGTTGTGGCATAGAAGACTGACACATGTTGGAATGAATCAGCTCAAGAAGATTGTCAAGCGGAATCTAGTTGAAGGAATCAAGGATGTGGCCTTTGAAAAGGATAGATTGTGTAGTGCTTGTCAGGCAGGAAAACAAGTTGCATCTTCACATCCCACCAAGTCATTCATGTCTACATCTCGTCCTCTAGAGCTCTTGCACATGGATTTGTTTGGGCCAACACACTACAAAAGTCTAGGAGGCAATCTATATTGCTTGGTGATTGTTGATGATTTCACGAGATACATTAGGATCTTCTTTCTTCAGGACAAATCTCAATCCAGTGGTATCTTCAGAAAGTTTGCCAAGAGAACGAAGAATGAGTTCAATGCTAGCATTGTGAAGATAAGGAGTGACAATGGGACGGAGTTCAAGAATATCACAGTGGAGGGATACTGTGACAAGAAAGGGATCAAACATGAATTCTCAGCTACATATACTCCCAAGCAAAATGGAGTAGTGGAGAGGAAGAACAAGACACTCATCACTCTCGCTCATGCCATGTTGGATGAGTATGAAACTCGTGAGAGGTTTTAGGCGAAGGCAGTCAACACGGTATGCTACACCTCCAACCGTGTCTATCTCCACCGGTTGTTGAAGAAGACGCCATATGAGCTATTGGTGGGATGGAAACCCAATGTTTCCTATTTTCGAGTCTTTGGCTGCAAGTGTTACATTCTCAAGAAGAGGAGAAAACCCGAGAGGTTTGGGAGCATAACTTATGAAGGCATTCTTGTTGGGTACTCTAGGACTTCTAAAGCTTATAGGGTCTACACCTCAGCCACGGGATGTGTGGAAGAATCCTATGATGTGCAATTTGATGAGTAAAACGGGTCTCAAAAGGAGGATGAATTTCATGAAGTAAACATTAGAGATGAGCCTATGAGGAAAGCCTTGAGAAACATGCCCGTGGGCGAGATTTTACCCCATGAGGCTAATGATGGTGATATTGATGAGCCCTCTACTCCACCGTCTCAACCCATCTCTTCCTCCGAGGTACAACAAACAACTCAAGATGCCACAAATACTCCCACAAGCTCCTCCCAAGATTTCTTGAGAGTACACTCACCAAATGATGAAGAGTCCCAAATGAGAAGTGAGCCACAAACCTCTCCACATACTTCAACACAAACCGCTTCTCCTAGCTCTTCACAAGATACTCTACCATCCCCCCCCCCCCCCCCACAAGCTCAAAGTCCAAAACAAGAGAGCATAAGAGTGACTCTTCCATCTCTCTTAGGATCCAAGACACTCATATATCAAAAGAGCAAACAATCCATGATGCACAAGATATTTCACCTAGAGCTTCTCCCACTCAAAGAAAATACCATCCTAGACCCAAAGCCATCAACAAAGATCACTCACAAGACTTGATCATTGGGAGTCCATCTCAAGGGATAAAAACAAGGAGGAATCAATATAAACCCAACTATGTGAGTGAATAGGATGATGATGAGGCAAATGTTGAGATTGAGAACTTCTCCTTCGTCTCTATGATTGAGTCCACTACCATTGATGAGGCTATGGATGATCACAAGTGGGTTATTGCCGTGCAAGAAGAGTTGAACAACTTCAAGAGGTGCAAAGTATGGAAATTGGTTGAGAGGTCCAAGCATCATAATGTGGTTGGCACCAAGTGGGTCTTCAAGAACAAGCAAGATGAGAAAGGAGCAATTGTCAAGAACAAGGCCCGCCTAGTGGCTAAGGGATATTCTCAAGTGGCGGGAATTGACTTTGAAGAGACCTTTGCTCTCGTGGCCTGTCTTGAAGCTATTCGGATCTAACTTGTCTATGCATCACACAATGGCTTCAAGCTCTTTCAAATGGATGTCAAGAGCGCCTTCTTGAATAGAGAGATCAATGAGAAAGTCTATATGGAACAACCTCCGGGGTTTGAGGAGCCAAAACATCCAAGACATGTGTACAAATTGAAGAAAGATCTCTTGGCCTCAAACAAGCACCAAGGGCATGGTATGAACACTTGAGAAACTTCCTACTCAAAAATGGATTCACCATTGGAAGCATTGATAGCACCTTTTCATGAGACATGTTGGGAAGGATCTAATTGTGTGCCAAATCTATGTGGACGATATCATCTATGGGTCAACCAATAAGAAATTCAATGAAGAGTTTCGGGAGATGATGGCTAGGGAACTCCAAATGTCAATGATTAGAGAGTTACATATGTTCCTTGGATTCCAAGTCAAGCAATTGAGAGAGGGAAACTTCATCTATCAAGAGAAATATACTAAGGACCTCCTCAAGAGATTCAACACGGAGAATTGCAAGCCTTTGCACACACCTATGACTACTAATAAACCCTTGAATGATGATGTGAAAGGAAAAGCGGTGAACCCCAAGCTATATAGGTCAATCATTGGGTCTTTGCTCTATCTCACCGCTTCGAGACTGGACATCATGTTTCGTGTGTGCTTGTGTGCACTCTATCAAGCAAATCCAAAGGAGTCACACTTGAAGGCCGTGAATAGAATTATGAGATACCTCAAGTACACACCTACAATGGGCTTATGGTATCCTAGAGGAACAAACTCTGAGTTTCTTGGGTATTCGGATTCGGACTTCGCGGGGTGCAAAGCGAATAGAAAGAGTACATCGGGAGGTTACCAATTTCTTGGAAGATCTCTAGTATCTTGGAGCTCAAAGAAGCAAAACTCGGTGGCTCTATCTACCACCGAAGTGGAGTATATGGCAGCGGGAGCATGTTGTGCACAACTTCTATACATCAGGCAAACACTCTCGGACTATGGCCTCAACTATACTCAAATGCCACTATATTGTGATAGTGAGGCGGCAATCAAGATGGCCCTCAAGATGGGAGATCATGACCATGCAAAGCACATTCAAGTGAGGCATCACTTCATAAGAGACCATGTTGAGAAGAAGGATATCGAGTTGGTGAGCGTGCGAACTCATGAACAATTGGCGGACATCTTCACCAAGCCACTCGATGAGAAGACCTTCAACAAGCTAAGGGGAGAACTCAATGTTCTCGACCTCTCCAACTTCACATGAGTAACCCTTGAGCTTGTCCTTTGTATATATGTATAGTGTTTTGGTTGTTCTTGTTTGTGTTTTTGTTTGTACTTGTTTCTTTTCTTTTATAGGTTGACTTCGGACCTTCTTGAGATAGCAATGGACATGGGTTAAGCTTGGGAAGGTGGTTCTTGGTGTACCCAAGGCTTTGAAGAATGGTCCATTGTGAGCAAACTTGAGAAGGGAATAACTTGTTGTTGACACTTTGGTTTGTAGTGGTTCTCTCTCTTTTCTTTAGCATCGTATCATGCATTGTATACTTGTTGCATTTGCATTCTTTGCATTTTTGCATCCTTGCATTATGATACCATGCATGCTTCCAAGCATATGTCTAGGGGGGTTACTCATTTACAATGTGAGTACATGACTCTCTAGATGATCAAATAGTGATATTTGTGCTTCATGCCTATTGAACCATGTTCGACTGAGCTCCAAGGTTAAATTTACTCGCGCGGCTCAAAGACAAGTGGCTCATACATTCCCACCTCTATAATGACTAACCCTTGCACATTTGAGTCTTTTGTTGAGTCATAAGTGTAGGGGGAGCTACGGCGAAACGCCACTTCGACCAAGGAAGAGCACCGTGAAAGGGGGAGTTATTCTAACTCTTGCCAACTATTTTATGCCTCTTGGTTTTGTTACATTTTTGTGTGGTTTTTGGTGATAGGTGACAAAGCGGGAGAAGAAACATGAAGATCCAAAAGCCAAGTCTAGATCAAAAAAGGGAGAAGGAACATGAAGACGATCAATAACACAAAGAGAGAGGAGAACATGAAGAAGAAACGTGAAGATTTGATGGAGATGGAACATGAAGATCACATCAAGATAAACATCTACACCGACATGGAGAAGAACAACGACGGTGCATGTCTATGGCGACAATGTACACCCTCACCGATATGAGCATCTACGTCCTTGGTGCATGTCTACATCAACAAAATTGACTAACACAACACCAAGGTGGGCGCAATTTCAGCTCAAGATTGAAATCCAAGTGCACTAAATGAGTGGGTAGTTCTCCCTCAACACCTAGCACATCTCAAGGGGGAGACTACCTCCAAGGTAAGGACCAAGGTATGCCTTTCAATTTTTTCTTTTCCTTTGGTTCTTTCTTGCTCGTCCGTTTTGGATCATCATAAGTAGTGGTTGTCATCCATCACCAAAAAGGGGAAGATTGTAAGGTTCATGACCATTGAGGTCACCCCAAGGTATGGTATTTTGGTGATGAATGATAAACATGAAATATGACTAATATCTATATGAGTGTTGTTCGTGTAGGAAACCTCCTCTATTTTATGATGGTTGGCAACGGTGTCCTTGGCGATGGATGACAATGCTCATAAGCATGGAGACTTGTGAACTTGATAGAGTTCAAGGGTTGATGGAGATGGATCAAAGCAGAGAACAAGCTATAGTGCAAGTGATTGGAACACTTGACTAGTTGTTAAGGCTTTGAGTCCATAGGAAAAACTGGACTATCAAGAGGGTCTAGGTCATCCTCTTAGGTCATGTCTAGTCGGTGATGTGCAAGGTTGCTCGGTGAAATCACAGGCACTAGGTGACAGTGGAGAAGCCAAGGAGCTGTTTGAAGGAGCCGAGAAACGAAGTCAAGCGAGGACGACAAGTTTCAGCTTCTGGACATAGAGACCGGATAAAGGGGTCAGTGGAGACCGGACTGTACGGTCACTATATGGAGTTGTCTAGGACTTAAAGCAAGAAGCAGGAAGTTTGTCAGCAGGAGACCCTGTACAGACCGAACGGTCCGATCAGTAGGGGTGCAGCAGGACAGAGAGGATGCACTTTCGCGGAGGCTCCTGGACTGGAGAGAGAAACGGACCGGACGGTCTGGTCCAGTGACCGGACAGTTCGGTCAGTACATGGAAATTGTCTGGACAGTGTAGCCAACAGCTGGGAGAGCCGTCACCAGAGTGACCGGACGGTCCGGTCAGGTAGTGACCGGACAGTCCGGTCTGGATGTCCCGAAAGACAATTTTGTGGAGCAATGGATAGTTTGAGGTTGGGAGCCTATATAACTTCATTGCTAGGGTCTTGGATACCTCTCTTGGCCAGTGGAATACCTGAGAGCATTTGATAAGGTTCAAGAGGAAAAGAGGAGAGCACTAGGAGGAGATATTGTATATCTTGAGAGTGCTAGTGAGAGTAACTTGAGCATCTTACACATCTAAGGCTAGGGTGTCCTTGAGGGTGTGATCTAGATTGTTACTCTTGGTCTATGGTGAGACCTAGACCAGTTAGGTGTCGGTGATCGAGCCTATCGTGATCGGTTGTGAAGGTCGTCACACGTTTGTACACGGTTTGAGTCCGCCGTTGAAAGGGACATCACTAGTGAGCACCCGTGTCGACCCGGGAAGTCTGGCAAGTTCTCGAGGGAGGCGAGCTTGTGCTTTGTGCAGCGGTGACACACACCGTGTCTTCACTCTAGGAGTGATTACGGGCTCATGGGCGAGAACTCCACTTGGTGGCGGCAGGGACCGAGACTCTGACGGGAGTGGTCCAATGAGGATTAGGGGAAGGCGCCATCCTTCTAAGACTTCTGGAAAAAATCATGAGCCACCCCTTACTCTACTCCTCACTGTGATGTTTTACTTTCCGCATTTACATATTGTGCTATTCATGCTTGTGTGTTCTATTAGTTTTCTTTGACTATCTTGTAGACTTGCATGTTTAGACTCCTTATTTGCTTGTAGTGTTTAAGCTTCCGCATATGATGACTAGCATGAGTAGAAGTTGCATTCGTGTGCTTGATCACTAGAAGTGCATAGGAGTTGTATTGACTTGTGTGATCCACTAGTATGCATAGGGTGCCTTTCTTTCATAAGAGCATATTGTTAGTGTGATCATCACTAGAATTGTGAAGGAGTTGCTTTGAGTGCTATCGGTAGTTTGTGATTGGTAAAATTGGTTCATAGTGATAGTGCCGATTCAACCCCCCCCCCCCCCCCCCCCGCCTCGGTCACTACGATCCTTTTAGACGTTATGGGAATGCGTTGTTCAAAGTGGCTGGTCATCAAGGTTCATGACAAGACAGGTTTCACAGGAATTAGGGATAATACACAACAAAACATGGGAAGTTTTAAAGATGTTCTACATGCTGCTATAGGAAATCATCTACTAAAACAAACTTGTTTCTAGCTATAGAGGTGAAGAGAGGTAAATTTTGTCATCTACGGTGTCAGAAAAATACAGCTAGATTCTCATTCGTTCAAGAACATACCAATTGGAGAGTAGAATGCTCCAAATGTAGGAAAGTGCAGCTCAGCAAGGAAATATAATTATAATAGTGATGGGTAGCTATTCTAGCTATCACGTAATCACTTGTCCGAAAAGGTTTGCTATCGTGTTCGGTTCTGTCGTAACTGTACAACAGTTACTAAACACAACTATAAATAGTCTTGAGCACAGAATAAGGGTATCTTCTGAATACCAAACTTGTAGATAATTTTGATATCTTTCTAACAAGTATTTATACACCCTGGTCTGTTAAAAGGTTTAGAGGATATGATTTTTCTAAGTTGGTTGTCAGTTTCTAAAATTCTACTCCCAGCAGAATCTGTCTTCACTGATGGGTACACGAAAAAGTAAACTGCTCCTTATAAGTGCAAAACTAGTCGTTTGGGTTCATACCAAAGTTGTAGAAGACTTTCTCGCCTTTCCAACAAGTACTTACTAATCTTTATATAACAAGGGGTTCAGGAGCTATGAGTTTTTCAAGTTGCAGGTCAAAATCTGAAAATCTGCTATGGACAGCACTGTGTTTGGTCTAAAAAAGGGTCTGAAATATAGGTTTCTTTTCATTTAACCATATAAGAAAACTTTCAACCTCATGGAGAGTTTTAGCACCTTTCTGAGGCATACTTACACGCCTCCAACTAATGCTTAGATCTTGAGATATGGAATTTACACTACCGATCAATTTTCTGAACCGATTTTTTGCATAGAACTGGGTTACTCTGGAGATCTGCTCATAGCTTGGCTTTCCATGTCCCAAACTCAAAACTTAAACTACCGGAGTTTTAGTAATTTTTATAACCTTTCTAGGAAGTGCTCACACAGCCCTATAGGTGGTCTGAGCAAGGAGTTATGAATTTTATAAGATAGGTAATAATCTGAATTCGAGATTGACACCAAATTGATGTGCTAACTCGGACAGACCCAAAATGGCATTATCCGAATAATTTCAAAGAAAAACTTCTTGCTGGATGTACAAAGGGTTTGTTCATGATTTCAACAAGTGTTTATTTGTATAATTTTGACTTTCGAGTGAGGAGACATAGAGTTTTGTGTGAGCAACATGCTTGCTGAAATTTCAGATTTTCATAATGACTTATGTTTCAACATTTACATCAATGCATATGCTTTTCGGCCTACACGTCCTTGCAAAATAAATTTTGGTCATGAATAGGATCATACGTATAGTCGGTAGCAAACGATCTCTCAAGTTAGTCGTATACTATATGTTTCTTACGTGATTTGTGGTTAGCGTAGCTACAGAAAACTTATTTCAGAAACAATACATCAAATCAAAAAGAAACGAGCCAAAAATAATCCCTTATTTTTGTCCTCGTGCAGAACACTGATGTTTACCGCAATCAGCCCACGTTAACGCCTTTGTGCTAGTTTCCCATATTACTGTCCACAGGACGGGACACATACCTTCGTTGACGAGGCCATAGATGCAGGTATTTAAATAAACAACCTCCTATAATTAGCTTTGTCACCTGAATCATAACTAATAATATCCCTATGTGTAACATTCCTACTACCATACTAGAGTTATCTCCCCAGGAATAGAGCTTAGGGCAAAGTTAAATTGAAAAATGATTGAATTTGAATTGAATTCAAGTAAATTTGAAAGTCATTTAAACTACAAGTTCAAATTATTCAACATAACTTAGGCCTAACAAAAATATATGTTATAGAGGGTGTTAAAATAGAAATTTGAGAACTTTACTAGAATTTTATACCTTGATTTAGTGCTCCAAATAAATGTCCAAATGATCAAAAACTATCTCTCTTAGTAAAATTTATATTAAAATTTTAGTTGCCAATACTTAGAATTATCATTTTTATAAATTAGAGCACATCATGTGGAACATGCTCATATTTTTAGATTATTTATAGGATCAATATTTATAAAGATATTAAACAATTAAGTAAATGCTGTTTCGAAAACCAACCAAAAAGAAAAATCGTGTGGGTCCTAACTGTCAGCGTCGTCTTCCTCACGCCATCCGCGCGGGCCCAGCTTTCCGGCGCCTTGCTACCTCGTGGCAGCCGTACATCAGCGGCGGCGACGTCTGGTCTGCCCGACCACCTCAACCTCGACGCCCCTCTTTATTTGGTTCTCCTCATTTTTCTATTTTTGGACCCCTCTCCCTTTTTCTTCTTCCAACGTGCCGCCATTGCCGAGCGTCGCAGCTGCCGCTCCGGGCAACCTCGCCACAGATCATCCGACTCAATCGACACGCCTTGCCCTCCTCTTCCACCTCGACCCGGCCTCACCCCGTGAGACGCGTCGAGCAGCTCGTGTTAATCCAATAACTGAGCTTCTTCCCCGAGCTTTGCCTCTCGCCGCCGGCCACTCCGGTGAGCTCCTCCCCACGTGACCACCTCAACTGGATACGTGTTGAGCTAAGCTTCGCGTAGGTATTTTATTTGAAATTTTTCGTTGTCGTTTGGCTCCGTTCCGGCAGGCTCCCGGTCGAGCACTTCCACCCGTGCGCCATGGCTGGAGCTTCGAGCTCCAGGTCGGATCCCATGCGCCCTGCGCTTTGTGGCCTCCGTGAGGCCCAGTTCTGATTGGCCCTGTGGCCTGTTAATAGTTTTCCTTCAATTTAGTAATTCTAGAAATTGCTGACTAACTTGTAAAATACATATCTAATTAATTACTAGGAATTTTTGAGCAAACTAAAATTCTATAGAATCCTCTAAACTTGTATTATTATAGTAAAATGCTAAACCACAATGCATGCTAATGTTTTTATCCAAACTAAAATAAATATTTAAAACACAAATAAAATCATACATAAATCTATGAAGCTAGTAACTTCTTAAAATTTGGTTCCCAACTATATTTGTCTAGACCTAATCATCCTGCATAGTGATAAGTGTTAGTTCTCTATATTATTATCATAATTAATTTATTATCTTTTTCCTTGTATTAATTATTTAAAAATAATAGCCCCATGCATATAATTGAAACTCAGCCCACATATCACTACTGATATATTATAACTACAATAAATCACCCATCCTTTTTTGATGTTCAGAACTATTCTTATTTGATTATTCATGTCTCAAATGTAATAATTCAATTTAATTTATAGTTGCACTTTAAGACCAAATATATTATTCTTGGTTTTGATTGAGGTGAGTTCAATACACTAAACCATTACTCATATCAATAAGTGCATCTGGGCCCACTTTAGTGTTTTGGTAATTAATGACGACCCTTATTTTTGACTAACTACGTTGTTGAGATAATTGTGGTTGTAGTCATAATAAGGAATGGAATGATGGACGAAGTGGTATACATATGGATGGCTCAAGGCAAAGGTATCTTGATAGGTTTTTTTTTTCTGTTTTGCCGGTCACAAGGAGATTAGAGTTGAGTGACCGGATTATAGGTTAAATGTCGTACTATGAAGAGGGGTCGATGAGATGACCTTGAGTATCCATGGTTGCCACAAATGCTCAAAGCCTATCGTTGTGAGTGGTTCGTTGAGAGACAGCTAAGGATATAGAAAGGAGGGCTGGCAGAACGCTCCTGACGGTCTGACCGTCTGGATCCATGGTCTGACCGTAGGTGCCTCCCAGAGACGGCCAGAGAAGTTGGTCCTCGGGTGGCTCGGGTGGTGGACCGTCGGGATCCACGGTCTAACCGTGGGTGCTCCCCAGAGACGGCCAGAGGATTGAGTTCTCTGGTGGCTCGGGAGATGGCCCGACGGTCTGACCGTCCCAAGCCACGGTCTGACCGCCGTCACATGTCTGGTGTCGACAGAGAAGCTGGTCTCGGGTGAAAACTAAAAGTGTCCCAACGGTCTGACCCTGTGGGATGTCGGTCTGACCGTCTGGCTCGTGTCAGAACAAGTTTGAAAGTCAAACTAGCCGTTGGGTTGTACGACGGTCCGACCGTGTGGAGTCACGGCCAGACCGTCCAGCGCACAGAAAGCTGTAACGGCTAGTTTTCAAAGAATGGGCTATTTATAGCCCCTCTATGCCGTGCATAGAGGGGAGGTTGGCCATTTGAAAAGTATTGTACACCCTTTGGAGCTTATTCCTCTCTCACACAAAGTCCTAGTGGAAAGATTGCAAGTGTGTGAGTGTGAGTGCCCTAAACTTGAGTGAATTGAGCATTGTGGCACTTGGGATCCTCAAGCAAGCGTCATCGACTTGTTACTCTTGGAGGTTGTCCCCTCCTAGACGGCTTGGAGGAGTCAAATCCGTGAGCCCTTCAAGAAGTGTGTGAAGGAGGCCCGGACTCTTGTGAGAGGTGCGGTGCTCGCCTCGCCGGAGTGGTGAAGAGCAACCCTAGTGGAATCGAGGTTTGGAGAGGTTCAAAGTATTGATTGTGTTATATCTCAAGTTGTTCTTTGTGGGCACTTCTTGATGGTGGAGAAGTGGATACTTGAGGAGAGTAGCATATCATACGCTTGAATCCACCTCAACGTGGATTAGGGGTGATCGGCAAATCACCGATACCACGGGAAAATATCCTTTGTCTCTTGTCATGTTGTTCTTTTGTTGTTTACATACTAGAAGTTGCATGATGTATGTCACCTAGGATTGTCAACCTACTTTAGTTCAAACCTAGGTTTAGTTGTCTTGTGCTTGCTTTTATCCAATTGTCTTTGAATTCCGCAATTAGTCGGATAGTTAGCTTTTAATTTGTTAATTCGGCTATTCACCCCCCCTCTAGCCGGGGTCCTTCGATCCTACAGCATGTCAACTTAATTTGTTGCTAAAACTTGAAAAATAAGGATCTACTCTTAGGTTGTTTTTTGTAACATAAACCCTACCTTTAGTCTGTGTATGTTTAGGAGTCAGTTGTAGATAGCCATTTTGACGGGTCAGTCTTGCTGAGTAAATTAGTTGCTCAAGGCGTAACTCTTTGTGTTTTTTCAGATAATCAGGATGGCCACTTTCTCGACTTTTGGAATGTCGAGTGGGAACCCTGTAGTCTGTAAGAGGAGTACTCTGTTGCTTGCCGCTACAGTGGCGTGGGCATGACACTTATCAAGACTGGATCTACTTCTATGTATCGTCATGAGAGCACGATAGATAGTATCTTAAGTATTTCGTCGAACCATTTCATTTACTGTTGAACTAATTCGCTGTTGCACTTTTAAAACTCTGATTTGTAACTTAAATTCAAATTTCTATAAAAATCTGTACTCTAACTATGTTCTTGTTGCAACTATATTATTTTGTCCTGTGTTGTACTATTGGACATCACAGCGCGTGTCGTCACCCGAGAAAGATCCTGAAACGGAATCGTCTTCGTGGTAAGACGGTTCTATTACACTATGGGTACGTCCTCACATGTTCATAATGGGGTTTTCGAAAATATGTCTTTAAATATTGCACTATTCCCGACATAGCTCTAATACCACACTGTAACAGAATTGTCTTATCACTGAGACGATTCTGTTCCAAGATCTTTGTCGGGTGGCGACACGCACTATGACACCCAATAGTATAACATATGTCGGAAATAATATAGTTGTAACAAGAACAAAAATAGAGTACAAAGTTTTACATAGATCTCAATTTAAGTTACAAATCAGAGTTTTAAAAGTGTGGAAACGAAATAGTTCAACAGTAAATGAATTGGTTCGATGAAATACTTAAGATACAACCGTGCTCTCACGACGATACAAAGAAGTAGATCCGGTCTTGATAAGTGTCATATCCACAACATTGTACCGGTAAGCAACAAATTACTCCTCTTATAGACTGCTAGGTTACCACTCGATATTCCAAAAGTCGGGAAACTGGTCATCCTGATCATCTAAAAAACCACAAAGAGCTACACCCTGAGTAACTAATTTACTCAGCAAGACTGACCCGTCAAAATGACCAACTACAACCGACTCCTAGACATGAACATGCTAAGAGTGGGTTTCATGTTGTCAAAAAGCCAGTCTAAGAGTGGATCCTTACTTCTCAAATTTTAGCATCAAGTTAAGTTGTCATGCAAAATAATAAATTTAGTTTGCACTATAGTAACAACAATCATGGTTGCAATACAAATATTAATAATTCCAAATAGCAGTATTGAAGCTATTCTTCATATTAATGACTTCCAACAATGTTCCGGAGCAACGATCGAGTGGTACTCGTTATTATGAGGGATAGTGACTTAAATCGATTTACATCTTGCAGGAGAAATCTACTTACATGATCCATACGCGCTTTATGAAAAGCCGCATGGAGCAACCTTTCACATACGATACAACAAGATCTTCCGGACTTGGCTCCCCCGAGAAGGGTCTACGCCCTATGCCGCCATTCGTGGGTGGATTGCTCCCTCCTCTCAGCCCCAGTTCCACCAAATAAGGGAGTAGGGTATCTTCCAACTAAGTCATAGTCGTAGCTACATCAGTTTATTTGGCCCATATCTCCAGTATGCAAAAAGTACGTTTAAACTTGACCTCCTATGACCGGACACAAGACGTAGCCTTAGGTGACTCGGATGGGGCTATCTCTTTGAAGACAAGATGTCCTTCCCTTTCCACCTAGTTGCACGTTCGGTCTTCTTGTATTCCCGTCTAAATTTTTCTTCAGCCGATATCATTCCTCAGTGATAATGTTTCCTGGTCTATGAGTGGTCTCCATATCACTCAACGAGTAGCCGTCTTAGATTAAGAAGAGCGACTACCGTTTTGAGGCTATCACCGTGTAAAGGGAACCTACTGTAATGCTAGGTTTTCAAATAACTCCTATAAACTTAATGCATAAACAAGTCTACATCTCTAACTAGTGATAAAATAAAAAGGTAAAACTGGTGGGATGTACCGGGGCTTGCCTTGGTCCTGCTCCTAGTTAGCTAGGTCAACTCTTTCACCTTCTGGCTCCTGGGCGGCCTTGACCTCCACGTGGTTTACCTTGTTATGTTATCTATATGATGTAATGTGACGTTGTGCATGAGGAAAGATTCATGTCAGTCTATTAAAATAAGATTGATAGGTATAATAAGTTTAGGGATGTTGATTGTCAAGTAATTACAAATATTAAGGTGGAGGCATAGGGTAGACACGTTTAGTGTATTTTCTTCATGGACTCTAAAAATCTTAAATGATAATATCGTACAAAAGCACGGTGTATTATTAATATTAAGCTCATGGCCAAATTAATTATTTGATCATGCTCCTAGAATAGGTGTGATCTCGAGAAATTTACTACCAGTAGACCAAACTAGGAGTGAATTATTCGCCAAGATTCATTAATTTATAGAGTACCTAAATAAATATATGAATTTATTACTGTTTACCTATTTAATTTTTTTGTTCAGATAATAATATTAGCAAGTGTGCACCTTTAGCATTTTGAAAAAATAGTACATATTCTATGGAGTCCAAAAAGTATTTATTTACATTTTTCTACAAAGTATATTTTCCTATGTCAATTTTTAAAAGCTAGAAACATTAATCTAATTTAATATAAAAAGGCAGATGGTATTTACCAGCCATTGGGCCGAAACTTTCTGGCCCAAACATGCCACAGTGCAGCAGGGAGGGTTTTCCTGGGCCAAATGCCGGCCTAGGCGGGTGGTGGCCCGGGGCCACTCTTGGCCCAACCGGCTGGCTAGGCCACGCCCATTGCCAGGGCGCGAGCCATGGCGCTCGGCCTTGGCGCGCATCACCGGCGCGGCGCCGGCAGGACAGAGCACGGCCGGGAAGGGCTCCAGCCGGCACACGATGTGGCAGGGAGTACCGACGGACTCGTAGTGCGCGCAGGAGGATAGGAAGTCACCAGAAGTCACGACGCGACGCAAGCGTGCGGAAGGTGAGCGGAGGCGGCGGGCGACGGTGGTGGAGGCGGTGTTCCGGTGGCATCGCTGCACGCGAGGAGGCCGAGTAAGGTCAAATCGAGACGCGCCTGAGAGAGAAGCGAGTTGGAGGAAGTAATCATGGAATGCCTTACCGTGCTAGGAGAAATAAAAAAGGGGGCAGCTCGAGGTCCCTTGGCCATGCATGGGGAAGAGAACTCGATTCACGGCGGCTCGGTGCGGAAGAGGCAGAGCGGCTTCGCAGCGAGGGGGAGAGCAAGGAGGCGCAGCTGATGGGCGTCTTCAAGAGGCGGGCTGAGGAGCAGAGCGCTGGGGCGTCAGAGCTCTGCCCAGAGCAACAATGGCGAGCGCGGCGGGGATGGTGACGGTCGCATGCCCGAGTGGAGAAAGAAGGAAATGGGAGCTCGGAGGGAGGAAACTAGGGGCCGGGACTCCGGTTTTGGAGCCCAATTTTTGGACCAGGGGGGGTGGGGTCCACTCGACTCCGGCCACGCGACGAAGTGCCGCCTGCGGCGGCCAACCAGCGGAAGAGAGGACTGACAGGGCAGACAAGTGGGACCCGTGAAGTTTTTCTTTTTTTTTAAATTTTCCAAAAATGAGGTTTCTATTTATTAGCACATGTATTAATTCAGAGATCCATTGAGATAAACAAAAATATGGTTATGTCCATAATGACGTGCTCTAAATTTTAAAAATAATAACGTTCAACAGTTGACATTTGAATTTAAATAGGAATGTTTCAAAGAGGTGTTGTTTTCAAGCCTTTAGCATTTATTTTGTGTACCTAAATAAACTTGGAAATAAAATCTGAGATTTTCTCAAAATTATGTTTCATTACTCCCTACAACATATATTTTTGGTGGCATAAGTTGTATTGAGAAGTTTTGACTTGTAGCTCAAATATTGTTTAAATTTAATTAAACTTTATTTAAATTTGATAAATTTCTGTTTAGAATTTTATCTGAAGCTCTCATGCTTGCGAGGATGGTTCTAACGTGTTATGATGGTTATTAAACATGACATCTGTAGTGTCACATGTCATTTGCTAGAAGCAGCAATTCGGTTGTAATAGAACTTTTGGTTCTTCTCATATCAACTTAAGTTCTTTCTATACTACTAGTTTTTTTGCACGTGTGACACACACGTTGCCATTGTTTTATAAGGGTATCATGTACTAAATAGAAATATATGTTAAAGATACAAAATCAGAATCATGTATTAAAATGCTTGTGTTACATCATCACATGGAAGTCAAGATCATTCCAATTTACACAACACTTGCAGGTTTGGAAAAATTAGTTGAAAACTCAAGCTGAAAGGCTAGAATTGTCACAAATCCATAATCAAATTACAAAGGAACAGAAATAAAGCTGCACTAATTGGAAACAAACCTCGAAAGACTAGTACAACATAACCTAGATATAAAAATATCTCGAAAGAACAAGCAGTGTCCCTCACATTCGAGCTTTCATATCCTCTTTTTTAGTAAATCCATTGTGCACATCCCACGTGAATGGAGACAGTAACCAGACATTAACTCCCTATCGTCCTCATCAACAAAATATCACTGTGCATGTGATCAACCCAGCATAAGCTCATCCAGTTGCACATGATTCGACGCCAAATAACAAACAAACAATACCACATTCCATTATTGAAACACATAGCATGTAGATTTCGAATTCCAGTAATCGTGCACAATGGGTATCTCATGTTCCTAACACAAAACTTGCAGTTAGCCTTTCAAGTCTGATTTATCATAAAAAAATTCATCCTAAATCAGAACATATGTACATGTATGATGGCATACTGAATTACCGAAAATATCTGAAGTCTGTATCAAGTGACTATTGAAATGTGGGTTTTGATTGTTTATAACCTTTTAGATACATAGAGGTAGACCACCCTATACGGAACATCACTCTATCGACAAACTTCAGACATTTTTTAGTGTAAACCAGAGAGAAGCAAGTTATTTAAATTAATTTTGAAAATCTAGACATTTTTTGGTGCAAGCAAGAGACGCCAAAGTCACACCAATAGAAAATTCAATCACAAAAATAGAACACATTGACACGAAGTAAATAAGCATAAAAAAATATCAATCATAAAAACAGAACACATTGACACGTAAGTAAATAAGAAACATAAATTCAGGTTGACACATTTTGACTCATTGCAATAATATATATCAATTTCATAGTGTTCGTCTTTTACAAACTGAGCAGCAAAGCATGACCTTACCTCTAGGCAATAATAACAAACGCAATCGGAGGGGTTGGGATTGCATCACGATGGCAGATCCATTACGGGCAGCTCATACACTGTTCTGCTACCAGCCTCCAACTCCCTTTAAATCAGGTTGATCCCGTATGGCCAGATCACAGTGTTTCTGTCAAGGGCGTTCGTGCCCAAGGACGCCGGACCTCGACTAGTCACGGCCCATGGTAACTGGCGGGGTCATGCCCCCTTGCCGTTCCTCATTGGATGGGTTATACTCCCTGGCCGGCAGCTTGAGAGAGAAGGAGGATGAGATAGATTTAATCTTTGTTGCCCCCTTTGACAAGTATCGATTACAAGGCTTAATAGCCTGCACCTCCAACAGAAGGGGAAACAAATCTCTTAAAGTTTAGGAATAACAACAATCTCTTTCTAACTTAGGCCCTAATTTCCTGGCCGGCCCGGTTATCCACTATTGGCGCTAACCTCCCTGACCATGCACTCGGCGGCTCTGCGCACGTCGCATGTTCTGTGCCGCCGTGTGTAGGTGTGTCCCCACATGAAATCTCTCCTTTCCTCGAGAGGCAGCTCGTCCTCAAGCTGGATTGCAGGTACATGGCGCGGAAGATGTCGGTGTCTTCCCAGGTGCTGATGCAGGCGATGCGCCCTTCCACTTGATGAGGGCCTAACGTACACCACGAGCCAGGCGCGCCTTGACTGCTTGCTCCGGTTCTGGCACCACGGCACCGTTGCGGACTGGAGGTAGAGGTGGCGGTGCTTGCGGCAGCTCGCCCTGGTACTTCTTGAGAAGACCCACATGGAACACGTCATGGAGGCGGGCTTGGGGTGGCAGGTCGAGGCGGATAGCGACATCGTTGATGATCTCAACGACGCGGTAGGGGCCGTAGAACTTGGGCTTCAGCTTGCCCATCGCAGCCGTGGGCAGTGAGGCCACCGGCCACTGTCGTAGCTGAAGAAGCGCCCAATCGCCCACTTGATAGGCGACCGGGTGATGACCCCGATCATAGTGGCGCTTCTGGACCGCCTGAGCCTGTTCGAGGCGGTGACGGATGTCTGTGATGAACTCGGCACGCTCCTCCATGGTCCGGGCCACAGCAGCGACCCGCGTCTCGCCCGGCTCGTAGGACCGAATGGACGAGGGGTCCTGGCCGTAGACGAGGCGGAACAGAGTGTCATGAAGTGATGACTGGAAGGCGGTGTTGAAGATGTACCCCGCCCATGGTAGCCAGCGCAGCCAGTCACGTGGTCGATCACCTGTCAGGCAACACAAATACATGACGATCACCCTGTTAGCCGACTCGAACTGCCCATCCGATTGAGGGTGGAACGCCGTCGTCATTTGGAGCTTGGTGCCACTCAAGCGCATCAGCTCACGCCAGAAATTGGAGGTGAACACCGTGTCACGGTCGGACACGATTGACTGCGGAATGCCGTGCAGCTTGACGATGTCGGCAAAGAATGCCTGCGCCACACTTTCTGTTGAGTACGGGTGCGCAAGGGGGATGAAGTGGCCATTCTTGCTGAACCTGTTGATGATCGTGAGGATGACGGATTTGCCCTGAATGCGTGGAAGGGCCTCGATGAAGTCCATGGCAATGTCAGTCCAGACACCTTGCGGCACCGGCAAAAACATCAGGAGCCCAGCCGGGTGGAGCTGCTCCGACTTGTTATGCTGGCACACGGAATAGGCACGCACAAAATCCTGCACCACAGTCTTCATATTAGGGAAATGGAAGTCGCGATGGAGCCAGTGCAGTGTGCGCTGGACACCCTCATGGCCCTCCTAGTGGATAGCCCGTAGGACCTCCGGCAGTAGGGCTGAGGCCAGCGGGATGTACAGCCGCCCGCTGTACCTGACCAGCCCCTCGGACAGCGACCATGGCAGGGCTCGTGTCCCACCGCTGATCTCCTCCTGGAGGGTGATTAGGGTCGGATCAGTCGCCTGCGCCAGGCGCAGCCGCTCCACTAAGTTGAATTGGGGGATAGACAGCACCAGGACCGCGCCCTCCTCGGTGGCATCTCTGCACGAGAGGGCGTCAGCCACCGCGTTCGTGTGCCCGGGCTTGTACTCCACTGTGAAATCAAAGCCCAGAAGCTTGCCAACCCAATGATGTTGTGGAATGGTCGACAGGCGCTGATCCAGCAGATACTTGAGGCAGTAATGGTCGATCTTGACGATGAAGCGGCGTCCCGACAAGTACGGTCGCCAGTGGCAAATGGCGTGGACAAGGCCAATGAGCTCACGCTCATAGGCGGCGAGAGCTTGATGCCGCGGTGCCACTGGTCGGCTGAAGAAGGCGATCGGGTGGCCGTCCTAGACCAGCACCGCCCCGAAGCCGTGTGATGATGCATCACACTCGACGATGAAGGTCTTGGAGAAGTCCGGCATGGCGAGCACCAGAGATGAGGTCACCGCATCTTTCAGGACGACAAAGGCGGTAGAGGCCTCCGTTGACCAAGAGAACCCTTCCTTTTTTAGAAGAGCGGTGAGAGGCGCGGTGATGGTCCCGTAGTTGTGTACAAACTTGCGGTAGTAGCCAGCAAGGCCTAGGAAGCCGCGCACCACCAGCACGGACCGTGGCGGCGGCCAGTCCTGCACGGCCTGGAGCTTGGCCGTGTCCATGGCGACGCCCATGGCGGAGACGACATGGCCAAGGTAGGCGATAGATGACACCGCGAAAGCACACTTGGAGCACTTGAGGAAGAGCTTGTGGCACCGTAGCTCATCGAAGAACGTGTGGAGGTGGCATAGGTGGTCCGCCCATGTGCGACTATAAATCAAAATGTTGTTAAAGAACAAAAGCACAAAGCACCGAAGGAACGGTCTGAGGACGTCGTTCATCAATGCCTGGAATGTGGCCGGGGTGTTGCACAGCCCAAAGGCCATGATCAGGAACTCGTAGAGGCTGTCGTGTGTCCTGAACGTCGTCTTGTGGATGTCACCCGGCTGCATGCGGGCCTGGTGGTAGCCCGAGCGGAGGTCAAGTTTGGTGAAGTAGCACGCCTAATGGAGCTCGTCCAAGAGCTCGTCGACGACGGGGATGGGGAACGCGTCCTTGATGGTGAGCACGTTGAGCGCCCTGCAGTCGACGTAGAAACGCCACGACCCGTCCGGTTTCTTGATGAGGAGGACCGGAGAGGAGAATGTGGAGTCGCTGCACCGAACAATTTCCTGCTCCATCATGGCGGCCCACTGCCGCTCCAGCTCATCCTTGTGGGCAGCGGGATGCCGGTACGGCCGGACAGCCACCGGCAATGTGTTCGGCTTGAGGACAATGTTGTGGTTGTGAGTGCGCTGCAGGGGCAGACCGGTGGGCTCAGCGAAGAGGTTCCCAAAGACGATCAGGAGCTCGTCCAGAAGGGCCGTCAGGCCGCGATGGCGGCGAGGCTAGCACGTGGCCATGTCAGACCATCACACCGATCTTTCCTGGCGTGTAAACGACATGGTGCGCGCGGTGAAGTCCTACACGATCGGTCCCACGGTCACTAGCCACTGAGTGCCCAGGACCAGATCGTATCGGGTGAGGGGCATGACGTAGAGGTTGACGTGGAAATCCTCGCCTGCGATGATGATCAGGGCCTACCGCAGAATGTCGGGGCATGCAATCCGCTCGCCATTTGCGACGGTAGCGGTGAGGCGCGGGTTGGAGAGGACTGGAAGGCCGGTGCGACTCGCCGCTGCCTCCGCGATGAAATTGTGGGTGGAGCCCGTGTCGAGGAGTGCGGTGAGGGTCATGGCACCCATGGACACCCACACCTGCATAGTGTCATAGATTAGCATACGGGCGACGGCGCAAAGGGAGAACACCGGAGCGCCGAGATCGGCCTCGCCGGCGGCTAGTTCATCATCCCCGATCTCAACACCTCCGATGTAGAAGATGCTGGGGTAGACCCGGTTGTGTCCATGGGAGTACGGCTCATTGCAATTGTAGGAAAGGCTGAGACGATGTCATTCCGCCTGTTCCTCGGGCGAGAGCCACTTGGCCTGGTTTGTCGCGCCTTGGGGTGGTGGAGCTGGAAGCGCCTGCAGGGGCCGTGGGAGTGCGGGTGGTGCCAGAGCTGCCTGGAGTGCCGACTGTGGTGCCAGTGCTGGCAGCAGCGCGCAACACGGTTTTGAGTGGAGCCTGCTATAGCCAATCCAACTCCATCAGCTCGACCTGACGCGCCAGACTCATCGCGGCGGCAAGGGTCTCCAGGATGTGGATGCGAACGGTGTGGCTCAATGGTGGAAGAAGCCCTCCCTTGTAGAGTTGAACGTGTTGGGCCTCCTCTAGCCATCCAGCACGTGGAAGAAGGGCCTGGAAGCGATTGGAGTACTCCTCCACGGTGTCCTGCGGCGGCACTTCGAGAGCTCGAAGAGTTGGGCGGAGCACAGGGGTGGCCCGAACCGCAAGTTGAGGAGGTCCTTGAACCGGCCCCATGTCGGCGTGCCCTTGTCTTCTTGCAGCTGGATGAACTACAGCTGGGCAACGTCTCCAAGGTTGTACGACACCATCCACCCGCGCTCCTCCGCCAAGGTTCACTACTGCCGGAAGTACGACTCGTACTTGTTGATGAAGAGCAGCAGGTCGGACTTGCCGTCATAGCGGGGGAAATCGAGCTTCTAGAACATGGGGGGGGGGGGGGGGGGCGATCCAGTCGCGTGGCCCCTCGGGCCGGCCGCCAGCACTGTCCAACAATGAAGCCGACTTCTCCTTCAACGCGGCAATGTCGGCCTTCATGGAGGACATCTCCATCTTGAAAGACTTCAACATCTCGACCACATCGGCGATGGTGGGATCAGACATGGCAGGCAACTGGTGGGTGGATGCGGTAGAGGAAGTAGGTGATGGCGGTGGGCTTGGGTGGGCGGCGGCGGTGGTGGATTGTGAGGACGAGGTGGGAGAGGATTGACGTGACCGTGATACCAAGTTGTCAAGGGCGTTCGGGCCCAAGGACACCGGACCTTGACTACGCAGCTCGTAGTCACGGCCCGTGGTAACTGGCGGGGTTATGCCCCCTCGCCATTCCTCGCTGGATGGGTTATACCCCCTGGCTGGCGGCTTGAGAGAGAGAAGGAAGATGAGATAGATTTAATCTTTGTTGCCCCATTTGACAAGTATCGATTACAAGGCTTAATAGCCTGCACCTCCAACAGAAGGGGAAACAAATCTCCTAAAGTTTAGGAATACCAACGATCTCTTTCTAACTTAAGCCCTAATTTTCTGGCCGGCCCGATTAGCCACTATTGGCGCTAACCTCACTGACCATGCACTCGGCGCGCTCGGCGGCCCTGCGCACGTCGCGTGTTCTGCGCCGCCATGTGTAGGTGTGTCCCCACATGACAGTTTCTAGATTTGATCAAGCTTTTTGGCAAAATATGCATGATTTTGGCACAATTGCATAAAGAGTGACCCTATAGAGAAATATTTGATTTAGGCCATATACTGAGTTTGCATAAGCTACAAAAATGTAGAAGTAAATTTAAGATAACAATGCAAAAATTGATAACAACTTCAAATCAAAAGATATCAAGGGAAATGGATAACATATACTTAAATAAGGATGTTATCGGATGATATGTTTACTATAACCATGTGTGAATGACAAAAAAAAGGTTGGAAGTTTTCAGTGGTACCATTACACATATAACCTGGCAAGTAATAAAAAGAGTACTCCCTCTGAACATCAATATTGATGTTCAAACAAGGATATTTAGGTCATCTTTAGTACAATTTGTTGTCTGAAGTGTTAACAATCCATAGCAAGTACCAGATAACCGTAAAAAGTATAAACGAAGGTCATGGAGGAAGAAGGTTATCTGTAGAGCATCATAGAACAGATCAATTTCTATGTCTTCCTTGCTGAGCATCATAGAACAAACCAATTAGAACGTGATCTATTTTTACTGAAAAATTATATGAATTGGAAAGAACTTGAAAATTTGTGCAGTTTTCACCTAATGTCGTTTTGTGCTGCAGGCTACCATTTGCTAAGGTAACAAAATTTATCTACATGGACAGCTCAGGTAGCCCAATATATTACAATTTGCGCAACTGTTATATAGCTAGATGAAAACAAAACACCAATCAATTACTAACCCAAATGCAGAGAGACTTGCATGGAGGATTTAAATTCCAGCTGAACTTGATTGTTTATGGTCAGATATGGTTAGAAGTCAGAACAACATCAATAGGCCGTGTAATTGTAAAAAGGAAATGAATTGTTCCTCATAGGCAAAGCAGCTTTAAAAAAGCTCTTGTGGTTTCAAAACAGTTAAATGCAAAAAAGAAAAAAATCAGGGAATATTCACCTGCATTGTATCTTAGACATTCTGCCAAACAGTTGGTGTGCCTATTCTCAATACTTCACGGGATGTCTTGAATTGCGGAAAGATTTGCATGAAGTGTTTTAGGATGTGTCAGGGCTCACATAGTAATGTCATATTGATCAATGGACGCACATTAAGTAGATAAAAGACAAAGTGCAAGCTGAATAAAATTGATACCTAGGATTATATGGAGAAACTGTGGCAAGGAACAGCTGTGAGCAAGCGACATCTCATCCAGGATCAGCCATCAGGATGGATGAAGTGCCAACGAATCCTAATCATTTTATCACCCACAGCGCACAAAACATCGAGAATATGCAGGGGATTTGGGAGTGAGATTACTCATAGGTTTGAATGTGTGTGTATTCCTTAATCACTTAATCAATGAGATGCTAGTCATGGATCTGACTCAATCGACAAGGTGAAAGGACCGAGTGACCGAGAGGGGGGGGGGGGGGGGGGAATTGGGAACTCCCACTATGTACCTAATTCGCCAATTCCTAAAACCGACCACCCAAAACAACTTCTACTCAATTCTAGTGGTGATTACACTAGCAAGATAATGAACCTATAATTGGAACAACAACCTAAGCATACTAGTGGATCACACAAACGTAATATAACTCCTATGCAAGCTAGTCATCAAAGATACGCGGAAGCAAACAACTAGCTAGCAAGGAGTTCTACTCAAGCAAAGCTACTATATTAACAAGCATATAGAAAGCATACATGCATGAGTAGCACAATACATCCTAGAGTGATCAATCAAGCCAAGCAACTCCTAGACATGGTACTGATCAAGTATGAAGGCTAAGCACTACTAGCAAGTAAAGAAGCCTATTCATGCAATTTTACAAGGTAGTCAACTAGAGCAAGATAAGCACACAAGCATGAATAACACGGTATGTAAATATGGAAGGTAATGCATCAAAGTAAGGAGTAGAGTAAGAGATGGCTCATGATTTTTCCTGAGGTCTCGGAAGGATGGCGCCTTCCCCTACTCCTCGTTGGACATCTCCCGTCGGAGTCCCGGTCCCTCCCGCCACCAACTGGAGTTCTCACCCACGAGCCTGCAATCACTCCTCGAGTGAAGACATGGTGTGCGTCACCGCTGCACAAAGCACAAGCTCGCCTCCCTCGAGAACTTGCCGTACTCCCCGAGCCGGCACGGGCGCTCACTATTGATGCCCCTTCGAGTGGCGGGCTCAAACCGTGTACAAACTTATGACGGCCTTCGCAACCAATCACGATAGGCTCGATCACCGACACCTGACCGGTCTAGGTCTCGCCATAGACCAAGAGTAACAACCTAGATCGCACCCTCAAGGACACCCTAACCTTAGATGTGCAAGGTAGCTCCTTGTTACTTTCACTAGCACTCTCAAGATATCCAATATCCTCTTCTAGTACTCTCCTCTTTTCCTCTTGGACCTTACCAAATGCTCTCAGGTATTCCACTGGCCAAGAGAGGTCTCTAAGACCCCAGCAACGAAGTTATATAGGCTCCCAACCTCAAACTAGCCGTTGCTCCATGAAATCAGCTTTCTGGGCCTCCAGACCAGACTGTCCGGTCACTGCCTGACCAGACCATCCGGTCACTGCAAACTGAGCTCCAACAGCTCTCTGCCCCTGTGCTAAACTCCTACTGACCGGATTGTCTGGTCATTGGACCGGACCGTCCGGTTCACTTTCTCTCTCCATTCCAGGAAGGTCCGTAAACTGCATCCTCTCTGTCGTATGCTTCACCCACATAGACCGGACTGTCCGGTCTGTAGACCGGACCGTCCGGTCTCTATGGTCCCTCGCACAGACAGAAACCTTGCTCCTCGCTGGAAGTCCCAGACATACTCCACATAGTGACCGGACAGTCCGGTCTCCACTGACCCCTCTGTCCGGTCTCTAAGTCCCAAAGCTAAAACTCATCGTCCTCGCTTGACTTGGTTTCTCGGCTTCTTCGAACAGCTCCTTGGCTTCTCCACTGTCACCTAGTACCTGTGATTTCACCGAGCATCCTTGCACATCACCGACTAGACATGACCTAAGAGAATGACCTAGACCCTCTTGATAGTCCAGTTTTTCCTATAGACTCAAAGCCTAACAACTAGACAAGTGTACACAACACTTGCTCCATAGCTTGTTCTCCACTTTGATCCATCTCCATCAACCCTTGGGCTCCATCAAGCTCATCAAGCCTCCTTGCTTGTGATCATCGTCATCAATCGCCAAGGCAGCCGTGAACAATCATCATAAGGTAGAAGAGATTTTCTACACGGTCAACACTCGTGTAGATATTAGACACATTTCATGCTTGTCATTCATCACCAAAACAACATACCTTGGGGTGACCTCAATGGTCATGATCCTTACAATCTCCCCCTTTTTGGTGATGGATGACAACCACTACTTATGATGATCCAAAATAAACGAGCAACAAGGAACCAAAGGAAAAGAAAGGATTACCTTGGTTCTTACCTTGGAAGTAGTCTCCCCCTTGAAATGTGCTAGGTATTGAGGGAGAACTACTCAATCATGTAGCGCACTTGATGTCGGTCTTGAGTTGAATTTTGCGCCCACCTTGGTGTCGTGATTGATGTTCTTGTTGAAGTAGACACGCACCAAAGACGTAGACGTTCTTGTCGGTGTAGATGTACGTTGTTGTTGTAGACATGCGCCGTCGTTGTTCTTCTTTATTTTGGTGGGGATGTCCAACTTGACATGATCTTCATGTGTACTCCAAGTGAACATGCACCATTCTCCCCTTTGTCACCTCGTAGCTTGCTTGTATCTTCATGTTCCTTCTCGCCTACTTGGTGATTGATCTTCATGTTCTTCTCATGTCCTTTTCCACCTTTGTGTTGTCAACGTATACTTGGCTTTTGGATCTTCATGTTCCTTCTCACCCTTTGTCACCTATCACCAAAAACTAAAGACAAAACACAAGGGAACAAAAGAGCAAATAATAAATGGCAAGAGTTAGGAAAACTCTCCCTTTCTTGGTGCTCCTTCTTGGTAACGATGGTGTTTTACCATAACTCCCCCTACACACATGACTCAACAACAAAATCTCCAAGAATGCAAAGGTTAGTCATTAGTGTGATGGAAATGTATGAGCCACTTGTCTTTGAGCCGCGCGAGTAATTTAACCTCGGAGCTCGGTCGAGCATGACTCAATGGGCATAAAGCACAAAGATCACTATGTGATCATCTAGAGGGTCATGTACTTACATTGTAAATAAGCAACTCCCCCAAGAAACATGCTTGGAAGCATGTAAAGCATCACGATGCAAGAATGCATGAATGCAAAGAGTGCAAATGCAAATGCAACAAGTATACAAATGCATGATGCGATGCTAAAACAAAGAGAGAGAACCGCTACAAACCAAAGTGCCAACGACGAGTTGTTCCCTTCTCGAGCTTACTCACAATGGACCATTATTCAAAGCCTTGGGTGCACCATGAACCACGTTCCCAAGCTTAACCCATGTCCATTGCTATCTCAAGGAGGTCCGAAGTTGATTTACAAAGAGAAGAGAAACAAGCACAAAACAAAGACACAAACAACAAAACAAACGAGCAAAACTATACAAATGTACAAGAGACAAGCTTTAGGGTTACTCAAGTGAAGTTGGAGAGGTCGAAAACATTGAGTTCTCCCCTTAGCTTGTTGAAGATTTTCTCATCAAGTGGCTTGGTGAAGATATCCGCCAATTGTTCATGAGTACGCACATGCACCAAGTCAATGTCCTTCTTCTGAACATGATCATGAATGAAGTGGTGCTTCACTTGAATGTGTTTTGCATGACCATGATCTCCAGTTTTAAGAGCCATCTTGATTGCCACTTCACTATCACAATAGAGTGGCATTTGAGTGATGTTGAGACCATAGTCCGAGAGGGTTTGCCTCATGTAGAGAAGTTGAGCACAACATGCCCCTGCTGCCATATACTCCGCCTCAGCTGTATATAGAGCCACTGAGTTTTGCTTCTTCGAACTCTAAGAGACAAGAGCTCTTCCAAGGAATTAGCAACCTCCCGATGTGCTCTTTCTATTCACTTTGCATCCTGCAAAGTCCGAATCCGAATAACCAAGTAGCTCAAAGCTTGTTCCTCTAGGGTACCATAACCCCATAGTAGGTGTGTACTTGAGGTATCTAAGAATTCTCTTCACTGCCTTCAAGTGAGATTCTTTTGCATTTGCTTGATAGCGTGCACACAAGCACACACTAAACATGATGTCCGGTCTTGAAGCGGTGAGATAGAGCAAGGAGCCAATCATAGACCTATAGAGCTTAGGGTTCACGGGTTTTCCCTTCTCATCCATGTCCAAGGGTTTGCTGGTTGCCATAGGAGTGCACAAAGGCTTGCTATTTTCCATGTTGAATCTTTTGAGAAGATCCTTGGTGTACTTTTCTTAGTAGATGAAGTTCTCTTCCCTCAATTGTTTCACTTGAAAGCCAAGGAACACATGAAGTTCTCCAATCATAGACATTTGAAATTCCCTTGCCATCATTTCCCGAAACTCCTCATTGAACTTCTCATTAGTTGACCCATATATGATATCATCCACATAGATTTGGAACACAAAGAGATCCTTCCCAACATGCCTTGTGAACAAGGTGTTATCAATGCTTCCAACGGTGAATCCATTCTTGAGTAGGAAGTTTCTCAAGTGTTCATACCATGCCCTTGGAGCTTGCTTGAGGCCATGGAGAGCTTTCTTCAACTTGTACACATGTCTAGGACGCTTGGGGTCCTCAAACCCCAGAGGTTGTTCCACATAGACTTTCTCATTGATCTCCCCATTCAAGAAGACACTCTTCACATCCATTTGATAGAGCTTGAAACCATTGTGTGAAGCATAAGCAAGCAAGATCCAAATTGCCTCAAGACGAGCCACGGGAGCAAATGTTTCTTCAAAGTCAATGCCCGCTACTTGAGAATATCCTTTTGCCACTAGGTGAGCCTTGTTCTTGACAATGGCTCCTTTCTCATCTTGTTTGTTCTTGAAGACCCACTTGGTGCCAACCACATTATGATTCTTGGGTCTTTCAACCAACTTCCAAACTTCGCACCTTTGGAAATTGTTCAATTCTTCTTGCATGGCAATAACCCATTTGTGATCATTCATTGCTTCTTCAATTGTTGTAGGCTCAATCATGGAGACAAAAGAGAAGTTCTCAATAGCAACATTCGCCTCCTCATCATCTTCATTCACATAGTTGGACTTGTATTGATTTCTCCTTGTCCTCACTCCTTGAGATGGACTCCCAATGATCAAGTCATGTGAATGATCCTTGATTATGGCTTTGGGTCTAGGATGATGTTCTTGTTGAGTGGGAGGAGATCTAGGTGAGGTATCTTGGGCATCATGGATGGTTTGCTCTCTTGAAATATGAGTGTCTTGGATTCTTAGAGAGGTGGGTGAATCTCTCATAGGCTCTCTAGCTTTGGACTTGGATCTTGAATTTGATGGGGATACTTCATTTGAGGAACTTGGTGAGGTAGCTCGAGATGGTGTATGTGGAGAGACTTGTGGCTCACTTCTCACTTGGTTTTCCTCATTGTTTGGTGGATGGACTCTCAAGGAATTTTGGGAAGAGCTAGAGGGTTTGTTGGTGGTATCTTGATTTGGTTCTTGCACCTCAGAGGAAGTGGTTTCTTGAGGTGGTGGGGTAGAGGGCTCACCACTATCTTCATCGATAACCTCGTGGGGTAAAACCTCACCCATGGGCATTTTCCTCAACGCTTCCCTCATAGGCTCATCCTCAATATGCACCTCATGAAACTCATCTCCCTTTTGAGAACCATTTGACTCATCAAATTTTACATCATAGGTTTCCTCTACACATCCTGTGGCTGAGTTGTAGACCCGATATACTTTAGAAGTTCCAGAGTATCCAACAAGTATCCCTTTATCCACCCTACTCTCAAATTTCCCGGGCTTCCTTCTCTTCTTGAGTATGTAGCAAGTGCAGCCAAACACCCGAAAATAGGAAACATTCAGTTTTCGTCCAACCAATAGCTCATATGGAGTCTTCTTCAACAGCCGATGAAGATACACACGATTGGAAGTGTAGCAAGCCGTGTTGATTGCCTCAGCCCAAAACCTCTCATGAGTCCCATACTCATCTAGCATAGCACGAGCAAGAGTGATGAGTGTCTTGTTCTTCCTCTCCACTACTCCATTCTGCTCGGGAGTATAAGTAGCGGAGAACTTATGCTTGATCCCTTTCTTGTCACAATACTCCTCCACAGTAGTGTTCTTGAACTCAGTTCCATTGTCACTTCTTATCTTCACAATGTTAGCTTTGAATTCATTCTTTGCTCTTCTTGCAAACTTTCTGAAGATGTCACTAGCTTGAGATTTATCCACAAGAAAGAAGGTCCAAGTATATCTTGTGAAGTCATCAACAATCACCAAGCAATATAGATTGCCTCCTAGGCTCTTGTAATGTGTTGGCCTAAACAAGTCCATGTGTAAGAGCTCTAGGGGTCGAGATGTAGACATGAAGGACTTGGTGGGGTGAGAAGAGGCAACTTGCTTTCCCGCCTGACAAGCACTACACAACTTGTCCTTCTCAAAGGTCACATCCTTGATTCCTTCAACTAGATTTCTCTTAACCACTTTCCTGAGCTGACTCATCCCAATATGTGCTAGTCTTCTATGCCACAACCATCCCTTGGTTGATTTTGTGAAGAGACAAGTACTTGGAGGCATGTTGCTAGATTTGAAATCCATGACATACAAGTTTCCATGCCTCACTCCATGAAACACTAGCCCTTTCTTGGCATTCTCAATGATTGCTCTATCCTCATCAAATGTGCACTTGAATCCCATGTCACATAACTGACCAATGGATAGAAGGTTGAAGTTGAGGGTTTCCACAAGAAAGACCTTGGAGAGATGGAGGTCTTCTGTAATGGCCACCTTGCCTGAGCCTCTCACTCTCCCCTTTGAGTTATCCCCAAAAGTCACCTTCTCACTATCTTCGTCTTCATCAATATCGATGAACATGGTTGACTTTCCGATCATATGTTGAGTGCACCCACTATCAAGAATCCAATGGGTACCTCCACTCTTGTAGTTAACCCTGGTGGTAGCCATAAGACAAGCACTAGAGGAAGAAGGGTTAGTATCCAAAGCATTACATGATTGACTAGTACTAACCTCATAGTGTCGAGCAATAAGACCATCCTCATAGATAAGGATTCTTGCAATCATGTCCAATAGTCTCCTTCTAATGGGATAGTGCGGAGCATGATACCTCCAATGTCCATGATCATCCCCCATGTGCACATTGTCAAGGTTGATGTAGTAATGGGGAGAATCATAGAGTCCAGTGATGTGCTCAAGCACATGTCGCACTTATGAATGGAACACAAGTATTATCTCCATTGCTCTCTCAATTGAGAGCTCTTGTCTCCTGTTGACTACCTCCTCAAGTAAGAAACCCCTCTCAGGAGTTGTGATTTGTTGAAGGAGCTTGTCAATCACTTCATGTGGTGCAATTCTCCAAAATCCCCTGAAAGAGTTAATCCTACACACAAGATCATATATGCTCAATAGATTCTCACAAAGGTCAACATTAGGATTTCTCACAAATTCACCGAGTTCAAAGAGAAGATCCTATTGGTGAGCTCGACGAAGATGCCAAAGATGATCTTGTGGTGGAGGAGGCGGAGGAGGTGGAGGCGCCGGAGCCAAAGCCGCAAGATTGATCATCTCAAATGATCGAGCGAGCATTGTTATTGATGCTTCCCCTACGCCAATGCTTGGTCCACCCAATGTTCTTGGAGTAGTACTAGGAATGACACTTGAGGTAGAGTTTGACGAAGCACCCGATGAGTGTCTTGCCCAGAAGGGGTTGTAGAGGTCGTTGCAAGGCAATCTCGTGGAGGGATCAAAGAAGTTTGAGCTCGAAGCTACTTCTTTCCCTTTGCTTGAGGATGCTTCGTGGTGTGTCTTGGATGTCTTTTTCCACACCATGTTCACGGTGATCTCCTCATCCTTGAAGAGTAGCTCAATCACGTCCTCAACGGAGAGACCCTTCTCCATGAGAAGGTCAAGAGTGATGTAGAAGAGCTTGCTACTCGGAAGCAAGGAGAGGATCTTCTCCACTATAACGATCTTGGGAAGCTCGAAAGAAGTTGCCCCAATCCTGTCCACAATACCTCGCAAGCAAATAAGAGAGTCAAGTAAGTCCTTATTATCATTAGCATGAAAAGCAAAGAACTCCTCAACAATAGAACTACTAGCATGATCAATAGGAGACTCACAAATATCATCAATGCTAGTAGAACAAGCAAGATCAAGAGACACATCATTATCAATCATCATGTTAGGCATACTAGTAGAGCAACCTATTAAGTCATTGCTAGAAGAGTCTAGGTACTCACTAGTACAAGGCACATCCACGCAGTCATCACAATCATCATACACATGATCATCAGTAAAGGTATTGGCAAAGTCCATAAGAGTATCCATCAACTCATCTGGAATCATGGCATTTAGGTAGCTTTTAAAGTGATCCTTCCATGAGCCATGACCCGGCCCCGAATGGGATGACATCCCAACTCAATACGGTCACTACTCAAGGTGCCTTATGATGAGCACTTGGCTCTGATACCACTTGAAAGGACTGAGTGACCGAGAGGGGGGGGTGAATTGGGAACTCCCACTATGTACCAAATTCGCCAATTCCCAAAACCGACAATCCAAAACAACTCCTACGCAATCCTAGTGGTGATCACACTAGCAAGATAATGAACCTATGATTGGAACAACAACCTAAGCATACTAGTGGATCACACAAACGTAATACAACTCCTATGCAAGCTAGTTACCAAAGATACGTGAAAGCAAACAACTAGCTAGCAAGGAGTTCTACTCAAGCAAAGCTAGTAGATCAACAAGCATATAGAAAGCATACATGCATGAGTAGCACAATACATACTAGGGTGATCAATCAAGCCAAGCAACTCCTAGACCTGCTAGTGATCAAGTATGAAGGCTAAGCACTACTAGCAAGTAAAGAAGCCTATTTATGCAATTCTACAAGGTAGTCAACTAGAGCAAGATAAGCACACAAGCATGAATAGCACGGTATGTAAATGCGGAAGGTAATGCATCAAAGTAAGGAGTAGAGTAAGAGATGGCTCATGATTTTTCCCGAGGTCTCGAAAGGATGGCGCCTTCCTCTACTCCTCGTTGGACCACTCCCGCCGGAGTCCCGGTCCCTCCCGCCACCAAGTAGAGTTCTCACCCATGAGCCCGCAATCACTCCTCGAGTAAAGACACGATGTGCATCACCGCTGCATAAAACACAAGCTCGCCTCCCTCGAGAACTTGTCATACTCCCCAAGCCGGCACGGGCGCTCACTATTGATGCCCCTTCCAACGGCGGGCTCAAACTGTGTACAAACTTGTGACGGCCTTCACAACCAATCATGATAGGCTCGATCACCAACACCTAACCGATCTAGGTCTCACCATAGACCAAGAGTAACAACCTAGATCACATCCTCAAGGACACCCTAGCCTTAGATGTGCAAGATAGCTCCTTGTTACTCTCACTAGCACTCTCAAGATATCCAATATCCTCTCCTAGTGCTCTCCTCTTTTCCTCTTGGACCTTACCAAATGCTCTCAGGTATTCCACTGGCCAAAGAGAGGTCTCCAAGACCCCAGCAACGAAGTTATATAGGCTCCCAACCTCAAACTAGTCGTTGCTTCACAAAATCAGCTTTCTGAGCCTCCAGACCGGACCGTTCGGTCACTGCAAACTGAGCTCCAACGGCTCTCTGCCTCTGTGCTGAACTCCTGCTGACCGGACTGTCCGGTCACTGGACTGGACCATCCGGTCCACTTTTTCTCTCCATTCTAGGAAGGTCCGCAAACTGCATCCTCTCTGTCCTATGCTTCACCCACATAGACCGGACTATCCGGTCTGTAGACCGGACTGTCCGGTCTCTATGGTCCCTCGCACAGACAGAAACCTTGCTCCTTGCTGGAAGTCCCAGACATACTCCATATAGTGACTGGATAGTTCGGTCTCCACTGACCCCTTTGTCCGGTCTCTATGTCCCGAAGCTAAAACTCATCGTCCTTACTTGACTTGGTTTACCGGCTTCTCTGAACAGCTCCTTGGCTTCTCCACTGTCACCAGTGCCTGTGATTTCATCGAGCATCCTTGCACATCACCTACTAGACATGACATAAGAGAATGACCTAGACCCACTTGATAGTCCGGTTTTTCCTATGGACTCAAAGCCTAACAACTAGACAAGTGTACACAACACTTGCTCCATAGCTTGTTCTCCACTTTGATCCATCTCCATCAACCCTTGGACTCCATCAAGCTCATCAAGCCTACATGTTTGTGGTCATCGTCATCAATCGCCAAGGCATCCGTGAACAATCATCATAAGGTAGAAGAGATTTCCTACACGAGCAATACTCGTGTAGATATTAGTCATATTTCATGCTTATCATTCATCACCAAAACAACATACCTTGGGGTGATCTCAATGGTCATGATCCTTACACAAGGCTCGCCATATTTTGCTGCAAGAAAATTTCAGGGCGCGGCTCATGGAAGCTACGCTTCCCTAATCGGAGGCTTTAGCAACACAAATTGAAAGAGGATCTAATCAAAGATGCTCACCAGTACCTTTTGTCTGACCCTATGCGGTTGATGGAACACACGGGGATTTATGGAGACACACCGAATTTAAGTAATCCAAACCTCTTGCTGGAGAAGGCACTAAATTGGTTAAATCATTAAAAGGACTGCGATGTGATCCAGGAAGCTGCATGCAGGAACCATTCGGGAGTTGCATTTTACAATCACCTAGGAAAGTACTGCAGTAAAGGAATAGATTAGTGACTACCAGATCAAGGTCCAGAGACAGGACCATCGTTGTCGTAGAGAAGCAGGATCACGCATGTAGGATCACGTTACCTGAAGAAGCAGGATAAACTTGGATCAACGTCTCATTGCAGTTGTCGATTCGGGGTGAATCTATGCCGGAGGTACCGTATAATCTCTCTCCAATCCACACAGCGACAACAACGATGGATCCACACATCGACAATGATGGACAAAAGGCGGGAATGCGGCCACAGCAATCGACGAAAGAAAGAGAGGAGTAATCAGAACACCGCCGATACCTACGGCGGCCACAGCGATAGCGATAGCGGCAATGCGTCAATCGTGTCTGCAGGAGCGGACGGGCGGGTACGAATCGGCTGGTGAAAAAAAATTAAAACAGGCGGCCAGACGAAAGTGTTAATGCTGCTGTTTACCTGTAATTATAATATGTAATTCGTGGGACCGCGTCTGATCAAAGGGCCGAGGTTGAACGTGCATTGGATTGATGGCTTTTGATTGGACGGGTACACTGATTGCAGGGTGCCTAGAATCTCACAAAAGTTTAAATCTTTTATTTATGAATTTGATAAGCAGACATAGTCATCAATAACTTGATTAAAGAAAAAATATGCATGATCCTATCCTCTTTTATGAACTACAAAAGTGGTGAGAAATTGAAAATAGTTTCTGAACTACAAATGTTTTGTGGAACTGAAAATAGTATAAATCTTTAGTTAATGAGACCACTGAGATGCATTTCGAACAACACAATTGATAGAGCAAAATAGCTACCACTAACCAACGTCATAACATGCAGAATATGCCACAAGCCACATGATGATCACAATATTCATGACAGAAAACGCCGATTGCAAATAAACAAGACAATTAAGCACCTACGGTGGATGCTGATGCCTGATTATTGATTGCACACGAACACCGTCTGAACTGTTCGCATGCCTCCGGGTTAACACAATTGAACCAGCGGCATGCGCAATCGTCGAGCAGCTTAGCTCACGTTGTGGCCTTTGGCACTGTGCGGTGTTGCACTGGAGTGCACGTTGTTGTGGACTTCGGCAGTCGGCACTGGTGCCACGCCACGGACCCATGATGACGTTGTGTCCTTTGGCAGTTGGCACTGGCCAGGTGACCTAGCTTGTTAGGACACAGTTCATCACCGAAGGAGGTATGTATTCGTGACTCAAGGGGACAATCGACTTTGTATGTAGAGTATAATTTGTACGTACCATCACGTTGGGGCTGCAGGGTTCGTATCTATTCAGGACGTACGAGGCAGACTTTGTATGTACTTATCCATGTCGGGGACGTGGCCATACTTGTTACTTGGACAGATTAGATGAGCGGAAGGAAGACGGAAACATGGGTGGGCGGGCGTGACACGAAGAAAAAAATTGCTACATGGACTTGTCTTTGTTATATGCGGCTCCAACTCGATTGGAGAACGACTCAAACTCAAGAGAATTCTTCGTGGAACCAAACTAGTAGGTGCAGACACCAAAATTTGTGGTCGTAGACAACCACATCTAAATTAATAGATTGTAGTGATATGCATACATTGCAATTATATTTAGTTTTGAACTCAATTCCAATGCTTGGGTTTTGTATACTTTCTTCTTTGTATCTACATTTTCATTCTTGTTGGATTGAAATTTTGTAACAGAAGTACTATGGCAACAATTAACGATTCCTCGCAAAAGAAAAAAAAAGAACAATTAACGAGGGCCTATAATGTAAATACTAATAAAGTTAAAAAAATCATCACTTGCCACTATTCCTAATACCGGCATGGTCCTGTATGGCAAGAGGGATTCTGAACCGCGGCACAGGTTGAGACTTGAGAGTCCTTCTGTAGCAATGTTGGCAATCATCCAGGGCAGAAAACTTTCTTCAAAAAACTCCGAGGTATCAGAAAACAGATGAATAACGCACCCATGGCGGCTATCACCGCGTCGTCGCTGCGCCGCGTCCTGTGCTCAGCCTCCGCCGTCGTCTGCAAGCCTGTGACGGGGTCCCACGTGCTCCGAATCGATGGCTACTCGCACCTCAGCAAGGTGATCGGCAACGGGCAGTTCGTCCAGTCTTCCGTGTTCGACGTCGACGGCCACAGCTGGCGCCCCAGACTGTACCCCAACGGCCGATCTGCCGAATTCGAGGGCCGAATTAGCGCTTACCTGCGTATTCTGAGTGAGGCAGCCGGCGAACGTCTCTTGGCTACGGTGCTGCACCAGCTCGGAAACCCAGGACTCGTCAAGGAGACCGATCACCAGTGGTACAGGTCAAAGAAAGGCGAGGGCTGGGGATTCCATGAACTCATCAGCAGGGAAGACCTGGAGAGATCCGAATATCTCAATGATGACAGCTTTGTCATCCAGTGCGACGTCATCGTGACTACTGTTAGGGAGCGTCGTGATCATATGGTCTTCATGTCTCGAAACACAAATTGATCCGATGCCACGGTGTAGTTTTAAATGTCTTTAGTGCTCGAAATTCAGTTGTTTATAAGTGTTTTTCCTTTTGTTGGAAATTATTAGTCTTATTTGATTATTTGCGAAAGGGACTTTACCTTACTGGTAAGGTGCCTGAGTAGCACCTCCTAGATCCCAGGTTCGACTTCTAGTAGGAGCGAATTTACGATCTGGGTTAAAAAAATTCTCTCGCCTCTCCCCGCATCAACGCATTTGGTTAAGATCTCGCCTCTGGAAGCAACGGTGCCCATGGTGGCCCCGGCTCAGATTCTCACAAAGCTGATGGTCACAATGTAAGGGGGAGGGGGTTCGGGGGTTTTCTTGATTTACGTGAGAGGATCTTCTCCTTAAATGCAATGCCCGGGGGCTGTCATACCCCTGTAGATCAAGTTTTTTTTTATTTGATAATTTCTCAAATTTGCCTCCACTGCCATCTCGATAGTTAAAAAGTTGCATTGGTCTTAGTTTTTATGGTGAACTGTGTAATCTTTTATATTGAACCATCACAAAAAGTTTAATGTATTATGAAGGAAATGTCCCACAGAACTTGTATTTGTATACTAGCAGGAGGATTGCAATATACAGTGTGTCACGAGATTTGGAATGCAATATACTAGATTTTGACTTTTGGAGAAGACTGGGAATATGGAGTAGTATCGAAAATGCTATGGCGTTGGACAGGTTGGGCTCGATTATCATAGAAGACATGATTTTGAGGAAGGGAAGTGTGCCTGAACTGAACAATGTGGGGTTTGCACAACTCATACTGGTAGGTGTCTGGTTTATCTGGTGGGAGAACAGATAGCTGGTCCATGGCGAATGTCTTCCCACCACAGCAAGATCAGCTTTATGCATACTTATGATGGCCAGGAACTACATGTTGGCGAGAACGAAAAATACAACAAAAGTAAAGGAAGGATGGCGTAGACCAAGTGAAGAAACCCTGATGTTTAATGTTGATGCTTCATTCGATGTGGACTCTGGCACGGGATGCATGGGGTCATTATCAGAGATAGAAGTGGAGCGTGTATAGCTGCAAGCAACAAATTCTTGAAGCATGTCATTGATGTGCGCATTCGGCAGAAGCACAGGCACGCTTGGATGGGCTTCTACTTGCCCAACACATTGGTGCTAACTGTTTCACCATTCAAACTGATTGTATGGAAGTGGTCAAAACAACGAGCAATGAAGGCAACTCAGCAACTGTGGCGGGGCCAGCATATGATGGCTGCTGGGTACTGTGGAGTAGCTTCGCCAAAGTTGCTATTGAGCATAGTTGAAGAGATTTGAATCAGGTGGTACATCTTCTAGCTAGAGCAGCGTTTATTGCTAAGTCTTCTTGTATTTGGGATTATGATCCCCTCTTTTATTCTCGATCATTTGACAAATGATGTATCCAGTATATCTGATCAATAAAGTGAGCCGAATGGCATTCCCTAAAAAAAAAAAAATGGGCAATGCAATATACAGGGCAGAGCTAAGATGGTCTTTCTCCTAGTGCTGCGCTGGTAAAGAGAAGATTTTACAGGATTTGTTACATGCCTTATTTTTAAAATGTATATATAAAAGTTGTTTTTAGCTTATACTCCATCTATACTAAAAAAAGTCATTTTAAGGTTAAGTGAAAAGTTTTAATCTTTGATGACAAACAAATTCCTATGTGCTAGATTTTGGAATGTGAAAATGACATGGTAGATTGGTCTCATGATTAATGTGGTTGTAAAAAAATATAGTATAATTTATATACCTATTGTGGCAAAAATTAGTAGTCTTTGAAGATTGTGCTAATGTGCCAAACGACATGCTTATTGAGCACAGGGGAGTACGTTGCTGTACATATCTTGTAGGACTTACATTAGACAATACTCTTTCCGTTTTCTTAAATTGTTATTGTTATTGACTTTTCTAATTATGTTTTAATATTTTTCTTATTTAAGATCATTTTTTAATTATTGTTATTATGGTTTTTTATCAATAGAAATTGAAACATAACTTATAATTTTATATATTTAAAATAAAATTTTAAATAAGATAAATAATTGAAATTAATTAAAAATTATTAATAATAATAATTTTAAAACAAAGGGATATATCACAGATCTTTGCTGGTAGAACATCTCCTCGTGAAATACACTTGAGTGCTCACACTGCTACGATACCGTACCCGAGTTTCAAAAAGCCATTCGAGTTGTAACAAATTAGTGCTCACACTGCTACGATACCGTGCCCGAGTTTCAAAAAGCCATTCGAGTTATAAACAAATTTGTTAAACTTAGAGGACAAGTCAGACCACGTTGCGTATAAGTAAAGCCTAGTGCACCTACCTGGGTGGACCCAACGGAGCCCATTCGTCAGGCACTCATGCGAGAAGCAGAGCCCAGAAAAAGTTGACCCTAAAATACCAATCCCCGGCAGAGCTCGGCATTCATCTCCTGGCGGCACCAAGCCACCATCGCAACGGCTGGACGCCGAGGCAAGACGGAACGAGAACAGCCGCCGCCGCCGCCTTGACTTTGGCCACGGCGGTAACGCCTCTTTCTTCTCCTTGCATTTTAACGAGGTAACCTACAGTAAATTAGTGCTCATCATTTATCATTATTAAATACAACAAAAGCTCCAGATTTCCAATTCCATCACCAGAAAACAGTAACGACGATTGGTTTCAGTTATTCCATAACGGGGTGGATGACGTCTTCAGCCGGCCCAGTCTTCCGCTCCGCCTCTGCCATTGTCTGCAGGCCGGCGACGGCGTCCCACGTGCTCAGGATCGATGGCTACACGCACCTGAGCCAGGTCATCGGCAACGGCCACTCTGTCTTCTCGTCCCTCTTCCATGCCGGCGGCCACAGCTGGCGTCTGATGCTTTGTCCCAACGGCGATGCAATCTACAAGGATCATGTCTCCGTCTTCCTCTCACTCCAGAGCAGCCCCTACCCATGGGACGGACACGTATGGGCCAGACCCCAGTTCAGTCTACTTGATCGGCTGGGGAACCCCTGTCACGTCTTGCAGACGAGGGCTTTCAAATTCACGCCGCACGAACCCACCTGGGGCTTAGCGGATTTCATCAGCAGGGGAGAGCTCGAGAAATCTGAATATTACCAGGATGATTGCTTCGCCGTCCAGTGTGATGTCAGCATACCTGTTCTCAGAGGATGCCGGGATGATATGGTATTCATTACTCGAAATATGAAATCTGCTGCATCATAACAACATGTTCTTTTGGATGCTGTGTTTGCCCGTATTCATAATATATCAGGCATTCTTCCAAATATGAGCCTGCATTCAGGTGTCGGTGAGCATTTTCCATTGAGCATGATCCTTGAGCTTATATATTCCCGAAATGTTTCTGTAATGCATTTTACAAGTCGTTAATGTTAAGTTGCTTCCCAAATAAATTCTCTTATTGTTGTGCAGTCCAAATGGCCATATATATAAGGGCCAATTGCGTGACTGACTCTGTTTTAGTTTCCAATTGTACGCTTGACCCCATTTTTTATGTTTTGCATGGTTGATCCTGGTTTTTTAAAGTGAAGAAGCAGATTGACCCTACTCTGATATGAGCATTTAACGGTGGTAAACGCATGATAAAAAGACCGTGTTACTCTTGCTTTCATATTGCATGGTTGACCCTATTTTCTATCCAATGTGCATGAATGACCCCATTTTAAATACCGTAATTTCAGTATTTCTTTGACTATATTTTTGGCATCAGTTTTCTAAACTTTCAGCAATAGTTTAACAATATTTTACAAACTTTTGGGTAAAAGTTAAAACTATAAAAATTTCAGCAACACTTTCATTTTAAGTTGCAACATGAAAAAAATGAACAAAAGTGGACAGCCACACATTGCACTTGAATATAGCCACAAATATGAACAAAGTGATAAGAGAGCACTTGATATCAACCACAACACCACAAGTGTCAACAAAGTTAATACAAGTCTAGGTTTGCATAATAGTTGGACATCCATGTCTAAAAACATAACACTAGTACATCAAAATAGCTTTTACATGTCCACACCAAACCATTCAGCTAGACTTCCTCTCCCTCTTCCTCTTGCTCTTGCAACCGAAGGTTGTGCTCTTTCTTCTCCTATGTCACTTGCGCCTGGCTCATTACTTACTCTCACAACACTTAAACTTGCACTAGGCTTACATATGAAAATGTGTTACTGAAGAACATGATAAAGTATAAACAAAAGCAATGACTTGTGAAAATAATATATATATATATATATATATATATATATATATATATATATATATATATATATATATATATATATATGCCTGCAACATTTGGAGTAGTTGCCGCAAACCTCTTCTTTTGACTAGTTGTAGGACCACCTTGGAATAACTTCGTTGTGTGTCCTAGTTCACCACATTCTAAACACTTTCTCTTTTTCCTTGTACTAGGCTCATTAGATGCCTTAATTCTTGACACTCTTGGTCTTCCAGGCTTCCTTCTCAATTTGGTTTCTTTATGTTGTAGTCCAGTTGAACCCGTGGCCAAAGATTACTTGATGTCATTGGAGGGAAAACACCTGCATATGCCTTTCTAAACCTCTCAACAGAGGTAGTGATGAACAAAGTCATTCATCATTACCTCTCTACTTAGAGTTCCAATAAAGGCTACTGCATGATTGCAAGTCTTTCCTGTCACTTCCCAAGTCCTAACGGTACATGTCTTCTCATCTAGATTGACAACATGGTTGACAGTGGCCGCACTTATTTCAGTTGTCTCATCTCCACTTTTTAACACATCATAATTCTTGATACCCATTCAGCTACCCAAATATCTAAAGCCATTGTGTCGCCTGACTTATTGACTGAACCACAATTTGTTTGCTTTGGTCCGTTCTTTTTCACCTGCAACATACATGAATTAAAACTGGTTGGCGATATATCGGAGAGAATGAAATGTACAAGAAACACATGTGTGCTGATTTGGTTTGTTCTTCTTCACATTATGTGTTACTGCTGACTTGCACTCATCAACATCTTGGAATATGACACTCATGTCAATAACAAGATTATCAACATCGTATGAGAAGACACAAATATAATCATCATCATCCTCATCAATTATTTCTACATCAGGATCATAATCATAATCATCACACTCAGAAGTAGAATCAGAAATGCAACCAAATTAGTGTGGTAACTGCTATGTTGGAGTGTCCACCCTCACCATTATCATCATGCACACTCTTATTTGGGTTGATGACTTTTTTGGCTGAAAGTACATCTAGGCCTCCTAGTGGGTTTTGGTGTTTGAATGACAAAACGATTAAAGAGCTAATACATTTGTTGAGTTGTAACAGGAAATGTGATGATACTAATGAGAATTTGTGATCAAGACATGGTTGTATATGGATATTCTAAGTGCACATGATATATGCCATATGACAAATCTTGTAATGAATGAGAAGAAATATGTCGCTATGTGGATATTCTCTATTACAAATCAAGTGACATATATTACTAAGCAATTATTGATGATCAAGCAATGTGACAAGAAATAAAAGAAGCTAGTTGATGTGTCAAGCATATTTCTACTATGGTCATCGGTATTGACCTTATTATTTGCTACACATCAAAAGGAATCAAATAAATGTAAATCAAAATATCAATCGTGTGCTCATGGATGATACAAGGAGTGTATGAATCATGATGGTAAGTTGATGAAGGGTTGGCAAGGACTTGGCTGTAAAGGACCATACTTTGGAGAAGGGCAAGCATGAGGCTTGGCGTCGAAGGACCTTTGTGATGGAGAAGGGCAAGTGAATGCTTGAATCCGATGAATCAAAGAAACCATGAAGATTATACCTGGCCAAGTGGGCCGGGCTAAATGGGCCGGCATGAGGCCCGCCTATTTTGGCCCGGTCTGAGCATGGCATGGCCTAAAGTTAGACGGGCCATGGCCCGTCATGGGCCATGCCTGGGCCTAGCCGCAGGCCCGCCATGCTAGCCCAAGCACGACCCATTTAGCATGGCCCGCTTAGCCCATGAGCTGGCCCATTTAGCCCGTGAAGCACGGCCCGGCCCGTCAAATAAAATGATTAATATTTCAATATTTATATTAAAAATCATATGTTTATGTTCAAATTTATTGATAAAAATATTTTATCTACTAAAAATATCATTTTTGAGAAAAATTAGATATATAAAAATTAAATGAGCTCCGGGCCAGCCCGGCCCGAATAGCCCGCTGGGCCAACGGGCCGGCACGACCCGTGTAAGACGAGCCATGCCATGCTTGGGCTTCGACGCAGGCCCGTCGGGCCGGCATAGCACGGCCCGTTAATTAGAAGGGTCGTGCCGGCCCGTCTAAGAAATGGCACGGCCCGTTGGCCAGGTATAATGAAGACTCACATGTTTCTAAGTGTTGATTATTTTTGAATTAAGAAGAAAAGGTGACATGGATGAAAAGTGGAGTTTTGACCATTTGAATTAATTCTCCATAGTCATCAGCTCAAGGAAGATATGCTCAAGTGCTGAAAAAGTTGATCGCCCTCATGAAGAGAAATATGAAGAATATCGGCAAATAGAATTATTTCAACCTCAAGCAATGGGTTTAATGTCATTTATTTATTTCTTAAATATAGGTTGCCGTTCAATCAAGAGGGATGCAACATGTGTTAATGACAATGTCAAAAGTGCTCAAAACCTAGAGAGAAACCTTTTGAGAGACCTTAAACCCAACCCAGAGTGTGCTGTAATGCTTCAACCGGTCAGACCGTTTGAGCAAACCAGTCAGACCGGTTTGAATAGAGTTTTTGGGTCCAGTTTTTGGTTAGTGAGTGTTTGGGATAGAAATTTAGTTGGGTAATTACTTTGAGTTGTTTAGCAGCCTAGTGGGTAGCTTGTGGAGTCTTTTTGGCTAGTCTGGTTGGATGGCTTGTCTCCACCTAGTCAGACCGGTGTGCCTAAGAGTCCCAACAGCTAGTTTCTGGAATCGTGTTTAAATACCCCTCCACCTCTCCCTTTGGCTGCTGCTGGTTCTTGCCTAAATGAAAATCATTCCAACGACCATTTGAGCTCTTCCCAACCTCTCTTTGTGAGATTTGATTGATTTTAGCAAAAAATTTTGAGTTGGGTTTTGAGATTTGAGTGTGAGCACAAGTGAGCAAAACCTAAACCTTGAGCACTTTGGGCTGTCATCATGCAACTCGTGAAGCATTTGTTACTTTTGGAAGTGAAGCCTCCTAGACGGCTAGGTGTCGCCCTAGAGCTCCCAAGCTTGTGGTGAGCCTTGGGACAGTTTGTGAGAGTTGTGATCTTACCTCCGCAAGGAAAAAGATCAAACTAGTGGATCAGGGAAAGTGGTTGAAAGAGACCCGGCTTGGACTTGGCCTTGTGAGCAGCTCAAGCTTCCTCAACAAAAACGTAGGGATCATAGTGGTGTGGTTCCAAACTTCAGTAAATAAATCATCGTGTCTCCACTTCGGTTTGCCTTCTTAGTTGTTTTCTAGTTCATATTTGTGCTTCCACTTTGATCTACTTGGTAGTACTGTTTTGTGTGCAGGTACTAAGTGTATGTGCTAAACAAATCTCCTGGAGCACTACTTCAAGTCTTGGTTGAGCTAGGTTTCAAATTTGCGATTTGATCTGCTTCTGTCAGTACACACCGGTCAGACCGGTTGAGCATACCAGTCAGACCGGTTTAGTACTAATCCATGCGAAATAGTTTTGTAAATTTCAGGTTTTGCCTATTCACCCTCCTCTAGGCGACATCAAGGTCCTTTCATTGGCACTTACTTTTCTTTTAGGCAAACTCTCATTGGTGGGGTGGGAGGGGTCATTTAGTGGGTTCACAAATATAGGTGGGGTTAGTGACGCCTCCGACACTCTACTTGTCACATTAGGATGAAACCAGCATTGGGTGGGTGAAAATTGCAAATGACCATTGAAATCATGAATTTGCGCTTCAATGTGCACTACACCCCGTTCAAGGTTAAGTTTAAAACACTCCAACATCTTCTCATCATTGTCTATCTTAGCACATGCATCATCAATTAAACCCCACAACTTTATATACTGCTTCAAACCTCAAATGATTGTTTCAGATATGTGATTAATCAAATCCAACATTAAAAAGCGATGACTATTAATAGCAAATGAAGGCAATGTTTGTCTATGGTCGCTTTGGCTCACCATCCGGTAAGGAAAATATGACCCAACTTTAACAATAATTTTCAGATCGGTGAAGTTCCCTACAAGTCGTGGCACATGAGGCAAACTTAGCTACAAAATCTACAACCTCATACAAGATGGTGAAGAAATTGAGAAGGGGTGAAGAGGGAATAACATGTTACCCTGTCGGTGAAGGAATTAGCTCCATAGATGAAGAAATCAACTCCATCCCAGTGCCTGCACTCAGCAGCCCACTAGCCCGCACTCGCCCTATGCGCATGGCCTCCGCCCACCCTGCTACTCCCTGCCACACCGCTGCTGCTCCCGTGCACCCTACCTGCCACTTGCCACCTGCCTCCTGCCTCCCTGCCGCATCACCCAAGAGAGATAGGGATAGGATTAGGGTTGGTTGAATCAGAAGGGACTCCAATCGAAAGTGCTGCTTGAGAGAGACAGAGAGGTATACAGATTACTAGAGGGCAAAGTAGTCCTTTCTCCTGCCCTTCCATTTTTCATTTATTTTTCTCATTCTTTTGAGGGTTGAAAAATATTGAGACTGATGACAGCAAAAAAAGGGTGAGACGATGACTTCAGTCTGGAAAAACATGGTCAACCATGCAAAACGATAAAACAGGTCATTCATGTAATTGAAAATGAAAGTAGTGTCACCCACGCAATTGCCCCAATATATAATTAACAAACACTCAGTATGTGATGCTTAATGCCTTTTAGCATTGCCACTATATACTTTTGATCTCCATCTTTAAACTATAGTTGTGAAGTATTTAACACGTTGGATCTTACAAGAAACTATGAGTCTTGGACAACCATGTGCATGTTACTGAAAGAGTAAAATGCATGAGTAAAGCACAACATCCCACATGCACAACAGCAAAAAGGCCATATGCATAGCCATCATCTTTTTTTGACACATTGTGCTCATGTGGTGCTCTTAAACTAGCCCACGCACAAAGGGTTCTATGTTTTGTTGCTAGTTGACTATTTGAATCAAACAATATCCCTTCTGGACTAATCACCTCTCTTAAAAGAAAACGACAAAGAGAAGCTACAACTAGATACATGGAATTTGTACGCACATGAAAGTGTTCTTGAGAAATCATACCCTTTCTAATCTTGTCGTTCTTCTTCATCTTTGCTTTCCATGATGCCCTTTCTCTTATGGCTCTCTATGTCAGATGAATAGAATATATTAATGTGAGATCTTAAAATTCATTGTTCGAGTAAAGTAAAATGGACATAAACAAAATCAACTTACCTCTTCATCGGACTCTTCAACGATATGTTCCAGGTAAGCTGACGAGCTAGACGCGAATACACACGTGTAGTAGCCACAATGCACACTTCCACCTACTTGCTTATAGCACTATGTAGTAGAGAACACAAGTTAGTTACACTTTATATAATGGATACTACGATAAAAATATGTATGTGATGCTTATAAATCTTACCCAAAAGTTATGACGGAAGTATATCTTCTTTTTCCATCTTGGATGATATTTCCCTCCCGCTTTGACATATTTCTCGTAAGCACTAAACGATCGAGAAAAGCGTATCGTTAGATGATATTAAAATTATCAAATCATATACACATAGACTAAATTGTTACCTGTGACATCCCCGCCCCATGAATGAGGGAGATAGTCAACGGATCGAACATCGGGTGACATCTGGACGAAGCAAGAGTCCAAAAGTACGCATATATGAGCAATAAAAGAATAGTGTGAAATGTTATAGTTTAATTATTATAATTTTTGGTTCAGATTTGAGTATATAAACAAGTTGAAAATCTGATAACATAAATAGAGGAAGCAATATATCTTACGTTAGAGTCCTATTATGAAGCACATCAAGCCCGTAGACGTGCCTCATTAGCAAGAAGAACATCTACACAAAACCACATAGAGCAAAGTCCTGAGCAACTAATACTCAGCAAGACTTACCCGTTAACATGGCACGCTAAGGCCGACACCTAGTATGTAGGGGGCTGACCTAAGGTTGTTGGAATAATTGTAAAAACAACACTAATAATTGATTCTTATTTTCATATTTTAGCCAAATTAACAGGGTTCTTGCATAAAATAAATGTTGTGTAGCTATACTATAACAAACATGGTTGCAATACAAATAATAGAAATACAATATCATCATGATCATTTCACTTTGTACTTAGATGTGACAACGATCACAAGTGATACTCAATAACTATAAGGGATGGCGACTCGAATCGATTTACATCCTGCAGGAGAAACCCAAGCACACGACGCACGCACACTCATGAGGAGTCACATACGGCCACCTTTCACGAGACACCATAGAGCTGGTCTAGGGCCAACCTCTCCCGAGTACACGTCACCCTACGGAGCATCGCATGGGTAGCCCATGCACTCTCCCTTCCAACACAAACCTCAATTCCACCATAACCCGCTTCATCACCAGAAGAGAGGTTGGGTTGCCGTCCAACAATACGATAATCAAGTTACGTCGGTTTCCCAGTTCCCATATAAAGGTATGTACTTGGTACTGTTCAAACTTGCTCAACGGGGCCACACTCGAAGGGGGTTCTTAATCGACACAAATGGGGCTATATCAAACAAGGTCCAACCTTGTCACCTCAACCTACACATACACTTTCCCATTCGGTCTCAAATTGACCCATCATTATCATGTGAGAGTTATAAGTAATAAAGTCCCAGATAATCCTACATCGAGTAGTCTCTGTACCACTCGATTTTGCTACCGATTACTCGATATTAAGCATAGCAAATCTATCGAATGGCTACCCAAGTAGACTGTTACCCATCGGATTTATTCTTTCCTACATGCAACTAGGGTTCCAATCAATTCCTATACATAATGCACAATCATGACACACACATACATGTGATACAAAATAAAAATTTGAAAACATAGGAGTGCACCGGGGCTTGCCTTTGTCCAAATCAATGTTATCGCTCTCAGGAGGATTAGTCTCAGCTCCGAGCTCCTCCAAAACTATCTCCACCTCCAAATTTCCGTCATTGAGTCCTATTGGCTGAATGCAATGCAAATAAGGATAAGAAGGATTCATGACACTTCCTCAACAAATACATGCTATGACATGATGCATGTGAGTAGATGTTTAGTGTTATCATTAAGTGTTAAATTATTTTGTTGAACATATTTTCTTCCTTGTCATGCGAGATTGGTTATGCATTGCAACTATAAATAATACAAGCAACTTAAGCAGTGTTGGGACAATGCATCACAAGAAGATAAATAATTAATACTAGCAATGTGTTAAGGTAATGCCATTATATTGTTTATGAAAGCATGCACTTTCCATTTCTTATAAGTCTTTAGTTAACATGCATGATCCAACTAAAGATGCTAGGGTGTAAGCAGGACAACATGAGGACGAGATTATTTAACAACAAAGGTGACTAAGCATTTAGTAAGATAATACTCAATATGACATGATAAAGATGAGTTAACTCACTTTTACATAATTATTCAACTAGGTGGATATGGATATGATCAGAGAAAACTAATTTAGCTAATACCTAACTAATAGAAAGTAATGCGTACATGTGATTGCGGTTCAAGTAAATAAGCTCGAGTTATTCATATTCATGATCATGCCACTAGTGAGAGATGAACAAGCTACTAAGATGAAACATGGTCCTAGAAGGCAAATGCAAGCGTGCACTTTATATGATGCAGGGGTATGACATGAGATTTATCTACCCAAGTTCATAGTATGAACATGCACCAATTAATTACTATAAAAAGCACAATAAACGCATTCCCAGAGCCAAAACAAATCATTTCATGCAAATGCCTAGCAGAAGAATTTTATTTGAATGCACAGGGGCATAGCACAATGCAAATAGTGATTTACAAAATAGGAATAAGCATCATAGCATTATTATTTATTTTTCTAGCATTTAAACAGCCCTAAATAAAGATAAATGCATAACCTTCCAATATAATAACATGACATGAGCAAATTAATTCACATATGAGTTACATGCGACACAGAGAACATGCATGCAAGAATTTAGAATTTAACCATGTATTGTTGTGGAGTTATGATTTTATTTGAATTTTTAGCTTATTAAATGCACTCATCAATAAAGGTGAACTTTTGGTGTGCTTTAATAATTTATTAAAATAGTATATATTCAGAGGAGCCCAAAAAGTATTTATTTGTAATTTTCTATGAAGTATATGTTTCTGCATTGATTTCTGAAGTTGGAACCATTATTCTGCTTAGGGCCTGTTTGGTTCCATAGAATTGAATCCGTTTCTCTGAATCAGATTTTAGGAATTCATTTGTTTGGAATTGAATCAATTAGAAACAGATTCAATTCAAATAAATTTGTTTGGCTGCACACTGAAATGAATTCATGGAATTAAAATCTAAAGTTTGTTTGATTGGTTACACATGGAATCAGTTGAATATTTCCAAATAAACAAACTGAGGCGCCACTCAAAATTCCAATCAAAATGACTCGATACTAAATTAGACAACATAGTTGAAGATCTGGTGACACAACACAATTGAAGATGTGGGGACGGGGATGCAGAGCAATGACAAGTGGACAACATTGAAGAAGCTTATGGGGATAGGGGACAGGGATGGTGGCACACGTCTCCGCCACAAATCGAAGATGGCACACGCGACAGCTCAAGGGCGACAGGTTGGGGGACCTCACCATCCGAAAGCCAAATGGGTGAGGGAACTCTGTGATGCCATCAAAGACATGGGGATCTTCAATCCGCTGCTGGAGGTAGGCGGTGAAGCTCCCGAATGGCGCACCAGGTCAAGTATGGCGGTGCAGGGTGGACAGTACGTGGGGCTCCCTCGTGCGATGACGGCAGCTAAGGCAGGTCACCCATCAGTCGAGGACGGTGCGGGGCTCGCTCCAGCGACAGCGGCGGCGGCGACGAGAGCTTACATCCCACGGTGGCCGTGGCGGCGGCGTCGTGTGGTGGTGTCGGGGAGTCGAACGGATTGGGAGCAATTCAAGAAGTTTCGGTACCTTTTGTTCCAAAACTATAGAAGGCCACCGATTCTGTAGCTGGAAAAGGCTGGAAATGTGCAATTCTATTCAGTGGGCTGCCAAACAGGCCGCTATCTAGAATTTAATTCATTTCAGCCCAATTTAGAGAATCCAAACAGGTCCTTATTTTAAATGCCAGATGAATTTACCTGGCCACTTGGGCCGAAAGCATCCAGGCCCAGCAGCAACGTAGAGGCTGGGGAGGCCGGCCGGGGCCACATTCGGTCCAGGCGCGCTGCGGCCTGCGACCACTCGGCCCAGCCAGAAAAACAGCCCAGGTGCCAAGGCCTAGCTGAGCCGAGTCTGGCCAGAGCGCGCAGGCGAGCTCTCGGCACCGGGCAGTGGCACGGCGCGGTCACGGCGGCAGGGCGGGGCACCGGGGAAAGCCACCGCTGGCACAGACGGATGAAGGGAATCCGAGCGGAGCCGCGGCGCGCGGGAGAGGGCGGGGAGATCGCTGGGAGTCACCGCACGACGAGGAGAGGCGCCGACGAGCGGAGCCGAAGCACCACGCGGCGGTGAAGCCGGTGTTCCAACGGCGGCACTGCAAAAGTCGGAGCCTACCGGAGTCAAGGAGAGGCGCAAGGGTCCAGGTAGGCCACCAGGGAGGGGAATCGAAGAATGCCTCACCAGGGGAACAACGCGATGCCTGAGCGCGGTGGTTGGAGGCAGGGAAGAAAGAGTTCGATTCGCGGCGCTCCGGGAGAAAGAGGGAACAAGCTTGCGCCGGCTTGGGCAGGGGACCGAGGTGGAGCTCCGGTGGGGCTGGATCGACGGTGGGAGGCGGCAGAGCAGTGGGGCAACGCGAGGAGCTCGCGCAGCTCTGGTGCGCCACTCGAGAAAATGAGTGAAATGAGTGAGAGGGAGAGACTCAGGCCGACCAAGGGGAAAAGGATAAGGGCATTCGGGCAAGGACCTGGCCAGGGCGGGTCTTTGGCCTGCAAACGGCGACCATGCGGCGATGGGCGGCTGGGCGTCGCGGGCGGCCAGCAGTGGCTTCGATCGCTGAGTCTATGACAGGAGGTACCCGCATGCGTTTTAAACTCCAGAATAACATGAATTTTTAAGCAACTTTGACAGCGGTTTTGGAGCATCAAAATAGGCCGAAATTTAAATATTGTTACACATTCTTGTAGAGCATTGGTTGCAGTTCCAATCTGGTGACATGCACAAAGAGAACTGAAAGGATTATCGATATATTACATTTTGAAAATGGTATCTTGATCACATGGACTTGGAAGATTTTTTTCTGCCTGAAAAGTATGCGGAACAGAAAAGTGGAGATATGCAGGACATGCACGGTCAGATCTATGAGATATTCAAATTTGAAAAGGGCTAGTTGATTCAGGAAACTTGGAGAGATCTATAAGTTTGGATAATGTGAAAACTTGGATAGTTTGAAAATCATATTGAGGCAACAAATATTATCAAAAGTGAGAGGGGGTGGGGATACATGAAGCACAACAGCTGTAGAACAAAACATGGATGATGTAGTTCGAGAATTGTCAGGGTCTGAGAGATATAAAATTTTGAAAAAACTTAAATGACCACGAAAACTGAAATTGCTTAACATTTAAGCAGTTTGTAAATTCAATTTGGGACACCAAATGAGGTCAAATATTAAATGGAGTTTCACACACATGAAGAGAAATGTTTATAGTAACTAAAAACTGATGATGTCCTTTTGGAGGTGAAAGTATAAAGGAGTTACTAAATTTCAAGTTTTACTTAATTGCTATGGCTGGAATTTGTTCAGAATGCTTGATTTTGATAAAAATTCCAACAATGACTCTTCTTGACTTTATTAAATCAAGCCAAAATTATAGGTTGCTTCAAAAGATTGGATCTCAATTATGAGTATGATCTGGTTCAGTGAGTCCTTATAAATATTTAAATTTGAATTTTTGGATATAGCCCATTTCAGAACTTTGTGTGATTTATTTGACTTAATTAACCAAGAGATAACATTACCAAAAATTCTCCAAAATTCTTATTTGTTACGTAGATCAATCTTATGAAACTTATTTGGGCAGTTATATTAGAAAATTCAGCATTCTAGTTCAATCCATATTTGATTTCAATTCAAATAAAAATCCAAACTCAAGTTTTAAATTGTTACTTTTCTTCTGTTACTCCTCTTTGGCTGTCTAGGGTTGCTAATGTGACACCAGGGTGTCACATTACCTATCTATGAAAATGCAAACCTAAGGAGCTTCAACAATTATGCAAACAAACATTTAACTTTACTAACCATAACCATAATGCCATGAAGTGTAAAGGCAATAGCTCCCAATCATGCAAAGATCAAAAATAGACAACAAGGCATAAACACCATGAGTTATACAGGCTAAGCAGAAAGATTGACTAGCTTAGATAGAATCAAATTTTGCTTATCATGAAAAAATCTGCCACCACATGTGTAAGTACTCTCATCCAAGACAAAACAAGCACCAAGTGAATCATAAGAATCTAGCCAGTTTCAATCTCAACAAGGGCAACAAGCACTCGTAGAAAATGAGCTCTACAAACGCTCACATATGAAACAGAGACTCAGTTGATCAAGTGATTATAGTTTATCCTCATGTGTCCTCTTATCCATGCGGAGGGTCGCACGACTGGGTACGGCAAACACCCCGAGGCTTCAAGTCACAATGTTTGGATTTAGCATTATTGAGTAGTTCTTGATCAAAGCACTTAGCAGATTTTTCAAGATTATGCACAAGACAAAAGAGCATGCCTTTGCGGCAAAAAGGAACACACGCTTCCACAATGTTTCATCATGAGCTAAACATTTGTAAAGCCTTCCATTTCACAAACACAAGGTGCCAAAGACAAGACATCCTCTAGACTAGCCTTAATGCAAGCTTCAACAAGGATAAAAACAATTATACACATGGTGAGCAAGTTTTAGCAAGATTAGATCATAAGGTTCACAAGAAGCTCAGTTTATCTTTAAGATTAGCAAGTTGCTCACATGAGTTTATAATAGGCCATCTAGAAAATCTAAGCATGAGAGATTACCATCACATCCACATAACTCAGCTCAAGCTCAACCATAGCAATGAGAAATGCAAGAAAGCATAAGAATCAAAGCTCATCTACCAATGCATATATTACATATGAGATGCAATGCGAAAATGGTAAGATACATATATACAAGTGAACACCAACTCCCCCTCAAATGATGCCATACGGATGACAAACACCAAGTTCCCCCCAAAGAAAAGCATGTCTCGAAGCATCTAGGGGCTTGGTGAGGATATCAGCTAGTTGGTTCTTGGTATCAATGTATATGAGCTCAACATCCCCCTTCTCAACATTGTCTCTCAGGAAGTGGAATCACACATTGATGTGTTTGACCTTACCATGTTGGACTGGGTTTTTGGCTAAGCATATGGCACTGGAGTTATCACACATGAGTGGAACACCCTTAAAGGTCAACCCATAGTCTCTCATGGTAGACACAATCCATAGGATTTGTGAGCAGCAGCTACATACTCAGCCTCTGTGGTGGATTGGGCAACACTCGACTGCTTACGAGAAGACCAACATATCAAAGAAGTAGCCAAGAAATGGTAAGTACCAGAAGTGCTCTTCCTATCAATGCTATACCCAGCAAAGTCTGCGTCCGAATACCCAATGAGATCAAGAGATGAAAATGCAGAGTACCAAAGACCAAACTCAAGGGTGTATTTGAGATACCTGAAGATGCGCTTGATAGTCTTGCGATGAGTCACCCTTGGGGAAGCTTGAAAGCAACCACAAAGACACACCGCAAAGTGTATGTCGGGTCTTGTCGCTGTCAGGTACAAGAGGGAGCCAATCATGCTCCTGTACTCCCTTTGATCCACTGCTTCACAGTCTTCATCAGGGTCAAGAGCCATTGTAGTGGACATTGGTGTAGATAACGGCTTCACATTGACCATGTCGAACTTCTTTAGGAGATCCTTCGTGTACTTGGCTTGATGTATGAAAGTGCCTTGCTTGCACTGCTTGATTTGAAGCCCAAGAAAGAAGGTGAGTTCTCCCATCATCGACATCTAAAATTCACTTTCCATAGCTTCCTGAAACCTGGACACAAGAACATGAGAGGAACCACCAAAGATGATATCATCCACGTAAATCTGAACCATTAGAAAGTCATTGCCATGCTTTAGAGTGAACAAGGTTTTATGAACACACCCCATGACATACCCACGCTCTAGCAAGAAGGTCTTAAGCCTAGCATACCATGCCCTAGGTGCTTGCTTTAGCTCGTATAAAGCCTTCTGAAGCTTGTACACACGGTTTGGGTATTTGTGGTGTTCAAAGCCAGGGGGTTGTCTCATATACACTTCTTCCTCTATGAAACCATTTAGGAAATCACTCCTGACATCCATTTGATAGAGTCTAATGCCCTTGGAGGTAGCAAATGCAAGCAAGATCCTAATGGCTTCTATGCAAGCAACAGGAGCAAAGGTTTCACCATAATCTAAGCCCTCCACTTGGCTAAAACCTTGAGCAACTAGCCTAGCCTTGTTTCTCACAACCTCACCATCCTCCCCATGTTTGTTTTTGAACACCCACTTAGTTCCTATGACATTGACATTTTTAGGAGGCTCTACAAGGGTCCAGACTTTGTTTCTCTCAAAGTTTTCCAACTCCTCATGCATGGCATTAACCCAATGTTCATCAGATAGTGCGTGTCGAACATCCCAGGGTTCAAAGGTTGCAACAAAGAGAGAATTGGTAAAGCAAGCAAGATGTGTAGACCTTGACCTTGTTGTCCTCTCATAGAGATTACCGATCATCTGTTGAGGTGGGTGTCGACGCTAAATGTGGTGAGGAGCCTCTCTCTCAGAGTGTACCTCCCCCCTCAACCACAGTTGGAGCTCGCTCAACAACTGCTGAAGTCGATGTAGAAGCTTCTAGACCCTCTGCTGGAGTAGTGGTAGCACCAGGAACAAGCTCGGATATGGGATGGAATGACTCATCATCATCGTCATCCAAGCCCTGTAGGTCCTCTTCTACAAAGATGCTGTCCACCATCTCCTTGGTACCTGCAGTCTCAATCACATTGCTTGCACAAGAGTTTGATTCATCAAATGTTACATCGTAGGATTCTATGATGGTGTTAGTTTCCAAATTTAAAACTCTGTAGGAATGACCATGAATAGAGTAACCAAGAAAAATTCCATACTCAAACTTATCAAGATTGCAACGCTTGAGAATATAGCACTTGCAACCAAATGCACGCAAATGAGAAACTGAGGGCTTTCTCCCAAAACGCAGCTCATAAGAAGTCACATTAAGAATTGAGCGCAAGAAAATCCGATTGGAAACATAGCAAGCAGTGCTAATGGCCTCAGCCCAGAACCGCCTCGGAGTCCTATGCTCATCGAGCATCGTCCAGGCCATCTCCACTAAGGTTCTGTTCTTTCTTTCAACCACACCATTCTGCTATAGAACACAAGGTGCTGAAAACTGATGCTCAATACCATGTTCAAGACAGAAAGCATCAAAGGAGGAGTTCTTGAACTTGGTGCCATTGTCACTGCGAATCGCTCGTAGTGCACCTGGGAGTTCCTTGAACAACCTCAAAGCTAGGCTCCGAAAGTGATGAAACACTTCATCCTTGCTCTCAAGAAAATAGACCCAAGAGTAGCGAGAATAGTCATCAACAATCACAAGAACATACCACTTACCACCCGTCGAACAAACCCGAGAACGACCAACAGTATCCATGTGAAGCAACTCTCCAGGGCATTCAGTCATCACCAAATTGATTGATGGATGAGAAGCGGCAATCATTTTCCCATGACGACAAGGAGCACAAACCAAATCCTTATCAAATTTGAGCTTAGGCAATCCTCGGATCAAACCTAGGCCACTCAAGCGACATAACAAGTCAAAGCTCATGTGACCCAATCTCCTATGCCATTTCCAGAGCTCAAAAGAAGATTGAGCAAACAAGCACTTGTGAGAACCAGGAGAACCAGCAAAATCAGCCTGAAAAACTCTGCCAATGCGAGAAATCCCACAAACCAAGGAACCACTCTAATTAAGAACACAAGAAGCATTCGACTTAAAGCGCACTTCCAAACCAACATTAAGAAGATAAGAGACAGAGAGGAGATTGTACTTAAGATACTCAACCAAACCAACATCCTTGAGAGTGAAATTTTCATTTACCTTTACCGCGCCTCTTGCCTTCACTCTCCCTCTCTTGTCATCTCCAAAGGTCACATACTCCCGCCGCTTCAGGGGAGTGAGGCTGGAGAACCACTTTGCATCTCCGGTCATGTGGCGCGAACACCCGGAGTCCATCAACCATTTGTTCTCCAAGCCTCCACCTGCTGTCTACAAAGAACGAGAAGGAAAAGTCGATGGCTTAGTGTTGGGGTTAGTTAAAAGAGATTTGGGAATCCAGCACTTAACCATACGACCGGTAGTAGTCATCAAAGTTCTTTGCACATTATCATTTGAATGCATAGGACGAGAACCACGATGGGGAAAACGTGGTCTGTCAAAGCGTCTCGACTCAAACCTTGGGTTGTGAGGATAGAAATCATCAATGTGAAAGCCAAATCCACGCGAATGACGCTCACCACGATAGGGAAAATGTGGGGCACCAAAGCGCTGCTACGCAAAGCCTCTATTTCGTGAATCAAAGCCATATGAGGAATGACCCTGTCCATGATAGGCACGAGAAAAAGAGTGAGGCTGAAAGTCAACAAAATCATCAGAAAAAGCATCCCTAGTCAACTCAGCTTGCTTCCTCTCAATTCTCTTACGTCTAAAACAGAATTCATCCAAGTGGCCCTTGCGACCACAAAACATGCAAATGTAGACACCCTTAGGATTAGGCTTGGCTTGCATTGCAGGTTTGAGTTTTAGCTTCTCTGTTTGCTTTGGGTTGAAGGAGGTTTTGGATTGGGTGGATAGTATGTGTCAGTGGGTTTAATGGTGTTTTCCTCATCCTTGTAGCTGGATCTAGGTACAAACTTACCCACATTGTCACTCTCCTTGTCACACCTCTTAAATCCCAAACCTAAGTTATAGGTTGATCTAGAAGCACTCTCCTTCACTCTTGCCAAATCACTCTCAATCTTCTCCTCACTCACTAGGGTTCTCTGGAGCCTAGACACAAGATAATCATTTTCCTGAACTAGGGCTTTGTTTTCCTCCCTAGTGATTACAAGCTTGTCCTTAAGAGAGACACACACCTCACAAGGTGGTGGAAGGACCTTAGAGCGAATCTCATGAAACAACTTGGACTCAAGCTCTTTGACATTGAGGGATTGAGCGTCCAGCTCATCTGTGAGTTTGGGGCACTTCTGACATGCACCTAAAAGAGTTGGTCTAGCTTTGAACTCATCAAGCTCCTTGAGAGCAATCTCAAGCTGACTGGCAACTTGAGCATGCACATTCTCCCTCTGTGCAAGATCACTCATCACAACTTGACAAGACTCACACTCAACAACAATGTCATCCTTAGCAAGTTAGACCTAAGCGAAGCAATTTCAAAATTAGCACTCTCCAACTTAGACTTAAGCTCTCTTCTCTCACGAACAGCACTGCGAAGCTTATCATCTTGCAAAATCAAAACATCGCGCAAATGATCAAGTTCAGAAGAGAACTCATCAAGAGTGGGAGGTACCTCGCTTGTGTCGGAGTCGGATCCAGAGTCGGTGTCGTGGTCATTCTTTTCCATGAAACAAAGCCCGGTGAAGTCATCCTTCCTCTTGACTCGTGGCTTTTCAACCTCCTCCTCCGAGCTTGTAAGGCCTTCGCTTGATGTGAGGTCGACATCGCTCAAGGCGGCAACGCAGGCGCGTGCAATAGCCTTGGCGAACTTCTTGGAGTTCTTGCCCTTCTTGTAGAAGCGGTTCATCTTCTGCTTGAAGTCTTTAGTGTTGTTGTCGCGGTACCCGGCCTTCTTCTTCTTCTTAGGACAATCAGAGATGAAGTGTTCCAGGTCACCGCACTCGAAGCAGGTTCTTGAACCACCTCCTCTTCTCTCCTTTCGATTGTTGTAGAACTTCCTGAACTTCCTTGTGAGCAAGGACAGCTCCTCATCAAGAATGTACTCCATCTGTTCATCCGAAGCTGCAACAAGAGAAGACAAAGCAAACTCCAAGGGAGACTTGTCAAGTGAGGGGTTAGTTCTATAAGAAGCATCACTGTGACTAACCTTCTGAGAGCTAGAAAGCAAAGCCATGCTAGAAGCAGGAATAGCAAGATTAGGATGAGATTTCATAGACAGTTCATGAGATTTCAGTTTGCTATATAGTTGCTCACAGTTCAAGGTATTGAAGTCAGAAGTTTCTTCTAGAGCAGTAATTTTAACCCCCCAAAAATTTTCATCAAGTGAGTACAGCAGTTGCTTAGCTCTATCATTGTTATTGTACACAAGGGTACCACAAGCCCGCAAGTTGCACACAATTGCCTCAAACCTATGAAAAGTGTCATCTAGTGACTCGCCTGGTTTTTGAGCAAAGGTTTGGTACTGTCTATTATAAGAATCCTTACGCATAGAGTTGACCTGGTTGGTACCCACATGGTAAGTGCAGAGCTTAACCCAAATAGCATGAGCAATGTCAAGGTGTACAACCCTATCATGTTCACTCCTACCAAGTGCAGAGAGCAGAATATTGATAGCTTTGGAGTTGTTCTCATACCTGACCAGCTCACTTGCAGAAGTAGTGTTCAGGTCTTGTGGTATAGCATACTCCTGATCAATAATCTCCCAAATTGCACGTCCTTGACTCAGTAGGTACACCTTGGTCTGTGACTTCCAGTAGGGGAAGTCCTCTCCATCGAACATCCACAGCTTGACAGCATGCTTCTCCATGTCACCTTCGGATCACAAAGCCGATGAAGATCAACTAGTGATCAAACCGACTCTAATACCAATTGAAGGACCGAGAAGGCGACCAGAGGGGGGGGGGGGGGTGAATGGGAGCCAATTAAAATTCTCTAAGAGAACTTGGCCTATGTCCCAACTACAACCCAAGCCAACCTCTAACCGAGTCACCAAGATTACACACACTAACTTGTAATGTGTTAACCCTAGGAATGACTCAAACCAAAAGGACACATAGCGGAAGCACAAAAGAAACAAAAACCAAACAAGGAAGGTCCGAAAGGTCACAGAACATAGCCTGACGAAAGTTTTGTGGTACCCGATGGAAGTTCTGTGGTGCTCAACGAAAGTTCTGTCAATTACGGAAGTTCTGGGCATCGGGAACATTGTCACTCACGGAAGTTCCGTGGTTCTTGACGGAAGTTCCGTCATGGTCACGGAAGTTCCGTCATGGTCAAAACAGCAGCTCCGTTCGGGAAAGAAAATTACAAAAACCCTATCAAACGAACTCCAACAATCACGAAATTTGGACCAATTTATCCTCAATACATCACGACCCTCCTCTAAAGAGATCCACTCCAAAAACACAAGGAATAATCATGAATTTCAGATCTTATGCCAAGAACACCAAAAAGGGGAAACTTGAGAAATCCTTCAAATCGAAGGTGCTAGAGCTATTGATTCGGTCAAGGATCCATAGAGGATTGTTCTAGCTCATCCTAGCAACAAGTTTCTCAAGAAATCTGAACCAAAAACTCATCCAAAAGTGAGATAAAAAATCACCACAAAAATAGCTTCGAAAATAAGATAAAAAGGGAATTTCGGGATTCAAGTGAAGAGAGAAATCTTGAGCATGAAAATACTTCTCATATCATAGAAAGGTGCTTACAAGATCCATAGGTACAAGGCTAGGAAGCCACCCTCTTCCTCCCACTATTTGGAAGAGCAAGAGATGTCTCTCACACACCCTTTCCTCTCCTCTAAAACATGAAGTCCTCTCCTAGCACTTTGAATAGAGTCCTAACACAAGGCTAATGGGAAGAGAGGCCCCTCTCCCACTAGCCACACCTCTTCTTATATAGGCCTAGGGTCTATTGTCCACATGACCACTCTACCCTTGACCTACATAACACACCCACCTACCACCGGGGGCATAACCGTCCATCTTTTTCCTTATCGCCCGAATGCCATCGAACGATTCACGTCTTTGCTTTATCTCGAAGCAAGATCCTGATGATGCCACGTGCACCACCAACCACCGCCACCGGTTTTGAGGCCTAAACCGGGAAACCATCTTGCACGCTTCTCAAAGCGTGACTTCTCGATGTTGACGCGTGTCACCTTGTCCCGTGATCCTGACCACCGGCAAGTCTCTCCCAGTCCCTGTCCATCGGGCCCCCTTGACACTTGCACCGGTATCCCGTTCGCCTTGACTTGGTTAACACGCCGTCTTCATCACCATCACGGTTTTGAGGCTCAACTGCAAAACCGTCCGTGCTTCTTGCCTCTCCACGTGTACGGTGTGGATCACCCTTGACTTCACCCGGCATCTCGATTGTCTGGCCCCAAGTCCCCTACTTGTGCCCAATCCTCTCGCCGTTGACCGCCAAGTCGACTCCAATGACCTACACATCATGAGACAAGCAAACACATTTCCCATCTCCTGCAACATCACCAATATCTCCACCAAGTCCAGTTAATCATAACCATGATATGCAAGCCCATGCAATCCCTGGGTTCCCGTATTTTAACTTAAACACCAAATCCGCTCAAGTCAATTACTCATCACAAATATAGCAAACCATGACGCATATCCACATGGTTTCTCACAATCTTTTCTATCGACCCTCTTTCTTTGGAAAAAAGAGTTCATGCTACAAAAAGAGACATAAGATATACTGAATTGTGGTTGAGTACGAAGTAGATTGTACGTGAAACTTACATGCACCACAAAGTGATGAAGATGATGTCCATCCTTCCTAGGCGAAACTTTAAGTGGATATCCTCCAAAGATAGGCCTAAGGTTTGTTTATCGCCTTCTTCATTGAACACCTCATTTGGAATACTACAAGTGATGTCCATGCTTCCTAGGCGAAACATTAAGTGGATATCCTCCCAAAAATATTATGGAAGGCAAAATGAAATAAACATCAAATTATTTTTTATATTATTTAACTTTTATCATCATCTAGCCAAAAAATATTAGAAATTAATTAATAACAAAAAAATTAAATATTTACTAAATATATAAACATTGAAATATAATATACATGAAGTGAAAAAAATTATACAAGGTAAAATGAAACAAACATCAAATTATTTTATATATTATTTAATTTTTATCAAAAAATAATAAAATAATTAACATCTCTCTTACACTAATATTACCTTCTCTCTCTTCTAAAAACCAAACTAGATCTAGATTCCTATTGACATAAAACAAGTTAGATATAATAATTTTTTTATTTAGGAATAAAAAGAGATGATGTATGTCTTCATAAACTTCAACTATAACCAAATAGAACCATCTAAATCAAACGAATTTAACTAAAATTTGATGAAAACATAACAAACTTAAAACCCAAAATTCTACTTGATTTCAAAATGAGAGCACAAAAAACCAATAGGATGAGTTCCCCTTACCTCAGAGAGTAAATTTCTGTAAAAATGAACTCAAAACCTTCCCCCCCTTGATTTTCGTGATTTGCCCAAATTTTCGGGCCGCCACTGTTGGAGTGAAATAGGGGAGCTGTCGGAACGTGATATTTATAGCCTGGGCACTTTATAACGGCGATTGGCATTATCAACCGCTGCTAGTATACCCTAAATAGCGGTGGTTGGCATTGTCAACCGTCGCTATAAACCGGGGCCATTTATAGCAACGGTTGACAATGTCAACCACCACTATTGGGGGATGTGTAGTGGCGGCTCACAACGTGGCAGGCCCCCTAGGCTTTGTAGCGGTGGCTCACTTTGGGTCGTGCCGCTGCGGCCTTTGGGCTACCGCCGCTATAGAGCCTATTTATGTTAATGGTGCTTAGGGTTGAATCGCCGGCTTTCGGCATCGGCAGCCACAACTGGTGTCTAAAACTATACCTCAATGGTGATAGTGATGTCAAAGACAACAATGACGATGACGGCGAGTCTGAAGTCGAGCAAGACATCAGCATCTACCTCCATTGTCTCGACAACCAACCCGATGTTGTTCTCAAAAGCCACCCATGTGTTACAAGCCTGTCATTGCAAAGCCTCGTTTCAGCGTTCTTGGTCAGAATAGGAAGCCGGGGTTTGTAAAAGACATGGTATTGCTGGTTCCCTGACGGGGAGACTTTCGCCTTTGCGATGATTTAATCAGCAGGGACGAACTAGAGGAATCTGAGTACCTCATGGAGGACAGCTTCACCATCCGGTGCCATGTGGAGGTTGCAGATTGTGACAAAATATCCTGATGATAAGGCCTAGATTATTTCTCTAAGAGCCAATAAATTTGAACATAGGACGTAGAAGTAGTAGGTAGCTTGGTCCGTTATACGAATATTTTCTCCTGTATTTTCAATATGTATGTATATTTAAATTTTGTCAAATATTGTCATCGATTTTAAAGTCTGTGCCAATGTTGTGCCGGACTTTGTAGGTAACTTTTCCATTAGCTAAGGTTCTAAATGATCTTTCATCAAGTTCAGAGCTTGTGACCTTTAAACAAGAGAGAATTGATTTTAATATGGTCGCGTGTTGAAGCCTCACTACTGGTGCAGATATGGTGATGCAAGCATTGGAGGTAATGGAGCCTCACCAAGAGATAGGTCAGCTATATATATCATGTTTTTGATATAAACCATAAATCACCAAATCTGTAGTTTTGTTGTACTCAAAACATAACAAATATTTCAGAAAACAATTAGTTTTATTTGTTGCATCAACAGCTATGCTTGACCATAGAGATGTTTTACCTCTATGCCAAATTGTATAGCTACGTTAACACATTCTGCACGAAGGGTTCAGTCAACTTGCTCGTCACCAATGGAGGACGCCGCTCATAGCACCTATGATGCAGTAACTTGCCCCCCCCCCCCCCCCCCCCCCCCAAGAGAACAGCTGCTGGAGTTCGGCCTGGCTGATTCGGCGACTCACCCGATGGGCAGTCGGCCTAGGCCACAACTCACCAGCTGAGTTCCTATTTGGAATCTCTACACTTTGTTAAAAGAGGTGAACACGTCCATACGGTGTTACGCAGTGTTGTATAAGGTTACAGCACATGACTCCGTGTTGTATAAGGTTTCAGAATTGATAAAAAAATATATGACTCATATGTTCATAAAAGCCCTAGATTAAGCCATCTATACACTTTATTAAAAGAGGTGAACACGTCCATACGGTGTTACATAGTATTGTATAAGGTTACAGCACATGACTCCGTGTTGCATAAGGTTTCAGAATTGATAAAAAAAAATACAACTCATATGTTCATAAAAGCCCCAGATTAAGCCAGATAGAGTCTAATTTGGAAACAGAGTCTGACATTTTAGTTTGAAAAAACATAACGGAGTTCAGTACGGAGTCCCGGCCTTCCTGAAGGTGTTCGACAAAGCTTGCAAACTCGTGGTTGGGGAGAAATCCCCTGCCGTGGTACGCCCCGATCTTGCTTCCTGCAATGCTGTTCTTGCTGGCTGCTGCTGGAATTTCAGTTTGGTGGAGGATGCCGAGAAGGTCCTAGAGACTATGTTGGTTGTGGTCTCGCTAGACGTGGAGAGCTTTGGATGTCTCGCCTTCTATCTTTCATGGGTTTACTCTTGGAGGACCAACCACCCACCGGTGGTGGCACCAACAAGGACACTGGCAGCTAGAAAGAGAGAATGCAAGACCTCAAGGTGGCGGTTCATTGGATTAAGGATGAGTTGGCAGTGTTGCAAGAACGACAACGACGCAGCAGGCTCCTCGATCCTTCTTCGCCCGACCTGGACCTCCATGATGGAGAGGAGATCGCCGACAAGTTCCGTGCGCTCATCGCCTTAGACATGGAGTTCGAGAGGCTGCTGCTGTGCCAAAAGGCCAGGTCGATGACGATGGCGCACGGGAACAAGGACGCCTCCTCAGGTTGAATTGTTATTGATTCTTATTCTACTATATAGTAGTCCACTACATATTAAAAGTCTCAATCGAGATGTTTGTCATTATTCAACTCTTTCTCATCTCATATCAATGATTCATTCGCGGTGTTAGTATCACATGATTTAAGCTTGGTCTAAAGGTTCCTATACATAGTTTAGTATCGTCGTCACTAACACTGAGACTATGTATACATAGCTTGCTCTACAGGTTTGTATACTGGTCTCGTCGATTTGGTGTTGTAGTACATGTGGTTTTTCCCATGTTAGTAACTTTTTTCTAATCTTAGTTGAACTACTACTACACGCGTGTTTATAATCTACACATGTTATACTTTTTCGATTATTGGATGTTATAGCTGGGTTGAGGCTGTCATATTATTGTATAATGGCCTACGTGTTGACTTGTGATGCTTGATCTCTTCATGAAATTCACTACTAGCTATTATATGTAGTAGCTCAAAACTTATTCATGGAGGCCGGTTTTGGAGCATGGTGGACACATGGATCGGAGGAGGTCTGTAACAATGGAGATGAAGATCACCATGTGAAAGGACCATACTATTTCACAGTTAATATGATTGCATGTGATGATGTTCCTGTCATCCTATGCTTTCATGTATTATATGATGGATATAATGATCATGCTAGTTTAGGTTCCTCAGAAAAATTAAGATTAAAATTGATGCCCTTCCAATAGCTGCAACTACTATAATTTCGATCATTGTGTGGTAGGTCTGTCAAAGTAGAGTACCCCAACTATCTTAACAAGTAGGGTGAATGTCGGACATTCACAAGCATAGTATTGGTTTGCTTGACGAAGCTATCAAAACGGTTTTGGGCTTTGGGGCATGGTGTTGGGCACCGTGGTATATGATGCCTCCCAACAAACAAGAGTCACATATGATGTGATTAGCAAATGTTGCTTACCTAGGATACTATATTTCTAGCAGTGATGCCAAAGCTCACTAGAAACTAGTTGAATAAGGATCTTAGACCACTATATGTCATTATGAGGGAAACGATTCCAAGCATGTAGTAAAGAAACTCTTTTAAAATGGTTTAATAGGAGTTTAACATTTACATAGTGCTTACATGTGTTTTTTTGTTGTAGATCATGCTGCCCGCTAATAATGCTTCCAGTTTTAATTTACGTTCGATCCTTGAGAAAGAAAAACTTAATGGAACAAACTTTATGGATTGGTATTGTAACTTGAGACTTGTTCTCAAGCAAGAGAAAAAGGAATATATTTCAGAACTTCCTTATCCTGATGACCTAACTGAAACTGCTAGTGCTGCCCAGAAGAGGGAGTATGATAAGCACACTAATGATGCACTTGATGTTGGCTATCTCATGCTTACTACTATGTCCTCTGAGCTTCAGAAGCAATATGAGAACATGCAATAATGTACAATATGAGTTTTATGGAGGGAAAAAAGCTAAAAAAAACATCTATCTAACGTGACAAATAAAACACTTGCCTCAAACTGGGACAGATCCATGAACTAGATGCAACGATGTCAACTACTGAATTAGACACCCATAAATAATATTTAGCTACTAGAATCACCATAAACAAATGGTGTTATAGGACACCATAAATAGCACCTAATAACTCCACCCCTACCTCAAATATGTTCTATTCCAAATATATAAACGTCTAAAGCTTCTTGTTTTTTAAAAAAGCCCGTAGTAACATACGGGCTCATTGCTAGTAAAAAATATATGAGAGGTCACCTACAAACACAAAACATCGAGAATTTTGTTAACATCAGTGAATAAATTTAAATATATTTTTAAAATAATTAGTATCAACACACAAGAAAGTAAAGCAATTCGAATTGATAAAAGGTAACGATGATGATTGCATATAGAAATAAAGCAATTTGCATTGATAAAAGGTAAAGATGATGATTGCATATAGAAATAAAGTGATTTGCATTGATAAAAGGTAGTCAAAGATAAAATTTTGGTCATCTCAAAAATATTGGATCCTACCATTAAAGAAGATATTTTGAATATTTCAGTGAAATTTTGCTGAATTGTTTTCCAAGGATTCAAATCGACGCGCTCGACTGTTAGTGTGCTACAGGCCACTAACGGTCAAGAACAAAATTGAAGATCGAGGAGGCTTGCTAGGCTAGTCTCGATTATGTGCATACTGCCGTGGAACTTGGCATGAAAAAAAGAGTAGCAGTGCAATCATTTAATGGAGAGAGGACCTCAGTGGTGGTGGTGGAGACTAGCTGCAACGAGAACTTTTATTACGTACGACGAGATCTAAAATCACTTGATGGAAGCCAAAGAAGGGGGTGAGGTTGCAACCGGACGCAGGTGAGGGAGATGATCGAACACGGCGAATGTTTAACTTAACTCACCAGAGGAGAATTTCAGCTGCTGCCCGGCAAAGCTTGATGTCACAGCTTCTGATGCAGAGGACGATCCAGTACGGGAAGCAGATCCTTTGCCGAGTGCCAGAGGGTGAAAAGCCCTCAGCAAACTCTTTGCTGAGTGCCGACACACGGCAAAGAGTATTCGACATCTACAGTGCTAGCATAGTATCTTTGCCGAGTGCTAAATATCGGACACTCAACAAAGATTTTTGCCGAGTGCTTAGGCGGGTATTTGGCAAAAAAAAAAAGTGATTTGACGGTCACAAACGGCTAACGGACTGTTTGCCAAGTGCCCTTTTGACCAGTCACTTAGCAAAGGGTCTAGGTTTTGCTGAGTGCCAGGTAACCGAATGTTCGGCAAACCTTCCAGCTCGGCAAAACCATCCGACCAAATGTGTGCCAACTGCAACTTTTTGCCAAGTGTATTGCACATGGCACTCGACAAAGTGCCCAGGGTTTGTCGAGTGCCATGGTCACAACACTCGGCAAAGGTGCCCAGGGTTTGCCGAGTGCCTTGGTCACAGCACTCGGCAAACCCTTGTTCCAGAATCTTTTTTTATTTTATTTTTTCTTGTCCCCACAGTCGAAAAAATCAAATGGCTCGCAAAGATGGTGGTTGGGGAGAGAGAGCAGCGAGTGTTGGGGAGAGATAGCTCTTGCACGGGGGAGAAAGAAACCAAACGGCTAGATCTATTTGCCGAGTGTCAGGTTGGACACTGGGCAAAGTAAATCACCCATTTGCAGAGTGTGACAGCATAACACTCAGCAAACGTCCATTTTGCCGAGTGTTTGGATGGAACACTTGGCAAAAAAAAATCTTTGTAATGCAAAAGTTTTATTTAGAAATTTCTAATAATTTTAAAAATTAATTAAATTTGATAAGAGGCAATTTATATGATCTAATACCTACACAAAAATATTTAAAGTCAATTCCAAATTCGGACATCAATTTGACTCAAACTCTTATGAACTCTTTCTCGACTATATGAAACTTTTTTGAGATTCTCCATTATCTAAGCATCGCTACAATATATTAATTTAGGTGAAGATATTCAAATCTGCCGTACGCCCACAAAGTTAGAGATTGAATCCAAATCGGTTTCATACCTTTCATCAAGCACCAAATTTAAAAAATCATAAATCCCTCATCCGGTGTTCAAATGAGACAAACTCCGACTCTATCCTGTAGCTTTCGAAAAGTTCTACAACTTTGATATTCAATGTAAGTCAAGATTCCACCGTTTTGGTTTTTAAAATTTCTCTATAATCTATTAATTTAGGTGAACATGTTCAAATCTGCTGTACGCCCACAAAGTTAGAGATTGAATCCAAATCGGTTTCATACCTTTCATCAAGCACCAAATTTAAAAAATTATAAATCCCTCATCCGGTAGTTCAAATGAGACAAATGATATTCAACGTAAGTCAAGATTCCGCCGTTTCGGTTTTCAAATTTACGATGAAAAATATTTGTTTAGATTCGGACTCCTCTGCACAGGTCTCTGTACAGGGCCGATATCTCCTTCCTTCGAACTCCAAATAATATGATCCACATATATTCCAAAAAAGACTCGACGAGATCTATAAGTTTTGTATTTTAACTTTTCTCATTAGAGCATGTTTTCAAGTCAAACATTACGTCATAATGTGATGTTGTTTCTATTCTACGTGGATTAATTTTTCCTATCAGATAAAGTTTCTAGAAATTTTTAGTCATTGGGTCACGACTTTGATCTTGCATGTTAGGCTTCATAGAGATCCAGTAGTGTGTTGTAGACATCATGAGCTTGTGAGAATCCCTCTTTGCATGATGAATTGGGCTTCATATTGGTACTTCTTATACTTGAGCATTCTTTTTAATGCCATTTCTTATAACATAGCACTCAAATGATACTACATGTGGAAATCGATAACTTTAGAGGTAAAAAAATATTTATGATAATAATATAGTAAAAAATAGTAGAAAAATTGTTATTTATGACATATAAAATGATACACTAAGAAGCATCAACAATAATATAAATATGATCTTTTATGTAAAAAAATGTCAATAATTATATTATGTAAATAATTTATGTTTATAAATCATAAAGAATGTTTTTTTTAAATCCATAGCAACGCACGGGTACTTTGCTAGTAGTTTTTTAAAGTCCGTAGCAATGCACGGGCACTTTGCTAGAATTATGTGATAAATATGTGAAAACTTCTCTAGATTTTTCCTGCTTCTCCAGATATGATCTCATGATGTTGTGACAATTCTCATAAATTTCAAAGTTCATTCGATTCTAATAAAATTTAAATATAATTCGAACACACAATCGTTGTGACATTTTCATGAACAAGATAAACAAAATTTCCTTTTATTTCCTAACATGAATATTATGTTTTCATTCACTTAATTTTATTATTTGATTCGCTTGTAGTTCAAATTTAATATATTTAGGAAAATACCATTAAATGAAGGAAACAAATTAAATATAGAAAATAGACGTGCAAATTTACCAAGATCATACAATAAGTAATTCATAGTGTAAGCATATAGGGAAAAAATTCAAGGGCAAAAAGGAAAAAAAGAATTGCCGAGTGTCTAACAGAAACACTCGGCACTCGGGAAAAGCTATATTTGCCGTGTCAGAAGCGGACACTCGGCAAAGCTACTGCCTTTGTTGAGTGTTACTAACGGAACACTTGGCAAACCGTTAATGACCGACAGTTAACGGCCCGGTCGACTTGTGTGCATGTCACGTGACAATCTTTACCGAGAGTTATTTCTTTGCTGAGTGTCGGATGCATGTACGCCGAGTCTCTTCACTGATGCACTCGGCAAAGCTTATTTTGTGTCGAGTGTCCACTCTTTGCCGAGGGTTTTTCTGTGGACAGTCGGCAAAAGGGTTCTTTGCTGGTGTCTGATATATTGCTCTCGGCAAATCGTACGGCACTCGGCAAAGTCAGGTTTTCCAGTAGTGCGAGGTTCCTGAGTTTTTGGTACACCAAAGAGTGCTGCGCCAGATGCCGAAGGAAGAGGGGACAGGAGGCTATATTATGGCATACTATGTATTTACTCAAGCGTGAACCACAAAAGCTACTGTTCTAATACAATTCCTAGATAATCTTGACGGAACTCCAGACGAGGTCCAAAATGCTTGCTGCATGTATATATATATAATGGAGGCGGCCTATTTATTCAGAAGGGCCTATTTACAAACATTGTTTTACGTACAAAACACAAACAAATCGTTCGCGATTTTGTTCCTTGTCTTTCCTGGTTCTTCGTTGCCCGCGGCGCCGTGACTAGGCGTCTTGCTCCATGGCGAAGCCTATCGACGAGAGCGAAACCGCCGACTACTTGGAGGACTACGTCTGCCTCAACGACGACAGCACATCGCACTCCTCCTCGTCCGTCAGTTGCACGGCTGTTAAGGGATCCCACGTGCTGAAGGTCCATGGCTACTCCATCCTGAAGCAGCTGAGAGGAAAGCGGATCGAATCAAAGGCCTTCGAAGTTGGCGGCCATAGGTGGCGTCTAGACCTATACCTCAACGGTGATAGTGACGATGAACACGATGATGAAGACGACTCTGGATGCGACAGCGGTGATGAAGACGAGGAGGAGGATGTTGGCATCTACCTCCATCTTCTTGACGACAGAGAACCCGACAGCGAGCCTGTCTTCGCGAGGCCCCGCTTCAATGTGCTCTGTCAGAACGGTGTGCCAGAGCCAGCGACTTGCATAGGATGGCGGAGGTTCCCCGACGGGAATACTGTCTCGTGGGGCGAAGATTTGATTAGCAGGGAAGAACTAGAGAAATCGGAGAACATTAAAGACGACAGCTTTGCTGTCCAGTGTGATGTGGAGGTCGCAGTTCTCACACAATATCATAATGAGAAGACCAAATTTATTCCTGAATATATTCAATAAATCTGTAGCTAAGTCGTAGAGCTAGCAAGGTTTTGGTCATCCATATACTTATATTTAATTATTTCTATTTGGTTCCATTATTATTTATACTTATTACAGCTCCCTCCGTTCTAAAATTATTATTATCATTGACTTTTTTCATTACCTTTTCTTTCGTCTTATTCAAAATATTTATTTAAATATGAAAAGTTATAAGTTATATTTAAATTTTATCTAGTAATAAAGTAAATTATGAGAAAATATATGATATTTTTTTTAAAATTATTTGTATAAGACGAATGATCAAAGTTAGCTGATAGTCAATGTTATTATCAAAACTCTGCCAATACAAATTAAAGTAATTAATTTAATATGGTCTCCAAAACCACTTATGCAATTCCTAACCATCCAATTAATCCGCCTTCAGGATGTGACTTGATACTTTGTGATACTCATATATCTCTACTATCTATTATGTCGTCAGTTATTCTACCCCAAAAGACTGTCTGTTATGCTGTGCAAAAGAAAAGAATAGAAAAAGAATATCCAAGTACGCCTCGCCTGGCCTCTCCTCATAGCTTCGAGCACAGCCATCACGGTTGTAGTTGTAGGCATCTTTGTTAGGGGCGCCGACCACTTTACAGCGGTCGCCAAATGGGTGCGCTTTGCCATGTTCTCCACCCTGATATTTTTTACTGCAAACTTTCATGGCTGTTGGATGCCTCCGGTGAACCGCCTTTGAGCACCGCGCTGCTCCCTAGCTGTAACATGGTAAAACGGGTATGCTTTCTTTGGTAATCTTTTGAAAAGTTCTGTGGCTGTTTGCCGACTGCCTGTGCCGCGCGCAGCTCCATGGCCACCATGACCACCGAGCTCTGACAAGATCTGTGTGTTTGTTTTTCCCTATCATCCATACCCTCAACCGCTTCCCGTCTCATGTTCTAAAATTTGCTGGTGACAAATGGGGCCAATGGCATCGGCTCGTCCCTGCATACGCCTTCCCTCTTCCCACCCTACAGCGACCGCCACCACCACCTCCCATGTGCTACAGACCGTGCGGGTTGTAGAGATCCAGGTGGCGGCGTTCAAGCGTGATAAGCTGGTGCTGCAAGGGTGCGGTAAGCCGGCGAGGATTTCCTATATATGGTCAGCCGGTACGGGGTAAGCGGAGCCAGTAACAAGCTAATTGCTAAAATTACCAATGACCTTGTATCTTGCAACAAGTTCATTTCAGTTCGTGAGCAAAGGTTTCACGATTTGGTACTTTTGTTTACTCTCTCTAATTAGAGGAAAATTATATGTGAAGGTAAGGCCATGACAACATCAATCCATCAGCCTGCGGCTCCACCTCCACTGCCAATCAATATTCTGCAGGTAGTCTTAGTTTGTGAAATCAGGTTTGGGATCTTTAAGTTATACTTGGTTATTTGAAATATAACAAGCATATTTTATATAATGAGTTAATCTCTATTTTCTTTTCTTTAATCCTTTTCTACTTTTTTTTTTCTTCTATAATTTAGGTGTGGTCGTGTACAAGGTTTTTCGTGTGGGCAACATAATATCGAATTCAATTCGGATTTTTGGTCTGATCGTTTGTTGTTGTCGAGTCCTGATTCAGACCAATTAATGATGATTGTTTAAAATATTCAAGTCCGTAGCAATGGGCTCATTGCTAGTAGTTCTTTATTAGTTCTTCTATTCACGGGCCCATTGAACAATGTGTAAACTGTAAGCGCATAAACGGTTCTATCTCGGCGCAAACAGTTGTGCAGAGTAAACGATTGAATCTTTGTGTGAACCATAGTGCAATGTGTATATGGTACAATATATGTATATAAACCATTAGATTAAAGTGTTACACACCAACTTAAATAGGAAAGCTTCTTCCCTTAGTGTAAAGCGAGGTTGTATTATTAATAAATGATTAACGTTTTTTAGCGAACAAATGATTAGTGTTAAATAGTCTCTCCTCGATTCAGTTTTATTGAACAAGAATGTGACCTTATATTTCACCCTTTCTTTAAACAAAAAGGGAAATATTATTGACAGTCTTCCACTCTTTCTAGTAAAAAAACTAAAATTTTGACAATCTAAGGCAATTATGAAACTCGCATGGAGGAGAATGGTGGTGACAATAATTTTAACTTGGACGAGGTCGACTGTGGAAGCAAGCCAAGGAGGACGGACGGCTAAAATTCCTCAGTAGCGGGTATTAGAAAGGACCGCAACTACGGATGGCCTTACTGTATAGCCTGCTACTAATCGTAGAAAAGTAGTGATGGGCCAAAGGTGACCGCGACAACGAAGACAGAGCCCACCACTACCTCGTGAACGACAGTGGCGGGCATGGTCAGGCCCGCAGCTATGGTATGTGGGCCAATTTAGCTCCGCAATGTTATAAATAGGCCGCTGCACCACAACCCTAGCCGCACCCTCCGCTCATGCGCTGCACCGCGCTCCGCTCGCACCGCTGCCGCCACCACCTCCACCACCTCTGCCTCCAACCTCCTCTCGGTCTGCCTCCGCCTCCGGCCTCCTCTCCGCCTCCGATGCCACCTCTTCTCTGCAGCCGCTTCCTCCTTCGTCGGATCCGCCTTCTCTCTGGCTGCCTCCACCTCCTCTCCGGTGATGGGGTCCAAGATGACGGCCAAGACACGCCTCCTCCACCACGGGTTGTGGCGCCAGTCCTGGCGCTCGGTGATGGCAGATCCGAGCACTAGCGCGGGCACGGGCGGTGGTGGATCTGGGTGTGGGCACGGGCAGCGGCTGATTCCTGGCGGTCTTCAACAGATCTTTTTATTTTTTTATTTTTTTCTATCGTAAATTTAGTAGCGGGCATTTGTCCACTACTATGTTTTCTCATTCATAGTGATAGTTGCTTAATGGCGGAATTTGTTTCTGCCACTGAGGTCCCTTTTGTCTCGTTGTTATAGAGCATTATTGTAGTAGTGGTATTTAAGTATATGTAGCACATGCTCACCGGAAGAGGAGATTTAATTATAATGGTCAGTAGGGCTTGGTATTGAGATATTTTCTATTTTGCCCACTGAAAGAGTGGGTTTGGGTATATTGCCCATTTAACAATAGGCTTTGGTAAAATGCTCATGAAAACATTGACACACTGCTATTTTGCCCAAGTTTTTTTTTGGACAACCCCTAACTTCCATCTTCCTCTTCACCCCGTCATCAGCCCACGCTCACCTCTACTCGTTGTCGGTCTGCGTCCGTCACCCCTCTTCCCCCCATCGACCAGCGCCCACCCGTCGCCCCTCTGCCCGCTGTTGGCCAGCGCCCGCGCATCGCCCCTCTATCCGCCATTGGCAATCACCCGCCCATCGCCCCCGCTGCCCACTATCCTCAGCCACGGTGTCGGCCCCACTGGCAAGCTTGATTCTCGGCCTCGGTGGTGGCCCAACTGGCAAGCTCAATTCCATAGGCAGGTGCAAGATCCTGGTGGTGCTCGTGCAGTGCTGCCCCCCCCCCCCCCCCCCCCCCCCCCCCCCCGCAGTCGCCCGTGCCTGTCCTCTTCATTGGGGGCAGGCTCCTCGGCGGGGAGGAGCATACAGAGACAGAGGAGAAAGAAGGAAGTTAGGTGCAATTTCATCCAAAAAGAAAAATATGGGCAAAAGAGCAATGAACCAATGTTTTCACGGGCATTTTACCGAAGCCCGTTGTTACGTAGACATTATATATACCGAAGCTTACTCTTTTGCTGGGCAAAATAGCAAATATCTCCTTGGTGTTGCAGCTCCTTAACGAAGCCCTGTCCCAGTTTCTTGAGAAACTAATAACCGATAAGGAGACTATTTGGTGCAGCACACACGTACATTAACCGAACACAGACAAGGTCAAGGTCCTATATATATATAACGAAAGGCGGCCTACTATGTTCATAAAAAAGTTACGTACAAAATTACATAAAAAAATCCATCTATCCGCTCCTGCTTCTTCGCCGAATAGGCGCCTTGCGCCGTGGGCAAGGACGACGGCGAAACCACCGACTCCTTCGGGGACTACGTCTGCGTCGAAGACGACAGCACATCGCACTCCTCCACCGTCAACTGCAAGGTCGTTAAGGGGTCCCACGATCTTAGGGTCCATGACTACACGATGCTAAGGCAGCTGAGAAGAAAGCGGGTTGCATCGCCGGCTTTCGACGTTGCCGGCCACAGCTGGCGTCTACAGTTGTACCTCAACGGTGATAGCGACGATGGAGATGATAACGATGAGCGTGACGCGGAGTACGTTCACATCTACCTCCGTCTTCTCCACAGCGGCCCTGACAGAGAACCCGTCTTTGCGAGGCCCACGTTCAGCTTATTAACTCAGAACGAGAAGCCGGGGCATGTCAGATACTTGCGCTGGCAAAGTTTCCCCTATGGGAAGATTACTGCATGCGGCGGGAATAACTTGATCACAAGAAAAAAGCTAGAGAAGAAGTTCCTCAACGAGGACAGCTTCACTGTCCGGTGTGATGTGGAGGTAGCAGTTGTCACGCAGGGCCATGATGATAATAAGGCCTAAGAATTTATTTCTCAATGGATCTGATCAATCTAAAGCTAGAACGTGTAGACCGGGTTCTACGTGGTTTTATATTATTTGGACTTTTCTAGTTTTATATTATTTATCAAATATTTTATATACTAAATATTATCATTTTTTGCGAGTGTTAAATATTATCATTAGAAGTCTGCGAAAGGTATGATGCGATGGTGTACCATGCATGTTGCGTTGCATTGACATCGATTGTACGTTACTAAGTTTCACAATATAAAAAGGAATTATAGACAATCTAAGGAAGTTATGAAACTTTGTGTTGGAAATATACGTGATATTCTAATTCCAGATTTTAGTTTTAGTCAAATTTCATAACAATTCAAACTTAAGATGCAAACTAACATATGCAGCAGACAGAGCAACACAATAATAACTAAGGGAGTCATTAGAACTCGCGGTGGGTTTGTTGGCGCTTAATATAGCGCAAATTATAGACGAAGCAGACCGTTGATGTAGACGTGGTAGCTCGTTGAAGAGGCGGCGCAGATCGTCGTGGATTAGTCTTGAGCGGTCGCGCAGATGCATTGCCTAGAAACCTTATTGCCGTCCCTCGTGCGGGCTTTACGGTGGCAAACGTATGGAGATTCCGCTCACCCTTTTCCTCGGTGCACGCTAAGGAATAGGGCCGGCGATATGGAAGCAGCTCAACACTATAACACAATTCTCCAAAGGAAGGAAGAAGAAGTGGAAGAGATTTTTCTCTCGTATGGAAACCTGGACGTCTCTAGGGGCCTTATAAAGGCTCGGCTGCCCTCCAGGAGCCGTTTCCTCATTGCGCTCACTTATTAGTAGTTAATAGGAAGGTTGGCCTATTAACTCTAATTATGGTAATTAATTATATATTAATCCTCTTAATTAGTACATAACGGTGCAGGATTATAGAGGATATGAGTGGCAAAAATTACTTAGACTCACAGACACGCCACGTCACGGTCACGCGTCGCAAGTCACAAGTCACGCGGGACAACACGCGAAAAAGCGCATATACGCGCACGCATGCGTGCGTGCGTGTGTACTCATAGCAATGCTCTCTTTCTCTCCCAAAGCTTTCTTTATTCAGCCATGGGTACAAGTGCTGCTATTTTAGTTGGTGTGGATCAGCATAGACTAGCAAGGTGGTACTAAAACCAACATCCACTTATTGCTTTGGAATTTCTTCTGAATGGACCATGTAAAATGGGCCAAATTCCAACAATCCCCCACCAATTCTAAAGCAAGAAATAGAGGTCAAAGGATCACTGTGCTGTAGTATTGTTAATATACCAGTCTTTCGGTAAAAGTCCCGTACGGGTTGAACTTAAATCTAGAATATCAATATTCATCTTTCCACAGCTCAAGAATGGACTAGGCCTTGAATTCTCAGCTTTGTGTGGGCAGACTTCAATTGAAATCAAACTGATACTAGGCTGCCAAAAAACAATCTCGCCTAACCGGAGCGTTAATGGTCTGCTCCCAAATCTTCTCATGAGCCTTTATGAGAATGCCCTATTCTTACGAACTGTGACCTACAGTTGAGCTAAAGTAGGTGTCTTCCTTCAAGATATTTTGTAGGCTAATATCTTTTACAATGGAAAATATTAAGGCTTAATCCCAACCTTCCATACAGTCAGAAGTACTATGCTTTGTCATTTGAATATGAGTACATTTTATTTATTTATAATGTACTCTTTGGTTACACCAATCAACTTGTTCTTCTTGTTACCTTAGTCACGGGATCTCCGATCAAAAGGACAGGTTACCATTGTGGTGTAACTTTTAGATGGACCTCATACCCATGTTCTTAGACATCACGGTAATCACATTCCGTGATAATCCCTTTATAAAAGGGTCTGCCAGATTATTTTCGCTTTTCACATAGCTCGCAGCTATAACTCTGGAGGTTTTCATCTTTCTGACAGATTTCAGTCTACGCTTGATATGTTTATTGGACTTTGAGTTATCTTTTGTATTCATAACCTGCGCTAGCATTGATTGGTTATCACAATACATTAGGATAGGCGGTACCGGCTTTTCCATGAAAGGCAAGTACATCAATAGCTCTCTTAGCCATTCAGCCTCAGTAGTAGCTGTTTCTAGTGCTACAAGTTCTTCTTCACATGTGGATTTTGTTAACACGGTCTATTTATACGACCTCCATGAAACTGTAGCACCAGCAAGCGTAAACACATAGCCACTCGTGGCTTTGGTCTCATCCGCATCTAAGATCCAATTAGAATCACTATATCCTTCCTACGCTAGTGGATATCCCGAATAGTGAATTCTGAGTGAGGTTGTGCCTCTCAAATAGCGCAACACTCGCTCAAGTGCCTTCCAATGATCATCTTCTGGGTTTTATGGAAATCAACTTAGTTTTCTCACATCATCCACAAGATAAACAATATAGTCATCACCAAAAGATTTCACAATCTTTTGTCTCTTACTCCTACACAGAGCTTCACTGATGACATTGTCATCTTCTTTAGATGGTGCGTATAGATCATCGTTTGTTTCACATGGTGGTGTGTATTCCTCAGGAGCATTCACATGATCTCACTCTGAGAAGTGCTACCTGCTGCTCTCATAGGAAATATATCCTCAAAGAATGAAGCATCTCTCGACTCCATAATAGTATTCACATTTTGTTCAGGAGTATCAGATTTAAATACTAAGAATCTATAGGATGTACTATTATGTGCATATCCCAAAAATACACAATCTACTATTTTGGGTCCAAGCTTTCTCTTTTTCGGCTCAGGTAAATTAACCTTTGGCAGACAGCCCCAAGTCCTTTAGAAATTGACATTGGGTTTTCTCTCCCATCCTTCATAGGGAGTGACTTCTCTGTTTTTAATCACTACCCTGTTTAGGACAAAATTAGCTGTCAAGATAGCTTCCCCCTACCATTTAGGGCATACCGGCGCTCTCTAACATGGCATCCACCAAATCTGTTAGAGTTTAATTTTTCCTCTTAGCCACCCCACTCGCTTGAGGTGAATATGGTGGTGTCACTTCATGGATAATACCATGTTCAACACATGTCGAAGCTTGAGATCGGCAATAAATATATAGGGCTACATCGAGACTAAGAACTACGATGGTTACACAAGACACCGAGTTATATAGGTTCAGGCCCTCTCGATAAGAATAAAAATCCTACATCCTGTGTTCTGTGTATTGATCGTAATCTGGTGTATTGCCTGTCCCCCGATGGGGGGTATCCTGCTGCCTTATATATCCGGTCGGCAGGGGGGTATATGAAGAGTCCTAGTTGTAACCCTAAATGATTTACATAGGAAGTCTATCTCCAAATGCCTTGTGCTTCAAGCTGACTCGGTCGGCTTCCTTGTTGACAAAGTACCTGGTCGGCCACCGACTTAGTCTTGTATGAGGATACCCGTAAAGCAAATATCCCACAGCAGCCCCCGAGTGCTTTCTGATTTTGAGCTTTGATTCTCTGAGTGATCTTCAAATATAGATCATAAATCAGGAAGACCTCTTCGAAATTCCTGATAGATCTGGTGCACCGGTCAGGTGCACCTGATCAGGTGTAGCCCCCGACTTTTGTATTATTTGAAGACTGACAAATAATGCAAGAGTCTAATTATATTAGCTCTTATTATTTTGTATATAATTTACTCAAGCTATCGAGTCTGAGTTTAGCAGTCCTCTGGTCATCAAACCAGTAAGCCAATTTGCAAGGCTTCAACCGTGTTGACCGATTATAAAAAAGGCCAAGTGATATACACTTTGTCCGAGTGATTTGTCGGTCTGATTTGTATGACATTAGTCATATTCAGTCCATGTAAAATGACATGACATCAATCATATAATGGTATTAAGCTAAATGACATCAATTATAAAATAGCTTTTCCCTAATAATTGTTCACTCTATCTTTTAATAAGTCCAATTTTGGCAACTTAGTTATTGACTTCAATCAATACTATAACCTTTGAACTTATATCCGTATGACCATCAAGTCCTTTGCTACATGATTATCAAATCATATAGATACGGTTAAACATTTTTTTAAAATGCTTCTCATCAAAGAAGCCCCCGAGTCTTACTTCTCAAGGTCTTAAATTCTAAATATGTTTAAGGCCCTTAATTAATCTTCTCATTAATCAAAAAGTTGTGTCACTGTACGGCCCATTCTGGCCCATGGGACCCTTAGGTCAAAAAGCGGGAGTATAAAAGGGCAGCATCAAGTTGACCCTCAGTCCACGCCGCACTTGCGCACGAACTCTTCGTCTTCCTCGCGCCTCCGCTGCTCAGCGACTCCTCTGCTTTCTGGCTAGGGTTAGCGCTTTTGTTTCCGGCCGCCGCAGATCTCGCCGGACTTAGCCCCCCCCCCCCCCGAGCTTTTGCTAAGCTTCAGCACTTGATCTGTCGCATTCAAAACAATCATCGCGATGGGGCGCAAGAAGGTTTCCTCTTCCATTCCAGCTACTTCCACTGCCGCCGCCATGTCCTCTTCATCAGAGGTCGACATTCCAGAGCAGCTTCGGGATTTCTCAAAGAGCAGCCTCTCCCAAGCTGAATGAACCAGATGGTGGTCGACGACATCCTTCCAAAGCAAGTTTGGATCGACTGGAAGGTACCCCGTGAATCTTGCCCCATCCCCATTCATAAATAGATCATCATGTTCTGCTCGTTCTTCGAGCATGGTTTTGGAGCCCCCTAATGCAGCTTCTTGCGCGGGCTCCTATTCTTTTATGGGATTGAGCTTGTCAACCTCAATCCCTACTCTATTCTTCATATCACCATCTTCGTGCATATGTGCGAAGCATTTTTGGGCACTCTCCCCCACTTCAATCTATTTCGCCATCTGTTCGTCCTCCGACCCCTGCCAACCAAGGACAATCAAGTAGTTATAGGCGGTGTTGGCGTCTAGTTACGCAAGAAGGAAGCCTACATCAATGTGCCGTTGAAGACTGGAAACAAGAACTGGAAGGATGAGTGGTTCTACTGTGATAACCCTCCCCCTATTCTTGCCGACTTCACTGGTGCGAAGGCAATTCCCCTGGTGCAATGGACTGAGAAGCCTAATCCAACCGACCCTCAGGTGGTCGCTCTGTTGAAGAATATAGCTGACTTGAAGGTTGAAGGTGTTGACGGAATCATCATCGCTGAAAGCTTCATAGTACGCAGAGTGCAGCCCCTGAAGCTTCAAAGTCACCCGGTGTGGAACTATGTTGATGATGACGAAACCAGGGAGGTGCCCGACCCGCCGAATGGTGAACTTCGTCAGAAACGCCTATCGAAGATGTTTGAAGAGGATATCCTTCAGGATCACTCGTTGATCAAAAAGGCGTAACAAGGGCACTATACGAGCCCGAGTAAGCCTCAGTCTACTTTGAGAATCCATTATTTTCTTGTCTTGATATCCTGCTTGATATCTTGACTCTTACGCAAGTTATGGATACTTATGTATCCCATCCTCCGCTCCCTCTGACCGATACCGAGGGACCGGACTATGTCGAGAAGCCACCGCAAACCGGCACTGGGGGCTCAAGCTCTACAGCCGGTGCTCAACCCGTGCGTGTCGAACCAGTTGTTACCCTAGCTTCCCCCGGTCAACTAGTGAAATGAACTATCGGGCGCCACCGACAATATGTTGGGGATCAGGGTGATGATGAAGAAGTGCCGTCTGTTGATGCCAGTCAACCCACCCCTACTCCCTCCGACCGACCTTCAAGCCAGTCGGAGCCCCCAAGCCAAACTCAGAGTGATGCTGGGGTGGTTGAACAATCCGACAAGGCAGGCAAATCTTCCCAGAAAAGGAAGGAGATTGATTCTCAGTCGACTTCTTTGAAGAAGAAGATGTGCTGAATCAAGCATAAGAAGGCCCCCAGGTTAATTCTTTAACCTTATACTCCCTGTCTCTTATTGCCAACCATAACACATTTTAATCTCCTCCATCTTCGTTTTGATAGTAGTCGGACAAGTGATTCTTCGAGGACACTTGGTCGGTTCTTCCTCTTCGTCCGACTGATCTACCTAAACCGGTCGGCAAGTCTTCAAATACACCGACCGAGGTGAATAAGCCATCTGATAAGACAACTCCTGCCTCCATTCCAGCACCTGCACCCCAACCTGCTCCAGCCATCGTCCCTTCACCTCTTGACAAAGGTAAGGCGACATTGTCTGCAGATATACTCGGTCGGCCTGAAGTAGAGGACACAGAGATAATATATCAACATCGAGAAGCCAACAAGGTACTTCAATACCTTGTTTTAGCTTTGTCTCAATCTCATCGTTAAGCTTAACCATCTTCTATATGCAGAAAATATATGCTCTTGTGGAGAGGAAATAGGCTAGAGTGGAATACCTTGAAGCCGAAACCTTTGGTATGCCCTACATTCTTCAGCCTTTATGTCTTTATGTTCAAGACTAATACATTGTTGGTGTTATGTCAGTCACCGGTCAGTGACTCTCCAAAGCTCAAAAGGAGATTGATAAGTTGCAGACCGACCGACAAGAGATGACCAAGGCCGTACAGATATAGCTGGTAAGATCACTTACCATCTGTGTTTAAATTATCAACTAATCACTCTAGCACTAAAAGTTCAAAAGTTTGTCTTTAGCTCATGATCAGAAGATTGCCGACCTGGAGAAGTTGACTTCCAATCAGCAAAGGTTTGTTGACGCCTTGAATGCTGAGAAGGAAAACCTCTCTGAGTCGGTCGAGGACCAGAAGGCTGAGATCACTCGGCTACAGAAGGAGCTGAAAGAGGTTGACGCCAAGATTGAGGATGCCAAGAGCGTGTCCAAATCCTTCAAATATAATCTTGCCAGTAAGCCCTTCATTATAATCTTGCCGTTCCGCTGCCTGGAATGGCTACCGCTGGCCATCTCTCCCCCACCTCTGTTCTTGGCCGTTGGATCTCAATCCAACGAGTCTGATTAGATCCCCCAAAGGGGTATGAAATTGGTCCACCGTGGACCAGTGGACCACGGGTCCACGGGGCCACAGACCCGGTCCACGGATTTTTTTGTTTAAAATTAATTCTATTAATTCCTGGATAATGTTACGACTTTGCACATAGGCCCCTATGTTCTATTTGAATTATAATTTTGCCCCTATTTTTCTGCGGAAGCTTTAGTAAATTATAATTAGACCCCTGAGTTTTGTTAAAATTATATTTAAGACCTAATTTTTATCCAGAACCTTTATTTAATTATTTTTAGGCCCCTAAAATTGTTTTAGCACTGTAATTTTTACAAGAAAGCCCCTAGCCTCTTCCTAAATTATATTTTAGCCCCTAAATTTTATAAAAACACTCATGTACTTATTTTGTATTATATTTTAGTCTAGTGTTTTTACACTTTAGTCCCTGAGCTTATTATAAATTACATTTTAGTCCCTAAACTTTTTATAAACTATATTTTCATCCTGTTATTTTACAATTTAGTCCCTATACTTTTCAGAATTACTTTTAGGTCCCTAAACCTATTTGTTTTTACTATTTTAACCATACACATTTAAACCTTCATAACTTTTTACTCATAACTCCGATTTAGATGATTCTTGCGCTCACGCGATCGTAGAAATGCGTACTATCTTTTGAGATTACTTTTAAAGTACTTTATTATTGTTTGGTGTACTATTTCTTAGTTTGTTTATATGGTTGTGTGCATGTTGTGCATGTGTGACATCAATTAGAGAACGTGTTGTTCCTGAATCGTAAGACCTGAGCAGCAACATCCATTTTCAGGCAAGTGTCCTTGATGCATCTTGTACCTATTATAATGTTTACTGTAGAAATTGCATGCTTGTGTCAATTGATTGGGAACCTATTGTTAGGGTTTTCCTAGTATTGTTTTATCCCTTTTCCTTGTCACCGTGAACTAGTTGGTTGGTTGTGGGTAGATAATGCTTAGGTTGCTTGTGGGAAGTTGGGTTGATATAAATATTGATTAATGAACTATGTCACTTCATGGGTGGAATGATAATTTATGTTAGCAATATGGACTTAGGGATCTATGCAAGCCGGATGGAATGGATGTGGTGCCGTGGGCACATGGTTGGTGGTGGTAGGCTTGTTGTAGATCCAAGGAACCGGTTCTTGGAGCGGTAACCTAGGACAACAGTGCCATCACAAGGCTGCTATGGAATAGCTTGGCTGATTAATTAGGTGTTCTCCCAGTGTCGGTGCAGCATTTTGGTGGAGCGGGTAATGGAAGTCAAGAGGACTGTCCTTGTATCCAAATGGCTGAAGAGGGGGCTCCTGGGGTGATGAGCTGCTTGTTGATGGACTATCACTTACAGACGGGAGTGGAACCTTAGTGGCTAGCATGTACTGGGAGACCCTTTGTAAAATCCTCGTAGTGATCTCCTAGCCGCACACCTAAGGATGTGTGCTAGTGCTTGGCCGGCATGGCAACATGGAGACTCTTGTCCACCTGGCAACAGGGGATGAAATCACGACTTGTGGGTAAAGTGGTACAAACTCTACAGAGTATCAAACTATCATGATAGCCATGCTCACGATCAAGAGCAGCCTGGAATCCTCACAAGATTAGTTGGTTATGGGTTGTGGTTTGGAATGGTTGGGAATGGTTGGTTGGTGGATGGGATTGGACTTGGTTTGGATACTACCCTATGGGTTAATGGTTGGGATGACCCCACTTTGTAATTAGGATGCAAAGGAAATTAAAAGCTCATGCAATAAACCCCCTTTAAAGCCTTCCTTGTCTTTAGCCCCATGTCATCTTTTCCCCCACTTGCTGAGTACGACATGTACTCACCCTTGCTATATACCACATTGCTGCTCAGCTACAGGAGAATGAAGGTACAACTATGAAGACGATGGAGGAGTCTAGGCATGCGGTCCTCCGGTCGACTTCCTGTGGGAGCTGAAGGATGACAATGCTTTAGTTTATTCCGCTGCAATGTAATCTTTTTCTTTTTGACCTACAGGTCACTGTTGTAACAATATTATCGATTTAATAAAGATATTGTTCTTTCCTCACAATAATTGTCCTGTGTGCATGAAAACTTAATCCTGGGCACGCATACAGATGCATTCGGTTTCGGTTGTTGAAACCGGGTGTGACACTCTCACACTTTGGCTTTGGGTTTAGTGTAGTGGTAGTCTGATGTGCAGTATAAAGTGTCTAACCATGATGTATAGACATTAGACCAAAAAAGTAAAGACTGTATTCAAAGATAAGGAATTGGTCAGAAAATAGTCCAAAACCAAATTAAGATTAGACCAAGGTGGGACATTATTACCAGCCCCCTGGCTCGATTGTTTAATAAAATAAATTAAGGAATCGAGACAATGTAGAATGAAAATCTTTTATTAAAAAGACCAAAGTTTCATTCATAAATAATGTATAAGTATACAAAAGAATAACTAAGTATAGAAGTGACGTAGCTGATTTATGTTCCAGGAATTTGGTATATCATCGCCGTCTTCGTACATCAGTCGGTAAGCCCCCGGGTGAGTGACTTCCTTCACCATATATGGTCCTTCCCACTTTGGAGAAAGCTTATACTGGTTCTTCGTTGACTGCACTCGGTGAAGCACTAAATCTCCAACTTGGAAGTGGCGATTACATACGTTTTTATCATAATATCAATGCAAGCTATAGACCAATGAGAAAGGTGACTGACCAGTTGCCCGACTGGTTTTTGTGCGAAGCCCCCAAAGAACTGAAGGCAATTCTTTGACCCACCGACCGGCATAAGGCTTAAGTCTATTGAATATCCATGGTTTCAATCCTTGAAGAATCATACCATTGGCCCGTTCGACCTGCCCATTGCTTTGAGGATGAGCCACTGATGCAAAGTGGATTTTTATTCCCATCTCATCGGTAAAGTCACGGAACTCCACTGACGTGAATTGAGTGCCATTATCGGTGATGATATCATGAGGAACCCCAAACTGAGTGATGATATCCTTGACAAACTCGATTGCCTTCTTCGATGTTATCTTGCCGACCGGCTTTGCTTAGATCCATTTGGTGAATTTATCAATAGCAACAAACAGATAAGTGAACCCGCCTGGCGCTTTCTTGAAAGGACCGACAATATCAAGCCCCCAGACAGTAAAGGGCCAAGTCAAAGGTACAATCTGAAGTTGCTGTGAAGGCACATGCGTTTGTTGAGCGAAGAATTGACAACCTTCACACTTCCAAATGACCTGGTGTGCATCTTTGACCGCCGTGGGCCAATAAAACCCTTTCCGGAAAGCTTTGCCGACCAAAGTCTTGGAAGCCGCATGATTGCCACATATCCCGGAATGAATTTCTTCTATCAACTTTTGGCCTTCTAGTATCGAGATGCATCTCATCAAGATGTTTGAACCTCCTCTTTTATAGAGTTGGTCTCCCACCAACAGATATCCTCCGCATCGGGTCTCTAACCTCTGTTGCTCATTAGGATCTGAAGGCAGCGTTCCCTTGTCCAAATATTGGATGAGTGGGTCACGCCAATCGGTCTCCATGTTGTCATCACCAATAACATCATTGACAACACTCATTAATACATCTGACGGAGGAGAAATCATGGGGGAATCCAGAGTGTGTAAGAAAACACCTGGCGGGACCGCAAACCGGGATGATCCCATCTTGGCCAATTCATCTGCCGCTTGGTTATTGTCTCGAAGAACATGTGTGAACTTCAATCCACCGAATTTGTCTTCGAGCTTCCTTACTTCTTGATAGTAAGCACTCATATTGTCATCCACACAGTTCCAATGCTTAGTGACCTGATTAATGACCAGAGCCGAGTCACCAAACACGTCAAGGCGCTTGATGTCGAGTGACACGACAAGGCGCAGACCATGTAGAAGGGCTTCACACTCTGCAGCATTGTTGGACGCATGAAACATCACCTGAAGGACATATCAAAGCTTCTCTCCAGTGGGTGAGACAAACATGACTCCCGCACTAGCTCCTTGTAATTGAAGAGATCCATCGAAGTACATTATCCAATACTCGACATCTTGTGCAGTAGGTGGATTTTGAATCTCTGCCCACTCAGCAACGAAATCAGCTAATGCTTGTCCCTTTATAGCCAACCGATTTTGCAGCACTGTGCCGAGTGCGAAGGAAGTCTGGACTTCGATTGGATGAGCTTGATAATAATGCTTCAACTTTCTATAGGTGATCAATAATGCATACAACAACTTCAAGATCTGTTGATACCTTGCCTTAGAGGCACCAAGGACCTCACTCACAAAATAGACCGGGTGTCGTACTTTTTGTATATGTCCCTCTTCTTCTCGGTCGACTGTTAAAACAGTACTCACAACCTGAGTTGTGGCCGATATGTAAAGTTGAAGTTTTTCTCCTGGCTCCGGAGGCACCAATACTAGAATGCTGCTGAGGTAAACCTTCAACTCATCCAATGCTGACTGCGCCTCTTCGGTCCAAACGAAGTCCTCCTGCTTTTTTAGCAGTCGAAAAAGTGGTAACCCTCTAACCCCAGTCGGGAAATAAAGCGACTCAAGGACGCCATGGATCCGGTCAGCTTCTGAACGTCCCTTTGAGAATTAGGTGGCCCTATATCAAGGATCGCCTTGATTTTATCCGGGTTGGCCTCTATACCTCGTTTCGAAACGATGTAGCCGAGTAGCTTTCCCAATGGAACCCCAAAAACACACTTCTTAGGATTCAGCTTCATCGAATAATGCTTCAGATTGTCAAAGGTTTTTGCCAGGTCAGAAAAAAGTCCTCGACATTCCAAGTCTTGACAACAATGTCATCAACATACGCTTCTGCGTTCCGACCGATCTGAGTAGCAAGGCAGCGTTGAATACCCCGTTGGTAAGTCACGCCAGCGTTCTTCAGACCAAAAGGCATTGTGATATAGCAATAGGCGCTGAAGGGTGTTATAAAGGAAGTTTTAATCTGATCTTCGATCTTCAGTGGGATCTGGTGATAGCCTGAATAGGCATCTAGAAAGCTTAAGAGCTCACACCTGGCTGTTGAGTCTACAATCTGATCAATACGAGGAAGAGTGAAGGGGTCTTTAGGACATACCTTGTTGAGATCGGTATAATCAACACACATCCTCCACTCTTTGTTCTTCTTGGGTACAAGGACTGGATTTGCTAACCAGTCAGGATGATACACCTTCTTTATAAACTTAGCATTTAATAGTCTAACTATCTCCTTCTTCATGGCGTCCTTGCGGTCTCGTGTGAATCTTCTAAGCCTCTATCGAATGGGGGTAGCCCCAGGAGGTACCCTTAACTCATGCTCAATCTTTTCCCTAGGAACTCCCAGCATGTCAGATGGTTTCCATGCAAAGATGTCCCTATTTTCCTGGAGGAAAAGAGTGAGTGCGAGTTCCTATTTCTCATCGAGGTTGGGCCCAGCATAAGTTACCTTATCGGGGTCCTCAGGATCGAGCATGATTTCCTCGGTTTGGATGTCATCGATCTGAATCTTGTCTTTGGTAGGCTTTTTTGCTAGAACCGCCGCTTCAGTCTGTTCCTCCATGCCGACTGCCTTCTGGATCTCCTTCTAGTCAAACAATATCAACCGTTTATTGGCCATCTCACAACTCTGTACATCGTAATCGAAAGAATTCCGAAGATCAGAGTGGAGGGAGATTATTCCGTTCGGGCCTGGCATCTTGAGGGTGACATATGGATAATGCAGGACAGCCATGAATTTAACCATCGCTGGTCGACCAATGATAGCATGATATGTCGAGTCGATATCCACCACATGGAAAAGAACGCGCTCAGTCCTGAAGTTCTCACGGGTACTGAAGGTGACCGACAGTCTAATTTGTCCAATAGGAATCAAAGTCTTGCCAGGCACAATCCGATGGAAAGGTGAAGAACTCGGCTGAAGATCATTGACTGACAGACTGAGCTCATTAAGAGTCTTGGTGAAGATTAAGTCCAAACTGCTTCCTCCATCAATGAGTACTTTGTTGAACTTTACCTCCTTCATCGTGGAAGCAAGCACCAGCGGTTATCAACTCGGCTTCGGTATATGCTAGGGATGATCCAACCGATCAAAGGTGATTGGCATCTCAGACCACCTCATGAATTGAGGCGCAGCTGGTTTCACCGAGTTGATCTCCCGAAGTTCTAGTTTCTGCTTGCGCTTGGACACATAGGCATCCGGGCCACCGACGATGAAGTTGACTTCCTTGCGGGGCTCCTAGAACTCTCCTGAATCATCCTTGTCGCCATTGTCCTTGGTCTTGTCTTTGCTATTGCGCCTCGGGGGATCTTTAGCCACCTTGAGCACAGCTGTTGCAAAACCCTTCAGTCGATAGCAATCCTTCGCTTTGTGGTTTCCCTTTGGGTGCCAAAGCCACGGGCCACTCAGCAGTTCATCCGTGGATGGTTGGTTTGTTCGAGGGTTCTTCTGAAATCAGTCCACCGTGTGAACCGCGTTGTCAGACTTCCTCTTCTTGTCCTTCTTGGAGGACTCGGGCTTGTCCGACCGCTTCTCCTTGTATTTTCCCCGGATGTCATCTAATGCCGACTCACCAGATGCAAACTTGTTAGGATCTCAAAGCACTCTTGAGCGGTCAGCTTGAGGTCATGATTCCTCCAACCAATCTCTTGAACCAAATCATCGCCGCGGATCCCTCCTTGGAAGGTAGCAACAATTTGTTGGTCCGGGACATTGGAGATCTTAGTCTTCTTAGTGCAAAATCACTTGATGTAGTCATGAAGAGGTTCATCGGTCTTCTGCTTGATCCGAATGAGGTCGAAGTGGTTGCCCGGTCGATTGCACGTAGCTTGGAAGCTTTCTATGAGCTTCTTGTTGAGGTCTCCCCAAGACGTGATTGACTCCTCCGGAAGAGATGTGAGCCATATCCGAACGGCTGGATCTAGGCACACCGGAAGGTAATTAGCCATTACGTAGGAATCACCTCCAGTTGACCGAATCGTCGTGCTATAGAGCTACAGCCTCTCTCGGGGGTTGGTCTAACCATCGTATTTTTTGATGGGGACCAGCTTGAATCCTTTTGGCCATCAAGCTATGCGAAGCCTAGGGATGTAAGCTTTGATGCCATCGATCTCGTCGTCGGTAGGCGTCGGCGATCGCCTATGCCAGTCTGGGGACGGAGTTAGATGGCGGCCGTGTCGCGGACCAACATCATCGTTATGACGATGTTGCTGATGGTCATCATCATCGTTATTGCGCCAATCCTGATCATCATGTCGACGATGGTCGTCGCGGTTGTCTCTTGGAGGAGGATCTTGATGGTCCTCTCATCGGTTGTCCCGTCGGTCATCCCATCGGTCGTCCGTTCTCCAATCATGGCGTTCTTCCTCATAGCATTGATTGTCTCGAGCGCGTTCTTCATAGTGAGAGTTGATGGTATCTCGTCCATCACGGACACTAAGAGAATTTCTTAGATCTTCACACATATGCTAACCTCCTAAAGATGCGTGACTAGAACTTGTGACCGACTGAGATTTGCGGCCTCTTGAGCTGCAGCAGCGTTAGGCATAGCCACCACCTTTTGCATCACATGGGTCTGATAATTCGCATCGACCATTAGAGTATCGAGCAAAGTTTTGGCCCTGGTGATGTTATTCTGAGAAGTGTGGTAGACCTTGACGCCATCCACTTTGAGGTCTGGACCGAGATCCAGTCGGCGTGCGTTGCATGAACCGCACGACCCTCTTTGTCGACGGTGGTGACCGACCGATAAGTCATCAACTGGAGGGTTCTCCTCCTGTTGACCTCCTTCGACTAATTGCTTCGGGTGGCCATCGATGGGGTTACCTTCTTGTTCACCGTCTTAGTCACCATCTTGGTCTCCATCCACAGGATCTGCTATATCCACCATGTTGACAATATAGGGATATGGGTAAGCAGATCTGATCGAGTCCTCATCAAAGGACCGATCCGGTTTTGAATCGTTCCCGAAGGAAGGACCTTCTTCCTCAGATCCGAGTGGAACCAATACGGGGATCATGTCAGTCAAACTCGGTGATCACGCCATGGAGACGGCTATGGCTAAATCAGATCTGTGGTTTTCCACACCTAGGGCTCCGTTGTCACCGACTGTGAAGTTGAGCGATCCAAAGGAGATCTTGAAGTCCGGTGAGTACTGAATGATGGGAATTTCGGCCATCGTAGTCGATGGAGAATCCCGGTGAGCCTTTTCCCCTACCTGGCGTGCCAACTATCGAAGCTTGAGATCGGCAGTAAATATATAATGCTACGTCGAGACTAAGAACTATGATGGTTACACAAGACATCGAGTTATATAGGTTCGGGCCCTCTCGATGAGAGTAAAAACCCTACGTCCTGTGTTCTGTGTATTGATTGTAATCTGGTGTATCGCCTATCCCCCGATGGGGGGGTACCCTGCCACCTTATATATCCGGTCGGCAGGGGGGTACATGAAGTGTCCTAGTTGTAACCCTAAAGGATTTACATAGGAAGTCTATCTCTAAATGCCTTATGCTCCAAGCCGACGTTGTTGGCTTCCTTGTTGACGAAGTACCTGGTCGGCCACCGACTTAGTCTTGTATGAGGATACCCGTAAAGCAAGTATCCCATAGCACAGAATTGAGAAAAATCATTTGAGGTATACTCTCCTCCATGATCATTGTGTAATCATTTGATTTTCCTCTCAAGTTGGTTCTCAACCTCGGCCTTATAAATTTTAAAGTATTGTAAAGCTTCATCTTTAGTTTTAAGCAAGTAAACATAGCAAAAACGAGTAGCATCATCAATCAAAGTCATGAAATATCTCTTGCCTCCTCTTGTCAATAATCCATTCATTTCACACAAATCATAATGAATAAGATCTAATGGTGCCAAGTTTTGCTTTTCCTCTAAACTCTTAAATGATTTTTGAGGTTGTTTTTCTTGCACACAAGATTTGCACTTTGATCCTTTGACAATATTAAACTTAGGAATAAGTTCTAACCTGGACATTCTAGCAATAGTGTCAAACCCAATATGACAAAAACATGAGTGCCACACATCAGCCTCACAAATATTTTTATTAATCATGGATGCAACATTCAGATTATAGGAATAATCATAAGTATTCAAGCGGAACAAGCCTCCGCTTAAATAGCCTTTGCCAATAGAGTTTCCAAACTTAGAAATTACAACTTTATTTGACTCAAACACTAACTTATAACCATCCCGACATAATTAAGGAAACACTAACAAGATTCCTCTTTATTGTGGGAGCATGCTGCACGTTCTTCAAGAGGACAGCCTTCCCTGAAGTGAGCTTCAGTTCGACTGTACCAACACCAAGAACATAAGCAGCTGATCCATTTCCCATCAGGATGGAGGAGGACTGCGTCCCCTGGTAAGAACAAAACATAGACAAATCCGAACACACATGAACATTGGCACCTATATCAACCCACCAATCCAAAGATTGAAAGGCTGAAAAAATAAATAGTAAATTACCATACCCAGATGGATCAGTCTCATCACCGTTGTTCTTGCCAATGGTCACATTGACAGCCTTCTTCTGCTATCCATCAGAATTGTCTTTACGGTGGCGGCAATCTTTCGCAATGTGCCCTGCTTTGCCACACACATAGCAGGATCTGTTGTCCTTTTTGCGTTGTTCTTATTAAAGTTAGTGGTTTTCTTAGGCTTTCCACCAGCCTATATCTTTCCCTTTGATGAGGACATCACTCCTAAGGATACATGCAACACTCCTTCAATTCTGGACTTGCAAGGTCCAATGACTAGAGCTCGTGCACGACGACTAAATTTAGAGGTGAGCTCGTTCCTACATTCTTCATTATATGTCAGTTTTGAGAATGGTTTGCTACCTAATGATTATATTGTAATTAGGAACCATGGAGAGGACCAACAGATGATGGGACAAGGACTGGGAGACGTGGAGGACCAGCAAGGACGTGGAAGCCAAGGTGGAGGCCCAACCAAAATCGACTTCGAGTCCGTTTTGGGGTTCAGGACCAGTCTGCACTAAAACGGATGCCCTGGACGTATACGGACTCAGATTTGGATGTTCTACATATGCCAAGAAAGATAAGAAGAAGACCTTTCCAATACCGCCGGTCTCATATCAAAATTCATCCGGAGTCATTGGGAATCGGTGAAACAAGAGAGGGTCTAGAATCTGTTTCGGTGCTGCATCACCTGTTTTTGGCCTTTGGGCTTTGTATCTAGTTGAGCCCAATTAGGGGTGCGTCCAGAGGGTCTTGCATGACCCTAGGGTCTTCATATACAGCCGCCGCTGCACTATTAGGGTTTGGATTTTTCTTAGATTATTCTGTTCATAACAGTTTCGCCGTCATCACTGTTTGTGAGACCCCAACTTCGTGAGATTCAAAATACATCTGCAATTGTGTTGCCTTCTTCTTTGTTCTTGCTTGTGTTCTTGATTCGCAGGTAGGGATTAGCCTTCTCGGCGAGGTCAATCGTTTTAGGACGGTTGATAACCAGAGGAGACGTCGTGCTGCGATTGTGGGGTTTAGAACATGCTCTTCTGAAGCCGGATCGATTTGTGTGTCGCCTCCGACCAAATCAACGTATCCAGAACCTTTCGGAAGATCGGGAACCCTTGTCCACATCAAGTGGTAATCAGAGCTTCAGGTGCACCGTCAGGTTCGCACTACCCTTAGTTAATTTTGTTTTATGTTCATCCTATCATCCATAGAAAAGCTAAAAAAAAAATTTCCCCTCCGCCCATAACCACGTGTTTAGCCTTTGCATATTTCAATTTCAGAGTCCGTAGTATTGATTTTGTGCCCTAGTTTTTGTTTAGTCGCTGGTTTAGTTTGTGTTTTTGTTATCTGTAGTGTTTCCCTTGCAACCCTAGCCGCCATCCCCTTCACCATCCTCTGTTCTATCGGCTTTATGTGCTAGGGTTGATTGATCGATACACCCACCCTAATCCCACCCTCAAACACATTGGACCAATCCCCACAAATTCCACTTTCCGCTGCATCCACGCCGCCAAAAAAAAAATCTTACCCGATTCCAAACCCGACCCCAAACCCGACTCGGGTTTCTTGAAAACCGACTCCGGCCCCCCTTCGCTAAAACAGGCATAACTTTTCGCTCGGTAAAACCGACTACGCCCTGTGTGCCCTCGTCAAAAAATTTAAAAAAAATCGGGAAGATAAAGAAAAAATTGATTTAAGTTTAAATTTTTTGTGGATTCTCCTCCATTGTTAGTGAGTTGGAAAAAAATATCAAAAAAATAAAATCAAAAAAAAGAAATTTGGGATTTCTACTAGTGCTACTTCTAGCCCCCTGAAATTTTTGGATTTGGCAGTTTTGCACTTAGCCCCCTGTTATCGCCTGTTGTGCCTTTGTCCCCTTGTTTCTACTTTACTATCACTACTGTTCTAGGACATACTTAGACCAGCAACTAGGGACATGTTACTTGGGTACTTATTCAGCTTTACTATCTGTTTTTGATTTGTGTACCACTCACATATATATATTTGGCCTTCCTAGCTCTACATATTTCTTCTGGACAGCACACAGGTTATTTTGTGACCCTTGCAATCGTGGAACACATCTCTCTGGTATCCTTTGCTTTGCTTTTCAGAACTTTGTAAGAGCTTTGTAAGGAGTCTCCTTTTGCTGTGTTGAGAGGCACCACTGCTTAGCTATTTTGTAGGGATAACCTTCACTGTTTGTTTCCTGTTTTAGTGTTTGTGATGGCAGGAAGTGACGACGGAGAGATGGCTTCACCCTCACAATTTGCTGAGTGCGTGAGCCAAGAGCAGCTCTAGAAGGCTTTGCAGGCTGCTCAGAGTGATTTGGCAGAGACGATCACCAGAGTCGTTACTGATGCGGTCAGCAAGCTTCACATTGGAGAAAGCATCGAGCGGTTAGAGAAGCGGGTCTCTAAGTTAACCGATCAGGTTGTCGCGTTGGAAACTGCTCCTAAAACCAACAATACGAACACCAATAACAACAACAACGATGTTGAAGACGTCCATGATGAAGACACGGTGTATAAGGCTGATGGCACCGTGGATAGGTCAGCTACAAGGACCGGACGATTACGACGTCGTTTGCAACATAATACTCAAGGTATGGCTGGTTTCCATAACTACAATCGTCATCCACACGGTAACTATGCTCCAGATGACCCGTATGCTAAAATTAAGTTTTCAATTCCTTCGTTTTTGGGTCAATATAATGGTGATGTTTATCTTGATTGGGAGATGACTGTAGAAAAAAAATTTAATGCCCACCTTGTTCCTGAATAACATAGAGTTAGACAAGCTACTAGTGAGTTTAAGGACTTTGCTATTGTTTGGTAGAGTGGTCTAACTGCTGAAACTGATTTGCCTACTACTTGGGAAGAACTTAAGGTAGCAATGCGTGATCGTTTTGTTCCCCCTTCTTTTTATAGAGAGATTCATAATAAACTACAGTGTTTAGAACAAGGAGATAAAACTGTTCAGGAGTACTTTAGTGAGCTTCAGAAGGGTTTGATTCATTGTGCTGTAGTTGAAAAAGTAGAGGATCAGATTTGTCGCTTTTATTCTGGTTTAAGAAAAGAAATTCAGGACATCCTTGATTATAAAGAATATTATACCCTCACCCAGTGTTTTCAGTATGCTATGCTTGCAGAGAAAGAATCACAGGGACTTTTCCAGGCTTTTGAGGAGTACAGCAAGTCAAGGAACTCCTACCCCCCATGCTCGACGGGGACTTCGGGGCTGCCTAGGCCATCTTTCTGGCCGCCCCCCCCCAGCAGCTACCAACGAAACCAGTGTTGTTTCTGCAGCCCAAAGATCAGCCCCTGCACCTTCTACGCGCTCAGGTAAACTTTCTGTGCAGGTACCAGCTAGTAGTGCCTCCTCTGTTGCTTTGACAGGGCGCACTACAGGGATTCGATGCCACCGCTGCCATGGACTTGGTCATGTGCAGAAAGATTGTCCAAGTAGGCGGGCCTATGTGGCGATAGACGATGGCGGTTACATGAGCACCTCTGATGTGGAGGATGAGGAGGAGGACATCGCTGCCACCAGTAGTGACCTCGTCCTTGGAGGCGGAGACACCACGGGATACATGAACATTATTATTCAACGTGTCCTTAGCACACAAGTTCATCAGCCCGAGACGATGCAGCACCACAACTTGTTCCAGATTTTCTTCATCATCAAGAACCGCTGAGCACGTGTCATCATTGATGGAGGGAGCTGCAATAACTTGGTGATTTCTAATGTGGTCAACAAGCTTGCTTTGACCACACATCCAAATCCACATCCGTACTACATTCAGTGGTTAAACGACTCTGGCAAAGCTAAGGTAATACAAACTTACAGAGTTCCTTTTTCCATTGGTTCTTATGTGGATTCTGTTGATTATGATGTTGTACCCATGCAAGCATGTTCACTTTTATTGGGTAGACCTTGGGAATTTGATAATGATGTTGTACACCATGGTAGAAGTAATAAGTACACTTTTATGCATAAAGGAACTAAAATTACTTTGTTACCAATGACCCCTGCTGAAATTATACAAGCTGATTTAGAAAGAGCTGCTAGTTTGAAAAATAAAGGTCCTGAAATTCAATAACCTGTTAATTCTAATTCTAGACCTAGTAATGTTAATGATTCTTCAAGTTCTAAGGGTGCTGGAATTAAATTACAAGGTCGTTCATGTCTTGCAACAAAATCTGAGCTTGATGAAATTTCTGATAATGATGATATTTGCTATGCTTTGATATGCAAAGAAGCTTTATTTTCGCTTGATGATGTTGCTTCTAGTGCTGTGTCTCCTGCTGTCACTAACCTTTTGCAGGAGTATGAGGATGTTTTTCCAGCTGAGATACCCCGGGATTGCCACCTTTGAGAGGGATTGAGCATCAAACTGATTTGATTCCGGGTGCTACTTTGCCAAACCGTGCTGCTTATAGGACCAACCCTAAGGAGACTAAGGAGATACAACGACAAGTTCAAGACCTTTTGGATCGTGGGTATGTTCGTCAATCACTTAGTCCTTGTGTTGTTCCTGTACTTTTGGTTCCTAAGAAAGATGGTACTTAGCATATGTGTGTAGATTGTAGAGTCATTAATAATATTACTATTAGGTATCGTCATCCTATTCCTAGGCTAGACGACATGCTTGATGAGTTATGTGGTGCTATAATTTTCACTAAAATTGATTTGCGTAGTGGCTACCATCAAATTAGAATAAAACTTGGAGACGAATGGAAAACAGCTTTCAAAACCAAATTTGGATTATATGAGTGGTTAGTAATGCCTTTTAGTTTAACTAATGCACCTAGTACTTTCATGCGCTTGATGAATGAGGTTTTAAGAGCTTTCATTGGCAAATTTGTGGTAGTTTACTTTGATGATATCTTGATTTATAGCAAATCTATAGATGAACATATGAATCATTTGCTTGCTGTTTTTGATGCTTTATGAGATGCACGTTTATTTGGTAACCTTGAGAAGTGCATTTTTTGCACGGATCGAGTCTCTTTTCTTGGCTATGTTGTGACTCCACAGGAAATTAAGGTGGATGAGGCGAAGATTGAGGCCATAAAGAGCTGGCCTGTATCAAAAACTATCACACAGATGAGGAGTTTTCTTGGTCTTGCATGTTTCTACCACCGCTTTGTCAAAGATTTCAGCACCATTGCTGCACCTTTGCATGAGATGACAAAGAAGGGCATTGATTTCCATTGGGGTAAGGTACATCATGAGTCTTTTGATGCTTTGAAGGATAAACTTTTGATAAGATTTTTGAGCTTGAATGTGATGCTAGTGGTATAGGCATTGGTGGTGTTTTGATGCAAGATAGTAAATCTGTTGCATACTTTAGTGAGAAAATTACTGAGCCTGTTTTGAATTACTCCACGTATGATAAGGAATTGTATGCACTTGTACGTTGTTTAGAGACGTGGCGTCATTATTTGTTGCCCAATGAATTTGTTATTCATTCTGATCATGAATCACTTAAGTATATTTGTTCTCAATGTAATTTGAATCGTAGACATGCTAAATGGATTGAGTTTATTGAGTCTTTTCCTTACATTATTAAACATAAGAAAGGGAAGGATAATGTGATGGCTGATGCTTTATCTAGGCGCTATACTTCATTATCTCAACTTGATTGTAGCATTTTTGGACTTGAGGCAATTAAAGAACAATATGCTGCTGATGTTGATTTTAAGGATGTATTGTTGCATTGTAAAGAAGGTCGTGCATGCAATAAATTTGTGTTGAATGATGGATTCTTGTTTAGAGCTAACCGCCTATGTATTCTAGTTGGTTCCGTTCATCTTTTGTTGTTACAGGAGGCGCATGGAGGTGGATTGATGGGTCATTTTGGTGCCAAGAAGACGGAGGATATTTTGGCCACACACTTCTTTTGGCCAAGGATGAGGAAAGATGTTGAGCGTTTTGTTGCTCGCTGCACTACATGTCAAAAAGCTAAGTCTCGCTTGAATCCACATGGTTTATACATGCCACTTCCTGTTCCTTCTATTCCTTGGACGGATATTTCTATGGACTTTGTTTTAGGATTGCCTAGGACTAAGAGGGGGAGTGATAGTATTTTTGTTGTTGTAGATAGATTTTCTAAGATGGCACACTTTATACCATGTCATAAGACTGATGACGCTAGTTATATTGCTGATCTCTTTTTTAAAGAAATTGTACGTTTGCATGGTATGCCTTCTACTATTGTTTCAGATCGTGATGCAAAATTCTTGAGTCACTTTTGGCGCACGCTTTGGAATAAGTTGGGTGCAAAGTTGTTGTTTTCTACAACTTGTCACCCATAAACTGATGGACAAACTGAGGTGGTGAACTGCACTTTGGGTACTATGTTGAGAGCTATTTTGAAGAAAAATTTGAAGCAATGGGAAGAATGTTTGCCTCATGTTGAGTTTGCATATAATCGGGCAACACATTCTACTACCAAGGTAAATCCTTTCAAGGTAGTGTATGGTTTTGATCCCCGTACTCCACTTGATATACTTCCTCTACCTATTCATGAGAAAGTTCATGTTGATGCTAAGGAACGTGCTGAATTTATTTTGAAAATGCATGAGACCACTAGACTTAGTATTGAAAAGATGAATGACAAGTATAAAATTGCTGGTAGTAAAGGTAGAAAAGAAGTAAAACTTGATGTAGGAGATTTAGTATGGTTCCACTTGAGAAAAGATAGATTTCCAGATTTGAGAAAGTCTAAATTAATGCCTAGAGCTGATGGTCCTTTCAAAATAATTGAGAAGATTAATGATAATGCATACAAACTTGAGTTGACTCCCGAGTTTGGGGTTAGTCCTACTTTTAACATTTCAGATTTGAAACCATATTTGAGAGAAGAGAATGAGCTTGAGTCGAGGACGACTCCACTTCAAGAGGGGGAGGATGATGACGACATCACTCCTAAGGATACATGCAACACTCTTCCAATTCTGGACTTGCAAGGTCCAATGACTAGAGCTCGTGCACGACGACAAAATTTAGAGGTGAGCTCATTCCTAAATTCTTCATTATGTGTCACTTTTGAGAATGGTTTGCTACCTAATGATTATATTGTAATTAGAAACCATGGAGAGGACCAGGAGATGATGGGAGAAGGACTTGGAGACGTGGAAGACCAGCAAGGACGTGGAAGCCAAGGTGGAGGCTCAACCAAAATTGACTTCAAGTCCATTTCGCTGTTCAGGACCAGTCTACACTAAAACGGATGCCCAGGACGTATACGGACTCAGATTTGGACGTTCTACATATACCCGGAAAGATAAGAAGAAGACCTTTCCAATGCCGCTGGTCTTATATCAAAATTCATTCGGAGTCATCAGGAATCATTGAAACAAGACAGGGTCCAGAATCTGTTTCGGTGCTGCGTCACCTGTTTTTGGCCTTTGGGCTTTGTCTCTAGTTGAGCCCAATTAGGGGTGCATCCAGAGGGTCTTGCACGACCCTAGGGTCTTCATATACAGCCGCCACCGCACCATTAGGGTTTGGGTTTTGCTTAGATTATTCTGTTCATAACAGTTTTGCCGTCATCACGATTTGTGAGACCCCAACTTCGTGAGATTCATAATACATCTGCAATTGTGTTGCCTTCTTCTTTGTTCTTGCTTGTGTTCTTGATTCGCAGGCAGGGATTAGCCTTCTCGGCGAGGTCAATCATTTTAGGATGGTTGATAACCAGAGGAGACATCGTGCTGCGATTGCGGGGTTTAGAACGTGCTGTTCTGAAGCCGGATCGATTTATGTGTCGCCTCCGACCAAATCAATGTATCCAGAACCTTTCAGAAGATCGGGAACCCTTGTCCACATCACCGTTGTTCTTGTTGTAGTAAGTTTTCTTTTCAACTACAACATTTGCACTAGCACCATTCTCTGCAGCGGCAGAAGTGCTAGGAGCATCTTTAGCCCTTGCCTTTTTTCCACGTCTTGGGCTATAATCAGATTCTTAGTTGAGATATCTTCCCTCTTGTGTTTCAAGCTCGTGGCAAAATCTCTCCATAAGGCAGGGAGTTTGGCAACAATGCCCGCTGCCACAACTCGATCAGGCAGAGGACATCCCAACTTGCAATCTCTCCGGCTAGAAGCTGTAACTCGTGAGCTTGAGTCACTATCGACTTTGCAGCATCAATGCTGAAGTCAAAGAGTTGCTCACACGTGTACAACAAACGACCGGATTCAGAGACGACATATTTGTGCTCAAGTGCATCCCACAACTCAGTGGGATCGGTATAATTCATATAAACATCATATAAATTATTCGCTAAAAGGGTCAAGATGCAACCAAGCACCGAATCGCGCACTGTGGGAAAAACAGTGGTCTGCTCAATCGTGAATGGCATCACTGGGTGGATCACCCACCACAATCCCATTAACATAAGCCAGAATCTGACTTTAGTCTGGCAACAACGGAAGTTTTCACCCCCGCCAAACCACTCAGGTTTCATTGCATCTGAAGCACCACCCATTGCTAGAATAATAGAATAAACACAAGAATAAGGTTTCTGGATTGTTGGAAAAAATGCATGTTATTCTAATTCCAGATTTTAGTTTTAGGCAAATTTTATAACAATTCAAACTCGAAATGCAAACTAACACATGTAGCAGGCAGAGCAACACAATAATAACCAGGGGAGCCATTAGAACTCACAGTGGGTTTGTCGGCCCTTAGCACAAATTATAGACGAAGTAGACCGTCGATGTAGATGTGGTAGCTCGTCGAAGAGGCAGCGCAGATCGTCATGGATCAGTCTCGATCTGTCATGCAGATGCGCTGCCTAGAAACATTATTGCCGCCCCTCGTGCGGGCTTCACGGTGGCAAAGGTACAGAGATTCCGCTAACCCTTTTCCTTGGTGCATGCCAAGGAATATGGCCGGCGAGATGGAAGCAACTCAACACTGCATCACAACTCTCCAAAGGAAGGAAGAAGAAGAAGTGGAAGAGATTTTTCTCTTGTATGGAAACCTGGACGTCTTCAAGGGCTTTATAAAGACTCGACTGCCCTCCAGGAGTCGTTTCCTCAATTAATTATGCTCACTTATTAGTAGTTAATAGCAAGGCTGGCCTATTAACTCTAATTATGGCAATTAATTGTGTATTAATCCTCTTGATTAGTACATAACGGTTCAGGATTATAGAGAATACGAGTGGCAAAAATTACTTACACTCACAGACATGCCACGCCACGGTCACGCGTCGCAAGTCACAAGTCACGCAGGACAACACGCGAAAAAGCGCATATACACGCGCGCGTGCGTGCGTGCGTGTGTACTCATAGCAATGCTCTCTTTCTCTCCCAAAGCTTTATTTATTCAGTCATGGGTACGAGTACTGCTATTTCAGTTGGTGTGGGCCACCATAGACTAGCAAGGTGATACTAAAACCAACAACCACTTATTTCTTTGGAATTTCTTCTGAATGGGCCATGTAAAATGGGCCAAATTCCAACACTTTGTTTGCTAGAGACATGAAGTACACCCTTGGTGTCCTGCTCTTAGATAAATTCTGCTATTGCCTCTACTTTGGGTACTCTAGAAGCGATGGAATCAATAGATCTTCGATGGTATCACGTTGTCCGTGCTTGCCATTACAGATATCACTATGAGAGATACGAGGTTGTGGGCAGTTCATGCTAAATGATCATCAAACTATCATATTTTGGATGATTAGCATTAATAGAATTTTGAATATTCTTGACGGTGCAGTATTTTCGTGAGAGGCAAAAGGAAACCGCCAAGAAAAAAAATTTGTTTTGACGGTGTCCACACCGCCAAGACAATACTATTTTCCAAGGTGTGAATTGCAAACTGGCACGAAAATGCATGTGTTTCGTGTGTGGTCGTGAAAACTATCAAGAAAATTAGATATTTCCTTAGGTGTTCCATCTCACCGTCAAGAAGCGCTTTTGTTAGTACCTTTATTGGCACGAAAGTCCTCTAGCAAAAAAGAACCCGCGCGTGCACTCAAAGGTGAAAACCTAGCAGCCAGTGCCTCTTGCTCTCAGCTTGCTGCCCAAATCCAGCCGCAGCCCGCCCCCAATCTTTTTTTCCCTCCTCTCCCACCTGCAGCTCGCCCAAAATCTCCCGCTCCCTCCTTGCCATTCGTCCCCAAATCCAGCAGGATCCCGCCCCCAATCTTTCTTCCCTCCTCTCCCACTTGCAGCTTGTCCCAAACCTCCATTACTGACCTACAGCTCGTCCCAAATCCCTATTGACCCGCAGCTCGCCCCCAAATCCTAGCTCATCCTTCAGCTCGCCCCAAATCCCACCCGAATCCTCCAACCTCTGAGCTGCCTCAATCTGTAGCTCGACCAATGGAGGTCGCCCTGATCCCCTCTTCCATAAATCTGACCAGTTTATGTCTTTCTTAGAGGAGCTGACCATGCATTTGTTACCGGTTTAGATGTGTCTTTGGTATAGATACGATTGGTCTGTTGTAATCTCTACCTTAGGGGCCATGTTTCCTATGTTGTAAACCCTAACTTAGAGGACGAGTATGTAACCTCTATAAAATACAATGTATGCGGTACCTAGAGGTACACGCTTCCATTCATCATCACATGGTAATCAGAGCTAGCCTCCAATACATCTAGCTTTTTTTTGTGCACCATGTCTTCCAGCAGTGCCACCGCTGCCATCTCTACCCTCCCGCCCGCCACTATATCTACCCTCCTCGCCCACCCCATCACTGACAAACTCTCTCGTGATAACTTTAGCCTATGGCAAGTGCAGGTTCTCCCTGCCATCCGCAGCGCACAGGTGCTTGGTCTTCTAAAGGGTATAGTGCCTCTCCCATCGGCGATAGTTGTCAAGGGTAAATATTGGAGTGCCATGTGGCACTCTCTAATAACTAAGAGGGACCCAAGTGGGCCCCACCTGAAAAAACACCTACACGATAAATCCCACTTTAAGCTATAGAAGTCGCATTGCGCTCCCAACTCGCTCGACCCATGGGTAGACAGGAACCGGTCGTGTTCTGTTCGACCCCTCGGTAGGAGTCGAGCGATCCACCATGCCCGAGCACCTCGGCAGGGGTCAGGAGCCCTGTCGCGCCTCGCCTCGCTCCACCCCACAGAAGGGGTCGGGGCCTCCCATCGCGGGCCCCACATCATCATCAGATAGGCTTTGCCACCTCCGACCCTCGGACTGAGAGCTCAGGCTCTGACAAAGTGAGGCCGGAAATGGTGGAGTGGAGAAACTCGACTATCCTGACAGACTCAACTGATCCCAACCCCAAGTGGGCCTGGGAAGGTCTGACCTAGTGTCCGAACCCCAACTGAGGGTGAGTGATCGAGCCAGTAACTCCCAATGTCCAATTGCTCGATCTTAAATGTTGTACCCGCTACGCATGCACAATATCGTGGGGTCAAATCCTTTTGTATGTCTCGCTTCCCTCGTCGCCGCCCATGCCTACTGATGCAAGTGGGCACGACAGGGCACTCGATGACGCCATTGCCCAATGACACGATCAACAGTGACGGTATAGGACGACCAATGGACAGGAACGATGATCATCCAACCGCATAACATGACAGCGCCCATGATGTACTGTGACATGTCCCATAAAGCACACCATCAACAGTGGTCGAGAGGACGCGACCCTACGATGGAAGACGGGGGCAAGCCCGTAGCACAGCGTCACCACTGGTCATCGAGATTGTGTGACGGGATGGTCAAGACTTGAAGACCATGGCCATCGATCGGGAGCTTCGCCTTCTCCAACACGACTTCAACAATTATGCACATGTAGATCTCTTTCTCTCTCCCCCTCTCTCTCTGTAAATGGGCCCGCCCCTCATAATATAAAGGGGAGCCTTTTCTTCTTCTTCTTCAGGACAATATAGACGCAACTCAACACAACTCACTCACTTGCACCCAAGACTTGGAGTACCCCCTCCTCTCTCACCACCATTGTACTGAGCCCCGGAGCAAGTAACATGAGCAGGCCCAAGAACTGGACATAGGGGTTCACCCCAAACCAGTATAACCCCCTTGTGTCCTCTTTCTAAGCCATTACCGAATCCAAAGCGCGCGCCCCGGAACAAATTCTACTAGCCGGTGATCAAGACACTGATAGTTGGCATGCCAGGTAGGGGTCTTTTGCGCGCTTTGCTTCATCACTTTTCGGTTCGAATGGCAACTCCCTCTCTTCATCACTTCTTTGGGAGCCTCGAATTCATCGCCACCACCGATAGGAAGCTGCTATGCATCAGCATTCCAGCGCCCCCGCCGTCCACGGTCCCAACACCCACCAACGAGGAGGCGCGCCCATGGTGGCTGGAGGACTCTGACGGCGCACCTGCCTTTGGGGTCGCAAAAGATGGGGCGTCAGGGCTTGTCGATGAGCCAGTCCTGGACCCTATCGCAACGGGCATCACCATCGCCACCAAGGTGATGCGCGTGATTCAACTCGAGCCCGCCGGGCCGCACGACACCAACTGTTGCACGGCATCGCCCGGTCCCGCTGACCAGTTGTGGCACCACCTGGAGCGCTACCTGGGCTCTACTCCCAACCATGACGACCTTCACCATTTTGCGTTCACCTTGGCAAACATCCATGGGCAGCTCCTCGGTGGAGAGCCCCTTCATCTGGGCCGCCTCGCCGAACACCCCTCGGAGTGTTACCCGAGCGGCCTACGGAACGCGGTGGGGTGTTTTTGGGATTTAGCTTTCGGACCCGCGGCCTCCGCCTACACTGACCAGGGCTTCATTAGGGTGATCGACCACCCTGACGACTCCCTCTTCGACCTCCTCAACGTCGGGTCGCTGGAGGACTGTGACTCCAGCCCTGAGAGCTCTAAGGGGAGCTCTAAGGGGAGCTCACGTTTGCGGCCGCGAAAGGGGATCCCGGCACCTCGGTCGCCGGAGCCCGGGTAAACCCCGGGACGCCCGCAACCGCAAACCCGATGATGGGTACGGCGGTGGGGGAGGCGCTCGTCAACATACCCGTTACCGACGCCATCGGACCCCAGCCGGCACACCACCCCATGGATATCCAGCAGTGGCTAAAGGCCCAGCGAGCGGAGCTGGAAGAAACCCGATGCCAGCTGGAATACGAGAAGGGAGAAATCGACCGCGAGCTGGCCTATGCTGCCACTAGCGGGCGCGCCTACGCCATGGCCCACGACGTCCGGTGGCGCATCAGCACCGACGACCGAGGATCCCTGCAGTTCACCCGCGCAGGGCAGAACATAGCAGCAGCAGCCACGCTGCTCAAAACTTTCCTGGAGCCCGCTACGCTTGAGGCCTTGCGAGCCCAGCGTGGCGCGAGGTGGCCATGCTCCTGGCCAAGGTCGCCAAGCTTCAAGCGGAGAGCTCGTTAAGGCGAGCCGCTCAGTCTAGCCAATAGATCTCTACCTCTAGATGCGTAGGGGGGGGGGGGACGACGCTGCCGGTTCACAGCAGAACTCGGTCCGCCAACCGGCCCCTCCAGGAGGCACACCCAAGAAAGCCTTGGTCCACGACAGGATTGGAGAGAAACACGACGCACGCCACACCCTCAAGGCGCACGAGCGGGAGAAGGAACGACTCCACCAAGAAAGGGGTCGCCAGCCGTGCCGTGGAGGCCGGTACGATGACACCGACGAGGAGCAGAGCCCGAGATCGAGCCTTCCTGGACCGCGGGTCTTCAGTCGCCGTATTTGCAGCGTCGAGTTCCATCCGCGCTTCCGCGCCCCCACGACTGTCAGCAAATACGTGGGAGAGACGGATCCCGGCCTCTGGCTCGAGGACTATCGCCTCGCATGCTAGACAGGTGGAGCCATCGACGAGCTAGCCATCATCCGCAACCTTCCCCTGTACCTCACAGACTCGGCCCACGCCTAGCTCGAGCACCTCCCTGAAGGTCAGATTTACGACTGGGGTGACTTGAGGGACGTCTTTGTCGGCAACTTCCAGGGAACGTACGTCCACCCGGACAACCCTTGGGACCTCAAGAATTTTCGACAGAAGGTTGGCGAGTCTCTCAGGGACTACATCCGGCGCTTTAGCAAGAAGTGCAACGAGGTGCCCAATGTGGGCGACATGGACATCGTCGGAGCCTTCCTCTCCGGCACCACTTCAGAACAACTTATCCATGAGCTGGGTTGAAAGGGCCTGTGCATGGTGTATGAGCTCCTAGACAACACCACAAGCTTTGCCTCCGGTGAGGAGTGCATCAGGATGGTCCTCCAGCGAGCGCCAGAGAGCAAAGGCAAAGGCAAACAGGAGGAAGAGGCTGGCGATGGCGCCTCTGACCACCCAAGGAAGAAGAAGAACAAGTCTCGGGGCTAACACGGCCCCGTTGTGGCAGCCGCCAACCGCAAACCGCCAAGACCCATGATAGGGGAGGCTTCGAACCACTTCGAGAAAAAGCGGAACGGCCCATGCCCGAACCATGGGTTCCCCGTGAAGCACCTCATCAAGGACTGCTCCACAATGAAGAAGTTCCTTTGAGAGGAAGCCAAGAAAGGAGATACAGGGAAGGCACCGGGGTCCGATGCACCACACCCCACGGACGACGACGACAACGACGAGCAAGGAGGGCCAGTCTTTCCTAACCCCAAGGCCTGCCACATGATCTTCACAGGACCCGAGTCCCGGGGAAGCCGCCGCACTGTGAAGATCAAGCGGCGTGAGGTCTTTGCAGCTGAGCCCACTACTCCAGCCTTCCACAAGTGGTCGGACTCACAAATCACCTTCGATCGGTTGGACCAGCCTCAACACATCCCGCGGCCGGGTCGGTACCCACTCGTGGTCGACCCTATCATCACGGAGGTTCGACTCTCTAAGGTGATGATGGACGGCGGGAGCTGCATCAATATCCTGTATGGTGACACGCTTGATCTGCTTGGCATCGACCGGTCACGCCTCTAGCCGCTGGGCGCGCCCTTTCACGGGATTGTCCCGGGACGGTAGGCCATGCCTCTCGGGTGGATCAGCCTCCCTGTCACCTTCGAGACCCCGTCCAACTTCCGGACTGAGACGCTCATCTTCGAGGTTGTCGACTTCCCAAGAGTGTATCACCCTCTCCTGGGATGCCCATGCTACGCCAAGTTCATGGCAGTCCCCAACTACACATACCTCAAGCTCAAGATGCCGGGACCCAAAGGGGTCATCACCATCAATGCGTCCCTCCAGTGAGTCTTCTAGTGTGAAACGGAGAACGGTGATCTCGCCACGGTGGCGTTGGCCACCAAGGAGCTCGAGGCCATGCAAACTCGCCTTGACGAGGGGACCCCTGATGCCAGCCACAAGAATGCCTCCTTCAAGCCCGCGGAAGACACCAAAGAGGTGCGGATCAACCACGACATGGTGACGCGAGCAAGACGGTGAGGGTGGGGGCCTCCCTCAATCTGAAATAGGAAAGCGCGCTCATCCACTTGCTTCACACCAACGCCGACGTTTTCGCGTGGAGGCCCTCGGATATGCCCGACATACCAAGGGAGGTCGCCGAGCACGCCTTGAACATTAGGCCAGGTTCTAGACTGGTGAAGAAGCGACTGCACCACTTCAACGAGGAGAAACGCAGGGTGATCGGTGAGGAGATCATGAAATTAAAGGCGGCCGATTTCATCGAGGTATATCACCCTGAATGGTTAGCTAATCTTGTCCTTGTAAAAAAGAAGAATGGGAAATAGAGAATGTGTGTTGACTATACAAGCCTGAACAAGGCATGTCCAAAGGATCCTTTTCCTTTGCCATGCATAGACCAGAGAGTTGACTCCACGGCGGGGTGTGAAACCCTCTGTTTTCTAAACGCTTACTCCGGATATCACCAGATCGTGATGAAAGAATCCGACCAGCTCGTGACATCTTTCATCACCCCGTTTTGTTCTTACTGCTACGTAACGATGCCTTTCAGGCTCTAGAACACCGGCGTGATCTTCCAACACTGTATGCAACGGTGTTTTGATCATTTGATCGGGCACATGATCGAGGCCTACGTGGACGACATAGTCATCAAAACGCAAAAGGCAGACACCCTCATGGCCGATCTCGAGCGAGTCTTTGCCAAGCTCCGCGGGAACGAGGTCAAGATAAACCCTGAGAAATGCGTCTTCGGGGTCCCGAGAGGGATGCTCCTCAGGTTCATCATCTCTAAACGGGGCATCGAGGCCAATCCTGAAAAGATCTCCGTGATCGAGCGAATGGGCCCGGTTCAAAACCTTAAGGGGTTGCAATGTCTCACAGGTTGCCTGACGGCACTCAACCGTTTTATCTCCCGCCTCGGTGAGAGAGTGGTTCCGCTGTACAGGCTCCTGAAGAAATCCGACCACTTCGAATGGACGCTCGAGGCGCAGTCGTCTCTTGATGATGTCAAGTGCATACTGAGCAACACCCCAGTACTGACACCCCCAACCCCGGGCGAGGCTTTGTTATTATACATAGCAGCAACGACCCAAGTCATGAGCTCGGCGCTTGTGGTCGAGCGGGAAAGATGTCACACCCCAAAATTTCAAACTTTGGTTTGTGACCCAATTCCACTAAATTTCAACATTTTTTTATAATGGATTAAAATTTTATTATAAATTAAGTAGATAATTAGAGAATTATAATTTATTTTAGGCAAAAGAGCTATTTTCTAAATTAAATAAATTAATTTAGGTTATTAATATTTTGTATGTTGACTCCAAAACTTATTTCGGTTTGATCAAATCACCACCACGAAGGTCATCATCATGACAACAAGAGCAATAAGACAAGGCACTAAAGACTTTCAACAAGAGAAGTGAAAGTACTTCAGCCACAACAAGACATGAAGCAATGGATGTCAGCGTTCACTATTGTTTGTAGAGTAATAAGTGATTGTGTGTTATGATTATTTTAGGTTGTTTGAGCCTATCCTTCCTTGGTCAACATTTTATCCTTGGAACCTATCTACAATCTTTGATGCATATAGTGTGGTCCTATTTTCATATTCATAATTCTTTAGCTCATCATTCATTGTCCATTCCATTATTTCCTTTTGATCTTTACAAACTGTTGTCTTGTATGTTCAAATTTCTAGGTCCCACTATCTTTGAATCTCGGGACGAGATTCCTTTTAAGGGGGTAGTTTGTCACACCCTATATTTTTCAAATTCGGGTTGTGAGCCTCTCTGACACTCAGAAGGCATAAGTCTCATAATATTCTCACTTGAATCCTTTCACACAACCCTTTTTCCCTTAACATTATGATTATCAAAACACCGAGTGTCATTATTATTTTTTCTCACATGCGTGCTTTTCCTAGCATTGATTAATATCTTTTCCCACCAAGCATAAACTTATCTAATGCTGTCAATAGCCAAATTAAAACCTTGTCTAACACTTTGTCCCACTATAACTGCACACCATGAAAACTAGTTCATTCATCCATCCTTGTGAGCCTACAAGTGTTCTCTTCTTCTTGGTCTTGCTCATACCAAGTCCAACAAAATCTAGACTATATTAGTATTCCAACTACACAGAATGTCCAACTCGACAACATCATGTTTCTTCACTTCCTCTCGATGCTTCCATTTCGTCCTATGGGCCATGCAGCAACCTAGGATCATGCTAGTGTTCAATAAAACATCACCTACATGCCACTTAATAAGGTATTTTCGTTGCCCAATAACGCATATGTCAACCCCACCAAAAAGGAGATGAAACTATCAACATGATGGCCACCATTCATGGCTGGCAGTTTTGTGTACCTCTTGGCCCCTCCCCTCCCTTCCCTACCCTTTCCTCTCCCCTCCCTAGGCCTCTTAAGTCACACCAGGACGCCCCTTGGCCTGGCTCACGAGCTCCCTTGCCCCCTCACCTTCATTTCCATCCCTTCAAGTCGAGTTCATTTCTGTTCGTCTGCCTTGACCACTCTTGATGCCCCATGTTTCAATCCACATTCCTGATGATCTACCCAACAAAATGCACCCAAATTTCTACAGAGAGTGCTCCACTATTTCCTCTACAACATATCCAAAATTCAATCCTGATGTGGACAAGGGTTCCCGATCTTCCGAAAAGTTCTGGGTACGTTGATTTGGTCGGAGGCGACACACAAATCGATCCGGCTTCAGAACAACACGTTCTAAATCCCGCAATCGCAGCACGATGTCTCCTCTGGTTATCAACCGTCCTAAAACGATTGACCTTGCCGAGAAGGCTAATCCCTACCTACGAATCAAGAACACAAGTAAGAACAAAGAAAAAAGCAACACAATTGCAGATGTATTATGAATCTCACGAAGATGGGGTCTCACAAACCGTGATGACGGCGAAACTGTTATGAACAGAATAATCTAAGCAAAACCCAAACCCTAATGGTGCGATGGCGGCTGTATATGAAGACCCTAGGGTCATGCAAGACCCTCTGGACACACCCCTACTTGGGCTCAACTAGATACAAAGCCCAAAGGCCAAAAACAGGCGACACAGCACTGAAACAGATTCTGGACTCTCTCTTGTTTCAACGATTCCCGATGACTCCGATGAATTTTGATATGAGACCGGCGGCATTGGAAAGGTCTTCTTCTTATCTTTCCGTTCATATGTAGAACGTCCAAATCCGAGTCTGTATGCGTCTTGGGCATCCGTTTTAGTGCAGACTGGTCCTGAGCCCCGAAACAGACTCGAAGTCGATTTTGGTTAGGCCTCCACCTTGGCTTCCACGTCCTTGCTGGTCCTCCACGTCTCCAAGTCCTTCTCCCATCATCTCCTGGTCCTCTCCATGGTTCCTAATTACAATATAATCATTAGGTAGCAAACCATTCTCAAAAGTGACATATAATGAAGAATGTAGGAACGAGCTCACCTCTAAATCTAGTCGTCGTGCACGAGCTCTAGTTATTGGACCTTGCAAGTCCAAAATTGGAGGAGTGTTGCATGTATCCTTAGGAGTGATGTCCTCATCAAATCCCATAGGAGAAGTGATGCGAGCAGGATCACATTTTCAATTAACACTGGTATCTGTTCTGGGTACATTCAGCGCACGCATTGTTAATTCCTCTCCTATTTCTCCTTATTCTGATGGTTCCATGATACAACACCATATCCACCATGTGTTCCAGGAAACCAAGCACGTGTACCCAATGGTTTGCCAAAATCTAGCCCGACGCCTCCAGGAACGCCTTTGGCACTCAAACTGCTGCTGCATGACCTCATCACAATCGAGTCATTCGATCTTTCATTCAGGTGAATTCGATATAAAATAACCTTATCTCAGCCATGTTCCCGACACCTACAAATGTTTATGTTCAATTATTTTCTTTAGAACAGTAGCCTATCTTCAGGAACACGCACGTCTTGGTCGTGATGTCTGCAGTGGGATGCTGAAATGTGTTCTGGTCGTGTTCAGCACGCACGACTAGAATTCCCCAATGATTCTAAGCTATTCCTTGATTTTTTTTGGATGCGCGCATCATACCAGAGCATGTTGCCATAAGTCCTTTCCATCTCCCAAGATCATGTCCTATTCTCCCAAGAACGCGAATGGCGTGTCAATTGCCGTTGCGCAGGTCCATCATGATTCAGCTCCTTGATCTGATTTCCCGCTTGCGTTCCATCCAATTCATCTTGTTGAGATCATATTCCTGATATATTTTCATATGATTGTTAAACTACTTCTTTGATTACTGCAGCCAAGCTACAGGAACATGTTTGTCTTTGCATGAATATCTGTTCTGCCATGCCTGAAATCTCTTCACCAATTGTAAGCATTTTGCTATTGTTTCCTTTGACTCGGGTTATAACAAACAACACCACTAAACTTACTATTCCATGCTCTATAGGACGCCATCATCATATCATTTAGACATCATCGATGTCGACGTCGCCACTCCTTGCTATGTTTTTATGCACCTTGCACCATCACCCGTGGCAGCGAGGCTTTTCGCCATTGCATAAACCTTGGTGAGTTCCTTGTGTCCCGCTTCATATCTCGTGATTAGTCCCTGTTGTTGCATATTATCCTTAGCATGTATGTTTGTTATTGATGTGTGTGAATAGGTGTGCGCTTGAAAACGGGAGAAGGAATCGTGAAGATAAAGTCTGACAATCGGTAGTCATAGAACAGCAACATCATTTACGGCAAGTGTCCTCGATGCGTTTTGATCCCATTATGAATATTATTTTAGAATTGCATGCTTGAGTCAAATGAATGGGTACCTATTATTAGGGTTTCTCTAGTATTGTTTTATCCCTTTTCCTTGTCGCCTTGAACTAGTTGGTTGGTTGTGGGTAGATAATGCTTAGGTTGCTTGTGGGAGGTTGGGTTGATATAAATCTTGATTAATGAACTATGTCACTTCATGGGTGGAATGATAATTCATGTTAGCAACATGGCTTAGGGATCTATGTAAGCCGGATGCAATGGATGTGGTGCCGTGGGCACATGGTTGATGGTGGTAGGCTTGTTGTAGATCCTAGGAACCGGTTCTTGGAGCGGCAACCCAGGACAACAATGCCATCACAAGGCTGCTATGGAACAGTTTGGTTGATTAAAAGCTCATGCAATAAACCCCTATATGCCTTTCTTGTCTATAGCCCCATGTCATCTTTTCCCCCCTTTGCTGAGTACGACACATACCCTTGCTATATACCACATTGCTGCTCAGCTACAGGAGAAGGATGGTACAACGATGAAGACAATGGAGAAGAGCTCTAGGCATGCGGTCTTCCGGTCGACTTCAGGTGGGAGCTGAAGGACACCAACACTTAGTTTACTCCGCTGCAATGTAATATTTTACTTTTGACCTACGAGTCACCTTTGTAATAATGTTATCGATTTAATAAAGATATTGTTCTTTTATCACAGTAATTGTCCTATGTGCGTGAAAACTTGTTCCTGGGCACGCATATAGATGCATTCGGTTTCGGTCGTTGAAACCGGGTATGACAAAAGAGAAGGGCACGCCCTCAGCACCCCGTCTACTATGTCAGCGAAGTCCTGTCAGATTCGAAGACCCGATACCCCCAGATCCTCAAGATCCTCTACGCGGTCATGGTGACTAGCCGCAAGCTCCGCCACAACTTCGACTCCCATCCCATACACATTGTCAGTTCCTTTCCCCTCCGAGAAATCATACAGAACAGGGATTCAGCAGGTAAGGTCACCAAGTGGGCGCTCGAGCTGATGTGGGCATGACGTCACGTACCAACCTCAAGCGGCCAACAAGTCCAAGGTGCTCACAGACTTCGTAGCAGAGTGGACAGAAGCGCAACTCCCACTCGCTCCCGTCGACCAAGTGTAGTGGGTCATGTACTTCGATGGGTCACTCATGCGTGCGGGAGCAGGGGTCGGCCTCGTCTTCGTCTCTCCACTTGAGGTACGTATGCAATACGCTATTTGTTTACATTTCCCCACTTCAAACAATGTCATCGAGTACGAAGCGCTCGTCAATAGGCTCAAGATCGCCACCGAGCTGGGCATCAAACGTCTAGAAATCCGGGGTGACTTCCAGCTCGTGGCTGACCAAATCATGAAGGAGTCCAACTGCTGGACGGACACCATGGCACTCTACTACCAGGAAGTCTGCAAGCTCAAGGGCCGGTTCAACGAGTTAGAGCTGAAGCACATCCCGCGACGCCTCAATGAGGCGACCGACGCGCTGGCCAAGATGGCGTCCAGCCGAGGGCAGATCCCACCTAGCATCTTTGGGAACGACCAGCACCACCCTTTGGTCCGTCCTAAGGAGTTATCGAGACCCCAAGGGGAGCCGGTCAACCCTGAGGAGCTTGGGCGGATGGCCAAAGAGTTGCCCCCCGGAAGCTTCGCCACCCGCGGACGTCATGGAGATCGACGGGCCTGACGACTCACGTGAGTCGGATGACCCGAGAGTCGAGCGGATCGACCCCGAGGTCGAGCGGGACGCACCTCCTCGTGACTGGCGAATCCCATACATTGAGTTCTTGACTCACGGCATGTTGCCCACCGATGGGACCGAAGCTAAGAGACTCTATCGTCGTTCCAAGTCGTTCACTTTGATCGATGGGGAGCTTTACAAGCACAATGTCACCAAGGTCATGCAGCGATGCATTCCCATCAACGAGGGCATTCAGCTTCTCGTTGACATCCACGGGGGGGTCTGCAGACATCACGTAGCACCCGAACCCTCATGGGGCAACGCCTTCTGCCAGGGCTTCTATTGGCCGACTACTGTGGGCGACGCAACCCGTATAGTCAAAACCTGCAAGGGTTGCTAGTATTACGCCCGCCAAACACACCTCCCGGCCCAACCCCTCAAACAATCACCCTTGCATGGCCCTTCACGGTCTGGGGCTTGGACCTAGTCGGAATGCACATGAAAGCGACCGGGGGCTACACCCACTTGCTTGTCGCAGTCGACAAGTTCACCAAGTGGATCGAAGCACGCCCGTTAGTGAAGATCCGATCTGAAGAGGTGGTTGAGTTTTTCCTCGACATCATCCATAGATTTGGGGTTCCAAACTCCATAATCACCGTCAACAGGACGCAATTCACCAGGAAGAAATACCTGAAATTATGTGACGACTACCACATCCGCGTCGACTCGGCCACAGTCGCCTATCCTGAGACAAACGGCCAGGTCGAACGGGCGAATGGCATGATACTCCAAGGGTTGAAGCCACGAATCTTCGACCCCATCGTCATCTTCAACCGCCTGAAGCAGTTCAGTGGATGATGGACAGCCGAGTTGCATGCCATGCTCTGGAGCCTACGCACAACCAAGAGCCGCGCGACGGACTTCACGCCCTTCTTCATGGTCTATGGGTCTGAGGCAATCCTACCATCGATTTTGACTATGGAGTGCCACGAGTGCGCGCATATACCAAGCAAGGCAACGAGGCAGCGCTCCAAGATGCGCTGGACCAGATAGACGAGGAGCGAGATGTCGTGCTCCTCCACTCGACCAAGTACCAACAAGCACTCCGGCGCTACCACAACAGCAACGTGAGGGACAGAGGCCTGCTCATGGATGACCTTGTTTTGTGCAGGGTTCAAGACAACAAGGGTCGGCACAAGCTCTCTCCGCCTTGGGAAGGACCGTACGTCATCTCCCGAGTCCTTCGGCCCGACAGCTACAAGCTGAACACCATGGACGGCGGCGAACTCAAGAACGCATGGAACAACTCACAACTACGTAAATTTTGTCCCTAGCATTCCTATTTCGTGCACCCTCGCGTGCCTCGCTCGCTCTTAAGTAACACCCCCCCCCCCCCCAAAAAAAAGGGGTCGGGCGTCACTCGGGGGCTACAACAGGGCGCACAGTGCTTCATTTTTTCTTCTTTTTAAGCAAAAGTCGTAGCCACGTAGCTGCGTTGGACCTTGAAACTCACTATTGCAATAAGCGAAGTAAGTCGCGGGCCATGCAGGTTAATGGTCGAGTCGGTCGAACAGCGCAATGTCGTGCTAGCCCCAGCGGCCACGACAACGGCGATCGTCGACGAAACCAAACCTCGAAGGGCTCTAGGGCTCAAGCTTTGTGGATCAAAATAGGAGGGGCGAAGGCCCAACACTTCAATCAAACCAAATACAAATTAAAATTGCTTAAGGCCACCAGGGGCCAACGAAACTAAGTAACCACCAATTCAGACTTGAATTATTACATGGGCATGATGGCCCACCAAACCGACCAAAAACAACTAAAAAATGATTATTGACTAATTGTCCTCTGCTCTAGGACGCACCTCCTCCTCGTGCGTGCGGGCCAGGGTGTCAATGTGGGGGGTAGTGCGTGCCCGGATCGCCTCTATCTGCTCAGGGGTGTGGCCTTCGATGTGGCCCGAGCTCAGGGCCTCGAACTCAGCCTTGACCAGCTTGAAGTGAGTCGCAAGAATGTTGAAGGCAAGGCGCACACCGAAGCGCCCTCCCCGCCGGATCCAGTCACGTCCCGCCTCCATCAGGCCCCCGACCAACTCAATAGGTGCGGCGTGAAGGGGAAGATCAACTTGAAGCTCTCGTGCAGCCCGACCCATCAGAGCGCCAAGTGCGCATCCCACCTCGACCTCCTGGCGAAGCGAGCCCTCGAACCCTGCCAGCCTGGACCCGAGGTCTTCACGAGTCCACCAAGGTCAACAAAACAAATGAAAATGGAATAGAGGAAGGTAACGAAACATGAGAAAGTCTTACCTTCCTCCCTCTTACGAGAATTCTGCAGCTAGGACAGATGGTCAGTAGCGGCCATAGCGGAATCCTGAGCCGCCTTCTCCGCCTCCTAGCGATGCTGCTTCTCCTGCTGCAGTGCCAGCCGCAGCCCGTTGTTCTCCTTGGCGTTAGATGTGTCCCGCGCCACCGCCTCATCCCGCTCCCTTTGAGCGAGAGGGAGGTCATCGGCCGCCTTGTCGGTCTCTTCCAGAGAAGCGTTCAGCTCGTACACTCGCATCCCGAGATCCTCCCCAAGCCAGTGCTGCTCCTCGGGCTCCCCCCGCAAGGCCTGTTGGGACGCCACGGCCGAGGTCTCACACTCGAGCCGCAACGCCCGATAGGCGGTGAGGATGCGGAGTTCGACAGGGCTACACAGGTCCTCCAATGACCGGAGCTCGCCCTCGGCTGAAAGGGGTGGGACCCCGTGACCAAGAGCATCAGCGTCGAGCCCCGCACCAATCAGGGTGAAGTCACTCACCTCAGCACGGGCTGGGGCGGCAACCTCCTCGCTACCACCTATCGCCACGCCCACTGGAGTCATGCGTCGAGCACCTGCAGTCGCTATGGAAGTTGCAATCACGTCCGGGGCTGCCATGGCCACTACAGTTGTGGCAGCATCGTGTGCACGCGCCTCAACGGCAGCCGCGGTGTCACGCACCAGTGCCTCCTCTGTGGCGGCGGCGGTGGCCTCCCGTGCCCGTGTATCCTCCGTCTCGCTCCCGCGCCTCCTCGGCGGCTTGGGCAGACGCATCATGCATCTACGCTCCCTCTGCGACACCCACTTTCAACTACTTCATGAGGGTCAGCTTCGGACACTGAGGGTCCTGTCCCAGGGCCCGGTGCTTCTCGACGGGCGTGTCACCGCCCACCTGCTCCTCGCGAGGGTGCTTCTTCGTGGCCGTGGCGGGGGACGCGGTCCCAGCCGAGACTGGCATCTCAACCCGCACTGACCCGACCACCCCCTAGATGGGAGAGCCGGCCATCAGGGCCAACGTGCTAGGCGCATTCCCGAACAAGGCAGGCGCACGCAGACTATCGACCGACCCGAACCGACTTAGCGCCCCCGAGTCGATCGACGCCGATGAGACCAGGGAAGACCCCATCCCCAGGGTCAGCCACGTGAAGCGCACATAGCCGAGGCCGGCCACCAGGCCGGCATCGCCGCCGAGTACATCGTTGTCATCGTCATCGTCATCGTCATTGTCATCGTTGCCGCCGTCGGCACCATCTCCAACGTACTCCTCATCATCGGCACCGTCATCCCCGATGGAGTCCTCAAATCTGCTCAGATACTCCGAGCCATCGGAGTCCTCCTCCGTTGATGCGAGTGATGGGGTGTATGGGTTCTCACGTCGCCGCTCCCTCTTCTCCCACAGCACCTGGCACTGTCATGACCTCTCCTCCTTCTCGAGCTTGGCGCGAATGTCAACATCCTTTTTCCGCCTCGCCTCCTTCTTTTCCTCCCGTTGCGCCACGTCCCTAAAATGATTGGTGGCCCGCGCCGCCACCCCCTCTGGCAGTTGGAGGGCGGAAGTCCGGATCAAGCTCACCCATTAGGACTAAACGCAAAGAGATAAGAAGAGGCATCCAACTCACCCACTAAGACCGAATGCAAGCCATAACAGGGACAAACAAAGGAAAAGAGATTATGAGTCCTTACCATATCAACTACTTGCGGATCGGGGCGCCTTGGCAGAGCGCCCAAATTAGACCAAGCCGACACGGACGAGCCCAGGGCCACCCTCACCCGCCTCCCAACCTTGGCGTCGGGCAGCAACTCCTTCGCCATCATGTTGCCCGGCACCATGCGACTGCCACCGTCAATGAGGAACATCGGGAGATTCCGATGGCATAGTGGCGCAAACCGCTTACGATGATACCACCCGGCGACTACAGTGCCATCGAGCCCCGACTCTTTTAGGTGGGCGATGATGGCGAGCACGCTCCCAATCCACTTCCTTGCATCCTTGCCCATCCCCCACTTCCAGTGGGCAGCGGCCTTGGCGATGTCGCGTGCAGTGTAGTTGCGGAGGGGGTGCGACTCCTCGTTGCGTAGATAGAATGGGTGGTCGGGGTGGGCATCTGGATGTACCGGCTCGCGTGCTCATTATGGAAGCGAATCCCCACGCACCCGATGGTGCACGGGAGCGAGGCGACTTTGGCGGCCTTGTGCCTGATGCAGACGGCAAGAAAAAAGTAACACCACAAGTCGAAGTTGGGGGTGATGTCGAGGAACCCCTCACATAAGGCAACAAAGGCCGAGATGTGCTAGATCCCATTGGGATTCAAATGCTGCAGCTCTGCCCCGTAGTGATAGAGCAGGGCCCTGAGGAAGTCGTGCGCCGGCTTTCCCAACCCCCGCTTGTGGAAGGGGATGAACGAGACCACATAACCGCTCGGGGGCTCCGGTCGCGACTCGTTCCCTGGCACGATCCACTCCCTCACCGCGGTAAGGGAAGCAAGGAGCCCGACTTGGACTAGCCCCTCGAGCTCCTTCTTCATCACCATGGAACGCGAGAAGACCGACATGGTGGCGGTAAAACGATGGAAAAGGAGAGCGAAAGGGAGAAGTTGCAGGGAAGGTGAAAGCGTAAGGACGATGCAAGTGGAAGGAAGAGCAGAGAACTCAGCGTCAGAGGGTTTAAATAGGAGATCCGCACCCAACACGTGATCAAAATGGACTGCAAGAAGTCCACCCGTCGCCCACCAAGTAAAGAGTATCTTAATTCCCCACTTCGCGCCACTCGCGGACGCTGCATCCCACACATTTCCTTAACTCCATCCACCCACCAAAAACTCCTCGATCCCCGTGAATAGCTCCACACACCACGGGTCCCACCACTGCTTCCACGGCGGTAGAAGAAAGCGCCCCCACGACTGCAGTGACCTGGGAGATGGAACTGCCGCATGATTCACCCGGGATCACCAGGACGCAAGGGCTAGGTAAATTGCTTTCATCCAACCGCTTCCTATTTCCGCGCGGAGTCGGGCCGGCCATGCAAGGCCCACTTAAGCTCTACGTCGCGCTCCGGGTTCCACAACAGGCATGTCACGTAGGCCCCACCAAGCAGGCCACATCAAGTTAGTTTCCCCGACAACCGATGACAAAGGAGGTGATTCGCATGACCCTGCTGCAGGGCGAGCGATGCAGGTAAGGTGGCATAAATTGCTAAAAACTACCTCGACGGCCCGATGGCATTACAGTTCTAAGGCTGGTCCCGTGAAGGGATTTGACGGCCGCCGAGAACGCAAGACAGAGTGAGGGGCACGAACGATAGGCACACCTAGCGGCCAGTACCCCGACCCCCGAGGGTCATGGGCTTTGCGGAGTAGCATTCGAGTCCTATTATGACTCGTCTCTTGTTATCTCCCCGAAGAGAGGCAGCTAGCCATCATGACCTATCGAATGGTCACGACAACTAGCCGAGTCAGAAAGATGGATTTATGAGATCGACCACCAGCTGGTCCACTAGAACTCCGTCGATGGGGAACTAGGGGTCTCACTCAAATGAACCCGATAGTAGCTCACCGAGCAACCGTGTTTCAAGCACTGAGGCAAAAGCACGGCCCAGCTCTATCCTCCATCCCACGAGCGGGATACAAAAGGAAAATACGAAGAAGTTGAAACGACCCCTCGACCGATCCTTCCGCATTGAGTAGGGACACGAGGGTCGGCATCGCCAAACAAGACCCAATGACGGGGTCACAACTCTTTATTCCTTAAACAAAGGCCAACTCATACAAAACTGTCTTCCTTTCTCCCCTCTTTACAAGGGCAAGCCCGACGGCTTGAAAACAAAAAGAACGAGGACAAAGAGTCGACCCTAGAGGCCTGTTACAAGGGAAAAAGTGGCACCCGCGCCTCGGCGGGTACATACGAGGTGAAGCACCTATGATGCTTCATCTTCGGGGAAAGATGCCCTCATATGAGGCTAGCCATTTTCGCCAATGAGGAAGGTGAGTAGCTCGGCCGCACTGTATGGTGGTTGCTGGAGCTGCTTCTTGTGACTAAGGACCACCCCACCAGCGGGAAGTCCGGTCCGGTGCCTCTTCTTGACCCCATTCCAATAATGTCACCTAGAACGAACATGGCGAGACCTAATAAGCCATGGAAACCCACCATGCGGGGCCCCCATTAACTCCACCTCTCCCGAGCGAGGGGAGACGTAACTAAAGTTGAGCTAGCCTCCTCATAGCCGACGAGACGGCCATGTCGGGACGGTCGAGAACTTATCGCTAGCAAATCCCCATCTCCATCCTCACTGCAAGAGGCATCATCACACTCAGAAGCCATTGAGACAACGATCAAACTAAGAAGGAGCTACTCACATCTCGGGAGTCCTGGAGCGTAGCATGTGGATCTTAGGCATGAGGATGGAGCGATACGAAACCCAGCCGCGCCCTTAAATAGCCGAACCAGGCCGTGTCCTCGGATACCCTGCCCGGACAGCGAGCCCGAGGCAGCTCGCTCGAGGCGCCAGCACGCCACTAAAAGACAAGGACCTGGCCCTGCCAACACCATCACGCATAGCATCTTACGCGATGGAGAGCCCGCCTCGGGCCAGGCCAACCAACAAATGCCTCTCGGGCGACCCACATGTCAGATCAGGGACCAATCAGAAGATGCCTCTGCGCGGCGCACGCCGAAAGAAAACAAGAGAATACCGCTCAGGCGACGCTAGGTCACGCCTTTTGAGACAAGTGCAGCATGACATGACGCCTCATATCAGCTCTATAGGACAGGGCTACCCCTCTCTGCGGACGCATCACGCCTCTCGCTCTGCTCGAGGCATGAGCCACAGATGCCTCAGTAGCCTTACGAACCATGTCCGGTAAATAAAGACAAAAAATGAGTCCATACGTGAGAAACCATATGGATATGTGACATAGTTTGCTATATTTGTGATGAGTAATTGACTTGAGCGGATTTGGTGTTTGAGTTGAAATACGGGAATCCAGGGATTGCATCGGTTTGCATATCATGGTTATGACTAACCGGAGTTGGTGGAGATATTAGTGATGTTGCAGGAGATGGGAAATGTGTTTGCTTGTCTCATGATGTGTAGGTCACTGGAGTCGACTTGGCGGTCAACGACGAGAGGATCGGGCACAAGTAATTGACTTGGGGCTAGACGATCGGGATGCCGGGTGAAGTCAAGGGTGATCCACACCGTACACGTAGAGAGGCAAGAAGCACGGACGGTTTCACGGTTGAACCTCAAAACCGTGGTGGTGATGAAGACGACGTGTTGACCAAGTCAAGGCGAACGAGATGCCGGTGCAAGTGACAAGGGGGTCCGATGGACAGGGACTGGGAGAGACTTACCGGTGGTCAGGATCGCAGGACAAGGTGACACGTGTCGACATCGAGAAGTCGTGCTTTGAGAAGCATGCAAGGCGGTTTCCCGGTTTGGGCCTCAAAACTGGTGGCGGTGGTTGGTGGTGCACGTGGCACCATCACGAAGCTTGCTTCGAGATGAAGCAAAGACGTGAAGTGTCCGATGGCATTCGGGCGATGAGGAAAAAGATGGACGGTTATGCCCCCGGTGGTAGGTGGGTGCGTTACGTAGGTCAAGGGTAGAGTGGTCATATGGACAATAGAGCCTAGGCCTATATAAGGAGAGGTGTGGTTAGTGGGAGAGGTGCCTCTCTTCCATTAGCCTTGTGTTAGGACTCTATTCAAAGTGCCAGGAGAGGACTTCATGTTTGAGAGGAGAGTAGTGGGTGTGTGAGAGACATCTCTTGCTCTTCCAAATAGTGGGAGGAAGAGGGTGGCTTCCTAGCCTTGCACCTATGAATCTTGTAAGCACCTTTCTATGATATGAGAAGTATTTTCGTCCTCAAGATTTCCCTCTTCACTTGAATCCCGAAATTCCCTTTTTCCTATTTTCGGAAGCATTTTTGTGGTGATTTTCGATCTCACTTTTGGACGAGTTTTTGGCTCAGATTTCTTGAGAAACTTATTGCTAGGATGAGCTAGGATAATCCTCTATGGATCCTTGATGGAATTATTGGCTCTAGCACCTTCGATTTGAAGGATTTCTCAAGTTTCCCCTTTTTGGTGTTCTTGGCACAAGATCTGAAATTCGTGATGATTTCTTGAGCCAACTGAGTTGATCTCCTAGGATTAGGGTCGTGATGTGATGAGGATTCACTGGTCCAAAAATCGCATCATTTGGAGTTCGCTTGATTGAGTTTTGGAAAATATTTGAGAAGATCCCGAGAGTTTTTCTATTCTGTCGGGGGTCGACCAGCACTGCCGATGACCAGGACCGGCACAGCCGATCGGTCCGGTCTGTAGGTTCCAGTGCGACAGCATCCCACACCAGCACTGCCGATAGGTGGGACTGGCACTGCCGATGACGCGCACTGGCACTGCCGATAGGCGTGACCGGCACTGCTGATGGCAGGGATCAGCACTGCCGATGAATGCTCAGTTCTGGGCTGTTGAGCATTTCGTCTTCCCTTTTTATTTCCGCTGTGTTTCTTTGGTGTGGTTGATGACTCCTAGGGTTAGTACACCACAAGTTGGTGTGTGTAGTCTTAGGGATCGATTTAGAGGTTGGCTTGGGTTGTATTTGGGATATAGGTTAAGTTCTCTTGGAGAATTTTATTTGGCTCCCATTCACCCCCCCCCCCTCTGGTCGCCTTCTCGGTCCTTCAATACGGACTCCTTCTCTAGCTCAGGGGCTACACCCGACGGGTGCGCTCGCGCGCACCCCTGTCATAACAAAAAAAATACTGCCACCGTGTCCAGCCAAGGTGCGAGTTTCGCAAAAACTCGCCCCCCGGCTCGGGAGCTACACTCGTCGGGTGTGCTCCCGCGCACCCCGAAAGGATCAAGCAACTCGCAAATCAACCCTGCCTACCCTGGCTTGCGCCCAAAAAAATCCCCCGAACGACTCTCCAACTCGCTCGGGGGCTCGGGGGCTACTGTCAAGGGTACATATTGGGATGCCACGTGGCGCTCTCTAATAACTAAGAGGGACCCAAGTGGGCCCCACCTAAAAAAAACACCTACACGATAAATCCCACTTTAAGCTGTAGAAGTCGCATTGCGCTCCGGACTCGCCAGACCCATGGGTAGACAGGAACCGGCCATGGTCCGTTCGACCCCTCGACAGGAGTCAAGCGATCCGCCACGCTCGACCCCCTTGGTAGGGGTCGGGAGCCTGTCGCGCCTCGCCTCGCTCCACCCTGCAAAAGGGGTCGGGGCCTCCCATCACGGGCCCCACACTGTCATCAGATAGGCTTCGCCACCTCCGACCCTCGGACTGAGAGCTCAGGCTCTGACAAAGCAAGACCGGAAATGGCGGAGTGTAGAAACTCGACTACTTTGATAGACGTGACTGATCCCAACCCCAAGTGGGTCCGAGAAGGTCTGACCTAGTGTCCTAACCCTAACTGAGGGTGAGTGATCGAGCCAGTAACTCTCAACGGCCAACTGATCGGTCATAAATGTCGTACCCACTATGCATGCACAGTATCAGGGGGTCAAATCCCACTGTACGCCTCGCTACCATCATCGCCACCCACGCCTACTGACGTAAGTGGGCATGGCAGGGCACTTGATGATGCCATCGCCCGATGACATGCTCAACAGTGACGGTATAGGATGAGCAATGGACAGGAATGATTATCACCCGGCCGCATAACATGACAATGCCCATGATGCACCGTGCCACGTCCCATAAAGCATGCCATCAACAGTGGTCGAGAGGACGCGACCCTACGACGGAAGATCGGGGCAAGCCCGTAGCGCAGCATCAGCACTGGTCACCGAGATTGTGTGACGGGATGGTCAAGACTTGAAGACCACAGCCATCGATCGGGAGCTTCTCCTTCTCCAACACGACTTCACCAACTACGCACGTGTAGATCTCTTTCTCTCTCTCTCTCTATAAATGGGCCCGCCCCCTCAGAATATAAAGGGGAGCCTTTTCTTCTTCTTCAAGACAATATAGACGCAACTCAGCACAACTCACTCACTCGCACCCGAGACTTGGAGTACACCCTCCTCTCTCAGCACCATTGTACTTAGCCTCGGAGCAAGTAACACGAGTAGGCCTCAGAACTGGACGTAGGGGTTCACCCCGAACCAGTATAACCCCCCGTGTCCTCTTGCTAAGCCATTACCGAATCCAAAGCGTGCGCCCTCGGAACAAATTCTACTAGCCAGTGATCAAAACATCGACACTAGTGAAGATCGCCGACTCCTCCGACACTACAAAGACGATGGAGCCCTTCAATCCTAATGATGCTTGTTGGTTGGTTCAGGATCAGCTTCTCCTGGGCTACCTCAACAACTCCATGTCCCAGTATGTGGTATCTCAAATGGCTCGGTGTACCACCTTGGAAACTTGTTGGTCATCATAGTCTTGTTCCTAGATTGTCCATCTTAGAAACTTGTTGGCCATCACGCGCAAGGGCGACATGAAGTGTGCGGCCTACTTCAGCAAGGTGGCAGGTTTCGCTGATGACCTTGCGGCAACAGGAAAGACTCTAGAAGAAGAAGACATTATCTCCTACATCCTCGCCGGACTCGATGAGGAGTTCAACTCGTTCATAGAGAACAGGTGCGGCCGGGAAGATCCAATCTCCCTGAGCGCCCTGTACTCCCAGCTTCTTACTGCTGAGGCGCATATTGTGGCGCAATGACGAGCTTAGCACCTTCTGACTGCCAATGCTGCCACATGGATGCGGACGTGGTGGTCCTGGCTTCGGTAGCCCTCCTTCTAGCTGCTCTGGTGGGCATGGTGAAAGCTCTGGACATGGTCGTGGCGGTCGTGGCTCTACTGTCAGCAACAACAAGCTATCTGTCAGCTGTGCAGGCATACCATTCACACAGTTGTTCGCTGATTCAAGCCTTTTGACCCCAAGTTCACCATTGAAGATGAGAAGGTTGCCAGTGTTGTGTCCTCCTACGGCATTGATACCAACTGTTATCCCGACTGCGGGGCCATTGACCATATCACCTCTGAGCTCGACAAGCTGACCACTCGGGAGAAGTACATGGTCTTGATCAAATATATACGACAAATGGTGTAGGTATGGCTATTAGTCACATTGGTCATACCAGTATTCAATCTTGTGTTTGTAGTCTTGATCTCAAAAATGTTCTTCATGTTCCTAGTGCCACCAAATATTTTTGTCTCCATTCACTGCTTTACCTCTAATAATGATGTCTTTAAGCTTCATCCTGACCTTTTTCTCATTAAGGATCGAGCAACGCGGAAGACCATGCTCCAGGGCCGGTGTAAGGGTGGCCTTTACCCCTCCCGCCAGCTGATGCCATCCCTCCCTTGAAGTATGCATTCAGTGCCTCCAAACCCTCCATGACGCATTGGCATGGATGTTTGGTCACCCGCCATTCAAGGTCGTTTGTTGTGTCCTTAGTGATAACAAACTTCCTAACTCTCGTGAGGCTTGTGTCATGTCGGTTTGGGATGCTTGCATGCAAGCCAAGAGTTGTAAACTTGCCTACTCTAGGTCTTCTAGTATCCCCCCCATCTTGTTTTCTACTATGTGTTGTTATTGATGATTACAACAAATTTGTCTGGATCTATCATTTGAAACACAAATCTAAGGTGTTCCGTCATTTTCAAGAGTTCCAAACTCTTGTTGAATGTTTGTTTTGCCACAAGATCATCACTGTCCAAACTGATTGCGGCGAGGAATATAATATCAGAAGCTCAACTCCTTTCAGCGTGTTGGTATAACTCATCATGTCTCCTATCCTCAAGCTCATCAACAGAATGGCTCTGCCAAGCAAAAACATCGCCATGTTGTTGAAGTTGGCCTCTCCTTGCTCGCCCATGCATCTATGCCCTTAAAGTTTTGGTGTGAAGTCTTCTCTACCACAGTTTATCTCATTAATCGCCTTCCTTCCAAAGTCTTAAACATGTCCACTCCGCTCGAACATCTCTTTGGCATCAAGCTTGAGTATGCCGCTCTTCACATTTTTAGTTGTGCCTACTGGCCTAACCTTCGCCCCAACAACACTAAAAAGCTAGCTTTTCGCTCCAAACAGTGTGTCTTCTAGGCTATAGGGATCTTCAAAAGGGTTATAAATGTTTAGACATTGACACATGCCGTGTTTCTATTTCACGTGATGTTCGTTTTGATGAGCATGTCTTTCCCTTTGCTGCCCTCCATCCTACTGCTGGCCTATTTCCATTTCAAGGCTAGCGTCTAGGTGTCCGTCCATTTGAAAAAGAAAATAATTAGTCCAAAAAGACCAATACGATCCAATACGTGTGAAGCTTTGATTGCTACGTTGATTGGTCATGAAGAATGCCTTGAGAGGCAAACCGTAGTCCTCACATTTAGAATGCTAAAGGAAGGAAAAGAGAGATTTGTCTAGACTAGTGTATCTTGTGCAGTTAATTTTCAAGCATTTGATTTGAGGTTTAATGTGGTTGGTGTTGATATTTATTTCAATAACATATAAATTCACAAGTGCAGGAATACCGATGTCGAACTTCACCTAGGAGTATTCCATGTAATCGAATCACAAGGAATATGTGTGTACCGATCTTCTAAGCTAATCCATCCAAATACAATAAGAATATCATAGGGAAAAAATAGAGAGCACCTGTATATGGGGCATTCAGTCCGTGTGCTATCCTCTGATTGGCCAGAAGTGTGTTTCCTCCTCTAATTACTTGTGTTTTCCTTCTAATACATCAATAAAACACCTGCAAACAAATATTCACAAACACTTATCAAATTTGTTAGTAATAACTCCTATCAGTATGCTAGTTATTTGTTTTATATGTTTTATTAAAGGATTTGATGGTCGGATTTGGTATTTAAGGACCGTTAACAAACATCCCCACACTTAGACTTTGCTCCTCGAGCAAATAAATAGAGATTAGGTGGACCATAAATTCTTTTGATACAAGACAAGCCTGTAAATTATTCCAAATAATACCTGCACTGCACCCATGAACTTTGAAGTGTCTATCACATCCTCTTACGTGGTTGAAGAATAGAACGGTGTTGGCTCTAGTCATCTTTGGTCCTTTTGCTGACTAACTTGTGTTTTTGCAAGATTTTCAAAAACTAATCATGGCCATTCTCCTCAAATGATTCTCTCAGATTACTATATATGTGTGTGGTTCCTAACCAAGGCATTTGACTTTACCTCTTTTCATCCTACCTCTAAATATGGCTTATGCGAAGCTCAGGATAGGGGAATAAACTAGACATTCTTGTGTCTCATATATTATTAACAAAGAAACCAGATCCATAGAGAAAACATGTCATAAATTACAATCAAGCATGTGCACATTTATAAGAGATGTATGGAATGGTGAATGATGGGTACTCCTTTGAAATGCTCTCTTGCTTCGTCTTTTTTAATTTAATTTCAGAACATGGGTTATTTCTGTTTTGCTTCTTTTTTCTCTTTTTATTGAATACATGATAACCCATGTCTCTTTTTGTAAGAATAACTTGAGAAGGGGCTTCACAAAGCTTGGTGAAACATATTATTTTATGGATGGATGATGAAGATAGTAATGTTACCTTCAAGTGTAGAAGGTTTCGCATATGGATGGTGATGGATGATGGACATGGGGATGCAATTTTCTATTGTAGAAGAATAGCATATGAAAGGAATGTGCACATGATCTTGATCAACAAAACATAACATGCATCTCGCTAGGATCTGAAGAATTTGATAAAGTTCAATAAAACAACAAGCAACATATGCATAAGATTTTCAATAAAACTTAATTTGGTATAAATTCACATCATTGAGGAGAGAGCCATTGATTTAATTTTATTAGAAAAATTTCCATGCACTATAAGAATAAGAGCAAGATTTTTTTCATGACACCATGTCTCATAAGTCAACTCTTTGGATGAAATGCTTTCCTAAAATATTGTTCACAAGCAGCAAGTAATGAACTAGGAATAAGGAGAATGCAAGTGAATCAAGGAGAAGCATGATGGAGAGGGTTCACAAGATTTGTTTTTAGTTTTCTAGTCAATTTTAATGATTGAATCAAGACAACTTCGATTTAACATGCAAACTAGGGAGGATAGGAATAGAGTGCGCAAACCATCGCTAATGAAGAGTTGGAACCTTAGGGGCACCATGTATTGGTCGACCGTCCTTATAGGTTGGTCGACCATGCCTGGAGCCTAGTCACCTCACTCATTCTCGTTTTGGCTCTAGCAACACTGTGCATGTGCTGTTGGGAGGCCTCATGTTGTTTGTGCATTGAAAATCCTAAAGGCCTCCCCCATAGTTGCTCTTGTGCATGGCTGCTTTATTTCAGCAAAAACAAAAGCGGATGAAAAATAAAAGGGACTCTACCAGCTTTATGGGGCTGATAGAGTCACAAATATATTTATATTTTTATTCAATTAGCAAGAGATAAATGCAAGAACTATCAACATCTCTAAACCAAGATAAAATTGATAGAATTGAACTTGCTACAAGATACATACAGAATTACTCCACACTTAGATTTTAGTATCCCAAGCTGTCAAAAATCAAGTGTGCAGTGTTGTATCCTTCTTGTAGTGGGTTCTATCGCCAAAAGTACCCTGGTGTTAACGTTGATGCAGCTCCAATATTCTCGGGCACAGAGTGACCTTTTAATCTCAACGTGTAATGGTTAGCGACCAAAAATACCCGAAGGAAAACATAACCCAAAAAAAATTCTTGCTTTTATTGAAAAGAAAATGATGATCCGGACCATCTCCTGGCAATACATTGTTTGCGGTTAGAAGCTCAACCGTTGGGCACTTCATGTTCCAGCATTCATCGGTGATGAAGTTCCCAGATCACAGTCAATTGTAGATGTATCACTGAAGCTTCAGTTGCAAGGTTATTACCAAACTGCAACCACAAGATTTGTAATACTTATGGTAAACAAAATCATCTACAACCATTCTAACAATTTTTTATTGATGAGGCTCTTTAGCCTGTTGTAGTCCTTGTAGGTGCGATTGGAACAAGGGTTGACTCACTCTAGAGGTTCATTAAATGAGCATGCATCCTATAGGCTGTCAAGAAAGAAACTCTCATGCTCCCCTATTGAATATTCTCCTCCTATTTCTAGAGTCAATAGCTTGACAAATCCAATGGCCCATGTGACACCTTTGGTGTCATAAACTTTTCTAGCACAACACCTTAGAACCCTAACCACCTGCAAAGGACCTAGGGCAGAAGTTTGAACAGCAAATTGATCAAATATAAGTCAAATTTAAGCAAATTTGCATGTTATTTAAAATACAAGTTATGATTTCCCAAAATAACATAGTCATAATAAAAATATATGTCATAGCTTATAACAAATCAGAATTTTGAGAATATTCCTAGAATTCTATTCTCTTATTTCATAGTCCAATTAAATACCCAAAAGGTGAAAAACTACCACTCTTTGAAAATTTCATATCCAAATTTGAATGTAATGTGACCAGTACTAGTATTTTTATAAAATACAGCACATCATTTGGAGCTCGCCCATATTTTTGGTTTGTCTTGATCTGCCACTAATTAAATCCCATGAAAATAATAAGCACCAACAGTTTAAAGGAATTTGAAATAAAAGGATAAATAAAAATCCGCCATGGGACCCACCTATAAGCAACACTAAGGAAACACAACGCGCGCTGCGCTCTAACCCCACTCGCGTGTCACCACGTGGGTGCCGATGTACGGCCAACTGCCAATGCCGCGGATCAATGGCCCCACCTGGCTTCCTACAGACCTTTTGTCCCCGCCATTCTTCCCTTCCCCACCCTCTCTGCTTCCCCGCTCGCCCAACCCCCGTTATCGCCACGCGGGTCTGAGCCTCCGACCACCCTTCGTAAGCTCGTTCTTCCACCACAGTGAGTCACGTTTTGATTCCGCGTGCATGCAAGACCCTGTTCACCTCGCGCACACCCCCGGCCTCACTCGGCTTTGGCCTCACTCGGCTTTCTTCCATGCAGACACTCGTCTGGGATTCCATTGCCGACCACCGTCACCCGCCGCCACTCATCGTCAGCCAACCATGGTGAGCCGCACTGCTCACAACTGCATGCCACGTACCCGCCTCCACTCCCTGAGTCATCGTAGCACCTATGCGGGCCTCACCATCACCCTGGCAGCCCGTCGCACCCATGCTGCCATGCTTGGCCACGAGCCCCGCCGCGCACGCGCGGTCGGCTCGGTCGAGCTGGTCGTAGGCCAGCACTCAGCTGGGCCGCAAGGCCTTTGGGCCTCAGTCGCACATGGGCTAGATTCAGCCCAGGAGCTACCCCCGTGGGCCTCTATCGCTGGGCCAAGCGATAAATCTGGCCCGTGAAGGCCAAAAATTGAATTCCCATTCATTTCTAATACCAGGAATTTGCCTAAACTTCAAAAATGCATAGTTAAATAATTACTACGAACTTAGGGGCATAAATTTTGTTGGTCTTCTCTCGACATGTACTATTTAAGAAAAATACTAAATCCCTCTGCATGTTAGTACTTTAACCAGCACTAAATTAAATGGCAAAGGCACTAATAAATTCACATGTAAATTTATGTGGATGATAAGTTCCTGAGACTTGGTGTAAAATCATGTTTGGACATGTTCAATCACCCTGCAAAGTCACACTTTATAATTCTCTGTATAATTGTAAAAATTAATTAATTGGCCTCTTCATTGTTTAATTTATTTAAAATTAATGGCATCGTGCATGCAAGTAAAAGTTGGCCAATAAATCACCCTTGATATGCCCTATCTACAGTAAATCAGCCATATGCAATGAACTCTAGAACCATGCTAATTGCTAAGTAATTATTTGCTTCTAAGATTTAATGATTCCTTTAATTCTATTATATCATGGTAGCTTACTAACATAGGACACTTCCATTCATTTCCACATATGATATTGTTGTGTTAGTGTATTTGCTGAGAAAGTGCCATGAACCATCTCTCTTATGCATCATCATTTGCATCATATAGATCACGAAGTGAACCACGTGGAGGCAGGACAGGAGCAGGAGCCAGAAGGACCGGGTGGTGCTTTAGCTGACTAGGAGTAGGACCAAGGCAAGCCCCAGTGCATCCCACTAGTTTTACATTATACTTTATCACTAGGGGTTTGGTGTAGGTTTTGCCTGTGCATTAGGTTCATAGGAGTTGATTGAAATCCTAGCTTTGTAGTAGGTCCCTATGCCCATTGATAGCTTTAGGATGTTAGATGCTTTGCCTAAGTGGGGCGATGAGTTAGCTAGTGGTGGAAGGCCACTCGTAATTGATTCCTAATATCACTAGGGACTATTTAGAGAAAGGCATGGATTGGGATAACAAAGAAGGCCAGACATGCAACTAGGTGGAAAGAGAAAGACAGGTTGTCTTCAAGGAGGTAACCCCATCTGAGTCACCTAAGGCTACACCACGTGTCCGGCCCATGGGGTCAAGTTTGAACATACTGTTTACATGCTGGAATTATGGGCCCAGTAAACTGATGTAGCTACGAGTACTGTCTGGTCAGAACTGGGGCTGATGGGAGGGAGCAATCCACGCACTGATGGTGGTACGGGATGCACTGCATTGGGGGACCCTTCCCGAGGGAGTCAGGTGCAGAAGACCTTGTAGTACCGTATGCAAAAGCTTGCTTCATGCGGCTTCCATAAAGCACGTATGGGTCGTGCAAGCAGGTTTCTCCTACGGGATGTAAATCGATTCGAGTTGCTGCCCCTCACAGTAACAAGTACCACTTGATCGCTGTTTTGGAACGTAGTTAGAAGCTTAATAAGATGAATGGGTTGAATATTGGTGTATTGATTAATTATGTTGTATTGCAACCATGTTTGTTACAGTCATAGTGCAAAATAAATTTATTATTTCTCCTGACAACTTAACTTGATGCTAAAACTTAAAAATAAGGATCCACTCTTAGGCTGGCTTTTTGGCAACATAAACCCAACCCCTAGCATGTGCATGTCTAGGAGTTGGCTATAGTTGGCCATTTTGATGGGTCAGTCAGTCTTGCTGAGTATTAGTTGCCCATGACATAGCTCTATGTGGTTTTCAGATGATCAGGGTGAAGACTGTCACTATGATGGTAGGTTCCACTGGGAGGGCCAGCGTCCTGACTGCTAGAATATCGAGTGGGAACGATGCACCGAGAAAGAGGAGTAGTCTGTTGATTGCCAGTAGGGTGTTTCAGGCAGAACATCTATCATGGCCAGATATTCAATGTGTGTCACCGTGAGAGGCAATTGTATCTTACTTATTCTATTGGACTATTTTAATACAGCTGAACGATTTGGCTTCCGCACTTTTAAAACTCTGGTATGTAGCTTAAATTTGGATTTATCTAAAACTCTGTACTTTATCTATGTTCTTATTGCAACTGTATTATTTCTATCATGTGTTGTACTATTGGGTGTCACAGCGCGTGTCGCCACCCGAGAAAGATCCTGGAGTGGAGCCGTCTATGTGATAAGCCGGTTCTGTTACAACATGGCATCAGAGCTATCTTGATAATAGTACAATATTCAAAGACATATTTTCGAAAACCCTGTTATGAATGTGTGCGGAAGCGCCCATAAGGATATTATTTGTTATGATTCAGGTGACAAAGCTAACTGTAGAAGGTTGTTTGTTTAAATACTTGCATCTACGGCATCATCAATAAAGGTATGTGTCCCGCCATGTGGACAGTACCATGGGAAGCTAGCACAAAGGTCTGAATGCGGGCTGATTGCGGTAAACATCAGCGCCCTACCCTAAGGCAATAATAAGGGATTATTTTTTGCTCATTTTCTTTTTTATTTGATGTATTATTTCTGAAATAAATCTTCTACAGGTACGCTAACCACGAATCGAGTAAGAAACGTAGCATACGACTAACTTGAGAGATCACCTGCCATCGACTATATGCACGGCTCTATTCGTGGCCAAACTTTATTTTGTGAGGACGTGTAGGCCAAAAAAATATGCATTCATGTAAATATTGAAGCATCAAGCCAAAAAAAATATCTGAAATTTCAGCAAACATATTGCTAACACAAAAATCTGTATCTCCTCACTCGAAAGTCAAAATCATGCAAATAAATACTTATTTAAATCATGAACAAACCTTATGTACATCCAGCAAGAATTTTTGCTTTAAAGATTTCCGGACATACCATTTTTGGTCCATCCGAGTCAACACGTCGATTTGGTGTTAATCTGAAATTCGGATTCTTGACCTATCTTGTAAAATCTATAACTTTTTTCTCAGACCACCTCTAGGGTTGTATGAGCACTCCCTGGAAAGTTTATGGAACACCCTACCGTTTTTGGGTTTGGGCTGTAGAAGGTAGAGCTATGAGCAAATCTTCAGAGTAACCCAGTTCTGTCCAGAAAATCAGTTCAGAAAATGGACCGGTACTATAAATTTCGTTTCTCGAGTACTAAGAATTAGTTGAAGATGTACAAATATACATTAGAAATATGTTGAAATTCTCTATAATGTTGATAATTTATTTCTATGGGTAACAGTGCAGACTTTAGATTTTAGATCCATCTTCAGAATGAACGAACTCCGTGCTGTTGATAGCAGATTTCAGATATTGTTTGCCAACTTAAAAAATTTATATCTCCTGAACTCTTTATTGGATGAAGCTGTGTAAATATTCGTTGGAAAGGTGTTGAAGTCATCTACCACATTGGTATTCATTAGTTTTATTAATTATGTTCTGAAGTTGGCTTAAAAGTTATGTTTAGTGGCTGCTGTACCCTAGGAGAGACGGCACATTTTCGGAGTAGAAACCTAATCTATCCTAGGAATGTGAAAATTTTAGTGGTTTAATTTCTTCCATAACTACCAGTACCATGTAGTTTGTTGCTGACCTGCATTCTCTATTTTTGGAATAATCTACTCACCATTGGGTTTTGTTCCAGATGGCTGACTACGGCTTTGGGGAGCTTTTGCATGGTGAGTGGCACTACACCACCAGTCTTCACCACCGTGGCTTTCCCACCCTTTTGTGGGAGCTGCTATGCTTACTGGGCTATGTGGAGCATCCTACCTACTGTGGTCGTGAGTTCCGCCGCCACGGCGTGACTTATGCGGAGGTGAAGATCAGCGTCTCTCCTCACCCGCAGAACCCCAACTTCGCGGGGATGGACAATTCTGTGACATGCGGCAGCCTCAGGGAGGACCTGGAGAGGATTTCCCACATAGCTCTCACTCACTTCTATGGGTGTAACATGTCAGCATTATCTAGGACTCTGTTCAAGATGATCTCTATTTGGCACCAGGCGGACCCTGTGTGGCGGAGGCACATGAGACGCATCTCTAATAACAACTACCTAGAGTACCACGTGGGATATCACCGTGTGTCTCATAACTCCGAGTACTTAGTTCACTTGGACGAGGAGACTAGCAGCCGCAGCAGGATCCTACTAGCTGATGCTGAGCAGGTTTGGATTCAGAGGAATAACCTGCGGGCACAGGTTGACACATAATAGAGGGAGATTCAGCAGTTGACCGCTGCTCTCGAGGCGAGTGAGGTTCGCGTTATGGGGGTCACTGAGCAGTGTGACACCCTCTCATAGGAGGTGGACAGACGTCGTGAGATCATGCAGCAACGCGCCAACCACAGTTTCGCCCAGCATAGCCGGAGCCTCGTCATGATGAAGCACGTCCGTAGATGGCTTCCAAACATGCCCGAAAGGGGGGGCTACGGGTGGTCATTCTATATGATCATAGTTTTGATCCTGCCGAAGGCAAATCTCATCCATGATGGGCTATTGTTAAGGAGAAGCCCACTGCCTAGTCTCCCGATGCCTAATTCAAGCCCATCAACGGACAATAAGGACTAGAAGTGGGCCAGAGGCACAGCTGGGAAGCGGTCCAGTTAACATCTGAGGCCTTCGGTACAGCCGAAGAGCATACGAGCAAGAGGGCCCCGACACAAGTATCGGAGGTTGACTCCGGAGGCATGTAGTGGATAGCAATTGAAGTACTAGAATACCCTTAGGCGTGGCTACCAGATATGTAATATAGGCCTCGGGCAGTCATGTAAGTACAACTTAGGTGGACAGGTGGGCATAAGGCAATAAATGCCTCTCTGTTCACCCTTAGCAGGGTCATTCCATCACATATCGGGTATGGACTATTTGGTACGGTCCTGAGCAGATAATACAAATTATTACGGAAAGGACCCGGTTGAAGGGCCTTCAACGCAGTTGTTCTTCACTCCTCCTTATGGCCTGTTCGAGGAGCATGTTTGTTCTGGCCCAGTAACCACAACACCTATGTTGTAAAATAACTTATTGAGTCAGGCTCACCTTCTAGAAGTACTCTTGATCCATATAGACTAGTTATCAAATATGGGTCAAATACAAAGTACGGTTTGCCCCTTATAAATAGTTGAGGAGATGCCCCTTTATAATTTTGTCAGACTATAACAATAAAGAATTTTATCTTCTCTATTTTTCTATATATATATATATATATATATATTTGTGTTCTTTGTCGTGATCTACTTGCCTACGATCCACTGATAACTCATCATATTATCAGCACGCTCTAATCAAGATGGTGATAAGAAGAAATTTGACGCGAAGCTTGACGAAATCGTGCTCGTCATTTCTAGTGCTTGCACAACCTCCTGGCGCTTTATTTACTGGCAATTCCTCGGTTGTAAGCCAGAACTTGCAAATGTCTTTTATTTCAATAAAAAACTTAGCGTTGTCGACATCGTCTTTTCCAAACAAAGAATAGCCCGTACTTATCTGTTAAAAGGCAACGCAACCAGAATTTGTCTATGCAGTAAAGGATGAGCCTTGCAGCATTATTAGGAGCACTTATATTAGTTTAGGGTAGGACTCTACAAAACAAATCATAGAATTAAGCGTAAGTACTGAAACAAGTCATATAACTTTGTGTAATGGTATGTTGGTGGTGACGTTCATTTTCTCATTTTATTTATTCATTGAAACAAACATTGTCTGTATTTCCGATCCATCATGTGTCTGCATTAATGCCAACAAAATGGGACTATAATGTATTTCTGAAGAACAAATAATGAAATAATTCTCCTTGGTATATACATCAATGAATTGCTATTCTCACTTTAGAAAATAATAATTTCTATCCTACAATCTGGAAACAGACTCCAGAGTAAAAATCTTAATCTCAGTTATAAAATGAAATGATCCTATTTCAGTCGCGGTGGGATAGAAGCATCACGACGCAACGTCGGATGATGTAGAGCCTCGCCTTCTGCTCCCTCAACATGCTGCGAAGGCCGGCGCTGCTCTTCTCTTGTTGCCTCATCCTCCTGATCATCGTCCTTCTGTAGAGGAACTAGCAGGGTGTCGCCAAGGGCAGGTCGGGCTCAGTTGAGTATATTCCTTCTTTTAGCCAAGCTTGTATGCTTAGTCAGAGCGATAATCCTCGTAGAATCTGACTTTCTTATATATATTGGTAAGTTGCTTGGAACCTTCCAGTTCACGCTTAATTCATTATATTACAGCAAGCGAGGTTTGAATTAACCAGGGAGGCCTCTACTTGTGCTTTCGTCAAGTAAAAGACTTTGACTGTGAATATCTTATGAAACTTCTTAGTTTCTGATTGCAGCAAAGGCTTCCTTTTATTTGAACACATCATTAAATGTAGAGTAAATTACACAAAACTACAACTATTTGTATCATTATTGCAGAAAACTACAACTTTCGATTCCTATTTCACAAAACTACAACTAATTTTACCTCGAGTTGCAAAAAACTACAATTTCAACAAATTCCGTTCTAGAGTGATCATGGGTCCCACCTGTCAGTCTAATAGTGTCATTCTATTTGTCACGTCAGACATTATGTTGTCGTGATGATGTGAAAGATATCAGAACAGACCTTTGGTGTAGTTTTCTATGTTGTGATGAGCGTTAACATCATAAACATCAAGTGGAAAAGAGATGCCAATAGATGTGATCACCAACACAGTGTTACTCCATGTGCGTGCTGGCCAAACGCGGGGGGGGGGGGGGGGGGGGGGGGGGCACGCCACTGTTTTTATGGGTGCTATTGGGTGAGGAGACAAGGGGTGAGTATTGTAATTTGTTAGGCACGGCCGACGTCCCATCCCGTCAAATCCCACAAACACCGCTCTCACGATGACATGGCGTCTGACGTGGGAAATGAAATGGCACTATTAGGCTGACATGTGGGACCCACGATCACTCTATAACGAAATTTGTTAAAGTTGTAGTTTTTTACAACTGAAGGTTAAAGTAGTTGTAGTTTTGTGAAATAGGAATCAAAAGTTGTAGTTTTCTACAATAATGGTACAAATAGTTATAATTTTATGCAATTTACTCTTAAATGTAAAATAAATGGGGTTTGTTTTCTACTAATGTTAACGTTTGTGTTCGCAAAGGTTTCAATCAACTGCCTTGAGCAACAATTTAGCGTGTTGTTATATGTATTATTAATCTGTGACGTCAATGACAAATACTCCATGCTAGCTGTGACTCCACTATGGAAGCATTCATTTTAGACTATTTTTACAATCCAAAATACTGATCAATATTTTCTCAAAAATACTAACCCTGATGGATAAGCCAACGTTAATAGCTGGTCTTATTCCTTGTTAAAAGATGCATTACCTTAAAACTACTTGTCAGTATTTTAGAGTTACTTTAGGAATTGTAGTACTAATCAAAGAATTTTCACAATAATAAATAGGGAATGCATGGGAAGACAAGTATTCTAATCCTACGAATGAATAATGATTAAATTGTTCATTAAGTAACATTACAAATAAATGAGATTAATAATTTATCTAAAATATTAATTACCAATTTACCACTCAACCTAATAGAATACTGGCAAAATAGTAGTGAATTTCTGATATCAGATGTAGACTATTAGATCAAATTATTGACAAGTAGTTTAGAGAAAATATTGATCATTATTTTGGATAGTAAATATAACAGAACTGCCTTACCACGGAGACGGCTCTATTCCAGGATCTTTCTCGGGTGCCGACACGCGCTATGACGTCCAATATGACAACCCATGACAGAATAATATAGTTGCAATAAAAACACAAATAGAGTACAGAATTTTACATAAATCTGAATTTAAATTACAAACCAGAGTTTTAAAAGTGCGGAAGCGACATAGTTCGAGAGTACTATAGTTGTTCGACGAAATAAGAAAGATACAATGGCCCTCTCATGACGATATACAGTAGTAGAAGCTGGTCTTGATCGGTGTCATGCCCTTGACACCGTGCCTGCACACACAAGCCTACTCCTCATCATCATTGGTGCAGGGCTTCCACTCAATGTTCCAGTAGTTAGGATGCTGGCCTTTCCAGTGGAACCTTCCACCGTAGTGGCAGTCTCCACTCTGGTCATTTGAAAACCATATAGAGCTACACCTTGAGTAACTAATTTACTCAGTAAGACTGACCTGTCAAAATGGCCAACTACAGCCGACACCTAGACATGCAAAGGCTAAGGGTACGACTGATGTTGCCAAAAAACCAGCCTAAGAGTAAATCCAGATTTTTCAAGTTTTAACATCAATTAAGTTGTCATGCAAAATAATAAATTTAGTTTGCACTATAACTACAATAATCATGGTTGCAATACAAATATTAATAATTCCAAACAGTAGTGTTGAACCCATTCATCATATTAATGGCTTCCATCAATATTCTGGAGCAGCGATCAAGTGGTACTCATTACTGTGAGGGGCAGCGACTCGAATTGATTTACATCCTGCAGGAGAAACCTTCTTGCACGATCTATACATGTTTTATGGAAGTCGCATGGAGCAACCTTTCACTGCGGTACTACAAAGGTCTTCCGGGTCCAGACTCCCCCGAGAAGGGTTCTCCAACGTGATACACCCCGTGCCGTCATCTATGGGTAGATTGTTCCCTCCTTTCAGCTCCAGTTCCACCAAAGAAGGGAGAAGGCTATCTTTCGACCAGGCAGTAGTCATAGTTACATCAGTTTACTAGGCTCATAACTCCATCATGCAAATAGTACGTTCAAACTTGACCTCATAGGACCGGACACGATACGTAGCTTTAGGTAACTCGGACGGGACTACCTCCTTGAAAACAAGTTGTCCTTCTCTTTCCACCTAGTTACCCCTCCGATCTTTATTGTTATCCCATCCAACTTTCCTTCAGTTGATATCATACCCAGTGATAATATTTCCTAGTCTACGAGTGGTCTCCATACCACTCAACAAATAGTCGTCCTAGGTTAAGTAGAGTCACTAACATCCTGAGGCTAATACCAGGTAAGAGGAACCTACTGCAATTCTAGATTTTCAAACAACTCATATAAATTCAATGTACAGACAAGCCTACATTCTTAACTAGTGATAAACTAAAAATATTAAAACTTGGTGGAATACACCGAGGCTTGCCTTGAGTCGGTTTTTGGCTAGCGGGAGTCCCCCCTTGCTAGAAGAAGGCTCCATTCATGGCACTTCGTCAGCAAATATGTTAATATAACAAGATTGCATATAGAAGTGAACAGGGTGTCGTTCATCGAAAATGCTACCCAACCTTTATAGATTTTCCAGAATTATCGAGTTTTAAAAGGAAATAATATTTTAGCATGGTTCTGGAGTTCATATGTATATGGGTGATTTATTATAGGTGGGACATAGCAGTGGTGGTTTATTGACCAACATTCACACACATGCATTGAATGATTAATTATAAATAAATTAAACAAGGCAAAAGGCTAAATAATTCATTATGTCTAAAATACAAATAAATAGAGATTGAGATTTTACAGGGAGATCCCACAGGTCAAAGTGTAATTATTTTACTAAGTGACAAAATACTGGACTCATAGATTAGTTTATGATTCTATTAATGTTTTGTGCATAAATTTTAGTTCTAAGAAAAATAACTACATGCAATAGTATTTATCATTTTTATAAACTATTACAAGTCTACCGGACCCCATAGAATTTTCCTTGCCCCAAGATTCGTAGTATATGTTTAGTTATGAATTTATGGAGTAGCAACCATTTCTGGAAATGAATAAATCGGGGAAAAATCATTTTAGAGTTCACGGGCTGCATTTCCCCCAGCCCAGCCATCTGAGGCCCGCGTGGAGAAATGCCTCCTGGGCCAGATCTGGCCCGAGCACAGCATGGCCCAAGGTCAGCTCGGCCAGACCGAGCACCATGGCCACGCGCGCGCCGGTCGTGGCGGCATGGCGCGGTCGCGCCAGTCGGGGTGGCCGCCGGTACGGCAGGGGAGATCGACTCGTAGGACTCACGATCCCGGAGCGAAGATGCCAAACTCGAGAGAGGCCAGGTGACTCACCGGGAGCACGACGCAACGGAAGGTGGCGGCCAAAAGGGAGTCGTGCGGCTGGCGGGGCTGTGGAGGTTGCGTTCCGGCGACGCAGCTGCAGGAGTGGAAGCCGAGAGGGGTCAAATAGGTGCGCAAGCGATGGATAAAGTCGTCCAAGAAGTTAATCGAAAGCCGGCTCACCGAGGAGTACCAGCGAGGCGGAGGAGTGGTCGTCGGCGGTGGAGGCGAAATAGGCGATTGGCGGCGGCTCGGTGCGGAAGAGAGGAAGTGGCTCCGTGCGAAGACCGAGGGTGTCGGGGCGGAGCTCCGGGAGGCTCGGTGAGGCGGTTGGTGCGGCGAGGCGTCGGTGGAGCGGAGCTTTGCTCCCCGCGGCAATGGCGGCGGGTTGCTGGGCACTAGAGCAGGGAGAGTGGGATACAAAGAAATGAGCGCTGTCGGGAGGGAGAGGCAACCGGCGGAGGTACAAAACATCGAAGTGGGGGCATCGATCCGGACCGGAGCCGCTCTCGCCGGTCGCCGACATCCACGCGGCGCACGGCCGCTGGAGCGTGTGTGCGGCGCCCGTGTGTTTCTTCAGTGTCTATGACAGGTGAGTCCTGGCTGGGTCTGATTTTTGTTATTTTACCAAAAATGCTGCTTCTGTTTATTTAAATATCTTAAATTCTAGAGCTCCATTTGGGAAAATAAAAATATGAGAACGTTTGTCAAGATGTTTACTAAATTATAAAAATAAGAGTATTGAACAGTTGTCATTCGAATTTGAACATGAATTTTTTTCAAACCGGGATAAATTTTGGCATTTTGGGTATTTCTTTGGGCCATTAAATAAGGCATAAAATTCTGATAAATTCCTCAAAATTCTAATTGATCAATACTTTCAACATATATTTTTGGTGGGGGTAAGTTCTATTATAATTGTAGTACTTGTAGTGCAAATGAGATTCAAATTGCTTTATTTAAATTCAAATTTGACCCCATTCAGTTCAAATTTTTGTTCCATGCACTTATGCAGGTGATAAGGGTTCTAAGAGTGGGTTCATGGGAATCCATGACCTCAGCGGTGTTACAGTAAACCTGCTCTTATATAATATGCCACATCATAAATCGATCCTAAGTGGCAGGAAATTGTTTTAAAATATTTTATCCTCATCAGTAGCCTATACTTTAATTTACCTCCCACTCAAGTTATCTTAGGATTTTTTGTATACTACAAGAAATTATTTATGGACGCTGCAGTATCTCTTAATACATTTTATGTATATGTCAGAACATGCTATGAGCCACTTTTATGTTCTCATCAGTATTGTGAATTGTCATGAGGCCCAGCTACGAGATACGGCCCTGCAAACAATAAGCCATGTATGTGGCCAGTAAGACAACACAAACTAAAAAAATATTTTCTGGTTGTGTGTTGTAAGCTAAGGAAGTCCAACTAAAACTTCTTTCTGGTAGTGTATGTCCCTATTTTATTATCATTTGGCTAAACACTAGCTTGAGCATGAGTTCCTTCCAACATTACTACACCCGGCTGCTTCAAAACTACCCTTTTATTCATCTATCACAAAAGGAAGCAATAATGTTCCATTATATTTAAATGAATGCTTTAGTAGCAAACCTGTTTGCTTTAAAATATTTCTGAACACAACAATGGACTTCATAGAACAAATTTATCTTTTCCGACAAACTTTCAGTCTCAACCTGAAAATGAAGGGGAACCAAAATTTATGTTGAATTAACTGTATACACATCCATAAGTACATATGAGGCATATGGATCGAGTTGAAAAAAATTGACCTATAAGTTTTAAAGTTTTGCAGTGGATGAAATATTAAAATATATATTTCCATTTCTAAAAAATGTTTCAAAGTTTAACAATTTGTTCATCCAAATTGATATATTGATGCAGTGCAGCAGTAACAGTTTGGTGGTGGCTGTTGCCTGCCAATTAATTATTGTTATGGCATGAAACATATGGTGGTGCGACCGTACAAACAACACTTTTGTACAACAGAGTCTGACAACGACAGCAACAGATAACTACCCTTAACATATAATTGCAACAGCTACCTTTCATCACATCTGAAATATGTTTTACCATGCCACTATGGAACTACATGCAGCAGCGTAATTCATGTTTTCGTCGCATGAGTTTGTCATGGAAGCATAGGAAGCTTAATTGCATTGAATTTGTGGCGGAACCCTATTTAAACTATGTGAGTAGGGCATAAATCCTGTTTTAGCCCATTAAACAAATCCACATGTTTTATTTGGCTCCGTTATAGTTGTTTCCAAGAACGATGTCAAGACCAGGCTTGTTAATATTAGTTTTGAAACAAGATGGTTTGAATAGTACAGTTATTCATAAAACTATAATGGTTTCCCACGAGTTGCATTGCTACTTATTTCTTATAAAAAGTTGTATTAATTATATATAGTACAGTGCCATGTTTTGATCCCTTGGAAATTTAAGTGATAGTCCATCAGATTTTTAGAATTTATGGCTTAGTTTTTGGCACTGACATTAAGGCATTTAGGACCATCTTGACGTGGTTTTACTTTGACTTATCAATGGAACAAAACGCCAAGTGTAATAATTTACTTATAGTTCTTGCTCTAGAAACAAGAATTAAGGAGAGGTGAAACATGTGTGATGTAGAGAAAGGTCTGATGCTGAGGAAGGGAGAGCTAGATGGAGATGCAGGTGTATTGTGAAAAGAGAAACATACATTATGAAGAGAAAATGACATGTAAATTAAGAAAAATATTGAAGTCTAGAATGCCAAATAAATTGAATCGGAGGGAGTATGTTCGATGAAATTAAAGGAATGGCTGATCCATTAATAATGATTGCCTTGTTTCTTACAAAAACACTTACTATGATAATGCAAATGATGTTTTATTAATTAATAAACTAATTGTAATCAAACATTATATTGCTGTTTCGGATGTTTATACGTTCTCTGTTTAGAGCACATCACTTCATTTTCTTTTATTTATATACTTACTCTCATTTTACATGACATCAATTAGTTCAAAATTTTCCTTCCACTGTGTGTTCCAAAGTTTGGGGCCATTAGACAAAGGGTTCGCTCAAAAGATTTTTTTCCCCTATATAATGGTGACAATAGTTTAAAGCAGAGCAAACCACATACATATATGATAGTGTCAAGGCCGATCATGCAACAGTAGCGGAAAGGGTGAACAAGACACAACGGCTAATATGGAGGCACCAGCATGGTTTCTCTCCTTCGCCCCAATTGGCGCCCTCTACGTGACCACACTCTGCCTCCGTCTCCTCTCCTACCTCGCGCTCTGTCTTCGTCGACCCAAGGACCTGCGGCGCAGCTACGGCTCGTGGGCAGTCATCACGGGCCCGACATCCGGCCTCGGCCGGTCCATGGCCAGGGAGCTCGCGGGTCTGGGCCTCAACCTTGTACTCGTCGGCCGCGACCCAGCCAAGCTTCGCGTCCTCTCCGATGCCATAACGAGATCGCACGGCATAGAGACCAAGACCGTGGTGTTCGACCTCTCCCTCGTCTCCACTGCCCAAGGTTGACATGAGCAACACGGCCACGCCCGTGTATAGTTTTTTTTTTTTGCAAGAACAAACTAAAAGGACCTTCACTCTGATCGATCTCCGGCAGGAGACGAGGCGATGCAGCGGCTCCGGGAAGCAGTGGATGGGCTGGACGTCGGCGTGTTGGTGAACAACGCCGCCGTAGCGAAGCCGGGTGCGATGTTCTTGCACGAGGCGGGCGTGGAGCCGTTGATGAGGATAGTGCGGGTGAACCTGCTGGCGCTGACACAGGTGACCGCGGCAGTGCTGCCCGGTATGGTGGCGCGGGGGAGAGGCGCCGTTGTGAACATCGGTTCCGGGTCAAGTTTAGCCCTGCCGTCCTTTCCATTATTCTCCGTCTACGTTGCTACCAAACGGTATACACATATTACACGATGCTATAACCCAACCATAAATTATCCTCACCCACCATTAACTAAGTTTTATTGCAAAAACCATCCTAATTCTCATATACTTAATCCCGTTCCGCATGTTTTTCACCTATGCAGAGTCATAAGAAGTCTAATTGGCTATTCATCACGTGTTTATAGAAAATGTATCCAAATAGTAAATAAAGTTCATGGGACAACATGTAAGTTCTAATTGGCATGTTTTTTTCTATAGAATCCCTAAAAAGCAGAATATTGTACTCCAAAAATTTTGTAACTTTTGATAAGAACACCAACCAGCAGTTCGAAATAATCAAAACAGTTAGAAAATGATAAGTATGTTTGCATGGTCTTTGCAATAAAATCAGGTGGATAGGTCCAAAGATGTAACAAAATATGGTTTGTGGGTAAAATCTCAAACTCTAGATGACATATGGGGTGCTTTATGTATTATCCATTGATAAAAACTTTTGTATTTTAATATTGCATTTTAAGCCTGCAGCAAACCAATTGATGATTCCTCCAAGCGGTTATTCACAGGTATGTTGCTGCGTTCTCCAGGAGCCTTTACGCTGAATACAAAAGTAAAGGAATCGATGTGCAATGTCAGGTAATCTTCTAGGCAGAATTGTGTTACGAAACTATCCGTGTTGGCTTAACAGTACTCGGCAGCATCTAACACCGAGCGTATTCTTAACTGCAGGCCCCGTTCTTATTGAACACAAACATGATATCCAGTGCCGTCAGAGGCAGCTTCTTCCCGGTGTTCGTGGTGACCCCAGACGCGTGCGCGCGCGCGGCCGTGCGCTGGATCGGGCACGGCGGCCCGCTCTGCGTGCCCAACATCGCGCACCGGTTCCAGTGGTGGATCTCCGGCTTCGCGCCAGAGGTCCTTCTCGACGCGTATCGCTTGGCGCAGCATCTGCAGCAGAGAGCCGTGTTCAGCTTCCTCAGAGAGCGTCCAGAAGGTCGCGGCAAGAAACAAGTGCAGGAGAACGGACTTACTAGCTACCACTGCTAGTCTACAAAGCCACAATATGCATTCTGCAGTCGTTTAGATTATGATCAGGAGCATACCTTAATGTAATGGGGGTTCCACGCCTCTCTGCTCTGATTTGGGTGTTTCTCAACTTCTGAATAATATAAGACTAACCACTTCCAAATAATTGGAATAGTGAAAAAGAACATATTTAAGGCATGTGCTGTTTTGGTTGTCACCCTGTGTGGTCATCGTTGCAGAAAGCGGCTCAATTCATAGGTCCATTCATTTTACCAACATATCATGAAGTCCTCAGAACCCTGAGAATCATGTCAGCTTACAGCAAGAAGGCAACGATCACCTGTTTTGTTTACCACTGATACAAATTTGCATGTATCTTTCGTGTCATCTCGCGTGTGTATAAACAAATCATGCTTTACTTTTATTTAATATTTTTTTTATCTCTTAGTACTAAAGCCTATGGGCTGTTAGACACTTAAGCTCAACCCAGGATTCATCATATAGCTTCCTCTCTACCAAAATGTGTTTCATGTCACAGCTTGCATTTGCAGTCTGCACCCATATAATTAACTTTGTACGTTGGCATATTTTCTGGACTTCAAAGTTCAACTTTTTGGATGTTGGGTGTCCATCTTCTTCTATGCGGGTGATCACTCTCATAGTCATGCCTTCAGCTCTTCCGTCTTGAGGTTGATATGGGCCGGACATATGCGCCAACCTAGCATGTATATTATCTTTCCAAGCAGCAGGTGATGGCTGACAATTGACCTGTATAAAGGGCGTGTTTGGGAGGACTCTACTCCTCTCCGGAGCAGCTCCACTCCCAAACTCCATGGTGGAGCTGCTCCTCTATGGAGCATGAGCTGATTTTGAGAGGTGTTTGGCTAGCCAGCTCCAAAAAATGGTAATCACGTAAAACATGAAATACGTCTTCTTTCCCGTTTCCTCGACCAATACTCCTTCCTCCCCGTCTCCCTTGTCGGCGTGAATCGAAGGCAGAACAAGCTGGAGCACCTCCGTGCTGAGCTGCCGGCAGGCGCGCGCAGAGGCCGCTGCCTCACGGGGAGCCAAGGACGTGGCAGAGCAGCGTGTGGCCGTGTGGCGACATGCGACGCGCGCGCTGGCGTGGGTAGCCCATGAGGGGGGGGGAGGAAGGAGGAGCGAATCATGGCGGAGCAATGCGTAGCGACGGAGGCGGAGGAGCGGGCCACAGCGGCGCGCATCAAGGAGGCCGAGGCGGAGTGGGCTAGGGGCGAGGGGGAGGAATGGGCCGCGGCCTTGGAGGCGAGGCAGAGCGCGGCGTTGGAGGCGAGCTCTGGCTGGGCGGGCGGACTCCGGCGTTGGAGGCGGGACGGGTGGGGCTCTGGCATGGAGGCGGGATCTGGCGGAGCAAGGGAGACAGACGCGGAGAAGGTGGAAGAAGCGGAGGTGCGCACCGACGGGAGAAAAAGAAACGAACCATTTTTTTTTATGTAACGAGTGGCATTTGTGGGTAATTCTTTCAGAACTCCATGTCCACTTTAGTTTCCTTGGTTTTGGGAGTAGGGGGAGAGGTACTCCTCAACTCTGAGTCCAAATGAACTACCAACTCCTCCAACTCTGGGAGTTGGACTACTCCGGAGCAGGGGTAAAAAAGGTGTTTGGCTGGCTCTGGTCAGCTCTGAGCTGGAGAGAGTCATGCCAAACACGTCCAAAGTATTGGTGAATCTACCCTAGCGTATATTGTGTATCCAAAACAAATGCAATACTGCTCCATAGATATTTTATAACCTCACATCAAACAAATTAAGTAATTTCATTTTATCAGAAAAGAAGTATGTTGTGTATCACCTTTCTATTTTCCTTTCATGGCATCATCAGTAGTGGATGATATGTCCACTACTACCAATATGTTACTAGTTTTCGTTAAAGGATGTCTTTTTTTTACATTAAGAAGAAGGCGCTGGTGACAAGCAACACCCATTACTACCACTCACATAGCTGACACAAAAAGGGTGGGCATGTACCAAAAGGTGTTGGGCCCATCAAACCCTAACCCTAACTGCCCTAGGTGGTGTATGCCGTCATAGCCTCCTCCACAGTCGCCGCCACATTGTTCATTCATCGCCTGGCTAGTGTGGAAATTAAAGTGAAGGGCTCTGCCCCCACCTACTCGGAGTCATACTCGAGTGACGTGAGGGCCTCTGTTGTGATGCAAACCATGTTACCCATTGTTGTGGAGGCCGAGTTCACTGCCGCCCTGATATTCATGGTGGCCTTGTTAACCACAGCCATTACAAGTGCTATGGCGGCTGTCATTGCCTCCCTTAGAGCCACCACCATTGTTGAGGAGGAGGAGGGGGAGGTGAAGGCGGAGGCAGAACTGGTGACTAGGCCAGCCGCGTCGTCATTGTTGTTATTATTGTGGGCTTGATGGTCTGGCTTCCGCAAGATGCAGCGGCCTTGATGCCGACTTTTGCTTCTTGGTGTGGCCACCTCCGTCGGTGGGATATAGCGCACCATGCATCGGTGGAACTGTGCTAGGATCTCGTGTAGTCGGCCAATAAAGGCCATGGTCCAGCAAGCAGCTGTCATGAGAATGGGGTGGGAGAATAGGAAGGTGACAAGGGGAGGCAAAAAAGATAACGACAGGAGTTGCAATCTATGGCAGAGAACAATATCATTTAGGCCTGAATTGGTCTCCACAGTAAATCTCTCTCTCTCTCTCTCTCTCTCTCTCTCAAAAAAAGGCACGTTGGCCCTCCTCACCTCTGGTGCAGCAACCCTCCGCCTCACCATGATGGTGCCTTCATGCTCCCCCCCTCGGTGCCCTCGACCGTCGCCCTCGTCGCGATCAAGCTCGTCCCTTTCCTTCCCTCCGATCTAGGCATGGGAGCGGCCGATCCAGGTGCAGTCCTTCCCCTCCGTCCGGTGGTGGTGCGACGTACAGGCGTGGAGATGGCAATGATCGATTCGGGCGCCAGGGCGGCGGCAGATCCAGCCGCCCGACTCTCCCCTCCCTACGGCGGTGGCAAGGTCTACAAGCACAGGAGTGGTGGTGGCCAATCCACATGTAGGTAAGGTGGCCGTGGCGGAGGATCCCAGCAGCCGAAAGGAGGTCATTGGTGGCAGGTGCACGGGCTGGTGGTGGGCGCTAGGCAGCATGCTGGACTAGGGGTTAATTATATTCATAGCACTCTTAAGCGTGAGCATCCAAGATTTGCCCTTAGTTAGTAAGACATCAAAAATAGACCACCAATTAGTAGTCATTCCTTTAATTTATAGCATTACTGGCATCTAATACTATTTTCTTTTTTCTTAATCCTAATCTAGTGTGAGAAAATACGAGAATACTCTTTCCTTTTAATCATTGCCTGATACAATCGTGGACTCGATAGTATTCGACTCCATACGCGCGTCCGGCGGCGATCGAGCAGTGCAGGGTGGCCTCGCGCCCTACGGTGTCGGCAATTGAGCAGGGTTGGTTGACAGCATCGGCGATCACCTAGCTTCACGCACTGCGAACGAGCAGTGCAGGGTGGCCTCCCGGCTCCCGCCCTACGACGTCGGCAATCGAGTAGGGTTGGTTCACAGCATCGACGATCGCCAAGCTTCACGCACAGCGAACAAGTAGTGCAGGGTGGCCTCCTGCCCTAGTCCCTATGGCGTCGGCAATCGAACAGGGTTGGTTGATAGCATCGGCGATCGCCCAGCTTCGCGCACTTGCGACCTGCCGATCCGGGAGCCGTCCAGGGCGGGCTTCGATCCAGGGACAGCGGAGCTTCGACTAAGGCCATGGAGCATCGACCATGGAGTGCTGGAAGGTTTGTGCGTGGACTCTCTCAATACAACAATGACAGTTGGTTATAACTAGGTGCAGATAGTTTAATGAGGATGTAAGATTTGCTTCTAATAATATGTTCAATTTTGTATTTCTGCAGCATCGTTGAGCTCATTACTCCGCTCGTTACTGGGTAATTTGGCAAAGGTATTATGAATAAAATTAATCCCAACAACGTTTTTATTTTTGACAAACGTAGATAGGCAGGCAACATTGGTGCCGGTAATGCTTCCAGCGGCAACGTACTACTGTACAAGCTCCAGGGATCAAACGTGTATAGAGGAAAGAGTATTCTCGTATTTTCTCACACCATATTAGGATTAAGAAAAAAGAAAATAGTATTAGATGACAGTAAGAGCATCTTTAAAAGCTCTCTAAAAACTCTCCTAAATCAAATTATAAGGGTTTAGTCTAAAAAATCATCTCCAACAGCTCTCCTAAATAACTCACAGATTTATTCTTTCCCTAAATTCTCCTCATTTGTAGCTAGAATTGAGGGAGAAATTGGGACTCTAATACTTGTATTTAGAAGGAAATTAATATTGTTGTGGTCCCAAATGCAAACGTAGCCCAATCAAAAGTTTCCCTGATCTATTTTTAGGGAGAACTGTTAAAAAAGACAATAAAACCTCTTCCTAATAAATTTTGGGCTACTCTCAAAAATACTCTTTTGAGATCAATTTTTTGGGAAGTTTTTGCAGATGCTCTAATGCTATGAATTAAAGTGCTGACTACTAATTAGTGACCTATTTTGAATATCTTCCTAACTAAGGGTAAATTTTGGATGATCACGTTTAAAGCTGCTATGAATATAATTAACCTGCTGGACTAGCAGCAGGCTGGGCGTGGACCAGGCCATGCACCATGTGTAATATTTTATTTTCCTATTTTACCAACAACATCGGGCTCTTTGACCAATATTGGTATTGCCTTACTGCAATATCGGTTGAGCAAAATCGGCTAAGTGTCTGATACTGTAGTTTGTTTGTGACCAATACTGAAGGCATCCATTGTTGTTGTGAAAGACCTACCCGTCACTAATTTGCTTCACTTAGTTACCAGTTACTAAGACCCACAAGTCATTTGTTGCTAGAAGTAGTTTTTATAGTAGTGTTGATATATAGGCAAGATTGAATATCTTGTTATTTTAAGTGGGATTTTGAGCATCAACTCAGTTACAGATCGTTATCGTGGCTGCATGCCGAACCTCCATGCTCACTGGTTAAAGAAAGTTTCACTATCAAGAAAAAATATTTGTAGCCCTATAAAAAGTAAAAGTATTTCTTTTTGCCTAGTGTTGACGCAAAAATCATACGCATGATCTCGGAGATCTGCTTAGCTTCAGTGCAGGCTTAACATGAAAACCGGGACATGCCAGTCGATTTTTCTGCAAATCGACAAAGAAAACAAACGGTCAAACTCCACGGGCCACCGGCCGCTGATCACTATTAGTGAAAACCAGGCGGTGGCTATAAATAACAAATAATATTAAAAGAATCTAATTGACTGATTTGTGTTGACTTATTGGCAATTCAATAAGTGAATATACAACAATGCATGAATAGTGCCAATAGGAATTGAATTGAAAGAACAAAGTCGATAAATTTATGTAAATACGCTAAAACTCGCTCTGTCGATGAAGTGAAGTCGATGGAAGTACAACAATCATGCATAGAACTCTACCCGTCGATAGATGCTAAGTCGATAGATCTGATAACTGATATTACAAATATGCCTTAAATTCACAGATCTAGTCTTATTAAACAAAGAGAAATTTGTCTGAGAGACACTAAGAAATGACGGTTTCGTCCATAACATACTGACAATCGCATTTTTGTCTGAGACACACTACGATTTTAGATTCTCTCGTCTATGACACACTATTATCGTTTAACAATTATTTTCAATTTTTTATCTCAATACACAAAATATATTGATATTTGAATTTTTGCACAAACATATATTTTTGTATTCTCTATCACAAAAAATATAAACATATTTTTTATTATTGTTGGCATGGCTTGCTAAACAAATTAAATATTAAAATAATGAGAAATATCATGTGAACAATCAGAAAAAATCTAGCACTATTTTCTAATGATAGAGAATACAACAATGTATGTTCGTGCAAAAATTCAAGTTTTAATATGTTTTGTGCATTGAGATAAAAAAGTTAAAAATAATTGTTAAACGGTAATAGTGTGCCACAGACGAGAGAAACCAAAATCGTAGTATGTCTCAGATAAAAACACGATTGTGAGTGTGTTGTGGATAAAACCGCCGTTTCTCAGTGTCTCTCAGACAAAATTCTCTTAAACAAAAGGGGGCAATCGACTTCTAATATACAATATTAAATAGGCCAAAGACTGAGAAGTCGATCAAACCGTGATAACCTATTGGCTAAATATCCTGACAGAACTTTATCGACTCTGTGTTGATAGTTTCTAGATGCCTATTTTATGTACCAAAAATAAATTTTTGCGTCTTAATTTGATGGTTTGGACTAATAATTAACCCCATATTTGCATATATTTGTAGTTGTTCTGTTTTGAATATAATCACAGGAAACAGGTGTAAAATAGGGCAATTATGGATAAAGAACTAAAGAGTAATGAAGATGGGCCAGATAGGGTGCCGTGTCGATCAGCGTGGACCTGTGCCGATTGGCGCAGAAGGGAAAGATGACGAAAACACGACCTAGATGAAGGCCCACCCCAATATGAGTTAGAGTCGGTGGAAGTTGACCTAATCCCATCGGGTATAAAAGGAAGATAATTATCAAGAACCAGGAGAAAAAAGGACAGATAGCAGATTGACGATAATCGCGAGAATCAGTTATTAGAACTAGGGTTCCAAGATATTGGCGGCGAAGGTTGGTCAACACTGACAAGAACCACCAGAAGGGAGGTCGCGCCGATCGGCTCGTGCGCGTTCTAGCGCTATTTCTCATCTCTCTGCTATGTCTAGCGGAAGGATGAGTGAGTAGTCTCATATTCTCTTCTCTGATATGAGGATCGGGTCATGTAACTCTCATACTTATTGATACTCTCTCGATGAATTTAATTTATATGATGAACTCAATTGCATATCTATTTATCCTTCTCATTAGTGTATCGGTCAATACACTTTTGCCCATTACATAGTGCAAGAAACCAGTGGGGAGCTAATAGCCTCTATAGTGACAACCGGGATGAATAAAACCACCATATATTGTAGAATATTAGAGTCATCACTCGAGTTGAAAAGAATAAGGTTGCATGCTAGTGAACCAATCCTAAGGAGAGAATCCTTCATTATCCTGTTACCTCTTCAATAACATTCACCTTCCACTCTCTCACTGTCATCATTCACACCAACCAACCCATTGTAATTTATTAGTAACCATTTGATAGTAATTGTTCTGCTCGTTCCTTGTGGATTCGATAACCTTGAAATACTCTGAGAGAAGAAGAGCTACAACTGTACACCGTCCTCTTGTGGTATATAACTGGGTGCGTAACTATGACCAACACTTGGCTAATAAACAAATCAAACCAAACTCTATCAACCTAGCAAGAGATCAAAGTTGATGCAGCCTTGCTGATTCGAACAGATTGAACTTAATCGAGACAGTGTTCAAACACGGCAAATATAGCTAGGTTTAATCTAATTATTGATAGAATTGATCAAGTGACTCGAATAATAGATCTAATACCCGACCTATAGAACCCACAGAAATCATAGAAGATCAGACCTAACCAAAACAGTAATGCAATCTAAGTCGATAATACAAACCAAATAAAGATCCAATTACCGGATAACTAGCTATCTCAAAGATAACAAATAGAATATCAACTTAATGAGAAAGTACTAGCTGAAGTCGATAAAATTACCGAGGCGACTAATCCAAGTCTCTCGCCAAGATCGGAGCCGATGCAGCCCACATGAGACGAGGGTGTCGTCGAGAAAAAGTTTTGTGATGCGCCGAATTGTATTGAACAAAAGTATTGCTTTTTTTTGTACATGTCCTATTACATATTTATAGCCCCATGCAAGGGGTTCTGATCTAATTTGGTTAGGACTCTCAAATAAACCGACCTGATTTATTTCCAAACTAAATCTAAACTAAAATAGGCGAAGACAACACAACCCTAACGAGCCCACTTTATTCTCTTCGGGCGTTGAACTCCATTGACTTTGGCCGATTCTGACTCCACACAGCTGACCACTAGGACCGGTCAAATTTTGGTGCCAATACATGCCCCCCCCCCCCAATCCGGGGTACAAAATTCTTCGTGCGTCGGATTCGATCTCCTCATTTACTGCATGCCTTTACCACTCTGCTGCTTCATGATTCAATAAATGCAGCCAATCAGAAGTTATCCTTTCGTCAAATCACGCCTTCAATCTACCACCCAACCACCCGTGGCCTTTAAATATGATATGTCATTCCTGCGTCGTCTTGACTGCTGGTTTTACTTTTTTGACCGTCCTCGTGCTTATCCCTTCCCCTCGGTTTCCTGTGTAAGCCTTATCGCTTCACATTGTTTTAATGAAGAGGCATTTGGATTCCCCAAAGGCCAAATCTAGACCCTATAAATAGCTCCTTCCGCCAGCCCCTTTTCTTCGTCTTGCTTACCACCTTCAACCACGGGATGCTTGTTGAGAGCTTTGACAGATAAGGACCATCTATCTCCAAATCTGCTGAATATCTTATAGTGAGTACTCTTCGCCTCCCTTGCCCCGAGAGTCCTCCTTTCAATCCAAAGTTTGTAGCTCCTCCTGCCCAGAAGCCAACCCGTTGGCTCTTCTACTCCCAGGTAGTGGCACGGGTGTCGAGAATGGCATCGGCGGCGCGACCCTCTCTCCCTCTTGTCTGGCGGGTAATGTCTGATGACACTGCCATCCTCGAAGGAGAACTGGAGCAAGCTGCCAATGCATTTTTCTTCTCATATGTACCTTCCTCCATGCGCTTGGGATATTGGTAATTACATCTTCATCCCTTAGCTATCATAGAAGAATAGGTTTCCGCCGAAACTGGGTCTTGAGCTTGTTTTTCATTTTTAACATCAACCATCTGTAATCAATGGAAGCTTCCTTTGTTTTATAAGTGTACTAAATTTTTTCTTGCATGCTGTGTTTTCTCCTTTATATTTTCTGCTAAGGGCGATATTTATAATATCGTCCGTCTGAAGTCGATGTATGCACATCGGCTGCAATATACTCCTCCTCCTCTTCTTCAATCTTTTTATTTTTACTGCTAAGGACGATATTTCCATATCAGCCGTAATCAAGCGCTCGAGATCATGAGCCAACCCAAATGCTTGGATGATATCTCTTTAAATATTTACCATTAATTTCTCTCCCAAACTCTTCTCCGTCTAATCCTTGTAAGAAATATGCATTACCAGGCGCACATCGGCTCACTTAAACGGACCTTCCCAAGTTGGAGACCATTTCCCAAATTGACTTTCTCTAGACCCGATGGGCATAATTAACTTCAAGACAAGGTCACCTTCTACAAAACTCTTGGGCACCACCTTTTTGTTGTAAACTCTAGCCACACGAGCCTTATTCTCTTGAATTTTCTCCAGGGCCCTTATCCGATGCTACACAACATCTTCTAACTCATCAAACATAACCTGTCTATAATCCTCAGCTGATAATTGATCTTGCAACTCTATTCTTCTGGACCCCAAATTGGTTTCCCATGGCAAAACTGCTTCATGATCATAAACTAACTGATATGATGATACCTTTATAGACCATGACACGCCATTATGTAGGCCCATAGTGACTCAGCCAATGTCGTATGCCACTTTTTAGGTTGCTCGTCAATCTTTCTCTTGATAAGCTTAATCAAACTCTTGTTAGATGCTTCTACCTGACCATTGGCTTGAGCATAATAAGGCGATGAATTCAACAACTTGATCGCCATACTATCGGCAAAGCTTTGAAACTCTTATAAACTAAACACAGAACCCTGGTCAGTAGTAATAGTCTGCGGCACACCAAACCTATAAATAATATGCTCCTTTAGAAAGTTGATCACATCATTAGTTGTCACATTCTTCATCGGGCCTGCTTCAACCCATTTTGTGAAATAATCCATCATCGCCAAAAAATACTTGTGACCTTTGCTTGATGCTGGATAAATTTGGCCAATCATATCCATACCCCATCCTTGAAATGGCCAAGGTTGAACAATCGGATTCATAGCTGAAGTCGGTGCCCTCTGAATTGCTCCAAATTTCTGGCAATCTTGACACCCCTTGTAATACTTGAAACAATCTTCTAGCATACTTGGCCAATAATACCCAGTTCTTTTCAACAACCATCTCATCTTATGGGCCAGTTGATGGGTACCACAAATCCCTTCATGGACTTCGCACATAACTACCTTGGCTTCTTCTTGATTCAAACACTTTAATAACACACCATCAATCGTCCGATAATAAAGCTTTTCCTCTAATAAAACATACCTCAATGCCATGTATCTGGTCTTGCGAGGAGTGCACTACGCTGGATCTTTGAGATATTGTATTATCTTGGTTCTCCAATCTTCTTCATTGTCATTGATTTCATCGACATCAGCTTGCCTAGCTTCATCGACATCAACCTTATCGACATCGGCAATTTCAACAATTGTACCATCAGTATTTAGTTGATATCCCGATGCCTTTTGTGCTGAATCATTTACCTCCATATATTGCTCTCTTGGGACATGCTTGAAACTCGTCGCCTTGAAGCTACATCCTGACACTCGGCATAAAACAACCTCAGAATATTTTCCCTGCATTCAAAATCTCCTGATAGCTGCCCAAGTACCAGCAATGAATCACCAATGATCTCGATGAAATCAGCCCCAGCTTCTCACAAAATTTGCAAACCCTTGAGAAGAGCCCTATACTCCACTTGATTGTTAGTTGATGCCTCCACAACAAACACAAACTCAAATCTTGCCCCCTGAGGCGATATAATGACTAGCCCAATACCACATCCACTTTTGCATACAGAACCATCAAAAAACAGCAACCATGGTATCGGCTCAACCATCGAAATATTTGATCCACAATGTTCAACAACCAAATCAGCCAGAATATGACCCTTGACCGCCTTGGCAGACGTATAAGTCAGATCATACTCGGCTAGGCAAGCATTCACTTACCAATCCTCCCTTTCAAAATAGGAGGAAATAGCATATATTTGATGACCGCAGCTTTGGAAACCACCACACATTCAGTCGATAAAAGATTATGCCTCAACTTCACACATGAGAAATATAAACATAAGCACAACTTTTCAATCTCAGTGTACCTAGTTTCAGCATCAATCAATCTTTGGCTTAAATAGAAAATGACTCTCTCCTTGCCATCTTGTTCTTGAATCAAAGCCGATCTGATGGACTTCCTATCTGTAGCAAGGTATAGCTTAAAGGGCAACCCTTCTCTTTGTGCCACCAATACAGGAGGCGTTTGATCATATACCTTTTAATATCATCCAAAGCTTTTTGATGTTCAGGCTGCCATATGAACTTCTGATCAGCCTTCAGCTTCAATAATAGAGTAAACGCATCTATCCTACCTGACAAATTGGATATGAACCTCCTAATAAAATTAACTTTGTCAATCAAAGATTGCAGCTCTGTCTTGTTGGTAGGAGGCTCAATATCATTAATAGCTTTAATACTCTTAGGGCCAATTTTTGATCCCTTGTTCATGCACGATAAAACCCAAAAACTGACCGACCGATACACCAAAAGCACACTTTTTAGGATTCATTTTTAAACCATACCTTCTAGTCCTTTTGAGTACTTCCCGCAAATCGGCCACATGATCCTCTGTCCTCTTAAACTTGACCACAACATCATCAATATAAATTTCCACTAACTTGTCGATCAGGTCATAGAAAATATAATTCATGGCCCTTTGATATGTGGCTCCAGCATTCTTCAATCAAAATATCATAACAACGCATTCATATAATCCAATAGCCCCTAAACACCTGAAAGCAGTCTTTGGTATATCTTCTTCTATCATAAAAATCTGATTATAACCAACATTACCATCCATGAAACTAACAATCTTATGTACAGTTGCTGCATCAACCAGAAGATCTGCAATTGGCATTGGGTAATCATCATTTGGCACAAATTTATTTAACGGTCTGAAATCGATACACGCCCTCAACTATTCACTCTTCTTGTACATGGGTACGATATTCGAAACCCACTCTAAATATCGGCAAGGCCTGATAAACTTAGCATCATATAATCTAGTGATCTCAACCTTGATATCATTAGAAATCTTCAGATCTGTCCTCCTTGGCGGTTGCTTGAACGGTCGATATCCAGGTTTAGTGGGAAGGCAATGCTCAACAATTGATCGGCTGAGTTCAGGCATCTTAGAATAATCCCAAGCAAAACAATTCTGGTACTCTTTCAACAACTTTATTAAATCAGCCTTAATATTTTCATCTACTTTCTTACTAATAAATGTCGGCCTGGACTTATCACCATCTCCTATATCGACTTCCTGTAACTCATCGGCCGACATAATTCCTCTTCATTGTTTGCCATCTTCTACAAATTTCATTAGGGTGTCTGTCAGAGAAACAATTTTGAATTTGACTGGTCCACTACCTCGAGACCCTGAGGAGTAATCTTGATGTAATCCTCATCCCAAATCTTGCGAGTCAAAGACTCCATATCATCCGTATGCCATGGTACCAAATCGGCCGATGAGACATTGATGATTTCTGTGACACCAAAGGTGTCAGGAAAAAGCTAACATAGCTATCATAGGCATGTCCTTTTACCAAATAGGAACCCAGCCAAAAAGTTTGAAGTCATTTGAACTCCGTGCGAATGAAACTTTATAAATTTGAATCATATTTGAACTGCAAGTCAAACATTTTCAACACAACCTAGTGCCATGAAAAATATATGTTGTAGGTATTGCTGATAAATAATTTTGAGCCAAATCCCATATTTTTATTCTAATATTAAGTTCCCCAAATAAATGCCAACTTATTCCAAAACATGCAAAATTAGGAGAAAACATAATTCAAATTCTATTTTATGTAAGTGAGCAAACTCATTTTCTATATTGAGTGGAAATGGTGTAGGCTATGTTGAGTCTCAATATAGCCAGTCCCAAGCCTGGGTAAAGGAGGAGGGTTGTGTTAGGTTTGGCAAACCAACGTCAAAAACCTAGCCACTCAAATGGATATGAAACCCATAAGAAATTCGTTGGGGCGTAACCCTCTTAGCGACGCGCTACATCGGAACCCGGGTGTGGTGTCAAATGGGCAAGGGCCGGGTCGTCACAACCTTAGTGGCGCGTCGTATCATGACCTGGGTACGATGAATAGTGAGCAAGGGTCGGGTCGTCGCAACCTTAGTGGCGCGCTACATCTACGCCCGGGTGTGGTGAAAAATGAGCAAGGGTCTTCGCACTTTCCTCGACGGGTGCGAAGGGTAAGAAAGTTAGCCGAGCCAACTAGGATTCGTCTAGGGAGTTGGAACGTAGGGTCCCTAACAGGCAAGTTACGAGAGCTAGTCGATGTGGCAACTAGGAGGCGTGTAAATATCCTATGCGTTCAAGAGACTAAATGGAAGGGCCAGAAGGCGAAGGAGGTGGAGAATACGGGCTACAAGCTTTGGTACACGGGTACAACATCGGGTAGAAATGGTGTAGGCATCTTGATCGACAGGAGCCTTAAGGATGGAGTCGTAGATGTTAGGAGGCACGGGGACCGGATTATCCTTGTTCGGCTGATAGTTGGAGATTCGGCTTTAAATGTGATCAGTGCATATGCCCCTCAGGTAGGTCTTAATGAGAGCATCAAGAATCAGTTTTGGGAAGATTTAGATAGCATGGTTAGTGGCATACCTATCAGTGAGAAGCTTTTCATAGGAGGAGACCTTAACGGCCATGTGGGGACGTCTAATGTAGGGTTCGAGCGGGTCCATGGGGGGTTCGGGTATGGTAGTAGGAATCAGGAGGGGGTGGATATACTTAATTGGGCGCTAGCTTATGACTTGTTGGTAGCGAATACCATATTTAGGAAGAGGGAATCCCATCTAGTGACCTTTAGAAGTGCACAACACTCGAGCCAAATCGACTTTATCCTTGTCAGGAGGGAGGACAGGCGTGCTTGCTTGGACTGTAGGGTGATACCTGGGGAGTGTGTCGTCACTCAACATAAGCTTGTGGTGGCGGATTTTCGTTTTCGGGTACGGGTATACAGGGACAAACGTACCAAAACCGCGAGAACGAAGTGGTGGAAGTTTAGAGGGGAGCTGGCGCAAACTTTTAAGGAGAGGATGCTAGGAGAGGGACCCTGGGAGGAAGGAGAAGGACCAGATGACATGTGGCTAAAAATGGCAACATGTGTTCGGAAGGTAGCTTCAGAAGTGTTTGGCGTGAGTAGAGGAGGCAAACAAGAAGCAAAAGACACCTGGTGGTGGAATGATAAGGTGCAAAGGGCTATCAAGGAGAAGAAGGAGTATTTCAAACGCCTACATCTTGACAAGAGTGCAACCAACATAGAAGGCTATAAAATAGCCAAGAGGGCTGCAAAACGAGCAGTGAGTGTAGCAAAGGGTCAGGCATATGATAACCTTTATCAGCGACTAGGCACGAAGGAAGGAGAGAAGGACATCTATCGGATGGCTAGGATCCGTGAGCGGAAGACGAGGGACATCAACCAAATCAAATGTATCAAGGATGGGGTAGACCGACTCCTGGTGAGAGATGAGGAGATCAAGGACAGATGGCGAGAGTACTTTGATAAGTTGTTTAACGGAGAGGAGGAAGGTCCTATACTTGAGTTGGATGACTCATTTGATGATAACAACAGACGCTTTGTGAGAAGAATTCAGGAGACAGAGATAGAGGAAGCTTTGAAGAGGATGAAGAGTGGTAAAGCGATGGGCCCTGATGGTATCCCCATCGAAGTATGGAGATGCTTAGGTGCCAGAGCCATAGTATGGTTAACTAAGCTTTTTAACCTCATCTTTCGGTCAAACAAGATGCCGGAAGAATGGAGGAGGAGTATAGTAGTACCGATCTTCAAGAACAAGGGAGATGTTCAAAGTTGTACTAACTATCGCGGGACTAAGTTGATGAGCCATACGATGAAGCTCTGGGAGAGAATCATCGAGCATCGCCTAAGAAGAGTGACAAGTGTGACGCAAAACCAGTTTGGGTTCATGCCTGGAAGATCAACCATGGAGGCGATTTTCTTAATGCGACAATTGATGGAGAGATATCGGGAGCAAAAGAAGGACTTACACATGGTCTTTATTGACCTCGAGAAGGCATATGACAAAGTGCCAAGAAGTGTCATGTGGTGGGCCTTGGAGAAGCACAAAGTCCCAACTAAGTATATTACCCTCATCAAGGATATGTACAGGGACGCGAGGACGTGTGTTCGGACATGTGATGGCGATACCAATGACTTTCCGATTAAAATAGGACTACACCAAGGATCAGCATTGAGCCCTTATTTATTTGCTTTAGTGATGGACGAGGTCACACGAGAAATACAGAGTGATGTCCCTTGGTGTATGCTCTTTGCTGATGATGTGGTGTTAGTTGACGAGAGTAGGGATGGGGTTAATAGGAAGTTGGAGCTGTGGAGGCACACATTAGAGTGCAAGGGTTTCAGACTTAGTAGGGCCAAGACCGAGTATATGATGTGCGAGTTTAGCGTGACTAGACATGAGGATGGAGACGTTAGCCTTAATGGACAATTGGTGGCCAAGAAGGATACATTTCGTTATTTAGGATCGATGTTGCAAAAGGACGGTGATATCGATGAAGATGTTAGGCATAGAATTTCAGCCGGCTGGTTGAAATGGCGTCAAGCATCCGGCGTCTTATGCGACAAGAGGGTGCCACAAAAGCTAAAAGGTAAATTCTATAGGACGGCAATTCGTCCGGCGATGTTATACGGTGCTGAGTGCTGGCCTACGAAAAGACGACATGTTCAACAACTAAGTGTAGCAGAGATGCGTATGTTGCGTTGGTTTTGCGGGCATACAAGAAGAGACCGAATACGGAATGAAGATATCCGGGACAGGATAGGAGTGGCACCTATCGAGGAGAAATTGGTTCAACATCGGTTGAGATGGTTCGGACATGTCCAACGGAGACCTCCGGAGGCGCCGGTATGTAGTGGGGTTCTAAAGAGAGATGCTAATGTTAAGAGAGGTAGAGGCCGACCTAACTTGACTTGGGACGAGTCGGTTAAGAGAGACCTGAAGGCGTGGGATATCCCTAAGGAGCTAGCTATGGATAGGAGTGCTTGGAGACTAGCAATAGACGTGCCGGAACCGTGATTCTCTTCTTTTTTGGGTTCCCATGGGTTTCATCTCTAGCCTACCCCAACTTGCTTGGGATAAAAAGGCTTTGTTGTTGTTGTTGTTGTTGTTGTTGAGTGGAAATCATGATTAACACACCGGTATTTTTGTCTTGCTCATTGGAATCCTAAAAATAAAGATATGAAAATAATCAGAAAAATCAATTTGGAAAATTTACAACAAAATAGTTAAACTCACCTGGGACCCACTTGTCTGGCTCACGGTCGGCCTCCATCTTCCCCAATTGGCTGCCGCGGGCGGCACACCACTGCGTGGCCGGCGTCAACTCGTCCCCGCCCCTAGCTGGTTCGAATCCAGCCTCCCAAAACCAGCGCTCGCCCACGGTTTCGCCATACTAGACCACTCCCTCACTCTCCCGTGCTCCCTCTCTGCTCTCTGCTCCCTCTCTTTCTCTCACCAAGCAGAGCCGCCTTGGCAGCACGAGCTAAAGCTCGCGTTGCCCGGCCGCGCTAAAGTCTCCCAATCCTGGCCGAGCTGCGCCGCAACGCTGCCCACGCCTCCTCCCTCTCCCTGCAAACCCGCTCCTCCCAATCCCCGTCAATCGTCGCGAATCGGGTCGTCTTTGCCGAGCCACCCCACCGCCATTTTCTCGATTCCCGCGGCCATGGTCCGTCCCTGTTTGATTCCACTCGCTGGCGACCTCCCTTCTCCCTCCCGCATCCATCTGACTCGCCTCGGCTCGGGTGCTCGCAACGCTCGCCGTGAACGCCTGCTCCGCCACCGTTGCCGTTCGGCTCCGACTCGGTCTGCTTACCCACGTCGTGCCGCAACTACAGTCCACGTCCTCGCCCTTTCTCGTGAGCTGCTCGTGCGCCTCGGTCTCCTGCTACTACGGCGGGCCACGCCTTCTCTGGCCCTCCTCCGGCTGCCGTGGTCATGCCGCACTGCTGCGCCGGGCGCCTGCGCCATGGCCAGGGCTAGGCTTGGGCCTGCGTAGCGCTTGGGCTACATGAGGCCGAGTTCGGCGTGGGCCTCGACACCCGGCTGGGCCTTGCCCCCTCCTGGGCTAGTTCGGTCGCCTGGGCCGCGCGAGGCTGGGTGGCTTTCGGCCCTCGCTATGCCAGGGCTAGATTCGGCCCAGGACTTCTTTCCCGCCGCGCCTGGTCTAGCGGGCCGGAGTTCTTTCGGCCCACACAAAAAGAATTGGTGAATTCTCTTGTTCTTTTAAAAATAAATCCAAAAAATAAGCAATACTTTTTAAATCAATTTCTAAATAATTGCTCGGTATAAAAATACGAAACAAAATTATTTGGATTCAAGATAATGATATCTATCTAATGGAGTTGTTGGCATGGCATGAAGAGTTATGGATATTTGTAGTGATTTATTTCTTTGACTTGTATGTTTGCTCCATATATGACGAAATATGACTTTATAAATGCAAATGTCATGCATGAATGTTCCTGGTGTTGCATGGAACACAAATAGAAATTTAAAATATCCATTTTATGTTTTGATAATTAAAGTTATGCATTTATCACTGTTTAGGACTATTTAATTGGCAGGGAAATTAATATACACACTATGATTGTGATTCTTGTTCTTAAAATCATGTGATGCATAGTTTGATGTTTCTGGGTTGCCAAATAAAATTCTAGTACTTTTCATGTTCTTGCAATGATTAATTCGCTCTAAACAGACCTATAATTGTTATTGTTATAGTCTTTAATTCATGAATGATCCTCTTGTGGAATCAGTGCTAAAAGTTCATATCTGGTGCATATAATTAACATGCAAGGTCTCATATTTTAATTTGCATTGTTTTGGGTCTATAATAATTGTTTAACTCTATCCTAATTTAATTACTTAAATTAATTGGCTCCATGCATGTCAATGAAACTTGGCCAATAAATCCCTCTGAGTATGACATATGTATAGTAAATTGCTTGTAGCATATTGTTTCTAGAACCATAATAAAATATTTTCTTAGGTTTAATTACACTTAACTATATAATCATTCACTTAGCCCTATTTTCACGTGAATAAATTTTATTTCTAACGACACCCCTACGCAATGGAAAAATTAATTAGCTACACTTATCCGCTGGCGATGTTTCATATACACATGCATTGCTCGAATCAACACATGGGTATTTTATTTGAATACACAACGGTTAGTACAATAAAGTTAATAAAGCAAATATGCAAATAAGTTATCACTAATATACAACTTAAACATTCTCTTGTATACATCATAACAGAACAAGAAACATTTGTGAAGAAAGTTTTGTGAATCATCTTTAATGCACGTCATCATCATTTGCATCATGTAGATAATGAGGTGAACCACGTGGAGACGGAAACAGAGCAGGAGCCAGAAGGGCAAGGAGGTGATCTCGCTAACCAGGAACCCACTCAAGGCAAGCCCTGGTGCATTCCACCAATTTTACCATTTCTATTTTATCACTAGATAGTGTGTGTAGGCTTGCCTGTGCATTAAGTTTATAGGAGTTGTTTGAAAACCTAGAATTGCAGTAGGTTCCCTTTACCTGATAATAGTCTCAGGACAGTAGTTGCTCTGTTTAATTTAGGACAACTATTCATCGAGTGGTATGGAGACCACTCATAGATCAGGAAATATTATTATCACTGGGAATTGTATCGACTGAAGGAAAGTTTGGAAAGGAGATAACAATTGAAGACTAGACGGGCAACTAGGTGGAAAGGAAAGGACATCTTGTCTTTAAGGAGGTAGCCCCGTCCGAGTCACCTAAGACTACGCCTTGTGCCCAGTCCTATAAGATCAAGTTTGAACGTACTATTTGCATGTTGGAGTTATGGGCCCAGTAAACTGATGTAGCTACGGTTGTTGCTTGGCTGGATGATACTCTATCCTCTTTGAATTGGGTGGAACTGGGGACCGAGGAGAGGGAGCAATCCACTCACGGATGGCGGTCGGGACGCATTGCATTGAGGGACCCTTCCCGGGGGAGATAGGACCCGGATCGGCCTTGGGGTACCTTATGCAAAACATTGCTCCATGCGGCTTCTAGGAAGCGCGTATGGATCGTGCAAACAGGTTTCTCCTGTAGGATGTAAATCAATTCGAGTCGTTGCCCCTTCACAGTAACGAGTACCACTTGATCGCTGCTCCGGAACAGTGTCGGAAGTCATTAATTTGTTGAAAGGGTTTAATATTACTGTTTGGAATTATTATTAATTGCATTGCAACCATGATTGTGGTAGTTATAACACAAACTAAATTTATCATTTCTCATGACAACTTAATTTGATGCTAAAACTTGAAAAGTAAGGATCCACTCTTAGGCTGACTTTTTGGCAACATAAACTCTACCCTTAGCCTATGCATGTCTCGGAGTCGATTATAGTTGGCCATTTTGACGGGTCAGTCTTGTTGAGTAAAGTAGTTACTTAGGGCAACGTTCTATGTGGTTTTTAGATGACCGGGTGGGGGGGGGGGGGAGACTGCCACTGCGGTGGGAGGTTCCACTAGGAAGGCCAGTGATCTGACTGCTGGAACATTGAGTGAGAGCCCTGCACCAATGATGATGAGGAGTAGGCTTGTGTGCACTGGCACGGTGTCAAGGGCATGATACCGATCAAGGCCGGCTACTACTACTATGTATCATCGTGAGAGGGCGATTGTATCTTACTTATTCTATCAGACTTTTAATCACTGATTGCTTTCGCACTTTTAAAACTCTGGTTTGTACCTTAAATTTGGATTTATGTAAAACTCTGTTCTCTATCTATGTTCTTGTTGCAACTATATTATCCTGTCATGTGTTGTCACAGCGCGTGTCGCCACCCGAGAAAGATTCTGGAACAGAGCCGTCTCCATGGTAAGACGGTTCTGTTACAGTTTCATCGGCAGGGATTACCTCAACTCGATCGCCAATCCACTGGATAAGTGACTAGTGCATAGTCAATGGAACACAACAATTTGCATGTATCCAGTCACGTCCCAGTCGAAGGCTGTAGATACCCTTTCCATCAATGACAGAAATTGCGACCGACAAAGTTTTTCTACGGATAGTAAGTTCAACATTCAAAACTCCTTTGGCTGTTGTTGTACAACCACCATAATCTCGCAAAATCATATTAGTATCAATCAAGTCTTCATCAGTCTTACCCAATTTCCCCACAGTAGTAATCGACATGATGTTAACAGCAGCCCCTCCATAGACCATCATCTTTCCCATCGACATCCCATTAACAAAGCCTTTCAAGTACAAAGCCCTCAAGTGCCAATGCTTAGACTCATCTGGTTTATCAAATATTGCCTGTTATAAATCAAATACCAACTGTGGTGCTTCACTCTTATCAGTAAATAATTCCTCTTCTTCTTAAGCCATGAACTCTTGTGGTAGCATCATTACCATACTCACTGTAGCATTTGGTACCTGTACTTGTGATTTCACTTTGGGTCTCCAAACCTTCCTCGGCGGCTCATCACTTCCTTCATCATAATGGTAATGGCCAGCTCTCATCTGTTTGCACCACATTCTTTGAACCCTGTGTTTTTTACTTCTAGAAAATATTCCAGATGGACACCACTGATTGCTCTGTTCCTGGTCTTTTTGGATCTCTTTATTGACTTCCTCATCGAAGTGAACTTCTTCTTCTGTCCTTTTGGAGCCAAGTCGATCAAAAGATGACACCCTTCCATTCTCATCGACTTTACCCACCATCAACTTTCCAGAGTCACCCAGCTGATGTCGATAGCTATTCACAGTTCCTCTATACATTTGCTCCGCTCATCTACTGCATCCAGGACAGTTATTGATCGATGGAAGCTTCATATTGTAGTCCCAACAATACTGAAAGAACGGGCATTTTCAATGTGGATCAAACTGTGATTCCTTCATCTCCCTGTCCCTTTTCTTCTGATACAGATTTATAAACTTTTCTACATTGTCAATACCAGCCATATTGACATTCACGTGGAACGGATGCCCAAATCATCATGGTTCCCTTTGTAAACTTGATCTTTCCCTGCTCAATCGCCGACTGAATCTCTCTTCTGAATACCTTGCATTCATTGGTGTAATAAGACGGCGAGTGTTGCCACTTGCAGTATTCTCTTTTCTTCAATTCTTCAGCAGGTGGGATCGTGTGATTAGGTGGCAACTGGATGTGCTTCTCCCGCAACAACATATCAAATATCTTATCTGCCTTGGTGATATCGAAGTCATACTTTTCTTCTGGCTCATTCTGCTTCGCCCATGTGCATGATAACACATTCTTGTTTCTGGTCCAGTCAGCCATATTGACTTCTCTAGCATCTTCATCATACTCAGACTCATAATCATTGTAGTTAACTTGAATCGGCCTTGACCGTGCCTCCCCTCCCCTCCTCCCCCCCCCCCCCCCCGAGTCAGATTCTCCTGGATTTATACCTTTTGTACCAATTGGGACAAGCTCTCAAACTCGACCGAAGGAAATTTCTCCCTCAAAGGTGCAACTAGGCCATTAAATGCTATTTCGACCATCTGATTATCGGTCAATTACAAGCTGAAACATTTGTTGCGCACATCTCTGAACCTCTGCACATAATCATGCACAGACTCCCCAACCTTCTGCTTCATAGAAATCAGATCAGACAACATCATCTCTCTCATTTCAGTAAAGATGTATTTATGAAATTCTGTTCGAGATTGGGCCAACTAATAATGGAATTAGGGGGCAACGATGCAAACCAGGAAAAAGCTAACCCAGACAAGGATAAAGGAAACAACCTAATCTTGAATGCTTTAGTGGTTCCTACCTCTCAACATTGCACCGGAAATCGGTTGATATACTCAACAGTGGTAGTATTATCTTGTCCAGTGAACTTAGTGAATTCTGGTGGCCTGTATCAACTCGACATAGGAATCAAGTCGTAGCTAGGAGTATACGAGGGTCGATACATATAAGTTTGCTATTTTGGTCTCAAATTGAGTTGTTCCCTCATTACCTCAACAATCTTTAGTGCCCAGTCATCGATCAAAACTTTGGTATTTGGAGTAGCCAATGCAGGACCAGACGCTGGCACTTACGGGGCTGTTTGTGAACCAAAATTGACAATAGTGTGCTGGCCTCCCAACTCCCTAGGCAATGCAGTTGATGATGGCATGCCAAATAAGCTTGGATCTACATTCGGCGTTGTACCATATGTGACATTCGGCTCTGACGTCTCCTGCCTGTAATTTTGCGACTGTGTCTGTGGATTAGTTCTCTGCAATATTATCCTATGAAATATTCTCTCCCCTGTACCACTATTAGCATTCTTTAAGGGTGGAGTAGCTTCAGAAGTTGACGGTCCTGAACCCGTAACAGGATGTGTTGTGCCTTCCTTCGGCTGCTGTGAGCTAGGTGCCTCAATTGCAGGCTAAAGAATATTCCCAGATGCTTAGAAATACATCGGCCCATGTAATGGATCATCATATATACATCCTTCAATGGTCTGAATAATCAAAGCCCTCAGAGTATTGACCAACACAAGTCACTGATTAATCAATGCATGGTGTACGACTGAATGTATCATGTTGTTCAATGTCGCTTCATCAATCACCTCTATTGACTTATTGACAGTCGATTTCACAATTTCATCTTCAATCAAGGCAGCAAGAGGTAACTTTCCTTTCTATATGATCTTGCCATGCTTGGTTTTGCTAAATATACTCAACAAAAGGCTTTCATACTCTACCATATTCTGATCAATCTGTGCTCTTGTTTCATCACTCAGATCATCCCTGTTAATAGGCATTATGTTCTCTATCTTCAAATCCACACCAACATCATGTTTTGGTGGAGGATTATCAAGGAGCTTGGGACCCTTTGGCATTCCAAATTCAGACATGTTGAGAAGCTTAAAGTCCTTTGTCCCACCGGGCGTGCCAAAAAGCGTGTTGACGTGAAAATCACACGCACGACCTAGGAGATCTACTTAGCTCCAGTGCAGGCTCAATATGGAAACTAGGGCTTGCCAGTCGATTTTTCCTGCAAATAAATAAAGAACTCGAACAATCAAACTCCATGGGCCACTGGCCTAGAACATGTCGATGAAGAAAGCCGATGATCACTATTAGTGAAAACCAGTCAACAGCTATAAACAGAAAATAATATTAAAAGAAACTAATCGATTGGTTTGTATTGAGCTATCGGCAATTCAATATGTGAATACAAAACAATTCATGAATAGTGCCAATAGGAATTGAATTGATTAAACAGAGTCGATGAATTTATGATAAATACGCTAAAACTCGCTTTGTCGATGAAGTGAAGTCGATGGGCTAGAGTCGATGGAAGTACAATAATTATGCATAGAATTTTGCCCATCGATAGTTGCTAAGTTGATAGATCTGATAGCTGGTATTGCAAATATGCCTTAAATTCATAGATCTAGTCCTATTAAACAAAAGGGGGCAATCAACTTCTAATATACAACATTAAATAGGCCAAACACTGAGAAGTCGATCGAACTATGATAACTTGTCGACTAAATGTCCCAATAAAACTCTATCGACTCTGCCTATAAACAAATCGAACCTAACTCTATCAGCCCAGCAAGAGATCAAAGTCGATGCAGCTTTGTTGATTCGAACAGATCGAACTTAATCGAGACAGTGATCAAACATGGCAAATATAGCTAGGCTTAATCTAATCATAGATAGAATCGATCAAGTGACTTGAATAATAGATCTAAAATCCGGCCTATAGAACCCACAAAAATCGTAGAAGATCGGACTTAACCGAGACAATAATGACTAGGTCGATAATACAAACCAAATAAAGATCTAATTATCGGATAACTAGCAATCTCGAAGATAACAACTAGAATATCAACTTAATGAGAAAGTACTAGCTGAAGTTGATAAAATTACCGAGGGTGACTATTCCAAGTCTCTCACCGAGATCAAAGCCGATGAAGCCCACGTGAGACGAGGGTGTGGTCGAGAAAAAGTTTGGCGATGCGTCGAATTGTATTGAACGAAAGTGTTGTTTTTTTGTATAGATCCTATTACATACTTATAGCCTTATGCAAGGGGTTCTGACCCGATTCGGTCTAGACTCTGTAACGTCCCGCCCCTTCGAGGATGGGCACGCTTACATCTGGCAGCTCTCTAGGACCTCAAGACTTTCCTCATAGACCAATACAAGTCTTTTTTGCACACTTTGTCCTCACTCGTGCGCACCCGGAAAGAACTTCCCGGTCGGTCACCCATCCTTAAATTGCTCCAAGCCAAACTCGCTTAACTTTGGAGTTCTTTGGTGATGAGGTTCCGAAAAAAAGTTACAACTTGTTGATATGAGTATTCTATCAATCCTATTAAGCCTTGATCTAGGATGTTACACTCTCACCCCCTTAGAAGATCGACGTCCTTGTCGATCAACCCCAAGCCAGGAACATCCCCTCTGGTCATGTCTGTGTGCCCAGTGCCAGCGCATGTGCCATGCTGTGTGACCACTCCAGGCCCACACAAGTCATGCACACCATGCCTGCGTAACTGCAACCCCACACGCCCGTGAAACTGCAAGGATCGGCTCTGATACCAACTATAACGTCCTGCCCCTCCGAGGTCGGACCTGCTTACATCTGGCAGCTCTCTAGGACCTCAAGACTTTTCTCATAGACCAACACAAGTCTTTTCTGCATACTTTGTCCTTACTCGTGTGCACCCGAGAAGAACTTCCCGGTTGATCACCCATCCCTAAATTGCTCCAGGGCAAGCACGCTTAACTTTGGAGTTCTTTAGTGATGAGCTTTCGGAAAAGAAGTTACAACTTATTGGTATGAGTATTCTATCAATCCTATTAAGTCTTGGGCCAGGATGCTACAGACTCTCAAATAAACCGACCTGATTATTTCCAAACTTAATCTAAACTAAAATAGGCGAAGACAACAAAACCCTAACGGGCCTACTTTATTCTCTTCGGCCATTGAACTCCATTGACTTTGGCCGATTCTGACTCCACACAGCTGACCACTGGGACCGATCAAATTTCAGTGCCAACACCTAGTGCTTGTTTTGCTAACAATAAGAGCATGTTTGGGAGAGCTCCGCTCCTAAAAAATAGCTCCACTCCACCAACTTCACCATTTTACAATTCCACTCCATCAACTCCAGAAAAATATAGAGCCAGTGAACATGTTTGACAAATAGCATGACTCTAACTCTCAAAAATATGGTGATTGATGTGAATTGTCCTATATGCCCTTGAAAGATATTATTTTTTTCCACATCTACTACAATACCACGTGGGTAATTTTATTATAACTTCATGGAAATGTCTGCAACATGTGTTTTATAAGCACTCCTTGAAAAACTCCAAGAAAAATATGGAATTGGTCTCAACTCTATGTTTTTTTTTTTGAGTTTTCAAATCTAGAGTTTTTGGAGTCGGACGTGTCTGACAACGAGTTCGTGGAGCAGAGTTGAAAAGGTTAGAGTGGAGCTCTCCCAAACATGCCCTAAGTCAGATTTCTCCCATGTCTTAGTGTTCTGAATTGAGCTTATTGTAAGTTTCTATCCAACCTTCTTCAAAATAGTTAATGTTGCCAAATATGAAGTATCTCTCAGTGAAGAAAGAGGGCCGTCAAAATTGACAGTTCGTGGTCCACATTATACAAATTGCCATACCATAAATGTGTGGACTAATTGCCATTCCCACTAGAAGCACACCGTCGTTACGAGCACACAGATGTCAAAGGCTAAAGGCTGTTGGTTGTTGGCGGTGCGCCGGTGCCGATGCACGTCATCAGTACTACAGTTGCACTACTACAAAAATGGTCATAAACAACGGCATATCAGCAGCGGTTGCAACAAAACCGCTGCTAAAAGATTATCAGCAACGGTTCAAATACTCCTAGCCCGACCAATAATTGCAGCTCCAGAAAACCGCTGCTAATAATGGGTATCATCAGCGGTTCACTTTAGTGAACCGCTCCTGATAATCAATTATCAGCATCGGTTCACTGCATCAATTATTGTTCGGGGCCCGCACAATAATCAATTATCAGCAGCGGTTCTCCATCCGAACCGTTGCTGATAAGTAGCATTACTTATATAAGTCGCATCCTCTTCGTTTTAGCGCATCTGAGCACCATTTCTTCCACCATTTTTGCAAGTGTTCTTCCCCCAAAGATCGAGGGACATCATTTCTATCCGGTGCTGCGGTTGGAGGGCTAAAAAATTGTAGAACTCTACCATCTTGGGCTCTTGAAGGTTGGTTGGATTATATTTTTTTTTCTTGCTCATTCTAAATTTGCATGTTGAATTCTCTTAGTAAAAATAGATTAGGTAAGATTTTGATTTTTAGTCTTGCAATTAGGTTTGCATGAGTTAGATTAAAATTTAAATCTACCATCTTGGGCTCTTGAAGGTAATGCTTGAATATGGAGACAATTAGATTTATTGCTAAGTATTTTAAAGGGAAATTATAGTTAATTTCTGTTTTTTATCAAGTCCTTATATAATGCTAGAAATAATGGTAGAAATAATAGAGACAATTAGATTTAATGCTACAAATAATAGTCCTTATATATGCTAGAAAGGGAAACATGAGGAAAGGTTATGAGCACGGTATTATAAAGAAAATGGTTTTATAAAATGCTTGAAATAACATATTAGTAGTAGTATATTGATGCAATGTTATGACCACATGATGTTAGGGTCCGTCATGACTCGCCCACCTGCTGGTACAAAGAGGCGGCGACAATTTTCACATGGTGGGTTCTCAGATGGTGGTGGTCAAGTCTTTGGACAAGCTTGGCACTCAAAGATTGAGCAATCAAGATGCAATATAATTATTATAAAACACTCGAGTAGAATATAAAGTATTAGTGCATTATCATTTCATCTCTTCTTTTTTATGACAATGATAATTTGGAGGTATGCCAGAAACCGTTTATGCCAATGGTTTTTTGATGGACTGGAATATTTTTTGAAGGTTGCTGCAACATATAATAAGCCAAAAGACTTGTCTAGCATTCACTACATATGTTGCCCATGTTATGTTTGTCGTAATGAGAAGACAACCTCGAATATAGTGGAAATTCGTGAGCACTTGATTAGTAGAGGCTTCATGAGTGGATATACATGTTGGACTAAGCACAGGGAGCACAAGGAGGTTGTGGATGAGGGTTATCCTACGGTGGAAGAAGGTCAGGGTAACAAGGTCACAATAGAATAAGACAATGATGTGACAATTGATAACGATGTGGATGACTTAGATGAGATGTTGCGCAATGTAGTGGATGACTTCAATAGTGAAAACTTCTCAAAGATGATGAAGGACTATGAGACACCACTATTTTGAGGTTGTAAGAAAGAACATAACAAGTTGCATGTTGTACTCACATTGCTACAAATGAAGGTTAGCAATAATTGATCAGATAAAAGTTTTACTGAATTGTTATATTTTCTAAAGGATTTGTTTCCAAAGGAAAATGAGTTGTCTCAAAACACGTACCAAGCTAAGAAAGTTGTTTGTCCGTTAGGATTGGAGGTGGAGAAAATACATGCATATCGAAATGACTGCATGCTATTTCGTAGTGATGATGTAATGCTTGAGGAATGTTGTATCTCTGGGTGCGACCTGCCGCACTTTGACCCTGCTCCAGTTCCTCCAGTTCGTCCGCGGCAAGTCGCTCGCCATTGTTGGGGATTCGCTGGCACACAACCACATGCAGTCGCTACTCTGCCTCCTCTCACAGGTAAGGACTCCGACTGTACACTAGTAGCGTAGCATCCATCTCCGCCTTCTCTAGGCAACTCAAATAGTTAAGTGAAATTACATGATAGTTAGTTTGGTGTTGATACGAAAGAATTTTTCTGCAGCTTGCGGGCCCTTTCCTGCAACAAGTTCATCTAAACTTTTGGTTTTCTTCATTTTTCTATTAATGATCTATACATGCCACACTTTAGCAAAATAAAAAAGGGGAAAAATCAACATTCGTTGAGCATTTGACTGAATCAGTGACTTGTAAACTAGAAGAATCAATTTTGACCTAGCTGATCTGTTTGACATGTTTGGTGCGTGGAGAGGATTCTGATGCTGGCGTCAGTTTCATTGGTGCCACAAAATTAATTTTGAAACCTGGTGAATGGCCGAATGGTTGGAATCTGGGCAGATAAAGCTGTGCTCCCGTTGACATTGTTTGACATGAACAAATGATGTAGACCATTGAGTAGAAGAAGTGGTCCAGCAAAAGCATGCTTTGGGGCAGGAATACTGGAGTTTTCGACCCAATTGGCTGTATAAATGCACAAGCATCAAATTCAAATATACATACTCGTTTTTTCTCCAAAATTTTGGTTGAATGCCATTGAATTCAATGAGGTCTGCCAGTGGGCTCTGGCCTCTGCTTGCTTGCTCTGTGTGCCGTGTTGCTGAACTGAACCAAAAAATGCATGCAGGTGGCGTTGTTTGGTCACTGATTTGGCACCTTACAAGAATATAGAAAATGATTTTATCCCCGTATCCTAGAAAAGACGCAGGAAGTTGATAAATCAAGAATGGATTCTACATCAATACATGTTTTTGGACCTTCTGAAAGTTAATCTCAGTTCATTTTCTACCAAAACATCTGCTAAGGTTTTATTTTGTTCATTAACCATACAATATATGTTCAATATTTGATCCATATGACTCTGCTCTTTCCTGAACTTGGCACCCTTGTCACACCAAGTCCAGGTTCTTGTTTGATCCATATGATGATTTGCATCTGCTGTTCCCCAATAGTAACTTTTGGTTTATGGTTGTTCCAGTGAAATTACTTGACTGGGGAGAGGACGGACATAAATCAGAACAAGACATTGCGGCTGTAAGAGCAGCTTTTTCTCAAGTTCTCAAGAGGTCACTTTTTGGCATAAGCTTGATCATCAAAGGTATGGATGCTCTCCCTGCCTTTGTTTTTTTATACATAATTGTGTTGCAGTATATGCCTTAGTTAATTCCTTGGAAATCCTTATAAGTGATTGGAATGCATGGGTGTGATCTCGGGTGATTTCTCGGTGAAATTATAGGATGAGTTTACAGATGACGCTAATATTGGTAAATTTGTCTAGAGTTAAACTGTCTAGGATTAGATAGATTAGTAAGCATAGTCTGTTCATCAAATTGGTAAGCAGAGTCCTTTTGAAATCTATAAGTAACATATGGTTTTTTGCCCATATTGTGGCTTGTGGGTGTGGCTAAGAAATTACACCAGGTGCTCTCTTCTTGCAAAACATGCAGCCATGAATCTCTAAGTTATCTTATTTGCTCATTTCCAATTTTTCTTATGTAAGAGAACTAGTACTAGAATAGGTTTACTATGTAATGATAACTGCAGCAGCTATGTCTCCTTTCGGTAAAGGTCAATTACTCATTTCCCTTTTAAGATGTTTCAATTATGTAGGAATGGCACGGACAAAGTCATGCCATCGAAGGCACCTTGAAGAGGAAAGTGCTAACTCAAGGGGTTGCGCACAAGCGACCACCTCGATAGGAGGGCCAGATATGGAGCCGGATGCCGAATTGGATGCTGCCCAAGAAGGAAGCGGTGGATCGGGCCCTCAGATGGCTTTCACCAACATTGACCAGATGACGTGGTCGATGAAGATGGTGATAGCCCTAGCACTTACCTGAACTTGAACCAAGAGGATGAAGAAAACTTGGAGAGTGAAGATTATGATGATGCCGAGGGTACTAATCAAGATAATGATGATGCTGAGGGTCAGAATCAAGATAATGATGATACACAAACATCATTTCAAGTGAGGCATGGACGTGGTCCCAACAAACATCCTAGCGGACATTATGTCATCGCGGAAATTAGTGATGCTAGGGACCCCTTACATCCCAACGTTGTAGCAAGCGCCTGGCTGTGGAACACTCGTAAGAGATCATGTGGCAATCACTTATAGACTCTAGAGAGGAGGCCAAAATTTGAATAAGAGGTACGTAGTTCTGGATGACATAAAAAGCACTATGTGGAAGAAGTTAGATGCAAAATTTGAGTTTCCTAAAGGATGTGACATGGAAAAGGTGCGACAAAGAACCATGACCCAATTGGGCATATCTTTTAGGAACATGAAGTGTAGATTGTACAAAAAGTATCATGTGCAAGGTAAGACACCGGACTTCAATCAATATCCAACACTCAAGCCTTTTTGGAAGGCATTCGTAGAGTAGAAGGACTCAGAAGAAGCCAGAAAGATAAGTGAAGCAAATAAGGCCAACACGAAGAAGAACTTATACCCCCATAGAACATGCTCACGTGGTTATGCGGGGAAAGTAGCTGCGTTTCAAGAGATGGAAGAGAAAGTAATTCGCATGGGTAATACGCCTGTGACAGCAAAATATACTAAACAAAGTAAGAGATATTTGTATGGTCATGGGGTTTACTTAACAGAAGAGGGAAACTTAGCTTTCAAAAGTGATGAAGCGAAGGGATTGGTGGAGAGCATTGATAAGGCCCATGATGAGTCTTCCAGTAGTACATTTCAACCATCCAGGGATAACGATGAGCTAAGCTATGCACTAAAATCTAAGGAGCATCCAGGTCGCAGGCATGGCTATGGCAACATACCTTGGAAACATGCATTGCAGTCAAACTCTGATAGTTATGGCAAAAAGAGAAAGAAAGAAATACCTATCGACATCAAGGCCATTGTAAGTGAGACAGTAGCTATGCAATTTGCTGCAGCTTTACATGAGAAAGACCAACAACTTCATGAAGCCAACCAGGGAAATACATTGGGTGCAAACTCCATTGGTCGTCGTAGCAGTTGCGCATCCACAACACTTCCTGAAAATGATGAAAACTGCTATCCCATTGATGACATTAAAGAGAGCACTCTATGAAGGCTTGTCACGCCGGTGTTAGGTCGTGCAAGAATGGTGGCTTATGGGTTGGCCGAGCCATTGGTTGAAGGGACTCTCTTCCATGATCATCCTATACAAAAGGGGTATGCCATGGTGCATCTGGACAGCGTAAAACGTGACCACCGTAAAAGCAAGTTGGACTACCATAGAGACGAAGGTAAATTTAAGCTCGAGAAAATATTGGTCGTTACATCCTACGGCGTAGGCGCGACATTGAGTTTGGTGACTCGGACTCAGAATGCAGCTTGGAGTCAAAGTCATCAGGAACTCCTAGGGCACATATGCATGATCCGTTGCCACAACAGGCTCGAGAGACTTCACCTTTGCCGAAAATAGCTGAGTCGCCACCAAGGCAATTTCCACAGTCAAGAGCAACAATGCCTTCGACGATGCCACCTAAGAAGTCAATGTCATCAAAGCACAATGCACCACCAAAGAGGCCAACTTCATCAAGACAACAAACACCACCTAAGAAGCAGTATACAACACTGCTACAAGCGACCCCCAAGAGGAAGCTGACTTCATCACGACGTAAGAAACCACAATCTCCTTTACCTTATGAGAAGACTAATGAGGAACTTGAAAGATCAGTGAGTGCTGATGTGACAAAGTTCTTTTCAAAGAAGCAACCACCTCAGGAGAAGTTTGCTGCCACTTACGAGGCAGAATGTAAGATGCTACTTTGTTTGAAACAACGTAATCTACAATCAGACTATAAATGCATCATGTCTAAAGAGTCATGCATGAATCAGTCAGATGCAATTTTGGCGAAGGCCGCTGCAGAAAGAGAGTTTCTTGAGAGTGCCGGAATAACAAAGGAACAACTCCTTGATGAGTTAGAGCTTGCTACTGCAAAACCAACATCCAAAGGTTTGTGGTTGGTGAACCAATGATCAACAATTTTATGTTCCCTGAATCTACACAGATATGAAGATTTCATAACTGGTACATGAAACAATCCAAGGTTGGTAGATAAATGTTTGCATTTCAATACAAGCACAACGATTTCCTCCATGGTGATGGTGAGGTGTGGATTTGTTGGGATGAAATGTACCAACTATTAATAGCTGATGCACTAGGAGCACAACTCATATGTTTGTGATCACTGTAAGTCTCATGTTTATTGGAGTGAACCTTTCGCCTCCCCCCCATCGGGCGCCCTGTCCGCCACCAGCCCATCGCCGGAATCCACCTAGGATCCGGCGACCACCCACGGACCTCTCCCCTATAGGGCGCCCGTTCCCACCTCCTCCTTGTCTCCTCTCGACCGCTCGGCCAGGATGGCGGGCTGTTCCAAAGAAGACTGCTGGTCGGATTCCAGCCCCACGGCAAGCGATGGTTCCTCTACCGCGGGATCATCGGAGCCTCGATCCTATAGAGATATTGTCACCCTGACTGCCGCCTTGATGGCGGTGCCACCCCCTTCGGTGCAGACAGAAAGATCACTGCCTTGCATCCTTCTGCGGTTGACGGTCCACGTTCTGCCTCATCAGCAGCGTGACCCAGATGCAGAGGGATGGGAAACTATGCGGTCGTGTTCTGATAGACGACATGAGTGGCCGTCCCATCGCCTTCACAGGCCGGTCCCAGTTGACTTCAGAGGTCTTTGTTTCAATTGTTTCTCCAAGAACCACCACGCCGCCGCTTGCCGTTCACACCTGAGGTGCTTCAGGTGCAAGGAATTGTGACACCGGTCTTATTTCTACCCAAGTCATGGTGTGAGCTCAGTAGACTGGCAACCTCACTTCCAGCGCGTGTCGGTGTGGAGACGCATCACACCACTACCGACTCCGGTGGTCACCACCCCTGCCGTCAAAATGGAGGGCCCCGCCATGGCTGCTGGGGGTGTGTCTTCTCCTGAGCCCTTGGGGAATGACCGCTTCGTCTCGGGTGACCAAGCTCCTGTAGATAACTGCCGTGGTCACCGCCGCCACAAGCCGCATTGGCATCGTAGGGCTACCGGCAACGGGATGGCCGCCTCTCCAATGCATCCTGGTCAGGATGATGGCACTGTCCCAACCCATGGTCCACCCTGTGTCATCGACTGGTCCGATCGTGTCAAGCAGGCGGAGGCGGAGATGCACCGGGTGGTTATCGCCTCGGTTTTTGGTGATCACCCGACGGTGTCAATGGAATAGATTGAAGAGACAATGATAGCGTGCCTGGCGCTCGATCTAGAATCAAATAAAGCAAGAAAAGCAGGGGAGGACACGTTCTTCGTGTTCGTCACTAATGAGAACACGATGACAAGGGTAGCCAACGCTAGTCCTTCCATCGAGTCCGGTGGCCCTCGGCTCCACTTCCGGCACTGGACTCGCCAAGCGTTTGCCACCAGTGCGTTCCTCCTGACCCTCGTCGATGTTGAGATGAGAGGCATACCGGCACATGCCTGGAAAATGAGCATGGCGGAAAACCTTCTCAATCCGTATGGTTGGCCACACATGCTTCATCCGGAGACCAGGAATAGAGAGGATTTTTCAGCCTTCTGCCTCTCAGCATGGTGTTTCAAGCCAGGAGCTTTCCCTATTGCACGTGACCTTCATGTCGTGGAACCTTCTCTTGGAGTAATCAACTCACTGCCGGGCAAGCCGACCTTGGGGTACCCAGTATCCATTTCGATAATCACGGTAGGTGAGCATGAAACTCTGGGTGGTAACTCCTCCCCAGAAGATGACAACAATCCCGACAATGGTCGCCGGCAACGTCCAAGACATGAGCCTCTCTCTTACCAGGCCTTGGAGAGGGGTCTAGCCAGAGATGAAGCTCCACGACGTTCATCCACCAAGTCCCGGCTCGGGTCCGGAGTCTCCAACACACGGTAGGTGACCGTGGTTGTCGAGACGACTGACAAGAGTAACGGGAACAAGGAACATCCTACAAGACCTACAACGGTTGTGGTCTCCAACAAGCAGCAGGAGGCTGCCGTTGTCGAGACCAACGACCCTGACTCTTGTAACTAGGGCATGTCCTCTGGCGGGCAAATTGCCAACCCCGCCGAGCAGCAGGAGGCTGCGGATAATGGGGTTGTGGCCTCCGGCGTGTAGTAGGAGGCTGTGGCTGTCGAGACCAAGCTCCAAGCAATCTCCGTCAAGCACGACACGCCCTTCGGTGAGCAGATCACCACCTCCATCGAGCAGTAGGAGGTTACGGATATTGGGGTTATGGTCTCCGGTGAGCAGCAGGAGGCTGCAACTGTCGAGACCATGCCCCAAACAATCTCCGGCAAGCACGACATGTCCTGCAGCGAGCAGATCAGTTGCTCCGACGAGCTCAACATCCTTCTAGACGACGTCAGTGGAGTGGCAACCATTGAGTGCTCAAAATCCAAGGAGGCAACCTTCAATGCAGCCACCCTCACGGCTTACGAGGCATTGGCTACGGAAGCTGTGCTGCCCAACCAGTCAGTTCCCGAAGCACCGGTGGACCCACAATCGCCAAACAGTCAAGAGTCAGAAGATACCCCCTCGGTTGTGTCGCCAACAATGGCACATTTCAAGATGTCCTCATTACATCAGCATGAAAATTTTCTGCTCCCGCCCACTCCTCTTGCCATCACTCAGGAGTACCATAGCACAGAAAGTCTCGTGATCAAGAGTCGGACGGATGGGACTCCGGCAGGCAATACATGCAACGATTTGAGGAATGTGGAGGACACATTCTCCTCGCTATCTTGGCGACCAGCAGAGGACGTATTACCGGCTGAGCAGACTCCTATCACGTCGACCCCTGATATGGTGGTGTATACAAGACACCGCAAAGAGCCAGAGCGCCCTTCTCCCATGAACCCGTCAACACCTGTGGCTCAAGTACCACCTCAAGAGTTCATCAACAGAATCTCTAAGACACTACCTCATGTGATCCCGGTGCCAGCAACTCAACGACGCCGTCGCCATGCTGCTGCTGTCTCGTCACAAGTCCCTAGACGTAGCAGAAGAATTGCCAAATTGCCTCCTGAGATCAATCATCAAGCAGCTGAAATGATGTGCCACTGGCTAGGATTCACGGATAATAGCAATGGAATTTCGAGTGAAGAGAAGGAGAAATACTCAGCCTTAATTGAGAAGCCTCTGAACCGAGAACATGTGGCAGCCCTGGCCACGCTGCTGGGCAAGGAGCTGCCAGAGAACACACAGGTGCTCTCAGGACAGGTTGGGGTTGTGGCTTAGCTGGTCACAACTGAAGGTCAAGTCCTCAAAAAGTTTCCAATGGATCATCAAAAGGTTTTAGTGTAGAATGTAAGGGGGTTAAATGATAGGTCTCGACGTGACAATGTTCGTAAAATTGTGGAGGATGCTCAGCCATCTATTGTGTGCCTCCAAGAGACAAAATTGGCTCTTATTAATAGTATGGATTTTATGTCTATCTTGGGTTGGGATTTTTGTAATCATGCTTTGCTACCGGCACAGGGCACCAGAGGCGGTATCTTAGTGGCCTGGAGGGAGGACTCGTTCATAGTAGACCACTGGAGGGTGCATAGGCACTCAGTCTCCATCAGACTACTGTATAATGATCAACACTAGTGGTTTACAGGTGTTTATGGACCTCAACTTGATAGCGAAAAAGTGGCTTTCCTGGAGGAACTAAGGGAAGTCAGAGGATTGTGTAATGGACCATGGATGCTTGCAGGAGATTTTAATATGATTTATTCGTCGGAGCATAAAAACAATGACAACATTCATAGAGCTATGATGGGCCGATTTAGGCGCTTTATGAACGATCATGAACTAAAGGAAATCCCACTTTTGGGTCGATGGTACACTTGGTCCAACAAAAGGGAATCCCCAACACTTGTTAAATTGGACCGAGTCCTTTGTACTTCAGATTATGAGGCGGTCTATCCGGATTGTATCCTTCAAAGCCAGGCCTCAGAAATTTTGGATCATTGTCCATTGGTTCTTGGACTCAATGAGGGCATGTAGGGAAAGCGTAGGTTCCATTTTGAAAGTTTTTGGCCAAAGATCGAGGGATTCCATGATGTGGTAGAATAGAGTTGGGATGAGAGCCAGTACGACCGACATGTCCACTAGAGCGGATCTCCATCAAACTGAAGCGACTAACCAAAGCACTTCAGTCTTGGAGTCAAAAAAGAGTCAGCCACATCAAAACGCAGTTGGGTCTTGCATGAGAGATTCTCCATCATCTTGAGATTGCTCAAGATAACCGGCTCCTTACGACAGATGAAGCTTGACTGTGAAAGGAAGCCAAAAGGTTGTGCCTCGTGCTTGCATCTCTTGAACGCATGATGGCCCGGCTGCGGTCTCGGATTCACTTCCTAAAAGATGGGGATGCTAACACAGAGTTGTTTCACAGGACTACTGGGTTCAGGAAGAAGAAGAATTTTATACCAAAATTGTTACATGAGGACAGTGTTGTCACCGGCCAAGAGGAGAAGCAAGACATCATGTATGATTTTTTTCAACAGCCTCATTGGTACCGCACTCCCACGAACAGAAACAATTGATCTGGATTTTTTTTCCATAGAGGGGGATTTGATCTCGTGCATCTTGAGGAACCGATCAGTGAGGAGGAGGTCTGGAACACGATTAAGACTCTACCTTCCGATTGTGCTCTAGGTCTGGACGGCTATACAGGCTGGTTTTATAAATCTTGTTGGTCGATCATCAAAGCCGATTTTATGGCTATCATTTTGACCCTACAACATGGGGAGTCTAGGAAACTTTGGTTACTTAATTCTTCATACATCACACTGATTCCTAAGAAGGAAGAAGCACTTACAACAAGGGATTTCAGGCCTATTAGTTTAATCCATAGTTTTGCAAAGCTCATAACAAAGATTCTTGCGAATCGGTTGGCTCCACTTCTTGATTCTATGGTCTCCACTAATCAAAGCACTTTCATTCGGGGCTGCTGCATTCATAACAACTACATCTTGGTCCAGCAAACAATCAAACTCCTCCACAAGAGCAAGGTATCTAGCCTTTTTCTGAAGTTAGATGTTTCTAAAGGTTTTGATTCGATCGCATGGCCTTTCTTGTTGGAGGTTCTTGAACATTTGGGATTTGGTTCGTCTTGGCGTGCTCTAGTATCTGACCTTCTGTGTACATCCTCTACACACATCATTCTCAATGGGCAGCTTGGAGATGAAATTAGGCATCAACGGGGCCTTCGGCAAGGAGACCCACTCTCTCCTATGATGTTTATTTTAGTTATGGATGTTCTAAATAGTATAGTCAAGAAAGTAGGGGAACAAGGGCTGTTGCAACCTCTATCTCGTCGGCACCAAGACCACCGGATTTTGCTCTATGCTGATGATGTAGCACTTTTCATCAGGCCAACTGAAGACGAGATGAATCTTACTTTGGATATTCTGGATCAGTTTGGAGGAGCTTCGGGCTTGTATACCAACCTTCAGAAAAGCTGTGTAATACCAATCCAATGTGATGAAACACAAGTGGCATTGGTTGGTCAAACACTATCTTGCACAGCGGCCGAATTCCCATGTACCTATCTTGGACTCCCGATTTCGAACCAAAGGCTGAGGAAAGCAGATTTGATGGTTTGGGTAGACAAAATTGGGGACAGGTTACCTGGATGGCAGGCCTCCCTCATGAACATGGCTGGAAGAACCGCCTGGGTGCGTTTCATCCTTTCAGCTATTCCTATTTATGTTCTAGTAGCCATCAAGGCTCCCAAGTGGTTCATAAAAGTTATCAACAAACTGCGTCGGGGATTTCTTTGGAAGGGTCGGGACAATGTCAATGGTGGATCGTGCCTTGTGTATTGGGAAAAAGTTCAATGACCCCTTGATTTGGGAGGGCTTGGAATCTTGAACTTGGAACTCATGAGTTGGGCATCGTAAATTCGGTGGCTCTAGTTCCAAAAGACAGATGCAAATTGGCCATCGAAGGGACTTGATATCCCAGTTCATCCAAATGTTGTAGCACTCTTTGATATCTCAAGTGGGTCAGGGGAATAAAACACTCTTCTGGACTGACAAATGGCTGTTTGGGTGTAGGCTAAAAGAGCTCGCACCGACAGTTGTGGCAGCAGTACCAGATAAAATAAAAAATCAGTGAACAGTAGCTGATGCACTCCAGGGGAGCCTATGGCCGAGAGATATACAGGATGGGCTATCACTAATTGGCTTATATGAATACCTTCTGCTCTGGGATGTCCTGCTCGAAGTGGAGCTAACAAATGAGAATGGTCAGCATATATGGCAGTGGGAAAACTCAGGTTTGTTTACCACAAAATCTGCATACCGAGCCTTTTTGAATGGAGCAACTACCTTTGAACCTTGGCGGCGTCTTTGGAAAGTTTGGGCTCCGGTGAAGTGCAAGGTATTCTTATGGCTCACCATTCGTAATAAGTGCTGGACTGCCGATCGTCTAGCAAAAAGGGGACTCCCACATCCTACCAAGTGTGTGCTCTGTGACCAGTCTGATGGGGACATTCAACATATCCTCACCAACTGTGTCCTTGCTAAGGAATTCTGGTTTAAAATCTTGGAGCCAGTGGGGTTAGAGGGTTGCGTACCAAGTCAGGATGATGAGCTTTTTGCGGAATGGTGGCGGAAAGCTAGGAAGCGGTGTGAAAAAACCAAGAGGAAAGGCCTTAATACCTTGATCATCTTAGGCGCTTGGATCATGTGGAAACATAGGAACTCTTGCATCTTTGAAGGAGCACTCCCAAGCATTGAGAGGCTCATGATCGAGTTCAACAATGAGAAGCAGCTATGGCACCTTGCTAGTTCTCGCAAGATGCAAGCTCTGGGTCAAGGGGAGGATTTAGGCTAGCTGGAGCTAAACGTAGGGTCAGGTATCACCCCTCTGTTTGTGTCTTACAACTTCACAAACTTTTGTAATGACAGCCCCCCACAGCTCGATCCAGAGTGGGGTGGTGGAGTTTGTTCGGGATCGGTCTCTTTCTTCTTCATACAAAGATACACAGCCCTTATGTGTATTCTAGAAAAAAAGTCTCATGTTTATTTGGTTCATAGTATATCATTGTATTATCATATTGAATGACTTAACTTGTTTCATGTCTTTGTAGAATGCAGATAAAAATATGTGAGGACAAGAATATTTTTGATAAAGCATATCTTGACCCGATGTTTGTAAATGGGTCACTGGTGGACTCGAAACCTCAACACATAGAGGATTACATATTCAACTTTATTCTTACTTTCCAAAGGAAGAATTACATATTTCTACCTTACAACTTCAGGCATATATGTAACTACAAAAGTGATTGTACCATGTTCGAATAACTTTTTCTTATCATTGGGTTTATATAGGTTTCACTGGGTCCTCTTTGGCATTAAATTAGATAATAGTGAAGTCTTTGTGATGGACTCGTTAGACAAGCCAAGAGAGGACTGGAAAAAACATGAAGACATGCTACAACGGTAAACTACTGTCATATTTATGTATCACATATTCTAGTTATTATTTGTAACTAAACAAGTGTAAGCATGTCTAGGGTGTTCAAACGTCTTCTCAGAATGGTGTTCGTGTATTTCCATATTCAAAACAATTCAAGTTCACAACATATCCTTGTAGTAAGCAAGAAAAGGGAACTAATTTGTGTGGCTTTTGTGTATATGATTCAATGCTTCACTTCACCAATGATCATAAAAGGAATGATGAGGTAAGCTAATGCATATGTTGAAAAAATTTAGATGGATTCTTTGTTTATGTTGCATTGTAGTTCAAACATACATGACGCTAACTTAATTTCTTTCATTCCTTTCTTGTAGAGAATGGGGACAAGACCTCTCACTCCACAAAAGATTCTAGCACTTCAGGAACAACTTATAGGTTTCATAAATGAGCATGTTATTCCAGAGTCTGGTAAGTACCATATTTTCAAATGGGACATAGAACAGGTCCACCCTTCATTAATACCACCATCGAGCTCGAATCCTACCTCTCATTCAAGAAACACATTTCAGGTTCCTCGGTTAATAATTGTGTTCATTTGTGTTGATGTAAGACTTTTGTATTCATGTAAGATTTATGTTGGACTAGTATTGTGGATTTTGTATGATGTGATACTTGTGTTGGACTTGTGCTATTAAGTGGACTTGTATGATTATGTTGGTATGTCGATTTGTATGACATTCATATATATGTGAACTTGTCTATTGAGATCATGTAGAATTAGAATTGAGACAATTATTTCTATTGGGACCAAAAATAGCGAGAACTATTATTTTATTTCTGGAAAAATATATATCAGCAGTGGCATGAACCGCTACTGATAGGTACTGAAGGACCGAGAAGGCGACCAGAGGGGGGGGGGGGGTGAATGGGAGCCAAATAAAATTCTCCAAGAGAACTTGACCTATATCCCAAAAACAACCCAATCCAACCTCCAAATCGATCACCAAGACTACACACACCAACTTGTGGTGTACTAGCCCTAGGAGTGATCAATCACACCAAAGAAACACAGCGGAAACAAAAAGGGAAGAAGAAATCCTCAACAGTTTAGAACTAAACTCCCATCGGCAGTGTCGATCCCTGCCATCGGCAGGTGGGCATCGGCAGTGCCGGTGCACGTCATCGGCAGTGCTGGTGCGGGATGCTGTCACATAGGAACCTACAGATTGGACCAATCGGCAGTGCCGGTCCTGGTCATCGGCAGTGCCAATCGACCCCCGATAGAATAGAAAATCTCTCGGGATCTTCTCAAATCTTCTCCAAAACTCAATCGAATGAACTCCAAATGATGCGATTTTTGGACCCGTGAATCCTCATCACATCATGACCCTAATCCTAGGAGATCAACTCAATTGGCTCAAGAAATCATCACGAATTTCAGATCTCGTGCCAAGAAGACCAAAAAGGGGAAACTTGAGAAATCCTTCAAATTGAAGGTGCTAGAGCCAATAATTTCATCAAGGATCCATATAGGATTATCCTAGCTCATCCTAGCAACAAGTTTCTCAAGAAATTCGGGCCAAAAACTCGTCCAAAAGTGAGATTGAAAATCACCACGAAAATGCTTCCAAAAATAGGAAAAAGGGAATTTCAGGATTCAAGTGAAGAGGAAAATCTTGAGCACAAAGATACTTCTCATATCATAGAAAGGTGCTTACAAGATCCATAGGTACAAGGCTAGGAAGCCACCCTCTTCCTCCCACTATTTGGAAGAGGAAGAGATGTCTCCCACACACCCACTACTCTCCTCTCAAACATGAAGTCCTCTCCTAGCATTTTGAATAGAGTTCTAACACAAGGCTAATGGAAGAGAGGCCCCTCTCCCACTAGCCACACCTCTCCTTATATAGGCCTAGGGTCTATTGCCCACATCACCACTCTACCCTTGACCTACATAACATACCCACCTACCACCGGGGGCATAACCGTCCATCTTTCACCTCATCGCCCGAATGCCATCGGACGTTTCACGTCTTTGCTTAATCTCGAAGCAAGTTCCATGATGGTGCCACGTGCACCACCAACCACCGCCACCGGTTTTGAGGCCCAAACCGGGAAACCGCCTTGCACGCTTCTCAAAGCGTGACTTCTCGATGTTGACACGTGTCACCTTGTCCCGCGATCCTGACCACTAGCAAGTCTCTCACAGTCCCTGTCCATCGGGCCCCCTTGTCACTTGCACTGGCATCCCGTTCACCTTGACTTGGTCAACACGCCGTCTTCATCACCACCACGGTTTTGAGGTTCAACCGCAAAACCATCCGTGCTTCTTGCCTCTCCACGTGTACGGTGTGGATCACCCTTGACTTCACCCAGCATCCCGATCGTCTGGCCCCAAGTCCCCTACTTGTGCCCAATCCTCTCGCCGTTGACCGCCAAGTCGACTCCAGTGACCTACACATCATGAGACAAGCAAACACATTTCCCATCTCCTTCAACATCACCAATATCTCCACCAACTCTGATTAGTCATAACCATGATATGCAAACCCATGCAATCCCTGGATTCCCGTATTTCAACTCAAACACCAAATCCGCTCAAGTCAATTACTCATCACAAATATAGCAAACCATGGCATATATCCACATGGTTTCTCAATCTCCCCCTTGATGAGTACATTGACAACACCAAATGCACAAAGATTTAGAGATTGAAATGCAAAGCCAAATAAGCTCATCCAAATGGTCAAACCCAAAGAAAAGGTGAAAACAAGCCATCTAGCAAGTAGGGATCACAAAACCAAGAGTTGGCAAAGGAAGCGACTTGAGACGCAAAGAATGTGAAAAGTGCAAGAAACTGCTCAAGATCATGATATGCTCCCCCTCAAGTTGTGGTAGGTCTCATGTAGTGCAAAACAGGTCATATGAGTTTCTTAGGATTATTTGTTCATGACCTCAAAATTTTCTCCCCCTTTGGCAATGAACTCATCAAAGAGGCAAATGAACAAGCAAACATGCAATGCATAAAAATGCAAACCTAAGGAGCTTCAACAATTATGCAAACAAGCATTTAACTTTGCTAACCCTAACCATAGTGCCATGAAGTGTAAAGGCAATAGCCCCCAATCATGCAAAGATCAAAAATAGATAGCAAGGCATAAACACCATGAGCTATACAGGCTAAGCAGAAAGATTGACTAGCTTAGATAGAATCAAATTTTACTCATCATGAGAAAATCTGCCACCACATGTATAAATACTCTCATCCAAGGCAAAACAAGCACCAAGTGAATCATAAGAATCTAGCTAGTTTCAATCTCAACAAGGGCAAGAAACACTCACAGAAAATAAGCTCTACAAACGCTCACATATGAAACAAAGACTCAGTTGATCAAGTGATTATAGTTTATCCTCATGTGTCCTCTTATCCATGCGGAGGGTCGCACGACTGGGTACGGCAAACACCCCGAGGCTTCAAGTCACAATGTTTTGATTTAGCATTATTGAGTAGTTCTTGATCAAAGCACTTAGCAGATTTTTCAAGATTATGCACACGACAAAAGAGCATGCCTTTGCGGCAAAAGGAACACACGTTCCCACAATGTTTCATCATGAGCTAAACATTTGCAAAGCCTTCCATTTCGCAAACACAAGGTGCCAAAGCTAAGACATCCTCTAGACTAGCCTCAACGCAAGTTTCAACAAGGATAAAAATAATTATCCACATGGTGAGCACATTTTAGCAAGATTAGATCATAAGGTTCACAAGAAGCTCAGTTTACCTTTAGGATTAGCAAGTTGCTCACATGAGTTTATAACAAGCCATCTTGAAAATCTAAGCATGAGAGATTACCATCACATCCACACAACTTAGCTCAAGCTCAATCATAGCAAAGAGAAATGCAAGAAAGCATAAGAATCAAAGCTCATCTACCAATGCATATATTACATATGAGATGCAATGTGAAAATGGTAAGATACATATATACAAGAGAAAACCAACTTCCCCTCAAATGATGCCATAGGGATGACAAACACCAAGTTCCCCCCGAAGAAAAGCATGTCTCGAAGCATCTAGGGGCTTGGTGAGGATATCAGCTAGTTGGTTTTTGGTATCAATGTATTGGAGCTCAACATCCCCCTTCTCAATATTGTCCCTCAGAAAGTGGAATCGCACATTGATGTGTTTGACCTTACCATGTTGGACTGGGTTTTTGGCTAAGCATATGGCATTAGAGTTATCACACAAAAGTGGAACACCCTTAAAAGTCAACCCATAGTCTCTCATGGTAGATACAATCCATAGGATTTGTGAGCAGCAGCTAGCAGCAGCTACATACTCAGCCTCTGTGGTGGATTGGGCAACACTCGACTGCTTACGAGAAGACCAACAGATCAAAGAAGTACCCAAGAAATGGCAAGTACCAGAAGTGCTCTTCCTATCAATTCTACACCCAGCAAAGTCCGCATCTGAATACCCAATGAGATCAAGAGATGAAGATACAGAGTACCAAAGACCGAACTCAAGGGTGTATTTGAGATATCTGAAGATGCGCTTGACAGCCTTACGATGAGTCACCCTTGGGGAAGCTTGAAAGCGAGCACAAAGACACACCGCAAAGTGTATGTCAGGTCTTGTCGCTGTTAGGTACAAGAGGGAGCCAATCATGCTCCTGTACTCCCTTTGATCCACCACTTTATAGTCTTCATCAGGGTCAAGAGCCGTTGTAGTGGACATTGGTGTAGACAACGGCTTCACATTGACCATGTCGAACTTCTTCAGGAGATCCTTCGTGTACTTGGCTTGATGTATGAAAGTGACTTGCTTGCACTGCTTGATTTGAAGCCCAAGAAAGAAGGTGAGCTCTCCCATCATCGACATCTAAAATTCACTCTCCATAGCTTCCTGAAACCTGCACACAAGAGCATGAGAGGAACCACCAAAGATGATATCATCCACGTAAATCTGAACCATTAGAAAGTCATTGCCATGCTTGAGAGTGAACAAGGTTTTATCAACACACCCCATGACATACCCACCCTCTAGCAAGAAGGTCTTAAGCCTAGCATACCATGTCCTAGGTGCTTGCTTTAGCCCGTACAAAGCCTTCTGAAGCTTATACACACGGTTTGGGTATTTGTGGTGCTCAAAGCCAGGGGGTTGCCTCACATACACTTCTTCCTCTATCAAACCATTTAGGAAAGCACTCTTGACATCGATTTGATAGAGTCTAATGCCCTTGGAGGCAACAAATGCAAGCAAGATCCTAATAGCTTCTATGCGAGCAACAGGAGCAAAGGTTTCACCATAATCTAAGACCTCCACTTGGCTAAAACCTTGAGCAACTAGCCTAGCCTTGTTTCTCACAACCTCACCATCCTCCCCATGTTTGTTTTTGAACACCCACTTGGTTCCTATGACATTGACATTTTTTGGAGGCTCTACAAGGGTCCAGACTTTGTTTCTCTCAAAGTTTTCCAACTCCTCATGCATGGCATTAACCCAATATTCATCAGATAGTGCGTGTCCAACATGCCGGGGTTCAAAGGTTGCAACAAAGAGAGAATTGGTAAAGCAAGCAAGATGTGCAGACCTTGACCTTGTTGTCCTCTCATAGAGATTACCGATCATCTATTGAGGTGGATGTTGACACTGAATGTGGTGAGGAGGCTCTCTTAGAGTGTGCCTCCCCCTCAACCATAGCTAGAGCTTGCTCAACAGCTGCTGAAGTCGATGTAGAAGCTTCTGGACCCTCTGCTGGAGTAGTGGTAGTAGCAGGAACAAGCTCGGATGTGGGATGGAATGACTCATCATCATCATCATCCAAGCCCTATAGGTCCTCTTCTACAAAGATGCTCTCCTCCATCTCCTTGTCACCTACAGACTCAATCACATTCCTTGCACAAGAGTTTGATCCATCAAAGGTTACATCGTAGGATTCTACAATTGTGTTAGTCTCCAAATTCAAAACTCTGTAGGAATGACCATGAAGAGAGTAACTAAGAAAGATTCCATCAGAATACCTTGACTCAAACTTATCAAGATTGCCACGCTTGAGAATAAAGCACTTGCAACCAAAGGCACGCAAATGAGAAACCGATGGCTTTCTCCCAAAACGCAGCTTATAAGAAGTCACATTAAGAATTGAGCCTAAGAAAATCCGATTGGAAACATAGCAAGCAGTGCTAATGGCCTCAGCCCAAAACCGCCTCGAAGTCCTATGCTCATCGAGCATCGTCCGGGCCATCTCCACTAAGGTTCTGTTCTTTCTTTCAACCACACCGTTCTGCTGGGGAACCCGAGGTGCTGAAAACTAATGCTCAATACCATGCTCAAGACAGAAAGCATCAAACGAGGAGTTCTTGAACTCGGTGCCATTATCACTGCAAATTGCTCGTAATGCACCAGGGAGTTCCTTGAACAACCTCAAAGCTAAGCTCCGAAAGTGATGAAACACTTCATCCTTGCTCTCAAGAAAGTAGACCCAAGAGTAGCGAGAGTAGTCGTCAACAATCACAAGAACATACCACTTCCCACCCGCCGAACGAACCTGAGAAGGACCAACAGTGTCCATATGAAGCAACTCTCTAGGGCGTTCAGTCATCACCAAATTGATTGGTGGATGAGAAGCGGCAATCATTTTCCCATGACGACAAGGAGCACAAACCAAATCCTTATCAAATTTGAGCTTAGGCAATCGTCGGATCAAACCTAGGCCACTCAAGCGACATAACAAGTCAAAGCTCATGTGATCCAGTCTCCTATAACATTTCCAGAGCTCAGAAGAAGATTGAGCAAACAAGCACTTGTGAGAACCAGCAAAATCAGCCTCAAAAACTCTGTCAATGCGAGAAATCCCACAAACCAAGGAACCACTCGAATCAAGAACACAAGAAGCATTCGACTTAAAGCGCACTTCCAAACCAATATCAAGAAGCTGAGAGACAGAGAGGAGATTGTACTTGAGAAACTCAACCAAACCAACATAATTGAGAGTGAAGTTCTCATTTACCTTTACCGCGCCCCTTCCCTTCACTCTTCCTCTCTTGTCATTTCCAAAGGTCACATACTCCCGACGCTTCAAGGGATTGAGGCTGGAGAACCACTTTGCATTTCTGGTCATGTGGCGCGAACACCCGGAATCCATCAACCACTTGTTCTCCAAGCCTCCACCTGCTGTCTACAAAGAACGAGAAGTGAAAGTCGATGGCTCAGTGCTGGGGTTAGTCAAAAAGCATTTGGGAATCCAGCACTTAACCATCCGACCGGTAGTAGTCATCACAGTTCTTTGCACTTTATCATTTGAACGCATGGGACGAGAACCACGATGGGGAAAACGTGGCCTGTCAAAGCGTCTCGACTCAAACCTTGAGTTGTGAGGATAGAAATCATCTGTGTGAAAGCCAAATCCACGCGAGTGACGCTCACCACGATGGGGAAAATGTGGGGCGCCAAAGCGCTGCTGCGCAAAACCTTTGTTTTATGAATCAAAGCCATATGAGGAATGACCCTGTCCATGATAGGCACAAGAAAAAGAGCGAGGCTGAAAGTCAACAAAATCATCATAAAAAGCATCCCTAGCCAACTCAGCTTGCTTCCTCTTAATTCTCTTATGCCTAAAACAGAATTCATCCAAGTGGCCCTTGCGACCACAAAACATGCAAATGTAGACACCCTTAGGATTAGGCTTGGTTTGTATTACAGGGTTGGGTTTTGGCTTCTCTGTTTGCTTTGGGTTGAAGAAGGGTTTTGGATTGGGTGGATAGTATGTGTCAGTGGGTTTAATGGTGTTTTCCTCATCCTTGTAGCTGGAGCTAGGTACAAACTTACCCACATTCTCACTCTCCTTGTCACACCTCTCAAATCCCAAACCCAAGTTATAGGTTGATCTAGAAGCACTCTCCTTCACTCTTGCCAAATCACTCTCAATATTCTCTTCACTCACTAGGGTTCTCTGGAGCCTAGACACAAGATAGTCATTTTCCTGAACTAGGGCTTTGTTTTCCTCCCTAGTGATTACAAGCTTGTCCTTAAGAGAGACACACACCTCACAAGGTGGTGGAAGGATCTTAGAGCAAGTCTCATGAAGCAACTTGGACTCGAGGTCTTTGACTTTGAGGGACTGAGCTTCCAACTCATCTGTGAGCTTGGGGCACTTCTGACATGCACCCAAAAGAGTTGGTCTAGCTTTGAACTCATCAAGCTCCCCGAGGGCACTCTCAAGCTGATTGGCAACTTGAGCATGCACACTCTCCCTCTATGCAAGATCACTCATCACAACTTGACAAGACTCACACTCAACAACAATGTCCTCACGAGAAAGCTTGGACCTAAGCGAAGCAATTTCAAAATCAGCACTCTCCAACTTAGACTTAAGCTCTCTACCCTCACGAACAGCACTGCGAAGCTTATCATCTTGCATGAGCAGAACATCACGCAAATGATCAAGTTCAGAAGAGAGCTCATCAAGAGTGGGAGGTACCTCGCTTGTGTTGGAGTCGGATCCAGAGTCGGTGTCGTGGTCATTCTTTGCCATGAAGCAAAGCCCGGTGAAGTCATCCTTCCTCTTGACTCGTGGCTTTTCAACCTCCTCCTCCAAGCTTGAAATGCCTTCGCTTGATGTGAGGTCGACATCGCTCAAGGCGGCAATGCAGGCGCGTGCAATGGCCTTGGCGAACTTCTTGGAGTTCTTGCCCTTCTTGTAGAAGTGGTTCTTCTTCTGTTTGAAGTCTTCAGTGTTGTTGTAGCGGTACCCGGCCTTCTTCTTCTTCTTGGGACAATCAGCGATGAAGTGTCCCAGGTCACCGCACTCGAAGCAAGTTCTTGAATCACCTCCTCTTCTCTCCTTTCGGTTGTTGTAGAACTTCTTGAACTTCCTTGTGAGCAAGGACAGCTCCTCATCAGGAATGCACTCCATCTGCTCATCGGAAGCTACAACAAGAGAAGACAAAACAAACTCCAAGGAAGACTTGTCAAGTGAGGGGTTAGTTCCATGAGAAGCACAACTGTGATCACCCTTCTGAGAACTAGAGAGCAAAGCCATGCTAGAAGCAGGAATAGCAAGATTAGGACGAGATTTCCTAGATAGTTCTTGAGATTTTAGCTTGCTATACAGCTGCTCACAGTTCAGGGTATTGAATTCAGCAGTTTCTTCTAAAGCAGCAATTTTAACCCTCCAAACATTTTCATCAAGTGAGTACAACAGTTTCTTAGCTCTATCATTGTCATTCTACACAAGGGTACCACAAGCCCGCAAGTTGCACACAATTGCCTCAAACCTACGAAAAGTGTCATGTAGTGACTCGCCCGGTTTCTGTGCAAAGGTTTGGTACTGTCTATTGTAAGAATCCTTATGCATAGACTTGACCTGGTTGGTACCCTCATGGTAAGTGCAAAGCTTATCCCAAATAGCATGAGCAGTGTCAAGGTGTGCAACCCTATCATGTTCGCTCCTACCAAATGCAGAAAGCAGAATATTGACAGCTTTGAAGTTGTTCTCATACCTGACTAACTCACCTGCAGAAGCAGTGTTCAGGTCATGTGGTATAGCATACTCCTGATCAACAATCTCCCAAATTGCACATCCTTGACTTAGCAGATACGCCTTAGTCCGAGACTTTTAGTAGGGTAAGTCCTCTCCATTGAACATTGATAGTTTAACAGCACGCTTCTCCATGTCGCCTTCAGATCACAAAGCCGATGAAGGTCAACTAGTGATCAAACTGGCTCTGATACCAATTGAAGGATCGAGAAGGCGACCAGAGAGGAGATGAATGGGAGCCAAATAAAATTCTCCAAGAGAACTTGGCCTATATCCCAAAAATAACCTAAGCCAACCTCCAAATCGATCACCAAGACTACACACACCAACTTGTGGTGTACTAACCCTAGGAGTGATCAACCACACCAAACAAACACAGCGAAACAAAAAGGGAAAAAAGCAATCCTCAACAGTTCAGAACTGAACTCCCATCGGTAGTGCCGATCCCTGCCATCGGTAGTGCAGGTGGGCATCGGCAATGCCGGTCATGCCTATCGGCAGTGCCGATGCGTGTCATCGGTAGTGCCGGTCCCACCTATCGGCAGTGCCGGTGCGGGATACTATCGCACTGGAACCTACAGACTGGACCAATCGGCAGTGCCGGTCGACCCCCGATAGAACAGAAAATCTGTCGGGATCTTCTCAAATCTTCTCCAAAACTCAATCAAACGAACTCCAAATGATGCAATTTTTGGAGCAGTGAATTCTCATCACATCACGACCCTAATCCTAGGAGATCAACTCAATTGGCTCAAGAAATCATCACGAATTTCAGATCTCGTGCCAAGAATACCAAAAAGGGGAAACTTGAGAAATCCTTCAAATCGAAGGTGCTAGAGCCAATAATTCCATCAAGGATCCATATAGGATTATCCTAGCTCATCCTAGCAACAAGTTTCTCAAGAAATCCGGGCCAAAAACTCATCCAAAAGTGAGATCAAAAATCACCACAAAAATGCTTCCGAAAATAGGAAAAAGGGAATTTCGGGATTCAAGTGAAGAGGGAAATCTTGAGCACGAAAATACTTCTCATATCATAGAATGGTGATTACAAGATCCATAGGTACAAGGCTAGAAAGCCACCCTCTTCCTCCCACTATTTGAAAGAGCAAGAGATGTCTCTCACACACCCACTACTCTCCTCTCAAACATGAAGTCCTCTCCTAGCACTTTGAATAGAGTCCTCACACAAGGCTAATGTAAGAGAGGCCCCTCTCCCACTAGCCACACCTCTCCTTATATAGGCTTAGGGTCTATTGTCCACATGACCACTCTACCCTTGACCTACATAACACACCCACCTACCATCAGGGGCGTAACTGTCCCTCTTTCACCTCATCGCCCGAATGCCATCGGACGTTTCACGTCTTTGCTTTATCTCAAAGCAAGCTCCGTGATGGTGCCACGTGCACCACCAACCACCGCCACCAGTTTTGAGGCCCAAATCGGGAAACCGCCTTGCATGCTTCTCAAAGCGCGACTTCTCGATGTTGATGCGTGTCACCTTGTCCCGCGATCCTGACCACTGGCAAGTCTCTCCCAGTCCCTGTCCATCGGGCCCCCTTGTCACTTGCACCGGCATCCCGTTCGCCTTGACTTGGTCAACATGCCATCTTCATCACCACCACGGTTTTGAGGCTCAACCGCGAAACCGTCCGTGCTTCTTGCCTCTCCACATGTATGGTGTGGATCACCCATGACTTCACCCGGCATCCCGATCGTCTGGCCCCAAGTCCCCTACTTGTGCCCGATCCTCTCGCCGTTGACCGCCAAGTCGACTCCAGTGACCTACACATCATGAGACAAGCAAACACATTTCTCATCTTCTGCAACATCACCAATATCTCCATCAACTTCGGTTAGTCATAACCATGATATGCAAACCCATGCAATCCCTGGATTCCCGCATTTCAACTCAAACACAAAATCTGCTCAAGTTAATTACTCATCACAAATATAGCAAACTATGACATATATCCATATGGTTTCTCAGGTACCTATCAGCAGCGGCCTGAACCATTACTGGAACCGCTGCTGATAATTGTACTATCAGCAACTCCTAATCAGTAGCGGTTCTATAACTATTGCTGATGAGGTGCTTTGAACCGCTGCTCAAGACCAATTCTGTAGTAGTGTTGATAAAGTCGCATTAAACATGCTATTTTATATTAAAAAAATAAGAAGGGCAGCAGTTACAAGTAGAGACACGAAGTGATGGCAGAATACTCCATAGATGACGTCCAGTCAGCATTGGCCCTGGCACCAGCCGCCGGCTCCGGCATGGTTCCTCACGCTGGTCCTCCTCGGTGCCGTTTACTCCGCGGTAATCTCCATCTGCGGCCTGGCATATGTCTTGCTATGCCTGCGTCGACCGAAGGACCTCTGCCACCGGTATGGTCCGTGGGCCGTCGTCACCGGCCCGACGTCCGGCATCAGGCGGTCCATGGCCATGGAGCTTGGGGGTCGGGGCATCAACCTAGTTCTTCTTGACCTCAACGCGGCCAACCTACATGAGATTTCAGACTTGATCAGCTCTCGCCACGGCGCGAAGACCAGGACTGTGGTGTTTGACCTTTCACTCATCGGCACCGCTCAAGGTCAGTGACACGCCGCACCTCTATCCCAGTCTATGCATATTCATCACGTCTCGTACTATAATCGGACGGCAGGCGACGAGGCAATGCGGCGGCTCCAGGACGTCGTGGACGGGCGGGACGGGGCATTATTCATCACGTCTCGCACTAAAACAGCGCCGGCGTGGCGAGGCCGTACACGCTGTACTTCCACGAGCCCGACGCGGAGGCGTGGGTGCGGATGATAAGGGTCAACCTGTGGGCACTCACGGAGATCACGGTGGCAGTGCTGCCTGGAATGGTGGAGCCCGGCCGCGGCGCCGTTGTGAACATGGGCTCAGCATCGTCCGAGGCTCTCCCGTCGTTCCCCTTATACACCATTTATGCTTTCACCAAATGGCACAAATAATGAACACCATGTTAGAGCAACTCCAATCCTTCCTCTTTAATCTTATCATCTAAAAAGGCTAAAGGGAATTCGTTTAACCCAGTTTTTGAATTATAGATGATGGTATTATAGTTCACCTATTTCATCATCTAAAAGGTTAGGGTCCACCATTTAGGTGAGGGATAGGTGATTCCCTCTGTAAAAAGGATGATGGATTAGATTTAGGTGATCACTTAACCAAGGGGATGAAAAAGGGAAACTAATAAAGAAATTTTTTTTATCTTTATTTCCTATATGACAAATTTTTTTGTTTAGATGATAGGAAAGAAAAAGGGTTAGAGTTGCTTTTATACTTCTTGCAAACTGCGTAAACTAAGGCTTTATTTCAACTCCATTACTATAGGTACGTTGCTCAGTTCTCCAGGAGCCCCTACGTTGAGTACAGAAGCAAAAGGAATTGATGTTCAGTGCCAGGTAATTCCTACTTCCCCAATCTCGCTCGCGTCTTTCAAATTCAAAGAACATGTCCAACAACTGCATAGTTATACTCTGCATTTGCACGTGAGCGGGGCAGCTGTACCAATAAAAAATAAATGTAATATTAAATACATCTAAACTATCGACTTAGGAGAAATAAACCATCCATATTACATTCAGCTCATTGTAAAGGTGCTTGCCGTTGTTCTTGAACCATCCGTGTCGCATGCACAGTTATACACTCACTATGCGCATGCATCTGCATCTATCTCTCTGGCCCTCTGCAAGTTGCGACCGAATCGAATTGAATCCACGACATCTGAGTCGTTGTCCCTCGCATTCAATCCAACCGTGTGTGTCGTTCGTCTGAGCTGGTGCAGGCCCCGTTCTTCGTGACCACCGGGATGGTGTCCCGCAGCTCGCTGACCGGCTGGATCGCGCCGTTCGTGCCGACGGCCGACGCCTACGCCCGCGCGGCAGCGCGATGGATCGGCTACGGCCCGCTCTCCTCGCCCACAGCGGCGCACCAGCTCCTGTGGTGCCTAGCGCCCATTTTGCCGGACGCCGCATTCGACTGGATCCTCCTCCACGCGCATCAGCGGCAGCGGGCTACAATCCAGAAGATCAAAGCGGCGAGGGTGGCGTCTGCGTACCCGGGGTGAACAGAAAAGTTTAATTCCGAGGCTAGATTGATAACAAATAGCAAATCTTAGGATGCAAAATATAAAAAATTTTAAAATTTTGATTGAGATCTTTACCTTTATACCAATTTCTCACCACTGTATTGCAAGCGGAAGGATTTCAACAATTGCTACGGTAGTTTTACAAATGTAAAATAAACTCGGTTAAGTTGCTATTTTTGTTGGAAACATATTCTATGAGAATTAGCTTCATGTGAGAACTATGAGAACTTCAATCAAATCACATGATCCTCATCTGATGGTCAAATTATTTTGCACTTAAACCCCTCACTTATCCTACCTAATCTATTATTTTATAAATAACCCCCAACTAAAATAACACACCTCTGTACCTGACCATCGAATGATGATCATGTGATCTTGGTTGGAGTTCTCATAGTTCTCACATGAAGTCAGTTCTCATAGGATATGTTACCATTTTTGTTTTATAATTCAGCAGAACAATCTAGATATGTTTATAGTGAATTATATTTATACCTAAATATTTTCATTATTCATTTTAGTTTAACCATCTAAAGGGATTTTGTGGATATATATTAAATAAACAATGTTGATGCATACTTAACTAAGCAAATGGTTCATCTTAGATTTTGTCAGCCGCCCAATCATGCCACAGGTCAGGTATGAGCAGTTCCTTAGTTGCTCGCAGTGATGATTTACATTCCATTGCTAATATCAACATATATAATTTTGACTAAGCTTTCAGAAAACTTGTCAAGACATATTGTTCTTGTCGTAGCGTTAGTCGTTTCACAAGATTGATGTATCACCTAATACCACAAGAAAAGAAAAGTAGCTCTTTACTCTTCCTGCTTGCCCTTAGAAGTCTACCACACACATCCATCTTGATCCATGTGTAGCGTGCTCACATTCAAAGATGTTCGACATTCCTAACATGGTCCTTAAATTTGTGCGCTTCGATCTCATCATCTAGGTCACGAATGCGACAGATAAACTTCCCTGTTATTCAGAAAAGTTTTGTATGTGTAGTCAGCCTCTTATACATGAGATTTGGAGTACCATGGGCCATGGTCTAATGGCGGAACTAGAATTTAACACTTGCATATTCCTAATTGATCAAGGAAAATAAAGATCAATATAAAAAGCAATACTTTTACAATATGGTGGATTTAAATGTAAATAGTCCAGTAGGATGATACTTTGTTGCTTGTTTTATGAACCCAATTTAATATATATCATGGCCCTTTATGATTGGTTTGCCCATGACGCATTAAGTCAATGTCTTTTTTTTACTTTCTCACTCTGGATTTTATCATCTACTTGTTTTTTTTATCATACTAGTGATTTTGTGCATTAGTATTCTAATAGACTAAACTTAATTTTCAAATAACCAATACAACAATTCAATATAGAATTATGTCTTTCACGAATATTCAATTACTATATTTGAACTATTATTGTTTAAACAAATGACGACAAATTTACCATTTTTGAAACCATTTGAATAATATGAATATGTTAGTTCAATATTTTGTTAACATTTGGTATACTAAAAAAAATATTGAACTAATCTGCTAATATACTAGATGAAAATTTGAAGTTTGTGCTCAAATAAAATATCATCTGCCTCCGTTCCGACATTGACACACGTCTCTTTATCACCCTCACTAACTAGTAGCCCATAATTTATCTCATGTTCAAAGTGCAATACCCAGAAGTTAGAATACAGGAATTGCATTTTTGCCAGGATGGCTGTCTCTAAGTATGGGGCGATTGGGAGAGTTGTACCATGTGGCTGGCCGCGAGGTAGCCCAGTTTCACCACTTGCATAGTTGCATTTTTGCTCGGTTTTTGAACACAAAGAGCCTTGAATAAATACCGTGTTGATATGATGAACTATACCACATTTGGTCATTTGAAATGTCATGGTTACCATTTTCGTTTCTTGACGGCACACTTTAAGGAAACTAGTTGATGGGGCGTGCCCTTGCGCGCCCATTAAACATAAAGGGCAGAAAAAAATTTAGCATCAGAATAATTAATTTAATAAAGAAATAAAGAAATAATAAAAATATTTATAGGCCGAGGTAACATTCTTTACTTAACAATACACTTTGCGTGCCATTTGCGAAAAATTAGCATAAAAAAAAGATGTACAAAGGAAGCACATATGTACATATATAAATTTATATCATATAACCACATCAAGTAAATGTAAAAAATGAATCAACATTAGAACAGAGAAACATATATCTATATTCATATGTGGCTTACTCTTCACTATTGTAACACTCCTCAATGTCCCCTTGATGTCTCATTTGACCATCTCCAATTCTATTAACAAGGAAGTCATCATATTTTCCTAAATCCTGAAAACAAATCCAGCTTTGTATATAAGTAAGAATACCTCAACACAATAATGATTTTATAAGTTAAATAAAGATGAAAAAATTATCTGAACTGGAACCACAATTATTCAAAGAATCAAGTTCCAGGTAAAAGTATTTAATGTTTTGATAGAATTGTGCAAGGACATACAAATGAATGGCTCATTTTTCACACTCAAAAGTACTGCAAGAAGTGACATTCTATTGGCACACCAAATAACTCCAATCACAATTATACATAGTGAACAGTAGGTAAATTTGAAAGAAACATAACTGTCGGTCTTCTTGGGTTTATGCTCTGTTGACATGAAAATCTTTACGCATGATCTGGGAGATCTGCTTAGCTCCAGTGCAGGCTCAATACAGGAAACCGGGACGTGCCAGTCGATTTTAACTGCAAATCAATAAAGATATAAACAGTTAAATTTTATGGGCCACCAGTCTCGGATAGGCCGGTGAAGAAAGCCGATAATCACAGTGAGTGAAATCAGCCAATATCTTTGTAAGAATAAATATAAGTATAAGATGAACTAATTGGTGACTATATCATATTATCGGCAAATTAAATATATAAAATAATGTTCATTATAATATCAATAAAGGTTTGAATCGAACACAACAAGATCAAAGAAATAAAAGACATCATGCCAATACTTATTGAGTCGGTACCACAGAGTCGATAGGGCAGAGTCGATAGAATTACAGTATGCGTGCGAAGACCTACCCTGTCGATAATGCTAAGTCAATAGATTTGATAGCTGATATTGCAAATATGCCTTAAAATTATAAATCTATTTTATTTAAACAAAGGGGGCAAACGACTATCAAAATAAATGATATAATCAATTAAACTCTAGAAAGTCGATTGAACTGTGATAACCTATCGGCTAAACATCCTGATAGAACTCTATCAACTCTACCTATAAACAGATCGAATCTAATCCTATCTACCCAGTAAGAGATCGAAACTGATGCAGCCTTACTGATTTGAACAGATCGAACTTAATCGAGACAATATTCAAATACAATAGATAGAGCTAGATTTAATCTATTTATAGATAAAATCAATAAAGTGACTCGAATAATAGATCTAAATAACACCTATGGAACCTACTGAGATTACTTCGACAACTTCTTCATCAGATTCAGAGTTGTAATCATTAAAATTGATCTAGATCGGCCTTGCCCATGCCCCCTGATTCAGGTTCTCCTGGATCGACACCTTCTGCACCAACTGGGATAGGCTCTCGAATTCGACCGAAGGAAACTTCTCTCTCAATGGCGTAACTAAACCGTTGAATGCTATCTCCGCCATCTGGTTATTGGTCAGTTGTAGGCTGAAACATTTGCTGTGCACATCTCTAAATCTTTACACATAGTCATGCACAGACTCTCCAACCTTCTATCTCACAGTAATCAAATCAGACAATCTTAACTCACTAGTTTCAGCAAAGAAATATTTATGAAACTTCTGTTCGAGATCGGCCCAGGTAACAATTGAATTCGGAGGCAATGATGCGAACCAAGAAAATGATAACCCAGGCAAGGACAATGGAAATAGCCTGATTTTCAAAGCTTCGGTGTTACCAGCTTCCCCGCACTGTACTGAAAATCGGCCTATATGCTCAACTATAGTAGTGTTATCCTGTCCTGTAAACTTGGTGAATTCTGGAGGTCTGTATCGACTCGGCATTGGAATCAAATCATAGTTCAGAGGATATGACGGTCGATACATGTACGTTTGCTGCTTTGGTTTCAGTCCAAACTGCTCCCTCATCACCTCAACAATCTTCAAAGCCCAGTCATCGGTCGACCCATTGATATTTGGAACATTCGATAGAATACCAAATACTGATGCTGTGAGCCAAAATTAACAATTGTATGCTGGCCTCCTAGTTCTCCTAGCAGAGCAGATGATGACGGCATTCCAAACATGCTAGGCTCAACATTTGGTGCAGTACTATATGTAATATTTGGCTCGGTAGTCTCATGCCTGTAATGTTGTGGATGTGTCTGTAGTGTAGATCTTTGTAGTATTATCCTCCGAGGTGTTCTTCTACCATCAACATTCTTCTGACCTGGGGGCACTTCAGAAGTGGATGTATTTGAACCCAAGATAGGTTGTGTTGTATTCTCACCAGGTTGCTGTGAAGTAGATGCTTTATTTGCAGGGCGAGGAACACTATCTGGTATGCGAAAGTACACTGGCCCATGAGCTGAATCTTCATATGGGTATCCCTCCATAGTCTGATTATGTATTAACCAACACAGGTGATTGGTTCATCAATGCATGATGTATGGTAGTATGAATCATGTTATGCAAAGTTGCTTCATCAATGAACTCTATTGGCTTCTCAGTATGTGACTCTTCTGATGCATCTTCAATCAATGCGGAAACTGGTAACTTTCCTTTTTGGATGTCTTGTCATTCCTCGTCTTGCTAAAAGTGCTTAACAGAAGACTTTCATACTCAGCCATCCTCTGACTTACCTTATTGACAGGTAGCATATGTTCATTCTTAAGATTAGAGCTGATATTGTTCTTTGGTTGTGTCGCATCACCGTCCTGAGTCATTCCGAGTTTAGACATGATGTGAGTTTGAAGTTCTTGTTCCACCGGGCGTGCCAAAAAGCGTGTTGACACGAAAATCTTCATGCGTGACCTGGGAGATCTACTTAGCTCTAGTGTAGGCTCAATACAGGAAACCGGGGCGTGCTAGTCGATTTTCCCTGCAAATTGACAAAGATATAAACAGTTAAATTTTGTGGGCCACCGGCCTGGGACAGGCCGGTGAAGAAAGCCGATAATCACTGTGAGTGAAATCAGTCGATATCTTTGTAAGAATAAATATAAGTACAAGATAAACTAATCGACTGACTATATCGGCTTATCGGCAAATTAAATATATAAAATAATGTTCATTATAATGCCGATAGAGGTTTGAATCCAAAATAACAAGATCAAAGAAATAAAAGAAATCATGCCAATACTTGCCGAGTCGATAGCGCAGAGTCGATAGGACAGAGTACTATAGTATGCGTGTGAAGACCTATCCTGTCGATAATGCTAAGTCGATAGATTTGATAGCTGGTATTGCAAATATGCCTTAAAATCATAAATCTATCTTATTCAAACAAAGGGGGCAAACAACTATCAAAATAAATGATATAATCATTAAACACCAGAAAGTCGATTGAACCATGATAACCTATCGGTTAAACGTCCCAATAGAACTTTATCAACTCTACCTATAAATGGATCGAATCTAATCCTATCTACTCAGTAAGAGATGAAAACTGATGTAGCCTTACTGATTCGAACAGATCGAACTTAATCGAGACAGTATTCAAACACGGTAGATAGAGCTAGATTTAATATATTTATAGATAAAATCAATAAAGTGACTCGAATAATAGATCTAAATAACATCTATGGAACCTACTGAGATTACAATAGATCGGTTACAACCAAGACAGTATTGTAATCAGAGTCGATAAAATAAGCATTAAATAGATCTAATTACTAGATAACTAGCAACTCTAACGATAACAACTAGAATATCAAATCAATGAGAAAGTACTAGATGAGATTGATAGAGTTATCGAGGGTGACTAATCCAAGTCTCTCGTCGAGATCGGAGCTGATGCAGCCCGCACGACACGAGGGTTTCGTTGAATAGGAAAGGTTGGCGATGCGCCGAGTTGTATTGAACGAAAGTGTTGTTTTTTACGTACAGATCTTATTACATATTTATAACCTCATGCAAGAGGTTTTAACCCGACTTGGTCGGGACTCCTAAACCAACCGACTATTTTTTTAGAATAAAAATCTAAACTGAAAATAGAAAATAAAATAACCCAATTGGGCCCACTTAACCTCCTTCAGCCATCGAATATCATTGACTTCGGGCAACTTCAATTTCCTATCTCTGATGACGGGGCCGGTCAAAATCTGGTGCCAACATGCTCCTGCTAATTCAGCTGGATTTCTAAGCTACCTCTACTGTCCATTAGACGTGTGCAAAATAGCAATCAATAGTCCAAGTTAATAGTCAGCCCCTCACCAAAATGAAGTCCCAAACGGCATAGAAAGAACTATTCTTAGAAACCAGTTGAACACTAAAATTATAACACCCGCAGCTGAAAACATGAAAAAAAGTCATAGTAGAAGAATTCTATCTGTTTGCAGTACTCTATCTATAGTATTTATCTGCAGCTAAAACCGTGAACTTTTTATGATTAAAATGAAAATTAGAGCTTGTAGAATATAGAATATTTTCCTTGCTAAAAGCCATGGTACAAGGACCCTAAGGAGAAGCACAAGGACATGCTACAGGCATTAGGGTAGAACAGTGTAGCACAAGCTCATTCGCAGTATGTGAAATACAGGGGAGCACTGAAAGTATGTGAAGATGAAAGCGTAGCTATCATCATAACCATGAAAAATTAGAGGCAAGTTGCACAAATATAGGAAACATAAGGTATCAATACATCTGAATCAACCGAAACATATCAACATGTTGTATATCACTATATCCCCATCATCTCTTCATGCACAACAGTCGCACCAAAATTGCGTGTTGCCTGAAATATGGGGTGATCTCCTTTACATGCAGGAACTCATCTATAAGTTTTTTTGGATATTAATCCTAGGTAGCCAGTATGAGTACAAATGAACATGCCTAGGTTAAACTGATTAAATAAACAAGGGACAGAACAGCAGGAAAAAAACTCTAGAGTTATGGAGGCGGTTTATTTTTAGATTGTGTTGGGAGACAACTTCAGCAGCTCTGGAGTTATGAGTACAGTCTACTGTCATTTCAAAGATGCAAACTTCAAATATAGTAATACACAATCGATAGAGCACACTCTAATAAGCTGATAAATTAAAGTGTAATTATAATTAGGGAGCAGAAATCTATCTTAGTAGAATGCCAAATCAAATGTCATGTTGTGAAATCTTCCTAGATGCTTATTTGATAAAATAGTTAAGTCAAAATTAGAACCTGAGTGGCATGCCACGCATGGTTGCAATCAATCATCTAGGTTTTGAATAGAAGTCTGCACTTTTTTTTCGTACTATCCATATATGTTGGCTTCGCAATGCGAAAAATATGAGAGAGAGAGAGAGAGAGAGAGAGAGAGAGAGAGATAAACATGGTAACATATCACATATCAGCATATCCAATGAACCACCGAATATAGTGGAGGATGGTGGAAACATCATCAGTGATTTATTGCAGTGAGTGAAATTTATAACATACTGTGAACAAGCAAAAGATGTGCTATCAAAAGAAGAAAATTTATATTGCTAAAAGAACACATCACGCATAAAAAATGTTTACCACTTATGAAATATCAGAAACCTTCCTGACATAACTAAATCTTAAAATACCGAAACAAATGCATTAATGGATCTTTCATTAATTTCAAAAACAAAAGCTTTTTGTAGTATAGCAAGGCCATTGACTGGCAAGAGTCAAATATTCAAACATTAAACATGAAAAAGGAAAGTTATGCCTCAGGCAATGGTAAAACATAATCACTAATTATGTAGACAAATATAATAAAAAAACAATCTATCAACCTAAATGACCACATACAAAGCTAAATTGCTCCCATTATGGCCTAACACCTCGCTCTGGACAATAGAATACCAAAAAAAGAGAAAAATGATCATCATGAGCTAGTCACTACCTCTATATAGAATATATGGATTGAGTATCTCTCTATGATGGAGTTGTCGGCAACTCACTCTCAGTCTAGCCGAAACACAAAGCTGAACTATACAAAGTGGAAACAACAAACTGAAAACTGAACCTGCAGATAGACAACCGGAGAAACTTTTAGAAACTTTCCATGGAGATGTCAATCAAAGAAAAAATTAAAAAAGAGTTTAGGGAAACGTGGTCACATGGACAAGAGCTCATTGATCTAACAATATAGTAAGAGATGTATTATTTTGATTCCACATGGACAGGAGCTCATTTTGTCTATATCCTAAAAAAAAAGTTGTGTTGATACAATCCTAAAATTATCAATAGGGGAACCATTAAAATAGAGTAATCACATACCTGCAAAGAAAAGAAAAGTCAAGAATCTCAAGATCCCACTACAGCAGCGAAAACAATCAGTCCACCTATGTACTCAAAAGGAAAAATGCTTCACCGAGGGATCTGAGCATGGACATAATGACAATGACATATATCATACAACAATATACATATGAACTGAAAACAGAGTGCATAGTCAAGATCCCAGAAAAGATGTATAATATTTTTTTGAGAGAAATTACCTATTTGACTGCATTAGATTTTGTAGCTACAGCATAGGATATGCATTGTGATATGGAAGAAAAATAACAGCTCCTTATGAAGAAACAAATTGCACATCGTCATTTCTCTCTGCATCCATCAACAGTGCTAATATGATGATATGAATTAGAAATCAGCTGCAAGGAAGAATGGGCTTCCATTAGTACGTACATGAACCATCAAGCCTCCAGCCATACGTATATATATATATATCAAAGAACTGCATATATATGTTCATCAATAAAGAAAGCCAAAGTCTATAACACGGTGTAATGAAGTTACCTTGAACAGAAATACTACCTTCAACTGATGCATAAATAGAGTCAGATCTACTAATGTTTATAACAAATTAACATATATGACTGCTAGATCCAAAAAATACTTGCAGGATTCCTAATTCCAAACCAAGTCATCTGCTGTAACAAATAAGATTTTCGGATTTATACCATGCTTTGAGGGAGAGAACAGGTTCAACCACCAATTGCTGTCAAGTAAAAATTTGGACGCCGTTGCCTTGAGAATCAAAGAGAGAAAAAGAGAAGAGACATTATAGGAGAGAGGGGGAGTGAGGAGAACTCACCGTCCTATCTAGCTGCCGTTGAGCAGCTGGTCCATGTCTCCGCACATGCGCCATTGTGCTCCTGTGCGCTGCGCCTCATGACCGCCGCGCTGCAGTGCCTCGCGCCCTCCACTCCACCACGCCTCGCGCCCTCTGCCCTGTTCGTCCTTCACGCAGCCAAGGCATAAGCCTGACTCCGCCGCTGCCGCATCTCGCTCTGAGGAAACCAAAGAAAGGAGACAGATACGATGAGAGAGAGAAGGAGGGCGGGAGAGAAAAAGGGAATTGAGGACCATCAGTTTGCGGTGCCGCTTCCCCCTGGCCAATGCCTCCGGACGGCGCCGCGCCGCCTTTGGACCCCCCAAACGGCCTCCACTTGGCCCACCACGCCGCCACCCTGCATCGTTTCCAGACATCCCCAATGCTAGATCCAGCGTACGGCGGGTCGAAAAGCACCTCGACAAGAACAGATCTAAGGCCGACGGAAATGAATACCCAGGAAACATAAAAAAGAATACTCGGGAAAGATGAGAAGAGAACAATGTGACAAGGAAAAAACCCTAGCTAAAACCCAGGACGGGAAGAACCGCAGCATGCGCAAGCGCAAACAAGAAAAAAGGGAACCTGAATCCAGAGCAATGGTTGTAGCAAAAATGGGAGGAGGCAGAACGCAAGAACACGAGGCACGACATGGTCATCCGGCAAAACCCTGAAGAACAACCCAAGACAAACAATAGTAGAAAAATGGCGGTGGATCTAACCTGGAGGACCACCAATGGCGAGGCACGAACTCAGTAGGAGGGAAAGAGAAAACGGAAGAGGAAGAGAAGAGGCAACCACGCGGTGGATGCGGGAGAAATGAAGGAGTGGGTGGGCTGGCGAGCTACCGCCATGAATGCCTCCCACCGACCATACCAAGGAACACGAAGCACGTGGCACGGCCGTACATGCTGGAATTTTTCACCATTCCGTCGTGCACCGACTCAAACGAAGAAACCAGCGATCGAAATCGGACGCGGTGAAAAATTCCGGATGATGCAGATGGCGAGTGCGCGCTGAGGCGGGCTGCCGGTTAGAGAAGAAAATGACTCGACGCTGAAAGGAGCTAACCCAGGTTTCCTGACCAACATCATGGAAACCAACCATGAAACTTGTCAATTGTCGTTGCGGCGTCACAGGTGAATTAGTTCGGGACACCAAATTGTCGTTCCAGAAACCGGTGGTACATCCTACCGTTCCCCACCTGAAAGCACCGTCATTTTTTTTTTGAATGCCATTCGGCTCACTTTATTGATCTTCAAAACTAGTTACATCGTTTGCCAAATGGCTTAATAAAAATAAGGGGGGTTGATCGTCCCAGGTACAAGAAGTTTTTGTAGCCATAGCTTCTCTAGCTAAGGAATGCGCTGCCTGGTTTGATTCTCTTCCACAATGCTCAATACTTACATTGGTGAAACTGCTCCACATAAGCTAACATTCATCATATATTGGACCAGCTGTTGTTGCTGAAAAGCCTCCGTTATTCATTGTTTCCACCACTTGTAAGCAATCCGTCTGGATGGTGAACCGATTTGCACCTATGAGTTGCGCCGTCGTGAACATGGGCTCGGCGTCGTCGGAGGCCGTCTCTTCCTTCCCGCTCTACACCATATACGCTTCCTCCAAACGGTAAGTATACTGTGCGCCATGTGCCCATGCTATACTTCTTTTTTTTTTTTTGGAGGTACATGCTATACTTCTTGGCTTCTTGCAAACAGCAAACTGCGTAAACTCAAGCTTAATCTCAATTCCAAATCTCCAATCATACTAGGTACGTTGCTCAGTTCTCCAGGAGCCTCTACGTTGAGTACAAAAGCAAAGGGATCGATGTTCAGTGCCAGGTAATTTCCACCTACGATCCCATCAACTTCCATCGTGCTGTCAAAAAAAAAAAAACATCCATCGTATCTTGCAAATTCAGAGAACATGCCCGGTCCATGTGTGGTAGCTGGAACAATAATGCTGTTGTTCTCGTGCCCTCTTCGCGTCGCTTGCACATTTACCCAATGCACATGCACCTTACCTATCTCTGCAAGTTGCGACCCAATCAAAATTGAATTCCTGACCGTGAGTAGCTGTTCCGATCCTCTCATTCAATTCAAACTGTGGTGCTGACTCTTGCAGGCCCCATTCTTCGTGGCCACCGGGATGGTGCCCCGCGGCGCGCTGCCCATGGTGCTCGCGCCGACGGTGCCGACTCCGGACGCCTACGCCGGCGCGGCGGCACGGTGGATCGGATACGGCCCGCTCTGCTCCCCCGCCGCATCGCACCAGCTCCTGTGGTGCTTCACCACTCTCGTCGTGCCGGACGCCACGCTAGACTGGTTCCTCCTGCAGTTGGTCCGGCGGCAGCGGGCAGAAATCCGAAAGATCAGGGTGGCAAAGGGAGGCGTCGGTGTCGACGGGAATTAATAACCGAAGATTAAGAGTTTAGTTCCACGGCACATGATAACAAATCGTAAATCTTATAGCTAGAAAATGTAATAAAACTTATTTAAATTTAATTCAGATCAGTTGCCTTACTTCTGCACCGTTGAATCACAAGGAGAAGAATCGGAGCATTTGTACAGTGTGTTTTGTAAAACGGTACAATCAGTTCACTAAAATTAATACTTTTGTTACAAATTAAGAGTCTGAGACTATATATTTTAACTCATCTATAAGAATTATGAATAACATAGTCACGTATACTAAAGAATAACGCTCATGCATACTCAATGGAGCAAATGGGTACTTTAGAAAGGATATTGTTCCTAGATAAATGTGGATCGTTTATTGAAAACAACTAAAATAGTATCTCCAGTACCACAAGAAAAAACACCAAACCATCTTCACTTGCTCCTCACCATTACCCACTAAAAGTAATGCACCGGCAATCAAATGGTCAATATCACTATCAAAGTTTCTTAATTCTGTGCACCATTGTCTAATCATCAAGGTAAAAAAAGTGGCAGATAGACTATTCATATTTAACATGAAAAGCTTTGTATATGTGATTAACCTCTTATGAATGAGCATAAAAGTAGAATCGGTTGTCTGGCAAATCTAAAATATAGTGTTTACATATTTCTAGTTGAGGAAAGAAAATAAAGACCTTTCTAAAAAGAAAAATTTCTACAATGGCGTGAATAATTTTTGAATTGTTTTGTAGGATGACACTTTACTGCTTATTTTATGATCTTTTAACACAATTCGGCTCTAGCTAGATATACACACATTGCTGGATATGTACTCGAATGTTAGATATTCATAGTTATAAGGTACACCTAAAAAATATGATTGGTTTATCCATGTGACACCCGGTTTTAAGGACAAAGCCAAGTGCTTATCATATATGTGTCTAGGAACAAGTTTCACATATATCGACAGTAAAGTGAATAACAGTATAATCAATGTCATTATTAAAGCATACCATTATTACATAAATAATTGTCTTTAAAGATTAAAATGAGTCTCTCGTAGAATAATAGTGGAAGACACCATAACACCACAGGCAATCGATCGGGGGCATGCTCGCCTAGTAATAGTCTTCATCGATATGGTCCATCTCTCCATCGTCTTCTGAGCAGCAGTTTATAGTACAACAACAAAGAAAAATAGCAAGGGTGAGCACATGTCGTATTCAACAAGTGGGGGAAAGTATGACATGCAAGCAAAATAGAAGAAAGGCTAACATAGTGGTTTATTTGCATAAATGAGCATCTACACCTAAGACCATTTGAAAAGCACTCCTATTTACTTGGTAAAAAGTTCGCACAAGTTATCTCATCTATCCAACACTACAGGTTACACGCCCATAAGAACTTGGCTATCCACCAAGTCCACCCATAAACAACCCGCTAATCGTGTGAGAGGTCCATGCCGCTCGTGACCATGAGCACGGTTGTTATAACAGTTTTACACTTTGTAGAGGTTGCACAACTTTACCGATAGGTTGGTGATTTCATCACTATGTAGTGACTAGATAGTCTCCATGTTATCCAATTCACATTACCTTAGATGTGAGACCAGGAGATCATCACAAGGTCTTTCAAAGAGCTCCCAAGCTTGCAAACAATCCACGCTAAGGTTTCACAGCTCTGGAATTAAATCGTTCCTACAGAAGCCCCCTCTGGTGCCATGGCTAGAAGTGAACCATCCATCGCTTGAGTCCGAGAGTAAACTGTCTTGTCCTCCTTCCTCAACTGCCCGCAAAACTTGGATGACATCTCGATACTCATCCAAGCCTACCTATATCAGCCCTGTGCTCCCAAGCAGGTACCACCACAATCCTATCCTTGTGATCCCAAGCAGGTACCACCATAATCTCATAGTACTATACCGAATACATGTGCATACCCGTACCATCCTCATCATCCTTCTGCTTGGATCACCTAGGTTCCATGTTGCTAAAAAGGATTGCCCATCCCTTATGATTATGTTAAAGTGAACCATTAATCAAAATTAAAATTAGACACTTCCATTCCCGAGATACCAAACTAAGCATGACGTACCCATACTAATATATTGCACCAAAACCTAGGTGAAGGAATAATATGGAATAGGATAATGACACATAGAATTCAATATTAACAAGCATGCATAGAGATAGAGAGAAATGTAAAACATAGGTTTAATATGCATCAAGGCTGCTCAAAGTCTTCTGGCTAGAGGTCCTAAAGGTTCTCCAACTGCTGGTCGTCTACTAACATCACACCGAAAAGACAAGCAAATAACCAAACTAAGAAACAACACACCACATAGTAACAAACTACAATGAAAACAATACTATGAAAATGTACGTGTTGATATGATCACGTGAGCGCAAGAATCGCCACAATCCGAGTTATGAGTAAAAAGTTACTAACTTTAGAGTTCTAGGGTTAAAATAGTAAAATTAACAAATGACTAAATGACAGTACGAATAAATAATATTCATCACTATGATCACATTGGTGCAAGAATTTCTCAGTTCCAAGCTACGGTTGAAAAGTTATGACGATTTGGAATTTCAGGGGCTAAAACATAAAAACAGACAAGTTAAAGGGCCTAAAAGTAATTTCAAAAAAGTATGAGGGTTAAACTGTAAAATGTACATATAAAATATAATTTATGAAAATTTTAGGGACGAAAATGTATTTATAAAAAGTTTATTGACTAAATTGTAAAAAAAGGACTAAAATATAATTAATAAAATGTCCAGGGTTTTTTTGTAAAATTTCAGCACTAAAATATAATTAGGAATAAGTACAGGGGTTTTTTGTAAAATAATAGGACTAAAATATTATTTAGAAAGAGTTTAAGGGCTTTTCTATAAAAAAATACAGTACTAAAAATAATTATATAAAAACTTAGGGGCTTAAATATAATTAACTATAGGTTCTACAGAAAATTAGGTTTAAAAAAATCTAATTTTAACAAACTCTAGGGGCCTATATGCAGAGTAGTCACTTACTACTAATTAAATAGAAATAAATAAATAAGTAAATAAATAAAAACAAGTTAATATCCGAGGACCAAGTCCCTGGGGCTTGTGGACCGGGGTTGACCCTATGGTCCATGGTCCACGGTGGACCTCGACGGCGGTGATCATCAGTGGCCTCCCGGAGCTCACCGGGGAGGCACACCGGTGCGCGGCGGCCCACACAGAGGAGTGTAGGCGAGGCGGCGGGGAAAGGCGGGCTCACCTAGGGCGTTATGCAGGTACGGAAAGGACAGAGCTCGCGACGGCGATGCAGCGACTTGCGATTGCATGACAACGACAGCTGGTGGGCAGAGCGCGACGGCGGTAAGCGGCAGAGGATGGGGGAAAGGTGGCGCGGGGGCTGGGGAGGGGTGCGGGGTGCATGGGACCCGCCATTTTATAGGGCGTAGTGCCCTAGGCGGCTGCGCATGCACGTTGAGGTGGCGGTCACGGTGCCCTGGGGTTTGCGCGGCGCATGGGCTCGGCTGGGCTTGCACGGGGCTGGTGGGCCGAGCAGCGGACTGCGCACTAGGGTGGGCGGTGCGGGCAGAAATGGCCCAAGGCCTAAGAAGTGGGGAGGGGAGAAAAATGGGCCGTGGGGTAAGAATGAGAGAGGCCCAAGCCGGGGGAGAGAAAGGGGAAAAGAGAGGAGAGGGGGAAGTGTGCCTCAGCGGGGATTTGGCCCAGGCCAGGAAAGAGAGGGGGAAGAGAAGGGGGAGGTAAGCTGGGCCGAGGGGGTGGGGGGGGGGGGGGGAGGCCCAAGGCTGAGAGGGTTATCTTTTCTCTTTTTCTTTTCTTCTTCTATTTTATATTTCTAGAACTATCTTCTAAATATAATTCTAAAACAAAAACTACACGATTTTAAAAACTACCTTTGCACCCAATAAAACCCTAAATGCAGCCATACAACATGAATGCAACAATCAAATTAATGATAACCTAAATTAATTTATTTAATTTAGAAAATAGATCTTTTGCCTAAAATAAATGATTACACTCTAAATAATTTAGGATAAATTTTAATCTATTATAAAAAGTTTTAAAAATTAGTGAAATTTAGGTCACATACCAAATTTCAAAATTTTGGGTTGTGACAAGACTACCCCCCTTGACAGGAATCTCACCCTGAGATTCTGCGTGGCTAGCAAGAAAAGTGTAAAGGGAATCTTGCTTTTTGTTTTTCATATTGGAGCTTGATTCACTAATTGATTGATGGTGTTTACTCCTGCGACTTCTCCAAATGAAATCTTTATGTCCTAAATCTTTCAATCTTACTGTTCCATGTATAAGACCTATGCCTGATCTCTACCCCCTTAAGTTCACACTTATAATTGCTCAAACATTACAATCCATATATGTCCTTCAATGGTAAGTATCTTCTGATTTCCCAATCTTGTCCTCTGAATAGTAAACTTGCACCATGTGTGAAACATCATAAATTCCTTATTGTCAAATAGTCCAAGTGTTGAAGCCAACATAGATGGCAATGATGTTTGCAATCAATAACAAACTTCTTGAACTCTACGTGTCTTCTGGTTCTTCTTGGATCGCTCAATTTGTGCCTCACTAGTTCCATCCTTGGCAAGTTTCCTCTTCTTTCATGACCTAGATTTACTTCTATGGGTCCACACACGTCGAGCTGTTGGTTGGATGCCAGAAGTTGTGTGTTGCCTCTTCTGTAAGAATATCCCACACTTACAATCGTTATTTGGAGCTGGCATGGATAAGGGTGAACTATCTTAGGTATGGCTTTCTCTTGTTGGTGCTTCATTCGAAGTATCTAATGGTCGAGTTCAACATCTCCTCGCATTGGTTAGGTTTTAAGTGACTAGGAAAGAATGCAATGATAGAAGTAACAGAGCCAGGAGTAGAGAGAGAAACAATAACCTCAACTAAACTAAAACTAGCTATAACTAATGATGTGATAACAAAGCTAAACACTTTGCATGCACACCAAAACTCAATCAAAGATCCAACTCAAACATAGCACACCACAAGCAACACAAGACATACATTTAGCAATGTCATTCTAGCTAGCGATTATGCTTCTAAAATGGGAAGGGTCCTAAACCACGGTTCTTAAAAAAGTCTTTCTTCATGTGGAGTGATGACCAATGTCCTTGGTGTGGTGAAGAGCCTTCGACTTCGACTTCATGATCATTATCTTCATACCAAGAAGAACCAGCTTGTCCAATCTTCTGTACCATTCATCTTATTCGTGATAGCATAGGTTGGCTAACTAATATTTTGAAAATAGGAAGGAAATAGTAGAGATAACATTTTTTCAATCATTTTAGATTAGGCAAGTAAAGAGTAGGTAGAAGTCAAGATAGAAGAATTTTTTTATAGAAGTAAAAGTTTCCCAAATGATGCGTTTGCAAATAGAACCTATGGCACGACCATTCTATCTAAGCTAGCATCCTACGGTCGACATGGCTCTAATACCACTTCTATCACACCCGGTTTTAAGGACAAAACCAAGTGCTTATCATATGTGTGCCCAGGAACAAGTTTTACATATACCGACAATAAAGTGAATAACAATATAACCAATGTCATTATTAAAGTATACTATTATTACATAAGTAATTGTCTTTAAAGACTAAAATGAGTCTCATAGAATAACAGCGGAAGACACCATAACATCACAGGCAATCGACCGGGGGCATGCTCGCCTAGTAATAGTCTTCCCCGATATAGTCCATCTGTCTATCATCTTCTGAGCAGCATATTATTATACAACAACAAAGGAAAATAGCAAGGGTGAGCACATGTCGTACTCACCACGTGGGGGAAAATATGACATGCAAGCTAAATAGAAGAAAGGCTAACATAGTGGTTTATTTGCATAAATGAGCATCTACACCAAAGACCATTTGAAAAGCACTACTATTTACTAGGTGAAAAGTTCTCATAAGTTATCTCATCTATCCAACAATACTGGTTACGCCGCATGTAGCCAACCATGGGTTAAACCACCCATAAGAAACCACACTATAGGTTACACCGCATGTAGCCAACCATGGGTTAAACTGCCCATAAGAACTTGGCTACCCACCAAGTCCACTCATAAACAACCCGCTAATCGTGTGAAAGGTCCATGCCACTCGTGACTATGAGCATGACTATTATAACAGTTTTACACTTTGCAGAGGTTGCACAACTTTACCCATAGGTTAGTGATTTCATCACTATGTAGTGACCGAAGAGTCTCCATGTTTTCCAATTCACACTACCTTAGGTGTGAGGCTAGTAGATCACCACAAGGTCTTTCAAAGAACTCCCTAGCTTGCAAACAATCCACACTAAGGTTTCACCACTGCGGAATTAAACCGTTCCTACAGAAGCCCCCTCTGGCGTTGTGGCTAGGAGTGAACCGTCCATCGCCTGAGTCTGAGAGTAAACCGTCCCGTCCTCCGTCCTTGATTGCCCGTAAAATTGGGAAGTCATCTCAATACTCAAACAAGCCTACCCATATCAGCCCTGTCCTTTGTGTGGTTTTCATGGTTACACGTTGCACAAACCTACCCTTGTGATCCCAAGTAGGTACCACCACAATCCCACAGTACTATACCGAGTACACATGCATACCCGCACCATCCTCATCATCCTCCTGCTTGGATCACCAAGGTTCCATGTTGCTAAAAAGGATTGCCCATCCCTCATGATTATGTTAAATTAAATCACTAATCAAGATTAATATTAGATACTTCCATTCCTGACATAGCAAACTAAGCATGACGTACCCATACTAATATACTACACATAGAATTCAATATTAACAAGCATGCATAGAGATAGAGAGGAATGTAAAACATAGGCTCAATATGCATCAAGGACACTTGCCTGGTTCCCCTTGCTACTACTCAGAGTCTTCTGGCTAGAAGTACTGAAGGTTCTCCAACTGCTGGTCGTCTACTAACGTCAACCGGAAAGACAAGCATACAATCAAACTAAGAAACAACACAACACACAGTAACAAAACTACAATGAAAACAATACTACAAAAAACTACGCGTTGCTACAATTGCGTGAGCGCAAGAATCGCCTCAATCCGAGTTATGAGTAAAAAGTTACAAACTTTGAAGTTCTAGCCTTAAATAGTAAAATTAACAAATGACTAAAAGACAGTACGAATAAATAATATTCATCACGACGATCGCGTTGGTGCAAGAATTTCTCAGTTCTAAGCTATCTTTGAAAAGTTATGGTGATTTGAAATTTCAGGGGCTAAAATGTAAAAACAAACAAGTTAAAGGGCCTAAAAGTAATTTCAGAAACGTATGAGGGTTAAACTATAAAATTTACATATAAAATATAATTTATGAAAATTTTAGGGAACAAAATGAATTTATTAAAAAGTTCAAGGACTAAATTGTAAAAAAAGGACTAATATATAATTAATAAAATGACTAGGGGTGTTTTGTAAAATTTTAGCACTAAAATATAATTAGACATAAGTATACGTTGTTTTTGTAAAATAATAGGACTAAAATATTCTTTAGAAAAAGTATAAGGGCTTTCCTATAAAAAATATAGTACTAAAAATAAGTATATAGAAACCTAGGGGCTTAAATATAATTAACTATAGGTTCTACTGAAAATTAGGTTTAAAAAAATATAATTTTAAAAAACTCCAGGGGCCTATATGCAAAGTAGTCACTTATTACTAAATAAATAGAAATAAATAAATAAGTAAATAAATAAACTCCAGTGGACCTCGGTCCAGGTCCACGGGGCTTGTGGACCGGGGTTGACCGCGTGGTCCATGGTCCACGGTGGACCTTGGCTGATGTAGATGTGGCCCGATCTTCCGAGAGTTAGGAGGATAAACTCGAATTTGGGAACTCGGCCTTGACCAACCGGCTTGAATCAGACACAATCCAACCCCGCAACCGTTACACCAAGCAAAACTTGATTGTTCCTGCAAGCGAAATCGAGAACACAAGCAAGAAAGGATAAACACGCAATCTGAGATTGCAAATATGGATGAAGCAGATCACAAGGAAAGGTTCAAGCTTTGAACACAAAAGGACTAATCGCCACAGTGGTGTAAAACAAGAACAGGTATCCTAAATTACTGTAAAAGGGGCCCTGAATTAGTGTAAAAGGACTTGTCGCCACAGTTACAATAATTCAATCAAGTTTCTCTCTAGAAAACTGAACTAAACAAAACCCAAGACTAAAAGACGGTGGCTACTGAGTTTATATAGGAACCAGGGCCATCCTAGGGTTAGGGGTGGCCAGGGGGGGCGCCCACAACATGGGCTTAAGGCCCGATACAATACATGGCCATGTTGGCCCAAAATAGGTGGCACAACACCTTGTCATGGTCACACAGCATGACTCACGACCTTTCTGGAGCTAGGAGCAGAAACAAACCGATGACGTCATCGTTCCCTTTCTAATGCATCAAAGAACGCCTCGTTTGGACATCGGATGTGGGAGATATCATCAAAATCATGAAGAGGTATCGGCTGAATCCGAGACAAACACGGTGACCGAGTTGGTGATGACTTGTAACTTGGGGAAGACCATGACGTGTGGTTATCCAACATGGTGATGTCCTCATCATCCTCCCCTTCTTGAATTGGAGTCATCCTCGACTCTATCTCATTATCAATCTCCTGCAAAAGGTTAGAATCAGTAGAATGCAAAGTACAAGATACATGATCATTGATAAAAGACATATCACGACAAAGCATATTATAACAAGGTGCATCATGATTATCACAAAGTTCAGCAACAGTAGATGTTGTAGCAAGAAAAGCACCTCCCTTTAACTGAATACCCTTATGTTTAACATCAGAAAGTTTATTATTATCAAGTTTATTCTCAGTATTTTCAGCATGCAGTTTAAAATGATTCTTATGCATGAAAGTATATGTATTAGTTCTACAATGGTGGGCAGCATCCATATCATATTCCCATGGGTGGCCTAATAAAAGGGAACATGATTGCATAGGCACAACATGAAAATCAGCATAGTCTTGATAAGAACCGACTGAAAAGTGTATGCGTGTTGATCGAGTTATCTGTGCTGTACCACTATCGTTGAACCATTTGATGTGGTAGGGCTGACGTAGTGCATGAGTTATCAAGCCAAGCTTACTAACCAAATCAGAACTCACCAAGTTGTTACAGCTCCCAGTATCAATGAGGGTGAGAACACGGCGGTCCACGACAATGAGGAACATGTAGAACAAATTGTTGCATTGTTGTTCTTCCTCATGTCCCACCTGAGAGGTCAACACACGTTGTACAATAAGGCTACGAAAGCCCGCGGTGGCAGCAATGGAATCAATGGCGATAGTCTCCTTCTCCTCCGTCGAATCTGCAACAAGATTAGCCATACGAGCAAATTCATCTTCAACATCACTACAACTTTCATACCCATCAGCGGTAGTGATGAAAGCACGACGACTAGAGCAATCCTTTATGACATGTCCCATGCCCTTGCAGCGGTGGCAAATAATGTTGGTGGAGGAGCCACTCTTAGCACTGGAAGTAGCAACCTTCTTCTGGTGTTGGTGCTGCACACTAGACGATTGCGCTTCAGAAGCAGGCGCAAGTGTAAAAGGTGTTGCTGGTGGCTTAGCAACATGACCCTTCGAGTTCTCTACTCTATGTTGGCACTTCCTAAGTGCCCCTTTTATATGTGAATATAACCCCAATGAGATCATAATTGATGCCAATTTAGGCCATTTACCTGTGATTTTGCCTATATATTTGTGTATGTGTTGTTTTGGAGCTTTATTGCAGAAACAGGTGAAATTGGTGATTAAAGTGATGCTGGAAGAGGACAGGAGTCTAGGAGCGACGAAAAGCACTGAAGAAGCCCAGTGTGCCGATCGGCGCAACCCATGAGCTGATCGGCGCAAGGATGTTTTGGCCCACAGAAGTGACCGAGGCCCATTCCATTTGTTTTATGGAAGCTTATCTGTGCAAGACACTTGAAGATATTTGCCTAGAAGATTTATGGAACTTTAAGATCTCGACATGCAGTATAAGACTTTATCTTGAAGGAAAAGGCCCATATGGCAGCTGTGGAAGACAGAGGAACCGACTCGGAAGAGAAACCAGAGAAGACAATCCTGCGCCAATCGGCGCAACCACCTTATTTGCTAGAAACCGAGTCCTTTACGAGTAGAACCCTTATATATACTTGTAAGCCTTGGCCACGAGAACAGAAGGCATCAGAGGAACAACAGATCCATGAGTTAGAGCCACCAAGGTTCGCCCTGTTAGAATAGATCTCTAGTTGAATTTCAAGAACCATTGGTGTAAGAGTTGATTCGTCAAGGTAGGCCATCTCAGCGGTGATGAATCTTACTCTATGTATCTCAAGGATGATCGAATATCTCGATGATGGTTTTGGTGATTTGTCTATCTGGATTCTGTAATCATGTATGTGATTATTCCAATTACTTAGTTCTAGGCTAAGTAGGTTGATATTATCTTGATCGTGGTTCTCAGGATAGTATTCGGACATTGTATTGATTATGGTTGCTTGATGATGCTAGTAGTGTGGTTTAGCGGTGACATCACTAAACCTACGCAGCACTATTGGATAGTTGAGTAGGGTAAGATACTCGCGCGATTAAGGGTTTCCTCTCGGCAGCAATAAATCAGGGGCCGCTCGAAAAGTAGGGTGGTCTTATCCATTATAGGTTTTCATTAATCCATGTAATCACCATTATGATGCTATTTGATTAGATTTTCTAGTTATGATCTCACTAGTAGATATTTGGCTACTCACTTAACAGCTTAGGCTTATAAGGTATCTGGCGTACTTTGGCTTAGATTCGTTCGTGTGCCGATCGGCTCAACTCCAGCGCCGATTGGCGCAATCATAGATTTGGTAGTATGCCGATCGGCTCAACCCCGCGCTGATCAACGCAATGACAGACTTGCTGTCTGGCGCATCTTCGCGCTAGCCAGTCTCCCCTCATGCAACTTGAACTCGACAGTAGCCTTGACTAGATCTTTTACTGTTAACTTTATTTAATAATCCCTAAGGTCCTAGTGGATACGATAAACCTTGGAATACTCAACTTAAGGGAAAAAGTGCTACAATCATACACCATCTTCTTGCGGTATATAAATGGGTGCGTAGTTACGACCAACAAGCTTCTTTTTCTGGTGCAATTGCCGGGGACCATAGCAGGTTTTTAAACATTGTTTGATGTATTAGTGTTTAGTCATTGTGCTTTACTTGTCTCTTTAGTACATATATTCTGTTAAGTGAAACTAACAGGTATGGAGGGTCCTAAGTCAAACAAACCCTCTAATTACACCAATGATCCAGAAAGGCTCTTTCGCTAGAAGAGAACAACGGAGAAGAGAAGCAAGTCACTTGGAGAGTTAGCTGGAGAAACAGTTCATGCCAACCCTCGAGTATTATTCATAATTGCAAATCCAGGCAGAGAGGAGATGGCAGAGTTACCCTTGGTTAATCGTTTCAAGCCTCAATTGACTAATGTTGTCAAGACAGATTTCCAAGAAGCTCAAGATCAGAATCCATATCAACTGGAGAGATATGTTGGATTAGTGGCGCAACAACCGTTCACAGTTTCGGAAGATCCCAATCACCATTTGCAGCACTTCCTTGAAGTTTGTAGTATATTCAAGATAACGGGATTGATCGGAGATCAAGCACATGTGCGGCTGTTCCCCTTCTCTCTAGTTGGACGCCCCAAGCAATGGTACAATGGATTGGAAAACGCCACAAAAATTGTATGGGACACTTTAGCAGCTGCATTCTTAGCCAAATACTTCTCTCTTGGTAAGACTCAAGCTCAGAAGAATATGATTCTTGGATTTACGTAGAATGTTGATGAGAGCATTGGAGAAGCATGGGAAAGATACAGTGAATATAATGATGCATGCCCTCATCATGGTTTAATGGTTGGAGAAGTTGTTGAGAGATTCTATATAGGGTTGAATGTTCAATCTCGTCAACACTTAGACGCTTCAGCTACGGGTTCATTCATGTCAAATACTCCAACCCAAGTTAAGGAATTGATCAAGTTGCTAGTTGAAAATCAATCATGGGATAGTGAGAGAAGTTCAAGGAATTTACAACCTTCAAAAGGAGTGGCAAAGAGTGTGATTGAGAGGACTCATAAAGACTTGGTTATGGATCGCCTTGATGCTATTCAAAGAAGGTTGGACAATAATCATCATATCCCTAAGAAAGAGCTGCTCAAGCTAGTGGAACCGCGCTCCACTTGTAGTGAGTGTGGAGAATTTGGACATATACAGAAAGATTGCCCTGAAGAGATGAAGATGCTAGAATATATGAAGAATAGTGGATGTAAGCCCCAATTTCAGCAGCAAAGGAGTTGTTTCTCTCCTAGTTCGTCCATGCAAAACTCTATCCCACTTCGTCTCTAATGTCATGAGTTCTTCCAAGCTCAAGAGAAGATCAATAAGGACAACCAAGCTAAATTCAAGGAGATTGAATGTATCCTTGGGGGGATAAATGACAAGGTGACAGAGATTGGGAGCTCCAATGAGCAGATTTTGAAGCATACCATGATTATGGAGCAACAGATGGGACAATTATCGCAAGTCATTCAAGGTAACAAGGGGTCTATTCCTGGCAATACGATGTCTACAGAACAGTTGAAGGCAATAGCTACACGATCAGGAAAGCAAATGGAAGATCCAGAGCACTCTACGGGAGCAAGGAAGACCCGCACCGATCGGCTCATAGCTAGCGCTCATCGGCGCAATGGTACTGTAGGCACCGATCAGCTCAATGAGAGTGCCGATCAGCGCGAGGAGGATATTGACCTCTCTGGTCTGAAAAAGGGCATGGAAACAGAGAAGCATGGCCCTGCCATGTTCTTGGATACTCAACTGCTGACCAAGACAAAAAGAGCGCGGCAACACAACGAGCAATTCACAAGGTTCGTCAATATTATGAAGAAGCTTTACATCAATGTCCCTTTTGTTGATGCTATTCAAGTACCTATCTATGCCAAGTACATCAAGGACATGATGCAAAATAAGAAATCCATGGTTTCTGAGAAGGTTGTGAAGGCTACTAAGGAACTTACGGTGGCAATCAATGATGTTGCACTTGAGAAGAAATCCGACCCTGGATCACCAAGCATCAAATGCATGATTGGAACAAGGATATTTGATAGGTGTTTGTGCGATCTTGGAGCGAGTGTAAGTGTTATGCTCCGTCATATATTCACAAGTCTCAATTTGCCTGAATTGGAGCCTACAGGTATGTGTTTGGAGTTAGCCGATCAATCGGTACGCTTCCCTGATGGAATTGCTAAGGATGTGCCTGTTCAAATTGGAGATCACATCATCCCCGTTGATTTTATTGTGCTTGATATGGATAAGAGGACGAGGACCCCATTGGTCTTAGACAGGCCCTTCTTAAGGACGGCAAAGGCAAGTATTGATGTTGGAGGTGGTGAGATAAGCTTTGATATAAGTGGGACTCCCTACTCTTTCAAATTCTGCCCAAAAGGAGAAGAGTGTCGTGTTGTTGATGAAGTGAAGAGATACAAGATACCATGGCGATGTGGCATCAAGAGTAGTTAGAGGGAATGTATGAATAGGTCATCCGAGGTATATGAGCCATAGAGATGAGAAAACCTTGTAGTGTCGCGGCCTCACATCCCACACCATGACACTAAGGATTGATTGTTTGCGGGGAGGTCTAGCTCTTTGACCTCTAAATAACTAGATCACTCTTGGGAGGCAACCCAATGATTGGGGGATTTAGAAGTTGTTTAGTGCTTATGGTAGGGCAACCCATTTTATTTAGTTAATGCTGGCCGGGAGGGCAACCCGGTATTCTTAATTTGCTTGCTTGTAATAAAAACAATCTCCCGAATAAAAGAATTAGAAAAAGTGTGTGCTTAATTTTTTTGTACTCTTGCGTTGTCTGTTTATTAGTGTAAAATTATGTATATACATACTGTAGACTAACAACGCAGGAATATAAAAAGAAAAAGACCAAAAATAGGAAGGAACAGAGCTCACGCCGATCGACGCACTACTGCCCAGGTAATAAAAAATATTTTTGAATAAATTTTTATGTGCAAAATGGTTGTTAAATACGCAGGAAAGAAGGGCAGCATGTAGCGAAGAAGCGAGGGGCCAGGAGCAGAAAAGGATGTCGCGCCTATCGGCGTGCACCAGCACCGATCGGTACGGCTACTAGATGGGCCCCTCTACATGTGACAATGCTACATGAACATTGGGAAAGTGGAAATTAGGTGAAGGAGATGAACACGAGGCATTAGGGTCAGCGCCAGACCCCGAGATGATGATGCAGGCGACTTGCGCCGGTCAGCGCACTGCTGCGCCGACCGGCGCGGGTACCCGTATGGTTCCAAAATGGGCAACAAAAGCGGCAGGCGTTGATTTCAAGGAACATGTATGATTTCTATGCAGCTGTTCAGTGCAGAGGAGACATGGAATTGACCAAAAGCTGAAAGGAGATGGCGCACCAATCGGTGCGGGCCCGCACCGATCAGCGTAGTCAATCAAGACGTCAGGATTTCGTGCTGTTCCCCTACCAACCAACATGATGTACCAAGAAACAACATAAAGGAGGAGAATCAAGAGCCACAATTTCAGAGGATTCAAAATTTGAATTGTGTTGATCGGCACAATCCCACACCGATCGGCGCGCTCTAAAAATTTTGAAATTTTAAGGCGGGTCCTTCTCCTGGAAGTTTCCCATGGTACAAAAGGGAGGTCAGGCACCCCAATTTGGCACACCATCCCGGTAATCTCTCCACCTTCCCCACTACCCACAATCTCGCACACGTTCCGCATTCCTCGTAGATGGATCGTCTCCGTTCCTACGTCGGCAAGTTAGGCAAGAGGCTACCGGGGAAGTAGTTCCGGCGGTAGCGGTGATTCAAGCGGTGACTCCTCGGCAAGGGGAGGCTCCGGTTCTCATGACGACATGTCGGTGAGAGGTGCATCCACCGGATCAGCGGTGGCAAACTACGAGATCTGCGCCCGTCATTCCGTCTCTGACGTGCCCCTTCCAACAGGGCGTTCTACGAGGAGCCAAACGGCGGCAAGCCGTGGGGTTTCCAGATCACCACCACCACCGGCATTCACGCTGCACACAGTGGAGGAGGGCTTCACCCTCCTGAGCGCGGAGGAACAAGAGCACTACTATTGGTGGTTTCTTGATGCCTATTTTATCTACCAAAAAGGGATGTTTTGCATCTTAATTTGGTGGTTTAGACTAACAATTAACCCCATATTTGCATATATTTTTAGTTGTTCTCTTTTGGATATAAGCGCAAGAAACAAGTGTAAAACAGGGCAATTATAGATAAAAGACTAAAGAGCAATGCAGATGGGCCAGATACTTGGCCGCACGGATCGGCTCCAATGCCGCGCCGGTCGCGCAGGAGGAAAAGATGGCGAAGACAAGCCCAAGTCCGGCAAGGACGAAGGACTAGCCCAATATGAGTCAGGGTCGATGGAAGTTGACCTAATCCTGTTGAGTATAAAAGGAAGATAACTATCAAGAGCCAAAGGGGCAACAGGGAGATGGCAATCGCAAGATTGAGTTGTCAGAACTAGGGTTCCATGATATTGGTCTCTTGATGAATTTAATCTATGTGATGAACTTAATTGCACATCTATTTATCCCCTTCCATTAGTGTATAGGCCAATACACTTCTGCCCATTGCATAGTGCAAGAAACCAATGGGGAGCTAATAACTTCTGTAGTGACAGCCGGGGTGAACGAAACCACCATGTCTTGTAGAATATTAAGGTCATCACTCGAGTTGAAAAGAATAAGGTTACATGGTAGTGAACCAATCTTAAGGAGAGAATCCTTCATTATCCTGTTACATCTCCAATAACATTCATCCACCACTTTCTCACCGTCACCATTCACACCAACTCAACCATTACAATATGTTAGTAACCCTTTGATAGTAATAGTTCCACTCGTTCCTTGTGGATTCGATGACCTTGGAATACTCTGAGGAAAAAAGAGTTACAACTGTACATCATCCTCTTGCGGTAGATAAGTGGGTGCGTAACTACGACCAACAAGCTCATTTTCTGGCGCCGTTGCTGGGAAATAAGCCAGTTCTTTTACTATTAAGATTTTACTAACGTCTAATCCTTTCTTTTCTAGTTGTTTTTGTTTTTGTGTTTTATGTGAATTTTCAGGATGAGTGCGACAGGACCTTCTCCGACGCTCAAGGAGCTTTCTTTGCCATCTCCAGTGCCTCAATCCTTAGACGACAAATCCACGGCCCCCTCGTATGTGTTGAACCCCATTATCATTAGCATGGCTGAAGCAAACAAGTTCTTTGGAGCAAAAGAGGAGAACCCGTATACTCACTTACAAGACTTGGAGGCACTTTGCCAAACATTCCATCATGAAGGAGTGCCTTGGGATCTTTATAGATGGCTGCTTTTCTCATTCTCTTTGGGAGGAAGAGCAAGGAGTGGCACAAGACAGCATCTCGAGAAGCGAAAGGTAAGTGGAGTGGATTAGTTGGAAATTTTTGTCTCCACTATTTTCCTTTGCCAAAGGTGCAGAAGTTGAGAAGAGAAGTGGTGAACTTCTTACAAGAAGATGAAGAATCTCTCGCGGAAGCCTAGACGTGTTTTCAAACATTGTTGAAACAAGGACCTGACCTAGGCATTGATGAGAATATGTGTTGTCAAACCTTCTACATGGCCATAAACAAGGCATCGAGGATGGATTTGAATGGATTGACCGAAGGAAGTTTTCTGAGATTGACAGCCAAGGTAGGGATCAAATTGTTAGGCAAAATTGCAGAGAATGAAGCTTTGCACAAGCATTGGGAAGAATACCTAGAACGAAACCGGCAATGCCCAGAAGTTATGCAGAAGGAAGGGTCGCCGGCTAAACAGATCTTCATGTTTGAGAGTAGAGCAGTGATTACTTCAGAGCATAAATTCGAAGCGATAGAGCCCGTCAGACCCACCTCTATGGATCTGACATGCACGCCGATCGGCGCAGTCTCTAAACCGATCGATGCAGTTGCAATAATAGGAGAACTGATCACCCTGACGACTCCGTCAAGTTGCAAGGAATATACCAAGATAGAAGCTGCGATTCTGGAAAGCCACCTGAAGGAATTTGAAGGTAACTTTGCTAAACCAAAGGGGGATAGGACATTAGTGAATGCTAAACCACTCGACAAGTTTGAACCAATGGACTGGATTCCTATTGATTTTTCGTAAGAGTTGCTTAATATGAGAAGATCCTTCAACCCGCAAGATGCTTCCGAAGCCGGAATTGAGTACAATTTCTCGAGTAATCACCTTAAGTCAGAAGTTTTCGATCAAGAGATTATTGGGAGAGTTTTAGGGAAGCTTTACAAGGATAATATAGAGCTTGATGGAACAAAGGTGAAAAAAGCAAAGAGATTACTAAACAGTTGCTTTGAGCCATCCGCCTACGAAGGATTGTGTGGTGTGTATGCTGTAGGTGTCACTGATGAAGAAGAAGAAGAACCATACATACCATGTGAGATATTAGGGAAGAAATTTCCAAGGGCTTTGTGTGACTTTGGTTCTCATGTCAGCTTGATGACTTATGATGCATTTATGAGCATGCTTATGAACCTCAACAACGGCTGATAGGGACTGAACTTGAGCTCATCATGGCGGATGGAAGGAAGATTAAGCCACTGGGGGTGATAAAAAAATGTTGAAATTGAGATCAGCTCGAAAACAATGCCGGTGGATTTCTTCATTCTAAGTAATGAAGAAACTGGGGTTGAAGACATTATTCTGGGAAGGCCTTTCTTAAGATTAGTACAAGTTGTTCTAGGTGCTGGGAAAGGTCAAATTACGCTACACCTAGGAGGTGAACAATTGCAATTTCAATTTAACGATCAGTCTCATCAAGACCCTTCTTGCTATCAGGAATTCTACCCAGAGGAAGACGAGAAGATAGGGATGGATATGGGAGACCCACTTAACCACATCATGCGTAAAACTGATAAGGATACTACTAGCGCCGATCGGCGTGATGCTTGCGCCGATTGGCTCAACCTGGAAAATCCTGATTTTGAACCTCTCGGGAAGCTAGATCTAGATGAAGTACCAGAAGTGGAACAGAAGAAACTTCCAAAGGAGCTATGCTATGAATATCTAGGGAAGAATAAAACATATCCAGTTATCATGAACAACGCCCTAACGAAGGAAGAAACAGAGAAGCTGCTTACTATGCTAAAAAGGTATAAGAAGGCTATTGGCTACACATTGGATGACATCAAGGGAAACAGCCTCGCATTCTGCACCCACAAGATTAACTTGGAAAAGAATGCTAAACCAATGGTTGAAGGGATGCGAAGGCTGAAGGAATCAATGAAGCCAGTGGTTAAAAAGGAGATTTTGAAGCTTCTTAATGCAGGTATGATCTACCTTGTTGCTGATAGTGGTCCAGTATATTGTGTGCCTAAGAAAGGAGGGTTGACAGTATTATCAAATGAGAAAAATGAGTTGATCCCTCAAAGGACTATAACTGGATGGAGAATGTGCGTAGATTACAGAAGTTTGAACAAGGTAACGAAGAAATATCACTATCCTCTTCCGTTCATTGATGAGATGCTTGAGAGGCTAGCAAGGAATTCATACTTTTGTTATTTGGATGGATTTAGTGGTTTCTTTCAAATGCCGATAAGACTAGAGGATCAGTAGAAAACCACTTTTACTTGCCCTTTCGGGACATTATGGTCTTTGCAATGCGCCCGCCACATTTCAAAGATGCATGAATGCAATATTCGCTGAATTCATAGAATACATTATGGAGGTATTTATGGATGACTTCTCCATACATGGTACTGATTTTGATAGTTGCTTGGAGAATTTGGAGAAGGTTTTGAAAATGTGTGTTGAATGCAACTTAGTTCTTAATTGGGAAATGTGGCATTTCATGGTAACAGAAGGGATAGTACTTGGTCATGTCATATCTAACAGAGGGATAGAGGTTGATAAAGCAAAGGTATCTACGGTTGAGAAATTACCTCCCCCTACTGATCTTACAACCTTGAGGAGTTTTCTTGGACATGCCAACTTCTATCGCAGATTTGTTAAGAATTATTCAAAGATTGCTAAGCCCCTGACAGAATTATTGAAGCAAGATACAAAATTTGTCATGGATGATGAAAGACTCTTTGCCTTCAGAAGATTAAAAGAAGCTCTATGCTCTGCACCCATTATGCAGCCACCTGATTGGAATTTACCTTTTGAAATTATATGTGATGCAAGTGACTATGCAGTTGGAGCTGTTCTTGGACAATGGAAGGAAGGTAAAGTGCATGCTATTTATTATGCTAGCAAAACTTTGAATGAGGCGCAGATCAATTATACAACAACTGAGAAAGAGATGTTAGCTGTTATATTTGCTTTTGAGAAGTTTAGATCCTACATTCTGAATTCTAAGGTGATTGTATATACTGATCATGCCGCTATAAGATACTTGGTTTCAAAGAAAGAATCTAAGCCTCGGTTAATGCGATGGGTATTGATGCTAGAAGAATTTGATTTGGAGATAAGAGATAAGAAAGGGGTAGAAAATTCTATAGCAGATCATTTATCCCGTCTTGAATCCTCATCAACTGAGCCAATAAAAGATGAAATGCAACAAGAGCAGTTGTTTGTCATATTTGACCGTAGAGAGAGTTGGATGATGGATATTATCAAAGATTTCAAGGGATAAACTGATATGATAAACAAGAACACAAGGAAAAGAGTTAAGAGTGAAATGAGAAAATTTATATGGGTCGACCCATACTTGTATAGGTATTGCTAGGATGGAGTAGTGCGAAGCTGTGTACCCAGAGAAGAAAGAGCAAGCATTTTGGCAAAATGTCACTCTTTGGATTATGGGGGACATTATGGCTACTTCAGAACACAGGCAAAAGTATGTGCGAGTGGTTTCTATTAGCCCACTATGCATGAAGATGCGAAAAGGTATATTGCAACATGTGCTCAATGCCAGCGAATAAGGAATGTTAACAGTAGGAATGCAATGTCTCTTAAGTACAATCTTCAAGTTGATATCTTTGATGTTTGGGGTATGGATTTTATGGGACCATTTGTGAATTCTCATGGTTGCGAGTATATATTGGTTGCCGTTGATTATGTCTCCAAGTGGGTCGAAGCAATGGCATGCAAAGCCAATATCACAAGAGAATCAAGGAGTATACTTCAAGAGCAGATATTCCCTAGGTATGGAGTACCAATGATAATAATTACAGATGGAAGATCCTATTTTACAAGAGGAGAATTTACTAGGTTTTTGGCTAAATCTGGGGTTGAACATAGAATTGGAACAACCTATCATCCCCAGACAAATGGACAAGCAAAAACGTCAAATAAGCAATTAAAAGGGATCCTGTAGAAGATTGTTACAAAGGAAGGAAAGGATTGGACCACAAAGCTTAATGGAGCATTATGGGCATATAGGATGGCATTCAAGACACCAATTGGCATGTCACCATATCAATTTGTCTATGGGAAATCATGTCATCTACCAATGGAATTGGAACATAAGGCTTATTAGGCAATAAAGGAAATGAATTTGGATCTTGATGTCGCCGGTGTGAAAAGGAAAATACAAATAAGTGAATTAGAAGAGATGCGATTGCATGCATATGAAAATGCAGCAATATACAAGGAAAGGACAAAGAAGTGGTATGATAAGAAGGTAAAAAAGAAGGAATTCAAGGAAGGAGATCGGGTACTCCTATTTAATTCAAGGTTCAAAATATTTAGTAAAGGCAAACTACGAAGTAAATGGGAAGGGCCTTATCTTGTGAACACGGTGTTACCTTCGGGAGCTGTAATCATAATGCATGGCAAGAGAAACAAGTACACGGTGAATGGACAATGTCTAAAGGTATATCTAGAACCTGACACATTTGAATTAAAATCTTTTGATGTGTACTTCACTGCTTAGTGCCCTGTGTGGTCGAGCTTAACAACGTAAAACAAAATCTCTGTATGTGTTTTTGATTTTCATGATTTTTCTATTTCTGATTGGGTAAATTAGTGTACCGCGCCAATTGGCGCAGTCCTGCACCGATCGGCGCGGCAGAATCTTTTTGGTTTTTGAGTCAGTTTTGGACCTTGCCTTGTTAAGACTCGTTTAATTCTGCAAATAAGAGATAGAGTCCTAATCCAATTGGAAATCAAGAGATTTAAATATGAGAGGGCAGCAACCCCATGGATCATCTCGCATTACGTAGTCACCAGAACAAAATCCTAAGGGCAGAAGCAATAGAAGATGACGCTTCGGGAAGCAACCAAGGCGGCGCCGATCGGCGTGACTCTGGTGCCGATCGGCTCGGTGACAGATTTTCGTAGTTCTCTGACGTTGGCCCTAGGATGAAATAGACAAGGTGTTGACACCAACACGACATGATCCTGTCGTCTGGCCAAATCTGAGGAAGAAATTCATGAAGAAAAGTGAAGCTGACGCGTGGAACGCAGACAAGGTGAAGATGGATGATGAACTTCGGTAGATGATGAAGAGAGTATTGGTGCGCAAGGAAAAATCTATAACACCTATTGAAAGTGAAGTTGTTTGTCAAAGGTACACCATGGAAGGTCTTCTTGATCTTGCTAAGCCCTTATGATAAGAAGATTTCCTATCTTTCGAAAGAACATTGACTAAGCAAGAGAAGGAGGAACTAGATGAAGAGAGCACTCTCACAATCCATAAGTGTCGGCTTTATAGTGAACATGATATTGCCGCCAAGTATAAATTTAAGCTACAAGAGGAAGCCGAAGAAACCAAGAACCAGCTAGATGTGGAAAAGGATCTTCAGGCTAGGAACGATGGAGCCTCTCCCAGGGTTCTTACCGATTGGGAGGGTTTTCAAGAAAACAAGATTCATAGGAACAGTTGCATCGAAGGTTGCAAGTGTTTCTTTTGTGCTAAAGATCTTCAACGTAGGATTGAATTCTAATTGGCGGAAGATCCAACCTTCATACCTAGAGATGTTTTATATGATGATGGCTATCGCGCAGTTCTTGAAGGGAAGACGCCTAAGGAGATTAACGATGAGATTTTATGAAGGCAGCAGAACAAGGCAATTCGTGAGTGTAACTTGGAACACTTGGCTGAGTATATGAAGGAAGCCGCTAGCATTCACGCCTATGTTCATCACCACCACCGCCGGCATTCACGCCGCGCACGGTGGAGGAGGGCTTCATCCTCCTGAGCGCGGAGGAACAAGAGCACTACTGTTGGTGGTTTCTAGATGCCCATTTTATCTACCAAAAAGGGATGTTTTGTGTCTTAATTTGGTGGTTTAGACTAACAATTAACCCCATATTTGCATATATTTTTAGTTGTTCTATTTTGGATGTAATCACAGGAAATAGGTGTAAAACAGGCCAATTATGGATAAAGGACTAAAGAGCAACGAAGATGGGCCAGATACTTGGCCGCGCTGATTGGCTCCAATGCTGCACCGATCGGCGCATGAGGAAAAGATGGCGAAGACAAGCCCAAGTCCGGCAAAGATGAAGGCCTAGCCCAATATGAGTCAGAGTCGATGGAAGTTGACCTAATCCCGTCGAGTAAATGGAAGATAACTATCAAGAGCCAAGGGGGCAACAGGGAGACGACAATCGCAAGATTGAGTTGTCAGAACTAGGGTACTAGGATATTGGCGATGGAGATTGATCAACACCGATGAAACCAACCAGAAAGGAGGTTGCGCCGATCGGCGCAACGCTTGCACCGATCGGCTCGTGCGCGTTCTAGCGCTATTTCCCATCCCTCTGTTATGTTTAACGGGAGGATGAGCGAGTAGTCTCATATTCTCTTCTCTGGTGTGGGGATCTGGTCATGTAACTCTCTGAAGGACCGAGAAGGCGACCAGAGGGGGGGCGAATGGGAGCCAATTAAAATTCTCTAAGAGAAATTGGCCTATATCCCAAAAACAACCCAAGCCAACCTCCAAATCGATCACCAAGACTACACACACCAACTTGTGATGTACTAGCCCTAGGAGTGATCAACCACATCGAAGAAACACAACGGAAACGAAAAGGGAAGAAGCAATCCTCAACAGTTCAGAACTGAACTCCCATCGGCAGTGCCAATCCCTGCCATCGGTAGTGCAGGTGGGCATCGGCAGTTCCGGTCACGTCTATCAGCAGTGCTGGTGCGCATCATCGGTAGTACCGGTCCCACCTATCGGCAGTGCCGGTGCGGGATGCTGTTGCACTGGAGCCTACAGACTAGACCAATCTCATGCCAAGAACACTAAAAAGGGGAAACTTGAGAAATCCTTCAAATCGAAGGTGCTAGAGCCAATAATTCCATCAAGAATCCATATAGGAAAATCCTAGCTCATCCTAGCAACAAGTTTCTCAAGAAATCCGGGCCAAAAACTCGTCCAAAAGTGAGATAAAAAATCACCACGAAAATACTTCCAAAAATAGGAAAAAGGGAATTTCGGGATTCAAGAGAAGAGGGAAATCTTGAGCACGAAAATACTTCTCATATCATAGAAAGGTGCTTACAAGATCCATAGGTACAAGGCTAGGAAGCCACCCTCTTCCTCCCACTATTTGGAAGAGCAAGAGATGTCTCTCACACACCCACTACTCTCCTCTCAAACATGAAGTCCTCTCCTAGCACTTTGAATAGATTCCTAACACAAGGGTAATGGAAGAGAGGCCCCTCTCCCACTAGCCACACCTCTCCTTATATAGGCCTAGGGTCTATTGTCCACATGACCACTCTACCCTTGACCTACATAACACACCCACCTACTATCGGGGGCATAACCGTCCATCTTTCACCTCATCGCCCGAATGCCATCGGACGTTTCACGTCTTTGCTTCATCTCTAAGCAAGCTCTGTGATGGTGCCACGTGCACCACCAACCACCGCCACCGGTTTTGAGGCTCAAACCAGGAAACCGCCTTGCACGCTTCTTAAAAGCGCGACTTCTTGATGTCGACACGTGTCACCTTGTCCCGCGATCCTGACCACCGGCAAGTCTCTCCTAGTCCCTGTCCATCGGGCCCCCTTGTCACTTGCACCGGCATCCCATTCGCCTTGACTTGGTCAACACGCCGTCTTCATCACCATCACGGTTTTGAGGCTTAACCGCGAAACTGTCCGTGCTTCTTGCCTCTCCACGTGTACGGTGTGGATCACCCTTGACTTCACCCGGCATCCCGATCATCTGGCCCCAAGTCCCCAACTTGTGCCTGATCCTCTCGCCGTTAACCGCCAAGTCGACTCCAGTGACCTACACATCATGAGACAAGCAAACACATTTCCCATCTCCTGCAACATCACCAATATCTCCACCAACTCTGGTTAGTCATAACCATGATATGCAAACCCATGCAATCCCTGGATTCCCACATTTGATCTCAAACACCAAATCCGCTCAAGTCAATTACTCATCACAAATATAGCAAACCATGGCATATATCCACATGGTTTCTCAATCTCCCCCTTGATGAGTACATTGACAACACCAAATGCACAAAGATTTAGAGATTGAAATGCAAAGCCGAATAAGCTCATCCAAATGGCCAAACATTTGCAAAGCCTTCCATTTCGCAAATACAAGATGCCAAAGCCAAGACATCCTCTAGACTAGCCTCAACGCAAGTTTCAACAAGGATAAAAGTACTTATCCACAAGGTGAGCAAGTTTTAGCAAGATTAGATCATAAGGTTCACAAGAAGCTCAATTTACCTTTAGGATTTGCAAGTTCCTCACATGAGTTTATAACAAGCCATCTAGAAAATCTAAGCATGAGAGATTACCATCACATCCACATAACTTAGCTCAAGCTCAATCATAGCAAAGAGAAATGCAAGAAAGCATAAGAATCAAAGCTCATCTACCAATGCATATATTACATATGAGATGCAATGCGAAAATGGTAAGATACATATATACAAGAGAAAACCAACTCCCCTCAAATGATGCCGTAGGGATGACAAACACCAAGTTTCCCCCCAAGAAAAGCATGTCTCGAAGCATCTAGGGGCTTGGTGAGGATATCAACTAGTTGGTTTTTGGTATCAATGTATTGGAGCTCAATATCCCCCTTCTCAACATTGTCTCTCAGGAAGTGGAATCGCACATTAATGTGTTTGACCTTACCATGTTGGACTGGGTTTTTGGCTAAGCATATGGCACTGGAGTTATCACACATGAGTGGAACACCCTTAAAAGTCAACCCATAGTCTCTCATGGTAGATAAAATCCATAGGATTTGTGAGCAGCAGGTAGCAGCAGCTACATACTCAGCCTCTGTGGTGGATTGGGCAACACTCGACTATTTACGAGAAGACCAATAGATCAAAGAAGTACCCAAGAAATGGCAAGTACCAGAAGTGCTCTTCCTATCAATTCTACACCCAGCAAAGTCCGCATCCGAATACCCAATAAGATCAAGAGATGAAGATGCAGAGTACCAAAGACCAAACTCAAGGATGTATTTGAGATACCAGAAGATGTGCTTGACAGCCTTGCGATTAGTCACCCTTAGGGAAGCTTGAATGTGAGCACAAAGACACACTGTAAAGTGTATGTCGGGTCTTGTTGTTGTCAGGTATAAGAGGGAGCCAATCATGCTCCTGTACTCCCTTTGATCCACCGCTTCACAGTCTTCATCAGGGTCAAGAGCCATTGTAGTGGACATTGGTGTAGACAACGGCTTCACATTGACCATGTCGAACTTCTTCAGGAGATCCTTCGTGTACTTGGCTTGATGTATGAAAGTGCCTTGCTTGCACTACTTGATTTGAAGCCCAAGAAAGAAGGTGAGCTCTCCCATCATCGACATCTGAAATTCACTCTCCATAGCTTCCTGAAACCTGGACACAAGAGCATGAGAGGAACCACCAAAGATGATATCATCCATGTAAATCTGAACCATTAGAAAGTCGTTGCCATGCTTGAGAGTGAACAAGGTTTTATCAACACACCCCATGACATATCCACGCTCTAGCAAGAAGGTCTTAAGCCTAGCATACCATGCCCTAGGTGCTTGCTTTAGCCCGTACAAAGCCTTCTGAAGCTTGTACACATGGTTTGGGTATTTGTGGTGCTTAAAGCCAAGGGGTTGCCTCACATACACTTCTTCCTTTATGAAACCATTTAGGAAAGCACTCTTGACATCCATTTGATAGAGTCTAATGCCATTGGAGGCAGCAAATGCAAGCAAGATCCTAATGGCTTCTATGCGAGCAACAGGAGCAAAGGTTTCACCATAATCTAAGCCCTCCACTTGGCTAAAATCTTGAGCAACTAGCCTAGCCTTGTTTCTCACAACCTCACCATCCTCCCCATGTTTGTTTTTGAACACCCACTTGGTTCCTATGACATTGACATTTTTGGGAGGCCCTAAAGGGTCCAAACTTTGTTTCTCTCAAATTTTTCCAACTCCTCATGCATGGCATTAACCCAATGTTCATCAGATAGTGCGTGTCCAACATCCCGGGCTTCAAAGATTGCAACAAAGAGAGAATTGGTAAAGCAAGCAAGATGTGCAGACCTTGACCTTGTTGTCCTCTCATAGAGATTACCGATCATCTATTGAGGTGGATGTTGACGCTAAATGTGGTGAGGAGCCTCTCTCTCTCAGAGTGTACCTCCCCCTCAACCACAGCTGGAGCTTGCTCCACAGCTGCTGAAGTCGATGTAGAAGCTTCTAGACCCTCTGCTAGAGTAGTGGTAGCAGCAGGAACAAGCTCGGATGTGGGATGGAATGACTCATCATCATCATCATCCAAGCCCTATAGGTCCTCTTCAACAAAGATGCTCTCCTTCATCTCCTTGTCACCTGCAAACTCAATCACATTTCTTGCACAAGAGTTTGATTCATCAAAGGTTACATCGCAGGATTCTACAATGGTGTTAGTCTCGAAAATCAAAACTCTATAGGAATGACCATGAAGAGAGTAACCAAGAAAGATTCCATCGGAAGACCTTGACTCAAACTTATCAACATTGCCGCACTTGAGAATAAAGCACTTGCAACCAAAGGCACGCAAATGAGAAACCGAGGGCTTTCTCCGAAAACGCAACTCATAAGAAGTTACATTAAGAATTGAGCGCAAGAAAATCCGATTGGAAACATAGCAAGCAGTGCTAATGGCCTCAGCCTAGAACCGCCTCGGAGTCCTATGCTCATCGAGCATCGTCCGGGCCATCTCCACAAAGGTTCTATTCTTTCTTTCAACCACACCGTTCTGCTGGGGAACCCGAGGTGCTGAAAACTGATGCTCAATACCATGCTCAAGACAGAAAGCATCAATGGAGGAGTTCTTGAACTCGGTGCCATTATCACTGCAAATTGCTCGTAATGCACCAGGGATTTCCTTGAACAACCTCAAAGCTAAGCTCCAAAAGTGATGAAACACTTCATCCTTGCTCTCAAGAAAGTAGACCCAACAGTAGCGAGAGTAGTCATCAACAATCACAAGAACATACCACTTCCCACCTGCCGAACGAACCCGAGAAAGACTAACAGTGTCCATATAATGCAACTCTCCAGGGCGTTCAGTCATCACCAAATTGATTGGTGGATCAGAAGCGGCAATCATTTTCCCATGACAACAAGGAGCACAAACCAAATCCTTATCAAATTTGAGCTTAGGCAATCCTCGGATCAAACCTAGGCCACTCAAGCGACATAACAGTCAAAGCTCATGTGACCCAATCTCCTATGCCATTTCCAGAGCTCAGAAGAAGATTGAGCAAACAAGCACTTGTGAGAATCAGGAGAACCAGCAAAATCAGCCTGAAAAACTCTGCCAATGCGAGAAATCCCACAAACCAAGGAACCACTCGAATCAAGAACACAAGAAGCATTCGACTTAAAGCGCACTTCCAAACCAACATCAAGAAGCTGAGAGACAGAGAGGAGATTGTACTTGAGAAACTCAACCAAACCAACATCATTGAGAGTGAAGTTCTCATTTACCTTTACCGCGCCCCTTCCTTTCACTCTTCCTCTCTTGTCATCTCCAAAAGTCACATACTCCAGACGCTTCAAGGGAGTGAGGCTGGAGAACAACTTTGCATTTCCGGTCATGTGGCGCGAACACCCGGAATCCATCAACCACTTGTTCTCCAAGCCTCCACCTACTGCCTACAAAGAACGAGAAGTGAAAGTCGATGGCTCAGTGCTGGGGTTAGTCAAAAAGCGTTTGGGAATCCAGCACTTAACCATACGACCGGTAGTAGTCATCACAGTTCTGTGCACTTTATCATTTGAACGCATGGGACGAGAACCACGATGGGGAAAACATGGCCTGTCAAAGCGTCTCGACTCAAACCTTGAGTTGTGAGGATAGAAATCATCTATGTGAAAGCCAAATCCACGCGAGTGACGCTCACCACGATAGGGAAAATGTGGGGCGCCAAAGCGCTGCTGTGCAAAACCTCTATTTCATGAATCAAAGCCATATGAGAAATGATCCTGTCCACGATAGGCACAAAAAAAAAGCGAGGCTGAAAGTCAACAAAATCATCATAAAAAGCATCCCTAGTCAACTCAGCTTGCTTCCTCTCAATTCTCTTACGCCTAAAACAGAATTCATCCAAGTGGCCCTTGCGACCACAAAACATGCAAATGTAGACACCCTTAGGATTAGGCTTGGTTTGCATTGTAGGGTTGGGTTTTGGCTTCTCTGTTTGCTTTGGGTTGAAGGAGGGTTTTGGATTGGGTGGATAGTATGTGTCAGTGGGTTTAATGGTGTTTTTCTCATCCTTGTAGCTGGAGCTAGGTACAAACTTACCCACATTCTCACTCTCCTTGTCACACCTCTCAAATCCCAAACCCAAGTTATAGGTTGATCTAGAAGCACTCTCCTTCACTCTTGCCAAATCACTCTCAATCTTCTCTTCACTCACTAGGGTTCTCTGGAGCCTAGACACAAGATAGTCATTTTCCTGAACTAGGGCTTTGTTTTTAGTGATTACAAGCTTGTCCTTAAGAGACACACACACCTCACAAGGTGGTGGAAGGACCTTAGAGCGAGTCTCATGAAGCAACTTGGACTCGAGCTCTTTGACTTTGAGGGACTGAGCTTCCAACTCATCTATGAGCTTGGGGCACTTCTAACATGCACCCAAAAGAGTTGGTCTAGCTTTGAACTCATCAAGTTCCCTGAGGGCACTCTCAAGCTGACTGGCAACTTGAGCATGCACACTCTCCCTCTATGCAAGATCACTCATCACAACTTGACAAGACTCACACTCAACAACAATGTCTTCATGAGCAAGCTTGGACCTAAGCGAAGCAATTTCAAAATCAGCACTCTCCAATATAGACTTAAGATCTCTACCCTCACGAATAGCACTGTGAAGCTTATCATCTTGCATGAGCAGAACATCGCGCAAATGATCAAGTTCAGAAGAGAGCTCATCGAGAGTGGGAGGTACCTCGCTTGTGTCGGAGTCGGATCCAGAGTCGGTGTTGTGGTCGTTCTTTGCCATGAAGCAAAGCCCGGTGAAGTCATCCTTCCTCTTGACTCATGGCTTTTCAACCTCCTCCTCCGAGCTTGAAAGGCCTTCGCTTGATGTGAGGTCGATATCTCTCTAGGAGGCAACGCAGGCACGTGCAATGGCCTTGGCGAACTTCTTGGAGTTCTTGCCCTTCTTGTAGAAGCGGTTCTTCTTCTGCTTGAAGTCTTCAGTGTTGTTGTCGCGGTACGCGGCCTTCTTCTTCTTCTTGGGACAATCAGCGATGAAGTGTCCCGGGTCACCGCACTCGAAGCAGGTTCTTGAACCACCTCCTCTTCTCTCCTTCCGGTTGTTGTAGAACTTCCTGAACTTCCTTGTGAGCAAGGACAACTCCTCATCACGAATGCACTCCATCTGTTCATCAGAAGCTGCAACAAGAGAAGACAAAGCAAACTCCAAGGAAGACTTGTTAAGTGAGGGGTTAGTTCCATGAGAAGCACAACTGTGATCACCCTTCTGAGAACTAGAGAGCAAAGCCATGCTAGAAGCAGGAATAGCAAGATTAGGACGAGATTTCCTAGACAGTTCATGAGATTTTAGCTTGCTATACAGCTGCTCACAGTTCAGGGTATTGAATTCAGCAGTTTCTTCTAGAGCAGCAATTTTAACCCCCCCAAACATTTTCATCAAGTGAGTACAGCAGTTGCTTAGCTCTATCATTGTCATTGTACACAAGGGTACCACAAGCCCGCAAGTTGTATACAATTGCCTCAAACCTACAAAAAGTGTCATCTAGTGACTCGTCCGGTTTCTGTGCAAAGGTTTGGTACTGTCTATTGTAAGAATCCTTACGCATAGACTTGTCCTGGTTGGTACCCTCATGGTAAGTGCAAAGCTTATCCCAAATAGCATGAGTAGTGTCAAGGTGTGCAACCCTATCATGTTTGCTCCTACCAAGTGCTGAAAGCAGAATATTGACAGCTTTGGAGTTGTTCTCATACCAAACTAACTCACCTACAGAAGCAGTGTTCAGGTCTTATGGTATAGAATACTCCGGATCAACAATCTCCTAAATTGCACGTCCTTGACTTAGCAGATACGCCTTGGTCCGAGACTTCTAGTAGGGAAAGTCCTCTCTATCGAACATCCACAGCTTGACAGCACGCTTCTCCATGTCGCCTTTGGATCCCAAAGCTAGTGAAGGCCAACTAGTGATCAAACCGGCTCTGATACCAATTGAAGGACCGAGAAGGCGACCAGAGGGGGGGTGAATGGGAGCCAAATAAAATTCTCCAAGAGAACTTGGCCTATATCCCAAAAACAACCTAAGCCAACCTCCAAATCGATCACCAAGACTACACATACCAACTTGTGGTGTACTAGCCCTAGGAGTGATCAACCACACCAAAGAAACACAGCGGAAACAAAAAGGGAAGAAGCAATCCTTAACAGTTTAGAACTGAACTCCCATCGGTAGTGCCGGTGCGCGTCATCGGCAGTGCCGGTCCCACCTATCAGCAGTGCCGGTGTAGGATGCTATCGCACTGGAACCTACAGACTGAACCAATCGGCAGTGCCGGTCCTAGTCATCGGCAGTGCCGATCGACCCCCGATAGAACAGAAAATCTCTCAGGATCTTCTCAAATCTTCTCCAAAACTCAATCAAACAAACTCCAAATGATGCGATTTTTGCACCAGTGAATCCTCATCACATCACGACCCTAATCCTAGGAGATCAACTCAATTGGCTCAAGAAATCATCAAGAATTTCAGATCTCATGCCAAGAACACCAAAAAGGGGAAACTTGAGAAATCCTTCAAATCAAAGGTGCTAGAGCCAATAATTCCATCAAGGATCCATATAGGATTATCCTAGCTCATCCTAGCAACAAGTTTCTCAAGAAATCCAGGCCAAAAACTCATCCAAAAGTGAGATCAAAAATCACCATGAAAATGCTTCCGAAAATAGGAAAAAGGGAATTTCGGGATTCAAGTGAAGAGGGAAATCTTGAGCACGAAAATACTTCTCATATCATAGAAAGGTGCTTACAAGATTCATAGGTACAAGGCTAGGAAGCCACCCTCTTCATCCCACTATTTGGAAGAGCAAGAGATGTCTCTCACACACCCACTACTCTCCTCTCAAACATGAAGTCCTCTCCTAGCACTTTGAATAGAGTCCTAACACAAGGCTAATGGAAGAGAGGCCCCTCTCCCACTAGCCACACCTCTCCTTATATAGGCCTAGGGTCTATTGTCCACATGACCACTCTACCCTTAACCTACATAACACACCCACCTACCACCGGGGGCATAACCGTCCATCTTTCACCTTATCGCCCGAATGCCATCGGACATTTCACGTCTTTGCTTCATCTCGAAGCAAGCTCTATGATGGTGCCACGTGCACCACCAACCACCGCCACCGGTTTTGAGGCCCAAACCGGGAAACCACCTTGCACGCTTCTCAAAGCGCAACTTCTCGATGTCAACGTGTGTCACCTTGTCCCGTGGTCCTAACCACCGGCAAGTCTCTCCCAGTCCCTGTCCATCAGGCCCCCTTGTCACTTGCACCGGCATCCCGTTCGCCTTGACTTGGTCAACACGCCATTTTCATTACCACCACGGTTTTGAGGCTCAACCGCGAAACCGTCCGTGCTTCTTGCCTCTCCACGTGTACGGTGTGAATCACCCTTGACTTCACCTGGCATCCCGATCGTCTGGCCCCAAGTCCCCTACTTGTGCCCGATCCTCTCACCGTTGACCGCCAAGTCGACTCAAGTGACCTACACATCATGAGACAAGCAAACACATTTCCCATCTCCTGCAACATCACCAGTATCTCCACCAACTCCGGTTAGTCATAACCATGATATGCAAACCCATGCAATCCCTGGATTCTCGTATTTCAACTCAAACACCAAATCCGCTCAAGTCAATTACTCATCACAAATATAGCAAACCATGGCATATATCCACATGGTTTCTCACTCTCATACTTATTGATACTCTCTTGATGAATTTAATCTATGTGATGAACTTAATTGCACATCTATTTATCCCCTTCCATTAGTGTATAGGCCAATACACTTCTGCCCATTGCATAGTGCAAGAAACCAGTGGGGAGCTAATAACCTCTGTAGTGACAGCCGGGGCGAACGAAACCACCACGTCTTGTAGAATATTAAGATCATCATTCGAGTTGATAAGAATAAGGTTACATGCTAGTGAACCAACCCTAAGGAGAGAATCCTTCATTATCCTGTTACATCTCTAATAACATTCATCCACCACTTTCTCACCATCACCATTCACACCAACTCAACCATTACAATCTGTTAGTAACCCTTTGATAGTAATAGTTCCGCTCATTCCTTGTGGATTCGATAACCTTGGAATACTCTAAGGGAAAAAGAGCTACAACTGTACACCATCCTCTTGTGGTATATAAGTAGGTGCGTAACTATGACCAACAACTACCTCGCGGTGAGGGGAAGGTTCGTCTCCAACTTCGACTTGGACAAGACCTTCCTCACCTCGATCGGCATGTGGGAGGACATAAGAAGGATGCTCAGCAACCTCGGCTGGGTGGACCTCCACCAACTTCCTATAGACTACAACCTCGACATCGCTATCGACTTTGCCTCTACGATGAGGCTCGACACCGATAAAGTCGGCAATGAGGCCATCAACTTCCGCGTCCGCGACATCAACCATACGGTGACCATGGAGACGACGGCCCTAGCCTTCCGCTTTGACACTGACTCCGACGTCACCAGCATCTTGGGACGTGAGGAGTTAGACTCCTTTTGGAGGCGGCTATCGTTCGTGGAGGAGATGAAGCGCGGCAACATCCGCAACTCAACCATTCAAGTCTTCCATCGGTGGTTGGCGGGACGGGTAGGCGATAAGATCGACTCTAGCAACGTCACCGATGCGGACTTGTGGTGGCTATTCAATGCCATCGTGAGTCTGTCTCATTACAACCCCATGATGGTGATGGTGCGGGGTTGGATCGGCAAGAGGAGCAAGAAGAGCAAGAAGCTAGCCTTCAGGGCCTATCTTCAGCACCTAGCAGCCCTCGTCTGCGACGGCGATGGACCGGGAGGGCACAATGACAAGTGGGAGTGCACAACGGAGATCGGCGAGAATATGACTCGTGGCAATATTGTCACGGAAAGTGTTCACTCCGGCTTCCATGTCGGCAGCACCAATGTAAGGCTCCCATGTGCGGAGTTAGGAGTTTTTCTCCCTCGCAAGCTGGAGGGAGGAAATTGGCTTGAAGATGGTCTCCTGGAGGGGGGTACGAATTTCCAAGGACCATCGTGGGCGGGTTCGACAACCAGCGACATTTGCAGCGGCCAGCAGTGAGTGGGACTCCTGGGGGTCACGCCAAGAGCCTCAATAGTACCAGTCAGGGTGAAGCAACACAGCGGGCGGTTCACTGCCCTCTGCGCCGGTCGGCACAGGCAACGCGCCGATCGGCGCCACCTACTTTAGTACAGGTATTGACTACAGGTACCAAGGATGGGTACCTGTGGTGCCTCCGGTGCTCGGTGCAGACTTCTTCGTGCCCATGCAGGGTTACCTCGACAAGAACATGCATCACATCGAGCACGTGGATGACGCCACATCCCAGTGGAGCAACAACCACGAAGTGATGGTGGAGGAGTTCGAGCGACTCAAGGCGCGGTGCTATGGCTACGATCAGCCACCGTCTCCACCTCCGTTTGACTAGAAGTGCCTAGGAGTTGGCACATGTATCGGTTTCCTAGTTTGTGTTTTCTTTTATTTTTTGCAATCTTTTTCTTTATTTGCTTATGTGTGTGTGAGCGGGTTGGGAAACCATGTATCGGGTGTGTTTATTTTCATGCAAGTGTATTAGTAGTAGTTAATAGTGTGCTTACTTTTATGCAAGTGTATTAGTAGTAGTTTTATTTTCATGCAAGTGTGTGCAAAAATCATCACCATGTATTCGAGTTTTGATCTTAATATAATAGTGGCAGTTATGCTCTTTAGGAGAATTGAAGTACTTATACTTTTTTGAAAAATGTCGATGAAGACCAAATAATGTTGAGCATTGAATAAAATTCAAACTTACACTTAATAATTATTCAGCAAATATGTCTTATGTGGAGCAATTCTGAGTACCCATGTGCTTCATTTGCATTGTCCAATTCGTGATGATAACTTAGTACCAATCTTCTTATAAATAAAATTTTCATGTTGTGAACTATGGAATTTATTGTTTCCAAGATCCTTACCTATCAATGCCATATTTTGAACAATACTCATGAGCCTTTGATATGTAGATAAACATTAAACTGATGGTTGAGTTCGGTTAGGATTTAATTCTTGTTGGTATGAACTTTACTAAGATGGCCAAATCTTTGTGTATCTTTTCGTAGCCTTGAATTACTCATGCAAAAATTCAATTCCACTGAGTATTCCACCATAAACCCAAAATGTCTTGTTGAGTATCATTCCTTGACCACATCCTATATTTCTGGCTTTATTTAAAGCCAGGTAAATCAAATACCAACAAATGCTGGTGAGTTTAGGTTGAGAGTCGATTGGTGCACTCTGAGCCGATCGGCATAGCAGAGTGGTGAAAAAAAAACTCTCCTGTTTGCTAAGGGACTAGTAAAATTTTAAGTGTGGGGGGATGGTATATGACTTGCTTATTCTCGAAATTCATTCTAATATAGACATGAATCATTCCAACCATGTGCAATCTAATAATGGGAGTTTCTTTTTCTTCCAAGATCAAATTTTTTCTATGCACATGTTCACTTACCCAAAGTTTGAGTCCCTTCTTAAATTTTTCTTTCTGAAATGGCCATCTTGTTAAGCTTCTGTAATTTCAGCAAAGAATAATCTCCTAGCTTTATAATATATTGTTGATTTATGTTTGCAATCGTTGAATTACCTCACCAAGCTACTCATATAAGCTTCACACAAATATTATTTGATCATTATGATGTAGATATAGGTTGAGTGATTTGAAAGATGAGTTGTTGCTTTGGATTATTTGGAAGATAGATTCTTTATGTTCACAACAATTTTTTTAAGTGATTTACATGTGTGGAAAAGTTATAAGTTATGAGTTGGACATGACCTTTTGCTTTGGGGGAGAAACTTTAAAGCCTTATGCCCATATTTGAACTATGTTGCTGAATACCAATATTAAATACACCACAATAGAACAATGCTCAACATTTGCTGGTTTGACATATCTTTTATGATAGAGAGAGTATGTTCTTTAGTTTTTCTTTCTTTTACTTTACTCAGGACGAGCAAAGGTTTAAGTGTGGGGAAACTGTTGGCATTTCCTAAGTGCCCCTTTTATATGTGAATATAACCCCTATTAGAGCATAATTGATGCCAATTTAGGCCATTTACTTGCGATTTTGCCTATATATTTGTGTATGTGTTGTTTTGGAGCTTTATTGTAGAAATAGGTGAAATTGGTGATTAAAGTGATGCTGGAAGAGGACAGGAGTCCAGAAGCAATGAAAAGCACTGAAGAAGCCTAGTGCACCAATCGGCGCAACCCATGAGCCGATCGGCACAAGGATGTTTTGGCCCACAGAAGTGACCGAGGCCCATTCCACATGTTTTATGGAAGCTTATCTGCACAAGACACATCAAGATCTCGATGTAGAGTACAAGATTTTATCTCAAAGGAAAAGGCCCACATGGCAGCTGTGGAAGACAGAGGAACTGACTCGGAAGAGAAACCAGAGAAGACACGACTTACACTGATTGGCGCAATCCTGCGCCGATTAGCGCAACCGCCTTATTTGCTAGAAAACGAGTCCTTTACGAGTAGAACCCTTATATATACTTGTAAGCCCTGACCGCGAGAACAGAAGGCGTCGGAGGGACAACAGATCCATGAGTTAGAGCCACCGGGGTTTACCCCGTTAGAATAGATCTCTAGATGAGTTTCAAGAACCATTGGTGTAAGAGTTGATCCATCAAGGTAGGCCATCTCGGCGGTGATGAATCTTATACTATGTATCTCAAGGATGATCGAATATGTTGATGATGGTTTTGGTGATTTGTCTATCTAGATTCTGTAATCATGCATGTGCTTATTCCAATTGCTTAGTTCTAGGCTAAGTAGGTTGATATTATCTTGATCGTCGTGATCAGGATAGTATTTGGACATTGTATTGATTATGGTTGCTTGATGATGCTAGTAGTGTGGTTTAGCGGTGTCAGCACTAAACCTGCGCAGCACTAATGGATAGTTGAGTAGGGTAAGATACTCAGCGCGATTAAGGGTTTTCTGTCGGTAGCGATAAATCGGGAGCCGCTCGGAAAGTAGGGTAGACTTATCCATTATAGGTTTTCATTAATCCATGTAATCACCATTATGATGCTATTTGATTAGACTTTCTGGTTACGATCTCACTAGTAGATATCTGGCTACTCACTTAACAACTTAGGCTTACAAGGTATCCGGCGTACTTTAGCTTAGATTCGTTCGTGTGCCGATCGGCTCAACTCCAGCGCCGATCGGCGCAATCACAGATTCGATAGTGTGCCGATCGGCTCAACCCCGCGCCGATCGGCACAACGATTGACTTGCTGTCTGGCACATCTTCGCGCTGGCCAGTCCCCTCTCATGCAGCTTGAACTCGACAGTAGCCTTGAATAGATCTTTTATTGTTAACTTTGTTTAATAATCCCTAAGGTTCCAGTGGATACGATAAACCTTGGAATACTCAATTTAAGGGAAAAGTGCTACAATCATACACCGTCCTCTTACGGTATATAAGTGGGTGTGTAGTTACGACCAACACTCTAGAACGGTGCTAGATAGATTGCTCAGTGCTGGACCTGCAAGATTGTTGTGGATGGCGTCCCTGTACTTCTCGTTCAGCCTTAAGAGCAATATGATACAATTGGTTGAACCTATTCCACTCTTTATAGTCAACAATAGTCTGGATATCACGGTTCAATCCACCAAAGAATCTAGCACTAGTTTCAACATCATCTTCATGTATATCACAACGTGCTAAACCAATAAGTAATTCCTGATAATATTCCTCTACTGTTTTATTACCTTAGGTTAAAGATTGTAATTTCAAGTGTAAATCACGTTGGTAATAAGGAGGAACAAAACAAGATTTCATGCATTGTTTCAAAATAGGCCAAGTGGTAGGTATAGCAGCATTAGTATTGCGAAGATCATTTCACCAAAAGAGAGCAAAACCCGTAAACTCACTAGTAGCAAGTCTAACTCTATGCTCAGCAGGAACTAAATGAGAATTAAATTTCTGTTCCACAGCAAGTTCCCAATCTAAGTATGCTTCAGGATCAGCACTACCAGCAAAAGGAGGTATGTTAAATTTGGGCTTAACAAAAGTATCAGTGTTACCATGATTGTTATTACCTCCCATACCATGTCGATTATAGTGAAAACGGTCTACATCACGGTCAAAATAATCATCAGCAGCTCGTCTCTCGTGCTGAGGTGGAGGTCGTCATTCAACATCCTCAATTCGGTTGGCAATAGTGTTGATGTGGCCCATCAACTCGGCAAAGTTCGTTTCCATGAATGTACGCTGGTCTGCAAGAAGCTTCCTTAGCTCGACCTTGGACATGCAATCATTGAAGTCTGTAGGGGACTCTGACTCTTCAGCTGTCCTTTTCCCTTTCTCTGACATGGTTAAAAGTAAAAGACAAGACTACACAAAAGGATTAGCCCTATCAACTAGCAGCTATCAGACGGTGGTAAAAAGTGGGAAACAATATCAGGAGCAATGTATCACAATCTTGCAAGTGTTCTTACCAAAGCCAACAGAACGGCACAATCTGGTGTCGAGCTTGGGTGTAACAGTTGCAAGGAAGAAACCTGTGCTGCAAATATGTATAGCTTGGAAGGCTAATATGTATGTCAGTGGAACACAATTCAATAATAGATAGTAGCACTGAATAAATATCCAAAGCAGTGTCTTAATTGCTGACAAAAGAATCGTGTTCAAAAATAGTTGTGACAGCAAGAACAATGGTAAAGGTGGCAAGGATCAAAACAGACTTCACAGACTTAGAATTTTCAGGGGGGGGGGGGGGGGCGGTGCAAATCAAAATCTTGTTTTTTGTATGATTTTTCCACTATTTTTCTGTGATAGAGGAACATAAAGGAAGGAACCACAAGAAGTTTCAACTCAAATAGAGGGGAAACAAAGCATAGGCAAAATCTCAAAGTTTCACCGAAAGCGCTATTTTTGACTTCATGATTTGTTTTCTACTTTTTCTCGATTTTTTTTTTGAATTTTTTTTATGAGGGCACATAGGGCGGAGCCGAGTGTGGGTCACCTCAACTTTGAGTCAAGAATCTGCTGTAAAAATTTCATCCCAATCAGAGCAATGAGCGAAAAGTTATGCCTATTTTACCGAAGGTAGGTCAAGATAGGGTTTTGGGGGGGGGGGGGTGAGTGGGGAACAGAAACAGAATTGGGTGGGATTTTTCTTTGGCAATGGATTGTGGGTGTGGTTTGTGGGTAACACGATGGTGAATCAAAGGGAAAATACAATGGTGATGGTGGTCGAAACGGATTGGAAAAATGGTGGTGTGCAGCGGAGATCAAAACACAAACCGAATCAAAACACAAATTCAAACCAGCAACTGAACTCGACTAGGACACAAACTCAACACCACGGACTCTAAAATTAAATTATGCAAAGGCTATACAATGTCTGGGATGGTGGGGAACTTTTTTTATGGTTTTTTCGTCGATGATAGGTGATGAACACAAATAAATCTAAAGGGGAGACACGATAATACCTCACAGGGAACCTAGGAATCTGATACCACTTGATGTAGATGTGGCACGATCTTCCAAGAGGTAGGGGATAAACTTGAATTTGGGAAATCGGCGTCGATGAACCGGCTAGAATCAGACACGATCCAACCCCGCAACCGTTACACCAAGCACAACTTGATTGTTCCTACAAGCGAAATCGAGAACACGAGCAAGAAAGAATGGATGAAGCGAATCACAAGGAAAGGTTTAAGCTCTGAACACAAAAGGACTAATCATCACAGTGGTGTAGAACAAGAACAGGGCCCTGAATTACTGTAAAAGGACTTGCCACCACAGTTACAATAATTCAATCAAGTTTCTCTGTAGAAAACTGAACTAAACAAAACCCGAGGCTAAAGGACGGCGGCTACTGAGTTTATGTAGGAATCAGGGGCGTTCTAGGGTTGGGGGCGACCAGGGGGGCGCCCACAACATGGGCTTAAGGCCCGACAAGATACATGGCCAAGTTGGCCCAAAATAAGTGGCGTAGCATATTATCATTATCACACAGCATGACTCACGACCCTTCTGGAGCTAGGACTAGAAATAAATCGATAGCATCATCGTCCCCTTTCCAACGCATCAAAGAACGCCTCGTTTGGACGTCGGATGTGGGAGATATCATCAAAACTGTGAAGAGGTGTCAGCTGAATCTTAGATAAACGCGGCGACCGAGTTGGTGATGACTTGTAACTTGGGGAAGACCATGACGTGTGGTTATCCAACATGGTGATGTCCTCATCATCGGTGGCGGCAACCAGTGGTGGCCTCCCGGAGCTCACCGGGGAGGCACACCGGCATGCGACGGCCAGCGCGGAGGGGTGCAGGCAAGGTGGCGGGGAAGGCAGGCTCACCTAGGGCATCGTGTGGGCACGGGAAGGCTGGAGCTCGCGATAGCGAAGCGGCGGCGGATGGGAGAAAGGTGTCGTAGGGGCTGGGGAGGGGTGTCGGGTGTGCGGAACCCGCCCTTTTATAGGGCATGGCACCCTAGGTGGCTGTGCATGCACACCTAGGTGGCAGCGGCAGCGCCCTAGGGTTTGCGCGGCGCGCGGGCTTGGCTAGGCTTGTGCAAGGCTGCTGGGCCGAGCGGCGGGCTATGCGCTAGGGTGGGCCGTGCAGACAGAAATGGCCCAAGGCCGATGAAGCGGGGAGGGGGAGAAAAATGGTCCGCGAGGGAAGAATGAGAGGGGCCCAAGCCGGGGGAGAGAAAGGGGGAAAGAGGGGAGAGAGGGAAGTGGGCCTCGACGGGGATTTGGCCTAGGCCACGAAAGAGAGGGGGAATAGAAGGGGGAGGGAAGCTAGGCCGAGGAAGGGGAGAGAGAGGGGGTGGGGGGGAGAGGCCCAAGGCTGAGATGGTTATCTTTTCTCTTTTTCTTTTTTTTTCTTCTATTTTCAATTTCTAGAACTATCTCCTAAATATAATTCTAAAACAAAAACTACATGACTTTTAAAAAAAACATTGCACCCAATAAAACCCTAAATGCAAGTATACAACATGAATGCAGCAATCAAATTAAATATAACCTAAATTAATTTATTTAATTTAGAAAATAGTTCTTTTGGCTAAAATAAATGATTACACTTTTTATGCATGTTCCGTATCCCTCCCGTAAAAACATCTGTATACTTTTACATGAAAAGCTTTATATATGTGATTAACCTCTTACAAATGAGCATTAAAGTAAAATCGGTTGTGTGGCAAATCTAAAATATAGCGTTTACATATTTCTAGTTGAGCAAAGAAAATAAAGACCTTTCTAAAAAGAAAAATTTCTATAATGGCATGAATAAAATTTGAATTGTTTAGTAGGATGACACTTTACTGCTTGTTTTATGATCTTTAACACAATTTGGCTCTAGCTAGATATACACACATTGCTGGATATGTACTCGAATGTTAGATATTCTTAGTTATAAGGTACACCTAACCATTATGATTGGTTTATCCATCAAGCGTTTGCTCAATATTTTCTTGTTTTTATTTCTTACAATTATTTTTTTCTACCTTTTTGTATTATACTTATAATTCTGTGCATCAATTAATATAACAATTGAATCTACGAGACTATCTTGTTGAAATACTAAAACATGTATTACTAAACTATTATATTCAAATTATTGTTTTTAAGCATATGTCGACACAATTATATGATCATAATTTAAATCGCCTAGTTTAACATTTTTGTCAATAGTTTTCAATATCGGGTCTCATTTTGTTGCATTGATTCGAACAGAGCTTTAATTAAGATAAATATTGTATATTTATGCTGAAATGAAATCTCACATCCCACACGTCTATTTATCACCCTATGTAACTAGTAGCGCATCTTTGATGTTCAAAGTGCACTGCCCCGAAACTCTCGGGTAACAGGTCTACCGTATGGTTGGTATCGCTGAGGCCTGGCCAGTTCCACCGCTGCATAGTTGTTTTTTTTTCCTGGATTCTCGAATACAAATATCCCTGGATAAATATCTTGGTGACATGTTCAGATATATCCTTTTGGTCAGTCGAAAAGTCACCATTACTTTTTTAGTTTTCTGTCCACACACTTCATCAAGGAAATGATTCAAGTGCATGGAGTTAAGCCAGGTTTAACACACGGAGTTAAGCATTAGTTCATGGATAATTTGGCTTTGAGATTCTTTCAGATTCTTTGTCATAAGTCTGAAACTTACGATCTACACCTGCTCTTTGATTCTTAAAATCAGTACATGTGTTTCTTGCATTATTGTGCTGACTATCTACACTCCCAACATGCAAACGGAGGGCTTTATATGCATTCTTCCAAGTATTAAATCCTAACTTTGTGAAAGCATCATGTCCAAACTGACCATCTGAGGGTTGTTCCTTAAATAGAAAGCAGTAAAAGTAATAAGCAGCATCTTTCGCCACACTATATTCTAACCAATCATATTTTGCAAACCATGATTCCTGAAAAGACCTATAGTCATTTTTCCTAAAAATGCTGCGAGGAAAAGTATGGCCCTTAAGCTGCGTTGGACCCTTCAACAAATAAGCTCTTCTCACTTGATCTCTAATATTGGGTTGGAATTTTTCAATTGGAATACGAAGCCCCGGATCAGAAATAATATGATCTTGGTTGAACTCTTTGATAACATCACCCCGTGCTTGTTTAGTTTGCGGCACTTGTTCAGTTTGCGGCGCTTGTTCAGTTTGGACTTCAAGAGCTTCAATTTCATTGCCATCTTCTCCTTCTGCAGCATCATTAGGTTCTTCTCTGGATGGTTCAACAATCTCTCCAATACCTTGCTCCGAAATAGGGCTAAAGAATGTCTTTATGCTTACAACTGACAAGCAAACGTAATAGTAGATTAGCAGCAAGTAGCAACACACGCAAGATGATGATGATCTGATCGATTTCATAATCAAATGTCTCAGTTCTCACCTTTCAATTTTTTCACTATCCTGCTGCCATTTGAAACTTGGGGTCGCCTTCGATTTGCCGCACCGCCGTGGTCTGCAGGGGGATCGCTTTCGTGCGGCTCCGTTTGGAAGTCATCCAGGCCGGCGGCTTGCTGATTAGAGTCCCCGTTTGACGCCATGGAGAGAGCAAGCAGGCAGCGGAGAAGGAGACGCCACGACTGCGTCCTGATCAATTGATCGATTTCGGTCTCCGTTCCGCCGCCAGGAGAACAACTCGATGGCGTCTGTTTGCCTTCCGTCCCGGTTGGGCCCAGGCCGGCCAGGCACCAACAGCCCATGCAGCAACGCTGAAGCGCCAACAGCCCAAAATACGGACGCTACGAAGTACAAACAGGAAATATATCCTACAAATAACATGAGGTATCACGGACCGGCAGGTATGGCGCAAGCCATGGCTTGCCATACTGCTGCCTTCGCCCCTGCTTTGATCTGATGTTCCGTTCGTGCGGCAGCAATTTTTTAGTCTGGTACATGAAAAAGACAGGAACTGAGAAAGAATATAAGCTCACTAATAAATTTATTGTTATTCACTTTTGAAATCAGTAAACCGGAAACAAATAAGAAATTTGCGATTGATTTAAGCATAATAATTGAAGTTGTTGATGGAAATTATTTGTAATTACACAATTGAAGGTCATGTCTATATGTGCATGTAACAATAGATAGTTTTGGCAACATGCAAATACACATGTGAGTCAGCATAATTTTGATTTGAAGTGGTGTCATCTTTTATAATGGTTGTAGTTGCATAATTTGTGATGCTTATTAATAGTATATATATGAGAATGTACGTACTAATGAAATGGCCACTTATAAAAATAAATCATAAGGTTTAGTTTTTTAATGTAGAGGGAATGAATATTGCTTTCCCAACTCATGACGGACATTGCGTTAGAGCCCGTGAAATTATTATTGAGAGAAAAACTGTAATAGATGTTAGCGAAGCGTTATACCATCTTTTTAAAACAAAATATTGTAGAAAGTTGATAATCCTATTTTAGTTGACCTATAATAATTATAATAAAATGTGTAAAAGTGTGGCAACAAAAGTATATTTTGAGCAGTTATGCATTAGTAAAACATTTATCAAATAGTAATATATATCATTTTACTATTTATGATTTATTATTATTATTATTATATTTAAATCTGATGATATAATGTTTGATATATCCTTTTTAGTTCTTTGTTTCATAAAAGTTAGATAAATAAAGACAATCCAATTAAACCACATGAAATATCTATGTTGAATTGAATATACTTTTGTTATATAAGTCAATATATTCTCCAATTTAATAAGTTACTATTCCTCTATAAAATAAAATTTGGATAAAAATAATTTTTTTGAATGAAATCCAAATAGTTAAATCTATTGATCTCATTTTATTTATAAAAGCATAAATGAAAAGAGTGTACGTATATGATAATGTCCTGATAGAGAGCATGCATATGCACACATGAATTTAAATCATACCATCTTTCAAATGGATTGCGATCATCTTTTAATTATGACACTTCACGATATCTTTCAAATGTGTATAACCATCAATGTAAAGGACATAGTATGAATTTGAGTGGCCATGATTTTTGTGCAACCGTGTGAGCACTGATCGTTGCAAATAAAGGTTCATAAAAATATATCAATAAATATGAGTTAAAATTAAATTAACAAACTCTTAATAGTTTAAGATTATGAATCTCATATATAACCCATAATGAACAGATTTTTTATTCTTTTAAAATATATTACTTACTTCTATTATTATATTTACTATCAATACTACATGATATACTTGTATGTGAATTTTTAAATGGCATATGAGAGATATTTACCAAAGTGGGAGAATTGTTTTCTCTTACTTGTCATGTTGCATCCTATTGGAACATGCTGGAATAAATTTACTATTACATGAAGGATCTAGATGTAAGATTGTTGAGGAAAGGTGGAAGGACCAGAAACAAAATTATGATTTCGGAAGGATCTAGTCGCAATGTTGTAGAAGGAGGTGGAAGAACCGAAAATAAATTATGTTTATTTACTGTTTCTAGAAGGGTCTAGGTGCAAAAGTGTTATATGCATATCCAACGTTACATATGAGGCAGAGAAGCGATCCGACGGCTGCAAACTCCTAGATGACGTGGCCTGGCTCTTTTGCGCGGAAATACACACATTTTAGTAATATATAGATACGTTCTCTCACATAGTCAAATATATTTTCACATCAGGAGAATAGGCATGACCTTAGATCATACTCTCTCCATCTCAATTTAATTGTCACTTTGGAGCCCGATATGGGAATTAAGGAGAAGCGTATTATCGGGAAGTGAGAATGTCAATTATTTTGAAATAACTAAAGAGGGTTAGAATGCCAATTATTTTAAGACGGAGGGAGTATTTGATAGCGTGGCCTCACCTGCATGCCACGTAGTTAAGGAACAAGAATAGAACGCTTTTGCATAATCGAACTATGTCACAGCAAGTTGGACCGACCACACATACCATTTCTCATGATTTTCTAACAAAAGGTTGATTATGTAGAGATGTATATCGCCATTATAAGCACATAGTAATTAATACAAATATAATTTATATCTCAGAGTACAAAACGTACGGAACAACATAATAGGACTCGCAGAGGTGAGAAACTGTTCTTTTTTTCCTAAAAAAAAGAAATATAACTTTCTTTTTGCAGAAACAGTATTTGTCCGTCCATACCTACTAAGTCATTTGTACAAATAACGAAAATTACAATGCAGTATGGAAGAAACTGTAAAATTTACATAGAAAAACCTACGATTTCTACAATAGATCGGCAGACTTCAAACACAAAGCATCACGAGCGGACATGATGAAACACGGAGGTCAAAAAAGTTGTGCGCTGTCCAAATTCAGTTGCCTTAATACAATTTGGGACCAAACAAAGACTGCACTGAATACTCGCACATCACCCAACCACCTCGCCAGTCAAGCCCGGCACCACCTTAGATTAGCCACTAGACTTGTTCAGAGAAGCATTGGAGGTTTATGTTCGCTGGATCGACGTGTAAAGTTTCTTGATTTGACTTGTTTCGGTCCTCTGAAACAGTAGTTTAGATATTTTTGGATCGCAATAAAAAGTAAGACATTTTAATCGGTTCACATGTATATCCGATATCATGTACGGCGTCCGTACTTGTAAAATTCGAACAATAAAGCACGATCGAAGATATTTTTGAATTAGTTTGCAACAAGCACGGCACCACCTTGGATTCATAGCCATTAGCAGTGGCGGATCCAAAAATTTTGTAGAGCCTGAACGAACATTGTAACATATAACGAGTTTACATAAACATATTAATCATTAGCATAAACATTGGCCAAAAGAAAAATAACTGACTAAGGATTATTGTATTAATTAAAATTTAACAAATATTAATTAGTTAACTAAGCACCATATGTGTGATGTTTAAAAAAAATACTTTTACACCGGCCTTGGCTGTTGACTTACGCACGGGAGCCCGGGCAGGCGCCTAGGGTCGCCGAGCCCTGGGGCCGCCCCTGGCCACTAGACTTGTTCAGAGAAGCATTGGACGAGGTTCATGTGCCACAAGGACAAATATTGTTGGCTGCTGATGAACGAATTTATGTTCATTGAATCGACGTGTAAAGTTTCTTGACTTGACTTGTTTCGGTACTCTGGAACAGTAGTCGAGATATTTTCGTTGGTTCACATGTCATAGCCGATAACATGTACGGTGTCCGTACTTGTAAAATTCGAACAATAAAGCTTGACAGAAGATATTAATATTTTTGAATTAGTCTGCATCCACTTTCGCAAATCACAATAATCCAGAGAGCGAATCAGCTGGACGTTAGGTAACCTGGAGCATCGGGAAGCCATCAGGCTCACAACGCTCCTGACAGGTTCCCTCTACTCTCATCCAGAGACAAAGACTTCGAAAAGAGGAATTTTACTGTCTTAGTTGTGTTTATAATTGCACTATTAGTTAATATTTATATCTAGGATGCAATCCTAACTCTAGCTACCAAATCATTACATGTCATCTTATCTTAAAAAATATAAAATATTAGTTATTGATCTGATTAGCAATTCAATTTTATTCATGATAATGAAGTTAACTATTATAAATCTATCACTCTATTTTTTTATATTATTTTCAAATTGGTAAAATATTAGTCAACAACTGTGATTTTACATTATCAAATTGGCTAATATTTTGTACGATAAAACTCCTCTAAAACTATCTACCAGGATAGTAGGTAAGTGGTAATCTAATCACACAAGACGTTAAACTTCAATGCCTATTTGTGTTGGGGAACGGGGAGCTACGATAGTTAGAAATAATTTCTACCATTCAACCAAGAAGCCTTGTAAGAGGAGATCATAGATCATTACCACTAGATGCGCAGGCGAAGCGGAAGCAAGGCTGGATAGCTGCGTATCGATGTAGAGGATGTAGTCGTTCACAACATTCGTCTCCTCCTGGTCCAGCCGAAGCACCACAGCTGCAATGCCTCCTTGCGGTATCCACACGTACAGGGCTGAAAGCTGTGCAAAGTGTGCTAGCACCGGCAGCACGACTTGGGGTGACGTGGGAGAGAGAGGGGGAGGTGGCGATGGCTAGGGTTTCTAGACTGGATTACTCCTACGCCTTAAGCTCCTCCTCCACTTAAATAGACCTTTCTAATGGACCTCGACTAGTTAGCCCATTAGTGGACTAATCTCTCACGGATCAATATCTGTATGACCCTCACATACGGATCAAATCCGTATTGTCTCTTGGACATATCTTCAATAATCTCCCACTTGCACTAGAGACAATCACATAGGCAAGCGATGTTCCAACCCGTTAAGTGTGTGACCCGTTAGGTTCACATGTACACGATAATAATGTGAAAACTATTTTTCAAATCATAAATCAATAGTGGCATCTAGCAGTATATACTGATTCTCGTGTACACATAACTATCATATCGGCTAAATCTTTGACATACGCATCCAGCGACCCCTTTGCCTCACGATATCAGTCAAGCTCATGGCGAGCTACGTGCCATCCATGTAATAGCTCGACCATTCACTCAAACGTCTAGTGGATTTATCATGACTAACTCTTACTTATCGTGATTAACTTTAATCACATTGCCATGGCCATGCACTTCCAAATCCATCTAACTCGAGGGGCCTATAGATATCTCTCCTGTTATCAGGAGGGGTAAATTCCATCTTGATTGCTCACACCCCACACCATGTTTCATAGCATACCCGAAAATTACCTTTATTACTACCCAGTTACGGAATAGCATTTGGTAACCCCTAAGTGTGCTATTACACATTCTGGGAATCAACGACGATATCAGGTCTAAGGATCCCGAAGATACATCATAAAAGACAATAACTGATGACACAATAATAACATCTCAACAGAGTCTTTGAGTGGATCAATCCAACACCATATTCTTCAACATGTGTCCACATTATTGATTTGATATCTCCATATCAATGATCTATGAAACATGATCATCAACCAATACATGTGCTAGTCCATGAATCATTATTGTCCCACATAATGATAAGGAACTAGGGATTATCTAGGATAATATTATGAAAAAACAATGAGTTTCACAAACAAGTCACGTACTTGTCAATGAATACAATAATTATTATGCATGGAACAGAATAACATTTTATTCAATCACACATAAACATAGACATTACACAATCTCTCATAAATTAATCATGAAGATATCTAACACCCATGGATCTCATATGTGCCTCATGCTTGGGCTGAGAGAGAGGTTTTATCAATGGATCAACAATGTTTGAATCCGTATGCACCTTGCATATCTTCACGTCACCTTGATGAACAATGTCCTAGATGAGATGAAAATGTTGTTGTATGTGTTTGTTATTTTATTGCGCTCTAGGCTCATTGGCTTGCCCAATGGCACCACTATTATCACAATAGAGATCCATTGGACTGGACGCACTAGGAACCACAACCAACTCCGAAACAAATTTTCTGATCCAAACTGCTTCCTTTGCAACTTCTGAAACGGCAAGGTACTCAGCCTCCGTTGTTGAGTCAGCAACCGTATCTTGCTTGGAACTCTTCCAGCTCACCGTGCCTCTACTGTGGCAAAATACATATCCAGATTGCGATCTTGAATCATCCTTATTGGTTTGGAAACTAGCATCGGTGTAACCATTTACAATGAGCTCTTCCTCACCTCCATAAACTAGGAACATACCCATAATTCTTCTCAAGTACTTTTGAATATTCTAACTAGCCACCCGGTGAGCTTCTCCTCGGTTTGATTGGAATCCGCTTGTTGCGCTTAGAGCAAAAGCTATATCTGGGCGCGTACATATCATGGCATACATGATATTTCCGATAGCCGAAGCATATGGGATCGCTCTCATCTTCTCTATCTCATCAGGTGTCAAAGGACACTGAGTCTTGCTAAGAGTAATGCCATATGACATAGGCAATAAACCTTTCTTAGAGTCTTGCATATTGAACCGTTTCAATACCTTGTTGATGTATGTGTCTTGGCTTAATCCAATTAGCCTATTTGATCTATCTCTATAGATCATAATGCACAAAATATGTGCTGTCCCTCCCAAGTCCTTCATTGAGAAACTTTTTCTTAATGAAGACTTAACATATTCAAGCATTGAAATATTATTTATGATCAACAATATGTCATCCACATAAAGGACTAGAAATACGAGTGCGCTCCCACTAGCCCTTTTGTAAACACAAGGCTCTTCTTCATTCTTGATGAAGCCAAACTTTTTGACTTCCTCATCAAAATGAAGGTTCCAACTCCGAGATGCTTGCTTCAGTCCATAAATGGACTTCTGAAGTTTGCATATTTTCCTAGCATTTTGTGGATCAACAAAACCTTCAGGCTGTGTCATGTACACATCCTCACTTAGGTTTCCATTAAGGAAAGCCGTTTTGACGTCCATTTGCCATATCTCATAATCATAGTATGCGGCAATTGCAAGGAGGATCCGAATACACTTTAGCATAGTGATGGGCGAGAAGGTCTCATCATAATCAACACCTTGAATTTGTTTAAAAGCTGTCGCCACCAATCGTGCTTTATAGATGTGAACATTTGCATCCTTGTCTATCTTTTTCTTAAAACCCCATTTACACTCAATGTTTGAACACCATCAGGTGGATTGATCAAGTTCAAACTTGATTTTCTCTCATGGATTCTAATTTGGATCTCATGGCTCCAAGCCATTTCTCAGAGTCTAGTCCCACCATTGCTTCCGTGTATGTCTTAGGCTCATCATTGTCCAACAATAATATGTCACGCTGCCCCGTCGTTGGGAGCTTGAACTTTTCAGGTGCGTGACATGCCCGTTCAGATGTATGTGGGGCTAGTGCCTCAACAATAGGTTCTACAACATCTTGTTCAACCTGTTCCAATTGAGGTTCAGTGGGAGAAGAAACATTTTCTAGTGTTTCTTGAACTTCTTCAAGTTGCATTGTCCTTCCACTTATCTTTCGTGAGAGAAACTCTTTCTCTAGAAAGACACCATTTCAAGCGACAAACACTTTGCCCTCCTCCCGATTGTACAAATAATACCCTTTGGTTTCCCTAGGATATCCTACAAAGAAACATTTATCTAACTTGGGTGAAAGCTTATCAGACGTCATATGTTTTACATAAGCCACACAACCCCAAATCTTGAGAAAAGATAGCACAAGACGCTTCCCGGTCCATATCTCATATGGCGTCTTCTCTATAGATTGAGATGGAACCCTATTTAAAGTGAAAGCAGCAGTTTCTAGAGCGTATCCCCAAAAGGACAATGGAAGATCACTTTGGCTCATCATTGACCTGACCATGTCCAACAAGATTTGGTTCCTCCGCTCGGACACACCATTTAATTGAGGTGTTCTGGGTGGTGTCCATTGTGGAACAATTCCACATTGTCTTAGATGATCACCAAACTCATGGCTCAAGTACTCACCTCCACAATCAGATCGTAGGATTTTAATTATTTTGTCCAATTGATTTTGTACTTTATTCTGAAATTCTTTAAACTTTTCAAATGATTTAGACTTATGCTTCATTAAGTAGATATAGCCGTACCTACTAAAGTCATCAGTGAAAGCAATGAAGTACTGAAAACCACCTCTAGCCACACAACTTAATGGTCCACATACATCTGTATGTATAAGAGCCAATAGGTCGTTTGCCCTTTCACTATGTCTTGTGAAAGGTGACTTAGTCACCTTGCCAAGCAAACAAGATTCACATGTCTCAATTGATTCAAAATCGAATGAGTGTAGAAGATCATCTCTATGGAGCTTCTCCATGCACCTCTCATTTATATGGCCTAAATGACAATGCCAAGTGTAAGTGGGATTCAAATCATTCGGGCGGAGCCTCTTTGCATCAATGTTATAAATTGGCTTATTCTCCATGCCAAGACAATACAATCCATTCACCAATGGACAATTTGAATAGAGAATATCATTCAAATAAATGGAGCAACATTTGTTCCTTATTATGACCTCATAACCATCAACTTCCTCTAAACATGAGGAGGATATAATGTTTTGTCCAAGGTAGGAATGTAATAATAATTATTTAATTCCAAAACTAATTGCGACTGTAATGAGAGTGGATAAGTCACGACAGCCAATGTAGCAACTTTTGCACCATTGCCAACATGAGCATCCACCTCGCCTCTTGCACACTTCCTTGTCCCTTTAAGACCCTGCAACAATTTGCAAGTGTGAATCAGCAATCCGGTATCAAATACCCATGAATCATCAGGACGAGTAGCAAGATTAATTTCAATAACATTGATACCTGAAGTAGAAGGATCAACAACCTTCTTCTTCTTGAGTTCTTCCAAGTAAAGCTTGTAGTTTCTCTTCCAGTGCCCAGTGTTCTTGCAGTAATGGCAAAGATCGCCTAGAGGCACTTTTGGTCTGGGAGGAACTGCTGCAACCTTAGGCTTTGAGCTTGAGATCCCATCCGCACTCTTAGCCTTAGGCTTGCGCATCCTCTTCCTATCCTTCTACACCATCATCATATGATTTGCCCCTGTTTTCTTGATGCTTTCCTTGGCAGTCTTTAGCATCCCATACAATTCAGCCATAGTCTTCTCCAGTCTATTCATATGAAAATTTATTGTGAATGGCTCATAGCTCGCTGGGAGCGACTAGGGAATGACATCCATAGCCAAAACTGGGCTAAGGGGAGAACCAAGCTTCTCCAGGCTGTTAATGTAACCAATCATCTTGATTACATGAGGACTGACGGGACTACCTTCAGCTACCCTACACGCAAACAAGGCCTTTGAGATGTTATACCTCTTAGTTCTTGCTTGGTTCTCAAACATGCCAGGAAGCCCAACAATCATATTGTGGGCATTAGTGTTCTCATATTGTTTCTGAAGCTCAGAGGACATGGTAGCAAGCATGAGACAGCCAACATCAAGTGCATCATTAGTATGCTTATCATACTCCCTCTTCTGGGCAGCACTAGCATTTTTAGGCAGGTCATCAGGATAAGGAAGCTCTAGAACATATTCCTTTTTCTCTTGCTTGAGAATAATTCTCAAGTTGCGATACCAATCCATAAAGTTTGTTCGATTAAGTTTTTCTTTCTTAAGGATCGAATACAAATTAAAATTAGAAGCATTATTAGCGGGTGGCATGATCTACAACAGAAACACATGCAAGTGTATAAGCACTATGTAAATGTAAAAGTCCTATTAAACTATTTAAAAGAGTTTCTTCACTATGTGGTTGGAATCGTTTCCCTCAAAATGACATATAGTGGTCTAAGATCCTTATTCAACTAGTTCCTAGTGAGCTTTGGCATCACTGCTAGACATATAGTATCCTATGTAAGCAACATTTGCTAATCATATCATATATGAATCTTGTTTGTTGGGAGGCATCATATGCCACGGTGCCCAACACTATGCCCCAAAGCCCAAAACCATTTTGATAGCTTCGTCAAGCAAACCAATACTATGCTTATGAATGTCCGACATTCACCCTACTTGTTAAGATAGTTGGGGCACTCTACTTTGGCAGTCCTACCACACAACAATCAAAATTATAGTAGTTGCAGCTATTGGAAGGGCATCAATTTTAGTCTTAATTTTTCTAAGGGAACCTATACTAGCATGATCATTATATCCAGCATATAACACATGAAAGAATAGGATGACAGGAACATCATCATAGGCAATCATATTAACTGTGAAATAGTATGGCCCTTTCATATGGTGATCTTCATCTCCATTGTTGCAGGCCTCCTCCTATCCATGTGTCCACCATGCTCCAAAATCGGCCTCCATGAACAAGTACTAAGCTAATACATCTAATAGCTAGTAGTGAATTACATGAAGAGATCAAGCATCACAAGTTGACACGTAGCCCGTTATACAACAATATGACAGCCTCAAACCTAGTTGTTTTAAGCATGACTCGTAGGTCATGAAATAACACAAACATGCATCACATACACATTCTTGGACATACTATTCAAAACATTCTCTACAAAAACAAGTTAGGCGAGAGTGCATTCTAACATGTGAATGAAAAAGGGGATAACCAACTAGGAGTGTGTCCATTCAACGGTCCGATGGTGCTACATAGAGAATTTCACAGATCGTATCTATGGAATTGCAATAAAAATCTCATCGGACAAATCATATTTAGCATATTCCGAGTCATTCATAATGCCTCAATTTTCATTAGGGTTTTATGATAGATCGTGACACGTAGTCCTGATCTCGTCGGTCTCCTTTCCTGGTTTACATAGTTAGTCCCGATGGTGATACCAGCCAGTAGGGATAGATCGCTTACACCAAGAGGCGACATGACTATATCAGTGACACATGTGCGCTATCCATCAAACACCTTGTTAACCTCCCACTAAGACCGATTGATCTAATCAACCTGCACTACAAAAACATGCAATAGATCTAATCTACTACATCAGCATATCAACTATATACGCAAGATCTAGGTCAAAAACTAAACAAGGTCGGCTCTGATACCACCGTTAGGGAACGGGGTGCTACCATAGCTAAAAATAATTTCTACCATTCAACCAGGAAGCCTTTGTAAGAGGGGATCATGGATCATTACCACTAGAAGCGCAGGCGAAGCGGAAGCAAGGTTGAAGAAGCGACGTCCAATGTAGTCGTGCATTGATGTAGAGGACGTAGTCGTTCACAGCAACCGTCTCCTCCTGGTCTAGCCGAAGCATCATAGCTGCAGCGCCTCCTTGCGGTATCCACACGTACATGGTAGAAAGCCGCGTGCGGTGTGCTAGCACCGGTGGCACAACTTCGTGTGACGTGGGAGAGAGAGAGGGAGGTGGAGACGGCTAGGTTTTCTAGATTGGATTATTCCTACGCTTTAATCCTCTCCTCCACTTAAATAGACCCTTCTAATGGGTCTCGACTAGTTGACCCATTAGTGGACTAATCCCTCACGGATTAATATCCGTATGATCCTCACATACGGATCAAATCTGTATTATCTCTTAGGCATATCTCAAACAATTTGGGTGTACACCATTTCTTTATTAGATATACTCTATTACAGAAATAACGTCTCAACGGTGTTGAATATTTTTTTTCAAAATTTTCGAACTGATAAGGACACCCAAAGAAATTTTTGAACAGAGAGGCAACAGAGACTCTTGTGACCTGTTATGTGGTTCAACTCGGCAATTAAACGAGGACCAACATAACAGAGACAGGAGGCCACTTCAGACCATCATCCTTGCACTGTGTAGTCTGTGCCTGAGCTGTGATGTATGCTCACTTCAAAACATCTCATGATCTTTTCTCATACTACTCAAACCACCTTCCAATTCGCAGGAGGCAACATGCTTTTCCTTGTACGCCTTCTCCTCATCATGTCTCTTGGCCTAAACCTTGAAGCTTCCATCACTGTTGCTGACATCGCCGACCAATTCATCTACTCTGGCTTCAGCGGATCCAACCTCACCATGGACGGTACCGCCACCATCCCCTCGGACGGCTTCCTCCAGCTGAGCAACGGCGCGGCCTACCTCAAAGGCCATGGCTTCCACCCATCTCCACTACGCCTCCGTGAATCGAGTAATGGCACTGTTCCATCGTTTGCTATTGCCTTTGTGTTTGCCATCGTCTCTTCCTATGCCGACTTCAGCGCACACGGCATGGCCTTCTTCATTGCCCCTACCACGAACTTCTCCACCACTCTGCCAGCCAAGTATCTGGGGCTCACCAACGTCCAGAACAATGACAACGCGAGCAACCGCCTCTTCGCCGTTGAGCTTGACACCATCCAGAGCGTGGAGTTCACGGACATCAATGCCAACCATGTTGGCATCAACATCAACGGCCTGGAGTCGCTATGATCCTACAAAGCCGGGTACTACGACGATAAGAGTGGTGTGTTCCAGAGGCTGATGCTCATCAGCCGTCAGGCAATGCAGGTTTTGGTGGACTATAATGGCGAGACGAAGCAGATCAACGTGACACTAGCTCCCTTCAGAATGACCAGGCCTCTCCGAACGCTACTCTCAGCCGTGTATGACCTCTCAACGGTGCTCACAGACGTGGTGTATCTTGGATTCTCGGCGGCAACTGGTCGTGTGAATTCACTTTACTGCGTTCTTGGCTGGAGCTTCAGCATAAACTACGTGGTGTATCTGTATTATGCAACTGGCGGATTCAAGGAAAGGCGCCTACTAGGAGAAGGAGGTTTTGTGGAATTTTACAAAGGAGTGCTTCAGACATCTAAGCTGGAGGTTGTGGTGAAGAGGGTGTCCCATCAATCAAAACAGGGAGTGAAGGAGTTCATTGCAGAGATAGCCAGTATCGGCCGCATCCGACATCGTAATCTTGTGCAATTACTTGGTTACTGCAGAAGAAAAGATGAACTCTTTTTGGTTTATGCCTACATGCCAAATGGTAGCCTCGATAAATATCTGTATGACAGCGATCTGTGTAAGGGAACTCTAACCTGGTCACAGAGGTTCCATTTTGTCAAAGGTGTGGCATCCGGATTACTCTATCTCCACGAGGGGTGGGAGAAGGTAGTCATCCATCGAGATATCAAGGCAAGCAATGTGCTCCTCGACAAAGACATGAACGGCCAACTAGGTGATTTTGGCCTGGCAAGGTTGTACGACTACGGCACTGATACACAATCCACACATGTGGTTGGTGTACCATGGGATACCTAGCCGCAGAGCTTGTGCGCACAGGCAAAGCGTCCCCCCTCACAGATGTATTCGCCTTTGGCGCATTCCTCCTCTCACATGTGGACAGAAACTTGTAAAGGAGAATGTTCAAGGCAGCGGACACACCGTGCTAGCCGACTGGGTGCTCCAAAACTGACGCAACAAGTCCCTTATGGCGACCATGGACAGGAGGCTCCAGGGCGATTACAACGTTGAGGAAGCAGGATTAGTCCTTCAACTGGGTCTTATGCGCTCACACCCGTTTCCAAATGCAAGGCCAGGCATGGGGCAGGTCGTGCGCTACCTGGACGGCGTGGTGCAGCTGCCTGAGCTGACACCGACAGACCTGAGCTTCGACGTGCCAGCGATGATGCAGAACAAAGAGTTTGGTATGTGGGCCGAATCGTATCCTGATCTTGTGTCGAGCTTTGGCACAATCTCCAGCATCTCTGGAGGAAGATAACAACTGTCCACCAGTACGGAAGTCGTAGAGAGCTTTTTGTGTGTCAGCCATGCGTTCATGTCTACCGATCAGTTCCCTATAGAGAGAAATAGGATGTGGAGTGCATTGTGTAGTAGACGATTAGTTCATGTGTAAGTTTAATCTGATGACTGAATAAATTGTCAGTTGAGGGCCTCTGTTTGGGGTTGATATCTTTTTGCTGATTTGTTTCATGAGGGCGCACGCCTGCTGTCAGTTGTATCATCTATCAGTTTAATAATAAAAGAAAATGACTTTCCTATCACGGTGTTTACAAAAAAATAACCTAAAAATTCTGAGAAAAAAACAAAACATCAAACCGTTGATCTAATCTCTCTGTAATTTCCTACCATCGATCAAGAATCTCTGCTCACGTTTCTCTTCATCGTATAACCTAGCCCAGCTGCGTTGTACAGCCGGAGCTTCCGTGTTTTCACCGCCAGCTGTGTTGAAGACTGTTTCTATTTTCTTGGCATGGTTGGATTATTGGTTTCACCCATGATGCGACTGATAGGGCTTATACTCTGCTCTTCGTCTTATGGAACTCCTTTGATCTGCTCAGCCCTAATTGTATCGATTTAGAAGAGAAAATTTCTTATTGCCATTGGAAATTATATTCTTCTCTTATTTACCATCGAAATTTTACACTTCTGCTATTTGCCATCGGATTAAAATTTACTTCTCTTATCTGTCACTCCAATCACTTCAGTTGTTAGATTATTGTGCTTCCATTGCATCATTGGTTGTCCGTAAGTAGAAAAATAGATTAGCCCTGGAATATACTATATGCTAAAAAAATTTCAAATTTTTTTGACGAAAATTAGAGATAATATTTTATTTTTACTCAAAATTATGTCAAATTTTCATTCAAAAATTTTGAAAAAAAATTTTAGCATAAAATACACATTAAGACAAAACTATTTTGGTGCTAAAAAAATTTCAAATTTTTTTGACGAAAATTAGAGATAATATTTTATTTTTACTCAAAATTATGTCAAATTTTCATTCAAAAATTTTGAAAAAAAATTTAGCATAAAATACACATTAAGACAAAACTATTTTGGTATCATAGTCTGAACGTTCTTGTGATAGAATTAAAATTTTCTATGAGCTAAAGTGATCCGAATGGCAGATAAGAGAAGTAAATTTTAATCCGATAGCAAATAGGAGAAGTTCAAAATTTCGATGGCAAATAAGAGAAGAGTATAATTTTTAATGGCAAATAGGAAATTTACTCGATTTAAAACGTGATGCCATGAGGGCAGGAACAGATCCACAGTCCCCACCTGCTATGCCGCTTCCACTCTATGGATCTATTTGGGTAGCTATGAAAATAATCACCGTGTCAAAACCGATGATGGGAACAAAGCGTTGTGGCCATGAAATCCTTGCTATCGGTAGCCGATCTGACTCCATACTTCATAGCGTTGTTTTTGCAGCTTGAATTCGCTGTGTTGCGTGCGTGCCTGGTGACGGACATGACAGACAACGTGGAATTGGGCATAATCGAATCACCTTATCAGCTCTGTAGTTACTTTGCTGATACTTCAAGTCAACAGAATTGTTTGGCGCACATACAACTGCATTGTATTCACCGATATATATAGTACATCTAGGATTGGAGTCCAAGAAAGGATTAAAACAGAATATCTCAACTATACAGAGATCTATCTCTATCCTATATTCGAGTATATCCTCAGGATAAGAAGGCTCAACAACCTGACGATATGTTCAGTTAACATCCCCCCGCAATATCAACCGAGTGCCACAAGATTGATATTGGAACGAATCTTCACCAATATTTGTTTAGTTGCTGGCTTTGTGAATATATCAGCAACTTGATCTCCCGAAGAAATAAAACGAACTTCCAGAGCCCCAAGAGCCATCTTTTCTCTGACAAAATGGAAGTTGATTTCAATGTGTTTCGTCCGTGCATGAAACACTGGATTAGCAATCAAATAGGTAGCACCTAGATTGTCACACCATAACACTGGCGGTCGTGGTTGAGAGACACGAAGTTCCTCAAGCAAAGACTGAATCCAAGTAGCTTCTGCAGTCCCATTTGCTAGCGCTTTGTATTCAGCTTCAGTTCAGGAACGTGATACTGTGGGCTGCTTGCGAGCACTCCATGAAACAAGATTAGGACCAAAGAAAACATCAAAGCCTCCAGTAGACCTGCGATCATCAACGCACCCTGCCCAATTTGCATCTGTAAACACACTTATCAAGGTGGATGTAGAGCATCCGAAACGCAGGCAGGTAGACACAGTCCCCTTGATAAACCGACGGATTCTTTTAACTGCCTCCCAATGGATGTCTGTGGGCTGAGATAAGAATTGATAGACTTTATTCACGGCATAGGAAAGATCTGGTTTGGTCAGAGTGAGATACTGGAGAGCACCAACTGTGCTTCTGTATGTGAATGCATCCTGCTCACTAAGCTTAGTGCCACAATTCTGAGATAACTTATCATGAACACACATAGGTGTTGATACTGGCTTACAATTCTCCATATGAGTACGTCGCGGAATATCCAAAGCATACTTCTTTTGAGTCAACGTCATCCCCCCGGAATTGGAAGCCACTTCAATACTGAGGAAATACGACAAAGGACCAAGATCTTTTATAGGAAAAGTAGCAGCCAACTGTTGAAGGAGCCTCCGAGTTGCACTAGGAGATGAGCTGACAATGACAATATCATCTACATACACCAGCATGTAAATGGTGACGCCAGGAGTATGTAGAATGAAGAGCGATGTGTCGGCCATAGAAGGGACAAATCCTAGTTGATGAAGCCTGTCACTGAGCCGAGCATGCCAAGCTCGTGGAGATTGTTTTAGACCATATATGGAGCAATTAAGTTTGCATACAAAATTAGGACGAGCAGGGTCTTGAAAACCAGGCGGCTGCTGCATATAAGCACTTTCATTGAGAAAACCATGCAGAAAAGCATTGCCGATGTCGACCTGCCGAAGATCCCAGCCTTTGGAAATGGCAATGGAAAGAGCAACGCGAACTGTGGCTGGTTCAACAATTGGGCTGAATGTCTCAACATAGTCAATGCCATACTGTTGGGTGAATCCTCGAGCAACAAGACGAGTTTTGTACTTGTCAACAGTGCTGTTTAGATTATGCTTCACCTTAAACATCCATTTACAGTTGATAACATTCTGACCAGCAGGCCAAGGAACCAGAGACCATGTGTTAGTGTGCTGGAGTGCAGTGAACTCGGCCTCCATGGCAGCACGCATTTATCATCAGCAAGAGCCTCCTTATAGGATGAAGGAGCTGAGAAGAAGCCTCGGCGATGGGGATTGTAGATAATGGTGCCATCAGTAGGAATTCTCGGCTTAACAATATTCTCCCGGAGTCTAGTGACCATGGTGTGTGAATGCATCTCGACAACCCGATTTGGGAACGATTCCGGGGCAGCTGGACCTTAGCAGCGACAGAGGACGATGGTAGTGGGTTTGCTGATGAACTATTGGATGCGCCTGTGTTAAATCCGACAATAGTCGGAGGAACCTCCGAAGGAACATGGACCGGCCCAGTCAAAGATGGGCCGCCAGGAGTCGGTGCAGCTGCTGGAGACACTACCACAAAACGGGCCTATAGCGGCAGCAGCCCAAAGGCCGCAGCAGCGCGGCCCAAAGTGAGCCGCCGCTACAGAGCCTAGGGGGCCTGCCGCGGTCCGAGCCGCCGCTACAGAGCCCCCAATGTAGCGCCCCCAATAGTGGCGGTTGATAATGTCAACCGCCGCTAGAAATGGCCTAAGTTTGTAGCGGTGGTTGACAATGTCAACCGCTGCTATTTAGGGCATAATAGCGGCGGTTGATAATGCCAATCGCCGCTATAAAGTGCCCAGCCTATAAATACCGTGTTCCGACAGCTCCTCTGTTCACTCGAACAGTGGCGACCCGAAAATTTGGGCAAATCACGAAAATCAAGGGGGGAAGGTTTCGAGTTTGTTTTTTTGTAGAAATTTGATCTTTGAGGCGAGGGGAACTCATCCCATTAGTTTTTTTGTGTTCTCATTTTGAAATCAAGTAGAATTTTGGGGTTTAAGTTTGTTAGGTTTTTATCAAATTTTAGCTAAATTCGTTTGATTTGAATGATTCTATTTGGATATAGTTGAAGTTTATGAAGGCATACATCATCTTTTTTTATCACTACACAAAAAAATTATTATATCTAGCTTATTTTATGTTAATGGGAATCTAGATCAAGTTTGGTTTTTAGAAGAGAGAGAAGTTAGTATTAGGGCAAGAGGGATGCTAATTATTTTATTATTTCTTGATAAAAAATAGATAATATATAAAATAATTTGATATTTATTTCATTTTACCTTGCATAATATGTCTCACTTAATGTATATTATATTTCAATGTTTAAATATTTAGTGAATATTTAAATTTTTTGTTACACATAATTAATTAATTAATTTCTAATATTTTGGATAGATTGTGATAAAAGTTAAATAATATATAAAATAATTTGATGCTTTTTTGTACCTTGCATAATATTTTTTACTTCATGTATATTATATTTCAATGTTTATATATTTAGTGAATATTTAAATTTTGTGTTATTAATTAATTTTTGGGTTTATGTTCAAGGTCGTTCGTGATGGATAGATCTTGGATATACGAGGCACCTAGACCGGGTCCAATATTTTTACGAGAAGTTTCTAAATTCATTGAAGCGGCTGCAGTACGTGCTCGACGTGAATGGACGACTGATATAAATTGTCCGTGTTTTGATTGCAAGAATCAGAAGCTGTGGAATGATATAGAAGTAATATAAGTCACACTTGGTACGGAGGGGTTTTGTTGACGGGTACACGAGATGGACAAAACATGGTGAGAACAGTGTGGCCGATATGAAATTTGATGAGCATATTGAAGTTGAAGTCAAGGCTGTCAATTCGCCTCGTGCAAATGCGATGGTTTCGCCTGGTGAAGCTGATTTTGATGTTGAGGAGTTGTTGTGTCACATTGAGCCGCAGGTGTTGATCAATGCCGGTACAACTAAAGGGCTTGATAATTTTCATAGAATAGAGAAGGCATCAAAGGATCCATTATATGATGAATCTACGGGATGTGGTAAAGAGTTCACCATGTTGCGTACTGTACTTGAACTGATGAAGCTGAAGGCCATTCACGGATTTGTTGGAACTTATTTCCGATACGCTGTCGAAGCCCAACTTGTTGCCAAGGACAACATACCTTGCTAAGAAGCTGATTTCCCCACTTTCGTTGGGCGTTCAAAAAATTCACGCATGTCCAAATCAGTGCATATTGTATCAAAAGGAGCATCAGGATGTTGTGAGATGACCAAGGTGCAAATGTAGTCGTTACAAGAGGAACAACGATTATGACGCCAATGGAGGCGTGAAGAATACAACTAAGGGGAGAAAGAAAAAAGGAGTTCTATCATCGATGACAGTGATGACAGTAAGGTTCCTGCCTTAGTCATGTGGTACTTACCCGTGGTCGATCGCATCAGACGCTTGTTTGCCAACCCTAGGGATGCGGCAATGATGACAAGGCATGCACGCGAGGGAGATGGTAAGCTCAGGCATCCTGCAGATGGAACACAGTGGAAAAAGTTCGATGAGGATCATCAAGACTTCTCTAATAAGAAAAGGAACCTACGATTTGCATTGAGTACAGATGGGATGAACCCATTCGGTCAAATGAGGAATCCACATAGCACTTGGCCAGTGATACTAGCAATGTACAACATTCCACCATGGTTATGCCATAAGCGTAAGTACCTACTACTGACCACTCTTATATCTGGGCCCAAAGAACCTAGTAATGACATAGACGTGTTCTTAGTACCATTGTTCGAAGACCTGCAGAAACTATGGTTGGAGGGAGTCCGTATATGGGATGAGTATCTAAGAGAGTATTTCACGCTCAGAGCAATTGTTTTTTGCATGGTAAGAGATTCCCTGGCACTAAGGGCGTTATCGGGACAGGTCAAAGGAAAGGCGCCATGTTTCGTATGCGTTGATGATACATCCCAGAAGCTAGTGTATATGCGAAGCCGCCGATTCTTACCAGCAAAACACAGGTATCGCGTGATGGCTAGACACTTCGATGGCAAAGTTGAGAACGACATAGAACCTCGTCGTTGTACTGGAGGGTCATGTTTGACCTTGTTAAAAACATCAGTGTTGTTTTTAGAAAGCTAGTGAAGGGAGTCAAAAAGGAAAAAGGTCTCACGCCATTTAAGAAGAAATCCATTTTCTTTGAATATTTCAATTATTGGAAAGATTTGGAAGTTAATCATGCATTTGACTGGATGCATATTGGGAAGGGTGTATTTGACAGTAGTAGCGGACTTATACTCGACCAACCCGGTAAGACAAAGGATGGACGCAGCGCACGTAGAGATCTTGTAGTGATGGGAATAAGACCAGAGCTCCATCCGCAAGAAAGAGCAAATGGAAAGTATTTTCTCCCCCTGACAGCCTACACACTTACAATTGAGGAGAAAAAAGCATTCTGCAAGTGCCTCAGTGAGATTAAAGTACCGACAGGTTTCTCATCAAATGTCAAGAATCTTGTAAACATGGAAGAGTTAAAGATAAGTGGGTACAACACTCACGATTGCCACATAATGCTTTCGGTGTTTCTCCCTATTGCTATCAGAGCTGTTAAATCACCATGGCTGAAGTTGGCTGTAACTCGTCTTTGCTACTTCTTTAACACGGTATCGAAGAAGGTGATAACTGAAGACGAGTTAAATGACCTACGGACCCACATGAAAGAAACAATGTGCATACTTGAGATGGTCTTCCCTCCATCCTTTTTTGATACGATGGAACACTTCATGATTCATATTGTTGACCAGATCTCTACATTGGGCCCCGTCTACCTACATCAGATGTTTCCATTTGAAAGGTTCATGTATGTATTGAAACGCTATGTACGTACTCGTTCACATCCAGAGGGTTCTATGATCGAGGGCTACACAACTGAGGAGATCATCGAATGTTGCTCAGATTACATTAATGATGGTAGCAGATCAATTGGTCTCCCCGTGTCTCATCATGAGGGTAGATTATCTGGAAAAGGTATGAAAGGACGTAGATCGTTCATTGACCATGACTTCAAATGAGTGGACCAAGCACATTTCAGCGTATTGCAACAGACGCAGATTGTGGGACCGTACTTTGAGAAACATTTGTTAGAGCTCCACCAGAACAACAAGGATGCGACAGATAAATGGATCATAGACGAGCACAAGCGCTCATTCACATCATGGTTTAGGTCCCTAAACCTTCCAAGTGGCGAGTCTGTGGAAGAGAAAATGTTGAGAAAGTTAGCTAACTGCCCAAGAAGAACCGTGGTTACCTTTCAGGCATATGACATCAATGGTTTTACCTTCTACACCCAACAGAAGGATAATAAGAGAAAGTGTAAAAACAGCGGTGTACGAGTATAAGCCATTGACAAAGAGGACCAGGCAACCTCGTATTACGGGTATCTTGAGGAAATATGGGAACTAGACTACAGTGCAAATTTACAGGTTCCCATATTTAAATGCAAATGGGTGAAGCACCCTAATGGCGTCGAGGTGGATGAATATGGTTTCACAATTGTTGATCTTAACAATGCTGGTCACAAAGATGACCCTTGGATACTTGCCAAGACCGTGGAACAGGTGTTTTATGTACTTGATCCAATGGACGAAAATAAATACATTGTTGTGCCAGGTAAACAAAGAATCGACATGACTACAATCAATATGATAATACATTGTTGTGCCAGGTAAACAAAGAATCGACATGACTACAATCAATATGATGAGGTGCCATGTTTCATAGATCCAAAAAATTTTAAAGTCTTGGAAGCAAGACTCTCCTTTGCTGGCGGAATGCCCTACATGTGCACTGATCACTGCCAAGGACAAGTCGTTCAAGGATAACTCAAGCATCATAATTTTATTTTGTTAAGTACCTTTTATGATTTCAACCTTGTATATATTTTATGTAATTTATGCTTATTTGAATATATATATTGTGTAACTTATTTTGTTAAGCATTATGTACTTTGAAGTTTTAGGGGCCAAAAGGTAAATATTAGGACTAATTGTAATTAATAAAAAGTATAGGGTTGTTTCTAAAAAAATTTAAGACCTAACATTAATTTTTATTAAGTATAGGGATCTAATTGTAAAAAGACAAGGCTAAAACATAATTAATAATGAACTCAAGGGTTCTTTTGTAAAATTCCATGGCTAATATATTATTTATAAAAAAATCAGGGGAATAAAATGAATAATACAATTTTTGGAAAATGAATAACTTTATGTTAAAAAAAAGACAACTTTGTAGCGACGACTCAAAAAACCAACCGCCGCTATTCCTTTTTAGCGGTGGTTGGCTATGTGAACCGACGCTAAAGTGGCCACCCCCATATAAGCAGGAGTGCGGCGGGGACCAAACCCTAACTTCTGGCGCTATTCTTTGACGTCGACAGGCTGCCCGACTTCCGCCTCCCCTCCTCACCGAGCACCACCGCTGACCACCGTTGCGCCCCTCGTCCTTCCCCGAGTGTCTCGACGGTCACTGCACGGGCCCCGTCGTCCTTCCCTGAGAACCACCACCTCGGGCCCCCTCCTCATCCCCGAGCGCCACCACCGCTGGCCCCCTCCTCCGTCCTCGAGCGCATCGACGGTCGCCGCGCGAGCCCCCTCCTCATCCCCGAGCGCTGCCTCGACGGTTGCCACCACGGGCCCCTTCCTCCTCCCCGAGTGTTGTCACCGCGGGCCCCCTCCTCATCCCCGAGCACCACCACCGCTGGCCCCCACCTCCGTCCTCGACCACAACGATAGTTGTCGCACGGGCCCCCTCCTCGTCCCCGAGCGCTGCCTCAACGGTTGTCGCCGCGGGACCTCTCCTCCTCCCCGAGCACCACCGCCACGGGCCCCCTCCTCGTCCCCGAGACACGGATGACATCACTGAGGATACTCCTTGCGACTTGCATGTGCAATTTGGTTACAAGGAGAAGACGATGAAAGTTGCATCGGGCATAGCATTTCCAGGAGAGACGCTCCATAACAAGGATATCCCCCCCCAGGTTATGTGTGTGTCATCATTTTTTTTTCAGAAATAGTACCTAGCTATGAGGACAATGAGATCGAATGCCCGATACCTGAGGCGGGTATAGAAACTCTCCTAGATGCCCTCGGCTCTTTCATTATTTGGAAACGCCATGAAGTTGTCCTCTCACCACGAGTTTCTCCACCCCCATTATCTGGGCAAAGGTCCTTTTATGTGAGCCAGCCAGCTAATACAGGTGGACAGCTATCTCCTATGTCTGCAGCAGCCTCGGGAAACAAGCCTCAATCTCATGCAGAAGCCGACTCGACTCACAGTCCTATAATCTATAGTGACAACGAGCCTCTTCTGCACAGTTTTGAGCCTCAGGAAACAACTCAAGCTCTGGTAATCCAAGTCCAGCCTGTGCCAGTTGTCGTCAAGGCTTCGGTAATCCCAAAGACGATTATCGGTTTTGACACAGAGTCAAAGGACCTAAAAGCAAAAAATGCTATAGATAAGTACTTGGCTGGATTGAAAAATCGTCTAGCAAGCACCAGTAAGCTCATCCTCCAAGAACAAGATCCTTGGGACAAAGTGTCGTACGATGATCTCATTTTGGACAATTCTATGGACGATGTGGACTACTCGACATTCAAATTGGGTAAGCCCCTTATATCAAACACCATGTACAAGAACCTGCCGTGGGAGATGCGGAAGTTGCATGACTGGTACATGATGGCGTCGAAGGAAGGGGTCACCACAATCACTTGTAGGATTCCAAGTGAGGTGTTCAATGAAGAGAACGATGAACAAACCTTAGGCCTATTTTGGGAGGATGTCCACTTAATGTTTCGCCTAGGCAGGATGGACGTCACCTTCATCACCTTTTGGTGCATGTAAGTTTCATGTTCGATCTACTTTGAATTTCAAGCACAATTCAGTATATTTGGAGGATGTCCACTTATATCTTTTTTTGTAGCATGAACTCTTTTTATCAAAGAAAGAGGGTTGATAGAAAAGATTGGAAGGTGGCCTACGTCAATCCGAACCGCATCAACCAAAGTAGTATAAACCCAACGTTAAATCTGGATCACTATCCGGATAAGACACCGGCAGAGATAGGTGAAATGAAGGTGGTGATGAGAAATGAAGCAAGGACTCGGGTTATAAATTATTTATGCGAGTGCTTCCTGAAGTGGCAAGATAGACAATGCATCTTAGCCCCCTACAACTTCAAGTAAGTTGGTCCACTACTGCCTTCATCATATATCATATGTTGAAGTTAAATCCAATCGTAAGTAACTTGTTGTCAACATTCTTATAGCGATCATTGGATCTGTTTTATGATAATTTTGAAAAATGGGTACCTTCTCGTACTGGACAGTCTTGACTATGACAAGAAGTTGTACAGCGACATGGTGGAAGTCATAGATAGGTAACAAATTAGTCTATGTGTATATGAATTGATAATTTTAATATCATCTAATGATGCTTTTGTTGACTGTTTAGTTGTTACGAGAAATATGTCATAGCAGGAGGGAAATGTCATCCAAAATGGAAAAAGATGTACTTCCGTCATCAGTTTTGGGTAAGGTTTATATGCATCACATACATGTCTTTATTGTAGTATCCATCATATAAAGTGTAACTAACTTGTGTTCTCTACTACATAGTGCTTTAAGCAAAAAAAAAAGGTAGTGTGCATTGCGGCTACTACATGTGTGTGTTCGCGTCTAGCTCTTCATCTTACCTAGATCATATCGTTGAGGAGTCTAATGAAGAGGTAAGTTGATTTTGTTTATGTCCATTTTACTTTACTCGAACAGTGAAGTTTTAATATCTCATATTAACATACTCTACTGATGTGACACAGAGGGCCATAAGGGAAAAGGCACAATGGACTGCAAAGATGAAGAGGAACGACGAGATCAGAAAGGGTATGATTTCTCAAGAACATGTTCATTTGACTACAAATAACATGTATTGCATTGTAGCTTCTCTTTGTTGTTTTCTTTTGAGAGAGGTAATTAGTCTAGAAGGGAAGTGTTTTGACTCAAATAGTGAACTAGCAACAAAACATAGGTCCCTTTGTGAGTGGGCTGGTTCAAGAGCACCATATGAGCCAAATGTATTGAAAAACGATGATGACTATGTATTAGGGTTCATATAAAATATTTTATAAGCTCGATTGAATATTTTGATGATAATATTGTATATATTCTATGATGAGATGTAAATATCTATGATGAGATTTGTAAATTTTTGTGTATGCAAAATCTGTGATTTATGTATATTTGCTCAATTTTATTTATTTATTTTGTAGTGGCTTTTGCGTAGCGGCGGGGTGGCCTGCCCGCCGCTACAGGCCCTTTCCAACTGCCGCTATAGTGCTGTTTTGTTGTAGTGAGAAGCCTCGGGGAGCGTGGGTCAAGCTGGGGGTAGCTAAAGGCGAGGGCGTACCAGGGGTATGCTCATGTGGTGACGGATGATGAATAGGAGTTCCTGAAAAATGCAGAGAGCTGCTCAAAGCAGGATCGTGAGTAGCCAATAACTCAAGATTATAATTTCGCATATGATCAAAATGTGCAACCGGTTCAGCAGACGGATAGGTCGATGAGGACGGACCAGGTGAGATGGTTGAGGAGGGGATGGTGGAAAAAGGAAACACAGATTCATCGAACACAACATCGCGGGAGATATAGATGCGACCGGTAGAGCAATCCAGACATTTGTACCCTTTGTGCATAGAGTTGTAACCAAGAAACACACATTGCATGGAGCCAAAAGATAACTTATGATTGTTGTAGGGGCGCAGGTTAGGCCAGCACGAGCAACCAAAAGCACGCAAAAAAAGAGTAATTGGGCTTCTCATTCAAAAGGATTTCGATGGGTGTTTTGGCACTTCCTAAGTGCCCCTTTTATATGTGAATATAACCCCAATTACAGCATAATTAATGCCAATCTAGGCCATTTACCTATGATTTTGCCTATATATTTCTATATGTGTTGTTTTGGAGCTTTATTGTAGAAACAGGTGAAATTGGTGATTAAAGTGATGCTGGAAGAGGACAGGAGTGCAGAAGCAACAAAAAACACTAAAGAAGCCCAGTGCACCGATCGACGCGACCCATGAGGCGATCGGCGCAAGGATGTTTTGGCCAACAGAAGTGACCGAGGCCCATTCCACATGTTTTATGGAAGTTTATCTACGCAAGACACTTGAAGATATTTGCCTAGAAGATTTATGGAACTTCAAGATCTTGACGTGTAGTACAAGACTTTATCTCGAAGGAAAAGGCCCACATGGCAACTGTGGAAGACAAAGGAACCGACTCGGAAGAGAAACCAGAGAAGAGATGGCTTGCGCCGATCGGTGCAATCCTGCACCGATCGGTGCAACCGCCTTATTTGCTAGAAACCGAGTCCTTTACGAGTAGAACCGTTACATATACTTGTAAACCCTGGCCACAGAAGAGAAGGAGGTGTCGGAGGGACAACAGATCTGTGAGTTAGAGCCACTGGGGTTCGCCCCGTTAGAATAGATCTCTAGTTGAGTTTCAAGAACCATTGGTGTAAGAGTTGATCCGTGAAGATAGGCCATCTCGGCAGTGATGAATCTTACTCTATGTATCTCAAGGATAATCAAATATAATGATGATGGTTTTGGTGATTTGTCTATCTTGATTCTGTAATCATGCATGTGCTTATTCCAATTGCTTAGTTCTAGGCTAAGTAGGTCGATATTATCTTGATCATGGTGATCAGGATATTATTCGGACATTGTATTGATTATGGTTGCTTGATGATGCTAGTAGTGTGGTTTAGCGGTGACAGCACTAAACCTGCGCAACACTATTGGATAGTCGAGTAGGGCAAGATACTCACGCGATTAAGGGTTTCCTCTCGGCAGCGATAAATCGGGAGCCGCTCGGAAAGGTGGGTGGTCTTATCCATTATAGGTTTTCATTGATCCATGTAATTACCATTATGATGCTATTTGATTAGACTTTCTGGTTACAATCTCACAAGTAGATATCTAGCTACTCACTTAAAAGTTTAGGCTTACAAGATATCTGGCGCACTTTGGCTTAGATTCATTCGTGTGCCGATCGACTCAACTCCAGCGCCGATTAGCGCAATCATAGATTCGGTAGTGTGCCGATCGGCTCAACCCTGCGCTGATCGATGCAACGGCAGATTTGCTGTCTGGTGCATTCTTGCGCTGGCTAGTCTCCCCTCATGCAACTCGAACTCGACAGTAGCCTTCACTAGATCTTTTACAGTTAACTTTGTTTAATTATACCTAAGGTCCCAGTGGATACGATAAACCTTGGAATAGTCAATTCAAGGGAAAATTGCTACAATCGTACATCGTCCTCTTGTGATATATAAGTGAGTGCGTAGTTATGGCCATCAGGCTCTATTTTCTGGTGCCGTTGCCGAGGACCATAACAGGTGTTTAAACATTGTTTGATGTATCAGTGTTTAGTCATTGTGCTTTACTTGTCTCTTTAGTACATATATTCTATTAAGTGAAACTAACAGGTATGGATGGTTCTAAGTCAAACAAGCCCTCCAATTACACCGATGATCCAGAAAGGCTCTTTCGCAAGAAGGGAACAGTGGAGAAGAGAAGCAAGTCACTTGGAGATTTAGCTGGAGAAGCAGTCCGTGCCAACCCTCGAGCATTATTCACAATTGCAGATCCAGAAGGAGAGGAGATGGCAGAGTTACCGTTGGATAATCGTTTCAAGCCTGAATTGACTAATGTTGTCAAGACAGATTTCCAAGAAGCTCAAGATCAGAATCCATATCAACTGGAGAGATATGTTGGATTAGTGGCGCAACAACCGTTCATAGGTTCGGAAGATCCCAATCACCATTTGCAGCACTTCCTTGAAGTTTGCAGTACATTCAAGATAACGGGATTGACCAGAGATCAAGCACGTGTACGGCTATTCCCCTTCTCTCTAGTTGGACGCCCCAAGCAATGGTACAATGGATTGGAAAACACAGTAAAAATTGTATGGGACACTTTAGCAGCTGGATGTTAGCCAAATACTTCCCTCCTGGTAAGACTCAAGCTCTGAAGAATAAGATTCTTGGATTTATGCAGAATGTTGATGAGAGCATTGGAGAAGCATGAAAAAGATACAGTGAATATACTGATGCATGCCCTAATCATGGTCTAACGGTTGGAGAAGTTGTTGAGAGATTCTACATGGGATTGAATATTCTATCTTGTCAACACTTAGATGCTTCAGCTGCGGGTTCATTCATGTCGAAGACTCCCACCCAAGCTAAGGAATTGATTAAGTTGCTAGTTGAAAATCAATCATGGGATAGTGAGAGAAGTTCAAGGAATTTATAACCTTCAAAAGGAGTGGCAAAGAATGCGATTGAGAGGACTCATGAAGACTTGGTTATGGATTGCCTTGATGCTATTCAAAGAAGGTTGGACAATAATTATCATATCCCTAAGGAAGAGCCGCTCAAGCTAGCGAAATCACGCTCCACTTGTAGTGAGTGTGGAGAATTTGGTCATGTGCAGAAAGATTGCCCTAAAGAGATGAAGATGCTAGAATATATGAAGCATTGTGGATGGAAGCCCCAATTTCAGTAGCAAGGGAGTTCTTTCTCTCCTAGTTCGTCCATGCAAAATTCGATCCCACTTCGTCTCCAATGTCATGAGTTCTTCCAAGCTCAAGATAAAATCAACAAGGATAACCAAGTTAAATTCAAGGAGATTGATCGTATCCTTGGGGGAATTAATGACAAGGTGATAGAGATTGGGAGCTCCAATGAGCAGATTTTGAAGCATACCAAGATTATAGAGCAACAGATGGGACAGTTATCGCAAGCCATTCAAGGTAACAAGGGGGCTATTCCTAGCAATACGATGTCTGTAGAATAGTTGAAGGCAATAGCTACACGGTCAGGAAAGAAAACAAAAGATCTAGAGTTCTCTGTGGGAGTAAGGAAGACCCGCGCCGATCGGCTCACACCTAGCACCGATCGGCGCGACGGTACTGTAGGCACCGATCGGCACAATGAGACCGCCGATCGGTGCGAGCAGGATATTCACCTCTCTGGTCTGAAAAAGGGCACGGAAACAGAGGAGCATGGCCCTGCCACGTTCTTGGATACTCAACTGCTAACCAAAATAGAAAGAGTGCAGCAACGACGAGCAACTCACAAGGTTCGTCGATATTATGAAGAAGCTTTACATCAATGTCCCTTTTGTTGATGCTATTCAAGTACCTATCTATGCCAAGTACATCAAGGACATGATGCAAAATAAGAAATCCATGGTTTCTGAGAAGGTTGTGAAGGCTACTAAGGAACTTACGGTGGCAATCAATGATGTTGCACTTGAGAAGAAATCCGACCCTGGATCACCAAGCATCAAATGCATGATTGGAACAAGGATATTTGATAGGTGTTTGTGCGATCTTGGAGCGAGTGTAAGTGTTATGCCCCGTCATATATTCACAAGTCTCAATTTGCCTGAATTGCAGCCTACGGGTATGTGTTTGGAATTAGCCGATCAATCGGTATGCTTCCCTGATGGAATTATTGAGGATGTGCCTGTTCAAATTGGAGATCACATCGTCCCCGTTGATTTTATTACGCTTGATATGGATAAGAGGATGAGGACCCCATTGATCTTAGGCAGACCCTTCTTAAGGACAGCAAAGGTAAGTATTGGTGTTAGAAGTGGTGAGATAAGCTTTGATATAAGTGGGACTCCCTACTCTTTCAAATTTCGCTCAAAAGGAGAAGAGTCCCATGCTGTTGATGAAGTGAAGAGATACAAGACACTGTGGCAACATGGCATCGAGAGTAATTGGAGGGAATGTATGGATAGGTCGTCCGAGGTATATGAGCCATAGAGATGAGAATACTTTGTAGTGTCGCGGCCTCACATCCCGCACCGTGACACTAATGATTGATTGTTTGCGGGAAGGTCAAGCTCTTTGACCTCTAAATAACTAGGCGCTCTTGGAAGGCAACCCAATGATCGGGGGATTTAGAAGTTGTTTAGTGCTTATGGAAGGGCAACCCATTTTATTTAGTTAATGCTGGCCGGGAGGGCAACCTGGTATTTTTAATTTGCTTGCTTATAATAAAAACAATCTCCCAAATAAAAGAATTAGAAAAAGTGTGTGCTTAATTTTTGTGTGCTCTTGCGTTGTCTGTTTATTGGTGCAAAATTGTGTATATACATATTGTATACTAACAACACAGGAGTATAAAAAGAAAAAACATCAAAAACACGAAGGAACAGAGCTCACGCTGATCGGCGCACTACAGAGCCGATCGACGCACTATTGCCCAGGTCAGGACAAAAGGCTGACGACACCCAGAGAGGGGTGCTAAAAGGCAACCAGCATAGTAATTTTCAGAGACGGGGCTATTTTCAAGGTAATCAAAAATCTTTTTGAATAAATTTTTGTGTGCAAAATGGTTGCTAAATACACAGGAAAGAAGGGCAGTATCTAGCAAAGAAGCGTGGGGTCAGGAGCAGAAATGGACATCGCGCTGATCGGCGCAAGCCAGCACCGATCGGTGTGGCTACCACATGTGCCCCTCTACGTGTGTCAATGCTATAGGAACATTGGGAAAGTGGAAATTAGGTGAACAAGATGAACACGAGGCATCAGGATTAGCGCCAAAATCCAAGATGAGGTGAAGGGGACTTGCGCTATTTGGCGCACTACTGTGTCGAACGGCGCAGGTACCCGTACGGTTCCCAAATGGGCGACAAAAGCAGAAGCGTTGATTCAAGGAACAGGTATGATTTCTATGTAGGTGTTCAGTGCAGAGAAGACATGGAATTGACCAAAAGCTGAAAAAGAGACAACGCACCGATTGGCACGGGCCCGCGTTGATCGGCGCAGTCAATCAAGACATCAGGGATCCGTGCTATTCCCTACCAACCAACATGATGTACTAGGAAATGACATAAAGGAGGGGAATCAAGAGCCACAATTCAGAGGATTCAAAATATGAATTGTACCGATCGGCACAACCATACGCTGATCGACGCGCTGTCAAATTTTGAAATTTCAAGGCGGGTCCTTCTCCTGGAAGTTTCCTACTCTAAAAGGGAGGCCAGTGCCCCAATTCGGCACACCATCCTGGTAATCTCTCCACCTTCCCCACTACCCATGATCTCGCACATGTTTCGCATTCCTCGCAGATGGATCATCTCCGTTCCTCCGTCGACAAGTTGGGCAAGAGGCTGCGCTGGGGAAGCAGTTCCGGCGACAGTGGCGAGTCGAGCGGTGACTCCTCGGCGAGGGGGAGCTCTGGCGCTCACGATGACATGTCAGTGGGTGATGCATCCACCAGCTCGGCGGCAGCAATCCACGCCCGCCACTCCGTCTCCGGCGTACCCCTTCCAACGGGGCATGCTACGAGAAGCCAAACGGCGGCAAGCCGTGGGGTTCCCAGATCACCACCACCACCGGCATTCACACCGCGCACGGTGGAGGAGGGCTTCACCCTCCTGAGCATAGAGGAACAAGTGCACTGCCTCGCGGTAAGGGGAAGGTTCATCCCCAACTTTGACTTGGACGAGACCTTCCTCACCTCGATCGGCATGTGGGAGGACATAAGAAGGATGCTCAGCAACCTCGGCTGGGTGGACTTCCACCAACTTCCCATGGACTACAACATCGACATCACCACCGAGGTTGCCTCTACGATAAGGCTCGACACCAACAATGTTGGCAACAAGGCCGTCAACTTCCGCGTCCACGACATCAGCCACATGGTGACCCTGGAGATGGCGGCCCTAGCCTTCGGCTTCGATGCCGACGCCAATGTCGCCGGCATCTTGGGATGTGAGGAGTTAGACTCCTTTTGGAGGTGGCTCTCGTTCATGGAGGAGATGAAGCGCGACAACATCCGTAACCCGACTAGTCTTCCATCGGTGGTTGGCGGCGCGCATAGGAGACAAGATCGACTCCAGCAACGTCACCGATGCAGACTTGCGGTGGCTCTTCAACGCCATCGTGAGTTCGTCTCATTGCAACCCCATGATAGTGATGGTGCGGGATTGGATCGATAAGAGGGGCAAGAAGAGAAAGAAGTTGGCCTTCGAGGCCTATCTTCAGCGCCTAGCAGCCCTCGTCTGCGATGGCGATGGACCGGGAGGGCACGATGACAAGTGGGAGTGCGTGACGGAGATCGGCGAGAATATGAATCATGACAACATTGTCACGGGAAGTGTTCACGCCGGCTTCCATGTCGGAGGCACCAATGTAAGGCTCCCGTGTGTGGAGCTAGGAGTTTTTCTCCCTCGCAAGCTAGAGGGAGGAAATTGGCTTGAAGAAGGTCTCCTAGAGGGGGGCTGAATTTCCATGGACTGCCGTGAGCGGGTTAGACAACCGGCGACATTTGCAGCGATCAGCAGCGAGTGGGGCTCCTGGGGGTCATGCCAAGAGCCTCAATAGTACCAGCCAAGGTAGAGCAACGCAGCGGGTGGTTCACAGCCCTCTACACTGGTTGGCGCAGGGAATGCGTCGTTCAGCACCACCTACTTCAGTGTAGGCGTTGACTACAGGTACCAAGGACGGGTACCTGTGGTGCCTCCGGTGCCCGGTGCAGACTTCTTCATGCCCATGCCGGGGTACCTCGACAACAATATGCATCACATCGAGCACGTGAGGACGCCACGTCCCAATGGAGGAACAACCACGACACGATGGTGGAGGAGTTCGAGCGACTCAAGGCGCGGTGCTATGGCTTCGATCAGCCACCGTCTCCACCTCCATTTGACTAGAAGTGCCTAGGAGTTGGCACATGTATTGGTTTCCCAGTTTGTGTTTTCTTTTATCTTTTGCAATCTTTTTTCTTTATTTGCTTATGTGTGTGTGAGCAGGTTAGGAAACCATGTATCGGATGTGTTTATTTTCATGCAAGTGTGTTAGTAGTAGTTAATAGTGTGCTTACTTTTATGCAAATGTGTTAGTAGTAGTTTTATTTTTATGCAAGTGTGTGCAAAAATCATCACCATGTATTCGAGTTTTGATCTTAATATAATGGTGGCGGTTATGCTCTTTAGGAGAATCGAAATACTCATACTTTCTTGAAAAATGTCAATGAAGACCAAATAATGTTGAGCATTGAATAAAATTTGAACTTACACTTGACAATTATTCGGCAAATATGTCTTATGTGGAGCAATTCTGAGTACCCATGTGCTTCATTTGCATTATCCAATTCGTGATGATAACTTAGTACCAATCTTTTTATAAATAAATTTTCATGTTGTGAACTATGGAATTTATTATTTTCAAGATCTTTACCTATCAATGCCATATTTCGAGCAATATTCATGAGCCTTTGATATGTAGATAAATATTAAACCGATCGGCGCAACCCATGAGCCGATCGGTGCAAGGATGTTTTGGCCCACAGAAGTGACCGAGGCCTATTCCACGTGTTTTATGAAAGCTTATCTGCGCAAGACACTTGAAGATATTTGCCTAGAAGATTTATGGAACTTTCAGATCTCGATGTGCAGTACAAGACTTTATCTCAAAGGAAAAGGCCCACATGGCAGTTGTGGAAGACAGAGGAACTGACTCAAAAGAGAAACCAGAGAAGACACAGCTTGCACCGATCGGTGCAATCCTGCGCCGATCGGCACAACCACCTTATTTGTTAGAAACCGAGTCCTTTACGAGTAGAACCCTTATATATACTTGTAAACCCTGGCCGCGGAAGAGAAGGAGGCGTCCGAGGGACAACAGATCCATGAGTTAGAGCCACCGGGGCTCGCCCTGTTAGAATAGATCTCTAGTTGAGTTTCAAGAACCATTGGTGTAAGAGTTGATCCATCAAAGTAGGCCATCTCGACGGTGATGAATCTTACTCTATGTATCTCAAGGATGATCGAATATGTTGATGATGGTTTTGGTGATTTGTCTATCTATTCTATAATCATGCATGTGCTTATTCCAATTACTTAGTTCTAGGCTAAGTAGATCGATATTATCTTGATCGTGGTGATCAGGATAGTATTCGGACATTGTATTGATTATGGTTGCTTGACGATGCTAGTAGTGTGGTTTAGCGGTGACAGCACTAAACCTACGTAGAACTATTGGATAGTCGAGTAGGATAAAATACTCACGTGATTAAGGGTTTCCTCTCGGAAAGGTGGGTGGTCTTATCCATTATAGGTTTTCATTGATCCATGTAATTACCATTATGATGCTATTTGATTAGACTTTCTGGTTATGATCTCACTAGTAGATATCTGGCTACTCACTTAATAGCTTAGGCTTACAAGGTATCTGGCACACTTTGGCTTAGATTCGTTCGTGTGCCGATCGGCTCAACTCCAGCGCCGATCGGCTCAATCATAGATTCGGTAGTGTGCCGATCGGCTCAACCCTACGCTGATCGGCGCAACGACAGATTTGTTGTCTGACATATTCTTGCGCTAGCCAGTCTCCCCTTATGCAACTTGAACTCGATAGTAGCCTTGACTAGATCTTTTACTGTTAACTTTGTTTAATAATCCCTAAGATCCCAATGGATACGATAAACCTTGGAATACTCAATTCAAGGGAAAATTGCTACAATCATACACCGTCCTCTTGCGGTATATAAGTGGGTTCGTAGTTACGACCAACAGGGTGTAGAGTGTTGCAGGGTTCTGGTGGGCATACGATTAATAAGATAGCATGCGGTTAGGAAAGCTTCATCCCAGAAATGAACAGGGAGAGAAGAGTGTGCGAGTAAAGCTATGCCTGTTTTGATGATATGTCGATGCTTTCTCTCGTCAATGCCATTCTGCTGAGAGGTGTGTGGACACGTAACCCGGTGCTGAATTCCCTGAGCAGCAAGGTTGCGAGAGAGACGCCTATACTCCCCACCCCAATCAGATTGGAACACACGAATTTTAGCATTAAGTAGATGCTCAACATATTTTTGGAAAATGTGAAAGGCATGCTCAACATCAGATTTGTGTTTTAGCAAGTAAATCCATGTAAACCGACTAAAATCATCTAAAAAACTGACATAGTATTTGAAACCACCGACAGAGGAAACAGCGGGTCCCCATACATCAGAGTGAACAAGCTCTAGTGGGGAGGTGGTGACATGAGATGATTTATTGAAGGGCAATTGGTGAACTTTAGCCCGCTGGCAATCACCACACACAAATGAATCACTACGAGGTGCACATGCTAATTTATTTGACCTAACAATGGAATCAACGACACTCGATGACGGATGCCCAAGTCAGCGATGCCACAAGTCCAGAGAGGTGGTGGCACTTGAAAGACCTTGGCGACACGGCAGATGAACGAAGGAATGAGTATGGCACCGGATACAGACCATTGTGACTTCTACCGCGAAGATGAGTTTTCCTCGTTGCCTGATCCTTAACACAAATGAAGTCCGGGTGAAAGCATTATTATCGGAAGCAAGCTTGTGTACAGACAAAAGATTTTGGCTAATGTGGGGAACATGTAAGACATTGCGAAGATAGAGAGGTCTAGTAGAGCCGGAAAGCACAGAATGACCAATATGAGAAATTACCAAACCTGAGCCATTTGTGACCTGAACGGTGTCCTTGCCAGTGTAGCACACGTGCACGTTCAGGCGGTCAAGATCACTGGTGAGATGATCGTTGGCCCCGCTGTCGGCGAGCCAATAGGGGTCGACGTTGTAGGACGTAGCAGCATTGCCAGAGCGATCACGTCTGTCCTCGGACTGGAACGCATGGTTGAAGCGCTCACGGCAACGCAGAGCATCATGTCCGTACTTCAGGCAGACCTGGCAAGTGGGCTTGTTGCCGCCCCCGTTCCTGCCACCGCCACGGTTTTGAAAACCACGGCCGTGGCCACCACGCCACGTCCAAAACCGCCGCGCCCACCACCACGGTGACCGCCATCTTGGGACTGACGAGTGGTGTTGTTGGCGGAGGGTTGGATCTCAGACGCGGCGGTGTTGCGTTCGTGGCGGATCTCGGCACTGATGAGCTGGGAGTAGAAGTTGTGGAGGCTGATAGCGTCATCACTGGCTGTGATGGTGGCGACAAGGGACTCAAACTCGTCCCCAAGCCCGGCAAGCATGTAGCCGAGGACCTCCTCATCGGTGAGTGGGTTGCCGATGGAAGCCGTGGTGTCAGCAAGGGTCTTCATCTTCTGGAAGTACGCAGCCGCCGTCATGCCAGCCTTCTTGTTGTTGGAGAGCTGGTAGCGCAGCTGCATGATCTGTGTGTGATTCTGCACCGAGAACATGGCGTGAAGGGCCGACCAAACGGCACGTGCGGTGGTGTACTGGGTCATCTGGCCCAGCATGTCCTCATTCATAGAGGACACAAGAGTGCTCAAGACAAGCTGATCCTGCATGTACTAGCGCAGGTAGGCAGGATTCGGGACCTGCAGTGCGGAGGAACCAGTGCCCTCGGTGATGGTCATGGGCGGCTCCATGACGGAGCCGTCGACGTAGCCGAAGAGCTGCTGTGCATGCAGCACCGGTGAAGCTGTGCCTTCCATAGGAAGAAGTTCTCCCTGGAGAGGCGGACGGTGATCGCATTCCCGATGGAAGGAACGGGAATGCTCGGGGAAGACGAGCTGATGGCGCCGGCGGAAGTGGAGATGGTGGATGGGTAGGTCGTCATGGTGGGTGGGTGGGAAGTCAGATTGGATCTTAGCTCTGAGATACCAAGTCAACAGAATTGTTTGGCGCACATACAACTGCATTGTATTCACCGATATATATAGTACATCTAGGATTGGAGTACAAGAAAGGATTACAACAGAATATCTCAACTATACAGAGATATATCTCTATCCTATATTCGAGTATATCCTCAGGATAAGAAGGCTCAACAACCTGACGATATGTTCAGTTAACACTTCATGAATGTCAAGGCAAGGTATATGTGCACGTCGTATGACTGCCTAGGTCCCCGGCAAGCCATTCAAGGTTCGTAAGAAGTGGGCATGGTCGTGGTCCTATGTCCCCAAGAGCTAGCTCTAGTTTCTGTTAGTTTGCTGAAATGACAACCATAAGAGATCAGACATAATTTTGACAACCAAAGGCATATCGACCAAATATTGACTTCCCTGCCAGAAGCATTACTCAAGAAGTGAAAATATATAAGAATATTTTTCAGAAGTTACTTCACTAGCCGCAGCAGTTTTTCCCCGAAGCACTTATCACCATTTAACAGGTAACTGGAGACAATCTGCTGGGATAAGTTTTAGATCTGCAGCTTACTGTAATTTGCATGTTTTAGCCTCCACACTACAATGGTATTGTATAGATTAAGTTTGATTGCAGTGCTTACTGGTTCTTCAAATTTTCGTAAATTTGTATCTCTCTCACAGAAAACCATATTCAAATTATATGTTTTACACAAACACAATGACTACCTGTTTAATTTTGGAACATTGTTCATAGTTTCTTACTAAGAACAGAATAGTATGCTTACAAATTATCCTATAAAAAGAGCACATATATACATTTGAGGAAACATAATGATCTCACATGGCCCGACAAGAATATCTTTTCATACATAAAGTACAATTAAAATAGTATTTTGGAATACTTCTCCTAGACTTGAATTTTGTTTTTTCATAGTTATATCATGTTTTCATTTGGACACAATCAATATATATAGTTATTTATAGCTATTATGTAATGTAGAATAGACACTTATAACTCTTTTATTTCATTGTTAGCCTCTTACACCTAAGCTCTGGAGTACCATGAACCATGGTCCAACGGCAGACCTATAATATAACAATTGCATATTCCTAATTCTACAATACCATGCATTTAAATGTAAATAGTCCAGTAGGATGATACTTTGGTGCTTGTTTTATGAACCCCGTTTGATATATACCATGGCCCATCATGATAGGTTTCCCATGATTTTCTGCATTAGTATTCTAATAGACTAAACATAATATTTTAAATAACCAACACAACAATTTAATATAGAATTATATCTTTCACAAATACTAAATTACTATATTCGAACTATTATTTTTGAAACAAATGACATTAAATTTACCATTTTGAAACCATTTGAATAATATGAATAGATTAGTTCGATATTTATTATCATTGGCATACTAAAAAAAATATTGAACCAATCTGTCAATATATTATATGAAAATTTGAAGTTTGTGCTCAAATGTTCTCATGTGCCTCCATTCAGACGTTGACATACGTCTTTATCACCGTCACTAACTAGTAGCCCATAATTTCTCTCATGTTCAAAGTGCACTACCCCAGAAACTAGGGTAGCAGGCCTGCTGTGGATATAGGAATTGCATTTTGCCAGGAAGGCTTTCTTTAAGTATGGGCCAACTGTGAGAGTTGTACCATGTGGTTGGTCGTCGAGGTACCCCAGTTTCACCACTTACATAGTTGCAGTTTTTGCTTGGTTTTCGAACACAAATAGCCTTGAATAAATATCGTGTTGATATGATCAAACATATCACATTTGGTCAGACGAATACGGTTACAATTTTTGTTTCCAGATCTCACACTTCTTCCATGAAATGACTCAACGCGGGAAGGAGTCAACCCAGGTTTCCTGACCGGCATCATAGAAACCATGAAACTTCACTACTAGAATTGTGCACTACAGGGGCCTCAGTGGCGGAACACTAAAATGCCACTGAGGCCCTCCCACTATTTTTTTACATACTTAGTAGCGGGCTAATGCCCGCTTCACACACACGTTACAGTAACTTAAAAAAAGACATCAGTGGCGGTCTATGGACCGCCGCAGATGCCATATACCTAAACGCTACTAGTACTAATTACATAATTAGTTAGGATGATTTAACTAATAACTAAACACTACTAGTACCAATAACAAAATTAGCTAGTCTAATAACTAAACCCTAGCCGCGCATTCGCTTCTTCATCGCTCGCCCACCGCTGTCTTCCGTCGCCCGCCTAGGTGGCCACCGGCGGTGAAGCTACCGCGAGCGCCACCGGCGGCGGCAGTGGAGAAGGGGCTGTCGGGAATTCAGCCGCCGCCGCAGGAGGGGCTGGCGGTGGAGGGGCGCCAGGACCTCCAAGGCTCCCTCCTCAGAGCCGTCGACGTCCACAGCCACCGGGTGTGGAGGGCTCCGGAGGTTGGCGTACACGACCACCACCCGGCCCCACGAGTGCCATCGCACGGCGCTCGTGGCCCCAACGGCGCCTGCCACCCATGGCCGCAGAGGGGGATGCGGTGGAGGCGGCCGGAGGGGGAGGTGGAGGAGGAGGAGGAGGAGGCCGGAGGGGGATGCAGCCGGCAGCGGAAGGGGATGTGGAGGAGGAGGAGGCCGGAGGGGGATGCGGCTGGCGGTGAAGGTGGTGGTGGAGGAGGAGGAGGCCGGACGAGGAGGTGGTGGAGGAGGATCGAGGAGATCTGGGGAGGCGGAGGAGAGGGCCGGGCGGGGAGGTGGATCGAGGAGCGCCGGGGAGGTGGAGGAGAGGGCCGAGCCGGGAGGTAGCGGTGCGGCGCGCGCACAAGAGGCGGTGCGACGCCTCTAACCCTAACCCTAGCGCACGGTGGAGTATGAGGCGGTGCGGCCTCCTTATTTATGTAGCTTGCGCGCTCCAGTAGCACGCTGATTTTGACAGGCCCGCCACTATTTGGCCTTTAGGCCATAGCGGTGGACCTTTAGGAGCCCGCTACTGCGGTGCAAAACACAGTAGCAGGCATCTTAAAAATAGTAGCGGGCAATATATGCCTGCTACTAATTTTATGACCGTAGTAGCGGTCACGCTATTTTTCAGGATTTTGTAGCAATCTTTTGAAGTGTCCGCTACTGATGAAAAAATGGTGTCCGCCACTGTATTGTGTTTATGTACTAGTGCTTGTCAGTTGTCATTGCGGGTGAATTAGTTCGCGACACCAAATTGACGTTCCAGGAACCAGTGGTACATCCTACCGTTTCCTACCTGAAGCACCGTTATTTGCTTGTAGATAAAAACAATATCTTATTTTCTGTAGGTCAGACCATATCGTAGGTGTGATTACGTAATTGTGAAGACGACAGATCGATGTGCCTTACTACGTCATGTAATCCTTTTGGTGGCGGTAATGCACGTCAGTATAGTACTACTCATAAAGTTTAGAATCAGAAGAAGAGGTGCAATTGTTGAAGTATTTGATATTTTATAGATATTATTATGCCAAAGGACTCTGGGTGGAGTTGGGTAGGAGCATCGGCTGGCTGCTAGCCCACCCGGATTCGAGCAGTACTATAGCGTATTTGTTATGGTCGTGGTCACTCCCTTGTGGCTTAAAAAAATTTCCCTCGTGGGTTTTTTCTCGGCCACGTTCTAGGGAGAATTCTCTTATGCGAAACGTGGGGGTACTTAGCGCCTCCCCCCCCCCCCCCCCCCTCGAGTTTTTTTGATAGTTTAGATATTATATATTTAGAAATTCCATATGTATTCGGAAAGTTGTCTTTTTCCTTCAAGTTTTGTACTCTTATATATACCGCATGAGAGACTCAATGTAATACATCCTAACACATTATACATAATGTATTCTCTCATAATACTCATGTTAACATGATATCAGGACTTTGGGTTGCTCATTCCTAAACCTAGTCTTCCGCTACCGCGCCGCCCCGAGGAAACTTATCTCTATAATCTCTGTTGGGGTCAACACCCCTTTTTCACCATGGATCATATTGATCTTGTGGCTGTCATCGTAGATCCAATCTACTTTGGGCGATCTAATCACCACCGTTGTTGAACTGCCTCATGATCCAGTCCATCAAGGCCACAATGCGCAAGCAATCCTGTCAGCAGGAGCTGTCAGCGGACACTAGGTTGGGTAGCACGTCGCTGGCCAGATTCAGAACTCCTCCAAGCGGGAGTTCGCAGCAAGAAACTTAGTAGTTGGAAAGGGAAACACCTCATTGTTGGAGGGTGACTGGTTTTAATTAGTTTAGTCTTGACTAGTCTGGTAGTGTTTATGTTATCGTTCTTTAAGGTTCTAAGAGCAGTCCTTGAGAAGATTGATTACTATCAACCAACACAAAAAAAAGTACATGTTAGGCAAATGGAGCATTCTATGCCAACCAAAGGAACAAGGAGGTTTGGGTATAAAAAACATTAAAGTACAGAATCTGTGCTTACTGAGCACACGTGTTCTCTTTCCACTATGATGATTATTTAATAAAAATATCAGTTATTATTAAAAATGATGATAAATAATCAATTTAAACTTCAAATAACATATACTTTGCTTGTAATAGAAGTGATTACTCAAATGAAAAAGGACAACTAACAAACATATATTTTTGAATGCTCATAGTTTATGATACAATATGTTCTTAGCAGCAAATTCACTGACTAATCATATTCTTGTGCACATAAGAATTTCTCTATGTAAAAATATATCAAGACACCCCTAAAAAGTTATTTCTTTCATTATGGACTGAATTGCACTGCAAAAATTGTAGTATAATACCATATCCAAATTAAGTTAACATATTACATCATTTACTTGGGTCTAAGTGAAATTATTCATGAAGAACCCACATACGCAATTGGTTCGTATATCTAAAATAGGGACTTTCTAATAACCACTACACAGAGGACTTTCTAATAACCTCTACACGAGGGGCAGTTGATTAAAATGTTTGATGCAACTAACTAAAAACCACACTCGTCACGAGACCTGACCTACATAAACCAGCTAGAAAACCTAGCTAGACAAATGTAGACATATACATATATACTTTTCCAATCTTCTGCCTAAGCGAAGTAGCAGTTGATCCCTCAAAGTTAAGGGCAAATCAAGACCGAAAGCTACTAAAAATATAGCATAATCTGAAGTTTTGAACACATAGCTGAACACATAGTTTATGGCTAAACTGTTAAATCTCCCTGACTTAAAATGACCGGCTTTGATTCAGCTCTCGTGCCTACATTGATCATGAATGTCTCATTGAGAGGACCGATCTCATTCTCATCAGCCGTCTCATGCAGGTGCAGCACGCATGTGCGATCATACAACCATGAATATTTAATAAAATAATGCATTATTACTAAAACCTCATATGACATACAAGTTATTCTCATTCCACAATAGTTTGGATCCTATAAACATGTGAAACAAGACAATATAGTGGTAGAAGGTAGTTTTCATCTCCATTCATTGGATTTAACAACCCCATTCAAGAATTGCTCCAGAAAATATAGCAAGCATTAAGCAGCTAACAGAGGTGTATATAAGAGGAAACACTAACCATGATCACATTAAGCTTGTCTGACATCAGGTGTAGTTCATTTAGAGAAGCAAATGAGACTTTACTCTTTTTCAGCATGCTCTACGTAAGTTAAAAGCAGCCCATAAATATGATTGCATTCACTAACAAAATCTTGAAACTGACAGGTATTGGCTTTACCAGTTCCCACGTTACACTACATTTGTCGAGAACTAAAATACGGATATTCTTGAGCATGGGACTTTCTGTTACATCATTCTCCATGGTGTTGTTTGTCAAGTTAAAAATTTTCAGGGATGACAGGGTTTGACAAAGCCACGATATATCCTGAGAGAGAACCAAACAATTTAGGCACACATAACAAAATAAGAAGAGGTGTTGCAAAGGGATACCCTGCAGTAGTTTGTAGTGTTTCACAAAAAGTATTTTTGTGGCTATATCGATCCATAAAGTTGTGTGCATTATATCTCCGATAAATTGAAACTACAAATGCCAATGGAAAATCTTCCCCATTGAACATCACAAGCTTGACCGCACACTTCTCCACGTCATCTTTGGATCACAAAGCCGGTTAAGTTTAACTAGTGATCAAACTAGCTCTAATACCAATTGAAGGACCAAGAAGGTGACCAGAGGGGGGGATCTGAATGGGAGCCAATAAAAATTCTTCTCAAGAACTTGGCCTATGTCCCACTTTCAACCCAAACCAACCTTAAAATAAGTCACCAAGGTCACACACCAACTTGTAATGTGCTAACCCTAGGAATGACTCACACGAGCAAAAGAGTAGGGTGGAAGCAAGGAGAACAGCCAAGACTCAGAACTGTCGAAGAAACACACTCTAAACAGGCAGTTTTGTCAAAGCATCGGCAGTGCCAATCAGGGCATCACCAGTGCCGATTGGTAGTTGAGACAGAGCATCGGCAGTGCCGATCAGATCATCGGTAGTACTGGTCGACAAAACAGATAGAAGGAATTGGATGTGCCAGTCAGTTCATTGGTAGTGTCGATCAGGGGTTCTCACACACGCACCAGCAGTGTTGGTCCAGGAATCGGCAGTGTCGATCGATCCCGACAGAACCAAAACTGCTATCATGACTTGGCAAGAAAGTTAGCAAAACCTAATGAAACAAACTCTAAAAATCATGAAATTTGGAAAGAAAGTGTCTCATGGCAGGATGCCCCTTCTCCAAGTGGAATCATTCAAAAAGCTCAAGAATTCATCACGAATTGGAAGTTCTATCGAAAAGTCCAGGGTTTGGATGAACTTAGGAAAACCCACGAAATTGAAGGTGCTCTTGCCTAGGATTCGTTCAAGGATCCATCAAGGATTGTTCTAACATGTCCTAGCACCAAGATTCCCCAAGAAATTGGTCCTAAAACCCACTAAAAATCAAGATCAAAAATACCCATGAAAATAGCTTCAAAAATAAGGAAAAAGATAAATTCAGGATTTAGGGAGAGAGGAAGAACTTGAGCACGAATTTGAATCTCATATCATTGATTCATCCATTCAAGATACATGGATACATGGCTAGGAACATCCAAAATTTTAATTTTAGAGTGTCAATAAAATTTTACTAAATTTTAAAACTTTTTGTAATAGTTTAAAAATTAACTTCAATTAACTAGGTTGCTATCATTTTCTTTAGGCAAAAATCATATTTTTTAAATTAAAAATGTTATTATTATAATTATTTTATATATTATTACATTCATGCTAGAGTAGAATTGTAGTAGGTGTTTTTATTTGTGTGCAAGTATTTTTAAAATTCGAGTAGTGTTCATTTTAGAATTAACAATAGAATTAGAAATAAAAAAACAAAGAAAAGTGGGAAAAGAAGCTCACGTGAGGCCCCCTGGCCTGATTCCCTTGCCTTGGTCCAGGTAGCGGGACCTCCTATATTCACCGCGCTCTATGCGAAGCACTGCCGTAGCGCGGCCCACGGCCTGCTGGCGAGGGACGTTGGTGCGGGCCATGCAGCCCAAAAGCTAACTAGTGATTTTTTGTGTTTTTTATACGCAGACGCAAGAGCAGCTAGCAAAAATGAAAATAAAAGAGACAAATTTTTTCATTAGAAAAATATCAAGAATATTTATTCATTGATACTAGAACAATCGATTGGAGTACTGGAACAATAGAATTTTATACTAGAACATTTGATTTTTACTGTTGGAACAATTAGTTTTTATTATTAGAACAAATTCAGAAGGAATCAATTTTTAAAAAAAATCAAAAGTTTAAAATATAGTAGAACAATTAATTTTTACTATTGGAACTAAAAAATTAAATTTAAAATATTCAAAAAATATATATCATGCGGGATCTCATTTTATTGAATTAAATCTAGAGAATATAATGGGTCAAACGGATTGAAAAATAGAGTTATAGTTTGAGAGAAAATTTGATTTGAAATTCTAAATCAAACTCAAACCTCGCATCTCGAATAAGTTGTTGCCACCTGTCACCCCACCTCCGATTCACTCAGCCTACCCCGCGTGCGCTACCAGCCGTTGGTCCATTTCTAGCACGCATCTTAAAGCACACTACCTCTAAGCTAAGGGTAGCACGCGCTGCATATAGGAATTCCGCCAGATAGCCTATTCCCTTTCCCTCCTCTCATGGTCAGCCTGCTAGGCCCAGCCGCAGCTAGCAGCCCGTGGCCCAGTAGGGCATCTGGCCCAGCAAGCCAGGGCACCCCTTCTTCCTCCCGCACGAAGCTGAAGCTTCCTGTGGCAGGGTGCAACCGCCAGCAACCGCTGCCTGGGTGTCCATCTACTCCCCTCCCATGCCCGAGTAACTGAAGCCCCGACCCTTCAAAAGGATGTGCGGCCTGCTCCCCTTGCAATTCCACCCGTTTCCCCCATCAATTGCACACTATGGAACTCCAATGGTCAGCAATGGTGCCTCCGTCCATTAAAGCTCCGGCAGGGCCGTCCTCCACCTTCCATCTCCTCCCCCGCCTATAAAAGCTGGCTGAGATGACCCTTGTCATATGTACCTACGCTCCCAGCCTCCTCCTCTCCCAGTTTAGACCTTTGGAGTCCAAATTTCTTGCCGTCTCCCCTAATCCAGTCGTGCCCAGCCTTGCACCCCTACCTTGGCATCGATGTTCTCGGCGATCCACTAGACCAAGCAACGCAAAACTTCACCAGGACGTATTCCAGGTTTCCCTCTACATCATATCTAAAGCTCACGCCAATTGGTGCCCTGAGGCGGCAGCATCTTGTCCGCCATGGCCGCTGTTTAGTATCAGTTCATGGCCTGCGTGTGACATGGTAATCTCTAGCCTTTTTCTGCTCAATCCCCAATGTTCTAGCCTGCAAACTTTGATCCATGTCGTGTTCCAGGAAGACCTCTTCATGTTCCGAGGAGCCCTCCCTGAGATCGGAGCTAACGACTCCAAGAACATGTTTGTCCCGCCAACTGATGCTTCATGACCTTGCTCTGTTGCAACCCTGTGATCTCCAAATCAGGTGAGCAAATAGCTAAACGAATTAGCCAATATTGTGTTCCACAATGTTTTCAACGTATAGGTTGAAGTTGTATATTGATTAGTGTAACCAATGAACGGAAACGCGCAAGCCAAGCAATGTGCTCTTCTGTGCACAACAGCAGCTGAGCTGCATGTTAGCGTCGCATCCGTTTCAATGAACGGTGGCCCTTGTAAAACCCAATGCACGCACCCCTTAGCCACTGCCAAAATTCCCCGAGACTTTTCACACTCAATCCCCTATAGAAGCGTCACCCTGGCTGTCTTTTTCCCCACCTCCAGTTAGCAGCAACTTAGTGCTCTGTTTATCCAATTCGCGGCCCCACCGAGCCCTCACCCCTCCTTTCTTCTGTTTTGGCCTGCCTCCACGCTAGGCCTATTCCCTCCCCATGGCCCAGCACTGTAGCATAGTCCACCAACAAGCCCGGTCTAGCTCGCCAGGCACATCAGCCCAATGCAAGCCACCCCGTAGCCGCTGACAGGCCAGCCCTACCTGTCATCCCCCACCTCTGGCATGCCACCGTCGAAAACCGCCATCACCTCTCCACATCCCCACCTCCTCATTTCGACACCAACCCACCGAGCTTGGAAAATAGTTTTTCCTACTTCCCTTCCCCACTCACACACCTTAGTGGCCTTAACTGCACACTCATGAATGTTATTGTGCATCGATGGCCACGCGCGGCATTGGTTTTCGACGAGCTCCACTCATGACCGCTCCGCTTTCCCCCGACTCCTAGAAAATTCGGTGCGAGTTCCGCCTCGGCTACATTTGCCTTCTCCGATTGTTTTTGCTCCCAATCCCTTGCAGAAACACCTCCCTAGACGTCGTTTTCCCCGCCTTCGGTGACTTGTGTTGTCGTATGCCTTTCCTTCTTCCCGGCCACCCCGAGACCCCCTCTAGCCCATTTGCCCCTGCGCTAGAGCTCCAGTAGTGCGCCTTGATCCTCGAAGATGTGCTATGGCCCTGGGAGTCTTGTCCCTGATGAGTTGCATCATCCACCGCCGCTACCCTTCAACGTCGACCGCCTCGAAGCTCCTGCCAGCCTTGCAGTCTGGTCTGGTTAGCCACCCCTCATTCCCTATTTAGTTTGGGCCAAGAGCCATAGCAAACGGAACCACGAAGAGACTCCCTGGTAAACTGCACCCTCGCTGCCCATGGCGTCGCCATTTTCTACAGTCGTCGTTCGCTGCCTGCCATGCCAAAACCCATCCCCTCTGTCGATTTTGTAATCAACGACCAGGATAAGACCCCGAAGGGGTATCAGCACGGTCCATGATGGACCAGTGAACATGTAGGCTTAGCTAGTCCACAAACCATGAACTTAGTCCACCATATATTCTACGCTTAGGTCCTTGATTCTAAAGGATATATAGTTAGGTCCTTCGTTTTTACATAAAAGCCCCTATACTTTTTATACTTTGTTTTTTATACTTTACTAAAGTTACATTTAACTCACTAGCCTTTTACTACTTAAGTAAAATATATGTTTTCTAAAATAAAATTTATTTCTATTTAGATTACAAAATAATTATTCATAACATCTCTTTTTAGCAAAATTAATCTTTATTTGATTCCTGATCTACAAAATCCAATTATAAATTAATTATTTTTTGGTAGGTAATTTTGCTAATAGACTCTTAGTCTTTAAACCTTTAGAACTTTTAACTTGCCACTCCGACTTAGTTGATTTCTATGCTCACGAAATCATGGGAACGAGTTCTAGCTTTTGGCATTGTTGTTTTAGTTAGTAGGAACTGCTTGGTGTCCTACTTCTTATTTGTTTATGTATGTTTTTTGGGTGTTTATCGATATTATAGGACGAGCAAGAAGAGAACTTTCAAGACTATTGAGCAGCAGCTAGCATGGAAACAGGCATGTGTTCTTGACCATATTGCACATATAAAGGATATTAGTTTACTTTTCATGAATGTTGGTCTAAATTTGAATCCTATGTTAAGGTTGACTATATTTGAATAATCCTATCCTTGTCACCTGGGTTTGGGTTAGTAGACAGGTTTTGGGTACGTCACGCTTAGTTTGCAATATTTTGGGGGTTAAAAATTGAATAATAATATACTTGAGTAATTTCCCCTTGAACCTAATTATCATTTGAGCTAGTAATATTTTTAGCAACATGGATTATAGGTGACCCAAGCCGGAGGATGTTGATGATGGTGTGGGTTTGCACAGGTACGAGTAATGTACTAGTTGGATTGTGGTAGTACCTACTTGTGATCATAGGAACTGGTTCGTGGAGCGGCCACCTAGGAAAACAGCGCAAAGCACAAGGATGATGTGGGTAGGTGTGGTTCAGTATTTGATGTCTTCCCAGTTTTGCGGGTGTGCATGGAAGCAGGACGAGAGGGTCACTTCCGACCTCAAGTGTTGAAGGGTATGCTTCTAGCCACGACACCAGTGACGGCTTTTGTAGGGATGGTTAATCCCACAGTGGTGAAACCTTAGAGGGGATGTTTTGCAAGTTAGGGAGCTCTTTGAAGACCATGTGGTGATCTCTTGGCCTCACACAAATGGTAGTGTGTTGGTAACAAGGAGACTTTAATTACCGACGGGTGATGGAATCACTAACCTATGAGTAAAGTTGTGCAACCTCTGTAGAGTGTAAAATTATTATAACATCCGTGCTCATGGTCAAGAGCGGCCTAGATCCTCACACAATTAGATGGGTGGTTGGGTGAATCTGGTGGGTAACCAGATTTGGGTGGTACAGCCGTAGGTGCTACAGGTGGGTAATGTGTAGTGTTCTGGTATGGGTGGCTAACTCATAGGTCTGCTATTGGTGGGCAACCGATAGTGTTGGACATATGGTTAACCTATTGGGCTACTTTTTACCTAGTAAATAGGATGCTTGTATAATTAGAGTCATAGGCTAAGGATGCGTAGTGCAGTAAACCGTATCAAGCCTGTTCTTGTCTTTAGCCTATATGTCATTACTTTCTCCCACTTGCTGAGTACTTTATGTACTCCCGCATTTTAGTTTCCCCTATGTTGTTGTTGCTATTATTCTGCAGCTCAGAAGATGGTGGCGAGATGAACTACATTGACGAGGACTACTACGACTAGGGTTGTGACCCCCGGTTGACTGCCTGTGGCGTTATGGAGTCTTCTGCTGTCTTTTATTTTTCTTCATGTATTCCAGACTATGTAATAATGATACGAGGTATTAATAATAATGATATTAGTTTTACTGTTACTTCACGTATGTCCTGTGTGTGCGAAAACTTGATCCTAGACACGTATACAGATGCATTTGGTTTTGTCCATAAAACCGGATGTGATAGAAGTCACCCTCTTCCTCCCGCTCTTTGGAATAGAAAAGATTGTCTCTCACACACACTCTCCTCTCTAGTACAACATGAAGCACTATCCTAGCTCTATGGAACAAAACCCTAACACAAGGCTAATGGGAAGAGGCACCTCTCCCACCAGCCCTACCTCCCCTTATATAGGCCTAGGAGTTATCCTAAAGACCACACTACCCTTGATCTACAACTTATTGTCACCTACCACCACGGGCAATCTTGTCCAACTCTTTTTCCTTCGCCCGAACGCCCTCGGGCCCTTCAGGTCTTTGCTTCGCCTCAACGTAAGGTCCATGATGATGCCCCGTGCACCACCAATCGTCGCCACCGGTTTTGAAGCCCAAACCAGGAAACCGCCTTGCATGCTTCTCAAAGCAAGTCTTCCTTGATATTGACGCGTGTCACCTTGTCCCGCGATCCTGACCACCGGCAAGTCTCTCCGAGTCCCGCTCCATTGGGCCCCCTTGTCACTTGCAATAGCATCCCGCTCGTCTTGACTTGGTCAACACACCATCGTTATCACCTCCACGGTTTTGAAGCTCAATCATGAAACCGTCTGTGCTTCTTGCCTCCCCACATGTACGGTGTGGATCACCCTTAACTTCACCTGGCCTTCCGATCGTCCGGCCACAAATCCTCAACTTGTGCCCGATCCTCTCATTGTTGCCCGCCAAGTCGACTCCATTGACCTACATATCATGAGACAAGCAAACACATTTTACTTCTCCTGCAACTTCTCCAACATCTACACCAACACCGGTTAGTCATAACCATAACCATGCACAAACTCATGCAATCCCCAATTTTCACATTTCAACTCAAATATCAAATCAGCCACTGTCAATTACTCATCACATATTGCAAACCATGGCATATATCAACATGTTTTCTCATATAAATTCAATAAAAAAACATGATGCTTATTACTAATTAGTTGAAATTCTAAAATCTTTCTAGATCACAACACACATTGAGAATGATCATGACTGCCTCAATGTTGATGTTGCGTGATTGAAGACTGGTTGTGGGCTGTGAGATCTTGTGGGCAAGTAAGTTGCTTTTTACTTTTTTCCTATGAGCAGATAGAGGTGGCCGACGATGATTCTCTGTGTATTAGTGTCCTATATTGTACTTGACTGAGCGAGGGTTCATAACGAAATGAGGTTCCTACAATGGATGGAATTTTTCATGTAACTTTATTGGTAAAACAATAGGTTTTGTACTTAGAGGTAACTTGTTCTTGTCACACGCCAGTTTACATCATCAAAGCTCAAGTCTGCTTGTCACAGGCTCACAGCACGTTCCCGACAGCTCCGTCAGGGCACCGTCGCACGAACTCTGCAGTGGCTCTCAACGCTGCGTCGCGAACGACCCTCGCTGCATTGTCAGTCGAAGTCACCTATGCCATAGCCGCCGTCACTTTCTCAGCAATCTCCTCTGCACCTACCATCTCCTTCCCAACTACAGCGCTCGGTCCACACGACGTGGGGATTCGCTCACTTGTCGGTGAACCATAGGTCCACCATGATTTTGTCACCAATCCACTGCCCTCCACTTGCTTCAAGAACTTATCGCTGAGCTCGCCGTCGTCGTCTCGGTCAACGACAGCACCCTTCACCACCCATAAGAAGCTATGACCACTTGCTACCAGTCCTGCTGTGAGGTCACGGATCTCATCCAAGGCCCGGGCACGAAGCTTACGTACACGACAGAACGCATCGGCTGCCTGTCCAGCCACGCCCCATGTTATTAGACCTCCTCTGTTCCTTCGCCGCCTCCCCTGTGTCGTGAAGATCCCAGGGAACAAGAGGTCCCACAGGGAAAACCGGTGACGACTGCGCCTCCTTACAGAGCCGCGATGGCCTCCGGCTCCATGGTGTCGAAGGCGCTGACCAGCAAGGCCGTCGGCTTCCGTGAGCCCGGCCGTTCGCCAAGTACTGCGGGGTCAAGATGTTGTTGGAATCATGAAACAGACAATCTAGGGATCCGGTACGCGCTGGGAACGTTGATGTCACCGAACCCACCATGTTGTGTTGGCCGCCGTTTGGCATAGAGGAAGCCGAGGAAGTAAGGCTTGATGGAGAACATGATGGTCAAGAATACATAGCACGGGACGCGGAGCTCCTGGCCACGGAGGCAAGGCCAATATCCACGACGAACGCGGACGCGGCAGCGAGCCCAAGGAGGAGAACGACAGAGGTCCACAGACACGGCATGGCCGAGGCGGCATTTGGAAGCGCAAGGGCGTGGTGGTGAGGCGGGTTAACGGGACCAGGTGGCCCATGCCGTTGCAGGGTAGAAGGACACAGTCGAGCACCTGGGCTCGTGAGTCGCGCGATGACGAGCGCAGTCGTAGTTTGAAGTGACGCTCAAGTAGCAGTGTGCACTGAATCCGAGTCCTGAGGTGTCATGTTTTAACCACCACAATTAACTCGCTTGCCAAGAATTTCACTTTAGGGAAATAGAAAAGTACACTCGAATATCACACGAGCATAAAAAATGGACCCTAGCAGTTTTGAACAGAAGTGAAAGAACGGGAATGGTGAAAGAAATTGAAATCATCGACACTGAAGTTGTCAAAATGAACGTTAGCATATATTTTGAGCAGATTTTTTGGATCTTAAAAATGAGAGGAAATGAACGTTTCAGATAAGAATTTCAAGAATTAGTCTCATAAAATGAAATGTAACCGTTGATCTTCATGTAGCATTCAAGTGCCGCCTCTTTATCTACTTTGTGGGCCATGCTGAACACCATGTTAACTCAATGCGACTCACATTTCTTTCTCATTCTACTTCTGTATATACATACTACGTACTATAACATTTTTCTTTCAGAAAAAAAGATACGCTACGAGATATATGATTGTATATTATTTTTTATTGAAATTGACTTTAACACATAACTTGCACAATGGCAGCCTTGCTAGATAGAACCTTTAATTTGGTTATAATATTGAAACAAAAGAAAAATCAAATCAAACAGCGCTTGCTTTGCATAACACAAATACATAGAGCGATTTATCAGATTTATTACTGGCTGATGCAGAACTAGAACTAGGCTTTCCACCTCCTCTCTTTCGTTTGAACTTTCATTGGCAATATCCATCGGAGATCACATTTTCTTGAGCGACACGAGGATACACATGTGCTTGGTTTTCTCCTTCTCAAAGTGCTTCCCAACACGGCGTGCAAACTCAGTGAATAGCACGTCAACTATATGGCCCCTCCAAAGTGGTATGCAATCATGGGTTCCATCCACGCTCTAACGTGCTTAGCGATATTCACACCAGTCTGGGCACTATCAATCTTCCCAAGTTCACTATCTGAGTTGTAGGGATCCCAGCTGGCCTCCAACAGTTGGGTGTGGCCCAAGTCAAACAACTCGCTCCGCTTCACTATAGACGTCACTTCGCCAACTGCTGGCTGATACATCGGTATATCAAATGAGTCTAGCTTTTTCTTCTCCACAAATCCCTGTCACAAAAATCACAGTTCATAGAAACAATTACTATCAATACCTCCCATCTTCAATTCAATTCGAACAAAATATCTAGCTAGGTCGCTTTCAAATAAATATTATTTTATTGATCTCAGCAACAAATGTATATTGAGATTGTCCAAGTAACCCAAGAAACAAGATCTCTGCTGTATTTACCCCTCTAGACGCACCGAGTACCCACGCTCAGGGCTTCTCCGTGGCAACCACGCTGTTTTCGACCGTTGGATGTGGATCGCTGCTGGGTGCGTGATTTGGGTGCTGGCGATGTGCAGTAAAAAAAAGTAGCGTGTACGGTGGCGCACGTGTCCGCGTCCGGTTACTTGATCGGTGCCTACCTTGCAGTTAAGCGGGTGGTTGGGGCGATGGATATTTACCGCGGCTGGCGCGCGTCCTCCTCCTCCTGCTCGCTCTCGCTCGACCACCGGCACCGCGGCGCGCTACTGCTGCTCTTTGCTGGGTGTGTCGTCTTCCTCCCCTTGTTCGGTCCGTGACTCACGGATCTTGGATTTCTTTTCTTCGCCATCCTTTGTTAAGGTTTAGACGCATTGTTTTGGATTTTACATTCCCTCTTGCGCTTCGCCTGTTCCTAGCTGCAGATCCGACGATTTCTTCATCGGGTGTTCCGCCCGTGGCCTCCCTACTGGCTTCTTTGTGATCTTGCCCGTGTTTCTTGGGGTTCCTGTGGGTTCTTTTATGTCCATGGCCAGCCGCCTGTTTCCCGTGGCTGTGTGCCACTCTGGACAGCGCTCCTACTATTTGCGGCTGTAGATCAGGTAATTTTTTGCAATGTGTTCCATCCGTGACCTATATAGTAGTTTCTTTTCGATGTTGTGCGAGTTTCTTGGGTGTTCATCTGTTTTTTTTTTTTGGGTGGATCTACTGCTCCTAGGTTCGCGGTCCTGCATGCCGTTCTGGAGACGCCGCTGACGATGAGAGCTCGTGATTCTTGTCTTCACGGGTGCGGATCCGTCGCCAGCTTTCCCGGGTGTTTTTCCCATTGCCTTTGTTGCGGGATTTTAGAGTGTTCTTTTCTGGATCTCGCAGGATTTCTTAGGGATATGCGGGCACATGTGGATGGGGGCAGAATCTGTTGTTGCTTATTTGGCTTTTGCTCGGTTCTCTCTCGGTGTTTTCTCTAGGTTGTTGTACACGTGATGTTGCCAGAGCGGCTGGTTGCGGTGGGTTTTTTAGGAGTGTTTTTGTCTGCAGCTTCCTGGAAGCAAGGAGCCGGTAAGGCGGCGACTCGGTGACATGACTGGGAGGTGGCGCTGACACCCGCATGATCTGAGGCGGGCTGCACGCCGCGACGGCAAGATCTGCGATCGGGAGGTGCCGCCATGATTCTTGGCATTGGAGGCGGACCGGTGGTCGATGCAGTGTGGGGCGACTCCAAGGTCAAAGGCTGAGTGGTGCTAGAGGTCACCGTCGTGAGCTCATGAGCACCCTAATCATTGAGGTATCTTCCCTCCGACTTCTGCTGCATTTGTTGGTTCTCCCACGATTTCTTTTGTATGAATGGGCAGGCGAGGCTATCCCAGATGACCAATGGCCATTGCCCTTGCTTTGTTTTCGTATGAACAATTACTTTTCTAATGTTGAAAGACCGATAAGGTAGTAATAGAATCATGCCTCGTACTTGGTAGAGTAATTAGCAGTGTGCATAGAAAAGAAAAACTAAGCACCTGCGCAACATATTTGTGGTCATGTCATGTTGTTTTGGGTGTTGCAGGCGTTTTTTCTCTATTGTTCTCTAATTCAGATCTTGCCTGGATTGGTGGATTTGCTTGTGTCACTATTGGTGCTGCAACACTGCTGAGTAGTAGTTCAGGTACTGAGCTGCTCGCGTGAGGTGTGAACAAAAGTAGAACTCCTGCCAGCTTGAAAGATTGTTGAGCCTGCTGGTTAGCTAAAACGGTTGTCTTTGCATAGCAAATTTGAGGGTGCGGTAAACCAAAAGTAGCTATTTTGCTATTCAAGTTAAATATACAATGTAAGCTGTGAATCTGTGATCCTTTTGCTATGTATTGACATTGTTGTTTGTGGTAGTCCATAGGGCATAAGCCTGGATTTCATTAGTATTCTACCTCAGCTGCTACCAAAAGCAATATAACTGTTATATTGCAATTCCTGTGTGGTAACATTGTAACAAGTAGCTGATGTTAGCTTCAAAGATGACTGAAATTACAGCTTCTTGTGCCACCTGAATTAGACAGGATATCATTTGAGATAGTTGGACAGGGGAATCATTAATACTTTATTAGCATGTATATTAGAATTAATTAACATGGGCATGTTTTTTATTGTGTAGCTTTTAACTGGGTGCATTGGTTGCAGTTGTAGGTGCTGAATGCGGCTATCGTGGTGCTCTTGATGGAGGAACTTCACCCGCGTGCAACAGAGTTCTCCGTCCTAGGATTACAAACAACAAGAGTGGTTAGGCATCATTCTAGGTGAGGTTCCTCCTGCAGGGTTTACAAGTTTGAAGTTATTTTGGGGGGTTTGTCCTTCGTTGCCCAGTGCCTCAAAAGTGTTGAGATGTGGTATTTAAGGATTTCAGCCAGAGTTGCCCATGGTTCATCTTGAGACTTATTTAGGAGATTTTCTTTGTTCATATGTAAATTATTTAGTTTTAGTTCCTTTATCCAGTTTTTTATAAAGGTGTTGCATCTTAGGTTGGTGTGGATTGTCTTGGCAGGACAACATTTCTGATAATTCCTGTTTTTGGCTCCCGAGAGATTCTTCAGGTGGTTAAATGCATATATAATTTTTTTTTAAGCTACACAATCTCATCAGTAATTCAGGTAGCTTATTTATTTATTTATTTTCTTATGGTTTCCAGCTGCATATGAATAGCTTTGCTCCATGCACATTTATTCTGTGAAATGCAGAGTACTTTGTACCAGATATAGTAGATTATGAGCTGCAACAAGTTTACTTTCCCATATTCCAGTGATATAGTCTTCTTCATTTGTTGTATGTCAAGTGATCCACAAATAGATGGAAGATTATGAATATTTGCATGATCAATTCAGATGTTCATAGCTTATTTTAGATCTTGTGCTCTTTAGCTGTAAAGCTGTATGTTCCTGCACCATGGATCATTGTTCTCCGTGTTGTAGTTATGTGTTTGCGTTCCCTACTCTACAGGATTCCAACTGACTTGTGTTGCCTTGATGCTTTTTAGTTATTTGGGTATATACCATACTGAGGGGGGGGGGGGGGGGGGGAGATATATGTTGGTGCTGGTTCACAGGCACGGTACGTACTCTTGGCATCCTCTATATTTCTCTTTGTTGTGCTATACATTCAAAAACAATTGTCCAATCTTTTAATCTGAAGATCGGGTGCAGTTGCCATATTAGATTATTTTTTTCCTTGGCACAAATACTTGCCTTGTAGAAGGTTTTGCCTGTATGAGTCAGGATCCATGCTGCTTATTCCATTCATCCTTATCATATCTACTCTTTTGATAACAGATGAATATATAATGACGAAATGGAATCAGAACATGGTGCGGTACATGGATCAAAATATGATAGGTACGCTAACCTGCTTTGTTTCTCGCCTTCCCTATCTCTCTATTGAGGGGAGATAATACTATTTCTTCTGACCTGAGAGCAGTCTTTTGCCACCTATAATCATCCAAAATTTTAAAACAGAAATTTTGTTTGTGTGCTGTTTCTGCAAATTACCTCACAGTACATTCTTTTGTTTGCTATAAAGCTTAGCACAGTTCATATTCCTTCTATATGCTAGGAGGTAGTATATTTCTGGTATAAGTGGTGACCTTGCTGGATCATTTTGTTGTACAAATTGTGAATGTATGATACAAGGCTCTACATAAGTCTACTTTTATGAAATCCTTATCTACCATAAAGTAGTAGTTTGACCAGGCTAGCATGTTATAAACAGAATTATTTTTATGTACTATTATTTACTCTGCAAGTTCCAAATTTTTATCTATTTTCTAGCAACCTTATTTCAGTTTTTCTAGGCCATAATGAATATTGTAATTAGGGAATCTTCGTCTGCAAATCTGGAAATCAAAAGGCTTTTCCTTCTTTTTTTGGTTAAGTATGCTAGAATCAATTGGACATCACTTTGACTATGTAGTGATGAAAATATTCTAATCTGATTTATCTGATGGTTCAGGAGTTAGGATTAGATGCTGGATCGATTGTTATACTTTGGCTATGCAATAAGAAAAGAAGAGTAGTTAACATGTTTCCTTCCTTTAACCCTATGGTGTGTGTGTGTGTGAAAGCTAATGAATTCTATGTGCTTTCATGATAACAGGTTGGAGAAGGGTTCGGGTGGTGTGGCAAAGCAAAGGATAATGCTTCTAAGAAACTGGAGTGTCCTGTGTCCTGGAGGCAAAGCAGGGGATAAAACACATGGAGGGAATTCTTGGAATTCGGTCGATTTTCTATGGTCCATTTAGAAGAAATTTCAAAGCAATAAGTGATTGTTGTTTTTAGTACCATCTTACTAGTCTATGGTGGTTCACACCAACTTAAATAGCAGCACTCGTACCCATGGTTGAATAAAGAAAGTTTTGGGGGAGAAAAAGAGCATTGCTATGAGTACATATGCACGCACGCGTGCGTATACACGGTTTTTCATGTATTGTTTTGCGTGACTTGTGACTTGCGACACGTGACTGTGATGTGACGTGTTTGTGAGTCTAAGTAACTTTTGTCACTCATATTTTTTATCAAATTTGAATCATTATGTATTAATCAAGAGGATTAATACATGGTTAATTATAAAAAATTAGAGTTAATATGCCAGCGTACTATTGATTGCTAATTAGTATGCGCATTAGAGAGGAAATGGCTCCTTGAGGGCACTCGTGCCTATATTAGGCTTCTGGAGATGTCTAGGTTTTCATGACTAGAGAAATATCTCTTTCATTTCTATCTTCTTGGAGAGTTGTGCTATGGTGTTGAGCTGTTTCTATCTCGCGGGCCCTATTTTTTGGCGTATACCGAGGAAAAGGGTGAGTGAAATCTTCGATTCTTTGTCGTCGTGAAGTCCGCATAAGGGGTGGTAATAAGGTTTCTGGGTAGTGCATCTGCGCGACCGCTCGAGACTGATTCATGATGATTTGCGCTGCCTCATCGGCGAGCTACCACGTCTATATTGATGGTCTGCTTTGTCTACTATTAGTGTTGTTAGAAGCGTCAACAAATCTAACGTGGGTTCTAATGGCTCCCTGGTTATTATTGCGTTGCTCCACCTGCTACATGTGCTAGTTAGCATCTTGTGTTTAAAAGATTATAAAATTTGTCTAAAACTGAAATCTGAAATTAGAATAACATGCATATTTCCAACAATCTAGAAACCTTATTGTTGCGTTTATTCTATTATTCTAGCAATGGCTGGTGCTTCGGATGCAATGAAACCTGAGAGATTTGGTGGCGGTGAAAACTTCTGTTCTTGGCAGACACTAAAGTCAGATTCTGGCTTATGTCAATGGGACTGTGGTGGGTGATCCACCTAGTGATGTCATTCACGGTTGAGCAGACCACTGCTTTTCCCACAGCGCGCGATTCGGCGTTTGGCTGCATCCTAACCCTGTTAGCGGATAATTTATATGATGTTTATATGAATTATATCGATCTCACTGAGTTGTGGGATGCACTTGAGCGCAAATATGCCATCTCTGAAGCCGGTCGTTTGCTGTACACGTGTGAGCAACTCTTTGACTTCAGCATTGACACTGCAAAGTCGATAGTGTCTCAAGCTCATGAGTTACAGCTTCTGGCCGGAGAGATTGCAAGTTTGGGATGTCCTCTGCCTGATCGAGTTGTGGCAGCGGGCATTGTTGCCAAACTCCCTGTCTCGTGGAGAGATTTTGTCATGTGCTTGAAACACAAGAGAGAAGATATCTCAATTGAGAATCTGATTATAGCCCTCGATTTGGAAGAAAAGGCAAGGGCTAACGACGCTCTAGCACTTCTGCCGCTACAGAGAATGGTGATAGTGTAAATGTTGTAGTTGAAAAGAAAACTTACTATAACAAGAACGAGGGAAAGATACATGCTTGTGACAAGCCTAAGAAAACCACTAACTTCAAGAAGAACAATACAAAAAAGGACAACAGATCATGCTCCCGAACAAAATGTGAATACTCACAAACAAAATCTAATACTCCCGAACAAAATGTGAATACTATCATGGAGTCGAGAGATATTTCATTCTTTGAGGATATATTTCCTATGAGAGCAGCAGGTAGTACTTCTCAGAGTGAGAATTATCACAATCATGTGAATGCTCCTGAGAATGACACACCACCATGTGAGATAAATGATGAATTATACACACCATCTGAAGAAGATGATAGTATCATCAATAAAGCTCCTCGTAGGAGCAAGGGACAAAAGATTGCGAAATCTTTTGGTGATGATTATATTGTTTATCTTGTGGATGATGTGTCCAATACTCTTTCAGAAGCATATGCATCTTCAGATACAGAATATTGGAAAGAGGCAGTCCATAATGAGATGGACTCTATCATGTCAAATGGGACTTAGGAGATCACTGAGTTTCCAAGCGGGTGCAAACCAATTGAATGTAAGTGGATCTTTAAAAAAATATTAAGGCCTGATGATACTATTGAAAAGTACAAGGCTAGGCTTGTGGCCAAGAGATTCACACAAAAGAGAAGGAGAGGATTTCTTTGATACATACTCTCCTGTGGCCCGAATTTCCACCATTAGAGTGCTTCTTGCTCTTGCAGCTTTTTATGGTTTGCATATCCATTAAATGGATGTAAAGACCGCTTTCCTTTATGAAGAATTAAAGGAAGAGATATATATGGAGCAGTCGTATGGTTATAAAATTCCTGGGCAAGAGAACAAAGTGTGCAGATTAATAAAATCCCTATATGGACTTAAGCAAGCACCCAAACAATGGCATGAGAAATTTGACACCACTTTAACATCTTCTGGATTTAGCATAAACGATGTAGATAAGTGTGTGTACTATCATTATGGTGGGAGTGAGGAAGTAAGATTGTGCTTGTATGTCGATGACATGTTAATTTTTGGAACAAGCACAAGAGTAATTGATGAGATCAAAACTTTCTTGTCAAGGTGTTTTGACATGAAAGATTTGGGACCAACGGATGTGATCCTAAATGTGAAGTTGATCAAAAGCAAAGATGGGATTACATTGAGTCAATCCCACTATGCAGAGAAGATACTTAGTCGTTTCAGCTTTAAGGATTGTAAAATCTCTCCAACTCACTATGATGCAAGCATCAAGCTTCAAAATTCAAAGGAGAGGGAAAAGATCAACTGAGATACTCACAAATAATTGGGTCCCTCATGTATCTTGCGGGTGCCACGAGACCTGACATCTCCTATGTTGTGAGCAAATTAAGTCGGTTTACATCAAACTTAGGAGATGATCATTGGAAGACACTCGAGCGAGTGTTGTGCTATTTGAGAGGCACAACCTCACTCGGAATTCACTACTCAGGATATCCACCAACATTGGAAGGATATAGTGATTCTAATTGGATCTTAGATGCGGATGAGACCAAAGCCACGAGTGGCTATATGTTTACACTTGCTGGTGCTGCAGTTTCGTGGAGGTCTTGTAAACTGACCGTGTTAACAAAATCCACGTGTGAAGGAGAACTTGTAGCACTAGAAACAGCTACTACTGAGACTGAATGGCTAAGAGAGCTAATGATGGACTTGCCTTTCGTGGAAAAGCCGGTATCGCCTATCCTAATGTATTGTGATAACCAATCAATGCTAGCTCAGGTTATGAATACAAAGGATAACTCAAAGTCCAATAAACATATCAAGCGTAGACTGAAATCTGTCAGAAAGATAAAAACCTCCGGAGTTATAGCTACGAGCTATGTGAAAAGTGAAAACAATCTAGCAGACCCTTTTACAAAGGGATTATCACGGAATGTGATTACCGTGATGTTTAAGAACATGGGTATGAGACCCATCTAAAGGTTACACCACAATGGTAACCTGTCCTTTTGATCGGAGATCCCATGACTAAGGTAACAGGAAGAACAAGTTGATTGGTATAACCAAAGAGTACATTATAAATAAATAAAATGTATCTATGTTCAAATGATAAAGCATAGTACTGTTGACTATATGGAAGGTTGGCAATGAGCCTTAATGTTTTTCGTTGTAAAAGATATTGACCTACAGGATATCTTGAAGGAAAACACCTACTTGAACTCAATTGTAGGTCACAGTTCGTGAGAATAGGGCGTTCTCATAAAAGCTCATGAGAAGATTTGGGAGCAGACCATTAATGCTCCGGTTAGGCAAAGTTGTTTTGGCATCCTAGTATCAGTTTGATTTCAATTGAAGTCTGCCCACACAAAGCTGAGAATTCAAGGTCTAGTCCATTCTTCAGCTGTGGAAAGATGAATATTGATATTCTAGATTTAATTTCAACCCGTACGGGACTTTTACTGAAAGACTGGTATATTAACAATACTACAACACAGTGATCCTTTTTACCTCTATTCCTTGTTTTGGAATTGGTGGGGAATTGTTGGAATTTGGCCCATTTTCTATGGCTCATTCAGAAGAAATTCCAAAGTAATAAGTGGCTGTTGATTTTAGTATCACCTTGCTAGTCTATGGTGGTTCAGACCAACTTAAATAGCAGCACTCGTACCCATGGCTGAATAAAGAAAGCTTTGGGAGAGAAAGAGAGCATTGCTATGAGTACACACGCACGCATGCGCGTGCACGCGTATACCGTTTTTTCGCGTATTGTTCCACGTGACTTGTGACTTGCGACGTGCGACCGTGGCGTGGCGTGTCTGTGAGTCTAAGTGACTTTTGCCACTCGTATCCTTTATCAAATCTGAACCATTATATACTAATCAAGAGGATTAATACACAGTTAATTGTTAAAATTAGAGTTAATATGCCAGCGTGCTATTGACTGCTAATTAGTATGCACATTAGAGAGGAAACGGCTCCTAGAGGGCAGTCGTGCCTATATTAGGCTCCTGAAGACGTCTATTTTTCCATGACCAGAGAAATATCTCTTTCACTTCTTCTTCCTTCTGGGAGAGTTGTGTTGTGGTGTTGAGCTGTTTCCATCTGGCCGACCCTATTCCTTGGCGTGCACCGAGGAAAAGAGTGAGCGGAATCTCTGTTCCTTTGCCGCCGTATAGCCCGCACGAGAGGCGGCAATAAGGTTTCTGGGCAGCGCATCTGCGCGACCGCTCGAGACTGATCCATGACGATCTGCGCTGCCTCATCGACGAGCTACCACGTCTATATCGACGGTCTGTTTCGTCTACTATTAGTGTTGTTAGAAACGCTGACAAACCAAACGTGAGTTCTCATGGCTCTCCTGGTTATTATTGCATTGCTCTGCCTGCTGCATATGTTAGTTAGCATCTTGTGTTTAAATGATTATGAAATTTGCCTAAAACTAAAATCTGGAATTAGAATAACACGCATATTTCTAACAGTGTAGAGTTGCTGGCTATACCAAATCAAGAGTTGGTATCCACAGAGACTGAAGAGATTGGTGTGGCTGGAGCCTGGCATTTAATCTTTGAAGCAAAGGTGGTTAGCTGGAGCAAAATAGTGATGTACCGAAGAGATGGACATTTAATCTACAAATTGATGATGGTAGAAAGGAGTTTTCTGTAAAATACATAAATAGTTAGCCATTATAAAGCGTTTGTAATAGTAGCCTATATGTGGGACGGTGTGGGTCTTATTGTTGAAGCAACTTAAACATGTGCTATAAACGTAATGTACTTTTCATGTTTAATGAGTAGCATGCCAAACTGCTGCTACGACGAGACGTTGGGGCTTCTTCTTCTCCAAAGCAATCATCCTTACTTCCTCTCCTACCTATCGATCTTATCTCTTTATACACCCAACCTGTGACATCGAACCGGTTAAATATCCACACTAGCCAGATAAACCTTGTCGACATTTTTTTAAACTTGGTCCGTTTCACGAGTATATTCTCACTCTTCCTCCCAAGAAAGATAAGTACCATTTCGCCCCCTGGCACTAGTTCTTCGTGGCGCTGCTTGAGGAACAGGGAGAAGTCCTTGTAGAATTGATCCTGAAACAAAACTCTCAAACATTTTTTTGTAGGGAAATTAAAATTGCCATGCATAATAATGTTATAATACCTACACATTAATCACCAAAAAACCTATAAATTCTCACAAAAAGAAAAACATCTGACCTTCAATTTAAATGTACGGTAAATGATAACCAATAATTAGGGAGTAGATGAGTCCACGGGAAAACCAACACATGTGGTAATCCTTTTGGAAACTCACGGGCATTAACAAGGAGACGAGGAGGAGCACTACAGGGAATCATTACTATAGCGGCGGTCAGAAAATATTGTAGTGGCAGGGATGGTCCCCCCCCCCCGCTGAGTATTCGAAGGTAAAACATAAATGGCTACAGCAGTCGGTGCGCAACACACACTGCAAGGACATGGTAACGGTGGGCAGTGACATCGCACACCACTACAAAGCAACTGATATAAACAAATGGTGTGCACCGCCAGATCTAGGAAAAGATGGTGGCCGAATCAGCCTGCCTCCACCTGTCGTCGCTGTTAGAACTAATTAACATTTAATTAAATAGGATCATCTAGTCAATTAAGATCACATCTAGTAAACTAAAACTGATACAGAATAATAGGTTTGATCTGTTACCGACACTGATGGAGGAGACCATTAGCGTCGGTGCAGAGGTGAGAGACTCGGTGACGAGGGCGTCGTCGGAGATGTAATATAGGCGTTCTTTGAGGGTCTTCTTGCGAGGACGAAGACCTTCGGGGTGGTAGCGGCGATGCTCTTGGGCTGGACGACGGTCTTCGGTGACTTCCAGTGCTCTCAACGATCGGTTGGGTGGACTAAGATTGGATGATCTCGCCCTGGGCGATGCCTCCTTTATATAGCACTGTAGTCACGGGGTCGGGTCCGTTTCTATCTCTAACTTGCCTCCCGATCAAGGCACAAAAACGGAAACAAATTTATTGGCTAAATCCGAAATCCACAGGAGATAAAACTTCCTATTTTCAGATCTGTTGTTGACTTGCCGGTCAACAGAAAACTAAATCAACATTCTCCCCCTGACCAAAAGGTCAACAACTTAAACTTATTCTTAACTTAAGCTCTTCCTCAGAAAATTAGCAAGTACCAGACCAATGCGTCATCAACAGCATAATGACATACTGGGACAACATTATCCATAGTCTTACTGAGAAACCTTCTCAGAACTCTTACTTTTATTTGGGGAAATTAAAATGGCCCTAATATCAGGACCGATCAAAAGGTATTTACCAGACCCATGCCTAGGACATGTTTATGAGCGGATCCGCTATATTATCCTTAGTACTTATATGCTTAATCTTTAGCGTATTGTCCTAATTTCTTTCTTTCATGACACGATATTTAAGATCATTGTGCTTAGAAGCACCACTTAATTTATCGTTTGTGCAAAAGAAAATTGTGGATTGATTATCACAGTATATTGTGATAGGTCTCGAGATACTATCAACAACTCTTAATCCCGGAATAAAACTCTTAAGCCATACTACCTGTCCCGTAGCATGATAACATGATACAAATTCTACTTGCATCGTAGATGCAGCAGTTACACTCTGCTTGCAACTTCTCCATGAAATTACTCCTCCTGCTAACGTGAAAACATATCCAGAAGTTGACTTCCTTTCGTCTTCATCACCAGCAAAATTAGCATCAGTGTAGCACTCAATCTCAAGATTATCTGATTTCTTATATGTGAGCATGTAATCCTTGGTGCCTTGGCAATATCTTAATGCCTTCTTGACACCTACCCAGTGAGCCCATCCTGGATTAGACTGATATCTGCTAAGTACTCCGGTCACAAATGCCAAGTCTGGACGCGTACAGACTTGTGCATACATCAAGCTTCTAATAGCTGATGCATAGGGAACGTTCTCCATTTTCTTTCTTTCTAAATCATTCTTAGGGCACTGACTTCCATTTAACTTATCGCCCTTTTGAATCAGAACAGGTGATGTGTTGCACTTATCTAACTTATATCTCTTAAGCATTTTCTCAATATAAGCTTTCTGAGATAATCCTAGTATTCCTTGGGCTCTATCTCGGTGTATCTCAATGCCAAGTATATACGAGGCTTCACCAAGATCTTTCATATCAAAATGTGATGACAAGAAATTCTTAGTCTCATACAACATGTTCTTATCGTTGCATGCTAATAGTATGTCATCCACATATAGTACTAGAATTATCAATTTTCCACCCTTTTCCTTAATGTAGATGCATTTATCTGCATCATTCTCCCTAAATTCGAATCTCTTAATGACTTCATCAAATTTAAGGTTCCACTATCTGGACGCTTGCTTAAGTCCATAAATGGATTTCCTTAATCTGCACCCCATATGTTCCTTACCCTTAATGGCAAAACCTTCCGGTTGGACCATATAAATGGTCTCATCCAAATTTCCATTAAGGAATGCAGTCTTAACATCCATCTGATGTAACTCCATATCAAAATGAGCTACAAGTGCCATGACTATTCTTAAAGAATCTTTTGTAGACACAGGAGAAAAAGTCTCATTGTAATCAACCCCCTCTCGTTGTGTAAACCCTTTAGCTACGAATCTTGCTTTGAATCTTTCGACCTTCCCTTTGAAATCACGTTTAGTCTTGTAGACCCATTTACAGCCTACTGTTTTGACTCCATTAGGAATTTCAACTAAATCCCAAACCTGATTAGAACTCATAGACTTAAGCTCTTCTTCCATGGCTTCAATCCATTTACTGGAATTCTCACTTTCAACCGCCTCTCTAAAATTTGCCGGGTCATTTATTTTCCCGACATCATACTGATCCTCACTTAAATATGTCTCATAAATGTCAGGAATTGCCCGTCTCCTTTCCCGATGTGAACGTCTTAATGGTTCGTTCACAGTCGGTTCAGGATCAGGCTGAGGCTGTTCTTCTGGCGCAGGCTCCTCCTGAGGTGGATCTTGTGCATCAATGTCTGGTGCATGATCCCCAGTAGGCGGTACCTGTACCTGAGCGGCTGCCACGGTGCTGCTAGGTTGAGGAATAATTGGCGGTACAAACTGATATACCTCCGTAGGTTCTAGGAAATCCGGAGTTGAAAGATTAACCCGTAATTCTTCGAGACTTATATCCCTCTTAGCAGAACTTCCACTAGATCCTGAGTCCTCTAGAAACACAGCCTGTCTTGTCTCAACGAACTTACTAGAGCGACCAGGACAGTAGAATCGGTATCCCTTTGACTTATCTGGGTATCTGATAAAATGACAGCTTACTGTCTTAGAATCCAGTTTCTTATGTTGTGGATCAAATAGCTTAGCCTCAGCGGGACAACCCCACACTTTCAAATAACTTAGTGATGGTTTCCTCCCATTCCACAACTCAAAAGGTGTCTTGGGAACTGACTTAGATGGAACCTGATTAAGAATATGAGCAACTGTTTTTAATGCTTCCATCCACAGCTCAACAGGCAAATTAGAATGACTAAGCATGCTACACACCAAATCTAATAACGTGCGATTGCATCGCTCAGCAACTCCATTTTGCTGTGGTTCTCCTGGCATGGAGTATTGCGCTCTTATGCCATTTTCTTCTAAATACTTAGCAAACGGTCCCTTAATTTGACCATATGTTGCATGTTTCCCGTAATATTCTCCCCCACGATCTGATCTTACTATTTTAATGGAAGCATTATGTTGTTTCTCAACTTCCAACTTATAAATCATAAATATTTCTAGCGCATCTGAACGCTTCTTAATGGGGTAAGTATGTCCATAACGAGAATAATCATCGGTAAATGTTATAAAGGAATCATAGCCATCTACTGATGTTACTGAGAGCGGGCCACAGATATCTATGTCTATTATTTCTAATACGCCCGTACTTCTAGTAGCTCCTTTCTTAATTGTCTTAGCGTATTTTCCCTTAATGCAGTCGATGCACTGCTCTAAATCGGAGAAGTCCAATTGATATAGTATTTCATCTTTAATGAGACGTTCTATTCTCCCCCTCGAAATGTGGCCGAGGCGACAATGCCACAATTTCGAAGAAGTCTCAATATCACGTTTACGCTTATGTGAAATACTAGCAACATTCATTACAGAATCATCAAGAGAGAGCATATAAAGCTTGCCTTGCCTAACTGCAAGGCCGACATTTATTGAATTAAACTTAATAACACACTTATTGTTGCCAAACTCACAAACATGTCCCGAATCATCTAAGGGTGATACAGAAATTAAATTTCTCTTTAAACTAGGAACATAAAGAACATCCTCTAAATTAAGCTGGAAGCCACCCGGTAACTCTAAGTGGAAGCTCCCAACGCCTTCAACTTGAACGATGTTCCCATCAGCCACTCTTAGGCTTCGCTCCTCCTTTCTTATAGTTCGGATCGAACGGAATACCTGTAATGAATTAGAGATGTACACAGTGGCACCTGAGTCAATCCACCAAGTATTAGGGGAAAAATCCGCTAAGATAACTCATCAATGAAAGAAACAACATCAAACTTATCATTACCTTGCTCCTTCAACTACTCCTTAAAGCCTAGATAAGCCTTCTGAAGGTGCTTGGGTGAGCCACAGAAAGAGCATGACTTACCACCCTTAGGTTGGTGGTTCTTGAAGTTGTTGTTGTTCTTGGGACCATTGTTGTTCCCATTCTTCTTCTTCTTCCTTTGGCCTTGCTTGCTGCTGCTTGCCTCATGCTGATTCTTAGGAGTGTTGTTGAGACTAAGGTTGCCAACCATGTTCACAACATTCTCCTTCATCTTCTCAGTTTTCAGCCTCTCCTCTTCTTCAACACAATAACTTATGAGATCAGTGATAGACCATGTGTTCTTGTTGGTGTTGTAGCTGATTTTGAATGGAGCATACTGAGGCGGGAGTGAGGTCATGATGAAATGAACAAGGAAACCATCAGAGATTTCCATCTTCATATCTTTAAGCTTATTGGCCATGTCACACATATGAAGAATGTGCTCCCTTATGCCAGTCTGACCATTATACTGACAACCCACCAACTTCATGATGAGTGTACTAGCATAAGTCTTAGAAGAGCTTTTAAAGTTCTCCTCAATCATGGCCAGCAGCTCCCTAGCAGTCAGATCAACTCCAGCTGCATTCTTAGTTAGGGTGGCACCCTTAATACCAGGACTTATGGTCTGAAGAATAACCATGGTAGCCATCTGATCAGATCTCTCCCACTTCTCAAAAGCGGGAGAAGGTGCAGCTCCATTAGCAGGGGCGGCAGGCTTATCCACCCTCAGTGTAACATCGAGATCATTCCATGCCAAGCATGTGATGACCTTACCCCTTCAGTTTGGATAGTTGGCTCTGTTGAGTGGCTCGATGTTGTTGAGGTAGAAAGCAACAACATTAACATTACTCACTGAAAAAGCAAAGCAAAATAAACTCAACTTAGTAATCATATACAATGAAATACAAATTAGTGCATGAAAATAACCCTACGGTGGTCTGATTATAATCTTACAATTAAATTTCAATTTGCATCACCGGTGGGGAAAACAAACGAAATTCATCTAAATACTCATGATTAAACAACGGTGGTCAGAAATAATCACAAGTTTACTCTAAATAAACTTCTTGGTGGTTCCATTTATTTAGAGGCATCTCAAAGCATATTGGTGGATTAATACTTAAAGTTAAAATATAATAGCTTAAAACACCAACACTTAAATAATTAAGCTTAAATTAAATTACTTAGCTAAGATTAGAAAAGTAATTAAATCATTAACTAAAGAAATACTTAAAACTTAATGCATAAAATTGAATTAAAATTTTGGCCTAAAAAAAGGAAACTTAAGCTAATTTGGCCCACGGCCTTATTGCGTGCACGCGGCCCAGCGAGACGAGCGCAGCTACACGGCCCAGCATGCGCAACGTGGCTAGAAGCTGGCCCAACAAAAACGTGCGGCCCAGCAGACACGGCTTGGCTCATGTGCGCGCGGCTCGCAGTGGCGGCTTGGCACGTGGCTCGGCTAAGTGGCCCAGCGCCACGCCCCGCCCCGCCTGGATCTGAGCCGTCCGTTCAGATCAGACGGACGAGCGCAGTGAACTGCTGAACAAAACCGGCGGTGGGGAGTGGAACCCTAGCCACTTTCTCCCTCAGTCATGCCTGTCTCCTCTCCCCTTTCTGCTTCTCACGACGAAGCTTCAATGGCGGCCGGTGAGCCGCCCGCGCATACCGCGTGCTGCCGGCGCCATGGCGGCTCCTCTCGCCGGTGCACGCATGCGACCACGTCGCGCATGGCTTCATCGAGGGGTGCCTCCGTGGTGCCCTATTGGTCGGCCGAAGCACGCGGGGCGAGCAACGATGACACAGTGGCGGCAGCGTCCCGACGATGACACAATGGTCGATGGCGGGTGTGCGTGTGCGGCAACTTACGCCGCACGACCGATCCGGTCCCGACGAGATGCGCGCGCAAGCTCTGATGCATGTGGCTCCTTGTTGGCGGCCGGTAGGGAGTGGTGGCGATGACCGGCCGGCGAGATCTGAAGGTGTGCCTCGAAAGGCACACGCACATCGCCGGTGGCGTGACCACGGTAGGTCTTCTGAACTTAGGGTTTGGGTTAGGGTTAGGGGATCTGCGGGTGTGCTTAATTTGATTTGGGTTTTTCGCAAATTCCTCCCCTTTTCTGATCTAATTTTCTGTGTGACATGGCTTAATCGTTACTAAAACGAAACCCTAGCCAGTTAATTCTAAATAAAACATGAACATTAGCTAATAAAACTAACTGAGATAGTTCTAGTCATGATTACATTACTGATCTACTCAATGCTAAGCATGAACATGACTAGAAAAAAATTAAATCACCTCTAACAGAGCTAGATCAACTGAAACATGAATCTGATCTAGCACTAACCGCACCTGTTCTAACTTAAGCTAGTGGATCTAATTAACTAGGCTTAGGCTAACTGATACCAATTGTTAGAACTAATTAACACTTAATTAAATAGGATCATCTAGTCAATTAAGATCACATCTAGTAAACTAAAACTAATGCGGATTAGTAGGTTCGATCTGTTACCGGTGCTGGTGGAGGAGTCCATTGGCGTCGGTGCAGAGGTGAGAGACTCGGTGACGAGGGTGTCATCGAAGATGTAATGTAGGTGTTCCTTGAGGGTCTTCTTGTGAGGACGAAGACCTTCGGGGCGGTAGCGGTGATGCTCTTGGGCTGGACGACGGTCTTCCGTGACTTCCAGTGCCCTCAACGATCGGTTGGATGGACTAAGATTGGATGATCTCGCCCTGGGGTGATGCCTCCTTTATATAGCACTGTAGTCACGGGGCCGGGTCCGTTTCTATCTCTAACTTGCCTCCTGATCAAGGCACAAAAAGGAAACAAATTTGTTGGCCAGATCCGAAATTCACAGGAGATAAAACTTCCTATTTTCGGATCTGTTGTTGACTTGCCGGTCAACAGAAAACTAAACCAACAGTCACAGCTCGGCTCCAACTGCCACGTCCCTCCACCCATTGTTGCCGCCCGCTTCTGCTTGTGTGCCGCCACCATGAGGACGAGGGGAGAACCATGACACATTGAGGCTGCCGGAGAGGGAGGGAGAAGGAGGCGGTGACCTAGAGAGGAGTGGGAGGGAGGAGAAAGGAGGCAGGGGCAGCTGGGAGAGGAAATAGAGGGAGGCGGCAGGGTGGAGAAAAAAGGGAGATGGCTAGGGTTTGGGAGAGGAGCGGTGGATTTTATTTGGATCAGTAGGTCCAAACAAGACAAAGACACATGCCTCAAGTTTTTAGCATAGGATCAAGATGTGATCCGTCTCTAAAGATCGATTTTTAAAGGTGGGTTGTGTTATAGTCCACCTCTATAAATAGATGCTATTTATAAAGGCAAATAACATCATTGTGGTTTACTGCTAAAAGATGTTTTAACATCGTAGCAGCGGACTTCTTCAAACACGCCACTACATCAATTTTAGTGCCACCACTATAGAATGGATTTGTTGTAGTGGACTTGTGGTGTGTAAGACCCGAAATACCCTCCTGTGGAGCAAACGATTTGATGATGAACGTTGCATCAACAGCTGGCAAATGAGGTGGAGAAGCAAGGTATACAACGTGAGGGTGTCAATGCGTGGAGTGGTGTGATGTTGGGTTCCTATGGCGGGTTGCTTGCCGCGGCCATGTGAGTCCAGTTACCTTTATCACCTTTTTGACGATAGGTTGTATTGAACAACCATCTCTATGTTTTTGGGCGATGACATCTCAACAAACCTACCCCAATGATGACACTAAAAGCAGTTGCTTGGCCATGTGCCCTACTTCAGACACCGTGCGCCAGGTTTTTGTTGTGTGTCTGACATAGGGCACACGGTGAAGTAGCTGTTCGTCATGTGCCCGACAAAAGGCACACGAGGAAGATCCTGACACACGGCAAGCTTATGAATTCCAGTAGTGAACGCATGGGATTGAACATCGGCATCTCAAAGCATGCTTGCACAACGGTGTTCAGGCGGCAGCTTATTGTCAACACGGTGCGAAGCCCCACCTAAACTCGAGTCTAACTCTGATGAGACAATCTACCTTTAATAAGTAATATAACACCATCTGACACGAGATATACCAATGAGGCTCTGTAAACTGAACAAGAGAACAACATTTCTTTCTTCAGTATGAAATGTCGGATATCATTCATTTCTACTCCTCATGCTCATGGACTCGAACAGATATCCAACACACTACTTCATCAGTATGTTGGATATCTGTTCTTACACATGAAATGATGTGTTACAACTCTAACACAAATAATCACATTCTTCTGAGTCCAATACCAATATGCTATAGATTTTATGAGAAACGCACTTATCAGGAATAGATGAGCTCAACTATTGTTCCAACTTTTGTTGATGACCTAACTTTTCTGTGCATATTTATTGATCATTGAAATTGAATGTGCTTATTCTGCTGGCAAAACTCTGCAGTAGTTGTAATATACCTAGATAAATAATGGTCAGGCCAGTAGTTTGATCCAACGGTGGAGATTTAATATCAGAAATCTCATACTACTGATCAGTAGTTTGCCAGACTGAGGGTAATATGGTCAAAGTATAAATTCTAATAATTAGTGTTGATTTTATAATATAATAAAATGAAATTAGTAACATAATAAAAATATATTATGTTAATTAATCTATTGTACAATGAGTTTGTTATTGTTCTTATTACGGTAGGGTTAGGGTTCATCTCCTCCTCATTTCACACTGTTGAGTCCCGTCGCCTGCCCTCTCCTTCTCCTCCCGTCACCTCAGATTTTTCAGTTGCGGCGGCACAGGATCCGCAAGTGAAGGAGGAACCGCTATGATGCAGGAGGTGTAGGCTGAGAAGGCAGCAACGACTGCACAAGATCCACGGGTGATGGAGGTAGGCGAGGGCGGCGTGGGATCTGCGGATTTAGGAGGCTGCAACGGCGGGACGGGCGGGGGGCTCGATGTGCAAGGGGCGGCCAGCACATACCCGACAGGTGATGGAGGTAGGCGAGGGCGGCGTGGGATCCGCGGATCAAGGAGGGAGCAGCAGCGTCCCGGACCATGTTGTAGCTAGGGGACGGCGGCACAGGCCGAGCAGGTGAAGGAGGAAGGCGCAGAACCGGTGGCTGATGGTGACGAGTCCATCGACCTGCGGCTAGTTCGAGAGTTGCGCACTCCCGTCGATCGAAGCGAGGGGATGTGTAGGAAATAATCCTTGCTGCTATAGTTAGTAGTTTACTTTCTATAGTTAGCAACTAAGTTTAGAAAGTTGATTATTCAATTTTGTATCAGCTTATGAAAGCCATCTTTACTTTCCCTTATAGTAGTCTATATAAATAAAACAATAGAGAGGTAAACGCAGTACATTGCAGCACCAAATCAGATCGTGTACAAGGTGTTCATGTGAGTTGTGAGTGCGTGTGTGTGTCTGAAATCTCGCTGGCAACAGATTGTTGTCTCTCCGGCATGGTTCTAACAATTAGCATCAAGAGCTAGGTTCGTCCAAGGCGTGAAGATGTCGGGCAAGAAGGCTGGCGACACCTCCGGTGATGGCGTCGTGATCCAGCGGGTGATTTGTGAGGTGAGCAGCAGGATTAGCTACCCCGTCCTCACCAAGATCAATTACTCTGATTGGGTACTGCTCATGAAGGTGAAGTTGAAGGCCAGAGCCCTATGGAACGTCATCGAGAACGGCGGTGCCGATGCCCATGAGGAGATGATGGCGCTCGACGCCTTGTGCGGCGCAGTACCACTGGAGATAGTGCCGACGATCGCCAAGAAGGAGACGACTAAGGAGGCCTGGGACGCAATCGCGACCATGAGGATTGGCGATGATCGCGTGAAGAGATCGACGGCGCAGCAGCTGCGCCGGTAATTCGACCTCACCACTTTCGGCGATGGCGAGATCGTCGAGGACTACGCGCTCCGTCTGGAGGGCATGGTGGCGCACATCAACACACTGGGCGAGGAGTTGAAGGATTCAGAGATCGTGGCAAAGATCTTGTGAAGCCTACCACCTCGGTTCAAGCAGATCGGGATCGCCATCAAGACACTTCTCGATGTGTCAATGATGTCGGTCGCCGATCTGACGGGGCTGCTAAAGGAGGCCGAGGAGGCTTTCGAGGAAGCTCCGGCGTCGCTGCAGCATGATGGCAAGCTATACCTCACGGAGGAGGAGTGGAACTCATAGAGGAAGAAGCGCGAGGAAGAACACGGTGGCGGCACGAGCAGCGGCTCGACGCATCACGGCGGTGGTGGCGGCAGGCGCGGGCATGGGCGCGGGTGTGGTGGTCCACCAAGCGGGCCACCGACTACAAACTGGCCCACAGGTGATGAATGCTGGCGCTATGGCAAGATGGGTCACTAGGCCCGAGAGTGCAGGTCGAAGCCTAAGAAGGAACAGGCTCATGTTACGCAAGATCAAGAGGAGGCCTCGCTCTGGCTCGTGATGGCATCACCAACACTCTCATCGGTGGTCAACGTGTATGCCAGTGATGATTCGGCGCTGCAGGAGGCAGGCCTGGAGCATGGCGTTGGCGGGTCTTGGGCGGCATCGACGGGATCCGTTGCCTAACTCGAGATCCGAGAGGAGAAGGTGTTCGCCCATCTCGGAGAAGAGAAGGATCGGGAGGCGGAGACCTGGGTCCTGGACACTGGCGCCACCAACCATATGACCGGATCTAGGTCCACCTTCACCAAGATGGAGACGGCGCTGCTCGGCACCGTGCGGTTCGGCGATGACTCGGTGGCACGCATCGAAGGTCGGGGCACTGTTGTCTTCGAATGCAAGAACGAGGAGGTCCATTCACTCCTTGGAGTCTACTTCATCCCGCGGTTGACGATGAAGATCATCAGCATCAGTCAGCTTGATGAGAGCGGCTACAAGACCAAGATCGATGATGGGGTGATGACGGTTTGCAAGCCTGGTGGCAAGTTATTGGCGAAGGTGGCACGTGCAGGCAACCGCCTATACAAGATCCAGCTCAAGGTGGCATAACAGTTGTGCCTGGTGGTGCGCGGGCATGACGACAAGGAGGCATGGCGCTGGCACAAGCGTTTCGGCCATGTCAACATGGCGGCGCTAAGGAAGCTAGCTCGGGAGGAGCTAGTGCGTGGCCTGCCGGTGATCGGACAGGTCGGTCACCTGTGCGAGGCGTGCCAAGCCGGGAAGCAGAGGCGCACTTCGTTTCTAGCACAAGCGGAGTACCGGGCACGGCAGCGACTCGAGCTGGTGCACGGTAACCTCTATGGGCCCATCTCACCGGCGACGCCCGCAGGTAATAAGTATTTTTTGCTATTGGTGGATGACCTCAGCAGGTACATGTGGGTAGCCGCGATTCCTTCAAAGGATCGTGCAGCGGCTGCCATCAAGGAGATCCAGGTGCGAGCTGAGGGCGAGTGCGGCGTCAAGCTAAAGGCACTCCAAACTGATCGTGGTGGCGAGTTCACCACGAGGGAGTTTGTGGAGTACTGCGCGGGCGAGGGCGTGCATCGCCAGCACACTACGTCCTACAGCCCACAACAGAACAACGTCATCAAGCGCCGGAATGGCACGGTGGTGGCTACAGCGAGGAGCATGCTCAAGGCGAAGGGGCTCCCCGGCTGGTTCTGGGGCGTGGCGGTTAACACCGCTGTGTATGTGCTGAACCATTGCCCAACGAAGAGCGTGGATGGGATGACCCTGTTTGAGGCGTGGCACGGGAAGAAGCCAGCGGTGCACCACCTTTGGACGTTTGGCTGTATCGTCTATGTGCGGAACACAATGCCACACCTGAAGAAGCTCGATGATCATGGCCGGAAGATGATCTTCGTCGGCTATGAGCGTGGCTCCAAGGCGTATCGCGCCTACGACCCTATCACGAAGCATGTCCATGTGACACGTGACGTGGTGTTCGACGAGCAAGCCCAGTGGGACTAGGGCACCAGCGGTGGCGATGACGAGCCAGCTAGTGGTGACGATGTGTTCATAGTGGAGTACACCACTTGGGGACAAGTTGCACCAGCTGTTGATGTGGTGGTCGAGGCGCCAGCAGGAGATGCACCTGGGGAGTAGTCACCGCCTCTGGGTGATGGAGCTGGCGAGTCAGAGCCTGGCTCGCTGAACGATGTCGACAACGATGACCTCAGCGCCGACCACGACGACAACGTGCCTCTTCGGTTCCATAGCATCAACGACATCATCGAGCAAGCCTCGTCACGTGGACTCGCACCGCGTGCACTGGTGATGGAGGAGCTTCATGCGGTGAGCGCCGACGAGCCCGCCTCATTTGCCGAGGCGGAGGGCAGCCCCGGTTGGAGGAAGGCGATGATAGAGGAGATGGACTCCATCGAGGAGAACAACACGTGGTGCCTCGCCGACCGCCCACCTGGACGCAAGGCGATCGATGTGAAGTGGGTCTTTAAGGTGAAGTGGGACAAACACAGGGCGGTGTCTAAGCACAAGGCGCACCTCGTGGTGAAGGGCTACGCGCAATAGCACGGCATCGACTACGACAAGGTGTTCGTGCCGGTGACCCGTCTTGACTCGGTGCACCTGCTCATCGCCCTTGCAGCGCACGAGGGGTGGGAGGTGCACCACATGGACGTCAAATCAGTGTTCCTCAACGGGGACCTATAGGAGGAGGTCTACGTCGAGCAGCCGGCCGGTTTCATCATCACTGGCATAGAGCACAAGGTGCTCAAGCTGCAGAAGGCGTTGTATGGCCTATATCAAGCACCGCGCGCCTGGAATGCGAAGCTCGACAGCACCTTGCTATCGCTCGGCGTCAGGAGAAGTCCGTCGGAGCCTGCCATCTATGTCAGGCAGAATGGCAATGCTCGGCTGGTGGTCGGGGTCTATATCAATGACCTTGTGATCACTGGCCTGTGCTCTAGTGACATCACGACCTTCAAGGAGGAGATAACGGCCGTGTTCAAGATGAGTGACCCCGATCTGCTTCACTACTATCTCGGCATTGAGATTAAGCAGAGCGTGAGGGGGATCTCGCTGAGCCAAGGTGCCTACGCCAGCAAAATCCTGGAGAGGTCTGGGATGGCAGTGTGTAACCCCTGTCAAACACCCATGGAGACGTGGCTCAAACTGAGCAAGCTCAGTGAGCAGCCGCCAGTCGATGTAATGACATGCAGGAGCATCATCAGGGGCTTGAGGTATCTGGTTAACACTCGTCCTGATCTTGCATTTTCAGTCGGGTTTGTTAGCTGGTTCCTGGAGGATCCGCGGGAGGACCACCTCGCCGCGATAAAGCGTATCTTGTGCTATATGGCCGGGACTCAGAATTAGGGACTCTGGTTTGGCCGAAAGGAGGAGGATGAAGCCAAGCTCACTGGCTTCAGTGATAGCGATTACGCCAGTGATGTCGATGCTAGCAAGAGCACCACAGGCATGATCTTCTTCCTCAGCAGTAGCCCGATGTAGGATCGAAGGACCCCGGCTAGAGGAGGGGTGAATAGCCGAATTAATAAATTAAAAGCTAACTATCCGACTAATTGCGGAATTCAAAGACAATTGGATAAAAGCAAGCACAAGACAACTAAACCTAGGTTTGAACTAAAGTAGGTTGACAATCCTAGGTGACATACATCATGCAACTTCTAGTATGTAAACAACAAAAGAACAACATGACAAGAGACAAAGGATATTTTCCCGTGGTATCGGTGATTTGCCGATCACCCCTAATCCACGTTGAGGTGGATTCAAGCGTATGATATGCTACTCTCCTCAAGTATCCACTTCTCCACCACCAAGAAGTGCTCACAAAGAACAACTTGAGATATAACACAATCAATACCTTGAACCTCTCCAAACCTCGATTCCACTAGGGTTGCTCTTCACCACTCCGGCGAGGCGAGCACCGCACCTCTCACAAGAGTCCGGGCCTCCTTCACACACTTCTTGAAGGGCTCACGGATTTGACTCCTCCAAGCCGTCTAGGAGGCGACAACCTCCAAGAGTAACAAGTCGATGACGCTTACTTGAGGATCCCAAGTGCCACAATGCTCAACTCACTCAAGTTTAGGGCACTCACACTCACACACTTGCAATCTTTCCACTAGGACTTTGTGTGAGAGAGGAATAAGCTCCAAAGGGTGTACAATACTTTTCAAATGGCCAAACTCCCCTCTATGCACGGCATAGAGGGGCTATAAATAGCCCATTCTTTGAAAACTAGCCGTTACAGCTTTCTGTGCGCTGGACGGTCTGACCGTGACTCCACACGGTCGGACCGTCGTACAACCCAACGGCTAGTTTGACTTTCAAACTTGTTCTGACACGAGCCGGACGGTCAGACCGACATCCCACACGGTCAGACCGTTGGGACACTTTTAGTTTTCACCCGAGACCAGCTTCTCTGTCGACACCAGACATGTGACGGCGGTCAGACCGTGGCTTGGGACGGTCAGTACGTTGGGACACTTTTAGTTTTCACCCGAGACCAGCTTCTCTGTCGACACCAGACATGTGACGGCGGTCAGACCGTGGCTTGGGACGGTCAGACCGTTGGGACACTTTTAGTTTTCACCCGAGACCAGCTTCTCTGTCGACACCAGACATGTGACGGCGGTCAGACCGTGGCTTGGGACGGTCAGACCGTCGGGCCATCTCCCGAGCCACCAGAGAACTCAATCCTCTGGCCGTCTCTGGGGAGCACCCACGGTCAGACCGTGGATCCCAACGGTCAGACCGTCGGGCCACCACCCGAGCCACCCGAGGACCAACTTCTCTGGCCGTCTCTGGGAGGCACCTACGGTCAGACCGTGGATCCCCACGGTCAGACCACCAGGAGCGTTCTGCCAGCCCTCCTTTCTATATCCCTTAGCTGTCTCTCAACGAACCACTCACAACGATAGGCTTTGAGCATTTTTGGCAACCATGGATACTCAAGGTCATCTCATCGACCCCTCTTGATAGTACGGCATTTAACCTATAATCCGGTCACTCAACTCTAATCTCCTTGTGACCGGCAAAACAGAAAAACCCTATCAAGATACCTTTGCCTTGAGCCATCCATATGTATATCACTTCGTCCATCATTCCATTCCTTATTATGACTACAACCACAATTATCTCAACAACGTAGTTAGTCAAAAATAAGGGTCGTCATTAATTACCAAAACACTAAAGCGGGCCTAGATGCTTCACCCGATCACTTGGCAGTCCATAAAGCAGAAGGTGGTGGCGCAATCAAGCTGTGAGGCTGAGTATATAGTAGCAGCAAATGCTGCTAGTCAAGCATTATGGCTCGCTCGTGTGCTATCTGAAGTACGGGGAAGGGCGGCAAGAGTACCGATGCTGAGGGTGGATAACAAGTCCGCCATCACTTTAATCAAGATTCCAGCTCTCCACAGATAGAGCAAGCACATTCGAGTGAAATATCACTTCATCCGGGAGATTGCAGAAGAAGGCTTGATCCATGTTGAGTTCATCAGGAGCGAGGAATAGCTTGATGACATTCTTACGAAGCCGCTTGGCAAGACCAAGTTTCATGAGCTAGTACCAAGATCGGTCTGATCAACATTGAGCAGCGCAAGGTTTAGGAGGAGATTGTAGGAAATAATCCTTGCCTGCTATAATTAGTAGTTTACTTTCTATAGTTAGCAACTTAGTTTAGGAAGTTGATTATTCGATTTTGTATCGGCTTATGAAAGCCATCTTTACTTTCCCTTGTATTAGTCTATATAAACAAAGCAATAGAGAGGTAAACGTAGTATATTGCAGCACCAAATCAGATCGTGTACAAAGTGTTCACGTGAGTTGTGAGTTGTGAGACATAATATAAGGAGTATAGTAAAGACTAGTCCTTACTGCCATGCTGTAGCTCTCTATCTCCTTCATCATCAGGAGGACCACATCAAACACTTGACCTTGCATGATATAGTCAATTATGTTCCAATAGTAGTCCCGAATAGCATCAGAGTTTCCACCTCGAGGATAAAAGGTCATCCTCACTATCTTGTTGATCACCTTGGGCATATAGAGAAGACCTCCAACATTGCCCAATTTCCTTATCTGAGGATCATCAACATAGTACTTGACCCACTCAGGCTCTTTAAGTAGCTCCTGCTCAAGCACATCAATTTGATCATTAGTGACATTATAGTCAATTTCATTCGCCTCAGCAAACTCTGCAAATGTGGCAGTGAACCTCCTTGAATTAGTCATCCATGTCAGAGTTTTGCTTGGGAAGTCAACCTCAATGGTGGCATAAAATTGCCGGATAACAGTTTCATTCCAATCTTGCTTATGTGCCACAAAGGCATGCAATCCCAAAGCTTGAAATTTTGTAGAGAGAGGACTCACAGTTGGAAATTGAGCCAGATATGGCCAATCTGTGTACTTGTGAGTGAATACTGTTTTGTCAATTAACATACCATAGAAAGCATCATGTTGCATCCGAGTGTGAAACTGAGGTGTGGGTGAGTCTGGATCCTGAGAATAAGCCACTTCCTGTCTGGCTTTATAGTATTCATGTGATGCCCACTGTTTCTTTTCTCCAGTATACTCTATGGGGTCAAACAGCAGATCATCTCCTTGTGCCTCATCCATTTCTACCTCATTGGTGGACTGACCAAACTCAGAAGCATCGGCAGTAGCACTTTGAGAGGGTGAGTAATCATCATCAGAGCGGGGTGCCCTTCTCTTCTTGCTTGTCCCGGCTTTGAACACGGACGCCACCACTTTCCTTACTGCGCGACGATTACTGAAAATGATCGAACAATAATCATGTATAAGCTATCCAACAATTAAGAGTCATAAGCATTTGACTGAACATGTCTCTGTCCTGCCCTGGCGGTCTGACCGTGATATTGGCGGTCAGACCGTCGGGTGAGGTTTGGCTGCCACAAAACTGCACATGGAATTTCTAGCCAAATCCTCAACATGTGCCAACAATTCTTCTCATATAAGTTTAAATAAGTACTATGAAGCTTTTCCATCCATTAATTTCACTAATCCATGGCCATAAGCAAGAATCCCAAAATGTAACCCTGGCATCAATGTTCATGAGAACCACCAAATCAATCCCTCAAACTTTGTAAAGATGTTGTTATTAGGGCTAGAAATCACTCTCCAATCATCATACAAGGAATCCATGGCGCAAATAGTCTATCCCTAACAACAGCCCCTTGAGAGAAAACCAATGAAACCATGGGAGAGAAGGGAAAACGATGAAATACCGGTCACTCATGGTGGAGAAGTCCTTGGAGAGACCGGATCCCCTCCCGGTTGGATCGTGGACCCTAGGGGATGGAGTCCTTCCAATGAAGATCCATAGAGGAGAGAGGAGAGCTCTTTGGAGGAGTCACTTTCGGGTTTGGAAGAGTTGGAGACGAAGGGGTATGAGGAAATAAGAGAGTCACAAGGGACAGGTGGGTTTTGACTCGGCCGACGCTGGCGGTCTGACCGTGGGCGGACGGTCTGACCGTGGGGACAAGAAGAAAAAATCTCCACCTTTTGGTACTCAGATGGCTGTCTGGCGGTCTGACCGTGGCATATGGTGGTCTGACCGTGAGGGTGCTTTCAGATTGTTGACAGCTGCTTTCAAGTTTCTCATCCAAATCAATTCAAACCTTCTCCAATCATTCCATACTTTGTTCAAAATGATAGCTTAATGAATTCCATCATATCCAAGATAACTTCAACTCTTCAAGAAATATAACCACGATTCTTGATCATCCATGATATGAATTATGCATGTATGAATGAAACAAAGATAAAAACAAGCAAAATTGCAATAATTTGCACAAATGTCCAAAAAGATGGAATGAGGATATTTTTGAGAATGTATGAGTCACATAAGCATTTTGGAACCAATATATATGAAGATATACGATCCAATATGCTAAACTCACAAGATGCCATATTATGTTGAAAGGCGACCATAAGAAGTTTTCAAAATGAATTTCAAATTCAAATTAATCTCAACCGATGGATCATCTCAATGAGTTGACAATACAAAAAAAAATGGTTATGATCACCATCTCTACAATTTTTGTAAGAAGCCTCTTCTCAAAAATTGATTCGATAAGAGATTGAGAGAATAGGCGAGAGAAGGCAAAAGAGAATCTTCAAGAGAGCCAAAGAAAAGTGATGATAGCATCAAAACAAGCAACAAGATCCCTTCTTCAATCAATCGAGCCCTAAATAAACAAAAATTGTCCTTTTGACCAACATGAGCAAAATCAAGACTAGTATGGCATCTTTGTTGATTTGTCCACATTTTGAGGGTAGCAAGACACATGAGTGGTATAGTGCTCCCCCTAAATGTGTGAACTAATTTTCAATGCAATAACATGGCACATATGGTAAAAAAAAAATGCATACGTGAAGAGAGAGACATAAAACACCTAAGCACGATGCTAGGAGATATGTGAGAGGTCAAGAATATTTAGCTCACTCCGTAGCTTACAAAACCGAGCTTCTTCAAGAGGCTTAGTGAAGATATCCGCCAATTGATCATCGGTCCTCACACTTTCCATGACAATATAACCTTTGCTCACATGATCTCTTAGAAAATGATGCCGAATATCAATATGCTTGGTCCTCTTGTGTTGAACTGGATTTGTAGCAATCTTCACGGCACTTTCATTATCACACAAGAGAGGTATGCAATCAAAGTTAACCCCATAGTCCATTAGAGTTTGCTTCATCCACAATAATTGGGCACAACAATTTCCCGCGGAGACATATTCGGCCTCGGCGGTTGATAAAGCTACCGAATTTTGCTTCTTGGATGACCACGAGACTAGAGAAGTTCCAAGCAATTGACAAGTACCGGAGGTACTCTTTCTATCAATTTTGCAACCGGCATAATCCGAATCCGAATATCCAACGAGAATAAATTGACCATCATTTGGGAACCACAAACCCATATCTTGAGTTTGCTTCAAATATCTCAATATTCTCTTGACGGCAATCATGTGGCTTTCTTTAGGTGCGGCTTGAAACCTTGCACACATGCAAACACTAAACATAATATCCGGCCTAGATGTGGTGAGGTATAGCAAGCTTCCAATCATAGACCTATATAGCTTTTGATCAACCGGTTTGCCTTCTTCATCAAGATCAAGATGTGCATTCTTTCCCATAGGAGTAGACATTGATTTTGCACTTTCCATTCCAAATCTCTTGAGAAGATCATTCATATATTTGCTTTGATAGATGAATGTCCCATTATTGATTTGCTTCACTTGTAGACCAAGGAAGAAACTCAATTCACCAATCATGGACATTTCAAATTCTCGGGACATCATTTCACCAAATTCTTCACAGAATTCTTGATTGGTTGATCCAAAGATAATATCATCCACATAGATTTGGCATATAAAGGAATCTTTGCCAATTTTCTTGGTGAATAGAGTGGTGTCCACCTTTCCAATTTTGAAGCCCTTTGAGACAAGAAAATCCCTTAATCTCTCATACCAAGCACGAGGTGCTTGCTTGAGTCCATATAAGGCCTTGGACAACTTGTAAACATGATTTGGCTTCCTTGGGTCTTCAAAACCCGGTGGTTGCTTCACAAAGACAAGCTCACTAATTGTGCCATTCAAGAAGGCACTTTTCACATCCATTTGATATAGCTTGATCTTGTGATTAGTTGCATATGCAAGTAAAATTCTAATTGCCTCAAGTCTAGCCAGGGGAGCAAATGTTTCATCAAAATCCAATCCCTCAACTTGAGTATAGCCTTGTGCAACCAATCTTGCTTTGTTTCTCACAACTATTCCATTCTCATCTTGTTTGTTCTTGTAAATCCACTTTGTGCCAATAACATTGTGATCTTGTGGCCTTTTGACTAACTCCCAAACTTCATTTCGTGCAAAGTTGTTCAATTCTTCATGCATAGCATTTACCCAATCCGGGTCTCTCAAAGCTTCTTCTACCCGAGTTGGTTCACCACAAGACACAAGAGAGAAGTGTTCACAAAATGAAGCAAGTCTTGATCTAGTTTGAACACCTTTGCTTAGGTCACCAACAATTTGATCTACCGGATAATCTTTTGCAATGGCATGGTGAATTGTTCTAGCATGGTGTGATGGAGTGGAGGTTGAGCCATTTTCCGGTTGAAGATTTGACTCACCACCATCACTAGCTTGAGCTTGAGCACTAGAGGTTGATGAATCTTGGTTCACTTGAAAGAGAGGGGAAGAGGTCACATTTGAGTCATCTTCATCCTTAGGCCTCACATCACCAATTGTCATGTTCTTCATAGCATTTCTCAATTCTTCATTTCCCACATCATCCAAATTTTCTTGCTCATCTTGTGATCCATTTGTTTCATCAAATTCCACATCATATACTTCCTCTACTAGTCCCGAATTTTGATTGTACACTCTATATGCCTTGCTATTTGAGGAATACCCAAGGAGAAATCCTTCATCACACTTGCTTTGGAATTTTGATAATCTTGCTCCTTTCTTCAAGATATAGCATTTGCATCCAAAGACACGAAAATAGGAGATGTTGGGGTTTCTTCCAATAAGCAATTCATAAGGTGTCTTTTTCAACAACCGGTGGCAATATAATCTATTTGATGCATGACAAGCGGTGTTGATTGCCTCGGCCCAAAAACTATCCGACACATTGTACTCGGAGAGCATTGATCTTGCCATTTCAATCAAAGTTCTATTCTTCCTCTCAACAACTCCATTTTGCTCCGGGGTGTACTTGGTTGAGAATTCGTGTTTGACTCCCTTTTCATCACAATAATCTTCAATTCTTGTATTCTTGAATTCGGAGCCATTATCACTTCTAATCTTCTTGATATTGAATTCATATTCATTTTCGGCTCTTTTGGCAAACCCTTTGAATATGGTGAATACAATTGATTTGTCACTAAGAAAGTACACCCATGTATATCTTGAGAGGTCATCAACAATGACAAGGCAATAGCTATTTCCACCAATGCTTTGATATTTGGTAGGGCCAAATAAATCCATATGCAACAATTCCAAAGGCCTTGAAGTTGACATGACACTCTTGGTAGGATGAGTATTAGCCACTTGCTTCCCGGCTTGGTAAGCACTACATAATTTATCCTTTTCAAACAAGACATCATCCTTTATACCAATAACCAAGTTGTGCTTCACTAATTTCTTGAGTTGGTTCATTCCAACATGGGCAAGTCTTCTATGCCATAACCAACCTTTGGATGACTTGGTGAATAAACAAGTGCTCAAGCTTGCATCACTAGAAGAGAAATCCACAAGATAAAGATTGCCATGATGAAATCCCTTGAAGATAAGACTATCATCCTTCACACTTGTAATCACAACACCACTTGATGAGAATTTGCAAATAAGATCAAGATCACACAATTGAGCCACGGATAGCAAGTTGTAGCTCAAAGATTCAACTAGCAATACATTTGAGATTGAGAGGTCATTTGAGATAGCAATCTTTCCCATTCCTCTCACTTTTCCTTTGCTATTATCACCAAAGGTGATCCTTTCATAATCCGAACTTCCTTCTTCAATTGAGGTGAACCTTTTCCCATTTCCGGTCATATGTTGAGTGCATCCACTATCAAGCACCCAATGCCTTCCTCCGGACTTGTAGTTCACCTACAAAACAAGTTTAGTTGTTCTTAGGTACCCAAATTTGCTTGGGTCCTTGTAGATTAGTCACCAACACTTTTGGCACCCAAATGGACCTTTTCTTCATTCCATTTCCAAATGTGCCATTCATGTTTGTCCTAGTATGAACATTATTTTTACCAACAAACTTAGCATGCACAACACCATTGGATGATTTAACAAGCATGTAAGAAGCATCCATAGCAACATTAGCAATTCTCTTACCGATACAATCTTTTGCAAGATGTCCGGTATTCTTGCACATAGAGCAATACAAGCCACTTTCTTTAACAAATGTGGACTTTTTAGCAACAAAGGCATTTTTGTTTTTCTTGGGGATATATCCAAGACCTTCATGCTTGAGAGTGAACCGTTGACACTTCCACATTTCATTAAAAACATTTTCACCCTTATGACACTTAGCAAGAGCATCAACAAGGTGATCAACGGTATCCCTTAATTCATGATTTTCAACAATAAGCAAGGGATCACAAGCATTCACATTATTCATGCAAGTATCAATCTTAGAAGGGCATGGTATAGTGAGTAAATCATCACATGAAGTAGATATGCTAGAAGATGTAACATGAGCAATAGGCATATCATCAATCAAATTGCAAGACACACCGGCATCAATTTGGACCTTGTTGGTGTGTTGGGCTACATAAATCTTATGAGTTTCCTCAAGCTTCTCATGAGTTTCTTTTAGATCCTCATGAGATGACTTTAGTTCATCATAAGCTTCTTGGAGAGAAGAGTGCTTTCTCTTCAAGTCCCTGTACTTACTCTTTATGCCACCCAACACATCATCAAGTTCACTAAGCATTTCAACTAGTTCATCATAAGAAGGCTCATAGTCATCATTGCATACCTTGGATTCACCTTTTGCCATGAAGCAATAATGTGAATCGAATAGGGATGGAGCTTCCTTGATAGCAATGCCGGCAAGACCCTTCTTGGAAGGCTTGTCATCTTCATCATCGGAATCGGTATCCGAACTAGCATCGGAATCCCATTCAACATAATAAGCCTTGCCATTTTTCTTCTTGGAGGACTTCTTGAGAAACTTCCTTTTTACAAATTTCTTGTTCTTTCTTGGCTCATCATCATCATCATCACTATGGATTTTCTTCTTGCAATTTGTAGAGATATGGCCAAATTCTCCACACTCATAGCATTTCTTGTTTGCAAATGGATTCTTCTTGGATAACTTGCCATTTTTGTTGAATCCCCTATATGTGCCTTTCTTCATGAATTTCTTGAACTTCCTCACCATCAAGGCTACATCCTCATCATCATCGGAGCCACTCTCTTCATCATCATCATCGTGAGAGACACTAGCCTTGAAAGCAACACTCTTCTTCTTCATATCGACTTGATCATCCCTAGAAGCCACTTGAGATTGCTTGAAGATATCATGAGTGAGAACTTCACCCAAGATTTCCGAAGGAGTTGTTTCTTCCAAATTTGATCTCACAAGCATGGTAACAATTGTTTCATACTTGGATGGCAAGGCTCTAAGGAACTTATGAGATATATCAACATCGGGAACTTCATGACCAAGATCCTTGAGATCATTTACCATGTTGTTCAATCTTGCAAAGGCGGCCTTCAACTCTTCATTGGGCAACAATGTAAATCCTTCAAATTTGCCCTTGCAAATAAACAACTTGGCACTCTTGACCATCTTGGTGCCCTCATGAGCTTCCAATAGAGTTTTCCACATCTCATATGCGGTCTTGAGCTTGCACACTCTATGACATTCCTCCTTGCATAGGGATCGAATGAGAATGTTCTTGGCTTGAGCATTGGCCTTGATATTTTCCTTGTCGGCGGGTGTGGGATGTGCCGGATCAAGAACCACATAACCTTCTTCCACAATGTTCAACACGGTCTCCCCCACGGCCTCAAGATGAATCAACATACATGTCTTCCAATAATCAAAGTCTTGACCATCAAAGAATGGCGCGTGACCAACGTTCACCGTGTTACTAGCCATAATCCTTCTCCCGGAAGATGAATTCCAATCAATTTAGGGAGAACCTGCTCTGATACCACTTGTAGGATCGAAGGACCCCGGCTAGAGGGGGGTGAATAGCCGAATTAACAAATTAAAAGCTAACTATCCGACTAATTGCGGAATTCAAAGACAATTGGATAAAAGCAAGCACAAGACAACTAAACCTAGGTTTGAACTAAAGTAGGTTGACAATCCTAGGTGACATACATCATGCAACTTCTAGTATGTAAACAACAAAAGAACAACATGACAAGAGACAAAGGATATTTTCCCGTGGTATCTGTGATTTGCCGATCACCCCTAATCCACGTTGAGGTGGATTCAAGCGTATGATATGCTACTCTCCTCAAGTATCCACTTCTCCACCACCAAGAAGTGCTCACAAAGAACAACTTGAGATATAACACAATCAATACCTTGAACCTCTCCAAACCTCGATTCCACTAGGGTTGCTCTTCACCACTCCGGCGAGGCGAGCACCGCACCTCTCACAAGAGTCCGGGCCTCCTTCACACACTTCTTGAAGGGCTCACGGATTTGACTCCTCCAAGTCGTCTAGGAGGCGACAACCTCCAAGAGTAACAAGTCGATGACGCTTACTTGAGGATCCCAAGTGCCACAATGCTCAACTCACTCAAGTTTAGGGCACTCACACTCACACACTTGCAATCTTTCCACTAGGACTTTGTGTGAGAGAGGAATAAGCTCCAAAGGGTGTACAATACTTTTCAAATGGCCAAACTCCCCTCTATGCACGGCATAGAGGGGCTATAAATAGCCCATTCTTTGAAAACTAGCCGTTACAGCTTTCTGTGCGCTGGACGGTCTGACCGTGACTCCACACGGTCGGACCGTCGTACAACCCAACGGCTAGTTTGACTTTCAAACTTGTTCTGACACGAGCCGGACGGTCAGACCGACATCCCACACGGTCAGACCGTTGGGACACTTTTAGTTTTCACCCGAGACCAGCTTCTCTGTCGACACCAGACATGTGACGGCGGTCAGACCGTGGCTTGGGACGGTCAGTACGTTGGGACACTTTTAGTTTTCACCCGAGACCAGCTTCTCTGTCGACACCAGACATGTGACGGCGGTCAGACCGTGGCTTGGGACGGTCAGACCGTTGGGACACTTTTAGTTTTCACCCGAGACCAGCTTCTCTGTCGACACCAGACATGTGATGGCGGTCAGACCGTGGCTTGGGACGGTCAGACCGTCGGGCCATCTCCCGAGCCACCAGAGAACTCAATCCTCTGGCCGTCTCTGGGGAGCACCCACGGTCAGACCGTGGATCCCAACGGTCAGACCGTCGGGCCACCACCCGAGCCACCCGAGGACCAACTTCTCTGGCCGTCTCTGGGAGGCACCTACGGTCAGACCGTGGATCCCCACGGTCAGACCACCAGGAGCGTTCTGCCAGTCCTCCTTTCTATATCCCTTAGCTGTCTCTCAACGAACCACTCACAACGATAGGCTTTGAGCATTTTTGGCAACCATGGATACTCAAGGTCATCTCATCGACCCCTCTTGATAGTACGGCATTTAACCTATAATCCGGTCACTCAACTCTAATCTCCTTGTGACCGGCAAAACAGAAAAACCCTATCAAGATACCTTTGCCTTGAGCCATCCATATGTATATCACTTCGTCCATCATTCCATTCCTTATTATGACTACAACCACAATTATCTCAACAACGTAGTTAGTCAAAAATAAGGGTCGTCATTAATTACCAAAACACTAAAGCGGGCCTAGATGCTTCACCCGATCACTTGGCAGTCCATAAAGCAGAAGGTGGTGGCGCAATCAAGCTGTGAGGCTGAGTATATAGTAGCAGCAAATGCTGCTAGTCAAGCATTATGGCTCGCTCGTGTGCTATCTGAAGTACGGGGAAGGGCGGCAAGAGTACCGATGCTGAGGGTGGATAACAAGTCCGCCATCGCTTTAATCAAGATTCCAGCTCTCCACAGATAGAGCAAGCACATTCGAGTGAAATATCACTTCATCCGGGAGATTGCAGAAGAAGGCTTGATCCATGTCGAGTTCATCAGGAGCGAGGAATAGCTTGATGACATTCTTACGAAGCCGCTTGGTAAGACCAAGTTTCATGAGCTAGTACCAAGATCGGTCTGATCAACATTGAGCAGCGCAAGGTTTAGGAGGAGATTGTAGGAAATAATCCTTGTCTGCTATAATTAGTAGTTTACTTTCTATAGTTAGCAACTTAGTTTAGGAAGTTGATTATTCGATTTTGTATCGGCTTATGAAAGCCATCTTTACTTTCCCTTGTATTAGTCTATATAAACAAAGCAATAGAGAGGTAAACATAGTATATTGCAGCACCAAATCAGATCGTGTACAAAGTGTTCACGTGAGTTGTGAGTGCGTGTGTGTGCCTAAAATCTCGCCGGCAATAGATTGTTGTCTCTCCGGCGTGGTTCTAACAGGATGTCTGCCCTATTGGGGTCAACTCATCACCATCAGCGTGGCCAGCTCTCCCTGGGGTCCTTTGCATGGATGAGGGGCAGAAAGATCGAGCTGCTCGTCGATCGTACGAGGCGGCGGATCGTGCCGATGCCCTGCGGCCAGCACCTCTCGTTGAACGGAGACACAATAAGTTTCAGTTATGATTACCCACTTTGTCTTTCCAGATTTCATTTTGCATCTAGCTGAACCATTTTATTTCTACAAAATTCCTATGAGATCTGTGTTCCAAAAGAAGACCTTAATTTATGATTCGAATTCATGCTGACAAATGTCTTTAAGGTTATATTTGTAGTAAGTTACTGTTACAATCGATGTAATTAGACTGCTACAATTGTGTGTATCTGATTAGGGAGGGAGCATTCTTTTGATTTAATCAGAATTGGAAGGAAACTGGAGTAAGGTACTGTTGTTATTAACAGATTAGTGCACGTAATTAAAGTTGAAGCCTAATTTGTACTGGAAATTGGTTGCTTAACCAGTATTTTCTTTGTTTTTAGATTAGAAATACTAGTTTCTTTGTTTTTGTGAGATAATAGCCACAGTGACATTTATCTTTCTTTCAAATTAGATAATCTTCTTCAATTAGTGGACAAATGCAATATAATTGAGTGGTTTTGTATGTAGTTCATCATCTGCATGAACACAGTAAGAAGCAACATGTGTAATTGGTATAGTACCGAGTAGTGAAATGACTAGATTTGACAATGACGGTGATGCAAATACAATTTATTATCTAATACTAAAGCCATTTAGTCAACCAAACCAGACATGCTGTCTAAATAACAATATGAGATACTATTCCACAATATGGCGTCCAGAAGCATCTTCTTCCGTGTCAGCTTCATCTTCGCTCGAGGAGTCTACGGTGCGTTGTTCAATTTTATTTAGCTCATGGTCAACCAACATAGCCGCTAGTTTCTCTCTAAAATTTTGCATGTCCTCCTGCACAGTAGAGACAAGGAAACAATTGTTACAGAGTGTTGGTTATAATATGACTAATTAATCTGAGGATACTAAATATTGATATTGCCAAAATACCTGTATAAAACTTGGAGATAGAGTATATCCTGTTCAACTGTCCATAAAGTTTAGAAGAAATAATCCGCAGGAAGATCTAAATCATGGTGAATTTGTTAGTAGAAATGAAGAAAAGTAATAATACATTAAAATAATTTTTTATATATAATTACACTTCTCGTTGCATCGACTATTGTATTTCCTCGACTATTTCCCATTCAAAAACATTTACATCCCTCCAGTTAGTCTCGATGTTCTCCAACTTGCTATAATAAGTGTCATATAGGTTGTTGAGCTGATATGTACAGTATATATTAGGGCCAGAGGTGAAATTTGTGTGAAATAAACTGTTTAAATACTTGTGACAACTTACCAATGTAACAAGCTCCGGGCGACCTTGTTCTTTTGGTTTTGGTCCCATGGAGTCAAGAACTTGTATTATCCTTCGAGGGGCATTTATCACAGCTAAGTACCAGTGATTGTTGCTTACGTTTATTGGCAGGAAGATCTGTTGCAAGTGTGTATCAGTGGAAGTCTGAAAATAAAGTTTGAGGAGGAGCTAGTAAAGGTTAGTAAAAGCTCACCATATCATGACTTAGATGTTCTGTTGCCTGTTTTGCCATCCAACTAGTCCCTCTTTTGCTTTTGCATGCGTGATTTGTAAAAAACGTGTTCTGTAATAATACAGAACCTCCAGCCCTTTCATCGTTCTGATTCTTGTCTTGTAGGCAGTGAATATATGCATTTATAATCTGTGTAAAACTAGAATCACCAATATAGCTGAAATAAATGTTGGAGTTATATTTTTGTAAGGATGCATTTACCTCTGTCCCCAGCCATCCATCTTTATCTATCAGTTTGTCCAGAGCTTCCTTTGTTATTTCGCTGTCACCAATTTTGACCAAAGTTTTGCTTAACTTTGAGGACTCGATGTAAGTTAGAGTTGCTCTATCGTGGTCAGTGCACATATAACCTGCATTGTTAATCTGGAATCGTGAACAACTGTGTATGCATGTAAGTTTTCAATAAAAAATTAGGACCATGTGTGCTTACGTTGGGAGGGAACTGCTGTTGCCCTCTGCTTTTTTGTCATACGTTAGGTACTCAAAATCTGCATTCTTGTCTTCTATCAGTTTGGACTGCCTCTTGGGCCTCTTTTTTGGAGACTGTCGGGCTGCATCTTTGGCTTTGGTGGTCTGTGATTTTCCTTTGCAAGTGTCCTCTGCATCGTTTGCGTTTGTGGCCTGTCCCTTACCTTTTTTATTATCAACATCCTTCTGTGTCTTCCTTTTCTGATTTTTCTTTTGAATGTATAGTAATGTTAGAATTACAACCATGATATATAGCAGCAAAAATAATATGTAACTTTTTACACCTTTTTGTCAATTCCATCTTTATCTTTGTTCCCCTCACTTGAGTTATCCTGTTTATTATCGACTTCAACATCTCCAAATGCATGTGAGTTCTGCAGGTTCTCGGGAAAGGATTTACACTTTGTGCTTGGCCTCTACAAGTATGGTGAAGTTTATTGTTAGAGACTTTCAGACATATGACATGTACGTAAATTGCAAAGGTATGCACTGAACTATTGAAAGTTGAAAGGATTACCTGGCTATTTTGTATGAATGTACCCATTTGTTTGTTGATGTTGTACATCCAGTCCTGAAAACATACTTGCATTGCATCCAAAGTGGTGTTTTGAGCTTGCAACATTGTGTTTAGAGAATGAAGTGCCACCTGAACTTGTTGTAGTCCCATTTGTAGTGCCTGCATAACCTTGTACATTATGACCTCGCCTAATATTTTAATTACATTGTGATGGGTTATAGCAGTATAGACCTTTACCTTGATGTCGCCAGTGTTGCACAAATTGTTGCAATCTGTAGCTGCTTCAGAATTTTCACCTCGTTCTTGTGATATGTTGAGATGTCCAGATGTTGATGATTTGCCGACCTGTTGTCGGACGTATCTCAGTGACCTACGAACATGAAACAAGATGAATTAGAGTGCCACTAAACAAGTCATATAGTAATAAGTGAGTAAATTTGTTTGGTACCCTTCCACTGCCAAAGGGTGCTGCATCATTGCGTTTTTCTACTCTAGTATGGTCCCAGTACCGCATCAATGGCCTATCACGTCCAGCATGGTATAATGTTCGATCTATGTAAGTGACAGAGAGCTTCTCCCAATACCAAACCTACAGTAAGAAAAAAGGTTACTAATGTTATTTAATTGGAAACACATGTCTTATACATTCATTTATACCAAACAAGTTACCTGTAATAGAGCAAGGTTTCCTGCAACATTGGTGGGGTCTTCTTTGTTGTTGAATTTCCGTGTCATTTCTAACAAGTGATTTCGGACTAGGCTAGTCCAATTCAACTTCTTTATTTCTTTGACATCTACGAGAAGTGATAGGTATTCTGACTTCACATAATCTTGCGTTGTCGGGCACAGGTAGATACAGATGGCATACAGCAGAAAAATCCGGACAAAGTCATCGTCTGAGGCACTGCTGATTGCGAAATAATCCTTCAAATGTGTGGCGAATATACACTTGTCGCTTTTCCACTTGTAGTTCTGAAACAGTTCAGGTACACGTATTTTTGGTGGTCCATCTAGTTCATCTCCTTCAGATGGTAACCCAAGAATATGCTTCACATCATCGAAGGTCATTGGTACCCTGATTCCACCAATGAGAAAGTCTCCAGTTTCTGGTTGGAAACTTTGAGCAATCTGGGCACACAGCCTCTGTTTGATCTCTATAGATTTGTATTTCAGAACCGCACCAAACCCAACTTGAACTATGGCATCATGTTGTGCCGGAGTGAAATTACTAATGGTTCTTACGAGTACAGCCGGTGCACATCGTACTGTTCCCTGCTTATCATAAATAAGCATTAACTAGCATTAGACGATTTCATTTATTCTTCATCGGACCATAAGGGGAAAAAAGTATCACAATGTGAAAATAGTTCAATATAGTGGCCTGTTCGTAGGTTAGTAACTGTTGTTCTTTCTATTCTTAACTAACATATTATATTTGTATAGTGACCTTCGAATATACACTTGTCGCTTTTTCACTTGTAGTTCTGAAACAGTTCAGGTATACGTATTTTTGGTGGTCCATCTAGTTCATCTCCTTCAGATGGTAACCCAGCATCGAAGGTTTGATCTCTATAGATTTGTATTTCAGAACCGCACCAAACCCAACTTGAACTATGGCATCATGTTGTGCCGGAGTGAAATCACTAATGGTTCTTACGAGTACAGCCGGTGCACATCGTACTGTTCCCTGCTTATCATAAACAAGCATTAACTAGCATTAGACGATTTCATTTATTCTTCATCGGACCATAAGGGGAAAAAAGTATCACAATGTAAAAATAGTTCACTATAGTGGCCTGTTCGTAGGTTAGTAACTATTGTTCTTTCTATTCTTAACTAACATATTATATTTGTACAGTGACGGGAAGTTGCATGAACAATTGAAAGGAGGATGGTGGATGAGCAATGGATCTTCTACATATAACTGAGATGTAATCTAGAACCGTAGAGGAGATATGAGATGAGAAATAATATAGAATCAACAAATGTAATTCAGAACTGCAAAGGACCTATGAATTAGAAAATTAAACTGCATATAGAATTGTTACCATTCTTAGTGTCGAAGAAGGGTTTTTGCGTTGCCTCTGTGGTGGATGAAAACTAGTCGGCGGATTCTCTCCCATGGCGATCTACAAGTTGCACCTGCAGATGGTTTGTTTGTCTTCTTTTTTGACTTGGAGTGGTTGTATATTTATATCCTGGATTGGGATAGAATTTTACATTTGTACGAATACCTTTTCCTTTCTTTAAATAATTCCTTTAGACGCTGCGCTGGTCAGGATGTTTTTTGGTTAAAATATCTCGTGTGTTCGCAAGCCACGCAACAATGAGTTGGATACGATCACGGTTAGTTGCTAACAAACCTTTCATATTATATTCAGATTAAAAAAATTCCATTATTGATAAAAAATAATTTATTATTTGGTAGTGTATTGTATGGCGGTTTGAACCAGGTTGCTTGCCTTGCATGTGAAAGAACCTTTGCCACTACCCCACGTCGAGCATGTGAAAGAACCTTTGCCACTACCCCACGTCGACTTCTTACAACTAAAATCATGTTTGCTAGTTTTATATGTAAATTGATAGTTTATTTTTTAATGTTTGAGAAGATTAATTGGCTATATGAAAAGTTTGACGCTATGAATATATAGAATACGAAACAATCCAAATCGAAATCTGAAAAATAAAAAAAAAGCCTACTTTACTCCCTTCAAGTATGTGTGAAATTCAGATAACCCCTTTTAGTTTGTTTTACCCTCATTGTTCATAAAACTAGAACGTTTTACACTTTTGATTGGTATTTTAATTCTAAATTGCTGTTATAGTTTGAGACAGAGTTGAGATTGCCCCTCTCATCCATTAGGAGTCCGTGGTCACTAGTGACCTCACTCAATCTGTGCCACCACGATATCCTCGATTCGCCTATCAGTAACTCACTATTATTGTAGCCTAGTTGGAGGGATTAAAGTGAACTTTATCTATAAAAAAAATTGGTTAATCAGACACGCGGAATCTATTTCACACACTCTCTCTCTCATGCCAGCCTAGTGGAGGATACGTAAAACTCTAAGAATATGAGCCTCATGGTGCAACACTAATGTTGATGGAGAAGTAGCTTTAGAAGCTAAAGGTCAATTGGAGAATGTGAGCTCCAGGATATGAATGAAGTAGATGTAGAGGAGCGTGACCCATAAGTAGGCAAAAAAGAAGGAAAAAAAAAGTTGTTTGGACGGGCCGATAAAAATATTAGTAACATAATTAAATATTAGTTAAAACTAATATTTAAACCCTATAACAATGCACGAATATAATGCTAGTATATTTACATTGTGGGACATGGTTTTGTCCAGTGTGCGTCCAGTCCGGAAGTGGGCTAGTAAAGAATGTGGGTCTACATGACGAACTATATTTTTGCAAACATGAAATTACAAAGCATTTCATTTTCTTGGAAATACGACATATATATTTTTAATATTAATAATGTTACATTTTCATAATGTTTACGTTTTCATATATTTTTAATATTAATAATGTTTCCCTTTTTCATATCAAATGTTGACTTCTAATTAGCCCAATTAGCCTGTAATTAGCCCAATTACATTCATCTGGTCTATTCCATTGGTTGGCCTAACTTAGTCCACATTTTTTCTTTTATCGTATCAGCTACCGCCACCGGCATCACGCTGAGAAAAAGAAGATCCCCAACGAAGAGGAGGAGAAGCTCAAGCCCGGTGCCCTCAACCCCACCACCGCCTTCCCCCGCCATGCTCCGACAAGGTGGACTGGTAGGCCCCACGGCGGTACGCGGCAGCCAAGGCGGCGCTGCTGTCCGTCATGCGCGCGCTCGGCGCACGGGGCCACATCAGGGACACGGGCCTGCTGGACCACCTCCTCCGGCACGCGGCCGATTCGGATCATCGCCGGCCGCGGCCATCGCATCCGGCGCCGATACAAGGTGGTCACTGTCCAATCCAGCGGCTTGATTTCACATTATACCTGTTATATGCAACATTTTTCCATTTTTTGAAAATAATGAAGATCTGGTGGCAATCCGCGCGATTCCGGCGCGGCTCCGTCGTCGGCGGGGGTGAGCAGGCACGCGGAGGAGCCGCGGATGTGAAGATCTGGTAGCAACAAGATGTCTACTTCAGCCGCGTCTCCGTACGCCCTTCACCGGCGATGATCCGAACGAGCCACAGCTGCCTACGCCCTTCACCGGCGATGAGATGTCTCCTAGCGAGGGGGCATAGTTTCAGCCAACACATAGAAGGTATGCCATGCATTTACACGTCAATAACAACATCAAGAAAAAAAGTGATGCAAACATTTGTTTTCTACATTTATTCATCCGATACAAAGTATTCTCTTATTTATTATTACATCCATTGAATAAATTTTATTTGCTAAAAAGAATGCTAGAATCTAAGATATCTGGAGATTCCGGTCTTTGAAGTTTGTACTTGAAATCATTGAGAGGTGAGTTCATGAGTATGGCAGCCATCTTCCTCCTGAAGTTATCTATCATTCCCTGCACATAACACCGTAATATGCTTGTTGGCAAAAATAATCTTGTGTAAGCATCAAAAGTATTGTACCTACAAAAAAAACTTCATACCTGGTTAAAATTTTTGGTTAGCCTACGCCTATTCCAATGCTCGCCAAATTTGAGCATGAACAGGGCACATGAAGTATTGTCCTCTTGCTGTGGCAAACCAACTATTATGTTCATGGTCCATGAACTCATATCCAAATCAGGCCAACCATTATTGCAATCTTTGGCATGCTTCAAATAGCGCTCAAGGCCTTTGAGCTGAATTTTATAGCAGATTTTCAGTACAACTACTTTTGAACTTACTTTATGAAATCAAAAACTAGTACATCATATAAAAACTCACCAGCTGATGTACTCCTTTTATTAGTTCATGCTCGTCTTCTGACCCTTCAGCAGGTGCTTTGGAATTTAGTATCTATATTTCATGCCTTGCCACGTTAACCACTACTAATATCCAGTGATTTCTCATGCATAGTGGGAAGAAAATCTGCAGCCAACATTAATTTAAAATCGTTAATTAACTTTGTACTCTTGAACCAAGTAGAAATTGAGCAATATTTACCATCTGGTGTTTCAGATATCTTTTTGCCATCGTGCGCATGTCATATGTTGCTACAATATGATCATCTGTTTGATTTAGTCCTTCATAAAAAATTGCTGAAGTCAATGTGCTGAGCTAAAAAAATACGCTGCCATCTAGCCTTGTGTTTTCAGGAACCTTTTCATGCATATCATTAATGCGTGCATCGACAACCTAAAATTAAAGAAAATAATGTATAATGATGATTTCACAGAATCTTTTTTTATAAAAAAAATGTAGCTCAAACCTTATCATCAAGGCACTTATCCCATGAGTCATAATCAAAGTGTTTGATTAGCGGCTCCATGTGCACCTTCAATAAAACAGAAGATTTAATTGAAACTATCACGTCATATTCTTCGCACCATCAATCTTGTAAACCAAATCCTCCTCATCTTCGAAACACTTGAACTCTGCACATATAGTCTAGATGTAAGACATACATGATTGACATAGGACAGTATATTGTGAACGTGTACTACATTCAACTTGATTAATAGTACCTTGACTGAAGTCAAGTTCATCAGGTCGACGGTGCCTTTTTTTTAGTTCGTTAACAGGTTTGGTGTCTAATTTGAAGTATGGGCTGTCCTTCTCATACATGGGCATTGGTGGGGCATCAGCTTGGGTTCCAATATACTTCAATACTGTTGAGTCATGTTGTGCCCTTTTCCTTTTTTTAGTTACCTGAATTTACACAATACAATGTGGCAGCACATGATCAATTATGTTGGGTCACACAGTAATAAACAAACAATTATATGGACCTATACATACCTTATATGAATTCATGCTTGATCTTGCAGCTTCGATACTGCGTAGTCTACTATTAGTTTCTTGCAGTTGACACAGAATGTTGCCATGTGATTTCTTGAGCTCCAAATAGTGTTTCTGTTCAGAATATCTGAGTTGATTGATTTCAACCCTTAGTTGGAAGTATGAATAGGAAACCTACACACGAAAGCAATATATAGTGCACAATCAATCCACATTACTTTTATCATGTAGTATATATTACACAAAACTGTCCAACAAACATGTACCTGTTGAGTTATGTTCCAAATTCATTGTACATTGGAGGCTGACTTCTGACGGAGCGAAGCGGAGGCCCGTCGCCGGAGGCTTAAGCCGTAGCGAAGCGATACGGTACATAACCTCGTTTAGGGTTTTACCTTGTGATCGTTATCTTCTTGTAAGCCACCGTCATCTCATCGGCGTTGTAACCCCAACTCTTGATAGTGAAGTTTTGCTGGCTGGCGTTCGTGATTTTTCCCTTCCAACTTAGGAGGGCTTTCCACGTTAAATCTCGTGTTCTATGTGGTTTGATTTCATCGTATTTATGCATCAGTTTATAACAAGTGGTATTAGAGCTAGGTTATTTCTCAACGGCGTCGATGAAGTATAATCTACCGCTGTTGGATTACAACACGAGGTTCTCGCTATGGCAAGTCAAGATGCGGGCTGTTCTGGCGCAAACTCATAATCTCGATGAGGCGCTGGAAGGCTTTGGCAAGAAGAAGGAGGCGTGGACGGATGAGGAGAAGCGCAAGGATCGTAAGGCTCTGTCCCTAATTCAGCTTCATCTATCTAATGATATTTTACAAGAAGTGCTGCAAGAAAAGAGTGCTGTAGAATTTTGGCTGAAACTGAATTCGATCTGTATGTCCAAAGATCTAACCAGTAAGATGCATATAAAGATGAAGTTGTTCACGCTCAAGATGCAGGAGGGTGGTTCAGTGTTGAATCACATATCAGTTTTTAAGGAGATCATTGTCGATCTGTTGTCGATGGAAGTCGCGTATGATGATGAGGATCTAGGCCTTTTACTTTTATGTTCTCTTCCTAGTTCGTTTGCTAATTTTTGTGACACCATACTTTTGAGCCGTGATGAACTAACCGTTGCGGAGGTTTATGAGGCGCTCCAATCCAGGGAGAAGATGAAAGGCATGGTGCACTCTGATGGGTCCTCGTCTTCCAAGGGCGATGCACTACATGTTAGAGGAAGAATTGAGCAGAGATCATCCAATGATGGCAACATGAGAAGAGCCATGACGGTAGAGGCCGCTCGAAATCTAAACTGCCCACCAAGAAGTTCTATAAGTATTGTAAGAAGAAAACTCATTTTATTGAGGAGTGTTGGAAACTGAAGAACAAGGAGAATAGGAAAAATAATTTTGCTGGTAAGACATCAGTTGCTGCTACAAGTAACTCAGATTCAGGAGATTGTTTGGCTGTTCTTGCTGGTTGTGTTTCTGGTCATAATGAATGGATACTTGATTCCGCATATTCATTTCATATCTGCACTAATAGAGATTGGTTTAACTCTTATGAACCTGTGCAGAAGGGAGATGTGGTGCGTATGGGAGATGATAACCCGTGTAAGATTGTGGGCATAGGCTCCGTTCAGATCAAGGCACATGATGGCATGATACGCACACTGGAAAATGTAAGGTATATTTCAGCTATGACCAGAAATCTTATCTTAGTTAGCAGTCTTGATGCAAAAGGGTTTAAGTATTCCGGTTCTGGTGGAGTTCTGAAGATTGCAAAAGGTTCCCTTGTTTGGTTGGTAGGTGATCTGAATTCTGTAAATTTATATGTTCTTAGAGGAAGTACTTTATATGGTTCTGGTTCCGCTGCTGCTGTTTCTAAATCTGAACCTAGTAAGACTAACCTTTGGCATATGCGTCTTGGACATATGAGTAAACTTGGTATGGCAGAATTGATAAAGAGGAACCTACTGAAAGGCTGTACTTTGAGTAGCAAAAAGTTTTGTGAGCATTGTATTTTTGGGAAGCATAAAAGGGTTAAGTTCAACACCGTTGTTCATACCACCAAAGGTACTCTTGATTATGTACATGCTGACTCATGGGGTCCCTCTCGTAAGCCATCTCTTGCTGGTGCTCGTTACATGCTTACTATTATTGATGATTACTCTAGAAAAGTATGGCCTTACTTTTTGAAACATAAGAGTGATACTTTTGCTGTTTTTAAAGAGTGGAAAGTTATGATAGAGAGGCAAACTGAAAAGAAGGTAAAAGTGCTTTGTACTAACAATGGTGGGGAGTTTTGTTCGGATGCTTTTGATGATTATTACAGGCAAGAAGGCATTGTTAGGCATCACCCCATACCGTACACATCGCAGCAAAACGGTGTGGCTGAGCGCATGAACAGAACCATCATCTCGAAGGCTCGATGCATGCTGTCCAACGCAAAGATGAACAAGCATTTTTGGGCAGAAGCTGCGAATACTGCATATTACTTGCTGATTATTCACAGTTGAAAGTTTTTGGTTGCACTGCTTATGTTCATGTTGATAATGGAAAATTAGAGCCTAGAGCTATTAAGTGTTTTTTTGTTGGTTATGGTTCGGGAGTTAAAGGATATAAGTTGTGGAATCCTGAAACTGGAAAGAATTTCATGAGTAGGAGTATTGTTTTCAATGAATCTGTGATGCTTACTGACAGTTTGACTTCAGATTATGTTCCAGATAGTTCTGTAAAGGAGCTGTAGCATATCAGTGTGCAGGTAGAGCATGTGATTGATGATGAAGTTGAGAAGGTGGAGCTAGTGTTTGACAAAAAAAAATGATATTGTTGATGATGATGCTCATGATGATGATGTTTAGCGGCACTCACCTCCTATTTTGCAGCTAGAGGTGAATTTGTCCATTGCTCATCGTAGAGCAAAGATGGGTTGTGGACCTCCAACCTGTCTTATTGAAGAATGTAATATGACTTACTATGCTTTTGAGTTATGCTGAATAGGTGGAGAGCATCATGAGCCTGCAACTTATACTGAAGCTATTGATTGTGATGATCGTGAGAAGTGGATTTCAGCTATGTAAGAGGAGATGCAATCTCTCGAGAAGAATTGTACATGGGAGGTTGTGCCTTTGCCTAAGGGAAAGAAGACTATCCACTGCAAATAGGTTTATAAGAGAAAGGAGGGTTTATCTCCTAACGAGTCTCCTAAGTTCAAGTCAAGGTTAGTAGCAAAAGGGTACAGTCAAATTCCTGGTGTTGATTACAATGAGGTGTTTTCTCCTGTGGTTAAGCATAGCTCAATTCACACATTCTTTAGTATTGTTGCTTCATATAATCTTGAGCTTGAGCAGTTAGATATGAAGACTGCATTTTTACATGGTGAGCTTGAGGAGGAGATATACATGGATCAGCCTGAAGTATTCATAGTACCTGGCAAGGAAAATTATGTTTGTAAGCTGAAAAGATCCTTGTATAGTTTGAAGCAATCCCCTCGTCAGTGGTGTAAGAGGTTTGATTCATTTATGTTATCATATGTCATATAAGAAAAATTATGATAGCTATGTTTACATCAAGTTTGTTAGTGGATCACCTATATACTTGTTGTTATATGTTGATAACATGTTGATTGCTACCAAGAGCGTAAAAGAAATCACTATATTAAAGAAATTATTAAGTAGTGAGTTTGACATAAAGGATCTTGGTGCTGCTAAGAAAATTCTAGGTATGGAAATTACTAAAGACCGTAGAATTGGTTTATTGTTTCTTAGTCAGCATGGTTACATTGAAAATGATCTTCATCGTTTCAACATGCATAATTATGACCCTGTTAGTACTCCTATTGCACCACATTTTAAGTTGTCAGCTAAGTAATATGCTAGTACAGTTCAGGAAATTGAATACATGTCAAGAGTTCCTTATTCTAGTGTTGTTGGTTCTTTGATGTATGCTATGGTTTGCTCTCACCCGGATTTATCTTATGCTATGAGTTTGGTGAGTAGATATATATCTAAGCCTGGTAAAGAGCACTGGAAGGCAGTTCAGTGGATTCTCAGGTATCTCAGAGGGACAATAGATTATTGTTTGAAGTTTGGAAGAACTGATAAAGGGCTTATTGGCTATATTGATTCCGATTATGCTGGTGATTTGGATAAACGACGGTCGCTCACAGGTTATGTGTTCACAATTGGTAGTTGTGCTGTGAGTTGGAAGGCTACTTTGCAGTCTGTTGTTGCTCAATCCACCTCTGAAGCTGAGTATGCTGCTATTGCTGAAGCGAGCAAGGAGTTGATTTGGCTAAAAAGGGTTGTTTGCTGAGCTTTGTGGATTTGATTCTTGCATCAAGCTATTCTCTGACAGTCAAAGTGCTATATATCTCACTAAATATCAGATGTTTCATGAGAGGATAAAGCACATTGAGATCAAGTATCATTTTGTTCGTGATCAGATTGAAAAGGGTAAGATAAAGGTATGCAAGATTAGTACTCATGATAATCCTGCATATATATTGATAAAGCCAGTTTCTGTTGCTAAGTTTGAGCTGTGCTCAAGCTTAGTTGGTATTATGAATTAGCTCAAGCGGCTATTTGGCGTCAGAACTATTTCTTTTCTTTGATGTGTTCAGGATAGAGGTTTTGATTTATGCTACAAGAAGAATTTGTCTCAAGGTGGAGTTTGTTGAGTTATGTTCTAAATTCATTGTACGTTGGAGGCCGACTTCTGACAGAGCGAAGCGAAGGCTTGTCGTCGGAGACTTGGGTCGTAGCGAAGCGGTACGGTACATAACCTCGTTTAGGATTTTACCTTGTGATCGTTATCTTCTTGTAAGCCGCCGTCATCTCGTTGGCGTTGTAACCCCAACTCTTGATAGTGAAGTTTTGCTGGCTAGCATCCATGGTTTTTTCCCTTCCACCTTGGGAGGGTTTTCCATGTTAAATCTCATATCCTCTATGGTTTAATTTCATTATATTTGTGCATCGGTTTATAATAGTACCTTGACTTTTTCATAGCCTGGCGAATACTTAAGAGGCCCCACGGGGAGCTCCAAGTAATAGTCTTCATCGCTGTGTTCTAAATCATCAAAGGGACCTTCGTAGCATAGCTCTACATTTGTTTGTTCTTCATCACGTTCTTCCATGGTCTCGAATTGAGTCTGCAATACATGAACAAATTAGTTGATCTCTTTGTCTACTGCAGATTGGATCTGTCAAAGTCATGCAACTTACATGTTGTTTTGCTGCAGGTGTAAGTGGTTCGAACTCGCTTTTTTCCGTCATCGATCTCTGCATGGAAGTTGTTTCAGGATTATGTCCACCACCTATCTTCTTTGCCAGCTGCGGCTTCTTTGGAGAAGATCTCTTCAACTTTGAGGACTTGTTCCTCTTCATGGCTTCGAAGCTATGAACGAATAATCTAATAGGGTTGTTTTTATCCTCCCTGTACAATGTCCTTTATATATATATCTCTACAATCTATTAATTGAGGTGCGGTCGTCCACTTCGTGTCTATAAAGTTAGAGATTAAAACCAAATCAGTTTCGTACCTTCCATATCAAGTATCAAACTTCAAAAATCATAACTCCCTCGTCCGGAGCTCAAATTAAGCAAACTCGAACTCTATATTGTAGCTCTCAAAAAGTTCTACAATTTTGGTATTCAATGAAAATACAGATCCCGTCGTTTTGGTTTTCAAATTTGCGATGCAAAAATATTTGTTCTGATTCAGACTTCTTTGTGCAGGTCTTTGTACGTGATTCATATCTTCTAGATCCGAAGTCCAAATAATATGATCCACATATGTTTCAAAAAGGTCTCGATGCGATCTATATTTTTTGTGTTTTAACTTTTTCTATTGGAGCAATTTTCTAAGTTCAAAATCGCGTTGCAATTCAGTGCTATTTTATAGATTATGTAAATTGATTTTTCTTACAGATAAAACTTCTATAATATGGTAAAAAATATTGAAAAATTGTTACTTTTGACATATAAAATGGTATACTAAGAAGCACTAATAGTAATATAAATATAATCTTTCATGTAAAAAATATCATAATATTATATATATCTAATAATTATATTATGTAAATAATTTATACTTAAGTTATAAAGAGTGTTTTATTTTTTAAATCCGTAGCAACGCACGAACATTTTGTTAGTATATATATACATATGTATACACACACATTTGGTTCGGATCCCTTCCCGTATGGACTCTATCTCTTCACGTATATGCACCATACTAAATTCCTATAAGATTACGACTTAATTTTAAAATCCGGCAGCAAAGTATTATTATATTAGCTAAATTAAAACAACGATATGTCATAGGCCCATGCCTTTTAAGTTCGTGCATCTATATTTACATATCTGGGATCCCATCTTGCATGGACCCTATCCATTCACGTATACGCACAATACTAAATTCCGGTAAGATTACAAATTAATTTTAAACTCCAGCAGCAAAGTATTATTATATAAGATAAATAAAAGGAACAATATCTCATAGGCCCATATCTGTTATGTCCGTGCTATCTATATTTGCATGAATCAATGAGTCACATAAAAAAAAATTTCCCCACAAGAGAAACCGATGCCATTCAATATTTGAAGCTGAACACAATCTTCAAGCCATAGTATCACGTGCTTCTTAGTTTCTCACAGCCAGGGATTAAAAAACCATTGAAAACGGGCCGGTTTTCACGGTTTTCGACAAAATCGCTTTGGTCCGGTTTCATCAGATGTCCGGTTTATTGGAAAAACCGACTCAGTGTACTATAGCAAAAACAGTTTTCGATCGGTTTTTTTGGTTTATCGAGCCGGTTTTCAGCGAGACGAAAACCGTTACTATACCGGTTTTTTAATCCTTGCTCACAGCTTAGTCAAGAAAAAAATGCAGCCACAACAAGTTCACACGAGTAATTTTTCCACACAGCTTGGTGACTAGAAGAATCTGGTCTCAAAATTAGAAAAAAAAAAGACACAATCAAACTATTTTTCTACGAAACTCCCTCTTGTGGTGTCATCTTGACCTTTAAAATCTGAACAAGCACGATGATGCCTTCCTTCACCAATAACTTGATCTTAACTGCACAAATCACTTGTAGTAAGAGCATGACGTTTCATTATAGTGTAAAGACAGATTAATTTGATCTTAACTGCACAGATAACTTGATTTTTTTGAATATAACCTCAATAGCAGCACTGATTGCATAAAGACAGATTAACAAGACTCCCTTAAAGTGTTGTCATGCACAAACAGATCCTTGACAATTAACAAACTGAAGCTAGTAAAGGTTGTGGGAAACAAGGAGCAAAAGCAAGCAGTCACAATGAAGAGATTAGGACTGTCACATGAACTATACAGAGTATTGACAAACCATATAAACATTACCCCCAAAACAATAGGTTACGGATGAAGAGCATCAACTAGCAACTACCAAACTAGGTGTTAATAATCACGCTCAAATGGATGACAATATTAAAATTTTGCATGGAGAAAGGACTTTAAAGCTTAGTAGAAAACAGATGATGAACAAAATAAATTAAATTCAGGCTAGAAAACAGATGATGAACAAAAATATCAACATTCAGTCAACATGAAAAATCAATGTAAATGGATCAATCCATGGCAAATTTGAGTTTCAATTTGGATTCTTTTTCTATACTGTAGCTCATGAAGCAACTTTCAAATAGTCAAACTTTGCATCCGTATTGGGGCTGTTGAAACTAAGCACTCAGTTTTGTTTAAAAAAAAGGAAAATAAAATGATCTCATTACCTACATGATACGGCAAAACCCTGCAAAGTCAACCCCTCAACATTCTTTCCTTTTGCATTCTTTCTTGAAAACTTCTCAATCATATGTTTGTTCGCGGAGCACCTTTTGAAATTTTCTTCTTCGGATTCAGGACTCTTGTGCCATTAGAGGGGCGGTGTGCCCCTGAAAAGTGTGAGGGTAAAGGGCCAAATGATGTCCCCTTTGTGCTCTGCTCATCCTCATCTCTATCCAGAATAGCATCAAAGAATTCCATAACCCGCACCGCCTCCTCAGCAGAACTAGAAGCCTTCAATAAAGCCCGATGTCCCTTGTTACGAAGGCCACGGAAACGATCCATCTGATCAGACCATACATGAGTACTGGTAACTCTATCAACTGAAAATGCATTATTAGCATGTATTGTCCACCTGACCATGATACAACAAGGAGGGATGGTACGCAGCCCGAGAGATCTCAAAACAATAAAAATGTGACCGCACGAAATGCCTTCACACTCTAGCATCCTACAACGACAGCTAGCATTTACCATAATCGAGCCATTGTATGTACACAACACATGGAACAAGTGTGTCTCACGTCCTTTTGAAACAACTTTGAACCTCATGGAATCGTTCTCACCCCATGACACTTCTGTAACTTCCAACTCAGATAGCCTTTCAACCTGCACCTTTACTTTGTCAAAAATCTCTGGTGTGTAAATCTGAGCAGCCTTATGCACAAACGGGTCCTCATGTAAATCGGTGAATGGCACCCCCAATAGTGCATTCCCATTATGTTCCACTTGTGTCCTCCGGATATGTGATAAACATAACTCATAGTGCTTCACTAAATCAATAAGATACATCAGCCGGTCAAGATGATTGTGAAGCATTGAGTTGAGACTCTCACTCCGCTGGTTGCTTCGCATCCCAAGAAACTTTTTATCTTTAGTGTATGCTGCTGACCACTTGAATCTAAGGTCATACATCTTCCAAATCCATACATCATCATCACTGATTTGATGAGTCTCTAAAAACTGCACCCAACGCCTCTTGAATTCATCAATTTCCATTGGCTGGTAGATGAACTTTCTAAAACCCTTAAGCTTCTGACGACGGAGGTGTATGATCATTCTTTGCTCTATATGCCAACTGCACAACCGATGATTCACACTTGGCATAACCCACTCTATTGCTTTTGCCATAGCTGCATCTCCATCCGTGATCAATGAATCTGGGTACCTCTGGTCCATTGCCTCTAAAAAAGCTTCAAGCAACCACACATAAGAGGCAACCGTCTCATCCGAAATGATGCCACATCCAAATATTACCGTGCTGCGATGCTGATCAACACCAACAAAAGGGACAAACGGAAGATTGTAGCGATTAACATGGTACGTACTGTTGAATACAACAACATCTCCAAAGACACCATAATCTAACCGTGATTGCGAATCTGACCAGAATAAGTTATCTAGGTGCCCTCCTCCATCCAAACTGTATTTGAAAAAAAAAACTCTGAATCTTCCTCTTTCTTTGATCGCAAATAATTAACATATTCAACATCATTGCCTTGGACTCTTTCTTTCTTCTGCCTTGAGAAAAAATTATACAAGTCCTGCATGATGAATCCAGTGTCATCGGGACCACCATGGTTCTTCTCCATGACATCCATGATCTGACATGTACGGAGGCCTCCTAGTGCCAGCTCAATTGCCTCACATTTTTTAGAATCATTTAGCCCACGATGCGACTTTAGTAAAAAAGTATGCTCAGGTTTTGTGAGTTTATGATTATGACCATCCACAAAATTCTTCACATACCATGTACTGCTATGTTCACATAGCTGGATTTCAAGCCTAGCCTTGCATCCACACCGAGTAAGTTTACGTCCCTTCCTCCCACCCTTCTTCTTTATACATGATCGTCGGAAGTACTTGGCCCTTCTGTAACCTTCACGTGAGCAACAGAACATCCTCCATATCACCCGTTTGGTGCATTTCTCGCGTCTCACACCTTGTTTTCTGACACTAAATCCTTTCAAGTGTGCATACGAATTGTAGAACACATAGAATTGTTTATCAGATTTAAAGGTCTCATTTACCACACTATTATACTCCTCCATATCCTCCAAGCTAACATATCCCTGACCACCATTCATGTTGTAGGATTACGACTAAAAGCAAAAAGAAATATCACAAAAAATTCAGACTGTTATATCTAAGCAATAATTCATGCTATCTTACTTCAAAAAAAAAAACAATCATTCTGACTACTCAATAAACATGTGCATGAGTCAAAGCCTCATCACAGGATGGGATCAGTTGGAAGTACATGGCTAGTACTGAAAAGCTACAAAACTAGGTTGGTATATTGATTCTCTCAACCTGTAATTCAAATAGAAAAAAAGGTTTGACCGACCCTCAACTAGGGTGCACGCATTAAAATCTGAATAACCTGATTGTGTATAAACCATAACCTTATTTCATACTTGGTCACATCATACTCTGGTTCAATCTATGACAGAGCCTATCTGTGATCAATGAGGATAGATTGAAGCCGAAATGACAGCCAAAATGTTTTTTGGGTAAAATATGAAAGGAAAATAAATTGGATATATGTCATAATTAGTTGTGAGTTATGAAATGTTACTGACATATTGGCGGTAGCAATCTACAAATCCAAGTTCATGTCGATGGACTGAAGAAACTTTCAAATAGACTGAAACCAAAACTCATTTGCAAGCTGATGTCGTAGCTAGTAGCCCGTGTTTTACCAGCAGGCTGCATCATATCTCATCACAACAGTAACAATATAACACATACATAACGAGAAGGAGATTAATTAGAGAAGAGCCAACCCTAATGCTGACCCAACTCACCTGAGACTAAGATTGGAGGAGGAAGTGTATATATAGGAGATCCAAGCCTCTACGAAGCGAGGCACCTTTAGACCTGCACGCATATGGATACATCAGCGAGATGACACCGGATCAAAGAAATGACAACTAATTGGAAATGAAATTAGTGTTCACCAAGAATGGAGCGCGCAGGGGAAGGGGATGGGGGCGTCTCCAACGTTGTGGTGGCACTAGGGGAGGCAATGAAGGCGACTCCGTCATTGGCGGCGCTAGGGAGGAGATGAACATCGTCTGTGTTGTGCGCGGGGCCTGCGAAATGGCAGCAAGGCGATGCGTCGTGCCGGCGCGGGGGCAGGGGAAGAGGGAGGGGTGCCGTGCGCTGGGGGCAGGGGCGTTGTGCGTGGATGACACGGGAAGGGGAGCGAAGTCGCGCGATGGCGGCAGCGTCGATGCCGTTTGCGGCGGGAGCGAAGTCCGTCAGCTTGAACACTGTTGGCGGCGCGGGGGCATGGCAGGGTGGCAGGGTGACCTGGTCGATGGAGTTCTGGGCCATTTTCAGTCTGGGTTAGGCCGCACGATTTGATAGCCATCAGCCCGATAGCGTTTTTTCTAAAATACATAAATTATTAATTAAATAGTGCAATTACCACGATACTCCTAAACTACTAGCCAGTAAAACTACTGGCCAGTATTTTGAACAGTAAAACTCCTCAAACTATATCACTTATTTGGATTATATATATATTATCTGGAACTAGCCTCTGCAGGTTGGGTTGTGTGCACTAGTTAAGAACTAATATGCATTACATTAGGTACTCTTAAAATTCCAAACATCAGAGCACGCAAATTACCTGAGAGAGCCAGTGCAGGCAGCATGAGGAGTGGAAGAGGTGAACACTTTGACGTGGGAAAATCCGGGTGTAGAAGGAACCCGGCAGCCCGGAAATATAGTATGGTGGTGATTTGTCATTTGTTTTGGTGGTCTTCTTTAGTTGATCAAGAGACCAGAACAGCATGTTGAAGTCATTGCCTGGCAAGTCATTGAGGAAGAACTGGAGCTGTAGGGGGTCGGAGCCACCAAGCTTGTGGTGTTGCACGGCTATGGCGTTTAAAAACTTAGAGACAAAGAGTAGTGTGTTGGGCCCCGAAGAGCAACCAAGGTCTTCAACCACCATGGTTTCGGGGTGAAGAGCACTGTAGACTTGTGTTGCCGCCTTCTCTAGGACCGGCAGTGCCATGAGCATTCCTTTCTCCTATCACCATTCGCATCAATCAGTTACAACACAGTATCATTAGGTTGTCTATATAAGGATTGAAAGTGCTCGCGGTGAGAGAGAGAGAGAGATACTGTCATTTCCTCAAACTGAAACATCTGACCCTTTCCTCCATTTTTTGATTGATACATGAATTTGGTTATTTGTCATTTGCTCATCGTTTCGGCCCACAATACTACCTATCTGACTTCTGAGCGAGCCTCCAATTAGTGCTCACTAACTACTAACACACCTATTTTGTAAAACTCAAAGATAAAAATAGGCTAAAAGAAAAAATATGTTCATAAAAGATGAATATTTGATCATAAAAGTATTCCTGTTCTGTCTATCTTAATTGAATAAGAACCATCTCCGTAAGATAAGTCTAAATAAATTATTTTTGAACAATAACTAGCATGTGACATATTATTGCCAACCATACAAATGCATATATAGGGCGAGACAGATATAGAGACTATGTACCTGAATCCTAGAGTTCCTAGCGTAGCTTGTTTCACCATCCCCGGCGATCATGTGGACATCACGTTCTACTTGTAACATTGCTAGGAACTTGAGCAGTCAGATAGGATACAATGTTAACAACGATTTCAAATTAAAGGATAAGAGCGCTCTCTCTTGCTGGGAAGCATTTATAAGGAGCAGAGGTTGCCATGTTTCTTCCGTGTCATGCTCTGACATAGTTGACCATTGACCTTTAGGGCCTGCACGTGATCCTGAAGCAATGCCCCGAATCTAAGAGATCAAATATAGGGTATTTAGATGTGGGTGCTTAATTCAACGGATAATGTATATATCTTCAAACCTATTCAAATTTCCCTCATCAAAACAAGATCTAGTGTTCTCTAAAAGGCATCTGGCACAGAAACACTTTTATTTATAATTATATGGGCCAATAATCAAGTTTTTTTTTTGGTTCATATGCGCATACAAATGACTGTTTTTTGCATTGTCGTCTCAGGAAGCAATGTATAGACAAATTAATGTTTCTCATGATTTTGGGTTATATGGTTTGAGATAATTACATTCTCTTTGCAAAGTATAAGTCATTTTGACCAACCAGAGCATACAAAAAGAATTAAGTCATTCCAAACTTTTCAACACATCTATTCTTCCATCTTATTTGTCTCGCCATTCTCAGTTGCACTTATTTTCACTTCTCACGACTTTGGTACACGATAATAACTAAATGCTCATGAGCGTAACTGAATATGGGTAAACAAAATTGATACTTGGGAACTACTACAATACCTATACTGCTTGACGGCAGCGGAGTATTTTTAGATTAGATATCCACCGATTTATTGTATTAACCTTGACTATTGACATTCTAAAAATTCACAGGTTGTCCTGTCAGCATAAGTTATACTCTGGCGAGCCTACAGACATGCTAATTAAGATTTGTTTTGTTAGAATAATATCTACCATAGAATATTTTGACAAAGATAACTAATGGTTGCCACAATCTGTGGGACATATATACCCAAGATGCCTGACCACTTGGTTATGTGGCCGAGTGGGCCAGGGGCTCGGTAACGAGATATTGAAGAATAAGGCCTAGAAGATAACCATTTCAGATATTTATCTAGAGTAGGCTACAAGTTAGGTTAAAAGATATGGTGTATAGATAGAATCAAATGTTACCGAATTAAAGATTACCATGTAAACCACTGCCCTTCGACTATATCAGGAGGGCAGGGGGTCTCTAGAAAGGACGGACTCTCGCATCGGGAATCATTAGCCCAATTGTAAGGACCGAAGGCATACCAAGTGGAGCGAGGGTGAATCGGTAGGCCGCTCACGAAACCAAATACTTCAATTTACACTACTTGAGTCCAACAAGAATTGCGACCTAAACAATTCTAGTAGGCCAAGACCCTACATATACTAGTGTTCATGGTGAAAGAAAGCGCGGAAGCCAAACACACTAGCATATGCAAGCCACAATTCAACCTAGATACTAGAGCACAGAATTACAAAATAGTAAAATGAGGGTCAAGGAATGCTCATGATTTTTTCCCGAGGTCTCGGAAGAATGGCGCCTTCCCCTACTCCTCGTTGGACCACTCCCGCCGGAGTTTCCGGTCCCTCCCACCACCAAGTGGAGTTCTCGCCCACGAGCCCGTAATCACTCCTGGAGTGAAGACACGGTATGCGTCACCGCTGCACAAAACACAAGCTCGCCTCCCTCGAGAACTTGTCGGACTCCTCGAGCCGACACGGGCGCTCATTAGCAATGCCCCTTTCAACAGCGGACTCAAACCGTATACAAACATGTGATAGCCTTCACAACCAATCACGATAGACTCGATCACCGACACCTAACCGGTCTAGATCTCACCATAGACCAAGAGTAACAATCTAGATCACACCCTCAAGGACACCCTAGCCTTAGATGTGCAAGATGCTCAAGTTACTCTCCTCTAGCACTCTCAAGATATGCAATATCTCCTCCTAGTGCTCTCCTCTTTTTCTCTTGGACCTTACTAAATGCTCTCAGGTATTCCACTGGCCAAGAGAGATCACAAAGACCCCAGCAACAAAGTTATATAGGCTCCCAACCTCAAACTACTCGTTGCTCTATGAAATCAGCTTTCTGGGCCTACTGACCATACAGTCCGGTCACTGCCTGACCGGACCGTCCGGTCACTGCAATACTGTGCCCCAACGGCTCTAACCACTACTGATTTCTCTGCTGACCAAACTATACGATCACCTGACCGGACCGTCCGGTCCGTTTCTATCTCAGGTCCAGAAACATTTTGACGCTTGCTTCCTCGCTGCCCAAGTCTCACCTCTACTGACCAGACCGTCCGATCAGTAGACCAGACTGTTCGGTCACTAGAGATTCCCAGACTTAGTAGTTTCCTCGCTGCACACTGTAGTCTCCGGACAAACCACTTAGTGACCGTACAGTCCGGTCACCACTGACCCCTCTGCCCGGTCACTTCGTCTAGAAGCTGAAACTCCTCGTCTTCACTTGACTTCATTTCTCGGCTTCTCTGAACAGCTCTTTGGCTTCTCCATTGTCACATAGTGCTTGTGATTTTACCAAGCAACCTTGCACATCACCGACTAGACATTACCTAAGATAATGACCTAGACCCCCTTGATAGTCCGGTTTTTCCTATGGACTCAAAGCCCTAACAACTAGATAAGTGTACCCAACACTTGCATCATAGCTTGTTCTCCGCTTAGATCCATCTTCATCAACCCTTGGACTCCATCAAGTTCACAAGCCTCCATGCTTGTGATCATTGTCATCAATCACCAAGGCCACCATCATCCATATGACTTGTAATAGGGTTTAGAGATGATTCCTGCATAGAAAACACTCGTGTAGATATTAGCCCACAATTTCATAGTTGTCATCTATCACCAAAACATTCATACCTTGGGGATCCAATCATCAATGGTCATGAAGCTTATACCAGTGCGAACCCTAGAAATACAAGAACAACAAACAAGACGTAGGGTTTTTATCCGTAACAAGGCCGAACCTATATAAACCCCATGTCTTGTATCCATCGGCTTTCATACTCCTACGCATACCTAAATCTACTATTGAGAATATCTCTCAACACTTGGCGCGCCAAGAAGGGGCAGCGTTGAGTTCAACTCCATTGAAATCGATGGCTTTCTTCGACGTCAAGTTTTGCCCGAGAGACAAGATCTGCTTCGGCACCTGTAGCTTCATTGCTGATGAGAGCGGGAGCCTCGACAAGCAAGAACCAGCGGCCTTCACGGAGGCTGTCGCGCCTTCACATCCAGGTGTTAACAGAGCTTCAACGACCGATCGCAAGATTGGCCTAGTCGGCCGGCTCCCCCTCGGCCGCAACAACACGACAGCGGTCCTCCAGATGGAAAGCCTCTTGGGTCCCTTCTCAACGTTGCCAACAATGAGCCGATCTGCAACCTTGGCTGACATGGTTCTAGCTGCGGTTGATCTCCCAACTCCTTATCCAGAGGAGTTGGATGAAGATCCCAATTTTTTTCTTGGCTCAAGACTAGTAGCAATGATCGGTGCCGATAACGAGTCAACCTTGGATCTTATCAAAGAACCGAGTGATTTCGAGAGCCATTCATCAGACTATCATGAAATCTTTATGGTAGAACTGACTGCCCCAAATATAGGGGCAGACAGAGAAACATCTGTGGCAGACGCTTCTTGGAGAGCGCCAGTTGATCCAAATCTTCGAGATGGGCAAGAGATGGATCCTGAGGACGATGATCTAGCGGCTCATACCCCCTCTCACCGACAACCCCCGGCTCGTCAGAATAGGTCTAGAATCGTCCAAAACCTAGACATGGGTGACCTCACCTTACAACTGGATGGTGAGGAAGTTTTCAAGACCCCACACCACAATATCACAGCGGCAGCTACTCCGCTAAACTCACTAGAGCCCATACTTCAAGCCACCCCAAAGATAACACCCCAGGTGAACAAGTTAAAAGCACATATCAAGGCTACGACCATACTTGAGATGCATGCGACGCGATCGACACCCAGCAAAATGGCGTCTGAGGCCGCCAGCTCGGTGCCTAGCCATGAGAGAAGAGACCAATGACGGAACGACCGACGAGCCACCCTGCCAGCTGAAGTTCAATGGTGGCCCATTGCAGAGTACCACGACTAGAACCCGCATGATGACCTTAGCAACGACATACCTCCACGCGATGCTCGTATTCGACTGGATAATAGGCATCAGGAGCGGGACAAGATGGCTCACCGAGAATACGAGGATGAACGGCGTCACCGTGGTTTTGTGGACGACCATTATTACAAGTGCAATGATAGAAGGGAGCCACCTCGGGATGATTGGTATCATGATTGGCGAAGTGATGGACGTCATGAAGATAGGTGTCGCCAAGAAGATACTCGCGAACGAGAACGGACCCCCTTTGGCGAGGACTATGACAACGAGGCCGGCATCAGGGCCTTTACCCGACAACTCCGTACCGTCAATTGGCCGGTTGGTTTCAAACCAATCGGCATCGAGAAATACGATGGCAAGACGAGTCCGCGAGACTGGCGGCACGTCTACGCAACTGCCATCCGGGCACTCGGCAGTGGTAGTTTCGTCATGGCCAATTATCTACATGTATGCCTAGCTCCAGCAGCTAGGACATGGGTTACAAATCTACCAGCTAATTCCGTCAATTCTTGGGCGGAGTTATGCAGGCAATTTACTACCAATTTCTAGGCAACATTTGATCGACGTGGGAATCACTAGGAGCTCGCCAGAATCAAGCAGTAAGACCGGGAGCCACTATGAGAGTACATTTAGCGTTTCTGTCGAGTGAAGAATACCATACCCAACATCTCGGATGCTCAGGTCATCGCCGCCTTCCAGGCCGAGTTACGCGATGACGACCTTATTAAGAAGATCGGAAGCCTAGACGCTGCCGGCAGCTTGATGGCCAAGGAGTTGTTCACCATGGAAGATAAGTATGCTACCGGCAACTTGGCCCTCTTTCAAGTACGCCAGTACAAGGAGGAGGCACCGTGAAATCACAATCAGTCAGGACCGTCCAATTACAACAAGGACGGTGACAGGAAGCGAAAGCAAGATAGAACGGTCGCTAACACTGAGTGCCCGAATCAGAAAAGGCAAGTCACGCAGGATGACTTCGACAAAATGCTAGAAGGCCATTGTCTGCTCCATGATGGTGCTCACAAGGCCAAGGAATGCTTCAAGTTGAAGAGCTTCGCTCACCACGCCCTCAAAGTCTGCAAGGAACAACCCTGGATTCCCAAAGGAGGCAGGAAGGACAAATACAAGAAGGATGAAGACAAGGAAGAATTCCAAGATCCCAAGCGTGAGGTCAACTACATCTGCGGTAGGTCAACAGCTGACTCCAAGCTCCAGCAGAAGATCCTACACCGAGAGGTTCACTCGGTTTCACTAGCAGTGCCTCATTACCTACGGTGGTCTAAGGTCCCGATTACCTTCAATCAATCGGACCATCCGGACCACATCCTTAGACCCGGGAAGGACCCGTTGGTCCTGTCACCGACTGTTAACCGAGTGCAGTTACATAGGGTACTAGTGGGCGGCGGCAGCAGCCTAGACATCCTTTTCATGAAGACCTTCAAGGAGCTCGGCATACCTCTGACCGACCTCAAGCCCAGCAGATCACCCTTTGGGGCAAATCACTCTACCCGTGACGTTCGACACTCGGGAGAACTACATGACAGAGTGCATTACCTTCGAGCTAGCGGACTTGGATTCCAACTATCACGCCATCATAGGGCGGCCGGCCATTGCTAAGTTCATGGCCGTACCTCATCACCCCTACATGATGATGAAGCTGCCGGGGCCAAATGGAGTAATCTCGCTGTGTTCGGATGTCCAAACCTCCTATGACTGCGACAGCTAGAGTTGCAAACATACGGAGAAGAAGGTGGCGGGATCAGAGCTCGTCGAGTTGAAGACAGAGATTGCAAGAGCAGAGGAGGTCGTTCTCGACTCGCCTCCTAAGAAGGCGCTAAAAGCCACGGTTCAAGTAGAAGTCGTGGAGTCAAAGAAGATCCAGTTAGATGATAAGGATGTATCCAAGACCGCCAATATTGGGGTCAGTTTAGATACTAAATAGGAAAGCGTGCTCATCCTTTTTCTTCATGATAATAAAGACATATTTGCATGGAAACCCTCTGATATGCTGGGTGTTTCAAGGGAAAAGGCTGAGCACAAACTTCATGTTTGAGCTAACGCTAAACCTATAAGACAGCGACTTAGACGATTCTCGTAGGACCGGAAGGATGTGATTAGAAAGAAAATTGTCCAATTATTGGCAACTGGTTTTATCAAAGAAGTTTTCCACCCCAACTGGTTAGCTAACCCGGTCCTGATGAGAAAGAAAAACAAGGAGTGGTGGATGTGTGTGGACTACACCGGGCTTAACCAAGCCTGTCCCAAAGATCCATTCACCCTCCCTCAGATAGACCAAGTGGTCGACTCAACGGCTGGATGCGCCTTGCTATGCTTCTTAGACGTCTACTCAGGGTACCATCATATTCCCCTAAATGAGTCCGACCAACTTAAGACATCATACATAACACCATTCGGAGCTTTTTGTTATACAACAATGCCCTTCGAGCTAAAGAATGCCGGAGCCACCTACCAACAAACTATGCAATGATGCTTGGATAACCAGATTGGGAGAAACGTCGAGGCCTATGTCGATGGTGGTGGTAAAAAGCCGACTCTCCTCCAACTTGATATCAGACCTAGCCGAGACATTAAATAACCTTCGCAAGTACAACATGATACATCCTTCGGATGCATTTTCGTGCGTCCAATAATGCAGCGGAATATGAAGCACTATTGCACAGGCTTCGGACAGCTATATCACTCGGCGTCAAAAGGGTAAGCATTTCTAGTGACTCGGTGCTTGTAATCAACCAGGTGACAAAGGAATGGTGTTGTTTGGATGAAAGCATAGCAGCATACTGCACTGAAGTTCGGAAGCTAGAAGACCAGTTTGATGGCATCGAGCACAAGCACGTCCACCGAAAGTTCAACGAAGAGGTGGATGAGCTGGCCAAGCTTGGATCCAATAGTTCTAAAATACCTAATGGAGTATTTTTTGATGATTTACATAAGCCATTTGTACTAAACCAGCAATCTGTGGTGCGGTCTGCAACGAATAAGGAAGAACTACCTCAGATGGCCATAATCCAAGTGAACTAGAGAACCCCGTTCATTGATTATTTAGATCACAGAGCGCTGCCGACTGATAAAGAGGAAGCCCTACGCGTCATTTGCATGTCGAGATCATATTGCATAATTGATCATCTCCTTTATAAGCAAAGCCCATATGGGGTGCCGATGAAATGCTTGTCGCAAGACGAGGGCGTAGCTATATTGCGGGAAGTCCACGTAGGCATATGTGGCAACCACGCGGGTCCGTCTATGATAGCAGCCAAAGCAATGAGGCAGGGTTTTACTAGCCCACCACCGGCGCAGACACCAAAGACATCGTCTAAAAGTATGAGGGTTGCCAATTCTTTTCCCGCCAGATGCATGTACCTGCTATCGAGCTTTAGAATATACCTATAACGTGGCCTTTCTCAGTCTAGGGCTTACATATTGTTGGCCCTTTTTAGAAGGCTCAAGGAGGCTTCACTCATCTGTTCGTGGCAGTGGACAAATTCTTTAAATGGATTGAGGCTAAACCAGTCGGAAAAATCTCGGCAAAAAAGGCCGTCGAGTTCATGACTGACATAGTAACTCGGTTTGGTGCCCCGCACAAGATTATCACTAACAACGGTAGTCAGTTCATAGCACAAGAGTTTAAGGACTTCGCGACTCGGGTGGGTTTCAAGATTGGCTATGCTTCTACCACCCATCCGCAAAGTAATGGATAGGTAGAGCGGGCGAATGGGCTCTTGTTGTCTAGAATCAAGCCACACATTTTTGATAGATTAGAAAAGTACACTCGACGCTGGGTTTGAGAGTTGCCATCAGTACTTTGGGGGCTTCGAACCAATGTCAGCCGAGCCACGGGACATTCTCTGTTTTCATTAATTTATGGATCAGAAGCAATGTTGCCGACCGAAGTTTTGTTCGCTTCTCCGCGTGTGGTAGCATATGAAGAAAAGATCTCTAGTGACCATCGGCGGACCTCCTATTGTTGGAAAACAACGAGATGCCACATTGATTCGGTCGGTAAAATACGAGGAAAGCCTACGGCGGTATCACGATAAAAATATCTGGTCACAGGACTTTGCAATAGGTGACATGATCTTAAAACAAGTTCAGTCTACGATCGGAAAGCATAAGTTGTCAGCTCCATGGGAAGGGCCATTTATCGTGAAAGAGGTCACTCGGCCAGGTGCATATCGATTGATGTGCGAGGATGGGTCAGATCTCCCTAGTTCTTGGAACATATCTCAGCTACGTCATTTCTATGCTTAGCTTTAGCAATTTATTTGTATATATATATATATATATATATATATATATATATATATATATATATTTCTTAATAAATACACGTATCTTGCGGTCATGATATTTTGTTATATAATTTATGATTCCTGTGAAATGACTTTTTATCTTGTTAAGCATCGTCATGACTCACCCTTAGAATCTTGGTATCACCACAACTCGCACATGTCGGCCAAGTGGGTTCTTAGTCCCCAGGGTTCATGTCATCTGTTGTGGACCAAGGCAGTTTTCCTAATTCACATATGCTTGATTGAGTGGGTTCTTAGTCTCCATGGTTCATATTGGTTATTGGGAAAGTTGTTTAGAATGCTGACATGCGTTGTGTATTGGTTGTGAGTATTTAACACGAGTTCATACAATACATAAACAAAGTAGCATGGTCCAAGTGCCCATCAAAATACTGGTGATGCACCTAGATCTTAGGGATCTACCAAACTGTATTTCATTACAAACATTGGTTGTGATACATAAGCTAAAAGACCCATTTGAACCATTACACTCTTGGTAATGGGTCTAATTCTATCTGATCTATCAAAATGTTTGTTGTTTCCTAGGCTTTCATCACCAGATCTTCGCATTGGTCATCGGAAAGATCTTCCTAGAAACCTTCCGCAACCAAATCCAAATTAATTTCCGGAATATGAGACTTGGCAATTGCAAGTACTTGAGCACCAGCCAGCCCCGCAATATGCCGAGCATGTTCTCTGACTCGGCTTGGGACCTCTTGGAGTCGAGTAAGAAGATCTTGAGACCGAGGTGGTTTTTTTTCAGGCATGATGTATTGGGCAACCACCTCCGCATCTTTCTGTAGCGCTACAAGAGACCAACGAAGCTTTTTGTCACCTTTAATAAATTTCTTTCATAAAAGGTCATAAGCCTTCTTTGACCCTACAGGGACATAACTATCAAGACCTTTCTTTTTGAGAGCGCCAACCTGATGGTACATGTTGTATGGGAATGGTAACTTACCTCTTAGATGTTTCTCGGCTTCGGCTTTTTTGGATTCAAGAGTGGTTGCCTTGGCTTTGTACTCTTCTTTGAGTTTTTCCACTTCTTTGAATTTTTCTCTGAATTTATTTAACTCATCACCGGCCTTCTTGAATATTTTTTTAGCCTCGGCCAACCCAGTTTCCAGCTGATTGGTTCTTTGGCCTTGGTTCTTGATCTTTTCTTTAGCATCTGTTGCACAATCTGCATAAGTCGGCAGCTGGATTTTAAAAGCACAAGGGTAGGAGAGATTGTACCTTCAGCCTTTATTTCCAATGAGCCCTGGTTTTTTCCATGGTTTTGAAGCCATCCTTTAGCTTTTCAAAGTTATCTTTGATTTCATCCGACATTTACAGTTGCCTCTTTAATTCTTGGTTCTGCTTCTTCACATTTTTGATCAAATCAGCAGATGACTCCAAAACCTTTACATGATCTTTCAACTTAGCAATCAATATTGCTGAGTCAGCTTCACTTTTGTGTTTGAAGGCAAGGTCTTGTGATAAACCTGTTGGAAGTATGATTGACAATTTGAATGGCGATGGCGTATTGGCCGACGTATGTCAAAGAGGTTGCTAGTAGCGTACCTGTTAGTTTAAACTGAAGTTCATCCATCCGGGACGAACGGGCTTTCAGTTCAAGGCATAGATGTCCAACCTCGAGCCTTTGTTTAGCAAGGTGGTCCTCGGTCTCCATTGCTTTTGCAAATTTTCTTTGTACAAGCTGCAATAACTTGTTCTTGCCGGCCATGTGTGTCTTCAAACTCTATAACAAAGAATAAGAACAAGGTGTGTTATACTTCATGATCGGATGGTTGGGCATAAGAATTTGTTCAATTTTTTTACCTGGAATGAGCGAAAAGCTTTGTTGGTGAGGTCCTCGAATGTCTTCAGTTCTTCCTATTCCTTCGATTCATCAAAACCAGCAACAACATATTCCCCAATGTGGTATACTACTCGGGTGGGGGTAGGTTCTGCTGAGGTTCCTTCTTTCACCACTCGGTGAATCGGTGCTGCTACGACATCTGGATCGGGGCCGATTGGGTATTCATATGTTGAATCTGGTATTTTTTCGAAAACCAGGGAAGGTTCTTCTATTTTTAATTGATTGGGAGGTTTTGGGGTTTGGAGTCGTCATCGGCGCATTCAAATCTGGCACAGAAGGAATCTTGGACCTGCTGGTTTCCCCCTCGGCTCTGGGGAGGGGGGGGGGGTGTTGGGGCAGCATGAACATCACTCAGCTTCTTGGCCGAGTGATTGAAGGTGTCATCTTGGGATGCCCTTTTCTTTGTCTTCAAATTGTCCCCCTAGGGATCAGTATCTTGAGGTGTCGCGTTACCCGGAAGAGCAGTTTTAGAAGTTCTACAAGACATACAACCATTAGAAGACTGGACTTTTTAGCAGATTATAGTTAGGGTTCCCAGATATCTTTACCTTGGTCGACGTTTAAACTTCAAGCCTGACTCTTTTGGTGGGGGGCTCGGCGGCCATGGATCCTTTGCAATATTAGGAGTATTTGCAGTAAAGGCTTCCCTTTCTTCTTCTAAACATGGGCATTTTTCTTCTTTTGTAGACTTGGGTTCTGCATCATCTTTCAATCCATGCCGAGTGGCTAGAGATTTGCTTGAAGTTTTCTTCGCTTCTTCTTGAAGTCAGGAAGCTCTTTCAGCCAAAGATTCTTCTTCATCGGATTCTTTGATCCGGGCTTTGCGACACTTGGGAGCTAGTTGACGAGTCGGTGATCTTTCTTACGTCACCGAAGGCAGTGGAGGGTTTGATGAATCTACGTCGAGCCTCTATTTTTTATATGACATAGTAATTAGTTGACGTTATTGACAAGATAACGAATGTGATAAGAATGATGGGATTCATTACATCATGCTTGATGATCTTGGAATGGTACCCCGTTTTGGCAGACCCAGGGGTCCAATCAAGTAAGGAGGAAAAAACACTTTTCAGTCGCAGTGTTAATTCTCGTTCTGACAATTCTTCAGGCACATCCATGGTTGGATCTCCTTTGAAATTGAACTTCTAGCCAGGGACGTGCCGCTTCTTGATGGGTTGAACTCGGCGATATATGAAGCTTGATGCCACATCGACTCTGCTATATCCAAAGATTTTAGTTCAGCAATCTGTTCTAATATTTTGTCAACCTGTGCCTTTTTGTTTGGAGATGCTTTGGCAGACCATTCAGATCGTGGCACTAGAACTTTAGCAGTAACCTCTGACAAAGGTGGTACATGGTTTCCATGGTACCACCCTTTGTTTGTCAAACGAAGAGGGACTTCGATATACTTTGCTTTATTCCTTAACTAAAATCTCGTGCCTCCAATTATAGTGCTGTTATTGGACTTCAGGATGAACAGTTCCTTAAAAGTATCGAAAGGGGGGGGGGGGGGGAGCAATGCCTAGGAATGCCTCACACAGGTGGATAAAAATAGAGATATGAAGAATTGAGTTTGGATTCAGATTCACAAGATTGATGCCATAGAAGAATAGCAACCCTCGAAAGAAATCACTAGAGGGAATCCCCAATCCGCGATAGAAAAAGGATGAGAATACAGTGATATGATCTACTGGGGGTTGCGGGAACTTCTGACCTATTGCTTCAATACAATTTCCAGTCTGTTGATCTTGAAGCACTCCGTCGATGACAAACCTATTGATCTTCTCTGCATCCATGGCAGAAGCTGGAAATTCCTGGATTCCCATTGGAATGTCGAAAACAGTGTCATCTTCTGCTTGTATAGGGGATGTTTGCCTCTTCGAAGACGTCTTGGTGCTCTAGCGCGGTCGTTTCGGTGCCATTGAGTTTGCAGGTTGGTGGAAATGGATATGGGTGGGATAGAGTGCAGGAAGGTGCGATCGGAGATCTAGGGTTGATGTTCGGGCGGCGGCAATAGCAGAGCAAAATGAAGACGGAGGGGTGCGGGTGGTTTAGAGCAGTATATATAGTGAGTTTTAACCTAATGGGTCTTTATTCCAAAGATGGGTTGTGTTTCCTGTTAGTCACCTCTTTATATTATCTCAAGCACTTATTGTGCCATCCGGTCAAGGTCTATATATCACTCGGATTAAGTCGGCACCAAACCTGGGGGCTGCAACTTTGAATTTTGTGATAAATCACTTGGATTGAACTGGCACCAAACCTGGGGGCTGCAACGGTTGAATTTCGTGATAAATCACTCGGACTAAGTCAACACAAAACTTGGGGGCTGCAATTTGGGAATTTATGGTAAATTATACGGATAATTGGGGTGGCACCAATCTTGAGGGCTGCTGTTTTAAATTTTGTCATGATTCACTCGGATGGAGTGACAAAGCCATTCATATGGCTTATCATGTTACTTATCTCATGATGAATCAGTCGGGAAGGATGTAAGCATCCATTTCAATTATGAAGCTCTCTCGATAATTTGAGGGAAGTGATGAATTTCTGTTCATAGTGTCGTTAGCTTAAAAGATATTTTGTCTAAAATACCTTTTGAGCTGGGGGCTATGATTGGTTAAGGATATTTGATAATTTTTATAAGATTATCAGTTTTTTACTCACAAGGCACTTCAAGAAAAGATTCAACACCTTCTAAGTTGGGGGATATACTCATAGAGTACGCCTTTTTTAGGCATTCAAGAAGGAAGAAATTTATTGCATGCGTCATGAGAAGTACTTTTCAATTTTGAAAGGAATTAAGATGATCTGTAGTTGTATTCGAAATTAGAAAGTTCTTGGGGGCTACTGTGGGACATGTATACCCAGGATGGCTGACCACTCGGTTATGTGGCCAAGTGGGCCAGGGGCTCGGTAATGAGATATTGAAGAATAAGGCCCAGAAGATAATCATTTGGAAATTTATTTAGAGTAGGCTACAAGTTAGGTTAAGAGATATGGTGTATAGATAGGATCAAATATAATTGAATTAAAGATTCCCATGTAAACCGCTGCCCTTCGGCTATATAATGAGGGCACACTACAACAAAAGAGGCCAGCAGCGGCGGTTGAATTAATACTGTAGCGGCGGGTATGCGCCCACACCACTAACAAAACGGAGCTAAAAATCAAGATTTATAATGGCGGTTTTTTACACGTCAAACAAACCGCCGCTAGAATGACTACAATAGCGGCGGGTAGCAATGTCACCCGCCGCTATGAATTAATAGGAAAAAATAAAAACACAGAACCCTAGCCGCAATCCCACGTGTCGCCCCACGCGAGCCTTGGCCAGATCCGCTCAGCCCGCCAGAGCCCGTGCCAAATCCGCTGCAGCCCACGCCAGATCCGCCGTCGCCTATCCTTGCGCGCCGCCGGAGCCGCCGCAGCCCATCCTCGCGCGCGGTCTCCGGATCCGCTGCCGCCCATCCTCTCGCACCGCCAGATCCATTGCCGCCTATCCTTGCGCGCCGCCAGATCTACCTCAGCTCCTTCCTCGCGTGGACCCGCCAGATCCGCCGCCACGACGCCTTCCTCGTGCAGCCGCTGGAATGCCTTCCTCGCACAGGCACCGTCGGATCCACCGCCGTGGCACCTTTCTTGCGCAATAGCAATAACAAAGGGAGGAAGGGCTGGTCGAATCCGCCACCGCGAGTCCTTCCTCCTCTGGTTGGATCCGCCACTAATGGGGACGAGAAGGGGCATCACCCAGCGGAGGGAGAGGGGAGGAGGCAGCGATGGCCGATTGGAGAGGGAGGGGGAGGCGGCGGTGCTCGATGGGAAGGGTGGAGGTGACGGTGGGGAGGAGAGGCGGGGGTGGCGTCGGTAGGGGGAGGCGGGGGTGGCTATTGAGAGAGGGAAGGGAGGAGAGGAGAGAAGAGAGAGGGCGGTGGCGGCTGGGAGAGAAGTGAGAATGGGGCTAGGTTTAGGGTTTGTTTTCTTTTATAGTTTTGTGGGGGCAGATGGGTTGTGTATGATTGATGGGCCAACAAATAGTAGCGGGTGACAATATGGGCCACCGCTACAAATTACTAGCGGCGACCCACTTAGTGAACTACCGCTATTAATTTGTAATAGTGGCGGTTCATCTTAAAATCATGTTTTTTGGTACTATAGCGCACTGTAGCGGCGGGGAAGATTTGTGCGCTACTAATAAAAAATTGTCTCTGCTGCTACAGTAGCCTTTTGTGGTAGTGGCAGGGTGTCTCTAGAAAGGACGAACTCTTGCATCGGAATCATTAGCCCGAACCCTAGAAATACAAGAACACCAAACAGGACGTAGGGTTTTTATCTGTAAGGAGGCCCAAACCTATATAAACCCTGTGTCTTGTGTCCATCGGCTTTCATACTCCTATGCATACCTAATGCTACTATCAAGAATATCTCTCGACACAATTTACATGGCAGATGTAATTATGTCGACATGAGAAGAACATAGTTATTTCTGCTCACTGTTATGATAATGGAATCCTTAATTCATAGTGGCTTAGTGGCCACAATATGTTGTCCTAATGATACTCATCATCAACCCAACACACAAAAAAAATGATATTTGATGACGCAAGGACGATGACATTTTTATCAATCTATATAAGTCACATAATTTTAAATCATTCATAGTTATAATGATGGGTAATTAACTTTCTATTTGGATTCCTCTAGTTTTTAAGAAACTGGTTTACAGAAACCGGAGGGCATCTAAACATGTCAGTTTTTATGTCAGTTCTTGTAAACTAGATTATGGGTTTCTAGGAACCGAAATAATCTGGCGCAAGCAAGCTAATGTTTCTGCCTCATTCCAATGCATTGACTACCCAAAAGATATTTTATAAATTATAAAAATCAGGATCTAAATATCCCCACCTAGTTTTTATTTAGAACCTAATTTTGATACTAAAAATAAAAACCTACTTTAAGATACTATGGTAGATCCAAATAGGGGCTTAATAACTTTCATAGGTGTACTTCAGTCCAATTTCTTCATAATGGTAGTGGTGGATAATTTAATAACTTTCTTAGTGGTATTTTAGAATAATTTTTATAATAGTAATGATTTCTTTGTTTAACGTGTGTGTGGTGTATTAGAGATATAGAGAGAGATGGGTGAAACCAGGATCCAAACATCCACACCTAATTTTTATTTAGAACCTAGTTTTTTAAACTGAAATAAATGCCTGTTTTTAAGAAACTACGGTGGATCCAACAAGAGGCTTAATAACTTTCTTAGGTGTATTTCAGTCTAATTTCTTCATAATGATAGTTGTGGATAATTTAATAACTTTTAGTGGTATTTTAGTCTAATTATTTATAATGGCAATAATTTCTTTGATTAATATAGGCGTGGAGAGAGAGAGAGCGCGATAAGAAAGAGAGATGGGTGAAACCAGGATCCAAATATTCCCAACTAGTTTTTTATTTTGATTTTTTGTGTTAGAGTAAGATCTTTCATAGATATATAGGTCAATGCCAGCACACAGTCTCTGGCCTTATGCAGCCAACAAGTAATTAACATTATTACAGCTCATAGCATTATTGCATAGAGATGAAAGAGCAAACGAAGGGAAATCAAAATTTTAGTTTAATTCACTATATATACATATCCAAATTCTTAGGTACATATAAGTCACATGGATCGAGTTAAAAGCAATTGACTTACACGTTACAAAGTTTAACTACTACTTCATCCAAATTGAATATTGATGCAGTGCAGCACTAACAGTTTGGTGTGGTAACAGGTGCCTGCCAATTGATTATTGTTTTCGCATGAAACATATATGCTAGTGTGACCGTACAAACAACATTTATGTACGACAATGTCTAACGATGACGGCAACAGATAACTACTCTTAATATGTAATTGCTGCAGTTACCTTTCATATAACATCTGAACATATGTTTTTGCCATTATGGCACTATATGTACCTATTCGTGATTTCGTCACATGAGTTTGTCATGGAAGCATAGGAAGCATTAATTGTGTTGCATTATTTGTGGTGGAACGCCATTTAATAAACTATATATATAAGTAGGCCACAAAACCTGTATTAGCCCATTGAACAAATCCACATGTTCAGGCTCCGTAATAGTTTCCAAGATTGATGTCAAGACCATGATTGCGTGTATTACTTTTGAAACAAGATGGCTTGAATAGTTTAGTAGTGCATGAAAACTATAATGGTTTCAACGCATACACGAGTTGCATTGCTACTTATCTGTTATAAAAAGTTGTACTAATGATTATAGTACAGTGTCATGTTTTGTTCCCTTGGGAATTCAAAAGATAGTCCATCAAGAATACACATTCTAAAGATTTATGGCTGTGTTTCGGGCGCTGAGGATAGATAAAATGTAAACTTGACCTTCTCTATAAAGAACTTACATTAAGACATTTAGGACCATCTTGGCGTTGTTTTACTTTGACTTATCAACGAAACAAACATAGTGGCAGGACACTACCACTACGTCAGGTCGTGCTTGCGACACACTTATGTGTTATTAGAGGTAGAGAAAAAAAATCACTACCGCAAGCGGCAGAGAGCACACGGTAAACATTTATCCGACAAAGAGCTTTTTGTTAAGTGTTTTTTGTCAGTACTTATCCGAGTGTTAAAATACATCCGGTAAAATATAAATCACAAAAAAAATCAATAAAATAGCAAAAATAAAATAAAATGTGGGGAGCAGTAATCCCGCCTGTGCTCGTCATAAGTCACGGAATTTTTTTGTGCGCTACGCAGCTATGCGCAGCTGTCAAGACACTAAATGAATTCAAATTAAAACATTGCCAGATATAAAGTTTTGTAACTTTTTGAGATCTACAACTTTCAGTTTAGGAGTTTCTCCATCCGAGGTCGTTTACAAAATTTGAATTTCTAATTTGAGAAATTCAAACATAGTGTTTTATTTACAATATGATTTCAAATGAAAAAATTGTCATCTACAAAGTTTCATAACTTTTCGAGATCTATAACTTTTATATTTACAGTTTCTTCATCCTAGGTTATTTGAAAAATTCAAACATACTTTTTATTGACATGGTTAATTCAAATTAAAAAGTGTCCAACTGTATAACTTCTAAAGATTTGGAACTTTTATTATGATCATTTGTTCATCTGACATAGCTATAGTAATATTGTTCCCAAATTTTATATGTGTCACTTATAGTTTCATGAAACTATATGACACATAGATTTTGTGAACAATTTTCTAGATCAATTTGAGTAATAAACAAATGATCAAAATAAAAGTTGTAGACCTTCACAAGTTATACACCTTTATAGTTAAAATATTTTTAACTTGAATTAATTTGTGGTTTTAGAATATAATTTGAATTTATCTTTGTCAAGTGCCAAATAAAAACACTCCGTAAACAAAGTCTTTGTCGAGTGTTGGGAATAAAACACTTGGCAAAGATCTTGTTTTGAGTGCCAGAGAAAAACACCCGACAAACAAGTAAATTTGTCAAGTGCCAAAAGCAAATAAGTAAGTTTGTCAAGTATTTTTATTTCTGACACTCAGCAAAGGGATTTTTTTTTGCCCATGACGGATCTGGTGCAGTCGGCCCATGCAAGCGGCAGTCATGGTGGCGGAAAGGAGCATAAGGGCAGCGGAAGGGGGACGAGAGAGGAGAAGGTGACAATGGGGAGGCAAAAAAGATGATGATGAAGGGAGAAGAGGGCGGAAGGGGGAGTGGGTAGGGTTGAGCTCCTTCCGCGCCTCTTCTTTTGTAGGTGGTGGCGTTCCTTAGTGGCGGGCTACAATTTTGATCCACCACTAAGTTGCACCGCCTTCGTTAGTGGTGGGCAAAGACTACTACGAAAGTTTCCTTTGGTGTCACTTATATTTTCAGAGTAATATCATACACTGAAAAATACTATTGCAGTAGAAAAATGGTGATGTTAGGAGCTAGAACGACATTACATTTATAACAATAATATTGGACTTGTATGGCATCAGTGAGAAGCCAACAATATTGCAGTCTATGACAGACAACAATATCATTTAGGCGCTAATGTTAGCATATGATCGATATTAATGATACAATAATAATATTGGTCCTTGCGGATGTCAACAACCATCTGAGGACCATAAGCCCATCTACAGGCCTGAATTGGTCTCCACTATCAATGAAATTTTCCAAACCCTAGCTGCCACTCATCTCTCTCTCTCTCACACACACACACACACACACACACACACACACACACATACACACACACACTCATGCGAACACGGTACAACGGCCCTCCTCCTCGCCTCCGGCGCAGCGACCCTACCCTCTGCCCCTCAGTACTGGGGCACCCTCATGCCCCTCCCACGGCGCCCTCGACCCTCTCCCTTGCCCTCGCCGTAATTGAGCTCTTCCCTTTCCTTACCTCTAATTTGGTTGCAAGGGTGGCAGAACCAGGTGCCAGCCCTTCCCCTCAATCCGGCGGTGGTGCAGCATGTAGGCACGGAGGTGGTAGCGGTCGATCTGGGCACCAGGGTGGCATCAGATCTAGCCGCCCGGTCTTCCCCTCCTTACGGCGGGTGGCATGGCATGCAGATCCGACTATGGCACGGCCTAAAAGTGCGGGAGTGGCAGAGGCCGATCCACCCATAGGGAAGTCGGTGGCGATGGCATCAGATCTAGGTGGCTGAAAGGAGGTCGATGGCGCCAGTCGCACGGGCTGGTGGTGGGCGCTAGGAAGCGCACTGGGCTCGTGGCGGGCTGGGCCTAGACCAGGTCATGCGCCATGTGTAATTTTTAATTTTCCTATTTTACCAACAATATCAGGCGTTTGACCGATATTGGTGTTGCCTCACTGCAATATCGGTTCAGCAAATTGGTTGAGTGTCCGATATTGTAGTTTGTTATTGACCGATACTGAAGGCGTTGATTGTTGTTGTGAAAGACCTACCAGCCACTAATTTGCTTCACTTAGTTGCCCGTCACTAAGAGCCATAAGTCATTTGATGCTAGAAATAGTTTTTATAGTATTGTTGATATATAGGCATGATTAAATAACTTGTTATTTTAAGTGGGATTTCGAGCATTTACACCAATGCAAATTACAGATCGTTATCGTGGTTGCATGCCGACCACCATGATCACTGGTTAAAGAAAGTTTCACTATCAAGTAGAAGTATTTGTATCCCTAAAAAAAAGTAAAAGTGTTCCTTTTTGCCTAGTTCTTGTTTTGCTGAGAATAAGTCAGATTTCTCCCATCTCCATATGGGAATATCTTTGGATAAAAACATGATGGCAGCCCGCAAACATGATATCTCTCAGTTTTCTGAATTGTGCTTATTGTAAGTTTCTACGCAACCATCTTCAAAATACTTAGTGTTGCCAAATATGAAGTATCTCTCCGTGAAGAAAAAGGGCCGTTGAAATTGACAGTTCCTGGTCCACATTATACAAATTGCCATTCCAGAAATCTGTTGATTAATTGCCAGTGCCACCAGAAGCACACCGTCGTTAGGTGCACACTGATGTCAAAGGCCTGTTGGCTGTTCGCTGTTGGCGGTGCGCCGGTACCAATGCACGTCATCAGTACTATAGTTGATAAAGTTGCAACACGTGCGCTATTTTCTACTCCTTTTCTTTTGTTGGACATCAACAAATAAAGTCCGGAGGGAGTATTTTTTTTCTTAGAAAAAGGTGCTGCAGTAGTTACAAGTAGCGATACGAAGTGAAGGCAGAGTACTCCGCAGATGACGGCCAATCAGCCTTGGCCCTGGCACGAGCCACCGGCGCCGGCATGGTTCCTCACCCTGGTCCTCCTCGGAGCCGTTTACTCCGCGGTAATCTCCATCCGCAGCCTGGCATATGCCCTGCTATGCCTGCGCCGACCCAAGGACCTCTGCCGCCGGTATGGTCCATGGGCCGTCGTCACTAGCCCGACGTCCGGCATCGGGCGGTGTCTTCAGTTCTTCCTGTTCCTTGGATTCATCAAAACCAGCAACAGCATATTCCCCAATGTGGTATACTACTCGGGTGGGGGTAGGTTCTGCTGAGGTTACTTCTTTCACCACTCGGTGAATCGGCGCTGCTGCGACATCTGGATCGGGGCCGATTGGGTATTCATATGTTGGTTCTGGTATTTTTTTTGAAAACCAGGGAAGGTTCTTCTGTTTCAATTGATTGGGAGGTTCTGGGGTTTGGAGTCGTCATCGGTTCAAATCTGGCACAGAAGGAATCTTGGACCTGCTGGTTTCCCCCTCGGCTCTGGGGAGGGGGGGGGGGTGTTGGGGCAGCATGAACATCACTCAGCTTCTTGGCCGAGTGATTGAAGGTGTCATCTTGGGATGCCCTTTTCTTTGTCTTCAAATTGTCCCCCTAGGGATCAGTATCTTGAGGTGTCGTGTTACCCGGAAAAGCAGTTTCAGAAGTTCTACAATACATACAACCATTAGAAGACTGGACTTTTTAGCAGATTATAGTTAGGGTTCCTAGATATTTTTACCTTGGCTGGCGTTTAAACTTCAAGCCTGACACTTTTGGTGGGGGGCTCGGCGGCCATGGATCCTTTGCAATATCAGGAGTATTTGCAGTAAAGGCTTCCCTTTCTTCTTCTAAACTTGGGCATTTTTGTTCTTTTGTAGACTTGGGTCTTGCATCATCTTTCAATCCATGCCGAGTGGCTAGAGATTTTCTTGAAGTTTTCTTCGCTTCTTCTTGAAGTCAGGAAGCTCTTTCAGCCAAAGATTCTTCTTCATCGGATTCTTTGATCCGAGCTTTGCGACACTTGGGAGCTGGTTGACGAGTCGGTGATCTTTCTTGCGTCGCCGAAGGCAGTGGAGGGTTTGATGAATCTACGTCGAGCCTATGTTTTTTATATGACATAGTAATTAGTTGACGTTATTGACAAGATAACGAATGTGATAAGAATGATGAGATTCATTACATCATGCATGATGATCTTGGAATGGTACCCCGTTTTGGCAGACCCAGGGGTCCAATCAAGTAAGGCGGAAAAAACACTTTCCAATCGCAGTGTTAATTCTCGTTCTGACAATTCTTCAGGCACATCCATGGTTGGATCTCCTTTGAAATTGAACTTCTAGCCAGGGACGTGCCGCTTCTTGATGGGTTGAACTCGGCGATATATAAAGCTTGATGCCACATCGACTCCGCTATATCCTTTGGATTTTAGTTCAGCAATCTGTTCTAATATTTTGTCAACCTGTGCCTTTTTGTTTGGAGATGCTTTGGCAGACCATTCAAGCCGTGGCACTAGAACTTTAGCAGTAACCTCTGACAAAGGTGGTGCATGGTTTCCATGGTAAAACCAGTCTGCGTGCCACCCTTTATTTGTCAAACGAAGAGGGACTTCAATATACTTTGCTTTATTCCTTAACTAAAATCCCGCGCCTCCAATTACAGTGCTGTTATTGGACTTCAGGATGAACAGTTCCTTAAAAGTATCAAAATAGGGGGGGGGGGGCAATGCCTAGGAATGCCTCACACAGGAGGATAAAAATAGAGATATGAAGAATTGAGTTTGGATTCAGATTCATAAGATTGATGTCATAGAAGAATAGCAACCCTCGAAAGAAATCACTAGAGGGAATCCCCAATCCGCGATAGAAAAAGGATGAGAATACAGTGATATGATCTACTGGGGGTTGCGGGAACTTCTGACCTATTGCTTCAATACAATTTCCAGTCTGTTGATCTTGAAGCACTCCGTCAATGACAAGCCAATTGATCTTCTCTGCATCCATGGCGGAAGCTGGAAATTCCTGGATCCCCATTGGAATGTCAAAAATAGTGTCATCTTCTGCTTGCATAGGGGATGTTTGCCTCTTCGAAGACGCCTTGGTGCTCTGGCGTGGTCGTTTTGGTGCCATTGAGTTTGCAGGTTGGTGGAAATGGATATGGGTGGGATAGAGTGCAGGAAGGTGTGACTGGAGATCTAGGGTTGATGTTTGGGCGGCGGCAATAGCAGAGCGAAATGAAGATGAAGGGGTGCGGGTGGTTTAGAGAAGTATATATAGTGAGTTTTAACCTAACGGGTCTTTATTCCCAAGATGGGTTGTGTTTCCTGTTAGTCACCTCTTTATATTATCTCGAGCACTTATTGTGCCATCCAGTCAAGGTCTATATATCACTCGGATTAAGTCGGCACCAAACCTGGGGGCTGCAACTTTGAATTTTGTGATAAATCACTTGGATTGAACTGGCACCAAACCTGGGGGCTGCAACGGTTGAATTTTGTGATAAATCACTCGGACTAAGTCAACATAAAACCTGGGGGGCTGCAATTTAGGAATTTATGGTAAATTATTTGGATAATGGGAGTGGCACCAATCTTGAGGATTGTAGTTTTAAATTTTGTCATGATTCACTCGGATGGAGTGACAAAACCATTCATATGGCTTATCATGTTACTTATCTCATGATGAATCAGTCGGGAAGGATGTAAGCATCCATTTCAATTATGAAGCTCTCTCGATAATTTGAGGGAAGTGATGAATTTCTGTTCTAGTATCGTTAGCTTAAAAGATATTTTGTCTAAAATACTTTTTGAGCTGGGGGCTATGATTGGTTAAGGATATTTGATAATTTTTATAAGATTCTCAGTTTTTTACTCACAAGGCGCTTCAATAAAAGATTCAACGCCTTCTAAGTTGGGGGATATACTCATAGAGTACGCCTTTTTAGGCATTTAAGAAGGAAGAAATTTATTGCATGCGTCAAGAGAAGTACTTTTCAATTTCGGAAGGAATTAAGATGATCTGTAGTTGTATTCGAAATTAGAAAGTTCTTGAGGGCTACTGTGGGACATGTATATCCAGGATGGCTGACCACTCGGTTATGTGGCCAAGTGGGCCAGGGGCTCGGTAATGAGATATTGAAGAATAAGGCCCAGAAGATAATCATTTGGAAATTTATTTAGAGTAGGCTACAAGTTAGGTTAAGAGATATGGTGTATAGATAGGATCAAATATAATTGAATTAAAGATTCCCATATAAACCGCTGCCCTTCGGCTATATAAGGAGGGCACACTATAACAAAAGAGGCCAGCAGCGGCGATTGAAATAATACTGTAGCGGCGGGTATGCGCCCACACCACTAACAAAACAGAGCTAAAAATCAAGATTTATAATGGCGGTTTTTTACACGTCAAACAAACCGCCGCTAGAATGACTACAGTAGCAGCAGGTAGCAATGTCATCCACTGCTATGAATTAATAAGAAAAAATAAAAAAACAGAACCCTAGCCGCAATCCCACGCATCGCCGCACGCGAGCCTTGGCCAGATCCGCTCAGCCCGCTAGAGCCCGTGCCAAATCCGCTGCAGCCCGCGCCAGATCCGCCATCGCCCATCCTTGCACGCCACCGCAGCCGCCGCAGCCCTTCCTCGCGCGCCGTCTTTAGATCCGCTGTGGCCCATCCTCTCACGCCACCAGATCCGTCGCCGCCTATCCTCGCGCGCCGCCAGATCTACTGCAGCTCCTTCCTCGCGCGGACCCACCAGATCCACCGCCATGACGCCTTCCTCGTGCAGCCGCTGGGACGCCTTCCTCGCATAGCCGCCGTCGAATCCACCGTCGTGGCACCTTTCTTGTGCAACAGCAATGACAAAGGGAGGAAGGGCCGGCCGAATCCGCCACCGCGAGTCCTTCATCGCGCCTTCCTCCTCTGGCTGGATCCGCCACTAAGGGGGATGAGAGGGGGCATCACCCAGCAGAGGGAGAGGGGAGGAGGTAGCAATGGCCGATTGGAGAGGGAGGGGGAGGTGGCGGTGCTCGACGGGAAGGGTGGAGGTGACGGTGGGGAGGAGAGGCGGGGGTGGCATCGGTAGGGGGAGGTGGGGGTGGCTATCGAGAGAGGGAAGGGAGGAGAGGAGAGAAGAGATAGGGCGGTGGCGGCTGGGAGAGAAGTGAGAATGGGGCTAGGTTTAGGGTTTGTTTTCTTTTATAGTTTTGTGGGGGCAGATGGGTTGTGTATGATTGATGGGTCAACAAATAGCGGCGGGTGACAATATGGTCCGCCACTACAAATTATTAGCGGCGACCCACTTCGTGAACTGCCGCTACTAATTTGTAATAGTGGCGGTTCATCTTAAAATCATGTTTTTTGGTACTATAGTGCACTGTAGCGGTGGGGAAGATTTGTGCGCTACTAATAAAAAATTGTCTCCGCTGCTATAATAGCCTTTTATGGTAGTGGCAGGGGGTCTCTAGAAAGGACGAACTCTTGCATCGGGAATCATTAGCCCAGTGCGAACCCTAGAAATACAAAAACACCAAACAGGACGTAGGGTTTTTATCCGTAAGGAGGCCTAAACCTATATAAACCCTATGTCTTGTGTCCATCGGCTTTCATACTCCTACACATACCTAAATCTACTATCAAGAATATCTCTCGACACAATCTACATGGCAGATGTAATTATGTCGACATGAGAAGAACAGAGTTATTTCTGCTCACTGTTATGATAATGGAATCCTTAATTCATAGTGGCTTAGTGGCCACAATATGTTGTCCTAATGATACTCATCATCAACCCAACACACCAAAAAAAAAATGATATTTGATGACGCAAGGACGATGACATTTTTATCAATCTATAGAAGTCACATAATTTTAAATCATTCATAGTTATAATGATGGGTAATTAACTTTCTATTTGGATTCCTCTAGTTTTTAAGAAACTGATTTATAGAAACCAGAGGGCATCTAAACATGTCAGTTTTTATGTCAGTTCTTGTAAACTAGATTATGGGTTTCTAGGAACCGAAATAATCTGGCACAAGCAAGCTAATGTTTCTGCCTCATTGCAATGCATTGACTACCCAAAAGATATTTTATAAATTATAAAAATCAGGATCTAAATATCCCCACCTAGTTTTTATTTAGAACCCAATTTTGAAACTAAAAATAAAAACCTATTTTAAGATACTATGGTAGATCCAAATAGGGGCTTAATAACTTTCATAGGTGTACTTCAGTCCAATTTCTTCATAATGGTAGTGGTGGATAATTTAATAATTTTCTTAGTGGTATTTTAGTATAATTTTTATAATAGTAATGATTTCTTTGTTTAACGTGTGTGTGGTGTATTAGAGAGATAGAGAGAGATGGGTGAAACCAGGATCCAAACATCCACACCTAATTTTTATTTAGAACCTAGTTTTTTAAAATGAAATAAATGCCCATTTTTAAGAAACTACGGTGGATCCAACAAGAGGCTTAATAACTTTCTTAGGTGTATTTTAGTCTAATTTCTTCATAATGATAGTTGTGGATAATTTAATAACTTTTAGTGGTATTTTAGTCTAATTTTTTATAATGGCAATGATTTCTCCGATTAATATAGGCGTGGAGAGAGAGAGAGAGAGCGCGATAAGAAAGAGAGATGGGTGAAACCAGGATCCAAATATTCCCAACTAGTTTTTTATTTTGATTTTTTTTGTTAGAGTAAGATCTTTCATAGAATATCAGTGTATATATATAGGTCAATGCCAGCACACAGTCTCTGGCCTTATGCAGTCAACAAGTAAATAACATTATTACAGCGTCATAGCATTATTGCATAGAGATGAAAGAGCAAACGAAGGGAAATCAAAATTTTAGTTTAATTCACTATATATACATATCCAAATTCTTAGGTACATATAAGTCACATGGATCGAGTTGAAAGCAATTGACTTACACGTTACAAAGTTTAACTACTACTTCATCCAAATTGAATATTGATGCAGTGCAGCACTAACAGTTTGGTCTGGTAACAGGTGCCTGCCAAATGATTATTGTTTTCGCATGAAACGTATATGCTAGTGTGAATGTACAAACAACATTTATGTACGACAGTGTCTAACAATGAAGGCAACAGATAACTACTCTTAATATGTAATTGCAGCAGTATATGTACATCTGAACACATGTTTTTGCCATTATGGCACTATATGTACCTATTCGTGATTTCGCCACATGAGTTTATCATGGAAGCATAGGAAGCTTTAATTGTGTTGCATTATTCGTGGTGGAACGCCATTTAATAAACTATATATATGAGTAGGCCACAAAACCTGTATTAGCCCATTGAACAAATCCACATGTTCAGACTCCGTAATAGTTTCCAAGATTGATGTCAAGACCATGATTGCGTGTATTACTTTTGAAACAAGATGGCTTGAATAGTTTAGTAGTGCATGAAAACTATAATGGTTTCAACGCATACACGAGTTGCATTGCTACTTATCTGTTATAAAAAGTTGTACTAATGATTATAGTACAGTGTCATGTTTTGTTCCCTTGGGAATTCAAAAGATAGTCCATCAAGAATACACATTCTCACAATTTATGGCTGTGTTTCGGGCGCTGAGGATAGATAAAATGTAAACTTAACCTTCTATATAAAGAACTTACATTAAGACATTTAGGACCATCTTGGCGTTGTTTTACTTTGACTTATCAACGAAACAAACATAGTGGCAGGACACTACCACTACGTCAGGTCGTGCTTGCAACACACTTATGTGTTATTAGAGGTAGAGAAAAAATCACTACCACAAGCGGCAAAGAGCACACGGTAAACATTTATCCGACAAAGAGCTTTTTGTTAAGTGTTTTTTGTCAGTACTTATCCGAGTGTTAAAATACATCCGGTAAAATATAAATCACAAAAAAAATCAATAAAATAGAAAAAAATAAAATAAAATGTGGGGAGCAGCAATCCCGCCTATGCTCGTCATAAGTCACGGAATTTTTTTGTGTGCTACGCAGCTATGCGCAGCTGTCAAGACACTAAATGAATTCAAATTAAAACATTGCCAGATATAAAGTTTTGTAACTTTTTGAGATCTACAACTTTCAGTTTAGGAGTTTCTCCATCCGAGGTCATTTACAAAATTTGAATTTCTAATTCGAGAAATTCAAACATAGTGTTTTATTTACAATATGATTTCAAATGAAAAAATTGTCGTCTACAAAGTTTCATAACTTTTCAAGATCTATAACTTTTATATTTATAGTTTCTTCATCCTAGGTTATTTGAAAAATTCAAACATACTTTTTATTGACATGGTTAATTCAAATTAAAAAGTGTCCAACTGTATAACTTCTAAAGATTTGGAACTTTTATTATGATCATTTGTTCATCTGACATAGCTATAGTAATATTGTTCACAAATTTTATATGTGTCACTTATAGTTTCATGAAACTTTATGACACATAGATTTTGTGAACAATTTTCTAGATCAATTTGAGTAATGAACTAATGATCAAAATAAAAGTTGTAGACCTTTACAAGTTATACACCTTTGTAGTTAAAATATTTTTAACTTGAATTAATTTGTGGTTTCAGAATATAATTTGAATTTATCTTTGTCAAGTGCCAAATAAAAAACACTCCATAAACAAAGTCTTTGTCGAGTGTTGGGAATAAATTAAAAAAACTATTGCAGTAGAAAAATGGTGATGTTAGGAGTTAGAACGACATTACATTTATAACAATAATATTGGACTTGTATGGCATCAGTGAGAAGCCAACAATATTGCAGTCTATGACAGACAACAATATCATTTAGGCGCTAATGTTAGCATATGATCGATATTAATGATACAATAATAATATTGGTCCTTGCGGATGTCAACAACCATCTAGGCCCATAAGCCCATCTATAGGCCTGAATTGGTCTCCACTATCAATTAAATTTTCCAAACCCTAGCTGCCACTCATCTCTCTCTCTCTCTCTCTCTCTCTCTCTCTCTCTCACACACACACACACACACACACACACACTCATGCGCAACACGGTACAGCGGCCCTCCTCCTCGCCTCCGGCGCAGCGACCCTACCCTCTGCCCCTCAGTACTGGGGCACCCTCATGCCCCTCCCACGGCGCCCTCGACCCTCCCGCTTTCCCTCGCCGTAATCGAGCTCTTCCCTTTCCTTACCTCTAATTTGGGAGCAGGGGCGGCAGAACCAGGTGCCAGTCCTTCCCCTCAATCCGGCGGTGGTGCAGCATGTAGGCACGGAGGTGGAAGCGGTCGATCTGGGAGCCAGGGTGGCATCAGATCTAGCCGCCCGGTCTTCCCCTCCTTATGGCGGGTGGCATGGCATGCAGATCCGATTATAGCACGGTCTTGAAGTGTGGGAGTGGTAGAGGCCGATCCACCCATAGGGAAGTCGGTGGCGATGGCATCAGATCCAGGTGGCTGAAAGGAGGTCGATGGCGCCAGTCGCACGGGCTGGTGGTGGGTGCTAGGAAGCGCACTAGGCTCGTGGCGGGCTGGGCCTAGACCAGGTCATGCGCGATGTGTAATTTTTAATTTTCCTATCTTACCAATAATATCAGGTGTTTTGACTGATATTGGTGTTGCCTCACTGCAATATCGGTTCAGCAAATTGGTTGAGTGTCCGATATTGTAGTTTGTTATTGACCGATACTGAAGGCGTCGATTGTTGTTGTGAAAGACCTACCAGCCACTAATTTGCTTCACTTAGTTGCCCGTCACTAAGAGCCATAAGTCATTTGTTGCTAGAAATAGTTTTTATAGTAGTGTTGATATATAGGCATGATTAAATAACTTGTTATTATAAGTGGGATTTCGAGCATTTACACCAATGCAAATTACAGATCGTTATCGTGGTTGCATGCCGACCCACCATGATCACTGGTTAAAGAAAGTTCCACTATCAAGTAGAAGTATTTGTATCCCTAAAAAAAAAGTAAAAGTGTTCCTTTTTGCCTAGTTCTTGTTTTGCTGAGAATAAGTCAGATTTCTCCCATCTCCATATGGGAATATCTTTGGATAAAAAGATGATGGCAGCCCGCAAACATGGTATCTCTCAGTTTTCTGAATTGTGCTTATTGTAAGTTTCTATGCAACCTTCTTCAAAATACTTAGTGTTGCCAAATATGAAGTATCTCTCCGTCAAGAAAGAGGGCCGTCGAAATTGACAGTTCCTGGTCCACATTATACGAATTGCCATTCCAGAAATCTGTTGATTAATTGCCAGTCCCACCAGAAGCGCACCGCTCGTTAGGTGCACACAGATGTCAAAGGCCTGTTGGCTGTTGGCTGTTGGCGGTGCGCCGGTGCCAATGCACGTCATCAGTACTATAGTTGATAAAGTTGCAACACGTGCGCTATTTTCTTCTTAGAAAAAGGTGCTGCAGTAGTTACAAGTAGCGACACGAAGTGAAGGCAGAGTACTCCGCAGATGACGACCAATCAGCCTTGGCCCTGGCACGAGCCGCCGGCGCCGGCATGGTTCCTCACCCTGGTCCTCCTCGGAGCCGTTTACTCCGCGGTAATCTCCATCCGCGGCCTGGCATATGTCCTGCTATGCCTGCGCCGGCCCATAGACCTCCGCCGCCGGTATGGCGCGTGGGCCGTGGTCACCGGCCCGACATCCGGCATCGGCCGGTCCATGGCCCTGGAGCTCGCGGGCCGGGGCATCAACCTAGTTCTTCTTGACCTCGACGCGGCCAACCTGCGTGAGATTTCAGACTTGATCAGCTCTCGCCACGGCGTGAAGACCAGGACCGTGGTGTTCGACCTTTCACTCGTCGGCACCGCTCAAGGTAAGTTGGCACACACCCTTGTCTCAGACTCAGTGTGAAGTGAAGATTACGTTATTATTCCACAAACTGGCAGGCGACGAGGCGATGCGGCGGTTCCGGGAGGCCGTGGACGGGCTGGACGTCGGAGTGCTGGTGAACAACGCCGGCGTGGCAAGGCCGTACGCGTTGTACTTGCACGAGACCGACGTGGAGGCGTGGCTCAGGATGATTCGGGTCAACCTGTGGGCGCTCACGGAGATCACGGCGGCGGTGCTGCCTGGAATGGTAGCGCGCGGCCGCGGCGCCGTCGTGAACATGGGTTCCGCATCGTCGGAGGCTGTCCCGTCCTTCCCGCTCTACACCATATACGCTTCCACCAAACGGTACGTGTAACAGGGATGCAATTTTAACCCATTGGATCAATGGATCGGTTCAAAATTTCTAAAATTAAATTAATATTTTTTTCATCTCATAAAACTAATATAATAAATAAACTAGACGTTGATCCATAACTATCCATAGATCACAAATTTGCATCCCTACGTGTAATGCGCGCAATATGTCATGTTATACTTCTTTGGCTTCTTCTTCTTGCAAACTTCGTAAACTCGAGCTTAATCTCAACTCCAAATCTCCAATACTAGGTACATTGCTCAGTTCTCCAGGAGCCTCTACGTTGAGTACAAAAGCAAAGGGATTGATGTTCAGTGCCAGGTAATTTAATTTCTACCCACGACCCAATCAATATCCATCGTGCTGTCAAAATTATAAAAAAACATCCATCGTATTTCTTGCAAATTCAGAGAACATGTTCTCCAAGCGTGCACTTATTACACTCTGCACTGCACTTGCGCGGAGTAGCTGGAATAATAATGCTATTGTTCTCGTGCCCTCTTCGCGCCGTTTGTATATTTATCTTATACGTATGCATAGCACGAGAATTAAGGAAAAGTTATTACGGAAAAATAATTTTTTGTCATGTGCTTGAAATTTTATCGTGTATTTTATTTTGGATACACGGCAAAAGTAGATGTTTGCTATGTGCTAAATCAAAACATATAGTAAAATCTTTTTTTTTGCCGTGTGTAAAAAAATTTGACACACGATAAAGGTAGGTGTTACCGTGTGTTTTTCTTGGCACACGGCAAACACCCTTTTTGCCGAGTGTTTTTTCCCTAACACTTGGTAAAATATAAATTTAAATTATATTTAAAACTATAAATTAATTTAAATCAAAAAATTTTGAACTATAAAGTTGTATAACTTTTGAAGACTTATAACTTTTATTTTAATCATTTGTTCATTACTCAATTCAATATAAAACACTGTTTATAAAATCAAATAGTTTCATATAGTTTCATGAAATATTCAATAAGACATATAAAATTTATGAACAATGTTGTTAGCATTTTGTCAAATGAACAAATGACCAAAACAAAATTTATATATCTTAATAAGTTATACAACTTTGTAGTTCAATTTTTTTTATTTGAAATAGTTTAGTCAACAAAAAATACGTTAAAAATATATAAATAATTCTTTACCGTGTGCCATATATAAGGCACACGGTAAATATGATCTTTGTCGTGTATCATACATAAGGCACACAGATGGTCTTTGCCGTGTGTCCGATATAAAGCACACGATAAAGAGGTAAAATATAAAAAGAGCGAACAAGATGTAGTCATAAATTAATGTGTGGTGCAGTGGTAGGGGGCTCTATGCGTGAAGATGAGGTCCCAAGTTCGAATCTTGGCAGTGCACTTTGACGCGTAGCACACAAAAAAATGCCGCAACTTATATTTTACCATTTTTTTGAGGTTTTTTTCTAGGTTTATATTTTGTCGAGTGCCGTATTTGCCGAGTGTTTTTTGACACACGGTAAAGCCGGGTTTGCTGACAAATACTTTGTCGTGGGAGAAATACCATTTGTAACCCACATCAAAGACTTTGTTGTGGATAATTCGTTCTTTGCGGTGTGTCCTGGACACACGGCAAAAATGATGATTTCCGTAGTGAGTATAAAAGATAAGTGCACAGAAAAAAAAAAGATAAAGATAGAGATATATTTAAAAGAGAAAAATATACATCAATAAGTAAAAATATCAATTATTTTAAGATAAATAAAGAGGGATAGAATATCAATTATTTTAGAACGGAGGGAATAGATTATAGCGAGCGGCACATCCACCTATCTATCTTAATCTCTGCAAGTTGCGACCCAATCGAATTGAATTCCTGACATTGAGTAGCTGTTGCGATCCTCGCATTCAATTCAAACTGTGGTGTGCATCTACTCTGACTTTTGCAGGCCCCATCCTTCGTGGCCACCGGGTTGTTGCCCCGCGGCACGGTGCCCATGGTGCTCGCGCTGACGATGCCGACGCCGGACGCCTACGCCCGCGCGGCGGCACTGTGGATCGGATACGGCCCACTCTGCTCCCCCGTCGCATCGCACCAGCTCCTGTGGTGCCTCACCACTCTCGTCGTGCCGGAGGCTGCGCTAGACTGGTTCCTCCTGCAGTTGGGCCAGTGGCAGCGGGTAGAACTCCGGAACCGGAAGATCAGGGCGGCAAAGGGAAGCGTCGGTGTCGACGGGAATTAATAAGCGAAGAGTAGTTTCGCAGCACATGATAACAAACTGTAAATCTTATCGCTAGAAAATGCAATAAAACTTCTATAAATTTAACCGAGATCTTTTTACCTTACTTTTGCACCGTTGAATCACAAGAAGAATCGGAACAATTATACAGTGTTTTTGTAAAACGTACAATCGATTCTCCGAAATTGATACTTTTGTTACAAATGAAGAGTCTTGACGCTATATAATTTGACTCATCTATAAGAATTCTGAATAACATAGTCATATATACTAAAGAATAGATCTCATGCATACTCAACGGAGCAACTGACTACTCTAGAAAGACTATTGTTTCTACATAGATGTAGATCGTTTAGTGAAAACAACTAGGATAACACCTCCAATACCACAAGAAAAATCATCAAACCATCTTCATTTTTGCTTCTCACCACCACCCATAAAATTAGTGCACTAGCAACCACAATGGTCAACATCACTATCAAAGTACTTAATTCTATGCACCTCCACCTAATTATCCACGTCAAGAAAGTGGCAGATAGACTCCTCGTATTTGTCACGATAAGCTTTATATATATGATTAACCTCTTACACATGAGCATAAGGGTAGAATCGGTTATGTGGAAAATCTAAACTATAGCACTTATATGTTCCTAATTGAACAAAGAAAATAAAGACCCTTCTAAAAAGCAATATTTCTATAATGGTATGAATAAAATTTGAATAATTCAGTAGGATTACACTTTATTGCTATTTTATCATCTATTAACACATATTGACTCTAGTTAGATATACACACATTGATTGATATGTACTTGAATGACTTATACTTATAATTATGGGCATCAATGTTGTAATAGACCAAACTCACTATTTCAAAATAGTCAACCTAACAATTGAATCCACGAGACTGTCTTGTTGAAATACTAAAACTTGTATTACTAAATTATTATATTTGAATTATTGTTTTAAGCATTTGTCGACACATTTATATGATCATAATTTAAATAGACTAGTTTATCATTTTTGTCAAGGTTTTCAATATCAGGTTTCATTTTATTGCATTGATTCGAACCAAATCCAAAAAATAGAGCTTTAATTTAAGATATAAAAGTTGTATATTTATGCTGAAATGAAATCTCACATCCCACACGTCTTTCTATCACCCTATGTAACTAGTAGCTCATCTCCGATGTTCAAAGTGCACTGCTCCGAAAATCGGGTAATAGGTCTATCGACTACCGTATGGCTGATATCGCTGAGGCTTCCACGGCTGCATAGTTGTATTTTTCCTAGGTTCTCAAAAAACAAATATCCTTGATAAATATCTTGGTGATACGTTAAGGCATATCCGTTTGGTCAGTCAAAAAGTCACCATTACTTTTTTTGTTTTCTATCCACACACTTCTTCAAGAAAATCATTAAGGCCTGGTTTGGTTTGGTTAGAATGGGTCGGAACGAGGCCCATTTCATACAAAATGAATTCGCCCAGAACAAAATTGGTTGTGGCTGAAAAAAAACTGTTACGGTTGGTCCAGAATGAAATAGGATCTATTTTAATCATTTCATTTAGTTTATATGTCGGATTGATTCTTCATATCTTAAGGTCTGGAATAAAAATAACTGAATCACTTATTTCTGGCTCAGAATAATTCTTTGACCTAATCCAATCAGCTGGAAACGAACAAGTCCTAACGCATGAAGTTAAGCCAGGTTTAACACGCGGATAGCGCCCTCTCTTGAAACAAAGCTTCGAGGAAGCGAAGTGATGACCGACAAACAAACAGCCATGCCTTACCTGATGCTCATCACCATCAGCTTTCTCCTACTCATCCTCCTCCAAACACTAGCACTCGTGGCCAGAGCAAGCGGCGACCAGTTCATCTTCTCCGGCTTCGCCGGCACGAACCTCACCGTCGACGGCGTGGTGACCGTCACTTCGGCTGGGCTCCTCGAGCTGACCAACGGCACGCTCCAGCCACTGATCTCGATCACCTACAACCTGTCGTCGGTGATCACTGACACGGCGTACGTCGGCTTCTCATCGGCAACAGGCTCGTTCAACTCTCGGCACTAGGTGCTCGGCTGGAGCTTTGCCATGGATGACCCGGCTCGAGCTGAGGGAAGATTGGGAGGTCGCGTTTGGCCCTCACCGGTTCCCGTACAAGGATTTGCATCGTGCCACTGAAGGATTCAAGAACAAGAACCTGCTTGGTGCTGGTGGGTTCGGCAGAGTATACAAAGGAGTGTTTCCTGTTTCCTGTCTGGAGATTGCCGTGAAGCAGGTGTTGCATAACTCGAGCCAAGGCGTGAAGGAGTTTGTCACCGAGGTTGTCAGCCTAGGCCGGCTCCAGCACCGGAACCTTGTGAGGTTACTCGGTTACTGCCGAATAAAAGGCCAGCTTCTCCTGGTGTATGACTACATGTCAAACGGAAGCCTTGACAAATACTTGTACGGTGAAGGCAACACGACTCTCAGTTGGTCTCAAAGGTTCAAGATCATCAAGGACATTGCAGCTGCCTTGCTCTACCTCCACGAGGAGTGTGAGGAAGCAGTCATCCACCGAGACATCAAAGCAAGCAATGTGCTCCTCAACAGCGAGATGGACGGACAGCTAGGCGATTTCAGCCTCGCAAGGTTGTATGATCACGGCGCCGACCCAGAGAGCACTCATGATGTAAGGACCAACATAACAGAGGCAGCAGGCAACTTCAGACCATCATGCTTGCACCGTGCAGTCCGTGCCGAAGTTGTGATGTATGCTCACTTCAAAACATCTCATGATCTTTTCTCATACTACTCAAACCACCTTCCAATTCGCAAGAGGCAACATGCTTTTCCTTGTACGCCTTCTCCTCATCATGTCCCTTGGCCTAAACCTTGAAGCTTCGATCGCTGCTTCTGACATCGTCGACCAATTCGTCTACTCTGGTTTCAGCGGATCCAACCTCACCATGGACGGTACCACCACCATCACGTCGGATGGCTTCCTCCAGCTGAGCAACGGCACCGCCTACCTCAAAGGCCATGGCTTCCACCCATCTCCACTACGCCTCTGTGAATCGAGTAACGGCACGGTGCGGTCTTTCTCTGTCGCCTTTGTGTTTGGCATCGTCTCCTCCTATGCCGACTTCAGCGCACACAGCATGGCCTTCTTCATCGCCCCTAACACAAACTTCTCCACTGCTCTGCCGACCAACTATCTGGGGCTCACCAACGTCCAGAACAACGGCAACGCGAGCAACCGCCTCTTCGCCGTTGAGCTTGACACCATCCAGAGCGTCGAGTTCAAGGACATCAACGCCAACCATGTTGGCATCAACATCAACGGCCTGGAGTCGCTACGATCCTACAATGCCGGGTACTACGACGATAAGAGTGGTGTGTTCCAGAGCCTGAAGCTTATCAGCCGTCAGGCAATGCAGGTTTGGGTGGACTATAATGGCGAGACGAAGCAGATCAACGTGACACTAGCTCCCTTCAGAATGACCAGGCCTCTCCGAACACTACTCTCAACCGTCTATGACCTCTCAACGGTGCTCACTGACGTGGTGTATCTCGAATTCTCAACGGCAACTGGTCATGTGAATTCACTTCACTGCGTTCTTGGCTGGAGCTTCGGCATAAACAGCCAGGCTCCTGCCATTGACATCTCTAAGCTCCCCAATCTACCTCGAATTGGCCCGAGACCACGGTCCAAGGTCTTGGAAATTGTTTTACCAATTGTTACTGCAACATTCGTGCTTGCTTTGGGCGGTACCGTTGTGCTACTAGTGCGGAGATGACTAAGGTATGCTGAGCTACGTGAGGATTGGGAGGTTGAGTTTGGACCGCACCGGTTCTCCTACAAGGATCTGTATTATGCAACTGGCGGATTCAAGGAAAGGCGCCTACTAGGAGAAGGAGGTTTTGGGAAAGTTTACAAAGGAGTGCTTCGGACATCTAAGTTGGAGGTTGTGGTGAAGAGGGTGTCCCATCAATCAAAACAGGGAATGAAGGAGTTCCTTGCAGAGATAGCCATTATTGGCCGCATCCGACATCGTAATCTTGTGCAATTACTTGGTTACTGCCGAAGAAAAGATGAACTCCTTTTTGTTTACGCCTACATGCCAAATGGTAGCCTCGATAAATATCTGTACGACAGCGATCTATGTACAGGAACTCTGACCTGGTTACAGAGGTTCCATGTTCTCAAAGGTGTGGCAACCGGATTGCTCTATCTCCACGAGGGGTGGGAGAAGGTAGTCATCCATAGAGATATCAAGGCAAGCAATGTGCTCCTCGACAAAGACATGAACGGCCAACTAGGTCATTTTGGCCTGGCAAGGTTGTACGACCATGGCACTGATACACAATCCACACATGTGGTTGGTACCATGGGATACCTAGCCCCAGAGCATGTGCGCACAAGCAAATCGTCCCCCTTACTGATGTGTTCATCTTTGATTTCCTCCTAGAGCTCACCTGCGGACAGAAACCTATCAAGGAGAATGTTCAAGGCAGCGGACACACCGTGCTGGCCGACTGGGTACTCCAGCACTGGCGCAACGGGTCCCTCATGGCGACTGTGGACAGGAGGCTCCAGGGCGATTACAACGTTGAGGTAGCAGGATTAGTCCTGAAACTAGGTCTTATGTGCTCACACCCGTTTCCAAATGCAAGGCCGGACATGGGTCAGGTCGTGAGCTACCTCGACGGCGTGGTGCCGCTTCCTGAGCTGACACCGACAGACCTGAGCTTCGACGTGCCAGCGATGATGCAGAAAAAAGAGTTTGGTATGTCGGCCGAATCGTATCCTGATCTTGTGACGAGCTTTGGCACAATCTCCAGCATCTCTGGAGGAAGATAACAACAATCCACCAGTACGGGAGTTGTAGAGAGCTTTTTGTGTTTCAGCCATGCGTTCATGTCTACTGATCACCTTCCCTATAGAGAGAAATAGGATGTGGAGTGCATTGTGTGGTAGGCGATTAGTTTTCATGTATAAGTTTTATCTGATGACTGAATAAATTGTTAGTTGAGGGCCTCTGTTTGGGGTTGATATCTTTTTGCTGATTTGTTTCATGAGGGCGCACGCCTGCATCAGTTGTATTTTTTTAGATAATGGAACAAGGTTCCGACTGCTGTATCAAAAGGTATATAAAGCCCAAGTATTACAACAAGTACAAAGACTCCAAAAGTAGAACAAAAAAGGTTTAAGAGATTGGACACCCATAGAGACCTAAGCCTCTCTCATTCAATCTTACTAGAACCACAAATTTTACGACCAACTTAACTAAAGAGAGAACTAACCCTCAATCCTATATCGGAAGCTCTAACCAAATCTTGCAAAGATTTGCATAATCACCATCTCCAAGAGTCGACACCCATCCTTTAAGGTTGACCTCTCATCCACCTTATGTAGCAAGGACCACCATCGAATTCAATGTGTTGTCCTGAAAATTATCTGTAAAAAGGAGTTAGTCTTAGTCTTGTTAAACACTATATCATTTCTATTCAATCATATCACCCAACATAGAGCTGTAGCACCTAATAAAATCTGATTTTTGGCCTTTGGCGGTACACCAATAAGCCACATCCTAAACATATGAGAGACACTCCTTGGTGGTTGAATTAAAATGTGATATGCACGGTGTTCGAAACAAATCTAGCCATATGATAATCAAATAACAAATATTGAATTTTCTCTAAAGACCTACAAAAACAACATCTGGTATCTCCTTGCCACATCCTTTTTGCTAGGTTGTGTTTAGTTAAGGTGATCCCCTTTGATAGAAACCATAAGAAGACTTTAATCTTCAAGGAACCTTAAGCGGTCATATTAGACTGTTTGTAGACACAACTACTTCTTGGATCAATGCCAAATACATTGATTTAACTGTGAAAGAGCCACTCTTGTTCAAATCCCATCAAAAAATATCTTTGTTATCATTCAATTCTACAAAAGCCACATATGCCACCAACTTATGCCATGAGATTAAGTTGTAGTACCAAGGCCCTCCTGAAAGAAACATTCAACGGTATTATCTCTAGAAGTATCATCTATCAGTTATTTAATAATAAAAGTAAATGACTTTCGTGTTTATATAAAAAAAGAAAAATAACCTAAAATTCTAAGAAAAAACCAAAACATCAAACCGTTGATCTAATCTCCCCATAATTTCCTACCGTCGATCAAGATTCTCTGCCCGCATTTCTCTTCATCGTAATATCGTATAACCTAGCCAGCTGCTTTGTATAGCCGCAATAAACAGAGCTTCCGTGTTTCCACTGCCAGCAGATACGCACGGCGGCGTGTGCTGAAGACTGATTCGATTTTCTTGGCATGGTGGGATTATTGGTTCCACCAACGATGCGACTGACAGTGCTGATACTCTGCTCTTCGTCTTGTGGAACTCCATCGATCTGCTCTGCCCCAGTTGTATCGATTTAGCACACGCGATGCCATGAGGGCAGGAACAGATCCACATTCCCCGCCTGATATGCCGCTTCCACTCTATGGATCTATTTGGGTAGCTATGAAAATAATCACCGTGTCAAAACCGATGATGGGAACAAAGCGTTGTGGACATGCAATCCTTGCTATCGGTAGCCGATCTGACTCCATACTTCATAGCGTTGTTTTTGCAGCCTGAATTCGCTGTGTTGCGTGCGTGCCTGGTGACGGACATGACAGACAAACGTGGAATTGGGCATAATCGGAATCACCTTATCAGCTCTGTAGTTACTTTGCTGATACTTCATGAATGTCAAGGCAAGGTATATGTGCACGTCGTATGACTGCCTAGGTCCCCGGCAAGCCATTCAAGGTTCGTAAGAAGTGGGCATGGTCGTGGTCCTATCTCCCCAGGAGCTAGCTCTAGTTTCTGTTAGTTTGCTGAAACGACAACCATAAGAGACCAGACATAATTTTGACAACCAAAGGCATATCGACCAAATATTGACTTCCCTGCCCGAAGCATTACTCAAGAAGTGAAAATATATAAGATTATTTTTCAGAAGTTACTTCACTAGCCGCAGCAGTTTTTCCCGAAGCACTTATCACCATTTAACAGGTAACTGGAGACAATCTGCTGGGATAAGTTTTAGATCTGCAGCTTACTGTAATTTGCATGTTTTAGCCTCCACACTACAATGGTATTGTATAGATTAAGTTTGATTGCAATGCTTACTGGTTCTTCAAATTTTCGTAAATTTGTATCTCTCTCACAGAAAACCATATTCAAATTATATGTTTTACACAAACACAATGACTACCTGTTTAATTTTGGAACATTGTTCATAGTTTCTTACTAAGAACAGAATAGTATGCTTACAAATTATCCTATAAAAAGAGCACATATATACATTTGAGGAAACATAATGAGAATATCTCACATGGCTGTGACACCCCTAGTGTCACGATAGCAACCCTAGACAGCCAAAGAGAAGAAACAAAAGAAAAATAACAATTTAAAACTTGAGTTTGAATTTTATTTGAATTGGGTCCAAATAGGCCTTGAACTAGAAGTTCAAACTTTCTAATATAAGTGAGCCAAGTAAATATTATAATCTTGATCTATTACTCAAATAAGAATTTTAGAGAATGTTCGGTGATTTTATCACTTTGGCAAGTGGGCTAATTAATTCAACAAAACCAGAAAACAGGGTTACTTCAAAATTTCAAATTTCAAATTTTAGAAGAAACCGTTAAACCAGATCATACTCACAAGTAAGATCCAATCCTTAGAAGCAACATATAATTTTTGATTGATTTAATAATATCAGGAGATATCACTTTTGGAATTTTGGGCAAATATCGACTTTCTGACAAGAATCCAGCCTTAACAACTAAGCAACTTTGAAATTATATATTTACTACATAATTCCACTTTCGAAACAACATCTTCAATGTTTAGTTGCTCCAAGCATTTCTCTTCATGTATGTGGAACCATATAAAAATTTTGACCTTATTTGACGCCCTAATTGGGATGTGCAAAGTGGTTAAATGTTAAGTAATTCAGGCTTCAGAAAATTTTCCCAAGTTTCCATGGCCCTGATAGCATATTCAAAATTTAATATATTTCAGTATTTTACGCATCTTTTTATGAATGTCATCAAAATAATACTTAAAGAAAATGCTATATCGAATGGTGGAAAAATAATTAGTTTTTAGATCCATTTAGGTGCCGCAAAATAGTGTCAAATGTGCCTGCAAATCATGTTTTTCTAGGACTCTTGAAGCCATGGGCCCTACCTGTCATTGACTCAGCCGAAACTGCTCCTGTTCACCGCCCTGCCTGCCGAGACGCCGAGCGCCGCGTGGTCGCCGATAACCGGATCGAGAGCGCCCTGGGCGGATATTGTTCGACTGCGCCACCCCCCTCCCAGCTCCCTCTCCACTCACTCTGGTCTCTCTCTGTCTCTCTCCCTGTTTTCTCCAGAGCTCACCGCCATGGCAGCCGGGGACCAGCTCGCGTCGCTCGGCCGCCTCGACGCCTCCCCACCCCGGCCAAGCAGCCCCAACTACCCGCCTGAACCTCCACCCCTCCCTTAAAGCAGTCTCCCTCCATCTCGCCGTCATCGCTGCGAATCGGAGGTTCTCTCCCAAAGCCAGCGCCGTCGTCTTTCCTCCGATTCCGGCCACTGCGGTGCGCCTCTCTTTGATTCCCCTCGCCGGCGAGCTCACCTCCTTTCCGCTACTCCGTGTCACTCCTCTCGGCTCGCTTTGGTGCAGCGCCTTGTCGAGAACGCCGCCTCCCCGCGCTGGCTCCGCCTCGGCTGCGCCCGCCAACCGCCTCTCCACGTCGCACCGTGTCTCTAGGCCACCTTCTCGCCCTCCTCCACGTGTCGCGCCTCCAACGGGAGCCCCTGCCTCCGCCTGAGCCGGCGGGAGTCCTTCCCGGCCTCGCTCTTCCCCGCCGGCATCGCGTCGCCGTCGCCATCGTAGTCTGCCGCCGTGTGTTGCCCCGCGTCGACGCTGCACCCCGGTGAGTTTTCCTTCCTCGCTTTCCTCCGGCATGTGCTCCTCGTCTCCGCGAATCTCCGTGCTGGAGTTGGGAGCCCGCCCTGCCGCCGCCGGCCCGCCGTGGCCAAGCCGCGTGCGCACGGCCGCGGATGCCATGGTTGGCCAAGCCAGCCCAGCTGGGCCATTTTGGCCACGGGCCACCTTCGTGCCTGGGCCGGATCTGGCCCAGGGGACTCGCCCGGGCCCGCCGGGTTCAGCTGGGCCGAGTCAGAGCGGCCCACTGTCCGAAAATAAATTTTGTTATTTAAATTCTTAACCAGATAAATATGACAACTTAAAAAAAAACGTGCACACAAATCATTATTGGGACTAAAATGCGCATAAATACTTTTTGTACTCTCTGAATTATGTGGTATTCTATAAAAATACTAAGACACTCCAAAAGCAGATATTTATTTATGCATGTCTTAAATGGTTCAAAAATCAAAATAAAATCTTAGTAAATTTTCAGTGCATGATTTAGTTAGCCCATTTTTCATGCATGTTTCTTACATCATTTTATAGCATCACAGAAAATGCCATATTTAAATATTAAGTATTTCTTCTATAATGAATATTTTAATCTTTTCACCTTTTTAATTAATATTAGATATTAGTGCATTTTCATGTCATCCCATTGGGTACAAAAATCTTGTATAATGTCCCACACCACATACATTTTTCTCACTGGTATTTATAGCTTTGCTTATTATCTGGAAATGACATCTTAGTAATTAAAAGTAATTTCAGCATATGTGACGACATGCAAACAATTAAATGTCTAACTCTCTATATGTGGAAATTAATTAAGTTATGATGCCTCTGATCATCATGTCATGTTGTCATATTAAAAGTTATGGATTTATCTTTGCCTAGAGTTGTTTAAATGCTAAAAAAATAAATAATAATGCTATGATGGTTATTCCTGTTTTGTAAATCACTATTTGCATTGTGCTATGCCTCTGTGCATTCAAATAAAATTCTTATGCTAGGCATTTGTATGAGATGATTTGTTTTGGCTCTAGGAATACGTTTATTGTGCTTTTTATAGTAATTAATTGATGCATGTTCATACTATGAACTTGGGTAGATAAATCTCATGGCATGCCCCTACAACATATAATGTGCCCGCTAGTATATGTCCTTTAGAACCATATTAAACAAATTAGGAATGCAAGTATACATAGAACAACTATATTAAGTGCATAGTTATTAGCTTAATCACTGACTAATTAAATTGTGTTTAAACATTTAAATGTCAATGAATGTTAGCGATATTTACCTGTAGCAGAGTATTCAATTAATTTTATTTAAGCTGCTAATATTGATGCATTGATATGATAGGCTAATTCATAGTAAATTATTACACTACGATTTTATAGGGATTTCTCTTTGTGATTATATAGTGAATAAAGAAAAATAGATGAATGTAGGTAATGTACTCACTCTATCGTATCCTGCTGAGCATTGTCTTACTAGATGTATAGTCATCTTTCTCAGTAAATAATCTCATACTCATGTTGTCATACTACACTCTCACCTAATTAGTTTGATCATGCATGTTAATTAAAGCTTATCAAGAAATTAGATTATATCTTTTCTTTTCTACCAAATCCATTAAACAAGATCATTGCAGTATCTTAACATTGCTAGCATCAATTATTCACTGTTTAAGTTACTCGTATCATTCTTAGTTGCATTGCATAACCAATCTCGCATCTGTTATGGAAGGAAATTTATTAGTACAATAATTTAACACGTAATGGTAACACTAAACATCTATTTGCATGTATCATGTCATTACATCTATTTATTAAGAAAGTTCCACGAATTTTCTTATCACATTCTTGACTTGCATAGTGCATCATTTTACTAGGAAACATGCCGGTAGCAAGGACGAGGAGATTGGTGCTGCAGACATAGATGATGGAATAGCTATATTTTTGAGTGCTAACATTGCTCGGACTCAAGACAAGCCCCGGTGTACTCCTATATTTTTAAATTTTTATTTTGTATCACATGTATGTGTGTCATGATTGTGCATTACATATAGGAATTGATTGGAACCCTAGTTGCATATAGGAAAGAATAAATCCTATGGGTGTAGGTCTACTCGGCAACCATTCGATAGATTTGCTATGCTTAATATCAAGTCATCGGTAGCAAAATCGAGTGGTATCAAGACTACTCGATATAGGATGGACTGGGACTTCATTACTTGTAACTCTCACATAATAATGATGGATCAATTCGAGATCGAACGGGGAAGTGTATGTGTAGATTGAGGTGATAAGGTTGGACCTTGTTTTCCATAGCCCCGTTTGTGTTGATTAAGAACCTCCTTCGAGTGTGGCTCCGTTGAGCAAGTTTGAACAGTACCAAGTACATACCTTTATATGAGAACTGGGAGACCGACGTAACTTGATTATCGTATTGTTGGACGGCAATCCAACCTCTCTTCTGGTAATGAAGTGGGTTATGGTGGAATTAGGGTATGTGTTGGAAGAGAGAGTGTATGGGCTACCCATGGATGGCTACCGACGGGAGCATCACATGGGGTGACGTGTACTCGGAAGAGGTTGGCCCCGGACCAACTCTATGGTGTCTCGGGAGAGGTTGGCCATACATGACTCCTCGTGAGTGTGCGTGCGTCGTGTGCTTGGGTTTCTCCCGCAGGATGTAAATCGATTCGAGTCGCCATCCCTCGCGGTTATTGAGTACCACTTGTGATCACTGTCACATCAAAGTATAAAGTGAAATGATGATGATGATGATATTGTATTTCTATAAATTGTATTGCAACCATGTTTACTATAGTAGAGTTTCACAACATTTATTTTATGTAAGAAACTTGTTAATTTAGCTAAAATATGAAAATAAGATCAATTATTAGTGCTGTTTTTGTAATTATTTTAACAACCTTAGGTCAGCCCCCTACATACTAGGTGTCAGTCTTAGCATGCCATTTTGACGAGTAAGTCTTGTCGAGTATTAGTTGCTCAGAGCTTTGCTCTATGCTGTTTTGTGCAGGTGCTCTTCTTGTTAATCAGGCACGTCTACGGGCTTGATGTGCTTCATAATAGGATTCTAATGTGAGATATATTGCTTCCGCTATTTATGTTACCAAATTTCAGACTTGTTCACATATTCAAATCTAAACCAAAGTTGTAATAATTCAATTTTAACATTTCATAATAATTTTTTATGCTCATATGTGTGTACTTTTAGACTCTTGTTTCGTCAAGACATCACCCGATGATCGATCCTTCGACTATTTCCCCTCATTCGTGGGGCGGGGATGTCACAATGGCCTGACAAAAATATCTTTTCATACATAATGTATAATTAAAATAGTAATTTGGAATACTTCTCTTAGAATTGAATTTTGTTTTTTTGTATATTATGTTTTTTTATTTGCACACAATTAGAGAAGCGGACTTCAGCCCACTGATAGAGTTGCTTGTTGGCAACCTATAGGTTGGGGGTTCGACCCCCACTTCTCAAAAAAAAAAAAAACCGCACCTGTTACCACGTCAAAGAACATGGTAGGGAGCCAGCCCCTACTCATAGGGTGATGGCTCCCTGTGTAAGGGTGGAGCAGGGGTTTGGGGATTTTCTCGACCTGTGTGAGATTGTCCTTCTCAATACAATGTCGTTGGGACGGTCTTACACCTAACAGGTCAAGTTTTTTTTTTTTTGCACACAATCAATATATATAGTTATTTATAGATATTATGTAATGTAGAATAGACACTCATAACTCCTTTATTTCATTTTTAGCCTCTTACACCTAAGCTCTGGAGTACCATGGACCATGGTCCAACGACAGACCTAGAATATAACATTTGCATATTCCTAATTATCTAAGGAAATAAAGATCTATATAAAAAGTAAAATTTCTACAATATCATGAATTTAAATGTAAACAGTCCAGTAGGATGATACTTTGCTGTTTGCAGTTTGCCACCTAGTTCCATTTTTTACTTGGTGTTCGAACACAAATAGCCTTGAATAAATATCGTGTTGATATGATCAAACATATCATATTTGGTCAGACAGAATATGGTTACCATTTTTGTTTCCAGATCTCACACTTCTTCAAGTAAATGAGTCAACGTGGGAAGGACACTACAGGAAACACGAAGTTTGCCGAGTGCCACAGTGTTTGCCGAGTGTGATTTATCAGGCACTTGGCAAAGATGCTATTCGCCGAGTGCCGAAAAATAAGGCACTCGACATAACTAAAGCACTCGGCGTACACCGTCTTTGCCGAGTGCCGCGTGCACAAAGCACTCGGCAAAAAAATAGCACTCGGAACTTCAGAAATTTTGCCGAGTGCTGGTGGACGAGCACACGGCAAAGGTGCCACATGGCAGTGCTGACGCAAAAACCTAACGACTGTTAGATCTCTAGTAGACACTCGACAAAGACTTGTGTTTTCCGTGTGCCCTTGGCAGCACTCAACAAACTGCTGTTTTTACCGAGTGCCACCTCCGCTAACACTCGGCAAAGAGTTGTTTCGCCGAGTGCTTATCAAGGCACTCGACAAAGATTTGCTTTTTTTTCTTGCCTCCCTTCCAAATATTTTCTCTTCAAAAACTAATGTATGACATACTTCATGTTCTAATTTGATATATTTTTCCGTATCTTGGGTATTTTTAATTAGTGTTTTCCTTTCAAAGGTATTTTTCCATATAGATAAATTTGAAATACAATTGATTCAAATTATGAAATAAAGTGAATTAAAAAATTATATTCATGATCTTGAGTCCATTGCGAGGCCATATACATGAAATGACAGAAAAAATGGAACATTTCTATCCCGATACTTGACTTCAACCGTGTTATCGAATCGTTTTGAAATTCTATAAAATTCAAATAATGTTAAAAATCATGAGATTTATTCGGATGACACTTTATCATATATGAATATTGCGATTAATAGTGGAGAATGTTTTAAAAAATATTTCACGTACAACGCTTACAAACATGAACATCTCCGAAGAAGTTTTGTAGAGTGCAATAAGGATCAAGCTACATTTTGAATGAAAGTGAACATTAAATTCACATTTGACTTCATGTTTTTTGTACATGCAATAGACAACAAGGATAAGTTTATATGAAATTGTCGAGACTTAATCTCGGCAGTATAAATATAGGGCTATGTCGGGATTAAGAACTACGATGGTTAAAGACACAAGACGCTGAGTTATACAGGTTCGGGCCCTCTCAATGAGAGTAAAAACCCTACGTCCTGTGTTCTGTGAATTGTATTGCTTCTTGAATCATGTCCCCAATGAGGGGGTACTGTGCCGTCTTATATATCTTATCGGCGAGGGGTACATGAAGAGTCCTACTCATAGTCTACAAGGATTTACATAGAAAGTCTATCTTCAATTGCCTTGTGCTCCAAGCCGACTCGGTCGGTTCCTTTATTGATTAGGTACCCGGTCAGTTGCCGACTTATGCTTAGCTATGGATATCCGGAAGGTAAATATTCCACAGCAGCCCCCCGAGTGCTTTCTAATTTTGAGCTTTGACTTGCCAAGTGATCTTCAATGTCTTATCATAAATTAGAAAGACCTCTTTATTGAAGTTCCTGATAGATCTGGTGCGCCGACTAGGTGCACCTGATCAGGTGTAGCCCCCGACTCTTGTATAATTTGGAGACTAACAAATAATACAAGAGTCTAATTATATTAGCTCTGAATATTTTGTTGTATGTAATTTGCTCAAACCATCAGGCTTGAGTCCAATAAACCCCTGATCATCAAATCAGGAGATTAATTTACAAAACTTCAATCTTGCCGATCGATTATTGAAAAGGCCGAGTGATATACACTTTTGCCCAAGTGACCCCCGGTCTAAGTTCCATGACATCAATCATGTTTTAGCCCATATATAAATAATATGACTTCAATTATATAATAGTACTAAGCTAAATAACATCACTCATAATATAGCTTTTCCTCAATGAATTGTCACTCAGTTTAATCATAAGTTCAATTTCAATGACTTAATTATTGTCATCAATCAGTAACATAATCTTTGAACTTATACCCATACGACCATCAAGTCCTCTGCTATATGATCATCAAATCACATAGATACGACAAGTATTTTTAAGTGGATTGGCCACTGCTTCTCATCAAAGAAGCCCCTAAATTATTTCTCATGGTTAATAGCTTTAAGTCTTTTTAAAGAATAAAGCCTTATATTATTTAATCAGAAAAGCCCGTTACTGTATGGCCCATACCAGCCCATGGGTCCCAAGTGAGTAGGTCAAAAGGCGAAGGTATAAAAGGGACCACAAACTGTTGACTCCAAGTCCACGCCGCCATTTTGCGCATACAACCCTCCGTCTTCTTTGCGTTTCCCCTATTCTCACAACGCCTCTGCTTCCAGAGCTAGGGTTAGTGCATTTTTCTCTACCGTCGCAGATCTTGCCATGTCAAGCCCTCGAGCTTTAGCTAGGGTTTAGCCCTTGATCCACCGTGCCAACCCCTTCCACGATGATGGGTCGTAAGTCCTCTTCAAAGGCTGCCGCCGCACCGAGTCTTGCTCGTCAGAGCTGGACATCCCGGATCAACTGCGGGAGTTCTCGAAGAGCAGCATCACCACCACCGACCTGAACAAGATGGTGGAGGATGACATCCTTCCCGAGCAGGCTCGGATCGATTGGAAGGTACCCAAGGAACCTCATCCTCTCCCCATCCATAAGCAGATAGTAGTGTTTCACTCCTTTTTTGAGCATGGCTTCGGAGTTCCCTGCTGCAGCTTCCTGCGCGGCTCATTTTCTTTCATGGGATTGAGGTTGTTAATCTCAATCCCATCTCCATTCTGCATATTGCCATTTTTGTGCATATCCGTGAAGCGTTTTTGGGTGTTCTTCCTCACTTCACTCTGTTCCGCCTCCTCTTCGTCCTCCGACCGATGCCAACAAAAGATAACCAAGTTACCACAGGCGGAGTTGGTTTCCAGTTGCGCAAGAAGGAAGCCTACATCAATGTTCCTTTGAAGATCGGGAACAAGGACTGGAAGGATGAGTGGTTCTACTGTGACAACCCTCCTCCCATTCTTGCTGACTTCTCTGGTGCTAAGGTGACTCCTCAAGCGCGGTGGTCTGAGAAATCGGATCCATCCGACCCACAAGTGGTCGCTCTGCTGGAGAAGATGCCGACTTAAAGAAGGAAGACATAGATGGTATTACTATTGCCAAGAGCTTCATGGTATGCCGAGTGCAACCTCTGAAGCTGCAGAGTCACCCCGCCTGGAATTATGACATCGACAATGAGACCAGGGAAGTGCCTGACCCCCCCAATGGCACTCTTCGTCGGTCGAGATTGTCAAAGATGTTTGAAGGAGAAATCCTTCAAGACCACATGTTGATTGCCAAGGCCTACAACATGGGCACTCTACGGGGCCGAGTAAGCCTCGGTCAACTTAAATGAATCTGTTATTCTTTATTTTGACACCATGCTTGATGTCTTAGCACCTTTTGCAGGCTCTGGATACTTTTGCATCCCACCCTCCGCTCCCTCTGACCGATTTCGAGGGACCGGACTATGTTGACAAGCCATCGCAGACTGGCACTGGTGGTGGAGGGACTTCAACAGAAGCTCGACCGACTAGATAGGTCGTTGCTGATGTTTCCCTTGCTCCTCCTCGTCCAAATTTGCCTTCTCCTGGCCAGCGGAAAAATTAGACCGCCTACCGTCGCCGGCAATATGTGGGCTAGGATGAAGACGACGAGGAAGAGCACACCCAAGATGCTACCCTGCTCACCTCTGCACACTCTGACCGACCATCAAGCCAGTCGGAGCCCCCGAGCAAATCAATGAGTGGTGCAAAGGTGGTGGCGAAGACTAATGAAGCTGCCAAATCTTCCCTGAAGAGGAAAGAGACCAACCCGTGGACCACTTCTTTGAAGAAGAGAGTCTGTCGGATCAAGATCAAATAAGCCTACAGGTACTTCTTCACATTTTCGATTCTTTGGTATGCTGAGAGTTGTTTATCCGCTGACTTGATTTCTTGCTTATTGAAGCGGTCGGTCGGATACTACACAGGGCGCTCAAGGGTCTTAGGACACTCGATCGACTTCTGTTGTTATTCTGACCAACACTCCTCGGCCGGCCAGCACGCCATCTAGCATTCAGACCGAACCGAAGAAGGCTCCCGATGCTCCAGTTCCTGTCCTGGCACCAGCGTCGAGCCCTTAGACCGCTGCTTCATCTCCGACCGGCATTCCTTCTCCGCTTTTGAAAGGTAAAGGCATACTGGTCGAGGATACTTTAACACGTCCTGGGGCAGAGGACATGGAAATTCTACATCAGCACCGAGACGCCAACAAGGTACATCAATACCGAGTTCTTTTCCTTCTGAAGTCACTCTTCTTACCTGACCATGCCACTCTCCTTTTTAGAGATTATATTCTTTTATAGAAAAGAAGCAGGCCAGGGCCGAGTATCTTGAAGCCAAGTCTTTTGGTAAGTTTCAGACCTCTCATATATTCGTAAACTTTTCTTTTTAGTCGTGCTTACTTGTTGTTCTGCAGTCACCGGTGAACAGCTCGCCCAGGTTAGGAAGCAGATTGAAAAGCTTCTTTTCCTTCTCAAGTCACTCTTCTTACCTGACCATGCCACTCTCCTTTTTAGAGATTATATTCTTTTATAGAAAAGAAGCAGGCCAGGGCCGAGTATCTTGAAGCCGAGTCTTTTGGTAAGTTTTAGACCTCTCATATATTCGTAAACTTTTCTTTTTAGTCGTGCTTACTTGTTGTTCTGCAGTCACCAATGAACAGCTTGCCCGGGTTAGGAAGCAGATTGAACAGCTACAGAATGACCGGAAGGCATCGACCGATGCTTTAGAGCAGAGTCGTGCTGATGTCGTTGGTATGACCACCAATCAACTTGTATTTACTTCTTATTCACTCTAAGGCTAAAGATTTTTGCATCTTTTAGCTCGTGATCAGAAGATTGCCGATCACTTCAAACCAGCAGAGATTCGTAGATGCTTTGATTGCTGAGAAGGAAAACCTCTCCAAATCTGTTAAAGACCAGAGCATCAAGATCTCTCGACTCAAGAAGCAACTGGAGGGGACCAAGGCAAAGCTTGATGAAGCAAAGGGAATCTCCAAATCTTTCAAATGTAATCTTGCCAGTAAGCCATTCTCTCTAGTCTTCTAGTATCTCCTTTGTGCTTCATCATCCACCACTTCATATGACCTTTCCAGCCATATCATATAGCGCTCGGAAAGCATTAGATTATATCCATGCTAACCAAGTGGAGAAGACCGGGAATTCCCTGGACTATCTGCTGGAGCATGCGCCGGAGGTCATTGCCAACAATGCTAGAAGAGTAGCGACCGAAGCCGGGAGTCAAGTACTAGCTATTTGCCATTCTTGGTCTCCTGCACTGCCGTTTGACAAGGTTGAGGAGGGCTTCAACCCAGACTTGACTATTGACCAGTGTCAGTTACTCATGGATTTCATGCTGGAAACCTCCCGTGCTTTGGTCGACAATGTCGAAGTCAGCCCCATTGAGCCGACCCCTCCAGCTTCTCCAGAGTTAGAGCAGCAGTCTGTTGCTTCCTCTCCTTCAAAGGAGATTTAGAACCTGTAATGCTTGCAAAACATTAGTAGTATCTGTAATTGAAGAACTACTCTGTCTCTATTGTAGATGTAAATAATATTTTTTATGCTTGCTTAATTACTAAACAAGTCTAGAAAAAATGATTGAATAGCCAAAATAGCAATCTCCTGTTACTTAGAGCGAACCAATCAGCACCGAGCAGCGTTAGTCACGCTATAGTGTTTAGATCCTTTCTCCCCAACTCTTTAGAGACAAAACAAAAGTTGCACCGGTCTACCTTAGCATCATAAGTTGTAATTTATAACCGCGTTACAATATAGAGTCGACTAATCAACACATTACCTCTCGCTCTTTGGCTCTGGGTTTAGTGTAGTGGCAGTCTGTTGTGCAGCATAAATTGTATAACTATGATGTTCCAGCGTTAGACCAAAGATCAAGAGACCATAAGACCGTATCAAATTATGAGAAATTGGTCAGAATAAATCAAAAACATCATCTTGTTATTAGACGGGAATTCTAGAACAAAGGTTGAGGTATCGAGATGCATCGCATCAAGATGTTTGATCCTCCTTTATAGTAGAGTTGGTTGTCTACCATCAAATAATCGTGACATTTAGCCCTCAACCTTTGTTGCTCATTAATATCCGAAGGCAGCGCACCGTCGGTCAAAAATTTGACAATCGGGTCACGCCAGTCTGTCTGCGTAATGACATCATCAACCAACTCGACAACATCGGTTGTCAAGATATCAGGTCGAGGAGAGATAGTGGCAGAATCCAGGGTGTGTAAGAAAACACTGGCTAGGACAATCGATCGAGATGATCCTATCTTGGCTAATTCATCAACCGCTTGATTATTATCTCGAAGAACATGTGTGAACTTCAATCCATCGAACTTGTCTTCAAGCTTCCTTACTTCTTGGCAGTAAGCCACCATGTTATCATCCACACAGTTCCAATCCTTGGTGACTTCGTTAATAACTAGAGCTGAATCACCAAAGAAGTCTAGACGCTGAATACCGAGTGACACAGCAATCCGCGGACCGTGCAAAAGAGCTTAATACTCCACAACGTTATTAGACGCGTGGAACATAATTTGAAGGACATATCGTAACTTCTCTCCTTGTGATGATGAGCATAATCCCTGCACCTGCATCGAGTAGCTGAAGAGACCCATCAAAGTACATTTTCCAGTACTCTATGTCTTGCGGCGTAGGTGGTATTTGTATCTTTGTCCACTCAGAAAGAAAGTCTACCAATGCTTGTCCTTTGATTGCCGACCGAGGAGTGAACATAATGGTGTATTGACCCAGTTCGACTTCCCACTTAGCAATCTTTCCTTCAGCTTCGTGATCATGGAGGACTTGTCCGAGCGCAAAGGTGGTCTGCACTTTGATAGGATGAGCTTGGAAGTAGTGCATCAACTTCCTCGAGGTGATCAGGAGCGCGTAGAGCAGCTTCAAGATCTGGTGACGACATGTTTTAGAGGCACTAAGGACCTCGCCAACAAAATACATCGGGTGTTGTACTTTTTTACATGACCCTCCTCTTCTCGGTCGACCTTTAGAACGGTACTCACAATTTGAGTTGTGGCCGATATGTAGAGTTGAAGTATCTCTTGCTGCTCTGGAGGCACCAAAATAGGAATTCTACTAAGGTGAGCCTTCAACCCATCAAACACCGACTGCACTTCGGTTGTCCAAATGAAGTCATCCTGCTTCTTGAGTAGTTTGAAGAAATGTGGACCTCTCACTCCCAGTCGAGAAATAAAGCGAGTCAAGGATGCCATGCACCCGGTCAGCTTCTGAATGTCCCTTTAAAAATTTGGTGGTCCCATATCAAGGATCGCCTTGATTTTATCCGGATTAGCCTCTATACCTCATTTTGAAACGATGTAATCGAGTAGCTTTCTCGAAGGTACCCCAAAAACACATTTTTTGGGATTCAACTTCATCGGGTAATTTCTCAAATTGTCGAACGTCTCTGCTAGGTCGGAGAGAAGTTCTTCAACTTCTTGAGTCTTTACAACGATGTCGTCAACATACACTTCTGTGTCCCAATCAATCTGTGTTTCAAGGCAGTGTTGAATACCGCATTGGTAAGTCGCGCCAGCATTTTTCAGACTGAACGACATTGTAAGGTAAAAGTAGGTGCCAAAGGGTGTTATAAAGGAAGTTTTTATTTGATCTTTGACTTTCAGTGGGATCTGGTGATAGCCTGAATAGGCATCTAGAAAGCTTAAAAGCTCACTCTCGGCTGTTGAGTCTATGATCTGATCGATACGTGGCAGAGCGAAGGGATCCTTAGGACAGACCTTATTCAAATTGGTATAATCAACGCACATTCGCCATTCTTTATTCTTCTTTGGTACAAGGACTGGATTTGCCAGCCCATCTGGATGGTATACTTCCTTTATGAACTTAGCATCTAACAATCTTGCTATCTCCTTCTTCATGGCATCCTTGTGGTCTTGTGCAAATCTTCTGAGTCTTTGCTTGACGGGGGGGGGGGGGGGGGTAGCCCCAGGAGGCACCCGTAGCACATGCTCAATCTTTTCCCTAGGAACTCCCGGCATGTCAGAAGGCTTCCATACAAAGATGTCCCTATTTTCCTGGAGGAAAAGAGTGAGCGCGAGTTCCTATTTCTCGTCAAGATCAGCCCCTGCATAAGTGACCTTAGAGGGGTCTGATGGGTCAAGTGAGATTTCCTTGGTGAGGACGTCTTCCGTCTGGATTGTCCTTGGTAGGCTTCTTCCTAGGGATCTCCACATCGGTCTGCACCTCATTACCGACTGCCTTCTGGATCTCCAATCGGTCAGACAACATCAACTGTCGGTCGGCCATCTCACAAGTCTGCACATCACAATCAAAAGAATTCCAAAGATCAGAATGGAGGGAGATGATTCCCTTAGGGCCTGGCATCTTGAGGGTAAGATACGGGTAGTGCGGGACCGCCATGAATTTCGCCATTGCCAGTCTACCAAGGATGGCATGGTATGCAAACTCAAAGTCTGCCACCTGGAAGATGATGCACCCCGTCCTAAAGTTCTCACGAGTCCCGAAGGTGACAGGCAGAGTGATCTGTCCGAGTGGAACAAAGGTCTTGCCGGGCACGATCCCATGAAAGGGAGAGGAACTCGGCTATAAGTCATTGACCGTTAGGCCTAACTCCGTGAGGGTCTTGGTGAAGATCAAGTCCAGACTGCTTCCTCCGTCGATGAGTACCTTGTTGAATTTGACCACCTTTGCTGTTATCGCAGGCCTAGGCAAGTGTCTGGGGTGATCCGACCGATCAAAAGTAATCGGCACTTCAGACCACCTCATATACTCTGGCGCAGCAGGCTTTACGGAGTTGATCTCACGTAGCTCCAGCTTTTTCTTGCGTTTGGACGTGTAGGCATTTGGGCCTCTGAAGATGAAGTTTACTTCTTTCCAGGGCTCCTGAAACTCTCCGTCTTCGTCCTTATTGTTGTCATCATTGGGCTTGTCTTTGCCGTTGTGTCTTGGCGGATCTTTGGCCACAACGCGGCAGTCCCGAAGCCCTTCATAGTGTAGCAATGTTTTGCCTTTGTGGTTTCCCTTTGGATGCCATAGGCACGGGCCACTCAACAAGTTATCCAAGGTCTGTTGGATCATTCAAGGATTTTTCCTTGACCAATCTAGTGCCGCGACCAAGTTATCAGTCTTCCACTTTTTGTCTTTCTTGGAGGACTCTGGCTTGTCCGAGCGCTTCTCCTTACCTTTGCCTCGGATGTCATATAGGGCAGACTCGCCACACGTGAACTTGTCAGCGATTTCAAAACACTCTCGAGCGATCAGCTTGAGGTCATGATTCCTCCGACCGATCTCCCGAACTAGTTCATCGCTCTGAACCCCCCCTTGGAAGGCTACGATAATTTGTTGGTCTAGGACATTAGGGATCTTGGTCTTCTTAGCGCAAAACCACTTGATGTAATCTCGTAGAGGTTCATCCGCTTTCTGCTTGATCCGAGTGAGGTCAAAGTGATTGCCTGACCGATTGCATATAGCTTGGAAGCTCTCTATGAACTTCCTGTTGAGGTTGCCCCATGATGTGATTGACTTCTCCAGAAGTGATGTTAGCCAAATCCGAACGGCCGGCTCAAGGAAAACCGGCAGACAATTGGCCATCACGAAGGAATCACCTCCAGCCGACCGAATTGTCGTGCTCTAGAGTTCAAGCCACTCCCGCGAGTTGGTCTGACCATCATACTTCTCGGTGGGGACTAGCTTGAAACCTTTTGACCATCAAGCAATGTGAAGCTACGGTACGTAAGCCTTGATCCCATTGAATTCTTCTTTATTAGGGGTAGTCGACCTCTGTCATTCTCGGTGTGAAGACAGATGTGGTGAAGGTGCGCGGTGATTACGGCATGGTCCTACGTCGTCACTGTGATGACGATGCCGGTTGTCTTCATCTTGGTCTTCGTGTCGATCCCGATCATCTCTTTGACATTGGTCGTCGCGGTTATCTCTTGGAGGGGTGTTGACCGTCGATCGTTCTGTCGGTCTTTACGTCAGTCATTGTGGCAATCATCCTGGCGGTCTTCCTATCGGTTGTCTGTTCTCTGATTACGGCGCTCCTCCTCATGGTGTTGGTCATCTCGAACCCGCTCTTCGATATGAGAGTTGATAGTGTCGCGACCATCACGAGGCTACATAGAATCCCGCAGATCACTGCATTGATTGTTGCGCATCCTACCACGAGAAGTTGCATGGCTGGAGCGTGCCATTGGTTGTAACTCGTCCCTAGCCTTATCTTGCACGACCGTTGCTTTGAACATGGCCACAACCTTCTGCATTGCCGGAGATTGGTATGCTACATTGACAATCAAGCTGTCTAGGAGTGTCTTTGCTCTGGTGATATTGTTCTGGGGGGTATCATAGACCTTAACACCATCTACTTCAATCTCCAGCTCTCCGAGGTCTAACCGTCGTGCTAGTCGGGATCGAGGAGATCCTCTCGGTCGGCGTCAGTGACCATGCGAAGGTGGTGCCTCTTCCGAGTCGTCATCCCTGTGGCCTTCTCTGTCACGTCCATCATCGTCATTGGCAGCGTCTTCTCCCTCATCGTCCTCCCCATTGTTGGACGGGTTTTGACCCTCGACCATATTGGCGGCTAAAGGATACGGGCACGTAGATCCATCTAAGTCCTCATCAAAGGAGCAGACCGACTTAGAGTCATACCCGGTGGGTAGATCTGTGTCACCGAGTCCGAGTGGAACCAAAGCGGGGATCAGATCTGACGAGCTCGATGATCATGCCATGGGATTGGTTGAGGCCAAGTTGGATTGATGCTTGTCGAGTACGAGCGCTCCGTTGGAGTCGACGGTGAAGTCGAGCGTCCCGAAGGAGACCTTGAAGTCCGGCGAGTATTGGATGGTTGGGATTTTGGCCATCAAAGTCGACGGTGAATCCTAGCGAGCCTTGTCCCCTTCCTGGCATGCCAACTTTTGAGACTTAATCTCAGCAATATAAATATAGGGCTACGTTCGAATTAAGAACTACGATGATTAAAGACACAAGATGCCGAGTTATACAGGTTTGGGCCCTCTCAATGAGAGTAAAAACCCTATGTCCTGTGTTCTATGGATTGTATTGCTTCTTGAATCATGTCCCCGATGAGGGGGTACCCTGCCGCCTTATATACCGGATCGGTAGGGGGTACATGAAGAGTTCTACTCGTAGTCTACAAGGATTTACGTAGAAAGTCTATCTTCAATTGCCTTGTGCTCCAAGCCGACTCGGTCGGTTCCCTTATTGATTAGGTACCCGGTCAGTTGCCGACTTATGCTTAGCTATGGATACCTGGAAGGTAAATATTCCACAGAAATTTTGATAACTTTTATGCATTAAATCCAATTATTGATTCTCAAATGAAAATAAATCAAAATTTAGGCTTAAGCACATGAATAGAGGATGTGAAGTACATTTAACAATATATTTTCAAAGTGAATTTCAAAATTTAAATTAAAATAAAGCATAAAATAACATGTTAAAAAAATTGTATGTGAAATTAAAACAAAGCATAAGATATATTTTCAAAGTCAATTCTGCATAATTTGTAATCATATTGTTTTTGCTCAGTCGGCAGATCACGATGGCGAGTCGCTGAACACTTTTCAGGCTTTCTGTTTGGCCCGCAAGGGCAAGGTGACATCGGACATCTAGTTCAACCTAGTTGATCCTCTTGAAGCCTATAGCAACCCGAACATGCACAACCACATCACTGCTTACATAGAGGTGGCAAAGGAGGTCCACGGGCCAGACTTCGATCCGAGCACACACGACCTCGACGGAGAAGTCGTGATGAAGGCGGGAGGAGGCAAGCGGTGTGGGCGGTACTACCTTGGTGACAACACACTCGACACGTCTAGTACACCCACGCTCCCCCATATTCAAGCACGTACCACGATATGTGGCCCATCCATACGGACACCACCAACCCCTTCAGCTGGTCTTCAGGTACATACATCTGCTTTATTCATCGTTTTGTCATTATACACATTTAGATGCATGCACTATACCTTAACACTTGCTCCACCATTTGTGGGCCCAGCTAGCAGAGGAGAGGAGGGTCTGACAGGAGCTAGAGGCGAGTCAGGCACGGGACAGGAGGGCTTGGGACGAGCTTGAGGCGATGGTCACGAGACAACAGGAGACGTTGTAGCATTTCCTCAAGGTCTTTCTCAGCAAGTGGGTCACGCTCCGCCAACTATTCCTGCACCGTAGCTTCCTATCTTTGCTCCACCGTTTCCTGGACCGTCTCAGTCTCTTGTGAGTATCTTGATAACCTTATGATTTCATTGCACTCTGTTCTTTGACTTAGATTGTTACTTATACAGCCTACACAACTTAGACAAACACCTTAGAAAACTTACAAGTCAATAATTTGTTACCTACAAATACTTACAGAATCTTCCTTCCTCGGTGGGGGCATCAAATAATCAACCTGGAAATGAAGAAGAGCCGGGTGCAGGGATCGCCCGTAGCCTGTTCGGACCGCACGGTCCGGAGTCTTAGTCACTTCTCATCTATTTCTACTTGTCATCGTGTGAACTTATGTATTTGAGGACGTGTTAGTTTGTGAACTTGTAAACTTAGAGAGTTTACAATTTCGAACCTTTTCATGATTACTTGAGGACTTCAGTTCGTGATTTCATATATATGATATGCCTAGATGTTATTTGAGATGTATGCCTATGATCGTATTGAGATTTATGTCTCTGATGTATATTGTGTGAAATTTTGATTTTTTTTACCATGGGGACAAGAAAAAATAAAATAAAATAAATCTATAACAAGGGTTTGCCGAGTGCTATGGCCATGACACTCGGCAAACCCTGGACACTTTGCCGAGTGCTCTGGCCATGACACTCGATAAACCCTGGGCACTTTGCCGAGTGTTATGTGCCAGACACTCGGCAAAATCTACGACCTTTGCCGAGTGCCATGTGCAAGACACTCGACAAAGTGTTGTAGTCGGCACACATTCGGGAGAAACGTTTTGCCGAGCTTGGAGGTTTGGTGAGTGCCGCTCGAGGGGGCACTTGGCAAAGGGTGTGTCAGCCATTTGCAACCGTCAAACCACTTTTTTTTTTGCCAAACACCAAAAGAAGCACTCGACAAAGATGTTTGCCGAGTGCCCGATATTTAGCACTCGACAAAGGCTGTCTTGGCCATGTGCTCTTTGCCGAGTGTTGGCACTCGGCAAAGCTTTTGCCGAGTGCTTTTCACGTTTTGCCGAGCGCTTGTGGCACTCGGCAAAGTGTTTGTTTCCCGTAGTGGGAGTTAACCCAGGTTTCCTGACCAGCATCATAGAAACCATAAAACTTGTTAGTTGTCATTGCGGGTGAATTAGTTCTCAACACCAAATTGCTGTTCAAGAAACCAGTGGTACATCCTACCGTTCCCTACCTGAAGCACCGTTATTTGCTTGCAGATAAAAACAGTATCGTATTTTATGTAGGTCAGACCATATCGTAGGTGTGATTACGTAATTGTGAAGACCACTGATCGATGTGCCTTACTACGTCATGTAATCCTGTTGGCGGCGGTAATGCAAGTCAGTATAGTACTATTCATACAGTTTAGAATTAGAAGAGGGGTACCAATTGTTAAAGTATTTGATAGTTTAGATATTATATATGTAGAAATTTCATATGTATTCCGAAAAGTGTATTTCCCTCTTAGTTTTGTACTCTTATATATACCGCTCGAGAGACTCAATGCAATACGGCACACACATTATACATATGTATTCTCTCATAATACTCACGTTAACATGGTATCACGAGTTTGGGTTGCTCCTTCCTAATCCTAGTCTTCCGCTACCGCGCTGCCCCAAGGAGACCAAACTCTATAATCTCTGCCGGGGCAACAACCCCCTTTTTTCATGGATCATATTGATCTTGTGGCTGTCATCGTTGATCCAATCTACTTTGGGCGATCTAATCAGAACCGTCGTTGAACTGCCTCATGATCCAGTCCATCATGGCCACAGTGCACAAGCAATCCTGTCAGCAGGTATTGTCAGCCGACACCAGGTTGGGTAGCACGTCGCTGGCCAGATTCGGAGCTCCTCCAAGCTGGAGTTTACAACAAGAAACTTAATAGTTGGAAAGGGAAACATCTCACTGTTGGAGAGGGTGGCTGATTGTAATATTTATGTTATCATTCTTTAAGGTTCCAAAAGGAGTCCTTGAGAAGATTGATTACTAGCAACAAACAAACTATCCTTCGTAGGTAGTTGCGAAACCAAACAATTGGCTAAGTCCAAAGGAAACCTGAATATTCCTAGTTTTGGTCAGGACTTATGAAAGTTAAGAATTATTTTCTTAGCTTTGGGAGACTACAGCTGAATAATGAGGAAAACATTCGTTTTTGGGAAGATAATTGGTTGGGCGATTTTACCCTTAAACAGCCTTAATGTGTAATGGTAATGTGACCCATAACAAGACCATATGGAAATTCGTGCTCCCCTGAAATTTTTTTTTGTGGTATCTTAAAAGAGTAGTAGTGCTCGCTAAAGATACATAGCACAAAGGAACTGGAATGGTTCCAAAAGTTGTGTGTTCTGTTCTAGTAATGAAACTATACAACACCTCTTTTTTAATTGTCACTTTGCCAAGTTCATGTGAAGAGCAGTACATTTTGCCTTTGGTGTTAATGATCCACTAAGTGATGATCATATGTTTTATGATTGGTTACACAGAGTTTGTATTAAAACCAAAAGAATGTATCTTGTTGGGGCTTGTGCTCTTTGCTGGGCTCTTTGCCTTAGTCAAAATGATATTGTTTTTGACAAATATCATAAAAAAAGTTATATGCAGATATTCTTTATGGGAACACAAGTTGTATGCAGATACTCTTTATGGGAACACACTAGCTGCATGACTCGGCGTAGTTGCAAAGGTGTGAAGAAGACACTACCATGATCAAGGAAGCATGTCAGTCCATAGGGACGATGGTCATGCAAGTTTTTGCCAAACATGGATGAGGATCTAATAATAGGATTGCTGTCTAATAATTAGTCATCCAAACTATGTTGGTGGTTTCTTTTATTCGAATATGGTGTGTCAGTGTGAGCTGCTGAAACTTAAGTAGCGACAAAATCTGTGGCCATAGTCCAATAGGTCGAAGCCGGTTTTCTCCATCATCTAAAAAATGTGCACAAACAATCTCCTGAATATAGCCCCTCCCTAATAACATAAATTTCCATATATGTGACACCCCTCGTGTCATGCAACTCTTTAAGGCAACATAGTAGAGCCATCCCCACAAGCATGATCACTTATAGCAAAACGTTAAACATAAATTAACCTAATTTGAATGAAATTCGATCAAATTTGAATAGCATTTGAACTAAAAGTTCAAATTTTTCAACATAAGTCACATCTACCAAAAATGTATATTTACAATAATGGGTACTTAGAATTTTGGTAAATTGATCAGAATTTTAGTTCTTCATCTAATGCCCTAAATAAATGCTCAAAATCCAAAACAAGTCATATTTTGAAACAATACTATTTAAATTTTCATCATAATCCAAGGTTAACACTTATTTTCTTAATTTTATACACATCCTAACGAGATTTTGGGTTTTCACTGATCCTCCATAGATTAAATGCTACGAAATTAACAAGAGCAGGATGTTTGCAAAGTTTCAAAAAGATTAAAACCGAGCGGGCCCACCTGTCAGCGACCCGCCAAAAATACAACTGGGCGCCGCGCGCTTGCCCTGGTCACGTGACGCCACGTTGCCTCCAGCATATGGCCGAGTGGGCGAGGCCATGGATTGACGCCCCCACCCGGCTCAGACATCCCCCATGTCTCCCCCACACCTGTCCCAACGATGCCCCCATATCCTCTCCCTCGCTCCGGTTTCTTCTCTGCCTGGCCGAGCCACTGACGACGCCGCCCCTCCGCATCGCACGATCGCCATCATTCACCGGAGCTCAAGCCAAGACATAGGAAGCCGCATCAGGATGTACAAAAGCCCCTCCATGCATCACCTCCCCTTCCCTCACTCGACATTGGGAGATTGGCGCGGTTCTTCCTCGACTGCGGCAACTCCAGCCAGCTCCACTCCGCGGTGTCACGTTTATTCCACGGTGAGCCTTGGATCGATTCCTCAAATGGGAAGCTTAGTAGAACCCTTGCGCACACCCTCGACCACCTGCATGTGCAGATTATGCAGCGACATTGCCAAATTTGAAGCTTCTACCTCCGCCGACCAAACTAGTCGCGTCGCCGACGTGCACGCACCTCCTGCCCCTCCTCATTGCCTTCGACCTTGCGCTGCCCTTCATCTCATTCAGGAGAAACTCCAAGGCAAGATTCTAAGCCCTCTCACCCTCCCATTTGCATGTTGTCCGACGCCGAACCTCGCCTTTGTTTCTGCCATTGTCATGAGCCCATCTGCGATGGTCGCTGACCTATCCAGTAGGTTGAAAGGATCGAGCGACCGAGGGGGGGGGGGGGGGTGAATCAGGAACTCGCACTATGTACCAAATTCTCCAATTCTTTAAACCGATCCCTAAAATCAATTCCTACGCAATCCTAGTGGTGATGACACAAGTAAGATAACGAACCTATGAAAGGAACAACAACCTAAGCATCCTAGTGTGAATCACTCAAAAGCAATGCAACTCCTAAAACATGCTAGTGATCAAATGCGGAAGCTTAAATACCACTAGCAAGCATGGAGCCTATTCATGCAAGTCTACAAGGAAACCAACTAAGCAAGACAAGCACATAAGCATGAATAGCACAGTATGTAAATGCGGAAAGTAATGCATCAATGTAAGGAGTAGAGTAAGAGATGGCTCATGATTTGTTTCTCGAGGTCTCGGAAGGATGACGCCTTCCTCTACTCCTTGTTGGACCACTCCCGCCGAAGTCCCCGTCCCTCCTGCCACCAAGTGGAGTTGTCACCCATGAGCCCACAATCACTCCTAGAGTGAAGACACAGTGTGTGTCACCGCTGCACAAAGCACAAGCTCACCTTCCTCGAGAACTTGTAGGACTCCCCGAGCCAACACGAGCGCTCACTAGCGATGCCCCTTTCCATGGCGGGCTCAAACCATGTACAAACGTGTGACGACCATAACAACCGATCACGATAGGCTTGATCACTGACACCTAACCGGTCTAGGTCTCAGCATAGACCAAGAGTAACAATCTAGATCATACCCTCAAGGACACCCTAGCCTTAGATGTGCAAGATGCTCAAGTTACTCTCCACTAGCACTCTCAAGATATGCAATATCTCCTCCTAGTGCTCTCCTCTCTTCCTCTTGGACCTTACCAAATGCTCTCAGGTATTCCAGTGGCCAAGAAGGTCTCCAGGACCCAAGCAACGAAGTTATATAGGCTCCCAACCTCAAACTAACTGTTGCCTCATGAAATCAGCTTCCTGGGCTTTCTAACCGGATAGTCCGGTCACTGCCTGACCGGATAGTCCGGTCACTACAGCATAGTGTACCAAACACTCTGATCCTGCTAAAACCTGTACAGACCAAACCGTCCGGTCAGTAGACCGGACCGACGGGTCATTTCTCTCTCTAGTCTAGAAACATTTTGGCAAACAACTTCCTCACTACCCAGAACATGTCATAGTGACCGGATCGTCTGGTCTCTATGGCTCCATGCTCTAACAGTTTCCTCGCTTCTTCGTTGTAGCCTCCGGACAGAACCACATAGTGACCGTACAGTCTGGTCTCTACAGACCCCTCTGTCCGGTCTCTATGTCCAGAAGCTGAAACTCGTCGTCCTCGCTTGACTTTGTTTCGCGGCTTCTCCGAATAGCTCCTTGGCTTCTCCACTGTCACCTAGTGCCTGTGATTTCACCGAGCTACCTTGCACATCACCGACTAGACATGACCTAAGAGAATGACCTAGACCCTTTTGATAGTCTGGTTTTTCCTATGGACTCAAAGCCCTAACAACTAGACAAGTGTACCAAACACTTGCACCATAACTTGTTCTCTGCTTTGATCCATCTCCATCAACCCTTGGACTCCATCAAGTTCACAAGCCTCCATTCTTGTGGTCATTGTCATCCATCGCCAAGAACGCCGTTGACAATCATCATAAGATAGAAAAGATTTCCTACATGAACACACTCGTGTAGATATTAGTCAAATTTCATGTTTGTCATTCATCACCAAAATACCATACGTTGGAGTGACCTCAATGGTCATGAACCTTACAATCTCCCCCTTTTTTGTGATGGATGACAATCACTACTTATGATGATCCAAAACGGACGAGCAAGAAAGAACTAAAGGAAATGAAAGGGTTGAAATGCATACCTTGGTCCTTACCTTGGAAGTAGTCTCCCCCTTGAGATGTGCTAGATGTTGAGGGAGAACTACCCACTCGTTTAGCGCATTTGGATTTCAATCTTGAGCTGAAATTGCACCCGCCTTGGTGTTATGGTAGTTGATCTTGTTGATGTAGACATGCACCAAGGATGTAGATGGTCATGTCGATGAAGGTGTACATTGTCGCCATAGACATGCACCGTCGTTATTCTTCTAGATGTTCATCTTGATGTGATCTTCATTTTCTTTTCCATGTTGCTATTTTGGCCTTTGGATCTTCATGTTCCATCTCCCCGAATCTTCACGTTCCTTCTTCATGTTCTTCTTCATGTTCTCCTCCCCCTTTGTGTTATCGATCGTCTTCATGTTTCTTCTCCCTCTTGGATGTAGACTTGGCTTTTGGATCTTCATGTTTCTTCTCCCCCTTTGTCACCTATCACCAGAAACCACACCAAAACATAACAAAGCCAAGAGGCATAAGATAGTTGGCAAGAGTTTGGAGAACTCCCCCTTTCATGGTGCTCCTCCTTGGTCGTAGTGGTGTTCCATCGTAGCTCCCCCTACTCTTATGACTCAACAAAATATTTTCTCAAATGTGTAAGGGTTAGCCATTGGAGAGGTGGGAATGTATGAGCCACTTGTCTTTGAGACACACGAGTAGATTTAACCTCGGAGCTCAGTCGAACATGACTCAATGGGCATGAAGCACAAATATCACTATTTGATCATCTAGAGAGTCATGTACTCACATTGTAAATGAGTAACTCCCCCTAGACACATGCTTGGGAGCATGTATGGTATCACAATGCGAAGATGCATGAATGCAAAGAATGCAAATGCAACAAGTATACAATGCATGATACGATGCTAAAGAAAACAGAGATAACCGCTACAAAAAAAAGTGTCAACAACGAGTTGTTCCCTTCTCAAGCTTGCTCATAATAGACCATTCTTTAAAGCCTTGGGTAAACCGTGAACCACTTTCCCAAGCTTAACCCATGTCCATTGCTATCTTAAGAAGGTCCGAAGTCAACCTATAAAAGAAGAGAAACAAGCACAAACAAAGACACAAACAAGAACAAACAAAAATACTATACATATTTACAAGGGACAAGTTCAAGGGTTGCTCCTGTGAAGTTGGAGAGGTCGAGAACATTGAGTTCTCGCCTTAGCTTATTGAAGGTCTTCTCATCGAGTGGCTTGGTAAAGATGTCCTTCTTCTCAACATGGTGTCTTATGAAGTGATGCCTCACTTGAATGTGCTTTGCATGACAATGATCTCCCATCTTGAGGGTCATCTTGATTGCCGCCTCACTATAACAATATAGTGGCATTTGAGTATAGTTGAGGCCATAGTCCGAGAGTGTTTGCCTCATGTAAAGGAGTTGTGCACAACATGCTCCCACCGCCATATATTCCGCTTCGGCAGTAGATAGAGCCACCGAGTTTTGCTTCTTTGAGCTCCAAGATACTAGAGATCTTCCAAGAAATTGGCAACCTCCTGATGTACTCTTTCTATTCACTTTGCAACCCGTGAAGTCCGAATCCGAATACCCAAGTAACTCAAAGTTTGTTCCTCTAGGATACCACAAGTCCATGGTAGGTGTGTACTTGAGGTATCTCATTATTCTCTTCACGGCCTTCAAGTGTGACTATTTTGGATTTGCTTGATAGCGTGCACACAAGCACACACTAAACATGATGTCCGGTCTCGAAGCGATGAGATAGAGCAAAGACCCAATAATTGATCTATAGAGCTTGGGGTTTACCGGTTTCCCTTTCACATCATCATTCAAGGGTTTGCTTGTAGCCAAAGGAGTGTGTAAGGGTTTGTAATTTTCCATGTTGAATCTCATGAGAAGGTCCTTGGTATACTTCTCTTGATAGATGAAGTTTCCCTGTCTCAATTGCTTGACTTGGAAACCAAGGAGCATATGCAACTCTCCAATTATTGATATTTGAAATTCCCTAGCCATCATCTCTCGAAACTCTTCATTGAACTTCTCATTTGTCGACCCATAGATGATATCATCCATATAGATTTGGCACACAAAGAGATCCTTCCCAACATGCCTCGTGAACAAGGTGTTGTCAATGCTTCCAATGGTGAATCCATTTTTGAGTAGGAAGTTCCTCAAGTGTTCATACCATGCCCTTGGTGCTTGCTTGAGGCCATAGAGAGCTTTCTTCAATTTTTATACATGTCTTGGATGTTTTGGGTCCTCAAACCCCAGAGGTTGTTCTACATAGACTTTCTCATTGATCTCTCCATTCAAGAAGGCACTCTTGACATCCATTTGAAAGAGCTTGAAGTCATTGTGTGATGCATAGGCAAGCAAGATCCGAATAGCTTTAAGACGAGCCACGGGAGCAAAGGTTTCTTCAAAGTCAATCCCCGCCACTTGAGAATATCCCTTAGCCTCTAGGCGAGGCTTGTTCTTGACAATTGCTCCTTTATCATCTTGCTTGTTCTTGAAGACTCACTTGGTGCCAACCACATTATGATTCTTCGGCTTCTCAACCAATTTCCCTACTTTGCACCTCTTAAAGTTGTTCAAGTCTTCTTGCATGGCAATAACCTACTTGTAATCATCCATAGCTTCATCAATGGTAGTGGGCTCAATCATAGAGACGAAAGAGAAGTTCTCAATTTCAACATTGGCCTCATCATCATTCTCTTCACTCACATAGTTGGGCTTATATTGATTTCTCCTTATCTTTATCCCTTGAGGTGGACTCCCAATGATCAAGTCTTGTGAATGACCTTTGTTGATGGCTTTGGGTCTAGGATGATATTTTCCTTGAGTGGGAGAAGCTCTAGGTGAAGTATCTTGTGCATCATGGATAGTTTTCTCTCTTGATATATGAGTGTCTTGGATCCTAAGAGAGGTGGAAGAGTCACTCTTATTCTTTCTTGTTTTGGACTTTGAGCTTGAGGTGGATGGGAGAGTATCTTGTGAAGAGCTAGGAGAAGTGGTTTGTGGTGAGGAAAGTGGGGAGGTTTGTGGCTCACTTCTCATTTGGGATTCCTCATCATTTGGTGAGTGTACTCTCAATGAATCTTGGAAGGATCTTGTGGGAGTATTTATGGCATCTTGGGTTGTTTGTTGTACCTTGGAGGAGGAGGTTGGTTGAGGTGGTGGAGTAGAGGGCTCATCAATATCACCATTATTGTCCTCGTGGGGTAAAACCTCGCCCACGGGCATGTTTCTCAAGGCTTCCCTTATAGGCTCATCCTCAATGTTCACTTCATGAAATTCATCCTCCTTTTGAGAACCATTTGACTCATCAAATTGCACATCATAGGATTCTTCCGCACACCCTGTGGCTGAGTTGTAGACCCTTTATGCTTTAGAAGTCCCAGAGTACCCAACAAGAATGACTTCGTAAGTACTGCTCTCAAACTTCCCGAGCTTTCTCCTCTTCTTGAGAATGTAACACTTGCAGCCAAAGACTCACAAATAGGAAACATTGGGTTTTCGTCCCACCAATAGCTCATACAACGTCTTCTTCAACAACCGGTGGAGATAGACACGGTTGGAGGTGTAGCAAGCTGTGTTGATTGCCTCCGCCCAAAACCTCTCATGAGTTCCATACTCATCCAACATGGCACAAGAGGTATGTTGGCTTCCTAGTCATATGTTGAGTGAACCCACTATCAAGAATCCAATGAGTACCTCCACTCTTGTAGTTGACCCTGGTGGTAGCCATAAGACAAGCACTAGAGGTAGAAGGGTTAGTATCTAAAGCATTACTAGATTGACTAGTACCAACCTCATTGTGTCGAGCAATAAGACCATCCTCATAGATAGGGATTCTTGCAATCCCGTCCTGAAGTCTTCTCCTCATGGGACAGTGAGGAGCATGATACCTCCAATGTCCATGACCATCCCCCATGTGCACATTGTCAAGTCCAGTGATGTGCTCAAGTACATGCCCCACTTGTGAATGGAGCATGAGTATCATCTCCATTGCTCTCCTAATTGAGAGCTCATGTACCCTGTTGACTACCTCCTCAAGTAAGAAAACCCTCTCAGGAGTTGTGATTTGCTGGAGGAGCTTGTCAATCACTTCATGTGGTGCAATCCTCCGAAGTCCCCTGAAAGAGTTTATCCTACACACAAGATCATAGATGCTCAATAGATTCTCACAAAGGTCATCATTCGGATTTCTCACAAACTCACTGAGTTCAAAGAGGAGATCTTGTTGGTGAGCTCGACGAAGATGCCAAAGGTGATCTTGTGGTGGAAGAGGTGGTGGCGCCAGAGCCGAAGCCGCAAGATTGATCATCTCAAATGATCGAGAGAGCATTGTTGTTGGTGCTCCCCCTACGCCAATGCTTGGTCCACCCAAGGTGCTTGGAGTAGAACTTGGAATGACACTCGCGGTAGAGCTTGACGAAGCGCCCGATGAATGTCTTGCTCCGAAGGGTTTGTAGAAGTTGTTGCAAGACAATCTTGTGCAGGGATCAAAGAAGTTTGAGCTCGAAGCTACTTTTTTTCCCTTTGCTTGAAGATGCTTCATGGTTTGCCTTGGATGTCTTCTTCCATGCCATGCTCGTGGTGATTTCCTCATCCTTGAAGAGCAGCTCAATCACGTCCTCGATGGAGAGAGTCTTCTCCATGAGAAGGTCAAGGGTGACATAGAAGAGCTTGCTACTCGGAAGCAAGGAGAGGATCTTCTCAACTATCACAATCTTGGGAAGCTCGAAAGAAGTTGCCCCAATCCTGTCCATAATACCTCGCAAGCGAATAAGAGAGTCATGTAAGTCCTCATTGTCATTTGCATGAAAAGCAAAGAATTCCTCAACAAGAGAACTACTAGCATGATCAATAGGAGACTCACAAACATCATCAATACTAGTCATGCTAGTAGAGCAAGCAAGATCAAGAGACACATCATTATCAATCATCATATTAGGCACACTAGTAGAGCAACCTATCAAGTTATTGCTAGAAGGATCTAGGCACTCACTAGAACAAGGTACATCCACAAAATCATCATACACATGATCATCGATAAAGGTATTGGCAAAGTCCACAAGAGTATCCATCAACTCATCCGGAATCATGGCATTTAGGTAGCTTTTAAAGTGATCCTTCCATGAGCCATGACCCGACCCCGAATGGGATGATATTCCAACTCAATATGGTCACTACTCAAGGCGGTCAAGCCTTATAATGAGCACTTAGCTCTGATACCACTTGAAAGGATCGAGTGACAGAGAGGGGGGGGGGGTTGAATCGGGAACTCGCACTATGTACCAAATTCGCAGATTATTTAAAACCAATCACTCAAATCAATTCCTACGCAATCTTAGTGGTGATCACACTAGTAAGATAACGAACCTATGAAAGGAACAACAACCTAAGCATCCTAGTATGAATCACTCAAAAGCAATGCAATTCCTAAACATGCTATTGATCAAATGCGGAAGCTTAAATACTACTAGCAAGCATGGAGCCTTTTCATGCATGTCTACAAGGAAACCAACTAAGCAAGACAAGCACATAAGCATGAATAGCACGGTATGTAAATGCGGAAAGTAATGCATCAAAGTAAGGAGTAGAGTAAGAGATGGCTCATGATTTTTTCCCAAGGTCTTGAAAGGATGGCGCCTTCCCCTACTCCTCGTTGGACCACTCCCGTCAGAGTCCCGGTCCCTCCTGCCACCAAGTGGAGTTCTCGCCCACAAGCCCGCAATTACTCCTAAAGTGAAGACACGGTGTGCATCACTGCTGCACAAATCACAAGATCGCCTCCCTCGAGAACTAGCCGGACTCCCCGAGCTGACACGGGTGCTCACTAGCGACGCCACTTTCAACGGCGGGCTCAAACCGTGTACAAACGCATGATGGCCTTCACAATCGATCATGATAGGCTCGATCACCAACACCTAACCGGTCTAGGTCTCACCATAGACCAAGAGTAACAATATAGATCACACCCTCAAGGACACCCTAGCCTTACATGTGCAAGATGCTCAAGTTACTCTCCACTAGCACTCTCAAGATATGCAATATCTCCTCCTAGTGCTCTCCTCTCTTCCTCTTGGACCTTACCAAATGCTCTCAGGTATTCCACTGGCCAAGAGAGGTCTCTAAGACCCCAGAAATGAAGTTATATAGGCTCCCAACCTCAATCTAGTCATTGCCTCATGAAATCAGCTTCCTGTGCCTTCTGACCGGACAGTCTAGTCACTACCCTGCTCTAACCTGTACTGCCCGGACCGTCTGATCAGTAGACCAAACCGTCCGTTCATTTCTCTCTCCAGTCTAGAAACATTTCGGCAAACAACTTCCTCACTACCTAGAACATGTCATAGTGACCGGACCGTCTGGTCTCTATGGTTCCATGCTCTAACAGTTTCCTCGCTTCTTCGCTGTAGCCTCCGGACAGAACCACATAGTGACCGTAGAGTCTGGTCTCTACAAACCCCTCTGTCTGGTCTCTATGTCCAGAAGCTGAAACTCGTCCTCCTTGCTTGACTTTGTTTCCCGGCTTCTCCAAACAGCTCCTTGGCTTCTACACTGTCACCTAGTGCCTGTGATTTCACCGAGCAACCTTGCACATCACCGACTAGACATACCTAAGAGAATGACCTGGACCCCCTTGATAGTCCGGTTTTTCCTATGGACTCAAAGCCCTAACAACTAGGCAAGTGTACCAAACACTTGCACCATAGCTTGTTCTCCGCATTGATCCATCTCCATCAACCCTTGGACTCCATCAAGTTCACAAGCCTCCATGCTTATGGTCATTGTCATCGATCACCAAGAACGCCGTTGACAATCATCGTAAGATAGAAAAGATTTCCTACACGAACACACTCGTGTAGATATTAGTCACATTTCATGTTTGTCATTCATCACCAAAATATCATACATTGGAGTGACCTCAATGGTCATGAGCCTTACATAGGTGCGCACCATCAAGGGGACCATTTTCTCTTTTGGATCCGAGCTCAGCCGTGGCCCCAAACGCCCAGCGGTGAGCTCACCGTCGAACGCCGCCGCACTCCATCGAGCTGCACACGCGCGCGCGAGAGGTTTCAACCTAAGTTGATTTTTGTTTTGAGAAATAAATTCAGGAAAATGTCAAAACTTGTAAAAATCTATAGTTAACTATTTACTTGGTAGAAAATTATGAACAAGATTTCTTGGATTCACTCAACTGAAATCTACCCAATAGAGCTGGTATCATGCCCTGATATGCTCTAGTTACTTTTGAGGAACTAATTCCTTGTTTTGAATGTTTTCTCAATAGATAATGATATGTGACCTTGTAAATTAAATGGACATGCATGCGTGTTACTTACTTTCCATGCAACTGTAATGTGAATTAAAATACTCATGTCAGGTTGTAAGGATTAAAGTTAGGCACTTATCTCTGTTTAACGATGTTCAACTGCTAGGAAAATTAATACACATGGTATGATAGCGATTCTTGTTATGCAAATCTTGTGATGCATTGTTCTATGTTTCTATGTCACGAAATAAAATTCTAGTACTTCCCAAGTTCAAGTACTTCCCAAGTTCATGCACTGATTTAATTTACTCATGCATTAGTATTTTCCAGAACCATGCTTAAATATTTATTTGCTCCTTAGGGTTTAATATTTCAATTAATCATATAGTTGTACTTTAAGCTTTATATCATATTTCTTTCTTTCTTATCTAGCAACCTCCTTAATACACTGAAAACTGAAAGGATCGAGTGACCGAGAGGGGTGGGGATGTGGGGGGGGGGGGCATCGGGAACTCAAACTATGTACCAAATTCTCCAAACACTAGAACCGACCACTCAAACAATTCCTACACAATTCTAGTGGTGATCACACTAACAAGACACACAACTCCTATGCAAGCTAGTAATCAAAGAACATGCGGAAGCACACAACAAGCTAGCAAAGAAGCCTACTCATACAGAGCTACAAGATCATCAAGTACAAGATAAGCACATAAGCATGAGTAGAAAAATACATACAAGGGTGAGTAATCATGCCAATGCAACTCCTACACATGCTAGTGATCAAGTGAAGGCTAAGCACAACTAGCAAGTAGAGAAGCCTATTCATGCAAGTCTAAAATATAGTCAACTAGAGAAAGGTAAGCACACAAGCATGAATATCACAATATGTAAATGCAGAAAGTAATGTATCAAAATAAGGAGTAGAGTAAGAGATGGCTCATGATTTTTTCCCGAGGTCTCGGAAGTATGGCGCCTTCCCTACTCCTCGTTGGACCACTCCCGCTAGAGTTCCGGTCCCTCCCACCATCAATGTGGAGTGCTCGCCCATGAGCCTGCAATCACTCCCAGAGTGAAGACACAGTGTGCATCACCGCTGCCACCAAGGCACAAGCTCGCCTCCCTCGAGAACTTGCCAGACTCCCCGAGTCGACACATGCGCTCACTATTGATGCCCCTTTCATCGGTGGGCTCAAGCCGTGAACAAATGTGTGACGGCCTTCACAACTGATCATGATAGGCTCAGTCACCAACACCTAACCAGTCTAGGTCTCACCATAGACCAAGAGTAACAACCTAGATCACACCCTCAAGAACACATTAGCCTTAGATGTCCATGAATGCTCAAGTTACTCTCACTAGCACTCTCAGGATATGCAATATCTCATCATATGCTCTCTTCTTTTCCTCTTGGCTCTCACCAAATGCTCCAAGCAATTCCACTAGCCAAGAATGGTCTCTAAGGCCCCAGTAGCAATGTTATATAGGCTTCCAACCTTCAATTAGTTGTTGCTCCATGAAATCAGCTTTCTGGGCCAACTGACCGGACTGTCCGGTCACTGCCTGACCAAACTGTCCGGTCACTGTAGACACGGCTCCAACGGCTCTTCCCACTGTTGATCTCCATGCTGAGTAGACCGTCCGGTCCATTTCTATCTCCACTACAGAAACATTCCAGAGCGTTGATTCCTCTCTGTCCTGTGCAAGTCCCTAGACCGAACCGTCCGGTCGCGTTAGACTTTAGCACAGATAGATTCCTCACTGAGTGTCCTCTCTAAAATTCCTGTTCACCTAGTGACCGTACAGTCCGGTCTCCTCTAACCCCTCTGTCCGGTCACTATGTCCAAAAGCTGAAACTCCTTGTCCTCGCTTGACTTTGTTTCCTGGCTTCTCCGAATAGCTCCTTAGCTTCTCCACTGTCACCTAGTGCCTGTGATTTCACTGAGCATCCATGCACAAAGATCACTATGTGATCATCTAGAGGGTCATATACTTACATTAAAAGTAAGCAACTCCCCTAAAAGTAAGAAAGTCCCCCTTGGAACATGCTTGGAAGCATGTTAGGTATCACGATGCAAGAATGCATGAACACAAAGAATGCAAATGCAAATTCAACAAGCATGCATGATGCGATGCTAAGAGAGAGAGAGAGAGAGAGAGAGAGAGAGAGAGAGAGAGAGAGAGGGGGGGGGGCTACAAACCAAAGTGCCAACGACGAGTTGTTCCCTTCTCAAGCTTACTCACAATGAACTATTCTTCAAAGCCTTGGGCACACCATGAACCACCATTCCAAGCTCAACCCATGTCCATTGCTATCTCAAGGAGGTCTGAAGTTGACCTACAACCAAAGAGAAACAAGCACAACACAAGGGCACAAACAAGAAACAAAACAAAATAAACAAGGCTATACATATTTACAAGAGACAAGCTTTAGGGTTACTCATGTGAAGTTTGAAAGGTCGAGAACATTGAGTTCTCCCCTTAGCTTGTTGAAGGTCTTCTCGTCGAGTGGATTGGTGAAGATATCTGCCAATTGTTCATGAGTCCGTACACTCACCAACTCAATATCCTTCTTCTCAACATGGCCTCTTGTGAAGTGATGCTTAACTTGAATATGCTTTGCATGACCATGATCTCTTGCTTTACGAGCCATTTTGATTGCCGCTTCACGATGACAATATAATGGCATTTGAGTAAAGTTGAGGCCTGTTGACGCGAAAATCACACGCGTGACCTGGGAGATCTGCTTAGCTCTAGTGTAGGCTCAATACAAAAAAACCGGGGTGTGCCAGTCGATTTTCCCTGCAAATCGACAAAGAAAGCAAATGGTCAGATTCCACGGGTCACTGGCCTAAGATAGGCCGATGAAGAAAGTCGGTGATCACTATTAGTGAAAACCAGCCGATGGCTATAAACAACAAATAATATCAAAAGAAACTAATCAGCTGATTTGTATCGACTTATCAGCGACTCAATAAGTGAAAGTAAAATAATGCGTGAATAGCGCCGATAGGAATCGAATTGAAAGAACAAAGTTGCTGGATCTATGATAAATGCGCTAAAACTCGTTCAGTCAATGAAAGCAAGTCGATGGGCCAGAGTCGAGAGAAGTATAGTAATCATGCATGAAACTCTCCCTATCGATAGATGCTAAGACAATAGATCTGATTGCCGGTATTGCAAATATGCCTTAAATTCATAGATCTAGTCCTATTAAATAAAAGGGGGCAATCGACTTCTGATATACAACAGTAAATAGGAAAAATACCGAGAAGTCAATTGAACCGTGATAACCTATCGGCTAAACGTCCCGATAGAACTCTATTGACTTTGTCGATAAATAGATCGAATCTGACCCTATCAGCCTAGCGAGAGATCAAAGTCGATGCAGCCTTGCTGATTCGAACAGATTGAACTTAATTGAGACAGTGTTCAAACACGACAAATAGAGCTAGATTTAATCTAGTTATAGATAGGATCGATCGAGTTACTCGAATAATAGATCTAAAACCCAGCCTATAAAACCCATATAAATCACAAAAGATCGGACCTAACCGAGACAGTAATACAATCTAAGTCGATAATACGAGCCCAATAAAGATCTAATTACCGGACAACTAGCAATTCCAACGATCACAACTAGAATATCAACTTAATGAGAAAGTACTAGCTGAAGTCGATGAAATTATAGATGGTGACTAATCCAAGTCTCTCACCGAGATCGGAGCCGATGCAGCCCACGCGAGACGAGGATGTCGTCGAGAAAAAGTTTGGCGATGCACCGAATTGTATTGAACGAAAGTGTTGTTTTTTTTGTACAGATCCTATTTCATATTTATAGCCCCATGCAAGGGGTTCTGACCCGATTCGGTCAGGACTCTAACGGGCCCACTTGTTTTTTTGTACAAACCGACTTGATTTATTTCTAAACTAAATCTAAACAAAAATAGATGAAGACAGAACAACCCTAATGAGCTCACTTTATTCTCTTCGGCCGTTAAATTCCATTGACTTTCACCGATTCTGACTTCACGTGGCTGATCCCTGGGACCGATCAAATTTCGGTGCCAACAAGGCCATAACCCGAGAGAGTTTGCCTTATGTAGAGATGTTGTGCATAAAAAGCTCCTGCCGCCATATACTCCGCTTTGGCTGCAGATGGAGCGACTGAGTTTTGCTTCTTTGAGCTCCAAGATATAAGAGATCTTCCAAAAAATTGGCAACCTCCCGATGTGCTCTTTCTATTCACTTTGCATCCTACGAAGTCCGAATCTGAATACCCAATTAACTCAAAGCTTGTTCCTCTAGGATATCATAATCCCATGGTAGGTGTGTACTTGAGGTATCTATGAATCCTCTTCATGGCCTTCAAGTGAGACTCCTTTGGATTTGCTTGATAGCATGCACACAAGCACACACTAACATGATATCCGGTCTTGGGACGGTGAGATAGAGCAAAGAACCAATCATTGATATATAGAGTTTGGGGTTCACCAGTTTACCCTTTGCATCATCATCCAAGGGTTTTCTTGTCGCCATAGGTGTGTGCAAAGGCTTGCAATTCTCCATGTTGAATCTCTTGAGAAGATCCTTGGTATACTTCTCTTGATAGATGAAGTTCCCTTCTCTCAATTGTTTGACTTGAAAATCAAGGAACACATGCAACTCTCCAATCATTGACATTTGAAATTCCCTTGCCATCATCTCCCTGAACTCTTCATTGAACTTCTCTTTGGTTGACCCATAGATCATATCATCCACATAGATTTGGCACACAAAGTGATCACTAACATGCCTTGTGAACAAGGTGTTGTCAATGCTTCCAATAGTGAACCATTCTTGAGTAGGAAGTTCATAAAATGTTCATTCCATGCCCTTGGTGCCTGCTTCAGGCCATAGAGAGCTTTCTTCAATTTGTACACAGGTCTTGGATATTTAGGGTCCTTAGACCCCAGAGGTTGTTCCGCATAAACCTTCTCATTGATCTCACTATTCAAGAAAACACTTTTGACATCCATTTGATAGAGTTTGAAGCTATTGTGTGATGCATAGGAAAGTAAGATCCGAATAGCTTCAAGACGGGCCATGGGAGCAAAGGTTTCTTCAAAGTCAATACCCGCCATGGGATCAAGTCACGTGAATGATCCTTGTTGATAGCTTTGGGTCTAGGAAGAGATTCTTCTTGAGTGAGAGGAGGTCTAGGTGAAACATCTTGCACATCATGGATTGCTTGCTCTCTTGATATATGAGTATCTTGGATTCTTAGTGGGGTGATGGAATCACTCATATGCTTTCTTGTCTTAGGACTTGACCTTGGAGAGGATGAGGAAGTATCTTGTGAAGAGCTTGTAGAAGTGGCTTCAGGTGAGGTATGTAGGGAGGGTAGTGGCTCACTTCTCACTTGGGTTTTCTCATGGGTAGGTGGATGCACTCTCAATGAATCTTGAGGGAGCTAGTGGGTGTGTTAATGGCATTTTGGTTTGGTTCTTGCATCTTGGAGGAAGAGGTTGGTTGAGGTGGTGGAGTTGAGGGCTCATCAATATCACCATCATTGACCTCATGGGGTAAAACCTCGCCCACGGGTATGTTCCTCAAAGCTTCCCTCATTGGCTCATCTCCAATGTTGACTTCATGGAATTCATCTTCATTTTGAGATCCCTTTGACTCATCAAATTGCACATCATAAGATTTCTCCACACATCCTGTGGCTGTGTTTTAGACCCGATATGATGTAGAAGTCCCCGAATACACAACAAGAATGCCTTCATTAGTTCTGCTCTTAAATTTCCCGGGCTTCCTTCTCTTCTTGGCAATGTAGCAAGTGCAGCCAAAGACCCAAAAATAGGAAACATTCGGTTTCTGTCCAACCAATAGCTCACATGGTGTCTTTTTCAACAACCGGTGGAGGTAGACATAGTTTGAGGTGTAGCAAGCTGTGTTGATTGCTTCGGCCCAAAACCTCTCATGAGTTCCATAGTCATCCAACATTGCATGAGCAAGAGTGATGAGTGTCTTGTTCTTCCTCTCCACTACTCTATTCTGCCCCGGAGTATATGTAGCGGAGAATTCATGCTTGATCCCCTTCTTGCCATAATATTCCTCCACTGTTGTGTTCTTGAACTCAGTCCCATTGTCACAGTTTATCCTTCTCAAAGGTCACATCCTTGATTCCTTCAACTAGATTCCTCTTGACCACTTTTTTTGAATTAATTCATTCCAACATGTGCCAATCTTCTATGCCACAACCATCCCTTAGTTGCCTTGGTGAATAGGCAAGTACTTGGTGGGATGTTGCTTATTACTTTATCACAAGATAGTGTGATATAGGCTTGTCTGTGCATTAAGTTTATAGGAGTTGTTTGAAAACCTAGAATTGCAGTAGGTTCCCTTTACCCGATGATAGCCTTAGGACGGTAGTAGCTCTACTTAACTTAGGACAAAAATTCATCGAGTGGTATGGAGACCGTTCATAGATCAGGACATATTATCACTTGGGAATGATGTCGAATGAAGGAAAGTTGGAATGGGTTAACTAATGAAGACTCGATGGGCAAATAGGTGGAAAGGGATGGACATCATGTCTCCAAGGAGGTAGCCCCGTCCGAGTCACTTAAGGTATGCCTCGTGTCTGGCCCATGGGATCAAGTTTGAACGTACTGTTTGCATGCTGGAGATATGTGCCCAGTAAGTTGATGTAGCTACGACTACTGTCTAGTCAGAAGATAGCCTTCTCCCTTCTTTGGTGGAACTGGGGCTGAGAGGAGGGAGCAATCTACCCACGGATGGTGGTACAGGACGCATTTCGTTGGGGGACCCTTCTCGGGGGAGTCTGGACCAGGAAGACCATGTGGTGTCATAAGTGAAAGGTTGCTCACTGCGGCTTCCATGAAGCGCGTATGGGTCGTGCAAGCAGGTTTCTCTTGCATGATGTAAACCAATTTGAGCTGCTGCCCCTCACAGTAATGAGTACTACTTGATCGCTGCTCCGGAACATTGTTGGAAGCCATTAATATGATGAATGAGTCCAATATTGTTGTGTGGAATTATTATTAATTATATTGCAACCATGATTGTTGTAGTTATAGTGCAATCTAAATTTAGTATTTTGCATGTCACTTAACTTGCTGCTAAAATTTGAAAAATAAGGATCCACTCTTACGCTGGCTTTTTGGCAACATAAACCCTACCCTTAGCATATGCATGTCTAGGAGTCGGCTATAGATGGCCATTTTTGCGGGTTAGTCTTGTTGAGTATTAGTTGCTCAGGGCGTAGCTCGATGTGGTTTTCAGATGATCAGGGTGGAGACTGCCACTACGATGGAAGGTTCCACTGGGAGGGCCAGCGTCCTGACTACTAGAACATTAAGTGGGAACGATGCATCGACAATGAGGAGGAGGAGTCTGTAGAGTGCCGGTACGATGTTTTGGGCAAAACACCTATCATGGCCGGATGTTCACTGTGTGTCGCCGTGAGAGGGCGATTGTATCTTACTTATTTCGTCGAACCATTTTATTACCATTGAACGATTTTGCTTTTGCACTTTTAAAACTCTAGTTTGTAACTTATTTTTGGATTTATGCAAAACTCTGTACTCTATCTATTATCTTGTTGCAACTGTAGTATTTCTGTCATGTGTTGTACTATTGGGCGTCACAGCGTATGTTGCCACCCGAGAAAGATTCTGGAATGAAGTCATCTCTGTGGTAAGGCGCTTCTGTTACAATATACCACTCCTCCGGTGCATTCCAAATTGAAAAATCAGTGGTACAACCTGAAACTTTAGTGGCACAAGTATTAGTTCATTCTATGGGTTAAACTAAAACCATTATATTGAAATAAAGTTCACCGATGAACAAATGCTCCCTCCGTCAGAATAGTTGGCATTCTGCACTTTCTGTAAACTATTGCTAAATATCTGGTATACGTTCCATATGTACTTTCTACTTTATTTCATAAAAGAAACATTTCTTGTGTACAGAATAGGCATTAAAAGAACAAATCCCATGAATACTTTCTGCAATTTGTTCATTGAGCAGCTGAACAAGAGCCTAAAACTAATCAAAATGCTTTCGCCAGATGCTTCACAAAAATGAGAACAAAAAAAATAGCATATGCTCACTATCACAAATCCAATGTTTGCCAAGTGTTTGAATCTTTGCCGAGTGTATTATATCGGACACTTGGTAAAAAGATCTTTGTTGAGTGCTAGAAACCAAAACACTCAGCAAAAATAGTGTTTGTCGAGTGCATCAAAAGAAACACTCGACAAACTTGCTTGTTTGTCGTGTGCCATGAAAAACACTCGACACTCGGCAAACAAGCAAGTTTGCCGAGTGTTTTTCTATTAGCACTCGACAAAGATTAATTCAAATTTTATTTTGAAACCATAAATTAATTAAAATAAAAAATTTTGAACTACAAAGTTGTTTAACTTCTAAAAATCTATAACTTATATTATTATCGTTAGTTCATTACTCAAATTAATGTACAACATTGTTCATAAAATCTCTATGTCTCATATAGTTTGATGAAACTATAAGCGGGACATATAAGATTTGCGAACAGTTTTACTATCACTTATGTTGGATGAATGAATGACCAAAATAAAAGTCATAGATCTTCAGAAGTTATATAACTTTGTTGTTCAACACTTCTTTTTGAATTAACGTTATCAATCAAAATTTACGTTTGAATAATATAAGAAAGTCTTTGTAGTCTATTATATTTTGCACTTGACAAATATAGTAATTGCTGAGTGCCCGATAAAATACACTAGGCAAAGAGGTAAAATATAAAAGAGTGAAAATGGAGTATAGTCACAAATGATTATGTGGTGCAATGGTAGGGGACTATATGTGCGAAGGGGATGTCACTGTGACACCCATGGTGTCACCCTAGTTAGTGAGGTAGTTAAGAAACAAAATCAAAAGCAGAAAATAACAAATCAAAAACACAAATTTGAATTCATTTGAAATTGGTCCAAATCTGACTTGAACTAGAGCAGCCAATTTTCACTTGTAAGTGACCCAAAAAAATTTCATAACCTTGATATATGTACTAAATGATAATTTTGGAGAATTTATGGTGACTTTATCTCATGGGTAAGAAGGTCAGATAGTTCAAACAAAATTTAGAAACAGGGGTATATCAAAAATTCAAATTTCAAATTTTGTAAGGAATCACTGAACCAGGTTATACCCATAATAGAGACACCATCATTAGGAACAACATATAATTTTGGTTTTATTTAATAATATTAGGAGAAATAACTTTTGGAATTTTTAGCATGGCCAAGTTTCTAAGCAGATTTCTTGTCTTATCAGTCAAGCAAGTTGGAAATTTAATAACTTGCACATAGTTTCACTTCCAGAACTACATCATCAATGTTTCGATACTCCAAGAACTTCTCTTCATGGATTTGGAACCCTTTTTAAATTTGGAACCCATTTGATGTCCCAATTGGAATTTACAAAATGCCTGGACTTAAGGATTTCCAGGCAGAAAATTTTCCTCTTTATGGCCCTGATTGCATTTTCAAAATGCAATATTTTGCCAATCATCTCACCTCTCCTTGTGTATGTCACTAAGTGTGGACTACAAACCGTGCTCTACAAGGTTATGCAAAAATATGTAATTTTTGGTCTAATTTAATGCTCCAAAATTGTGGACAAAAACACCTAATCACCTCTGTTTTCTAGGGATTTTCAATTAAGCGGGCCCACCTATCAGCCATACAGTGCATGTCAGCACTGTTTGCCGCCCACGCTGGCGTGCCGCCGAACACCGTGTGGCCACCGTTCATCGGGCGGAGACCCTCCTGACCTCCCTGGTCGGGATGCTGTCTAAATATCCCCTTGGATGCGCCCTTATCCCCTCACCGCACTCACTCTCCCTCAGTCTTGTTCTCTCTGCTCTCTCTTCCATCCGAGCCGCCATTGGAACAGGGAGCTCGAGCTCTCATTGCCCTGCTGCTCCGGCTGCCTTCCTCCTCCGACCAGCCAAGCCAGAGCTTCGCCTACTCCTTCTCCCCTGGCTTGCACGAGCTCGCCGCCTCCCTCGCACCGAGGCGAGCCAATTGGCCTCTTTCTTCTCCATCGCCGGCTATCGCATCACCACCTCGTTCACCCTCCCCTATTTCTCCTTGTCTGGCACTTCTTCCAGCGTGTTAGAGCCCCTTGCAGAGGTGGAAGACCTCCACGGCCACTGCTCAGGCCGCCGCGTCCAGACGCGCGCCCGTGACGCCATGGCCTTGGCTTGGCCAGCCTTCAGCTGAGCCAAGCAAGCAATCAACCTGGGCCGCAGTTTAGGCCCAGAGAGATCCCCTGCACCCTACCTAGCCTGTTGGGCCGACAAAACAATGGCCCAAGTATAGGAAAATTTGTTTTAATAAAAAATGGACCCAAGTAAATAATTGAAGCTTAAAAAATTGATATAGAAATAAGTACTTGCTAGAAAAATGCAAAAAAAAAAATACTTTTTGGACTCCCTGTAGTGTTTAGTATTCTGTAAAAATATAGAGACACACTAAAAGCACATATTTATTTATGCATATAGTAAATGGTTAAAAATCACAATAAAATCATATTTACTTTTCAATGCATTATCTAATTATCATATTTTACTTGCATGTTCATTTCATCAATTTCATTCATCTCACCAATTGGCATATTTAAATTCTTAGTATTTTATCTATAATGATTATTTTAGCATTCTCACCATTTTAATCAATACAAATTATTGATTCATATTCTAGACATCATATTCAGTAGGTAAATCCCATGTCACATAGGCTACGACATATATTTTTTTCTCCCTAGTACTTATATTCCAGAACCATGTCTAATAATAAATGTTTCTCTTTAATTCTAGTAATGGCATTACCGTAAATATAAGTATCTATACCACATAAAGGTTTGTGTTGCAAGTCATGAAAAACAACTTAATCTCTGTTATTTTAGGCTTTATTTGCCTTGATGTGCCTCTGACCATCTTGGTTATGCTCATCTAGTTAGGTTTATTTAGTTTCATCTTTGCACCATCATTACTAGAAAGCTTACCTGCATTATGCGAAAATTAAAAGAAAGTTAAATAAGAAATCTTCATGTACTTTTCCAATGCACCCTTGCACTTTATACATGCATCATGTCATAACATGCATTTGCTGAGGAAATGCCACGAATCCTCTCTATCATTACTTGCATTGCATTTCATCTATTAGGACTCAGTGACGGAACGTGGAAGTGGAGATAGTTTCGGAGGAGCCCGGAGTTGAGATTAATCCTTCTGTGAGTGCTAACCTTGATCTGAACCAAGGCAAGCCCCGGTGCACTCCTATGATTTAAAAATTTTATTTTTTTACCACATGTATGCGTGTCATGTATTGTGCATTACGTGTAGGGATTTGATTGAAGCCTAGTTGCATGTAGGACACCAAATCCTATGGGTATGGGTATAGTTTAAACATGAATGACCGAGAAGGCGATTAGAGGGGGGTGAATGGGAGCCAATTAAAATTCTTAACAAAAACGTGGCCTATGTCCCAATTACAACCCAAGCCAACCTCTAAATCGATCACCAAGGCTACACACACCAACATGTGATGTGCTACCCTTAGGAGTGATAAAAAACAGCAGCGGAACACAATCAAAACAAAAGAGAACTGCAAAGACTCGAAACAGTCAGAGACGCACACAAGACAGACCTCTCTGGACTACCATCGGCAATGTCGGTCACAACCATCGGCAGTGCCGGTCGCACCCATCCACAGTGCCGATGCGGGATACTCAGGACTCACGAAAGCAGCAGTCAGAGCACATCGGCAGTGCCGGTAGTTGCCATCAGTAGTGCCGGTGCTGGTTCAGACTTAAGTCACTGGCAGTGTCGCTCTGAGTTCAGACCTACTGGCGCGGTGTTGAGGTCGGTCGGTATGGCGTAGTCTTGCTCAACGATCTCCCAAGTTGCACGTCTTTGGCTTAAGAGATAGGCATTGGTCCGTGACTTCCAGTAGGGGAAGTCTTCTCCATGGAACATACAAAGCTTGATCGCACGCTTCTCCATGTCACCTACGAATCACAAAATCGGTGAAGATCAATTATTGATCATACCGGCTCTGATACTAATTGAAGGACCAAGAAGGCGACCACAGGGGGGTGAATGAGAGCCAATTAAAATCCTTAATAAGAACTTGGCCTATATCCCAATTACAACCTAAACCAACCTCTAAACCGATCACCAAGGCTACACACACCAACTTGTGATGTGCTACACTTAGGAGTGATAAAAAACAACAGAAAAACACAATAAAAAAACTACAAAGACTCGAAACAGTCAGAGACGTACACAAGATAGACCTCTCTGGACTACCATTGGCAGTGCCGATCACAGCCATCGGCAGTGCTGGTCACACCCATCAGCAGTGCTGGAGTGGGATACTCAGGACTGTGGAAAGCAGCAATCGGAGCACATCGGCAGTGCTGATAGTTGTCATCAGTAGTGTTGGTACGGGTTCAGACTTAAGTCACTGGCAGTGTCACTCCGAGTTTAGACCTAGGCTACCTGCAGTGCTGGTCCAGCCATCGGCAGTGCCGATTAGGGGTTCTTCCTCAGGAACCGGTAGTGCCGGTTCAGAGATCAGAAGTGCCAATCAACACTTTCCAGAACCAAAAACCTATCCAAACGAACTCTAAAAATCATGAAACTTGGACAGAAGATGTCTCATGGTAGGTAGTTCCTTCTCCAAGTGGAATCACACAAAAGTCTCAAAAATTCACAGTGAATTTGAGGATTTACCAAAAGCTCTAGGGTTTGAATGTTCTTGAGGAAATGCACGAAATCAAAGGTGCTCTTGCCTAGGTGTAAGCTTCATGACTATTGATGATTGGATCCCCATGATATGGATGTTTTGGTGATAGATGACAACTATGAAATTGTGGGCTAACATCTATACGAGTATTGTCTATGTAGAAATCATCTCTTAACTCTATTGCAAATCATATGGATGATGGTGTCCTTGGCGATTGATGATAATGACCACAAGCATGAGGCTTGTGATCTTGATGGAGTTCAAGGGTTGATGGAGATGGATCAAAGCGGAGAACAAGCTATGGTACAAGTGTTTGGAACACTTGAGTAGTTGTTAGGGCTTTGACTCCATAGGAAAAACAGGACTATCAAGAGGGTCTAGGTCATTCTCTTAGGTCATGTCTAGTCGGTGATGTGCAAGGTTACTCGGTGAAATCACAGGCACTAGGTGACAGTGGAGAAGCCATGGAGATGTTCGAAGAAGCCGAGAAACAAAGTCAAGCGAGGACGACAAGTTTAAGCTTCTGGACATAGAGACCGGACAGAGGGTTCAGTGGAGACCAGACTGTACGATCACTATTGGAGTTTTCTAGGACTTAGCGCGAGGAGCAAGAAGTCTACCAGCAGGAGACTCTATACAGACCGGATGGTCCGGTCAGTAGTAGTGCAAGGGAGACAGAAGCAGCATAGCGATTAAATGTTTCTAGACTGGAGAGAGAAACGGACTGGACTGTCAGGTCAGGTTACCAGATTGTCCGGTCAGTTGAGGAATCAGCAGTGGCAGAGCTGTTTGTGCTCAGAGTTGCAGTGACCGGACTGTCCTGTCAGTGTGCCCAAGCAGCTGATTTCGTGGAGCAATGGCTAGTTTGAGGTTGGGAGCCTATATAACTTTGTTGCTGGGTTCTTGAAGACCTATTTTGGCCAGTGGAATACCTGAGAGCATTTGGTAAGGTCCAAGAGGAAAAGAGGAGAGCACTAGGAGGAGATATTGTATATCTTGAGAGTGCTAGAGAAGAGTAGCTTGAGCATCTTGCACATCTAAGGCTAGGGTGTCCTTGAGGGTGTGATCTAGATTGTTACTCTTGGTCTATGGTGAGACCTAGACCAGTTAGGTGTCGGTGATCGAGCCTATCGTGATCGGTTGTGAAGGCCATCACACGTTTGTACACGGTTTGAGCCCGTCGTCGAAAGGGGAATCGCTAGTGAGCGCCAGTGTCGGCTCGGGGAGTCTGGCAAGTTCTCGAGGGAGGCGAGCTTGTGCTTTGTGCAGCGGTGACGCGCACCACATCTTCACTCGAGGAGTGATTGTGGGCTCATGGGTGAGAACTCCACTTGGTGGCGGGAGGGACCGAGACTCTGGCAGGAGTGGTCCAACGAGGATTAGGGAAAGGCGCCATCCTTTCGAGACCTCGGGAAAAAATCATGAGCATTCCTTGACCCTCTCTTTACTATTCTGCATTTGTGTGCTCTAGTGAGTAGGGTGACTTGTGGCTTGCATAGGCTAGTGTGATTGGATTCCGCACTTTATCTCATCATGAACACTATCATGTGTAGGATCTTAGCCTACTAGACTTGCTTAGGTTGCTTATCTTGTTAGACTTAAGTAGCGGAATTGAAGTATTTGCATTCGTGAGCGGCTTACCAATTCACCCCCCTCTTGGTACGCCTTTGGTCCTTACAAGTGGTATCAGAGCCAAGTGCTCATCTTTGAGGCTTCACCGCCTTGAGAAAGGATGCCGGGACCGGTGGGGAGTGTTCCCATATTCAATGGTGAGGACTATGCATATTGGAAGGCTCACATGCAAGCCTACCTTCAGTCCCTTGATCCAGAGATATGGTCGGTCACCCACGAGTCCGATGCGAATGTGAACCTACTTGAGCCTGACTACATTAAGTGTAATGCTAAGGCCAAGAATGCTTTGTTTGCTTGCATCTCTAAGGATGTTTTTGCTCAGCTTGATGCTAGATCCTCAGCATATGGTATCTGGACTGAGATTCAGGGGCTCCATGAGGGCACCAGTGATGTCAAAGAGGAAAGATACTATGTGCTGAAGAACAAGTATGATAACTTCACTAGATTGCCACATGAGAGAGCTAACACTGTTCATTCTCGTTTTCATGTACTAGTGGAGGAGATCAATGCACTTGGGGATGATTTCAAGATGAAGCCCGTCGAAGTGATAAGAAGATTCTTGAGGCTATTCAAATACCCCAAGTATGAGTCTATCATCACCTTCATCTTGAAAGGTGACCTCAAGACCAAGACCATGAAGGATGTACTTGGTAAGATGGTGCCTTCAAGAGCTACCAATTGGGGTTGGATGATCCTCAACCATCCAATCTTGCTCTACCGGCTGACAAGCAAGAATCTAGCAAGAGCAAGAAGAACAAGAAGAAGGTGATCATTGAGGAGGATGATGATGAAGATGATGATGAGGGTGACTTGATCAAAGACTTGGCTCTTCTCATGAGGAAGATGAAGAACTTCAAGAACAAGTTTGCTTCCAAGTCAAGAGGCAAGTGCTTCAATTGTGGCTCAAAGAATCACTTTGTCCGGGAGTGCCCAAAGCCCAAGAAAGAAGCATTCAAGTCACAAGATTCAAGTGAAGAAGAAGAAGAAGACCCCAAGGCCAAGTACAAGAAGAAGAGGTACTTCAACAAGGACAAGAGCAAAGGCAAAGGCAAAGCTCAAGACTATAAGAAGAAGTCTTCTCGTAAGGGCCTTGTTGGAGAGTGGACAAGCGACAACTCATGTGATGAGTTCTCTTCCTCATGTGATGAAGAAATGGCCAGTCTAGCCATGATCAAGACCACACCTACACGCGCTCTTCCTCCACCTCCCACGTGCCTCATGGCCACGAGCCAACTTGGGAAGAGTGAGGATGAGAGCAGCAATGATAGCGATGATGAGGAGCTCTCATGTACCGAGCTTTGGAGTATGCTTGAGCAAGCCCGCGACATCGCCATCAAGAAATCCAAAATGTTGGATATGGCAAGAAAAGAGTGTAAGTTGGCTAAGGACCGTGTTGGTGAGCTTGAGAGTGAGCTCAAGGACCTTGTCACATCTCATGAGGCCCTAAACAAGAGTTATGACAAACTCAAGGGTGATCATGTAGAGCTTCATGAGAAGTAAAAGGCCCTTGAGATTACTATCAAGGCCATCAATGTTGAAAACCTTGCCTCTCCCTCCCCTAGTTCATCCAAGAGTGATGCTTCTACTATGTGTGATGAACTAACCACCTCGGTTGAGGTTTCTTCTCTTGAGCCACTTGTTTTGAAGGAACTTCACAAGCTCAAGCAAGAGAGAGAGATGATGATGAAGGGCTTTGAGAGACTTAAAGCCACCCATAGGGAGGTACTTGGGAAGAACCAAGTAAATGAAGTCTCCAAGACTTCTTCTCTTGAGCCATTCATTTTGGAAGAATATCACAAGCTCAAGGAAGAGAGGAAGACGGTGATGGACAGCTTTGAGAGGCTCACACGAGGTAGAACCATCCACAAGGAGATTCTAGGGAGGAACCTTGCGAACAATGTCTCCGACCGGGGACTTGGCTCATATCCCGCCACCATCGACATCATAGGGACGAGTGATTCCATCACCACATGGATCAAACCCCTTCTCGCCGACGACTACTATTATGGGAGGTGTTGCAAGGATGGCCACGCCACCAAGGATTGTCCCATGGTGAGAAGTTCTATTGTTTTGCCTAACGCTAACTTGTTCTATGAGAACACACATTTCAAGCTTTTTAGGAACAAGGATGGTGAGGTGAAAGCTAAGGCCTTGGGACCACCAAACAAGAAGAGGAAGGTCAAGAGCATATGGGTGCCTAAGAGCATTGTTGATCTTGGGAGATCGGCTACGTACAACTGGGTGCCCAAGAACAAGACCTAGATAGTGGTGGTGGTGGACCGAGCGCTTTCATGAAGATCATGTGAAGTCCACCACAAGTGACATGAACCTTAATGACCTATCTACTCATAAGGGAGGTAACCGTGTTAGTTCTTGGTAGTTGTAGTGTGTTTTTCTTTCTCTTGCATTGCATGGTAATTAGGACTCCTTTGTGACTAGTATGCCTTACATCTATGCATGTGTAACTGACTAAAAGAAAAACACATAAAAATTAGTCAATGTCTAACCCATCCAAGATAGCTATAAGCAAGGGGGAGTGCTTGAGATGGTGGTTTGACTTCTCTCAAGGCAAGGGCATGGCTTATAGTGAGTAAGCTTGGGAGGGGGTTCAAACTTGACATCGTTAGGTTTCCTTTGTGTCTTGTTCTTAATATTGCTTGCATTCTCATGGCATGTTTACTTTTATTGCATACGTAAAATGCTTGTTGCATGCATCATATAGGAAATACAAAGGAGGCTTGTCACATTTGGAGATATTTGTGACTCATGCTCTATATGAGATTACATCTCCGTAAGTGTGACCAAAGGAAAGGGTTGTGCTTCATGCCCATTGAGCAAGATCTTATGAACTCCAAGGTTAAATCTACCCGCGTGGTTCATAAACTAAGGCTCATACATACCCTTTGGTTCTTATTTGCCTTTGTTCTTATTTGCTCGATCTTTTATTTGGCATTTGCGAAAACTATGAGGCCATAGTGTGCCACTATTTGAATAAGAGTGTTTGAGAGTTCCCTCTATATTCCAAGTGCGGTGTTTATTTGTGTGTTTAGCGAGGGCACTTGGAAAATGGAGAAAATCCTTGACTCAGCATTTTTCTAGAAGTGACCGTACGGTCCGGTCATATGACCGTACAGTCCGGTCTATGTAGCTTACACAGTGCTTCGGAAAGGGGAATGGAGACCGGACGGTTCTCTTAGTAAAGACCGTACAGTCTGGTCTATAGCAGTTCTGTTTATCCAGAACACTGGTTTCCAATCTTCCGAAGTGACCGGACAGTCCGGTCTAGTGAGCGGACCGTTCGATCAGTTCATTTGGTAGCGCGATGCAATCTTGATCTGAGCCATTGATTTGTTCTTGATCGATCTCGGCCGTACATCGGTTTCTTGACCTAGGTCAAAAATTGTCAGACAATCATTTGTTCTTTTCTTCGTTCAACGAAACCAAGCTGAGTTCACGCACGCCAAGTTCTCTGCCGACACCGCCGCGCTCGCCCTCATTCCCCCCTTCTGCTGCCGAGTAGCTCTACGCCATGCCACGTGCCATAGCGCCGCCTCCGCCGTCGCCGCAGCACCGCCTCCGCCGTCGTCGCATGCTGCCGTCTTCACCGTCGATGCGCACTGCTGCCTCGCCCGCATCCGCACACAACGCCGCTGCCTCCACTCACCTGAGCCGCCACCGCCGTGCACCACCTCCCACATCATCGCCCTCACTCCCATGCGTGCACAAGCCGAGCTCTACCCCACTCCTTCCACCGATTGCCAGGGCAAGGATTCCTAGGATTGCCCTCTTCCCATTGCCGACAAGCAAAGTCTGAGTTTTTCGGTGACCAGAGTGTTTTCATGGTGTTCCTTTGTTCTCGGCACGTCGACACTCTTCCTAGGGTATTGCTACTCTTCTCAATTCATTATTTATGCCCTAAATTCTGAGTAATTAGTTAATTGATGCAATTAGTACTAATTCTCATTATTAGTTGCATTAATTAATTAGTTGACTCAACCTAGATGCAATTAATTCCGTTGATATCTGTTAATTGCAATTCGGGTTTGTCTCCTGTCTAGTCTACAGTTAGATCTTATTGCCTATTATTTGACTGTACACTAGATGACTCACACCAGCCACATATAGTTAATGATCACTGTTGTTACTTTGCATAATTGTCTAGTGATCATGTCCTTCATTTAGTGCTAGGATTTCTATTGCGCATTCTTTCCTAGCGGTGCTTTGCTTGTAGATGTATTAGGACTCTATGCTTATCCCATCTACACCTATGTGCGTGCAGTGACAACAGAGCAGTCAGCAGACATTGCAGGGTCAGGACAGGACAAGGGCAAGGGGAAGATGCCTGAGAAGCCCAAGACTAAGAAGATACTGAGACTGGATCTAGAGTCAGAGAGAGCCAAGAGAGTGGTCAGGCACTTAGATGCCATGGATCAGTCACGGAGGACTCCGGGGTCACGTCTGATCCCAGAGCAGCCTCGTAAGGCACAGGGTCTGAGGAGGAGCACCAGACAGAGGATAGCACCTCTGGCTGTCGGAGTTGTACCACCGCCGTGGATGCAGCGTACTCCAGTTTCCCATCATGGGAGATCATCGGGAACTGTGGATCAGGGATCCTCCAGGCAGCAGGAGGAGGAGTCTGAGGAGGAGGAGACTGTAGAGGAGGAGACCTCAGAGTCAGAGTCCGAGGAGCTTGTTGAGGAGGAGGAGTCAGAGGAGGAGGCAGAGCAGAGTATTCCCTAGAGGACAGCTCACCGGGCAAGAGACCCGAGGTGCACCTGTGAGGTGTGCACTAGGAGGCTACAGAGACTTGTTCAAGCAGCCGGAGAGCCAGATATCCTTAAGGTTCCTGCAAAGGACCTTAAGGTACTTTGTTTGGTACCTTTTGAGCAGTGGGTGCCAGTCCCCAGAGACCCCGCCGCTGGAGAGAGGTACTGGACAGTACTCCAGAGGAGGATTGGAGAGGGCCTGAGATGTTGTGTGGCCTTGAGGACGAGAGACAGGATGCTTGTACCGTAGCAGTACACCACCTACTAGGCCATGAGGAGGGCCACAGGCATAGACATGGAGCAGTACTTCATGTACTTGCCAGGACTTGCAGAGCTAGTCACTGCTCCACTGAGGTTCAGAGAGGATGTGGTCCTCGAGTTCTATGCGACACTGTGGGTTGCTGAGACCGCTCAGAGATCTGGTTCCTGTTCAGAGGGCAGCCACACCGTGTCACCAGGGAGGACCTGATCTCCTACCTAGGACTCCTGGCCTCAGACTTCCAGCTTTACAGGATGGCCTACGGTACGATGGAGCAGCCCCACAGACCTCAAGGAGGGAAGCTGCCTTCAGATGACCTCATGTTGATTGCTTTCCCACCTCCCCACACTCCAGGTTTTGAGAGAGGCCCTGCGAGACTCACTGCAGAGGCCAAGGTGGTGAGAGCAATAGTCACCATGACTATCATACCTAGGTCAGGCTACAGAGAGGAGTTCACACTCTTACACCAGTGGGCTGTAGAAGCCATCCTGAGGAGGCAGACTTTTGACTTGGCCGATCTTCTCATTGGAGAGATGGAGGAGGTCATTTTTGAGAGGGTTGGAGGACGTCACTTGGTCTATGGGCCCTACATCTGCTATCTCTTGAGCAGGATGGGCCTAGTGACGGAGGAGCAGTATGTTGCTTTCCCTGAGGTGACCACCATCTACTCACCTAGAGTCCCCAGGGGATCCCAGTCTACCTCCAGCCAGCATACAGTAGAGGAGGAGCAGGAGTCCCTAGTACTACATGAGCAGGCAGCACAGCCACAGACGGTGATTCCAGTGTCAGCCAGCACAGGAGCACCTCCCTAGCCGACAGGTTCGCAGTCTGAGGACACTGTCACAGTGGCAGCACTAGCAGAACGGTTGGGAGAGTTTATACAGAGTGTGTCAAAAGACAGGCGTTAGATGATGGAGCTCGTCAGAGGACAGGCAGACCTTCAACGTCAGCAGATGACACTTGTCTCTGCTCTAGTGACTCAGATGATGGAGCTGACTCAGAGGCAGGCCGGTCAGCAGCCAGGACCTTCAATGTTTCCTTAGTTCCAGCAGCTACAGACTTAGCCAGGACCCTTCACAGCTTTGATGATAGCATAGTCCAGCGGACTGTCACTCTTAAGAGTCCTACCAATAGGGGGAGCAGGACAGACTTTCTCTTCAGCACAGCTCTCTCCCGTGTCAGCCTTCTCTCTGTCTGCGTTGTTCGTCTCACCTTCACACTCCTCAAGCTCGTAGATGGCAGGACACTCTAGCTTGCAGCACGTACCGGTCAGGAGTCTGTTCTCAGACATAGTGCACACTACTCGTGCAGACTCCCTGTCACACCCGGTTCCAACGACCAAAACCAAGTGCATCTATATGCGTGCCCAAGATCAATTTCTCACGCACATAGGACAATTATTGTGATAAAAGAACAATATCTTTATTAAATTGATAACATTATTACAAGGGTGACTCGTAGGTCAAAAGAAAAAGATTACATTGCAGCGGAATAAACTAAGCGTTAGCGTCCTTCAGTTCCCACAGGAAGTCGACCGGAAGACCGCATGCCTAGACTCCTCCATCATCTTCATAGTTGTACCTTCATTCTCCTGTAGCTGAGCAGCAATGTGGGATATAGCAAGGGTGAGTACGTGTCGTACTCAGCAAGTGGGGGAAAAGATGACATGGGGCTAAAGACAAGGAAGGCTTTAAAGGGGGTTTATTGCATGAGCTTTTAATTTCCTATGCATTCTAATTACTAAGTGGGGTCGTCCCAACCATTAACCCATAGGGTAGTATCCAAACCAAGTCCAATCCTATCCACCAACCAACCATTCCGAACCACAACCCATAACCAACTAATCTTGTGAGGATTCCAGGCCGCTCTTGACCGTGAGCACGACTATCATGATAGTTTGATACTCTGCAGAGTTTGTACCACTTTACCCACAAGTCGTGATTCCGTCCCCCGTTGCCAGGTGGACTAGAGTCTCCATGTTGCCATGCTGGCCAAGCACTAGCACACTTCCTTAGGTGTGCGGCCAGGAGATCACTACGAGGCTTTTACAAAGGGTCTCCCAGTATATGCTAGCCACTAAGGTTCCACTCCCGTCCATAAGTGATAGCCCCTCAACAAGCAGCTCATCACCCTAGGAGCCCCCTCTTGAGCCATTCGGATACAAGGACAGTCCTCTTGACTTCCATTCCCTGCTCCACCAAAATGCTGCACCGACACTAGGAGAACTCCTAATTAGTCAGCCAAGCTATTCCATAGCAGCCTTGTGATGGCACTGTTGTCCTGGGTCATCACTCCAAGAACCAGGTCCTAGGATCTACAACAAGCCTACCACCACCAACCATGTGCCCACGGCACCACATCCATTCCATCCAGCTTGCATAGATCCCTAAGTCCATATTGCTAACATAAATTACCATTCCACCCATAAAGTGACATAGTTCATTAATCAAGATTAATATTAACCCAACATCCCACAAGCAACCTAAGCATTATCTACCCACAACCAACCAACTAGTTCAAGGTGACAAGGAAAAGGATAAAGCAATACTAGGAAAACCCTAACAATAGGTACCCATTAATTTGACACAAGCATGCAATTCTACAATAATATTCATAATGGGATGAAAATGCATCAAGGACACTTGCCGTAAATGATGTTGCTGCTCTATGACTACCGATTGTCTGACTTTATCTTCACGATTCCTTCTCCCGTTTTCAAGCGCACACCTATTCACGCACATCAATAACAAACATACATGCTTAGGATAATATGCAACAATAGGGACTAATCATGAGATATGAAGCGGGGCACAAGGAGCTCACCAAGGTTTATGCATTGGTAGAAAGCCTCGATGCGACGGGTAATGGTGCAAGGTGGATAACAACATGACATCGAGAGATGAGGTCGGCATCGATGGTGTCTCAATGATATAATGGTGGAAACCTGTAGAACATGGAATTGTGGTTTTAGTGTGGGGTAAGTTATGACCGGATTCAAATAAATCAATGGCACAACGATGACAATTCCTATAGTGATTTTTGGCATGGCAGAATAGACATCCATGCAATGACAAACACGTTCCGGAAAATTGGCTGCAGGAATCATGAAAGTACTTTGTGTATAATATGCTCACATTTCGGGAACATACAGTAGATGTGATCTATTGGATAGGACACAAACTGGAGATGAGAACTAAGGGTTGGACCTTGATGGACTGGTGCAGCGGCAGTTGACACGCCAAACACGTTCCAGGGTGAATGGTGTACAATTTGGGTGAATCCTCTGGTGGAGATGAGAAGAACATCCAGGAACACACTCTCATCTGATGCCTACATCAAAAAGATCAAGTGGTCGCTTAGAGTTATTAGGTAATTCCAGTAGTTCGCGCTGAACACGACTAGAATAGAGAGCAGTGTCGATGTGCAGACACGATGACAAAGACGTGCACGTTCCCGAAGATAGGCTGATGGGATAAAGGACATAATTGAACATAAAATTTGTAGGTGTCGGGAACATGGCTGGGACAAGGTTATATCATCCACAGTTCACATGAACAATAGATCCATTGGATGGACTGTGATGAGGTGGTTCAGCGGTAGGTCAAGTGCCAAAGGCGTTCCTGGAGGCATCGGAACAGATTTAGGCATATCCTTCGGTCAAGACAATCATGACTACCTGGAACACATTGTGGATATGATTATGTATCAAGGACGCATCAGAATTTGGAGAAATAGAAGGGGAATTACCGATGCACGTGCTGGATGTACCCAGAACAGAGACCTGTGTCAGTTGAAAACGTGATCCTGCTCACATCACTTCTCCTATGGGATTGAATTTTGGATATGTTGTAGAGGACATAGTGGAGCATCTGTAGAAATTTGGGCGCATTTTGTTGGGTAGATCATTGGGAACATGGATTGAAACATGGGGTGTCAAGAGTGGTCAAGGCAGACGAACATAGATGAACTCGACTTGAATGAATGGAAATGAAGGTGAGGGGGCAAGGGAGCTCGTGATACAGGTCAAGGGACATCCAGGTGTGACACAAGAGGCCTAGGGAGGGGAGAGGATAGGGTTGGGAAGGGAGGGGAGAGGCCAAGAGGCAAGAAAAACTGCCAGCCATGAATGGTGGCCATCATGTTGATTATTTCATCTCCTTTTTGGTGGGGATTTATAAATGAGCTAGTGACCAATGAAAATTACTTATTAAGTGGTATGTGGGTGATATTTATTTGACCACTAGGATTAACCTAGTTTGCTGCATGACCCATAGAACAAAGTGAAAATATCGAGAGGAAATTAATGAACATGATATTGTTGAGTTGGACAATGGTTGTAATTGGAATTCAAGTATAGTCCAGATATTGTTGGCCTTGGTATGTGCAAAACCAAGAGTAAGAGAAGACTTGTAGCCTCAAAGGGATGTATTGATGAACACGTTTTCATGGTGTGCGGGTTCGATTGGGACAACATGTCGGACAAGGTTAGTTTACGCTTGATGGGAAGAGATATTAAGCAAAGCTACGAAAAAAATGGTGTGGGAAAAAAATGGCACTCGGTGTTTGGATAATCATAAGGTTATGGGAAAAAGTGATGTGTTGAAGGATTCAACTGAGAATATTATGAGGGTTATGCCTTTTGATTGTCAGAAAAGACTCACAACCCAAATTTAGAAAATGTGGGGTGTGACACTCCCAGACCATCCCAGAGACAGCTACAGCTTCAGCTCCACCTCTCACTGCCACTATTACCACTCTTACCCCTCGGGCAGTAGAGGATCTTATCCATGGAGGCTTCTCACAGCAGGATGTGGTAGACCTCTTACTTCTCCAGACTTCAGCTCAGGAGACTGCCACGGTCACTATAGCAGCATAGGATAGCGGGTCTGAGTCGCCTATAGACCTTGGTTTCTTTGAGCAGCTGGATGCTCAGGCGGCACAGGCTCAGGGAGCACACCATGATCCACCTCCGAAGCAGCCTGGAGCAGAGCCCATAGAAGACGTCACTGCACCACTTCCTTTGACCACGAGCGCTTAGATGTTCATCTTCTCTCACCTTGTTGGCTTTTTGGTGCTTGTTGCCAAAGGGGGAGAAGATACTAGGGCTAGGGGGAGTGGGAGTGTGATCTTGTTACGATCGAGAGTAGCTTGTATCTAGGGGGAGCTACGAGGTTTTGGGAGATACATCATTTGGTTCTTATTTTGAGGAGTTATTCGTTGTTCGTGGATTATGATGAGTCATGGATTTCATTCGCTTGTGTTTGACTCATTTTGATCTCACTTGGTTCATTTCCTTTTCATATGCAGTGCTTGTATTTATTGATTATCGTGTATGCCTATGTATGATATCATGATGATGAATGCCAGTTCTTAATTCTTATGCATTGTCATGCTAACTTGTTGCATCTCATCACTCATGCCTTGCATTGCATGTCGTTATGCTCTCATTCAATATATGGCCATGACATGCATGCATTTCTCATCTAGAGTATGCTCTTCACTCTTTTCCTAATATCTCTAGATAATGCTTGATTGAGTAGGACCTTATGCGTTTCTCTCACATGTTGTTATGGTTCCTCTTGATCTTTGTGTAGATTGTTTAGCCCAGTTATTCATTGAAGTTTTAGAATTAAGTAGTGGTTGCCATCAATCACCAAAAAGGGGGATATTGTAAGCTTCATGACAATTGATGATTGGATCCCTGTGGTATGGATGTTTTGGTGATAGATGACAACTATGAAATTGTGGGCTAACATCTACATGAGTGTTGTCAAGGAATCATCTCTTAACTCTATTGCAAATCATATGGATGATGGTGTCCTTGGCGATTGATGACAATGACCACAAGCATAAGGCTTCTGAACTTGATGGAGTCCAAGTGTTGATGGAGATGGATCAAAGCGGAGAACAAGCTATGGTGCAAGTGTTTGAAACACTTGAGTAGTTGTTAGGGCTTTGAGTCCATAGGAAAAACCGGACTATCAAGGAGGTCTAGGTCATTCTCTTAGGTCATATCTATTCGGTGATGTGCAAGGTTGCTCGGTGAAATCACAGGCACTAGGTGACAGTGGAGAAGCCAAGGAGCTGTTCAGAGAAGCCGGGAAACAAAGTCAAGTGAGGATGACAAGTTTTGGCTTCTAGACATAGATACCGGACTGAGGGATCAGTGGAGACCGGACTATACGGTCACTATGGGAGTTTTCGAGGACTTAGCGCAAGGAGCAAGAAGTCTACCAGCAAGAGACTCTGTACAGATTGGACGGTCCGGTCTGCTGACCAGACGGTCTGGTCAATAGGAGTGCAAGGGAGACGGAAGTAGCGTAGCGACGAAATGTTTCTGGAGTGGAGAGAGAAACGGACCGGACTATCTGGTCAGGTGATCGGGCTGTCCGGTCAGTTGAGGAATCAGTAGTGGCAGAGCCGTTTGTGCATAGAGTTGCAGTGACTGGACTGTCCGGTCAGGCAGTGACCGGACTGTCCGGTCAGTGTGTCCAGGAAGCTGATTTTGTGGAGCAACGGCTAGTTTGAGGTTGGGAGCCTATATAACTTCGTTGCTGGGGTCTTGGAGACCTCTCTTGGCCAGTGGAATACCTGAGAGCATTTGGTAAGGTCCAAGAGAAAAGACGAGAGCACTAGGAGGAGATCTTGCATATCTTGAGAGTGCTAGAGAAGAGTAACTTGAGCATCTTGCACATCTAAAGCTTGGGTGTCCTTGAGGGTGTGATGTAGATTGTTACTCTTGGTCTATGGTGAGACCTAGACCGGCTAGGTGTCGGTGATCGAGCCTATCATGATCGGTTGTGAAGGCCGTCACACGTTTGTACACGGTTTGAGCCCCCCCGTTGAAAGGGGCATCGTTAGTGAGCGCCCATGTCAGCCCGGGGAGTCCGACAAGTTCTCAAGGGAGGCGAGTTTATGCTTTATGCAGCGGTGACGCACACCGTGTCTTCACTCGAGGAGTGATTGCGGGCTCATGGGCGAGAACTCCACTTGATGGCGGGAGGGACCTGGACTCCGGCGGGAGTGGTCCAACGAGGATTAGAGGAAGGCACCATCCTTCCGAGACCTCGGGAAAAAATCATGAGCATTCCTTGACCCTCTCTTTACTATTCCGCATTTGTGTGCTCTAGTGAGTAGGGTGACTTGTGGCTTGCATAGACTAGTGTGATTGGCTTCAGCACTTTATCTCATCATGAACACTAACAAGTGTAGGATCTTGGCCTACTAGACTTGCTTAGCTTGCTTATCTTGTTAGACTTAAGTAGCGGAATTGAAGTATTTGCATTCGTGAGCGGCTTACCGATTCACCCCCCCCCTCTCGGTACGCCTTCGGTCCTTACACTAGGATTCAATCAAGGATCCATAGCGGAATGTTTAAGCATGTCCTAGCACCAAGATCCCTCAAGAAATTGATACCAAAACCCACTCCAAAATGAGATCGAAAATCTTCATGAAAATAGCTCTAAAAATAGAGAAAAGGGGAAATTTAGGATTTAGGGAGAGAGGAAGATCTTGAGCACGAAAATAAATCTCATATCATCAAAACATGTTTACAAGATCCATGGGTACAAGACTAGGAAGGCACCCTCTTCCTCTCACAATTTGGAAGAGAAAGAGATGTCTCTCACACACCCTCTCCTCTCCTCTCCTCTAAAACATGA